>CM070770.1:18441010-21336010 GCA_036346955.1 Dipus sagitta
GATAATGAAAGAGGAGAGGGAATGGGTATGCCGCAGAGCCTCTTGCAACTGCAAAGGAACTCTAGAAGCATATGTTACTGTGTGTACCTGGCTTTCTGTGGCTAGTGGGGAATCCTACCCAGGCCATCAGTCTTTGTAACAAGTGCCTTTAACCACCAAGCAATCTCCCTGCCCCCTCTGCTGGTTTTATATGCAATATTCTTTAATTCACTGCTAGATTTTCTTAAAAATGTCATGACAGGGCTGGAGAGACAGCTTGGCAGTTAAGATGTTTACCTACAAAGCATAAGGAACTAAATATGATTCCCCAGAACCCACATAAACCAGATGCACAAGGTGGTACATGCATCTGGAGTTCGTTTGCAATGGCTAGAGGCCTTGGTGCTCCCATTCTCTCTCTCTCTCTTTCTCTCTCTCTCTCTCGCGCCTCTCTCTCTCTCTCAAATGAGAGAAAGAAAGAAAGAAAGAAAGAAACAAAGAAACAAAGAAACAAAGAAACAAAGAAACAAAGGAGAAAGAGGTGCAAAATGTCATGAGAATGTCAAAACTTTATGCCACTTCTGAGAAAATGTTTATGCACCAGGGACCTGGTAGGAGATGAAAGAAGGTTTGCTGTTTCTTTTGTCCCCTCTCAGATGTCCAGATTCCCCTGACCCAGGGCTGGTTTCAGGTCTGTCTTATTATTATCCTGTGCTGTGGTATTTACGCTGCTATTGTCATCTCTGAGTTTTCAGCTCAGTGAACAATTTTGGAATCATTGATTCTTCTTAGTGAAATTCGAGATGTAACAAACACAAGAATAATGACCAAATTGTGCGAATTAAGGAGCTCGATTGAAGAACTATAAATGCCGTGAGAATCCACTAGCTGAGAAGGATGTTTCTGTTAAATACAGTGCTTCTGAGATCAGACAGAAGCTACCCAGGATACCGGTGTTGCGAAGGGAACAAGGGGCTGTAGAGATGGCTCAGTGGCTAAAGATACTTGCTTATAAAACCCGGCAGCCCAAGATTGAAACCAAGTTCAATTCCCCAGCACCCACGTAAAGCCAGATATGCTCAGCAAGAGACCCTGGCACCTTCAGTCACACATACATGATATATGTATGTGCAAATAAATTTTGTAAAAAAGAAAGGAACAAGAGTTTCATGGTGACCTCTACGCTTAGTATTTGCTGTGTATGAGTGTGTTAGCCAGGGCTCTCTGGAGGAACAGAACCAATAGAATGGATACATATTATGGATACAGGGGAATTATTAGATTGGCTTACAAGGTAAGGGCTGGGCAGTCCTTGAACAATGGCTGCCTGCGTGCTGGAGAGCTCTGTAACTGCTCAGTCCTGAAGGCTGGATGCCTTGGACATTCCAATCCGGCACTGAAGGCCTGGAGGATTAGTGGAGAGATGCTGCTCTTCAGCCCCCATTGGCAGGCTGAGGAAGCTGGGCTCTGACGTCCCCGGAGCATACCAGGGCAGATGGATGCACCAGCACATCAGCACCGCAGCCAGGCACGAGGCACAGAATTTTCCCGGAACCTGTTTGTACCCAGGCTGTCACAGGAAGGGTTGTCCACTCTGGGGAAGAGCTTCCTTCCTGCCTCCATTAATCCTTAGAAGCACCCTCGCAGGCCTGCCCAGGAGGCATGTCTGTTCCTTGATTCCTGATCTGACCAAGTTGACAAGAGAAATTTAGCTGTCACAGTGAGCAGCATTGTTTTGTCCCTTTATATCTCTTAAACCACCAAAGGCTATCCTTAGCGCAGCTCTTGCAGGAAGTCCTCTGGGACAGGAAACCCCATGAGGCCAGATATATTTAGGAGAAAGCCTCCTCCCTTTAAACCCATCTCTTTTGGTGGCTCTGGCATGGCAACTCCAGCAGTATGTGTTGAAAGAGCCCCTCTTGTCACTGTCAGGTACAAAGAAAGCTCGTGATTTTCCCAATTCACCCTCATCTCCCACTCTCCAGCCCCTGGTGCATGCTAACAAGCAGATGTGAACCCATCATATTTTTCTGCCTACCCAAAGTGCACGGGGGTAATGGCCATGCCAGAGCCTGGGATGACAAATCGTCTTGGGTTTGTGTGTCAACAATAATTAACTGGTGGGGCCTGCCTGGAGCCACTGAAGTGAGAATGATTCTGAGGTCACATTGGATCTCAGTGGGAAAGAGGATGGTGATCAATCGGCAGGGGCTATGGGCTGGGAGTGAAAAATGAGAGCGCGTGGGCTATGCGTTTTCCGATCCCATCTTTAGTCAGTTATTTTGACAGTAGAAAGCTAAATGCTTTAAGTACAGGGGTTGAAATGGAAGGCGGCAGCAATAAAATGGATGGGGTGATTGAAGGTGTTATCTTTTGGACACATTTCTCCTAAATATCACAAGGCTTCTCCTGCCCATAGCCTGCTCCATACAAGGTACGACTGAGACAGACAGGTGACAGACAAGTCTGTGGCTCCCATGCCAGGTGAGACATCACAGATCTCTGGACTTTTATAAAATCGATTCCTCAAATGTCACCTATTGATCACATGCTCAGGGTTAGGATTTGGGGCTGAGGGTTTTAAAAAAAAAACTATATATCCTTTGATGATGGATGCACAGGGATGTGAAAAACAATTATTTAAAAAATTAAAGGGGGAGGCTGGAGAGATGGCTTAGCAGTTAGGGCATTTACCTGTGAAGCCTAAGGACCAAGGTTCAGTTCCCCAGTACCCACGTAAGCTAGATGCACATGGTAGCACATGCGTCTGGAGATTGTTTGCAGTGGCTAGAGGCCCTAGCATGCCCATTCTCTCTCTCTCTCTCTCACTCGAATAAATAAATAAAACTAAAAAATAAATTTGGGAGGAGCTGGGGAGATGGCTCAGTGATTAAGGTGCTTGCCTGCAAAGCCTAATGACCTGGGTTCAATGTCCCCAGTACTCACATAAAGCCAGATGCACGAAGTGGTGCATGCACCTGGAGTTGATTTACAGTGGCTCGAGGCCCTGCTGAGCCCATTGTCTCCCTCTCTCTCTCCTTCACTCTGTCTGTCTCTCTCTCTCTCTCTCCTTGCTAATTAATTAATTAATTAAAGGAGGCTGGGGATGGACACTGATGTTTGACTCCTCCCAGCAGGATAACTAGGAAATTAACTGTCAGAGCTGCTCTGTAGGAATCCACACAGAAATAATGATGGATAGTGGGCTTAGACTCTCATGTCCAGAAGTCTGGTTCTCTTTCTCTTTCTTTCCCTCTTAAACTTTCTATTATGTTTCTCTTTGTGTGAAGTTACCAGCCATTGATGATTGCTTAGATCTCTGAATTCAATAGGGTTTGAAACTAATGGCACTGCTTATCATATCATTCCTTTTTCACACATTATTTAGAGCTTTGTCTATAATGAAAATTTGTCTCTATAATAATTATTAATTTACTCTTTAATAATTAATGACCTTGAGTTACAATTTATATCAGAAACACAGGGTCAATGATTGATGTCCCATTTGTCTGTCAACTTTCAAAGCAGTGAGCTTAGCATCATTCAAGGGTAATCAATGAGGTTTTTGTTCTGTTCGTTTGTTTGTTTTTAATTTCAGTATCATTTCAACCTTACAGATAAAAACATTTCTGAACTGTTTTGACCCCTCGCCACATCACTAATGCTCAGTGATGTCCACAGGGCTCCACATGCCATAAGTCAGAGCTTTTAATGTCAGCTCCTCAGTTCTCAGAACATAGCCCTGGCAATCCTTGATGGTCGCCCTCCCTTGCTTTCAGGTCTGACAAGATGTACCAGCCTCCTCTTTTCCCCAGAGTCCACATTTCTCCAAGGAACATTGGTTATTTTCAGGGGGAAATGCATTTAGAGGTCACATTCTAAGTACTAGGGTATTCAACACTACTGAATTGGTCATTGTTTGTAGGGCTCTTAAAAATGGCTCTTAAAAGCCCTTTTAGGATGAAACAATGGTAAGAGATAAGAATACAGAATGCTTGTTATGAAGGTTAAGTTTATAGGGGAGGAAAAGCACATGAAGAAAAATGCTCTGACTTTCCTTTGTCCTCTCCACTTTATTTCCCTCTTCACCTCTGGCAATCCCTTAAAACTATTTCTCCTTTCATGGCCCTTTCTAGGTGGAGCTGTTTTCTGCCTCAGGTTCTTTCTATTTTTTTTGGTTTTTCAAGGTAGAGTCTCACTCTAGCTCAGGCTGACCTGGAATTCACTATGTAGTTCTCAGGGTGGCCTTGAACTCATAGCAATCCTCCTACTTCTGCATCTTGAGTGCTGGGATTAAAGGCGTGTGCCATCACGCCCGACCCATTCTTCTTATTTATTTATTTATTTGAGAGTGACAGACAGAGAGATAGGCAGATAGATGAAGAGAGAGAGGGAAAGAGAGAGAGAGAGAATGGGCACCAGGGCCTCCAGCCACTGCAAATGAACTCCAGACGTGTGCGCCCCCTTGTGCATCTGGCGAACATGGGTCCTGGGGAATCGAGCCTCGAACCGGGGTCCTTAGGCTTCACAGGCAAGCGCTTAACCACTAAGCCATCTCTCCAGCCAATGCCTCAGTTTCTTTACTTCACTAATACTTCACTTGCACTGTATGCCCTCCCTCCCCGACATGCATGCCCTATTTTTTTCTTACCAAACATTAAAAAGCTTTTTTAGTGCACACCCTATTTTGCCTTTATTGTCATTTAAGTGGGTCAATTTCCAGGGCACGTGACCCTGTGCTCTATCTTATCAAGTTCCAGGTATTTTCTTGGTGCCCGTCACTCCTTGTTGCTGCTGACTTGGATCTGTCAGGGACAAGCTGTGACTCGGGCCTCTCTCTGCACCACATCTGCGCAGTCTTTACCTCATACTGCTGTGAAAACTGAACCAGAGAATGTGACCAATCTCTTTGAAGTTAGCAGGCACATAGTGTGTTCCTGATAGACTTCAGTCCCTTGTTATTCTGCTAACTTCTTCTGGTTTAGATTGTTTCTTTGTGAGGTGATGTCGGCCTGTTTAATCTTCCTTAAATGTCTTAAAGGTATTTGTTTTACTTCCATTAACCAAGCCTAGTAATTTCCCTCTTCTGCTACAATTATCTGACCAATATTACTCACTCAACAAATGATCCAGTGATTTACTTACTAACTAGAAATATTGGCAACCTTGAGTTCTAAAAATATTTTAAAACAAGTGACATATGACTAATATTTTATTTTCAATGTTAAGTTGAATGATTCAACACTAAGTAAAATCTATACTCATTACTTAGATGCAAAATTCTATCTACATACATTCACATGCAGAATTTCCAATAAAGGAGTTTTCAAGTCAACTGCATTTAAAAAAGATAGTTTCCAAAATAAGCTACTTATAGTCATAGAAAAACATGTTTTTAGTGTACTGAGTAGTTAGTAAATAGTCATGTAATAAAGATAATTATGTAGTCAGTATTTAAAGTAACTATTATGATTATGGTGTTTAAGACAGTAAATAAGGAAGATGGGCATGGTGGTGTACAACTTTAATCCTCCCACTCAGGAGGCAGAGGTTGAAGGATCGCTAGGGGTTCAAGGTCAGTCTAGGACTACAGAGTAAGTTTCAAGGGGCTAGAGTGAGACCCTACCTCAAAAAACCAAGCAAACAAAAAAATTCAAAATAACAAAAAGGAAAGTAGATAAAGAAATGAAGTAATGAGCTGGAGAGATGGCTCAGTGCTTAAAAGGTGCTTGCTGATAAGCCCGATGGCCCCGGTTTGATTCCCCAGTACCCACATTAAGCCAAACAAAGTGATGTGCATCAAGAGTTCATTTGCAGTGATAGGAAAGTGCTCATACTTTCTGTTTCTTGCCCTCCCTTCCTCTCTGTTTTCTTTCTCTCTGTCTCTTTCAAATACATAAACAAAAATACATTTTAAAAAAGAAATGAGCCAGGCTTGGTGGCGCATGCCTTTAACCTCAGCACTCAGGAGACAGAAAGAAGTAGGAGGATCACCGTGAGTTCAAAGCCACCCTGAAACTACATAGTGAATTCCAGGTCAGCCATGGCTAGAGCAAGACCCTACCTCGAAAAACCGAACCAAAAAAAAAAAAAAAAAAAAAAAAAAAAAAAAAAAAGGAAAGAAAGAAATTAAGTATTGCATGGGAAAACTGAAATTTATTAAGTGGAATCCAGCAGAGAGAACAAGAAATGCAACATGGGAAATTGCAACTCCATAGACTGGCTGAATAGCAGCTCAGACATAATAGAAAAGAAGTGAACTGGAAAATATATTCTAAAAAACGTATCCAGATTAAAAGACAAAGAGGAGGCTGAAGAGATGGCACAGCAGTTAAGGGCACTCGCCTGCAAACCTGCCTACCCAGGCTCTCTCCTCCTCAGCACCCGCATGAAAACCGAATGTGGTAAAGTGGTGCACGTGTACTTCTATATGCCACACATGCCTAAGGCAATGGGGGAGGAGAGCCAGAAGAATCCAGTAGCTCACAAGCGGCACAGCAAGATCCTGTCCCAGAAGAAGCTAGAAAGAGAGCAGAAACACCACGAAGTTGTCCTCTGACTTCCACATGAGTGAAATGGGCACATACATACACGCCCATACACACAACATACGTATTTGCACATAAACACACACACACATATATATATCCATATACACAAATAAGTAAATAACAAAAATTGAAAATAAAAGACAGGGGGAAAGCTGGAAAAAGAAAACATGAGAAGAAACATGACAAGACATAAAATCTCATGTTTATAGTTGCTGTTCCAGAGGAAAAGAGAGAAAGGAGTAAAAAAATACATAATACTTGAAAAGGTACTGGCTGAGAAATTACCAAAATTTATGAAAAACCTCAAGATGCACATCAAAAACTTTGATGGGTCAGGTGTGGTGGTGCATGCCTTTAATCCCAGCACTTGGGAAGCAGAGGTAGGAGGATCACTATGAGTTCCAGGCCACCATGAGACTACATAGTGAATTCCAGGTCATCCTGAACTAGAGTAAGACCCTACCTCAAAACAAAACAAAACAAACAAACAAAAAAAGGTGAAACTAGCTGTCAGGATGCTTGAAAGATCAATGCAGCATGATGGGGGAGGAAAGCCATCAATGGTCTTAACCAGCAGTGGACCCTGTCAGCTTTGTAGCTGGCCAGCCAAGCAAATATACCAACTGGTGCAATGGTGGCATGTCTGTTATGGGGAAAACCAATGTCTCTCTGATTGGAACTGAGGTCTGCTTCATGGGAGAGAATTCCTGCCTAGTACTAAAAACCTAAATCAAAAATATATGGCTGGGGGCGGGGTGAGGGTACTACTAATGTTGTCTGGCTAAATGGATATATTATGCCCACAAAACTGCCCTCTAGGGCTGGAGGGATGGATTAATAGGTTAAGGGGTTAAGGTGCCTGCCTGTAAAGCCAAAGAATCCAGGTTTGTTTCCCCAGGACCCATGTAAGCCATATGCACAAGGTGGCATATGCATCTTGAGTTTATTTGCAAGGGCTGGAGGCCCTGGTGTGCCCATTCTCTCTCTTTGTCTCTCTGTCTCTCTGTCTCTCTCTCTCTCTCCCCTCTTTCTCTATGTCAAATAAATACATGAATAAAAAATAAAATATAATAAAAATTTCCCACTAAATACTTATGTTTGTGCCCATATATTAATGCTACTCTCACTTTTGGTTAGAGAAACTTCTCTTTCAGGTGACAGTGACCACTAGAGCGACTCAAAATGCACCAAAGTGCTGTGAAGAGGTGACAGTGGAGTGTTCAGCACTGAGACAGGCCTGTCACACCCACTAAGGCTCAGGGACCATGGCAGAAGAATGGTTGGGAAATAATGGAAGAGCCAAAGGAAGGGATGACTGCTTACTATCTTCTAGACAGAGTGGCCTTGATATTCATGTCCTCACAGTGGCTGATGTGACCTAGACATAACAGAGAGAAAAGAGTGACAACATCAAAATAGCAGAAAGACTAGTTGGGAAGAAGGCAGTCAGTGAAGGGGATGACTTGTAAGGGGGGAAAGGAAAGATAGTGGGAGGGGATTTATGATCATAGTATATTGTCTTTATGACATTGGGAAAGAAGTGACCGGAGTGCTCAGGACTGTAATATCTCTATCACACCTTCCAAGGCTCAGGATCTAATGCAGAAGAGGTGGCAGAAAGAATGTAAGAGCCAAAGGAAGGGAAGGACCCCTTACAACGTGCTCCTCCCAGACACAAAATTGCCTGGATATCCATGACCTCACAGTGCCCGACACTATCTACACAAGACCATCATAAGAGGAGGAAAAGATCATGACATCAAAACAAAAGAGAGACTGATTGAGATGGGGAGGGGATCTGATGGAGAATGGAGTTTCAAAGGGGAAAGTGGGGGGAGGGAGGGTATTACCATGGGATATTTTTTATAATCATGGAAGTTGTTAATAAAAATTTGAAAGAAAAAGCCGGGTGTGGTGGCACATGCCTTTAATCCCAGCACTTGGTAGGCAGAATTTGAGGCTACCCTGAGACTACATAGTTAATTCCAAGTCAGCCTGGACCAGAGTGAGACCCTACCTCAAAAAAACGAAAAAAAAAATTTTTTTGAAACAGTACACCAAATGAAAACACTTATGCGTGGCACAAGAAGCAAGTACCAGACTCAGCCTACAGATAGAATGGGAGAAAGTCCGTACAAACTGCTCCTCCAGCAAGACCTATCCATTTATCCATTTGTCCATCTCTCCATCCATTCACCTACCCACATAAAACATAAGCAAAAAAAAAAAAAGCAAGTTGTATGATTTTTCTTTCTTTAATATTTTTATATATTTAATTAATTTATTTATTTGAGAGGGAGAGGCAGAGAGAGAGAGAATGGGCATGCTAGGACCTCCAGCCACTGCAAACGAACTCCACATGCCACTGTGATGGTCAAGTTTGTGTCAACTTCACCTGTTTAGGAATCCACAGTCATTCCTCATAAGTGGGTCTGTGAGGCTGGCCCTGGAAGGATTAACTAAAGGAGGAATCCTTCCCCCAGGGTGGGCAGCCCATCTCAGGGGGGACTTTATATAAGGAAGTTCTGGGAAGGAGAGTATCCCCTCCTCCCACCTGGCTGCCAGTGCTGCTTGCTGTCTTTCAGCGTGGACCAAAGACCAATGTGGACTGAAGAGCAGCGTCCCTCTAGGAGGCTCCAGGCCTTCAGTGCTAGATTGGGACTGCTGAGGCATTCAGCCTCATGGACTGAGCAGCTACCAGGTTCCTTGACTATCAGGCCTGCAACCTGCTATTGTTGGACAGCTGTAAAGTCCAATGAATCCCCTTTTAATACAATTCATTTTATCGGTTCTGTTCCTCTAGAGAACCCTGACTAATACAGCCACAGTATCTGGCTTACATGGGTGCTGGGGAATCTAACCTGGGTCCTTAGGCAAGCACCTTAATTGCTAAGCCATCACTCCAGCCCCTGTATGATTTTTAAAATGGATAACTTTATAAAAATAAAATGCTTAGGCAAGGACCTATGCTCAAGCTAAGGGGCGGGGGGGGCGGGTGGGAGGAGAGGGATGATTCAACATCACTAGTCACCAGGAAATTGTAAATCAACCCACTTAAAATGTCTGTTATCCAAAAGATATAAAATGCCAAGTACTACTGAGGATACATAAAAAGGTCTCTCACATATTCATCCATGGTTGGTGGGAATATATCAGTTTAACCATTGTAGGACACAGGATGGTTGTTTCTCGAAGAACTAGAAATAGAACTACCGTATGATCCAGCAACTCCGCTATCAAGTATAGTTCCAAGCAACTTCAAATCAGTCTGTTGAAGAGGTATCTACACTCCTATGTTTATGGTGATACTATTCATAAAGGCCAAGAACTGATCAAAGTGTCCCTCAGTTGATAAATGGAATAAAGAAATGTGGCATGTCAGGTGTGGTGGCACACACCTTTAATCCTAGGGAGGCAGAGGTAGGATCACTGAGAGTTCAAGGCTACCCTGAGACTACATAGTGAACTCCAGGTCAGCCTGAGCTAGAGTGAGATCCACAAAAAAAGTGGGGTGTGGTGGCGCACGCCTTTAATCCCAGCACTCGGGAGGCAGAGGTAGGAGGATCACCGTGAGTTCGAGGCTACCCTGAGACTACATAAAGAATTCCAGGTCAGCCTGAGCTAAAGTGAGACCAAAAAAAAACAAAAAAAAAAAAAGAGAGAGAGAGAGAGAGAGAAAGAAATGTGGCACATGTACACAGTGGAGTATAGGAATCCAAAGAAAGATGAGTGGCTAAAGAAAATATGATTTGACCACCAATGATATGATTTGACATTTGACAGTAAAAAGAATAAATTATGACTGGGTGTGGCAGTGCATGCCTTTAATCCCATCACTCAGGAGGCAGAGGTAGGAGGATCACTGTGAGTTCGAGGCCAGGTTGAGACTACATGGTGAATTCCAGGTCAGCGAGACCCTACTTCAAAAAAAAAATAAAAAAGAATAAATCAATAAATCATGTCATTTGTCACAACACAGATGAGCCTGGATGACACTTCAGTGAAATAAATCAGGCTCAGAAAGACAAACACTCCACATTCTCACTTCATGTAGAAACTAAGGAAATTTTATTATTTTTGAAGTGCTAGGGATTGAATCCAGAGCCTTGGAGCTTGCACATGCTAGGTAAGTGGTCTACCGCGGAACTAATAACAATCCCCAAAAGTATATTTCCTAGTAGAGAGTATAAGAGTGGTTTCCAAGGGCAGAGAAGAACTAGAAAACGGATAGAGGACTGTTACTGGGGTCAGGAGTGCAGTTGGATAGGAGGAATAATTTCTGATATTGACTAGTACAACAGGATCACTATGATTGACAACAATTAATTGAATGTTTCAAAATAACTAATAGAATATTTTAAAGATTTATTTTTGTTTTCTTCAAGGTGAAGTCTTGGTCTAGCCGAGGCTGACCTGGAATTCACTAAGTAGTCTCAGGGTGGCCTTGAACTCATGGCGATCCTCCTACCTCTGCCTCCTGGGAGGGATTAAAGTTGTGTGCCACCATGCCCAGGTATTTTGAAGATTTTGAATATTCCCAACATATGGAAATGACAACTGTTTGAGTTGAAAACTATGCCAACTAGCTTGATGTAAGCATTGCATATTATGAATATATATTGAAATATCACACTGTATCCCATAAATATGTGCACATATGTGTCCATTAGGGAAAAGTTAAATGTTAAAAAAGAAATGCATCTAATTTTTATTAAATTATTTCATTTTACTTTTGACAATTTCATACATGTACATAATGTATTTGGACCATATTTACTCACCATTGCCAGTTAGCCTGGAGTTTTTCCCATGAGGAATGATCTAAATTCAATTTGCAGTGTTATCATAGAAACTCACCACATCACTACTGCCCTATGAACTACTAGTCAAAGTAAGTCTCTGGACTCATGACATTCAAGTACCCATCTCCTTTTCTAACCATTTATTCCATAAATGTTCTGTATATCCAACCAGTGTGATATTTTTGAGGGATTAGTATATTAATCTATTAAAGTTGAAATCAAGAGCTAGAGAGATGCTTCTGGTGTTAAAGGATCTTGCTTGCAAAGCCTGACAGCCCAGTTCAATTCCCCAGTACCCATGTAAAGCCAGTTGCACAAAGTGGTACATGCATTTAGAGTTTGTTTGCAGTGGCAAAAGGCCCTGATGCACCCATGCTCGCTCTCTCTTTTGCTCTCTCTCGCTCTCTCATAAATAAAGTATCTTTTCTAGGTTTTTTGTTTTGTTTTGTTTTTCGAGGTAGGGTTTCACTCTAGCTCAGGCTAACCTGGAACTCACTATGTAGTCTCAGGGTGGCCTCTAACTCACGGCGATCCTCCTACCTCTACCTCCTAAGTGCTGGGATTAAAGACGTGCGCCACCAAGCCTGGCTAAATTAAAGTGTCTTTTAAATATTTTTATTTATCTATTTTCAAGCAGAAAAAGAGAGAGGGAAGAGAGGGAGAGAGAGAAAAAAATGGCACGCCAAGGCCTCCAACTGCTATTATGAACTCCAAATGGATGTGCCACTTTGTGCAACTGGTTTTATGTGGGTACTGGGGAATTGAACCTGGGTTGTTAGGATTTGCAGGCAAGTGCCTTAATGGCTGGGCCATCTTTCTAACCCTAAAAATATCTTTTAAAAAATTGAAATCAATAACTGATAAAATTCTGTTTGCAAAAGTTAACCTTGTTGCTCCTCTAAAGTGCCTTTGTCACTTTTTTAAAACGAAACCTGACCACTTAATCATGTTAAATTGGCTTGTAGCCATCACTTGAATGTTGCCTTCACATGATTTTAGTTTGTGTCCAACCAAGGGGAAAGTTCAGTCTCTGGAGAGAAATGCCTTTATTGATTACTCTATCAACAACAATCCCATCATAGCAGGCTAGTAAGACAGAAAGGTTTTGGTGACCTAATGGCAGACACCTGGGAACACCTAGCAGGCATACATATTCCTTCTACTCCCACACCTGTTCCTTACTCTATGAGGCTAGTGTTCCTCTGTTAATGTTCCTCGTCTCTGCCACACAAATACCGTCCCTGTCCCAGTTTTGGGAAATAACCAGAAAACAAGAAAAAGTTGGGAGTCCTGAGGTCTTCTCTGTATTGAGAGCAGTTAATGTGTTTAGTGAGCACACAAGGTCTCTTCCGTGTGTTTTGCCACCCGATACCAGGGTTCCGAGAGTAACAATAAGCGGTCATTATTATCCGTGCAAGTTTTACATTTCAACATGAAGGCAAACAAGAACAGAGCGCTGTCTTGAGATCTGGAAACTGCTTTTAAAGCATTGGGGATGCAGTCACATTCGCTCACTTGTCCACTAGAGGGCACCCTAGGACATTAAACTCAAGCGAAGCTTTGCACAATAAAACACTCAAACTTTTTGGTTGGTTGGTTGGTTTTTGTTTTTCGAGGTAGTCTCACTCTGATCCAGGCTGACCTGGAACTCACTATGTAGTCTCAGGGTGGCCTCGAACTCACGGTGATCCTCCCACCTCTGCCTCCCGAGTGCTGGGATTAAAGGCGTGCGCCACCACGCCCGGCAACATTCAAAATGTTGGAAAAAGTGAATTTATTTGAAATAATCAATGAACATCATTAAAAAAAAAAAAAGAAATCTCTAACTAGAGACGTGTATGGTCTGGAACCACAAAAGAAAATATGAAAATCATTTTGTATGAATTGGTGATTGATGGACTCTTCCATTTACCCAATCATTTGTGTACACATGTCCTTCCTTAACTTCAGCAGGGTGTTTCAGAATGAAAAAGTAACCTCAGAAATTATGAATACTGTCTTGTTTTTATGCATAGACACTGAGACACAAGGAAGAAAATATGTTTCCCCAAGTTCTCTTCGTGAATTGATGCTGGAGTCAGAACAGCCCGCAGACTCTCTAACTCACGATTTCACCTTCCATTCACTGTGTTAAATTTTAAGATATTACAGAAGCTCAAAATGAAATAAATTTCTGCTTCTGAGACTTCAGAAGACATCACTTGCATTGCTGTATCAAATTGTACGTGCCCCATGTTCTATTTAGTCTCTATATTTCTCTTTTTCCAAGGTTCATTTTAGACTCATTTGGTCTAGTTGATCCTCTCTGTGATAACTAATGGAATTTCAGGTTTGGGTCTTGGAAATCCAAAGGGTTTTGTTTTTTTTTTTTTAAGCGCTGATGCAAAAAATAACTTCCAAATATAAAACAGGAAAAAAAATGTTGTATTTCCTCCCTACAGCTTCTGGGGGAAGCAAATGGCATTGCCCACATGGTACTGGGGACGTGGTCTCTAAACGCTGGAAGGAGTTCGGCCTGATGCCTGACGTCAGGTAGGAAGGCCATATTCTGCATTTCCATGTATGAGGAGGAAGGGAACATAACATCCCCCTATCCTCACACTTGCACATTTTACAGTAACACGGATAGATCTCTTTCTTAAACAAAGAGCTTGAGACTCTAACATAAGCGAACCACGCTCAGAGCTGTTGTCTGCTGCCTCCACACTCTTTGAACTGAGTCACAAGTAACAGTGTTTTCTTACTGTAGTGACATTATTTTTTCCCACACACCCACATTTCTAGCCTTGTTATACACTGGGTTGCTGTGGTCTTTCCTGAATGATGGATGGAAGTCTGGTAATTGCATCTATATTCATGTTGGATGGCCATTGTTCTGCAATTGACTCACTTGGAGTCACTAGACTGTCAGAAAGGAGCTGGAGGCAGAAATTAGTCACGCTTTGGTCGGCTTCATCCTAAATCTCTTGTGCATGGTCTTTGCTCCTCTGGACTAGGACTCTCCAGAAATGACTGCTCCTCTGGCTACAGATGACAGTCAGTGCAACCTTGATGGATAGATGTATGTGTGTATGTATGAGTGAAATGTCAATTCTATTCCTCCCAGACTGTGGTTACTGGAAAATAAAGTCTTCTAAACCCAAAATAAAATTGCTTATGGCAGTATATGTGTGGCAGCCAAGAATTTAAAATAAAAACATACTAGTTTCTCTGTCCTTATTCATTACTTCCATAGGAGATAAATGAGTTGGAGATAAAGATCTTAAATAGGCTCTTTTCTATGTCCCTCACCACGTGGCCACTTCCGTTACAGTTCTTGTCTTGCTAAGTCATCGTCAGTGGTTTCTGCTTTGACCTCAAGCAGGGGGACCACATCTTGTTCATACGACCTCATTACATATACAACAATCTCTGTCACAGAAGGACAAATCAATGGTTTTTTGCATTTTTTATTTATTATTTATTTGAGAGTGAGACAGAAAGAGGGAGAAGGAGAGAGAGAGAGAATGGGCTCACCAGCCACTGCAAACGAACTCCAGATACATGTGCCACCTTGTGCATCTGGCTTTATGTGGGTAATGGGGAAGTGAACCCGGGTGCTTCGGCTGTGCAGACAAGCCTCAACTACTGAACTAGCTCTACAGCCCCAAGTGAATGTATTTTGTTGTTGTTGTTTTGTTTCTTGAGGTAGGGTTTCACCCTAGCCCAGGCTGACCTGGAATTCACTATGTAGTCTCAGGGTGGCCTTGAACTGATGGTGATCCTCCTACCACTGCCTCCCGAGTGCTGGGATTAAAGCCATGTGCCACCATGACCAGCCTCCAAGTGAATGTATTTTCAAATACTATAGAAGAGAAGAAAAATATATGACTACATAAAGGCCAAATCTTTGCAAAATTCAAACTATACAAGGAAGAAAACATTTGCCAAAAAATGTTTGGCTCAGTCTACACAGACTTCAAACACCCTTTATGGGAATGAAATCTGGAGGAGAGACTCAATTCTGAGTATAACACTTAAATCCTTTAGAGTATAGCAAGACAGGCATGCATAAAATATAGATCCCATCTGACATTATAATATAAGTATGCATTCTGGGGGGAAAGGCACAACATATCACAACCAAAATCACATCTGTCATTTTTCTTTCATTATCTCCAGAAAGCAAAGATTTACAAAATCTTCTTGGCCAAAGGATCTGTGGAAAAGAGACAGATTTTCCCAAGTCGAAAAATGAAGACGCTCCCAGGAGGAATATGAGATTTTTATATTGATCCAACATGAGCTTAGGTTTTAAAAGAAAGCGAAACAATAACTTGGCATAAGCTATTCTGTTCCCAAGACCCCTCCTCCTGGAGAGTTGCAGAGGCAACACAATCTGAGGCTCATCTTGGCTAGGAAATTGTGTGACTCCCTTCAAGCTGAGGGGCCCGGTCTCTGGATTTTTCTTGACTTTGAATAGGGGAGGCTGCTCTTTACCTCCCTGGCCCTAGGTGTAGTGCACATGAGCCCCGTGTCGCAGTCTTCCCTCCTCCGAGCCTGCCACTTAGAATCCAGGTTCAAAGCCAGTGAGTATGTCACCATATCTAGGTCTCTAGTACAGACAGCGCTCCCAGGACTATAAAATACTATTATATACATGGCCCCTTAAGGAAAGAAAAGAGAGCTGTAGGCAGTGTGGAAATTGCCCACACTGTAGGCTACCACGTATGCAAAGAGGAATATAGCCCATCAGTCTCAATCTAATTAGTGAATACGTAAGACAGAGAGAAAGAGAGCAGGGGTGGGGCCCGGGGAAGGGGGGGTATGGTAAGTGAAACCAAGGGGAGTCCCTCAGCTGAATGTGAGCGTTTTACAGGACACATTAGCTGTTGTATTAGACAACTGGTGTAAAAGGGGAGTAGACTATTTTTTGTCAAATTATTAATTTGTCATTATTAAACAATTAGTAGACATTATCAAAATCCACAGATCCTGTGCCATTTTTCTTCAAGTGGTGGTGCTGGAGATCTAACCCAGGACTTTGTGCATGCTATGGAAGAACTAACATTGTGAAGTGGCCGATGCTATCATGGGAACCTGGGATGTTAAAGTTACGGGCTATGTTAGAAAAGATCAAAGAGGGCTGGAGAGATGGCTTGGCAGTTAAGGCACTTGATGGCAAAACCTGAGGACCTAGGTTTCATTCCCCAGGACCCATGTAAGCCAGATGCATGTGGTGGTGCATGTGTCTGAAGTTTGTTGGCAGTGACTAGAGACCCTGCTGTGCCCATTCTCCCTCTCTCTCTCTCTAAATACAAATAATTTTTTAAAAGGGGAGGGGAGCTGGAGAGATGGTTCAGTGGTCAAGGCACTTGCCTGCAAAGCCAAAGAACCCAGATTCGATTCCCCAGGACCCACATAAGCCAGATGTACAAGATGGCCCATGCATCTGGAGTTCATTTGCAGAGGCTAGAGGCCCTGGTGCACCCATTCTCTCTCTCTCTAATAAATAGATAAATAAAATAAAGCAAAAACAACAACAAAAAAAAAAAAAGCTCAGAGAAATGAGGCTGACCTAAGAAAGTTTTGAATGGAAGGAACTTGGTGTTCATTTAGATGAACATTGATTGAACACTTACTCTTTACAAGACACTATAAGAAACCTGTAAGTCCCACTTCCAAGGACTCACAATCTAGCTGAGCAACGAATACATTCATATAAATTGTAAGACACGACTTAGGGCACAATGCTAAAATTAAAACACTTTGAAGGCACACTCATCCTCAAGGCCTGGCTTCACCTTCCAGCTCTGTCACTCGGGCCATGTTACTGTCTCTAAGCTTCAGCTTCTCATCTGTGGAAGGCAGACATAAGCAGCGCCATGTCACGGAGTGGGTGAGAGGATCGGTTAGCCACTTCTTGTGAAATTCTTTGCTGAGTGCTTCCCCACAATAAGTGCTCAATAAAGCCATCAGTGCATGCACAGGGGATCGAAAGGCCACCACCGCTATGCTCACAAGGGGCAGGGAGCAGCCTACAATTATGCACAGTGTAGTAGAAACTGGAGCCTATGTCCCGACACACAGAATCCCTTTCTGCAGCATCAGAGACACAACTACAGAGCGCCACACGTGCTAGGGAAGTACTCTACCACTGAGTTACACCCCAACCCTGCCCAAAATTTACAATCTGTACAGCCATGTCTTAATTTCAGCATTGCACATCAGCTCAATAACAGAACATTTTCTTATTTAGTTTTTTTTTTTTTGAGATTCTAGCGACAATACTTTTATTATACAGGTATCATACGCACAACAGTTACTTAAGGAGCACTTACAGGCAGGGAGATCCATTCACTATCTCCACTTCACCCACAAACTACACTGTACACTCCTGGTTCAGCCCGCAGGAATAAGACACAAGTTACTGCTTTCTGAACAGAGAACTGCAATTAAATAGAATCTGCCCAGCCAAGATCAAAGACCAGCATCCTTTGAAATCTCAATACCCTGTGTACATATGAAAGCTATCTAAATGCGTTATAGGTTACCCCATCACCGTTAAAAGTTTGTATTAAAATCGAATCCCAGTCCTCAAAAAAGTCGTAAGAAGTGCACCAGTATTTACAGAACCCATTAAATTATGCATAAATAAATTCTGTACCCTTGACATAGTTTCTCAAAAATACAGAGCCTCCGTGGGGACTTGGGGATGACAGGCGACAGCAGCCGCTGTATGCCCACCCTTTTCAAGTTTACTCGAAAGCATCAAGATCTGAAATAAATATGCGAATAAAGCTTCAGTACCTTAAAGGAACAGGTTATTTCAAAAACTTTCCCATTTAGAGAACTAAAACTTAAGTTTCTTTAAAAAAAAAAAAAGGAAAGAAAAAATGAAATATATCATCAGCAGGCCTTACAGTTCTACAAGTCTCCTGAAAGCAGAAGGCCCCCTTTGACCATGGGGCTGAGAGTGTGTCAAATACCACAGCACAGCAAGCTCTACCCTCCTATGGGAGGGTGCTCTCTCTCAACAAGCTAGATAAATACTAATTTTTAGATAAATATTTTAGTGGACATAAAAACCAGCCATTATCTTAACACTGACAAAAATAAGTTATTCTTGTTGATCGGTTGACGTGCGTCATATATCCATTTGACACATCAACATAGCTAAAGTGTGGTTTCTCGTTAGCCCAGGGAGTTCATTGAGAAGGTTCTAAAACTCGTAGCACCACTTTCAAACAAAGAATGAAGGCGGGGAGAAGGGGAGTGGGGTTCCAAAAATTAAACGCTTGATGAGTTTAAAATTAAAAAAAAAAAAAAAAAAGAGCAAAACCCCAGTACTTGTCTCCTTGGGATGGTGTCCAAAGTCAAGCACGTGTGCTCCAGAGGCCACGAGGAATCAGGACAGATCCGGAGGGAGGCGGCCCTTCTGACAGCGTGAGGTGGACTTGTGGCAGATGGAGGGCGTCTCAGGCTGCCCTGGAATGGTCAGTCCTCTCCCTTCAGACCCTCGACCCTTGGTCCCCCCCCCCCATCACTTTCTGTGCTTCTCCGTTTTCTCCAGGGTCTTGTTGGAATCAGCCGGACTCTGGTCCCCCGGGTTCATGTAGGACTTATCCACGGCGACCAGGGCTTCTTTGATGTAATTCTGCATGGCAGACACGGCGGCGCAGATGGCCTGGCTGCCAAAGCCCTGTGTGATCAGGCTGAAGTGGGACAAGCCGTTCTGAATGTTCGTCTCCAGGACCGGGGCGGGCCTGCTGTTCCCGTTGGGTGTGCGGTCCTGGTGGAGGAGGTCTGTGAATTCCTTGCACACTTGCTTTACTGCCAGCAGCATGCTCTTCCTTGTGGCCATCTCGTTGCGTCCCCCCAGGTGAGGCCTTGTTAAATACTCAGCCGCTGTTTTACTAGGAAACTCAGCTTCGCAAACATAAGCAAAGTCCCGGGCCAAGTGGACAGCTTCACCTTCCACAAGGGACGTTAGCAGGGTGACAAGGGCAGCTTTCCGTCTCCGGGCAGGAAGGTTCAACCCAATCTTATCCAACTTCTCCCGCAAGGACCGGCCTCCATTTTTGGATTTTGCTCTTCTGAGAACCCCGCCCAGGAGCGAGGCATTTAAGCATTCAGGTGGTGACAATCGCCTCTGAACCTCAGCCACCACGGTGACTTTGTATTTTGATGTGGAGCTGAGTAAGGACAATCTTCCAGGGACAGAACAGAAGACCTCGCTGGGGTTCATCACTGCTCCCACCAGCTCCTTCTGACAGGGGAGGCTCAGAGGGTTCTTGGTCATCGAGATGGGTCCTTTGCGAATGACAGTCTGATCGTGCAGAAGTAGGTGCTGGTCGTCCACATTGTGCACCTCCTCCATGGGATGCGCCATGTCGTGCAGCCCCAGGTTCTTGGCCAGGCCCGCGGTCGAGGGCGTGCGCGTGGGGCAGCAGCAGGTCGGAGGGCGGTAGGCCTCCCGAGAGGTGGGGCAGCAGGCCGGCCCGGCGCCCGTGGTGCGAGCGCAAGCCCGCCGCCCCTTCCTGGCTCTGATGGCCGGGCCAGGCCTGTGGCTGGCTGCCGGTGGGCGTGGGCTGGTGCAGGGGGTTGATGGCTGCGGCGTAAGGGTGGCCGACTGCGAGTAGGCCACCTGCTGGTAGGGCGGCGGGAAGTAGGGCGGCGGCGGGTACTCGGCGACCCCGCTGTGCGACCAGGGCGGCGCGGGGCTGTGCAGGTGCTGGCCGGCCGAGGAGAGGTGCGGGGGCATGCGCGGGTTCCCGTTGCTGCCCGCGTCGTGGCGATCCCTAGGGCCATGCGCCCCAGGGACTTCGTTCTCAACTCTAGGTCCGCGCAGGAAAGAGACCTTGGGGGTGAGGGACGAGTCCTCCAAGCCCGGCGGCGGCCAGGGTACCTGAGCTCCCAAGCCGGAGGCATTCCGTGCCACCAAGTCCCAACCCCAGGCCATGGGCCTGGAAGGGAACTGGGGCGGTGGCGGCGGCTCCAGCCGCCGGGAGCTCAGTCGGCACGTATTTAGTTTTTTTTATTGACAACTTTCATAATGGTAAACAATATCCCATGGTAATTCCCTCCCTCCCCCCACTTTCCTCTTTGAAACTCCACTCTCCATCATATCCCTTCCCCCTCTCAATCAGTGTCTTTTTTATTTTGATATCATGATCTTTTCCTCCTATTATGATGGTCTTGTGTAGGTAGCATCAGGCACGGTGAGGTCATGGATATCCAGGCCACTTTGTGTCTGGAGAAGCACGTTGTAAGGAGTCCTACCCTTCCTTTGGCTCTT
Organism: Dipus sagitta; assembly: GCA_036346955.1. Taxonomy (NCBI): domain Eukaryota; kingdom Metazoa; phylum Chordata; class Mammalia; order Rodentia; family Dipodidae; genus Dipus; species Dipus sagitta. The sequence continues at coordinate 18,461,620 of CM070770.1, forward strand.
ACATTCTTTCTGCCACCTCTTCCGCAATGGAACTTGATCCTTGGAAGGTGTGATAGAGATATTTCAGTGCCAGGCACTCCTCTGTCACTTCTTCTCAGCACCATGGTCATCCCAAGGTCACTGCCATCTGAAACGAGAAGGTGCTCTAACCAAAAGTGAGAGTAGCATTAATATATGGGCATGAACATTGAGAGAAGTGCTTACTGGGTAGTTTGGTGAGCATAGTGTATACATTTTGCCAGACACCAGCAGACGTTACACTCCTAGGCCTCATGACTACCCCTGTTGCAGGTTTTCAGTATCTGGGATGTATTCCCTCCCGTGGAGCAGACCTCCAGTAAAATTAGAGAGCAATTGGTTTCCCCCATAACAGACGTGCCACTATTGCACCTGTTGACTCATTTGGCTTGGCTGGCCAAACATAAGATTGCAGGGTCCACTGTTGAGTATCTTCACTGGTGATTTCTCTCTCTCCCATTGAACTGCATGCAGCATGGTTTTTTTCCAACTTTCTGTCAGCTGGTCTACGTGGAGGAGGTTATCAGCTCAGCTCCAGCAGGATTTCTCAGTGGCCTTGCAGCCCAAGCATGTGGAGTCTTCAGCAATAGGGTCTTACCATCTATTCCTGGTGGGAACAACAGAACATCTTTTCATATGCTGTTGGGCAAAGGCAAGGAATGAGGACAGGTGTCAGATGGGCAAAATGAGTAAATGCTGGCACTAGAGATGATAGGTAGACCTACCAATTCAGTACTTTGTCTGACTAAAACTTCCACCCGGCTAAGTCTAAGGCCTGTTTTGCATAACACCATTGGTATTGAACATCTGAGTACTTGAGTACTTTGAGCTGAACTCGCCCTCACACATTGCGCTCACAAGGCTTATCCCCAGCACAAACACTCTAATGCCATGTGAGCCAGCAGCTCTGGATGGACTACTATAGATTTAAAGAGATTCAGGGCCATTCCCATCAAATGCCTTCTATGGACTTTGCTTGGATCTCAAAGAAACTGCCAAGAGAGGACCTTGGACACTAAAATACACCCTGAATGTAAACTGATCACAAGGAATGAGTAGTCAATCTAAAGTTTATTTTAAATGATTATCACTAATTTTTGTAAAATTGATTTTCTAGTTACGTTTATTTGACAAGTTTATTGTTTATAGATACATGCTGAAATATAAATGGAGAAATAATATTTTATCTAGAATTTAATTTAAAATGTGCCAGAAAAGACAAGAAAAACACAAGTAGGTATATGCTTGTGTATATAGTCTCATTGTTGGCAAAATTTAAATGAAGTTAAGCAGGCTCATAGGTGCTATTTATTTTTTCTATTTTCTTTCCAATCAAATAAAGAGTAAAAGTAGTGAAGAGAAAGCAAGTACAGAAGTAGATCACAAGGTTGACTCTGCCAGGGATGTAGTAATAGGTCACTTCCCCCCTCAGCTTAGTGATTGGTGGACACAGGAATCTTCGTAAGAGCTGTTTTGAGGTCAGATGGGAGGAGAGGGGAATTTAGAATTGAATAACTTTTTCTCCAATGGAAGAGACATGGAACTAATAAAGTTTGATGCAGTGAGTGATTAAATATACAAAAGGGGAAAATGTAACTAATAGGGTAAGGTTTACAAACAGTCAAGAGAGGATGATGTATGAAGAACAGAGATAGGAGCTCATCTGGATAGAAGACGTAGCTTCCTTCATGGGGGGAAAAATGGGTAGATGGAGATAGGTAGCCTATTGGCTTGAATTTAAAAGCAAAGAGATTTGCTTTCTGATGACTTCCATTTTCTATGTGAAGAGGAGATTTGGGGTAGGGAGTGTTAAAAAAGTATATCAGGACCGGGCATAGTGGCGCATGCCTTTAATCCCAGCACTCAGGAGCCAGAGGTAGGAAGATCTCCATGAGTTCGAGGCCACCCTGAGATTACATAGTGAAGTCCAGGTCAGCCTGGGCTAGAGTGAGACTCTACCTTGAAAAACAAAACAAAACAAAACAAAAAAGTATATTAGAATTGTGGCAGAGGTATCAAAAGTACATTAAGAATAGTTCTCAGTAAGTAACCACTTTATGTGGTCACTGAAGAATTGAAGCCCAGCCTGGCAGGCTTTGCAAGCATGTGCTTCTGACCACTGAGCAACCTCCCCAAATACAACCTTCTTTGTTTTTCTTGATTGTACTGTACCTTCCTTACTGAGGCAAGATATCTCGTTGGAGCCAGAGCTCATGATTGGGCTACTCTAGCTGGCCACCTTGCCCTAGGAATTCCCCGTCTCTGCCTCTCACACACTGGGAGTACAGGCAGGCCGCCACTCCCACTGGCACTTACGTGAGTTCTGCGGGTCCCAACTCCAGTCCTCATGCTTGGGTAGCAAGTCCATTTCCCTGGCCCCCATAACAAATAATATTTGTCATTTGACAATGGTAAGGTTTTTTGTTTTGGGTTTTTTTTTTTTTCCACTAAGAACTATTCTGAATGTACTTTGAAACCTCTGCCAGGCAGATGAATTTTCTCAGTGAATTTCACCCCAATGCTTTTGTAACACCCCCTCTTACTCAGGAAAACTAGTGTAGCTCTGCTCTGTCAGTAATTCCCAGATGCCCATCCATCACAGGATTGTGCTCAGTCCAAGGACACAGTCTGTGTTCCAGGCACATACAAACGTGTATCAAGGAGACTAGCAGTCAGTGCAGAAAAACAGCAAGCCTGTTTCCTTACCTTATCTCATGAGAGCCACATTCGCTCTGGATACAATTGGGAGGAGAGTCTATCTTATCGCTTCTGCTAAATAAACCCCTCAAGACTGCATCTGCAATGACTGTGGCTCCTGGATCTGGGCTACAGTAGACACTGCAGTGCCCTGGGCATAAAAAGTAGATCTGATCAATTTAAAGGGGAAATAAAAGGAATTTTTTTCTTTCTAGTTTTTCAAGGTAGAGTTTCACTTAATCCCAGGCTGACCTAGAATTCACTGTGTAGTCTCAGGGTAGCCTCAAACTCACCATGATCCTCTTACCTCTATATCTCAAGTGCTGGGATTAAAGGCGTGCACCACCACACCTGAAAAGGACTTTTTTTTTTTTTTGATGTAATGCCTTTTTTATACTTTTTTATTGACAACTTCTATAATTATAAACAATAAACCATGATAATTCCCTCCCTTCCCCCACTTCCCCCTCCACAAATCCACTCTATATCATATTCCCTTCCCTTCTCAATTAGTCTCTCTTTTATTGTGATATCATCATCTTTTCCTACTATTACGAGGGTCTTGTGTCAGTAGTGACAGACACTGCAAAGTCCAGGCCGTTTTGTATCTGGAAGATTGCATTGTAAGCAGTCCTACCCTTCCTTTGGCTCTTAAGTTCTTTCTTCCGCTTCCTCCGTAATGGACCCTGAGCCTTGGAAGGTATGATAGAGATGACTCAGTGATGGACACTCCACTGTCACTTCTCAGCACTATGGTGCCTTTTGAGTCATCCCAGTGGTCATTACCATCTGAAAAGAGAAGCTATTCTAACCAAAAGTGAGAATAGCATTAATATATGGGTATGAACATTAAGAAAAGTGCTTACAGGGCAGTTTGGTGGGCATAATATATGCATTTAGCCAGACAACAGCAGGTCCTACTCCCTAGGGCTCATGATCTCTCCCACCATAGGCTTTTGACTAGGTTTTCAGTACCAGGCATATATTCCCTCCCATGGAGCAGGCCTCCAGTCCAATTGGTGAGCAGTTGGTTTCCTCCATAAAAGACATGGCACTATTGCACCACTTGGCCCTTGCTGGCCAGACTTAAGACTTGCAATGGCCACTACTGCTTATCACTGATGGTGACATCTCTCTCCCACAGGGCTACATGCAGCATAGCTTTTTCCAGCTTTCTGTCAGCTGGTTTACAGGGAGGAGGTTTTCAGCTCAATTTTAGCTTCATTTCTCAGTTCCCAAACATGTGGAGTCTTCAGCATTAGGGTCTTACCATCTATTCTTGGTGGGAAACCAAGAACCTTGGCAATGACTTGTAATGTTTTGGGGGCAATCAGGGGCCTCCCTGGCCAACAACTCATTGGAAGGTGTCCCATCCCTGGCACTGAAATTTTTCTAGTAACATTCTATGGCTTCTGGATTCACCATTATTGAAAAAAGTAGGTTTCCTTACAACTTATTCATAATATCTTAAATCTATTAACTATTTTTTTAAATATTTTGTTTTTATTTATTTATTTGAGAGAGAAATAGGCAGGGAAAGAGTGAACTTGAAAATGAGTGCTCCAGGGCCTCCAGCCCCTGCAAATGTACTCCAGATGCATGCAGCCCTTCTGCATCTGGCTTATGAGGATCCTGGGGAATCAAACCTGGGTCCTTTAGCTTTGTAGGCTAGCACCTTAACCGCCAAGCCATCTCTTCAGCCCACATCTTACATTTTCATTAACCCTCCTCTCACCCATCCTTTACTCAATCCCTTCCTCTGACCTCACTTAAGCATTGCACTCCTAGTTATCTGTTCATCTACTTACATAGATACAATACCCTCTCCTTAAGTCCTCCCCTCTCCTCCCTCCCGTATAGCCCCTTCTTAGCTTACTGGCCTCTGCTACTGATTTTTACTCAACTCACATGCAAATCTAAACCTTTGGAGCTAGGATCCATATGTGAGGGAAAACATGCATCATGTAGCTTTCTATGCCTGGGTTATTTTAATATGACTGAGAACCACAAGGAAGCATTAGTAGATCATCTGTTTAAGACATAGTTATTTTCCAAATATCTTTAGCAACTATAGCAATCATTGCTTAAGTAATCTTATTTTCTTTAATTGCAAAACATCAAGGCCTAGAAATTTTTACACTTTCTGCAAATATTAAAGCACATAAAGGTTTAAAGACCATTCCTAAAAATTAAAATATGTGTGGAAACAGAAAGAAAAGGTTAATGCTTATAACCACAATTCTCTGACACATCCACCATCCATTTCTGTTCCAATCTTATTTGAGCATTTCTTCCAAATGAACTCAATACCTGTAATGTTTCCAATGTTATGTTCATATCAGTTAACCTTGTGAAAGTCAGGCCTGACTTAAGTGCCCACTGTAAACAGAGAAGTAAGCCTCATGGTCAACCAGTGGGTATTCAGGCTGAATGACAGAAACTGTGCTGTGTGGGCTGTGGAAGGAAGACCTGGATTTGCTGGCATTTCTTCTGGACTTATCCTTTTCACTCCTGTTAACCAGCATCTCAGAATAGCATGGCTCTGAAGTGTGGAAAACAGTGACGCAAACTGGAAACTTGGCTGGCTGATTTTGCGGGGATGCCCTGAGAAGCACTGCAGTGATTTCTCCATTAGTGAAAGAGCTGCTATTGGGTTCAAATAACACCAAGAAATGGCCAAAAAAAAAAAAAAGTCTTAAAAATGGACTAAGCTCACACAGGACTGATCTACAAATCAGAAGCTGATTGATTATAATAGGAAGATGCTTCTCACAATGCTCTTTCCTACCTTCTCCGTGGTTCCTTCCTTTATCCATAGAAAACAAAGTGTCCATTGCACTGCCAGTCAAAGATGTCCCAATGAGCATGGCAGGAGCTGAGAGAGATGGATTATCTCGAGGCATTAGGTATATTCTGCCCAAGCCAAAGTGAAACCAGTAAAAGCTTCCTTCATCACAAACTGTTAGTATCAATAAGTTCATTTGCATCATATAGAAAACATACAAACTAAACGATATATTGTACCCACAAAAGAGATTCAGAAACACAAAGATGGAAGCAGAATCTGGAGAGATGGCTTAGAGGTTAAGGTCTTGTGAAGCCTAAGGACCCAGGTTCGATTCCCCAGTATCCACGCCAGTTGCACAAGGTGGCGCATGAGTCTGGAGTTTGTTTGCAGTGGCTGGAGGCCCTGGCATGCCCATTCTCTCTCTCTCTCTCTCTCTCTAATAAATAAATAAAATAAAATATTTTAAGCTGGGCATGGTGGCCCACGCTTTTAATCCCAGCATTTGGGAGGCAGAGGTAGGAGGATCGCTGTGAGTTCAAGGCCACCCTGAGACTACATAGTGAATTCCAGGTCAGCCTGGGAGAGAGCAAGACCCTACCTCAAAAGGGGGGGTGCTGGAGAGATGGCTTAGTGGTTAAGCGCTTGCCTGTGAAGCCTAAGGACCCCAGTTCGAGGATCGATTCCCCAGAACCTACATTAGCCAGATGCACAAGGGGGTGCAGGCATCTGGAGTTCGTTTGCAGTGGCTGGAGGCCCTGGCGCGCCCATTCCCTCTGTCTCCCCCCCCCCACTTCTCTCTCTGTTGCTCTCAAATAAATAAATAAAAATAAGCAAAACAATAACAAAAAAAAAAACAGAAGAAAGAAAGAAGAGGTTGGAAACTATTCAATGTCAAGCAGTGCAAACATCGTCAATTCATGAAACTTGAGAAAATCATACGGTGGGAGATGTGGCTAGAAAGGTGGGCTGGAGCCTGCATGTCAACCAGGGCCCAAGTGATCACTGGCAGAATGAACATCTCCAGGCAGTTGCGCTGAGGCACAATGACGCACAGAAAACAGAAACTGTGCCAGAGAGATTAAGCTGACGCCCCACTCCGCTGGCAAATCACCAGTCTGTGCTCTGCATGCCTGTGCTCAGCATTGGTGGATGATGGGAATCACGGAGCTAAAGCATCTTCTCATCGCGTGCTGGCAGTTCCGTAGTGGGTATAAGTTCTGAAGTAAAATGCAGAATTCAGTCATGGAAGTCAAGTACACAAAACAAAAACAACAAAAAAAGGCTAAGACTGGTCAACTGAAACATGGAGAAGGAGAATTCAGGGACAAGGCTTTGGAAGGAGACATGCAGTGAGCTTTAATAGCGGAGCACTCCTGCCTTCAGCCTTCTAGTGTCTATCTTGGAACTACTTAGTCCTTTAGAGAGTTACCAGTCTATATGCATATCTTGTTTCATAGAGAAAAGTGTGATCACACAAAGAAAACACATGCTTAAATGAGTGTAAAATTCAGTGGGTTGAAAATAGCAATTTGGGCGGGGCGTGGTGGTGCACGCTTTTAATCCCAGCACTTGGGAGGCAGAGGTAGGAGGATCGCTGATAGTTTGAGGCCACCCTGAGACGACACAGTGAATTCCAGGTCAGCCTGAGCTAGAGCGAGACCTTGCCTCAAAAAACAAAAACAAAAAAATGGCAATTTGGGGGTGCTGGGGGAGATTTCTCAGTGGTTAAAGGCACTTGCATGCAAAGCCTGTCGGCCTGGGTTCAGTTCCCCAGTCCCATGTAAAACCAGATACACAAAGTGGTGCATGTGTCTGGAGTTGGTTTGCAGTGGCAAGAGGCCCTGGCATGACTATCCATTCTCATTCTCTCTTTCTCCCTCTCTTTCTCTCTCTCCTCATAAATAAATAAAATGGTATTTTTTAAAAAGCATTTTTGTACAATTTGTCCATGTTATTATCTAGATCTATATTCTAGGACCCTGCTTCCCCTCTTACCCATACAGCAGCTGGAGTGATTTTTATTATTATTATTGTTTATTTTAGAGACAGAGAGAGAGAGAGAGAGAGAGAGAGAGAGAATAGGGCTGCCAGGACCTCAGTTACTGCAATCAAATGCCAGACACTTGCCCCACCTAGTGGGAATGTGCGACCTTGCGCTTGCCTCACTTTTGTGCACCTGGCTAATGAGGATCTGGAGAGTTGAACATGAGTCCTTAGGCTTTGCAGGTCAGTGCCTTAACCGCTAAGCCATCTCTCCAGCCCTGGGTCTATAAAGGTGATCAATTGATCACCTTTATAGTCCTCCAGTGGCTTCCATTACCCAGAGATGGCACCCAAACTGTCCACACTCAGGCTCTTCCTCATCAGACGTGATTTACCACCAGCTGTCCAGCTCTCACTTAGCCCTCTCTCTCCAGTCTCCAGATGAGGCAGGGTCTTCCACCTCCTGCCTCTAGCACTCTGCCTTTCCTTTTCCTTTGATTTCTCCTTCAGGAGTCTGCTTAGAAATCACTTCCTCTCTCAGGATGAAGAGATGGCTCAGTGGTTAAAGGTGCTTGCTTGGAAAGCCTGCTGGCTTGAGGTTCAGTGCCCCAGTACCAACATAAAGCCACATCCACAAAGTAGTGCATGCATCTGGAATTCATTTGCAGTGGCAAGAGGTCCTGTTGCATATACCCATGCCATTTTTTTTTCTCTCTCTCTCTCACTATATACATATATATATATCCCTTCCTCCCTGTGGTGGTTTAATTCAGGTGCACCCCATAAACTTAGGTGTTCTGAATGCTAAGTTACCAGCTGATGGCAACTTAGGAGTTAAAGCCTCCTGGAGGCAGTGTATTGTTGGGGGCGGGCTTATGGGTGCTATAGCCAGTTTCCCCTTGCTAGTGTTTGGCACACTCTCCTGTTGCTGTTGTCCATCTGATGTTGGTCAGGGGGTGATGTCCACCCTCTGCTCATGCCATCGTTTTCCCTGCCATCATAGAGCTTCCCCTTGAGTCTGTATGCCAAAATAAACCTCTTTTTCCCACAAGCTGCTCTTGGTCAGGTGTTTTCTGCCAGCAATGTTAACCTGACTGCAACACTCCCCCTTGCAAATAAATAAAAACTTAGAAACAAAAGAAATCACTTTTTCTCAGAAGGCTCCTGACTCAAACGTGGGAGTCCCCCTCTGAGCTCCACTCTCACACTGCACGTCGTCTAACAGGAAGCTGTTGCTGAGGATGAGGCCGAAGCTGAGATTTCATTTCTGTCTTCCCTCTAGCCTAATTTCAACCAAGGACTTCACGGCCTAGTCACTCAGCAAACATTCAACCAAAACTGCTGAGTTTTTTAAATGCCTTAAAGCATTACAGTGAAACTTAACTAAAGAACCTGTGGGCAAATGCAGAAAGAAACTGCTGAAGGGGCTGGAAATGGTTCAGCACTTAAAGGCACACTTGCAAAATCTGCACACCCTGTTCAATTCCCCGACACCTACATAGAGCTGGACAAGTATTCATTTGCAGTGGCAAGAGACTCTGGCATGCTCATAAACACACACACACACACACACACACACACACACACAAATATATATATATATATATATAATTTAAAAAAACATATAAAAAGGCTGAAGATATGGCCTAGCAGTTAAGGCACTTTTCTGCAAAGCCAAAAGACCCAGGTTCAATTCCCCAGTACCCATGTAAGCCAGAAGCACAAGGCGGCACACGTGCCTGGAGTTCATTTGCAGTGGCTGGAGGCCCTGGTGTGTCCATTCTCTCTCTCAAATAAATAAATAAAAACAAAAAAGAAACTGTTGTAAGAAATAACAGGACCTACTGGTCTTCATAATTTTTTAGATGAAATCAGCAGAATGAGCCTTAGTTGCAAAACCTTTTTGGGACAATAGAAGAAAGTTCCTGGTGACAGAAAACCAGAGGTATTTCTTGTGTAATGTGAACAGAGATGTTTCCCATTAGTAAATTCATCAAATTATAATATACATTCACAATCTAAATAAAATATTAACATTAAAATGCTTAAATCATAGTATGTTGCCTGTATTTATAAAAGTTGTCAATAAAGAGTTTCTTAAAAATGATTAAGTTAGGGGCTGGAGAGATGGCTTAGCAGTTAAGCACTTGCCTGTGAAGCCTAAGGACCCCGGTTCTAGGCTCCATTCCCCAGGACCCATGTCAGCCAGATGCACAAGGGGGCGCACTCGTCTGGAGTTTGTTTGCAGTGGCTGGAGGCCCTAGCACGCCCATTCTCTCTCTCTCTATCTGTCTCTTTCTCTCTCTGTGTCTGTCGTTCTCAAATAAATAAACAAAAAATTTTAAAAAGCAATTTATTTTAAAAAAATGATTAAGTTGGGACTGGGGACATGGCTCAGTTGGTAAAGCACTTGCCTTGCAACACAAAAGCCTGAGTTTCCCCTCCAGAGCCCACATAAGAACGTGGGGCATGATGGTGCATGCCTGTAAGCTCAGCACTGGGAGAGGACAGGATGGTCGCTGGGGCTTGCTGGTCAGCCAGGCCAGCTTAATGGGAGGCCGATGAGAGACCCTGTCTCAAAGGAAGTCAATGTTGTTCTAAGGAGCAACACCCTAGTCTGTCCTATGGCCTCCAGATACACCCACGTGTGTACCCACACACACATGTGCACCTCCCCACACACAAACACACATACATGTGAGCATTAAAAAATGAATAAAGAAGCCGGGCGTGGTGGCGCACGCCTTTAATCCCAGCACCTGGGAGGCAGAGGTAAGAGGATCGCCATGAGTTCAAGGCCACCCTGAGACTACATAGTGAATTCCAGGTCAGCCTGGACTAGAGTGAGACCTTACCTCGAAAAACTGAAAAAAAAAAAAAAAAAAAGAATAAAGGCCTGGAAAGATTGCTTAGTGGTTAAGGCACTTGCCTTTGAAGCCTAAGGACCCAGGTTCAATTCTCCAGGTCCCATGTAAGCCAGATGCACAAAGGTGGCGCATGTGCCTGGAGTTTGTTTGCAGTGACTGGAGGCCCTAGCATGCCCATTCTCTGTGTGTGTGTGTCTCTAATAAATAAATTTTAAAATGAATAAATTTCTTAACAGGTCACCATATCTGTTTTCAAAGCAAAACTCAATGTAAAAGAAAAAAGAAAGAAGCAACAGAGAAAAAACAAAATTGCCTTTAGAAAAATGAGTAAACAATATCAACAGACAACCCAAAGAAAAGAAACTCAAAAAGACAACTGTGGGAGAAAGTGTTCAGTCTTACTGGTGGTCAGGTATATGTTAATTAACACAGGGTATGATTCTATGCTCAGCAGGCTTCTAAAACGTAAGACAGTTAACCACACCAAGTACTGGTGAAGATGCAGAGTAGAGGAATTATCACTGGCTTCTGCTGGGAATATAAAAATGTTGTCCCTGCCAGGTGTGGTGGTGCACACCTTGAATCCCAGCACAGGAGGCAGAGGTAGGAGTTCGCAGGCACCCTGAGACTACATAGTGAATTCCAGGTCAGCCTGGGCTAGAGCAAGAGCCTACCTTGAAAAGCCAAAATATATAATAATAATAATTAATAATAATAATAATAATAATAAATGCTATCCCCTGTAGACTAAATAATTATTTTGTTGCTAGTTGGAGTCCTCTGCTTTGTGATCCATGCAGCAGGCTCCTGAGCTCCCTGGGCACTGTGTTTGGTCAGCCACCCTGCACACTGTTGAGCTCTGACCCTGATGGTCAAATCACAGTCTTGGTCATGCTCATCGTAGGCCAGTGGATTTGGCTCATAATAACAAAGCATCCAGTTCTGGGATGCTTTTCTCTTTTAGAAAACTGGTCCTATAAGTTTATTTGATATGACACACTTAAGTATTTTTAAATTTTACTTATTTATTTGCAAGGAGAGAGAGAGAGAGAAAGGAGAGAATGGGCACACCAAGGCCTCTAGCTGCTGCAAACAAACCACAGATGCATGTGCCACTATATGCATCTGGCTTTATGCAGGTACTGGAAAACTGAACCTGGGTCCTTAGGCTTTGCAGACAAGCATCTTAACCCCTGAGCCATCTCTCCAGCCCCTTAAGTAAATTTTTTTCTAATAGTTTATTTATTTGTTTGCAAGCAGAGAGAGAGAGAAGAGAGACAGAGAGAATGGTCACACCAGGACCCCCAGCCGCTGCAACCAAACTCCAAATGCATGCATCACCTTGTGCATCTAGCATTATGTGGGTGCTGGGGATTTGAATCTGGGCCCTTAGGCTTTTCAGGGTCCTTAGGCTTTGCAGGCAAGTACCTTAACTACTAAGCCAGTTCCCCAGCCCTTAAGTAATTTTTGTAAATAGCTCTTGTACCATGAAAAGTTGCCCAGTGTGATAAAGCACACAAGATGTTTTTTGTTTTTTGTTTTTTCTCTTTGGTGAAAATCATGCCTATCACTTGTATAAGTTTTTGACAATTGTGAAACTTAATATTGGGTGTGTGGCATGGTGGTAACAACGACTTTTGTAGCTGCTCATTGGTCAGTAGAAAGACAAGAAAGGGACAAAGGTGGAAATGTTAGCAGGTCAGTGACTTTCCCTTTCTAACTGATCTTAGTGGTGATTGTTTCTAGTTGCTAAATAAACAGTGGACCATCATCCCTCAGAAAGCTTTAAGGGTGTACACAGGCCAGGGGGCTCTTTAACCATGGGGAAGGTGTTCGCATTATTTATATAGCACAGCCTGAGGTTGGAGAGGACAACACCGGAGCCCATAGCCCAAGCTAGAAGGTAACTTCTGGGGTGGAGGAAGGGTCGCTGGAAGCAGTGCAGCCCACGTCTGCCTCGGGTAAAGGTTAGAGCAACTTGTTTCCACATTTCATACCAAACGAGACAAACTGTATTCTGTCTGTGTACTCGAGTGCTTTAATGTTTTTGTTTTTCTTTAATTCTTAAACATTGGCTCTGGAAAGAAAAAACACTGTCAAGGGCTGGAGACATGGCTTAAGAGGTAAGGCACTTTCCAGCAAAACCAAAGAACCCAGGGCCAATTCTCCAGTATTTACGTTAAGTCAGATGCACAAGGTGGCACATGCATCTGGAGTTCATTTGCAGTGGCTAGAGGCCCTGGTGCATCCATTCTCTCTCTCTCTCTCTCTCTCTCTCTCTCTCTCTCTTTCTCTCTGTCTGCCTCTCTCTCTTCTCTCTCCTTCAAATAAATAAATAAATAAAAATTTTAAATGTCAAAAATAACATACAAATTTATACTTTTAAAAATTATAAATTTTTTAGATTATAAATTATAAAAATTATAAAATTCATAATTTTTTAAAGCTTATGATGCATATAATGGGTCTGGCCCATTAACAACTTTTCTCCCCCAACAGGCTGCATAGGTCTGTCTCTCCAGCATCAAAAGAACAATTCTTTTTTTTTAAATATATTTTATTTATTTATTTACTTGAGAGAGAAAGAAGTAGAGAGAGTGTGTGTGAGAGAGAGAGAAATGGCACACCAGGGTCTCCAGCCACTACAAACGAACCAGATGCATGTGCCCCTTTGTGCATCTGGCTTACGTGGGTCATGGGGAATCGAACAGGGATCCTTTGGTTTTGCAGGCAAACACCTTAACCGCTAAGCCATCTCTCCTGCCCCAAGAGAACAAATCTTGAGCCAGGAGACCTCCAACTAAAGATGAGAAGAAGTCACCCTACTACCTTCTAGCACAGTTTATGAGCGTAAAGGAGGAAGCGTTTTGATCTTGTTTGATTGGCTACCTACTGTACATCAGCAGAGCTGGGTAACCAGAGATGTTTAACCTGATTTGTCTATAGCTGATTGCTATAACTCACTGAATCATGTTGCCAAGGAGGTAAAGCTCACATTTTATGGTTTCTTTATGATCAGAGCTTGGATTCTGTTCATTCAGGATGACCTAAGGTTTTGGCTGTGTGCTTAGGAAGGTTTGGCTTTGAGCTACATCTAAATGTGGCTCCCCCTTTTTCTTTTCATTAGCAGTAAGCATTTTAGACAGTAGTTAGTAATGTCATATAAAGATGGGAAGATAATTTTTCTTAAAGAACCATCTACTCAGGAACATAATGTGTCTTGCAAAAAAAAAAAAAAAAAAAGTGGGGCTAGCCAGACGTGGTGGCGCACGCCTTTAATCCCAGCACTTGGGAGGCAGAGGTAGGAGGATCGCCATGAGTTCAAGGCCACCCTGAGACTCCATAGTGAATTCCAGGTCAGCCTGAGCTAGAGTAAGACCCTACCTCGAAAAATCAAAAAAAAAAAAAAAAAAAGTGGGGCTAGAGAGATGGCTTATCAGTTGAGGCACTTGCCTGCAAAGCCTCAGGACCCATGTTCGACTCTCCAGGTCCCACATAAGCCAGACTCACAAGGCCCTGGCTCACCAATGCTCTCCCTCCTTCTCCCTCTCTCTCTCTCTCTCTCTCTCTCTCTCTCATTCTCTCTCTCTCTCAAAATAAAAAAGTGCTTATAGCAGAATTGCTTCTAATAACAAAAGCTGACAACAATCAAAACTCATGTTGGTAGAGCAATGAATAAGTAAGCTGTGGTGGATTCCCACAAATAGATATATTAAACTTATATACACCATTGGAGAACTTAAATTTATTTATTTATTTTAATATATTTTACTTTTATCTATCTCTCTATTTATTTATTTATTTATTACCCATGTAAGCCAGAGAGAGGGAGGGAGGCAGAGAAAGAGAGAGAGAGAGAGAGAGAGAGAGAGAGAAAGAAAGGAATAGCATCTACAGCAGACATGAGGGGGGGAGGAGCAAGAGAAGAAGGTCGTGTGGGAAATGTCAGTATTTGGCCATTGGGCCTTCCGAGATTGGCTGTCCACTAGGGCCTGCCATGAGCCAGGACAAGAAAGTGGCCAAGCTTTGTGGCAGGACACAAATGCCTGCTCCTTCTCACCACTGCACCCACCCACCTGGTGCTATTACCAGAAACTTCAGTGGAAAAGCCTGGGTTTTCTGCCCTGACAAAAGAGAGAGAGAGAATTTGGTCTCCAAAGCTTAAGACTGAAAAACTTTCCCACTTCCCACTACAAAATAGATTTTCTTTCTCCTTTTCATAGTGATAACCAAATGAAAAATACATTTAACTCAGATCTGGCACCATGTACTTTATGACTCAAACAAAACCACATTTAGTATGTTGTCACATATTGATCCATATGAAACTCTCGCGAGCTATCTGTGCCTTAGTTCTGCTCTGTGTAAATAATTAAATTTTAATAAAATAATTTTCATGTCCCAAGCAATAGTAATATGTTTGGTTGTAGCTATTGATTGGCTCAACCTTCTCAGGGCTTCTTTGAAGATGACATTCAAAATAAATAAAAAGATTTTCCTCTGGATTTATGCCTGTTACACAATAGCATGAGATTACTGCATAACAAATGAGCAAGAAAGGCAGATTTGGATATAATCTTCAAAAGAGCTGAAACAATGAGAAAGCAAAGAGCTGGTTCAGTTATTTCAGCCCCCCTCCCCTGCGCCACCACTACTGCTCAATGCCTGACATACAAACAACACATCATTTCCCAAAATGCAAAATGTATTTTTTTGGTCATATATTCACAGCCCTAATTTTTAACTGGCTGGTAATGTTTCAAAAAATTACCTGAGACTACATAGTGAAATCCAGGTCAGCCTGAGCTAGAGTGAGACCTTACTTGAAAAACTGAAAAAAGAAAAAAAAAAAACTAATTAAATTCCACCACAGCATGTTTTGTTTGCTGTGTCGGTTGATTTGTAGGATCTACAAAGGAAAAGTGAAAAGTGCCAGGGTTGAGAATGCTTTCAGCATAAATGCTGAAAATTCCCACATGATTACATCCAAAGGAAGAAGGTACTTCTGTGAAAGTAATTGCCAATTAATTGGGAGAAATTTTTAATTAATATCCCAAACTGCTTCTTAGAAAGAGCCCCTTTAAACAACATGTGGGGCCCAGGCCTTGTGCTTGGCTCATTGTACATTTGTCAATAGTATATATCAGTTTCTTTGTACCAAAGAATTTTTGTATGAATCTTAGGGGATGATTAAGCAGGGGAAAGAAACAAAAATAATTGTGGATGATCTCGTGCTTTGACACTTATGTCACCAAACACTTCCTAGGATCTCTGACAGGAGAATTCCTATGCATATACTATTTCTTGTGCATACACCAATTAATGCTCTGTCTGTGTTTGCGTGGGACAGGCTCAGTTCCCCTACTTGAGCACAGACTATTCACAAACCATGAACTTCAAGGTAGGACACATGGGGTATTATAATAGATGCTAAAAAAAATTCATTTTATTACTGTCAAAAATTACATCATTGGGCCCGGCGTGGTGGCACATGCCTTTAATCTCAGCACTAGGGAGGCAGAGGTAGGAGGATCGCTGTGAGTTTGAGGCCACCCTGAGACTACAGATGAATTCCAGGTCAGTCTGAGATAGAGTGAGACCCTACCTCGAAACACAATAAAAAAAAAAAAAATTACATCATTGGGCCGGGAGTGGTGGCACATGCCTTTAATCCCAGCACTTGGGAGGCAGAGGTAGGAGGATCGCCCTGAGTTTGAGGCCACCCTGAGACTACATAGTGAATTCCAGGACAGCTTAGGCTATAGCGAGACACTACCTCAAAAAACAAAACAAAAAATTACATTATTGGGAAAGGAGAGACTGCCCAGCGGTTAAGGCCTTTGACTGCAAAACCTAACAACCAGAGTTCAATTTCCTACTACCCATGTAAAACCAGATACATATGCACATGCACCTAGAGTTTGTTTGCAGTGGCTAGAGGCCCTGCCACACCCATTCTCTATGTCTCTCTCCATATATCTGTCACTTTGTGCAAATAAATAGATAAAAATGTTGTTTTTAATTACATCTTTGCCACCAAATAGTTGGAATCACTTCAATAATACTTGGTATAGTTGTCAAGACATTTGTGCATGCCAAGGTTACCATAGCATTTTACTTATCTATCTTCATTTTATTGTACACAGCAATATTTTTACTGAATGTCTAAGTCAAAGGATTTATCCAGGTTAGATTATCTTTGAGAAGCTAGATTTTGGTTTAGTACACGTGCCAGAACAGTAGTCCATAGTAGTGGCCCCCCATGAATCACTCCTTCAGTAGTCATGTTTACCATTTCACCTCTAAAGACAAGGAAACTGCTTTGGGGTCTGGGAAGATGGCTCCATGGTTAAAGGTGTTTTTGCTCCACAAGCCTGTTGACCAGAGTCCCTACCTATCCCCAGCATCCATGTAAAGCCAAATGTAGACTGTTACACAACCCTATGATCCCAATGAAGCTATAGCAATAGAAGGAGGAGTCAGGAGACTCCCAAAGTTCATGGGCCAGCTAGTCTGGCCTTCCCAGTGGCAGAAACAAGATGCCTCCAACCAGGTGAAAGGAAAGGACCAAAACCCTGAGATGGGGTCCAGAAGATGGCTCAATGGGTAAATTACTTGCTGTGCAGACCTTAGTACCTGACATAAAATCCAGAAGCCATGGTGGGCTTCTGTAATGCCAGCATGCTAAAGAAAAGATAGGAGGCAGAGGCAGAATTTTCCAGATTCTCACACACAAGCTACCCTGGCTAGCACAGTAGTGAATGACAATAACAAGAGACCCTGCCTCAGAGGAGGTGGAAGGCAAGGGTCAGCCCTGGGAAGTTCTTCTGTGGCCTCCACACATGTGCCATGGCACTTGCACACATGCGTACAACATGCACATACACATACCTATGCATGTACATACACACACACACACACACACATCCATACACCACAAATTCTAAAAAGATCAGTAATTGGTACTGTCCTTTTTTCTTTTCTTGAGCACAAACTACTCTTACACTAGGCATGTGCTTGTATTCACAATTGATTTAGACAAGATGATTTGTTAGAATATAGTGAAGTATTAATTTTTAAGTAATTGTTAATTAGTAATAAGCATGTAAAATCTTAAAAGCTGGGAGTGGTGGCACATGCCTTTAATCCCAGCACTCAGGAGGCAGAGGTAGGAGGATCACTGTGAGTTTGAGGCCACCCTGAGACTACATAGTTATTCCAGGTCAACCTGAGCCAGAGTGAGACCCTACCTCAAAAAGCAGACAAACAAAAAAAACAAAAGAATGTAAAATCTTAAAGTCTTAAAACTCATATAAAGACTTATTGTGAATGAAAAATGTACAATTTAATGGGAGGACAGGGCTTATTTGAGCTTACAGTTTCAAGGGGAAGTTTCTTCATGGAAGAAAAAGCTTGGCATGAGCAACAGAGCAGGACATCTGTAGCAGACAGCTTCAGGTTCGCTGAGATGAACTTCCAGACCAGGCACAGTTATGGAGGAAGGGATACTGATTGAAGCTTACAGATCCAGGGAAAGTTCCATAATGGCAGAAGAAGCTGGCCTGGCTTCCCAGGTCCAAGCAGAGAGAGAAAGAGAAGCCACAAGCCCAAAAGCCAAAAGCCACACTGCACATTTCAGGAACTCCAGGTGGAACTGGGCACTTTGCTTATCTTTAGATTGGAATTTCAAACTCACCACCACACCTTAATATCTGCCCAGTGACACCTCCTCCAGCTAGAGAGCTGCAGACTGTCGGAATCTATTGGGGGCCATCTATTCAAATGACCACAGCATCATATCTTGTCCCACTGGCATGAAGGATGCATTGGGCTTGGAGCTTGGGTATATCACCCCACCCCACCTCTAACAACATACCTCCTTCAGCAGAGGCCCCACAACTTTACCAAATTGCCACCAGCTGAGTGTTCAAACCAAATAAGTCTATGAGGAACATTTCATTCAAACTAGCACACAGGTTCCCCATCATTATCCAAAACTCCTATGCCCACTTCCCTAGGGAAGGATGAGGGAGATGAGAGCTGTGCTGGAAGTCAAGGTTAGGTGGAAGCTTTTGAAATCCAGCACTAACATGTCCCCACACCCAAGGGAATGTGACCCAAGAGAATAAGTTAAAACTACTGACTATTGGGCTGGAAAGATGGCTTAGTAGTTGAGGCACTTGTCTGCAAAGTCTTAGGACCCAGGTTTGATTCCCCAGCACCCAAGTAAAGCCAGATGCACAAGGTGGCACATGTGTCTAGAGTTCAGTTCGTTTGCAGTGGCTAGAGGTCCTGGTGTGCCCATTTTCTCTATCTGCCTCTTTCTTTCTCTCTCCCAAATAAATAAATAAATAAAATATATTTAAAGAAAAATAACAACAACACTACTTATTATTGTGGCAGGTGGGCAACACTGTTGCAGAACTTTTCTGAAAAGATCACTCCAACAGCCAGGCGTGGTGGCGCACACCTTTAATCCCAGCACTTGGGAGGCAGAGGTAGGAGGATCGCCCTGAGTTCAAGGCCACCCTGAGACTACACAGTGAATTCTAGATCAGCCTGAGCCAGAGTGAGACCCTATCTCAGAAAAACAAACAAAACAAAAAAATCACTCCAACACCAGCATGAGTGAAAGTAGAGCTTATTTACTGAGGACCGAAGTTGGGTTCGCTCCCCAAAGTAACTTCAGGGTTAAGCTAAAGTTTTCCTTTCATTTTATAGTATTCATAGCTGAGGGGAGGGGTGAGCGAGCAGGCAGCTGGTTTACAGAAGCAGCCTATATGATCTACAGCAATTTTTCAAAACATACCTATGAATCAACATGGTTATGAATTATGTAGTGGGATAACCCTAACAATGAGCTCTGTTTTACTCTATTTTAGTCTAAACTGTCCTTCTCCCTTATCCCTCTAGGACTCCCCCTCCCAGACACTTCTCTCTTTGGGATTCCTTCGCCTGCTAACAGACATAAGTTCAGCTCCTCAGCAGTTAACTGTCATGGTAGTTTAGTATATCAGTCCAGCTTTCAGTTTCTTTTCCACTACACCACCACTGAAGAAGAAAGAGAAAGGAAATACAAGAGAGACTGATTGAGAGGGGGAGGGAATATGATGGAGAGTGGAGTTTTAAAGGGGAAAGTGGGAGGGGGGAAGGAATCACAGCATTCGGGAGGCAGAGGTAGGAAGATCACCGTGAGTTCAAGGCCAACCTGAGACTACATAGTGAATTCCAGGTCAGCCTGGGCTAGAGGTGAGACCCTACCTCAAAAAAACAACAAAAGAGAGAGAGAGAGAGAGAGAGAAAGGTTTGTTTGGTGATTTTTTAAGATTTTATTTTAATTTTTATTTATTTATTAGAAACAGAGAGGGAGAGACAGACGAGAGAGAGAGAGAATGGGCACTCCAGGGCCTCTAGCCACTGCAAACAAACTCCAGATGCATGTGCCACCATGTTCATCTGGCTTACATGGGACCTGGAGAATCAAACCTGGGTCCTTAGGCTTCACAGGCATGCGCCTTAACCACTAAGCCATCTTTCCACCCCTGTTTGGTGATTTTAAGCATGTTTAAAATTTTTTATTTATTTATTTACTTGAGAGCGACAGGCAGAGAGAGAGAGAGAGAGAATGGGCGTGCCAGGGCCTCCAGCCACTGCAAATGAACTCCCGATGTGTGCGCCCCCTTGTGCATCTGGCTATCGTCCCTCCTGGGGAATCCAGCCTCAAACCAGGGTCCTTCGGCTTCACAGGCAAGCGCTTAACTGCTAAGCCATCTCTCCAGCCCTGTTTGGTGATTTTAAATAGAACTCCGTGTGCTTTTTTTCCCCCACTGAATTCTGCCAATTACACAGCCGCTCTTTCTGCAGGGTTTGCCAGTGAGGACAAAGTCCAGCAGGCATCGGGCAGGATAAGAAGATGGAGTCCAGGAAATGAAAGGAACTAGACCAAAGCAGGGAGCATATGGCTCTTCAGAAGAGGTCACCAGGAGCTGGAGTGATGGCTCAGCGGCTAAGGCATTTGCTCACCTGGGTTCAATTCTCCAGGACCCACGTAAAGCCAGATGCACAAAGTGGCACGTGTATCTGGAGTTCATTTGCAGTGGCTGGAGGCCCTGTACTCCTTTCCCCTCTTGCTGGTCCCTTTCATCCTCCCAAACAGTTCCCCGTCCTACTTCCATGAATATATGAACTCTCTTGTTCCCACTTCTACCTCTCGCTTTGCACATATTCTTCTTCTCCTTCTTCTATAGACCCCTTATTTTTTTGAGTTAGGGTCTCTCTAGCCTAGGCCAACCTGGAATTCACTATGTAGTCTTAGGCTGGCCTTGAACTCACAGCAATCCTCCTACCTCTGCTTCCTGAGTGCTGGGATTAAAGGCGTTCACCATCACACCTGGCCTATAGTCCCTTTTCTACTTTCAAGTCCCACAATTTCACACACATATTATATATATATCACATGAGATAATACATATCTGTCTTTCTGAGTCTAGATTATTTCACTTAACATAATTTTCACTTATTTTCCTATGAAAAATATAATTTTATTCTTTACAGTTAAATAGAATTCGTGTGTGTGTGTGTGTGTGTAGGTGTCACATTTTTTAATCCATTCATCTGTTGTTGGATACCTGGGCTGATTCAATATATTGGAAGAGGTAAACTCAAGGCAGAATGCCTATCATTAAGTAAATAAGCAAATAGGTGGCAGAAGGGTCTACTGTGGGACAGGGGGAAAGGAGAGAGAGGAGGGAGAAGGATACACAAAACTAAAGATAGCATGAATGTCCTCTATAAATACTCCTTCAATAACTGATTAAAAGATATAAGATATAACTCTCTTTAAAGAAAAAAGAGAGAGGGGCTGGAGGGTTGGATGGCTTAGCGGTTAAGGAGTTTGCCTGCAAAGCCAAAAGACCAAGGTTTA
This sequence comes from Dipus sagitta, assembly GCA_036346955.1. NCBI lineage: Eukaryota > Metazoa > Chordata > Mammalia > Rodentia > Dipodidae > Dipus > Dipus sagitta. Next base: position 18,482,897 of record CM070770.1, read on the forward strand.
ATTCCCCAGGACCCACGTTAGCCAGATGCATAAGGAGGCACACACATCTGGAGTTCGTTTGCAGTGGCTGGAGGCCCTGGCACACCCATTCTCTCTCTCCCTCTTTCTTTGTCAAACAAATAAAAATTAAAAATTAAAAAAAGAAAAGAAAAAGAGAGAGAATGAGAGATTGCTGGTTTGGGTGGAAGTACCATGCTAGGGTGGAGAAAGCTTTATCCTAAAATCATAGGTTATTGCTGGCAAATCCCAAGGGTAAAATGGAGTCTCTCTCTCTCTCTCTCTCTCTCACACACACACACACACACACAGTGATCTGTTGGTCAGGGAAGCCCCACCCTACCCCACAAACAATACAGGCCATTGCCAAAGCACTTAGTTACCCATTTGAGCTAGATGGGGAGACCCTATTGCTAAAGGCCCCACAGGCTGTGGTCATCATGTTCAATTCAGATGCAACCAAGTATAGGTCTGATTACATAATACAGGGAGGGCACAGAAGTGAACGATGCTCGGATACCTGTCGGAGACTGAGGGCCCACAAGGTGTAGGAGGCCACAGCTAGGTTTGCCTGCACATACCTTAACAAATGTGAAGTCAGCAGAGTGCCTGATCTTATGGGAATTGTTTTTGTATCTGCAATCAGTTGAATCTATGAATGTGAACCTGTGGATAAAGAGGGCCCACTGTACAGCATACAGTTGTAGAATTTAGTGACATTTGAAGATGGCAGGAAGCCAGTGACATCTGTGCAATGACAAGGAGTTTAGACATGATCTGGTTATCAATGGGAAGCTGTTACAAGCTTGAGAAAGGGAGAGACTCGTGGTCAGACACAAATTTGATCAAAACCTTGCAGTCATGTGGAGTGTCCTGAGTAGCGCTGAAGCAGACCCTTCTGGAAACAGAAACATGGTTTCAGAAATGAAGCTGTGCCAGCACTGCGGGTGTTTATTGCCTCAGCACAATGAGCTTGTCATGGTATTTTTTTTAACTTTTTTATTTTTATTTATTTATTTATTACAGAGAGAGGGAGAAAGACTGAGAATGGGCACGCCAGGGCCTCTAGCCACTGCAAATGAACTCCAGATGCATGCGCCACCATGTGCATCTGGCTTACATGGACCCTGGAGACTCGAACCTGGGTCCCTAGGCTTCACGGGCATGCTCCCTAACCGCTAAGCCATCTCACCAGCCCTTGTCGTGGTATTTATGTTTGTTTTTGTTTTCCTGTGACTACTAAAAGAGAATGATAGAATGATCAGAGTAGAGCTGCATAAGATGGAATCTGGAAGAACACCAACTTGTAAAGGGAGTCAGAGGAGAAAAAACATTCACGGAGAAGCTCTGAGAGAAGAGTCAGCTAGACCAAGACAGCAAGACGATGTGGACCTGTGCGGTGGAAGAGGGTTAGATCTTAAGGACTACATTAGGACATGGGAAACAGGCCTGCTGCAGTGCTAGCTAGTCTCCAGAGCCCAGGGAAAGGAGTTTGAGGAGACTGGAGAAGAAGTGAACCTTAGGGGGAGAATGGCAAACCAACGTGCATCCCAACTAAGCACCCGGGTTTAAGAAGACACAGCAGCTGCACCCCAGTCCTCAACACCAGGAAGAATTTTGTTGCTGTTGACACATAACCCCTGATTATGTACAACTTTCTGATGAAGTAAGGATCCTTGAATAAAAGTGTTATAATATAGATGCACCTCAGACTGCAAGGTGCAAGGTAATCAGATATTACACAGGCTGACCATAGACACCATCTTGGAGCCCTTCATCCCTTTGCTCTTCTCCGTCTTCTAACAGCTCATTCCCAGTAACCTTCTGTGGTGGTTTGAACCAGATCCCCCACAAACTCATGTGTTCAGAATGCCTGGTTCCCAGCTGATGGTAATTTGGGAGGTGGGGCCTTGCTGGAGGGTGTGCGTTGTTAGGGACAAGTTAGCGTGAGAGCCAGCTCCCCTTTGCAAGAGTTCAGCTTTCTCTCCTGCTGCCCTTTGCCAGCTGCTGTGGCAAGGAGATGATGTCCAGCCTCAGCTCTCCCATCTTTTCCTGCCATCATCATGCTTCCCCTCATGACTATAAACCAAGTGAAAACTTTCCTCTGGGCTAGACAGATGGTTTAGTGGTTAAGGTGTTTGCCTGCAAAGGCTAATAACCCAGGCTTGATTCCCCAGAACCCAGTTAAAGCCAGTTGCACAAGGTGGCACAAGCATCTGGAGTTTGCAGTAGCTAGAGGCCCTGGTGTGCCCATTCATTCTTTCTCTCTCTCAATGTCTCTTTCCTTGTAGATAAATAATAAAAATTTTAAAAAAAGAAAAAAGAAACTTTCCTGGGGAGTGGGGAGATGGCTTAGCAGTAAAGGTGTTTGCCTGCAAAGCCAAAGGATCCAGTTCAATTCCCTAGGATCCATGTAAGCCAGATGCACAAGGTGGTGCATGCTTCTGGAGTTCATTTGCAGTGGCTGGAGGACCTGGTGTGCCCATTCTCTCTCTCTCCTCTCTCTCTCTCTCCATCTTACTGGTTGTTTTTTTTTGTTGTTGTTGTTGTTTGTTTGTTTGTTTTTTGTTGTTGTTTTTTTAAGCTGACTAGGGAGATAGCTCGGCAATTAAAAGACAGCTGAACCAAGTTTGATTCCCAAGCACCTACATTAAACCTCTGAATTCCCGACATGCCTATGGCAATGGGAGGCAGACCAGAACGGGAAGCTCTCAGGCCGGCTAGGGTGGTGCACATTTAGCGGCTAACAAGAGACCCTGTCTCCAAAATAAAATGGTAGAAAAAGAGGACAAGATTATCCTCAAGGTTGTCCTCTAAACTTCACGTGTGCCACATGGCGTGCACACCTAACCACTCCCTACCTCACACACATCATCCACATATACATACACACAGGTAAGTAAGATAAAAATTATTTTATTTTTGTTTTATTTATTTGAGACACAGAAAGAGAGGCACATACAGAGAGAACAGGGCACACCAGGGCCTCTAGCCACTCCAAACAAACTCCATGCATGCACCACCTTGTGCATCTGGCTTGACATGGGTCCTAGAGAATTGAACTGGGTCCTTTGGCTTTGCAGGTAAGTGCCTTCCTTAACCACTAAATCATCTCTCCAGCCCAAGATAAAATAAATGTTTTTAAAGCTCACTTTTCAGGCCCTTAGGTTGTTATAGAAACTTAACGCCATTTTTTTCCAAAGACCTATTGCAAGGACTTCTTTATACAGAGCAGGAAGTGAAGATGAAGGTTAGGGGCACTCATGAGGATGTGTCTCTCATTCCCTCAGACTGCTCACCAAGGGCAGCTCTCCCTCCCAGCGTGCCTGCCCCACCCTCCCTGCCACCACCCAGCATTTTCTTCACAGCTCTGGTCACTAGCTGACACTCTCTTTTTATGTCTGTATTTCTCTACTTGAAAATAAATAAATATTTTTAAAAAAAAACTGCAAATGCCAAACATCTTTAGATTTTTTTTTTTTTCAAAGTAGGTTCTCCCTCTAGCCCAAGCTGGCCTGGAATTCACTATGTAGTCTCAGGCTGGCTTCAAAGTCACAGTGATCCTCCTACCTGTTCTCCCAAGTGCTGAGATTAAAGGCATGTGCCACCACAACTAGCAGATTTTTATCACACTGTATTTTAGGATGGGAAATTATTTTAATGTTATTATTATTATTAACAACAACATATTTCATATGTATACATCATGTGTTGATATCCTCTTTTCCCTCGTCCCTGTCCCCATTCTGTTGGGGACCTCCTCAGTGGAGCTGCAGGTGTCCCCCATGGGGTTGTGGTTTATGCTTTGTGGGAGCAGCAGTCAGTTACTTTGGGGGAAAGGGAATGCCTCTGGCCATGATGTCTCAACCTGTGGCTCTTAAAATCTTTCTGCCCCCTCTTCCACAAAGTTCCCTGAGCCGTGGTGGGTGAGTTTTAAGTCTGCTTCAATGATGGGCTCTTAGGAGCCTCGGATCTCTGCTTTGGTAGGTGTTGAGTGTCCTCAGTGTCTGTCTCCTTCACCCCGGTGCTGATTTTCAGGTTCAGCATGGAAGCAGCACTCTTGCTCATCTCCCAATTCCTCTGTGGCTTCAGCTGTGGCTTGGCTGAAGTGTGAGGGGTAGTTTATCTCCTTGGGTCTTGCTACCTTCTGAAAAAGAACAGATTCTCCAATGGAGAGTGAAGTCAGCATGGTTTAAATGGGATAAGCATTATTAATTTAGGGAGAATTTAATGTATGTAACCCCTCTTTTAGCCAAAGACCAGTGATAGCCTAACACTGGAGAACATATTTTTTGTCTCCATAGGATTCTGATCTGGTTCCCAATTCCAGATATGGGTTCCTTTACATTGAGCAGATCTCAAGCCAATCAGAAAGCTGTGTGCCACTATCACAGTGGCATGTGCATCCTGTCAGGGTGTTTGCTTCTGAGTAGCTTAGACCTCTGGTTGCTCAGACTGTTGTTGGCCATTTTCCCCCAGTAGCTTCCAGCACTAGACAGGCTAACTGTCTGGGGACTGACTATCTTCTAAATTCCATCCAGGTATCTTCATGCTCTGTGTTGGCAGCATCTGGTGTCTTCAGCAATAGGGTCTTAGCTTTTGCCTCAGGTGGGTAATCAAGTGCTTTGACAGAAAGCATCTTGACTTGGGGACCTCGTAGGTCTCTCCCATTTGGAAAGTTTTGAACATCCAAGCAAATAGCCTTCATAAATACTAAGAACTATGTAATTCTTTCAGAATATGTAGGTTAGGGGCTGGGGAAGTGGCTCAGCTTGCCACACAAGCATGAGGGTTTAAGAGAGCCCGAGTGTGAACCCCAGCACCCACATAAAAAGCTGTGCGTGTAGAGCCGGGCATGGTGGCACACACCTTTAATCCTAGCACTTGGGAGGCAGAGGTAGGAGGATTGCCATGAGTTCAAGGCCACCCTGAGACTACAGAGTGAATTCCAGGTAAGCCTGAGCTAGAGTGAGACCCTACCTCGAAAAAACAAAAAACAAACAAAACAAAACAAAAAAGCTGTGCATGGCCATACATACCTGTAATGTGGTTCTGTGGAGCAGATACTGGAGAATCGCAGAACTCACTGGTAAGCCTGTCTGATCAAAAGTGGCACCTCAGGCTGGAGAGATGGCTCAGTGGTTAAGGTGCTTGCTTGAAAAGCCTAACAAACCATATTTGATTCCCCATGTACCCATGTAAAGCCAGATACACAAAGCAGCGCATGCATCTAGAGCCCCTTTACAGAGGCTGGAGGCCCTGGTGCAACCATTCTTTCTGTCTCTCTCTGCTTGCAAATTAAATAAATAAATAAATACTGGCACCTCTGGGCTCAGTAAGAGACTCTGTCTCAAGGAAACACTAAGAATAGAGATTAAAAAGGGATCCCCAGTATTCTCCTCTGACCTCCACATGCATGTGCACAAGGCACACGCATCTGCATACATATATGCATAACACACACACACACACACACACAAAGATGTAGCTTACAGTGTTGTGCCTGGTCAATACACATAGACTCAACGAATTCAGTGCCACAGACTCTTCTTTCTGTGGGGACATGGCTTTCATGTCACATACACATAGTGTCTCACTGAAGGGCATTGAGATGGTCCAGCCCCTGACCAAGACTGTGACCTTAAAGGGACCTTTTGGTGATGAGTCTCTGTGGTCATACTGCCACCAAGTGGTGATTCGGATAACAGGTTCTTTTGTAGAAGACATTCCTTTTTGGGACACACACACACACACACACACACATGAGCACGCGCATGCTAGTGTTCACATGTTTAGTAGCTGCCTAGGCTAATAAAGATATCAGATTGAGAGCTGGACAGATAGCTCAGTGGTTAAAGGTACTTGCTTACAAAGCCTGAGAGCCCAGGTTTGATTGCCCACTACCCATGTAAAGCCAGAAGCACAAAGTGGCACATGCATTTGAAGTTCCATTTATAGTGACAAGGGGCCCTGGTGTGCTTGTGCTCAGTCATTCTCTCTCTCTCTCTCTCTCTCTCTCTCTCTCTCTCTCCCTGTTTCAAAATAAATAAATAAAATATATGAGTGTCCAGATTTAGGGGTATTACAATCCAAACCAGTGAAATAGTTTTATTAAATCTACTTCCTTCCTAAAAATAAAAATCTACTTCCTAATATTTAAGAAACACACAAGACACAAAGAAAAACCAGTAACATCCTGAAGCCAGAGATGGTAGCTCAGGAGGAAGCCAAAGTAACAGGCCTTTTCTCAGCACCCAGAGAAGGCACGAGAGGCCACAGAAGACCACCAGGTGCTACACTAACCCAGCCTGGCCCAGCCCTCCACCAAAGCAGAATGCTGTTTCCCTGTCATGCTTCTGGTCTTGCCCCATGTTTGTCCTCCAGTTTTCAGAGTCGTCCAGTCCCAAGAATGGCTCCTTCCTTTAGATCTCCCTAGCATTTTCACTTTGGGGAGAAGGCCACTTACCCTGTCGTGGTATCAGTGTCCCCCAGGGGAGTTGTGACAGGGCACCTCCCTGGCACCTTGCTGTTTATTTCCCATTTATTGTGTTCAGAACCTGAAGACTGAGGAGTCTGGGAGCCTCTCTTGGGCTTGTCTGAGCTCTGGCAGGCCACAGGGGTTTCTGTGGGATGTTTTGCTTCCTTCTTGGAAAATACCTCTTTGGATAAGAGCTCAGTATTGTGGCAAGGCCGCAGAGGGTCCTCAGGAAATAAAGGAGTAACAGGGCATGGTGGTGAACACTTTTAATCCCAGCACTCGGGAGGTAGAGGCTGTGAGTTCAAGGACACCCTGAGACTACAAAGTGAATTCCAGCCTGGGCTAGGAAGAAACCCTACTGTGAAAAACCAAAAGAAGAGACAGAGAGAGAAAGAGAGAAATAAAACAGAGTAATTAGAAGCAAGTCCAGTTCAGCCTTAAAGGTGTTCCCTGGGGCAGAAGAGGCTCTGAGGAAGTCGATCTGTAGGCTTTGGTCTCAGGTCCTTCATTGAGCTGTTTCATCAGTGGGCTCTGGGGGGTCTGCACCAACAGTCATTGAGGCTGTCCATGCAATGTCAAGGGAAGGAGCATGGAGATCTGAGTTTTGAACCTGTTCAACTGTGATGCTGGTAGGTTTGGCTACAGGGAGCTGGCCACCTGAATGAGGGTGTGCACCGGATGCCAGCACTAGGTGAACATGGATTTGTCAATAGAGCCAGATGCTTGCTGTGTGGTGGTGGTCACTCTAGAGTAACTGGGGCACTCTGGATTGACCCCATCTCCTCTAGGGTTGGGGGCAGAGTCTGGCTAGGCCCCAACTCTGCCTTTGGGTGCATACCAGGTCAAAATACAGTGTTCTTAAACACTTCAATCTTCTTATCATGAGAATATCAGTAAAATAAGCCACCTCAGATGACTCAACACCATGTGTCCCTGTGAACCATTTAATGGTATCTTCTACTCAGCACAAAGATTTAGTATGAATCTTAAAGAAAGCCAGTGTCACAACATACAGGATCATATCAAATATTGTTTTATATATTTCACATTTTCCATCATGTATGTTCGCATGTGCACACATGTGAGTGTGGGCACGTATGCCACAGAGTGCATGTGGAGAGGTCAGAGGATGACCTCAGGTGTTGGTTCTTGCCTTCCACCCTGCTTGAATCAGGGTCTCTTGTTCTCCTGCTCATAGACGTACTTTCCAGGCTAGCTGGCCTCCCAGCCTCTGGGAATCCTCCTATCTCAGCAGCACAGGAATTACAAATGCCCAGCTCTTTGTGGAATCTGGAGACTCATGCTTCAATGGCAAGCCCTTTATCCATTGAGCCATCTCTCCAGCTCTGCCCTGTGCATTGTATTGGATTGCATTTGTAGCCAAATTCTCAAACATGTAAGAAAGTTATGGTTTAGCCGGGTGTGGTGGTGCATGCCTTTAATCCCAGCACTCAGGAGGCAGAGGTAGGAGGATCGCCATGAGTTCGAGGCCACCCTGAGACTACATGGTAAATTCCAGATCAGCCTCCGCCAGAGTGAGACCCTACCTCAAAAAAACAAAAAAACAAAAAACAAAAAAGAAAGTAACTGTCCTCAAATTCATGATGATCTTCCAGTCTCAGCCTCTACAGGCATGCACCACTATTCTGGCTGTGATTTTCATTAAAAGAAAAACAAAAAGACACAAATATAAGCATTTCTTTGAAGGGTAAATATAATTTACATACAGCCAGTTGGACATAATTGAATTCTAAAAATTGAGAAGCAACACAGTTAGGATCTCATGAAACTCAAAGAGCCTATTATTAGTGGCCCATGTTAATTGTAATTTAAAAAAAATTAATCAACAACTTACTGGCTAGTTTAAGTGTTCCCAATTCCATAAACCCACAATTGTGGGAGTTAGGAATTGGTTAACACAGGAATTGCAAAGTCTAGCACCTGTCTATGTGCCAGGCACTCTTAAGTGCTGCATTGTAGATCACTTAACATGTGAAGCAGATGCTAATTTACAAGTGAGCAAAGGGGTTCTAACAGGTCAAGTAGGTCGCTACTGGGTCTAAGCCCTCATAGACTTTCAAGTTGGGTCCACTGGCTCTCAGGTTGTGCTCTGATCATAGCATTCCTAATAATAGGGCAAAAATTCAAAGTGGGATTTGCTGAGGCAGGAAATAAAATCAATTATATTCAGACTTTCTGAAGCACTTTTCTGCTAAATAATGCAATCCAAGTACAAAAACATGACCGTCTATGCATCTAAACAAATCCAGATGCCCCTTCATCCCATCTCTTGCAGGACCCCCTGGAGCCTCTCAGACACTGAATGCATTCCTGTTTCTACATCACAACAAAATCCCTGTTTTGGAGTGGGAATTTAGTAGAAAGGGCTTGTTTATTCTTTTCTTATCACGAGAATGGTTTGATCAGAGTGGCCTCAAGCAGGCTTCAAAGTGGCACTCTGACAAGTACTGTGGGATCCAAACAACTGCTGTTGTCACAAAAGCCACTAAGGTTTCATAAAGTAGAACAGGTAGGAAAATATTTCTGTGCATTTCACATTCGATTTGGTGTACCCGTTTCCCATAGCAGATCCAGACAACCGTGGTAAATTCTAAGAGCGTGGAGTCAGGGCTGGGGAGTTGGCTCAACACTTAAGCATGAGGGCCTCTTGGATTGAAGATTGCCACACTTGACTCCCCAGAGCCCACATGAATAGCTACACATGGCCATGCACATCTATAACTCCACTCTTCAGGGGCAGAGACCAGAGGATCCCAGGGGCTTGCTGGTGGACAGCAGCTGCAGGTTGAGGGAGAGACCTCACCTCGTGAAATACTCAGATGAGCAATAAGAGAAAGACAGCTAATATTCTCCTCTGGGTCCCTCACACACGTGTACAAGTGTGCACATGTTCGTACACCATACATCACACATACCGTTCCACACATGTACTCTACACATGCACACATGCACGCACACACAAAGACAACTTTTAAAAAGCATGGAATCATAAGGACACTTGGATTCTGTGTTACAAAGTTAATGCAAATCTCTTATAGAACAAGAAGGGCAATCAAAGTATTCAAATTTAACTGGAGCCGGGCGTGGTGGCACACGCCTTTAATCCCAGCACTCAGGAGGCAGAGGTAGGAAGATCACCATGAGTTCAAGGCCATCCTGAGAACACAGAGTGAATTCCAGGACAGCCTGGGCTAGAGTGAGGCCCTACTTCAAAAAAACAAACAAACAACAACAAAAAAAAGTTTAACTGAGTCTTTTTCTAATAATCTTTGAGTAGAAATGGCATGTAATTGGTGCTAGATCCACCCTTTCCAGTAACTACTTTATGGGTGCTCTCATTTCTAGTGACTCAAATAGTCAAAAGGGGCTGGCTCAGTGGATAAGGCATTTGCCATGCAAGCCTGGGTACATGAGTTCGTATTCTCCAACCCCACATAAAGCTAGACCCTGTAGCACTAATGTCTGTAATCCCAGAGTGCCTTGGGCAAGAAGGAAGGCTGAATACACTGATAAACTAGCCTGGCAAACACAGGAGTAAAGAAGAGACAGAGACTGGCCTCAAACAAGATCAGACATAAGACTGATAACCAAAGTTGATCTTTGACCTCCACATGTGTGCCATGGCACATACACTCCTGAACTCACACACACACACACACACACACACACACACACACACACACACACAAATATGCTCACAAAACATAGACACAAATTTTCAACAGGTGGGTCTTCTCTAGCCTTGATTAAGCTAAAAGCACAGAAGCTTCCAGACAGATTTCTGCAGCATATGCCTTACCGAGGCCTGCATGAATCATGGTTTATAGAAGGCCTTTCCACTTGAAGAAGGTCAAGTTCATTACATCATATCTTGCTTACCTTTGACAAATAATTCCTTGAAGAGAGTTTGTTAGCATCTTTGAGAAAACAACAGTCCAATTCGTTTAGCATATGGGGCAACCCAGGGAATCTTTAAGTACATATCTTGCTTCAGCCTATATATTTGTTGTTAAAAAATTACTTTTGGAGCCGGGCGTGGTGGCGCACGCCTTTAATCCCAGCACTCGAGAGGCAGAGGTAGGAGAATCGCCGTGAGTTCGAGGCCACCCTGAGACTCCATAGTGAATTCCAGGTCAGCCTGGGCTAGAGTGAGACCCTACCTCGAAAAACCAAAAAAAAAAAAAAAAAATTACTTTTGGGCTGGAGAGATGGCTTAATGGTTAAGGCACTTGCCTGTGAACCCTAAGGACCCAGGTTAGCAAATCAATTCATATTCAAAACAAGTAAAGAAGGCTTTAAAGAACCTGTGTGATTGGTGTTCACCACAGAAGTGAGTCCTACCGCCTCTGTCATTCGGTGGAAACAAAACACCACTCCTTACTCATCCTGGAGTCATCACTCTCAATCAACAATACTGGACCAGCATCCCTGCATGTTTCAGAAAAGGTGATACCTCATCATCACCAGTGACAAGGGTTAGTGAGCAGTCCATGGAAATGAACTCAGACATTCTCTATGATTTTTAAATCTCGGAATGTTTGATATTTGAGGCAGGCTCTCCTGGTCTATCAGCTGGCTTGGCATTCAGGGAGGTGGTCCTCCTACAACCAATTAAAGGAAACTTTCTTGGGCTCTCTTATTCCTAGAGAAACACAGTCTTGGGACCCAGTTCACTCATATTTCAGACATCCCCATTACAGTAGGCATACAACTTGTAAATGAGGGGGTGAACCCGAAAATATTGCTCAATTTCACCAAGAATGGCATGGGCACGCATGTGGCCATGCATCAGCCATCTTTGTTTATTCAATAAATCTGACCCTTTTTCTGAAGAGAGCATAATGCTCTCACCCTAGGTTAGAGAATCTGGAGCTTTTAGGTCCAAGAGAATGCCACGAAGATCCAGGGAATGTCTGTGGGATGGGGAAGTGAAGCCTGTGACACACATGTGACTTAAATGGTCACATCTGCATGGGACATGCAGAGCTTACAGATGAAGTGAGCACTGCTAATGAGTCCTGAGCTCCTTTCTAGCAGGAGGTCCTATGTCTGTTTGAGGCAGTAGACACATAGGAGTCTCCCAAGTTCAAAAGGGGAAAATATGAGTAACGTAAAACCTATATGCAAGTATCGACATGTTTTTTGCCTGATAGGCCCAGGGAAAAATTGCTGAAGCCAGGCCAGAAAGAATTTGGAGTATCGGGGTCCAAATGTATATTCTGAGGGTTGGGCTACCCTTATGGATGCTCTCGAGAAACTTCATGACCCCATAATGGATGCAGGTGGAATGAAGGACCAGAGGGTAAGTATTGGAAAATCATGGACATGCCCCTCGGTCATTCAGTAATGTTCACAAATATCAAAGAAAATACGGTAAGTACGTCACACACGGTCCACTGTGAACACAGAATTTGTTGTGGCCTTACTTGCTCCTCAAAATCATGAAAAATTCCCATCTAACATGGAAGAAAAAGAGCAGGCATGACTATGCTTTATGAGTGTATTCCAGGTCTGTCTGAGACCCTACCATGAAAAACAAAACAAAATAAAAAAGAGCATAATGTTAGAGTCAATAGATGTGATAAAGCTACTTCAAAGAAAAATTGAGTGATTAATAGTTTTATAAAAGTAACATGCATGGTGTAGTGACATTCACCTTTAATTCCAGTGTTTGGAAAGCAGAGGTAGAAGGATTACTGTGAGTTTGAGGACATCCTGAAACTACATAGTGAATTCCAGGTCAGCTTGGGCTAAAGCAAAACCCTCCCTCGAAAAACCAAAATAATAATAATAATAATAACATGCTTGTTATAAAATTTATAACTTGAAATTGGTTGATGTGGTGGCTTGAATCAGATGTCCCCAATAAAGTCAATTTATCTTGAATGTTTGGCTCCCAGCTGATGTCAATTTGGGAGGTGAAGCCTTGCTGGAGGAAGTACATTGTTGGGGATGGGCTTTGGGGTGTTCTAGCCAGCTCCCCATTTCCAGAGTTAGGCTTGCTCTCCTGCTGTTGTTTCCACGTTCTGCAGTAGTGGTGATGGCCAGCCCCTGCTTGTGCTTTGTATCAAGACTATAAGCCAAATAAAAAATTTATTCCCACAAACTGCTTTTGGTTGGGTGCTTTGTTCCAGCAAAGAGAAGGTAAATACAACATAAAATTGGTACCAATAGTGGGGTTATTACTACCAGAGACCTGACTGTGTAGCTTTTGGCCTTTTGGCACTGATTTATGGGAGGAATATGGAAATATTTGAACCCTTAGCCTAAGAGGTGCCTTGCAGTGCTGTAAACAGGGTTGAGTGAACCATTCTGTTCAGAATTTGAAAGAAAATGCATGGGTTGGAGAGATGGCTCAGTATTTAAGGTACTTGCCTGAGAGAAAATGCAGAAAATTTTCTAAATGCAGAAAGGACTGCTCAGGCTTGGCTCATGAGGGGAAGAAAGAGCTTTGTCTAGACTGGGCTAAAAGCAGTTTGTCTGAGAGGCTTGCTGTGTTCTGCCAGTGTCATGAGAACTTGAGCACAGTTGAGTTTAGAAGACAGCAACCTGCTTTAGCTGCCGTTGTTTGAAAGCTTGCCACCATTGAGACTGGGCCAGCTGTTCTGCATTGGGACAGCAGGAAGAATGCTGACCCCTTTGAAAGTAGGGAACCCGAAGGAAGAATGCCAAAGGCATTTTCCTGATCCTCAAAGTTGGTTTTATCCCCACTGGTTCTATGGAGGTATAACAAATGCAGGAAATAGAGAGCTACTGGATTTGCAATGCAGTTTGTTTTTTGGAAATAGCTACTAGGCAATGTGAGGCAGAGGTATTGGAAGTTCCTATGTGGAGGCCCAGTGGAGCCATGAGGTTGCACCATGTGTTGCAGTGTATACCCCAGGATTTTAGAAATGCCAGGACTATGAAATGACTGCCAAGGAAAGCTGCTGGCTCAGGATGGAGTTTTCCTGGTCTGTGAGCAGCCCAGCTTGTGGGGTGGAATTGGAATCTCAGAGACTTCATCACTGGTTACAGATTTCAGACTTGGAGTTTCCCATTTGTTTTAGATCTTGCATTGGTTCAATATTTCCTTGCAATGCCATCTTTTGCTCTGTGCCATTGTGTACTTTTAGTTTTACAGGTTCACAGTTAAGAGACCTTGGATTATGGGGATGTTTGAACAGTGGCAGGACTGATAAAACCTATGGGGACTTTTAAATCTGGACTGAATCCTCTCTCTCTCCTTCTCTCTCTCACACACATATACATACATACATATATTTTTTAAGGGACTGGAGAGATGTCTCAGTGGTGAAAGGTGCTTGTAAATCCTGATGGTCTGGGTTCAATTCCCCAGTACCCACGCAAAGTCAAATGCACAAAGTAGTGCATGTATCTGGAGTTCATTTGCAGGGGCAAGGAGCCCTGGTGACCCATTCTAACTCTCTCTCTCATAAATAAATAAATAAATTTTTATTTTTATTTATTTATTTGACAGAGAAAGAGGGAGAGAGAGAGAGAGAATGGGTGTGCCAGGGCCTCCAGCCACTGCAAATGAACTCCAGACACATGCAGCCCCTTGTGCATCTGGCTAACATGGGTCTTAGGTAATGGAACCTGGGTCCTTTGGCTTTGCAGGCAAATGCCTTAACTACTAAGAAATCCCTCCATCCCAGTAAAAATATTTTTAAAAAGTTAGACTGACCCAACCCTCTGGTGGCACACATCTTTAATACCAGCACTTAGGAAGCAGAGATAAGAGGATCACTCTGAGTTCCAGTCCAGCCTGGGGCTACAGAGTGAGTTCCAGGTCAGCCTGAACTAGAGAGAGAACTGACCTTGAAAAAAAATTTTTAAACTAAAAAAAATTTTTTTTAACTGAGCTTTTGGACTGGAGAGATAGCTCAGAGGTTAAGGCACTTGCTGGCAAAGCCTAATGACCTGGGTTCAATTCCCCAGGACCCACATAAAACCAGATATACAAAGTGGCACACACATCTAAAGTCCATGTGCAGTGGCTGGAGGCCCTGGTGCGCCCATTTTCTCTTCTCTCTCTCTCTGCTTGCAAATAAATATACTTTTTTTTAAGTTGGACTAAATATATTTTACATCATGTATGGTCATCAGTTTATGGGGCCCAGGGCCATAATGTGGTGGTTTGAATCAAATATCTCCCATAAACTCATATATTTTGAATGCTTTGTCCCCAACTGATAGCAATTTGGGAAACAGGGCCCTGTTGGGGTTGGTGTGCTCCTGGGACCAGGCTTGGGAATAGTAGAGCCAGCTGCCCCTTGAAAGAGCTTGGCTACCTCTCTTGCTATTGTTTTCAGCCTCCTGTGACAGAGGGAGTATCCAGCCTGGGCTCATGCTATGCTTTCCCTTCATCATGAAGCTTCCTCTCAAGACTTCAAGCAAAAAGGAAAACTTTCCTCCCATCAGCTGCTTTTGGTTGGGTGCTTTGTCCCAGCATTGAGAAGGGAACTACAGCAGTAGAATAAATGAAGTAGCCAATAATAAAGTACATGGCTTTTAAATTGTGATGCTGAATGTGCTACACAGACATTGAGTAGGCCTGTAGAACATTTACAATAAATAAACATACAATTCAAAGGTAGGATGCCAGAATACTAAAAACAATGAGATTTTCTTAAAATTTTAATAGTAAAAACGATGTCCCAAAAGGAAAATAAAGAGTATTTACCAAATGTGCCCAGTCTGGTGTCTTGATCTGAATCATAATTCAAGAAGCAAAAATAGGGGCTGGGGAGATGGCTCAGTGGTTAAGGTGCTTGCCTGCAATGCCTAATGGCCCAGGTTTGATTCCCCAGTGCCCAAGTAAAGCTAGATGCCCAAAGTGGTACATGCATCTGGGGTCATTTCCAGTGGCTGGAAGCCCTGGTGTACCCATACTCACTCTCTCTCACTCTCCCCTTGCATATAAATAAAATAAAATTTAAAATGCAAAAATACATTGAACCATATGTTTTACATATACATATATAGTATATAGAAAAGGCAATGCTCTGATTTCCCTGCTACTAAAAGGCAGGGGAGAGCCAGATGTGGTGGTGCATGCCTTTAATCCCAGCACTCAGGAGGCAGAGGTAGGAGGATCGCCATGAGTTCCAGGCCACCCCGAGAATACAGAGTACAGTAACTTCCAGGACAACCTAAGCTAGAGTCAGACCCTACCTCAAAAAAAAAAAAAAAAAAAAAAAAAAAAAAAAAAAAAAGCAGTAGGCAGATCACTTTATCACTAAGTAGAAATGAGAGGTATGCTAATTAGCTTTTGCTAGGTTGTGCGGTGGTAACAAACAGCTCTCAATTCACATTGGCTTATAAATGAAGGTTTATTTATTTATTTTTTTGCTCATATTATATTTTCACTGCAACAGTGTTCAAGAGGCTCCTGCTCTGGTCTACCAGCTGTTTTCATTGTAATACCCCAGCTGAAGTAGTAGACCTCATTCTGACCCTGTTGCTCTTGGAAAGAGGAAAAAGATGCAACAGGTAAGGATGCCCAGGACCTGTGAGGTAGTCAAAGGTGATGTATGCTCTTCCAGGGTCACGAGGTCAGAGGTGAGCATGTAGAAAGATGAAAAGCATGTGTAAAGATGAAAAACACCATAACTTACCAGGAAAGGGCATACAGATTTAAGGTTGTTTGTGAACACATCTCCATGTTATTCTAATTTGCTTTTCCTTACTAACTAGAAAGTCTGAATATTCATGATTGCATTTGTGGACATTTGTTTATTTTCTATGGATGAGGCTTTTATGAGCATTTTCTGTAAGGTCTTGTTTCTTATTTATTGCAAAGTTCCCTTGAATAGTGGAGAAATTTTCTTCCTTCCAGTCACATAATTGGCAAATATGTGGTAGAATATTGCTTATATTTTGGTCTTATTGCATTTCTGCCACTTAAAGATATGCATTTTATTCAGTCAAAATCATTAGTCTTGCCGGGCACAGTGGCGCACACCTTTAATCCCAGCACTCAGTAGGCAGAGGTAGGAGGATCGCCGCAAGTTCAAGGCTACCCTGAGACTCTGTAGTGAATTCCAGGTCAGCCTGGGCTAGAATGAAACTGTACCTTGAAAAACAAAAAGAAAGAAAGAAAGAAAGAAAGAAAGAAAGGAAGGAAGGAAGGAAGGAAGGAAGGAAGGAAGGAAGGAGAAGAGAAGAGAAGAGAAGAGAAGAGAAGAGAAGAGAAGAGAAGAGAAGAGAAGAGAAGAGAAAAGAAAAGAAAAAGAAAAGAAAAGAAAAGAAACACACAGGTGGAATGGTTTATTTCAGCTCATGGTCAGGTGTGAGGCAGCTGGTCACACTGTGTCCACAGTCAGAAACAGGGAGCACTGAATGCTAGCACGAAGAATGTTTTTGCTTCTCATTCAGCGCAGGGCCCCAGCCCATGAGATAATGCCGTCCACATTAAGGATGGGTCTTCCTACCACAATTACACCTTTCTGGAAACACCCTTATAGATATACCTAGGGGTGTGATTCTAATCCACTTGACAGTAAGGATTAACCACTGCAACCTCCCCCCGCTTAACAACTTCACAGCTAAATACATTATTTCAAATCATAATATTCCACCCTGACCCCTAAAGTTTCATTTGCATCTTATAATGAAAGGTGTATTTAGTCTATCACTAAAAAAAGTCTCCATAGCCTGTAACAATCCCAATACTTTTCAAAAGCCTGAAGTCCAAAGTCTCTTCTGCGACTCTAAGCAATCTATTAACTGTGAGCCCCTATTTAAAAAAAAAAATTACAAAGCTGGGCATGGTGGTGCACACCTTTAATCCCAGCACTTGGGAGGCAGAGGTAGGAGGATCGCTGTGAGTTCAAGGCCACCCTGAGACTACATAGTGAATTCCAGGTCAGCCTGAGCTACAGTGAAATCCTTGAAAAACAAAACAAAACAAATAAATAACTAAATAAATAAATAAAGTTACATCCTTCCAACAGACAATGACACAGAAGAAACAGTCTCATTCCAGAAGAGAGGAATGCAGGCATAGCAAGGAAACATTCTACTAAAGCAAAACTGAAACTCAGGCTGGAAATATGGCTTAGTAGTTAAGGCATTTACCTGCTAAGCCAAAGGAGCCAGGTTCGATTCCTCAGTACCCACGTAAGCCAGATGTACAAGGTGGCACATGTGTCTGCAGTTTGTTTGCAGTGGCTGGAGGCCCTGGCATGCCCATTCTCTCTCTCTACCTCAAACAGATAAATAATAAAATATTTAAATAACAAAATAAAACAAAAATTAAAAAAGAAAAAATAAAGAAACACAGGAGGGCAAACACCAAACCCTACAGCTCCATATCCATCATCAACTGGGGCTTATGAGAGAATCCTGTGACCAAATCCCTGACTTAGGAGAGGAAAGCTTTGTTCTGGCTCACGCTTTGAAAAGAGGGGAAGGCATGGAGGTTGGAGTGTGGGGTAGCTGGTCATTTTGTGCCCATAGTCAGGAAGTGGAGCAAGATAAATGCTAGTTCTCTATTTGTTTCCTCCTTCTCATTCAGCCTAGAAAACCAGCCCATGAGGTGGTGCCACCCACAGTCAGGGTCTTCCCTCCTCAGTTAAACCTTTCTGGATCCTTTCAGGAAACATCCTCATAAAAACACCCAAAGGTGTTTCTCCTAGATGGTTCTATTCTAGTCATATTGACAATGAAGGTTAATCGTCAGAGGTGGTATTTGAACCAAGACCTTAGAGGGTAAGGAGAAAAGCAGATGGGCATCTAGGCAGAGTCTAATTCCTGACAGAGAGAAGAAAATGTACAAGACTTCTCTCAGTAGAGAGGCAATCTTGTGGCGGGGCGCGGCAGTGCATGCCTTTAATCCCAGGAGGCAGAAGTAGGAGGACTGCAGTGAGTTCGAGGCCACCCTGAGACTACATGGTGAGAGGAAACCTTGAGTAAAGACTTGTGAAAAAGCCATGTTGCCTGGGGCCAGAGAATAGAGGAGGAAAGAGAAATCAGTTCTTTAATGACTTACTGTATAATTTAAAATTTAAGCCTCGCAGTGGGGGAAAATAAAAACGTCTTTTGGTTTCTTCATTCGTTTTCTTTTTTTTTTTTTAAGTTTTCATAACTCATTTGGCACAAAAACTAATCCAAGGCCATGGGCAGTTTTTAGTTGTTGTGAAAATAGTCATGCATTTTACCGCAGAAATATTCATGTGGTTATCATGAGGTGCCTGCCCAGGTTCTTCTGAGGGGTTTATATGATGTGGAATATCTGTCACAGTACCTTTCTAAAATTCTCCCCAAATCTGAATTTTAACATGCAGCTGGAACCAAGGAGTTTATGAGGGGTGGGGGACAGACAGCAGGATAAGGAGGTAGAGAGGCAACAGGGGGCTCATGCAGTTAGTGTTGGGGAGATCTTTAGACAGGCTTTGGCTTTTACTCTGAAGTCAGAGAGAAGCCAGTAGAGGGCTCTGACAGGAGAGTGACATGGGTTGACTCAGGCTCACTTCTGTGTTGAGGATGGATTGAAGTAGTTTAAGGGTAGAGGATGAGGACAGTGAGTAGACTACTGCAATACACTATGTAACACAGTGATGGTGAAGACTTGGGTGGTAGCAGTAGAGGTTATTAGAAGTGCACTGAATATAGTTTGAAGGAAGCAAAGATCCAAAAGGATTTGGTGGTGGTGAGAATGGACAGAAAGAGAAGTCAAGGATAAAAACAAAACATTTGAGGACCCACGTAAGTCAGATACAGAAGGTAGCACATGCATCTAGAATGTGTTTGCAGTGGCTGGAGGCCCTGGCCCATTCTCTCTCTATCCAACCTCCTTCACTCTCAAATAAATTTTAAAAATGTAAAAATTAGAAAAACAAGGGCTAGAGAGATGGCTTAACGGGTAAGCACTTGCCTGTGAAGCCTAAGGACCCGGGTTAAAGGCTCGCTTCACCAGTACCCACATAAGCCAGATGCACAAGGTGGTGCATGCATCTGGAGTTCGTTTGCAGTGGCTGGAAGCCCTGGTGCACCCATTCTCTCTCTCTCTCTCTCTCTCCCTCTCTCTCTCTCCCTCTGCCTCTTTCTCTCTCTGTCTGTAGCTCTCAAATAAATAAACAAAACAAAAATTTTTTAAAAAAACTGGGCTGGAGAGATGGGTTAGCAGTTAAGGCACTTCCCTGCGAAGCCTAAGGACCCATGTTCTACTCTCCAGGTCCCACCTAAGCCAGAGGCACAAATGTGAGGCAAGTGCAAGGTCGCACATGCCCACTAGGTGGAGCAAGTGTCTGGAGTTCCATTGCAGTGGCTGAGGCCCTAGGGTGCCATTTCTCTCTCCTCTCTTTCTCTCTCTCATAAATAAATAAAACCTTTGGAAGACTGGAATTGTCCTGAATTGAGAGGGGCAGTATCATCTGGTGTCAATAGTTGCTGCAGTCAGGTTCCCATTGCTGGCAGAAATCACCCAACCAACAGCAGCTTGTGGGGGAAAAGGGGTTATTTTGGCTTACAGACTGGAGGGGAAGCTCCATGATGGCAGGGGGAAACGATGGCATGAGCAAAGGGTGGACATCACCCCCTGGCCAACATCAGGTGGACAACAGCAATAGGAAAGTGTGCCAAACACTGGCAAGGAGACACTGGCTATAGCACCCATAAGCCCGCCCCCAACAAAGCACCGCCTCCAGGAGGTGTTAATTCCGAAATCTCCATCAGCTGGGAACCTAGAATTCAGAACACCTGAGTTTATGGGGGACACCTGAATCAAACCACCAGGCTGACCTGGAATTCACTATGTAGTCTCAGGGTGGCTTCAAACTCACGGCAATCCTCCTACTTCTGCCTCCCAAGTGCTGGGATTAAAGGTGTGCGCCACCACACCCAGCTTTCCTTCTTTTTTTGTTATTATATTTTTATTTTTATTTATTTATTTGACAGAGAAAGAGGGAGAGAAAGAGAATGGGCGCGCCAGGGCCTCCAGCCACTGCAAGCAAACTCCAGACACGTGTGGCCCCTGTGCATCTGGCTAATGTGGGTCCTGGGAAATTGAACCTGGGTCCTATGGCTTTGCAGGAAAATGCCTTAACCACTAAGCTATCCCTCCAGCCCTTTACTTATTTCTTAATGTGTGAGCAACCGAGGAGGGAGTCTTGGACTTTTCCCCCTTCTCTCCCTGAAGTCATTCCTTAATAATCTTCCTATGCGTCAGTGTCAATGTTTATTCTGTGCCTTTTTTTTTTTTTGTATTATGGTTCAGTTAAAAGACCTTGGACTGAACCTGGCATGGTGGTGCACGCCTTTAATCCCAGCACTCCGGAGGTAGGAGGATTGCCGTGAGTTCGAGGCCACCCTGAGACTCCATAGTGAATTCCAGGTCAGCCTGGGTTAGAGTGAAACCCTACCTCGAACCCCACCCCCCCAAAAAAAGGAAGAGAGACCTTGGACTACGGGGATGTTTGAACATCATGGGATTGATAAAAACTATGGGGACTTTCAAAGTTGAAATTGAGTGCATTGCATTTTACCTCATGGATGTTTATCGGTGTACAGGGGACAGGGACATAATGTGGTGGTTTGATTCAGGTGTCCCCATAAACTTGGGTTCTGAATGCTAGATCCCCAGCTGGCAGCGGTTTGGGAAGTAGAGCCTCCTGGAGGTTATATATTGTTGGGGGCAGGATTATGGGGTTATAGCCAGCCTCCCCTTGCCAGTGTTTGGCACACTCTCCTGCTGTTGCTGTTGTCTGCCTGATGTTGGCCAGGAGGTGATAGCCACCCTCTGCCCATGCCACATTTTCCCCTGCCATCATGGAGCTTCCCCTGAACTCTGCAAGCCAAAGTAAATCCTTTCCTCCCACAAGCTGATCTTGGTGGGTGATTTCTGCCAGCAAAGCAAAGTTCACTGCAACAACCTTGCATAATTAAATTGTGCTGGGTTTTCTACCTCTATGAAAAGAAGTTTGAGGCCAGCCTGGGATCACAGAGTGAGTTCCAGGTCAGCCTGGGCTAGAGTGAGACACCCCCCACCCAAAAAAATTGTAAGACAATATAAATATTTGCTTAAAGTTGAACCTCTATCAGGTAACAGAATCAGGATTCAACCTAAGCAGATTCAATACCTAAATATAAGATGTGGGAACTGTCTTATTACTACCCAACTATTTTGCTTGCAAAAGTCTGACATCTGGGGCTGCAGAGATGGCTTAGTGGCTAAGGCACATGCCTGCAAAGCATAAGGATCCTGGTTGGATTCTCCAGGTCCCACGTGAGCCAGGTGCACATGATGGCACATGCGTCTGGAGTTTATTTGCAGTGGCTAGAGGCCCTGGTGCATCCATTCTCACTCTCTCTCTCTCCCCCTTTCTCTGTCTCTAATAAATAAATAAATCTAAAACAAAAAAAAAGTCTGACACCCCAAGTTTGATTCCCCAGTACCCACATAAAGCCAGATACACAAAGTGGTGCATGCATCTGGAGTTTGTTTGTAATGGCAACAGGCCCTGGCATACCCATTCATTATCTCTCTCTCTCCCTCTTCCTCCCTCCCCTCCCTCCTTGCAAATAAATAAATTTTTTAAATCACTTTAAAAAGTGAAGAAATGAGCCAGGCATGGTGGTGCACACCTTTGATCCTAGCACTCGGGAGGCAGAGGTAGGAGGATCACCGTGAGTTTGAAGCCACCCTGAGATTACCTAGTGAATTCCAGGTCAGCCTGGGCTAAAGTGAGACCCTACTTTGAAAAACAAAACAAACAAACAAACAAAAAAGAGGGCTGGGGAAATGACTTAGTGGTTAAGGCATTTGCCTATGAAGCTTAAGGACCCTGGTTCAATTCCCCAGGACCCATATAAGCCAGCTGCACAAGGGGGCACATGTGTCTGGAGTTCATTTGCAGTGGATGGAGGCCCTGGTGCACCCTTTCTCTCTGTCTCTCTCAAATAAATAAATAAATAAAATATTAAAAAAAGAAATGAAATTTTGAAAGGATAAATTCCAAACACCCACACAGTAATGGGAAATGAAGCCAGAGAAATCTGGAAGCTCTCGGGCTACAAACAGCAGCAAAATGAGAGACCCTTTCTCTAATAAAACAGAAGGAGGGAACTAGTACCCCAAGGTTGTCCTCAGACCTCCACATGTGCCCTGTGGCATGTGTGTGCCCACATATATACACACATTCACATTAACACACACACACAAATTTACAAACAATAATATTTAAGAGCCAGAGGATGGAGAAAAGTACTGTGTGACATGGTGTCTTCCAGACATGACATGGCCATCACATTCATGACTTCACAGTGATTAATATGACCTGCACAGACCTGCGCAGTATTGGGCCCTTCAATATTCTATCGTGGATGGTAGAGGACAGCATGAGGCCACTATTCCTCCCTAAGGAGTTACTGGCAGTTAATGGTTTCTGGGGGAGTGGGAGACATTTTCTCCAGTGGGGTGGCTACTGGTAAATTGAACATGCTCCAGTAAATAATTTCCCAATCATGTAAGCAAACCCTAATTGACCTCAGTGGGAAACATACATACACAAGACAAAAAAAGGCATCAAGTCAGGTGTGCTGGCTGGTGCATGCACACGTACCCCTTTAATCCAGCACTCAGGAGGCAGAGGTAGGAGAATCACTGTGAGTTCGAGGCCAGCCTGACAGTACATAGTGAATTCCATCCAGGTCAGCCTGGACTAGAGTGAGACCCTACTTCGAGAAAAAAAAAAAATAGAAGAGGGGCTAGTGGGAAGAAGAAGGGGTTCAGTGAAAGGGAAATGAGGGCAGACAGTAATAGGAGTGGATTATGATCAAGATATATTATATACGTGTATAAAATGTTTTAAAAATATTTATCTTAGATCAAGGATGTCCTTACCCTCCCCTCTGTCTACTTCCTCAGCCTCAAAGCCCCACCTTTCATTTTCACACAAGTCATTTCTTCCGTCTTGATGGTTCTCCCCCATCCTTCTCTCTATATAAACATAAGAAAATAGGTACACAGACTGTAATGTAACAAATATGTGTCCCTCAGCAACTAGTGCCAAGAATTCAACTTTATCGTTAAACATTTACCTCCAACAAGGCCATGTACTGAATAATCTTATCAACTAATTCAATATCATTTACTTATGTATCCATAGTTCCAAAATGGCTGTTCAACTTCAATGAATTTTAATTCACTTGGGGAAAAGATGACTTGGTGGATGGCGTGAGGAAAATTGAATTTTCTTTGCTCACTAGAGAGCCAGTAGTTGTGTTTTGATAGACAGTGGCATGCTATTAGTATAGATTTGTGGAACACATGCGCTTACTCTCTCTGCATGATAAAGAAAAAATGAATTTTTTTTTTTTTTTTTTTTTTTTTGGTTTTTCGAGGTAGGGTCTCATTCTAGCTCAGGCTGACCTGGAATTCTCTATTTAGTCTCAGGGTGGCCTCGAACTCACGGCAATTCTCCTACCTCTGACTTCCAAGTGCTGGGATTAAAGGCGTGTGCCACCATGCCCAGCTTGGAAAAATGAATTTTTAATAAAAGTACTTTTTTCCTCTGTAATATTCTTTGGTTTGGGTATGTGTGTGGTGCATGTATGTATACAGAAGCATTCTCTTCATGTGCACGTGTGCAGCAGCCAGAGAAGGATGTCATGTGTCCTCTACTGCTTGTCTGTCTTATTTCCCTGAGCCACAGTGTCACTGAACCTGGAGCTTCCCATTTTTCAGTTAGATTGGCTGACCAAGACACTCCAGTGTTCCTCCTGTCTCTGCCTCCCTGGACGCTGGGGTTAAAGGCATGCACGGCCTGGCTTTTTATGTGGCTGCTGGGGATTGAAGTTAGGACCTCCTGCCTGCCCAGCAAGCACTCTTACCTGCAGAGATTCTATATTGAAATTTTACATGACAGGACATGATACAGAAAAGATTCCAGTTTGACACCTGAGGAGAGTAATGTAGTAAGTGCTATCCGGAGTTAGAGACAGCTGGGAATATAGGAATTTAGCCTCAGCCCTTTCCCCCCCCCCCCCGAGTTAGGGTCTCGCTCTAGCCCAGGCTGACCTCAACTTTTTTTGGCGGGGGGGGGGGAGGAGGCGGTTTTGAGGTAGGGTCTCACTCTAGCTCAGGCTAACCTGGAAATCACAATGTAGTCTCAGGGTAGCCTCAAACTCATGGCAATACTCCTACCTCTGCCTCCCAAGTGCTGGGATTAAAGGCATGCACCACCACTCCCAGCTGAGCTCAACTTTTGATAGTCTACTAGCTGGCTCTGATCTAGAACAACACAACCTTCTGGGCCTTGACTTTATTAACTATAAGAATATTTTTTAAATGTTTTTATTTTATTTTATTTATTTATTTTACAGAGAAAGAGGGGGACAGAAAGAGAGAGAATGGACATACCAGGGCTTCCAATCACTGCAAACAAACTCCAGGCACATGCGCCCCTTGTGCATCTGGCTAACGTGGGTCCTAGGGAATCAAACCTGGACCCTTTGGCTTTGGAGGCAAACGCCTTAACCGCTAAGCCATCCCTCCAGCCCAAGAATAATATTTTATATTTTGTAATATAAGTACTTTTGTATTTCTTTTTCTTTTTGAGGTAGGGTCTCACTCTAGCCCAGACTGACCTGGAATTCACTATGTAGTCTCAGGTGGCCTCAAACTCACAGCAGTCCTCCTACCTCTGCCTCCCAAGTGCAGGGATTAAAGGTGTGTGCCACCCGGCTTACTTTTGTATTTCTACAACAGTATTTTTGTTTGTTTCAAGGTAAGGTCTCACTCTAGCTCAGGCTGGCCTCGAACTCTCAACAATCCTCCCACCTCAACCTCCCAAGTGCTGGGATCATCGTGGAAGAGGATAATGAAAACAGTAAGGAGGCGTGTTATACCTTTCAGCCCCTCTTTAAAGGATGAAACACCACCTGCTGCTGTGAAACTCTTAAGAAAAGAGCAGTTGAGGGAAAGTGAAAAATGTAAAGGCTTGCCAGGCATGGTGGCACATGCCCTTGATCCCAGAACTTAGGAGGCAGAGGTAGGAGGATCACCATGAGTTCGAGGCCACCCTACATAGTGAATTCCAGGTCAGCCTGAGCTAGAGTAAGACCCTACCTGGAAAAAAAAAAAAAAAGTCAAAAAGCTTATGCTGACTGGCAGATGTTTCCAATGCTTGGAAGGTAGAGGCAGGAGGATCAGGAATTCAAAGTTATCCTTGGATACTCAGGGAGTTCCAGGCCTAAAAATAAGACCCTACCTCAAAAAAAACAAAAGAAAGCACTTGGGAGGCAGAAGTAGGAGGATCGCCATGAGTTCGAGGCCAGCCTGAGAACATAGAGTGAATTCCAGGTCAGCCTGTGCTAGAGTGAGACCCTACCTCAAAAAAAAAAATAAAATAAAATAATAAAATAAAAACCAAAAGAGGGGCTATAAAGATAGCTTAGCAGTTAAGGTGCTTGCCTGTGAAGCCTAAGGATCGGGGTTCAATTCCCCAGTATGCACATAAGCCAGATGCACAAGGTGGGCACACGCATCTGGAGTTGGTTTGCAGTGGCTGGAGGCCCTGGCATACCCATTTTCTCTCTCTCTATCTGCCTCTTCCTCTCTCTCTCTCTCTGTCATATAAATAAATATTTGTTTAAAAAGAAAAAGAACTGATGACCCTCCCCCCCCACACACACACATAGATAAATAAATAAATAATATTTTAAAAAGAGAACGTAGCCGGCATGGTGGCACATGCCTTTAATCCCAGCACTCGGGAGGCAGAGGTAGGAGGATTGCTGTGAGTTCGAGGCCACCCTGAGACTCCATAGTGAATCCCAGGTCAGCCTGGGCTAGAGTGAGACCCTACCTTGAAAAACCAAAAAATAAAAAAATAATAATAAATAAAAAGAGAAGGAAGCTTGTAAACCAGCACATGACTTTAGCCCCAGTACTTGGGAACCTGAGGCAGGTCAAGTCTAGACTGGGCTAAATAACAAGTTTCAGGATAGCCTGGTTAATTTAGTGAGTACCTGTCTCAAAATACCAAAAACAAATAAACAAGAACACAAACAAAAGAATGAATCTTCTAAGTAGAATGTTCCTGAATTAGAAATCATTGATTACTTCAATAATATATTTTAGAATATTATTACAGAGAAAGCACTGGCCATAAACAAGATCTTAGAGATTGAGGGACTGACTGGGGGTTGGAGAAATGGCTTAGCGGTTAAGCGCTTGCCTGTGAAGCCTAAGGACCCCAGTTCAAGGCTTGATTCCCCAGCACCCACATGAGACAGATGCACAAGGGGGCGCATGCGTCTGCAGTTCATTTGCAGTGGCTGGAGGCCCTGGTGCACCCATTCTCTCCCTCTCTCTCTCTTTCTCTCACATAAATAAATAAAAAGAAAAGGAAACAGAGATTGAGGGACTGATTCTGCCCTCAAGGAGACTACAGTCTCCTGGAAGTTGTATGGCATACAGATAAAGAATCTTAAAACCCAGTGGAAGGTAAAATTTGTGAACTGAGTAGAATGACAGTAAATCCATTGTCACTGGCAAGGTACAAGCAGAGGCTGCATGATTATTTGGGGTGATGTAAGAGAGATTTATATATCTAGTAGGAAGTTAAACTACAATGACCTTCAAGATGGTCTCCAACAAATGCTTTGTGGTTTTATTAAGTCCATAAAATCCCACAGTAAAGATTTTTAAAAGCAGGGCTCTTATTTTCTGTTCCATTCATGTTTTAGTTAGATGTTGCTCTATTTTATACTAACAATTTCCAACATCAGTTCTCAGAACATTCTTAATTAAACATTTAGGAATGGCTGATTGAGCATATTTAAAGTTGTTTCTAGAAGACAGATTCAAACATTTTTAAATCTAACCATGATAGGCTTTTTTAAATTTAATTTTTATTTATTTATTTGAGAGAGACAGACAGACAGTGAGAGAGAGAGAATGGGCACATCAGGACCTTCAGCCACTGCAAATGAACTCCAGATGCATGAGCCACCTTGTGCATCTGGCTCACGTGGGTACTGGGGAATCGAGCCTCGAACCGGGGTCCTTAGGCTTCACGGGCAAGTGCTTAACTGCTAAGCCATCTCTGCAGCCCATGATAGGCTTTTTTAAAGAAAAGCTCCATTATTTTATATAGGCAAACTAGAAAAATGGAACTAAAAACTTACATATATCTATAATTTCTATTTACTCTTCATACTACTTTAGCTTTGAGATTAATTGTTCAGAATCTTATTTCACAGTCACTCAACTTTTATTGACTTCAGTATTGACAGAATCGGTATGAGTTATAAAGCCTTATGTGGCATGATATATAACTATAACACTTTGTCTCATAACTCACATTAATGTTTATCTGCGTGCCAGGCAATGTTTGCTTGCCTCTGAGAAGAATGTAAACCCATATTAATTAATTTATTGTAGCTCGGCTTATCAAGGCCATTTTCCATCTCTCTCTGCCTTACACAACACAGTCTATCAGTCCCAGGCCACAGCTGAGGGGGATGTGGGCTCAGCTGCCCTATGAGGTAACTTCTGTTCATGTAAACTCATATTCAATTAGACTACTGGGCCAAATTTCAAGCTGTAAAGCCCAGTGGGTTAGATAAAAATAAAAAGTAAAATCCATAGAAACGTCTTTTTCTGGAACCAGAATTTTTTTAAAAATCTTGAGAGAGAAAGAGGGAGAGATAGAGAGAGAGGAGAGGGAGGGAGAGAATGGGCACACCAGGGCCTCCAGCCACTGCAAACAAACTCCAGACGCATGCTCCCCCTTGTGCATCTGGCTTACAAGGGTCCTGGAGAATTGAACAGGTATCCTCTGGCTTTGCAGGCAAACACCTTAACCGCTAAGCCATCTCTCCATCCCCAGAAAAAAATTTTTGTATTCCTCAAATTTCTTAAAAAGTACCCATCACTGATTAAGTTCATTTATTTTTTGTTCAAAGGAAAATAATGATTTTATATCTAACTTATTTTGCTAAGGGAGCTTCTCACTATTCTGTCCATACAGTCATATATAATTCAGTTGAATAATAATAGTTATGATATAACCACTTTTAGAGCACTGGGTTATAAATAAGCAGATAGCAGGGACTGGCCAAGACACTTGGTCAGGACGTCCAAGGGTAGAAAGGCCTTAGAAGCTGATTTAACTACCCAAACTGACAAAAGGCTGCTATGTGAGCCACAAAGTAAACGTATCCATATGGGAAGGGAAAAAATCACTTGTGAAGAGACAAGACATTCTGGAGCTTGGTAATTCCAGTTTCTCCCTCAGCCAAATCAATAATGTGCCTGTCACTCGGTTAGTTACATGCAACACAATGACCCTTGCTATCAATCTGGAAAAAGATGATGCATCTGTGTTCCCAGAAACAACACCCTTGAGGCCTCTGGTCTAGTTACATGACACCCTCCCCGTCCCCCAGTGTTGCAGACACTCTGACGACCCATGATATTTGGACTATTTAAAAACACCACACAGCCTTCTCTTTCATATAATCTCACACTGCCATCCGATGGTAGAGCATCATACCAAAGCTTGGGTCAGAACCAAGGTCATTCATTCAAGTGGCTACAGGAGCCATGTACTCTAGTATTTAAGCAGATCAGACCAAAGTACAGCCATACACAATACTAGCAATATTTGAAATTTTAAAATAAAAAATAACTGTAAAAAATAGATTTATATTACTGAAATTTCCTTTCATAATTTGTTAGTCTTTGCAATTTACCATACCATATCACTCTCAGCCACAAACCCTAAACTGCAAGTCCTGCGCCTGGGAGCAGTAGTTTGGAGTTTGCAAACACTGGTGCTACGTTACATGTACTGACTCTCCTTATACCAGTGATTATCTAGGGATATGGGATCCATTCTGGCATTCCAACCCCAAGAACTAATTTTAAGTTACTTATTGCTTTTCAGTTAAAAACTTCAATTTGTAGCCGGGCGTGGTGGCGCACGCCTTTAATCCCAGCACTTGGGAGGCATAGGTAGGTGGATCACCATGAGTTCGAGGCCACCCTCAGACTACATAGTGAATTCCAGGTCAGTCTGGACTAGAGTGACACCTTACCTCAAAGACAACAACAACACCAAAAAGAAATCTTCAATTTATAACTCTGTATTATCAAGTTAGGAAGGTAAACTAGGCAATGTCAGTTTGTATTCATAAAGTTTAAGATTAGAAACCTTTCCCGAATTGTGTTTTCAATTCTATAGTTTTTGTTGTTGTTGTTTTTGTTTTGTTTGTTTGGTTTGTTTTGTTTTTGAGGAAGGGTCTCACTCTAGCCCAGGCTGACCTGGAATTCACTATGTAGTCTCAGGGTGGCTTCGAATCACAGCAATCCTCCTATGTCTGCTTCCTGAGTGCTGGGATGGAAGGTATGCACCACACCTAGGTTATGCCCAGATTTTTATATGGTGCCTGGGGTCAAACCCAGTCTTTTGTGCACTGCAGGCAAGCATTCCACCAACTGAGTTATATCCCTAGCTCCCTGCAAAATGTTCTTTCAGTCATTTACTGAATTCCAATCAGGGCATTTCATCTTCTGGTATACTATACACTTGCCAATGACACCAATTAACTACAGATAACTCGGTAGCATTACTTATATCCATATTGTCATTGTTTATAGTAGAAATGCAGGAACTGATTTAGTTATTTTTTTATTATTGACAACTTCCATAATTATAGACAATAAACCATAATGCCCTCCCCCCTTCACAACTCCACTCGCCATCATATACCCTCCCCCCTATCAATCAATCTTTTATTTTGATGTCACCAATTTTCATCCTATTATGAGGGTCTTGTGTAGATAATGCCAGGCACTACAAGGTCATGGCTATCCAGCCCATTTTGTATCTGGAAGAGTACATTGTAATCCGTCCTTTGGCCTTTACATTCTTCCCGCAACCTCTTCCACAATGGACCCTGAGCCTTGAAAGGTGTTGATAGAGATGTTTCAGTGCTAAACACTCCTCTGTCACTTCTCAGCACTCTGGTGCCTTTTCAGTCATCCCAGAGGTTACGACCATCTGAAAAGAGCTTCTCTAACAAAAAGTGAGAGTAGCATTAATATATGGGTATGAACAGTAAGTGCTTACTGGGCTGTTTGGTACGCACAATATAGGCATTTAGCCAGACACCTGCAGGTGTTACACTCCAAGGGCTCATGACTCCCCCCTTCATAGGTTTTTCAGTATCAGGCATGTATTCCCTCCTGTGGAGCAGACCGCCCGTCCAGTTAGAGAGCAGTTGGTTTCCCCCATGACTACTGCACCAGTCTGGCTGGCCAAACTTAAGACTTGCAGTGTCCACTGTTGCTTATCTCCACTGATGACTTCTCCCATGGAGCTGCATGCAGTCTAGCTTTTTCCAGCTGTCTGTCAGCTGGTCTCCATGGAGGAGGTTTTCAGCTCAGCTCTAGCAGCATTTCTCAATAACCTTGCAGCCCAAGCATGGGGAGTCTTCAGCAATAGCGTCTTACCATCCATTCCTGGTGGGAAACCAAGAACCTCAGCAATGGCCTGTAATGTTTTGGAGGCATCAGGGACCTCCCTGGATTTAGTTATTTTTGTGAAACTTTTCTGAAAGTGCTCAGACATAATTTCAATATACTGGTCAATGGCACTTCCAGTAAAATTTACATTTACAAATGCTTGTCTCAATGTAAGACACACAATTTCTCCTGCAATTTACCATGCCCTTTTATAAACTTGCCATTTGCAAAATCTTTTGGTGTCTGAGCATTTTTTCACTTAATTTATAACCTCCTTTATAATAGCATCCGTTACTTTATTCATATTCAAAAATAATTGCCCACTGAAAGTTCATTCCTTTTTTTCAGGTTAAATTCTTCACCCTCCTCTTCCCCATCTACCAGTCAGAGATCTTATGAAGGCTCATTTCATAATGACCTCTCAAATTGTAGCTCCTTCATCTTTTATTTGCATATTACACAAGTAAGAATATTCTTCAAAGAAAGATGATCTCTTCCATTGTGCCCAAATCAAGCTTCATTTTCCCATATTCACAGGCTCTATAGTCACAGAGGAGCAATCATCTACTTTAGCAGATACAAATGCAAGTGCATCTGAAATGTTAAAGAGACAATAAGGTGTGATGATGGTGCTTGTGCCCAGGACGAGAGCAAAGGCTCCATCTGAGGGAACTGCTGGGGCTCCGTGTAACAGAGGGGGGCTGACATTAAGCACTTCTCTTAATGTTCATACCCATATATTAATGCTACTCTCACTTCTGGTAGAGAACCTTCTCTTTCCAGAGGGCAGTGACCTTGGGATGACTCAGCAGGCATCTTGGTGCTGGGAAGAAGTGACAGAGGAGTGCTCAGCACTGCAGTATCTCTGTCACACCTTCCAAGGCTCAGGGTCCATTGCAGAAGAGGTGGCAGAAAGAATATAAGAGCTGGGGCTGGAGAGATGGCTTAGTGGTTAAGTGCCTGCCTGTGAAGCCTAAGGATCCTGGTTCGAAGCTTGATTCCCACATAGCCAGATGCACAAGGGGGCGCATGCATCTGGAGTTCGGAGTTCGTTTGCAGTGTCTGGAGGCCCTAGCACACCCATTCTCTATCTACCTCTTTCTTTCTGTCTGTTGCTCTCAAATAAATAAATAAAAATAAACAAAAATAAATTTTTTTAAAGTATATAAAAGCCAAAGAAAGGGTAGGACTCCTTACAACGTGCTCCCCCCAGACACAGAATGGCTTGGATAACCATGACCTCACAGTTCCTGACACTACCTACACAAGACCATTATAATAGGAGGAAAAGATCATGACATCAAAAATAAAAGAGAGACTGATTGAGAGGGACAGGGTGAGAGGGGGAGGAGATATGATGGAGAATGGAGTTTCAAAGGGGAAAGTGGGGGGAGAGAGGGCATTACCATGGGATATTGTTTACAATCATGGAAGTTGTTAATAAAAAAAATTGAAAGAAGAAAAATAAAAGTAAAGTTCCTACCCCCCCAAAAAAATAAATAAATAAAAATAGGGGGGCTAACTGTGCAGACATGCAGGTCCAGTGTTACCTGAAGTGATTTTTTAAGAGAAACTGAAAATATATTTGTTCAACTAAAACAACAACAAAAATGAGAACAGCACAGGTCAACAGGCCAGACAGGACAGGTCTGCAAGCTAGATTATCCCAGCTCAGCAAGCAATTTCTATAGAAGAATATTGAATATTTTTCTATGAGTTTACTTTTCTGAAACTACGTCAGGCACCGAAAAATGGAATGTTATGAATTCCCAATGTTGCAACTATTTGTCCAAATGTTTACAGATGGCATAATGTGAATCTCATATTTTAGTTACTCTAATGAGTTTCCCGAATGGCAAAGATGCCTATTGCATAACTAATGGTCAGTTTTGCCTCATGCAGAATCTTCCTCAAAAATGCCAACATATGGGCTGGAGAGATGGCTTAGCGGTTAAGCGCTTGCCTGTGAAGCCTAAGGGCCTCGGTTCGAGGCTCGATTCCCCAGGACCCACGTTAGCCAGATGCACAAGGGGGCGCACACATCTGGAGTTCGTTTGCAGTGGCTGGAGGCCCTGGCGCGCCCATTCTCCGTATCTTTCTCTCTGCGTCTTTCTCTCTCTCTCTCTCTCTCTGTTGCTCTCAAATAAATACAAATAAAAAAATATTAAAAATAAAATAAAATAAAATAAAGTGAATAAACCTGTTGTTAAATTTATTAAAAAAAATGCCAACATATGGCTAGAGAGATGGCTTAGTGGTTAAGGTACTTGCTTGAAAGGCCAAAAGACTCAGGTTGTATTCCTCAGGACCCACATAAGCCAGAAGCACAAGGTGGTGCATGCATCTGGAGTTCATTTGCAGTGACTAGAGGGCCTGGTGCACCCATTCTCTCTATCTTTATCTGCCCCTCTATCTCATAAATAAATAATTTTATTTTAATTAATTAATTAATTTATTTATTTATTTATTTATGGATTTTCAAGGTAGGTTTTCACTATAGCCTAGGCTGACCTATAGAATTCACTATGTAGTCTCAGAGTGGCCTCTAATTATGGCAATCATCCTACCTCTGCCTCCTGAGTGCTGGGATTAAAGGCATGTGCCACCATGCCCGGCTTTAATTAAATTTAAAAAAATGTAAATGCCAACATTGGGCTGGAGACATGGCTTAGCAGTTAAGGCATTTGCCTGTGAAGCCAAAAGACCCAGGTTCAATTCCCCAGGACCCATATAAGCCAGATGCACAAGGTGGTGCATGCATCTGGAGTTCGTTTGCAGTGGCTAGAGACCCTGGTGTGCCCATTCTCTGCCTCTCTTCTCTCTCTCTCTCTGCCTGCAAATAAATAAAATAAAATAACATAAAAACATAAGAAAAAACGACCAACATAGCCTGGGTGTGGTGGCACACGCCTTTAATCCCAGAATTTGGGAGGCAGAGATAGGAGGGCCCTTGAAAGTTCAAGGCCAGCCTGACAGTACCAAGTGAATTCCACGTCAGCCTGGGCTAGAGCGAGACCCTACCTTGAAAAACAAAAACAAAGACAACATAGAGGAAGATAGCAGAGCCAAACCTGAGGGAAAAGAGACAAACTGGTGATGGTCACGAGACCATTCACTGCTGAATCCAGCTATTTGTGAAGCCAGGATTGTCCTCAGTGTTCTAGTCACATAAACCAATACATTCTTCAGGGGCCATGGGTTTAGGATGAGCGTAATGTGCATAGCTTTGCCACGATCTCACTGATAGACACACTCCTAATGCCCACCATGCCTATGTGGTTTGACAAATGACATAGTCCCATATTGACTTTTTTCCCTTGTAATTTATCTCAGCCCTTTGTAATCTCTTATTTAACATGAATTTCTAGATTTAGAACACTTTTTCAGTAAGGGATCAGGTATTAAGCTTTTTTTTTTTTTTGGTTTTTCGAGGTAGGGTCTCACTCTAGCCCAGGCTGACCTGGAATTCACTATGGAGTCTCAGGGTGGCCTCGAACTCATGGCGATCCTCCTACCTCTGCCTCCCGAGTGCTGGGATTAAAGGCGTGCGCCAACACGCCCGGCTTTAAGTTTTTGTTTTGTTTTGTTTTGTTTTTTTTTTTTGTTTTATGTGCAGCCCAGGCTGGCCTTGAACTCCTGATCCTCTTGCCTCCACCTCTTCAGCAATATCCCACCAGCATGCACCACCACAACCAGCAGCATTAAGCTTTTTAAACTTTATTGGATCACACAGATTCTGGTACAATAACTCAACTCAGCCATTACAGCATGAAATCAGCAAGACATAAAATGTAAACAAATAAAGGTGGCCACACCACAATAAAACTTATTAATGTCATTGAATTTCATATAATTTTACATCAGAAAATATTTTCATTTTTTAAAATTTTTATTTACTTGTAACAGAGAGAGAAGCACAGAGAGACAAGAAAGAACCCATGGATATACCAGGGCTCTTGCCTCTGCAAATGAACTCCAGATGCACATGCCACTTTGTGCATCTGGCTTTATGTGAGTACTAGGAAGTGAACTCCAGCAGGCTTTGCATGAAAATGCCTTTAACTCAATGACCTTGAGATGACTCAGAAGGCATCATGGTGCTGGAAAGAAGTGACAGAGGAGTGCTCAGCACTGCAATATCTCTATCACACCTTCCAAGGCTCAGGGTCTATTGTGGAAGAGGTGGTGGAAAGAATGTAAGAGCCAAAGGCAAGGTAGGTGTGATAGTTAAGGTGTTGTCAACTTGATCTGTTTAGTAATCCATAGGTTGCTTCTAGGAAGGATCAACTAAAGGAGGAAGTCTTTCCCCCAGGGTGAGCCCTTCCCCCAGAATAGGCAGCTCCACCCAGAGGGGGACTTGATACAAGGAAGCTCTGGGTAAAAAGAGTCCCTTCCTCCCTTCCTGCCTTCCTTCCATTTGGCTGCCGGAGCTGCTTGCTACCTTCCAGCGTGGATTGAAGACCAGTGCGGATGAAAGACCAGCATCAACTGAAGACCCCCGTGGATTGAAACCCAGCGGCTCCTCAGGAAGCCTCCAGGCTTTCCAGCACCATCTGCAGTGCCGGGTCGGGACTGCTGAGGCATCTGGCCATGAGGACTGAGCAATTACCAGGTTCGGTGATTCTCAGGCCTGCAACTGCTATTGGACTACTGTAAGCTGATCCAATAAATCCCCTTTTAAAATAATTCATTCTAGCAGTTCTGTTCCTCTAGAGAACCCTGCCTAATACAGTAGGACTCCTGACAACGTGCTCCTCCAGACACAAAATGGCCTGGATATCCATGACCTCACAGTGCCTGACACTACCTACACAAGACCATCATAATAGGAGGAAAAGGTCATGACATCAAAATAAAAGAGAGACTGATTGAGAGGGGCAGGGTGAGAGGGGGAGGGGATATGATGGAGAATGGAGTTTCAAAGGGGAAAGTGGGGTGGAGGGAGGGCATTACCATGGGATATTGTTTATAATCATGGAAGTCTGGAGGCTGAGGAAGGAGGGTGAA
Source organism: Dipus sagitta (assembly GCA_036346955.1). NCBI lineage: Eukaryota > Metazoa > Chordata > Mammalia > Rodentia > Dipodidae > Dipus > Dipus sagitta. The sequence continues at coordinate 18,518,878 of CM070770.1, forward strand.
TTTGACATCAGCCTGGGCTACAGAGTGAGTTCCAGGTCAGTCTGGGCTAGAGGGAGATCATGCCTAAAAAATGTACAACATATCCTATTTTAGGAGTGGGCTGTACTTTGCTGACCCTGTAGTAAATATGATAAAAGAAAAGCTCTGATATCTTAAATTTATTCCTGAAACCTGGAATGTGGAAGGGGGAGTGATAAGGAAAGCTAGTTAGTTGCTGATTGAAACCATAGTGTTCCACATTCATGAACTATGCTGAAGCCTGAATTTATCTACTCACCTAAACTGCCCTTCAAAAGTGCCCACAGACCCCCTCTGACTACAAAGAAAGTATATACCTACTACTATAAAGAGGATATTTCAGCCGAGTGTGGTGACCCACGTCTTTAATCCCAACATTCTCAGGAGGTGTTTCAAAGTAGGGTCTCACTCTGGCCCAGGCTGACCTGGAATTCAATATGTAGTCTCAGGGTGGCCTCGAACTCATGATGAGCCTCGGCACCCTCGTAAATGCTGGGTGGGCATGGGGCCTACCTATAATCCTAAAGTTCTGAGATGGAGCCCAGGGATTCCTAGGACAAGCTGGCTAGCTACATGAGCTGAATTGGCAAGCTCTAGGTTCACGTTAGACAGCCTGCCTCAGCAAGTAAAGTGGACAGCTGTGTATGAAGACATCTGATGTCGGCCTCTGGTCTCCACATGCACATACACACGTGCACACACACCAGCATGCATAGGCACCCACACACATGAACATGTGTACACACACACACACAGATTTTAGTAGCTTTTAAAATGAGCAATGCAGGGCTGGAGGGATGGCTTAGCGGTTAGGGCGTTTGCTTGCAAAGCCAAAGGACCTAGGTTCGATTCCCCAGAACCCACATTAGCCAGATGCACAAGGTGGCACCTGCATCTGGAGTTCGTTTGCAGTGGTGGAGGCCCTGGTGTGCCCATTCTCTCTCTCTCCCTCTTTCTGTCAAATAAATAAATAAATAAATAAATAAATAAATAAATAAAATATTTAAAATTAGCAATGTATACAATGAATGTGATCCAGCCTGCTTGACAACATAGATCAATTTTGTTTTAAGCACAATCACTGTGGTGAAATTTATCTTAAAATAAAAGTAAACTAGCTCAAAAGATTTCTAGAATATTTTTTGTCCTGTATTTTTCTTAACAGGTCATCATATATTCAACTAATTTCACACTATTAATACATGAAAATGAAAAATGTCACATCATTTTGGGCTGGAGAGATGGCTTAGCAGTTAAAGCACTTGTTGGCAAAACCAAAGGAACCAGGTTCAACTCCTCAGTACCCACGTAAACCAGATACACTTGGTGGTGCATGTGTCTGGAGTTTGCTTGCAGTGGCTACAATTCTCAATCTCTCTTGCCCCCTTCTCTCAAATAAATAAATAAATAAAATATCTTTTAAAAAGAAAAATGTTATATCATTTTAATTATGTAAGATAAGAGAACTCAGCCAACTAAAAAACATGAAAATGTATACTTTTAAGATGTTTTTCCTTAGAGAAACATGATTATTTTAAAACATCTTTTAAATGACATTTATTCTAATGGAATACTTTTCTCCTTCACTGGCCTGGTAGATAAGCACAGACCTTTAGTTAGAGTCAGTACTAGATGAATAAAGTAGCAACGGTTCATCAGTACAGATACAATACACCAACCTTAAATAATAGTATTCTTCACAATGAATAAGTCCCTGTCCACAAAATCAATTTGTTCTTTGTTGCCTAGCTACTGTTGCTAAGCTATTTTAAATTTTACTTTTTGTGAAAAGGAATATGTGTCTTATAATCTATGGGCTTATACTTCAACTTCCATTATATCTGCATAAACCTCAAAAATCAACAAGACATGTTTTTGTCTTAAACAATTATACATGGACTTGGTCAGAATTTAAATTGTTTTAAATGTTCACATTATGTTTCACCCTGTAAAGTGCTCACAAATGTGACATATGCGGTTACTGGAATCACTCCAGCTGCTCTATGCCTTTTTGCATTTATGTCCATGTATGAACTACCTATGTGAAAAATGAAATACCTAATGTTAAACAAAGGTGATTGTGTTATTTAGGAAATCCAAGATGAAATCATATTCTATTCCATAAGAAATGCAGAGGGTAATAGTTACCACCTTTCTGGCTATATAAAAATCAAATGGGGCCTAACATAGAACATTTCCCTCTTACTCTTCCTGGGGCTGAGAAAAACACTGCCCCAAAGCGCAGAGACTAACGTGCAGAGCTGGAGGCAGAACTCACAGCCTGGTGTCTGTGACGTTCCTCGTCTCCCCATCTCCTCATTATCTTTGCTCCTCCCAGACAGAGGCTCTTTCTGGATGCCCCTCACTGACTGAACACTGCACACTGAAAATCAAATGTCACAGTGTTTTGTCCCATACTACTGCTGTTCTCTACTAGCCTAAGCTGCCCCTCAAAAGTGCCCACAGACCCCCTCAGACTATAAAGAGAGTATATACCCACTATAAAGAGGCTATTTAAGCCTGGCATAGTGGCGCACGCCTTTAATCCTAGCACTCAGGAGGCAGAGGAAGGAGGATCGCTGTGAGTTCGAGGCCACCCTGAGACTACATAGTGTAAATTCCAGGTCAGCCTGGGCCACCAGAGTTAGACCCTACCTCAAAAAAAAAAAAAAAAAAAAAAAAAAAAAAAAAAAAGAGAGAGAGAGAGAGAAAGAAATAAAGAGAGAAAGAAAGAAAGAAATGATAACAACAGGGCTGGAGAGATGGCTTCACAGTTAAGGAGTTTGCATGCAAAGCCAAAGGACCAAAGGTTCAATTCCCCAGGACCCATGTAAGCCAGATGCAGAAGGTGACACATGTGTCTGGAGTTCATTTGCAGTAGCTAGAGGTCCTGGTGTGCCCATTCTCTATCTGCCCCTCTCTGCTTATTTCTCTCTAAAATAAATAAAAATAATTTTTTAAAAGAGAAGAAATGATAACAATATTGCATTAGCTAGGTTGGGAAGTGTGGTGGTTTGAGTCAGGTGTCCCCCATAAACTTAGGTGTTCTGGATTCTAGGTTCCCCAGCTGATGGCAATTGAAAATTAATGCTTCCTGGAGGCAGTGTATTGTTGGACGTGGGCTTATGGGTGGTACAGCCAGTTTCCCCAAGCCAGTGTTTGGCATACTCTCCTGTTGCTATTGTCCACCTTATGTTGGCCAGGAGCTGATGTCCACCCTCTGCTCATGCCATCATTTTCCCTGCCATAGTGAAGCTTCCCCCTTGAGCCTGAAAGTCAAAACAAACCTTTTCTCCCACAAGCTGCTCTTGGTTGGGTGATTTCTACCAGCAATATGAACCTGACTACAATACCCTGTCTCAAGAAATAAGATGGAGGGCTGGGGATACGGCTTAGAGGTCAAATGCATTTGCTTGGAACGCCTGCCAGCCTAGGTTTGATTCTTCAGTACCCATGTAAAGCCAGATGCACAAAGTGCATCTAAAATTCATTTGCAGTTGCAGGAGGCACTGGTGTTCCCATACTCTATCTGCCCCCCCTCTTTCCCTCTCTCTCAAATAAATATTATAAAAAATAAAGTGGAGGGCTGGAGAGGTGGTTTAGCAGTTAAGTGCTTACCTGTGAAGCCTAAGGACCCCGGTTCGAGGCTCGATTCCCCAGGACTCACGTTAGCCAGATGCACAAGGGGGCGCATGCATCTGGAGTTTGTTCGCAGTGGCTGGAGGCCCTGGCACACCCATTCTCTCTCTGTCTCTCTATCTGCCTCTTTCTCTCTTTCTTTCTCAAATAAATAAATAAAAATGAACAAAAAAAAATTTTCTTAAAAGTGGAGCCAGGCATTGTGGTGCATGCCTTAAATCTCAACACTTGGAAGGCAGAAGTAGGAGAATCACTGTGAGTTCGAGGCCACCCTGAGTCTACCTAGTGAATTCCAGGCCAGCCTGAGTTAGAGTGAAACCTGTGCTTGTATGGGAAGCAGTCTTACCTGTTGAGCCCATCTCCCAGACCCCTCCTTTTTTTTTTTTTTTTTTTTTTTTTTTTTTTGAGGTAAGGTGTCACTCTAGTCTAGCCCAGACTGACCTAGAACTCATTCTGTGGTCACAGGCTGGCTTGTTACATTGATTAGCACCAGAGCTGAAGTAACTATGCATGGTGCAGAGAATTGCACACCAGACAGAAGAAAGCTTATAAAGGTATCTTAGAGCCTGGGAAGATGACTCAGTGGTTAAAGGTGCTTGCTTGCAAAACCTGCCTGCTCAGGTTCAGTTCCTTAGTACCAAAGTAAACCCAGATGCACAAATTGGCTCACATGTCTGGAATTTTTTCTGCAGTGGCAAAAGGCCCTGGTACCCATTCTCTCTCCCTCTGCAAATAAATAAATTAAAATATTTATTAAAAAATTATGCTGGGGTCACACGTATCTGGAGTTCATTTGCAGTGGCTGAAGGCCCTGGAGTGCGCATTCTCTCTCCCTCCCTCTTTCTCCGTCAAATAAATAAATAAATAAAAATTTTAAAATTAAAAAAAAATTATGCCAGGCATGGTGGCACACATCTTTAATCCCAGCACTTGGGAGGCAGAGGTAGGAGGATCACCGTGAGTGGAGGCCACCCTGAGACTACACAGAGAATTCCAGGTCAGCCTGAGCTAGAGTGAAACCCTACCCCAAAAAACAAAACAAAACAAAAATTAAAATGATTGCTAAAATGTAATCCAAGGAACTGAGGAGCTCACTCAAAGTAAGAAGTCTAATTGCATCTGGATTTGCACACTGTACCCATTTATTTACAAAGTAGGAGTGTATTTCTAGGGCTGAAGAGAGAGCTCAGCAGTTAAAGGTGCTTGCCTGCAAAGCCTGACGGCCTGGGTTTGATTCCCCAGTGCCCATGTAAAGCCACATGCAGGAGTTCCTTTGCAGTAGCAGGAGCCCATAGCATGCTTCTTTCTTTCTCTCTTTCAAATAAATAAATATTTACTTTAAAAAAAAGTGTACCTCTCCTTATAAAAGGAAAAATCTGAAAGCTAAATTCATATGAAAAAAGAAATAGAAAAAAGCCGGGCATGGTGGTGTACGCCTTTAATCCCAGCAGAGGTAGGAGGATCGCCATGAGCTTAAGGCCACCCTGAGACTATGTAGTGAATTCCAGGTCAGCCTTGCCTAGAGTGAGACCCTACCTTGAAAAACCAGAAAAAGAAAAAAAAAAAAAAAGAGGGGGTTGGTGAGATGGCTTAGAGGTTAAGGCATTTGCCTTCAAAGCCAAAGGACCTAGGTTCGATTCCCCATTACCCATGTAAGCCAGATGCATAAGACGGCATGTGCATTTGGAGTTTGCTGTGGCCAGAGGCCCTTGCACACTCATTCTCTCTGTCTCTTTCTCAAATAAATAAATAAAAATAAAATATTTCTTTTAAAAAAGAAATAGGGCACATTAAGTCCCAAAAAAGATCTTGAAGTTGGCTCAATGGGTAAGAGTGTCTTCCCCAAACATGAGGGCTTGAGACAACCTGAGTTTGAGTCCCCACGATTCATGTAAACAGGTGGATGTGGCTGTGGACATCTGTTACCCCAGTACTGTGAGGAGCTGAGATGGGAGACTTGCTGGCATTCAGGAAAACTACAGTTCCTTATTCAGAGGGAGACTCCATCTCAGGAACTAGAGTGAGTGATCAAGGAAGACACTCAGTGCTCTACCAGGCTCTGCATGCAAGGCTTCTTCACACACAGACACACACACACACCACCACCACCACCACCACCACCACCACACCACACAGCACCCACAAATAAGAACCTAAGCACACATATTTAGTGCTTCAAGCTGCTCAGGGTTTACCATATTTTTGTTCAATAAATGTGAACTACTGCTGAATTATTTTATGGCCCACTGGAAAAATGTTGCCCTGCAATATTAAATTCACCAGTGGAGAAACCTCTTGAATTTCAAGCAGGGACTGAATTCTGACCTTGTGCCAGGAACATTACAAGTGCAGATTGCAGTTTCTCCGGTTTCCCGTTCAGCAAATGGTGCTGGGAGAGGAAATGCTCACTCTTAGAGGACAGTGTTCATCTACAAAATGGTACAGGAGTCAAGAAGGGCTAGAATTATGTCTGCTATTATGCCTATGTGGTTTATATTGATTCAAGCTGCTTCCTGGTATACGTGGAGAATATGTCTTGGACTTGTGGACAGACAGCAGGCACAGTGACAGGTTTAGTGTAAGTATCTGAGCCTGATGGGTAGCAAGAGAAGGGTGATTGGGTATAGAACTTGAACTTTCTGGCAAGGGTGAGTGGTAAGAAGAGACTTGGCCTTATTCTCATGGAGTCAAAGGACATAATGCCTTAGCGGAACCCAAGGATCCAGAGGAGGACCAGGTTAGTAAACATGGGTTCTAGGAACATTGTCCTGGGGCTTCTCCCTCCCCTCAAATAGAAGCTCCCACCTTTAGTCCCAGCACTTGGGAGGCCAAGGTAAGAGGATTGCTGTGAGTCCGAAGCCAAACTGAGACTGTAATGAATTCCAGGTCAGCTTGGGCTAGAGCAAGACCCTATCTTGGGGAAAAAAAGAGAGAGAGAGAGAGAGAGAGAGAGAGACAAGAAGAAAAGAAAACCAAGCACTAGAGATTTACTGGGGGGGGGGGATTATCAAAAACAGCTGACAGCAACACATCAGTATGAATCTGTAGCTCCTCAGTTTTTACAGTGGCTCACAAGTGAAATCCAAAGGTGTGGAAAATAAAACAATTATCTTTGGCTCTGAACAAGACAGATATTTATGGGCCAATCATACTTGTAGTTACTTTCAACTGACAGATTGCTAGATAGAATAGTTTCTGAGGCTGACCCTGAGTATCTAAGTAGTTTGTTTCACGTGATGTTGGGCAGTTTGTGAAGGAAGAGCTTGTCTGAACCGTCCTCATGATTGCCTCCAGCAAACACGCAGGCTTTCTGCTTGATAAGGTCAGAAGACTGCCACAGGGCGCAGCAGCTCCCTCATATATATATGTAATTTTGGGCTGGAGAGATGGTTTAGAGGTTAAGGTGCTTGCCTGCAAAGCCTAAGGACCCATGTTTGATTCTCCAATCCCACATAAGCAGGTGCCCAAGGGTGAGGCCAGAGCAAGGTTGCACATGCCCACTAGGTGGCGCAAGCGTCTGGCGTTCGACTGCACTGGTTAAAGCACATGCCTGCAAAACCTAACAAACTGGGTTTGATTCCCCAATACCCATGTAAAGCCAGATGCACAAAGTGGCACATTTACCTGGAGTTTGTTTACAGCAGATGGAGGCCCTGGTGGGTCCATCCTCTGTCTGTCTTCTTGAAAATAAATAAATAAAAATACAAAATATTATATATATATATACATATATATATAATTTATATATAACATATGTATACGTAATGTTTTTGCATGTGTAAGTTTTAAAAAGAGAGTCTGAACAGAAGTACCCTGCAGAGTAGATAAGGTTACTCCCAGAAGCCATAGGCTACAGGAAAATCCTTGTTCCCAAGGGTGGGATACATCCCAGTAAGTTGTTGGTCAGGGATGATCTTGATACCAACCACAATGTCAGGATCAGATTTAAATTCTAGGAAAAGGGAGCTCCCTCCCAGAGAGGTGCTCAGGTTGTTCATGGAAAAACACTTCAAGGGAGCTCCTTTAGGCAAGAGATAAAGAGAAGGAAGATCCTTTGCTCTCTAGCAAAGTGGAGACTGCAAGGATGGGCCCAGAGCCATTCCTGCAGTTTGCTTTTGGGGTCCAGTCACCTAAACTGCCTCAGAACTGGGGGTCTTGTTTGCCAGCCAGCCTCCTTCCTTGTCTGTGGAAGAGTGCTCTTGTAACTCCAGCACTCCTGAGTCTGAGGCAGGACAATAATGAGTTGGATCAACTACGTGTGTCCAGACATGCCTATAATCTCAGCACTTAGGAGGTGGAACCAGGAGGATCAGTTCAAAGACCAGCCTTGACTGCACAGACCAGAAATCAGACTGAGCTATGAGCTACATGAGGCCCTGTCTCAGAAAACAAAACAAACAAACAAACAAAAACCCCACTAAATTAAAAGAGTTAGAGTCTATCTCAAAAACAAAAGGAAAATTTAGTTGAGGCCATTTCAAGATGGGATGAAAGACACACTTCAGTAGAATGCTAATATTCAACACAGCAGGAAGAGATGGGAGCTTTCTCACTCTGAAAGGGAGTAGGGGTGGTGGTGAGGTCTCCCCTTCTTTCAGCAGGAATCCAGGCTCTGCATACCAAAGGCAAAACTAGCTACGGCTAACATGCTTGATGATGAAACAGTAAATTGTCGAGATTGGAAGCAGGGCAAGGATGTTGGTCTCACCCTTTGTGTTCAACAGTGTGCCCTAAATTCTTGCTAGTCCATTCAGGCGAGAAGAAACAAACACACAGAAGCTGGAAAGCAGGTTCCAACGCTATTGCTGTTTACAGATGTCAGTGAGGGCGTGGGAAGCCCACAGACCCTTTCTAACTTTGGTAGAATTTGCTGTGTTGCTACTTCTGAACTGAAACAGTCTATCCTGAAGAAGACTTAAGAAGTTCCAAACTATGGGGCTGAAGAGATGGGTCAGCAGTTAAGGTGCGTGCCTACAAAGCCTAACTACCTGGCTTTGATTCTCCAGTACCCACATAAAGCCAAATGCACAAAGTGGTGCATGCATCTGGAGTTTGTTTGCAGTGGCTAAAGGCCCTGGAGCACCCAATCTCTCTCTCTCTCTCTGCTTGTAAATAAATAAAATGTCTTTACATTACAAACTTATAAGTTATATATTTAAAAATTACAACATAGGCTTCTTTAAGACTCATGGATGAGAGATGCATTAAGGCCCAGGAAGTAAATGACCACAGGTCTCCGGAAGAGTTCAGGACCTTCTCAAGCTCATGGAGGAAAAGCTAAGGAGAGGCACCCATGTGACTAGAGATCCCACATGGAGGGCCTGGGGAAAAAAGGGAAGAAAAAAAAGAGAAAAGAAAGTTCAAGGAGCTCCTTCCATGTGGGGAGCTGCAGGGGATAAAGAACCCATGCAGAGAGTAAGGGCTGGGGCTCAGCTCCCCTGGGCCTGAGCCTGGGCCTGAGCAGAAGCAGCCAAGGCCAAGCCTAGGGAAAACTCACGCACAGCTGGAAGTTATCAAGTCACAGGGATAGAAAGAGCCTGCCCTCCCCTTCCAAAGGCATTTATAACCTTATGGGGGTGGGCTGACCTGAGCCAGAGGAACAGCTGGTTGGTTAGGGCTAGGAGTTGTCTCAGGAAGAGGTTAGCCTTGGCACCAAGTTCCAGGGGGCGGGGGGGGGGGGGGATCGCTGAACTTGACCAACCACAATGTTTAAATCCTATGAAACACCTCCCTCCTAAGAGAGGTCCTGACTGTGGGAAAACGGTTCTACTGAACTAGGCAAGAGAGATAAGATGTCTGATTATCATAGATTTTCTAGTAACTGCAAACTTTCTTGCACATTTTTCCTTCAGGGTTCCAGCCACCCTAACTCTACCCCCCCCCCTTAAGGTTCAAACACAGGACATGCAGTCTTTGCTTTGTCATTTTTCCTGCCTTTTTAATTTAATTTAATTTACTTACTTATGGATTTTTTGAGGTAGGGTCTCACTCTAGCTCAGGCTGACCTGGAATTCACTATGTAGTCTCAGGATGACTTTGAACTCACAGCAATCCTCCTACCTCTGCCTCCCAAGTGCTGGGATTAAAGGAGTGCACCACCATGCCCAGCTTGCCCTTTTTCTTATATTGAACTTAAAAAAAAATTATGTATTTTATTTATTTGAGAGAGAGAGAGAGAGAGAGAGAAAATGAGAAAGGCAGATAGAGAGAATGGGCACACCAGGGCCTTCAGAATTCCAGATGCATGAGCCACCTTGTGCATCTGGCTTACATGGGTTCAAGGGGAAAGGAACCTGGGTCCTTTGACTTTACAAGCAAGTGCCTTAACCACTAAGCTTTCTTTCCAGCCCCTCGTTTTCTTTCACATTCTCTTTCTTTTTCTCTATCTCCCCCTTCTCTCTATATATCTCTTCCCCGCGCCCCCAAGGCTTTCTGGCTTCAGGCACTGGTCGCAGCCCATCCGTGTCTGCCAGCACTCATATTTTGCTTTGGGGCGGGAATCCAGGCTCTGCAGCCCGGGCTCAGCTCCATCCATGCCCCCAGGCCAGAGGATGCATCACCTGAGCTCAGAGGTAGGAGTGAGGGCGGGGCCGGAAATAACTCGCTAGTGATTGGCTGGCCAGCCACCGTATGTTAATTAGTGTGAAAGCTCGAAATATCTTTAAAAACTGCAGTTCCACAAGGCTGTGTAAACATTGGTAATGAATGAGGTGTCTTCCACACATATCACAATGCACATAGAGATATGATATTGCCAAAAAGAAAAAAAAAATTCTCACTGTTAACAAAATGTGGGTGACTCCTACAGTACAGAGAGCCGAAAGAAAGGCCATCAAGACTATACTTTCAGGGCATCATTTCTATAGTTCCTTACTGGAGAAGTTTCTCTGACTGTGTAGAGCACCGGAAGCCACGAGGAGGAGGCGCAGCGTTCTCTCCTGAGCGTGAAGCTGGCGCAGTGTGTTACTACCTGCTGCTATTGATGATCGTTCTCCACTCCTCTGGGAGAGGTGGAGGGAGGGAGCGCAGTCTGAGTGGCTTCCGTTTCTGTAAGAAGTCTAACAGAAGGTTTTCAGACAGAGCACCAGGTTTATCCCTAGCATATGAAGTGTATGCAAAGAGAATAGATAAGTCCACACCACCTGGTTAATTTTGGGTGACTCTGGCTCTTAATGACCGCTTGGGGTAATTATGCAGGTCATTAGACTCTGAAAGTTGTACATTATAAACTTGAAATGTTGGCAAATCATGCCTGTTTATATTATGATGTTCATACTTAATTTTACTTATTAGCACAGAGAGAAAAAAGGGAAGGAAGCAGGGAGAGGAAGAGAGAGATAGCAAACATGGAGCAACAGGACTACAAACTCCGCATGCATGGGACACTTTGTGCATCTGGCTTTATGTGGGTACTGCGGAGTCAGACCTAGGCCATCGATTTACCTTAACCAGAAAGCCATCTTTCCAGCTCGCTGCTTAGTTTTTGCCAATGTGTTGGAAAATTGTATCTTGACATTCTTTGCATTTTTAATTTTTTTATTTATTTTTTGGTTTTTGAGGTAGAGTTTTGCTCTAACACAGGCCAAGTGAACCAATGGGGTGCAGTAGTGGCATGTCCGTTATGGGGGAAACCAACCACTCTCTAATTTGACTGGAGGCCCACTCCATGGGAGGGAATACATCCCTGGATACAATACATCCCTGATACTGAAAATCTGCAACAGGGGTAGTCATGAGACCTAGGGGTGTAATGTCTGCTACTGTCTGGCTCAATGTATATACTATGCTCACCAAAGTGCCTAGTAAGCACGTCTCTAAATGTTCATACCCATATATTAATGCTACTCTCACTTCTGGTTAGAAAACCTTCTCTTTTCAGAAATAAAGTATAATGAAAATATAATGAAACTTATTGGTTTGTTAATTGAAATATTAGGGGCTGGGGAAGAGGCTAAATTTCTTGTGTTCTTAGGTTTTTTGGTTTTTTTTCTGTTGTTGTTTTTTTTGTGAGGTAAGGTCTCACTCTAGCCCAGGTTGGCCTGGAATTCAGTACAGTGTCTCAGGCTGGCCTCAAACTCACAGCGATCCTCCCATCTCAGCCTCTCAAGTGCTGGGACTAAAATGTATCAGGGTTGGAAAGATGGCTTAGTGGTTAAGGTACTTGCCTGTCAAGGCTAAGGAGCCAGGTTCCAGTATCCAGGACCCACGTAAGCCAGATGTACAAGGTAGCACATATATCTGAAGTTCATTTGTGGCAGCAGGAGGCTCTGGCACACTCATTCTCTATCTGCTCTCTCTCTCTCTCTCTCTCTCTCTCTCTCCAATAAATAAATAATATTTTTTTTCTTTTTTTCTTATTTTTGGTTTTTTGAGGTAGGGTCTCACTCTAGCCCAGGCTAACCTGGAATTCACTATATAGTTTTTCAGTGTGGTCTCAAACTCATGCTGATTCTCCTACCTCTGTCTTCAGGCTTCAGGCTGAAGATTAAAAAAAAGAAAGCCCCCACTTTTTTTTGTTGTTTTAATATTTTGAGAGAGAGAAAAAAAGAGGCAAAAAGGGAGGGAGGGAGGGAGGGAGGGACAGAGCGAGCGAGCAGCTGGACCTATAGCCACTGCAATCAAACTAAAAATGCGTGACTTATGTGGGTACTGGGGAATCAAACCTGGGCCTTAGGCTTTCCAGGCAAGTGCCTTAACCGCCTGAGCCGTCTCTCCAGGCCGTGTGTATGTGTGTGTGTGTGTGCATCTTTAAGACAGGGCCTTGCTGTGTGGCCAGGGCTGGCCTAGAGCTTAGAGCAATCCTCTTGACTCTGCCTCTGGTTTGCTGGACCCACAAGTGAGCCTCCAACACACCCAGCTCTACCTTTGGTACTTAGATCACAGGTTAAAATTCAAAAATAGGACGTGCAATCTTTGCTTTGTCATTTTTCTTGCCTTCTTTTCTTTCTTCTATCTCTTTCCCTCACCAAGGCTTTCTGGCTTCAGGCACTGGTCGCAGCCCACCCGTGTCTGCCATCACTCACATTTTGCTTTGGGGCGGGAATCCAGGCTCTGCAGCCCAGGCTCAGCTCCATCCATCCCCCCCCAGGCCAGAGGATGCATCACCTGAGCTCAGAGGTGGGAGTGGGGCGGGGCCGGAAATAACTCGCTAGTGATTGTCTGGACAGCCACCATATGTTAATTAATGTGACAGCTCGAAATGTCTTTAGAAACTGCAGTTCCACAAGGCTGTTGAGGTGTCTTCTACACATATCACAATGCACATTGAGATGTGGTATTGCCAAAAAGAAACAAAACAAAACAAAACAAAACAATTTCTCACTGTTAACACAATGTGGGTGAGAGCCAAAATGAACACAGTCAAGACTATACTTTCAGAGATCATTTCCATAGTTCCTTTTTCTATAGTTCCTTGGTAGAGAAGTTCCTCTGACTGTGTAGGGCGCTGGAAACCGCAAGGAGGAGGCGCAGCGTTCTCTCCTGAGCGTGAAGCTGGCGCAGGGTGTCACTACCTGCTGCTACCATTGATGACCCTTTTCCTCTCCCCGGGGGGAGGTGGTGGGAGGGATCGCAGTCTGAGTGGCTTCCGCTGTTATGGGCTGTGCAAAAAAAGATTACCGGTCAGTGTTGTTTCTAGTGGTGTGCTTTTGATTTTAAGACCGCCCAGTTTTCACAGCAAGTTTTTAGTATATTTGTAAGACTGTTGGTAAATAGAGGGCTTCCAGTTTGTTGTTGTGTTTTCGAGGTAGGGTTTCACTGTACCTAGCTCAGGCTCTCCTGGTATTCACTATGTTGTCCCAGGGTGCCCTCCAGCTCACTGCGAACCTCTGCCTCCGGAGTGCTGGGATTAAAGGCGTGCGCCACCACACCCGGCTTTACCCTGTGTTTTAATGAAGAGGTGTCTCACTTCTGCTTCATGTGGCATCATGCCTGGCTTGATTTTGGCTTTTTCTTTTTTTTTTTTTTCTTTTTTGGTTTTTCGAGGTAGGGTCTCCCTCTAGCCCAGGCTGACCTGAAATTCACTAGGTAGTCTCAGGGTGGCCTCAAATTCAATTCACAGCAATCCTTTTACCTCTGCCTCTTGGGATTAAAGGCATGCACCACCACGCCCTGGTTTAATTTTTTTTTTTTTTTTTAGAGGTAGGGTCTCGCTTTAGTCCACACACTGACCTGGAGTGAGCCAGTGAGTCTCCTACCTCTGCTACAAATTAAAGGCATGTAACACCATGCCTAGCTATTTTTATGCTTTTGATGCAGGTCTCACTCTGGCCCATGGTGATCCTCTTACCTCAGCCTGCTGAGTGTTGGGATGAAAGGTGCCTGACTTTCCTCAGCACTTCAGTCCAGGTTTACCTCTGCCTCCCAAGTGCTGAGATTATAGGTGTAGGCCACCACACCCAGCTTCCCTCAGACTTGTTTGTTTTGGGAGGTTTCCAGGTAGGGTCTTATGTAGCCCAGGCTGACCTGGAATTCATTATGTAGTCTCAGGGTGGCCTCGAACTCATAGAGATCCTCCTACCTCTGCCTCCAGAGAGTGCTGGGATTAAAGGCCTGTGCCACCACATCCAATTACATTTGCATAGGGGTATCTGTTTAATAGCTTCAGGCTGAATTTCAACCTCAGAGAAGTGGATCTGAGACAACAGCCACACAGGGAATTTTGGTGACTCAGAGATCAAAATACATGAAATACATGTGGTGGGGTGCGCCTTGAGAGGCAGAGGTAGGAGGACTGCCATGAGTTCGAGGCCACCCTGAAACTACATAGTGAATTCCAGGTCAGTGTGAGCTAGAGTGAGACCCTACTTCGAAAAACCAAAAAAGAAAAAAACAAAAACCCATGAAACAATGAGTCCATTTCACATGAAAAGTGCTCTATTCTGAGCAAAGAGACTTGAGGACTGGAGGGATGGTTTAGTAGTTAAGGTGCTTGCTTGCAAAGCCAAAGGACCCAGGTTCATTTCCCCAGGACTCATGTAAACCACATGTACAAGGTGGCACATGCATCTGGAGTTCGTTTACAGTGGCTGGAGGCCCTGGTGTGCCCATTCTCTCTCCCTCTGTTAAATAAAAACAAAACAAAACTACTTTTGATATTCCATCTCACTACTGTCAGAATGGCTATCATCCAGAAAACAAATGACAATAAATGTTGGTGACGATTCCAAAAAAGAGGAACCCTTCTACATTGTTGGTGGGAATGTAATCTGGACTAGCCATTGTGGAAATCAGTGTGGAGATTCCTGAGATAGCTAAAAATGGATTAACCATATGACCCAGTTATACAATTTCTAGACATATATTCTAAGAACTTGTCTTACACTACCTTAGAGTACTTGCACATCTATGTTTATTACTTCCCTATTCAAAATAGCTGAGAAGTGGAGCCAAACCTAGATATTCCTCAACTAATGGATAATGAAGATGTGGTACATTTATACACTGGAGTTCTATTCAGCCATAAAGAAAAATGAAATTATAAAATTTGCAGGGAAATGGATGAACCTGGAAAGGTTTATACTAAGTGAGTTAGCCCAGGCCCAGAAAGCCAAATGTCACATGTTCTTTCTCATGTGTGTGTGAATCCTAGCTACAAATGTTTACACTTATATGTGAGTTGGAATGAAACTCAGTAGCAGAGGTCAGTAAGCTGAAAGGGGCTATAAGCGAGGGATGAGAAGGGGAGTACTTAAGGGGGTGGTATTGTATGTGTGTAAGTAGACAAATTGGGGATGGAATGGCCTAAGCAAGGTCAGGGACAGAGATCCAGTAAAAGAAGGGTGGGGGAGGGTTAATCAAAAATCAAGATATTGTGAATATGCCATATGAAAACCAACCTTTTTGGGTAATGGCACATCCGGAAGCTGTTACCAGAAAAACTTCAGTGCCAAGAATGGGATATCTTCCAGTGAGTTATTGGCCAGGGAGTTCCTTGATGTCCCCAAAACATTACAGACCATTGCCAAGGCTCTTGGTTTCCCACCAGAAATAAGACCTTAATGCTAAAGACTCTACATGCCTGGGCTACAAGGTCACTGAGAAATCAAGCTGGAGCTGAGCTGAAAACCTCCTCCGTAGGCTGAAGAGGAAGCTTAGTGGTTAAGGCAATTGCCTGTGAAGCCTAAGAACACATGTTTGAATCTCCAGGTCCCATGTAGCCAGATGCAGTGATGCAAGTGTGAAATGTTGCACATGTACACAAGGGGGTACACGTGTCTGTAGTTCATTCATGCAGCTGAAAGTCCCTAGCATGTCCATCCCCTCTCTCTCTCAAAAATTAAAAAAAATTAAAAATTGAAAAAATACTATGTAGACAAGCTGACAGAAATCTGGAAAGAGTTGCACTGCATGCAGCTTTATGGGAGACAGAAGTCATCAGCATTGAAAACAGTGGACACTGCAAGCCTCCAGTTTGGCCAGTAGGTCAAATGACCAAACAGGTGCAATAGTGGCACATCTGTTATGGAGGAATCCAAGTGCTCTATAACTGGACTAAAGGCCTACTTTATGGGAGGGAATAAATGAATGGTTCTGAAAGCCTACGGCAGGGGAGGTCATGAGCCTAGAAGTACAACAACTGCTCTTATCTGGCTGAATGCATATATTATGTCCACCAAACTGCCCTGTAAGCACTTTACTTAATGTACATACCTATATATTAATGCTACTCTCACTTTTGGTTAGAGAAGCTTTTCTGTTCACATGGTGGTGGCCACTGGGATGACCCAAAAGGCATCACAGTGCTGAGAAGAAGTGATGGAGGAGTGCTCAGCACTGAAACATTTCTTTCACACCTTCCAAGGCTCAGAGTCCAGGAAGAGGTGGCAGAAAGAATATAAGAGCCAAAGGAAGTGTACAACTGCTTACAATGCAATCATCCAGACAGAAATTGGCCTCAATATCCATGACCTCACACTACCTTCACAAGATCCTCATAATAGGAGGAAAAGATGCTTATATCAAAGTAAAAGAGACACTAAAGGAGAGAGGGAGGGGATATGATGGAGTGTGGATTTGTGAAGGAAGTGGGGGAGGGAAGGGAATTATCATGGTTTATTTTCTGTAGGTATGGAAGTTGCCAATAAATAAAAAAGTGCTCTGTTCCATAATGCTGATAGTAACAATGACTGTGATTAACTGAGCATATACTGTCAGGGTTATGTGACAGCCTTTATGTAAGGACTCAGAACCTATAACCCAACAAAATAAATAGGGTTTTATTATTTCATAAATAATTAGAAAATGAACTCAAAACAGTTAAGTAACTAGCCCAAGGCCACACAGGAAAGGTGGTTAAAATAGGACTGTAGGTCTGTTTCATCTTGATACTACTGCATGATCAGTTTGAGATGAGGTCAAAGCAAATAGTTTATGAATGCAAGCCCAAGCTGAATTTTATGATGTAATTCATCTTACTTGAATTGAAACTTTTTTTTTTTTTTCTTCAAGGTAGGGTCTCACTCTAGCTCAGACTGACCTGGGATTCACTTGGTAGTCTCAGAGTGGCCTTGAACTCGTGGAGATCCTCCTACCCCTGCCTCTGAGTGCTGGGCTTAAAGGTGTGTGCCACCATGCCCGGCACATTTAAACCTTTTTTTGTTTTTGTTTTTCAAGGTAGGGTTTCACTGTGGTCCAGGCTGACCTGGAATTCATTATGTAGTTCCAGGGTAGTCTTCAACTCATGGTGATCCTCCAAACTCTGCCTCCTGAGTGCTCAGATTAAAGGCATGAGTTTTATTTTCTTTTTTAAAATATTTGAGGCAGAGAGAAAGAGGAGACAGAATGGGTACTCCAGGGCCTCCTGCTGCTGTAAACAAACTCTAGATATACATGCAACTTTGTACATACGGCTTTTGTGTGTATTGGGGAACTGAACACAGGCCATCTCAGGCTTTACAATCAGAGCCTTTAACTATTGAGCCACCTCACCGGTCCCATTATTATTATTAACAACTTCCATGATTGTAAACAATATCCCATGGTAATGCTGTCCCTCCCCCCACTTTCCCCTTTGACACTCCATTCTCCATCATATCCATTCCTCCTCTCAATTAGTCTTTCCTTTATTTTGATGTCATGATCTTTTCTTCCTATTATGATGGTCTTGTGTAGGTAGTGTCAGGCACTGTGAGGTCATGGATATCCAGGCCATTTTGTGTCTGGAGGAGCACATTGTAAGGAGTCTGTAGCAGACAGCTTCAGGTTCATGAGATGAACTTCCACACCAGGCACAGTTATGGAGGAAGGGATATTTATTGAAGCTTACGAATCCAGGGGAAGTTCCATATTAGCAGAAGAAGCTGGCCTGCCTTCACAGGACCAAACACACAGAGAGAGAAGCACAAGCCAAAAGCCAAAAAACACACTTCAGGAACTCCTGCTAGGCACACTTTGCATATCTTTAGATTGAAATCTGAAACCCACCACCTTAAGATCCACCCAGTGACACTGCCTCCAGCCAGGTGGCTGCAGATGGAAACTACAAACAAATAAAAAACTGAATATATTGGGGGCCATCTATTCAAACCACCACAGAGCCCTTCCTTTGGCTCTTAAATTCATTCTGCCACCTCTTCTGCAATGGACCCTGAGCCTTGGAAGGTGTGATAGAGATACTGCAATGCTGAGCACTCCTATCACTTCTTTCCAGCACCATGATGCCTTCTGGGTCATCCCAAGGTCACTACCATTTGAAAAGAGAAGGTTCTCTACCAAAAGTGAGAGTAGCATTAATATATAGGTATGAACATTAAGAGAAGTGCTTACTGGGCAGTTTGATGAGCATAGCTATCTACATTTAGCCAGACAACAGCAGACGTTACACCCCTAGGGCTCATGACTACTCCTGTTGTAGGTTTTCAGTATCAGGGATGTATTCCCTCCAATGGAGCAGGCCTCCAGTCCAATTAGAGGGCAGTTGGTTTCCACCATGACAGATGAGCCACTATTGGACCCATTGGCTCATTTGGCCTGGCTGGCAAAATATAAAGCTTGCAGTGTCCACTGGTGATTTCTCTCCCACTGAACTGCATGCAGAATGGCTTCTTCCATCTTTCTGTCAGCTGGTCTACATGGAGGAGGTTATCATCTCACTTCCAGCAGGATTTTTCAGTGGCCTTGCAGCCCAAGTATGTGGAGTCTTCAGCAATAGGGTCTTACCATCTATTCCTGGTGGAAAACCAAGGGCCTTGGCAATGGCCTATAATGTATTAGGGGCATCAGGGACCTCCCTGGCCAACAACTCACTGGAAGATATCCCATCCCTGGCACTGAAAATTTTCTAGTAACAATCTACAGCTCCTGATTGTTCCATTGTCCAAAAAAGTAGGTTTCCATATGATTTCTTTATATCCTCTTAAGAGTTTTGATTAGCTGTCCCTCTACCTTTCCTTTACTCAATCTCTTCCCCTGACCTCACTTGCGGTCCCCCCCACTTTTTTGTGGCAGTCTCATTCTAGTCCAGGCTGACCTATAGACAAGGCTATCTTTGAACTCATGGAATCCTCCTACCTCAGTCTTGAAAGTTCTGGGATTATTGGCATGAGCCACACTACGCCAGGCTTACTAGATGGGTTTATGCCAAGGGAAGCCCACAGGCCTTATTACCCAACCTCACCTTTGTCTTTTAAAATAAAACCAAATCTAAGCCAGGCCTGGTGGCACACGCCTTTAATCCCAGCACTTGGGAGGCAGAGGTAGGAGGATTGCTGTGAGTTCGAGGCCACCCTGAGACTACATAGTTAATTCCAGGTCAGCCTGAGCTAGAGTGAGACCCTACCTTGAAAAACCAAAATAAATAAATAAATACATAAATAAATAATATAAAAAAAACAAAACTGAGTCTGAACATTTGAACCAACAATGTGTTTTTTCCCAAAGAATACTTTGAGGACAAATTCCTGCTTCAGCTTACATATGTCAATGAGGCCTTATGTTCTTTACAGAGACTTCCAAAAAAAAAAAAAAGAGAGAGAGAGAGATTCATTTAGGGGGCAATTCTTATGTTTTAAATCTAAGAACAAAGGGAACATAGTTTTCTTTACTAACAAGACTGGAGTTATTCAGTAAAATGTACGGACGAAGTATACACAAGAAACTCAGGAGGCAGAAGTAGGAGGATCACTGTGAGTTTGAGGCCAGACTACACAGTGAATTCCAGGTTATCCTGGACTCGAGGTAGACAATCCCTTGAAACACAAAAAATTAGGCAAGAAAAGTAAAGGGAACAATAAAGGGAAAAAATGAGGAAGTGTGTTTGGAAGACATTTAGAAAGGAAATGTAGAGGCCACTCTGAGATTACGTAGTGAATTCCAGGTCAGCCTGGGCTAGAGCGAGACTTACCTTGAAAAACAAAAACAGAAACAAAACAACAACAAAACAAAAAAAAAAAAAAAAAAAGGAAAAGAAATTAGAAGGAGCTGGGGCTACAGTTAAGGTGCTTTTCTGCAAAGCCAAAGAACCCATGTTCAGTTCCACAGTATCCATGTAAAGCCAGATGCACAAGGTGGTGCATGTGTCTGGAGTTTTTTTGCAGTGGCTAGAGACCATGGCATGCCTCTTTTTTCTATCTGCCTTTCTTTCTGTTAAATAAATTATATATATATTTTAAAGGAGGAAAAGTAGACAGAGGTAGAAAAGTTCTAATAAAATGGAAATTGAAAGATAGGAGAATCACTGAGAGTTTGAGGCCACCCTGAGACTGCATAGTGAATTCCAGGTCAGCCTGGGCTAGAGTGAGACCCTACCTTGAATCCACACCCCTGAAAAAAAAGGAAATTGGTTGTACTGAATGCACATTTGAGTTTTAGGGAGAAAATCATCAGAACAAGAATTTATGAATGAAAGAATGATAGATGCCTAATCTTAAGATCCAATGTGAATTATAATTGTGGTAGTTTGAATGTGTAGCACCATAGACTCAGTTTTTTTCTTTATTGGTTATGTACATACTCAGTGTGTAAGCACCCATGTTGGTACCATCATTAGCCTCCTCCCTGTCCTCCCCCTTCCGAAGGGTCTTTCCTCATTTGGGATTGTGTGTCATGCATTGTGGGGGCAGCCATCAGTTATGGGGAAGAGGCAATGTTTCTGTGCATAATGTCCCTACTTGTGGCTCTAATAATCTTTCCACCCCCTGTTCTGCAAATTTCCCTGAGACGTGTTGGGTTCATTTTAGGTTTACTTCAGTGACGAAGTCTTGGGAGCCTCTGTGTCTCTAGATATCTGGTTTGGTAGGAGTTGTGTGTTCTCTGTGTTTATCTCCTTCACCCTTGTGCCTGGTACCAGCTTCACCAAGAAAGCAGCACTCTTGCTCATTTCCCCAATTACTCTATGGTTTCAGCTGGGACCCTGGTGAGGTGCAATGGGCTGATTCTCTCATTAGGTTCTGCATCCATCTGAAAAAGAGAAGCAGATTCTCCAACAGAGAGTGAAGTCAGCACCGGATAAATGGGATAACCATTATTATATTAGAGGGAATTTAATACGTGTAGGACCTCTTGTAGCCCAAGATTAGTGGGAGCTTGATATTGGAGAGCAGACTCGAGTTTTGGATATGGTTCTGACTTGTTTCCCAGTTCCAGCTATGGGTTCCGTTCCACTGAGAGGATCTGTTAGCCAGTTCAAGAGTAGTTGTTTACCCACCATGGCTGTGTGCCACCATTGCACTTGTGTGAGCATCACAATCACATCAGGTTGTTCACTGATGAGTAGCTTAGACCATGAGTTGCTTGGACAGATGTTGGTCATTTCCCCCCAGTCACTCATGTAGCACCTTGTGGTACTAGATAAGCTGTCTGGGAACTGACTCTTCCAGATTCTAGCCAGGTCTCTCCATGTTCTGTACCAACAGCATATGGTGTCTTCAGCAGTAGGGTCTTACCATTAACCTTTGGTGGGTCATCAAGTACTCTGACAGAAATCTATCTTCTTTTGGGAACCCTGTAGGTGTCTCTGGTCAACATCTCATTGTGGGTTTTAACCACATCTGGCACGGGGAGTTACAAGCCAGCACCAAGAGAAAAGAAGGAAGAAAAAGATAGGTAATATAAAAGAGAAAGAAGGAAGAGAGAGAGAGAGAGAGAGAGAGAGAGAGAGAGAGAAACAGGAGATTAAGGTTAGTCTTCATCATACCCTCTCCAGGTCCCTTTAATTCAGGTGTTCCCTCTAAGGACCTGATGAAGATTCAACCTTTTAGTCTGTCTTTCAGGATATAGGATCTTATGGTACCATTTCCATTTGGGTCTAGTTCTGTGTCATCCCCCCATTACCCTCCCCTACCGCCCCACCCTCCCTATTGTCCAGTCCTCCAGATGCCTATTAGGTATGTCAGCATCTTGGGCAGATTCAGGTTAGAAGCCACAGATGAGTGAGACCATGTGACGATTGTCTTTCTGTGACTGGGTGAGTTGCAGTTATAAACATAGTTGAGCAAATCTCTCTGAACTGAGAAAAATCATCAGAATAAGAATTTGTAAATGAAAGAATGGTAGATGCCTAAGCTTAAGATCCAATGTGAGTTAAAAATGTGGTAGTTTGGGGGAGCTGGAGAGATGGCTTAGCGGTTAAGCGCTTGCCTGTGAAGCCTAAGGACCTGGGTTCAAGGTTTGATTCCCCAGGACCCACGTTAGCCAGATGCACAAGGGGGCACACGCATCTGGAGTTCCTTTGCAGTGGCTAGAGGCCCTGGCGCACCCATTCTCTCTCTCTCTCTCTCTCTCTCTGTTGCTCTCAAATAAATAAACAAAAATAAAAATATTAAAAATGTGGTAGTTTGAATGTGTGGCGCCATAGACTCAGTCTTTTTTAAATTTTATTTAATCTTTATTTATTAGAGAGGGGGAGGGAGGGAGGGAGAGGGAGGGAGGGAGGAGAGGAGCTGAGAATGACCTGTTTCAAGTTTGACCACTTTTCTTCAAATATCATTGTATCATTTTTCCTTACTGCGTGGACATACCACATCTTGGTTATCTATTCATCTAATGATGGACCTCTGGGTTGATTCCAGTTCTTAGCTATTATGAATTGAGCAGTTATAAACATAGTTGAGCAAATCTCTCTGAACTGAGAAAAATCATCAGAATAAGAATTTGTAAATGAAAGAATGGTAGATGCCTAAGCTTAAGATCCAATGTGAATTAAAAATGTGGTAGTTTGGGGGAGCTGGAGAGATGGCTTAGCGGTTAAGCGCTTGCCTGTGAAGCCTAAGGACCCGGGTTCAAGGTTCGATTCCCCAGGACCCACGTTAGCCAGATGCACAAGGGGGTGCACGCATCTGGAGTTCCTTTGCAGTGGCTAGAGGCCCTGGCGCACCCATTCTCTCTCTCTCTCTCTCTCTCTCTGTTGCTCTCAAATAAATAAACAAAAATAAAAATATTAAAAATGTGGTAGTTTGAATGTGTGGCGCCATAGACTCAGTCTTTTTTAAAATTTATTTTAATCTTTTATTTATTAGAGAGGGGGAGGGAGGGAGAGAGAGAGAGAGAGAGAGAGAGAGAGAGAGAGAGAGAGAGAATGGGTATCCCAGGGCCTCCAGCCACTGCAAACGAACCAGACACATGCACCACTTTGTGTATCTGGCTTACATAGGTCTTGGGAAATCAAACCTGTTTCCTTTGGCTTTGCAGGTAAATGCCTAACTGCTAAGTCACCCCTCTAGCCCACTCCCTTTAAAAAAATTAATACCACATTTATTAAGAGAGCACTGAATCCAGGTAGTCCTGGGTTCATATCTACTTTGAAACTCTCAGTAAATATTAGCAATTTTCTGAGTCTAGACATTTCTGTTGCCTTGAGTATAAAATCTCATCTTTTAGGACAATGAGGAAGATTATGTAAAGCACTTAGCATGAGAAGATTAAGGATGAAATCCTGAATTTGTACTTTTAATTTTTATTTATTTAAAAAATCTTTTTATTTATTTGCAAGCAGAGAAAAATAGGAGACAGAGAGAATGGGCATGCTAGGGCTTCCAGTCACTGCAAACAAACTCCAGATGCATGTGCCACTGTGCATCTGCCTTTATATGGGTATTGGAGAATTGAACTCTGGTCTTTAGGCTTTGCAGGCATGTACCTTAACTGCTGAGCCATCTCTCCAGCCCAGTAGGAGGTTCCCTATGAGTTCAAGGCCAGCCTGAGACTACACAGTGAATTTCAGGTTTGCCTGGGCTAGAGTGAGACCCTATGTCAAAAAACCAAAAGAACATAAAATAAAATAAAGTTAGCAATAGTGAAAACAGTATTGTATTATTAAAGTTTTACTTTTGGGACCTCCTTAGACTACAGTTTCTCTAATGCTAATTAACAAAATAGCATCACAAATATATTTGAAAATTATATATTCATATATAGAGTTGGACAACTGAAAATTACATAGAGTATAAATTTTTTTGAGGTAGGGTCTCACTCTAGCTCAAGTTGACCTAGAATTTACTATATAATCTCAGGGTGGCCTTGAACTCATGGTGATCCTCCTACCTCTGTCTCCCAAGTGCTGGGATTAAAGGCGTGCACCATCATGCCTGGCCAGAGCTAAAAATTTTTTAAATATTTTATTTATTTAAGAGAGCGCGGGGGGGGGGAGAGGGAGAGAGAGAGAGAGAGAGAGAGAATGGGTGTACCAGAGCATCTAGCCACTGCAAACCAACTGCAGATGCATCTGCCACCTTGTACATCTGGCTTTACGAGGGTACTGGGGAATTGAACCTGGGTCCTTAGGCTTTGCAGGCAAGTGCCTTAACCACTTAGCAATCTCTCCAGCCCTGAGATATAAATTTTATATTTGCATAAATGCTGGGGGAAGAAAGGAAGGCAGATAGGAAGGCAGGATCCCTCTTCAATATGGCTTTGTCCTGCTCAAACTTGAACAAAACAGTTCCTTCCAATTTCACATCACCTGGTCCATGTGATACCAGCAGAAATCCAGCAGATGGCACTCATACATGCTTCTAAACATGGTGCTAAATAAAAACAATTGCGTAAAGCTTCAACTTTGTATTTGAGATAGGAAAGACTGAATAAACCATAGAAGCAAATACATTTCAAAATTTCCTATTTCCATGGAGCAATAATGCTTTTAAGATACTCTAATGCACATTCATAGCTTGCAAACAGCCTTGCAATTTTCACCTATTCCAGCAGCTGGGAAAGCAAGTATTCGTAACCATTATCTGTCAATCAGCATCTTGATAACAGAGAGGTGTAAGTGACTACTGAGAGACCCACACACTTCTTTCCATTATGGTATTAGTATTATTTTCTTGTAGCTTATTTTTAATTGCTTGTATAGGTTGTTTTATATAGATAGCTTCTGAAATTAGCAACCATCACTGCTGTTTTTTCTTCTTTCAACTAAGTAAAAAGAGGTTCAGAAATAGTGAAAAATGACAAGTAGGACACTCCAACCAAGAAAGATAATCAGCAATTAATGAGCACAGTCAAACTACAGATCAATTTACATTAGCACTTTAATATAAACTAAATGAACAAAAACTATTTCAAACTATACTTGGACCCACATTTATATGAAAATTTCCTACATTTCCTAATTTTCTACTCTTCGAGAATCTATAAGAAAAGCAGTGTGCAAAATAATGTATGTCCTGTTATCATAAAAGTTGTTTTAGAGGCAACAGATTGGAAAAGCAGAAAAGATATTAAGAATTGTAAAGAAGTATGAGGAGAATTAAATTATGGTGTCAGACTTATTATCATTGTGACCAAAAAATCCTGAGAGACAACTAAAGGAAGGAATTATTGTTTTAGATCATGGTGTTAGTGGTCTCAGTTCATGGTTGGCTTGTTCCACTACTTTGAGTCTGATGTGAGGCTGAATATCATGGTGGAAACAGAGAAGAAGGGACCGAAGCCAGGTTTAACCTTCAAAATAAGCCCCAATTTCCTCCAGTTAGTCCCCTCCTCAAGTTTCTACTATCTACTGAGTGTTTCAACACATGAGCCTGTGGGGAATATTCATACTCTAATTGCAAAAGGAATGTTATAATGTGACTGTGTTACTGCATGAGATTGATGTTTTAAAGGACAGCTTCTGAGGAGTGACATGTCACTGACCGCCCCAATGGACGGGCAGAGGCAGCTACCCAATCAAGAGGTCAGGGAGAAAGTACTCCAGGGAAAGGGAGACTAGTTCATGAGACATTTTAAGGCCAGAGTAAGTTGGCTTACTTTGGAGAACTGATAAAAGGTTCATGTAGTGGAGAGAAGTGTGTGGACAGAGACAGCACATGAGTTCCCAGAGGCATACAGGGGCCATGATGGGGGATGGATGGAAGGATAGGCAGAAAGGACATAATGAAGACATAAGGAGATAAATAAGAGTGCTGAATTCAGATCAGATTCTTGTACATGGTGTGGTGGCTTGGAACAGATGTCTCCACAAACTCACGCATTTTGAATGCTTGGTTCCCAGCTGATGGCAGTTTTGGAAGCGGAGCCTTGCTGGAGAAGGTGTGTTGTTGCAGGGTGGGCTTAGGGTTGTGATAGCCAGCTTCCCCTAGCCAGAGTCCGGTTCACTCTCCTGCTGCTGTTTTCCACCCGCTGTTTCCAAGGTGATGTCCAACCGTGCTCATGTCATGCTTTCCCCCTTCCATCATGAAGCATCCTGTAAGACTTAAGCCAAATTAAAAACTTTCCTCCCATCAGCGGCTTTTGGTTGGGTGCTTTTAGCAACCAGGTAGTTAAAACAAATGATGGTCTTCCTGGAAGTTTTCTATTAGCCTACATTCCTGCTTTAGCATGTACCGAAGAATGACCGTAACAATTTTTTTTTTTTAATTTTGTTTTTCAAGGTAGGGTCTCACTCTAGCTCATGCTGACCTGGACTTCTTAAGAGATATGCAGAAGGTAAATTTTCAGTTAATACATGATTTGAATCTGTTCTGCACTGATTTGTCCCTTTCTTCTCAAGGATTGCCTCAGCTTCCTGAAGGCTCATCTTCGCTGATTTCGACTTGATGACTGATCTCTGGAACTAAAGCATGGATTTAAATTGTTTTCAAATTTCTGTGCACTTCTAACAGTCAGTTGATGTGTAGGATTTTATTTTTTTTTAAATGTTTTTGGCTTTTTAAATTTTTGTTTTAAAAATACTTTATTTTTATTTGTTTGAGAGAGAGAGAGAGAGAGAGGTAGGCTGATAGAGAGAGGGTGAATGGCATGCCAGGGCCTCCAGCCACTGCAAACAAACTCCAGACGCATGTACCACCTTGTGCATCTGGCTTACATGGGTCCTGGGGAATTGAACCTGGGTCATTTGGCTTCACAGGCAAGTGCCTTAATTGCTAAACCATCTCTCCAGCCTTACTGTTTTTGGTTTTTCAAGTTAGGGTCTCACCTTAGCCCAGGCTGACCTGGAATTCACTCTGCAGTCTCAGGGTGGCCTTGAACTCATAGCAATCCTTCTACCTATGCCTCCCAAGTGCTGAGATTAAAGGTGTGAGCCACCACACCCCTGGCTGTTTTGATTTTTTGAGGTAGGGTCTTGTTCTAGCCTAGGGTGACCTGGATTTCATTCAATAGTCACAGGGTGGCCTTGAACTCATGGCAATCCTCCTACCTCTGCCTCTCAAGTGCTGAGATTAAAGAAGTATGCCACCACGCCCAGCTTGGATTTTTTTTTTTTTTTTTTTGAGTAGAGCAGTGTCTTTATCCTCTTTTGTTTTTCTTTTTTACTTAAATTTGTTTTTATAATTAACAACTTCCATGATTGTAAACAATTGGATTTTATTACAAGCAATTTTTCAAAAGGAAAGTATTTTAAAGTATGTTATAGGTAAGTCGGAGCAATTAAATTGTTAAAAAAAAAAAAAAGCTCACAGCTCTTTGTGACCTCATGCAAGTCAAACCATCAATCAAAATTCCAGTTCTGGGGCTGGACAGAAAACTCAGCAGTTACGGTACTTGCCAGTAAAGCCTAATGACCCAGGTTTGAACCCCCAGTACCCACATAAAGCCAGATGTGCAAAGTAGTAGAATTTGTTTGTAGCAGCTGGAGACCCTATTGCACCCATTCTCTCGCTCTCTCTGCTTGCAAATAAACAAATATTAAAAACTTCCATTCCCAGTTCCTTTTGCATAAAAACCTTAATATATACTTGGTCTCCACTGAGAATCTCAAGAAAAAGCTATGAATTTATTAGGTATAAACTTTTTTTTTTTTTTTAAGTTTTTCAAGTAGGGTCTCACTCTGACCCAGGCTGACCTGGAATTCACTATGTACTCTCAGGGTTGTTTCGAACTCACAGCGATTCTCCCACCTCTGCCTCCCGAGTGCTGGGATTAAAGGTGTGCGCCACCACGCCCGGCTTAAACTTTTTTTTTTTGTAAATATAGCCTTGACATTTAACAATTAAAATATTTTTATTTATTCATTTTCAAGCAAAGACGGACAGTGAGAAGAGACAGACAAGACAGGATGGGTGTGCCAGGGCCTCCAGCCACTGCAAAAGAACTCTAGACACATGAACCCCTTTGTGCATCTGGCTGTACATGGGTCCTGGAGAACTGTACTCAGGTTATTAGGTTTTGCAGGCAAGTGTCTTTACTGAACCATCCCTCCAGCCCTGACATTTAGCAAATTTTAATTTGCACTCGATTTTTAAAAATTTTTTTTTTTTTTTTTGAGGTAGGGTCTTGCTCTAGCCCAGTCTGACCTGGAATCCACTCTGTAGTCTCAGGTGGCTTCAAACTCACAGCGATCCTCCTACCTCTGCCTCCTGAGTGCTGGGCTTAAAGGCGTGTGCCACCACTCCTGGCTGTGCACTAGATTTTTTTTGCATGTGCATGTATGCATGGTTCTGTGTGTGCATACATGGGCACATAGGTGTGCATGCAAGTGGAGGCCAGAGGTCAATGTCAGGTGTCTTCCTTAATTGCTCTCTACTTTGTTGAGCTAGGTTTCTCACTTGAGCTCAGAGCCCGAGGATTCAGCTAGTCTAGCTAGTCAGCTTGCTACTGAGATGCCTTGTGTCTCTTTCCTGAATGCAGAGATTACAGACAGCTGTTACCCCCACCTGCCATTCACGTGGGTGCTGGGGATTGGGACTCCAGTCCTTACAATTGTTTGGCCATCTCCCCAGTCCCTGGAACTAGATTTCAAGCCGACATTACTCTGACCCTACGCCTGCTCTCCACGTTACCCACACTCAGTCAGCAGCTTCATTCGTCTGACACCCACGAACACTCTTCAGCCTCGACACTGTTTAATGCAGGCTTGGATCTGCAAATACTCCAGTCATCACACAGCCATATCCAGAAATATTCATTAGGAACTGTATTTGCACCTATTAAGTGTAGATTAAGAGGGGTTTATTTTAACAAGATTTTATTTACCAACCAATTAGAATGATAATTTATTATAAATATGAAAATAATTAACTAGAGTTATGAGTGCAGTGTAGCTCTTGTTGCAGTAAGAAGGAAACAGAACCATTTTCTGCTCCATGGGTCTTGTTTGGAACAGCTACTTATGTCAGTCATTGTTATTAATTTTGCATTTTCACTTGCTCTTTATTTTCCCAGACATCTGAATTCTGATGCTGTTGATTTTATACAGGCTCTTTAAAGATAAGTTTGCTAAGTATCAAAAGCAGTTGTTTAAATAAGTATTCAAGTCGACAGCTTTGCTCCTGACACTTTCCACAGCCGTAGCTGGGAGAGCCCTTCGCCATCCATCAAGGCTCTCCGCCATGATGGCCTTCCTCCTCCGTCAGAGGCAGTTGTGTTCTTACAGCACACGCTGCCCTGCACAACTCTTCCTCACGTTTAACAGATGTGACCCTCCACACATGAACAACAAACAAAACCTTGCTTCTCCTTTAGAGAGAAGGGGAATGCTCTTGCATCATTTCCTTTGTGGGTCATAAATCAAGTAGTCTCAATATTATGTATTTCCTTTTTTTTTTTTTTGAAGCAGGGTCTTGTTGTAGCCCAGGCTGACCTGAAATTCACTGTGTGGTCTCAGGCTGGCCTCAAACTCACAGTGATCTTCCTAACTCTGCCTCCTGAGTGCTGGGATTAAAGGCATGAACCATCATGACTTGCGTATTTACCATCTTAGCAAATGAAATAAGAAAATATAGCTTATCACTTCCATTTGATTGACAGTTTGATTACTATCACTTACCTTTAGATGAAGAAAATAATCTACTTAACTTCAAAATACAATGTTTAGAAAGCATAAAAGCAGCTAATTATATATATTACCACTGCCAGCATTTTTTTTTCTCCATTTTTATTAATATTTTCCATGATAACAAAAAAAATCCCATGGTATTACCCTCCCCCCTTTCCCCTTTGAAATTCCATTCTCCATCATATCCCTCCCCCTCTCAATCTTTCTACTTACATGTATACAATACCAACCTAATAAAAGCCCTCCTCCTTTCTTTCTCTTCCCTTTCTATCTCCTTTTTAACTTACTGGCCTCTGCTACTGAGTTTTTTTCCTTCTCACACAGAAGCCCCACTCATCTCTAGCTAAGATCCACATATGAGGGAGACATGTGGCGCTTGGCTTTCTGGGCCTGGGTTACCTCACTTAGTATAATTCTTTCCAGATCCATCCACTTTTCTGCAAATTTCATAACTTCATTTCTCTTTACTATTTTCTTTTTTAATGAGAGAGAAGAAGAGGGAGAGAATTGTCACGCCAGGGCCTCTAGCCAATGCAATCAAACTCCAGATGTGTGCACCACCTTGTGTGTAGTGCACGCATCACCTTGTGTGTCTGTCCTACGTGGGTTCTGGAGAGTAAAACCTGGGTCCTTAGGCTTCGCAGGCAAGCACCTTAACTGCTAAGCTATCCCCTCAAGCATTTTAAAACATTATTTCACCTATTCTTACATTAAAAAAATCTGTTTTCTTAAGATAAAAGGGCAACAAACCTCCAAGACTTAATCCCTCCTTCAGGCTAATGACAAAAGAATATTTTTCATTTTTAGTTCACATCCTGAGAAAAATTCCCTTGACAGAAAATGTTCTGAGCTAGATTTGGAGAGGCAAATGTATTTGCTTCACTTAAGTTTTTCAGGATGATAAAGAAGAAGAGGTGTCAAAAGAAAGCAAGAAAAGAAACACAAGAGTTCACCAAAAATAGATTGGCTTCAAATGCTGAAATACTTTTTAGTACATTTAACAACTTCAAATTTCAAATTTTATTCTATCACTAAACACTTGATGACAGAGCACTTTACCCTGGTCTGCCCAAGACTGAAACATCTCATTTGTTTCTAATCCTATCATTGAACTGCTACTGGTTTCTGGGCTGCAAATAAACGATTTATTCATCATGGTGTGACACAGTTCCTATGATTGATTGGTATGTAATAGAAAGGGACTTTGTCCTCAGCTAAATCTGAGAACAGGGCTGGCCCAGTGTATGACTGTCCATCTCCAGCCAGCCAGCTTGCCCATCTGGTAAGACTCAATAAGAGTTTTCACAGCATCGTTCCCACTCCACAATAAATGACCAATCCCAGTTGACTGTGATTTCAAGATTCTAATTCATCCCAAAACAATGAGCTTAACCTTATTTTATGCTTTCTTAATCTCATCGTAGCTTTACAAGTTCTAAGAAAAAAATAGGCAGGCAAGCAAAGTACTCCTCAATTTTTGTTTCATTTACAAAAGAAACCACACTAACAAAACAATGATAATGTAGAAATCCTCCCAGTTCTACATTCCTTAAGGTTTTCCTTTCTTTGTTTCTTCCTCCCAGTTCAACCACAAGGCCCAGGAAGAAAGGGGTCTTTACCACAGGGCACGCTCCATAGCCTGTAGTTTTGTTGCTACTTTTCCTCTAGCCAAATAGCTCCTTTAATCAACGGAAAAAAAAAATGCAAGCAAAGTGTACATTCTAATATTATCCCCAATGGAGAGTTAAAAATTAAAAGATTGCTTCTTAAAACAATTTTGGTCACATTAAAGAACTACGGTGGCCTGCCAGGAACCTCAGGACAGTGTCAAGATCACTTTGAGTTAGTTTGCACTCTGGTTGTAACTAAATGCATGGTGAACTTAATGGACTTACTTAATGAATAAGCATTCACTCACAAACTGACTTTGTGGACAGCCAAGGTCTTACTCCCAGAGTAATTAAGCTCAGTCTGAGACATACTTATACCCAAATGGTATCAGTTAATTTTTCTACTTGAGTTTTATGACTTACAAATCTTATAAAAAGAAAACAACTAAAGACAATCTATTGCCAATATTTTATGCTCATAGCTGTTTATCCCTCCACACACTGTGTGTCTATGGACTGTTTTCTTTCTTTTGCTTTAGAGAACATGTTCCTTTAATTAAATAGTCTTACTTATTTTGATTGGTATCGCATGGATTGTGCTTTGTATTGCTCTACCACACAATACTAACATAACCACTCATTTAATTCTATGAACGCTAAATCTTAAAATATGTACCTTAAGCACTTTGAAATAATGAAAATTACTCAACTCTTACATTTTTTCTCAAATTTAATTTGTATGATTTCTGATGTTATTACTAAATATTTAATCTATATATTCCATATGGTATAAACATCATAAATAGGTATCATAACAGTTTATTTTCCATATATGCCACTGTGTGCTAACTGTGCAAATAGGGGGTAATTCTCTAGTCCACATTAATATGTTAGCTTTAAAACCAATTATGAACAAAAGTATTCATGTGTAAAAAAGGGCTTTATGTATAAATTCACCCTGCATATTAATAATATGACATACATACAAAATATTCATAATTTGGGTAAATAAATGAACAAAAAATGAGAAAGAACTAAAGTCCTGACTAATCTCAATAATCATTTCCATTCTATATTTGTATATAGAATAAACTGCAATATCTGGTAGGATTGTTTTTCCTCTTAAGCAAAAATAATTCATTAAGTATTTAATACATTAAGGTAGAATTCACTTCTGAAAACACAAATTATCTAAATGGATGGCTAGTATATGCCAGAAGACAGTGTGATAAGTCTGCTATTTTTTTTTCAAAACTAAGAATGTACAAAAACATATACACAGACAGAAGCTGTGGCAAACTAAGACTGAGGTGCTCTACCATAGCACCAGTAGATCCATGGCACTGCAAACATTCTATATTTCATATTAAACTAACTCAGCAATAGCCATAGAGAAAACATGGTTCTAATGTCAACACTCAGCCCCTGAAATACATCTTCCCAAGTTTCACTCCCTTCTCCCCACTTTCCACAGTTTCAATACACTTTCAGGCACTAGTGAAAAATGTACGTTTCTAACTAGCCAGGAGAAGTAGCAGTAAAATATGTGATGTTGGAATTTAGTGGCAATACTAAGTTTGATCCAACCTATAAGTACAATTTTCAGTTGCAATGTTTCAACCTAACTTCAGAAATGAATCCTGATGGCTGTGAGGAGACTATGTACCTCCCCAGGTGGATAACTTGTTTTAATCCTAACCAAGACTGGCATTAGGAAGAAAGTTTGCAGACATGAATGGATGGAAAATGTCTGCAGGTGCCCCAGACTCTGCAGACACACAGAGGAGAAACAGAAAACTGGCTTTCACAGATGAAAGTCTTCAGAAGACCTCTGTCAACAGACACTTCGTGACTAGAGAAGGATTAGAATGAAAGCAAGCACTTTGGCTGGAGGAAATAGCACCAACAAAATCGAGTCAATAATCTGAACATTTCTTCCTGTGTGTGTTTGAGTGGACTTGAGGTAAGCTACAATAAAAAATGAAAAATAGATCAGAAAGGGCAGATCACCTTAAGGGTCAGAGAATACAGGAAACCTGGGAATTCAGTATTTTATTCCATTTTTTTCTTCCTTTAGAAACAAAATCATGCCACACAAAAACCCCCTGTGGTTCAAGTGAGTAACAATATAAAAATATGGTTTTGATGTCTAATGAACCAATTCTAGGTACCAATAACTTTGAATATTCTGGGCCTCATGTTTAGCCACAAGAATCTGTAGTAAAGAGTACCACTCATGTACACATCAGAACAATTTGCTTCTAAGATGCTTTCATCAAGTTTCAGATGGCTCATCAACCTTTAAATTATTTTTCTGAAGATCTTTCTGTGCCAATGTCTGGAAAGCAAGCATATGAGTGTGAGTAAAACCAAATTCTTTACTATGCATTTCTGGTCATTAAACCCAGGGACTTACATATGCTAAGGAAATGTGCTACGAATGAACTACATTTCCAGCCCAAACTAAATTATTTTTTAAATTATTTAAGCTATTTATTTGAGAGAGAGAGAGAGAGAGAATGGGCATGCCAGGACCTCTAGCCACTGCAAACAAACTCCAGATACATGCACCACCATGTGCATATAGCTTATGTGGGTTCTGGGGAGTTGAACCTAGGTCCTTAGGCTTCACAGGAAAGTGCCTTAAATGCTAGGCCATCTCTCCAGCCCCAAATAAATTTGTAATGAATCACATGAAATTTACCTACATCTAGCAAAACAGTGAGTGGGATTTTTTTTTCGAGGTAGGGTCTCACTAGCCTAGGCTGACCTGGAATTCACCACATAGTCTCAGGCTTGCTTCAAACTCATGGTGATCCTCCTGCCTCTGCCTCCTGAGTGCTGGGATTAGAGGCATGCACCATCACGCCCTGCAACTTATATTTTTTTCAAAGTTCTTACAGAACATACAAATCTAAACATAATCAAAAAATTTAAAGAGTTCTTTTATTTATTTAATTTGAGAGAGAGAGAGAGAGAGAGAGAGAGAGAGAGAGAGAGAGAATGGGCACACCAGGGCCTCTAGCCACTGCAAACGAACTCCAGACACATGTACCACCTTGTGCATCTGGCTTACGTGGGTCCTGGAGAATTGAATCTGAGTCCTTAGGCTTCACAGGCAAGCACCTAAACCACTAAGCCATCTCTCCAGCCCTAAAGATTTTTAAAAAAATATTTATTTATCTATTTTTATTTTTTATTTTTTGTTTTTTCAAGGCAGAGTCTCACCCTAGCCTGGGCTGACCTAGAATTCACTAAGTATTCTCAGGGTGGCCTCAAACTCACAGCAATCCTCCTACCTCTGCCTCCTGAGTGCTGGTATGAGCCACCATGGCTGGCTTCCTAAAGTTTTTAATTCATAAAAATCTGTAGTTTCAACATCACATAAAATAAAAGTATAGGACTGGAGAGGTGGCTTAGTACTTAAGGCACTTCCCTGCAGAGCTAAAGGAACCAGGTTTGATTCCCCAGTACCCATGTAAAGTCTGATGCACAAAGTGGTGCATGCATCTGGAGTTTGTTTACAGTAGCTGGAGGTCCTCATGCACCCATTGTCTCTTTTCTCTCTATCTCTCTCTGTTTGTAAATCAATAAATAAAATAAAGAAATTTTAAAAAGTGTAATTGATGCCTACTAAAAACAAGTTTCCAAGCATGACGACAGCTCAACTCCTTCAGCACTCAGTCCTCTAGTAACACAAGAGTCTCAGACAGGGAGATGCTGCACATTCAAATTGGAAGGTTTTCAACACTTAGTGTGAGATCGTACATACTGATTTTGGCTATAACTTGCTTTACAGAGCACCTACCTCTCCATGAGTACTTAAGCACTTCAGGAAGTTAAAAGACTTCATGGACTTACATCCCAACTTTACAATCAATCACTGTGGCTTTCTGGTTGTGTAGTTACAAAACCCTACTTCAAGGATATGCAACTGGATAGGTTAGAAAATGATGAAAAGAAATTAGTCTGAGGACTTACCAACTCCAGAAATTTTATTTCAGTTTGGAGAGCTTCATAAACACTTTCCAAGTCATTTTCTTTATAAAAGTCTAATTCTTTTTTAAGTCTGTTTTAAAAGAAGATTCACTCTATTAATTTGACAGTCAACTTTTATAATATTTTTTTTTGTCAGGTTTGTAGCTTCAAAAATTAGAATTTCAAGTTAAAAATTAATTCAGAAACTTTATATTTATTTATTTATTATTTGGCAGAGAAAGAGGGAGAGTGAGGGAATGGGCACGCTAGGGTCTCCAGACACTGCAAATGAACTATAGACATGTGCACCCCATACAGTATCAATCAAAATCCCAATACTGTTGTTCACAGAGATAGAAAAAAATGATCTCAATATTCATATGGAAAGGCAGAAGGCCTCAGATATCCAAGCATGTCCTCAGCTAAAGAAACACCTCTGGAAGCATCACCATACCTGATCTACAGCTAGAAAATTGAAACTTGATCCACACATCTCTCCATGCACAGCACTCAAGTCCAAATGGATCAAAGACCTCAATATAAGACCAGAAACTCAATTACTACTGGAAGAAAATATAGGAAGTACTTTCCATGATATAGGAATGGAAAAAGCCTTCCTGAACAAAACCCCAGTAGCTCACAATCTTAAACACTCACTCGACCAATGGGATCACATGAAGCTGAAGAGTTTCTTCACAGACAAACATACAATAAGCAAAGCCAATAGATTACCCACAGAATGGGAGAAAATATTTGCTGAATACCCAACTGACAGAGGCCTAATTTCTAGAATCTACAAAGAACTCAAAAATCTAAACAATAAAAAGTCAAACAACCCACTCACAAAATGTCAGGCAGTCCACAGAGGAAGAAATACAAATGGCAAACACACTTAAGAAAATGTTCATCATCCCTAATCATCAGGGAAATTCAAATTAAAACAACCATGAGATTCTACTTTACCCCAGTAAGGATAGCAAACATCAAAAGAACCAATGAAAACAAATACTGGCGAGGATGTGGAGCAATAGAAACCCTTATCCACTGTTGGTGGGAATGTAAGTTGGTACAAACACTTTGGAAAGCAATATGGAGACTCCTAAAAAAGCTGACTACAGAGTTACCAACAGACCCAGTTATTCCCTTACTGGGCATCTACCCTAAAACCTTCAAGCCTTAGTCCAGAGAGATTTGCTTAACCATGTTTGTAGCAGCTCAATTCATAATAGCTAAGATCTGGAATCAACCCAGATGTCCATCACTAGAAGAATGGATAACTAAGATGTGGTATATCTACACAATGGAATTCTACAAAGCAGTAAGAAAAAAAATGACACAATGAAATTTGAAGAAAAATGGTTGAACCTGGAACAGATCATTCTTAGTGAACTTACCCAATCACAGAAGATAATCTCTGCATAGTCTCACTCATCTACAGCACCTAACCTGAATCTACCCAAGATGCCGACATACCCAGCAAGCATCTCAAGGACCAGACAATAGGGTGGGCGGGGAGGGAGGGGAGGACAAGGGAGGGAGTGGGGAACACAAATCTGGACCCAAACGGCAATGGTACCATAAAATTCTACATCCCAAATGGCTGAACCTTCAGCAGGCCCTTAGAGGGAACACCTGAGTCACAAGGCACTGAAGAGGGTACGATGAGGACTGACCTTATTCTTTTACAGCCTCTCTCTCTCTCTTCTCTAACTCTTTTATGTTAGTTATCTTTTTCTTCCTTCTCTTCATGGGAACTGACCTGTAACTCCCAGTACCAGGAGGTGACTATCATCCACAATGAGCTTTTGATCAGAGAGACCTACAAGGTTTCCTAAAAGAATGACAGATTTCTGTCAGAGTACTTGATGACCCATCAAAGGTTAGTGGTAAAACCCTACTGCTGAAGACACCACATGCGGTTGACAAGTAACATGGAGTGACAGGGCTGGAAGCTGGAAGACAGTCAGTCCCCAGTCAGTGCGTCTAGTGCCAGAAGGTGCTGTACATGGGCGACAGGGGGAAAATGACCAATATCTGTCCAAGCAACTCATGGTCTAACCTACTTAACAACAAATAAGCTGTTGTGATGCTCATGTAATTGCAATAGTAGTGCACAGCCATGGTGGGAAACCAACTGCTCTTGATTCGGCTAACTGATCTGCTCAGTGGAACGCGACCCATAGCTGGAGCTGGGAAACAAGTCAGAACCATATCCAAAAATGAGCCCACTCTCTATTATCAAGCTACCACCAATGGTGGATACAAGAGGGCCTACACCTATTAAATTCTCTATAAAAAATAAGGGTTATCCCATTTATCTGGTGCTAACTTTACTCTCCATTGGAGAATCTGCTTCTCTTCTTCAGATAGACACAGATCCTAAGCAGAGAGCCACCCCATCATAACTCAAAAGGGCCCCGGCTTAAACTAAGAATAATTAGCAAAACAAGCAAGGGTGCTGTTTTCTTGGTAAACCTGGTACCAGCACAAGGGTGAAGGAGATCAACACAGAGAACAATCAACTCCTACCAAACCAGATATCCAGAGACACAGAGGGTCCCAACACCTCATCACTGAAGCAGACCTAAAATGAACCTGACATGGCTCAGGGAAACTTTGCGGAAGAGGGGGCGGAAAGAATGTCAGAGCCACATGTTGGGTCATGATACGCAGAGACATTTCCTCCTACCCATAACTGAGATCTAACTCCACAGTGCATGACCCATATACTTCAACAAGGAGGGGCCA
Source organism: Dipus sagitta (assembly GCA_036346955.1). Taxonomy (NCBI): domain Eukaryota; kingdom Metazoa; phylum Chordata; class Mammalia; order Rodentia; family Dipodidae; genus Dipus; species Dipus sagitta. Next base: position 18,557,023 of record CM070770.1, read on the forward strand.
GGGAGAGGAGGGAGGACATGGAGGAGGCTAACAATGGTACTAACTTGACTGTATTCACCAAGTACAAAACTAGTTAATAAAAAAAAGTAAAAATAAACTATGTCGTGTGAAAAAAAAGCTAGAAGAAATTAAAATTTTTATGGTAATTTAAAAAATACCATGGGTTAATGAGACACATATAAGTATAAAGACGTTATTTAGGGGAAAAAAGACTGTTATTTAGTTCTGTCCACTACGAAGCCAAACAAAAATGGTTAAATCATCTCACTTTTTTTTGAGGTAGTGTTTCACTCTAGCCCAGGCTCATTTCACATTTTTGATCCTGACATAATTTTTTTTTTCTTTTGTTTTTCTGAGGTAGGGTCTCGTTCTAGCCCAGGCTGACCTGGAATTCACTATGTAGTCTCAGGGTGGCCTTGAACTCATGGCGATCCTCCTACCTCTGCCTCCTGAGTGCTGGGATTACAGGCGTGTGCCACCACGCCTGGCTAATTTTTTTAATTTTAATTTTAATTTTTTTCTCAATTTTTATTAACATTTTCCATGATTATAAAAAATATCCCATGGTAGTACCCCCCCCCCCACTTTCCCCTTTGAAATTCCATTCTCCATCATATCCCCTCAAGGCTAATTTTTTTTTTCAAGGTACGTCTCGCAGTAGCCCATGCTGACCTGAAATTCACTATGTAGTCTCAGAGTGGCCTTGAACTCACTGCAATCCTCCTGCCTCTGCCTTCTGAGTGCTGGGATTAACGGCATAAGCCACTATGCCAGGCTCCTAACCTAAATTTTAAGTTCAAAAGACATTTGACATTTTTTCTTGCTGTCAAACTAAATAACTTTACTTGTACATAATTAATTTGAAAGTGAGTATGCAACATTATTGCTTCTTTTTGTAAATTATTTAATTTTGAATAATTTATTGAAGTTTTAACAATTACTTTATGCTTGAATTTAATGTAAAAATAGTGAGGAAGCTGTCTTCCATTTCCAGCATAATGATTAATTTTTATTAATGTATCTTCCAGAAAGAAAAACATAACCAAAAGCTATGCACTGTGGTGAGAGAGAGAGAGAGCAAGTGAGCGCTAGGAGCCGGACGCTGAGTAGCTAGGGGTGTGAGCAGCCCAGAGGGTGGACACTAAGAGCAACATTACTCTCAAATATCTTTATTTATCTGTAAGCGGGGGTGGGGGAGTGCGGGGGGATGGACTTGCCAGGCTCTTGCCACTGCAAACAAATTCCAGAAGCATGCACCGCTTCGTGCATCTGGCTTTACATGGGTACAGGAAATTTGAACCTGGGCCACCAAGCTTTGCAAGGAAGCACTAAGTCACCTGTCCAGTCCTACTCCCAGGAATCTAAGCAAACCTTGGGCCAACTGGTGAAAAATATACATCCATTTGACTTTAACTGAGTGTGGTGGTTTGAATGTGTAGCAGACAGCTTCAGGTTGCTGGGATGAACTTCCAAACCATGCACAGTTATGGAGGAAGGGATTTACTGAAGCTTACAGATCCAGGGGAAGTTCCATAATGGCAGAAGAAGCTGGCCGGCTGTCACAGGTCCATGCAGAGAGATAAAAACGACCAATAGCAGCATCACAAGCCACAAGCAAGGATGCTCCAGGAATCCCAGGCAAAGCTCCAGCATTGTGCATATCATTGGCTGGAAATGCCAGATCCCCCCCCGCCCCCCACTTTAGAGCTGGACCCTAGGATCCACCCACAGTGAGATCCACTGTCCCCCACCTTAGAGCTGGACCCTAGGATCCCTCCCCCGCCCCCCCCCAGTGAGACCTCCTCCAGCCAAGTTACAAGCTTGAATAAAACTCTTGAGTCTACCATGGGACATCCATTCAAATTACCGCAGAAGGTAAATGCTCCCCATAACCCTTTGTGTTTGGGAATAACCTTTCTTAGTTCCCAGCTAGTTGAGCATCTGAGAGGTGGAGCTTTGTTCCAAGGTGTGTGTCTGGGGTGGACCTTGGGGCTGATGAGTCTAGCCCTACTGGGGGTTCAAGAGACGGCTATTCATGCTGTTCACTTTCCGCTGCAGATGGGTGATACTGTGGGCCAGTAGCTTTCCTCTACCATGATGAAACTTCCCCTCAACCTGTAAGCCTGAAATCAACTGCTGTTTCTGGTTGTTCCCTCCCAGCAATGAGAAGTTAACAACACTGAGTCCCAATCCTCAAAGGAAAAAAGAAAGTATTAGATCAGTAGTACTCCCTGTATGAAAGCAAATAAAATAGCAAAAAATAGTCCTCTCTGAAGGAAACCTTACTGTACTTTTTTCTTTTTCTTTTTTTTTACGAGGTAGGGTCTCACTCTAGCCCAGGCTGACCTGGAATTCACTATGGAGTCTCAGGGTGGCCTCGAACTCACGGTGATCCTCCTACCCTGCCTCCCGAGTGCTGGGATTAAAGGTGTGCGACACCACGCCCGGCTAGTGTACTTTTTTGTTTGTTCTTTAATTTTTTTTCTTTTGAGATAGGGTATCACTCTAGCCCCGGCTGACCTGTAAGTCACTCTGGGTTCTCAGGGTGGCCTTGAACTCATGACGATACTCCTGCTGCCTCCCAAGTGCTGGGATTTAAGGCGTGTGCCACCATGCCTGGATTTTTAATTTTTTAAAATTATGGACAACTCCCATAATTATAGACAATAAACCATGATAATCCCCCCACTTTCCCCTTTACAACTCCACTCTCCATCAGTCTCTCTTTTATTTTGATATTTGATTTTTTAAAATTTAATTTAATTTAATTTTTTCTCAAAAATTTTTAAACATTTTCCATGATTATAAAAATATCCCATGGTAATACCCACCCTTCCCCCCCTTCTCCCATTTGAAATTCCATTCTCCATCATATACCCTTCCCATCTCAATAAGTCTCTCTTTTATTTTGATGTCATGATCTTTCCCTCCTCTGATGATGGTCTTGTGTAGGTAGTGTCAGGCACTATGAGGTCATGGATATCGAGGCCATTTTATGTCTGGAGGGAGCAGGTTGTAAGGAGTCCCACCCTTCCTTTGGCTCTTACATTCTTTCCGCCACCTCTTCCCCATTAGACCCTGAGCCTTGGAAGGTGTGATCGAGATGTTACTCGGTATGCTAGTCACTTCTTTCCAGCACCATGATACCTTCTGAGTCGTCCCAAGGTCACTGCCATCTGAAAAGAGAAGATTCTCTACCCAGAGTGAGAGTAGCATTAATATAAGGGTATGAATATTAAGAGAATTGCTTACTGGGAAGTTTGATAAGCATAGTATATACACTTATCCAGACATCAGCAGATGTTACACCCCTAGGGCTCATAACTACCCCTGTTTTAAGTTTTCAGTATCAGGGATGTATTCCCTCCCTTGGAGTGGGCCTCCAGTCCAATTGGAGGGCAACTGGTTTCCACCATGACAGACTTGCCACTATTGCACCCGTTGGCTCATTTGGCCTGGCCGGCCAATTATAAGGCTTGCAGTGTCCACTGTTGAGTATCTTCATTGGTGGTATCTCTTTCCCCATTGAACTGCATGTAGAATGGCTTCTTCCAGCTTTCTGTCAGCTGGTCTACATGGAGGAGGTTATCAGCTCAGTTCCAGCAGGATTTCTCAGTGGCCTTGCAGCCCAAGTATGTGGAGTCTTCAGCAATAGGGTCTTACCATCTATTCCTGGTGGGAAGCCAAGGGCCTCGGCAATGGCCTATAAGGTTTAGGGGGCATCAGGTACCTCCCTGGCCAACAACTCACTGAAAGGTATCCCATCCCTGGCACTGAAAATTTTCTAGCAACGATCTATGGCTCCTGAGTGTTCCATTGTCCAAAACTGGAGGATTCCATATGATTTATTTATATCCTCTTAGATTTTGATTAGCCCTTCCTCCACCTCTCCTTTACTCAATCTCCTCCCCGACCTCACTTTGGGCCTCCCCCCCCCCCCCGTTAATCTATTCTTCTACTTACATATATACAATACCAACCTATTAAGTACCCTCCTCCCTTCCTTTCTCTTCCCTTGATATCTCTTTTTTTAGCTTACTGGCCACTGCTACTGAGTTTTTTCCATCTCACACAGAAGCCGAATCACCTGTAGCTAGGATCCACATATGAGAAAAAACATGCGGCGCTTGGCTTTCTGGGCCTGGGGTACCTCACTTAGTATAATCCTTTCCAGATCCACCCATTTTCCTTTCTTTCTTTCTTTCTTTCTTTCTTTCTTTCTCTTTCTTTCTTTCTTTCTTTCTTTCTTTCTTTCTTTCTTTCTTTCCTTCTTTTTAAATCCAGATATTTTATTCTGTAAAGCACATATGCACATACTCCAAACATGGAAAATTAACAAGGGAAGTGATGCCATCAAAGATTAGCTAGTGACTCTCATGCAGCAAGGGACGGGAAATGGATCCGCTGCCCTCGCACCCCACAGTGCCTGCAGGAGGGCTGAAACACTGGGAGGCTGAATCCCTACACGTTGTCAGAGAAAACAAAACAGAAACGGCGGGTTCCTAACGATGAGAAAAACTTACACACAGAATCAAAACTGATTCAAGTCATATCACTGAGCGACAGGACAAAAGGAAAAGGAAAGAGATCAATATGATCTGAAACAACCATCTCATAGGGAGTTGCTGACCTTTGACTGGACCTCCAGTCCAAGATGCCTGAGGATTAGCCAGTGCTGCTGCAGGGGATCATCCCCAAATGGCCAGCGGGTCACTGTCTGTGACATTCTTCCAATCCTGAGGTCTACCAGCAAGAAACAGCTGAGGACTGGGCCATGTATGTTCCTGAGACAGACATCTCTTCAGGTCCTAGACCCCTTCCACACCCAGTCTGTGGCCACCTCTTCCCCCAGCCTCCTCCATCCACCCAGCCTGCTATGGTGAATGCTAGATTTTAAAGTGTCTGGCCTCAGAATTTTGGTACTTCCCCTCCTCATGCCTAACCATATTCCTCCCCAATGTACAAATTCCAGCCACTGCCTGTAATTGAAAGAAGGGTGACTTAATAGCAATGTAAGCTGGATTGAACAAACCAGTGAAAGTGACTTTTCTCACTCATTTTCCTCTTATTCTGCCACCTACAAATCTATCCTTGTAACTCCATTCCAATGGGATTTTGTTAATCAGTAGCAGTTTAATCTGAAATTTGATGGTCCCAAGGACACTAATGTTTCTTACAGTCAAGCCAAATGGCTCTTTCTCAATCTTGACTCATAGGGGTCTCAAAGTCTCTGAAGTGAAGATTAAATGGAATTCATAGTAAATTAGCCACCTTGTATGTAATTCATATCATACAAAAATGACCCTGGGTAGACAGCCATCAAACATTGCACACATAGGCCACAAAGGAGCCACAACCAACCTCACCCACCCATGAGACGGACTTGTGACCTTGGTACAAACATGAGCTGCTCTGCTCCAGCAAGATCCACAAATCCTCCCAGTGCTACATGGAAAGATCCCAAGTCCACAGGCCCCCAGTGAGGATGACAACAGCGATGGGATCAGGCTGCACCCAGGGCAAAGCACATGCATCAATGGACCAGTTTCCAGATCAATTTTTATACATATGTACAAATCAGTTACAGGCACTTGAATTGTCTTTGGCTAGATTAACCCAACATTGCAAGATCGTGTATTCACAGAGTGACCAGGCCCAGTTTGGCTCAGTAGGCAACGATGAGAGAGAACATGTGGCACTTGGCTTTCTGGGTCTGGGTTACCTCACTTAGTATAATCCTTTCCAGATCCATCCATTTTTCTGCAAATTTCATAACATCATTTTTCTTTACCGCTGAGTAGAACTCCATTGTATAAATGTGCCATATCTTCATTATCCACTCATCAGTTGAGGGACATCTAGGCTGGTTCCATTCCCCAGCTATTATAAATTGAGCAGCAATAAACATGGTTGAGCACATACTTCTAAGGAAATGAGATGAGTCCTTAGGACATATGCCTAGGAGTGCTATAGCTGGGTCATATGGTAGATAGGAACCTCTACACTGATTTCCACAATGGCTGGGCCAGATTGCATTCCCACCAACAGTGTAGAAGGGTTCCTCTTTTTCCACATCCCTGCCAGCATTTATGATCATTTGTTTGCAGGATGGTAGCCAATCTGACATGAGTAATATGGAATCTCAATGTAGTTTTAATCTGCATTTCCCTGATCACTAGGGATGTAGAACATTTTTTTAGATCCTTATACGCCATCCATATTTCTTCCTTTGAAAACTCTATTTAGCTCCATAGCCCATTTTTAATTGGCTTGTTTTATTTCTTATTATTTAACTTTTTGAGTTCTTTGTATATCCTAGATACTAATCCTCTATCAGATATATAGCTGGCCAAGATTTTTTCCCATTCTGTAGGTTGCCTCTTTGCTTTATTCACAGTGGCCTTTGCAGTATACAATCTTTATAATTTCATGAGGTCCCAGTGGTTAATCTGTGGTTTTATTGCTTGAGCAATTGGGGTTGTATTCAGAAAGTCTTTGCCAAGACCAATATGGTGAAGGGTTTCCCCTACTTTTTCCTCTAGCAGTTTTAGAGTTTCCCGTCTGATGTTAAGGTCTTTAATCCATTTGGACTTAATTCTTGCTTATATAGAGAGAGAAGAATCTATTTTCATCCTTCTACAGATACATATCCAGTTTTCCCAACACCATTTGCTGAAGAGGCTGTCTTTTCTCCAATGAGTATTTTTGGCATTTTTATGGAATATCAGGTGGCTATAGCTACCTGGACTTACATCTGGATCCTCTATTCTGTTCCATTGATCTACATGTCTGCTTTTGTGTCAGTACCATGCTGTTGTGGTTACTATGGCTCTGTAGTATAGGTTAAAATCAGGTATGGTGATACCACGAGCCTTATTTTTGTTGCTCAGTATTATTTTAGATATTCGAGGTTTTTTGTGATTCCAAATGAATTTTTGGATTGTTTTTTTCTATTTCCATGAAGAATGCCTTTGGAATTTTGATGGGAATTGCATTAAATGTGTAGATGGCTTTTGGTAAGATTGCCATTTTCACAATATTGATTCTTCCAATCCAGGAACAAGGGATGTTTTTCCACTTCCTAGTGTCTTCTGCAATTTTTCACTTGAGTGTTTTAAAGTTTTCATTGTAGAGATCCTTTACTTCCTTGGTTAGGTTTATTCCAAGACACTTTATTTTCTTTGATGCAATTGTGAATGGGAGTGTTTCTCTGATTTCATCCTCTGTGTTTGTTGTTAGCATATATGAAGGCTACTGATTTCTGTGTATTTATTTTCTATCCTGCTACATGGCTGTAGGTTTTTATCAGCTCTAATGGTTTGCTACTAGAGTCTTTAGGGTCCTTTATATATAGAATCATGTCATCTGCAAATAATGATAACTTGATCTCTTCCTTTCCAATTTGTATCCCTTTTATGTGTGTCTCTTGCCTTATTGCTATGACTAAGACTTCCAGTACTATATTAAATAAAGGTGGGGACAGTGGATACCCTTGTCTTGTTCCTGATTTTAGTGAAAAGCTTCCAGTTTTTCCCCATTTAGTAATATGTTGGCTGTAGGCTTGTCATAAATAGCCTTTATTATATTGAGATATGTTCCTTCTATTGCCAGTCTCTGTAGGACTTTTATCATGAAGGGATGTTAGATTTTGTCAAACACTTTCTCTGCATCTAATGAGATGATCATGTGATTTTTGTCCTTCAGTCCATTTATATAATGTATTACATTTATCGATTTGCGTATATTGAACCATCCCTGCATCTCTGGGATAAAGCCTACTTGGTCAGGGTGAATGATCTTTCTGATATATTCTTGTATTCTGTTTGCCAATATTTTGTTGAGAATTTTTGCATCTATGTTCATGAGGGAGACTGGTCTGCAATTTTCTTTTTTTGTTCTATCTTTACCTGGTTTTGGTATCAGGGTGATGCTGGCTTCATAAAAGGAGTTTGATAGAATTCTTTTTTTTCTATTTTATGGAAAAGCTTAAGAAGCAATGGTGTTAGTTCTTCCCTGAAGGTCTCGCAAAATTCAGCTGTGAATCCATCTGGGCCTGGGCTTTTTTTAGTTGGGAGATTTTTGATAACTGCTTGGGTCTCCATGCTTGTTATAGGTCTATTTAAGTGATTAATCTCAACTTGATTTAATTTAGGTAGGTCATATAAATCAAAGAAATCATCCATTTCTTTCAGATTTTCATACTTAGTGGAGTATATGCTTTTATAGTATGTCCCTATGATTTTTTGAATTTCTCTGGCATCTGTTGTGATGTTACCTTTTTCATCTCTAATTTTATTAATTTGTGTCTCTTCTCTCTTTCTTTTGGTCAGAGTTGCTAACGGTTTATCAATCTTGTTAATCCTTTCAAAGAACCAACTCTTTGTTTCATTGATTCTTTGTATTGTTTTCTTAGTTTCTATTTCATTAATTTCTGCCCTAATCTTTATTATTTCTTCCCATCTGCTGATTTTGGGTTTGCCTTGTTCTTCTTTTTCCAAGGCTTTAAGGTGAAGCATTAGGTCATTTACTTTCGACCTTTCTAATTTCTTAATATACACTTAGAGCTATAAATTTACCTGTTAGGACTGCCTTCATGGTGTCCCAGAGATTTTGGTATGTTGTATTCTCATTATTGTTGGATTCTATAAATTTTTTGATTTCCCTCTTCATTTCTTCATTGACCCATTCATCATTTAGTAATGTGTTGTTTAATTTCCATGATTTTGTGTATGCTCGATAGCCTTTCTTGCTATTGATTTGTAGTTTGATTCCATTGTGGTCAGATAGAATGCAAGGAATTATTTCAATTTTCCTGTATTTGTTAAGATTTGCTTTGTGTCCTAATATATGGTCTGTTTTAGAGAATGTTCCATTTGTGCCGGGCGTGGTGGCGCACGCCTTTAATCCCAGCACTCGGGAGGCAGAGTTAGGAGGATCGCCATGAGTTCAAGGCCACCCTGAGATAACAGAGTTAATTCCAGGTCAGTCTGGACCAGAGTGAAACCCTACCTCGAAAAACCAAAAAAAAAAAAAAAAAAAAAAAAAAAAAGAATGTTCCATGTGCTGCTGAAAAGAATGTATATTCTGCAGCATTTGGATGAAATGTCCTGTATCTCTTAGGACCATTCCTTCTATGACCTCATTTAGTCCAGATGCCTCTCTGTTTATTTTTTCCCGGGATGACCTATCAATTGATGAGAGTGGGGTGTTGAAGACACCCACTACCACTGTGTTTGGTGTTATCTGTGACCTTAGTTCTAACAGCATTTGTTTGATGAATTTGGGAGCCCCCATGTTAGGTGCATATGTGTTTATGGTTGTAATGTCTTCCTGTTGGAGGGTGCCTTTAATCAATAAAAAGTGGCCTTCCTTATCTTTCTTAACTAATGTTGGACTGAAGACTACCTTGTCAGATATTAAGATAGCTACCCCTGCTTGTTTTCTAGGTCCATTTACTTGAAACACCGTTTTCCAAACTTTCACCCTAAGATAGTGTCCATCCTTTGTAGAAAGGTTGGTTTCTTGGAGGCAACAAATTGAAGGATCCTGCATTTTAACCCAGTCTGCAAACCTATGTCTTTTGGTTGGGGCATTGAGGCCGCTGATATTAAGAGATATTATTGAAAGGTGTGTATTCATTTTTGCCATTTTTTTGTAGTTCTTCCGGTTTTACCTTTGCTCTCTTGTGTTAACTAGTATTTGAGTATTGTTTGTTTTTTCCCGGTTCCTTATATGTGTACTTTTCTTTTTCTTCAGCATGGAGGATTCTGTCAAGTATTTTGCGTAGAGCTGGTTTTTGTCTTCAAATAGTCCTTTAGCCTGCTTTTGTCGTGGAATGTCCTTATTTCTTCGTCTATTTGAATGGATAGCTTTACAGGATAAAGTAACCTTGGTTGACAGTTGTTATCTTTCAGAACTTGGAATACATCACTCCACGCCCTTCTGGCTTTTAAAGTTTGTGTTGATAATCTGCTATAATCCTGATAGGCTTGCCTTTGTAGGTAACTTGATTTTTCTCTCTGCCTGCTTTCAATATTTGTTCTTTGGATTGTGTGTTTGGTAGTTTGATTATAATATGGCGAGGAGAGGTTCTTTCCAGGTTTTGTCTGGCTGGTGTTCTAAAGGATTCCTGTATCTGCATTGGCACCTCTTTCCCAATTTGGGGGAAGTTTTCTTCTATGATTTTGTTGAAGACGCCTACCATGCCTTTGGATTGAAATTCTTCTCCTTCTACTATGCCCTGAATTCTTATATTTGATCTTTTCATAGTGTCCCGAATATCTTGAAATTCTCACTCATACTTTTCTATTAGTTTATCTTTCTCTTTGTTGGACTGTATTAGATCTGCCGCCTGGTCTTCTAGCTTAGATATTCTGTCCTCTCCTTCATCCATTCTACTGGTGAGATTTTCTACAGAGTTTTTTTTTTAATTTTTATTTATTTATTTGAGAGCAACAGACACACACACACACAGAGAGGCAGATATATATATATAGAGAGAATGGGCATGCCAGGGCCTCCGGCCACTCCAAACGAACTCCTGACGCGTGCGCCCCCTTGTGCATCTGGCTAACGTGGGTCCTGGAGAATAAAGCCTCAAACCGGGGTCCTTAGGCTTCACAGGCAAGCGCTTAACCGCTAAGCCATCTCTCCAGCCCTCTACAGAGTTTTTTATTTCATTAATTGTGTTCTTTATTGATAGTAATTCCAACTAGTTTTTCTTTATTATTTCTATTTCCTTATTTATGTCTAGTATTGACCTCTTTATTTCATTAAATTGGCATCCTGTATCTTTGCTTCTTTTAATTTCTTCTTTGAGTTCTTTGAACATATTTATAATCATTCTTTTGAAATCTTTCTCAGGCATTTCCTCTAACTCGTTTTACTGGAGGTCATTTCTGATGCATTACTACTTTTTGGTGGATTTATATTGTCTTGATTTTTGGTGTTTCTTGTGTTATAATGTATATATTTTTGCATCTTGGATTACTTAATGATTGGATTTTCCAGTTAGATGGGTATTATGAGATGTATCAATCAATCTGATGTTATATAACTTTAGGAAAGGGGCTTAAGGCACTAGGTGTGGCTCTGAAGACTCTCAGAGTATCTATGAAAGTGACTCTAGGTGTTGGGTGTGCCTGCTATGAGAGTATTCAAGTAGGCTAAGTGGAACAAAATACAGGCAGATTCTAAAATTTAACTAAGCAATGTACACTTTCAATGAAAAACAGCACAGAGTATTTATCCAAGAGTAGGTATTAAGACAACCACATCCTCTGTCTGTCCCTTAGGCTGTGTGGTGTCTCACCCACTCCCTTAATCCTGACAACAATGCAGTTAAGATTTCTGGTCTGTACAGGGTTCCAAGTCAGCTTGTGACTAGGTGAGACCCTTCCCTAATGTATAACAGAAGAGTAAACAAAGCAACTATAATTCAAGAAGCAACAAATAACAAGCCCAAAATACAGCTTATTTAAGAATGGCAAATTTGACCATCCATCCGATTTAGCATATAATTTATCCTGATATGGAAGGTGCAATTAGCACTTCTGGTTCAGGCCTATATACCAGGTTTATTAGGCGGGTACTGACCTAGTGTAATCCCAGTTACCTTTTGGGATGATTTTAGTCTCAGCTGCGCTCTTGACTGGGTCCCTCTTTGGTGCTCTGTCAGTTCAAGTAGGCGTGGCCGGGTCCCTGGACAGCTGCTCTGTTTGGGGGGGGGGGGCTGGGCACTGGCGGTGGGGAAGGGGAGGGAGCCAGTGCTGCTCTAGTTCTCTTGCTATTCCACGTGTTCTTCTACCTTGGATCTGCTCCTCTGTTGTTCACTGCAGTTCTCCCTTCTCGTTTTTTGAGATTGCGGAGAGCTCTGGTATGAGTGGAAAATCCCCTTGCCTGGCTTTTCCTGTGGCTCAAGCAGAGCCGCTGCTGGGGTCTCGCACGGGGACCTGCCCCACTGGAGCAGCTTCTGCCGGCCCGTGTGGGCTCTGGATGCTCTGGATCTCTCCTACTTCACCGCTGCTGTTTAAATTTCTTATACACCTCACTTTTTAATAAAAGTGTGTATTTTGCTGTTTTTTTTTTTTTTTTTGGCTTTTTCCTCCTAGGCTGCTTTGGCGTGGTACCTGTGCTGCCATCTTAACAGGAAATCCCTTGATTTTTTTAAATTAAAAAAAATGTTTATTTTTATTTATTTATTTGAGAGTGACAGAGAGAAAAAGAGGGAGAGAGGAAGGGAGGGAGGGAGGGAGAGAGAGAGAGAGAGAATGGGCATGCCAGGACCTCCAGCCACCTGCAAATGAACTCCAGACATGTGCATCCCCTTGTGCATCTGGGTTAATGTCTACTGGGTTTAATACTTATTGATCTTCCACAAGTTGAGAACCATGAGCTTACAATACAAATCACCAAGAGCCCCAACAAAGAACTCTAATATAAATCAGTCGAGGTAATAATAGATTATATCCATGACACGTAAAGAATTCCCAATGTACAAGGAAAAGACAACATAATGCATAATAGGTACAAAATAAGCAAGCAAAAAACAAAGTTTTCACAGATTATTTACAAAGACATTCAATGGCTGTAATGGTTTGATTCAGGTGTACCTCATAAACTTAGGTGTTCTGAATGTTAGGTTCCCAGCTGAGACAGTCTCCCCTTGCCAGTGTTTGGCACACTCTCCTGTTGCTGTTGTCCATCTGATTTTGCCTAAGAGGTGATGTCCACCCTCTGCTCATGCCATCATTTTCCCCTGCCATCATGGAGCTTCCCTTCATGTCTGTAAGCCAAAATAAACCCCTTTCCCACAAGCTGCTCTTGGTCAGGTGATTTCTTCCAGTAATGTGAACCTGACTGCAACAATGGCAAATAAACAACTTTATTCATTTTATTCAGCTTTATTAGTGATTAGGGAAATATAAAGGAAAACACAATGAGATATCACTAAATAGCCACCAAAATAGCTAAGATGAAAGACAGAAGTGTTGATAAGAATGTGAAGAAATTAGAATTTTAAGAATGCTAGAGTAAGCCGGATGTGGTAGTGCATCCTTTTAATCCTAGCACTGGTGAGGCAGTGGTAGGAGGATCATTGTGAGTTTGAGGCCAGTTTGGGGCTACGGAGTGTTTTCCTGGTCAGCCTGAGCTAAAGTGAGACCCTACCTTGAAAAAAAAGAAAAAAATAAACCCTGGACTAAGTGAGATATCTCTATTATACTTTTCAAGGTTTAGGATCCATGGCAGAAGAAGTGGACAAAAGAATGTAAAAAGAGTCAAAAGAAGGGGAGGAGTGCTTTCAATATTGTCTTGCAGACACAAACTGGCCATTAGTATTCATCACCTCACAGTGGCTGATGCTGCCTACAGAAGACCTGCATAATAGGAAGGGAAAAGGATGACATTAAAATACAAGAGAGACTAGTTGTAAAGAAGGGATTCGGTTGAGGAGGGACTCCAGAAAGGGAAGAGGGAGTGAGTGTGGTGGCAGAAGACTATGATCATGTTATATTGTCGATATGAACAAAGGTTGTCAATGAAAAGTTAAAAAATAAAGAATAAAAGATAAATAAAAGAATAGGTTGTTTCATTATTTACTTTCAACTCATATATGTCTTTACTGATAAGGTAGTATTGCTGTAGAAAGCATGTAGTTGTGTTACACTTTTTTTCATACGCTTGTTTAATTTTTTTTCAGCAGGAGAAAAAAGAATAAAGTTACAAGATTCTTTTCATATTTTGACAATGTTAAAACTAAAACTCTAGGCTATGTGTTTAAGTCAATCTAGAACACAAAAGGGTTAATTACAATCTCTCTCTTTAAAGATACAAGAATTTTAGCTTTCCTTACATTTAACAAACTTCATAGAACAGACACTGCAGGGGAACAAGCCCTTCTCCCACTGCCCAGCTCTGCTGGCAGAAGTGAGCACAGTCGCTCTCCCTGGGCACTGCACCCCCAGTGTGCACTTTCTCAGCGCCACTTCTGAGCAGTGGCTACTGGGGTCTGGAGGCCAAGAAGGGTGTGTACGGCCTCTTGGGGATGGGAGCTTGGTGGGCACCTCACTGAGGGTGGCTGTGGTGTGGCCAGAGGGTTGTGGCTTGACAACAGTGGTAAATCTGGGCAGACCTGGCCCTTGTGCCCTGGGCTGCCCTAGAGAGAGACACTGGTCTGTGTCCTGAAGCAAGAATTAAGGCTGGAAATTTGGCAGTGGATTCCACTCTGGTTGGGGGTGGGGTGGGGGTGGGGGTGGGAAGAGGCTGAGAAGAACATGATTTCCTATTCATTAGTTTGGATCAAAAAACATTTGCAGCTGCAGGTGCTCCACTGTTAAGTCTAAGTGTGTTATACTTTTTAATATAATAGTCTCTATCTTTTAGTTGGCATGCTTAAGCCATTTGCTTTTAATATAGTGATTTGTACGCCTGGATACAAAGTATATTTTGTTCTCTGTTTTCTGTATATCCCATATGTTCTTTGTTCTTTTTTCACGTTATTTGAGTCTACATTTGGGTTGATCACTATGACTGCATTTTATCTCTTCTATGGACTTATTGATTATAAATGCTTAAAAAATTCTTGTAATGGGGCTGGAGGGGTTGCTTAGTGGTTAAGGTGCTTGCCTGCAAAGCCAAAGGACCTTAGTTCGATTCCCCAGGACCCGTGCAAGCCAGATGTACAAGATGGCACATGCAGCTGGAGTTCTTTTGCAGTGGCTGGAGGCCATGGCGTGCCCATTCTTTCTCTCTCTCTCTCTTCTTCTGCTTTGTTCTCTCTCTCCAATAAATAAATAAATTAAAATAAAATATTTAAAAAGTTTTGGTAATATTTGTACCACTTGAGTTACACTGTCTACTCTTTATTTTTTCTTTTTTCCCGAGGTAGGGTCACATTAGCCCAGGCTGACCTGGGATGTAGTCTCAGGGTAGCCTCAAACTCATGACGATCTTCCTACAACTGCCTCCCAAGAGCTGGATTAAAGGTGTGCACCACCACACCTGGCCTGTTTACTCTTTTTTTTTTAAATTTTTTTTGTCTATTTTTATTTATTTATTTGAGAGCAACAGACAGAGAAAGAGGCATATAGAGAGAAAGAATGGGCGCGCCAGGGCCTCCAGCCACTGCAAATGAACTCCAGACGTGCACCCTTGTGCATCTGGCTAACATGGGTCCTGGAGAGTCGAGCCTTGAACCAGGGTCCTTAGGCTTCACAGGCAAGTGCTTAACCACTAAGCCATCTCTCCAGCCCTCTTTTTTTTTTTTTTAAAGAACTTTTCAAATTTATTTGCAAGGAGAGGAAGAGAGAATGAATGAGAGTAAGGGTGCACTGGGGCCTCCAGCCACTGCAAACTAACTCCACATGAATGTGCCACTTTCTGCATCTGGCTTTACATGGGTACTTAGGATCAAACCTGGGTTGTTACGCTTTATAGGCAAGTGCCTTCACCAATGACATATCTCTCCAGCCCAACACTGTCTATTCTTACATAATACAATATTCTGCAATTATGGGGTAAGTATGTTATAGCATTACAGTTCTAATTTCTCCCTCAAATGCTTTGATTCTATCAAACTTTAAATTTTTTTTGTATATTTTTATTTATTTGAGAGTGACAGACAGACAGAGAGAGAAAGAGGGAGAGAGAGAAAGGGAGAGAATGGGTACACAAGGGCCTCCAGTCACTGCAAAAGAACTCCAGATGCATGTGTCCTCTTATGCATCTGGCTTATGTGGGTCTGGGGGAATCCAGCCTCGAACTGGGGTCCTTAGGCTTCACAGGCAAGCACTTAACTGCTAAACCATCTCTCCAGCCCCTATCATACATTTTTACAAATATTATATATTTAAAATATACTGCTATTAAAGTTTATTTACTTTTGGATTTTTGAGGTAGGGTCTCGCTCTAGCACAGGCTGACCTGGAATTCACTATGTAGCTTCAGGGTGGCCTTGAACTCATGGCGATTCGCCTACTTCTGCCTCCAGAGTTCTGGGATTAAAGGCGTGCATACCACACCCAGCAAAAAAAAACCTTTTAAATTTATTTGAGAGAGAGATCAGAGACACACAGACAGAGAAAGAGAGAGGGAGAGAAAGAAAGAGAGCGAGTATGGGCATGCAGGGGCACACTGCCACTGCAAATGAACACCAGACACATGCATCACTTTGTATACCTGTCTTAATGTGATTACTGGGAATTGAACCCAGGCTTTCAGGATTTGCAAACTGCTGAGCCATCTCTCCAACCCTATTGCTATATTTTGCTTCAGGTTTTTTTTTAATTTTTTTGTTTATTTTTTATTTATTTGAGAACAACAGACAGAGAGAAGGGGCAGATAGAGAGAGAGAGAATGGGCACACCAGGGCCTCCAGCCACTGCAGACAAACTCCAGATGCTTGTGCCCCCTTGTACTTCTGGCTAACGTGGGTCCTGGGGAATTGACCCTCGAACTGGGGTCCTTAGGCTTCACAGGCAAGTGCTTAACCGCTAAGCCATCTCTCCAGCCCTTGCTTCAGTTTTTTATCTTTCAGGGTGACTAAAAATGAAAGAGGCTTTGATATTTTATATTTATATTTAGCTGATTATTCAGCTGTTTCTTAATATTTTATTAATTTTTATTTATTTATTTGAGAGAGAGATATAGAAATAGGCAGGTAGAGAGAGAGATAAAGAGTGAGAGAGAGAGAGAGAGAGAGAGAGAGAGGAGAGAGAATGGGAATGACAGGGTTTCCAGCCACTGCAAATGAACTCCAGACACATGCACCCCCTTGTGCATCTGGTTTACATGGGTCCTGGGGAATCAAACCTGGGTCCTTTGGCTTTGCAGGCAAGCTCCTTAACCACTAAGCCATCTCTCCAGCCTTATGCAGCTCTTTTAGTGTAGTTGCAAGGCTCTGGTATCATTCTCCTTTGTCTTTAAAATTATTTTATTTATTTGAGAAAGGAGAGAGAGAGAGAGAAGAGAGAGAGAGAGAGAGAGAGAGAGAGAGAGAGAGGGAGAGAAAATGAATGAGCATGCCAGGGCCTTCAGCCACTGCAAACAAACTCCAGACGCATGTGCCACCTTGTGCATCTGGCTTACATGGGTCCTGGGGAATTGAACCTGGGTCCTCTGGCTTTGCAGGCAAGCTCCTTAACCACTAAGCCATCTCTCCAGCCCCCATTCTCCTTTTTTTTTTTTTTTTCCAGGTAGGGTCTCACTCTAGTTCAGGCTGACCTGGATTCACTATGTAGTCTCAGGCCAGCCTTGAACTCTCCACAATACTCCTACCTCCACCTCCCAAGTGCTGGGATTAAAAGCATGCACCACCACGCCTGGCTATTCATTCTCTCTTTTTTTTAAATAAAAGATATTTATGAGAGAAGAAGGGGGAAAGAGGGAGAGAGAAAGAGGAAGATAGAGAGAATGGGCATGCCAGGGCCTCCAGCCACTGCAAACGAACTCCAAACACACAAACCATTTTGTGTATCTGGCATACTGGGGAATTGAACCTGGGTCCTTAGGATTTTCAGACAAGCACCTTAACCTCTCTGAGCTATGTCTCTAGCCTCCATTCTTCTTCTTTGGTATGGTCTATTGTCAAGGAATTCAATCAACTCATATTTGTCTTAATTTTACTTCATTTCTTTAAGAAATTTATAATGTATTTGGAGAGAGAGAGAATGAATGAATGAATGTATGTGTATGCCAAGGCCTCTAACCAATGTAAACAAATTCCAGACACAAGGAGCCACTTTGCACATCTAACTTTATGTGGGTACTGAAGAAATGAATTTTTGCCATCAAACTTTGCAAGCAAGTGCCTTTAGCCATTGAGCAATCTCTGCAGGCTTTCCTTTATTTCTTTATTTTTTTTTCTGAGGTAGGGTCTCACTCTGGCTCAGGCTTACCTGGAATTAAATATGTAGTCTCAGGGTGGCCTTGAACTCATGGCAATCCTCCTACCTCTGCCTCCCAAATGCTGGGATTAAAGGCGTGAGCCACCACGACCAGCTTTTTAAAAAAAATTATTTAATATATTTATTTACTTGCAAGCAGAGGGAGAGAGATAAAGACAGAGAATGTGTGTGCCAGGGCCTCTAGCCACTGCAAATGAATTCCAGATGCATGTGCCCCCTTGTTCATCTGGCTTACTTCTGGGTGCTGGGGAACTGAACCTGGGTCATTTGGCTTTGCAGGCAAATGCCTTAACTGCTAAGCAATCCCTCCAGCCCCTCCTTTTTTCTTTCTTTCTTTCTTTCTTTTTTTTTTTTTTTGAGGTAGGGTCCTACTGTAGCCCAAGCTGACCTAGAACTCACTATGTAGTCCCAGGCTGGCCTCTAACTCACAATGATCCTTCTACCTCTGCCTCCTGTGTGCTGGGACTCAAGATGTGTGCCACCATGCCTGGCCCTTTCTTTCTTTCTTTCTTTCTTTCTTTCTTTTTCTTTTTTTTTTTTTTTTTTTTTTTTTTTGAGGTAGGGTCTCACTATAGCCCATGCTGACCTGGAATTCACTATGTAGTCTCAGGGTGGCCTCTAACTCATGGCGATCCTCCCAAGTGCTGGGATTAAAGGTGTGTGCCACCATGCCCGGCTCCCTTCCTTTATTTCTTAAAGGCATTTTAATTGAAAAGTCTGAATTGATAGGTCTCACTTTCAAGGTAAGGTATCATTTCCTTTTCTTGTTTTTTAAATCTCTCTCTTTGTGTGTTTCGTGTGTGACTGGGGGTGCACACATGCAACAGTGCACATGTGGAGGTCAGAGGACAACTCAGGTATCACCTCACCTTCTACCTTGCTTGTGGCAGGGTCTCACGTCTGCTGCCACATTCCCAGGCTGGCTGGCCTGTGAGCTTCCTGGGATTCTTCTGTCCTCACCTCCTGTCTTGCTAACTAGAAGCACTGGGATTACAGAAGCCCATGCCGTAGTGTCCTTTCTGGTGAGAAGTCTAATTCTTGTCTTCATTCCATTTAATGCACTTAGTCTTTTTTCTTTTCTCCCTCTGCTTTCCTTCATGATTTTCTCTTCGTGCTTTGTTTTCCAGAGGTAAATATGACATGTATAGAAATTTACCTTTAAAAATATTTATTATTTGCAAGCACAGAGGGTAGGAGGAGAGAGAGAATACATCAGGGCCTCTTGCCACTGCAAATGAACTCTGGATGCATATACCACTTTGAACATTCAGCCTTATGTTGGTACTGGAGAATCAAACCTGGGCCTGCAGGCTTTGCAAGCAAGTGCCTTTAAATACAGGGTCCTATCTCTAGCCCCAAATTTACCTTTTAAATGTTTTTGGAGTTATCTAAGCTTCCTGAATTGATGCTTAGAAGTATGTCATTACTTTTATAAAGTTTTCTGTGATTATCTGTGACATACATATTAACAGTATGGACGGATTTCAAAAACATTATGCTAAATTTTTTAAAAGCTAGAATTTACAGGTTGCATAGCACATGACTACATTTATACAAGGATTGGAAAGGCCAAAACTAGGAACAGAAAAATAAAACAGGGGCTGGTGGCATACTGCAGACATTAATTATAGATGAGTACAAAAGAACATTGTGGGCTGATCACAGTACTTTATATTTTGATTTTAGTGTTAGTTACATGACTGAATATGTTTTCCAACTCACAATCTATATAACAAAAAGGGGGAATTTTTCTGAATGCAAATTATGCTATAAAAAGCTTTAAAGAAAAAGCAGTAGCAGGGTTCTAGTTTCCTATAAAATAACCACCAATAACAACAACAAAAAAAGAAAGACCAACTAAAATCACTAATAAACCATACTGTAGTAGACAGCTTCAGGTGCTGGGATGAACCTGCAGATCAGACACAGTTTATGGGAGGAAGTGATTTACTGAAGTTTACAGCCAGAGCGAAGTTCTATAGTGGCAGAAGAAGCTGGCCCACTTCCAAAGGTCCATGCAGAGAGCAAAAGCCACCATCAAAACTGTAAGCCAGCACACTCCAGGAACCCCAGACCAAGCTCCAGCACTTTTCATATCTTTTGACTGAATTTCAAATCTGTCCCCACCCTTAGGGCTAGATTATAGGATCCACCCACGGTGGCACATCCTCCAGCCAGGGGGCTCGAGGTCTAAATTTCAAGCTCTAATAAACTCCCTAGTCAATTCAGGGACATCTATTCAAACCACTACACATACATACAAGCTAACTAAGAAATGAACTATGTCACAGACTTGAAATTACATCTAACTAGGCAGCTATTAAGCCTACCAGAGTGGGAAGGAATTAAGTAGCAATTAAATACAAGAGAAAATATGAAAGAGGGTATGAAAATGTAATGAAACATTCATGTAGGGACAAGTGGAGAGTCATTTCAAATACATGTATAAATGGATGCTCAAAGTTAAACCTGGGTCTGTCCTGCATACTATATCCATTCTAAATAGATCAAATATTCATATGTAAACAAGGAAACCATACAAATAGAAAATTAAAGACAAAGGTAAATTACTTCATATGATAGTTGTAAACAGAGAGTTTGAACTGTAATTCAAGATATAAATGTAAGTTTAAAGACTTAAAAATTCAACTGTCTTACAATTTTATATAGAAACCAAGATGAACAATATACTGGAGAAAATATCTTCCATATAGGTATTAACCAAGGTGAATACAACCAACACCCTGAGAAAACAGAGGAAAGTCATGAAGAACTAGTTTGTACAGAACAATGTACACATGGTTCTTAGAGGAATCAAAAAAAAAAAAAAAAAAAAAAAAAAAAGCTCAACCTCACTCTGACAAATGATTCCATTTGTCTTCTATCTGATGGGTAAAACTTCAAATACAGGCTCTTGGCAAGGCTATGGAAAAACAAATATGCTTAATACAGTACAATTCAAAATGGCATAAGGGTGGGCTGGAGAGAGGCTTAATGGTTAAGGTGCTTGCCTGCAAAGCCAAAGGACCTTGGTTCAGTTCCCCAGGACCCATGTAAGCCAGATGCACAAGGGGGCACAGGCATCTGGAGTTCATTTGCAGTGGCTAGAAGCCCTGTCATGTCCATTCTCTCTCTCCATTCATCTTTCTCTCTCTCAAATAAATAAATAAAATATTTTTTTCCTTTCCTTTTCGAGGTAGGGTCTCACTCTGGCCCAGGCCTGACCTGGAATTCACTATGTAGTCTCAGGGTGCCTTGAACTCATGGTGAGCCTCCTACTTCTGCCTCCCGAGTGCTGGGATTAAAGGCGTGTGCCACCACACTTGGCTTAAATAAAATATTTTTAAAAATGGCACAAGGGGAGAATGTAATATCCAAGAAAACTAGGTTTGCACTCCCCCCTCTTTCTATTTCTCTCTCTCTCTGTTTTTTTGAGGTACAGTCTTGCTGTAGCCCAGGCTCGCCTGGAATTCACTGTGTAGTCTCAGGGTGTCCTCGAACTCATGGTGATCCCTCTACCTTTGCCTCCCAAGTGCTGTGATTAAAGGTGTGCACCATCACGCCCGGTTGCACTTTATCTTTGACTCTAATACTTCATCTTTAGCAATAGAGAGAATAAGCACAAACTAGCACAAGCATGAGGCTAATTATGGAAGAATTATTTGCAATCTCAAAATATTGAAAAACAACCTCCCTGTCCATTCATATGAAATTGGTTAAGCAGAGCATAATGCATTCATTATGATGAATACAACTGTAAAAAGATAATCTTTTAATTTCAATTAAAAAAATATTTACAAGCAGAGAGAGACAGAAAGAAAAAGAGATTGGTTGAGAGAGAAAATGGGCACACCAGGGCCTCTAGGCTCTGCAAATGAACTCCAGATACATGTACAACTTTGTACATCTGAGTTTACATGGGTAGCTGGGGAAACAAAATTGGTTCCTTAGGCTTTTCAGGCAAGGCTCTTTAATGCTAGGCCATCTTTTCAAGGCTAAGATAATCTTTTTAAAACAAATAGGCATTAAATTTTAGCATATGTTATTAAATGATGAACAGGGAGTTTCACAAGATTATATGAAGTGGTAATGTTTGTGAAAGAGAAAGGGCTATAAGAATATATATATTTCCATTTATTTTTGCAAAAGGAAACATGGGAAGGTAAGTGGGCTGAGCCTGGGAGGCTGCTGAGGAAGAGCTGGAAGTCCAACATTCCAATATGCTAACCCTGGGTTGGTTGAATTATGCATCTCCTCTTACCACACTGGTTTTATCATCATTCCCACCCCCACACCAAAAAGATTAGTTATGAAGATAAGCATATGAACAAGAAAAAACAAACTTGTATGATACAAACCACAGCATTAAATTTAGAAAATATTTGCTACAATGTTATATGCTATTTGCATAATATTCCTTTTTAAAATTTTGTGATAAGTACATTTATATCTGAATATAACTTTGGAAACATTACCTCTATAATTACTTGTATGATATTCTTTTTTAAAATTTAGGGATAAATAAGTACATTTGTATCAGAATATAACTAATCAATGGAGTCTACCAGCAAAATTTCCCTTGCATTTACTTAGAGCTTTAATAACTATAGCATGCGCCAAGACCTCACAAAACGGAGTTTCTATTAGCTTGAAGGCTGCATAGTCAATGCGGTAGAGACACTTCTGTTAGTGAATAAATGATGAAGTTATACCAGAAAACATGCAGAGTCAGGAGAAATATCCAGCAGAATATGTAGCTAACACTGATCCTGGAATTAAGTGAGGATTTTCATATATTATAAATGCTTTAAAAAGAGAGCGATGATAAGGGTTGGATACAGATATAATTATTGGACTAACAGCAAAGACCTTGTTACACTTTCCCATTTTCAGTTAATTCTTAAGTAAAAACAAAGTAAATGTGGACTATTTCTTTGTTTCTTTTTTTTTCTTTTTCTTTTGGTTTTGTGAGGCAGGTTCTCACTCTAGCCCAGGCTGACCTGGAATTCACTATGTATTCTCAGGGTGGCCTCGAACTCTTGGCAGTCTTCCTACCTCTGCCTCCCAAGTGCTGGGATTAAAGGTGTGCACCACCACACCCAGCTCTATTTCTTTCTTTTTTAAAAATGTATAATTAAAAAATATTTATTTACTTATTTATTTGACAGAAAGGAAGAGAGGAGAGAGAGAGAGAGAGAGAGAGAGAGAGAAAGGGAATGGGGCGTGCCAGGGCCTCCAGTCACTATAAATGAACTCCAGACACACATGCCACCTTGTGCATCTGGCTTACGTGGGTCCTGGGGAATTGAACCTGGGTCATTTATTTTTATTTTTATTTACTTGACAGAGAGAGAGAAAGGGAGAATGAGCATACCAGGGCCTCTAGCCACTGCAAACAAACTCCAGATGTGTGCGCCCCCTTGTGCATCTGGGTAATGTGGGTCCTGGGGAATTGAACCTCGGTCATTTGGCTTTAACCGCTAAGCCATCCCTCTCCAGGCCAGAACCTGGGTCCTTTGGCTTTGCAGGCAAGCGCTCTAACTCTAAGCCATCCCTCCAGCCCTAATGTATTTTTTTTTCTAGGTAGGGTCTCACCCTAGCCCAGGCTGATGTGAAACTCACTATGTAGTCTCAGGGTGGAATTGAACTCACGGTGATCCTCCTACCTCTGCCTCCCAAGTGCTAGGATTAAAGGTGTGCACCACCACGCCTGGCTTTTCACTATTTTTTAAATGTAACCTAAATAACACTTCTTGTTATGCTACTAACTGATACTTACTCTAAAAATTGTCATAGAAATACTCTGCATATAGCTAATGATATATTAATAAAAATGAGTCAATGTGTGAATATTTAGAAACAGACATCACAGTTATAAAATGAAGTTAGTCAATACTAATGGAGATCACATCTATGACATTTTGCTAAGCAATGAAGCAAACTAGAGGCCAGGAAATGTGATCCTAGGAGCTCTTATTTCTAAATACACATGTGCACACATGCATACATAAACTTGTGCATGTGCACACATACAGACAGAAAAAGATATAAACCCTGTAAGATGTAAAACTAACTTTTATTTTTCTTTTTGGTTTTTGAGGTAGGGTGTCACTCTAGCACAGACTGACCTGGAACTCACTTGGTAGTCCCAGGCTGGACTCAAACCCACAGCAATCCTCCTACCTCTGCTTCCCAAGTGCTGGGATTAAGGGCATGTGCCACCATGCCAGGTCTACAACTAACTTTTTAAAAATTGTCACTCATGTATCAGAGTGAGGTGCTGAAAAGGTAGGCTGACATTTTATATCATAGTAGGTGTTGAATTTTTATTTAGTGAATATATCCTATTCTCATAATTCAAATGTACCTATAATTTGATAAACAAAATACATACATATTTGAAACACATATTTATCAGTGCCTTTTTCAGAAAGGCTGAGAGTGTTTATGTCTTCTTACAAATCTAAGGACTATCAGAGTGATCTCTCTGCCCAGCTTAACTCCACTCACTGCTTTTTCACTGCAGAGAGAGATCACTGTTTACTCCTACCCATAAATGTGTTAGAGTCTCTCAGTAGCAGAAATGGATAAATTTTGTGCAGTTTCCAATGCAGATATGCTCTTCAAAAAACCACACTATCTTTTAGGTGTTAAGCATGAAAATCTCATGCTGTTGACTTTGTGGATTTCTTTCTGAAACAAGCACTGTATTGTAAAAGGCAAGCACAAATGTGGGTTATATAAGATGTAAAAATCACTCAAGAAAGGAATTCTGTGTATAGAGAAAGTGCCTGAAATAGCTAAAATAGTCTTTTTGTTACTGTTTGGAGTAAATTTTAAAAACCACTTCATGTTGGTATATGCCTATAATCCTAGCACTTGGGGGACTGAGGCAACAGGATTGCAAGTTTGAGGTCAGCTTTGGCTACACAAGAAGATAAATCACAAACATGAATGTTTTTTTGCTAACCATGGAATTGAGTAATAATAAAACATAATAATTTGAGACCCTGCATGTGGTAGCTTGAATATATGTCCCCCATAGACTCAGGTGTTTAATGTAAGCTTGTAACTTGGATCTCCTGGGGGTGGATTCTGGGGTTCAGCCCTAAGGTGTGTTTGGAGGCAGATCTGATTTCCATCCCAAGGGTATGCTGAGCTCTGGTGGGGTCCCTGCTACTTGCTGCCCATTCATGCTTATTGCTTTTGGTTTTATGGACCGTTTTCCCCCCCCTTTTTTTCAAGGTAGGGTTTCACTCTAGCCCAGGCTGACCTGGAATACACTATGTAGTCTCAGGTTAACCTCAGACTTACGGCAGTCCTCCTACCTTTACCTCCTTAGTGCTAGGATTAAAATTATGCGCCACCACACCTGGCCATTTGGTTGTTTTCTCTGCTTTAATGTATGGAAGCAGCTTCTTCCTCCATTGATGGAGTGCCCCCATCTTGGATCTGTAAGCTGAAATAAATCCCTTCCCCCTAAGCTGTGCCTGGTGTGGATGTTCATCCCAGCAATGTATAACTGTCTGCTACAATATATCCATCTAACTGAGAAATAAGGAGGGTAGAAGAAGGACACAACCTCTCATGTCTTATTGATACAGCAGATTCTAGGGAATGTGGCTTATGCCTGAAGAACAGAGTTTTCTAATACTGAGTCTTAAAATTTAGCTTAATCCCCACTCTTAAAGGGAGCAATGGACCCCATAAACTTTGTCTCATAGAGTCCTAAGAGCATAAAAACCCAAAGGGTGAATGAAGTAGCAGAGTGCAGCATAGCTCTCTGAGGCAGGTCAACCTCCAAAATGACTGGGCAAAGATAGTCTCTGGACTCCACATTATATAGTTTACCCTTCCAAACTGGTCAAATTGAGTCATTCCTCCCCACAGAATAATAGAGTGGACGGTGTGTGTGTGTGTGTGTGTGTGTGTGTGTAAGATTAAACCAGTAAAACCTTTTTCACATTGAAGGAAACAACGAGGAGTGAAAAAACATTCTCTATCCCAATGTTTAGAATATACCATGTCTTTCATTAATACTGAAAATATGAAGAATTTTTATATTTCTTTGCAGTGAGAATTCAATGACATATAGACTCAGTCACTGGAACAAATACTGATCAAGTACTATGTATGTGTCCTTGATTGCTAGATGTGGGCTGAAAAACAAAATGGAAGGAGTTCCCACCCAGTGAGACTGAAAGATGCCTAGAACCACTGCACACTATGATGAACTCTCTGTGGACACAGAAAACTGGGCACTAGAAGAAAGACTTTATAATCCATTATATTCATCTTTCTTCTTTACTTATCTAATACTTACTGATGCTAATATCTCTATTATATCATCAGCATACAATAGTCAACAGAACCGATGAGATCCTTCTTACCAGGCACATGGCAGAGACAGATATTACCAAAGTAAACACACAATTATGTAATTACCATGTGCCATAAAAGAAAACACACAGGTGCTATCAGAGGAAACAGCAGAGGTTCCATAATGTAAATCACAGGGTAAGAGGTGGCATCTCTGAAGAAGCATTTGACTGAGACCTAAGGAAGGGTATTACTTACCAGGCAGGCAGGCAGAGTGGAGAACAGATGATTTCTGAAGGAAGGGTAATTATAAAGGGCTTTCTGAATGAAGGTTTGAGATAACAGAGGGGATCATGGTTGAAGACAAATACCAAGTAGGTGGCCAGGAGTCATGTTGGTCACAGTAAGGATTTTTGATTTTATTGTGTCCATTAGGAGTCCACTGAATGGCTTTGGTGATAGGAATGACATGACTGATTCAATTAGCCATGGACTGGAGGCTGGAAGAGCGAGTGACAGGAGGGTGGGGGAGGAAGACACTTGAACTTAGGTAGAAGCAACAGACACAGGGACATAGAAAGATTAAAGGAATATGTTAATATTTTTAGGTGAAAGCAGCAAAATGTGGTGAAGAACTGGGCTAGGGTGCAAGTGACAAGATTGTGAACATATCACAAATGCCTATTGCACTTCAGACATGAGCAGTATCCAGAAGAAGCCACACCAGCTGGGGCCCGAGACTGACTTGAACTTTACCTGGTAGAGAAAAGGACTGAAAGACAGGGAGGTGTGAAGGTGTGTCATATATTTTGAATATCACAGATTATATTCTGAGAGTATATAATAAAAATGCACAGAAGTAGTGGGTAGCAGAGATTTTTGATGGCCCTGAACTTCTGATCAGGGAGGTAGCTCAGTAGAGAAAGCTCTTGCTGCACAAATGTGAGTACATGAGCTTGCTTCCCCAGACTCACTGACAGGGAGGCTACAGTCCCAGCACACCCATGATGAAAAAGGAGGTGAAGACAAGAGAATCGGCTGGAGGCTCATGGTTCAGCTAGCCTGGTAAAAGGAGCAATAAGCGAAGATAGCCTGCGTCAAGTGAGGCAGAAGGTGAGAACACACACCTGAAATTTGTCTCTGACCGCCACACATGTACCTTGGCATGTGCCTATGCACACATGCACATTAATATACACAAAATCATACAGACACATCAAAAATACATTGGTTTTGGGCTGGGGAGATAGCTTAGCAGTTAAGGCGTTTGCCTGAGAAGCTTAAGGACCCAGGTTTGATTCCTCACTACCTATGTAAGACAGATGCACAAGGTGGTATATGTGTCTGGAGTTCATTTGCAGTGGCTAGAGAATCTGGTGCACTCATTCTCTTTCTCTCTATCAGCCCCTCCCTCTAATACATAAAATATTTAAAACACATTGGTTTTGATTTTATTCACCTATTTATTCAATCAGGGAAGCATTTGTAGCAACAAGTAGAGATTACAACACTGTCAATTTACTGTCTGTTGAGATTTAGATTTTAATCATCTCTTTTTAAAATTTTGTTTATTTGAGAGAGAGAAAGAGAGAAGGAGAAGGAAAGGAAAAGAGAAAGAAGGATGGAGAGGGAGGGAGGAGGGAGACAGAGAGAGAGAGAGAGAGAGAGAGAGAGAGTGAGTATGGGTGTGCCAGGGCTTCTTGCGGCTGTAAATGAACTCCAGATGCATGCACTACATTGTGCATCTGACTTTACATGGTTAATAGGGAATTAAACCCAGGCCTGCAGGCACTGCAACCAAGCTCCCTTAGCCACTAAGTCATCTCTCCATCCCTGAGACAGACTTTCATCATTCTATCCTTTCTAGACTAAATAAAAGAAACTAGCTCAGTTACAGCTACCCAACTCCCCACAAAACTTCTGATGAATTAACTCAACCTTGGTATTAGGTATTAGACATAGCGATAGTTTCCAAGTTAGCTGCTTTAACCGGTGTTAGCTAATGATTCTACCTTATTCAAAATAAAATCTTTTGGGCTGGAGAGATGGCTTAGCAGTTAAGCACTTGCCTGTGAAACCTAAGGACCCTGGTTTGAGGCTCGATTCCCCAGGACCCACGTTAGCCAGATGCACAAGGGGGCGCACGTGTCTGGAGTTCGTTTGCAGTGGCTGGAAGCCTTGGTGCACCCATTCTCTCTTTCTCTGTCTGTTGCTCTCAAATAAATAAAAATAAAATAAAATCTTTTATTTCTTTGAAGGGCAAAATAGACTGTAAAATAAACACATTGATAGTTATAAATGGTGAACTATTACTTAAGGAATGACCCTTTATGCCACTGCTAACATGAACCACTGGGGCTGGTTCTCCACATGAATATGCAGAAAAACTTTAAAAAATACAAACTGTTACAACAAAATAATTTTATGTGCGTCCGCGCGCACGTGCGCATGCACACGCACACACACACTAGAGTCCCTCTTTGTCTGTAATTTCAATTAGAAGCAATCTCAGTCATACAACATCAGTCTGAAGATATTAACTGGAAAAGTCCAGAAACAATTCATACATTTTAAATACTTTTATTACAGAATATTATTATAATTATTGTAGCTTATTATTAGTTACTGGTATTAATCTCTTACCATGCCCAATTTAAACATTAAAGTGTGGTAGGAATGTGTGCATAGGAAAAAACAGTATTTATAGGGTTCTGTACTACGTGATTTCAGACAACCCACAGGTAATCCTGGAACACTCCTCATGGGTGGGAGGAGACTATTGTACACCTCATTCTTTCTTTAAAAAATATATTTTATTTTTATTTATTTACTACAGAGGGGGAGGGAAATGGGCACACCAGGGTCTCCAGCCATTGCAAATGAACTCCAAACACATGTGCCACCTTGTGCATCTGTCTTACGTGGGTCCTGGCGAAACGAACCTGGGTCCTTTGGCTTTACTGGCAAGGCCCTTGACTGGTGGTATTCACCATGGGGTGGGTCTCTTCCTCCCTCCCTTCCTTCCTTCCTTCCTTCCTCTTTCCTCTCTCCGTCCCCCCTTCCTTCCTTCCTTCCTTCCTTCCTTCCTTCCTTCCTTTCTTTCTTTCAGATCTTTTTCATTTGAAGGTAGTCTTAATGCTATTAAATTCACAAATATACTAATTTATTAAATACCCAATTCTAATTATTCTGAAACAAACATACAGATATCTACCCTCTCCACCTGTCAGCGCCTATTCATATCATGGTTGGAAGCAGGAAGAACAGATTCAACTGCAAGTCAGCAGGTGTTTCTTTACAGCTAACTACAGCAAAATTCATACAAAATAGCAACTAACAATGATCTTCTTTCCTCATTAACTTATTTACTCATTAACCTGTAAGCCAACACCTTCAAAACTGCATTTTGTTTAAGGTTCTGTACTAAAATGTAGAAAAACTGAACTACACAAATATTGAAAAATTAAAAATTCCTTAACTCTTTTTATTCC
Organism: Dipus sagitta; assembly: GCA_036346955.1. NCBI lineage: Eukaryota > Metazoa > Chordata > Mammalia > Rodentia > Dipodidae > Dipus > Dipus sagitta. The sequence continues at coordinate 18,586,736 of CM070770.1, forward strand.
TGGTACCACTACCACAATTTACAGGCACTATACCTGATGTAGTGAAAGTAAAAGGACAAAGCTACACCATGTGATGCAGCTCAGGAGTGTGCATGTAACTGACACTGTGCTGCATGCATCACCAGCCGCACTTTGCTCACTGGCTGGGACGCCCTGAGCAGGATGGCTTTTCTGCTCCAGTTGCTGTAACTCTCCTGACTGTGGACCATCCTGCTGCTGTGGCAGATCTGGGCACTTCCTCTAGTGCATTTGGGAAGATGGCCTCAAAGTCAGCTGCAGCTTTCCTGACAACTCCTCGCGCTCTCTTCTGCTAAGAGATATAGACCTTTCCTGCTGTTTTTAAAACCTTCTGCTACCATGTCCACCATATCCACAACCACCACCACAGGGCCTGCCAGAGCTGCTCTTACCAACACTGCCCTGTTAATGGGTCCATACTTAGACTGCTGTTGTCTACCATAATCTCTGAAATCATTATAGTTCCCACCTCCACCATAGTTACCACCACCAAAACCTCCTCCTTCATTCTAACCATCATATCCTCCTTCACCACCACATCCACCACTTTGGTTTCCATATCCCAGTCCACCACTACCCCTATAGCATCCTGCACTACTCTAACCAGGACCACCACCATAGTTGTCACTGTCACCTCCAAATCCATTATAGCCATCATCACCTCCACAGTAACTCCCTCTGCTGCCACCACTTCCACCACCAAAGCCACCTCTTCCATCAAAGTTTCCACCATGGCCAAAATTACCTCCACCACCCCCAAAGTTTCCACCACGACCCATAAAGTTGCCAGATCCACCTCCGTGACCTCCCTGGGACCCAGTAGACTGCCTCTCTTAGAAAGAGCCCTTTTCACTTCACAATGTGCCCATTAATACTGTGATATTTCTCAAAAACATTTTTAGCAACTGTACCATGATCATTGAAAGCTACAAAAGCAAATCCTCTCTTTTTTCCACTCTGTGTGTCTTCCATCACTTCTACGGTTTCAATCTTGCCATACTTTTCTAAGTAGTCCTTCAGATTATACTCTTCTGTGTATTCCTTAATTCCCCACCAAAAAATTTCTTCCCTCTTAAATGGGCATCAGGCTTTATAGAACCCTCTTCAGAAACAGCTCTGTTTGGTTCCATTACAGGCCATCAACCTCGTGGGGCACAGCACACACGCAACCACCTCTTCAACACGAGTGAAGTCACAAAACCAAAGCCTCCGGAACGCTTTGTTTGCGGCTCTCTCATAACCACCAATCAGTGAGTGCGCCCCACCTCTCAAAATGTTCTCTCAAACCATCATGCGCAGCCTAGAGGCTCAGAGCAGCAGTCAACAGCCTCCCCAGCTGCTGTGCTTCCTCTGCATCACATGGCCCCTCCCCGCTGCAGCCACAGGTCCATTTTGAGACCACCTTCATTATTTCCTTAACAAGCACCCCAAAAAGAAAGTTCACCATGGGTAACTGAGACTGAGGAAGGTGAAACTGTGGCTAAGGAGGGGACTATTGAATAAACAATAAACACAAGCAGGTGAGCTGATATTAAAATGTTCTTTTTAATAATTTTTATTTTTAAAAATTTTTATTTGAGAGAGTGAGAGAGAAAAAGGGCGGCCGGCGGGGGTGTGAATGGTGTGCCAGGGCCTCTAGCCACTGCACCTGAACCCCAGACGCATGCACCACCTTGTGCATCTGGCTTAAATGAGTCCTGGGGAACTGAACCGAGCGAGGTCCTTTGGCTTTGCAGGTAAGTGCCTTAACCACTAAGCCATCTCTCCAGCCCTAAATTTTTATTTTTTTTATGAGAGAGAGTGAGAAAGAGAGAGAGAAAGGGGGGGAGGGAGAGAATTGGCATGCCAGAGCCTTCAGCCACTGCAATAGAACTCCAGTGCACCATCTTGTGCACATGCGTGACCTTGTGCAGTATGTCACCTTGTGCATCTGGCTTATGTGGAATCTGAAGAGTTGAACATGGGTTTTTAGGCTTTGCAGCCAAGTCCCTTAACTGCTAAGCCATCTCTGCAGCTCTAAAATGTTCTTTTTTAATCGCTATTTTAGTAGGAAACTTAAATAAAAATAGAAGTATAATTATAGTAATTTTAAAATAAAGCTAGTTTTTAAACTATGGACATTTTTGATGCTCTCTTACCCTTGTCACAGGGTGCATTTAGTAATGTCTAGAAACATTTTTGGATGTCATAACTAAGAGGTGAGGGAGTGTTCCTGTATATATTAGCTACTGAACATCTTACATTGCATAGGACAGGCATCTATGACAAAGACTAATCTGTCTTACAATGTCAAAAGTCCCAAGTTTGAGAAATCTTGCTATTAACATGTGGAAATTATCTTGTTTTTTTGAGGTAGGGTCTCACTCTAGCCCAGGCTGACCTGCAATTCACTATGTAGTCCCAGGCTGGCCTCAAACTCACAGCGATCTCTGCCTCTGGAGTGCTGGGATTAAAGGCGTGTGCTGCCATACCCGGCAGTAGTTATCTTCATGTTGCCAGAACAAAACAGCAGACCAGAAGCAGCTTATGGGAAGACAGCTTATTTCAGGCTTACGGCTTTGAGGGTCAGACTCATCGCAGTGCAGAAAAGCACGGCAGCACAGACAGGCAGCTCACATCTTCATGCATCAGCAGCCGGCAGGGGCATCAAGAGTGAGCCAGTCTAAGTGAGTGCGCTGGACTTCACATATAGTCCCAAGGTCCGCCCCAGTGACACCTCTCAATGCTCCACCAGCTGGGGACTAAGTAGGAAGCTCAACTGCAAACACTTGGGGCTATGGGTGGCATTTGCATTCAAACCACCACAAAGAAAAACAATTGACTCCAGTACACTTCAAATATGAAAAATTAAGAAAACTATAATCACTATAGCATTCAAGATATTTTTGAACACTTATATGAAAAATTTAAAAATAAAATCATAGGCTGTAGAGATGGCTCAGCAGCTAAATGCACTTGCTTGTAAAGCCTGATGGCCTGGGTTTGATTCCCCAGTACCCATGTAAAGCCAGATGCACAAAGTGTCCCATGCATCTGGAGTTCATGTGCAGTGACAAGAGGCTCTGGTGTACCCATTCTCTATCTCTCTCCTTCTCCCTCTCTCTCTCACAAGTAAACAAACATTTAAAAATAAAAGTAAAAATAAAATTAACTTAATTTTGGTCTTTTTTTTTTTCCAAGGTAGAGTTTCACTCTAGCCCAGGCTGACCTGGAATTCACTATGTAGCCTCAGGGTGGCCTCGAACTCACAGCGATCCTCCTATCTCTGCCTCCCGAGTGCTGGGATTAAATTGCGTGCGCCAGTTTTGGTTCTCTTGATGAAGCTGAATGTCCTATCATTTCTTCTCATTCACAACTTGTTATTGTTGCACTAAGTATAGGGTTGTTCTTTCCCTAAGCCTTTATACTCAGCACTTTTATTTTGTTTTTCATACTTGTGAAAATTTTTATGAAACATACTGATAAGGAAATCAGGTATAGAATTTAAAGTGTGACAGGAAATATTGGTGTCTCATTAACAATCATTAACATCAAAGAAATGACCAGGTACATGGACTGATATTTCTCAATACCCAAATTTCCTCTATCACCATTTGTGAAGGGAAAAATAGTCTTCAACAGACTTTGTGTTTAATTTTAACTAATGAAAATTTTCTTTCTTTTCTTTTTTCTTTTTTTTTTTCAAGGTAGGGTTTCACTCTAGCCCAGGCTGACCTGGAATTCACTACATAGTTTCAGGGTGGCTTTGAACTCAAGGCAATCCTCCTACCTCTGCCTCCCGAGTGCTGGAATTAAAGGCATGTGCCACCATGCCCAGCCCAGTGGAAAATTTTTATGACTGAGTGATAAACTGACAAAACTGGAATTCATTTTGAAGTGCCTTATGCTGCTAAGTATAATGACACTGGTGGGTATTACCATTCTTAAAAGTGTAAAGAAATCAATGAGCAGATTGTTGTTATGGAAGTTCATTCTGCATCACACACATCACCCATGAGACTGATATTTTATGTTTATAAAACTTAGCATAAAATTAAATTGCAAGTGTTTTTTCACAATCTTTTAAAATTATGGCCTTAAGCAATACACTGTTAACGCAAAGCATTTGTTCAGCTCTAGTGGACATGTTTCCTGTATGATTTATGTGAAAGAAGGCTTCATTTGCTACTTCAAGGATTCAGTAATGAGGTTTGTTTTCTTCTATGAATCCCATAAAGTACAGGAACTTTAAAATAAATCCAGTGGATATGATCTCGAGTTATCAATAAATATTCAAATACGGGTACAGGAAAGATGGCTCAGTGGGTAAAGGGCTTGCCACACAAGCATGAAGACCTGAGTTTGGATCTCCAACATCCACATAAAATGCCTGTCATGCTGCACTGTGGAGGCAGAGGCAGGGCTCCCTAGGTTTATTGGTTAGCTAGTCTAGTTGAATAGGTGAGTTCTGGGGTTAGCAAAGAGACACTGTTTCAAAAGCTGTCATGAAGAGTGACAGAATGACATTCAATGTCAACTTCTGCACACCTACAGATGCACATGTGTGCCCCCCACAAACACACATACACACATGTATGAACACCATACACACAAACACATGTCAAAAATAGTCAAATACAGAAACTTACTTTTTTTCTTCTGATGATATCTGTGTCCCTTCAAATATCAACCATTACTATATTATGCACAAGCCTTAAAACTATATAAATATTCACAGAAAACACATTTCCATTCCTTATAACTCAGAATCATGAAGTTCAAAGAAGGCAGTTTTGTAGCTTTTCCTTGGAATATAGACACAATATACATCATTTAACCCCCTCTCCAAATGCTAGAATAACAGAAAGGGAATTTTTGTCTTATCTACTGACATGTGAATAACAGTCCATGAGACAGAAGAAAAGATAAAACTAATTTCAGTATTATCAATGAAATTCATTGTGAACTTATATATCATGATCTAGCCAGTGTAGTGGGTGTCATATTTACTTCTTAGTAAGTTTCAGAATATAAACAGAAGGAACTTAAAAAATGTACTCAGCTTTATACCAAAATCCATTTAACTTAAAAATACCAGATATTCTATAAAAGTATAATAATAGACAACTCTCACCTCAAGCATTCAGCATCATTTTGAGGCTTTTCTTTGATTTTGACTTTTTCTGCTTCTAGGTATTTGGTGGTATATATGGCTTCCCTCTCTTCATCTTTAAGAACTAAACAAGAAAATTCTTACATTAAAAAAATTAAACAGTTTATCTTTAGACACTCAAGAAAAACACTTTAATTTTTGGTGTTGTATATCAATATACAAAATAATAATTCTTTAAAAAGTTATTGTTTTTATTATTTATTTGAGAAAGAAGGAGAGAAAGAGAGAGGGAAAGAGAGAGAGAGAGGAGAGATAATAGATGCACCAGGGCCTGTAGCCACTGCAAACAAACTCCAGATGCATGCACCACCTTGTGCATCTGGCTACATGGGTACTGGGGAATCAAACCAGGACCTTTAGGCTTCTCAGGCATGTGCCTTAACCACTAAGCCATCTTTCCACCCCCAAATAATAATTAAAAACATATTTATATTTATTAATTTACAAGTAGAGAAAGAGAGAAAAGAGACAGACAGAAAGAATGGGGATGTCAGGTCCTCCAGCTGCTGCAAACAAACTCCAGGTGCATGTGCCATTTTGTGTATTTGGCTTTACATGGGTACTGGGGAATCAAACCTCGGTGGGTTTGGTTTTGTAGGAAAGCACCTTAACCACTGAACCATATTTCCAGCCCCAAAATAGCAGTTAAAAATATTTTATTCGGGCTCCGGAAGCAGCGACTCGGGCTCTGGCAGCGGCAGCTTGGGCTCGGGAAGCAGCGACTCAGGCTCCGGCGGCGGCGGCTCAGGCTCCGGAAGTGGAGACTTGGGCTCCGGCGGCCGCGGCTCGGGCTCTGGAAGCAGCGACTCAGGCTCCGGCGGCAGAGGCTCGGGCTCCAGAAGCGGCGACTCGGGCTCCGGCAGCAGCAGCTTGGGCTCCAGCAGTGGCGGCTCGGGCTCCGGCAGCGGAAGCGGTAGTGGAAGCCATGACTCTGGCTCCAACAGCAACATCAGCCGCTCCGGCACCAGCCACAGCGGCTTCAGCTGTGGCGAATCCAGCAGCGGAGTCTCTAGCGGCTTCAGCGGCAGAGGCAGATCCCGCAGCGGCAGCGCCAGCGCCAGTGCCAGCGGATCAGAGACGGTGGACCCAGCAGTGGCAGCTCCAGAGGCTTCAGCAGTGGCGGATCCAGCAGCGGCAGCTCCTGCGGATCAGCGGGGGTGGATCAGCAGGGGCAGATCCAGCAGCGGCAGCTCCAGTGGCAGATCCAGCAGCAGTGGTCCCAGCAGCGGCAGCTCCAGTGGCAGCAGCAGGGATCCAGCAGCAGGGGTGCCGATCCGCAGGGCCACAGTTGCCAGGCTTGGTTTGCCCCACAGGAAAAGCCAGTACCCAGTTCCAGAAAGCAGAGCAGTGGCCCAACGTCCCAGCCAGCAACTTGACTGAGACCAAAAGCATCCAAAAAGGTAACTGGGATTGAACCAGGGAAGGGTCTCACTTGGTCACAAGCTGACTTGGATACCTCAACAGACCAGAAATCTTAACCTATTTGTTGATAGAGGATCTGGTACTTATAATACCTACTCTTGCATAAATGCTCAGTGCTATTTTTGACTGAATGGGTACGGGGTTTAGTTAAATTTTAGAATATACCTGTATTTTATGCCACTCAACCTACTTGAATACTCCCATAGCAGGCAAACTCAACCCCTAGGAACACATGACTAGATACTCTGAGAGTGGTAAGAGCCACACCTAACATCTTAATCTCCTACATTGAAGATCTACAATATCAGATCAATTGATACAGCTAAGAATACCCAGCTAACTGGAAAATCTAAGCAGTAACTTAATCCAAGATGCAAAAACATATACATTATAACACAAGAAACACCAAAAACCAAGGCAATATAAGTCCACGAAAAAGTATCAATGCATCAGAAATGACCTCTAGTGAGAACGAGTTAGAGGAAATGCCTGAGAAAGATTTCAAAAGAATGATTGTAAATATGTTAAATGAACTCAAAGAAGAAATCAAAGGAATCAGAGAAGATACAGGACACCAATTTAACGAAATAAAGAAATCAATACAAGACATAAATAAGGAAATAGAAATAATAAAGAAAAACCAGTCAGAATTACTAGCAATGAAGAACACAGTTAATGAAATAAAAAACTCTGTAGAAAATCTCACCAGTAGAATGGATGAAGGAGAGGACAGAATATCTAAGCTAGAAGACGAGGTGGCAGATCTAATACAATCCAACAAAGAGAAAGACAAACTAATAGAAAAGTATGAATGGGAATTTCAAGATAAACGGGACACTATGAAAAGATCAAATATAAGAATTCAGGGCATAGTAGAAGGAGAAGAATTTCAATCCAAAGGCATAGTAGGCGTCTTCAACAAAATCATAGAAGAAAACTTCCCCCAAATTGGGAAAGAGGTACCAATGCAGATAAAGGAATCCTTTAAAACACCAGCCAGACAAAACCTGGAAAGAACCTCCCCTCGCCATATTATAATCAAACTACCAAACACACAATCCAAAGAAAAAATATTGAAAGCAGTTAGAGAGAAAAATCAAGTTACCTACAAAGGAAAGCCCATCAGGATCACAGCAGATTACTCAACACAAACCTTCAAAGCTAGAAGGGCTTGGAGTGATGTATTCCAAATTCTGAAAGATAACAACTGTCAACCAAGGTTACTTTATCCTGCAAAACTATCCATTCAAATAGACGGAAAAATAAGGACATTCCATGACAAAAGCAGGCTAAAGGAGTATTTGAAGACAAAACCAGCTCTACAGAAAATACTTGAAAGAATCTTCCATGCCGAAGAGAAGGAAAAACACACATATAAGGAACCTGGAAAACAACAAGCAATACTCAAATACTAGTCAACATAAGAGAGCAAACGTAGAACTGGAACCACAAAAAAAAAAAAAAATGGCAAGCATAAATACACACCTTTCAATAATATCTCTTAATATCAATGGCCTCAATGCCCCAAGCAAAAGACATAGGTTTGCAGACTGGGTTAAAAAGCAGGACCCTACTATTTGTTGTCTTCAAGAAACTCACCTTTCTACAAAGGATGGACATTATCTTAGGGTGAAAGGTTGGAAAACGGTGTTTCAAGCAAATGGACCCAGAAAGCAAGCAGGGGTTGCGATTCTAATATCTAACAAGGCAGACTTCACTCCACCATTAGTCAAGAAAGATAAGGAAGGTCACCTTATATTGATTAAGGGCACACTCCAACAGGAGGACATTACAATCCTAAACATATATGCACCAAACATGGGGGCTCCCAAATTCATCAAACAAACACTGGTAGAACTAAGGTCACAGATAACACCAAACACAGTGGTAGTGGGTGACTTTAACACCCCTCTCTCATCAATTGACAGGTCATCCCAGGAAAAAATAAACAGAGAGGCATCTGGACTAAATGAGGTCATAGAAGGAACGGATGTAACAGATATATACAGGATATTTCATCCAAATGCTGCAGAATATACATTCTTTTCAGCAGCACATGAATCATTCTCTAAAATAGACCATATATTAGGACACAAAGCAAATCTTAACAAATTCAGGAAAATTGAAATAATTCCTTGCATTCTATCTGACCACAATGGAATCAAACTACAAATCAATAGCAAGAAAGGATATGGAGCATACACAAAGTCATGGAAACTAAACAATACACTACTAAATGATGAATGGGTCAATGAAGAAATCAAGAAGGAAATCAAAAAATTTATAGAGTCAAACAATAATGAGAACACAACATACCAAAATCTCTGGAACACAATGAAGGCAGTCTTAACAGGTAAATTTATACCTTTAAGTGCCTATATTAAGAAATTAGAAAGGTTTCAAGTAAACGACCTAATGCTTCACCTTAAAAACTTGGAAAAAGAAGAACAAGGCAAACCAAAAATCAGTAGACGGGAAGAAATAATAAAGATTAGGGCAGAAATTAATGAAATATAAAACAAAAAGACAATCCAAAGAAATAATGAAACAAAGAGCTGGTTCTTTGAAAGGATAAACAAGATTGATAAACCCTTAGCAAATCTGACCAAAAGAAAGAAAGAACAGACACAAATTAAGAAAATTAGAGATGAAAAAGGTAACATCACAACAGATGCCAGAGAAATTCAAAAACTCATAGGGACATATTATAAAAGCATATACTCCACAAAGTATGAAAATCTGAAAGAAATGGATGATTTCCTTGATTTATATGACCTACCTAAATTAAATCAAGATGAGATTAATCACTTAAATAGACCTATAACAAGCATGGAGACCCAAGCAGTTATCAAAAATCTCCCAACTAAAAAAATCTCAGGCCCAGATGGATTCACTGCTGAATTTTACCAGACCTTCAGGGAAGAGCTAACACCATTGTTTCTTAAGCTTTTCCATGAAATAGAAAAAGAAGGAATTCTACCAAACTCCTTCTATGAAGCCAGCATCACCCTGATACCAAAACCAGGCAAAGATAGAACAAAAAAAGAAAATTACAGACCAATCTCCGTCATGAACATAGATGCAAAAATTCTCAACAAAATATTGGCAAACAGAATACAAGAATATATCAGAAAGATCATTCACCCTGACCAAGTAGGCTTTATGCCAGAGATGCAGGGATGGTTCAACATACGCAAATCAATAAATGTTATACATTATATAAATGGGTTGAAGGACAAAAATCACATGATCATCTCATTAGACGCAGAGAAAGCATTCGACAAAATCCAACATCCCTTCATGATAAAAGTCCTACAGAGACTGGCAATAGAAGGAACATATCTCAATATAATAAAGGCTATTTATGATAAGCCTACAGCCAACATATTACTAAATGGGGAAAAACTGGAAGCTTTTCCACTAAAATCAGGACCAGGACAAGGGTGCCCACTGTCCCCACTTTTATTTAATATAGTTCTGGAAGTCTTAGCCATAGCAATAAGGCAAGAGACATGCATAAAAGGGATACAAATTGGAAAGGAAGAGGTCAAGTTGTTATTATTTGCAGATGACATGATTCTATATATAAAGGACCCTAAAGACTCTACTAGCAAACTGTTAGAGCTGATAAAAACCTACAGTCATGTAGCAGGATACAAAATAAATACACAGAAATCAGTAGCCTTCATATATGCTAATAACAAACACACAGAGGATGAGATCAGAGAATCACTCCCATTCACAATTGCATCAAAAAAAAAATAATAAAGTACCTTGGAATAAACCTAACCAAGGAAGTAAAGAATCTCTACAATGAGAACTTTAAAACACTCAAGCGAGAAATTGCAGAAGACACTAGGAAATGGAAAAGCATCCCTTGTTCCTGGATTGGAAGAATCAATATTGTGAAAATGGCAATCTTAACCAAAAGCAATCTACACATTTAATGCAATCCCCATCAAAATTCCAAAGGCATTCTTCATGGAAATAGAAAAAACAATCCAAAAATTCATTTGGAATCACAAAAAACCTCGAATATCTAAAATAATACTGAGCAACAAAAATAAGGCTGGTGGTATCACCATACCTGACTTTCACCTATACTACAGAGCCATAGTAATAAAAACAGCATGGTACTGGAACAAAAGCAGACTTGTAGATCAATGGAACAGAATAGAGAACCCAAATGTAACCCCATATAGCTATAGCCACCTGATATTCGATAAAAATGCCAAAAATACTCATTGGAGAAAAGACAGCCTCTTCAGCAAATGGTGTTGGGAAAATTGGATATATATCTGTAGAAGGATGAAAATAGATTCTTCTCTTTCTCCATGCACAAGAATTAAGTCCAAATGGATTAAAGACCTTAACATCAGACCTGAAACTCTGAAACTGCTAGAGGAAAAAGTAGGGGAAACCCTTCAACATATTGGTCTTGGCAAAGACTTTCTGAATACAACCCCAATTGCTCAGGCAATAAAACCACAGATTAACCACTGGGACCTCATGAAATTACAAAGATTTTGCACTGCAAAGGACACGGTGAAGAAAGCAAAGAGGCAACCTACAGAATGGGAAAAAATCTTCACCAGCTATATATCTGATAGAGGATTAATATCTAGGATATACAAAGAACTCAAGAAGTTAAATAATAAGGATTCAAACAAACCAATCAAAAAATGGGAAATGGAGCTAAATAGAGAATTCTCAAAGGAAGAAATACGAATGGCATATACGCATCTAAAAAAATGTTCTACATCCCTAGTCATCAGGGAAATGCAGATTAAAATTACATTGAGATTCCATCTCACTCCTGTCAGATTGGCTACCATCATGAAAACAAATGATCATAAATGTTGGCGGGGATGTGGAAAAAGGGGAACCCTTCTACACTGTTGGTGGGAATGCAATCTGGTCCAGCCATTGTGGAAATCAGTGTGGAGGTTCCTAAAACAGCTAAAGATTGATCTACCATATGACCCAGCTATAGCACTCCTAGGCATATATCCTAAGGACTCATCTCATTTCCTTAGAAGTACATGCTCAACCATGTTTATTGCTGCTCAATTTATAATAGCTGGGAAATGGAACCAGCCTAGATGTCCCTCAACTGATGAGCGGATAATGAAGATATGGCACATTTATACAATGGAGTTTTACTCAGCGGTAAAGAAAAATGAAGTTATGAAATTTCCAGAAAAGTGGATGGATCTGGAAAGAATTATACTAAGTGAAGTAACCCAGGCCCAGAAAGCCAAGCGCCACATGTTCTCCCTCATATGTGGATCTTAGCTACAGATGATTGGGCTTCTGTGCAAGAAGGAGAAAACTCAGTAGCAGAGGCCAGTAAGTTAAAAAAGGAGATAGAAAGGGAAGAGAAAGAAAGGGAGGAGGGCTTTTATTAGGTTGGTATTGTATATATGTAAGTAGAAAGATTGAGATGGGGAGGGGATATGATGGAGAATGGAATTTCAAAGGGGAAAGGGGGGGAGGGTAATACCATGGGATATTTTTTATAATCATGGAAAATATTAATAAAAATTGAGAAAAAAAATTAAAAAAAATATTTTATTGGGGCTGGAAAGATGGCTTAGCAGTTAAGCGTTTGCCCGTGAAGCCTGAGGACCCTGGTTCGAGGCTCGATTTCCCAGGACCCACGTTAGCCAGATGCACAAGGGGGCACATGTGTCTGGAGTTTGTTTGCAGTGGCTGGAGGCCCTGGTGCACCCATTCTCTCTCTCTCTGCCTCTTTTTCTTTGTGTCTGTTGCTCTCAAATAAATAAACAAAATTTAAAAATATATTTCATTGTTTATTTGTTTAGAGAGAGAGAGAATGAGAATGGGTATGTCAGGGACCCCAGCCACTGCAAATGAATTCCAGACACATGTTCCACCTTGCACACCTGGCTTATGTGGGTACTGGGGAATCAAACCTTGGTCCTTTGGCTTTGCTGGCAAGTGCTTTAACTGCTAAGCCATCTCTCCAGCCCAAAATAATTATTTTCAGCTGGGTGTGGTGGTACACACCTTTAATCCTAGCACTTGGGACACAGAGGTAGGAGGATTGCCGTGGTTTGAGGATACCCTGAGAATACATAGTGAATTCCAGGTCAGCTTGGGCTAGAGTGAGACCCTACCTTGAAAAAAACAAAAAAAAATTTTATTTAAAAATATGAGCTCTCAATTATGCCTATCATTTCTGGTAACAGTAAGTATTAATTTTAGGACCTTGTGTACTCTTCTGCTATTTTAACTTTATCCCCTCTTGCTTACAGTCATCTCATACTCAGATGGTCCTGTGACAATCTACCTCCATCTATCTGTGTGCCCTCAGTCACCCTCCAAGGCCTGAAAGTCTACAAGAATGGGAACCCTAAAGATCTCCAGTTTGCTGTATCCACTTCCCTTTACCTCTTTGTTTTTATCCCTCCAATATCTTTATCCAGGACTGTCTTCCCATGCTATACTAATGCAATTTTGAGGTCCCTTAGGTAGACCCACTGGAAAAATTTCCCAAGACTACACTGGATGACACCAGTCAGCCAGATCTGTCATTATCCCAATTCCTTAATGGCAGTTGCTTATTCAGAGGGCAGATTGAGGCAGTTTAGGGTGACTGGATCCCTGAAAGTAAAAAGTAGGAATGTCCTTGAGTCTACCCTTACAGTGTCCACTTTGCTAGAGACCAGAGCAGGCTCCTTATCTTATCTTATCTCTTATTCTTGTCTCTTGCCTAAAGGAGTCCCTAGATCTCTTTTTGCATAAACACAGAAAGTTTTCCTTTCCTAGAATGAAGATCCCCAAAAGGATTAAACCTGATCCTGGTATTTGGCTGATTAAGTTCATCCCCAAAATTTGGCATCATGGCTGGTTAGTTCATCCCCTTTCAGCACCTATAAACAACCCCAATTTGGGTCACTTGGGTGGCTTTACCTCCTCTTGACTGCTCAGGAACAGGGGCTCTTTGTACTTTCTCCCTTTTCCTTCTCTTAATATAATGAAGTCTCTCTAAACTTAAAAAAATATCAGCTCTAGCCAGATCTGGTAGCATGTACATAATCACAGCTTTTCAAAAGGCTAGGGCAGGAGGATCAAGAGTTCAAGGCCAAACTGGCACATCGGTGGCATGTCCATTATGGGAAAAAACAGCTGCACTCTGATTTGATTCAAGACCCACACCATAGGAGGGAATTTGTGCCTGTTTCTGAAAGCCTAATCAAAAGCCTATAGCCTATGGCTCTGGGGGTCAGAGGTTATAAGCCCTATGGGGGGCGGGGGGATGGGACTTCTACTGTCATCTAGCTAAATGCCCATCAAACTGCCCAGCAAATACTTAAGCTTATGCCCACCTATTAATGCTACTCTCAGTTTTGGTCAGAGAAGCTTCTTTTCAGATGGTGGTAACCACTGGGGAGACTCAAAACTCATCAAAGTACTGAGAAAAAGTGACAATGGAGTGTTCCACACTAAGTGAGACACCTCTAACTTCATACTCTCCAAAGCTTAGGGACCATTGTGGAAGAGGTGGTGGAAAGAATTTAGGAGGCAAAGGAAGGGGAGGAGTGCTTTGCAATACTGTTTTCCAGATATAAAGTGGTTGTGACATTCATGACCGCATAGTGGCTAATGATACTTACACATGACTCGCATAATAGAAGAGGGAAAATGATGACATCAAAATAGAAGAGGGACTAGTTGAAAGAATGAAGGATCCAGTGGGAGGGTAAGAGGGAAGGGAGGATGGTGGAAGGGGATTATGCTCATAGTATACTGTCAATATGTACAGAAGTTGTAAAATGAAATAACTACCACAATCTTTTTTTGTTTGTTTGCTTTTGTTTTTCCAAGGTAGGGTCTCACTCAAGCTCACGCTGACCTGGAATTCACTATGTAGTCACACAGTCCTACTTCTGCCTCCCGAGTGCTGGGATTAAAGGTGTGTGCCACCACACCCAGCTACTACCATAATCTTATCCCCTAAAAAAGTGTTCAAGGCCAGCCTGGACTCTAGCAAGTTCAAGGCCACTCTGGACGACTTAGGGAGGAACTTTCTCAAAGCAAAGTAAAAAAGAAAGTGAGCTGAGGGTATAGGTCAGTGGTAGCACACTTGCCTAGGTTGTAAGACATTAGGCTCAATTCTCAGCACTGGTACAAAACAAAACAAAGCATGTGTTGTAGTTACCTTCGTATTGCTGGGACAAAGCACCTGACCAAAAGCAGCTGATGACAGGAAAGGTATTTTATTAGCTTACAGTCTCGAGGGGAAGTTTCATGATGGCAGATAAAAGATGGCAGAGCATAGGCTGGGCATCATTTCCTTGCCAACAGCAGGAAGAAAATAGCAGCAGAATAGTGAGCTGAACTGGAGTGAAGAGGGAGCTGGCTATCACACCCCCAACAACACATCTCCTTCAGCAAGGCTCCACCTCCCTAACTTCCAGCAGCTGGGAAGTAAGCATTCAAAACATGTGAGTTTATGGGGGCATCGAATTCAAACCACTGCAGCAACCAACAAAACACCCAGCTCTGATCTGATCAGTTCAATTGTGTATTTTTTTTTCAATTGTGTATTGTATCTATTCCTTTTGTATACCACTCTTAGCACTATATTCCAACAGGTTAGGACATTTTGAAAGAATAACATAACACAATCATGCATAATAAGGTATCTCTCAGCAAAGAATAGCAATTCATGAATGTAGTACCTTTAAGTTTTCTCTGGAGAGTAAGTAATTCTTGTATCAATTCACTGTTTTGTTTCTGGAGCTCATCTAGATGGTCACTGTTGCATTCCATTGACTTCATTTCTAGAAACAAACACAGTAACACTAAAAAGTTACTTAGGAATAAGCTTAATCAAAAGGTTAAACTATCTGTGCACTGAAACCATGCACAGAAAATGAGAAGGCACCAATGAAGAAACTGAACAGAGCAGAAACTAGACAGAGCAGGCCTGCTCATGAATTTAGTCAGTTGGTAGCTTCCCTACTACCCAAAATCATATGGAGAATCCGAGCAATCCCCACAGCATTCCAGTAGCATTCTTCACAGAAATAGAAGAAAATACAAATCTTAAAACATATAGAAACAAAAGACATATAAAAGCCATATTTTACATATTTAGGCTTTGATAAATTTAAATGTAATCAAAAACTTAAGCAGTATATATGATCATTTTAAGCTCCAATTGGATCCTCTTGGCCACTTACGAACTTTGGGTTTTTTTTTTTACCAGCATATATTAATCACCAATTTGATTGAGTTAGTTGGTAGGAAAACAAAAGGGAATGCGAAATATTCCATATACAACTAAGTGAAACAATCTTCAACAAGATAATGAGAAAGCTGTTCTTCATTATGGAGCACATTTACAACAGCATGCGCAGTGTTCACTACATGACACAAGCTTTCACAATATTGCTCTTCTCTCCCACCCCAACACCTTAGCTCCTTTTATTCCCACAGCCAGATCCAATCCAGCCTTTAATACTCTTCTTATTTTTCAAATATTTTTTTCTTCTGCTATAGCATTTGGAAATCCAATTACATGCATATTAGACTCCTTGATGGTATCCCTCACATCTCTGAAGAGCCTTTTAGTCTTTTCAAATCATTTCCCTCTCTGTTTCTGTAGTCTCTGATCTGCTGTTAATCCCTTCTAGGGAGATATTATATTTTCTAACTTCTAGAGCTCTTTTGTTTTCACAGAACACTTTTTATTGAGATATAAATCGCCTGCCATACAATTAACTCTCTTAAAAATGTACAATTAAACAGGCTTTACTATATCCGTAGTTTCCTGTACCAATTATTATTATTTGGAACTTTTCCTCACCACCCACAAAGAAACTCCATTTCTGTTAGCATTCACTGTGGTTTCCCCAACTCCTCCAACCCTAGGCATATTAGGTCCCCTAGTATACTTTCTGTCTGTATGTATACCCTATTCTTGTCATTGTGCCAAAAAGAAATCTCAATATGCAAATTTTTGTGCTCAGTTTCATATAGTATAATAATGATTTTAAGGCCTATCCATGTTGCAGCATGCATCAATGTTTTATTCTTTTCTTTTCTTCTTCTTCTTCTTATTATTTTGGTTTTTCAAGGTAGGGTCTCACTCTAGCCCAGGTTGACCTGGAATTCACTATGCAGTCTCAGATTAGCCTCGAACTCATAAAGGAATCTCCTACCTCAGCCTTCTGAGTGCTGGGATTAAAGGCATGCACTACCACATCTGGATTTTATTCTTTTTTTATACAAGTACAAGTTCTGTATTTTGTTTTGCATTCATTAGTTGATATACTTCTGGCTTCTTTACACATTGGGACTGCTATGAATACTGCTTCTATGAAGATTTGTGTACAAGTTCTGGTTTGGCACTTGTTTTCATTCTCTTAATAACTAGGTGTAGAATTGCTAATTCAAGTATTTCTAGGTTTAATTTATTGAGAAATGGCCAAACCAATTTTCAAAGTGGTTGCATTTGACATTCCTACCAGCAATGCTTGAAGCTTATAGCATCTTTATATCCTTGCCAACACTACTATCATGCACTTGATTCCTGCCACACCTGTGCTACTTCATTATGCCCTTCATTTGCATTTCCCTGCTGATTCACCTTTTCATGTTGCCATTTGTGTCTCTTTGTTGAATGTCTGATTAATTACTTTGTTCATTTTAAATCGGATTGTTTTTTTTTTTTGTTAGCTATAAGTTATTATATTCAGGATGTGAGCCCCGTATCAGATACAGATATCTTCTCCAATTTTGTGGTTCTTTTCATTTTCTAGGTAGTATTTTTTGAAACAGAGTTTTAATTTTGATGAATTCTAAATTATCTTTTCTTTGCACATATGTGAAAATGGTTCCTTAATTCAAGGTCCTGAAGAATAGACTGGTGTTTTTCTTTAAGACCCTGACACTTCTTTAATACCTCTTACACTTAGACCTTTGATCCATCTGAATTAATTTCTGTGCACTATTGATGCATAATTTGTACTTTTGCATGTGGTTATCTAATTACCTTAAAGACTACTCTCTCCCATTAAATTATGTTGGCATTCTTATAAAAAATCAATTGGATATCGATGTATAACTTATTTCTGGACTTAATTATATTTCATTGATGACTAGTCGCATCCTTTTCCCAGTGCCACATTCTCTTTATTACACTGCTTTTTAGGAAGTGTGAAATTGGAAAGTGTAAGTTTTCCAGTTCTGCTCTTTTTTTTTTCCCCCAAGATTGTTTTGGCACTCCTGAGCGAGTACTTCTGAATTTTCAGGTGAATTTTAGGACCAGTTTGCCAAATTTTCACAAATATCTGGCTAGGATTTTGATGACAGGTGCACTGGGTTTTCACATCTCATTTGACAGTATCGTCCTCAATATCTACAAACAGATTTTCTTAGCTCTTTGATTCCTATCAACAAGGTTATGTATAGTCTGCTGTAAGTAATGTTTTTGTTAAATGTATTTCCAGGCACTTATTTTTTATTTTATTTTTTGAGGTAGGGTCTCAGTCCAGGGTGATCTGGAATTCATTATGTAGTTTCAGGCTGGTTTTGAACTCACAGTGATCCTCCTACCTTGGCCTTCTGGGTGCTGGGATTAAAGGTGTGTGCCACTACACCAGGCTAAAATGGTTATATTTTAAAGACTGCATTTATACCCTATAATTTTGTTGAATTTATTGGTTTCTGTAGCTTTACTTAGATTCCTGGAACTTACACATACATGATATGTTAAACTTATTATTGCTATGAAAAATACCTATGAGAAACAGTTTAAGGGAGGAAAGATTTACTTCTTCTAATATTTCAGTCCATGGTCTTCAGGTTCTACTTGTTTTGGGCCCAATGTCGAGTAGAACACTGTGGTGGAGGGTATATCATGGAGCAAAGTGGATTACCTCAGATAAAATGGAAGCAAAAATCATCTGCCACCAAAATATAACCTTCAAAGGCACTTCCCAAGTAACCTCCTTCCTCCAAGTAGCCCTGCCTCCCCATAGTGCATTTAGCTTTGAACTCATAATCCAATAATCTGTTAATAGCATCAGTTCAGGACCCTTAACACATGAGCCTGTGGGAGACATTTCATATTCAAACTACACATGAGATAATGTTATCTTTGAACAGACATACCTTCATTTCTTCTCTTTTAATCTGGATGCCTTACTTATTTATTTTATGCTTGATTTCCTGACTAAAATCTCTACAACTGTGTTGACAGACCATTTTAAAGATCTTTGCCATGTTTTTGTTCTTAAGCAGGTAACTTTTATTCTTTTACCATTAACAATAAGGTTAGGGGTTTGGAGAGATGACCCAGCAGTTAAGGCACTTGCCTGCAAAGCCTAATATCCCAAACTTGATTCCCAGTACCCAAATAAAGCCAGATGCTCAAAGTGGTGCATATACCTGGAGTTCATTTGCAGTGGCTAGAGGTCCTGGTGCATCCATTCTCTTTCTGCTTGCAAATAAAAAAATTTTAAAAGAATAAGGTTAGCCATGGGCTTTACATAAATAGCCTTTAGCAAATTGAGGAAAGCCCCCTCTATTTTTAGAGGATGAGGATGCTGGAGTTTGTCCAAGATTTTTCTGTATCTTTGGTTATTTTTTATACCTTCCACTTAGTTTTTTATAATAATGTATTTTAATATACTCAGAATATTTCTAGGCAGTTTTCACTTTTTCCTCCAGATTGCATCATCTCTGTCATTTTCGTGTATGTTTCTATTGATTCAATTTCCTCTTGCCCAAGTTATAATTTGTTGCTTCTTCACATGTAGTGATTTTATTTTATTTTATTTTTTTACTGGATACCAGAAATTTTACGGTTAAAACATTTTTCGGTGTTTCAGCTTTACTTTCATCCTTTAAAGCGTTTGTAACATTTTTATAGGTGAGTGTATAAGAACATTTAGTCTAAGGCTAATTTAAACCTATTTTATTAAGGCAAGAGTCTTCAGTTTGATGGTGAAATCTATTATAACTTGATGGAATATCAAGTTCCATATTGTACCCTATCAGTTCTTGGAATTTTTCACTTCGTCATTCCCCAGTAGGACTTTCAGCCTTATAGTTTCTTCTTCGTAAACATAGGTTACTCTATCGCCTCTGACTTCAAGAAAAATTTCACAAATTATTTCTCTGTGTGGACCTGTCCTCTCGGTACATTGTCTTGAAAAATCTAGACTCCAAAATACTTCTCCCAGTACTACTGTCCAAAAACTGAATCTGGGTAGAAATTTAGAATAGGACTTAATTAACATGTTTCTCATATCTCTTTTTTGTTTGTTTGTTTTTCAAGGTAGGGTTTCTCTCTAGTCCGGCTGACCTGGAATTAACTATGTAGTCTCAGGGTGGCCTCGAACTCACAGTGATCCTCCTACCTCTGCCTCCCAAGTGCTGGGATTAAAGGCATGCGCCACCACGCCTGGCTTTCTCATATATTTTTTGAGTGTATTTTATTTTATTTACTTGTGTGTGTGAGAGAGAGGCAGATATAGAGAATGGATGCGCTAGGGCATCTAGCCACTGCAAACAAATTTCAGACACATGCGCCCCTAGTGCATCTGGCTTATGTGGGATCTGGGGAATTGAACCTGGGTCTTTAGGCTTCATAGCCAAGTACCTTAACCACTAAGAGATTTCTCCAGGCCTCATGTTTCTCCTGTCTCAGGGATCATAGTCTTGTATGGTTTTTTGTCCTCAATATCTAAAGATGGTTTTTTATATTCTTTTCTTTTTTTTGTTTCTTTTTCACAATTTTTATTAACATTTTCCATGATTATAAAAAATATCCCATGGTAATACCCTCCCTCCCCCCACTTTCCTCTTTGAAATTCTATTCTCCATCATATCACCTCACCATTTCAATCAGTCTCTCTTCTATTTTGATGCCATGATCTTTTCCTCCTCTTATGATGGTCTTGTGTAGGTAGTGTCAGGCACTATGAGGTCATGGATATCGAGGCCATTTTATGTCTGGAGTGAGCACATTGTAAGGAGTCCTACCCTTCCTTTGGCTCTTAAATTCTTTCCGTCACCTCTTCCGTGTTAGACCCTGAGCCTTGGAAGGTGTGATCAAGATGTTACTCAGTACTGCAGTCACTTCTTTCCAGCACTATGATACCTTCTCAGTAGTCCCAAGGTCACTGCCATCTGAAAAGAGAAGATTCTCTACCCAAAGTGAGAGTAGCATTAATATAAGGGTATGAATATTAAGAAAAGTGCTTACTGGGCAGTTTGATAAGCATAGTATACACATTTATCCAGACATCAGCAGACGTTACACCCCTAGGGCTCATGACTACCCCTGTTTTAAGTTTTCAGTATCAGAGATGTATTCTGTCCCATGGAGCGGGCCTCCAGTCCAATTGGAGAGCAACTGGTTTCCACCATGATAGACGTGCCACTATTGCACCAGTTGGCTCATTTGGCCTGGCCGGCCAATTATAAGGCTTGCAGTGTCCACTGTTGAGTATCTTCACTGGTGGTATCTCTTCTCCCATTGAACAGCATGTAGAATGGCTTCTTCCAGCTTTCTGTCAGCTGGTCTACATGGAGGAGGTTATCAGCTCAGTTCCAGCAGGATTTCTCAGTGGCCTTGCAGCCCAAGTATGTGGAGTCTTCAGCAATAGGGTCTTACCATCTATTCCTGGTGGGAAGCCAAGGGCCTCAGCAATGGCCTATAATGTTTTGGGGGTATCAGGGGCCTCCCTGGTCAACAACTCACTAGAAGGTTTCCCATCCTTGGCACTGAAAATTTTCTAGCAATGATCTATGGCTCCTGAGTGTTCCATTGTCCAAAACTGGAGGATTCCATACGATTCATTTATGTCCTCTTAGATTTTGATTAGCCCTCCCTCCACCTCTCCTTTACTTAATCTCTTCCCCGACCTCACTTTGGGCCTTTTCACCCCCGTTAATCTATTTGTCTACTTACATATATATAATACCAACCTATTAAGTACCCTCCTCCCTTCCTTTCTCTTCCCTTTATATCTCTTTTTTAGCTTACTGGCCTCTGCTACTGAGTTTTTTCCTCCTCACACAGAAGCCCAATCTCTGTAGCTAGGATCCACATATGACAGAGAACATGCGGCGCTTGGCTTTCTAGGCCTGAGTTACCTCACTTAGTATAATCCTTTCCAGATCCATCCATTTTCCTGCAAATTTCATAACATCATTGTACTTTACTGCTGAGTAAAACTCCATTGTATAAATGTGCCATATCTTCATTATCCATTCAACAGTTCAGGGACATCTAGGCTGCTTCCATTTCCCAGCTATTATGAACTGAGCGGCAATAAACATGGTTGAGCACATACTTCTAAGGAAATGAGACAAGTCCTTAGGATATACGCCTAGAGTGCTATAGCTGGGTCATATGGTAGATCAATCTTTAGCTGTTTTAGGAACCTCCACACTGATTTCCACAATGGCAGGACCAGATTGCATTCCCACCAACAGTGTAGAAGGGTTCCTCTTTTTCCACATCCCTGCCAGCATTTATGATCATTTGTTTGCAGGATGGTAGCCAATCTGACATGAGTAAGATGGAATCTCAATGTAGTTTTAATCTGCATTTCCCTGATCACTAGGGATGTAGAACATTTTTTAGATGCTTATATGCCATCCATATTTCTTCTTTTGAGAACTCTCTATTTAGCTCCATAGCCCATTTTTAATTGGCTTGTTTTATTTCTTATTATTTAACTTTTTGAGTTCTTTGTATATCATAGATATTAATCCTCTATCAGATATATAGCTGGCAAAGATTTTTTCCCATTCTGTAGGTTGCCTCTTTGCTCTATTCACAGTGGCCTTTGCAGTATAAAATCTTTGTAATTTCATGAGGTACCAGCAGTCAATCTGTGGCTTTACTGCCTGAGCAATTGGTGTTGTATTCTGAAAGTCTTTGCCAAGACCAATATGTTGAAGGGTTTCCCCTACTTTTTCCTCTAGCAGTTTCAGAGTTTCAGGTCTGATGTTAAGGTCTTTAATCCATTTGGACTTAATTATTGTGCATGGAGAGAGAGAAGAATGTATTTTCATCTTTCTACAGATACATATCCAGTTTTCCCAACACCATTTGCTGAAGAGGCTGTCTTTTCTCCAATGAGTATTTTTGGCATTTTAATCGAATATCAGGTGGCTATAGCTCTGTTCTGTTCCACTGATCTACATGTCTGCTTTTGTGCCAGTACCATGCTGTTCTTGTTACTATGGCTCTGTAGTATAGGTTAAAATCAGGTATGGTGATACCACCAGCCTTATTTTTGTTGCTCAGTATTATTTTAGATATTCGAGGTTTTTTGTGATTCCAAATGAAGTTTTGGATTGTTTTCTCTATTTCCATGAAGAATGTCATTGGAATTTTGATGGGGATTGCATTAAATGTGTAGATGGCTTTTGGTAAGATTGCCATTTTCACAATATTGATTCTTCCAATCCAGGAACAAGGATGTTTTTCCATTTCCTAGTATCCTCTGCAATTTCTTGCTTGAGTGTTTTATAGTTTTCATTGTAGAGATCCTTTACTTCCTTGGTTAGGTTTATTCCAAGGTACTTTATTTTCTTTGATGCAATTGTGAATGCGAGTGATTCTCTGATTTCATCCTCTGTGTGTTTGTTGTTAGCATATATGAAGGCTACTGATTTCTGTGTATTTATTTTGTATCCTGCTACATGGCTGTAGGTTTTTATTAGCTCTAACAGTTTGCTGGTAGAGTCTTTAGGGTCCTTTATATATAGAATCATGTCATCTGCAAATAATGATAACTTGATCTCTTCCTTTCCAATTTGTATCCCTTTTATGTGTGTCTCTTGCCTTATTGCTATGACTAAGACTTCCAGTACTATATTATTTTTTTTAAGATAGAAAGATTTTCTTTATTAATGACCCCAACCGTATTTCTTTAGATACAGGAGTTTTGAACTCAAATACTTAAAGAAGAAAACAAGTTAAGATTGCATTACCTGCAACTCATTACCAGTAACATATTGCAAAGCGAAACAGCTTGGAAAAAGAATGTGGGAAGGAAGGGGAAGAGGGAAGATAAAAAAAAAGAAATTAAGTTGATCAAGCGGATTTTTTTTTTTTAATCTTGGAAACTATAAAGTCCTTGCAAGCACAGCTCGTTTCTGCAGATTATTTTCCAAACATGTACAAAATGGAACCCGAACGGAGAATCCCTTATGAACCTGGAGAGGTGCAACATGAAGGGCTACGATGACCCAGTAGCAAGCGCTCCCGCCTTCTGTGCACAGTGCTTCCTCAGTTCCCAAGAGTTAGCGGGATGAAAACGTCTTCCCCATGATTGTTTTCATTTCTTTTTTCTCAGCATCTGGGTGTGCACGTTTGAGTACCTTGAGGAAGTCCTGAGGTCTTTGCCCACATACGTGTGTGAATATATGCCTTAGAGCACTTGATGTGGTAGTGGGTAGTCCCGGAACATGTGGATCAGGTTGATGGTGTTGTCTCAGGCATTGGCATTGGTGTGACGTGGAAACAGCATGAAGGTGATGTAGCCAATGTTGTCACCCACGGCGGCATCCGTGTCTTTCAGCTCTAGGGGAGGTTCCCTGTGGCTAAAGAGGACCTGGGGGGCTGTGTGGTTGGCTCTTCGTCCTTCTTTGAACTCCTGCATGAACACCTTCCCAATGACCACATCATCATCATCTTTAAACACCATGCTGAAGACTACTGTGACTCTGTCTTTTTTAGATTCAACATACATGGTTTCATCATCCCTATAATGAATAACTGCTCTGTTCTTGCCTTCCTTGCCTTCTTCTTGGAATTGAAAATATTTCTCAAAGACAGAGGCAAAACAATTTCTCTTCAACATCCCAGACTGATGCACAATAGAATCCTTGGATGCAGGCAGATTTTCAAGGTCATATAACAAAGAAACATTGTACCCTGATTCTGGGTTTACCAAGAAACTCCCGTATACTCTCTTTAATAACTCATCAGCACCATGTGCCTGAAGTTCCTTGTAGAATTTCAAAGAAATACTGACCATCACTTTTGTTTTGTCTCCATTAGGATTTGAAATATGATAGAGGACCCCATCAAAATCTGCAAATGTTACTTCTACTGCTTCTAGTTTATTTCTCAAAGAACAAAAAACACCTTGGTTTCACACCAGGAATAGATGGTAAGACCCAATTGCTGAAGACTCCACATACTTGGGCTGCAAAGCCACTGAAGAATCCTGCTGGAACTGAGCTGAAAATCTCCTCCATGTAGACCAGCTGACAGAAAGCTGGAAAAAGCCACCCTGCATGCAGCTTGGTTTTCTTTGTAATTTTGGAAACAGGGCCTCTCTACGAAGCCCAGGCGGACTTGGAACTGGATCTTTGGGTCCTCATGCCCCAGCCTCCCAAGTGCTGGGATTACATTTGAATGTGCTTGGACTACAGGCATTTGCCACCAAGTCCAGCATTCTTTAAGAAGCGTTTTCCAGCGGCTACATTCTCGAACTTGAGCGCGAGCGTCTCCTCGATGATGCGGTTGTTCACCTCCAGCAGGATCATGGCAGCGGCTGATTCCCGAACCCTGCACCCGCCTGCTGAGCCGCTGCCGCCGCCGCCGCCGCCTCACCGACAAGCCCCGGTCCCCGCCCAGCCCTCGGCTCTAGCCTCCACTCTCACACCCACTTCCGCTCACCAGCCTGCCCCCCAGTACTATATTAAATAAAAGTGTGGACAGTGGGCACCCTTGTCTTGGTCCTGATTTTAGTGGAAAAGCTTCCAGTTTTTCCCCATTTAGTATATATGTTGGCTGTAGGCTTGTCATAAATAGCCTTTATTACATTGAGATATGTTCCTTCTATTCCCAGTGTCTGTGGGACTTTTATCATGAAAGGGATATTGGATTTTGTTAAATGCTTTCTCTGCGTCTAATGAGATGATCATGTGATTTTTGTCCTTCAGTCCATTTATATAATGTATTACATTTATCAATTTGCGTATGTTGAACCATCGCTGCATCTCTGGGATAAAGCCTACTTGGTCAGGGTGAATGATCTGATATATTCTTGTATTCTGTTTGCCAACATTTTGTTGAGAATTTTTGCATCTATGTTCATGACGGAGATTGGTCTGTAATTTTCTTTTTTGTTCTATCTTTGCCTGGTTTTGGTATCAGGGTGATGCTGGCTTCATAGAAGGAGTTTGGTAGGATTCCTTCTTTTTCTATTTCATGGAAAAGCTTAAGAAGAAATGGTGTTATTTCTTCCCTGAAGGTCTGGTAAAATTCAGCAGTGAATCCATCTGGGTCTGGGATTTTTTTAGTTGGGAGATTTTTGATAACTGCTTGGGTCTCCATGCTTGTTATAGGTCTATTTAAGTGATTAATCTCATCTTGATTTAATTTAGGTAGGTCATATAAATCAAGGAAATCATCCATTTCTTTCAGATTTTCATACTTAGTGGAGTATATGCTTTTATAGTATGTCCCTATGATTTTTTGAATTTCTCTGGCATCTGTTGTAATGTTACCTTTTTCATCTCTAATCTTATTAATTTGTGTCTCTTCTTTCTTTCTTTTGGTCAGATTTGCTAAGGGTTTATCAATCTTGTTAATCCTTTCAAAGAACCAACTCTTTGTTTCATTGATTCTTTGGATTTTTTTTGTTTTGTTTTTATTTCATTAATTTCTGCCCTAATCTTTATTATTTCTTCCCATCTACTGATTTTTCGTTTGTCTTGTTCTTCTTTTTCCAAGACTTTAAGGTGAAGCATTAGGTCATTTACTTGTGACTTTCTAATTTCTTAATATAGGCACTTAAAGGTATAAATTTACCTGTTACGACTGCCTTCATTGTGTTCCAGAGATTTTGGTATGTTGTGTTCTCATTATCGTTTGATTCTATAAATTTTTTGATTTCCTTCTTCATTTCTTCATTGACCCAATCATCATTTAGTAATGTGTTGTTTAATTTCCATGATTTTGTGTATTCTCGATAGCCTTTCTTGCTATTGATTTGTCGTTTGATTCCATTGTGGTCAGATAGAATGCAAGGAATTATTTCAATTTTCCTGTATTTGTTAAGATTTGCTTTGTGTCCTAATATACGGTCTGTTTTAGAGAATGTCCATGTGCTGCTGAAAAGAATGTATATTCTGCAGCATTTGGATGAAATGTCCTGTATATATCTGTTAGGTCCATTTGTTTCTGTGATCTCATTTAGTCCAGATTCCTTTATGTTTATTTTTTCCCAGGGATCACCTGTTAATTGATGAGAGTGGGGTGTTGAAGTCACCCACTACCACTGTGTTTGGTGTTATCTGTGACCTTAGTTCTAATAGTGTTTGTTTGATGAATTTGGGTCCCCCATGTTAGGTGCATATGTGTTTAGGATTGTAATGTCCTCCTGTTGGAGGGTGCTTTTAATCAATATAAAGTGGCCTTCCTTATCTTTCCTAACTAATGTTGGACTGAAATCTACCTTGTCAGATATTAGAATAGTCATCCCAAGGGCACTACCATCTGAAAAGAGAAGGTTCTCTACTAAAAGTGAGAATAGCATAAATATATGGGTATGAAAATTAAGAGAAGTGATTACTGGGCAGTTTGGTGACCATGCTATATAGATTTAGCCAGGCACCTGTGGAAATTACACCCCTAGGGCTCATGACTACCCCTATTATAGGTTTTCAGTATTAGGGATATATTTCCTCCCATGGAGCAGGCCTCCAGTCAAATTAGAGGGCAGTTGGTTCCCCCTACAGACATGCAACTATTGCACCTGTTGGCTCATTTGGCCTGGCTGGCAAAATTTAAAGCCTGAAGTGTCCACTGGTGTGTATCTTCACTGGTGATTTCTCTCTCCTCCATTGAACTGCATGCAGTGTGGCTTTTTCCAGCTTTTTGTCAGTTGGTCTACATGGAGGAGGTTTTCAGCTCAGCTCTAGCAGGATTTCTCAGTAATCTTGCAGCCCAAATACGTGGAGTCTTCAGCAAGAGGGTCTTACCATCTATTCCTGGTGGGAAACCAAGGGCCTCGGCAAGGGTCTGTAATGTTTTGGGGCATCAGGGACCTCCCTGGCCAACAACTCACTGGAAGATATCCCATCCTTGGCACTGAAACTTTTCTTGTAACAATCTATGACCACTTTGTGTTCAATTGTCCAAAAAAGTAGGTTTCCATGTGACTTATTTATATGCTCTTAGATTTTGATTAGCCCTCCCTCTACCTTTCCTTTACTCAATCTCTTCCCCTGACCTCACTTTGGCCTTTTCACCCAGATTAGTCTGTTCTTCTAGTTACATATATATAATACCATCCTATTAAGTGCCCCTCCCTCCCTTTATATCTCCTTTCTAGCTTACTAGCCTCTACTCCTGAATTTTATTCCTATTCACATAGAAGTCCAATCATTTGTAGTCAGGATGCACAGATGAGAGAGAACATATGACGTTTGGCTTTCTGGGCTTGGGTTACCTCACTAACTCTAATACTTTCCAGATCCACCCATTTTCCTGCAAATTTCAAAACTTCATTTTTCTTTACTGGTGAGTAGAACTCCACTGTGTAAATGTGCCACATCTTCATTACCCATTCATCAGTTGAGGGACATCCAGGCTGGTTCCATTTCCTAGCTATTGTGCATAGAGCGGCAATAAACATGGTTGAGCAAGTTATCTCTAAGGTAGTGAGATGAGTCCTTAGGATATATGCCTAAGAGTGATATAGCTGGGTCATATGTTAGATTTATTTTTAGCTGTCTCAGGAACATCCACAATGATTTCCACAATGGCTGGACCAGATTGTATTCCCACCAACAGTGTAGAAGGGTTCCTCTTTTTCCGCATCCTCACAGCATTTATGATCATTTGTTTTCATGATGTTAGGTTATCTGACAGGAGTGAGATGGAATCTCAATGTAGTTTTAATCTGCATTTCCCTGATGACTAGGGATGTAGAACATTTTTTTAGATGTTTATATGCCATTTGTATTTCTTCTTTTGAGAAATCCCTATTTAGTTCCATAGTCCCATTTTTTTTTTAATTGGGTTGTTTGATTTCTTTTCTTTTTATTTTTTCTTGATTTGTTTTTATTGACAACTTCATGATTGTAAACAATATCCCATGGTAATTCCCTCCCTCCTCCCACTTTCCCCTTTGAAGCTCCACTCTGCATCATATCCCCTCTCCCTCTCAATCAGTCTCTTTTATTTTGATGTCATGATCTTTTCTGCCTATTATGATGGTCTTGTGTAAGGAGTGTCAGGCACTGTGAGGCCATGGATATCCAGGCCACTTTGTGTCTGGAGGAGCACACTGTAAGGAGTCCTACCCTTCCTTTGGCCCTTACATTCTTTCTGCCACCTCTTCCATAATCAACCCTGAGCCTTGGAGCATGTGATAGAGATACTGCAGTGCAGAGCACTCCTGTCACTTCTTCTCAGCACCATGGCCTTCTGAGTCATCCCAAGATCACTGTCATCTTAAAAGAGAAGCTTCTCTAACCAAAGCTGAGAGTAGCATTAATATATGGGTATGAACATTAAGAGAAGGGCTTACTGGGAAGTTTGATGAGCATGGTATATACATATAGCCAGAGAGCAACAGATATTACACCTCTAGGGCTCATGACTACCCCTGTTATAGATTTCAATATCAGTGATGTATTCCTTCCCATTGGCCAGGCCTCCAATCAAATGAGAGGGCAGTTGGTTTCCCCCACAACAGATGTGCCACTATTGCACCTGTTGGCCCATTTGGCCTGGCTGGCCAAATATAAGGCTTGCAGTGTCCACTGTTGTGTATCTTCACTGGTGATATCTCTCTCTCCCATTGAACTGCAGGCAGTGAGGCTTCTTCCAGCTTTTTGTCAGCTGGTCTACATGGAGGAGGTTTTCAGCTCAGCTCCAGCAGGATGTCTCAGTGACCTTGTAGCCCAAGTATGCAGAGTCTTCAGACAGGGTCTTACCATCTATTCCTGGTTGGCAACCAACGGCCTCGGTAATGGCCTGTAATGTTCTGGGGGCATCTGGGACCTCCATGGTCAACAACTCACTATCCCTAGCACTGAAAAATTTCTGTTATTTATTTTTCTGTGTTCTTTGTATATCCTAGATATTAATCCCCTATCAGATGTTTAGCAGGCAAAGATTTTCTCCCATTCTGTACGTTGCCTCTTTGCTCTATTCACAGTGTCCTTTCCCATACAAAAGCTTTGTAATTTCATGAGGTCCCAGGGGTTAATCTGTAGTTTTATTTCCTGAACAACTGGGGTTATATTCTTTGCCAATACCAATATGTTCTTCTCTTGTGTTAACTAGCATTTGAGTATTGTTTGTTTTTCTCAGTTCCTTATATGTGTGCTTTTCTTTCTCTTCAGCATGGAGGATTCCTTCAAGTATTTTCTGTAGAGCTGGTTTTGTCTTCAAATACTCCTTTAGCTTGCTTTTGTCGTGGAATGTCCTTATTTCTTCATCTATTTGAATGGATAGCTTTACAGGATAAAGTAACCTTGGTTGACAGTTGTTATCTTTCAGAACTTGGAATACATCACTCCACGCCCTTCTGGCTTTTAAAGTTTGTGTTGATAATCTGCTATAATCCTGATAGGCTTGCCTTTGTAGGTAACTTGATTTTTCTCTCTGACTGCTTTCAATATTTTTTCTTTGGTTTGTGTGTTTGGTAGTTTAATTATAACATGGTGAGGAGAGGTTCTTTCCAGGTTTTGTCTGACTGTGTTCTAAAGGATTCCTGTATCTGCATTGGGACCTCCTTCACAATTTGGGGGAAGTTTTCGTCTATGATTTTGTTGAAGATGCCAACTATGCCTTTGGAGCAAAATTCTTCTCCTTCTACTACGGCCTGAATTCTTATGTTTGATCTTTTCATAGTGTCCCGAATATCTTGAAATTCCCACTCATACTTTTCTATTAGTTTGTCTTTCTCTTTGTTGGACTGTATTAGATCTGCCACCTGGTCTTCTAGCTTAGATATTCTGTCCTCTCCTTCATCCATTCTACTGGTGAGATTTTCTACAGAGTTTTTTTATTTCATTAACTGTGTTCTTTATTGCTAGTAATTCCAACTGGTTTTTCTTTATTATTCTTATTTCCTTATTTATGTCTAGTATTGACCTCTTTATTTCATTAAATTGGCATTCTGTGTCTTCTTTGCTTCCTTTGATTTTTCTTTGAGTCCTTTGAACATATTTATAATCATTCTTTTGAAATCTTTCTCAGGCATTTCCTCTAACTCGTTCTCACTGGAGGTCATTTCTGATGCATTAATACTTTTTGGTGGATTCATATTGTCTTGATTTTTGGTGTTTCTTATGTTATAATGTATATATTTTTGCATCCTGGATTATTTAATGATTGGATTTTCTAGTCAGCTGGGTATTAATAGATGTATCAATCAATCTGATGTTATATATCTTCAGGGTAGGAGCTTAAGGTGCTAGGTGTGGCTCTTAAGACTTAGAGTAACCACAGAAGTGACTCTAGGTGTTGGGTTTTTCCTGCTATGAAAGTATTCAAGTAGGCTGAGTGGAACAAAATCCAGGCAAATTCTAAAATTTAACCAAACAATGTACCCATTCAATGAAAAACAGCACAGAGTATTTATGCAAGAGTAGGTATTATGTCTAAAGATGTCTATTGCCCCACACCCTTAATCTTGTCAAATGGGAGGCTAATATTTCTTGTCTGTAGAGAGTTCCAAGTCAACTTGAGACCAAGTGAGACCCTTCCCCAATGAAGGACAGAAGAGGAAATGAAGGCACTACAAATCAGTAAGCAACAAATGACAAGCCCAAAATATGGCTTATTTAAGAATGGAAAATCCACCATCCATCAGATTTAACATATAATTTACCCTGACATGGAAGGTGCAATTACCACTTCCAATTCAAGCCTATATACCAGGCTTATTTGGAGGATACTGACCTGGTGTAATCCCAGTTACCTTTTGGGATGGCTTTGGTGTTAATTATGCTGTGCGCCTACTTGAGTCCCTCCTTGTTGCACTGTGGGATTAGGTAGGCTGGCTGGGTCGGTGGGTAGCTGCTCTGATCGTCTGTGCCGGGTGCTGTGTAATTGAGCTCCCTTCCCCAGGTCTCTGGTGCTTGCACTGTTGGTGGGGAAGTGGAGGCTGTGGATGGTGGCTGAAGTTCTCCCACTGGTCCTCGTGATTCTCTTCCTCATGAGCCACTCTGTTGGTCACTGCTGTCCTCCCTTCACATTTCTTGAGTTTGTGAGGAGGCCGGTATAAGTGGAAAATCTCACTTGGCTCTTCCTGCAGCCCAGGCCGGGCCTTGCGGCTATGGCCATGTGGACCTGGTGCCACTGCTGCTGGAGCCTCTCCTGCCTACTTTTGTGGTCTGTAGACACTCTGGATCACTCCTACTTCTCTGCTGCAGTTGATAATTTCTTTATTTTTTATTTTTTATTGACAAGTTCCATAATTGTAAACAGTATCATATAGTAATTCCCTCCCCACCCACTTTCCCCTTTGACTCTCCACTCTCCATCATATCACTCCCTGTCTCAATTAGTCTCTCTTTTGCTTTGATGTCATGATCTTTTCCTCCTATTATGATCATCTTGTGTAGGTAGAGCAGGCACTGTGAGGTCATGGAGATCCAGGCCATTTTGTGGATAATTTCTTATACATCTCACTTTTTAGTAGAAGAGTGCATTTTGCTTTCCCCACCCCTCCAGCCCCCAGGCTGATTTGGTTTGGTTCTATGCTGCCATCTTAACCAGAAGTCTTATCTCTAAGTTTTTAAGAAACTGCAGAACAACTGTCCAAAAGTGACTGCACCATTTACTTTCCACTTTTATTAGTACCACATGGGGTTCAAATGCTACACACTCTTGTCAACACTTCACATGGTCAGTCTTTTCAATTCTGACTACACACATAATGATTGCTCAGTGTGTCTTTAATTTGTATTCTCATGAGTGAAGATACTGAGCTCCTTTCCCATGTGGTTTTCTTTTTCCACCAGTACTCTACTGTGAAGTTCAAAACTCTCCCTCTAATTAGCCTTGAGTTTACTGCATTCTGAGTAACAGCATCATGGCACAGGCATTGGCTGCAACCATTTTCCCTAAGTTTGCAGTTTGTCTTAATTTTCATAAGTGCTTTTTTCAATTTAGTTTATAGCTTGTGTGTTTTCTTCTCCAAAGTTCATGTTTCTTGTGCTCTCCTTGAGAAACTGCTGTCTATTCCAAACGGGCTCAGATGTTCTGCTATGTTTTCGTCTAGGAGATTCATACTTGCATTTAATGTGTAGGCATAAGTCCCGTTGGAGCCTATATATATATAGTTTTTCGAGGTAGGGTCTTACTCTAGCCCAGGCTGATCTGGAATTCACTATGTAGTCTCAGGGTGGCCTTGAACTCACGGTGATCCTGCTACCTCTGCCTCCCAAGTGCTGGGATTAAAGGTATGTGTCACCACACACAGGAATTTTTATTTTTTTATTTTAAGAAATATTTATTTGAGAGAGAAGGGAAAATGAGAGAGAATGTTCATGCCAGGGCCTCCTACCCCTATAAACGAACTCCAGACTTATGTGTCACTTTGTGCATCTGGCTCTACATGAGTACTGGGTAAGTGAACTAGGCTATCAGGCTTTGCAAGCAAGTACCTTTAACCATTGAGCCCTCCCTCCATCCCAGAGTTAATCAAACTTGGGCCATCAGGCTTTAAAATCAAGCACCTTTAACTACTAAGCCATCTCTCCAGTCCTTGGAGTTAGTTTTAATAATAGGGTGTGGTAATAATAAAGGACCATGGTTGGCAGTAGATGTTCAATTTTTCTAGCACACTTAATGAAGACTTTGCTTTCTTCTACTGAAATGTAATGCCATTTTTTAAAAACATATTGACCAGATGTCTATTTCTGGACTCTTCTGTCCTAATGTTCTATAGTCTTACTGTTTAGCTCGCTACACATAGTCTTGATTCTCAGTGGACCTTATCATCAACATGCATAAAGTTTTTCTAACTTTTTAATTTTCTATTTGAGTTCTTTAAATTTTAAACTTACTTCTTTCTACTTCATCTGGGCTTAGTTGATTTTCTTTTTATTAGCTCCATCATGTAAAACTTTACATCATTGATTTTACAACATTCTCTTTTTTTGAACCAAGCATTAAATGTTACCCATGTATCTCTGAACACTGCCTAATCAATAAAGCTTTGGTATATTGAATCCATGGTATGACTCGGTTCAAATTTTTGTGTTGTTTTCTATGTAGGGTCTCACTCTAGCCTAGGCTGACCTGGAACTCACTCTGTGGTCCCAGGCTGGCCTTGAACTCACACTGATTTTCCCACCTCTGCCTCTCAAGTGCTAGGATTAAAGGCATGTGCCACCACACCTGGCTCAAATTATTTTATTTTTTATTTTTATTCTTTTGGTTTTCTGAGGTAGGGTGTCACTGCAGCTCAGGCTGACCTGGAATTCAGTATGTAGTCTCAGGGTGGCTTTGAACTCATGGCAATCCTCCTACCTCTGCCTCCCAAGTGCTGGGATTAAAAGTGTGTGCCACCACGTCCAGCTTTCAAATTATTATTATTATTATTATTGTTTTTTGAGGTAGGGTCTCACTCTGGCCTAGGCTGACCTAGAATTCACTATGTAGTCTCAGGGTGGCGCTGAACTCACAGTGATCCTCCTACCTCTGCCTCCTGAGTGCTGGGATTAAAGGCATGCATCACCATGCCCAACTTTGAAATTATTTTTTTAATTACTTTTCTAAAAATAAAATAAATAAATAAAAAATTGAATTCCAGGTCAGCCTGGGCTAGAGTGAAACCCTGCCTCGAAAAACAAACAGAAAAAATTACTTTTTCTTTCCCCTCTGGCCTATGAATTAGCTAAGTGTGGTATTTAATATCTAAGTGCTTATAGAGTTGTGTTGGCTATTTTGTTGTTAATGATTTTTAGTTATGCTCTTGTGACTAGAGGATACATTACATTATTTCAATCTCCCTAACTGACTTTTCATTTAAAATTTCTCCTCATTATGTCTGGTAATATTTTTTTTAAAAAAATTCACTTACTTATTTATTGGTGAGAGACAGAAAAGCAGATATACAGAGTGGCCATTCCAGGGCCTCCAGCCACTGCAAACTCTAGACACATGCACCATCTTGTGCATCTGGCTTATGTGGGTACTGGGGAATTGAACCTGGGTCCTTAGGCTTCATAAGCAAGTGCCTTAACTGCTAAACCATCTGTTTTCTCAGCCATTGGGTTTAAACTTCTTTACATCATTTACAAAATATTTAATTAATTTATCTGAGAGAGAGAGAGAGAGAGAGAGAGAATGGGTGTGCCAGGACCTCTAGCCACTGAAAACAAACTCCAGATGAATATTTCACCTTGTACATCTGGCTTACGTGGGTTTTGGAGAATCGAACCTTGGTTCTTAGGCTTCACAGGCAAGAGCCTTAACCATTAAAGCCATCTCTCCAGCCCTGTATCATTATTTTTTAACAAATCCCCTGTGAATGGGGCTGATGTTCTTGCTGGATTCACTGTCAGAAGCACTGAGATAGAGAAAGCAATCATAGCACACAAAATCCCTTCCATGTATCACTTTATTTTTTTTGCAACTATCTCTTTTAAATATTTTACTTATTTATTTATTTGAGAGAAAAAAGAAAGAGACAAGCGGATAGAGAAGTGGGGGGGAGAGAGAGAGAGAGAGAGAGACAGACAGACAGACAGAATGGGTGCACCAGGGCCTCATGAACTCGAGATGCGTGGGCCACCTTGTGCATCTGGCTTACGTGGGTCCTGGGGAATCCAACCTGGATCCTCAAGCGCCTTAACTGCTAAGCCATCTTTCCAGCCCAAGTATCTCTTTAAAGAAAAACTTAAAAAAAATTTACTTGCACTTGTATGTGGGGGAGGGGGTGTATCAAGGCCTCTTGGCATTGCAATGGAACATCAGATGCTTCTGGCACTTCTTACATCAGCAGAGAGTCTCCTTGTATCTTTACAGTTTCTTTAGACTCTTCTGTATAGCATATAGCTGAGTTTGGACACTATTCTGATAAGCTCTGTCATTTAATTGGTTAACTCACTAAAATTTGTTATGACTATTGATTTAGATGGGCTTAGGTCTACCATCTTATTATTTGTTCTGTGTGGGTTTTGTTCAGATGTTCCCCCTTCCCCATTTTCATTCAGACTAGGTAGACTTTTAGGATTGTTTCTATCTACTATCCTCTAGCAATGTGTCTCTCCATTTTCCTCCATAATTGTTCTAGGAAATAAAGTAAACTCTTGTTAGCAAAGATAAACACCATAGCAGCTCCACAAAACCATGGTCTGGAGATAAAACTTAGGATAGGAATTTAAAACTGTTCACTTTGGTCTCAGAAAAATCCATAATCCTCAGAAAATGATTCAGTCAAGCTAGAGGGCCAGTAAGAAGCTTGAGAATTCTGTTTCTTAGCAGTTTCAGGAAAATTCAAAAGAAGAGAAATTTTTAGTGCAAAAAGATGTGGCAGTATGGCTTTTTCCTAGTGGAATTAATCTCAGCAAGATTAACTC
This sequence comes from Dipus sagitta, assembly GCA_036346955.1. Classification (NCBI taxonomy): domain Eukaryota; kingdom Metazoa; phylum Chordata; class Mammalia; order Rodentia; family Dipodidae; genus Dipus; species Dipus sagitta. The sequence goes on from CM070770.1 coordinate 18,622,890, forward strand.
ACAAAGAGACTCACAAAGTAGTTAAGAGAATTGTATTTCCATAAACACAGTGATAGTAGAAAAAAAATGACAAAAGGATCCTTGGATACCCAAACTTCCGTAGACCAGAGACAGGCTCAGAGAGTAGCAGTTTCAGGAACAAGACATCATTTATATTTTATTTTTATCTATTTACTTATTTGACAGAGAAAGAGGGAGAGGGAGAGAGAGTGAAAGAGAGAGAGAGAGAGAATGGGCATGCCAGGGCCTCCAGCCACTGCAAACGAACTCCAGACGTGTGCGCCCCCTTGTGCATCTGGCTAACATGGGTCCTGGGTAAACAAACCTGGGTCCTCTGGCTTTGCAGGCAAACACTTTAACCACTAAGCCATCCCTCCAGCCCCAATACATAATTTATAAAGAAAAGGAATGAGGGCTGGAGGGATGGCTTAGCAGTTAAGGCATTTGCCTGCAAAGCCAAAGGACCTAGGTTCGGTTCCCCAGGACCCATGTAAGCCAGATGCAAGGTGGTACATGCATCTGGAGTTCATTTGTAGTGGTGGAGGCCCTGGTGCACCCATTCTCCATCTCCCTCCCTCTCTCTCTCTCTCTCTCTCTGATTCTTCTCTTAGTCTCAAATAAATAATATAAAATAAAATATTTTTAAAAAGAATAATAATGTCTTCAGCAGTAGGATTTTACTACTAACCTATGGTGGGTCCTCAAGCACTCTGACATAAATCTGTCTTCTTTTGGGAAACCTTGTAGGTCTCTGTGATCAAAAGCTCACTGTGGATGATTACCACCTGTTGGTACCGGGAATTATAGGTCAGCGACCAAGAAGAAAAAGGAAGAACCGGATAAGTGTTATAAAAGAGATGGAGAGATGAGAGAGAGAGAGAGAGAGAGAGAGAGAGAGAGAGAGAGGGAGAGAGAGAGAAATAGGAGGAGATAACAAATAGTTTTTGTCATACCCTCTCCAGGGCCTTGTGAATCTGGTGTTCCCAGGGCCTGGTGGAGGTTCAGCTATTTGGTCTGTCTTTTAAGATGTACAGTTTTACGGTACCATTGCCTTTTTGGGTCCAGTTTTGTGTACCCCCTCCCTTCCTTACCCTCCCCTCCCTCCCCACCCTCTCTATTGCCCAGTCCTGGAGATGCTTGATAGGTATGTCGACGACTTGGGTAGATTCAGGTTAGGAGCTGTAGATGAGTGAAACTGTGCAGCGATTATCTTTCTGTGATTGGGTGAGGTCACTGAGAACGATCTGTTCCAGGCTCGACCATTTGTCTTCAAATTTCATTGTGTCATTTTTCCTTACTGCTGTGTAGAATTCCATCATGGAGATATACCACATCTTAGTTATCCATTTGTCTAGTGATGGACATCTGGGTTGATTCCAGCTCTTGGCTATTATGAATTGAGCATCTATAAACATGGTTGAGCAAATATCTCTGAGCTGAGGCATGGAGCTTTTAGGGTATATGCCCAGTAAGGGAATAACTGGGTCTGTCGATAACTCTATAGTCAGTTTTTATGTATTTTTATTTATTTATTTATTTGAAAGTGACAGACAGAGAAAGAAAGAGGGAGGAAGAAAGGGAGGGAGACAGAGAGAGAGAGAGAGAGAGAGAGAGAGAGAAATGGGCATGCCAGGGCCTCCAGCCACTGCAAATGAACTCCAGATGTGTGTGCCCCCTTGTGCATCTGGCTAACTTGGGTTCTGGGGGAACTGGGTTCCTTAGGCTTCACAGGCAAGTGCTTAACCACTAAGCCATCTCTTCAGTCTTACAGTCAGTTTTTTTTCAGGAGCCTCCATATTGCTTTCTAAAGTGGTTGTACCATCTTACATTCCCACCAACAGTGGATGAGGGTTCCTATTTATCTACATCCTCACCAGCATTTATTTTCATTGGATTTTTTAATATATATTTTTGTTTGTTTATTTTTTTATTTATTTATGTGAGAGTGACAGAGAGAGAAAGAGGCAAATATAGAGAGAATGGGTGCTCCAGGGCCTCCAGCCACTGCAAACAAACTCCAGACATGTGTGCCCCCTTGCGCATCTGGTTAACGTGGGTCCTGGGGAATCAAGCCTCGAACCAGGGTCCTTAGGCTTCACAGGCAAGTGCTTAACCGCTAAGCCATCTCTCCAGCCCTTCATTGGATTTTTTTGATGTTTGCTATCCTTACTGGGGTAAGGTGGAATCTCATAGTAGTTTTAATTTGCATTTCCCTGATGATTCAGGATGATGAACATTTCCTTAGGTGTGTGTTTGCCATTTGTATTTCTTCCTCTGTGAACTGCCTGTCCAGTTCTTTGCCCCATTTTGTGAGTGGGTTGTTTGACTTTTCATTGTTTAGGTTTTTGAATTCTTTGTAGATTCTAGAAATTAGGCCTCAGTTGGATATTCAGCAAATATTTTCTCCCATTCTGTGGGTAATCTACTGGCTCTGCTTATTGTATGTTTGTCTGTGAAGAAACTTTCCAGCTTCATAAGATCCCATTGGTTGAGTGATTGTTTAAGATCCTGTGCTACTGGGGTTTTGTTCAGGAAGTCTTTTCCCATTCCTAGATCGTGGAATGTTCCTCCTAACTTTTCTTCCAGTAGTAGCCAAGTCCACCATACACTGTTGGTATGTAGCATGGAGTGACATGGCTGGAAGCTGGAAAAGAGTCAGTCCCCAGACAGTGTGTCTAGTGCCAGAAGGTGCTACATGAGCAACTGGGGGATAAAGACCAATATCTGCCCAAGCAATGCATGGTCTAACTTACTTAGCAGCAAACAACCTGACGTGATGCTCATACAAGTGCAATAGTGGCACATAGCCATGGTGGGAAACCAACTGCTCTCAATTTGGCTAACTGATCTGCTTAGTGGAACAGAACCCATAGCTGGAGCTGGGAAACAAGTCAGAACCATATCCAAAAATGAACTTTCTCTCCACTAAACTATCTCTAAAAAACAATGGTTAACACATCTACTTGGTGCTACCTTTAATCTCTGTTGGAGAATCTGCTTCTCTTTTTCAGATAGACACAGGTCCTAAGGAGAGAACCACCCCATTATACCTCAAAAGGGTCCCAGCTGAAACTAAGAATAATTGGAGAAACATGCAAGAATACTGTTTTCTTGGCAAACCGGGAACCAGCACAATGGTGAAGGAGATAGACACAGAGCAGCAATCAACTCCTACCAAACCAGATATCCAAAGACACAGAGGCACCCAAGATCTCAACACAGAAGCAGACCTAAAATGAACCCAACATGGCTCAGGGAAATTTGCAAAGAGGGGGCGGAAAGAATGTCAGAGCCACACGTTGGGTCATGACATATAGAGACATTTCCTCCTATCCGAAACTAAAGGCTAACCCCCACAATGCATGACCCATATACCCCAACAAGGAAGGTCCCTGTAGAGCAGGGAGGAGGCTAACAATGGTACCAACTTGAATGTATTCATTACCTACAAAAAAAAAAATTAAAAAAAGAAGAAGAATGACTCAGGGAATGGACACAGCAGTAACGGGGGGAGGGGGAGCTAAGGCTATGGAAAAATCTGTTAAGGAGGGGGACCATATCCTAATTAAGGAAATCTTAGAATGTCTGTAACTGGACTTAAGAATGGCTATGGGCAATGATATTCATGTGTTCCCTTTTTGAGCTTTTATTCCGTGTATAATGGACACCTGAAGGGATAACTATTCTGTACACTGAGATTTTCATACCAAGAAAACATATAATGGAGGAATAATACAAAGAAAAACTATCAAACATTCTCATCTGCAATTGGATCTGATTTAGATGAAGGGATACTGAACTCTAAATTAATGTTAGGAAAAAATCTGAAGATTAAAGCCTGCTTTGTTTTTGATTTCCCTTTTCCTTGTATATTAAAGTTCTTTTGTTTGTCCTAAATATTTCTTTCATTCCTCTATTTCTTAGCAAGTGCTTTAATGAAGTATTTTCACAGACAGCGACAACTTGCATATTCCTGAAGTTAAATTTCCCTGCCCTTCTGTAAGCGTACTTCCTGCCTCATACTAGACTGATGATGAAGTTCACAGTACTCATCCTCACCTCATTATAGTTTCTACCACATTTCTTATACATTTATGTCTTACTCTTTTAAATTTCATACCCCTGGGACCTAGAACAGTACCCATGATATAAAATATAGTAAACAGATATTTATATTGGACAAATGATCAAATTCACAGTTCACTTCATAATTCTAAATTTGAAGCTGCTCACAACAAAAATATATAAAATAAATTCATTAAGAGAATCAAGGTAAAAGAAAAGGAATAATACAATCTGCTTAGTAAGAGAGTTAAATTTCCTGAAAAATTCATTTAGTCAAAATGACTTGCTTTAGCCTGGCAGAGTGGTGGATGCTTGTAATCTCGGCACTTGGGAGGCTGAGGTAGGAGGATCACTGCAAATTCCATGCCAGCCTGCTACGAAGCAAAGCCTATTTTAGCAACACGGTGAGCTCATCTCAAAAAGAAACTAACAGAGCCTCCTTTATACAAGCCAGACAGAAGAGGACCTACTATGCATTCCTACCCCTTTTCAAAATGTTGGCCTGGTTCTCCAAGTCAGATATTTCCATCTGGACATTTTCTTTCATCAAAAGCTCTCTTTTCTTTGTTATTTCATATTCATTATTGAAATCTGTAATTTCCTTCATAAATTTCTCTTCTTCCTCTGTTGCTTTTCTTTTTGTAGCCTCCTGAAAACAGAAATAAATGATGAAATACAGTTGTTGGCTGAAATGTTTTTCTTTAATGATTTAAGACACAATCATTTAGAATTTTTAACACAATTATGGTGAGTTCAATGCTAAATGTCCCCCACATCCTCATTTGTTTGTGATTAAGTATCATACTTAGTCTACAGCTGAGGGAGCCTGTGGAGATGGAGTACTGCTGGAGGTGTGCCACTGGGCACAGGCTCTGAGGTTCACTGATCTGGCCCCACTGGGTATTCAGTGCTAGCTCTCTCTTGCTGCTTCCTCCCTGCTGGTGTGACACTATGTTCCACCCCAGCTGTCTGCTCTGCATGCTTTCCTCACCGTGACAAGGCGTCCCCTCAAAACTGCAAGCCAACCAGCCCCAGGTGATGGTGACAAACATGGTGATTAATCAAAACCTATCAAAACAGAACTCCAGGGCTGGAGGGATGGCTTAGTGATTAAGGTGCTTGCCTGCAAAGCCAAAGGACCCAGATTTGATTCCTCAGGACCCACGCAAGCCAGATGTGCAAGGTGGCCCATGTCTCTGGAGTTCATTTGCAGCTGCTATAATGGCCTGCCCACTATAAAAAACAAATAAACAAAAACAGAAATCCAGAGGCTACAGAGAACTCAACACTAAATTAGACTGCCAACAGGTTGGCTATGGCTCAGGGATAACTGCAGAAGAGGGGGCGGAATGACTGTAAGAGCCACAGAGTGGGTAGGAATATCCCAAGGCATGGTCCCCGCTATCCCACAGAGGACTGACTGAAGCCTTTATGGCCCTTCAGTGAATATCACCATCCCACTGAGGAGGGTCTCCAGGGTACCAGGTGCTAGGGTAAGGGGATAAAAAAGAATAACTTGTTATAATTAATATAAAATAAAAACTAATATTAAAAATGGGCATATTTAAGCCAAAAAAAGCTCCCCCGAAAACAAACCAACCAACCAAAACAACTAGCCAAAGTAAAGCCACACCGCTTCTGCCCAGATGCTTTAGTCCTGCAACTAGAAGGTAACTGCTGCAAAACTTACCAACTATGCTCTGGCACTACTACAAAGCTGCTCAATTTCTTCAGTAATATATATATATATATATATATATATATATATATATATATATATATATGTATTTTTAAATTTAGGTTGGTACTTAACTATTTCCACATGAAAGATTTATCATTAGACTTTTGAAGTAGGAGTTGCACCACTCATTATTATACTTTTGTGAATTAAACTTTATAATCATATATGCCATTTTGTCATTATAATACACAGTTGGGTGGTAGAATAATAACTAGAGCAAAATTTAACTCTATACTCAAGTTGAGCATGGTAGCACAGGCCTGTAATCCCAGCATTTAAGAGACTATGCTAGGGGATCACCATGAGTTTGAGGCCAGTCTAGGCTACAGAGTGTTCCAGGTTAGCTTGGGCTAGACAGAGATGCTACTTAACAACAAGGAGCTAGGCATGGTGATGCATGGCTTGTTTTTAAATTTAAATATTTTATTTATTTATTTATTTGAGGGGGGTAGAGAAAGAGGAAGAGAGAGAGAAGCAGACAGAGAGGGAATGGGTATGCCAGGGCCTCTAGCCACTGCAGACAAGCTCCAGATGCATGTGCCACCTTGTGCATCTGACTTATGTTATGTGGCTTCTGGGGAATTGAACCTGGGTCCTTAGGCTTTGTAGGCAAGTGCTTTAACCACTAAGTTGTCACTCCAGCCCCAGTGCATGTATGTATTCCCAGATCCTGGTAGGCAAAGGTATGAGGATTGCTGTGAGTTTGGGGCCAGCCTGAGATTACTTAGTGAATACCAGGTCAGCCTGATTAGAGTGAGATTCTACCTCAGACAAACAAAGAAAGAAAAAAACAAATAAACAAAAAACTCTATATTCAAGGAATTGCTGCTGCTTTTTTATTTATTTATTTTATGAGAGAGAGTGAGAGACACAGAATTGGTGCACCAGGTCTTCTAGCCACTGCAATCGAACCCAGACAGTTGCAACACCTTGTGCACATGCGTCACTTTGTGTCTGGATTATGTGGATTCCAGAGAGTGGAAGTTGGGTCTTCAGGTTTTGCAGGCAAGTGCCTTAACTGCTAAGCCCTCTCTCCAGCCCTGATTGCTGTTTCTTTTTCTTTTCTTTTCTTTCTTTTATTTTACTGTTTCTTTTTGTTTGTTTTGTTTTTTGATGTAGAGTCTCACTTTAGCCGAGGCTGACCTGGAATTCACTATGTAGTCTCAAGCTGGCATTGGACTCATGACAATACTCCTATCTCTGCCTCCCGAGTGCTGGGATTAAAGGTGTACACCACCATGCCAGGCTTTTTTTTTTTTTTTTTTTTTTTTTTGCTGCTTCTTAAGAATAAAAAGCAAAAACAGGGAGACTACCGGCCAAGATGGCGACCACCTAACTATGCTGCACATCACTGGGAAAGAAAGGAAAGACATTAAGGGTTCACTGGGTCTTTTAGGGGAAAGTAATCTCCAATAGATTGCCAGTGGGAGGGCACAGAGGAGAAAAACAGGGAATGGGCGGGTAGCCCACCCCTCCCCCCAAGTAGCCACCACACCCACAGTCCCAGCTTCAGGAAACTCCCACACTTACTGTAGGAAAAGGGTCCCAGGCCAACATAGTTCCACTTGCCTCACTGCATGGGGCGATCACCCTGCTACCCCTGGCCACGAGTGACTGTGGCCAGGCTACACCTGCTGGCCCATTAGAGCTCAGGCTCCTTTGATCAATTGGCGCCACCACCTCTCAGATCCCTGCTTGTGGAAGTTTAGCCTGCTCCGCCTACTTGCTCACTTACTGCTCTGGCCGCCGCACGTTCACACAGGAGCGAGGCCCATCCCAACTCCCCACGTGAGCTCAGACTGTGTCTGTGGCTTACTCGAGCTCAGGTGCCATCCCCTCCCTGTCTGCCACGCCAGCCGACCACCATTGTCCTATTGCAGGGGAGCACAGAGTGCTTCCAGGTCCCAGTGTTCTGCCACACCAGAGTATGGGCTGCTTCAGTGCTTGGTGCCTCAGTGCCCCTCCTAGCGCGAGCGCAGGAAGCTTTGGCACATTACCACATGAGAGCTCAAGCAACTTTGGCACCCCAGCCAGGCAGGAACTCAGGCAGCTTTGGCAAGAGAGAGCCAAAGCCCAGGCTGCTTGGCAACTGCCTCAGGCTGCTTCAGATTCCCATTGTGCTTGATCCCAGGCTGACCCACCCACCTAAAACATGCCCATACACTGTGATGGGCAGACCACAGCGCAAAAGAAATAACATGAAAAACCAAATGCAAGAAAATCCAGTTAGATCACACAGTCTTACAATGAACATCTCTAATCAAAACATAGAAGAGTCATTAGGATCAGAACACCAAAATGAAGCTATGAGCAATGCAACCCTGACCAAGCTACTGGTAGAACTTGCAGAAAAGCAACAAAGGACCGATAATCATGTAGATGCTGCCATCAACTAGACTAGACCTAATAGATAAGAAAATGGAAGGAGTTCAAAGACAGTTAAGAGATATGAGGGAGAGTGAAAAAAAAAAGAGGACCTCAAAAATCAGCTGGCGATGCTAAATGAAAACATAAAGAAATGTAAGGATTAATTCCAAGAAGCATCAAGAAAATCAGAAAATGATGTGAAAAGGGAGCTTGACAGAGTGATGTAAATCATACATAGAAAAGTAGAGAAAATGCAAACCTAATTGAACAAGTCCAAAACTCTCTAGAAGCTCTCAAGAATACAGTCAGCCATGTGGAGGCTAGAAACTCTGATCTGGATGACAAGATGGAGGAAATAGTTCGAGAGGTCAAAAATTTCAGTGAGTTCAAAAGTTTCTGTGAACAGAACATGAGGGAATTGTGGAATACACTTAAACGTCCTAATATGAGGATCATTGGAATACCAGAAGGCGAAGAAATTCAGACCAAAGGCATGGAAAACTTATTTAACAAAATAATTGAGGAAAACTTCCCTAGTATCTTAAAAGAAAGGCCCATCAAGATACAAGAAGCCAATAGAACTCCAAACAGACTGGACCAAAAGGAGAAACTCTCCAAGACATATTGTCATTAAGACTCTAAACACTGACACCAAAGAGAAAATCCTAAAAGCAGCTAGGGAAAAACAGCACACCACTTTTAAAGGTAACCCCATCAGAATTACTACAGACGTCTCAATGGAAACCCTGAAAGTTAGAAGGGCCTGGAATGAAACATTGAAAAGTCTAAGAACCTGTGGCTTCCAACCCAAACTACTCTACCCAGAAAAAGTATCCCTCATAATAGATGGTGAAAGAAAAAACATTCCATGACAAAACTCAGCTTCACAAATACTAGAACACAAAACCAAACCTATAGAGAGTATTTAAGGAAATTCTCCACAGAGAAGAAAAATAATAATCAACCTCATATGCCTACAAAAAGCAAATCACAATAACCAAACACAGAGTAGGCACAAAAACCTTCAAAGTCCATGAAAACACCAAACCACATATACCATCACAATATGGCAGGGATCAAATCAAATCTCACAGTCATTACCGTAAATATTAATGGCCTAATTCACCCATCAAGAGACACAAGCTAACAGGATGGATCAAAAAATTAGACCCCTCAATCTGCTGTCTTCAAGAAACCCACTGCACCACTAAAGACAGACACCTCCTCAGGGTGAAAGGGTAGGAAAACAATATTCCAAGCAAACGTGAATAAGAAACAAGCAGGCATAGCTATATTAATATTGGATAAAATAGACTTCAAACCAGAAAGAATCAAAAAAGACAAAGAAGGTCACATCCTACTTATCATGGGAATGATCCATCAAGAGGATATTACAATCATAAATCTGTACACACCAAACACAGGGGCACCACAGTTCATAAACCAAAACCTACTTGACAATAAAACAGAAATAAGCACCAACACCATCATAGTTGGGGACTTCAATACACCATTATCAGTAATAGACAGATCATCCAAACAGAAACTCAACAGAGAAGTAAGAGAGCTCAACAAAACCATAGATCACCTAGACCTAACGGACATCTACAGAACTTTCCATCCCAAATCCACAGACTACACATTCTTCTCCACAGCCCATGGAACATTCTCTAAAATAGACCATATACTGGGTCACAAAGACTGCCTCCACATATTTAGGAAGATTGACATAATTCCCTGCATGATATCAGATCACAATGCTATATTGCTAGAAATCAACAACAAAAGACCCACCAAGAATCCCAACGGCACCTGGAAACTGAACAGCACACTTTTAAACAATAAATGAATAGTGGATGAAATAAAAAATGAAATTGCAAAATTTCTGGAATTGAATGACAATGAGAGCACATTGTACCAAAACTTATGGGACACAATGAAGGTGGTCCTCAGGGGAAAATTCATAGCACTCAATGCCTTCATAAAAAAAGACAGAGAGATCCCAAATCAATAACCTAACCATCCACCTAAATGTACTGAAAAGCAAAAAAAATCCAAACCAAAGAGCTCCAGAAGGAAAGAAATAATTAAAATCAGAGCAGACATTAATGAATCGGAAACTAAGAAAATAATAAAGACAATTGACAGAACAAAGAACTGGTTCTTTGAAAAAATAAACAAGATTGACAAACCCCTGGCCAATCTGATCAAGGAAAAAAAAAAAAGAGAGATGCTTCAAATTAACAAAATTCAAAATGAAAAAGGAGGGATCACAACAGACATAAGTGAAATTGGGAGAATCATCAGGACTTATTTCAAAAACCTCTACTTCACAAAACTGGATAATGTGGAGGAGATGGATAAATTCCTGGACTCATACCATCTATCAAATCTAAACTCAGAGCAGATTAATCTCCTAAACAAAACTATCACACTCATTGAGATTGAAAAATTATTTTAAAAATCTCCCTGAAGAGTCCAGGACCAGATGGCTTCTCAGCTGAATTATGTCAAACCTTCATGGAAGAACTCAAACCAATCTTCCTCAAACTGTGCCACACAATTGGAGAACAGGGAAAGCTACCCAACTCCTTTTATGAAGCTAGTATCACCCTAAATCCAAAACCAGGCACAGAAGCCACAAGAAAAGAAAACTACAGGCCTATTTCCCTGATGAACTTAGATGCAAAGATCTTGAACAAAATCCTCGCAAACCGAACCCAAAAATACATCAAAAGCATTATAGATCTTGACCGAGTGGGATTCATCCCAGGAACACAGGGGTGGTTCAACATATGGAAATCTGTCAATGTAATACACCACATAAGCAAGGTTAAACACAAAAACCACATGATCATTTCAATAGATGCAGAAAAAGCCTTTGACAAGATACAACATGACTTCATGATCAAAACATTGTAGAGAATTGGCATGGTTGGTTAATAGCTTAACATAATAAAGGCAATATACAAAGTTCCTAAGGCCCAAATAGTACTTAATGGAGAGAGACTGGAGGAATTCCCATTAAGATCAGGAACAAGACAGGGTTGTCCACTCTCACCTCTGTTCATCAATATAGTACTGGAAGTCCTAGCTCAAGCAATAAGACAGGAGAAGGAAATAAAAGGGATACAATTTGGAAAGGAAGAAGTTAAGTTAGCTCTATTTGCAGATGACATGATTGTATATGTAAGAGACCCGAGAGACTCCATCCCAAAACTCCTGAAGGTGATTAATTCCTATAGCAAAGTAGCAGAATACAAAATCAAAGCACAAAAATCAGTAGCCTTTCTATATGCAAATGACAAAGATACAGAGAAAGAAATAAGGGACATGGTCCCATTTTCAATATCAACAACAACAACAAAAATAAAATACCTTGGAATAACGTTAACCAAGGAAGTGAAAGATCTATACAATAAAAACATAAAAACACTCAAAAAAAATTGAGGAGGACTTGAGAAAATGGAAAGATCTCCCATGCTCCTGGATAGGCAGAATTAGCATTGTGAAGATGGGAATCCTACCAAAGGCAATATACAGATTTAATGCAATTCCAATTAAAATCCCTACAGTGTTCTTCACAGAGGTAGAAAAAATGATCTCAAATTTCATATGGAAAGGTAGAAGGCCTTGCATATCCAAACATATCCTCAGCAAAAGAAATACCTCTGGAGGCATCACCACACCTGATCTAAAGCTATATTACAAAGCCATAGTGATAAAAACAGCATGGTACTGACATAAAAACAGGAGTATAGACCAATGGAATACATTTGAGGACCTGGACTTTGGGTCAACCAACTATAGCTACTTGATATTTGACAAAGGCCCTAACAATATATGCTGGAAAAACAACAGCATCTTTAAAAAATGGTGCTGGACAATCTGTATAACCATATGCAGGAAATTGAAACTTGATCCACACATTTTGCCATGCACTACACTCAAGTCCAAATAGATCAAAGATCTCAATATAAGACCAGAAACTCAACTACTACAGGAAGAAAATATAGGAAGTATTTTCCATGACATAGGAATGGAAAAAGACTTCCTGAGCAAAACCCCAGTAGCTCACGATCTTAAACACTCACTCAACCAATGGGATCACATGAAGCTGAAGAGTTTCTTTACAGACAAGCATACCATAAGCAAAGCCAATAGATTACCCACAGAATGGGAGAAAATATTTGCTGGGTATCCAACTGACAGAGGCCTAATCTATAGAATCTACAAAAAACTCAAAAATCTACACAGTAAAAAGTCAAACACCCTACTCACAAAATGGGGCAAAGACCTCAACAGGCAGTTCACAGAGGAAGAAATACAAACGGTAAACACACATTTAAGAAAATGTTCATCATCCCTAATCATCAGAGAAATGCAAATTAAAACAACCATGAGATTCCACCTTACCCCAGAAAGATAGCAAACATCAAAAAATCAAGTGAAAATAAATGCTGGCGAGGATGTGGAGAAGTAGGAACACTCATCCACTGTTGGTAGGAATGTAAGATGGTACAACCACTTTGGAAAGCAATATGAAGACTCCTGAAAAAGCTGATTATAGAGATACCAACAGACCCATTTCTTCCCTTACTGGGCATCTACCCTAAAACCTTCAAACCACAGGCCAGAGAGATTTGCTCAACCATGTTTGTAGCAGCTCAATTCATAATAGCTGAGAGCCGGAAGCAACCCAGATGTCCATCACTAGAAGAATGGATAACTAAGATGTGGTATATCTACACAATGGAATTCTATACAGCAGTAAGAAAAAATGACACAATGAAATTTGAGGAAAAATGTTTGAACCTGGAACAGATCATTCTCAGTGAACTTACCCAATCACAGAAAAAAAATCGCCACATAGTCTCACTCATCTACAGCACCTAACCTGAATCTACCCAAGATACCTTACATACCCAGCAAGCATCTCGTGTTCTAGACAATAGGATGGGTGGGGAGGGAGAGGAGGGCAATGGAGGGGGTGGGACCCAAACAGTGATGGTACCATAAAATTCTACATCCTAAAAGGCAGACTAAATGGCTGAAACTTCACCAGGCCCTTAGAGGGATCACTTGAGCCACAAGACTCTGGAGAGGGTATGATGAAGACCGACTTTAATCTTCTACAGCTTCTCTCTCTCCCTCCCTCCCTCTCTCTCTCTTCTCTCTCTGTTTTATATTAGTTATCTTTTTCTTCCTTTTCTTAGTGGGCACTGACCTGTAACTCCCAGTACCAGCATGTGGCTATCATCCACAATGAGCTTTTGATCAGAGAGACCTACAAGGTTTCCTAAAAGAAAGACAGATTTCTGTCAGAGTACTTGATGACCCACCAAGGTTAGTGGTAAGACCCTACTGCTGAAGACACCTTATGTGGTTGACATGTAAAATAGAATGACATGGCTGGAAGTTATAAGAGAGTCAGTCCCCAGACAGTCAGCGCGTCTAGTGCCAGAAGGTGCTACATGGGCGACTGGGGGAAAATGACCAATACCTGCCCAAGCAACTCATGGTCTAATGTACTTAGCAGCAAATAACCTGTCAGGATGCTCACACAACTGCAATAGTGGCACACAGCCATGGTGGGAAACCAACTGCTCTTGATTCGGCTAACTGATCCCCTCAGTGGTATGGGAACCATAGCTGGAGCTGGGAAACAAGTCAGAACCATATCCAAACATAAGCCTACTCTCCATTATCAAGCTACCACCAATTGTGGGCTACAAGAGGGCCTAAACCTATTAAATTCTCTATACAAAAGTAAGGGTTATCTCATTTGTCTGGTGCTAACTTACTCTCCATTGGAGAATCTGCCTCTCTTTTTCAGATAGATGTAGATCCTAAGGAGAGAGCCACCCCATCATACCCCAAAGGGCTCCGGCTGAAACTAAGAACAATTGGCGAAACAAGCAAGGGTGCTGTTTTCTTGGTGAAACGGGTACCAGCACAAGGGTGAAAGAGGTCAACACAGAGAAAAATCAACTACCAAATCAGAGATCCAGAGATCCAGAGACCCAGAGGCCCCCAACACCTCATCACTGAAGCAGACCTAAAATGAACCCAACATGGCTCAGGGAAACTTTGCAGAACAGGGGGCGGAAAGAATGTCAGAGCCACATGTTGGGTCATGATATGCAGACATTTATCCTACCCATAACTGTGGGCTAACTCCAGAAGGCATGACCCATATACCTCAACAAGGAGGGGGTAGGTAATGGATGAGCCTAATAATGATACCAAATTGACTGTATTCGATGAGTACAAAACTAATTAATATAAAATAAAAATAAAGCAAAAACAATGATATTCATAAAATATGGGCTGAAGGCAAATTTATGTTTTCATTTCAAAATGTTTTCTAAATAATTTCTATATTATGAAGTATCAACATGGTATGGAAACAGTTTCAAAAATCTTTGGACAATGTATAAAGATCAACATTCTGACCATGCTAGAAACATTGTAAATTTGCATTTATTGTCTGACATGTCAATCCATTATAAGCTTCATTTAGGAAGTGGTATGTCATGAATGCTATTTTCACTCTCTTTAAATGGACTTTTTAAAAGATGTCAACTAAGCACTGGGAACACCTATGAATTGGCCCTGCATTCAGAACTACTGCTTAGTTTCTTGGCTCTGATGTAAGAAAAAAGGTAAACTATATTGTGGTGGTTTGATTCAGGTGTCCTCCATAAACTTAGGTGTCTGAATTCTAGGTTCCTAGCTGATGGAGATTTGGGAATTAATGCCTCTTAGAGGCAGTATATTAGTGGGAGTGGGTTTATGGGTGTCACAATCAGTTTCCCCATGCCAGGGGTTGGCACACTCTCCTGTTGCTATTGTCCACCTTAAGTTAGCAGGGGGTGATGTCCACCCTCTGCTCATGCCATCATTTTCACATACCATCATGGAGCTTCCCCTCAAGTATGTAAGCTTGACAGACTATTCTGGTCAGAGTTGCAAGACCTGAATGCAGTAAGAACTATGGACTGTTTGGTTTGGCTTATGAGGGTGAGAAAGAGCTTTGCTTGGACTGGGCTAGAAGTAATTTGTGTGGCAGGCTTGCTGCTATACCCATCTCTTGAGAACTTGTGCAGAGTTGCAGTGCGTAGAAATGGACTTGTGTGCAGAGGGATATGACACAGAAAGAAATCTTTGGGCTGAAACTTCTGCCCATTCAGCTGCAATTATATGAGAGATTACAACCATTGAGACTGGGCCAACTGACCTGCATTGGGGCAACAGGAAGAATGTAGTCTCTTGAAGGGGCCTGAATGCTCAAAGAGTGTCTTGTTCTTCAAAGTCTGCTTTATTCCCCCCTGGATTAACAAACTGACACCCTACTGGTATTGTACAGTATAAGAAATGCAGTAAAGAGAGGGTCACTGAATCTTCAACATGGTCTTGTGTTTTGGAAATGGCTATGGGCAGTGTGAAGCAGGTGTGCTGGATGCCTGCATGGAGACCCAATGGAGCCATGAGGATGGGCCGTGGGTTGCAGTGGAGACCCAGTGGAGATGCTGGGGCCACAAGATGGATACTAGGGGGAGATGCTGGCCCCGGATGAAGTTTTCCAGGACTGTGAGTAGCCTAGCTGGAGGGGCGGAATTGGAATTTCAGAGACTTGTTGCTGGTTAGAATTATCGGACTTGTAGATTCATCATTGACTAGAGTTGTTAGACTTGGAGCTACAGAGTTTGATGTTTGTCCTGGTTGTTTTATCTCTTGTATTGAATATTTCTTTGCTATGCCCAATGCCACCTTTTGCAGTGTGAGCGTTTATTCTGTGCCATTATGGTTTTTTTTTGGTTTATTTTTTAATATTATGGTTCAGTTAAAAGATCTTGGACTACGGGAATATTTGAACATCATTAGGACTGATAAAAACTATGGGGACTTTTAAAGTTGGACAGAGTGCATTGCATTTCACATCATGGATGGTTATCAGTTCATGGGGCCAGGGGCAGAATATGGTGGTTTGATTCAGGTATCCCCCATTAAGTTAGATGTTCTGAATGTTAAGTTCCCCAGCTGATAAGATTTGGGAATTAACACCACTTGGAGGCAGTGTATTATTGGGGGCAGGCTTGTGGGTGTTATAGCCACTTTTTCCATGCCAGTGTTGGACATACTCTCCTGTTGCTATTGTCCACCTTATGCTAGATAGAGGGTGATGTCCACCCTCTGCTCATGCCATCATTTCCCCTGACATCATGGAACTTCCCCCTTGAGTCTGCAAGACAAAATAAACCTTTGTTTCCCCCCAAAACTGCCCTTGGTTGTGTATTTTCTTCCAGCAATGTGAACCTGACTGCAACACATATCTACCCTTTCATCCATGCCTATAAATATGCCTTACATGTAAACCTATCTTTCAGAAGCATTAAAACTGATGTCACAGAACCTGGGCAATTCAAAGCTGGTGCACTTTTTATTTTAAGCTTAATACAATTGCAAATAATTTCTATATTACATCTCTACAAATAGAGCCCTTTCAAGCCATATTATTCTACCAACTGGTTTTAAATGACAGTTGGTACTTTATTCTTTATTTGACAGCACTGTCTGCTGATATACACAGGGATCATTTTCAAAAGTACACCCAAGTATGTTTCAATATTTCTGACATAGTTGTTGAAACAGATTTTTCAAAGCGGCTTGAGACTTACAAAGGTTTGGAGAAGCATTTTCCTTTGGTGTGTAATTTCACTGCACTGCCTTTCTAAAGCATTTTCATGAATTTTCAAAAGTTGTAAGAGGAAGGATTTTTCAGAAAACTGTTGAACCTTCAAAACAAAAATTCAAAAGTTAGAATGAAGCTCCTAACACATTTTAAGATATCTTAGTTAAGGAACAAGTATGAAGAGTATAAACCTTTTTCTGCACCAATGTTTAAAATTCAAAGTAAAATTTATTGAACTGCTTACTGAACATGAACTACCTTGTAAGTGATTCACAATGACAACTTTATAATCTCTTTCCCCAATTTGACCATGTGCTCTTCAAGTGCAGGGTTAGTTTTCTTTTTCCTTACAGATAACATGGTTCTTTGCTTAGGTATCAAGATGTTCTTGACTACTGAAATCTACTTCAAGACAGCTTGCTTTAAAGGGAAGGCTTCTAGTCTCGCAATTTATTTATTTGAAGGAGAGAGAGAGAGAAAGAGAATTAGACAGAGTGGGTATACAGCCTGGGTGGAGCGGGCACCTGATAGAGGGATTAACATAGGACCCTGGACCCTGGTGATACTGACCTTAGGCATGTAAGCATTGTCAAACAAGTTCTATGTTCTAGATATAAGCTTATGTCTGGCTGAATAAACTCGAGCCTTGATCAGAACTTGTCTTGGCTCCATTCCTTGTGTTCTTGTCTCAGGTTCATTCCCACTCCCTCCTTTGAGGCCTGTTTCGACTTGTGCTGCAGGCCGGCACAATACCAGGGCCTCTAGCCACTGCCAACAAACTTTAGATGCATGCCTCACCTTGTGCATCTGGATTTATGTAGGTACTGGGAAATCAAACCTAGGTCCCTCTGCAAGCAAGAAGCTGAACCACTGTGCTATCTCTCCAGTCCCATAGTCTCAACTTACAATGACTAATGCTAAGATAAGGTCTACAAAGTATAGACAATGATCCAGTCCCATAGATGTATCAAATAATATATAAATCTGTTTTCTTTTCTTTTCTTTTCTTTTTTTTTTTTTTTGAGGTAGGGTCTCACTCTAGCTCAGGCTTACCTGGAATTCACTATGTAGTCTCAGGTTGGTATCAAATATAAATCCGTTTTAATTCCCAAGCACATTTTGGGAATTCAGTTTTTATTTATTTATTTATTTATTTTGATTTTTCGAGGTAGGGTCTCTCTAGCCCAGGCTGACCTGGAATTCACTATGAAGTCTCAGGGTGGCCTTGAACTCATGGTGATCCTCCTACCTCTGCCTCCCAAGTGCTGAGATTAAAGGCGTGTGCCACCATGCCCAACTCATTTATTTGTTTTTGAGCTGAGAGGGTTCTTATTTTCAGAGACTTCAACAGTTGGACAACAATGCTCACACTGGTCAGATTGCTGAAGGTCACCTATCTGAAATTCAGCCTACCACAGTCTTTACAGACATAATCAGAGGCCAACTTCCCCCTTCCCTTTCTCTCCTGCTCCCCACAAGAACTCATTAAAACATTTTAGTACCTCATTTGATTCTAAAGAACAAAAGGGGACTAGGGAGATGGTTCAGTGGATAATGCACTCATACCTCAAGCCTGACTACCAGAATCTGACCCTCAGTCCCACTTAAAATGTCTAAAGTTGTGGTGGGCTTCTGTAATCCCAGCACTCTGATGGTAAGATGGGAGTCAAAGACAGGAGAATTTCCTGAATGCTCACAGCAAAAACAGCAGAACAAGTTCTAGAGAGAACAACCTGCTTCAAAAATGAGGTTGAAAGAATGAGATTGAGAGGCTCAGTGGTTAAGAAAACTTCTGCACAAGTGTGAGAACCTAAGAGGTATTTAGACTGCCTTAGTTCAATTTCCACAGCGCCCATTTAAACAGCTGGGCATGGCCACAAACGCATATAACCCTATTCCAGTGAGGAGCAGATACTGGAGAATCACTGGGGCTCATGAAAATGGCAAGTTCCGGTCTCAGTAAGAGACTAAAGGAAACCTGCAGATGAAAGATGGAGGGGTCATGCCATGTACTCCTCTAGCCTCCATATGCATCCATTTGCATGCACCTATGTACACATATAGCACACCACACAACTATACATACACAAATGAGGTGGAAAGACAAGGTCCAACTGGAAAGTTGTCCTTTGACTTCCATACATGTGTGCAGCCAAACACACAAACACATGTACTCAAACACACATGGTCACAGGTGCACACATACAATTACAAAAAATTTAAAGAATAAAAGACATAAACATTAATATCAGATCTGTAACTATTATTTCAGTAGACTAAAAAATTGTACCTTTTGAGATATGAATATTGGAATGAAAGTTAGGGAGCTTTGAGCTGAAACTGATGCTGGACTGAAAGTACTTTTCCTACAATATTCAGGACTCGCCTTAATAAGACAGCATTACTTCCAGTTTGGGGCTGTTCCCATCTCTACAGAGAAAAGAAAAATGATATAAAGTCAACTTAAAGTGCAGAAAGCAAGATTGATGTTAGTTATAAGAACTTCCTCAAGGTTAGAGGCAGGTTGTGAAATCGCTGTCCCAGAAGACACTGAATAGTAAAGAGCCTAAGACCTGTCTATCCCAGAGGCAAAGGGTTGGCTTAAAAGACATTCTGAAATATTACGGCTACAAAATCCTGGGAATATTGGCATTTCAAAAAGAGTAGCTGAACTAAAACAGAAATAGGCTCCTACATTTATACATAATCACAGAACACCTGCCCACAATTAAGTTCTTGGTGCAGCTTTCATGGTCACAGCAGAGAAAGATTACACACACAATTTGCATGGTCAAAGGTATAGTGAAAACAGCTTTAAAAACTGCAGAAAGGAAGAATGCAGCAGTTAGTATTTTACTGAGAATGCAGAAATTAGAAAACATGTTCCACTCTATAAGAATCACATAGAAGGACTTCCGGCCAAGATGGCGACCGCCTAGCTGTGCTGCAAATCCCGGGGAAAGAAAGGCAAGATATTAAGGGTACATAGTGGCTTTTAGGCGAGAGAAATCTGGGAGGACACAGAGGCGGGGAAACAGGGAATCGCGGATCCCCTCGCGGGCGGGCAGCCACCCCTCACCCCAATAACCGCTGTGTTCACAGCATCCCCGCTGCTGCCGCTGCTGCACCAGCCGCCACTGCTGCCACCGCGTGCCGATTGTTCCCTGCGTGCGGAAGCTTAGACTGCTCCGCACTTTCTTCCACTCGCCCACTTACTGAGCGAGCCAATCCCACAGCAGCTGCCACGCAAGCTCAAACTGTGTCTCTCGCTTGCGCCAGCTCAGGTGCCATCCCCTACCTGTCTGCCACGCTGGCCATCCACCACTGTCCTGTGGCAGGGAAGCACAGACTACTTCCGGGTCTCAGCATTCCCAGCGAGAGTTCGGGCTGCTTCAGTGCTTGGTGCCTCAGTGCCACTCCTAGCTCGAACGCAGGCAGCTTTGACACATTACCGCTTGAGAACTCAGGCAACTTTGGCACCCCTGCCAGGCAGTAGATAGGCGGCTTTGGCAAGTGAGAGCCAAAGCCCAGGGTGCTTGGCAACTGCCCCAGGCTGCATAAGATTCCATTGTTCTTGAGCCCAGGCTGATACGCCCACCTACCTGCCCATACACTGTGATGGGCAGAACACAGTGCAAAAGAAATAACATGAAAAATCGAATGCAAGAAAATCCAGTTGGATCACCCAGTCCCACAATGAATACATCTAACCAAAACATAGAAGAACCAATAGGACCAGAACACCAAATTGAAGCTATGAGCAATGCAACCCTGACCAACCTACTGGTAGAACTTGCAGGAAAGCAACAAAGGGCTAATAATCGTGTGGATGCTGCCATCACTAAACTAGAACTAATAGATAAGAAATTGTAAGGATTAGGTAAGAAATTGAAAGGATTTCAAAGACAGTTAAGAGATTTGAGGGAGAGTAAAAAACGAGGACCTTAAAAATCAGCTGGTCATGCTAAATGAAGACATAAAGAAATGCAAGGATGAACTCCAAGAATCATCAAGGAAATCAGAAAATGATGTGAAAAAGGAGCTTGACAGAGGGATGGAAATTATACATAGAAAAGTAATAGAAAATGCAAACTTAGTTGAACAAGTCCAAAACTCTCAAAAATCTAAACAGTAAGAAGTCAAACATCCCACTCACAAAATGGGGCAAAGAGCTGAACAGGCAGTTTACAGAGGAAGAAATAGAAATGGCAAACATACACTTAAGAAAATGTT
This sequence comes from Dipus sagitta, assembly GCA_036346955.1. NCBI lineage: Eukaryota > Metazoa > Chordata > Mammalia > Rodentia > Dipodidae > Dipus > Dipus sagitta. The sequence goes on from CM070770.1 coordinate 18,643,991, forward strand.
CATCATCCCTAATCATCAGAGAAATGCAAATTAAAACAACTATGAGATTCCACCTTACCCCAATAAGGATAGCAAACATCAAAAAAATCAAATAAAAATAAATGCTGGTGAGGATGTGGAGAAGTAGGAACACTCATCCACTGTTGGTAGGAATGTAAGATGGTACAACCACTTTGGAAAGCAATATGGAGACTTCTGAAAAAGCTGAGTATAGAGACACCAACAGACCCAGTTATTCCCTTACTGGGCATCTACCCTAAAACCTTCAAACCACAGGCTAGAGAGATTTGCTCAACCATGTTTATAGCGGCTCAATTTGTAATAGCTAAGTGCTGGAATCAACCCAGATGTCCATCACTAGAAGAATGGATAACTAAGATGTGGTATATCTACACAATGGAATTCTATACAGCAGTAAGAAAAAATGACACAATGAAATTTGAGGAAAAATGTTTGAACCTGGAACAGATCATTCTCAGTGAACTTACCCAATCACAGAAAAAAAATCGCCACATAGTCTCACTCATCTACAGCACCTAACCTGAATCTACCCAAGATACCTTACATACCCAGCAAGCATCTCCTAGACTAAACACTAGGATGGAAGAGGAGGGCGGGGAGGGCATCAAAGGGGTGGGAAACACAAATCTACACCCAAACGGCAATGGTACCATAATTTTCTACTTACTAAAAGACAGACCAAATGGCTGATCCTTCACCAGGCCCTTACAGGGAACACCTGAACCACAGGACACTGGAGAGGGTAAGATCAAGACTAACCTTAATCTTCTACATCTTCCCTCCCTCACTTCCCCTCTCCCTCTCTCTCGCTCTCTTAACTCTAACTCTTGTATATTAGTTATCTTTTTCATTTTCTTAGTGGGCACTGACCTGTAACTCCCAGAACCAGCATGGGGCTATCATCCACAATGAGCTTTTGATCAGAGAGACTTACAAGGTTTCCTAAAAGATAGACAGATTTCTGTCAGAGTACTTGATGACCCATCAAAGGCTAGTGGTAAGACCCTACTGCTGAAGACACCTTATGTGACTGACATGCAAATTAGAATGGCATGGCTGGAAGTTGGAAGAGAGTCAGTCCCCAGTCAGTCAGCACGTCTAGTGCCAGAAGGTGCTACATGGGCAACTGGGGGAAAATGACCAATATCTGTTGAAGCAATGCATGGTCTAACCTACTTAGCAGCAAATAACTTGTTGTGATGCCCACACAAGTGCAGTGGTGGCACACAGCCATGGTGGGGAACCAACTGCTCTCAATTTGGCTAACTGATCCCCTCACTGGTATGGGACCCATAGCTGGAGCTGGGAAACAAGTCAGAACCATATCCAAACATAAGTCCACTCTCCAATATCAAGTTACCAGCAATTGTGGGCTACAAGAGGGCCTACACCTATTAAATTCTCTATAAAAAAAAAAGGGGGTTATCCCATTTGTCCTGGTGCTAACTTACTCTCCGTTGGAGAATCTGCTTCTCTTTTTCAGATAGATGTAGATCCTAAGGAGAGTGCCACCCCATCATACCTCAAAAGGGCCCTGGCTGAAACTAAGAAAAATTGGAGAAACAAGCAAGGGGGCTGTTTACCTGATGAACCAGATACCAGCACAAGGGGGAAGGAGATCAACACAGAGAAAAATCAACTCCTACCAAATCAGAGAGCCAGAGCCTCAGAGGCCCCCAACACCTCATCACTGAAGCAGACCAAAAATGAACCCAACATGGCTCAGGGAAATTTTGCAGAAGAGGGGGCAGAAAGAATGTTAGAGCCACATGTTGGGTCATGATATGCAGAGACATTACCCATAACTGTGGGCTAACTCCACAATGCATGACCCGTATACCTCAACAAGGAGGGGCCAAGTGAAGGGGGTAGGTCATGGATGAGCCTAATAATGGTACCAAACTGACTATATTTGCTGAATACAAAATTAACTCATAAAGAAAAAAAAAAAAAAAGAATCACATAGAAGTTGAATAGGCAAGCAGGAGTATGATCATGAATTATGTTAGATTTATTTAGCATAAGAAGAAATAGTATTTCACTTGTATTTAGTGTTTATAATACCAAGGAGAACAAAATAAGGCCTAGATAAGTTTAAGCCGGGCATGGTGGCGCACGCCTTTAATCCCAGCACTAGGGAGGCAGAGGTAGGAGGATTGCTGAGAGTTCAAGGCCACCCTGAGCCTATATAGTGAGTTCCAGGTCAGCCAGGACTAGCATGAGACCCTATCTCGAAAAACCAAAAAAAAAAAAAAAAAAAAAAAAAAAAAGGCCTAGATAACTTTAATGAAGATTAGATAATTAACTGAGGGAAATATAGGACTAAAAATATAAGTCTTTGGACTTTTTTCTAAATCACAATGTTAACATGGAAATATTGCGACTATTTCACAGTAATGAAATGGTAATTCTGGAATGAAAGAGGGACTTCGGTTTCATATGGTAGTATAAGTTAAAGGTAAGTTTAAGGGGCATTTAGAAAATTACCATGTGCTCGGTCTACTATAGCTAGAGGGAAGGCTACAACAAACCGAACTCTGCAGCTGACACTGGGACAGCAACCATGACTGTCCACAGAACTCTTCAGGCACACATAATGGTTAGATAAGCCTTGCTTTGATATATCGAAGTTTTTCAAATATTATGCTCTTCAGAAGTAAGATTCTTGACTTCTGATTCTCTTTCCCACACAGATTTGTCATGCATACACACACACACCTTTCTAAACCCCATATTGGGGGAAATATTATCAAATGTGTAACTTTGTAAATAATTGACTCCAAAAAGCCTTATGTGAAGCATTCAGAATTAAAACTTCTAGCTACCAACTAAGAGCTAAAAATTCCCACTGTGGTCGGGTCAGCAGAAGTGAGCGAAGTTGACGGGGCGGTGGCGCCTGAGTTCCCAGGGAGCCTCGGGTCTCCGGAGGTGAGAAGACGTGTGTGAGGACCTAGGAGACCCTGCGGGGATGGTGTGAGGACAGAGACCGGGACTGAGAGGAGGCGCGAGAAGGAGAAACTGAGGTGCCGGGACCTGGAGACCGGAGAGGGGGATGGCAGAGCGGGGCAGACGGGCGCCGCCCACGGGCCCTCGATAGGGGACTCAGGCCCGCTGGGGACCAACAGACAAGTCGGGGACGGACTCGACGAGACCAGAGACCCCGAAACACACCGGCCGGTGGAGGACTGGAGGCGATGGCAGATCATTAGAAAATCGAGAGAGGGCTGGGGATAAGGCTTAGCGGGGAAGGCGCGTGCCTGCGAAGCCTAAGGACCCCGGTTCGATCCCCAGGACCCACGCAAGCCAGGTGCACAAGGGGGCGCATGCGTCTGGAGTTCCTTTGCTGTGGCTGGAGGCGCTGGCGATCTCTGCCTCTTTCTGTCAAATAAGCAAATAAATAAAAATATTGTTAAAATCTTAAAAAAAAAATCCCACTGCACTGATGTCCTCTTTCTAAAAGTGCAGAATATGTGGCTGGAGAGATGGCACAGCAGTTAAAAGTGCGTTCTTGTAAAAGGGCAGAATAACAGATAGTAAAGAGAACTTTATGATATACTGGTACCTTATGAGATTTTATCATCACCTGAACCAATGAAGCATGTAAACCCAGAAGAAAACACAGACAGCTGTTCAAAAATATTTCTTAAAAGGGTCAAGATATAAATTCCTTCTTTCTTAAAATTCTATGTTAGGTATCCTTTGTGAGGCCTTCTTGCTTCATTGTTTTTATTTTTATTAGACCCTTCATGTCTCATTGGTCTTTCCTTCTGTCTTTATCTTTTATTTCTGTATTTCCCCCATTTAATCATCATCTAAAAAGTCCCAGAGAGGCAGTAACTACAGGCAGATTACAATAACATTACTTCTGCAATTTGCTTAGGATCTATGATGAAAACATTTATAAGAAAAGTTCTTCTAAGTTCAGAGAAAGAGCATAGCAGAGAAATTGCAGGAGGTCAGAAAGTCAGCTAGGAAGGAAAGGTAAGAACAGAGGCCTTAAGTATAGATTCACATTCTTCAGGATTTCAGCACGTAGAGGTTGCAGATGCTAGAAAGGACCTTCAGTTTTAAAAACTTTTTATTTATTCGCAAGCAGAAAGATTGAAAAGAGACAGACAGAATGGGTGTGCCAGGGCCTCTAGCCCTAGCCACTGCAAACGAACTCCAGATACATGCACCACTTTGTACATCTGGCTTTACATGGGTACTGGGGAATTGAACCCAAGTCCTTAGGCTTTGTAGGCTGCTAAGCCATCTTTACATATCCTGACCTGTGTGTGTGTATGTATGTGTATGTGTATATATATATATATATTTTATTATTATTTTTTCTAGGTAGGGTTTCACTCTAGCTCAGGCTGACCTGGAATTCACAATGTAGTCTCAGGGTGGCCTCAAACTCATGGTGATCCTCTTCCCAAGTGCTGGGATTAAAGGTGCGTGCCACCACACCCAGCTTGACCTTCATATTTTAATGTAGTTAAAGGTACAAAAACAATTGGATCAGCCCAGTCTCTCTTGTTACGTTTAAGTTAATTCCTCAGAAATAAAAAAGCTTTCATAATTATCTATTTGTTGAATATGTTCAAGTTATTCCTTTTGCTTTTTCTATAATTCCAACTAATTTAAGTCCTGGGTGGGAACCCAGGCCTACTAGTAGGTACAAGTTAAGTTATTGTTCACAATGTAACCCTAAATATAATGATGAGATCAAAATATAAGGTCACTGGGGATAGAGAAATAGGTTAGTGGTTAAACCACTTGCCTGCAAAGCCCAAGGACCTAGGTTCAACTTCCCAGAATCCACATAGCCCAGATGCACAAGGTGACAGGTGTGCAGAGGTGGCACATGCACAGAGTTCATTTTCAGTGGTTAAGGTCCTAGTGTGCCAATTCTCTCTCTCTCTCTCTCTCTCATTCACAAAACTAAGAAAAGATAAGGTCACTTCACATATAAATAACCATCTGCACTATCTAAAATGTCTCTAACCTCTGTTGTTACAAGGTAGTGGATAGGACGTAACTGGAATGTAAAGATGCTGTAAGAAATATAAAATTGTGCTGTAGGAAACTATTTCCAAGCATAACTCATGTTTGAATAACTCATAAATCATGTTTGAATTGAGGCACTAATATGTTCATGGTAGTCTGAGCCATTGGTTTATGGTAAATCAACTTAAGAAACTATTGACTTTCCAAATTACTCAGAGATCCCAGGAAGCTACATGCAGTATAAAAAAGGTGGAAAGTTACTAGTGGCAGGAATACAAATTTCTCTTTCTCACCTCTCTGTCCCCTGACTAGAAATGAAAGCATTTGCATAAATCCTTAATGTCTCATTCTAGGCTCAAGTGTACAAGGTTTGTCAGAAAATACTGCTGTTTTAGAAAAGACTAGTTTATAAAGTGATGCCAACTCCCTGATTAATGCTGCTTCTCTAAGCAATGAAAATCTTTAAAAAACATATTTTAATTTATATATATATATATTTTTTTTTTTCCAAGGTAGGGTCTCACTCTAGCTCAGGTGGCCTAGAACTCATGGTGATCCTCCTACCTCTGCTTCCTGAGTGCTGGGATTAAAGATGTGTGCCACCACACCTGGCTTTTAAAAATATTTTTATTTATTTATTTTAAAGTGGAGAGACAGAGAAAGCATGGGCATGCTAGGTCCTCCAGCCACTGCAAATGAGCCCCAGACACATGTGCCATCCTGTGCATCTGGCTTTTATGTGGGTACTGGAGAACTGAACCTGGATCACCAGGCCTTGTAGGCAAGAGCCTTAACCTCTGAGCGATCTTTCTAGCCCTGAATTTTTTCCTTTCCCCGTTTTTGTTTTTAAAAATATTTACTTATATGCAGAGAGAAAGAGAGAGAGAGAAAAGGAGACCAAGAGAAGAGAGAGAGAGAATGGGTATGCCAGGGCCTCCAGCCATTGCAACTGAACTCCAGATGGATGCATCTGGCTTACATGGGTACTAAAGAATCAAACCTGGGTCGTTTGGCTTCAAAGGCAAGCTCTTAAACTGGTAATCCATCTCTCCACCCCCAAATTCCTGGAACTCACTATGCAGTCTCAGGGTGGCCTTGAACTCATGGTGATGCTCCTACCTCTTGCCTCCTGAGTGCTGGGGTTAAAGGCATGCACCACCACACCTGGTTTTCATTTTTTTTTAATATAGGTTTTCATAAGTATGTTTGTAAACCACAGAAGCAATGCATAAAGAAAGGCTCCTTATGACACAGCAATCCTAATGTAAGCACGAAAGGTTCAATACTAGGAACCTTTAGTCCTTATAAAGGTTTGGAAGTATTCATGTGCAGTCTCTCTCCCCCTGCCTTCTCTGGCCTCTTCATCACTAGTTCCCTTCTCAGACTGACTAGTAGTTCCTTAGACACAACAGACACACTAAAGCCTTTGCACAGGCTCTATAACCTGCTCAGAAATCTCTGCCTCCAGATTCTTCATAGTACTAGAAAATTATGTTGGCCAGGGATGCCCATGAGTCTCCTCAAACAATGCAGGCCATTGTTAAAGTGCTTGGTTACCCACCAAAAGGAGACGGTATGACCCTATTCTGAAGATCTCACAGGTTGTGGTCACAGGACACAGAAATATCAAGCTGGAAGTGAGACAGAGCACTGCCACAGTGCTAGGATGCATCATGCTAGCTGCTTGTGGAGAAAACCATCTAGTCTGAACAAACAGTGGGTCCTGCAAGCTTCAAAGTTAACCTGCCATGCAAGATGGTCAAACCAGTGCAATGGTGGCACATGAATTATGGGTGTAATCAATTGCTGACTGGATAAAAGACCCCACTCAGTGGGAGGGAATTCACACCTGGTACTGAGAATTCAGCCAAAACACTATGGCATGGAAAGTCATAGACCCCAGAAGGAAACTTCCACTGTCCTTTGGCTAAAAAGAGACATTATGCTCATCAAACAGCCTAAGTTGGCATGTTTAAGTGCTCTGATAATATCTAAACTCACTTTTGGTTAGAGAAACTTCATTTTACAGATGGTGACAAATGCTAGGGAGACCTAAGACTCATCAAAATGACAACAAGAAGAGAAAGTCCAGAGTTCACCACTGGGTAAGTGAACTCTGTCACACCCAACAGGGCTGAGGGAACACTGCACAGTCACAGGAAGAATATGAGCACTGTTCTCACTGTTAGCCAGAGAACCATCTCTGTGGAGGTGGAGGTAGACACCGAGGAGACCCAAAACTCATTAAGGTGAACAATAAGAGGCTGTCTAGAGCTCAACATTAAAGGAGAGTTCACCATACCCTCCAAGACTCAGGGTACATTGTGAACAAGTGGTCAGAAGGATACCTTGGGAATACCTCGACAGAGGGTCCTTAGGGGGTGGGTTATGGCGGGAGAGGACAGCAAAAAGGATAAAGAGATGGGAACATGATCAAATTACTGTATATAATAAAGTCTGTTCTGTCCTCCTCCTCTCTTCTTATCACAGTGTTGATGGGAATAGAGTTGGGACTACCTTGACAGAGGGTCCTCAGGGGGTTGGTTATGGCGGGAGAGGAGACCAAAAAGGATACAGAGAAAGGAACATGATCAAATTACTGTATACAATAAAGTATGTTCTGTCCTCCTCCTCTCTTCTTATCACAGTGTTGATGGGAACAAGTTGGGAATACCTTGACAGAGGATCCTCAGGGGGTGGGTTATGGCGGGAGAGGAGACCAAAAAGGATAAAGAGAAAGGAACATGATCAAATTACTGTATACAATAAAGTATGTTCTGTCCTCCTCCTCTCTTCTTATCACAGTGTTGATGGGAACAAGTTGGGAATACCTTGACAGAGGATCCTCAGGGGGTGGGTTATGGTAGGAGAGGAGACCAGAAAGGATAAAGAGATGGGAACATGATCAAATTACTGTATATAATAAAGTCTTCAGTAAACAGAAGAAAAAAGAAAAACTGTAATTTACATGAATTATATTTCAGTAAAGCCAGTCAATAAGAAAAATAATAAAGGCTAGAAAGATGGCTTAGTCATTAAGGTGCTTGCCTGAAGAGCCTAAAGACTCAGGTTAGATTCACCAGTACACATAGAGCCAGATGCACAAAGTGGCACATGCATCTGGAGTTCATCTGTAGCAGCTAGAGGCCCTGGTGCGCCCATTCATACTCTCTCCCCCTCGTGCTCTCTTCTTGCAAATAAATAAAAATTAAAAAAATAAAATAAAAATCCTGTGACAGGACAGTCTTTCTTGAGCCTAAAATTATTCAGAAATGAACAAATAAAAAGATTAAAAATTAGAACACAAAAATTACAAACTGACTAGAAAAACATGCTATAAGAAACTGAGACACAGGGCTGGAAAGATGGCTTGGCCGTTAAGTGCTTGCCTGTGAAGCCTAAGGACCTCGGTTCAAGGCTCTATTCCCCAGGACCCACGTTAGCCAGATGCACAAGGGGGCGCACGCGTCTGGAGTTCGTTTGCAGTGGCTGGAGGCCCTGGCACACCCATTCTCTCTCTCTGCCTCTTTCTCTGTCTGTCACTCTCAAATAAATAAATAAAGGAAAAAAATAATAAAAAAATAAACCGAGACACCAATAATAAAATTTGCAGTAAATGACAAAGAAATGGACATATGCATAACATAAAGATATGGAAGCTAATAAGAAAAGATGAGTAATACTTTAAGTTAATAAAATTCTAATTAAAACTATAAAAGACGCAATTTTCTCATATTTTAAAAATAGTAATTTCTACTGTGCAAGTGATAAAATTTTGACAATTCAAATTGGAACAAACTTTCTGAGAGATAGCTTGGGAATTATTAAAAGTCTTGAAAATTTTACCTGCAACTTGATTTATGGGACTTTATCCCGAAAAAAATACGATGCATGCACAAAGATGTATGTATAAGATTACCATCACAATTATGCTATTAGTAGTAATTTACTTATAGTCATACTTATCCCTAATTTATTTTATCTCAACTCTAATTTCCTAATTAGTAAATACTTATCAATAGAACATTAGCTAGCTAAAATATGGAGTAGTATTTATTGGAATACTATTCAGCTATTAAAATTATTTTAGATCTATATTTATGGAGATATAAAGAACAGTAGAGGAAAACAAATTATTTGATAAGCATTCAAACATTTAAATAATCTTTTTAAAAATTTTTGTTTTATTTTTATTTATTTGAGAGCGACAGAGGGAGAAAGAGGCAGATAGAGAATGGGCTCACCAAGGCCTCCAGCCACTGCAAACGAACTCCAGATACATGTGCCAACTTGTGCATCTGGTTTATTTGGGACCTGGAGAATCAAGCCTTGAACTGGGGTCCTTAGGCTTCACAGGCAAGCGCTTAACCGCTAAGCTATCTCTCCAGCCCCCTTAAATAATCTTGAAAGAGAAACTGAAAGCATTATTTGCACAATGGTCTTATGGGGATTTTTGTCTTGTAGTTTGCCTGTTTTAGAATAACCTCCAATAAACATACTTTACTTTTTAAAAGAATATATTTTTTATTTATTTATTTGACAGAGAGAGAGAGAGAATATGGGTGCGCCAGGGCCTCCAGCCACTGCAAATGAACTCTAGATGCATGCACCCCCTTGTGCATTTGGCCTATGTGGGTCCTGGAAAATTGAACCGGGACCTTTTGGCTTTTCAGGTAAATGCTTGAACCGCTAAGCCATCTCTCCAGCCCAAACATACCTTACTTTTATGAAGAGTTGACACAATAGAGCTATTTTAATTTTGAAAAATGTCTTCATGTTCACCAAATAAAATGGCAGAAGACCCCCAAAATTTTTTAGGAATATAACCCACTCTTTCAGTACAGTTAAATAAGCGAGACTCCCAATAAACAGCAAGGAATAGGAGCTCATAATGAGAAGACAGCTCTAGAGTCACAAGCTCACCTGGTTTTCCAATGTATGGTCCCTTCTCCCTCTCTTTCTCATTTTCTCTTTTTTTCCCATAAGGGAAATAAACTTTTTAAAGAAAAAAGACAAGTTTATTTAGTGTCGATTAAAATTTTAACCATAATAATTATTCTGTATGTGGAGTGCTGGGACTAATCTGAATCAAATGTGCTGAAGTAGACAGGTTTTTAAGTTTTTTGGAAACATGAATTTAGGCAAGAACAATTAATTAGACCATAAAAAAAAACAAATCCTCTACAAGAAACCCTGTCCAGCAGCTTTGGACACAGGCTGAGGAGCCAATTTGCCCCTGACCTCTTCCGTTCTGTTTCCTGAACTGATTTGGCATTCTAACATTCTTACCAACTGAAATCTACCCTTTTCAATAACCACTGAACTACAAAATTACTCATTCCCTTTTCCTCAAGTAAAACCCCCAATTCCCTAAAGCTGTTGGTTTCAGCTAAATATTAATCTATGAGGGAAAGAATAGCAGAACAAATATCAATAAGCCAAGAACATTCTGTGACAACATTTCGTATTTTCTTTTTTTTTTTTTTTTTTTTTTTGGTTTTTTTTTTTTGAGGTAGGGTCTCACTCTGGCTCAGGCTGACCTGGAATTCACTATGTAGTCTCAGGGTGGCCTCGAACTCTCGGCGGTCCTCCTACCTCTGCCTCCCGAGTGCTGGGATTAAAGGCGTGCGCCACCACGCCCGGCTACATTTCGTATTTTCAACTTTTATTGACAACCTCCATATAGACATACAATGTACCCTGATCAGGATCCCCTCCCACCACTTTCTTTTGTCCCCACTCTTCTATCCACCCTCCATTGAACCCATTCTTTCCAATTAGTCCCTCTCTATTTTTATGTCATTATTTTATTTTGCCCTCAGATGTAGGTAGCATCGGCCACTGTGAGGTCATGAAAGCAAGAGTCATTTTGGGTCTGGAAGTCAGTGTTCCAGAGCCCTCTTCCCCCTCCTTTCATTTTACATTCTTTCTGCCACCTCTTCTGCAATGGTCCCTGAGCCTTGGAGGGTATGACAGAGATGTTTCACTTAGTGTTAAGCATTTCATTGTGTGACAGTATTTCTTAATCTGAAGACACTGAAGAGATGCTCTGAAATATGGTGACTTATGAGCAACTCCACACCTCCAGTTACAGTACCTTACCTATCAGTACATCTATGTATTCTCTAGGGGTATAAATCAATGTGTTACTGAGCTAGTTTTTCATGCAATGCTTTTAATCAAAGAATTAGATTCTTTACAACAATGCATTTCTTCCTAATAACTAGAAAATGTGATACATGAGCATACATGTTCATAGAGTTTACTTCATTAAGTCAAAAGCATAAAAGTCTTCTTTATATTTATTTATTTGCAAGTAGACAGCAATAGAAGACAGACAGAGAGAATGGGCTCTCCAGATCCTCTAGCCACTGCAAATGAACTCCAGATGCATGAACCACTTTGTTCATCTGGGGAACCAGACCCTAGTCATTAGGCTTTGCAGGCAAGTGCCTTAACTGCTGAGTCATCTCCTCAGGCTCCTAGACATCTGTTGGCTTATTTTATTTTATTTTAAGTTTATTTTTCCAAGGCAGAGTCTCTCTCTAGCCCAGATTGATCCTCCTACCTCTACCTCTCAAGTGCTGGGATTAAAGGCATGCAACACCATGCCAAGCTAAGTGTGAAATCTTTGTGGCTAAAACAAAGAGATAGCAGGGAAACATTGGTATCTTAATATTAAAACCAACAGGGATATCTTTCAAGTAGAAAACAGATATTAGGGGGCATTTAAAAAAATTTCTCGCCAGGCGTGGTGACGCATGCCTTTAATCCCAGCACTCGGGAGGCAGAGGTAGGAGGATCGCCTTGAGTTCGAGGCCACCCTGAGACTCTATAGTGAATTCCAGGTCAGCCTGGGCTAGAGTGAGACCCTACCTCGAAAAACCGAAAAACAACAACAAAAAATTTCTCCATCTGTATATGTGGATATATATGTTCTGTGTGTGTGTGTGTGTGTGTGTGTGTGTGTGTGCATGTGTGTACATGTGCCATGGTGTATGTGTGGTGGGTTGAGGACAACCACACGATGTTTATACTCTCCCTCACCCTACTTGCTGCTTTTGCTGCTTTGCTTTGCATGCCCCATTTATGGATTCTCCTGGCTCCACCTCCCTCTGCCAGGGATGCACTGGAATCACAGATGCATTTGCCACTTTATGTGGTTGCTGGTGAGCTAAACTCAGGTTTGCAGGCTGCAAGCAAGTGCCTTTAATTGTTGAGTCATTTCCCCAGTGCCCAGGGATAACATTTCAGTGCTTACACACACCAGCCAATAGTCAAGGCAAAAGAGCTGTACCAAGCTTACTGCAGTCGGAACCGTTGCCTGTTGGCACAGACACTTAGTGGAAAACTCCACTTAATGGCTTGGTGAAACAGCAACCCATTCAGCCAGGTGTGGAAGGAGTTACACCTGTAAACCTGATGCCCAAGCCATAGTTATGTCCACACATGTATGTGAGGAGAAGGATCAGCCATCCATGCACTGCGCACATCCTGAGCTCAGGGTTCATTAAGAACATCCTGAACACCACCAATAGACCTTGCAGGGACACCTTTCCTGTCAAGGGAGAGATGAGCTCTGCTAAATGCAAATATACAGCAAGAATGTCTTCAACTTTATAAGGAAACCTATAAAAAATGTATCAAATGAAACAAACAATTAACAGAAGAAAATGGAAAATGGACAGCTGCACAAGAATAAACTTCAAATTGATTATTTCACTCAGTATTTGCTTACTATCTATTAGTGTAAGAGCTATTCTCAATGTGCATAGTTTTGTAAAAGTTACATTAGCCTTAGCACTATACAGAATCTCCAAATACTGGTACACTTCATAACATGGAGTCAAAAATGACATTCATGTTTACTATTACCATTAACAAACTTACCAGAAAAATCTTTTTTTTTTTTTTCAAGGTAGGGTGTCTCTTTAGCCCCAGCTGACCTGGAATTCACTATGCAGTCTCAGGTTGGCCTCGAACTCACAGCGATCCTCCTACCTTAGCCTTTCGAGTGGTGGGATTAAAGCTGTATGCCACCACGCCTGCCTTTAAATATGTTATTTCTTTATTTATTATGTGTGTTTGTGTTTGCGTGTGTGAGAGAGAGAGAGAAATAAAGAGGGAAAGAGAGAGAGAATATGGGCATGCCAGGGCCTCTAAGCACTGCAAACAACTCTAGATGCACGTACCACCTTTTGCATCTGGCTTTATGTGGGTACTTGAGACTCAAACCTGGGTCATTTGTATTTGCCAGCAAGTGCCTTAATCACTAAGCCATCTCTCCAGCCCTCAACAAAGTTTTAATTTATATATATATATATATATATATATATATATGTATGTATATATATATATATATATATATATATATATATATATATATAAAATCTTGTTTTTTTTCTAGATAGAGTCTTGCCCTATCCCAAGTTGACCTGAAATTGGTTTTAGTTTGCCAGCCTCATAAAACTATATGGCACAAAATAATGTTTTTTTAAAGTTTTATTTGTCATTTGTGATTTCTTAGAAAATCAGTTAATTGTGATTTGTGCATCTCCTAAATATCGCCAGTCACACATTGGGTACTTATTCAACAAGCATTCATTAAACAACATTCATGACCTATGTAGTCTTAGGGTGACCTAAAATTCACAGCTATACTACCTCAGCCTCTTAAAGGCATGTGTCACCATGCCCAGCTAAGACCGAATATTACCATTTGCAAAATAATAATAATAAAGTGATATATTTGCCTTGAAATGGTAACTTCACTCACTTTTGGGAAAATGGAATGAAATGTGTGAGTGCATGCACCACTAAAAAACAACTACTAGCACAGTTCTGGTTCAATTGCCTCGATTTGTGCTAAAGCACTAAAAATGTTACCATTGCTTTTGCACTATCAAGGTAGATATTAACACAGTTAAAATAATAAATAATACCTTCTTACTGTTAGAAAAACAGTTATAGTCTTCTCGAACCCCTGAAAGCATCTTGGGAACCTGCATATCACACTTAAAAGAGTCAATGCTTTAAGGGGACATCTAAGCAGGGACACAGGGTAGCCAAACATCAAGATCTTCATGGCTCCCTCATCCTGTTCACCCAAAGTACTATATCTCAGTGTGGTGGATGGTTATCAGACCAAGAGGGACCCATGTGAAGTCAGTGTGCATGACACAGTAGTAGCTCGGGAAAGGAGTCTTTTAGGCAGAGGAAATAGCCACTGGAAAGGTCTTGGAAAAAAATGCTGCTATATTCAACAAGAAAAACAATAACAAAAACAACACTCCTAAACGAAAGGTACATAATCTCTATAGTCATACTATCCTCAGGTAGGTGGGCTACTGGATAATATCATTCAGTGACTCCTTTTGCCTGTTTTCAAGTTTTGCATATTTATTCATGACAAATGTGATTAAGGCTTTCTTTGGGGAATTACAGAGAGAATTAAAACTAATCCAAATCAGTTCTAAATGATAACCTCAAAAAAGTTTACAGGGCTGGAGAGATGGCTTAGCAGTTAAGGTGTTTGCCTGCAAAGCCAAAGGACCCAGGTTGGATTCCTCAGGACCCTTGTATGCCAGATGCACAAGGTGGTGCATGTGTCTGGAGATCTTTTGCAGTGGCTGGAGGCCCTGGCATGCCCATTCTCTCTCTCCCTCTCTCTGCCTCTTTCTCTCTCTCTCTCAAATAAATAAATAAAAAATAAAGCTAAAAAAGTTTACAGCTAGTTTTATACAATTCAAGCTGCATGACGCCAATACTCTTATTAAAAAAGGTATTATATAATTTATTCACCAGTTATTCACAGTTTGATTTAGGTTGTTTAATGAATGCTTGTTGAATAAGCACCCAGTGTGTGACTGGAGATTATTTAGGAGATGCACAAATCACAATTAATTGATTTTCTAAGAAATCACAAATGACAAATTAAACTTTAAAAATGCATTCTTGAAGGCCAGGCATGGTGACACATGACTTTAATCCCAGCACTCTTGAGGTAGAGGTAGGAGGATCACCTTGAGTTTGAGGCCATCCTGTGACTACAGAGTGAATTCCTGGTCAGCCTAGGCCAGAGTAAGACCCTACCTCAAAAAACCCAAATAAAAATAAAAATGCATTATTTTGTGCCATATAGTTTTATGAGACTGGAAAACTAAAACCAAATTCCATTCTTTCTGTATACTGAGCCACAAATTCACTATTTTTTAATTAAAGGATCATTCTTTCAGTTATAGGAAACAATTTTTCCCTATTCAAAACATTTCTACCATTTCAGAAAGGTTATACAATTTATTTAAAGAAGCTCTTTGGGAGAAAACTGGAAACACTGGCAGATTTTACAGTTTGGAATGGGAGAGTGGATTCTCAAGCCATGAAGTGTGTGACTTTCATGATCTATAAATACCTGGAATCAGAGGGCTAAGTTGCACATCACTGTAATGTGCTCTAAGTGGCTTTTATAAATAGTCCCTGGGTTTTCTTACAATCATGAAGATAAAGCTGAGAAAAAGGGAATCCAGTAAATGCTGTATATTTTCACTTGATTTGGGGACCTAGTCATTTCAGCTCTACTAATAGGAAGAGAAGTTGCTACTTCTTAAAGGCCAGGTCTTCCCATGATAGAACTGTAATCACAACATGGCCGTTAATCAAGCAGCTCATATTAAGAGTAAATGTGGGGCTGGAGAAGATTGCTTAGTGGTTAAGACATTTGCCTGAAAAGCCAAAGGAACCAGATTCTATTCCCCAGGACCCACGTAAGCCAGATGCACAAAGGGGTGCATGCATCTGGAGTTCGTTTGCAATGGCTGGAGGCCTTGGTGCACCCATTCTCTCTCTGCCTGTCTGCCTCTTTCTAATAAATAAATAAATAAATAAATAAATAAATAAATAAATAAATGTATTTAACAAAAAGGGGGGTCTGGAGAGATAGCTTAGCGGTTGAGGTGTTTGCTTGCAAAGCCAAAAGATCCTAGTTTGACTCTCCAGGACCCACCTAAGCCAGATGCACAAAGTGCTGTATGCATCTAGAGTTCGTTTGCAGTGGCTGGAGGCACTGGTGTGCCCATTCTCTCTCTCTCTCTCTCTGCTTCTTTCTCTCTCTCAAATAAATAAATAATATGTTTATTAAAAATAAAGAGTAAATGTGGGGGCTGGAGAGATGGCTTAGCAGTTAAGGCGTTTGCCTGCAAAGCCAAAGGATCCCAGTTCTACTCTCCAGGACCCACGTAAGCCAGATGCAAGGGGGGACATGCATGCATGCATATGGAGGTCGTTTGCAGTGGCTGGAGACCTTGGCGCGTCCATTCTCTCTCTCCCTCTTTCTCTCTCTCAAATAATAAAATATATATTTTAAAAAAGAGTAAATGTTCCAAATGGTCATTAAGCACTGAAAAGATATTAAACTTCAATGTCATAAACGTATTAGAAAAATAATCCACAATAAGGTACCACTTAACACCCACTAAGATATCTTTTTTTTTTTTTGGTTTTTCGAGATAGGGTCTCACTCTAGCCCAGGCTGACCTGGAATTCACTATGTAGTCTCAGGGTGGCCTCGAACTCACAGTGATCCTCCTACCTCTGCCTCCAGAGTGCCGGAATTAAAGGCGTGCGCCACCATGCCAGGCTTTAAGATATCTTTTTTAAAAAGGCCAAAATCCAGGAAATAACAAATGTTGGTAAGGAAAAAATGTTCCAACCCTTATATATACTAAACTATTGAGAAAATGGTACAATCATTATGGAAAGTCCTAACATTTCTGAGAAAAAAAATTAAAACCATCAGAAGTTCCCACATAACCTAGTAACCCCATTCCTACACAGAGTACTCAAGACATACTAATATATTCAAATATACAAATGTTCACAGAAGCATTATTCAAGATAGCTAAAATGTAAAAATGATTCAAATATTCCATTCAGGGTACATCCAATGAAGCGTACACAGTGACATATTGTTCTTCCATAAAAAGATCCTAAGCACGACACCCACATCACCCTCTCCGGGGCTCAGGGGACATCATGGAAGATAGCAGGATGGGAGGAGCTCAGGAGACCCTGTGTCCCGACATGACAAGGCCACTGCACCCATGCACTCACAGAAGCTGTGAATTCCTTGCACATGATGGGGCCAGTCATTATCCTATTAGAGACAGGTCCCTCCCCTCTATAATGAGCTAATGACAGTTACAGGTGTGGGGAAAGGGGTCATCCTCTTCCACAGAATAACTACTAGTAAGAGATGAGGAGTGCATGAGACTCAGGGTGACAAGGGAGGGTAGTGTGGGTACATGGTATCAAAATGTAATGTATAAGTATGAAAATGTCAAAAAAAAATAAAAAAACAACAAGAGGAATGAAGTATTAATAATGGGCTACCTACAACACAGATGAACCTTGAGACCATGCTAAATGAAAGAAAACAGTCAAAAAAATCACTCACTATTTATATGACACCACCAGAGACAAAGAAGAAATGAGCTAACTGGGACCTAGGGCTGGTGAAGTCTGGGAGAACAGAGTGACTGTTAATAAAATTTCTTTTGTGGTGATGAAAATGTTATGGACCTTGCAAAAAGACTAAAAATCATCACTTTGTAACTTTTAAAATAAATTTTTATTTTGTAAAATGACCTTGGCTGTTGTGGCACATGCGTTTAATCCCATCACTCAGGAGGCAGAGGTAGGAGGATCGCTGAGTTTGAGGCTAGCCTGAGACTACATAGTGAATTCCAGATCAACCTGGGCTACAGTGAGATCCCATCTTGAAAAACCAAAAACAAAACAAAATAAATAATAATAATATGGAGCTGGCATGGTAGCCCTTGCCTTTAGTCTCAGCATTTGTACCAAGCGGTAGGAGGACCGCTATGAGTTCAAGGCGAGCCTGAGACTACATAGTGAAATCCAGGTTAGCCTGGGCTAGAGTGAGATCCTATCTCAAAAAAAAAAAAAAAGAAAAAAGAAAAGAAAGAAAAGAAAATGACCTAGTGCTGTGACCCTAGCCCAGCATAAGAAAGCATTACATGTAGCACAAGTGCCCTGTATACCCTTCCCGGATTACAGTTATCTTCTACCTCTAACAGAGAGAATCACTATCTTGATGTACTATTTATGATCGCCATGCATGTCATTACATTTTTACTGTATTATCTTGTGTGAGTAGGAAGAAAACTCAGTACCAAAGGCCAGTAAGCTACAAAAGCGATATAAAGGGAAGAGAAAGGAAGGGAGGGGGACTTAATGGGATGGTATTGTATATATGTAAGTAAAATAGATTAATGGCGGTGAGAAGGCCTAAGTGAGGTCAGGGAAAGAGATTGAGTAAAGGAAAGGTGGAGGGAGGGCTTATCAAAACCTAAAAAGATATTTATAAATAAGTCATATGGAAACCTACTTATTTGGACAATGGAACACTCAGGAGCCACAGATTATTACTAGAAAATTTTCAGTGCCAGGGATAGGATACCTTCCAGTGAGTTGTTGGCCAGGGAGGTTCTTGATGCCCCCATAACATACAGGCCACTTCCGAGGCCCTTGATTTCCCATCAGGAATAGATGGTAAGACCCTATTGCTGAAGACTCCACATACTTGGGCTGCAAGGTCACTGAGAAATCCTGCTGGAACTGAGCTGATAACCTCCTCCATGTAGACCAGCTGACAGAAAATGGGAAGAAACCATTATGCATGCAGTTCAATGGGAGAGAGAGAAAACACCAGTGAAGATACTCAACAGTGGACACTACAAGTCTTATATTTTGCCAGCCAGGCCAAATGAGACAACGGGTGCAATAGTGGCTCATCTGTCATGGTGGAAACCAACTGTCCTCTAATTGGACTGGAGGTCCACTCCATGGGAGGGAATACTTCCCTGATACTGATAACTTAAAACAGGGGTAGTCATGAGCCCTAGGGTTGTTAACGTCTGCTGATGTCTGGCTAAATGTATATACGATGCTAATCAAACTGCCCAATAAGCACTTCTTTTAATGTTCATACCTATTCATATATTTTTTAATCTTTTTGTTCAGTTTTGTTTATTTATTTGAGAGCGACAGACAGAGCGAGAAAGAGGCAGATAGAGAGAGAGAGAGAATGGGTGCACCAGGGCCTCCAGCCACTGCAAATGAACTCCAGACATGTGCACCCCCCTTGTGCATCTGGCTAATGTGGGTCCTGGGGAATCGAGCCTTGAACCGGGGTCCTTAGGCTTCATAGGCAAGCGCTTAACTGCCAAGCCATCTCTCCAGCCCCATACCCATATATTAATGCTACTCTCACTTTTGGTAGAGAACCTTCTCTTTTCAGATGGCAGTGACCTTGGGATGACTCAGAAGGTATCATGGTGCTGGGAAGAAGTGACAGGAGTGCTCAGCACTGCAATATCTCTATCACACCTTCCAAGGCTCAGGGTCCATTGCAGGAGAGGTGGCGGAAAGAATGTTAAGAGCCAAAGGAAGGGTAGGACTCCTTACAATGTGCTCCTCCAGACACAGAATGGCCTGGACATCCATGACCTCACAGCGCCTGACACTACCAACACAAGACCATCATAATAGGAGGAAAAGATCATTACATCAAAATAAAAGAGAGACTGATTGAGAGGGGGAAGGGATATGATGGAGAATGGAGCTTCAAAGGGGAAAGTGGGGGGAGGGAGGGCATTACCATGGGATATTGTTTACAATCATGGAAGTTGTTAATAAAAAAATTAATTAAAAAAAAGAAAGGAAGAAAGCAAACAACCTAGTGCTGTGACGCTACCACAGCTTAAGAAAGCATTACATGTAGCACAAGTGCCCTGTATACCCTTCCCTGATTACAGTTATCTCCCAGCCCTAACAGAGAGAATCACTATCTTGATGTGCTATTTATCATCGCCATGCATGTCATTACATTTTTACTGTACTTATATATCCCTCACAAGATATTCTTGTGCTTTGCATATTTTAAATGGTATTATACTTACATAACTTCTACAGGTTACTTTTTTATCCCATTATATTTTGGAGATGAATAACTTTTAGGTCATCATTAAGTGACTTTTCTTTTTATAATGACACCTAATACTTGGAATCTGAGGTCATGCTCCCAGTATGAGTAACTGGTTCCACTAAATAGCTTTGTTTCCCTTTCTAGCAATTCAATCAGGAGATTTCTGCATGCATTCCAAACTACCACTAGTTTTTTGTACAAAATAAAAGTGGGTTTCATAATATGAAAATATTTTAAAGGTAGTGAGCATATTTATTCTTAACTGAGGGATAACTTAAAGGAAAAAAACATGCACTACATTTCATTGTATGTGATAAATCACACAGTAAATGATAAAGCATAATCAATAATTAACCTGAAACACTTCAACTGACCACGGGCTCTCTACATGGCCATTCTCATTCTAATCACTAAAACCTCTGTAGACACTGATTATCTTCTTGACATGCATTTCTCCTTTCCTTACTGACTAGTTCATGTTATTTTGTAACTTGCACCATTTCCACACAGCCCACCAAACCTGAAATACCACACCTATTGGTTCAGAGGTAGTCACAAGTAATAATCTGCAGAAATGAAATGGGAGAGAAAAATTATCTGATGAGGATATGGGAAAATTTCTCTGCTTTTTAGGGATAGCTTCTGGAAACATGTCTCTGATCTCTCCATCTTTCCCTCATGCCTCTCTCTGCTTTAGGACTAAAACAAACCACAGGATCATTAGTAACTACTGGGGACACAACAGACAGCACAGGATACTAGGTGTCAGCAGTAACTACAGGGGCCATAAAGGATATCACCGGCCCCTAGGAGTCACTAGTAACTAGGGTGGACACAAAGGCAGCCACCCTTTATAGTATTCTACTTTAGTAATACAATTCCAATTTTGTTTGGTGTAATAATGTACTGTTATCACTTTCCTAAACAGAGTTTGGTGGTGTACACCCATATTTCCAGCACTCTGGAGGCTGAGGCAGGAGGATCACCCTGTATTTGAAGCCAGCCTGTGCTATCTAGTGAGCTGAAGGCCAGGCTGGGCTACAAAAACACTGCCTCAAAAAGTAAACCAACCAACTGACTCATCTGCCTACATTGGCTGAGTGATAAAATTCCAATCCTTGGCATTCAGACCTAACTCTTCTCCCCTACAATGAGAGGCTAGATGAGGAAGCACCTCTGGGTTTTCATCCTTTCCCCTTTCCCAGCTGGATCTCAGATGCAGTGTCTATGGATGGAACCATGGTTGGTAAGGATAAAAGCTGCAGGCTAAGGAGGGGAACAGATGACAGTGTGCTAGGGTGTTTCAGGATTTCCTCGATCAGCTTTCATAAATGGCTCTGGAATGGCCCAATTCAGATATCCTAGTTCATGGGAAAACATTAACCTTTATTTAGTAAAGCCATAACAGCAGGACATTTTGTGTAAGTATCCTGATGCACCTACAACTGATGAAGCTGCTGGACCAATTGTGAGGTTTCAAGTTACATAGTCAGTGGTCTTCAAAGACATCTAAGAGGCTGAATTGAAGTTCTACTGCTTGCAACCAAGGGCACCTTTAGCTGGGACAGCCTTCTTCCTAAGGAAAGGATAATATTTGAATTTAAGTCTCCAAGCACAAGGACTATATATTACTCACCCTAATCTACTGCCTGATTGATAGGGATCTTTAGTAATGAGTAGTCTATAATTACACAGAATCCCTTCCAAGACAATCATACTCGCTGCTTATTAAGGAAATTTCTACAAAGTTTCTCAACTGACAAAAATAGAGGAGCAAAGAAATGGGACATTCTTACTAATAACTTCATAAAACATACATGAACACATACTTATCATGCTTGTTGGAAAAGTAAATCCAAGAGACAAATTTTAGTGAATCATGCCTCTAATTTCCTGACACTATGACTTCTAACTCCTCTGAACGTACTCCAGCCAGCTCTCCTTCCCTTCCTCTGTTTCACACTGTAATACAGTGCGTAAAGCTAGGGTCCCTCTAGGCCTCAATAGACTCAAGTCTTAGATCTACTACTTAGCACTTATGTGACTTAATGTGAGCTCTGTGATTTCTTTGAGTCTCAAATTTTCAAATGTATAATATAATTAGGATAATACACTGCCAGTATCAAAGGGTTCTTATGACACTGATAGGTTTATAAAATGCTTAGTTTTTGGCCTGATATGCAATAATTGTTTGCTGTTTGCTATTTTTTAAACTCAGTAATTTGAGATGGAGCTCTCCACTGGTCTGAGGCTATCATACTCAGGATTGTGATCCCCTTTTACCTCCTAGGGACTTTTTTTTTTCAAGGTAGGGTCTTACTCTTGCCTAGGCTGACCTAGTAGTGACCCTGTAGTCCCAAGTTGGTCTCAAACTCACTGAAATCCTCCTACCTCTGCTTCCTGAGTGCTGGGATTAAAGGTGTGCACCACCACACCAGACACCTGGGGACTTTGAACATATAAAGCCAAATGTCTTAAAGATAAGAAATTCCTGTGTAGGGCTGGAGAGATGGCTTAGCGGTTAAGCACCTGCCTGTGATGCCTAAGGACCCCGGTTCGAGGCTCAACTCCCCAGGACCCACGTTAGCCAGATGCACAAGGGGGCGCATGCGTGTGGAGTTCATTGGCAGTGGCTGGAGGCCCTGGCGTGCCCATTCTCTCTCTCTCTCTCTGCCTCTCTCTCTTTCGCTCTCAAATAAATAAATAAAAAATGAACAAAAAAATTTTTAAAAAAAATTCCTGTGTAGACATGGCAATAGACTACAACTAGCCCCCAAATATTCTTGGTCATAATTATTGGAACTATAGAAGGATATATCAAATTCTTAAAAACAGGGACTGGAAAGATGGCTCAGTGGTTAAATGTGCTTGCCTGCAAAGCCTGGCAGCCCAGATTCAATACCCCAGCTACCCATGTAAAGCCAGACCCAAAAAGTAGTGAAAGCATCTAGTGTTAGTGTTCTGTGTGCAGTGGCAAGAGGCCTTGGCAGCTCTCCCACCCCCTCACATGTGCATGCAAATTAATTGTTTTAAAATTCTTAAAAATGTAATGTCCATATACTTCCCAAAATTATGATAAACTCACATGCTATTTAAGCAAAGGCTAAACTGCTTTCTTTCATCCTTTTTTTTTGTTTGTTTGTTTGTTTGAGGTAGGGTCTCACTCTAGCCCAGGCTGATCTGAAATTCACTCTGTAATCTCAGGGTGGCCTCGAACTCATGGCAATCCTCCTACCTCTGCCTCCCTAGTGCTGGGAGTAAAATCATGTGCCACCATGCCCAGCTTCATCCATGTTTTTAAGCAGCTTTTTGTTTTGTTTTGTTTTGTTTTGTTTTTTTTGAGGTTGGGTCTCGTAGCTCAGGCTGACCTTGAACTCATTACGTAGTCTTGGGCTGGCCTCAAACTTAGCAATCCTCCTACCTCAGCCTCCTGAGTGCTGGGATTAAAAGTATGTGCCACCATGCCTGGCTAAGCAACTTTTTAAAAAAAATTATTTTTGTTTATTTTTATTTAGTTGAGAGTGACAGATAGAGAGAGAAAGAGGCAGAGAGAGAGAGAGAGAGAGAGAGAAAGAATGGGTGTGCCAGGGCCTCCAGCCACTGCAAATGAACTCCAGATTCATGCGCCCCCTTGTGCATCTGGCTAACGTGGGTTCTGGGGAACTGAGCCTCGAATCAGGGTCCTTAAGCATCACAGGCAAGCACTTAACCACTAAGCCATCTTTCCAGCCCTGGCTAAGCAACTTGTAATCAACAATAAAATTAAATCTAGGCAGGATATATTTTTTTCTTTGATAAAACATAAATTTCAGCCAGGCATGGTGACACATATATTTAACCCTAGCACTCAGGAAGCTGTGATGGGAGGATCACCATGAGTTCCAGGCCAGCCTGGGCTACAGACTGAGTTCCAGGTCAGTCTAGGCTACAGTGTGACACTACCTTGAAAAAAAAAACACATAAATTTAAATTTAATGAGTAACTGTCACCTGAATGACAAAGCTCCATTTTAATGTTTTAATAATAATAATTTTTGATCTTGTTCCTGCACAAATTAAGTAACACAGTACTAAAAGATGACCTTATCAGCTGTCCTGAGAGGATTCCTAAGAAATAAAGCCACATTGTTACTTCATTTCAACATAATCTCCTTTAAAAATTCCTCAAATATTCTTTTATTATTCCTATAATATTAGAGGCCCCATGAAACCTTGAGTTCAATCCCCAACATTGCATAAAACCAAGCTGGAAGATAAGGCAGGAGGATCAGAAATACACAGTCATCCTCAGCTACGTAACAAGTTTGAGGCTAGCCTGAGTGAGCTACATGAGACTCTGTCAAAAACAAAACCAAATAAATTAAGTAAGATTCATCATTTCCCTCCATTTTCCCTCTCTTAATGTTTTAAAAATTAAATACCTAAATTATGATTATATGTCATTTAAAAAAATAAATGAGAACTGGAGAGATGACTTAGCAGTTAAAGCACTTGCCTGAGAAGCTTAAGGAACCAGGTTCAATTCTCCAAGACTCATGTGAGGCAGATGCACCAGGTGATGTATGCACCTGGAGTTTGTTTGCAGTGACTAGAGGCCCTAGCAACCCATTCTTCTATCTGCCTTTCTCTCTCAAATAAATAAATACATACATAAATAAATAAATTAAATTAAATTTAAAAATTTTAAAAAACCCATGAAACTCTTTAGGATGCTTCAAAGAAACAACGGTTCTATCAGTCCTTAAATTCAGTTTGCTCTACTGTCACTCCTGTAAAAACATTCCTTGATTACTGTGAGCTTCAGGTACCCTGGTAAGTGCTAATGCAAATCCATGGCATGTTCTCATCTTTCTGTTTTCATATTACCAAACCTAACCAGGCATACTGTAGCTGTCCAATTCACAAAGTATTCATACTATATAATCGGGGACTTTTGCAACCATCTATTTTAAGGGACTGATTGAGCCCTGAATGGTAAATGATATCATTCAGGTTCTAATTACATGCTACCTGGGTTTTACTGGAAAGGGGGATACAGGAATACCATACTTTCTAACCATATTTTTTTGACCACAAGCAACCTCTCAAATAAATACCCCAAATATTTTCTGAATGTATGACTGTACGCCAAGAATTGTCCTATTCAAATTATGTTCTAGCTTCTTCTTATGCCAGTTCCATTTGATAAATGGGTCAATAAATGCCAAGTCAAATATTCAAGTCAATATATTTTCATTGTTATTGGCAGACATATAATTAACTCTGAGAAAAAAAAGAAACAAGAAATCAATTTATGATTACTTCTTTAGTTCTTCTCATTAGTCATGTACATTATAATTGTAGTTCCACTTTAAAATCTTTATACACACACACCATCTTGATTATAATTATAAATCAAGTTATTTCAATTACAAATTAGTGTTGTATGAACTGTGACCCTCATATGTTAGTTTTATTAGTAAGATACAATTGTATTACCCATGTATATGAGCCGATTAAAAAGCAATGCACATTTATGTGCCTATATTAATTAGTAATTTCAACAAATGTTTCTAAAATTATTAGAGATTTGCTCTGTCTTCTCTCTAGTACACACAGTCAAATCAACATTTTCTTTATGTATGTGTAGATTATCAACATCACATTTCCAGTCTTAATCAAACAGCCTGCTCACAAAGAAACTATGACAAAGAATAATCTTTTTAAAAATATTTATTTATTTACTTGAGAGAGAGAGAGAGAGAGAGAGAGAGGGAGAGAGAGAATGGGTATGCCAGGGCCTCTAGTCTTTGCAAACAAACTACAGATGCATGTGCCATCTTGTGCATCTGGCTTATGTGGGTACTGGGGCATCGAACCTGGGTCCTTAGGCCTTGTAGGCAAGTGCCTTAACTGCTAAGTAATCTCTCCTGCCGATCTTTTTTTTTTAACAAAGAAAAAATTACAAGGAGAAAATTTTTCCATTTAGAATAAAACATTTATTGTCAGGTCAATATCTTCACCAATCCCAGAAAAATATATTTTATATAAAAACTTACATAAGTGACCTTTAAGAAATACTGCCTCAGATGCAAAGCTTCAGATGTATTATTATATGTCATGAAGAAAAATGTTAAAGATGAGCTCAGGAAATCTGTTCTAATACAATGTTTTCCTTACTCAATTGTTTCTTGCATTATGGCAATTTACCTGGTTTTATGCTATGTATCATGGGCAAGTCATTTAACCTGCAGCTTCCTTACCTATAAACACGGTATGATGATGGTAACTCATTTCAGGATACATGTTAGGATTAAAGGAGTTAACACAGGTCAGTGTTAGCTGGCTACATGTGACTATATGACGTGTGTGTGTGTAAAAGAAAGCCCCATCAGGACATGCCTCAGGCTTTGCCCACTCCTCCAGCTTCAAGCACTGTTGGCAGTAGCTAGTTTCCCTGCTATACACGGGCAAAACAGGAGGCAGAGCCTCACTGAATAATAGTTCCAATTTTTTTCTTTTCTTTTTTTAAAGACAGCTGTCTCTACTAGGAGGAAGGGATGGGAAAAGATTGGTCAGTGGGTACTAGGTTACAGGTAGGTGGAATGAATTCTGGTGTTCTATTGCACAGCAGGGCGACTATAGATGATAATGTTTATTTTAAAAAACTTAGAGCCAGATGTCCCAGCACTCGGGAGGCAGAGGTAGGGGGATCTCCATGAGTTCAAGGCCACCCTGAGACTACATAGTGAATTCCAGGTCAGCCTGGGCTAGCGAGACACTACCTTAGAAAACAAAACAAAACAAAAAAACTTAGAAGGAAAAGTTTTTAATGTTTTCACCACAAAGAAATGATAAATGCTTGAGCAAACAAATCTTGATTTTAACATCAGAAAATGATACATGTATAAAAAATAATATGGCACCTATAAATAAGTAATTTTTATTTGTCAAATTAAAGAGACAACACTTTCCCTATTATGTATCACCCTATTAGTATTCATTGAAAACACTAGTGTACACTCTATGCTGAATAACAAATATGGATGAGAATTAAGATGAATAAAAAAATGTAAATTCACTGCTTGCAAAGACATTGGGGCTACAAATACCAGTATGTGTTGTTTAATAAAAGAATTTTACCAAGATGTCTAAGTAGGTCTTTATGGATGATGTCTAGGCAAAATGTGGAAAGAAGGGACACTCACCAGGCGGTGAAAGTGCTAGGATTATTTTATTCACAAAGCAACCTGAAATTCCTCACAGTGGTAAGCTAAAATAGACATCAAGTAAACAAACGTGCTCAAACAAACTGCCCATGCACACTGCTTGCTTAGTTCATCCTTAGGCATTGAGAAAATAGCTTGGGATAACTGTCTGGCCCATTCCACAGTGAGGGCTTCCATGAAATGATGCTACTGCCTTCTCCACTATCTGTTCCCATCTTTCCAATCAAGAGTGCAGCCGTCTTCCTACAAGCACCTTTAATCACTCCTTCCCAATCAGAAGTTGGCAAGAGTTTTCTCCTATTCCAGGTCAGCCCTCTGCTCTTCCCTATATTCCTCTCCCAATATGGCCAGGGCAGATCTGCCTCCCCCCTCAATCTGCAAATGTTTTCTCTTACTTTTCTTTGCCTCTCCAAAATCCTAACCATGCTTCAAAATCTTTCTTCAGGGGCTGGAGAGATGGCTTAGCAGTTAAGGCACTTGTTAAAAAGCCAAAGGATCCAGGTTCAATCCCCCGTACCTATGTAAAGCCAAATACACAAGGTGGCACATGTGTCTGACGTTCATGTGCAGTGGTTAGAGGCCCTAGCATGCCCATTCTCTCTCTCTCTCTCTCTCTCTCTCTCTCTCTCTCAAATAAATAAATAATTAAATAAATAAAACAGTATCTTTCTTCAGTAAGTCACCAGATTCTCTTTGTCCCATCAAATAAATAAATAAAAACAAAAGCAGAACTTTACAAATTCAGCAGCAGAGGAAAAAAATGTTGAAAAAGAGAACTTTCGGATGAAAGACATGCCCAAAATGTAGTAGAGAATGGAAAAACAAAAACAGAATCTCATTTGAAAGATACATTCAATCCATTACATCCACATAGAACACTTAAATTATTTATCATCCAAAATTTATATACTGCACCAACTACTTATTGAACAATTGCAATGACATAGTGTTCTTTTAAAAACGCTAACCATTCCACAAAATGGACAGTGAATTCTTACTTAAGCTATAGCGATTCTTCAGTGCAAGTTTCATATTAAAAATAAGCGATCACTGGATTCAGAACTTTTTTAAAAAATATTTTATTGTTATTTATTGATTTGAGAGAGAGAGAGGCAGGCAGGCAGGCAGAGAGAGCACGGGCACACCCGGGCCTCCAGCCACTGCAAACGAACTCCAGATGCATGCGCCACCTTGTGCATCGGGCTTACTCGGGTCCTGGGGAACTGAACCAAAGTCCTTTGGTTTTGAAGGCAAATGCCTTAACCACTAAGCCATCTCTCCAGCCCTGGATTCAGGACTTTGAAATGTTATAAGAGTACATGGGACTACAGCATATCAGTTCTGCACTTCCTTGAAGGACAAGTGGTTAAATAGTAAAATATGCCCCTCGGCGTCCAGTTCGTACAGATTTCCACCCCCCCCCCTCAGCTAATTATTAGCATGCTCTATGCACCAGTACCTTAGAATCCAACTTGATTTTCTCTTCCTTCAGCTCCTCTGTGGCTTTCTTAATTTTTTCACGACATCTGGTTATTTCTGACTTTACTGTAATACAAATGAAATCTTTAATCGCATCCATCTTTCTGGGTGCCCACGGGGGCGGCGGCAGCTGCCGGGTGGGTTTTGAGCTGTGGTTGCCGAAAGGCTTGGGACCAGCACTCTCGGGCTCTCCCGTCCTGCCCGGGCACCCCTCGGGAGAAATGGCCCACCTTCTCGCATCAGCCGGCGACCCTCCTCGGCCTGATGCTCCGTGAAGATGATGTGCTGGAAAAGGGACTCCAGACTCATGCCGGGCGGCCGGGCTCCTGCCCTTCACTCTGCTCGCCCTCCACTGGGAATCAAGACCCTTCTAGAACTAGTCCACGCTCCTCTCTGCCCCGACCCACTGGTGTCCTCCTCGGAGTAAGCAACAAATTTCAAGCCCTGCCTGTTAACTGCCCTGGTCCAGGCCTCCTGGGCGGTGAAGGGCTTGGCTAGGCCTCGCGAGAACGCAGCCTACGGGGGCTCTTTGGGGTCCGTTCTGGTAGCTATTGGCAAACCTATGGGTTTTTAAGGCCTCAGTGGAGTTGGGTCATCCAATCTCCAAGACACAAACAACATGGTATTATAAAGTGCAAAGTATTCTGGGTTCTAAATATAAACTTTTGCAAAGTCTTATCCTTTGAGGATAGCAAAGACTATAAATGTGCGATGTCTGATGTTCGGCCTTAATCATTCCTTTGTAATCAGGGCATATCTTTTTTGTCTGCTTTAAAATTAATCATTGCCTTTTGTAATCAAGCCTTGGTAATATTAACACTTCAGTATCTGCACGATATGTGTCAGGGACCAAAGTGGTTGCTAATTAAAGCTTAACTATGAAAGGCACCTTTGGGATCTTTGCATGAGATTTTGTTTTAAATTAAAAAATAAAATATTTTTAGTCCCAGTAGGTCAAAATATTGACATTTTAATAAGTATCTGACTTTATTCTAAATGTAAAATTGACATTGGTTAAATGTAAAAAAGTAACCTCTAGCTATAATGCATTTAAAATTAAGCAAAATGTAAATTTTTATCATAACACAATAGGCTTAATTAAGGTTTCAATAATGCCATCGTATATAATTGGTTATAAATGTCAACTTATTCTAAATTTCTACCTTAACTTTTATTGTCATGTCTGCATAAAATCTAATATTTTAATATACTATATATGTATATATGTATATATATATAATGTTATATACTGTTATATAATATATATATATATTATATACTATTATATAATATATATAATATAATAATATATATTACATAATTATATAATACTATAATATATGTATACTATTATATATATATATATATATATATATATATATATATATATATATATATATATATATATATATATATATATATATATATATATATATATATATATATATATATATATATATATATATATATATATATATATATATATATATATATATATATATATATATATATATATATATATATATATATATATATATATATATATATATATATATATATATATATATATATATATATATATATCCGCCTCTTTCTCTCTCTCTTAAATAAATACATAAATGAAAGGAAAAGTGACTTACTGAACTCAAGCACAAGACAGGAAAATTTAACAAGATAAAATATCATAAAACAAAACATATTGCCCAGGCAAGGTAATGTGTACAGATGATAACTGAAATTTACCTATTTTTTTCTGCCACAATTAGAGTCTTTTTAGGGCCATTTCTTACATACATTTTATTAAAAAAATAAAATATTTTTAGTCCCAGTAGGTCAAAATATTGACATTTTAATAAGTATCTGACTTTATTCTAAATGTAAAATTGACATTGGTTAAATGTAAAAAAGTAACCTCTAACTATAATGCATTTAAAATTAAGCAAAGTGTAAATTTTTATCATAACACAATAGGCTTAATTAAGGTTTCAATAAAGGGTTGCCATCGTATATAATTGGTTATAAATGTCAACTTATTCTAAATTTCTACCTTAACTTTTATTGTCATGTCTGCATAAAATCTAATATTTTAATATACACTATATATGTATATATATATATATATATATATATCCGCCTCTTTCTCTCTCTCTTAAATAAATACATAAATGAAAGGAAAAGTGACTTACTGAACTCAAGCACAAGACAGAAAAGTTAACAAGATAAATATCATAAACAAAACATATTGCCCAGGCAAGGTAATGTGTACAGATGATAACTGAAATTTACCTATTTTTTTCTGCCACAATTAGAGTCTTTTTAGGGCCATTTCTTACATACATTTTATTAAAAAAATAAAATATTTTTAGTCCCAGTAGGTCAAAATATTGACATTTTAATAAGTATCTGACTTTATTCTAAATGTAAAATTGACATTGGTTAAATGTAAAAAAGTAACCTCTAACTATAATGCATTTAAAATTAAGCAAAGTGTAAATTTTTATCATAACACAATAGGCTTAATTAAGGTTTCAATAAAGCCTATCGTATATAATTGGTTATAAATGTCAACTTATTCTAAATTTCTACCTTAACTTTTATTGTCATGTCTGCATAAAATCTAATATTTTAATATACACTATATATGTATATATATATATATATATATATATATATATATATATATATATATATATATATATATATATATATATATATATATATATATATATATATATATCCGCCTCTTTCTCTCTCTCTTAAATAAATACATAAATGAAAGGAAAAGTGACTTACTGAACTCAAGCACAAGACAGGAAAATTAACAAGATAAATATCATAAACAAAACATATTGCCCAGGCAAGGTAATGTGTACAGATGATAACTGAAATTTACCTATTTTTTTCTGCCACAATTAGAGTCTTTTTAGGGCCATTTCTTACATACATTTTATTAAAAAAATAAAATATTTTTAGTCCCAGTAGGTCAAAATATTGACATTTTAATAAGTATCTGACTTTATTCTAAATGTAAAATTGACATTGGTTAAATGTAAAAAAGTAACCTCTAACTATAATGCATTTAAAATTAAGCAAAGTGTAAATTTTTATCATAACACAATAGGCTTAATTAAGGTTTCAATAAAGCCTATCGTATATAATTGGTTATAAATGTCAACTTATTCTAAATTTCTACCTTAACTTTTATTGTCATGTCTGCATAAAATCTAATATTTTAATATACACTATATATGTATATATATATATATATATATATATATATATATATATATATATATATATATATATATATATATATATATATATATATATATATATATATATATATATATATATATATCCGCCTCTTTCTCTCTCTCTCTCTCTCTCTCTCTCTCTCTCTCTCTCTCTCTCTCTCTCTCTCTCTCTCTCTCTCTCTCTCTCTCTCTCTCTCTCTCTCTCTTCTCTCTCTCTTAAATAAATACATAAATGAAAGGAAAAGTGACTTACTGAACTCAAGCACAAGACAGAAAAGTTAACAAGATAAATATCTAAAACAAAACATATTGCCCAGGCAAGGTAATGTGTACAGATGATAACTGAAATTTACCTATTTTTTTCTGCCACAATTAGAGTCTTTTTAGGGCCATTTCTTACATACATTTTATTAAAAAAATAAAATATTTTTAGTCCCAGTAGGTCAAAATATTGACATTTTAATAAGTATCTGACTTTATTCTAAATGTAAAATTGACATTGGTTAAATGTAAAAAAGTAACCTCTAACTATAATGCATTTAAAATTAAGCAAAGTGTAAATTTTTATCATAACACAATAGGCTTAATTAAGGTTTCAATGTCTCTCTCACTCTCTCTCTCTCTCTCTCTCTCCCCCCACTATATATATATATATATATATATCCGCCTCTTTCTCTCTCTCTTAAATAAATACATAAATGAAAGGAAAAGTGACTTACTGAACCTCAAGCACAAGACAGGAAAATTTAACAAGATAAATATCATAAAACAAAACATATTGCCCAGGCAAGGTAATGTGTACAGATGATAACTGAATTTATCCTATTTTTTCTGCCACAATTAGCAGTCTTTTTAGGGCCATTTCTTACATACATTTTATTAAAAAAACAAAAATTTTACTATAAGTGAAAGGTCTTTTTTTTAATTAAGTTAGAAAGTGTGTGGACAAACCATGTGCCTACTTTAGTGTTGAGCTCTCACCAGCTTCTACACTTCTTCTTGGGCATATTTTGCATATTCTCAGTGTCTGCCTCTATCACCCTGGCACAGTTGTCAGGCTCGCCATGGAAGCAGCGTTCTTGCTCATCTTGCCAGTTCCTCTGTGGCTTCACCTGGACCCTGGCTGAGGTGTGAGGGCTGGTTCATCTCCTGCCAGGGAGTCAGCTATCTTTTCCTGTCTTGTTGATAGATTTTGGTTATCCTTGGTTCTCTCTGTCTTCTGATTTCATTCCCGGAATTCTAGGATGGTTATGAGTCTGCCATTTTGGCCAGAAGTCCTAAAATATCTTCTTCTCTGTCTGTCTGTCTCTATCTATCTATCTATCTATCTATCTATCTATCTATCCATCCATCCATCCATCCATTATGTGTGTGTGTGTGTGTGTGTGTGTGTATAAAATTAATTTCCATCATGAGGCCCCTTGACCTTGTTATTTAATCACTTCCCCAAAGTACCACTTCTGAGAGCATCAGATTATGGCTAGGATTTAAACAAATGAATCTGGATTGGACCCAAACATTCAGATGGTAACACTCAATGTGAGTCAGGCAACAGCTGAGCCCTGACATGAATGAATTATTTTAATTAACCCAATAACCTGTGGGGCCAATGCTTTTGGTATTTTGGAGGACTGAGGCAGAGAGAGCCAGGTGACTCACAGTGGGCACAGTAGCAAGGAAGCGGCAGAACGAGCATTTGAATCCCCGTTGCCCCTTGATCTCCTCATGCCATCTCTAAGACCTTAAAGACTAGAGTCAATGGAATTATTTCTCTGTTCCGTTTAAAGGTAGACATATTATTTCAAAAAAGCACTCATTACAAATTAATACTTTTCTTCTCCCTTCTTCTCCCCCCCCCACCTTTTTTTTTCCCAAGGGAGAGTCTCACTGTAACCCAGGCTGATCTGAAAATAACTGTGTACCCTCAAACTGGCCTTGAACTCACAGTAATCTTCCTACCTCAGCCTCCTGAGTGCTGGGATTAAAGGTGTGCCACTTTTAGTGTTTTCTTGAAAGATGTTTTCAGACTTCTAGAACGTGGATTAGTGGTGCAATATATGTATAATCTGTACTTTAATCTGAATTTGAAATAAGAGGTGACCTGAAGAAGATAGTTGTGACTAGGCTATGCCTTGTAACAAACAGTATTTAGGCAGATGTGTATCTATTGTAATGTGTAAAGCTAAAACTGAAATCTATGCAATTTACTGCCTTTGTTTTCCAATATTTATGTTAACTTCCTAGGGCTTCTGTAACACAGTTTCACAACTGTTTCAGGACAAAAGAAATTTATTCTGTCATGTTGTGGAGGCTAGAAATCCAGAACGAAGGTTATTGCAGTCAGGTTTGTATTGCTGGTAGAAATCACCTGACCAAGAGCAGCTTGTGGGGGAAAAAAAAAGAGGTTTATTTTGGCTTATAGGCCTGAGGGGAAAGCTCCATGATGACAGGAAAACTGATGGCATGAGCAGAGGGTGGACATCACGCCCTGGCCAACATCATGTGGACAATAGGAACAGGAGAGTGTGCCAAACACTGGCAAGGGGAAACTGGCTATAACACCCATAAGCCCGCCCCCAACAATACACTCCAGCCAGGAGGTGTTAATTCCTAAATATCCATTAGCTGGGAACCTAGCATTCAGAACACCTAAGTTTATGGGGGCCACCTGAAACAAACCACCACATTCTGCCCCTGGCCCTCATAAACTGATAACCACACTTGATGTAAAATACAATGCATTCAGTCCAATGTGAAAGTCCCCATAGTTTTTATCAATCCCAGTGATCTTCAAACATCCCAATAATCCAAGTTCTTTTAACTGAACCACCATAATACCAAATAATCCCTCCAAAACCCATAATGGCACAGAATAAACATTCACACTACAAAATATGGCATTGGGCATAGCAAAGAAATATTCAAGCAATACATGATTTAAACAGGGCAAACACCAAACTCTGTAGCTCCAAGTCCAACAATTCTAGCCAGTGACAAGTCTCCAAATCTGATAATTCTAACCAGCAACAAGTCTCTGGACTTCCAATTCTTCCCCTCCAGCTAGACTATTCACAGTCCTGGAAAACTTCATCCAGGGCCTGCAGCTTTCCTTAGCAGCCATCTTGTGGTTCCAGCTGGGTCTCCACTGCAACCCAGGATCCATCTTTATGGCTCCATTGGGTCTCCATGCAGGTAATCCAGCAAACCTGCTTCACACTGCCCATGGCCATTTCCAAAACACAAGACCATGTTACAAATTCAATGACCCTCTCTTTCCTGAATTTCTTATACTCCACAATACCAGGTAGGGTGCCAATTTGTTAATCCAGGGGAGAAATAAAGCTGACCTTGAAGAACAGGACACTCCTTGATCATTCCAGCCCCTTCAAAAGAGTCTACATTCTTCCTGTTTCCCCAGTGCAGGTCAGCTGGCCCAATCTCAATGGTTGTAATCTCTTCAACAATTGCAGGTGAACAGACAGCAGTTTAGGCCCAAATATTTCATCTTTTCTGTGCCACATCCCTCTGCTCACACCAGTCCATTTCTATACAATCTAATCCTACACAAATTCTCAGGACATGGTCATAACAGCAAACCTCTCACAGAAACTGCTTCTAGCCCAGTCCAGGCAAAACTCTTTCTCAGCATCATAAGCCAAACTTCACAGTCCATAGTTATTACTGCATTCAGATCTTTCAACTCTGACCAGAATAGTCTGTCAAGCTGTACTTATAGCACTGCAAGGTGTCTCTTAGGCCAAGGTTTCAAATCCTTCCACATTCCTCTTGAAAAATAGCTCCAAAAGACCAAAGCCACACAGGTGTCTATCAGTGATCCCACTCCTTGGTACCAACATTACTGTTGCAGCCAGGTTCTCATTGCAGGTAGAAATCACCCAACCAAGATCAGATTGTCGGGAAAAAAGAGGTTTATTTTGGCTTACAGGCTCGAGGGAGAAGCTCCATGATGGCAAGAAAAACGATAGCATGAACAGAGGGTGGACACCACCTCCTGGCCAACATCAAGTGGACAACAGGAACAGGAGGGTGTGCCCAACACTGGCAAGGGGAAACTGGCTATAATACCCATAACCTGTCCCCAATAATACACTCCCTCCATGAGGCATTAATTCCCAAATCTCCATCAGCTGGGAACCTAGCATTCAGACACATAAGTTTATGGGGGACACCTGAATCAAACTACCACAGAAGGTTAGTTCCTTCTGGGTTCTCTTTAGGAAATCTCTTTCCTGTCTCTTCCCAGCTTCTGGTCCTTGTTGGTAACCCATGATATTCCTTGGATAGTGGAGACATCATTGCATTCTCTACCTCTGTTGTCATTTGGAATTCTCCCTGTCTCTGTCTCCTCCTCCTCCACAATCTTCTTCTCCTCTCCTTTTTCTTTCTTTTTTTAAAATTAGTTTTTTTGAAGTAGGGGTCTCACTCTAGCCCATGATGATCTGGAACTCACTCTGTCACCACAGATTTGCCTCAAACTCACAGTGATCCTCCTAACTCAGCCTCTCCAGTGCTGGAACTAAAGGCCTGACTCTTCTTTTTAATATATCAACCTGCCATAGTGGATAAGGGACTACTCCAGGATGACCTCATCTGAACTCATCATATCTTCCAATGATTCCATTTCCAAATACAGTCACATTCTGAGGTACTGGAAGTAAAGACCTCAATATCTCTTGGGAGGAAACAATGAACCCTTAAGTCTGAAAAATTAAGTTGCAGAAGATAGTTATGGTATGGCAGTTAAGTTCTGTTGTCAACTTGGTCAGATTAGGAATCAAGTAAGAGACATACCTCTTGGGCAGGCCTGTGTTTCCAGGAAGGATTAACTGAGAGAGAAAGACCTTCTCTAGAGTGGGCAGACCTTCCTGTGTGGAGTATATATAAGGCTCCAAGATATACAGTGCCTTTTTACTGGCTTTCTGTGCTACTTGCCTGTACAGGTAGCCATCTATTCTGTTGCTGATATCCTATCCACCACAGACACTGGAACCCAGCTTCATCAGTCTTCCAACATGGACTGAAGACCAGTGGCTCTCTAGGCTTCTAGCAGTTTGTTACTGCTGAGGCATCCAGCCTGTGGACTGAGAATTTTACAATTCTCCAGCCTGTAGGCAGCTATTGTTGGACTGCCCAGCCTGCATCCTGTATGCCGATCTATCAAATTCCCTATATTCTTATTTATTTTATTTGAGATATATATAGAGAGAAAGAGAGAGAGAGAGAGAGAGAGAGAATGGCTGTGTCAGGGCCTCTAGCTTCTGCAAAAAAACTCCAGATGCATGTGCCACTTTGTGCATCTGGCTTTACTTGTGTCCTGAGGAGTTGAACCTAGGTCTTTTGGCTTTGTAGGCAAGAGCCTTAACCACTAAGGCATCTCTCCAGCCCTCAAATTCCCTTTATAACACATATTCATTCTACTGGTTCTGTTATTCTAGAGAACCCCAAAGTCTGTGGTTCTAAATTAGTTTTCTAATGAAACGGGTTGATTTACCTTATAGCTGAAGAATTTTAGTGGTTTAAGTAGCTTTAGAAAATATTTTACACAATCTTTCATGTGTGTATGTGGTACTGGTTATTAAATATATGGCCTTGTATATGCTAGGTAAGTCCTCCACTACCAAGCTACATCCCCAGACCATTGCATCATCCTTTTATTTTCTAGGTATTAACATCAAGGCCAGGGAGGTATGAATTTCTTCAGTGTTACACATACAATTAATATCTGAGCTAGCTAGAGACCATCCCCCTCCTAATTACTTCTGTTCCAATGAAAGATCTTTTTTGGCTCACCAGTGCCTTTCAACCAACTGAACTAGAGCAACTCCCCTTTTATCTGCATTGAATATTTTTACAAGAGTTTCAAGAAAGTTTATAATTACCAGGGGATAGAGTCAGCTTTGGGATATTTATCTATTCAGGGCCCTTCCCCATTAAGGACATTGAAGAGATGATAGTTAAGTAGTTAGCTGATAAATAGAGAAAATGCCTGTGCATACAACATATCTAGATGTACATATGTATGCTAAAATAACACATGTAAGTAAAAAATGTTTGAAAATTTTAATTTGATTTTCAATCTTGTATTCCTAAAATAGAAATGAAGGTAAATTGTCAGTTCATTTTTAGAATGTGTGTGTATGTGTGTGTGCATGTGCATTGGCATGTGGATGTGGGTGCACATGTGTGAGCATATAGAGGTCAGAGGTTGACATCAGGTGTCTTCCTTGATCACTCTCTTTATATTATTACTATTATTTTTATATTTTTGGTTTTTTTGAGGTAGAGTCTTATTCTAGCCCAGACTGACCTGGAATTCACCATGTAGTCTCAAGATGACCTTGAACTCACAGCGATCCTTCTACCTCTGCCTCCAGGGTGCTGGGATTAAAGGTGTGCGCCACCATGGCCCGCTTACTCTTTTTATTTTGTTGAGGCAGTTTCTCACTTGAGCATAGAGCTTGTCTATTCATCTAGTCTTGCTAGCCAGCTTTCCCAGGGACCCCCTATCCCAGCCTCCCCAGCGCTGGGATTAGAGACGGGTACCATGCCCATCTTAGCATTTATGTGGGTGCTGAGGATCTGAACTCAAGTTTTCATGCTTGTACGGCAAGTGTTTTATCCACAGAGCCACCTCATCAGACCGTCGTCAGCTCTTATTCAACCTAGGGACTTTCACATATTAGGAAATTCCTCTACCACTGAGCTACATCCCTAACTCAAACTGTCAATTCTTAGTCATTGATAAAGAAAATCAAACTTCTTTGATTTGTGAAGTAGAGTGTATGAAGAAATTCCATCAGCACTTTGGGGGTCATTAAACCCCAAAATCATAGGGAGAAAGCTCTCTAGGGTAGCTTTTGAACTTGGAGTTTTACCTTGTCAGAGCCCAGACCCCAGCATAGTGACCAAAAAGGTTGTTCCAGTGCCTTAGCCAAAATAACAGACTGCCAGTCCTAGGAAACAAAAACAAAACTTGGCAATCAGATTCTCTCCATGTTTGATCCATGTGTTATCAATAAGCATATAGTAAATAGAAACCATGTATAAGGTGAGTGAAAATTTGGCATTAAAAGGATGAATAAGGTAAGGGGTTGTGATCTGGATCTATCAGGTTGTTTCCATGATAATAAAGCTCAATCATTTTGAATTACATAGAAATGACTAATAGAAAAAATTTGGATTTCTTTCTCTTCTTACCAATTACTTGTGAAAATCATTAACATAGGATTTGCTTACCTAGTAAGTACATGGTTACTTACCCACTAAGCAACTGACTTTTAGTTAAGTCCAAATTTAGACAAACAACACATTCTGTTCTAGCTTCTTAATACAATATATGTAAATGAAGATTTTTCTATTAATTTAAGTGAATGGTGCCTATTTGGAAAATAGGGGTAAATTTCAATATTGCTATTATTTTCTCTGAATTATTCAGGACAAATCTGGAAACTGAAAAAAACTCAATGCAATGTAGGTATTGGTCTTTTGTGTAGATAAAATTAGCTATAAATCATACTTCTTAAAACACCTTGCTAAATTGCTCATTTATCAGGATAAAATTATTTTATGCTTTATGTTTAAAATGACTTTAGTGGCCTTAGTACAATAGTATTATATTATAAAACCCAGACACTGCCATTATTTTCCCTCTAAGCTGCCATAGACAGCTCAAAATGTTTTATCAGAGTGGGCATGGCTCATAAACCTTATCTTTCATTTGACATTGCAGGTGTGTTCATAACAGAACATAGAAAACTCTGTAAGATAGTGAAGGCAAACAATTAGTTAGCATTTAAATAAAGGGGCTCACTAAGAAACATTTTAAACTAAAAATACTCCAAGAAGCTGGGTGTGGTGGCACATGCCTTTAAACCCAGCACTCAGAAGGCAGAGGTAGGAGGATTGTTGTGGGTTCGAGGCCAGCCTGAGAATACATAGTGAATTCCAGGTCAGCCTGGGCTAAAGCAAGATCCTACCTTGAAAAAAAAAAAAAAAAAAAAAGAACAGAAGCTAATTTGGGTTGGGGAGTAAGGTGTTTGCCTGCGAAACCTAAGGACCCAGATTCGACTCCCTCAACTCAGGTAAGCCAGATGTAAATGGGGCTCATGTGTCTGGAGTTCATTTGCATTGGCTAGAGGCCCTGGAGTGCCCATTCTCTCTCTCTCTCTCTTAAATAAATAAATAAACAAACAAACAAACATAAATCACTACTCTAAGTATCTCCTAGGTAATAGCAAAACAAGTAGTTCTAACACAGAATTGAATATCTGAAGACATAAGGAAACATTGTAATCTCTCTCTCTCTCCCCTCTCCACACAATCATTTAATGTTCTTATAGTTCTGTATTTGGTATATTTCATCATTTTGCTTACAAAATATGTATGTGTTCAAATTTCATAAACTTTTTGCTAATCTACCCTCTACCATTTCCTTCGTCAAGGCAGTAACCAAAGAGGGGCTAAAAACAGCTGAGCTCCCACACTCTATTGTAGCTTAGCCTCCAGTGATTAAATGCAAGGATTGTGTGCACAGGATCCAAACATTCATAACAAAGATTTATGGCAATATTCTTAGAAGAAATTAATAAAATGTAAGAGAACTTGTCAGAAAAATGTCCCAAAGGCAATTTTGTTTCAGTAATTATTGTATTTTAAATGCTTTCATTTTCTTTTGTGATGTCTTTTATCTTACTTACAGATGCTATTACTCATAAAGTATGATATTTCCATCCCAAAGGCTGTAACTGTAAATGAAACATAATATTCTCATCTAGGAGTAGATAAGGAGATTCAGATCTCCTCCTTCCCAGTGTAAGATGATTCCTCCAGAGGTCAGGACACCAGCTCAACTTCCCGTAAGTGCAGCTGTGATACTTTATGTAGCTGACCAAACACCTTTCCTTTCTTTTAGTCAGTCCCAGCATTTGGTTAACAGCCTGCCTGAGAGGTTTACAAGGTGGAAGTTGTTCTACATCTTGAGAATGGTGTTATGCCCTTAGGGTATATATATGAGGCATAGCCATAGACACCACTCAGTAAGTGTTCACTGGAGTCCTAGTGTGTTTATCAGACTCCATAATATAATAATGAACAAAGCCTATGAACTTTCTGTACTGACAGATTCAACAGAGGCAATAAGAGAGTATACACACTCATCTGTTCAGTGCAAGAACAGTAATGTAGGAATCAGATGTAATAATAATGTGGTCTAGAGACCTGCTGTGCCCAGTGAAGACAACACATTTATGCTCCAGTTCCTCAGACCTGACAGTCTTGGCATCTGAAATATGAAAGAGGAAGACAATGGGATTTGTTTACAGATGGGGTGGCCAAAACGCTTAGTGCCCAATCATGCAGATCCTTAAAGGCAATACAAGGACTCTGAATCTTACTGGATAGAAGAGTCTAAAGGAATGCTTGCATTTTAAGACCAAGAAAAAATATGACAACAACAATGTTGGGTGGAATGACACCACATCGTTGTGAAAGGAGTTGACCCAGGTCCAGGGTTCACCTTGACTGATAGGTAGCTATGTGTTCTTGAGGAAGTCTTGATGCTCTTTCCTCCTATTTCATCTATCTTCAAATGGAATGCTAGAAGCAGAGTAAACAAAAGATAAGAAACAAGAGAGAGAAATAAAAATTCAACAGTTAAAAATGGAAATTTCATATGTAAGGCACTTAGAAAATAATAAAATTTATTGAAATCAATACCATGGCTAAAGGTTAATATCAAGGCTTCAGGGAAGGAAAGGGTAAGAGACAGCCACAATCTTCTATATCCTTTAACTGTATTTGTACATAGGCAGGTATATAGTAGAGATTTACTGGTCTACCCATTCTGACTGTAAATATGCTAAAACATCCTCACAGGTTGTATATGACACCTGCTCTAGCCCTCTATATGAACTCTACCATCTCTGTTGTCTAACTTTTTTACAAGAGAGAGAGAGAGAATTGGCATGCCAGGGCTTCCAGCCATTGCAATAGAACTCCAGATGCGTGTGCCACCTTGTGCACATGTGCGACTTTGTGCACTTATGTCACCTTGTATGTCTGGCTTAAGTGAGATCTGGAGAGTTGAAACATGGGTCCTTAGGCTTTGCAGGTAAGTGCCTTAATTGCTAAGCCATCTCTCTAGCCCTGTTGTCCATCTCTCATAACCATTCAGATAGCACTGATTTAATAAAAGACCTCAAGGATCCTTCTCTATGTCAATTGTAGTTATTCACTGCCTGGCCCTACAGGAATATTAGTGTCTTATGGTTGCTATGACAAATCATCACAAGTTTAAAATTCTTTAAACTACAGTTATGTGCTCTTACAGTTCTACAGGTCAGAAAACAGGTCCTAGTGGGCCTATAATTTAGTGTAATCTTCTCATCTCAAAGAGTTAATTTGTTTTTTTAATATTTATTTATTTGTTTGTTTATTTATGAGAGAGGATGGACACTCCAGGGCCTCCTTCCATTGCAAACAAATTCTAGACACATGCACCACTTTGTGTATCTGTTCTATGTGGGCACTGGGGAATTGAATTCAGGTCATTAGGCTTTGCAAGCAAGTGCCTTTAACCACTGAGTCATCTCTCCAGTCCCTCAGAACAGTGAATTTAATCATATTCTCAAAGCCCCTTTTACCATGTGAGGAGATCTATTCCTAAGTATCAGGGGGTTGCAAGGCACTTATATTTAGGGCCTTTATTCTATCTACATAGTGTTCATGTATTTTAACTATGACACTTTAATCCAGGTGTGGTGGCACATGCCTTTAATCCCAGCACTTTAGTTTATACAATAAGATAAATATGCTCTTCATAAAAATGTGTTACCACTAAAATTTGATATATGATGGCTGTATAAATGGCTTAGCTGTTAAAGCATTTGCCTACAAAGCACAGGGACCCACGTTCAATTCTTCAGTACTCACGTAAGCCAGATACACAAGGTGCCATAAGTGTCTGCAGTTCTTACGCAGTGGCTAGAGGCCTTGATGTGCTCTTTCTCTCTATTGCCTCTTCGCCCCTCTCTCCCACCTCTCTAAATAAATAATTTTTTCAAAAATTTTTTTATTAACAACTTCTATGATTATAAAAAATATCCCATGGTAATGCCCTCCCTCCCCCCACTTTCCCCTTTGAAACTCCATTCTCCATCATATCCCCTCCCCCTCTCAATCAGTCTCTCTTATTTTGATAAAATTTTTATTTAAAAGTTGAGATATGAGAGGACAGCATATGGTTCACCTAGAATAAACTTCACATAGAATAAATAAATGTCTCAAGAACTTTCTAGAATAATGCAGATTTTTACTTATGTCCTCTGAGTTAATAGTTATGTATCCAACTTTTTAAAAGAGTTGGGAAAATACAGAAATGGGTGGAGGAGAGAGGATGCATATTTCACTTTTAAGTTCAAATCCCTTGCTAGGGTTCAGAAGAGAAGTAGGACAGAGAAAGGGACCCTCAGATGGATAGATTCCACCAAGGAAAAGAAGAATCACTACAAACTGATGGTAACCTTCAACCCTCCCACAGTCAATTATCTCCTGACATGCCACAGTAAGGGAAAAAAATGAGGGAAAAAAAGTAAGCACAGGAAGATAATGGAAATATGAATGCATTCTGCAATTTAATATCCATGGGATTGGCTGATGAGGTAGGGGAAATTTTAAAGATATGTAAGGGGGATATCTAATCTAGTATAGTTTATCTGCTTTTAGAAGACAGAAGCCATATCTAATGGATCTCTGTATATTGGACAGTGACCTGTATGTAGTGAGAGAGTAAATGTCCTGAAATAACATGCAGGAGCCTCAGCTCCAGGCTAGTCCAAGGCCCATGGGTCTTATGCACATCATAGACAGCAGCTTCTGGAAAGGTCAGGCAAATAGCAAGGGCCCAACAACTCTGTTTTGAATGAATAAGGGAAAATAGATGAATATATGCAATGATTTGTTATAAACAACCATTTTTGACATAAATAATGAACAATTGGATGTTTGTTTTAGCAACGAGAAAGAAGCTGGAAATCAATACTCAATTCAGTGTATTGGCACTTCAATATACCCTATCAAAGCCTAAGTGATCAAACAAATTTAAAGTTCTATATTCATGCCAGATTGAACTAATAAAAATACAAGATGTCCAGTTAAATTTGAATGTCTGAAGAACAAGAAGTACTTTTTAGTATAAGTGTGTCCTAAATACAACATGGCTATATATCATTAAAGGCATATAGCATTGTATTTTAGGTAAATTATAACTTTGTAAAGATATCTTGTTTTCACAGATGGTATTGCTTAAGGGGGAAAAGTCACTTTCACTAGACAAATATGCCAAAAGTAGGGAGAAGAGGAATGGTGGAGACCTGCATATCATATTGTGCGTTTTAAACATATGATTTTTCTTTCTGGGTGCCAGGGTACATAGAGGAAGACAGAAATTCAACTTCTCATAAATTCCACAGAGCTTTCAGTGAACAGTAAGGATAAAATCTGATGGGAAGGTCGATGAGGCAAGCAAGAGCTACCGCATCCATTATTACCGGAAGCACAGCAGCCCCACGAAGCGGGACCTGGAAAGGAACCCACCGGGGAAGCTCGGGCTCATTCTGCCTGAGCATCATGAAGCCACTTCAGGAGAAAGTTCCCCATCCCAGCCCCGGTGCATCTGCCTGTGTGTGCACAGGGCTTACTGGGTCTATAGAATGGATTGGAGCACATTCTGTGTACTTGATGGCTGGTCTTCGTGATTCCCTGGTGGTGGTGAAGCAATGTGCTGTTTTCCTTGGAAAGGGTATGATGTTGCCATGTTCATCTGTGCCTGATCCAAAGAATCTCTGCTGATAACTCTTTTTCCCCCCATCAGGCACTTACATGCTACCTGGCTGGTAGGCCTGTGAATACCAGATGGAGCTTGGAGCAGAGCAGACACTGTTGCCATAGAAATGAGATGCTATCCCGGCTTTATGCAAC
The DNA here is from genome assembly GCA_036346955.1 of Dipus sagitta. Taxonomy (NCBI): domain Eukaryota; kingdom Metazoa; phylum Chordata; class Mammalia; order Rodentia; family Dipodidae; genus Dipus; species Dipus sagitta. The sequence goes on from CM070770.1 coordinate 18,688,944, forward strand.
TGCCATCTCCCCTGCCCATTCTTTCACTATGAGCTGTTCGGATAGGAACAAATGTTAATAAAATATTCAGATCCCCCTGCCTTCCACATACTCTCACCTGCCTTGAAATACAGCCACTACAATCCAGTTCCCAAGAGGCTAAAACAATGGAAAAAAAAATGACTTGGTTTCCAGCTCCTCTAACCAGAGTACAATTGGGAAGCTCAGGCTTTGACATCATCTTCCCTTAAACTGGTATGATACATCTGTCTTGTCCCTGCATGAGACAATATTTTCTGTAGCCAGGAGAGCCTCACATTTGACATTCCTGGAAATGTAGCCTCAGTGTTTGTAATCTCTGTGCAATGTCAGCAGGATTGTCGGGAGTGATCTCTCCAGGTTCTCTCAATGCCCCTCAGTAGCTAGCAGAACGCTGAGCACACAGGAGGGGGAGGATGAGTTCTTGTGGCGTGAGGTCCAAATTTGAGGGATGTCATTATTGGTCATGGGCCCTCACCACTGCTGCCCCTTGTGTCTTTTGGTAGCTATGGCATGCACAGAGGAACAGGCTTGTGGGGAAGGTGCTCAAGGCAGATGGGAAGAGGGGCCTCGGGTCAACAAGGCTTGCTTTCTCGGGGCCAGTTAAATCATGAGGCCTTAAATCTGTGGCTTGAGTGGTTGTGTATAGCAATAAACGATGATTAGAGTCGGTTTGGGAAAATGGTACATCTTTAGTTGCCTTTTGCTGTGGTCATAAATTGATTAATGCTTTCTGGCTTAAAATAACACACATTTATTCGTTTGTAGTTCTAAATATCAGAAATCCAAAACCAGTTTCACTGGGCTGAAGTCAAGTTATCAGTTGAGCCGGGTGTGTTGGCACCTGCCTTTATCCCAGCACTCGGGGTGCGAGGTGGAAGTAGAAGGATCACTGTGAGTTTGAGGCCAGCCTGACAATACATAGTGATTTCCAGGTCAGCCTGGGCTAGAGTGAGAACCTACCTAGAAAAACCAGAAAGAAAAAAAAAAGATATCAGTAGAAGAGGCTGGAGATGTAGCTCAGTGCTAGAGTATTTACCTGGCACATGCAGATTCCCCTGTTCAATCCCCAGTGCAGTCAAATATAAACATATAGGGAATATGATGGAGGATGGAGCTTCAAAGGGGAAAGTGGGGGTAGGGAGGGCATTACCATGGGATATTGTTTACAATCATGGAAGCTGTTAATAAAAAAAAGAAAAAAATAAATACATAGAAAAAAAATAATAAGGATGTTGGCTAAGCCAAATCATTCTGGAAACCCTGAAGCAGACTTTCCTTGTTTATTCCACCTCCCACCCATCTGCATCCATAAATGCCATCTTCAGGGCAGCAGCAAGGTGTCTTGCTTCCACTGAATTGCCTTCACCTTCCCCTGTGGCATGTCTCCCTCTGCCTCCCTCTTGATTACATCTAAGACCTTCCAAGCTAATCTAAGACAGTCTCCCCATCCCAGGATTTGTAATTGTACCTGCAATCTCCCTTTTGGTATACAAGATAGTGGGCCATTCACAAGTTCCAGGGATTGGAACCTGGACATTCTGAAAAGCCATTACTCATCAGTTCCCAACCCTGGATTCTCATCACTCAGAAAGCCTTTCAAAAATGGAGATTTCTAGGCAATGCACTAGATATATCCTACCAGAATTTTTTTTTAGAGTAGAAGCATGCAAATATCTATTTGTAAGTCACTCAGGTAATTCTACTGAAAAAAAAATCTGCTAGGAGCTTTTGTTAAAAAAATAGTTTTTAGCCAGGTATAGTAGTACATGCCTTTAATCCCAGCATTTGGGAGGCTAAGGCAGGAGGATCACTGCGAGTTCAAGGCCAGCCTGGGACTACAGAGTGAATTCCACATCAGCATGGGCTAGAGTGAGATCCTACCTTGAAAAACAAACAAACAAAAAACAATAATAATAAATTAATTAAATATATATAATGTATTTGAGAGAGAAAGAGGCAGATAGAGAGAGACAGACAGATAGACAGACATACACACAGAGAATGGGTATGCCAGGGCCTCTAGCCACTGCAAATGAACTCGACACATGTGCCACCATGTGCATCTGGCTTACGTGGGTACTAGGGAGTTGAACTTGGGTGCTTAGGCTTGGCAGGCAAGTGCTTTAACCACTCAACCATCTCTTCAGCCCCAAGAGCTTTTTCCTAAACATGTGCAGCGAAGATTTAATAACACTGTCAGGTTCAAGGTCATTGTGGGTATGTGTCGGGGGTGGGGAGGGGGAGAGAGGAGGTTTGATTATTTGAAGCTTGGAAGATCATACTTCCTCAAGGGTCACAACATTCCCACAGAAGAGCTTTGGCAAACCAGAGCAAAGTGAGCCTAGCAACTCATCGATTGAAGTGTAAGGATTCTAAAAATGTTAGCTAATGCCTCCCCAGGCCTTCCATCATAGGGAATGCAAGTCTCTGTATCTGACAGTGACAGTGATCAGCTGGTGCTTCTCTTCCTTGTAGAGACTTTTCCAGTAGCTACCTCAGAACCTCCTCTTTCTTTGGAAATGATTTCATGCTGCCCTCAGAACTCAGGAAGTTGCCTATTTTGCCTACTTCAAGAAAAATGGCTGTGGCAAAGGAAAAAACCCATACAGTATCTTTAGAAAAAAACTGTAAATATTTCATCGTTTCTTACTAAACATACATTATTAACTCTGTAATGTAAATATTTTATGTCCTGCAACTGGCAATTTTGGAATATATTGGTATGTTTGGAGAATTGCGGTTCAGTTAAAAACGCTACCCTGCACACCCAGCTCATCTTTAAGTTACGCAACTCTTTAAAAAGCATTTAACTCTCAGAATTAAGGGAGTAATAGAATCCATTTTTCAAAGAAGCCCCACGGACCAAATTCAGAAACTGAGACAGTACATTTGTGTGAAGAGAGAAAGTTCTGGAAGCTATAATAGTTCAGAGCTTTGTCTTTTGTGGGATGACAGAGTGTTACATTTACCCACACCTGAGTAGATCTAATTTCATGTAGGGGACAAAAGGGGCTGATGTACCCACAACTAGCCCATTAAAACATCCAGAAACTGGTTGGGAGTAGACTCTGAGAAGAGTTATGACACACAAAAAGGCAGAAAATCTTTTCCACTTTATATGTGCAGTTGTGTACAGGACAAGAAAATCCTTTCATTCAATAAGATGGCTCCATATAGAATATTTAAACCCGGTTTTCAAATACATATCTAAAAATTGTTTGGAACTCTTCCCCCCCTCCGCCATTTTAATTCTAGTGACTCTCCAACACAGGGGTCATGGAAGCTGCCATCATTGTAAATTACAGCCCATTTCACAGTTTGGCTGTAATCCAGAAGTTTGCATTATTCCAAATTGCCTGTCAAAACCTGTCAAAACACTGCCATTATCAAAAAGTAGTCCTTTTAAATAATTTTCTCACTCTTTTTCCCTGAAACTTTATTGGCACTAAGCCTTAGTATTATCACTTATAAGCATGGGAAGTCAAAGACTTTCAAATGAAAAGTGACAAAATTAATATTTATATACATATATAATATAACGTTTATATTATATATGTATATTGGCATAGAACAACCACATACCAAATTCTAGGCAGGAAATGGAATCCAGTTTGTAGATTCTGTGTTCCCCAGAGCAACAGTCATCACTACTCTGGATATAGAGTAAAGAACTCATGAGGACAGTAAGACTTTCCCCATGCTTAAAAATACGGAAAGATTGCAGGCGTGGTGGTGCACACCTTCAACCTCAGCACTTGAGAGGCAGAGGTAGGAGGCTTTTTGTGAGTTTGAGGCCAGCCTGAAACTACATCGTGAACTGTAGGTTGCCTGGGATAGAACAAGACCTTACCTCGAAAAAACAAACAAAACAAGTGGAAAGAATCCTAAAGTCCTTTTCATAGCTCACTTTCTGCTTCCCCCCTTATTTGTATCCAATGTCTAATGAAAACAAAACAAAAGCATCTGACAGATTACCAGTGTTATACCCTTTAGTTCATTAACTGTGGAAATTGACAGCTAGCTGATTTATCTGAGGCTTCCTGATAAATGTGAACCAGAATCCTGTAGCACCATGGTTCCCACCATAATAAAATGTATTTGGCCAAGGCATGGTGGTGCACGCCTTTAATCCCAGCACTTGGGAAGCTGAGGTAGGAGGATCGCTGTGAGTTCAAGGCCAGCCTGGGACTTCAGAGTGAATTCCAGGTCAGCCTGGGCTAGAGAAAGACACCACCTGGAAAAAAAATTTTTTTAAATGTATATGGAAAGTTAAAGTTATATATATGTGTGTAAGGAGACACAACAGTATGATTTGAAATGTGTATAGACTATCATAATCAAATCATATCATCATAACCAAACATATCAATCATTTCACATGGTTATGTTTTTTTTATTTCTCTTTACCTTTTGTGGTAAGATGTTTTCTGACACTCTATCCCTTCGACACTGAAACACACACTATGGTGTTGTTAATAAGGTCACGGAGCTGGTGCACTTTAGATCCTAGAATTTCCATGCCTTGTATAATTGTTTGTACCCTTTGACCAACAGCTCCTGGCCACCACCACTCTACCCACTCTGCTTTTATGAGTTTGCCTATTGTAGCCCCACACATCCACGAAGTCACAGAGACTTTATCTTCCTGTGTCAGGGTTGTTTCACTTAGCATACTGTCTTCCAGGCTCGTCCCTATGGACACAAATTTTAAGCTTTCCTCTTTTTTAAGGCTGGATAATAGTCCGTTGCACAAATATATCACATCTTTTCAATCCATTCATCTTTCCAAACACACTTGGGTTGTTTGCTTATCTTGATTACTGAGAATAATGCTGCAAAGAACATATTGAAGATTGGTACAGCCATTGCGGGAAACAGTTCTGAGGTTCTTAAAAAAAATTAAGGTAGGGGCTGGAGAGATGGTTAGTGATTAAAGCGCATGCCTACAAAGCATAAGGACCCAAGTTTGATTTCCCAGAACCCACGTAAGCCAGATGTACGTGGTGGCGCATGCATCTGGAGTTCGTTTGCATCTCTCCCATTCTCTCTCTTTCTCTATCTGCCCCTTTCTCTTTTTCTCTGTCTCTCAAATAAAAAAATAAAATAAAAGGCAAAACTGTTATCCAGCAATGCTATTTCTGGTTATATAGCCAAAAGAAATGAAATCAGCATTTTAAAGAGACAGTCACTCCTTGTTTTCTTTTTAATACAATCCAGCTCCTTTGTAATTTAGGACTCTTCTCCTTTATCTTATCCCTTTCACGTTGAACTTGACTGTCAAAATTCTAGTGGAGTAGGGCCTGGAGAGATGGCTTAGCGCTCAAGCGCTTGCCTGTGAAGCCTAAGGACCCGGGTTCAAGGCTTGATTCCCCAGGACCCATGTAAGCCAGATGCACAAGGGGGCGCACGTGTCTGGAGTTCGTTTGCTGTGGATGGAGGCCCTGGCACGCCCATTCTCTCTCTCTCTCTCTCTCTCTCTATCTGCCTCTTTCTCTCTCTGTTGCTCTCAACTAACTAAATAAATAAATAAACAAAAAACATTCTAGTGGAGTAGAAAACCTTCCATATAAGGAGCAATCTCTGCCAGCTGTTTTCTCTGAGATGTAGAACTTGGTGTTAAAACCTCAGTTCCGATTGCCATGAGTTTGAGGCCACCCTGAGATTATATAGTGAATTCCAGGTCAACCTGGGCTAGAGTGAGACCCTACTTCATAAACAAAAACAACAACAAAAAAACCAACCAACCAAACAACCAACCAACCAAACAAACAAACAAACAAACCCAGTTCCAGCAAGGGATTTCAGCAACTATCCTGCTTAAGATCATTTAATTTCAGACACCATAAGATGACAAAATATTTTAGAGACACTGCACTTATTTTGGGACATTACAATTCAAGCAACAAATTAGGAAATCAACAGAGTACTTCAGAACCACAATCATTGTGACAATCTTATTTGTCAACAACTAGTTTTTTTTTAAAGTGAGACTCAAAGAAAATCCACAGCTTCCAAATTCAGACAAAAGGATACACAGAAATATTTCTTTGCATCGTCAGTAGTATATTACAGAGAAAATGTAATGTGCAGGTGAATTCTTTCAACAGAAAGAGAATGCTGTGAACAAATGTAGCAGAAAGATGCTTCAAAATGAATCTGCAGTTTTTGAGGATGCCAGTAATATATATGTAACGGTGCTTGATCTCATTAGCAAGCTACTCAAAGTCTTCAGCAGTCATAAAACACCGGCCATAATCAGCACATTCGCAGGAGCAGTATATCTGCCTGACCTGACTTCTGCTCTGCAGTTAACAATTTTGTCTTATTCCATAAAAGAGAACTTCTCATCGTCCCTAAATTATGCAAAAAGGCTGGAAGAAGATCACACTTAGGCCTAGCTTCTGTATTGTTCTTTGTCCTACAGCTGGGGAAATGTTCTTTTAAAAATCACTGACAGTGGGCTGGAAAGATGGCTTAGCGGTTAAGCCCTTGCCTGTGAAGCCTAAGGACCCAGGTTCGAGGCTCAGTTCCCCAGGACCCACGTTAGCCAGATGCACAAGGGGGCGCACACATCTGGAGTTCGTTTGCAGAGGCTGGAAGCTCTGGCGTGCCCATTCTCTCTCTCTCTCTGCCTCCTTCTCTCTGTCGTTCTCAAATAAATAAATAATCAAACAAAAAAAATTTAAAAAAAAATAAAATCACTGACAAACCATGATTAACTCATTTCCACAAAGACAACTCCAAGACCTTCTAGTGAAGGATGTAGAATTCCAGAAACTCCCTCCAGAGAGCATTTGAGCTTTTGGTTCTTTTAAAAAAATTGTTAGCCTGGCGCAGTGGCCCACTCCTTTAATCCCAGCACTCCGGAGGCTAAGGTAGGAGGATTGTTGTGAGTTTGAGGCCAGCCTGAGACTACAGAGTGAGTTTCAGGTCAGCCTGGGCTAGAGACCCTACCTCTAACAAACAAACAAACAAACAAACAAACATTGTTTATGTATTATATATTAGTTTGTTAAAAGTTCTTAGACATCCTGAAATATGATTCATTTAGTCGAACAGAATGTTTTAAATTTATTTGGACATGAGTCCTTTTTCATTTGTTTGGTGTACTGGAGTGTGAAGTATGCACAGTCAAGGAGGTTCTGTAAAATATAATTTGTAGTTTGAATTCTCATATGGATTTCTGCTCAGGTAGCTATGAAGGTCTTGGTGGTGGGCCATTCAACTTCCCCCTAGCCAGGAGTTTTAAACACATGATTCTGATCTACACTGGCATTCTGGCAAACTGCTGGCCTGCGGGGGTGGGGCGTAAATGTATATTACTATGTAATGGATTGTAGAATGGAGGCTCAGGCATACAGAGTGACAGACGTGGCCTTAGACTCAAAAGCCCCTCCATTTGTCCTTGATTGTTTTCCTTACTGAGAAGCCTGAAAAATACATCAATAGCTTCATTATTCATTGGAAAAATTATCTCAATGTCACTCTTTCTAAGGAACATGAGGGCTGAGGGTAGACACAATCAAAGACTATTATGATGTCATGGGAAAATTTGACCCGAGAAATTAGTATTTAATTATGGAACAGGAATGGAATAGGAATCAGCTTTTTTTAAAACATGTTATGCAAACTCATGATTATCTGACTATACAAAATCTAACATATCTAGATTTGAATGTATGTCTCCCATAGACTCAGGCGTTTTATTGAAGCTTGTAACTCGACTTTCCAGCCACTAGGATGGAGGAGCTGTCACTGGGGGTGGATCTTGGAGTCCAGCCCAAAGGCGTTCAGAGTGGTCTGAGCTCTGGTGGGGTCCCTGCTGTTTGCTGCTTTTTGGTTTTGCTGGCTGGTTGTGGTTTCTCTTTCTGTGTTTGGATTTATGAATGGGAGCCAGCTTCTGCTATTGATGGAATTTTCCTTGGATCTGTAAGCCTGAAATACACTCATTCCTCCCCTAAACTATATCTGGTTTGAACGTTCCTCTCCACAACATGAAACTGTCTACAACATCTATCATTACTTTCTGGCTAAATATCATGTCCTCAAATTTTGTAATGAGTAGATATAGTATGACCCATTCTTTTAATTCCAACTTCATGTTGATTTTTTTCTAAGCCATGTCTCTCTCCCTCTCTCTTTTTTTGGTGGTGGTGGGGATTAGAAGCAGGATGTCACTCTAGCCCAGGCTGACCTGGAACTCATTCTGTAGTCTCAAGGTCTCGCAAACACAGTGATCCTCCTACCTCTGCCTCCCGAGTGCTGGGATTAAAGGTATGTGTCATCACGCCTGGCTCCATGTCTCTCTTTTGTACCTACTTCTTATACAGAAAGCTAGATGACCATAGGAACTATATTTTGCAACTCTTCAGCCATTTCATTGAATTACAGTCAACATGCATTTGGAGTACGTAAAAGTAAGTTTAAATGGCAGGAAGGTGTGTATAGCCTTCAGTGCTCTCTCCCAGGAATTTATTTTTAATTGTATATTTAAAATATTTTTATTTATTTATTTATTTAAGAGAGAGAAATAGGCAGGGAGAGAGAGAGAGAGAAAGAGTGAGAGAAAGAGAATAGGTGCATCAGGGCCTCCAGCCACTGCAAACGAACTCCAGACGCATGTGTCCTCTTGTGCATCTGGCTTACATGGGTCCTGGGGAATTGAACCTGGGTCCTTTGGCTTTGCAGGCAAGTGCCTGAACCTCTAAGCCATCTCTCCAGCCTTTAATTTTATATTCAAATACACATACATTATTCTTAGTATATTAAATGAGATAAATCAGGAATGTGTTTTTTAAAAAAAATATTTATTTATTTATTTATTTGAGAGAGAGAAGTAAAGAGAGAGACAGAGAAAGAGAGAGAGGGATAGGGAGAGAGAGAGAGAGAATGGGCATGACAGGGCCTCCAGCACTGCAAAGGAAGTCCAGATACATGAGCTACCTTGTACATCTGGATTATGTGGGTACTAGGGAATCTAACTAGGTCCTTAGGCTTCACAGGCAAATGCCTTAACCTCTAAGCCATCTCTCCAGCTAAAGAATGTATATTTTTTTTAACTACACAAAAATCTATTTACTATGCAGATGACCAGAAATTCTGTCATGACTTCTGTTTCAACTAAATTCTCCCTTTGAAGAATATTTTAGCTCCTTTGTTAGGAATCGATTCCAAAGTCAAGATCCCATAGGCAGACACATTTTAAAGACATGCTATACTGGATTATGTATACTTTTTAAGTATAACATAAGGGGGACACTTGTACTCCTGTTTACACTATAGGAACGGTGCCCTTAGCCATTTTACACTGTAGTACGAAGCTCATAATTCTGTATTATAGAGAGAATATACAACTCAAAGCAAATGTTGAACATTAGCAAATTTTAAGACTTAATGCCTATACAATTACACAGTATATTTGAAGTCTGTTTTTGGATAACAGAAGTTCTACCCTGGGGTAAGAAACATGCATTGGGCTCAGTGACAGTTTCACACATGTTTTCCTCCATTCTTGCTTACAATTAAACTCTTTTTAACAAAAATTTTAAGTTTTAATTTTTCTTTATTTGGGAGAGAGAGAAATAGAGAGAGAGATAGAGAGACAGATAGATAGATAGATAGATAGATAGATAGATAGATAGATAGATAGATAGAGAATGGGTGTGCCAGGGCCTCTTGCCACAGCAAACAAACTCCAGACTCATGTGCCTCCTAGTGCGTCTGGCATATCTGGGTACTGGGAAATTGAACTTGGGTCCTTAGGCTTCACAGGTAAGCACCTTCACTGCTAAGTCATTTCTTCAGACCCCACAATTAAACTCTTGTGGTGTTAAATGGCCAAAGTTTTGAGAAAAGGAAGTTCAATGTCCTTCCTTTTCATCAATAACCTGAGGATAAAAACACTAAAGTTCCTCCTTTGGCTGTTCAGTGCTCTTCAACAATGATCAATGTCATAACAAAAGTGCTCAAAAGGTTGGGTGTGGTGGCTCATGTCTTTAATCTTAGCATTTAGGAGGCAGAGGTAGAAGGATCAAGACCACCCTGAGACTATATAGTGAATTCCACTATATAGGAAAGTCTGGGCAAGAGTGAGACCCTACCTAGAAAAAAAAAGTGCTTGTCATGTTAATGTTAATAACATTGTGATAAAGAGAAAGATGAGATAAGTAGTATATCAGATTATAGTTTTGCTATAATATCTTCTTTGTGATAGATATTAATAATGGGACAATTAATTAAACCATATATATATTGGTTTTATGAGATAGGGCCTCACTCTAGTCCAGGCTGACCTGGAATTCACTATGTAGTCTCAGAACAACATAGGCACATCAGGGCCTCTTGTCACTGCAAACTAACTCCACATGCATGCGCCATTTTGTGTGTTTGGTTTTACATGGGTACTGGGTAATAGAACCTGGCCTATCAGGTTTTACAAGCAAGTGCCTTTAACCACTGAGCCATCTCTTCACCCTTCCCAGGGCAATTTTTTGAACTTCTAGTGTTCTTTTGGTAAAACTGTATGGCAGACACTGTGCTGATTAATAGATTATTAATCTTAATCTAAAAAGCCATTTTATGCTATGACACTGTCTCTACTTTGATTTTAAAGTTGAGGTTTAAAGACATGAAGAAACTTGTCCAGAAACAATAATTTATAAAGGATGATGCTAAAACTGAAAAAATCCCTCCAATTTCTATTTATTTAAGGACTTTAAGACAGCATTTTCCCCCTTCACATTTCTGCATGTGTTTATACCTGTATTGTTTTTACATAACCTTATAGTCTCTTTCCTCACAAGGCAAAAATTTAATACTTTCAATCTTTTATTTACTTTATATTTTTATTGACAACTTCCATAATTATAAACAATATCCCATGATAATTTCCTCCCTCCCCCCCACTGTCCCCTTTGAAACTCTACTCTCCATCATATCCCCTCCCCCTCTCAATCAGTTTCTCTTTTATTTTGATGTCAGCATCTTTGCCTCCTATTATGATGGTCTTGTGTAGGTAGTGTCAGCACTGTGAGGTCATGGATATCCAGGCCATTTTGTGTCTGGAGGAGCATGTTGTAAGGAGTCCTACCCTTCCTTTGGCTCTTACATTCTTTCCGCCACTTCTTCTGCAATGGACCCAGAGCCTTGGAGGGTGTAACAGAGATATTGCAGTGCTGAGCACTCCTCTGTCACTTCTTTTCAGCACCATGGTGCCTTCTGAGTCATCCCAAGGTCACTTCCATCTGAAAAGAGAAGGTTCTCTAACCACAAATAAGAGTAGCATTAATATATGGGCATGAACATTAAGAGAAGTGTTTACTGGGCAGTTTGGTGAGCATAGTCTATACACTTAGCCAGACAGCAGCAGATGTTACACCCCTAAGGCTCATGACTACCCCTGCTACAGGTTTTCAAAATCAGGGATATATTCTCTCCCATGGAGTGAGCCTCCAGTCCAATTAGAGGGCAGTTGGTTTCCCCCATAACATAGTACTTTTAATCTTCAAAAGAAGTATTGGATACTAACAATCCACTCATACATTTGAGGAGATAACATAATGGGGAAAGAGCATGGGAGTCCATTGTGGGAGCTGTACTTAATTTTCATGTGAGTAAATTCATGAAAAAAATATTTAGATAATTACTACTATTCTATGACAAATATTATTAAGCTCCCACAGGGCAGCAAATGCATCTGTCCTTAGGGCTCTTGCTTGGTGGCTTTGCTGATATGAAACTTCTCCCTGTCCTCTCATAGAAAGGGACAGAGCAAAAGAGAAAAAGATTTGGTTTCCTTTCTTGTAAAAATCTAGTTTTTCCTGGTTGAATTCAGATACTATGGTTTTTCTCTGCTCTGTCAAAAAATAAATTAATTTCCCATCAGTTAACGTTGCCTGGTCTCTGGAATCAAGATGCTTTCTCTTACAAAAATGTAGCAGCGGTGGCCAAATTCTCCACAGCCAGGGGAAAAGGGAAAGATTGAGACAATTTTCTCAATAATTGCTTCAATCCTCCCTCTTGTGCTGGCCTTGGAAACTTGGCCAGTAACTATTAAAGAGTGTCGCATTGATTTCTCTCCTCCCTCCTGTTACTGCTTCCTCTGACTGAAATGCTGTTCTCCTCCTAAGCTGCCACCCTCTGTCTCATTCTTCAGGTCACATGTCAGCCCCTGGGAAAGAGATGCTGATGTCTCCTCTCCTCTCACTTCCCTGCCCACTGCTCAGTCTCTCCATCCCCAGCAAATGAATCCCCTTCCTCTGCTTCTCTGACACACCACTCATGAAGCGAATCACAGCCTGTTATATGTAGTTAGTGATTTTCTTTACAAGGTTCCTGGAAAAGCTTTGAATGTTCCAGACAGGGACTTTTGTTTTCTTAATCCATCAATATGTCCCTATAATGCCTGGCACTCAAAAGATGCTCAGGACATCCTTTAAAAAAATTATTGGGCTGGAGAGATGGCTTAGCTGTTATGGCGCTTGCCTGCAAAGCCACAGGACCCAGGTTCAATTCCCCAGGACCCATGTAAGCCAGATGCACAAGGTGGTGCATGCACCTGGAGTTTGTTTACAGTGGCTGGAGGCCCTGGCGTGCCCAATCTCACTCTCTCTTTCTCTCTTTCTCTGCCTCTTTCCCTCTGCCAAATAAATAAATAAAAGTAAAAATTATTTATTTACAAGCAGAAAGAGAAATGGGGGAGAGAGAGAAGGAAAGGAAGAAAGAGAGAGAGAGAAAAGGCATACCAGGGCCTTCAGCCACTGCAAACAAACTCCAGATGCATGCACCACTTTGTGCATCTGGTTTTACATAGGTAGCAGGGAATCAAACCTGGGTCTTTAGGCTTTCTTGCAGGCAAGTGCCTTAACCACTGAGCCATATTTCCAGCTCCTCAGGGCATCTTTAGTTGGCCAAGTTTGCAGCAAGAAAGACAGATTCGCCTCCTAAACCAAACAAGGCCAGAGACCCCCCCCCTCCCACTGGTTTCCTGCTGGAATCGACAACTTCTGGTCCCTGGTGGATAAGCTACACGCTGTTGAGGCCTAGGCTCATACATATATTGGAGCAATGCATCTGTGATGAGAAGAGATCCATTACCACAGGCCCATGAAAGAAACCATCCTTCCTCTCCTGATACCTTCTAGCAAGAGTCCACTTACTTCAGCTCAGTCAGAAAGCTGTCTCTCATGGGCTCTCTGTAGCTGTGGGGCACCTGCATCTTGACAGCGTATGGAAGAACATCTCATTTGGAACACAGCTTCCCTCATGAGGCTCTTGAGCAACACAGATCCCAATTCCCATGGGGCTGGTCAAGCTCTAGGCACGTCAGAAAACTTCCACCTTACTAGGCACTGTGATTGGCCAGGACTGGAGAGTTATCTCAACAGCATCAGTGGGTGTCCGGCTGCGAGTTTGTTATGGACCGGGAGCATCAGGGACAGACCCAGAGAGGCAGACAGAGATGGGCTGCTACCTTGGGAAGTCTTCAGTGCGGATCCGTGAAGACCTATGAGCCTGGATAATGAAGCGGAGAGCAAGTATGCAGGGCACAGTGTATATAACCATATTGTGGACAAAAGTTCCAAAGACTGATCTGGTCCCTTATGTCCAGATCAATACCCAGCCAGCTACAAACATATTTTAACTAGTTAATTCTTTCTGGGAATACCAGAAAAAAGAAAGAAAGAAAAAACACCTCCTGCAGGCCTGTATCCTGACCAGCAGACTCCTCCATATGGTGACAGCTAGTTTGGGAATGAATCCACTGCACAAGAGACACAGCTGAGAGGTGGACAGAAACAGACACATTCCTGATGACATCATAGGAACCCCTGGATCCAGCCTTACTTGAACTTTCCAATAACCCAGGACAATAAATTACATTTTTTTGGCTTCGGCTGATTTGAGTTTGGTTTCTGTCACATACAACTGAAAGAGTTCCAAGTGTTAGAGTCTTCTAATGCACAAATCTGCTTTCCATTTCTAGGCTAGAGGAAGAGCATTTCAAGCGCAAGACCATCGATTCAGGTTTGGAGCTACACTTGACCACTGCTATGAGGAAGATGATGTTTGAAGCGTGGGCATGCTGCAAGAGTTCAGATTCACATTCTGCAAAAGCACATACATCACTTATAAATCAGAAGTTAGATCCTGATTTACACAAATACATTCTGAGTCCCTCAAGAGCAATGGCTCCGTCCTGCTAAGGATTCCATTAGGATGTCACTGCCTGTGGATTCTGCCCAAATATGCACTTCTAACATAAGTAAATTTATATTCTGACTAAACATCTTAGTACGTTTTAAGCTATAATAAAGGTATTGGGTAAGAAAAGTTTAAAGTTAATGAGATTTCATTTAGTTTGTATTTTTAAAAATAGAACCTTAAAAAGACCCAAAACTTTAATACTTTAAAATGATGATGGACTAGTCAAATTGTCCCCATATTTTCAACTTTCCTGTAATATATAATGTCTCTATTGAAGTGGACTATTATAGCTGCCTGAAAAAGTATTGTTTGATATCTGTAAGCATAGTCAGCAATCAATAATTTGAAATTTGTACCATTTGTACCTTTAAGTCCTGGCACATCATTTTTTATTTCATTCAATCTGCTTACTGTTGAAGAAAAAGGATTTTGAACCACTGCCACAAAGCACATTTATGTGTGAAACAGGGTTCATTTATATGGGGGAAGTAGATCATTTTGACGTTTATTTGCAATATTAATTGTATATATTGATTCCATTTTTTTCAGGAATTGTAAATTTATTATAAATTCTCCCCCCGATGACCTTATTTTTGTGAGACTATTCTGCAGAACTCGAAAAGATTCTGGATTCATTGTGGATTTTTAAATTCAGAGAAGCAACATATGCTGTAATATTAAGTTAAAATTCCATAATCAGTTGCTAGTCCAAGGACATACTGGAGCAGGAAATGAAACTTTTAAAAAGTTGCCTCTTAGCTGTTAGATTAAGAAGGAATGACCTTTGCTGACTAACTCTTTACGTTTTTTTTGTGGTTTGTTTTATTTATTTATTTGAGAGTGACAGACAGAGAGAAAGAGGCAGATAGAGAGAAAGAGAATGGGCATGCCAGGGCCTCCAGCCACTGCAAACGAACTCCAGATGAGTGCGCCCCCTTGTGCATCTGGCTTATGTTGGTCCTGGGGAATGGAGCCTCTAACCCGGGTCCTTAGGCTTCACAGGCAAGCACTTAACTGCTAAGCCATTTCTCCAGCCCAACTCTTTACTTTTTAAATTTTTATTTTATTTTTTGGTTTTTCGAGGTAGGGTCTCACTCTAGCCCAGGCTGACCTGGAATTCACTATGCAGTCTCAGGGTGGCCTTGAACTCACGGTAATCCTCCTACCTCTGCCTCCCAAGTGCTGGGATTAAAGGTGTGCGTCACCAAGCCCAGCTTTTTTCTTTGCTTGTTTTTGCAATATGCTGCTGGTGTTTGATCTCAGCCCAAATATGGAGCATGGAAAGTTACCTTGACCATGTCTCAGCACCACTTGCACTGGGACAGGCTAGGTTTGCTTCTGAAGCCTTTCTCTGTCTTACCTAAGTATACTACCCCATGCATAAATACTCAGGGAGAGTGTTTTTAAAAAGCTCTTCCCAGGCTGGAGAGATGGCTTAGTGGTTAAGGCGCTTGCCTGCCAAGCCAAAGGACCCAGGTTTGATTCCCCAGGACCCAGTAAGCCAGATGCACAAGGTGATGCATGCATCTGGAGTTTGTTTGCAGAGGCTAGAGACTCTGGCACACCCATTCTCTCTCTCTCTCATAAATAAATAAATAGCTCTTCCCTACTGCAGGCTGGATTTGAAACTGCCACTTCATCTGAGTAATAAGAAATATCTGCGTTTACCATACATTAAAAGAAGCCCAAAGAGTAGCCACCCAAGAATTCTGGAAGTTTCTATTTATTTATTTATTTGCAAGGAGAGAGAGAGAGAGAAGAGAGAAGAGAGACAGAGAGAGAATGGGCATGCCAGGACCTCTAGCCACTGCAAATGAACTCCAGATGCATGCACCACTTTGGGCATCTAGCTTATGTGCATCCTGGGGAATTGAACCTGGGTCCTTTAGCTTCATAAGCAAACGCCTTAACTGTTAAGCCATTTCTTTAGCCCCTCTGGAAGTTTCTTTTGCCAAAGAAAGGAAAATCCCACACTTCACAGGCAGAGAGATCTCTTGGGTAGTTAGGATATAGTCCCCATATTTTGAATTGCTGGGCAGGCAAGATTTTCCTTGCAAGATTGCTGGCAGTGGAGAGGAATGCTTTGCAGTGTGGCTAACTGGTAAGGGAGAGAGAGTGAAATGTGGATCCTGCCCTTTTATTCACTCAGAAGTACAAGTCATTTATTTTGCAGGTATGATAATTCAAAACTAAACTAAACTAAACTAAACCAGGTGACTTAACGTTTGCATTTTCTCCAACTCCTCTTATGTGGTGATGTGTAGACACTGCAGGGAGGGTGGAGATAGAGTTTTAGAGATGAAAGGCATGACACCCCCCCCCATGGGAGATAAGACTGATTTGCCAGGATAAAAAGTAAATGTATGCAATAGCAAGACAATGTAGAACGACCCAAGTGCTGCAGAGATGTAGGAAGTGCTGTAAATAGTTACAAGAAGGAAAGATGATCTCTGCCCAGGGAATTTGAGAAGACATTGTAAAGAAAGGAGTATCTGAGCTAGATTTTGAAAAATGGACAAAGACAGAAGGAGGGGAAACAGTAAGTAAAGAAAAAAAAAAGTATATGTCAAAAGTAGGAAAAAATATATATATTTGGAAAACATGGGCACATGAGATAATGTGGAGTTGAGAAGTCAAAGATAAGATTGGAAAAACAGGCGGGAGTCAGACAGAATTTGTCCTTTGCTCTGCCGGACACTGGAAAGCCACTGCGTGTCCTTGGGCAAGAGAGCCAGCACCCTAGTCGTCCCCTAGGAAGTCCATCCCAGCCCTGGGCCCTGGGACACACTGGAGGGAGATGGAGAGGCAGCTAGGCGCTGATGGCATTGGGGTGTCAGCAGCTGCCTGAGCTGGAGGTACATGAGACAGGGGATGGAGACTGGTGCAAGGTGATGGATCAGATGGCAGACACTTTGATTTACAGCTTCCGGTGTGAGATAAGGAGAGCGGAGGAGGGGGGAGGACGGGGGCTGGAACTGCCGGTCTGACCTGGGGAGAAGGATGGAGCTTAAATCGAGACTTGGGAGTCAGCCATAGTGAGGTGAGCTCTGGAGCCGTGAGAAGGGATGAGATCACTGTCGCCAAGGAGCAGCCATATGGAGGGAGGATGGAGGACGCGCACCGAGGAGCTGAGAGGGGAAGGAAGACATAAAAAAGAAACACTTCGGAAGGCCAACGAGT
Organism: Dipus sagitta; assembly: GCA_036346955.1. Classification (NCBI taxonomy): domain Eukaryota; kingdom Metazoa; phylum Chordata; class Mammalia; order Rodentia; family Dipodidae; genus Dipus; species Dipus sagitta. The sequence continues at coordinate 18,706,350 of CM070770.1, forward strand.
GCCAGAGAAACGCCATACGGTAATGAGGACTCACGGAACAAACGATGATTCTTTGGAGCTGAAAGAGACCTCAGACATCAGCCGGTCCAAGCTCTTCATTTGACAGGAAGCAGAGGCTCAGAAAAGGTTAATGACAGCCAGCGAACAGCTGTATTCTGGGCCGAGCTTAGTCCCAAATGAGAAGTAGGTGAAACCATTCCCCTCTCCCACCACTCCTTTCCCAGGCTTGTTCCCCTTCCCGTGAGTATTTGCAATCACATCAACAGGAGCGACTTTCATGGAGCTCTTGCCCAGAGATACGGCCTCATATAATGGCCAAGGACTTTGGATCCAGGCTGCCTGGATTCAAATCTTGCTGCCCCTCTCTTACATGAGCAACTTTGCACACCCTACATATTTAACTTTTCCGGCCTCAGTTTTATCTGCTGTGAATGGGGATAATGTCAACAATTGCCCCACAGTTGGAACTCAGAGTTAGACATGGTGTCTTATGATCAGTATTTCATGGTCATTTTATGAAGTTCTCTAAATTGGCTACTTGAGCTGAAGTGCTTTTGTTGTTGTGTTGAGATAGGGTCTTATGCTGTAGTCCAGGCTACTCCATGCAGCCCTGTGTTGACCTCAAACTCATGGCAGTTCCCCTGCCCAGCTTTCCAAGTGAATGCTGAGGTTATAAGTGTGCTGCCCCTGCTGGTTTACGATGTGCTTCTCAATGCAATCATATGCGAGCCCAAGGCAAAAGGAAGAACTAGTCAAAATAATCCTTTTCCTACTTAAAATATTAATATTTTCATAATCATGACTATTTTGCATTTTTCTTATTTATTTATTTAATTTTGGTTTTTCAAGGTAGGGTCTTGCCCCTAGCCCAGGCTGACCTGGAATTCATTATGTAGTCTCAGGGTGGCCTCGAATTTATGGCAATCCTCCTACCTCTGCCTCCCAAGTGCTGGGATTAAAGGTGTGCACCATCATGCTCAGCTCATTTTTCTAATTTTTAAAATATTACTGTAGGAGCTGAGGAGGTGTCTCAGTGGTTAAAGGCACTTGCTTGCCTTTTGGCCCAGAGTTCAAGTCCCCAGTACCCATATAAATCCAGGTGCACAAAGTGGCACATGCACCTTGAGTTTCATTTGTAGTTGCCAGAGGCTCTGGCATACCCATACTCCCTTTCTCAAATCCACAAATAAAATATTTTTAAAAATTACTTTAAAATATTATTTCTTTCGATTACTGAATTTTGGCACCCCTTAAATTTTGTACTCAAAGAAAACTCCTTGCCTTATTCCCCTGTTTCCAGCTTGCTGTTGAAGGTGATATGGGGAGTCTCCAGTGATTATGCTGGGGTATCAGGCATGAACCAGTATGTTATTGGACACAGGGGAGGAGGAGGAGACACACTGTCCTTAATACAGTGTGCTATCTGTCAGTGGAGCTCTTCTCTATATGCACAGTGTGAGTGTATATGTGTGTGCCTTGTCTCCTGCCTTTCCCAGAGCATAGCTATGACCACAGGCCCAATTGGGAACCATAAATGAAATCCAGGATGTGTTTCAGAAAGCTTCTTGGAATTGGTATGCAAACCTCAGGTTCCTGCCTCAAGGAAGCCGTTTTCCCATAAGAACATGGCCTCAGCCTCCATTCTTTTTGTTCCTGTCAACATGACACTAGGTCCAATGATAAGTTGATTTCAAAAGATAAAAGCACTTAATGCTTCAAGTCTTACTGTTTTCAGGAACAGGCCATAAATTGGAGGCTAATATTTAGACCTATCTGGTAAGATTCAATGGAACAATGTAGATGGGCTTCCTAGCACAGTGTGTGGAAATAGTACATCCCAGTAGATAGTAGCAACTGTTTTTACTATATGGTGCCTCAAAACCACACAATACCTAAACAGCTTATTATTATTACTATTATTATTATTATTATAGTTGACGTCTATGAGATTGTTGGTAGTCAATTGTGTTTAGTCTACAAACACAGCCATTTCATATAGTTCAACTTACAACTCCTAACGTGTCTATTACAATATTATATTGTGAGGCTGGGGAGATGGCTCAGCAGGTATGATGATGACCTGAGTTTGACCAGAAGTGCTAAGCATGCTTGCAGTTCCAGAGCTGAGGTGAGGAGGAGACAGGAAGATTGCTGGGGCAACATCACTGAATCTAGAGCTCCCCATTTTTTCCTGTTAAGAGACTGACACCTCATGTCTTTCTCTGGCCTTCACATGCATGTGTGTGGGGCACATACATCTACACACACACATGCACATACACACACGAACCACTTCACACATATAATACATACACAGAAAAAAAAAAAGCGGAGGCAGAAGAGATGGCTTAGCAGTTCAGGCGCTTGCCTATGATGCCTAAGGACCTGTGAAGCCTAAGATTTGATTCCAGAACCCAGGTGAGCCAGATGCACAAGGTGACACATGCATCTGGAGTTTGTTTGCAACAGCTAGAAGCCCTGGCATGCACACACTCTCTCTCTTTTTTCCCCCTCTATCTGTCCCTCCTCAAATAAATAATAAATAAATTTTTTTTTTGAGGTAGGGTCTCACTCTAGCTCAGGCTGACCTGGAACTCACTCGGTAGTCTCAGGGTAGCCTCAAACTCACGGCAATCCTCCTATCTCTGCCTCCCAAGTGCTGGGATTAAAGGTGTGTGCCACCACGCCTGGCTAAATAAAATATCTTTTAAAAAAAAAGAGAGAAGAAAGGAAATTAAACTATGCCATCTGACACAGGTATTTGGGAGATCAAGAATGGGCAAATGTTTGCAATTTCACATGTTAATTTCATGTACTAATTTCACTTGCTTCAACATAGTCCAAACAGCACGCTGTTGGAAAAGGGATATTATTCAAGAAGCTGAGTAATTACCAGTCATTAAATGGGGCGATCAGTTCCCATGGACAACTGCTTGCTTGACAAATTAGAAGGCTCTTCCTGATTCTATGCCATGCAATGCTCTGCAGGGTATCCTTGCTTTCCATTCCACTCCATCCCACCAAACATTCATGAAGTGTCCGTGATACAGCAGCTACTGAGAGATGGAAAGCAGAGCAGATGCCTGCCCTGCGCACAGCAGTGCTCTGCTGGCTGAGGCTGCACCCCACTTAGTGGCTTTTTAGAAACTGGAAGTTACTCTAAATTGATTGCCACAGATGGTCATTTTCCTACGTTGAATTCCATGTTTTTTTTTTAAACATTCACCATTTTTCACAGATTCAATGACGTATCGAGAATGATATATGAGGTGGTGTCAGATGGTGGAGGGAAGCTGTGTTTCCGGCTTTATTCCTGTTCCGTACGACACAGTTCAGAACACGCCGAAATGAAGTCGGCACACTTGATTTGACTTGCTGGCACACAGTGTGAACTCTGTCAGACTCCTCAAACCATCCCCAAGAGAAGACAGGCTTTAAAAATGTATAAGTATCCTCCTCTGTGGAAACAATATGCTTGAAGATACACTAGGTCAGCCAATGTGACCTTACGGGGTTGGTTTTTGCACTCTTCTCTCTGTCTTTCCCAAGTCCTCTCATCTGAAGCCTTCGAGTTTCCCTTTGTCTTGCTAATTCAGCATGACCAAAACAAAGAATTTCAACTCAGCTCACGTTTCTATGAAAGTAAGTGTTTAGTTACATGTGACTCAAAGCCAGCAAACAAACAAACAAAACAAAAAAAAAAACCTGGAAATCATTGGGCAGTAGGGAAAAAAATGGCCCCGGATATCAGAATCTGAAAAGAGACACAGATTCAAAGTTCTTCTTGAATCCCCAATAACATCTGTAAAGCAATGGTTTATGCATGAGAGCCCACAAAAAAAAAAAAATGGTGTATGGGAGGTAAGCAAGTACATGTGAGTTTCAACATGTTTTCTCCTAAAAATGATCAAATATTAAAACATTTTTAGGTGTAAACCTGCAATCCCAACACTTGGGATTATATATATATATATACACACATGTATATTTAATGTGAATATATGTGTACTTTAAGTTACTTTTAAAGAAGATTATTTGGGCTGGAGAGATGGCTTAGCAGTTAAGCGTTTGCCTGTGAAGCCTAAGGACCCTGGTTTGAGGCTCGATTCCCCAGGACCCACGTTAGCCAGATGAACAAGGGGGTGCACACATCTGGAGCTCGTTTGTAGTGGCTGGAAGCCCTGGAGTGCCCATTCTCTCTCTCTCTCTCTCTTTCTCTGTGTGTGTGTGTGTGTCACTCTTAAATAAATAAAAATAAACAAAAAATTAAAAAAAGAAGATTATTTAAAGTCATGTAAAAAATATTTTTAAATATGTTATTTATTTATTTGACAGCGAGCCATATAGAGAGAGATAGAGAATGAATGGGTGTGCCAGAGCCTCTAGCCACTGCAAACAGACTCAGATGTATTCGCTACTTTGTGCATCTGGCTTATGTGGTGTTGCAGTCAGGTTCACATTGCTGGCATTAAACACCCAACCAAGAGCAGCTTGTGGGGAAAAGGTTTATTTTGGCATACAGACTCAAGGGGAAGCTCCATGATGGTCGGGGAAATGATGGCATGAGCAGAGGGTGGACATCACCTCCTGGCCAACATCAGGTGGACAACAGCAACAGGAGAGTGTGCCAAACACTGGCCTGGGGAAACTGGCTATAATACCCATAAGCCCACCCCCAACAATACACTCCCTCCAGGAGGCATTCATTCCCAAATCTCCATCAGCTGGGAACCTAGCATTCAGAATACCTAAGCTTATGGGGATACCTGAATCAAACCACCACATGTGGGTACTGGGAAATCGAACCAGGGTCCTTAGGCTTCACAGGCAAGCACCTTAACTGCTAAGCCATCTCTCCAGCCCCATGTAAAATATTTTTAAAACCTGGTTTTTTTCTTACTGATTACTTTGCATAATTCATGCTTGTTCTCTGGAATACAGCTAATAAACCTGTGTGTGTGTGTGTGTGTGTGTGTGTGTGTGTGTGTGTGTAGGTGTGCATGTACACATATAGAGACCAGAAGACAACCTCAGCCATCCTTCTTTAGGAACACTGTCCACCTTTATGAGACAACTGGCCTGGAGTCCACCAATTAGGCTAGACTGGCTGGCCAGTGAGCTCCAAGGACCTACCTATCTCCCTATCTCTATCTCCCCAGTGCTGACTTTATATGTGTGTCACCATGCCTGACATGTTCATGTGGCTTCTGGGGAATGAAACCTGGGTCCTCTTGCATATAAAACAAGCACTTTACTGACTGAACTCTCTCCCTAGCCCTAAAGGGAATCAACCTTTTCAGCTTAAACTTCCTGTTTCTTTTGCTCCTTGTTGATTTCTGCTCCCTTCCTCATCACCTGTCTAAAGCACTGGTCACATACTGGAATCACTGGATTATTAGACATCCAGGCGAACAAAAATGTTTACAGCGCCTATTTTCCAGGAGGGACAGAGTTCTCAGCTTCTCTTCACTCTCACCCGGGCTGATACAAGATGGCTTGTCTTTTCAGAAGGACTAAGAGTCATGGTACCTCTGGGAGATATTCTTTCAAAAGCATAGACCACAAGTTGCTTGAAATGCTTCTATTAAAAAACAAAGAAAGAAAACAACCACAAAAAGTGAGGCTTCGTGTGCAAGATTTTATTTTCACATTCAATCATTATTGGGCCTCCCTTCTGCAGCACAGGCGTGTGTGCATTTTATATGAGTGACATTAAAATGAGTGTGCATTTAAATGAGTGACAACTCATTTGTGCTTCTTTCCAAATTGCTCTTCTGTGAAATGTGTCCATTTCTTTATTCAATCACTGAATTTTTATTGGATATTTATTTCATGTCTGGTATGTAATATGCTATAGTTATTCTGTTCTGTGAGTTACCCTGTGTTCATATTGAGAGCTAGTCTGGAGATAGAAGGTTCCTGCCTCCAAGAGATCTGCAATCCCTAGGATGGAATGATAAATTATACTACAAATTAGACTAAGACAAATATCATCCAAGTTCAAAGATGTCCACATGTAGAAAAACATGTTGTGAATTTCTTTAAATTTTTTAAAATTTCTTTATTTGAGAGAAAGAGAGAGAGAAAGGAAGAAAGGAAGAAAGAAAGATGGGCATGCCATAGCCTCTAGCCACTGCAAATGAACTCCAGATGCATGCACCACCTTGTGCATCTGGCCTATGTGGATCCTGGGGAATTGAACCTGGGTCCTTTGGATCTTCAGGCAAGTTCCTTAACCACTAAGGCATCTCTCCAGCCCACATATTGTGAATTTCTAATTTGACACATTTATTTCTTCCTCAAGCATGTTCAAGTCATGTACCACTAAACATTTCTTTACAGTTCTCTTAAAAGAGATTTAGACAGGAAAGCCCTCCTCTATTTTCCCCCTCAAAGAACAACAGCTTTCTCATCAAGTGTCAGGGTAACCCTTACCCATTGGTGAGCTCTGCTAAGTGTGGGGCTCATTTTTCAATGTGGAAACTGAGAAATCAGTGACGATATTTCATCAGTACCAAAAGGATGGATTAATATTAGAAATAAAAAAAAAATTCTCAAAGGTTCAGAAACTGGGCAGGAGAGATGGCTAAGGGGTTAAAGGAGCTTGCATACAAAACCTGATGTCCCAGATTCGATTCCTTGACCCCTACAGCCATCATTTATCAATGCCTGGAAGCTCATGGTCCATACGTATCAAGTTCATTTGGATTGCCAAGGAGGTAAGCATGCAGATATCTGCTTAAATTAATGCTGTTATGTTCCCATCCATAGTAGTATTATTCATAATAGCCAAAGGGTGGAAGCAACCTGTTGGAGTCAGCTTGACATTGCTGGGATGAACAACCAAACCAGAACAGTTTATGTGAGGAAGAGATTTATGCCAAGCTTGCAGATCCAGGGGAAGTTCCACCAAATGGCAGAAGAAGCTGGCTCCTTTCATAAATCCAAGCATAGGACACACTACCAAACAGCCAGCACCACAAGCCACAAGCACAGCCAGATAGCAAGAACCTCTCTGCCTTCCTTTAGGCTGGAATTCAGCTCTGCCCCCAGTGATGTCCCCTGATCCTGTAGCAGGAATCTGCCTGCTAGAGGCTGAAGTTGCAAACTCAGTTTTAACAAAACACCTAAGTCTGTGGGGGACACACATTCAAATTACCACACTGCCCAAATGTCCATCAGCACATTAATGAATAAGCAAAATATGGCATATACACATAGTAGAATATTATGCAGCTTTAAAAAGGAAGAAAATTTTGATAAAATATGGATGCTGCTGGGGAATAGGGTAAAAGAGTTATCTGCAGATGGGGAGATCATAAAAAAAGTTCTGGATGTGGAAGGTGTCGAGGGGTGAACAACCCGGTGAATCTATGCAATGCTGTCAGAACAATACACTTAAAATAGTTAAAATGGTAACATTTTATTGTTTATACTTTGCAACAACTTTGAAACAAAGTGAATGTCCCTGGCTCCTAGACAGATTCCTTAAACAAGAAACTGGAGTGAGTGATGAACAAGGAACTCCATGTTCTCTGGGTGAAACTGGGTAAAAAGTCGGGGACATTGATACAGTCCACCTTAAATTCTCTCTGCTCCATGGTAGTCCACACCCTCACTTTATAAGCGCTGCACCCAGCTGAAACTCTGAGAACGCAGGGGTCATGGCTGTCTTGTTCAGCACCGCATCTTCCCTTTAATAAAATACCAGCCTCAGAGTGGCACTCATCATATATTTATTGAGTTACTTAATTTTAACATGAGCTTTGCATTTCTTATGTGTAAAATAAGTATAACTGTCTTGAATGGTTGATAAGAAGATTCGAGATAATGGACCTGAAGAACCTGATCCCTAGATGTTTTATTATTATTCTTGGGAGGAGGCTTATAATTGTGGGTTTCCATATGACTTATTTATATCCTCATAGATTTTGATTAGCCCTCCCTCCACCTTTCCTTTACTCAGTCTCTTCCCCGGACCTCACTTAAGCCTTTTCACCCCCATTAATCTGTTCTTCTTACATATATACAATGCCATCCTATTAACTCCACCCCTCCCTTCCTTTCTATTCTCTTTATATCCCCTTTCCAGCTTACTGGCCTCTGCTACTGAGTTTTCTTCCTACTCACACAGAAGTCCATTTTTTTTTGTTTGTTTGATTTTATTTATTTCTTTGAGACACACACACACACACACACACACACACACAGAGAGAGAGAGAGAGAGAGAGAGAGAGAGAGAGAGAGAGAGAGAATGGGGATGCCAGGGCCTCTAGGCACTGCAAACAAACTCCAGAAACATGCTCCACCTTGTGCATCTGGCTTATGCGAGTACTGGGGAATTGAACCTGGGTCCTTAGGCTGCGTAAGCAAGAGCCTTTAGCCTCTAAGCCATCTCTCCCGCCAAGAAATAATTTTGAACTGATATTTACTTAATTTTTACAACTTGCATAACTAAAGGCTTTTAAAATTCTAGGCTAACCAAAACTAAAACCAAAACATGCATCCACGGGCTATGAGCTGACATCAGCTGATTCATCCCAAGGCCCAGGGCAGGCCACATCCTGGAGAGACTTTGTGTTACTGAAAACAGACCTGGAATCCTTCCTCCACCTCCATCAGACTCTCTGTACTTATGGATTTGGAAGACCCTCTTGTTGAGGCCAATCTATACAAGAGGGGAAAATGTGATTGTGGTAGACTAATAATTGACCTACCATGAAGTTCAAGGGTGTGGAAGGCCAAGATACACATTGGTGAGTGTTCTCAGCAGGTTTGACATTACTACCAGCCACCATGGTAAGACCTTAGTGTGCAAAGGGGTCGAGATATACACTCTTGTTTAAGTGTTTTCTAGTAGGTTTCTTGGTAAACCACCAATTTTGTACTTAGTTTATCTACACCGTGGAGGACAGAATCATTTCCCACCGCTAGGGGGCTCTAGTAGTCCACCTTTCACACACCAAAAGACATCATTTGCAAGTCAAAATAAAATAGGCTGTTTTCATTGTTATTGCTAAATATTAATACATCAATACAATAAATATGCAAAATCACTAGCCTCCTTTGTCAAATTACTTTATTTCTTCTCTTTTCCATGGGTAATTTTTTTCTTTTTTAAAAAAATATTTTATTTATTTAGTTATCTGAGAAAAAGGAGAGAGAAAGAGAGAGAGAGAGAGGGAGGGAGGGAGAAGGAGATAGAGAGGATGGGCACATCAGGGCCTCCAGCTACTGCAAATGAACTCCAGACACATGTGCCACCTTGATTTAGTTATATGAGAGAGAGAGAGGATAGGCATGTCAGGGTCTCCAGCAATTGCAAATGAACTCCAGACGTATACACCACCTTGTGTATCTGGTTTATGTGGGTACTGGGGAATTGAACCTGGGTCCTTTAGCTTCATGGGCAAGCACCTTAACTGCTACGCCATCTCTCTAGCCCCTCCATGGGTAATTTTTCTATAGTTAAGTCTTTTGACTTTTTGACTCTTTCTAAAGATCTAAGTTAGAAAGTAAATATCTGCTTGTTAGAAACATGTCATGTCCAGTAATAATACTATGCATTCATTTATTTATTTATTGTTGTTGTTGTTTGTTTTGGTTTTTCTAGGTAGGGTCTCACTCTAGCTCAGGCTGACCTGGAATTCACTCTGTAGTCCCAGGCTAGCCTTGAACTCACAGTGATCCTCCTACCTCTGCCTCCTGAGTACTGGGATCAAAGGTGTGTATCACCATGCCTGGCTTAAGTTGGTATTTTTGAAGCTCAATTCTTGCCTACCACATCTTGAGGAATATTATATTATCAAAACTAATAGTTAGGCGTGGTGGCACATGCCTTTAAAGCCTAGCACTTTGGAGGCAGAGGTAGGAGGAACAACTGTGAGTCTGAGGCCAGCCTGGGACTACAGAGTGAGTTCCAGGTCAGCCTGGTCTAGAGTGAGACTCTACCTTGAAAAACAAAAACCACACCCCCCCGCCGCACCAAATAAACCTCTGATAGATAATAACAAAAATAAAGCCTCCACAAAAGTTACACAATTTGACCACTTAAGAACCCAAACAAATTTTCAGCTTTTAGAGGTGTCGAATGAAAGAGGAAGTAAGTGTTGCATCTGAAGTTCTGTCTGCTTGTCATCCCACTATTTTTTTTTTCTGACATTTTTACTATGAAGACACTGAAATGTACTAATTTAGCCTTAATTCCCAGTTTCTCCTTCTTGTGCCCTCCATCCTGCTCTAGGACATGTTTTCAAAGCACTTAGAGACACTTAATGGACAGATTTAGCAAAATCTTCATCCGGTTTTCACAGCTCAGTCGCATACAAAAGACTGAATAAACTCTTTCCTCCTCCTGCCTCCATCCCCTAAAAAATATTGATTGTGGTTGGGGATGGGGGCAGAGGAAGATTTCTCTTGTGTGAAAGCTACACAGAAAAAAAAAATTTTTTTTGAATTAGCTCTTTTCAGATGCTAAATGGCCACTTCCTCTTTCTTATCAGCCACTTTAATGTAGTCCTGGAAATAACTGTACTTAAACAAGTACCCACACAGATTTTCAGTTTCCTGAACATCTCAAATATCGCTGTTTCCCAAATATACTGACTTCAGGAAAATAGAAAATGTGTTTTATTCCAGGCTCTTCTTTCCAATTTGCAAACCTCAAGAGAGTTTAAGGGAAATGCAATCCACATGATTCTGGGCTTTTGTACTCAAATGCACTCATCTTCAGGGCTCCCTGCCCCCCTTTTTAATATTTTATATTTATTTATTTATTTGAGAGAGATGGAGAGAGAATGGGCAAGCCAGGGCCTCTAGCCACTGCAAACAAACTCCAGTTGCATGTGCCACCATGTGCATCTGGCTTTATGTGGATTCTGGGGAATTGAACCTGGGTCCTCAGGCTTCACCTTAAGCACTAAGCCATCTCTCCAACCCCCTCCCCCAATTTTTGTTGTGGACATTCTGCAAAAACACGAGAGGCACACTCCCTGCTCTTGGCGGACTTAGGACCCAGCAGAAAGAAGACAGACAGGGAGTGAAAGTTTGTGGAAGGAATACCAGGGTATAGGTCGAGGGCCCTTTCCAAAAAAAGGTGTCCTAAAAGCTGAGAGTTTTCAGCTAAATAAAATAGAGGTCAGCCTCTCCCCCACCCCAAATAAAAAGGTAAATATAAGCTCTGAGGTAAAACAGAGAGGAAGTCAGTGTGCCTGGAGCTTACAGAAGTGAGAGCAACAGGTGCAAGATAAGGCTGGGGCAGATCATGGAAGAAGCATGGTGTCCTCTTAGAATTCCCAGCACAGCCATGGCCACTAACAGGGGAGGAACAGGCTTCCCTTAACATGACCCGTTGGTCTGTGAGCTTTTCAGCTAAACTTCACAGGAAGGCAAGGACTCTTCCTATGAAAGCTTTTACTTATATGTAGATAGGTAAAGGTATAGATACGACTAGATGTCCGTATGTGAGTCTATGCATATGCATATATGGATGTGAATATACGTCTTTCACATTCTGCTATCTTTTTTTTTTTTTTTTTTTGGTGTTGTTTTGTTTTTCACAGTAGGGTTTCCCTCTAGCTCAGGCTGACCTGGAATTCACTATGTAGTCTCAGGGTGGCCTCGAGTTCCTCCTACCTCTGCCTCCCAAGTGAGTGCTAGGATTAAAGGTGTATGCCACCGCGCCCAGCTCAGCCTCTCACCTTTTAAATCTCCCATCTGATTCCTGGTGTTATTGTGTTTGTTTTTCTGGGGTGGAGGAATCTCAGTATGTAGCCTAGGCTGGCCTCCATCTTAAAACCTTCTGCGTCAGTCTCTCAAGTGTTGTGTTGGTTTAGTAATGTCACTTATCTGGTGAGATAATTCCCGAGACTGCATCTCTAATAAACCTGCTTTGCTCAGGGAGAAGAATCTAGGGCCATCATTGGCCCAAACCTATCTCAGCAGCCTGCTCCCTCCCTGCCATCACCTCTCCTTCCCACTCCCCACATCACCACCCTGGGCGGTGGCCATCCATATAGACTCTTTCTCTCCGTCTGTAGAACACTGGCTCCATGAGAGGTCACTAACAGACCCTCAAACTCCAAATGGTGGAATGCTTAGAGAAAAAAAACAAAAACAACTTCACTTGTAAAGCCTTGACTTGTGTTCCCCATTCATATGCTGAGATTCTAATTCCCAATACATTTCATAATGTGACCTTATTAGGAAATAAGGCCTTTATAGTGTGAGTAATCCAGTTAAAATGAGGTCATTATGATGGGCTCTGATTCAATATGACTGGTGTCCTCATAAAAAGGAGAAATGTGGACACATATACCAGTGACATGTAAACATGAAAAATCTCTAAGTATGACCTTGACTCAGGGTTAAGCACATCATTTGCAGAACCTACTGTGCATAAACTATTAAGAGTTTCAAAATAGTGGCAACAGAACCTTAAATGCTCAGGGTCCTTCTAAGCACGGTTCCTTTAAGAACCATGTGTGTCTGCACAGGCATCATATGGCCAGACTTGCTTTCAGTGTAATCTTTTACACTTACACCCAGAGACTACTCATTTCAAGAACCACACTTAAAGTGTTTCCATGTTGGGGGGGGGTTCCCATGAACACTCCAAGATATGATGTATCCCTAACAGTTCTCACAGAATGCAGTGTATACTTAACTGCCTGGGATTTCTCACAATGGAAAGAGGTTAGACAACCGAAGCAGAGGAAAAGGCGCATGGTCAAAACACACAGGAAGCCAGCTGCAAGCTTCCCAGAGTCCTTTGCTGGAGAAGGCACAGTGGGTGTTATTAAGAAAGCTCATTAGAAACTCAGTGCCAAGGTTTTATATGGATCTGGTCTCTAGTCACCCTTGCCAAGAATGTACCAAAATTCTACTGTTAATAAATATTTTAGACTAACAGGAAGTAGTAACATTCAGGCACAAATCTACTTTTCTTTTTTCTCTGAGTTATTATTTATTTATTATTTATTAGAGACAGAGAAAAGGACAGAGAGTGTGTGTGAGAATGGGCATGCCAGGGCCTCTAGCCACTGCAAACCAACTCCAGATGGATGCACCACCATGTGCATCTGGCTTACATGGGACCTGGAGGATCGAACCTGGTCCTTAGGCTTCACAGGCAAGTGCCTTAACTGCTAAGCCATCTCTCCTGCCCTCAAATCTACTTTTCTGATAGGACTTGCACTCAGGCTGAGGGGGTGCGCTTGTCAACAAACTCCGAATCCTACTGTGCAGCATTTTAAGACAATTCCTCTGGAAAGCCAGTCGGAGATGTCGCAAAAGTGAGATGCTGGGAATTTTTCTATCTAGACTTTGACAACCTGCTTCGGCATGAAACAAACGAGAGAGAGTTCTTCACCCTGCTTTGGAAGCATTGCATTGACGACTCTGGGTGCTACAGACAGTGCTCAGGTCTGTCTTTGCACTGCAAGCTAAGTCTGACTGTCAATGTAAAGAAGCTAGAGTCTCTCAGAGGAGTCAATGCTCATTTGCTCCAGTCCAATGAGCAGACATGATACAGCCCTCGGGCTCTAAAAAGAGGTCCTAAACTCAGTCACAATAAAGTGCAGTTGACCTAAAATACTACTGCATCAACTCTCCTAATCATGTGTATGGTTTGATGTGGATTCTAATTACAACAAACTTTAGGGCTGGGCATGGTGGTGTACGCCTTTAATCCCAGGAACCCTGAGACTACATTAGTGAATTCCAGGTCAGCCTGGGCTAGAGTGTGACCCTACCTTGAAAAACAAAAACAAACAAACCAAAGAAAAGAAAAACTTAGATGGACTCTTAGCCAATGAGGTAGGCGTCACTTGGTAGGATGATCATTTGATATACTCCTTCCTTAATGGACTTTCACTGTGGAATTGGAACGTCAGTTGAGTCCAATGAAAGTCTGGACTAACTTGGTATCCTTTAACCATTTCTCTACTCTTTCTAGTAATTACAGTAATATTTTGGAAAGATGGGTAAGAAAGGGACCTGGGCTAAGTCTTCAAATGATCCTGACTGTGTTTGGTTTAGATCATCCCGAATGCATGAGGCTATGACCCTAAGTACTTCATGGATGGAATAATTAGTTGATCTGCCATTAATTTTCAAAAACAATTGTGTAATACTTCTCAATCTAATAAGATAGGGTGCCTAGATTATGTAAATTTGGCTCATGCTGGTTAGAAGATAGGACTCTTAAATAGATGATGTGACCAATGGGGAACGTCCTGGACTTGGGTCTTGGCTCCTGGACTAAGAAGCTTTGAGTTTCACTTTCTTCATTTGCTTAAGGAAGAAAATAAGTTCCCTCTTTCTCATAAAGTACGAATAAAGATCAAATAATGCTATTTAATTCATATGAAAGTGGTTGGAAAGCTATAAATTGTGTGTGTGTGTGTACTCATGCTTAAAAAATAAGGTGAAGTAACTGCATTTAAGAAAACCAGCACGTTTAATGGATGATGGCAATAACCCAGTCCCATTATGGGGAATGGTTACTGTCATTGCCTGCATCACTGATAGCACAATTAACTTAATTAACACATACCTCTGTGGCGAGTCTGCTGAAATAACACTTTTCCTTTTAACATACTCATGCCTTGCCAGCCAGGCATTTCTGAGTCATGAGTCTTCCAGGAAGGGAGGCCCCAAGTGTTAAATAGCTTCTAAATGGTATGCAGAGAACAGAATCCTAGAATATCCTTATCATTAGTGATCCAAATTACCTACAAGTATATTAGAAACTTCACCAAAATTTTGTATAACATGGTAATGACCAATGCTTCCTAGTGCTGGCAATACTCTATACGTCTACTGTTGGGCACACACTGCTATTCATTCTTCCTCTTGCTCTTTTCCTATCTTTGTTCTTCCCTCCTCTCTTTCCCTTCCTCCTTTTCTCTGTCAGTGCTTAAATCTATATTAAAATATTTTCTTTAATAAGCTCCACCTTTTCTTAAAAACAAGCCAACTTGGGCTGGAAAGGAGGTTTAGTGAGTAAGATGCTTGCCTGTGGAGCCTAAGGACCCAGGTTTGATTCCCCAGAACCCATGTAAGCCAGATGCACATGGTGACACATGTGTCTGGAATTCATTTGCAATTTCTAGAGGCCCTGGCATGCCCATTCTCGACCTCTCTGTGCCTTTCTTTAAAAGAAAATGAAAAAAAAAATAAACTAATAATAATAATATGCCAACCAACCAACAAACAAACATGGAGGTGTGCCTGGGTGGGATGGGCATGATCCCCAAAGGAAGTACTTGTCACCAAATCCAGAGAGACTTTCCACATGGACAGTATCCCCTCTTGCATGAAGTTCTAACATGGGAACCTGGGGCCTCTGGTCTGCGTAATGGGAATAAGGGTTTTAGATAGGGGAGAATGAGTTGCTGTATAGATGGGAAGGAAGTCTGTGGATTTGATTGTTTCATAGCACAGATTTCTTGCTTATCACCTGGGTTGAGTGATCTTCAGGGCTGCAAAGGGAGGCTTGGGATAAATGGTCATGCCACTTCTATTTTGAAGGTCTTTAATTTCCTTTCAGTTCTCCACACATGTAAAGATCTCAGGACAGCTCTACTTACTTTATCCTTTTCTCTTCTTTCAACTCATGATTATGCAGATCTGCCTCATTATCCACCTTTCCATCCACCTCCCTGTGTAGGGCTGTTGTAGTCAGGTTCACATTGCTGGCAGAAATCACCCAACCAAGAGTAGCATTTGGGGAAAATAAAGGTTTATTTTGGCTTACAGACTTGAGGGGATGCTCCACGA
The DNA here is from genome assembly GCA_036346955.1 of Dipus sagitta. Lineage (NCBI taxonomy): Eukaryota > Metazoa > Chordata > Mammalia > Rodentia > Dipodidae > Dipus > Dipus sagitta. The sequence goes on from CM070770.1 coordinate 18,722,130, forward strand.
TGGCAGGGAAAATGATGGCAAGAACAGAGGGTGGACATCACCCTCTGGCCAACATCAGGTAGACAATAGCAACAGGACAGTGTGCCAAACACTGGCAAGGGAAAACTGGCTATAACACCTATAAGCCTACCTCTAACAATCCACTGCCTCCAGGAGGCATTAATTCCCAAATCTCCATCAGCTGAGAACCTAGCATTCAGAACACCTAAGTTTATGGGGGACACCTGAATCAAACCACTACATGGGCCTTATTTTTACTTCCACTCATGTTGACAATTCAACCTGTTATTTCAGTATTTCAGATGTGTAGCTCATCTTCTCAATGAGGTAGCACTTCCCTTAGATACAGTGTTCTGTATTGCCTAAAGCAGCTTAGCTGAAGGCTTGTCCATGATAGATGCCCAGGGGAAAAAAATGTTAATTAAATTTATTTCCCTTTTATTGGAAATTGGATGTTACTAGTTCTACAAGACTGGCTGCATATATTGGAGATCCAATATGTCTAATAGCTTAAATAAGACAAGTTTATTTATTTATTTTTCCACTAGTATGGAATAGAAACTCCAGGGAAAGTAGACAGCTGTGTTCTACAAAGACATCTTGGGACGATGGCCCCTTTTGTCTCGTTCTGGCATCCCTTATATGTAGTGTTACATACCTAGCTGAGCATAGCACAGCAAACAGCAAATGAAATATATGATGACGATGGAAATATGGAGAGGACAGAACTCCCTGAGGGTCTTCCAGTCATTTCTGACACATTGTACTCATCAGACCTTGTCCCTATGATCATGGATGCAAAGAAGGAATGGGAAATGAAAGCTTTATTTCAAGTGAAAGTGTTCAAGTATAATACCAGTGTATAATTAATATAGTGCCATGTCATTCAAACGTTTCAAATTGGGGTGGAGAGATAGCTTAGCAGTTACGATGTTTGCCTAGGAAGCCTAAGGACCCAAGTTTGATTACTCAGCACCCACATAGGCCAGATGCCATGGTGGCACATGTGTCTGGAGTTTGTTTGCAGTGGCTGGAGGCCCTGGCGTTTCCATTCTCTGTTTGCCTCATTCTCTTTCTCTCAAATAAATAAATAAAGTATTTAAAAAATTCAAACCATGATTCACAATAGGAAATATATGTACATGCTAACGCAAATACAGGTACCAATGCAAGAAATGAAACAAAATTTTTTTGGGGGGACAATACTTTACTTTGTGTGATTTTTTAAAATATTTTATTTCATTTGTGGTGTGTGTATGTGCGTGTGCATGTGTATGTATGCTAATATGTATATGGGCACGTGTGTGTGCATGTGTGAGTGCAGTGGCCAGAGGTAAATGCATGGTGTCTTATTTAACCACTTTTTAAAAATGTGTTTTTTTGGGTGTGGAGGAGGGTTCAAGTTAGGGTCTCACTCTAGCCCAGACTGACCTAGAATTCACCATGCAGTCTCAAGGTGGTCTTGAACTCACGATGATCCTTCTACCTCTGCCTCCCAAGTTCTGGAATTAACGGCATATGCCATCATGTCTGGCTTAATCACTAATTTTTTTTAAGACAGGGTCTTTTGCTGAACCTAGAGCTCATCAATTCACATAGACAAGGTAACCAGCCAATCCTAGGAATTTTCCCACCTCTACCTCACCTCGCTGTCCTGCGGGTGCTGGGGACCTGAACTCAGGTACTCATGCTTGCATGGCAAGCATTTTATCGACTAAATTATCACCCCAGCACATTAAGAAAACATTTTATAAGGTAAGTGTTGCTTGTTACTGATGAAGGAGACACAATCTGCAATGTTTATGCTTTACTCTGGAAGGTCGAGGGAAGGATTCTAGGAGATCAACAGGGCTCTTCACCATGGGGAAGGAAACAGTCTGCCCACAGGCAGGATCATTTATCTGCGTGCCTTGTGGCACACATCACAGTATTAGCTACTGGCTCCATACAAGAAAATAAATCAATCAGCTAAGCAACTGATGAAATATTCCTGAGTACAGATGGAGTGTCTGTTGACACATTCAAAAATGGAAGACCGGAACAGTCATTACCAAGCGATCCTCTGAGGATGGGAAGAGAAATCATAGCTGAATGTGTGTTGTTTGTACAAATAAAAATGCACACAAAATATCCATCCCATTGATTCTCCTATATTTTAAGCTTGACAGATAATTCAGATTAAACTCAAATGGATCTCATTTTAATTCTCTGTCATGGCCTCAAGTTTATGAACTCTCTCAAAGGCAACTTCCTATCTTCATTGTGGTATCATATCTCCTAGGCTGTCCTAATTCACTTTTGTGTTAGGGTAATGTCTGTAACAAATTCGTCACTCCGAAAACCCCCATAATGTGTGATGTTTCCTTCCTTGACATTTTTCAACTGACTTTTGTCAGATTTTTTTGACAGAAAAAAAAAATAAAACCAGCAATTCTAAGAATATTGCACCACATTTGTTTTCAGAACAACAGTTTCGGAGGAGTTTGAAATGACTTCTAAATGATGTCACAATGGGCGCATTAAAACAGACCGGAGCCCTTTGTGCTATGAGCATGGTTGGCCTCATCAGCTCTGGCGCAGGCATTGTCCTTAACTACGAGCTAATTGTGTTAGTGAGGTCCTCCCAGGGTGCTTCCAGGGGCTTGCTTTGTGGTAAACAGAGCATTTCCATGGCATTTATGGAAAGTCGCCTGGCTAAGCGACATGACAGAAACAGCGATGCACCATAGAGCCCTCATTGGTGCCACAGGCCTGTGAGCCACTCACCTCCAGCGCCTGGCCATGCTGCTGCTTCTTCTGATGCATCAGGAATGGGAAAGGCCTCATCTTCCCACTTCAGACTTAATGATACCTGTAGAAACAAGAACTTGTTACTGCCTTAAAGGCCTCTAAAAGAAGAAATGAGTCAATGTTTTCAGTCCTGTTTTCATTCAGCGTTCCAGAGCTCATCCGGATCAGCATCTGTGCTTGCTGGAGAGCGAGAGCGAGCGAGCGAGCGAGAGAGAGAGAGAGAGAGAGAGAGAGAGGCTAATTACTGGACAAAGCTGGGGATTAAGAAGCTCCCCCCTTCTGAGGAAACCCTTCCTTTGGAACAGGATTTGGCGCTCTCCAGTGTGGTGAGAAGTGTTTCCTCAGAGCAGGCATTCCTATCCTGCCCATATAAAAGGACTGAAATGTGTCCAGAGCATATATATGATTTATTTATTTATGACAGAGAAAGAATGGGCATGCCAGGGCCTCCAGGTGCTGCAAACAAACTTCAGACGCATGCTCCACTTTGGGCATCTGGCTTATGTGTGTCCTGGGCAATCGAACCTGGGCTCTTTAGCTTTGCAGGGAAGTACCTTAGCCACCAAGCCATCTCTCCAGCCTGAAATGTATAGAACTTTGAATCCAACACCTTTGGCAATCCCAAGAAAACCTTCTCAAGGCTGCTGGAAATGGGGGATCTTTTGCCATATATTCAAGCAATAAGGCATGACAAGCACTTTGTTTCATCAAGGCTGTGTGCACCTTATGCATTTTGTGGCAGAAGGCCAAAACAGAAATGACTTCAACTCTCAGGAATATTCTTCCATAAATGCATTAAAACCCTTGTCACTGACTTATTAGTACTAAGAAATGAAAATCACCTGAACTAAGGAGGAAGAAAGATGTCCTTAGATAGGTTCCTGGGGGGTCAAGCACCTCCACAGCCTATAAGAAATTTCCATCTGTAAATAATATTCAAAATAACATTCAAAGTGTATGATGTGAAAATGACAGGCTCTTCTGGTATTGCCAAAGGTCAAAGGTCAAAGTGCAGCATTAGAAGGTGTGAATTTGTGTCAGCATGAAGCTCTTTGCTTCAGCTTTCTGGTTTGGATGGTCAGTATTTTCTCATTTTCCCTCAAAGATGGCAAAAGGCCTTGTGTGTTTGTAGAAGACTTAAAAAAAAAAAACAATTCTGGGCCAATTTGGCTTTTAAAAATTTTCCTTTAAAGATGAAGGCTCCAGGGTGGTTGCTATCTGGCCCTTCTCCCAGAGAGAGGTGCATTTCTAGATGATTAGAGAACTTCAGGTGGGAATGCTACTCTGCTTCTGGCTTTATGCCTTCAAATATGACCTAAGGCAAGCCATCATTTCCCAGAAACGAAATATGTCATATGTTACTATTAAAGTGAACCAGAAAAGGAACATTCTATTATAATAATGGGTTTTGCTAAAAAAATTTAAATGTCAAATCCCCAAAGGAATAATACATATTTGATACTATTATTGGAACAGCAATACCAGTAATTGTATGAGGTACTTACACTGAGCATTGTTCACATAGTAAAAGGATCTCATGTAAGTCTTCTGTAAAATTATGGTGTCAGAGAAAATGAAAAATAGCACCAATCATTATTCATGCAATCAATATGCATTTATTGGGGGTGCGTATGTGTCAGTCATATAAGCCTAAATGCTAAGGATACAAAAATAAAAGTAAAAAGACTAGAATGTCTTCCCACCTTCAAGGAGCTCACAGTCCAGTTAAGAAGACAGATGGATAATGTCACCACAGATGTACCAGAGATTCCACTGGGGACATAGACTATACCATATGTAGTTCCCATGCAAGGCATCTTTGTTATGCTTAGTGGCTTGTTCAACTTGGCTGACCCTGGGAAGACCACAATGAAGAAGACCTTAGGCAGATGGAATAGGATGGGCAAAACTACATAGATAAAGCATCACACCTGTGGGGAACAGTGAGTGACTTTTGTAGCTAGACAGGCTGTCAGAATGTCTAATGTCAAGTGATTGACTCCTTTGAATGAAAGAATCTTGAATGACTTTTGAGTATAATTTCGTGAGATGAATATATTTTGCATTATATTCTATAGGAGTAAGGAAATGAGGGTAAGAGGCAAAATGCTGCAGGGAATAAAACTGTCATTCTCACCATGACTCATTGGATAACTTATGAAAATACACTTATGTCAAGAAATACAAGGGGACTGTTCACTTCACATGCTCATGGGTGGCTTGAACCTAGTTTTGCAGCATTAAAACCAATCTTCCACTGAGAAAACATGTCACAGAGGATTGTGCAAACCTTTATAATGATAATATTTGATACTTCAATACCATCTTTCACCCTAAGATCAGTCCCCTACACACAGGAACAGATAAGCTGTAAGAAAACATATGGCATTTTAGTTGCCTTCTTGTTGCCGGGACAAACACCCCATCAGAAAGAGCTTATGGGAGGAAAGGGTTTATTTCAGGCTTACAGATTCCAGGGGAAGCTTTATCGTGGTGAAGGAAATGTGTTCAGTTCATCATACAACCATAACAGAGAGACAACAGCTGACACCAGTGCGCAGGAGCTGAGTGTGCTCACCTGGGGCTGGACTCAAGATCCTCCCCCTGTGACCCACCTCCTCCAGCAGGGCTCATGGAGACTTGAGTAGGAGGCTTAACTGTAACCAAAAACTCCTGAGGTTATGGGGACATTACATGCAAACCACCACACATGGCATAACAACAGTAAGTCACAATGCTTTTTAAAGAATATTTTATTTATCTGAGAGAGAAAGAGAAAGAAACAGAGGGAGGAAGAGAAAGAGAGAGAGAGGAGAGAGAGAGAGAATGGGCATGCCAGGGACCCGAGCTATTGTAAATAAACTTCAGACACATGCTCCACCTTGTGCATCTGGCTTATGTGGGTACTGGGGAATTGAACCTGTGTCCTTAGCCTTCGCAGGCAAGTACCTTACCCGCTAAGCCATCTTTTCAGCCTCCCACAATGCTTTTTAATTATATATTCTACAGACTTTCTGGCCAAATGTGTTTCTCTCACCTTTCATATTAGTAGATATAGTTGTGAAGTGGTGATTTTTTTTTTTTTAAATTGTATCTGACTACAAGAAATCTTGGGCTAGAACTTGGGCCACATCTGTTCATTCATAGTTTTTTGCAAGCTCTTTCTATGGTGATGAAGATGTTTTATATCTATGTTATCCAATATAGTAGCTACCAGCCATGTGCAGTAATTGATCAGTGCTACCGAGGAATGACATTTATCTCGTATTTAATTTCAGTTAATTTCATCAAAGCAGCCTCATGGCTTGTAACTACTGTATTACTGTATTGGTTAATACAATGATACCAACTTCTAGGGTATTATTACCAATATTATTATTTTATTTTTTATTTTTTTTAATTTTTATTTTTTATTTTTTATTAATTAGATTTGTAGTCAGCAAAAACAGTCAGTTTGGTACCATTATTAGGCTCATCCGTGACCTACCCCCTCCCCTTGGCCCCTCCTTGTTGAGGTATATGGGTCATGCATTGTGGAGTTAGCCCACAGTTATGGGTAGGATAAATGTCTCTGCATATCATGACCCAACATGTGGCTCTGACATTCTTTCTGCCCCTCTTCTGCAAAATTTCCCTGAGCCATGTTGGGTTCATTTTTGGCCTGCTTCAGTGATGAGGTGTTGGGGGCCTCTGGGTCTCTGATTTGGTAGGAGTTGATTTTTCTCTGTGTTGATCTCTTTCACCCTTGTGCTGGTACCCAGTTCACCAAGAAAACAGCACCCTTGCTTGTTTCGCTAATTGTTCTTAATTTCAGCTGGGACCCTTTTGAGGTATGATGGGGTGGCTCTTTCCTTTGGATCTATATCTATCTGAAAAAGAGAAGCAGATTCTCCAATGGAGAATAAGTTAGCACCAGACAAATGAGATAACCCTTACTTTTTTTATAGAGAATTTAATAGGTGTAGGCCCTCTTGTAGCCCACAATTGGTGGTAGCTTGATAATGGAGAGCAGGCTTATGTTTGGATATGGTTCTGACTTGTTTCCCAGCTCCAGCTATGGGTCCTGTACCACTGAGGGGATCAGTTAGCTGAATTAAGAGCAGTTGGTTTCCCACCATGGCTGTGTGCCACTATTGCACTTGTGTGAGCATCACAACAGGTTATTTGCTGCTAAGTAGGTTAGACTATGAGTTGCTTGGGCAGATATTGGTCATTTTCCCTCAGTCGCCCATGTAGCACCTTCTGGCACTAGATGCATTGACTGCCTGGGGACTGACTCTCTTCCAGCTTCCAGCCATGCCATTCCATTTTACATGTCAACTGCCCCACCCATCCTATTGTCTAGTCCACGAGATGCTTGCGGGGTATGTAAGGCATCTCAATATTATTATTTTAAAAGTAAAGTTCTTTTTTGTATTTGTTTTTTGAGGTAGGGTCTTACTAGCCGAGGATGATCTCGGAATTCACTCTGTAGTCTCAGGCTGGCCTTGAACTGACAGCAATCCTCCTACCTCAGCCTCCCCCAGTGGGATTAAAGGTGTGTGCCACCACGCTCAGCCTTAAAAGTAATGTTCTACTTTCAACACCAGTAAGAACTTGAGGACTAGGAAAAGGAATGTCTTGATGGAATGTCTGAATATTCTTAAAGCTCTAAGAATTTTTTTTAGAATTTTTATTTATTTATTAGAGAGAGAGAGAGAGAGAGAGAGAGAGAGAGAATGGGCATGCCAGGGCCTCTAGCCACTGCAAATGAACTCCAGATGCATATGCCACCATGTGCATCTGGCCTACTTGGCACCTGGAGAATCGAACCTGAATCCTTAGGCTTAGCAGGCATGTGCCTTAACTGCTAAGCTATTTCTCCAGCTCTCTCTAAGAATTTTTAAACAAGTTTTGCGTTCTACACATGAAGAACATTTAGGCTACCCTGTTAAAGCTGATTTAAAACATTTCTACAGAATAAGTAACAGTGTTTTCCATACAAAGAATACTTGCAAAAGGCATGGATGATGTCTTAAATTAAAAGTAAATGGTCATTCAACCACCTCAAGTGATTAGCAAAGATAGTGTGGTGGTTTGATTCAGGTGTCCCCCATAGACTTAAGTGTTCTGAATGCTAGGTTCCCAGCTGATGGAGATTTGGGAATTAACACCTCCTGGAGGCAGTGTATTGTTGGGGGTGGGCTTATGGGTATTATAGCCAGTGCCCCCTTGCCAGTTTGGCACAGCGTCCTGTTGCTATTGTCCTCCTGATGTTGGCCAGGGGCTGATGTCCATTCTCTGCTCATGCCATTGTTTTCCCCTGCCATTGTGGAGCTTCCCCTTGAGTCCATAATCCAAAATAGACTCTTTTTTCCCCAAAAGCTGCTCTTGGTTGGGTGATTTCTGCCAGCAATGGGAACCTGGCTGCAACAGTAAAGTTGGTACTGAGAATGGGGTCCTTTGCTGCTAGACACCTGACTGTGTGGCTTTGGCCTTTTGGAGCTGATTTTCAAGGGGAATGTGAATGAATTTGAAACCTTGGCCTAAGAAACACCTTGCAGTGCTATAAGTACATCTTGGTGGACTATTCTGGTCAGAGTTGAAAGACCTGAATGTAGTAAGAACTATGGACTGTAAGGTTTGGTTTCTAAGGGTGAGAAAGAACTTTGCCTGGCCTGTGCTAAAAGCAGTTTGTTTGAGAGGCTTGCTGTTATGTCCATGTCCTGACAATTTGTACAGGGTTGCATTGCGTAGAAATGGACTGGTATGAGCAGAGGGATATGGCACAGAAAGAAATCTTTAGGCCAAAACTTCTGCCTGTTCAGGTGAAATTAAGAGATTACAACCTTTGAGATTGGGCCAGCTGACCTGCATTGGGACAACAGAAACAATGCAGTCTTTTGAAGGGGCCTGAATGCTGATGGAGTGTCCTGTTCTTCAAAGTCTGCTTTATTCTCCTCTGGATTAATAAATTGGCACCCTACCTGGTATTGTGGAGTATAAGAAATGAAGGAAAGAGAGGGTCACGGTCTTGTGGTTTGGGAATGGCTATGGGCAGTGTGAAGCAGGTTTGCTGGATGCCTGCATAGAGACCCAATGGAACCCTGAGGATGGACCCTGGGTTGCAGTGGAGACCCAGTGGAGATGCCAGGACCACAAGCAGGCTGCCAAGGAGAGCTGCAGGCCCTGATGAAGTTTTCCAGGATTCTGAATAGCTTAGCTGGAGGGGTGGAATTGGAACTCCATAGATGTTGCTGGTTAGAATTAACGGACTTGGAGACTTGTCATTGACTAGAGTTGTTGGACTTGGAGCTACAGAGTTTGATGTTTTCCCTGATTGTTTTAAATCTTGTGTTGGCTTAATATTTCTTTGCTATACCCAATGCCATCTTTTGCAGTATGAATGTTTACTCTCTGCCATTATGGTTTTCTGGGGAACTTTTTGGGGTATTATGGCTCAGTTAAAAGACTGGATTACAGGGATGTTTGAACATCATTAGGATTGATAAAACTATGGGGACTTTTAAAGTTGGGCTGAATTCATTGTATTTTACATCATGTACAGTTTATGGGGGCCAGGGGTGGAATGTGGTGGTTTGATTCAGGTATTCGCCCATAAATTTAGGTGTTCTGAATGCTGGGTTCCCAGCTGATAGAAATTTGGGAATTAATGCCTCCTGGAGGCAGTGTATTGTTAGAGGTAGGCTTATAGGTGTTATAGCCAGTTTTCTCTTGCCAGTGTTTGGCACACTATCCTGTTGCTATTGTCCACCTTATGTTGGCCGGGGGGTGATGTCCACCCTCTGCTCATGCCATCGTTTTCCCCTGCCATCATGGAGCTTCCCTTCGAGTCCATAATCCAAAATAACCCCCTTTTCCCAAAAGCTGCACTTGGTTGGGTGATTTCTGCCAGCAATGCCAACCTGACTGCAACAGATAAGTACTAGTCCATCTATTGAAAATTGATGTTCTAGTCACCCATTTCCCAAAGAAAGATACTTGTTTCCGCTTATGAAACTGAGCCATGGAAGAATATTTTTATGTTTTCTCCATCTATGGGAGTCTTCAGATAAACTCTCGTTTCCTTCCCAACCTTACTGTCATTAAAAACTTGCCAAGGCTTTTTTTTGTTGTTTGTTTGTTAGTTTTGTTTCATTTGCATGTGGAAACACAAGAATAAATTTCCCTAAGCAAAGAACCGAATGGAAGGCTGAATTTTACATTTCCCTGTAGTCCATCCTGTAACTTAGACTATTGCTAGAGAAAACGAACTTAAGTAGCCCTTGGTTCGAACCATCTGTCGGCCAAAATGTGACATATGTTTGCTTTGTTTAGTCAACAACGGAGTGTAAACTGATACACACTGGTCTAGAAATCTGGGTCTACTGTGGTCGCCTGTGATGTCGGGGGAAGGGCGACTGATGAAGGCATCATCTCTTGGTACCTGCCCCAGAGGTGAAGGGGGGGCGTGGACTGGTGGGATGTCCCTACGGTTTGGGACTGGCACAGAAGCCCAGACACTCCTAACAATGTGTTGCACGCACTCGGGCAGCCGCCCCAGCCGAAGGGCGCGCCTGCCTGATGTGGAGTTGAATGGAGAGAGACGCATCTCTCCCCCTCTTCTACCCGCCCTCACACCCGGACCTCAAACTTCAACCAAAGCCCTTGCCCTTTTCAATTAACCCCCTCGATCAGAACGAGCGTTCCTCTTCTGTCCTTCGCGACCAGTTCATTGTCTGCTGTGATGGGCTTGCTGTTTTGACAGCTGGGCTCACATAGACTCCATTCAAACTCGGGTGTACCGAGGGATGAACTTGGACATCAGCAAAGATCTCCAATATAAGCTGCGGGCGAGCGGCGCGACCCTCGCCACCGCTGCAGGCTGTCCTCTAGACAGGATCTCTGAACCCAGGATCGACTTCGGTTGCTCTGGGCGCCTCTGGTGTTGCGGGGAGCGGAGAGGATGGAGGCTGAGAACTGGGGTTCAAGAGCACCGATGGGCAAGACGGATCCTTGAGGCTGAGGTGAAGGGCTGCGCGTATGTTCTCTCTCTCTCTCTCTCTCTTTTAAATTTACTCTTAAAACACTCAAGGTGGAGGTCACATTATAAATTTCACAAAGCTAGGTCTGACCACAGTTCAATGCAGTGGGGGCGGGGGCTGCACTTCGCTCTTGCTGTTCAAGCTGGAGGAGCAAGTAGAGACTGCAAGCTGATGGGGTGTGTGCGGCTCGCTCGCTCGCTCTCTCTCTCTCTCTCTCTCTCTCTCTCTCTCTCTCTCTGTGTGGCATCCGCGCGCGCGCACTGCTGTGGACCAGAGGATGGGTGCACCCAGCGATCACCATTCGGTGGCTTGGGTCTGAGAGTGTCTTTAAAGTGCCAAGTCTTGAGTCACAGCCGCGAGTGACGTGGGGAGACAAAAAAAAAAAAAAAAGCCAACCCCCAAAACAACTTTGTGCTCAGAAGGGTCTGGCTGGGTTGCACTAAGAGCCTTGTGCGCAGAGCGGTCTGGCGGAGCCCGCGGCCGGCTGCTCAGAGCTGCGGGTCCCGTCCGCGCGCCGGCGGGTCGGCCCCGGGGTCCCAGAGCGGGCGGGCGGGCTGTCGAGGGCGTCTGTGTCTACGGTGCCGATGAGCTTCGGAGCGGGCTGGCGGTGCGCTGCCGGCCGCGCGGCGGGAGCTGGAGCAGGCCCGGGTCCTCTGGGCAGAAGAAATCTGGCCACGCGGTCTTCCGCGCCGCTTCCAATAGCCACTGACATTCCTAGTGGACATCCGAGCTGTGGGCTCTGCTGGGAAATCGTCCGAGCTCTAGCCTATTACCGCATTTCCCCCCCCCCCGCCCCCTTCTTCTCTCTAGCGCAGATATAAAGTGAGCCGGGAAAGGGAAAGGAGGGGGGCGGGGACATCCCCAAAGAATAAATAAATAAACAAATAAACCGACTCCTCGCCGCAGTTGGATGCGGTCGGTTGAGTCCAGGTTGGTGGCATTTTGGACTTTTCTCCTTCTCCCGGGCCATCTATCGCCACCCTCTCTCCCCTAGCTCGCTCCAGCCACCCCCCTTTCCACGTCTCAGGCTTTTCTCCAACTTTAGGGCCGGGGGGCGCTAGTGGAGCGGGACTGCACCTGCCCGGGTGGCGCCGATGCCGCGGGCCCTCCTCCCGGTCTCCCCGGAGCGGCGGGGCGCTGCGCGCGCGTGTGAGCGTGTACGTGTGCATGTGCGCCTGTGTGTGTGCATGTGTGTGTCGGGGTGGCGATGTCCCGGAGGGAGCGCAGGATGCTCGGCGGGTAGGGGCGCAGGATCCGGGGTTTCAGCTCTAGCCGGGAAGTCGGTTCCCTCGGACCTGCTCCCCATAAAGGGGGTCGTCAGCGACGGCAGGTCGCGATTGGAGGTTGGGATGGGGGAGACCGAGCCGGCGGGCAGGCGGGCGCGAGGAGGGGGCGGCTAACTTCCAGGGAGAAGCTGGCAGGGGAGCCGGTGCCACGGCTGCTGCCCAGGGCTGGTCCCACTCCCCGGAGCGCGCAAAGTAACCTTTTACTTATTTATTTGCTTCCGTTCAACCTCCTCGCGGGGGTGGGGGTTTGTGCCCGATAGACACCCCCTCCACTCCTCCAACCTTAGACGTTAGCAAGCTCTCTTCCGACCTCTCCGCATCCGCGGGTTCTGCGCCCTCCCTCTTCCTCCCAGAGATGCTCACGCCCCCCCCCCCGCCCCCCGCCCTGACCCGGGTGGGGGTGGGTCCCCCAGGCGGGGGAGGGGAGAGGGGCGGCCGTGGTGCGGGGGGGTCGGGGGGGGGGAGGAAAGGCTTCAGCACTCTGGGCTCTCATTTCAAGGCGCGCTTTTCCTTCCAGGTTGGGTCGAACCTGAACCCCTCCAGGCGGGACCGCCTCCCGCCCTCGCGCCCCCGCGGGGAGCTGAGTCGCCGGCGGCGGTGGGAGGCTGACCGACCGGGACTTTTCCGCTCGCGCTGAATGGAGCTGAACTTCGGGCGGCCACAGGAGCGCTGCGGTCCGGGGATCACTGCCTGCTGAGCCCTCTCGGGGAGACCCGGCGGCGGCTCTGGATTTTTCTTTTGGTGTGTGGGGGGGCGGGCGGGGACCAGCCGCGCGCCGGCACCATGTTCTTGGCGACTCTGTACTTCGCGCTGCCACTACTGGGTAAGTCGAGGCCCTCCGCTGGCATGCCCAAGTCGCTGGGTCTCTCGGTGGGTCGTTTTGCAGCCTCTCTCCTCCCTCCCCACCCCCCAAACTGCGGCACGAGTGCGGTGGGAAGAAGTTTCGTTTTGGGGATGGGGGATCATGACTCCTTGCCCTTGGGAAGCCGTGGCAGCGCGGTTTTAAGTGTCTGGTTTTGATTGCGCTGTGTTTTTTTAATGACCCAGCCTGGTCGGGAAGCGAGGGGGTTCGAGCCCTGGGGTCTCGGGTCACAAACCCCTTTGCGAGTCCCGAGCTACTCGCGAAGGCGCCCCGTGCAGGTGGACTGTGTGCAAGCACGGGGTCGGGAGAGAGAACTTGGAGAGGAAAACTTTTCTCCCAAGAACGTGTTGGTGTCCCCCATGGGGCGGGCAGGACCTTGCGCGCCAGGCTCCCGGGGTGCCCCTGGGCTCTCCGCCCGGAGCTTTGGGCTGCCGCCGGGGCCCGCCGTGCGGAGCGAGAGGCGGCAGCCCGGGACGCTCGGGGGGAAGCAGGACAGCCAGCCACGGGGTCGGGGGGGGTGCGGGATGTCTTTTGCTCCGGGATGCGGGATCCCGGACAAACCCCCTTAATCCTATGGGCTAGGGAAGAGGAGATGGAAGCAGGAGTTAATAGTAGCAGGAAAATAGACACCCGGGGCACAGGGGGACCAGCTCGGAGCTGAGGGCGCCCAGAAAGGTGGGCGCGCACGCTCGCTCCCGGCCCTGGCGTCGGGGGTCCGCATCTCCGCACTCAGGCGCTTTCCCTTCGCCCTGCAGATATGTTCCTGTCTGCGGAGGTGAGCGGCGGGGACCGCCTGGACTGCGTGAAAGCCAGCGACCAGTGCCTGAAGGAGCAGAGCTGTAGCACCAAGTACCGCACGCTGAGACAGTGCGTGGCGGGCAAGGAGACCAACTTCAGCCTGGCATCGGGCCTCGAGGCCAAGGACGAGTGTCGGAGCGCCATGGAGGCCCTGAAGCAGAAGTCGCTCTACAACTGCCGCTGTAAGCGGGGCATGAAAAAAGAGAAGAACTGCCTACGCATCTACTGGAGCATGTACCAGAGCCTGCAGGGTACGCCCGGGCCATCCCCCCACTCCCTGCCCGGTCCCCCACAGAAGACAGGCGGTCCCTAGGTCCCTGGGCCCAGCCGGCTGATCTCATTCTCCACTCGCTTCTCCCCAGCTGCGGAATGAAGACCTTTTCATTGGTCTCTGGGGACAGAGGCAGCTGGTGTTTGCGGCGGCTGAGCTGTATTGTTGGGGCTGGTGGTTGGATAACCCATGAAGGGGCGGGGTCCCCCGGGACCCTGGTGACCTTTCTGCAGCCTAGTCAGAGCATTAGAGTAGGGGATCCCTGTTAAAGGCCACCCAAGGAACCCCACCGCTTCTTTCCAAAGAGGGCCAGCCTGACGCTTTGGCTGGCTTCAGAGAATTATACCAAGGCTCGCCCTGCTTCTTGCCTGGAGTTTTCCTTAGAACCCATAAAGAAGCATGAAAGGTCCGGTGAAATCCGTTCTATCTTTACTGTTCTCAAGCCTTATCAAAGGCCCATGTGTGAAAAACCATTTGTCATCTTAGATTAGTTGAGTCTTGAACCAGCTGCTGCCGTTCAACCTTGGTTAAAACACACACGAGTAGCTTAGGGAAAGCAAAATCTGCTTGTCACAGCTGTCCATTCTAATGGGATTGTTTCTTTTTTCTTTTTCTTTTTTCTTTTTTCTTTTTTTTTTTTTTTGGTACTTATGGGCCAGAGGCAGCAGGAATCTGTAAATTGGACATAAGCATCCGGTACCTTCATCCTCCAGGAATCACACTGAAATTTTTATAATACACAGGTCTGACCTGTCAGCTGTCATTTCCTGCAGAATCTATTAAAGAGAAAACTTGTTTTAGCGATAGTTTCTTGAATAACTAGTAGACCTGCATTCCCACCACTTGCCATGGTTTGGGGAGCAAACAGAAATGGGGGCCTCTCCTGGGTCACCTTTCTTCCATTGGTTCTTGAAGGCAAGTAAAGTTTGTGACGTCACTGGCTCCTTCCTCTCAGATTTCATTCCTTTGCAAAGAGTGGGAGAGTTTTCTGGCAAGCTCTGGCTGGGTTTGTGCTCCAATATTTTCCGTGGCACTCTGGGAAAACAAGGACAACAAAAGCAGAGGGATGTAAAAGGCATAACCAACAGCCAAAACCGGGCACTTGAAATCTTTGAAAGTTTTAGTACCTTTTTTGTTACACAACCATAACAGGACTAGCATTCAGATTCAGCAGTGAAACCCTGCCTGAAGTACACGTTTTCCAATCTTTGTTGTTTCCAGGAAATGACCTGCTTGAAGACTCCCCTTATGAACCAGTGAACAGCAGATTGTCAGATATATTCCGGGTGGTCCCATTCATATCAGGTAAGCAGATTTATGCTTCCAACTCTGATGCCATTGCTGGCTTGAAATCTGTTAGCTTGCATTCTCATTGGCTCTCAAACAGTTTGTGAGAAGCTGGTGGCATGGCACAGTGTCTCTGGGAAATTAGAATAGGATGATGATAATGACAAGCAGAATGCCTAGTAATGACTGTCTGACTTACAAGTAATTCTCAATGAAGTAATGCGGTGTGGTGGTTAGGAGGGAGGTGACTGAGTTGATTTTTTTTAACATTAAAATATGATTGGCCAATTCTTGGTCAAGGGAATGCTGCTTCTGTCTGTAGGTGGCAATCGTATTCTTGTGTCCCAGTGCCTCTGTGGAATGGGATCTGCTCTAATGATGCCACTCTCTTGAGGAAACACTGAAGAGAACATTAAGCTGAAGAATTTTGGGTGGACTCACTTGTCTGCCTTTGATGTCAGTGATTTCAGCCCTACCATTTGTCAACATTTCCTCTCTTCCTAATTTTTTCCTGGGCAAGTGTTTGCATTCCTGAGACACTATGCTTCTGCCCCAGTGGCCCTTAAAAATGTAGCCTTGCTCTCTGAGGCTTGCTTTGTGTTTCTTGGGACGTGAACTCAAGTTTGAGAATTAAGTTTTTCATAACATCTGCATTCAGGCAGCCCATAAATATGAGTCAAGGCAGTAATTTCTCTTAATGAAATACAGGTTCCAGGCTGATACTGCCTTCTATTTATTTACAGTGAAGACATTTTCTCAAGTGTATGGAACACCACAAATTACATGTTTCTTGGTGGCTAAACATGGGGATTGATGCTGAATTTGATTCTGTGAGATAATGGCTTGTTACTGATGCGTGTTCTGACCCAAGGGAGAATACCACATATTGATAGGACATGTGGGTTTTTTTAATTTTTCATTTTTAAGTATACTCATTCACCAAATAGCCATTGGGCATCTACTCTGTTCTCACTATTGTTATGGTGGTTTTAACCATGAGCCAGTTATCATCTTGACCCTCATGAATCTTATACGGCAGGAGCTGCTGGCATTTCTTGGAACCTTACTGCATGCCAGGCAGTTGTGTGATGAGATTTGCATTTCTAACTTGTGTCCTCATCCTCGGGTGCTTCTTAGGTGTCATTTCCACTTTAGACATGAGCCGATTGAAACACAGTGAAGAGAGGAAACTAGATCAAGATCACAAAGCTCCTAAATGGTAGAGACAGATGTAAACCCACATTTGTTTGATTCCACGTTTGTTTCAATTAAAGCCCCTCTCTCTTGCAATTTAGAGTGCAGCCTCAACATGGGAACTCATTAGAAGCTCAGCATCTTAGGCCTATTGAGTCAGTATCTACATTTTATCAAGATCCCTTTAGGTGCATGGAGCTTGGAAGAACTCCTGTATATGACTTTTGGTTTTGTGTGTGTGTGTGTTTAAGACATGAGGCTACAAGCATGGTCTCTGTGGCGCTCATGTTTATCCTAAATATCGCTGGTAATTTTCACTCCAGACCTCCACTAATGCCCTGCCCCATCAGGACAGTGGCTCCATGGCTCACGCAGTGGAAGCCAGATGCACAGACGAGTGTGTGCGCCATCTGGCTTTCATGGAGACATATCTGCAGAAGGTATGATGGAGTATGACCAATGCATTGCACACACCTTCTTTCTGCTTTGGAGGGGTAGTGTCTCTTGGCTGTTGACCTGTGGAACATTACTCTTGCTCTTCCTACTGATAGTTGGAGGGATACTGTCCTCCCCATGGAGATTAAGAAGTAAGGGTGCTGATAAGCAAGAAGGGCATTTGGATTTGAATTCCAGAATTGCAATGAGCTATGAGGCCTTTCACAGACTCCCTTTTCTTTGCTAGGTCACTCCTTTCTCCTTGATATAATGAGGCAATTGGAGTAAGCGATCTCTAGCCCTCTAGTCTATGATTCTGAAGGAGCACTGAGGTTGCATGCAGAGCTCCTCTTCTGGGCTTTTACATCACCTTCCCAGTCTGTACTCACTTCTACTCTCAGTGGCATGGCCATTCTTGGGAACCGCTGGCTTGTCTGAATTTCTTTTTTTTTTTTTGTTTTAATATTTTATTTTTATTTATTTATTTCAGAGAGAAAGAGGGATGGAGGGAGAGAGAGAAAGAGTGGGCACACTAGGGCTTCCAGCCACTGCAAATGAACTCCAGATGCATGTGTCACCTTCTGCATCTGGCTTATGTGGGTCCTGGGCAATCAAATCTGGGTCCTTTGGCTTTGCAGGCAAGTGCCTTAACTACTAAGCTATCTCTCCAGCCCTTGTCTGAATTTCTTGTATGAGTATCAGGAATTCTTCGTTGTGGACCAAGTTTCACTCATTTGTCAATTGGATTCTTTGCTTAGCCAGGTTTCTTTTCACAGCAAATAGGATCCTGAGTTCATGAGATGTGTCCTGCCAAGTACCTAGCTACATTTTGTACCTCAAGGGCATTGGATTTAGGTTCTGACACTAATAAGCTTTGACCTCTGACAGCGACTGTGTCCTTAAGTGGGGATAGTGGAGCCAAATGGAGCCTTGAGAGGCTTGAAGCCATTGATAATGCACATTAGCCAGTTTGGCCTTGGTAGGATGGAGGGCAGAGGAGCAGAATGATAAATGTTGCCTTTCATAGTTTGAATCTGAGATTCTAGAACATCTGTTCTGTCTTGGAAATGTCTCTGAGGAAACTAAGCTCTCTCTTTCACAGATGTGGTAGCAGTTCGAGTTCCCACATATGGACTCTTCTGTCTTGTGGGAGGAGTGTGTTTATATTCACTATATTAAGTGTGAGCTGAACCCTCCTATAGAATGAGACACATCTGCCATTCTTGTGTTTCCATTTTCTTTGGATTCCTCCAACCCACAGCCATCTGCCATGTCTTACTGCTAGCCAGATGAAAGGCTGTGTTGAGCCAGGTGTGGTGGCGCACGCCTTTAATCCCAGCACTTGGGAGGCAGAGGTAGGAGGATTGCCATGAGTTCAAGGCCACCCTGAGACTACATAGTGAATTCCAGGTTAGCTTGAGCTAGAGCAAGACCCTACCTCAAAAAAAAAAAAAAAAAAAAAAAGTCTGTGTTGAGATACTCTCCATGGCCTGGCAGGAACAAGGAAGGAGAAAGGAATAAGGCAGAATCTAAAACTCCTCCCTTTTGAAACCCGAACTGCAGAAGGCTAAATAAATGGAGCAAACCTGGTCAATCCAGTATTTAGATTTAGGTTGGCAGCTGGTGGGCCAAGCCTATACCTGGAAATGTGATAGCTGAAGTCTTTGTCATCAAAAGTGAGGTAGAGGACCTGAGGGAGGACTATGTTTACTGCAGGCTTGTGCCTGTGAGTTTTTCAGGGCTCTAGTGCATGAAGTGCACAAAGGAAAAAGGAGCCAGTGTGAGAGAATGTCAGTGAGAGATGAAGGAACACAGAGAAGTCTCCTGGGAGCCAAGGAACCTGTGTGGGTGCTTGGAGGTCCAGAGGCCCGAAGTCACCATGTAGTGCTTAACACCCGCTTCTCTCCTGGCCGCAGCCCCCTCCTTTGACCCCTGTTCTGCTTCCCCTTCTCTTCATCACAAAAGTTCAAGCAACAGCAAGAAGTAAATAAAGATTGGAATGGACCTCTTGGCTTTATTTATTTATTTTTTTTGACTCTTCAGAGGGGGAGAACAAAGCAGTGAGAAATTTCGAATGTAAAGTGGGCACCTAGAAGAGTCTGAGGGTAAATGATCTGAGGAGGGAGATAAGCCCTTCATGGGCAGCAAGAGACAATGGAGGGGTTCAAAGTATACATTGGGAGATTGGAGTTTCAAAAGAATCAAGAGGTGTCAGGTCTTCCACGTGTAGAAACAAAGCTGACAGCATTGCATATGAGAGTCAAGTGTGTGCGTGCGTGTGTGCGTGTGTGTGTGTGTGTGTATGGGGGGGATTATGGGGAAAGGGCATTGTTAGAATGGGGACATCCTGAGAATGATTTGGGAAGAGACAACATCTCAGTCTTGGGCTCTGTCATATGTTCCCTAACAAGTCCTATAAGTGGCTTAGACTTTCCTGCAAGCCTTGGGATCTTGAGATTTGTGCCTGAGCAATGAGAAATGGTTTGATTCAGGAATAAAATGTACCTAAGCTCTCTTGCATCTGGCCTTCTGACTAAGGTTGTGAATCATTAGTTGTGCTTGGCATTTTTGATTGAATGTGCCATCATATTTATGCCACTACTTCAAAAAGAAAAAGAACTTTATTGCGCCAGGAAGATGGCTTGGTGGGTGGGTGTACTTGCCATACTAGCACAAGGAACTGGAATGCAATTCCTGCCACCTATGTAAAAAGCCAGGTGTGACTACCATCACCATGCACACCTGTAATCTCAGCCTTGAAGTGGGCAGAGATGAGATGGGCTTGCCTGTCAGCCAGTCTAACAAAAGCAAAACAAAACAAAACAAAATAACAAAACAAACAAAAAACAGTGAGCTTCAGGTTCAGTGAGAGCTTCTGTCTCAAAGAACTAAGGCAGAAGAGTCATAGAGAAGTCACCTGATATCCTTCTTTGACATCTGCAACACACATCTGCATACACTATGCACACACATTGCACATGTTCACATTTTATACACCATATATACTACACCTCCACCCTGGAAAACTTTATTATAAATTTTAGGAGCTTGCCTACAAAGCCTAAGGACTCAGGTTTGATTCCCCAGGACTCACATAAGCCAGATGCACAAGGTGGAACATGCGTTTGGAGTTTGTTTGCAGTGGCTGCAGGCCCTGGCATGCCAATTCTCTCTCTTTCTCTCTCTCTCTTTCTATCTGCCTCTTTATCTCAGAAATAAATAAATAAATAAAATATTTTAAAAAAATTTAGGGGCTGAGGAGATAGCTTATCAGTTAAAGTTGCTTACTTGCAAAGCTTGCCAGTTTGGGTCTCATTCTCCAGGGCCCACATCAAGCCAGATGAACTAAGTGGTGCATGTTTTTGGAGTTTCTTTGCACAGGTAAGAGGCCTTGCCATGCCCATACATTCTCTCTCTTTCTACTTTCAAATTAATAAAAATATTGATTTATTTATACATTGGAGAGGAGCCTTATGGTGTCATCTGTAGGACCAGAGAAAGGCTTAAACATGCTGTTCTGCACCTGTCAGGGACCTGGCTCTTGACAACAGTGTCCTAGGTGTGTTGTTTCTGTGTTTCTGGGTCCCATTGGCTCCTTGTTATTGAATCCAACCTATGGCCACTTCTTAGAAGGCCAGGGAGTCTCTGCCTAGCTTAATCCTTCCTAACCCTCCCTGGAAGTCCCATACCTCTTTTCTGCTCAAGCTCTCTGGGCCAAACCAGTTCTCAGGTTTTCCATCTGTGTGTGTCCTCCTGGGCCTCTGCATAGGGCCTTGTCTTTGCTTGAGAGGCATATATTAGTTCTTCAAGGCCGTGATCAGATTTCATCTCTGAAGGTCTTATTGGAATTCTCCCAGACAGGCCCTTCCACTCAGGACTCCCTCCTGCTGCCTGTACTCTTGCTTTTATGGTAACCATTAATCATGGCACATTGAGAGGGCTTATTTATATGTCTGTCTTCCCCACTGAAAGTCAGGTACTATTTGTTATGCTGTGTCTACTCAGCACCCAGCTCCCTTCCTGGTTGGAAGCAGACCTCCCATCCTCAGGAGGTAGCTGAATGACAGAGAAATGTTCTTAGAAACGCAGTAGTCTGGGCTGGAGGGATGGCTTAGCGGTTAAGGTGCTTTCCTTCAAAGCCAAAGGACCCAGGTTTGAGTCTCCTGTACCCACATAAAGCCAGATGCACAAGATGGCACATGCATCTGGAGTTTGATTGCAGTGGCTGGAGGCACTGGCACACCCATTCTCTCTGTGCCTCTTTTTAATTTTATTCTAATTTTGAGAGAGAGAGAGAGAGAGAAAGAGAAAATTGGTGAGGGAGGGGGAGAATTGGTACGCCAGAGCCTCAGCCGCTGAAATCTAACTCCAGACACTTGCGCCACATATTGGGCATGTGCGACCTTGCACTTGACTCACCTTTGTGCGCCTGGCTTACACAGGATCCAGAGAGTGGAACATGGCTCTTTAGGTTTCACAGGCAAGAGCTTTAACCACTAAGCCATCTCTCCAGTCCTCTTCCTCATTACAAATAAATAAATAAAAGAAAGAAAAAAGAAATGTCTGCTTTTACAGATGGTAAGGTCAGAGAGTGGAAGGGACCAGGGTCATCCTGCTTGGAGAGCTTTGCCATGATACTGATCTTTTGGCTACATATAATAGATACATCTGATCTATTCCTAGGGCCTCAGCTACCACATATATGGATAACTCAGTGCCTTCCTTCCCCACCCCAGCATCTCACCAACTTTACACCATGACTTCCAGTGGGGTTCTAGACGATACCATCTGTCTATATTTCAGTTACTTCAAACCCAGTCTGTCCGAAATGGATCTCACTTTTGCCCTTTTCTCTTCCTGAGTTCTTGTCTTATATAAATGAGTTTTCAGTTGTCTGATGTACTATCCAATGAACTGTGGGGTCATCTCCAACCCTCTGCCATCCTCACTCCCATACAGGACCATCTCTAGGCTCTGAGGAGATCACATATCCTTGTCTTGTCTGTATTACTCTTCTCTCTCTGTTCTCTGTGTTCCTATCTTTAACTTAAACTTTGCATGGGAATTTACCCATTTATTTCTGTGTAGTTTCTCTTACCTAGCCTCTTTACTGCCAGGTCTTGTCTTGGTTCCTTGGTGACCACTTGGAAACCACCTGGCTACAGTCTTCCTTTATAGACTTGCTGACCTGCCTTTGTCTTGCTGCAGCCTGGGTGGTAGGCAGAGCAGGTTGACCAGCTGCTTTTCCATTTATACCGCCATCCTTTGCACACACTGGTGCTGGAGGAAGGATGCACAGCTTAGGCTTTCATTCACTGGGTGAATCTCAGATTACTCATTTCCTTTGTCTCAGAAGGTCATTTGAACACACTATACCTCATTTTCATGAATATAAAATGGAGTGATGGTAACAATGACTTCATAGGTTCTTGTAGATTATGTGAAATTCGTAGTATAGGCCCGGAATCATTCTTGATCCTTGATAAATTGTGGTCATTTAAAAATTTTTACTTTTATTTGAGAGACAGAGAAATAGGCAGGCAGAGAGCGAGAGAGAGAGAGAGAGAAAGAAAGAAAGAGAAAGAGAAAGAATGGGCACTCCAGGGCCTTTGGCCATTGCAAAGGAACTCCATACCTGTGCGCCCCCTCATGCATCTGGCTTATGTGGGCCCTGGGGAATTAAACCTGGGTCCTTTGGCTTTGCAGGCAAGTGCCTTAACCATGAAGCCATCTCTCCAGCCCTCGTGGCCATTTTTAATGCATGTCTAAGGCCATATTAGCTGTTGGCACGCTTTTGACTCTAAGAGTGGGTCTGTTATTCCCCAACCGGGGATTGAAAGAAGATGATAATCCTAAACCTTCAGGAAGGCTGCTCCTAAACTACCTTGAACAAGGAATGAGAAACCCTTCCTGGGGCCGGAGGGATGGCTTAGCAGCTAAGGCGCTTGCCTGCAAAGCCAAAGGACCTTGGTTCGATTCTCCAGGACCATGTAAGCCAGATGCACAAGGTGGAGCATGCATCTGGATTTCATTTGCCTGGCTAGAAGCTCTGATGTGCCCATTCTCTCTCGAATAAAGAAATAAGAAATATATATATATATATATATATATATATATATATATATATATATATATAAAGAAATCCTTCCTGTATCTAAATAGAAGGCCCTAGAGGATAGCTCTGCTTCCTCATAACCCATCTTGAGGCTTCATTCCCTGTTGCTCAAGGACTTTCACCCCTGCTGTGAGTCCCTGCTGCTGCTTCTCTGGCCCCTGTCCTTAGGCTTTGTGTTGGGAGGAGGGTTTGTTTTGATCACCTGGAGCAGAGCTCTTCCTGTGCTTAAGGATTCTTGTGATCAGCCTTCCCTTTTCAGCTTCACTGACTCCCGTTCCTCCAACCTCATCCCATAAATCTTCCCAGCACCCCTCACAGCAGAAGAATTACTGCTTCCCGCGAAGGGCATGCCTTAGGCCCAGGAGAGGCTTTGCTTGTAAAGGCTTCACTCAGTATGCTCACATTTCAGTTTCACGGACCACTACTGGTAGGTTTTATTCTCTTCCTCTCCTGCCCATCCAGAAATCCATTTTGATTGTACAACCATGTGAAATTATAAGCAGGTATGAAAGGAAGAGAGATAACCACTGTGAGTAATTGTGTTCATAGGCGCCTTTGCAAATTGCTTCTCTATGGGCATACATACCTGTGCATCCATACGCACACACAGGCATTCTCTTACACAACCACGGGCTCCTGCTCTACACATGACTGATGACCAGAGGAGGCTTTGTCTCTCTGGGTCATTGACCAGTTCCTCCATGCGACATTGTGTTGTTTTAGATTAAATGTCTACCTCTTCTACCTCAAGAAGTTCCAGGAGTGAAGCAGTAGGAAGGTGGAGACTGTCAAATACTTTGCATAGAGTTACTGTAGGTCGGTTATCATAAAAAGGGAGATAAAACATCAGTGAGTGACAGGTGATTGCATGAACCAAGGAGTGTTACAAGGTGCAAAGTTATTTACAGCCAGGTTGTATGTCCTTCCTTCTCTTTAGTCCTCTGAAGTGTTTCTTTCTGCCACCTCTTAATTTTTCTGCTGTCCAAGATTGTTCTTTCCAAAGGAGGCCAGCTTTTTCTGTTGTTGTTTATTTTTGTTGTTTTGTGGGATAGAGCAGCAGAGTCTCAAGAGACTCTATCAAATTGAGTGAGTAGGTCTGGGAGTTAGAAAACCCATGTTTTTCTGGTAACTTCATGCCTGACTAGCTGGGGAATCATGGGCTAGTGATTGCTTTTCCTGAAGGTCAGTTGTTGGTCTTACAGTGAAAAGGCACTGGACTAAGTTGGTCTTTAATAGATTTCCTCTCTTGAGAAAGAGAGAGAGAGAGAGAGAGAGAGAGAGAGAGAGAGAGAGAGACGGGGGGGGGGCAGAGAGAGAGAGAAGAAGAAGGAGGAGGAGGAGGGAGAGAGAGAGAATATGGGTGCACCAGGGCCTCTTGCCACTGCAAATGAACTTCACACACATGCACCACTTTGTGCATTTGGCTTTACGTGTGTTCTGGGGAATCGAACCTGGATCACTATGTGTTGTTGGCAAGCACCATAACTGCTGAGCCATCTCTCCAGTCCAGGTTTCCTCCCATTCTTAAAGAGTTTATATGTTGAATCTTGGATCATTTTTAGACTTACTGTTTTTCTATACAGTACTTTCTTCATACCAAGGAAACTGGGACCCTGGCATTTATATTGTTATTATTAAAACATTTACAAAGAGGCTTGGGAGATTTCTCAGTAGTTAAAGGTGCTTACTTATAAAGCCTGTTGGTCTGGGTTTGAGTCCCTAGCATCCATGTAAAGCTAGGTGTAAAACATGGTGCAGGGCTGGAGAAATGGCTTAGCAGTTAAGGTGCTTGCCTGTGAAGTCTATGGACCCAGGTTTAATTCCCCAGTGCTCACATAAGCCAGATGCACAAGGTGGCGCATGCGTCTAGAGTTCATTTGCAGCGGCTGGAGACTCTGAAGTGTGCATTCTCTCTCTGTATATATGTGTTTCTTTCTCTTCCTCTCAAATAAATAAATAAATAAATAAATAAATAAATAAATAAATAAGTGGTACAAGTATCTGGCATTCATTTGCAGCTACAGAAAACATTGACATACCTATACTAATATAGATGTAAATGTGTAAATAAATTAAGATTACAAATTTGCATATCATGATTTATTCAGTGTGTATCTCAGTTTGAACTTAAATGTATTTAAGCATCTTATCTGAATACAGACAATAAAGTAAAAAATATTATAAATGGAGAATGTGAGAAAGGGGAAAATGAGACTAGAAAAGAGAAAATGAAGGCAGAAGTGAGTTTGGAAGGCAAAATGCACGCTGCAAGATTCTCTTTGAATAAATTAAATGCTCAGAAGGGCTATGTTTGTTCTACAGGGATAAATAAAAACACACGGACTCTAGCTGCAGTAGGACTCTTAGAGGTCATTCTGGTCCAATCCCCTTGTTTCACTGATAAGAAAACTGAGAGTTCCATAAATGTCTATGACGGTGAAACATAAATTGCCCAGGACAGTGATGACAGGTGAAATTAGGTGCATTTGTTTTTAAATTGATATCTGAGGCTCGCCATATCCTGGCATTTCCCCACTTCCTTTTACTTGTCCTCGACCTGTTTGGACATCTGCCCCATGCTCTCTCTGAGTGAAGGGGAGAGTTATAGCACGACCTTCCATTAAAGGGGTAGCTGATGATCATTGTTTCGGAACAAGGGTTAATTAATTGGTCCCTAACAGCAGGGACTGGTGGCTGTAATATTTATTTTCATATATTTTGTCCCCTTCAGAATTGTCTTCAAGG
Source organism: Dipus sagitta (assembly GCA_036346955.1). Lineage (NCBI taxonomy): Eukaryota > Metazoa > Chordata > Mammalia > Rodentia > Dipodidae > Dipus > Dipus sagitta. The sequence continues at coordinate 18,747,937 of CM070770.1, forward strand.
AAAAAATGAGAATTTATTTGTTGCTTTCAGTCCTCCCAGCCCTCAGATTTTTAAAAAAATTAATCTTTCATCTGTAATTTTTTGTTAAAGAAACTAAGCACTTCCTCTAATTTAGAGACTCAACTAGCTGGGTCAGTGATGAAAACGAATGGGTAATTTGCATAAGGGGCTAATTTATTATGTCCCACAGGCATTTCTTTCATCTCTCTTTCCATTCTAATTAATGTTCTAAGGGGGTTCTGTCACCATATCAGAAATTAAGGGTAAAAGCAGCCATTGTTAACCTTTGTGACGATGATTTCTTGTCTTCTGTGATCTTTTAACCATTTCCCCTCATGTCCAGGATTTCACAGTGAGAGCTGAAGATCGCTTGGGAAGATCTTTGGGGGTGTGCTCTTTTCACAATCTTGCTGCAAGTAGTGGGCTGTAAAATATCAAAATGGGGCTGGAGAGATGGTTTAGTTAGCAGTTAAGGCACTCGCCTGTGAAGCCCAAGGACCCATGTTCAACTCCCCAGATCCCAAGGAAGTTAGACACACAAGGTGATGCATGTGCAAGGTCACGCATTCACCCAAGGTATCACACACAATGGTTGGAGACCTTAGAATGCCAGTTCTCTCTTTCTCTAGTAAAAAGAATAAAAGAAAAAAAAAATCAAAATGGCCCAGGATAACCTCGTTCCTACTGCAGAGGGGTCTATAAAACATATAAAAAATATGGCCCTGGGGGTGGATGGCTTAAGTACAAGCTCTCTAAAGTGCATGCATACACAAGAGCACCCAACACACACATTTTGAGGTGTGATTGTGTATCCTCCTGCTCCGGCAGGTAGTTACAGTGTGGGTGAGTGTAGAGGTCTTTCTTACCAAGCGTTCTGTCCCAAAAGATCTTCCCTGACATGTGTTCCATTGGTCCTGGCTGTGACACAGGCAAAGACAGCTGTGTGTGACATAGCTGAGGAAAGGAAAGAGAACAAGTAATTTCTTCGAAAATCAATCGCAATTTACTCCTGCTAAATTGGCCAACGTCCGCCCTGCTCACGCATTAGCATATGACAGGCCTTTAATCATTTGGTCAACTGGCCTATTTTTGGTCAAAACACAGTTGCTTCTGGGTCTCTACCCATCCCAGACCTGTGTGTTCTCCAAAGCTGCAGTCTTTTTAAAGGGGAGGGTCAGAGGAGAGGCGGCCCTTTGGGAACTCACTGAGAAGTCCCTGCTGTGTGTCCTTCACTGAGCCACCCGTGCACATGTGTCAGTCACTTTTTTTTTTTTTTTTTTAATGTCCCAGCCCATTAAAGTGAAGATTGTACTTTCTGGGTTTTGAGAAGGAGACTTGAGCTCAGAGAAGTAGAACACTATTCTCAGGGACAATCAAACAGCCAGTACTTGGAAGAGTTTGGATTCATGGTTTGCTCCCATGACCTTAAATACAATGCCTCCTACTCCTCCTTGGTGATGTGTTTTTTGTGTATGTAGTATGTGGAGTGTGTGCGTGTGTGTGTATAATGTGTGCCCGTGTGGGTGCAGGTGCACGAGTGCCCCATACACACACAGGCAGAGGCCAGAAGAGAACTTCAGGTGTCTTCCTCTGGCCCTCTTCCACTTCAGTTTCCCTGAGCCAGTTTCTCTGAACCCAGAGCAGTCAAACTGATCAGTGTGTCCCAGAAATTATCCTGTCTCCACGCTCCCCTCCCCACACAGAACTAGGGTAACAGGAGTGCCATGACAATGATCTGGCTTCTTTTTATTTGTCTGTTTTTGGTTTTTGGTTTTTTGAGGTAGGGTCTCACTGTAGCCCAGGCTGACCTGGAATTCACTATGGAGTCTCAGGGTGGCCTCGAACTCACGGCGATCCTCCTACTTCTGCCTCCCGAGTGCTGGGATTAAAGACGTGTGCCACCACTCCCGGCTGATCCGGCTTTTTACATATTTGCTGGGGGTTAGACTCAGGCCCTCGTGCTTACACTGCGAGCACTCTTAACTACTTAGCCATCTGTCTTTCTAGCCCTCCTCATGACATTTTAAACACAGATCTGGATCTTTTATTCTGAAAGATGTATTTAGGCCCTTCTCTGCCTCTTCAATTCCCAGTTTCTCTTCCTGTCTTCTACCTTGAAGCAGCGTTTGACAAAGGCCCTTTAAAGTTGAAATATAAGCCAATATCTATTATTTTAATATTTGGCCCTGCATTCTGATGGGTTCTTAATTGACAACCAAAATCCAGAACACGCATGCTATTAAAACCATTCCTGCGGAACTGCAGAAATATTAACCAAAGAAGCAATTTCTGGATTCTATCTTTTTTTTCATTTCTGTATGAGACTGGAAGGTTTCTAAAGTAGAGCAGAATGCCTAGGGCCGTTTTTTGTCATGTTGTCATATAAATAGCATTACACAGTGGTAAAGAAAGGAATACATAGTTGAGTCCCACTTTAAGGTGACCTCATGTGCTATTCATTTGTCTTCCACCACGCTGGAGCTCCCTTCTATGACTTCCCAGTAACTGTCTGAGAAACACCACGCCAGCTGTTATTCCTGTTGCCCTTTCACATTATTATTTGGTGGACACTTAATGATGAAGGAAAATAAGCATTGACTGCACTGTTTGTAGGAATAGGCCAGTGGGTCTTTTCTTTTTCTTTCCTTCTTTCTTTCTTCCTTCCTTTCTTTCTTTCTTTCTTTCTTTTTTTTTTTTTTTTTAACGGTTTTCGAGGTAGGGTCTCGCTTTAGCCCAGGTTGACCTGGAATTTACTATGTAGTCTCAGGGTGGCCTAAAGCTCTCAGCGTTCCTCCTACCTCTGCCTCCCAAGTACTGGGATTATAAGGTATGTGCTGCCATGCCCGGCACCAGCCGTTTCTTAAAGCCCTTGTTATGAAATGTTTCATTCATTCTTGATCCTACGTGTTTCAAATAAACTCTTGATGGAGCACATACCAGAAGATCACTAGGGTCCAAGGAGTCCTCAGTGAAATGACTGTTTGTTTTATTAAAAAAAATTTTTTTCCCTGAGCTTTAGAATGGCAAGTAATATTTGAATGGTTAAAAAAAAGAAAAGTGACCAGGCTGAAACTCTGCATATATTCCCAATTGGAAACAAGTGTTCTCCCATGATAATCTAAGAGAATAAACATAATTATAACTATGAGATGCAATGCATTAGGCATCATATTGTAGTAACTTGGTTAATCCTGGTTGAGCAGTGAGTACTCCTTGCCCCACTTGGAATAAGGCAATGGAGGCCTAAGTAAGGTTGTCTGAGGGCATATACCTAAGTTGTGACAGAGCCAGCATTCTTATCCAGGAAGTCAGCTCCAGAACTCACATAGTCTCAGCCATCTGCACGTGTGTGGAAGAGTCCTGGGAGTGCTCAGTGCACAGCCTGCATGAGGGACTATTAGACACATTTTACCATGTGATGCATATGTGTGCATTAGTATTGATTTCAAATGCCACACTCATGTGTATCATATATATATATGTATGTATATATATATATATATATATGCATACATATTACACACATCATATATAACATAGAACATTTTATATGTTACATATGACACATACTATACATGATTATATGACCTATATTATATCACATATGTTATATACGTAACATATATTTATTTTATTTTTGTGTTTTTTGAGGAAACGTCTCATTCTAGCCCAGGTTAGCCTGCAACTCACTCTGTTGTCTCAGGCTGGCCTCTAACTCTCAATGATCCTCCTACCTCTGCTTCCCAAGGTCTTGGGATTAAAGGCATGTGCCATCACACCACACTCAGTCACATATATTTATTTTAGAATGAGGACAAGAACTGGTTGGTTTCTGGGTTCTCATTGTTTGTTTTTTTAAATTTTTGTTTATTTTTATTTATTTATTTGAGAGTGACAGACAGAGAGAGAAAGAGGCAGAGAGAGAGAGAGAGAGGAGAGTGGACGCGCCAGGGCTTCTAGCCACTGCAAACGAACTCCAGATGCATGCGTCCCCTTGTGCATCTGGCTAACGTGGGTCCTGGGGAATTGAGCCTTGAACCTTAGGCTTCACAGGCAAGCACTTAACTGCTAAGCCATCTCTCCAGCCCTGCTTTTTTTTTTTTTTTTTTTGAGGTAGGGTCTCACTCTAGCCCAGGCTGACCTGGAATTCACTATGTAGTCTCAGGCTGGCCTCGAACTCATGGAGATCCTCCTTCCTTTGCCTCCTGAGTGCTGGGATTAAAGGAGTGCGCCACCACGCCTGGCTCCATTGTTCTTTTTTTTTTTTTTTAGTGTGATGAAATTGCGTTCCTTCCAAGTTCATTGAGAACTTATGATGAGCATGGTGACTGGGAAGTAGAATGGATCCTACCCTTTCATTGCTTTCTAAGAATTCTTTTTTTTTTTTTTTTGGACTAAGGGATATAAATGAAGAAAATAGGTTATGGTGAGTGAGCAGGACTTGATACATGGCTCAGACGTATCCCTAGCAAGGAGCTAATGGACAAGGTGCAGTTGTGAGTTGATGAAGGCTTGCTGAAGGGGAGTTCTGAGTGGATTTTGTGCGGTGAGCAGGAGTTTGGTAGTGGAGACCCTGGGGAGGGCATTTGAGGCTGAAGCAGCAGCACGGGCAAAACACAGGAAGTCTGGGTTGCTGATAACAGGCAGGGGCACCAGACAAGAGGCAGGTAGAAGGGCAGACTTACTAGGCACAGGGGCTTGGCCTAACATCACTGGTGCTTTTAGACTGAACCATAGAAAATGGCCATTTGTTCAGCTCATCAGGGCAGAATAACAGAAATTCCACCTACTTCTGGTAGTTTTATATGCCGAAAGTGTGCACAGATGATCTGGATGTTTCTAGGCTAGAGAATGGCACGAGGCCTGCCTGGGTCATGCTTCATTGAGAAAGTTCCTTCATAGGGGGTGAGTGATGAGGTCAGAGCACCGTGCTGCCTCAGTTCCTGCTGGACAGACAGCAGGTCGGGGTCAAGTTCATGCCCCTCCCAGACTTACCAGTTCCTGGGGAGGAAAGATGCACAGGGTTCCAGAATGTGAATGCCAAGTAGGCTGGCTGTTATTCAATTGCCCAGGACAGACAAATGAACAGAGCCAGTGGGGTGGGTAAGGCTGTATGGTGGTCTCTGGAAGGCGGGTGGGGACACGTGTGGAGCGGAACACCAGCAGGGTAGATGCATCCCAGCAGGGATGAATGCAGCCTTGGATACTAGGATGCACTTTGGCTACAGAAGAAAAGGAGGTCTTGGGCTCCTCACAGGTGTTGCATGATGTGGCTGGAGAAAAGAGACCCTGTGTGCTAGTGCCCCCTTGGAATGTGCACAGCCTGTACCCCCAGAATACTGGCCTCTCCATTTGGCTTTCTGTAGTACCGCTGCCCCACAGTGTCCTCTGTTCTGGGACCAAGGTGACCTCTGCCTTCTTACTTGAGTACAGTGGCTCAAGCACAGACTTTGTCTCCCCAGCCGAGCACTGATCTATCCTGGTTGGTGAAATGGCACTGGTCAGTCTCCCTGTTGACCACTGGCACCCTAATGGGTGGCAGCCTGCATGTAAGGATGTGTTTTCATTTATTTTTATTTTCTGTTTTCTTCATCTGTGTCTCACTAGACCCTTTAATTGATTAATTAATTAACTTATTTTTGCACTAAATTCTCAACTGGATTCAGGATATTTCGCAAGAGTGTCTGAATAAGTACACAGAGGTTCTCAATGCAGGGAGTTGTCCCCGATTGCAAGCAATACCCAGCAACGCCAGGGTCCCCACCCCCACCCCCAGAGGACAGCATGAGGAGGAGCACTGGCTGTGCAGCCTGCAGCCAGTCACTGCTCAGTGTCCGTTCAGCCCTGCCTGGTGTGTCGATGGCTTCAGTGCCTGTTTGGATGAGCCATAGATGCTTCCCTCCTTGGTACCCAGAGCCTGGCAGTACCTCCCCATACACTGATCCACCAGGTAGGCCACCTGTGATGCTTCCAGAGGTAGGAGAGAGGACAGGGAGGACAGGCTTGAGGTTTCCATGATCGTAGGAATTTATGCAACATACCATTGCATGGTGGAGAACAAACATCTTGCAGTTAAGCATGCCCAGGTTTGAGTTCCCACATTCCAGCATTCACTTGCCGTGGGAACATGGTTAAGTGCTCTCTTACAACCCTCTTGGTCTTCTGTCTGTAAAGGGGATAATAATGGTATCCAATCCACAGGGGTGTTAGTGGCAACAGCCTGTTTAGTGTGTTTTGGCAGTGCTGGATGGCTCAGGAGATAAACAAGTAACTACTGGTATGTTTCCTTTGTCCTCATTCTAACTCTTTTCTTTCTCTCCGCCTGCCTCAACTTATTGGCTAAAATGGGAATAGATGGGGTGGACTTAGATCTCTGGAAAAAATATAGACAATAGAGTAATACCAGTAGCTATACCTGAAACAATAATCACCAATTTGGTTCACTTGGAGATATAGATCATCTCTCAAAACAGCAGCAGCTGGTATTCTTCCAGAACTTTCTGTGTGCCAGACACTGTGCTGATTGCTGGGGGGATGGAGTGATATGCCAGAAAGAAAGAGCCCAGCAGGGTGAACTGGTATGGGGGTAGGGTAAGGGAAGAGAGGGGAAAAAAAAGAGGATGCAGGAAAGGAAGTCCAAAAATGAGGTGTGTAGACGCAGGGAGAGGAGTTTAGGTGAGCCAAGGCACGTTTGTGGGAGAGGAAAGAGTATTCACCCAGCACAGAAAACTAATGTGGAATATATGAGTCCAGTGTTGAGCGGATGTGAACTTGGTAGAAATGAAGTGTTTTTTTTTTCCCCTCTGATTATTCTCAAGAATGTTAAAAAAAAAAAAAAAAACAACGTAATGTTTGCAAACAAAGTAGAAACCGCCAAAGCATTGTTTTCTATTAGCAGCCCAAGGTTCACTGGCTCTGGGTATTTTTTCATTCTTGTCTTCTAAATTGTAATTTTAAAAGATGAGGCATTTCATATTCAAGAGTTTCCTTTGTCTGAAATAAATTATTCATTTCTTCCCAGTTTCAGAAACAATGAACATAATACTTAATGCATCACAATTAAGCGGGTGTAGCTTCGTATCAGGTTATGTTCCGTACATTTTGGTGGCCCACAGAGCCGTGCATCCTCTGTCTTGTCGACATTTGTTCCTCAGCAGCAAAGCATGAAGTCAGAGACCCAGAAATTAGTTCTCTTTCTCTCATGGTGGGGTGGGGGGTGGGGTAACTTTAGACCCCAGCAGCCTTGTTTTTGACATTCCACAGCTGTTGGTGGCTCTGTCACTCTGCATGGAAAGTGAGCTTCCTGGGACTATATTGTGCGTGGGGTCAGGTGAGGGTCAGAATTCTTAAGCACCGCCCACTTAGCTCAGTCTCTTTTGTCTGGGATGGAGATCCATCTAGAATCCTTTCTCAGAAGGGCACTGCTTGGATATGACTTCTTTTTTGGGGGATTGAGGGCAGCTACTCCTTAAATGCTGGTTGGTCACCTGGAGGGGGTATGTTTTATAAGGATCTGTCTTTGGAATAGCCCCCCCTATGACGAGGTTCCTCCTTAGCAAGGTAGGCCTGGCTAGTAAGGATGGGGATTTCCAGAAATCTTCTCCAGGCTGGAAGGCGGAGCTGTGGTGGCTTCCAGGATGTTAGTGGGATGCCTCCCACTCGTCTCAGCCCCCAGGTTAGAGTCACAGCTGGCTGTGGTTGCCAAAGAGCAAACCCTGAGAAGACTCAGTTGTGATACATCTGCTGGCCCCACAAATAGGTTATAGGATGCTCTTCTAGGCTATTTTAGCAAATCTTTCCAAAAGCCCCAAGGGTTGGCTTGCAGACGAGGCATTCCTCTTTGCATAAGGGCAACCGCCACCCTGAGAAGTCCAGGGACCTGCGTCAAGCCTCCCAGCTAGTTGGTAGCAGATCCTGAATTCCAGCCAACTTTGTCCAGCGTCAAAGGCTTCACTCCTTGTATGCCAGCCTGCCCGCTGCCTTTCTGATTGTTTTGTCAAACTCAGCAAGGTGGAGTCTTGGCTACCTCTGGTCTAATCTGCTTTTTGTGTTTGAACAGAAAAATGTTCCTATCTCTCTTCTTGTAACAAGGGTGAGGAAGAAGGACCTGGAAGTGGCCAGTTGTCCTGGATGCTCTCCTGGTCTCGTCCTTTGTTTAATGGCTCGAGCTTGCCCTGTCTCAGCTTCAAAGACCTGAGAGCCCTTAGGACCGTTGGTTCCACCCAGGTGCTTACTATCTGTGTCTCTGCAGTTTCTGTGGAGTCTCTTGCTTGGACTTGTGTCTCCCATATTGGGGTTCAGAAGAGAGGAGCCAATGGATGTGTTCCCTGAGGTATCTGAACTTTCAAATTTTGCAGCATACCCACACAGCTTCCTGCCGGATATTTCTACCAAGATACCTGGCCATAACTCTGTCGTGCTTCCTATTGAACTGGGTTAGTCTGGGGCAAGAGGAAAAGGCATATATTTTATTAGACTCTTAGGGATGCATTTTTATATATTGGTGGAACAGTGCTATAGTGCAAAGAAGGAAGACTTGAAGGTGCACCCGAGTTTCCCTCCTTCATTATGTTATCACACAGGCAAATCGGCTGCTATATGACTTAGCGGCACGTTGTCTAGAAGGCAGAGGGCATCTGTTGTGCAGAGTCCTTTGAGGGTTGGGTTTGTGTGGTGAGAACACCCATTGAACACCCTCCTCTGTGGGGACCACAGAATGATAGAAGTTCTTACTACAAAACAATAATTTGTCCACAGCACTTCTTTGTACTTAGGGGGCCCTGATAGTCTATATGTTTATCCTCGATGCTCAGGGTTGGAGGAGATTACTCCTTGAATGCTGGCTGGTTGGTGGATGCAGTGAAGGGTGTATCATAGACTCCTGGCTGCTCCCTGGAGGCCTCTCTCCAACTGTACTTGCACTGATTTGCCTGTAAAACAAAATAGCCCCAGCATGCAGTAGACACCAGCTGTATACCTCCCTTATGATCTACCAGGCTGCCAGAAACCTTGGGAAGAGTCAGTAAAAAAGCAGAGTGGATGTGATTGCACCCCAGGAAGTGACCTGCAGCTCCACACCTCACTCTTCATTAAGAGCAGTGAGTGGACGTACGGCAACGGCCTTTCGGAAATGACTCTTAACTGCAGATCTGGCTGGCTGTTTAGAAGAAAGACAGACAGCCTTGGAGAACGAGGGGAAGGCCAGTGCATGTGGATTCCCAGGCAGGGGAGTAGCCCGAGTTGAGTGGAGAAATTTCCTCTTAAGAGCAGAGCCAAACAGCTTTTTAGATAAGCACTCTGATAGGCCTTGAATACCTGGCAAATATTTACCTTACGTGTAAAATACTCACAAAGTGAAATATTTAGAACACACTGGAATCGAACAATTTGCACTCAGGGTTTTATATTTCCTAACTATTAAAAACAACTAAAACAACCAAAAGCCTACTGTACTTGGAGCAGCTTGTTATAGCACAAGTGACCCACCAGGAAGAGACACACCAGTGCTTGCCCCTCCCCCCTTAGTCAGTTTCCTTTCTTCACCGCTGTCCTTTTCTAAGATATGTGTGCTCTCCCAGCAATGCTGACTTTGGCACCCTGCTCTGTAAACCCTGACTGTGTGCCAGGTGCCACCTCACATGCCCTTGTGGGGAGTCTCTGCGGGTAGAACGTGGGATGCTGGCATTCGGAGACTTAGTCTCCCCAGGAGCTTCCAAAAGTAAAGAAACTCTGTTGACAGAAGTGTTTAAACTCCCAGAGGGCTGGCACTGGACATGACAAAGTGTGTGTGTGTGTGTGTGTGTGTGTGTGTGTGTGTGTAGGGGGGCTGGATCAGACTCCTGAGTTAGATTCTGAAGATTCTATTAAATCAGTTATTTTCTTTGCTGGGCCTTTCTGCTGTCTGGCAGGGTGGGTATTTGGGACATTTCAGGGTCCCTAACCTGACAACATAGCACATTTTGTGCAGTGTCTGTACTGGGGTGAGTGGATGCTGGTCTGCTCTCCTCTGGACCCCACCATGCGCTGCTTGGTTGACAATGACCATGTTGAAGCTGGGTGGATCTCCTGAGAACCTTCTGGTTCTGACCTGCCACGTGATCCTTGTCAAGGATCTTTGTATGACTCCTTCATCCAGTTCATCAGGGATATTCACCATGACAACTCTTGTGAGCTGGACATTGTCCAGGGTCCTAGGGACATTGGTGTGGACAAGACAGATGACATTCCTGAAGATTACAGTCTAGTGGGGACACTACAGAATGATTACCACAAATGGAATATTAAAAGACTTTGTTTACAAGGAAAGAGAGAGAGAGAGAGAGAATGAGAATGAATGAATAAAAATGAGCACAGATACATCAGGGCCTCTAGCTACTGCAAACAAACTACAGATGCATGCACTACTTTGTGCATCTGGTTTTACATGGGTGCAGTGGAATCAAACCCCCAAGCCTTTGCAATCAAGTGGCTTTAATGCACTAAGCCATCTCTCCAGCCTCCAAACTGGGTTTTTTTAAAACATTTTTTTGATTGATTTTTATCTCTTTATTTGTTACAGACAGAGAGAGGGACACACACACACACACACACATACACACAGAGAGAGAGAGAGAGCGGGGGGGGGGGAGAATGAGCATGTCAGGACCTCCAGCCACTGCAAATGAACTCCAGATGCATGTGCCACCATGTGCATCTGGCTTATATGGGATCTAGAGAATCATACCTGGGTCCTTGGGCTTCACAGGCAAGCACTTTAACAGCTAAACCATCTCTCCAGTCCTCTCCCCCAACTGGGTTTTGATGGTGCTCATTCCCGTGAAGAAGAAGCAGACCAGTATGGTAATGAATAGAGGGCAGTGGCCACCTTGTCACACAGGAAATTCTGGAAGGACTTCTCTGAGAAGGTGACTTTGGACTGAGACCTTAAATGACAAAGAAGAAATGGCCATTCTGAAAAGCAGTCAAACAGCACTGTTGGAGGGCTAGAGAGAGAGCTGTCAGTAAAATGCTTGCCTTATAAGCAGAAGACCTGAGTTAGATCCCCAGAACACATGGCTGAATGCTGGGTGTGGAGGTACATGCTTGTAATTCTAGAACTGGGGAAGTGGAGACAGGAGGATCTCTGGGTTTCCCTAGCCAGCCAGTCGAGCCTAACTAGAGAGTTCCAGGCCAATGAGAGATCCTGTCTAAAAAAAAAAGGTGAATGGCATTCCTGAAGAACTGCACCTGAGATTGTCTTCTGGGCATCCACACACATGTGAGTATCTGCATGTGCACATGCATACACACACATGTACCAACACATGAACACACACACAAACACACATTGTAGACAGAGTTCGCAGGCCCCAAGGTGAAACAGGGGCTAGTGTGGTCAGCATGAGCCAACCATGATTTCTTTATGCTACCCCAGATAAAGGGCCAGAGATGGTGCCAAGTGCCTCTAGTGCTTGGGGACTGTGGGGAGGGGAAAGGGCACTGGGAGGCTTCAGGCCATGACACCAGTTGTCCGTTATCCTGGAAGTCTCTATAGCTGCATGCCTTTGTTCTAAATTCTGAGCAAGGCGCAAAGAGGCTGTGTGAATTGGAGACTTTGTGTTGGTTTGAGTGTGACTTGGAGTGACCCGCTGTGCCCCACCACATTCCAGATATATGATCTGAAAATGTCATTCTTAAATGATCATTCTTTTTTAGTGTTGCATTCATGTTTTCTATTGATTTATCTTGTTAAAAAAAGAGACTATAACTCAAAGGAAGATAATGATAGGCTGTTGACATTAAGAGGGTCTTTTGTGATCACCAAGACCAGGCCCCAACTTGATGGATGGAAGATGAAATTAAAGGCCAGAACGATTAAGGGGAATGTAAGGACTTCCTCTCCCCTCACTAAAAATGTAGTTATGTCCAAGGAGGCCTGACAGGCCTGAAGATGGTGGTACACAGGGGATAAAGCTTGTGTCTCCAGAAGCTTGTACCATCTCAGAAGACTTCTCATACTTGGCCTGGCCTTCTTATCTTGTTCCCTTCTTCTGAGGCCTTATTTTCTGCCTTCAGATATGCCGGCTTTGTTCTAGCTTGGAGCTGTTGCTTTTGCTTTTCTCTGTTGCCCGGAATATTCTCCATTATCATCGCTGGCTGACTTGCCATCTTCATCCCAGAGATTGCTTGTAATAACTCAGCTAAATGCTTCCTCTATTCCCCCCACTCTCCTCCAATTCTCTGTTTCATGGCTTCTGCAGAACCAGCCCCATGCAAAATTGTTCTGCCAATCTCCTCGCTTGTCTTCCTCTCACTAGAATGTTAAGTTGCATCAAAACAAGGACTTCATCTAGCTTGTTCATGAAAGCCACACGATATCTACTTAGAAGATATTTGCTGAGTGAATGTGTGAAAAAATACATATGGTGAGTGGGATCCAGGTGACCAAGTACTCACTTGGTGCCAGTACTTAGTACCTAGTACCTGGTACTGGGTGTACGAGGACAGGTGTGTATGATCACGTTGCTAAGCAGTGTACCCGCCCAGAGTGGGATGTCTGTTAGGAGTTTGAATGATAAAGAACTTGGCTATTTTATCTGCTTGCTTGTTTGTTTTGAGATGGGGTGGGGTAAGCTGTCCTTGAACTCTTTTTTTTTTTTCAAGGTAGGGTTTCACTGTAGCCTAGGCTGACCTGGAACTCACTCAGTAGTCCCAGGGTGGCCTTGAAGTCACAGTGATCCTCATACCTCTGCCTCCCAAGTGCTGGGATTAAAGGCATGCGTCACCACGCCCAGCTGGCTTGTCCTTGAACTCTTGAGCTCAAGTGATCCCCTCGCCCCAGCATCCTGCATAGTAGGGATTACAAGCACATGCCACCACACACCTGGCTGAGGACTTGATTTTAAAATTTATACAAAGTATAAAGAGCCACCTGCCTGCTGGAAGCAGGTAACTATCTGGGAAATTCCATCCCTAAGAACACAGCCCATTTACCTCTAGCTCTTGTGTCTGCCCTTAATGTTGGAGACTATCACCACCAAGGTAAATAGGGCGCAGTCTCCCAACAGCTCCAGGTACTTCTTTGGGTATAAGTGACTGATGGGCTTCATAGACACCAGCATAGCCCCTGGAATCAGGCACTTGGTCATGGGATGGTGACCAAAGTCACACTTGCTGCCTGCCTGCTCCTCTGGAGCTTATCATCTAGCAGGGGACAGGGACTTGGTGCACAGAGAATCCCGGATAGAAGACAAGCTCTGAAGGAGAGGCAGGTGCTACTAGTAGAACCTGTAACAGGGAGCCAACTTGGCCAGGATAGGAGGAATGTTCCAGAACAAAGAACGCAGAGTGCATGGCCTGAGGAAATAGGCGAGAGGCCAGTGTGAGATGGGCCTGGAGAAGTCATCTGGGGCTGGTGACAGCAGTGGGGGGGACGGGGGGCCTGTGCAGCCTGAAGCCTAAACTTCGGAATGCACCGTGGCCGGAACTATGTAGCCAACATGGTCTCCTCAGACCACTGTCGTCATTGACACATTTGAGAGGAACCAACTGCACCCATCTGGGAAAAACACAAGGGCTGCTGTGAGATAGACTGTCCTCTATTTGTTGTTTTTCAAAGAAAATCCCGTTCTTTTTACACAGACACTTTAACTCTCCTGCCTCAGTTTCCTCAACTGGAGTTAGCTTCCAGTCTGTCCAGAGACTTTATAGACCTGCAGGCCAGGTTTTAGTGGATTATGGAGGGCAAAATATTTGGCTGCCCCATAGTTTTGGTGTTCCTTCAGCTGTGGGAAGGGAATGGATCCAAGACTATGTGGAACACTGAGTCCTAGTGCTTTGGAACCAGGAGCCTCAGAGAGCTTTTGCTTAAACTGCAGGTGGGATGTGAATTGTTGCTGCTGTCCACCTGTGGGGGCTTCAGGTCATCTTGAGAACATCTCTCCTCCACAGAGGATACACTCTGTTCCCATTGTTACATGGGTGGGGACAGCTTCTGCCAATCACACCTGCTCAGAGCAAGTCTGAGTATTGTAGGTGAAAGCTTGGGTCTAGAGATTTTGGTGATGGATTTTGCCTCATAGCTTGAGGATCCTCCTGGTCTCCAGCTCTGGGTCTATTCACTTGCCTCTCTTCCCTTTCCCTCCGTCCCCAAGGCCTCATTCTGGAAGAAGTGTAGGACCACAGACCTGTTGAACACACAATTGGTTTCCCCATTGGCTAGGAATAAGAGTTACATTCAAATATACAAAAAAGTTGAGAGGGGCTGGAGAGATGGCTCAGTGGGTAAAGTGCTTGCTGCACAAGTCTGAGGGCCTGAGTTCAGATCACCAGCTCCCGCACAACATGCTGGTTGTAGTGGCACCTTCCTATAACCTAAGCACCAGGGAGGTGGAGACAGAATCCCTAGGTCACTCAGGCTAGCTCGACTAGCTGAATTGGTGAGCCATGGGTTCCGCTAGAGACACTGTTTATTTAATTTAATTTTTTTTATTTTATGAGAGAAAAAGAGAAAGAGGGAGAGAGTACTAGCATGCTAGGGCCTCCAGCCACTGCAATCAAACTCCAGATGAGTGTGCCACCTAGTGTGCATGTATGACCTTGGCATGTGCCACTTTGTGTGTCTGGCTTATGTGGGATCTGGGCAGTTAGACATGGGTCCTTAGGCTTGGCAGGCAAGCGCCTTAACTGCTAAGCCATCCCTTTAGCCCGAGAGACACTGCTTTAAACAACAAGGTGGAGAGTGACTGAGAAAGACACCTGATGTCAACCTCTGGCCTCCACATATGTGCAGGTTGCAGTCACCTTGTTGCTGGCACAAAACACCGACCAAGAGCAGCTTGTGGGAGGAAAGGGTTTATTTTGGCATACAGACTCGAGGGGAAGCTCCATGATGGCTGGGGAAAGTGATGGCATGAGCAGAGGGTGGACATCACCTCCTGGCCAACACCAGATGACAACAGCAGCAGGAGAATGTGTCAAACATTAGCAAGGGCAAGCTGGTTATCATACCCATAAGCCCACTCCCAACAACACATCTTCTCCAGCAAGACTCTAATTCCAAAATTGCTATCAGTTGGGGACCTAGCATTCAATACCCATGATTTTATGGGGAACACCTAATCCAAACCATCATAATACACATATGTACATATATATATATGTATGTATATATACATACATATATATATATATGTATGCGTATACACACACACACACACACACACACACACACATACACCCAAAAAGTTGAGAGGATTTCAGAAAATATCTGAGGACTCATCACCTACAACGAACATATGCAATCGTTCTTCTCCTGTTGTTTTCAAAAGAAACCATTATAAGAACATCTGAAGACTCCCAAATAAAATTGGGGCTAGAGAGATGGCTTAGCAGTTAAGGCACTTGCCTGTGAATCCTAAGGACCCAGGTTCGATTTTCCAGGTCCCACGTAAGCCAGATGCACATGGTGGCTTATGCATCTGGAGTTCATTTGCAGTGGCTGGAAGCCCCGGAGCTCTCATTCTCCCCCCCCCCCTCTTTCTCCCTGTCTCTCTGACTTTAAAGATTTAAAATTGAACAATTCTATACCTATTTTCTGAGTGCCTTTTCTGGGTCCAGGTATGTTGGGGATGTAGCAGGGGAGACACCAGGATAAGTCTTCTCCCTCAGCAACTGTGGAGTGTGTAATTCATGGCACATGAGTATCTGATGAGGGCAGAGAGAGGAGGTTGGGGACAGAGAGATGGGAATGGGAACTCTTTGTATGAGGGTCACAAGCCTTGTGAGGTTTCGTAAAGGGCCTTTGAGTTTGCAGAGGCAGCCAAGGCCCAGGCTCAGAAATGGAAAGGGCCTATGGGGACAGGTGAAACTGAGAGGGAGAGGGAGGGAGGGAGAGAGATAAAGAAAGACGAAGAGGAGATGAGAGTGTGGGAATGAATGATGCTGGGAGAGCTAGCCTAGGAAGTGGTCATGTGGCTCCAGGGCCTTGGAGACCATGAAAGGAGTCTCCGTTCTGGTCCAAGTGCGCTGAGAAGCTCTTGGAAGAACTGAAGGATTTTGAAGAGGGTAATGTGATCAGATTTATGATTAAAAGAATCTCTCGACTGCAAACAGATGAGAGGAGGAGCAGGGGAAAGATGGCCATTGCAGCCTCCGCTCCAGGGCTGCTGGGAGCTCAGGCTGGGGTGGCTGATGAGATGCAGTTAGATGCCAGGTGCCCTGGGACATAATGATGGACCAGGGATGGGTGAGAGAGAACAGTCAGGGAAGAATTGTAGGCATTTGTGCACTCATAATGCCCCCTTACCTGGGTAGCGTAGAGCTCTTTGCTGAGGTGGAGAAGATGGTTAGGGGAGGGTCGGGGAGGGGTGCCATACCTTCTGTGGGAGGTGTGAAAGGTTCCATGCTGAATATATCAACTCCATCATGCCTTTTGCTCATGTGAACATCCCCGCCTCTCCAGAAGTCCTTTTTTTTTTTTTTGTGGAAATGGTGTTCATCCTGTGTTTACTATCTGTTTTACCAAAATATTTTCCATGAATAATACACTTTTTAAATATTCATATTTATTTATTTGAGAGAGAGAGGCAGATAGAGAAAGACAGAGAGAGAAAGAATGGGTGTCCAGCGCCTTCAGCCACTCCAAAGGAACTCCAGACACAAGTGCCATCTTGTGCATCTGGTTTCTGTGGGTACTCGGGAATCTAACTGGGGTCCTTTGGCTACATGCAAGCACCTTAACCACTAAGCCATCTCTCTAGCCCAATAATCCATTCTTGACAGTCATTTATATTTAATTTCTTTGTGTCTGAAATGACAATACTGAAATCATGTTATTACTTTTATCCCTCTGTGAATATATGGGGGATTTGTACCTAGAAATAAAATAGTAGGTTATGTATCATGCTTCTTTTTTTTTCTTTTTGTTTTTTTTGAGGTAGCTCAGGCTGACCTGGAATTCACTGTGTAATCTCAGGGTGGCCTTGAACTCATGGTGATCCTCCTACCTCTGCCTCACAAGTGCTGGAATTAAAGGTGTGTGCCACCATGCCCAGCTTCATGCACATTTTTGGTAACATCTTTATTGAGGTATAATTCACATACATGCACCTAGGGGATGTGTATTTTCAACTTGTTTTTAAAGTCTCCCCAAATTAGTGTTTGCTTTTAAGTAGTCAGCTTTCATTTTCCTAGCACATTAACAAGTTTTTTTTGCACGTGTGCCGATCACATATATGTATTCATATACGCATGGGTGTCCACATGTGTGCATGTAAATATGCACATGTGTATGAGTGTGGAGGTCACTTATCTTTCTCAGTTAATCTCCACTTTATTATTTGAGACAGAGCCTCTCACTGAATCTGGAGCTCATGATTATGCTAGACAAGCTAGCCAGGAAGCCCCAGGGATCTTCCTGTGTCCACCTCCCCAGTGCTGGATACAGGCATGTGCCACTATGCCCAGCTTTTCCATGGGTGCTGGGGACCCAAACTCAGATTGTCATGCTTGGGCCACAAGCACTTTACTCCACTGAGCCATCTCCCCAGCCTGTTAATCAGTTTCTTTGTTTACCACTCTAGATGGAGTCTTTTTTTTATTGGCAGGTACCTTGTCAGAGTTATTTTATTAAGTGTTCAATTTCTAGTAATCACTGTCTTTTCTGTTTCCTTTTTTTTCTTGACTATACTTTTAGAAAAACTTTAAAAAGTACTTTATTTTTATTTACTTGAGTGAGAGAGAATAAAATACCAGAGCCTGTAGCCACTGCAAATGAATTTCAGACGTGTGTACCACCTTGTGCACCTGGCTTACATGGGTACTGGGGAATTGAACCTGGGTCCTTAGGCTTTGCAGGCAAGCACCTTAACTACTATGCTATCTCTCCAGCCCAGAGATGATTTTGATCGATAGAAAAATGATCTGGGAGTGCAGAGTTCCCATATATTCTCATCTGTTTCTCCTATGATCAACATTTTGCTTTAGTGTGATTAATTTGCTTCAATTAAGAAATTAGAAAGTTAATAATGTTATAATATGAATACATTATTTCTAACTAAAGAGTGCAGTTTGTATTAATGTTTTCTCTTTGTCATGAAGTTCTATGGAACTTAACAAATACATAAAAGCATGTTTTCCTTAATATCTTTTTATTGTTTTTAATTTTCAGACAGGGTCTTACTAACTTGTTTAGCTGGTCTTGGTAATCTTCCTGACTCAGTCTACAAGTAGCTGGGATTTCAGGCCTGGTTTCTTTCATGGTCTTACAGAACAGTGTCATGGTCCTGAAATCTCCTCCCTTTTCCCGTCCCCCGTCCCTGTGAACAGCTGCTGATTTTTTTAACCTGTCTTCACAATATTGCCATTTCCAGAATATGTTAGAGTTGGAATATGGTTTTCCAGACTGAAAAATGTCTTTTCCTTGGCTCATTCGTCCACTTCTTTCTATTACTGAGAGGTTGTTTCAGTACAAGGGTGTCTTAGAAGTTGCTTACCCATTGTCCATTCCTTTCATGAAGGGTGCTTTCTTTCCAGGTTCAGCTGTTTCTGGTGTTAGAGGTTTAATTATGAATAAAGTTATGAACATGTATATTTAGAATTTTGGGGTAGACTTAATTTTTAAAAAATATTTAATTAATTAATTTATTATTTAGGAGAGAGAGAAAACTGGTGTGCCAGGGCCTACAGCCACTGCAAACAAATTCCATATGCATGCACTACCTTGTGCATCTGGCTTACGTGAATACTGGAGAATTGAACATGGGTCCTTAGGCTTCACAGGCAAGTGCCTTAATAGCTAAGCCATCTCTCCAGCCTGCAGACTTAACTTTTTAACAAATTTATTGGCCACCTACATAAACAGACATAAAATACCATGATCAGGACCAACTCCCACCACTCTCCTTTGTCCCCCCCCCCCTCCTCTAGCCACCCTCTACTGAATCTCTTCTTTCCAAGTAGTCCCAGTCTATTTTGAGGACATCATTTTTTTTTTTTTTTTGGCCCTCATATTATGCAGGTAGTGTCAGCCACTGTGAGGTCATGGGTGCCATGGCCACTTTGTGTCTGGAAGACAGCATTACAAAGCCCTCTTCCCCTACCTTTGGCTCTGGCATTCTTTCCGCCGCCTCTTTCACAGTGGTTTCTGAGCCTTGCTGGGCATGATAGAGATGTCTCACTCAGTGTTGAACATACCACTGTCTCTTCTTCTCAGCACTTTGATGGGTTTTGAGTCTCTCCAGTGTAGACCCTAATTTTTAACTCATTTGGGTAAATACCCAAGAGTGTGAGTGGTTGTTGGGTCATGGTTTTTTTTTTTTTTAAATATTTTATTATTTTCAAGGCAGGAGCTCA
The DNA here is from genome assembly GCA_036346955.1 of Dipus sagitta. NCBI lineage: Eukaryota > Metazoa > Chordata > Mammalia > Rodentia > Dipodidae > Dipus > Dipus sagitta. Next base: position 18,767,269 of record CM070770.1, read on the forward strand.
CTCTAGTGCAGGCTGACCTGGAATTCATTAGTCACAGAGTGGCCTTGAACTCACAGCAATCCTCCTACTTCTGCCTCCAGAGTTCTGGGATTAAAAGTGTGCGCCACCATGCCCAACTTTTTTTTTTTTTTTTTTGGCTTATGTTTTAAGTCAACACTTAGCTTATAAAAGCTGCCAACAACTTGTGTTCCAACTTGGCTGTTCCATGTACCACTCCCACCAGCAATCCATGAAAATTCATGTTGTTCTCCATCCTCGTCAGCACTCGGTGGTATCAAGTTTGGGGTTTTAACCATTCTCTTCATTCTCATTCTCTCTCTCTCTCTTTTTTTTTTTTTTTTTTTTTTGGTTTTTCGAGGTAGGGTCTCACTCTAGCCCAGGCTGACCTGGAATTCACTATGGAATTCTCAGGGTGGCCTCGAACTCAAGGCGATCCTCCTACCTCTGCCTCCCGAGTGCTGGGATTAAAGGCGTGCGCTACCACACTCGGCTTTTTAAATTAAATTTTATTTATTTATTTGAGAGAGAGAGAGACAGAATGGGCATGCCCCGGCCTCTAGCTGCTGCAAACAAACTCCAGATGTGTGCGCCCCCTTGTGCATCTGGCTTACGTGGGTCCTGGGGAATCCAGCCTGGGTCCTTTGGCTTTGCAGGCAAGTTCCTTAACCTCTAAGCCATCCCTCCAGCCCTCTTCTTTTGTTTTTGAGGAATGTCCCACTCTAGCCCAGGCTGACCTAGAACTCATTCTGTAGCTCTAGGCTGGAGATATATATATATATATATATATATATATATATATATATATATATATGTAAATGAGAGAGAGAGAGAAAAGAAGAAGAAGGAGGAAGAGGAGGAGGAGGAGGAGGAGGAGAAGGAGAAAGAGAAGAGAATTAGCACACCAGGGCCTCTAGGCATTGCAATCAAACTCCAGATGCATGCACTGTCTTGTGCATTTGTGCGACCTTGCACACTAGTGTCACCTTGTGTGTCTGGCTTATGTTGGATCTGGAGAGAGTTGACTATGGGTCCTTAGGCTTCACAGACAAGTGCCTTAACTGCTAAGCCATCTCTCCAGCCCTCCAGGCTGGCTTTGCATTTACAGAGATTCTCCTACCTGAGCCTCCCCAGTGCTGGGATTAGAGGCATGCACCATCCACCCCTGCCTTGGTTTTTAACATTCTCATGTGTGTATAGTGTGTCTTAATGTTTCTGTATTTTACTTTGCAAATGCTATGTGATACTGACTATCTTTTCATATGCTTATTTTCTGTGCATATCTTCTTTGGTGGGATGTTTTCACATGCATTTTAGAACTATGGTGTACTATATGTGTATAAGTATTCATATGTGTCTGGATGCACATCTGTGTGCAGGTGCACATGTGTTTGTGTGCAAGTGGAGGCCAGGGCTCTTCCTCAGTGGTGAGCCACCTTAGTCTTTGAGACAGGGTGTCTAACTGAACCTAGAACGCACCGATTCAGCTACACTGGCTTAGCCAGTGAGCTCCAGGGTTTCCCTGTCTTTTCCTTCCCAGTGCTGGGATTATAGCCATGCGCCACACTACCTGGCATTTTACATGGGTCTGGGGATTTCAGGTCCTCATGAGTTCAGGTCCTCATGCTTGAAAGCATTTTACTCACTGAGCTATCCTTCCAGACCTCTTGGATAATCTTTTACTTGGGTCTAATAGTCTAGCTTCTCAGCATTTTTATAATATTATCCCACTGCCAGCTGATCTGCTTTTAGTCTCATTTTTATTTCTTTTACCCTATTCTCTTACTTTTCTTACTTTTGTTGTTGTTTTAGTTAAGGTCTTGCTCTCGCTGTAGCCCTAGTCCAGGCTGACCTGGAGTTCACTAAGTAGTCTCAGTTTGGCTTCAAACTCAAAGTGATTTTCCTACCTCTGCCTCCTGGGGGTACTGGGATTAAAGGTGTATGCCACCACGCCTGGCCTTTTCTTTCTTTCTTTCTCTCTCTCTCTTTCTTTCTTTTTTTTTGGTTTTTCGAGGTAGGGTTTCACTCTGGCCCAGGCTGACCTGTAATTAACTAAGTAGTCTCAGGGTGGCCTTGAACTCACAGCGATCCTCCTACTTCTGCCTCCTGAGTACTGGGATTAAAGGCATGTGCCGCCAAGCCTGGTTTATTATTATTTTTTAAAATTTGTTTACTTTTGGTTTTTCGAGATAGGGCCTCACTCTGGTCCAGGCTGACCTGGAATTAACTATGTAGTCTCAGGGTGGCCTTGAACTCACGACGATCCTCCTACCTTCTGCCTCCTGAGTGCTGGGATTAAAGGAGTGCGCCACCACACCCAGCTCTGGCTTATTTTTTAATGGTTTCTTTTGTTCTCTGGCTTAATTAATGTTCAGGGCTGTCTTTGTGTTTAATTTCTCCTACTTGGCATTAAGTATGATTCTTTTCTTCTGGGAATACTTCTTTAATTTTGAAATTTTCTGATTTTTCTCTTTTAATGTTTCCATTCTCTCATTCATTCTCCTTTTGAACTTCTCTCAGACTCAGCTTATTTCCTCTACTTCTCATCAGTTCAGATACACACTCTCCCTTTCCTTATGTCTCTGATGCATATTTTGAATCATGTGTTTAAGTCTGTCTCACTCATTAAATCTCTTCTTCTCTGTTTCATTGAACCCTGTTACTGAATTCTTATTTTAATGACTATACATTTTACTTTTTACAATTCATAAATGCTTAAAATATGGTGTTTTAAAGTTTTTATTATTTTATTTATTTATTTTCAAGCATGCAAAGACAAATTTATGGAGAGAGAAAGAAAGAATGGGTATGCCAGGGCCTCTTGCCACTGCAAATGAACTCCAGATAAACGCACCACCTTGTGCATCTGGCTTTACATGGTATTGAGGAATGGAACTTGGGCACAGTCCTTGCAGAGTGGCACCCTTAACCACCGAGACATCTCCTCAGCCCCAAAACATGGTGTTTGTAAAAAATACGGTGTTTTAAAAAATATGGTACTTTGTTTATTTATTTATGTATTTGCAAAGACAGAGTACTTGAGACTAGAATCTGGGTTGTTAGGCTTTGCGGGCAAGCGCCTTAATTGCTGAGCCATCTCTCCAGCCCAGTGGTATTTTGTTGTTGTTGTTGTTGTTGTTGTTGTTGTTGTTTTTTTTTTTGAGGTAGGGTCTCACTCTAGTCCAGGCTGACCTGGAATTCACTATGTAGTCTCAGGATAACCTTGAACTCATGGCAATCCTCCTACCTCTGCCTACCAAGTGCTGGGATTAAAGGCGTGCGCCACCACGCCCGGCGCACTTGTTTGTTTTGGTAGGCTGCACTGGTGTGGTGTCTGCTCTTCCTCTACTTCAGTGACCTGAGCGTAAAGCCTCCTTTCTGGTTGGCTTGTCGCATTCTCCCATTGGTTGTTCCCGGACTCAGTCCTGCTGTGTGCTTTCGTATTGCGATTCCTAGTTCATCTTTCGTGACAGTGCTGTCCTGTAGGATTCCTACATAGGGTCTTGAAGGCAGCTTTAGAAGTTAATCCATTCTTTCTGTTCAGTCTTCCAGGTTTCTTGGGTAGGAGGCCATTTTTAAGTTAATTGTGAATTAAAAGTGTATTAATGTCCTTGGGAATCCACTCTTAAGGATTCCCGTTTCCTTCTGTAACTGGGCCTGAGTCAATAAGCAGAGATCCTCTGGGCTTATGTTCGATATGTGTGTCTTCTGGGCCTCTGGTTTCATGCTGGGAGCTTGTCAGAAGTTGCCTAGGTGAGGGTCAGTCACGTCAAAGCTGCTCTTACATGGGTCTGTCAGAGTGTTTCTCTGGGCAGCTGACGTTGGAATTATCTGGGAGCATTTGCACCCTGGTTACTGGATATGACCACCAAGATGTGGAATTTTTTTTGGTGGTGGTGGTGGTGGGGTTTGAGGTAAGGTCTCACTCTAGCTCAGGCTGGCCTGGAATTCACTATGTAATCTCAGGGTGACCTCGAACTCACTGCGATCCTCCTACCTCTGCCTCCCATGTACTGGGATTAAAGGCGGGCACCACCATGCCCAACTAGATGTGAAATTTTTTAAAAGACTTCAGTATTCTATTTTATTTATGGCGGGGGGTATGGGCAACTCAGGGTCTCCAGCCACTGCAAACAAACTCCAGACACAGGCACCACCTTGTGCATCTGGCTTACATGGGTCTTAGGGAAACGAACCTGGGTCCTTAGGCTTTGCAGGCAAGTGCCTTAACCACTAAGCCACCTCTCCAGCCCCAAGGTGTGGAATTTGAACGTGCAGTCCAGGATAAAAATTACTGCCTTGTAGGCGTGTGCCCAATTCTCTAGTTATTTCTTGCTTTCTAAATGGCTTTGGGCGTTTGGCTTTTATTAGTTATGTAACTTTTGGTGTTTTGTAGTTTAATTTGTATTTCTTCCTCTGGTGGGGGTAGTAGGTGTATACCTACATCGTTTCACATTTCCATTCCGCCCAGAAATGAGAAGTACCATTTTTTTTAACCATTATGCATAGATAAAAGGATTTAAACAGAAGGTTTTCAGAAACCTCCCTGGATTATTGAATTCTTCATGTGATTTTTAATTTCTCTGCAAAAGATAATTCTTTTCCTGATGCCCTCCCCTACCTCACTCCTTTCAGCATGGGTGCTTATCAAATATCTTTAATTAAAATGAATTTATAGTTTGAGGCTGGATGTGAGTTAATGGCATTCTCTGTTTCTCTTTTGTGGTACAAATATTTGAATATATTCTGTAGCTGAAGAATGTATTCCAAAGTAAGTTACATCAGGGGCAGAGGGAGCATGCATGTAGTAAGATTTTAAATGGCATATAAAAATAATGGAATTTATTTTTGGGGCGAGGTAAAGTGGTTCATTCAAAAATCAAAATGAAAAGAAGTGCTATTTAGAAGGAAGGCAGTTTTTCTAGATGACTTCAGAAAATGTTAGATGAGTATGTTAACACACCTCCTTTAGTAATCATTTCACTGTGTCACTGTGTGTTAATACATGGTGTTATACATCTTAAATAGATAAACAGTAAAAAGGAGGAAAACACATTTCATGTAGATATGGTTGCTTAAGCCCATAGGGATTCATTTTAATTTTTTTGTGTGTGTAGTGTGTAGGGTGTACGTGTGTGTGGTGTGTTTTGTAGGTGGTATGTACGCTTGCATGCATTATGCATGGCCTGTGGCCAAGTGTGCAGAGGCCAGAGAAAAGCACCGAGTTCCATGTTCTATTGCTCATATGCATGTTTCCTTGAGACAGAGTCTCTCTCTGGACCAGAAACTGCTGTTTTCAGTCAGACTGGCTGATCAGTGAGCCCCTGAGATTCTCTGGTCTCTGCTCCCCGTAGGACTGGAATTACAGGCATGTGTGGCCACATCCAGCTGTTTACATGAGTGTTGGGAAATCAGCATCAGGGAGAATCAGGCCCTCATACTTGTGCAGCAAATGTTCTTACCTGCTGAGCCATTTTCTCAGCCCTCAGAGAACTTTTAGGGAAAAAAAAACACACACACACATTTTACTTTATTGGGTAACTTTGGGAAAATTGTCATTACCTGCCTTAAGTGACTTCTTATAAGGAGATTGAGTTTAAAAACAACTATCTGTTTATAGTTAGAGTTTCATAATATGTCTGTAAAACTTGAGATTTGCCTCTGGTGGATGCTGGGCACTCCATCTGCATATAATTGTAACCATAGACACTTGCGTCCCTAAATATGAGCATCTGCAAATAATTGCACTTTCGATTGCCAACACACAGGATGGGTTTTAGGCTGTGCCTGAACAAGAATAGTGGAGAGATGAAGCAATTATCTGGATAACTCAAGCCAAAAACTAAGAATCCTCCACATTATATCTTCAATTTTCTGGATATTTCAGTTGTGGGGGGGTGATATGTTTTGATTAAAATCACCTGGGTAATTGTCGGAGTTTTCCACTTCACGTTGTATGTGTAAACACAGCTGTTGTATGATTGGCAACTTAAAAAATATTCTCCCTTTTGGAAAGAAACCATTTTTCAAGACCGCAGCTCTTGGTCAGGGATTGCGTCCCTCAGCTGACTTTTTGGATCCTTGGCTGTTACACACTGCTTTCCAGTGATAGCGGCTGGGTAGAAGGTCATTTCTCATGTACTAAGTGTTGGAGAAAGTTCCTTATGGTTGTGGCGGTGTTACCTCCCTGGTCTCTAGAACAAGCAGAGCAGCCATCCAGCCAGTGCTGCCTAATCCTACACATTACAACAGCAGCAAGGCTCTACCTGTGCCCAAACAGTTATAAAAAGCATGGCAAATAGGTCTGTGTGTGGAAACATATCTAATTTGACCATTCCATCAGTTCCAGATGGTACCTGTTTCTGATGAACCTCTGCTTGGTGCCAAAGCAGAACCTCAGCCAATGCATTTCAATTCCAATCCCAAACTCATCCGCATCGGGTGGCAGTGACTATTAATACCCATGAGCCGCTGCTTGGAGCAGCCGAGGATGCACATGTGCTCAAGGGAGACAATGCAGAGACGCTCATCTGGAGGCTAGAGGGACCCTGCATTTTTGCATCAGAATGAACAACTGTGAAATTGTGTGGCTGAGATTTGTTCTGACAGATTTGGTTCTCCAAGGCCCTTCTGTTTTCTCGGGCTCTTCCAGGCAATTTGGACAGTTGGACAAAAGCATGGGGCCCGTGAACCTCTTGGTGACAGGTTCCTGGAAAGGTGTGCCTTGGTTTCATCTTCCCTATTGTTGGATTATCTTTAGATGTTTCTGGCAAGGGACACTTCAGTACTTGAGGGTGTTCTTTTGCAAAACCTCGTGCTTTAGAAATTTCCTGGGTCATGAAATTTCAAATTACCCACTGTGGGAAACAGGCTTGCCTTGGATAAGGTCATTTTGGTGAAGAATCGGAACCATCTCATCCCTCTGTTAAGACTTTAGCATGTGGTGAGGAGCAGAAGTCTGGTTTGCTTGTAGCTCTCAGCTCCACAAGTGTTAGATGGGTCACTTGACCCTCTCCACGCCTCAGGTTCATTGTCAGTTAATGGGAAGGTACTCGTGGTGCCAACCTCATAAGCGTGTCATGAAGATTCAAATGCATTGTTTCCTCATTGACTGAAGTAGCACTCCGCATGCTAGCTGGGATTCATTCACGGGCCCCTTTTTAATCTGCCGACATTTGGACTGAGTCCTGTGTGCCAGGCACCAGCGTTGAGCCTCCCTCCTTCAGTAACACATGCAGGGGCCAATGAGGTTTTAAGAGCCCTCTGATGCTATGTGGGGAAGGGAGAGCAAACAGCATAGGGATCTGCTGGTATACCCCCTTTACTGATCTCCCACAAATATATTTGAGGAGCTTTGTGGAACTCTGTCCACGTGAGTGTGAAAGGATGAGTCAGAAGGACACTCTACACACACAGTTCATTTGCCCTCTAGTTTCTCTGGATTTTGCAAAATGGTGGGACTCAAACCCTTGATGGAATTCATCATACTGGCAAATACCTCACTGTCAATGTGGTTTTGTGATAGTGTGTGGGAAAGGAAGCGGTCACGGGGCACCAAGGCTCACAGGAAGGGTGACACAGGGGTGAAATGAAGCCACTGTTCGGTGTTAGTTTCTCTGCCAGCAAGATCTGGAGCAGCTTGGTCACCATGATGGGAGTAAGAGCCTCGTGTCTTAGGTCAGTGTGGGGAGAAATAGTGGGGCTTTGTCCAGAAGACTGTGAGATTCTATCAGCTATTTCCCAAAACTCAAGCGTCACTTGAACCTTCTTGGTGGTCAGACGAGCCAGATAGAGAATGTTAATATGCAGAGATTTCCCTTTTTTTTTTTTTTAATATCACACCATTGAGAAATCAGAGAGACACCTGCTTGTTGACATTCTCTTTCCCTCTATGAAGTGCTATGATTTCTTGGCTCCAATGAAGCTCTGAAGTCCATGTGGTGACCTTACAATCCAGTGACCCTCACCTCCTGCGAGGAGCCATTTAACAGGGCTCAATTGTGCCAACACATTCAAAATCACTTTGATAGTTTAGTTCAAATTGAACTCTCCAAAATTTTTTGATAAATCCTAGGAGACTTGGCTCTCAGCTAAAAGGCTTTTGTTGTTATTGCTAGACCTAGAAAAAGAAAAATAAACAACTAAAGTATAAATTATCTTTTAATGAAGGGTAGCACCTCCTTTGGTTGGAGGTGATAGTTGTCTATCACAAGATAAATCATAACTTTAATTATTATGGTGGCATGGGAAGGTACATTTTAACAAGAATTTCATTCTAAATGTATGACAGGCTAAATTAGCGTTTAGGAAGTACTGAAAAGAATCCATTGTCAAGTTACATTTTTATCTTCCATCATATCAGGCTTTCTGTATTTAATTGAATGTTATTATTTTGGACCTCATAATATTTGCTATGGGTAAAATAATAATAACTCATTAGATTCACCACCTCTGCATGAGATCAATAACAAAATTTTCATTATTTATTTTCCCAAAAGACCTTTAGACCAGGATAGTATAAAGGAAAGGGGTTTTATAATGATTTACTTTGAAAAGATTTTCCCCTCTGATATATATTCAGCACAATCCCACTAGAATTACACTGCGATAGTAATAATTATAAAACAACAATGTCAGAAAAAATTGTTCCTTCGTGATCTGCGTTGTGACTGTTGATGAAACTTGAGAAATACAAGGCTTACAAAACTTCACAGTGTTTTGACAAAGGTTTATTGGAACAAAATGTATCAACATGATATAGTAGGAAGAAACAACCGTAAACATTTTCTTGTGTGTGTGTGTGTGTGTGTGTGTGATGTGTGCTATGTCTACTTGTGTGTGCAGGTACATGTGTCCCATGCACATGTGTGTGCAAAGGCCAGAGGAGGACATTGTGGGGGTTCTTTTATCCCTTATCCCTGGATTACTTTGGGGGTAGGGATATCTTCCTCAGTCTGGAGCTACTGTCCATCAGGGAGCTCCAGAAATTCTCTGTTCCCTGCTTCTTGTGGACTGGGATCGCAGGCTTGAGTGGTTGCATCCATCTTTTTTACTTGGATTCGGGGGGGGGGGGGTTGAACTTGGTGGTCCCCAGCCCAGGAAGCCCTCACACTTAAGCAGCAAGCTCTCTCTCTTTTGAGCTTTTGAAGTAGGGTCACATTCTAGCCCAGGCTGACCTGGCACTCACTCTCTAGTGCCAGGCTGGCCTCCAACTCACAGTGATCCTATCCTTCTTCCTGAGTGCTGGGATTAAAGGTGCACACCACCACGCCCAGCTAGCAAGGTCTTTTAACCACTGAGCCATTGCCACAGCCCAAACATAAGTATTTTTAATGGAGACCCACAAATGAAGATGAACGTGGCTCGCTGCCTGCCTTCCTCCCCTTCCCTCCTCTGCTCCCTAGTTCTCCCTGGTCATCGTGGCAAATTGCATTTGCCTTTTTGTTTCTAATGTAGCTGGACATAGATCATGATATGCCTGCTTTGAAATTTATTTTCTACATATTTCAGTCTGAACCCAGTATTGGGGACAGAAGAACCAGCACATAAGCTTTAGGAGTTTCTTAAGGTAGGAGAATTGCAAATGTGAATTTTATAGCCAGCAAGCTAGCATTCAGCATGGGCAAAAATTAATGGATTTTTGGAGGGTATCATGGCCTTGAAAAGGAATGGCCATTTGTTTTGTAGGTCAATAGCTGAAACGTAAGTGCAGGGAAAGGCGGGGGGGGGGGGGGGAGATTTAAATATCTGTCTCAGGAAAATCTGTAATGTCCCATAGATTTTTAGATTAAATGGACCAGATTAGAATAATTGCAGAGGACATTATCCCTTCATTGAGCAGATTACAACCAATTAAGCTGTAATCTTGAGCCCTTGTTAAATAAATACCTCTTATTATCAGTCAGGACAGCAGGGTGTCAGAAGAAAAGCAGGCTTGTGTTTTCCCATCAGCCAGTTGCTGGAGACCTAGAAAGTCCCTGGGCGCGTAAAACATACGGAGCCGATGGACAGGGAATAGTCTGTCACACACACATGTACACACACCATGTTCTGAGTCACCTTAAGCCTGGCCCTTTGTCCTGAGGGCTGGAGGCAGATGGCGGGATTTGTCCTTCTGACACTTACAAGTCAGATGAAGTAAACCTTTCTGACACTTCGTGAGGTCACGGGGAGGTTATCTTGTCGGAGCCTTCCCCAGGGCCCGCCACACTGAGAGACAAAGCTTTGCTGCACACAGAAAAGTCGGTGAAGAAGTCAGCTGGGTTTGCCCACACTTCACTTTGTATATAATTCCGGTGTTAAATTTATTGGAAAGCTGAGCCTAATGTAAAACACAGTGTAAAAACAAGGCCCTGGGTTAGCTTTCTGGTACATTTGGAAGGAGTTGAAGGTTCTCAGGATGCCTGAGGCAAACCTGCATTGGGAGCCCTCACTGAAGAGGGAAAGTTGGCCACCTCATCCGGGGGCATGTGGAGCCCGGGGAGTGGCCACAGGTGATCTGTACTTGCAGGAATCCATTGCTTTCAATCTCTAGTGTCCCTGTCAGAACTGTGGGCTCGGGACTCACAAGGGGGCATTAGCATCCATTCTAGGAGGCCCTTTATCTGGGATTTGCTTGGGATTAAATGAGTGTGTGTGTGTGTGTGTGTGTGTGTGTGTGTGTGTGATGCAGAATGGCTAGGAAAGTCTTTGCTACTTTGACCCACCTGGAGGTGGGTACCTGCTAAAGCAGATATCTAGGGAGGAACAATTAGAGAGAAGGATGGAAGGAAGAGCAGAGGGGCGCCTCTGGCTTTATTTACTTAGATTCATTAATCTTGTCACTGGTTTGTTGGTTTATTTCTCTGTTCAAGTATTTATCGACTGTCTGGTGTCAGACAGCAAACATGGGAAATCGCTTAAGAGTTTAGGCTGGAATCTGACCAATTGTACCTCTGCGCCTTCCCTTACCACATATCAGTTGTGTGGTTTTGCACAAGTTATGTAACTTCTTTAAGCCTTAGCTTCCTTGCCCATAAAATGTAATTGAGAAATTCCTATGTGCCCATTCATAGACCTGAGGTTAAATATTTTATGGTTCAGCCATGGAGTAGAATACTATACAGCTCTAAAAAGTATGATAGCTCCCTATATAATGCTCTTCACAGTAAACATTTGAAAGGACAGAACAATTTACCTTAATAATATGGAGGTTCATATACTCATAAAAACTCAAAAGACACGAATGTGCTAATGATAATTATAGGTGAATGTACAGGAATTTGGCATGTCATGGGGATAATTGGGAGAAGGACTTTACACTGTTTGTCTTTTTAGTGATTTTATGTTTTTGAGCCATATGTTACCTCTTCTGTGGTAATATTAGTCCAGTTCAGAAGTTTGTTGTGGGGATAAATGCACTTGAGGTTCTTATCCCAAGGCCTGACTGGAAAGACATGCTCAGGCTACGTCTTCACTGACAGTGTCATTTGTTGTGGTATTGAAAAGAAGACTCAAGTGTTTCCTGGTTAGTGGTGAAAACTGTAGACAGCAAGACATCACCAGTGTGCCTGGAGAGGGAAGGCATAGAATGTGACCATGTGGTCGGTGGAGGTCATTCTTCAGCTTTGAGGGCTGAGGGGTAGGACAGGGAGCCTGGCTGAAGTGGTGACTGGAGTATGCCTTATGATTCAGCTCCTTTCTGGACTAAAATAATGTACTCTTCAATGCAGGCAGTCGCTCCTTTAATCCAAACTCTCACGCCCATCCTCACATGGGAGTCAAACAGAGCAGTTCAGTTTGTGTATGTATTGTATTAGTCAGTACTTCTCACCAGTTGCCTGCTTTCTTTATCGTGTTTCCCTAGTTCTGCTTTTCCTCAGATGGCTTGCCTCCTGGAAAGCGGGGTCCATTTGAAGTTGGCTTTTCTTCACAGTGACTTGCCCTGAGTTGATCACTTTTCTAAATATGAGCAGTACAGCCTTTTCCTTCTTTTGTGTGTGGTGGTTAGATTGCTATTCTCAATGGGCACCAGGGGGCGCACACGGTTACAGCCCTGGGTCCAAGCAAAGGTAGGTTCTGGTCACTATAGTGGTGACTTGTACTGCTGTCAACCTTTAATGCCTTCCCTATCCCTGTCCCAATGGGCAGTGACAGAACTCACAGGGATAGACTGTGTCTTGGCCTTCCTGGGCTATCCTAACAAAATGAATAACCGAGTGTGTGGCTTAAAGACTAGAAATGCATTCTCGTTCTGGAGGCTGGGAAGTCCACCATCAAGGGGCTGGAAAGGTAACTACTGTTCTGAGACCTTTTCTATCAACGTGTCAGTGGCTGTCGTCTTGTGGGGAGGTCATGTCACCTCCTTTTTGTTCAGGCTTAGTGAACACTATGTGAGCACTTTTATGAGGGAACTAATCACATCATGGGGGTTCCACCCTCATAACTTTATCCAACTGTTATTACCTTTAGGGATTCAGTGTACACTGCAGTGGGAAAACTTCAAAATTGAGCCCATAACAGGTGGGATGGATATTTGTCAGCTTTGGAGTAAGGGTAGTTGCTGGACGGGGGCGGGGGGTAGGGTGGGGCGGGGGGGGGGGCTATGGCCAATATACTCTTCTCACACAATGTGGGGCAGCCAAAGGCAGGATCTTCCAAGGCATTTGGTAGGTGGCAGTGTTGATTTGTTTAGGCACCCCAGGGTACGGAGGATCTTGGTGCAGGACTCCAGCAAGGCATTTGAATAGCTAGTTTGATGCTGATGACACCAGGTCACTCATGTTTTGAAAGAGGACATATGCACTCCAGCATTCATTTTCTACAATATATTTTTATTTGTGAGGCACGCGCGCGCGCGCGCGCGATAGAGAGAATGAATATGAATGAATACGAGTGTGCCAGGGCCTCTTGCCACTGTAAATGAACTCCAGACACATGTGTTACTTTGTATATCTGGCTTTACATGAGTACTAAGGAATTTAACCAAGGCCTTGTTGGCTTTGCAAGCAAGCACCTTTAACTGCTGAGCCCTCTCCCCAGTCCAACCAAAATTCATTTCTTTTTTAAAAAAATTATTTACTTATTTGAGACAGTGAGAGAGGGAAAGAGAGAGAGAGAGAGAGCACACCAGGGCCTTCAGCCACTGCAAATGAACTCTAGACGCATGCTTACGTGGGTCCTGGGGAGTCGAACGGAGGTCCTTTGGCTTTGCAGGCAAATGCCTTAACCGCTAAGCCATCTCTCCAGCCCCCCAAAATTCATTTCTTATCACAAAATATATCAAGCCAGATGTGGTGGTGCAGACTTTTAGTCCCAGCCCTTGGAAGACTGAGGTAGGAGGATCACCATGAGTTCCAGGCCAGCCTGGGGCTACTGAATGTGTTCTAGGACAGTCTGCTCTAGAGAACGACCCCGTCTTGAAACAACAAGCAACAAAGAAACAAACAGACAAACAGAAACATATGGATCAGTAAAGGAAACATCAGCAGCCAGAAGTCTTTGGGCTAAGCCTTCTTTTGGACCTATCACAGTGACAGGGACTGTGTTCATGACATGATCTTTCCCTGTGATCAGCCTTGGCAGACCAGCTCTGAGGTGCACCTTGATTGGCTGAGATGAGTGTCAGTGATCTGGTGCTCAACTGTTGAGTTTCCCACTACCATAGATTTGTGGTGGAGGCCCTTGTTTCATCCTCTAGTCACGGGCCCCAAGGTATATATTTATGTATGTATATGATGCAATTTATAGTACATAATATTTATAGTAGAGAGATATGAAGATACCATGTGTGTTCCCTGGGACCTCAGTGGCCTGGAGGCATGACAAGGTATACAGGCTCATATTTATGAAGAATTTTGCTAAACTGATCAAGTGAATGGGTCTCCTGGAGGGCATAGGCTGTACATCCTTACTCTGGTACCCTGAGGATTCAGGAACACCTGCTCCAGGTGCAAAGCACAGGTCACAGTTCAGGGTTCAGGTTCTAGTTCCCACCGGTGCTGTAGCTTAGTGTAGTAGGTCTCCTGATGCTGTCCAGTTAAGAGTGGGTTTGATCTGAAACAGCTGTGTTCCCATAGCTGGAAACCCTTCCCGGAACTCGACAAGATTCCCTGAAGGGGACAAAAAGACAAGCTGGTTTTAGAGAAGGTGTTGAGAAAACTCCAGCTGGGTAATGTGAGGTCCAGTCTATCCCAAAAATCCTGCTTTCATCAGGATGATAACTATGAGGAGAGGATCTGCCTTCTTCTGCTCAAGAGCAGGAAGATTTAAAAATATTTCTCAACCCAAGAGCTGAGAGGAAAGAGACAAAAGGAGACACATCCCAAAATGGTTAGATGGGAAATAGCTTGCTCACAGTATCCATGGCAAGAACCATCAACGGTAAAGGATAGTAAAAGGACAAACTTCTCAAATCCATGTTTGGTGAAGTCTAAGAGAAATACTTCTCTTTTTACTACATGTTTTTCCCTCTTGGTAAGATGGAGTATAAATTTGTTATTTCAGTGGGATGGGGAGGGTAATGGCAAATCAAATGTGCTAGAAAAATCAAATGTTAAAGGAAACCAAGCAAAGCATTCAGAAAGCCCTGCTTTGAGAGTGTGATGGTCATGTGGAAGAGATGCCACGGGAGCAGAACATGCTGATAAACCTGGAGCAACTGGGGGGTGACAGCCCTGGGGCAGGTGACAGGAGGGGTAGATAGGCTCTGCTTCCGGGGAACGAAGACAGTGCTCCAGGAGAGGGAGTGAGCTGGGGCACTTCAAACAAGGGGATCCAGTATACGGGTGAGACCAGGACAGGCTGGTGATTCTCTGGAGTTTTGAAACACTAACTGGATCATGCTTAGATGGGAGGGATGAATCTTGAGGAACCCTTAGATAACTGTGTCAGTTATTTTACTTGCTGTTATGACCAACAATGTGAGGAGAAGCAGCTTAAGGAAGAAAGGGGTTGTTTTGGTTTACAGTTCCAGGGGATGCCTTCCAATTGTGGCAAGGATGGTATGACTGCGGGAGCACGAAGCAGAACTGGTCACATTGTATCAGCAGTCAGGAAGCAGATGGTGATTAGGAAGTGAGGCTAGGCTAGAAAATCTCAAGGCATGCTCTCCCAATTCTTCCAGTAAGTCCCCATCTCTTGAAGGTTCTACAACCTTCCCAAACAGTGTCATCAGGTGGGGACTGACTTAAGCATTCAAACACATAAGCCTATTGGGGACAATTCACATTTCAACCACAACATGCAGGAGATCCTATATTTTAATATGCTTAGATGTTTCCATATATACTTAGAAAGTGGATTAACTCGGTTAAAATAAAAATCCTGTGTAAATACCAAGAAAGACGTAATCTGACGGAGACTTGTTGGAATCCTGATTTAGGCATGAAACTTAAAATCACTTGTTCTTTGCTCCAAACACATTTTATTTAATCAAAGGTTCAGAGATGTTAGTACCCCCCAAGAAGGGCTCCCCAAACAGTACAGCACATGAAAGGTATTCCCAGCAGTTACAGTGCTCATTGAAAGTGGGCCTCCCTGCTGTCAAGGTGGAAATCCTGAGACTTTGAAGCCCTGGGACTGAAGGCCATTGCCATAACTCTTCTTTTTTTAACACCTTGATGGAGGTTAATAGTTGAAATGTATTCCACTTCAGAAAACTTCAGAACAAGCTGTAAAAAGTAATTTGCAATTTTTCTTTTCTCTATATCTTTGCTGAATGTGATGTTTAATTACTCTATAATAGCTTTTTGTTCAGGTGATTTGTTACAAAAATAGACAAGTCCTTTATCATCATTAAACATAGGGATTAGATTTTTTTTTTTTGTAAAATTAGGAATCACTTAAGTATCTTAAAAGGCTTAAAGAAAAACTGAAGAGAGCCCCCTTTTTTTTTTTTAGGTATGAAGTTTTCAACAGAATGCCTTGATATTTACAGTAAATGGATTCATTCAAATAGTGTCTATTTAGAGAGAAGTCAAGACACAGAAATATTCTTCTTTTTAAATCACCTAACAGCCATTTAAGACAAGCTTCTGGAGGGCTGCCAGCATTTCACTCTGTAATGTATATTCCCTGGGAGGGTGAGACCATGGGCGGTTTTGCTTGTGTTATTTCTGAACAGATTGGAGTATGTTTAATTTTTAACCTGTTTATTTGAGCATGATCTGCAGTCCAGCCATCCTGGTTTGGATGGTTTACCTCAAGGGGAGACCTTTTCCCTCAAACTCTCCCAGGATGCAAGCATCAGATTCTTCACTGGAGAGGAGAGACTGAAGTCTCCGGGAAGAGTCAAAGGTGTACAACTCTCTCCTCTTTGTTTTCTCTCTTCGTGGCTCCCATGTAATAACTTGTTCTCTGGAGTCAGGGCCACATTCTAAGGAAATTCTTCAAGGACAATTCTGTTTGTGGAAGTCTTGTTGATCCACAGTGTGGCAGAATTCATTTTAAATAAGCTTGTGTACTAAGGTCTTGAGTTAGGTGTTGTGGAAATGTGAAGTAATGTCTGTTTCATGGTATTACATTTTATATTGTAGTTAGAATTTAAATTTATGAACATACAGACTATTTTTCTTTGCTAAGCAGGTGAGTTGGGAAAAGTTCAGTGACTGTTTTTAGTTATAACAAAAAAGAAATATCCAGAATTTGGGAAAGGAAAAAGGAGGAATAATGATTAAGGCTAGGCTAGGAAAGAAAAGCATTATCTAATCAATGCAGCAGTTGGAACAGGAAGCTTTACCATGGATTTATCTAACACAAGCACATTAAAAATGCCTTTTATCAATTATATAATCTGATCCACAATGAATCCAAGTCACCAGAGAAAGACTTATCTCAGTGTCTTAAATGACACAAAGGAGTAATTTCTATTATGTGTATAAATAGATGACTTTGAATCATAACATGTTAAAGGTGGGTGTGATTTGGACCACATATCAGTTGCTTTCTCATTGCTGTGAAGAATTATTGGCCTAGAAGCCACAAGGAAGGGTAAGGTTTACTCTGGCTCACAGTTTCAAAGGGTAGAGTCCATATACATGGTTTCTGTCTAATGACTGCTTAGTAAACATTTCTAGAATATCAACAGTCAATAAAAAATAAAAACTAGCTGGGCACGATAGTGCACGCCTTTAATCCCAGCACTCGGGAGGCAGAGAGGTAGGAGGATCGCCGTGAGTTCAAGGCCACCCTGAGTCTACATAGTTAATTCCAGGTCAGCCTGAGCCAGAGCCAGACCCTACCTTGAAAAACAAACAAACAAACAAAAACCAAAAAACAAAAGAAACAAACAAACAAAAAAAATCAACAAAAAATGGGCTGGAGGGATGGTTTAGCAATTAAGGCATTTGCCTGCAAAGCCAAAGGACCCTGGGTTCAATTCCCCAGGACCCACGTTAGCCAGATGCCCAAGGGGATGCATGTATCTGGAGTTTGTTTGCAGAGGCTGGAAGCCCTGGCACGCCCATTCTCTCTCTGTGTCTCTTTCCCTCCCTCTTTCTCTGTCAAATAAATAAAAAATGTAAAATATAGAACATCAACAAGTCTTGTTTAGATCGAGAACTCTTCCGTGCATTACTAGAAAAGCTAAACTGAGAATAGATTTTTTTTTGAGGGGGGTATATGAGTGTCCTTTTGTAATCCTTTCAGCAGTTTCTGAGGAATGGGTGGTAATCATGTTAGAAGACCACTCTGCAGAGGGAGAAGGGCTTATAAGGGCTTTGGTATGAGGTAGACATGATTTTGAATCCAGTTTCTTTCTTTCTTTTTAAACATATTTCTTTATTTGCAAGGAATGGGGAGGGAGAGGAGAGAATGGGTATGTTAGGACCTCTAGCTGCTACAAACGAACTCCAGATGCATTTTCAACAGAATGCCAACAGATGCACCATTTTGTACATCTGGCTTTGCATGGGCACTGGGGAATTGAGTCTGAATGATTAGGTTTTGCAGGCAAGCACCTCAGCCGTTGAGCCATCTTTCCAGCCCGAATCCAGTTTCTTCACTGTGATCTTGAGCAGGTGGCCATTCATGGATTCCTCAACTATGAAATGGAACTGCATTGCCTTTCTTTCAAGGTTTCCTTGAGAATCACAGCAGGAAATACATGTGAGGTGCTTGGAGTGGAGTGACACTTGGGTAGCAGTGCTGCCTAGAGAGCCATGAGGTCTTAGGGAGGGATCCCTGTGGCTAGGGCACTGTGTTTCAGATACTGGCCTGGTTTGCCATTGGGTTGGTGGGTGAAATCTTAACTCCAGAAAGCTATCAATTGGGACTGTGGTTACTGTCTTACAAGGGTGGGTTGGTACTGTAAAGAAAGGCCAAAAGAAAGCCCTTGACTCCTTGTGAATCTGGAGGCAAAGACACCCTTAAGGATTGGTTCAGGACAGAACCCAGGGAAAGGAAAGACTCCTAAGGAGTGCCAGGAGGGGATGCTCAGCACTGAGAGCAGAATCCCCTCCAGTAGTTGCTTGTGTGCGATAAGACAGGCTGTGTGACCTATGGAGGAAGGAGGGGAATGCATGCCCACCCATTCCTCCAAGCACCAGACTACCAAATCCCAACAGTACGTTTGCTTAAAACATATACAGCATTAGTCAGATTTCATTATTATCAAAAATATCTGACAGAACAACTGAAGGAAGGGAAGATTTACTTTGATTCAAAATTTCTGATGTTTTAGCTCATGATGGGCCGGCTCTGTGGCTTTGGACTGAGGAAAGGCAGAATATCAGGATGGCAGGGACGTGTGACTGAAGAAGCAGCTTTCTTCCCGGCAGCCAGGAAGTAAGGGAGGAAGGGACGACGAGTAAACCAACACTAGTGAACTTCTTTCATTCCATTCAGGCCCCCAGCCTTCCCACATTGTCTCTGGAAATGCTCTAATCCACAGCCCTAGAGGTGTGCTTTACTAATCTCCTAGGTCCCTTGTAATCCAATCAAGTTGACAGTCAAGATAAACCATCACCGTGTATGATGCTGGTAAGACCTGCTTGTCTACAGAAGTGAAGGTCAGGACGAAGATGGCCTCCACATCTTGTGCATCCCTGGAGTCATTATTCTCCACTCCTGGATTTTCCTGAGGATAGCCCTGGTCACTTGCTTCACTACCTGTCCATTCCATTACTTGGTTGTCTATAACTAGTGTGTGAATTTCCTATTGCTGCTGTAACATGTAGTACCCCTTAACCAATACAAACTTACTAATTTGCAGATCTGGAGAAGTGCCGTCCAGAATTTCTCCAAGCTAAAGTGAAGGTGTCAGTGGGGCTGCATTCCTCTGGAGGAACTAAGGGAGAATGAATCTGTTTCCTTACCTTTTTGGAGCTTTTAGAAGCAATCTGTACTTTCTGGCTTGTGGTCTCCTTCCCCCATTGTCAAAGCCAGAAATAACATCTGTCTAACCTTTCATCATCACAACTGTCTAGGGAAAGACTCTTCACTGTGAGAGATCCATGTGCTTAGGGTACCCACCTGATATTCCACGATAATCTCTCCATCTCATCATCCTTAAGTTAACCACATCTACAACGTTATTTTGGCTATGGAGGACCCACTCTTGTGATCTTGGTAAGCATATTTGGAGGCTCCAGTGATTAGACACTGGTGTGTGTGTGTGTTGATGGGGATTGAATCTAAAGTCTTGAGCATGCTTGATAAACACTCTACCTTTGATCTACACCCTCAACCCAACGGGCATTTTAGATCTTTATCCTCACCACAGCCAGAGACAGAGTGGTTGGGTCCCCAGCTCTCCTTTGGATCTATCCTGGCTGCTTTCCTAGGAGCCCTAAGCAGGGAGAGGATGGCACACCTTTACATTTCTTTATCAGAGCCTTCGGACTTTTACTGGCCTGTAAAGACATCTCCATCATATCAGATCACACCATCCGGGGTGTCCCAAGTCAGCCAATTGCTTACTGACTACCATGCCTGGAAGATAATGGGAGTAGTGGGAGGACAGTGGAAAATGAGGGCTTTGATTATGAGGCCTGAAAACGTCCATCTAGAAATAGCCATGTTTCGGCTAGTTCCTTTGAAACTCTAAGTCAGGTACATTTTGTAACAACTGCTATAATTTGAAGTTGTCTCCAGCCACAAACTGGCTGCAGAAATGAGCTTTGTTCTCTACAGTACATTTTGCCCACCACATAGGCCCTTTAAAATAACTGATGGGCTCTGAAGAACATCCTACCGGGCACAGACTGTGGTGTATTCATCCCCGTCTGCGCCCAGCTGGAATAAGAGCTAGCTTGTCCAGGGTGCTAGAAAGGGTGTGGCGTGTGGTGCACTCCTGTTTCCAAGCACATAGAGGAAGCTGGTCTAATGGAACAGGAGGTGGAACAAAGCCCTGCCTTCCCCGCCTGGACCTAGTGCATGCCCAGAAGACACTAAGGACCTTGGGGTATTGGCTCTCTGCTTCCATAATGTTCCGAATGCAGACACTTAAGCATTGAGATGGCCTTCTAGTTCAGTGTGCTGGGGATTCTGGATACAAGCTGGAGGGTTTAAGATATGAAGAGGCAGGACTTTGGTTCTTTTATCTTTAAAAAGTCATCACTCTATCCTTCTGTTCCCACGGAGTGGCATTCGTGGGATGAAAGGATGACAACATAGCTCTGTGTTTATTAAGGGCTTTGGCTTTGGGATCAGGTAGATCCAAGTTTGAATCACAGCTGGGCCACTTAGGCAACTAGCATTGAACTACTGGTCACATTGCTTTCCTGCAGGTCTTCTTTCTTAACTCTTTCTTTTCTTAACTCTTTCTTAAAGAACCAGAGTGACAGGGTCACTTGACAAAGACCTCTGGGCACTGGCCCAATAAGGAAGCACTCAGGTAGGTTGGTAGGGGTCTGGGTTCTGCTGCCATGATAACATCTCTGTCACTACAACCTGCCACCTCTCAAATCCATTTCTTCTTCCTCTTGGGTACAGATGTGTCTCTGGATTTTTTTTGTTTGTTTGTTTCAAATGAAGTTATAGCAGGGCCACAGTTCATAGCTTGCTTCTGACTCACAGCTTGGCCACATTTGCATTGCCTTGGACAAGTGGATCAAAGAGGATGGCAAGGAAAGAGAACCCCAAACCCGCTCAACAGTGCAGGGTTCACATATGTGGGGGAAGAGGCAATCCTCACAAATGACATGCACAGCCCCTTCTAGATGAATTCCTCTGAGCAGCAGCTCCCTTCCGTGAGTAGCCATCTGTCATCTCGGCTACGAACTTTGATCCTGTTCAAAGGGCAACACTTTGATCATGAATGTTAAAGCGTTTAGGCACAGTTTTTTTCTGCCTGCCTATTTGGGAAACGTTTGTGCTTTGTGGAGACTCGGGCATGCGAGTGTTTAAAAGGCCTTACCGAACATCTTCCGCCCCACACTAGGGAACCACTTGGCAGTGGAGAGCAAACAAGAAACCTTTGTGCCTCTGTAATTACAGAGCAGTGGGCATTTTACAACTGCAGAGTGGATGTCCACCTTAATTACTGTTGAGAAGTCTGAATAAAATAATCCTCTCAAACACTGCGGATCAGGGAAATTTCAACATTTATTTCCTTCTTGTAAAAAATGATACTAGAGCCCGGAGTGGTGGCACACACCTGTAATCCCAGCACTTGGGGAGGCAGAGGTAGGAGGATCACTGAGAGTTTGAGGCTGCCCTGAGGCTACATGGAAAATTCCAGATCAGCCTGGGCTAGAGCGAGACCCTACCTTGGTAAACCAAAAAAAAAAAAAAAAAAAAAAAAAAAAAAGGAAAAATTGATACTAGATCTTAAAGCACTTTAAAGATTACTCAGTGTTAGGCCAGTACTCCCCAATATTAATATAATGTGAGCCACATATGTAATTAATTTTTTTCTCATACATTAAAATTTAAAAATCACAAGTGAAATTAATTTTAATATTTAACTTTGCCCAGTTTATTGAAGTCATTTCAGGATATGATTCCATATAAACAATTTAATGAGATGATGCAATTTTTTTTTTTTTTTTGCTCATGAAAGTTGTTGAAATCTGGTGCCTGTTTTTACAGAGAGCCAGGAGCTGCCATATTGGATATCCCAATATATGGCCCCTTGGAGAGAGGAGGAGTGGTCTTTCATTTGGGTATAGCATTGTTTTGTGCTCAGAGTGGTATCAGGTGTCATCGTGGTTCTTGGGATATGTTCATGGGATGGAGAATGAGGATTACAATTGCGAACGTTTAGGGAGCCTGTGACTCACAGAAAGGGAGTTAATCATTGCAAATGCATTCACCATGTGAAGTGAACTGTTCAGGGTGGTGTAGTTGTCATACACTGCCAGGCACAGGCTGGAGCCTTCAGGAGATGGGCCTGAACTTTCAGGCACGGCTAAGGACCTCCCAGGTTGCAGGAGGCCACTACTTCTCCAAGCCTGGCACACCTGAACTTAGGCTTTGCCCCGTGAATTTTGGCCAGTTGCCTAGGAAACTCCTTATCAGCCAGTAGTCTTCACACAGCCCAACCCCCTGAAACCCTCTTCCTGCCACTATGTAGATCACCTGACTCCCTACATGCTGGAATGAACATCCCTAGGCATAAGCTAGCAACCTTTGAATATGCCAATCCCCTTAGGCCCCTCTTCTCGCTTTCAACTGCTTATAAACCCATTTCCCTGACAAATGAAAGGAGCTGTTCACTCCAGAAAGTAATTCTTTCATCACACTCATGGCCGCTCAAGACGCTACTCTCCACGGTTGCGTGGCTGCCTTTGGGGAACCGTGGCCCGGAGGATCCAGGGACCCACATGTGGTATTTTCATGAAGTCGTTCCTGCATCACACAGTCTTGGTTTAGACTATTTTCATTACTCTACAAGAAACTCAGCAGCCCCCATGCCCTCATCTCCTCTAGCTCTTCACCTCCATTAGCCTATTTTTCAGTCCCTAGATTTACATCCTGTGGACATTTGATGTAAACGGCGTCATGTTTTATGTGGTCCATGTGACTGGTTTCTTTCCCTTAATACAGTGTTTTCAAGGTTTATCCATATTATTTTTATTCGTTTGTTTTTTATTGCCCAATAATTATATTTTATTCATTCATTAATTTTTGGACATGTGGATTCCTTATACTTGAATAATGCTACAATGAATATTTGCACACAAGGTCTTTTTTTTTTTTTGCCTGTGTGTGTGTCTGGTGTGTAGGCATGCATGTCTGTGGGTACTACACCTGTGTGCAGGTGGAAGCCAGAGGTTGATATCAGATGTCTTTCTCAATCGCTCTCCTCTTTATTTTACTGAGGCAGGGTCTCTCAGTTGAACTCAGAGCTCTCCAATTCAGTGAGTCTAGCTAGCTAGCTTGCCCTGGGGATGCCCTGTCTTGGCCCATCATGTTCTGGGATGACAAGCAGCTGCTAGGTCCACCTGACATTTATGTGGGTGCTGGGGACCCAAACTCTAGTCCTTATGCTTGAGCAGCAAGCGCCTTTACTAACTGAGCCACTGCCTCAGCGCACACATTTTTAAATTAAAAAAAAAAAAACTCATCAAACTTTGTGTGTATATGTGTGTGCGTGTGTGCATGTATGTGTGTTTAGGCACAAATGTTTCATAGAGCACGTGTGGCGGTCAGAGGACAAGTTCTAGATTGGTTCTCACTTGCCCACCTCACCTGAGGCAGGGTTTCTCGCTATGCACTTCCAGATTTTTATGTGGGGGTCTAGCGACTGAACTTGTGTATTCCAGTTTTAGTGATGAGCAGCTCACTGAGCCATCTTCTTAGCCCCCAGGTTTTTTTTAAATGTGTGTATGGTGTGCATGCACCTGTGTGCGCATGTTCAGTGTTTGGGTATGTGTATATTTGCGGACTCGTGTGGGGGTGCTTGTGAACATTTGTGCATATGCATGTGGAGGCCAAAGGTTGACATTGAGTGTTATTCATAATCCCTCTCCATCCTTTTTTTTTTTTTTTTTTTTTTTTTTTTTTGAGACAGGGTCTTCCACTAAACCCAGAGGTCACCAATCTGGGTAGACTAGCTAGCCAGTGAGTCTTAGCCATCTGTTCTTCTGTCTTCCCTGTGCTAGGATTATGGGTATGCACTGCCATGTCCAGCACTTTACGTGGGCACTGGGGACCCAGTGCAGGTTCTTGTGCTTGCTCAACGAACACTTTCCTCACTAAACATCTCCCCAAACCCATATGCAGAAGTCTTGTCTTTTTTTAAAAGTTTAATTAATTAATTAATTAATTAATTTGCAAGGAGAGAGAGAGGGAAAGAGAGAGAATGGGTGCGCCGGGGCCTCCAGGCACTGCAAATGAACCCCAGATACATGTGTCCCTTTGTACATCTGGCTTATGTGGGTACTGAGGAATTGAACGTGGGTCCTTTGGCTTTACAGGCGAGTGCCTTAACTGCTAAAAATCCCTCCAGCCCCAGAAATCTTTTAACAAATATTATTTATTTGTGGGCAGAGAGGGGGGAGGGAGAGATAGAGAAAGGGAGAGAAAAAGAGAGAGAATGGTTGCAACAGAGCCTCTTGTCACTGAAAACAAACTCTCGATGCATGTACCACTTTGTGCATCTCGCTTTACATGGGTACTGGGGAATAGAAGCCTGGGTAGTAGGCTTTGCAAGCAAGTGGTTTAACCACTTAGCAATCTCTCCAGCCCACCATCTGCACAAGTTTTTATTTTATTTTATTAAACTTTTTTTATTAGTTATGGACACACTTAGCATGGGAACAGCACATGTTGATGCCATCCTTTCCCTCATCCCTGCCCCTTTTCCGAAGGGGCCTTTCTTGTTGGGGACACAGGTTGTCCCTGTGGGGATTGTGGGTACAAGTTTTGATGGGGGCATATTTTCATGTGGAGTGACATTGTTGTATCATAGAGAAAATTTTCCTTATTTAACCATTTGAGAGCCTGCCAGACTGTTTTCCAAAGTGACTTCAGCATGTTACATTCTCATCAGCATTGTGTGATGGCCTAGCTGCTATTATCTAGCTTTCTTATGATAGCTGTAGGTCTTAGCCCATTCGTGCTATTTACAAAGAAGAGAAATTTATTTTCTTACAGTTATTTAAGGCCGAGGAGTTCAAGAGGCTTGGTTGTCTGCTGAGGGCTGACTGTTCTTTTTCCTTGTTACTGTGAGTTCTGAAAGAGCACCTCTGTGCTCACCTCTGTGTAAATGAGTTATATGCAAACATGATACATACAATTATATATAATATATATTACATGTGTGTATGTATATATAGCATTAGGCTTTGTGATATAATGGAATTCTCTACTCCAAGGATAGTCTGGAAAGACAGTTGCACAAATCCTTTGTGGAATGAGATTTCTAGTTTGCAATTTCTGTTGAGCCAATGAATATTACTGCACAGGTTTAGAAGAATCTTAAACCACTAAACGAACTTTCATTCTGTTTGAAAGGGCTCTTAGAAGGGTGTGCTCTGTGAAAACACTTGCAGCTTCACAAGAATGAAACCGTCTTGAGATAGAGCCCATCCACAACTGCAGAGATCATTAGCAAAGCGCCTTCAGCTCCGAGATGCCTGTCTGCTTGTAGGGGAGCCCAGCCCCGGGTGCACTCTAGCCATGTACAGTCATGATGTGGGCGATGGAGGGAGACAGGAGCGAATTAGCTTATCATGCAAGTGGTTACCCTAGTAAATGTGTTGTCAGTGGTGAGGAGGTGGCTAAGTGAGTACTTGCTGTGCAAGCACGAAGACCTGAGTTAGGACCCCCAGCACTCATAAAAATCTGGGTGTAGTTGCATGCACTTGTATAATCCCAGCACTGGGGAGACAGAGGCAGGAAGATCCCTACGACTTGCTGGCTGGTTCATCTAGATGAATTAGTTCAGTGTCTCAAAAAAAAAATATGGTGGAGAGTGACTGAGAAAAACACTTGACATTGATCTCTGGCTGTACATGCACACACACACATTTGCTTAAACACACACACACACACACATGCATACACACACACACACACCATGCACAGGAAACATACTGCCTTCTAGAAGAAAGGTCTGTGCTCTGAAAGATTCATGGACAGTTAATAGTTTAGATTTGATGACTTGCTTCCAACACTTCTGAAAAATGCTCCCGTGCATGTGAGATAGAGTGTGGGATGATGCACAT
Source organism: Dipus sagitta (assembly GCA_036346955.1). Lineage (NCBI taxonomy): Eukaryota > Metazoa > Chordata > Mammalia > Rodentia > Dipodidae > Dipus > Dipus sagitta. The sequence continues at coordinate 18,793,356 of CM070770.1, forward strand.
GGATTTCAATGCTTGTTTATGTGGTAAATATGGATTCTGCTTTCAGAGAAGTGCACGTGCACGCACGCACGCACACACACACACACACACACACACACACTTCAAAGGAATGAACAATTTCTTGCTAGAGATGTTTCCTCATCTCTTTTCCTTGGGTTACGTTATGTTATTTCATGCTGGGGCTTGCGGGCATGGGAGCAACTTTGATTTTAGGGTTCATGCAAGTGAACTTTATTCATCCCAATATGCTAGTTTCTGGAGTGTCAATGAATTTTGTTAACCTAATGAAACCTGAAATATACTTTCTTACCAATGTTTATTCATTGTACCTGCATCTGGCCAGGCCTGGTGGCATAGGCCTATAATTGCAGTTACTCAGGAGGTTAAGGCAGGAGAACGATGAGTTAATGGCCTCCTGGGATACAGAGTGAGTTCAAGACCCACCTGAAGTATATACTGAGATCCTGTCTTAAAATAAATATGGTAGGGACGAAGGACAAATGGCTCAGTGGTTAAGTATGCTTTTTGTGCAAGCACGAGGGCCTGAGGGGCCCTGACAACACAAGAGTTAGAATCTCTAGATTCTCTATGAACAGTTTGGCATTGCCATACATAGCTGTCGTCCCAGTCCCCCAGGGGAGCAGAGACATGACAATTATTTGAGCCCTTGGGTTTCAGAATCAGTAGAGACTGGGGCACAAACAATAAGACCAACTGAAAGAGTGATGGAACAGGATACCCAGCGTTCCACACCAGCAAACATGGGCAAGAGCCCCCTTCTCCCCAGGACAGGTGAGTCATATGGGTTACCACACCACACCATACACATGTATATACACATACACACACACAATTACCAAAAAATTGTGGGGGCTTCATATGGTAGCACTTGCCTCACATATGCATAACTCTAGGTTTGATCTCCAGAACAATGAATGAATGAATGAATAACTGCATCCATAAACTGACTTCTGTATGCCAGGCTCTGGCTAAGCCTTCATACAGGATCTTACCTAATGGTCACAACCGCCCCAGACCTCTGTTGTCCTGGTATACAGTTGAAGATGCTGAGGTTTAGAAGCCATATGGAACATTACCAGTAGGGGATCTGGATCCAGCCCCTTGACTCCACAGCCCATCTGTGCTGTGCACAGCCTGCACTCATTACCTGTTCCTCGGACTTTTCCTGTTTACCACCTTGAGAATCCTCTTTTTCATGAATTCTCTTAGGAATGCAACTGGTGTATGTGGCAGGGCTGGGGGTGGAGGTGCACATATATCCGAGGCTTTCTCATCTTTCCTTGTTCTTGTATTATTCTTCTTTTCTTTCTTTTTTTAAAAAGGCTCTCCTTTTTACAAAAATATTTATTTATTTGCAAGGAGATAGAGGGGGGAGGGATGTATGTACCAGAGCCACTAGCCACCGCAAATGAACTCCAGATGCATGCACCACTTCGTGCATCTGGCTTTATGTGGGTACCTGGAATGGAACTTGTGACATTAGACATTGTAGGCAAATGCCTTAGCTGCTGAGCCACCTCTGCAGTTCTATTTGCCTTTTACTTAATTCTGATTTTGGAATTCACACCTTTTCCTATAGCCTTTCCTCACATCATTGACTAATCCTAATCTTTTGTCATAAACTATGGAAATAGTTACTATGTGTATGTGTGAGTGTGTGTGTTGAAGGGTGGGATTGTTATATGTAGTGCGATGTATGATAGATAGATGTGTGTCCCCCAAGTGTATTTCCTTAAGACAAAGTTTTTCTCTCTCAACCCAGAGCTGCCACTTTCCATCATCAAGCCCCCAAGGTTCCTTGATCTCCATCTCCCATATGACTGGGGTTACAGACGTGCATGGCCACACCCAGCACTTTAACATGAGTGCTGGGGAATCAAATTCAGGCAGTATCAGGCCCAGTTAGGCCCTCATGCTCAAGTGGCAAGTACTATAACTTGCTGACCCATCTCACCAGCCCTGGCTACTTTCTTTTGCCTTTAATTTTTTGTTAAATTATTTTTATTTGAGAGAGAGACAGAAAGAGAAAAAGAGAGAATGGGTGCCCCATGACCTTCAGTCTTCTATGAACAGAGTCCAGATGTGTGCACCCCCTTGTGCGCATATGCAATATTGTGCCCTTGCATTAATGTGTGTCTGGCTATGTGGGACCTGGAGATTTGAGCATGAGTTCTTAGGCTTCTCAGGCAAGTGCCTTAACTCCAGCCCCTTTAAAAATTTTTATTGACAACTTCCATAAACACAGCCAATATATCATGATCACAATCCCCTCCTACCACCTTCCCTTATCTGCCTCAAAATACCCCCTCCACAGTATTCCTTCTTCTTTCTAATGCCTTTATTTATTTATTTTAAAAAGAATATCTTATTTATTTACTTATTTGAGAGAGAGAGAAAGGGGCACAGAGGGGCAGAGAGAGAGAGAGAAAGAGAGAGAGTGGGCACTCCAGGGCCTCCAGCCATTGCAAATGAACGCCAGATGCATGTGCTCCCTTGTGCATCTGGCTTATGTGGGTCCTGGGGAATCAAATTTGGGTCCTTTGTAGGCAAATGTCTTAACTACTAAGCCATCTATCCAGCTCATCTTTGTTTTTAACACCAGCTTTTTTTAAAAAAATGAGTCAGACTTAATGCCTTTTTGTCTTTATAACCCATCTCCAAGGCTGTCTGGTGCCACATCAACACAGCAATGTAAAAGGATAAACAGTGTTCATAATGATACCCTAATATAGTGTCTATAATTAATATAATTGATATCTAAACAAATTTAATTCCTGTAGTTATTAACTAAGCATATTCATTAGTTTATATGTCCAAGGTAGTACAATAGATAATATTAATTCCACCTTTGTAAATGTAGAAAGTTAGTCAACAGCAAACTTTGATACCTTGCTGGATGTCAAAAGTTTGTGAGGAGGCAATGAAAGATTCAGTTTCAGGAGTGTTTACTTTTAAGTGACCACACTGTCCATTTTTCCATATGGACTGCCCAGCAAGCAGGAGTGTATATACATAGTCGGTGTCTTGTGCAATTGGACCCAAAATCCACAGATAGTAAAGTTATAGAAAAAATGTGGCTGGAAGGTTTAGGAACATGGGGATTATCACAATCTCCCGAACACATTGTGTCGGGTTCCTTCCTAAGATGCTTCAGAAGGAGGGAGGCATGCCCACTTGTTCACCGTCTTCTCTGTGTCTATGGGCCAGGCCTCCATCGAGAGACAGTTAGCAGGGTGTTCACCTTTGGGCTCACCTTTGAGCTTTGAATGCTTCTGTCCAGTCCCCACTCTCTTTCTTATGACCTTTGACAACTTCAGTTAATCTCTTTGGGCCCATGCTTCCATACCTGCAAAAGAATATATACTAAAGATATCTTTCAGAGTGATTGGGAACATTTACTTAGTCTATATAAAGAACTTAAAATAGCACCAGGTATAAGAAAAGCTTGAACAACATTAATATTAATATGTACCTAGTACTCTAATATTGGAACTACAAGAGACAAGATCCTTTGGCATCATGGAATTTTAAAATTTATTTTTATTTTTTGCTTTTGGAGGTAGGGCTTCACTCTAGCTCAGGCTGACCTGGAATTTACTATGTAGTCTCAGGGTGGCCTCAAATTCATGGCGATCCTCCTACCTCTGCCTCCTGAGTGCTGGGATTAAAGGCATGCGCCACCACGCATGGCTGCATCATGGTGTTTTCCACTTAGTTGGGAAGGAAGAGAATGCAATAAATTGACAGATGTATTTGAGTGCTCCAGGAGATAGGCAGGTATTTGGGAACACAGAGCAGAGTGCCATTATAGAACTTCAGGATGGGCGCAAAGAGCAGACATTTTCTTGTTGAATCCTCTACTAAACACTTCAAGCTTCAGCGTTGTGCCCAACTTTATTCAGGTACTTTATAGTAGAGACAAACTAGGACCCTCACCTCCTGAAACGGAGGCCAAACGAGACTGCGTCACATCACCAGTCTCCTCCTGCGAGACTCGACTGGTTTCATGATGATCATTAATGCTCGATTGTTCAGGACAGCTTCTCAGAACTCAGACTTAAATTGTCTGTGGCTCCTGGGAGCTCTCCTGATAGTCATTTGTGCTAAGCCATCAGAATAATGATGATGATGACCATTGTCTTCTGTTTACAGTTGTCCATCCTGGTAACCATCACCTGGTAGGGAGAAAGACCGATTCTTCTGGACATTCTGCAAATACTGTTTGAAGTTAGGAGACTAGGTAACCAATCTGGTAAAAACCTGGATCTCCCAGACCTGGCTGAGAAATACATCTGTAATGAAATTAATCAGCAGAAGTGTGTGCTGGGGATAGGTGGATGAGGGGATCAGGAATTGATTCAGCAAGTCACTATAACCTTAAAGGTTTGGGTTGGCTTATAATTTATCTGTAAGGGGAAAAGTACTTTACCACGGAGATAATATCTTGGGATAAATTCAAAATCATAGGTTGTATTATGTATTATGGATGTGTTTGTGGATGTATGTGAATTGCTGGGAGTGAAATTTTTTCTGTGAATATAATTTCGTTTAGATAAGATGACAAATACACTATATACAATAAGAGCCCATTTGATATAATGAATGTAATTTTAAACTTAACACCACCATATTTTAGAACTGGAAGGGACCTTGGATATCACCTAGTACAAATGATTTTGCAGATGGAGGTACTGAATTCCGGAGAATGTAGTGGCTTTTCCTGCAGTGTGAACTAGAGCTCCTATATGTAAATTGCTGTGTTTGGATTCGTTTTCAAATATCAGGTGTGTTATCCACAGGTTCATGTTTAGTATTTTACCAATAGTAGTTTTCTGTCATTGGTCATCAGAGCTTTAATGGGATTTCTGCTGGTGTATGGGCCGCCCCTTTAGCTTTGCATAAGTGGATACTTAATAAAATGCTACATGATTCCCAATTAATACTCAACCATGTAAGCTGAGGCAAGTGAGATTGATGCTGTTCGATAGCTTCTTTTGTTTGTGCTATTGATATCCCAGAGCTTCTCAGTCAGCGGGTTCCAAAGAATTCAGAGAAAGTCTTGTATGCCATTCCGTTCAAAGAAAAAAAAAAACATTGGTTGCTAGAGAGATTGAGTTTAATATAGTTTCATATCATGGAGATTTTAATAACGCAGTCTAAAGTATTTGTACATGAATTCATTAAGCCCAGATTAGTCTTATTATAATTACTCAAAAAGTAATTCAATTGAGGAGAAAACATCCTAAATAGATATAAAATACACTGTTAGCTGGGAAGCCATACTGTTTTACTTTATCAGCTCCATAAAGTACTCGTGGACTTGAACATAACTTTCACAGTACACAGAATGCAATCATAAAAAGAAGTATTATTCCGAAGTCTATTTTTTTTTATGTTCCTTCAGTAGTTAAGAGCTTTATCCCTCAGTGGTAGGAGTGAGATATACTAGGGACAGGATGCCATAAAATGTTAGAGACTTTTACTAGCTCCTGTTCCTTGCATCGCCTACCCAATGGTTGGTGCAGGCTGATGAGTTACCAGCCTAGGGCCCAAGATTGATGCTGGTTGTACATTGCCTAGAAAATGTAACTGGAAGATACTTCAGGGCATTTTTATTATATTTTTTTCTTATCTACGCATAAAAGACATTCACTGAGCACTGAGTGCCTGCACACGTACCAGAGTGGCAGGCAAAATGTTGGTCTTAATTTCTAATATGATAAAAAGGTATGACAAGGCCATGGGCAAGGAAAATGATAGAAATTTCCATGTCTGCATCCAAAACAACACATAGGAAAAAGAGTGAGATAAAGGCCTTCCATTATCAAAAGGTGGGGTTTGTTTTTGGTACCAGAGACTTTCTGGTAACTCCTTTCAGTTTTTGCCAAAACTCACCAAGGCTGTGTTCAGTTTGAGTGTGTCAGGAAGAAATGGGAGGGTTATGGGTATTGGCTGCGTGGCTTATGGGCCTGCCAGAACTGTCTGGCATCGGCGACACTGAAAACTAATCGCAATCTGTGTGGTGCCACTGAGGCCAACTGGGTCCTGTGGAGGAGAGCGTGACTCTGGCCATATTCCAGCGGGTGACAGACCTGGGTAAGACAGGAAGGGACTGTGCTTCAGTGGCTTGTACTCAAACTTCATTTTATGCAATAAAACAGTTAGACCTTTTTCTCAGGCAAATTCTTCTTAGTACCCCTTCTCAGGAACAGAGTAGTTCTCATGGAAACACTGTCAATTCAGTTGTCCTGTGCAGTTCCTCCCTGGTTTGACCTTTAGTCAACAGGGAGTGTGTCCCAACAAGGAGCCCTTTAAATGGAGGGGGGCAGAGCAGGCAGACAAGGCCAAAGGGGTGAATGGTACCAAAAACAAGTGCCAGGTCCTGGGTTTCTGGAACCTTCAAGTTCTAGGCATGAATCTTCCTCCCATGGCATTTGGAATACGATGTCATTGGATGTCTTATCTCAAAGCCTGAGTATAACTCCATTTATAAGTAATATTTGAGAATTGCCTTGAGTTTCTTGATATCATATCCAGGATGATACACAAGAAATAAAATGATTTTTTTCAAGCAGTAGATAATAAAATATGTAATCACTTGAACAATAGCTTATAGAAAACCTTCCATATACCAGCCATTTTGCACTCATTCAGTCCCCATGACAATTTATGAGGTTTCTTAAACTTTAGAGCTCGTTTTTGAACGTTGAGGCCTTCTGGATTCAAACTGTTCCTACCTCTTAACCAAAATCCCAGACCTGGAGATGCTAAGAAGCAACACCATACACTCAGATACAAGATCTGCTTTGACTTCAGGACCTAAGCCTTTCACTGCTCTGCCTGTTTATTATAATACAGCACTGACTTTCACTTATCAAAGTGCATACCAAACACCAGCTATCAGATGCTGAGAGCTTTCTGCATGTGATTCTCACTGTCCTCACAGTAACTCTGAAAGTCGGGCCTTCTTGCCTTCATTTTACAAATGAGGACATGGACACTCAAAGAATTGAACAGCCAGTCCAGAAGAACTAGGAGTATAACTTACCCAGGACTCAACTTAGTTTTATTTGACCATAAAGTCCACATGCTGTGTTGATTATCCAATGTGACCCCTCATGATTTTCCTATGATAGGGAAAAAACTGCCCTCTCCATCTTACAGTTGAGAGCATAGGATATGAGAGATTAAGTTAATACCTTGGATTTCTACTGGTAAAGGGCTGGGACTTGATGCTAGGTTGTTGAGACGCAGTGGCCAACATCGTAGTGATCTGACACAAGATCACAGGAGGTGGAGGGAGGAGAGGAGTTCACCTTGTCCTCTTTGGGAAGTTCACATGCATATTGATCTCAGTTTTGCCAGCCTTTCTAGAATATTGATAGTCAGAATGGAGACGTTGATGGACCTCCATTTTACAGGGATTGGTAGAAGAATATTGGCTGAATTTGTTACTGTTTATGTCCACAGGCAGAGATTGCTGGGTGTGGAGAGTGGGTGAGTGGGGACAGCTCAGCTGGTCATGACAGTGACTTTGGTTGTGGTGAACCTGACTCTTTGTGTAGGCTGCATTTATTCCAGTCGTTTGCTGTCCCTTTCTTAGCCTTGGTTAGTTGGGTCCAAATAACATTTACAATGCTTTACTGTAAAAGCACTTGTACTTGAAAAAGACTTTTCTTTCAGGAGCTCAAACCACAGGAGAACTCGTAAGACAGCTGTCTCCCCAGGTGAGACTCCTTAAATGGGAGTTAAGTGCATGCATTTTCAAGAAACTAAACTCCCCTCATATATAATTTAACCTAGAAAAGAAAGCAAAATTGAGAGAGTTGTATGATTACATTGTTTGAGAACTAGTAACTTTACCTTACATGCACACTTTCTCTCTCTGGCATATCTTGAATGCTGTGGGGTGTGGGTTAAGTATGATATTGTAATAACAGTGAGGTTTCTCTACCCACAGTTATGGAGTGTGGATTGAAATAGTAAATTATTCCTAGAGCCAACCGAATGGGCAATAAGACTGCCATCTACTTCTTCTCATAAAACAAAGCAATAGATAAATAAAGGAGAGCCAACTCACTTAACCCGCGTGGCTCTCTGCACTGCTAATTATTAACCCCGGGCACAAGACAGGGGTTCACCCAGAGTGTAGTTAAATCATTTTTAATCGAGGTAAACACAAGCCATGTGGATGAGCGGCTCTCAAGAAAATTTTTAATCAGCAACGTTTAGGACTCACCCAGCCTAATTGCCATAACTTATTAATAATAATAAATAATCTAGTCTTTTTATGGCCAGGGTCTCTGGGGGACTGAGTGCATTAAAGATCTCCAGGGTGTGAATCTCTCTGTAGCTGTGGGGGAAGGGCTCCCATCTCGTTGCTCATTCCTAACTGAAGAAATTGGACTTCAAGGCGAAGAATGGCATATCTGCCATCCCCCTTTCTCGTTTTCTTCTTCCCACATCTGAATCACCAACTTACACACGGCCTTTCATCTATCTCAAGGACCAGAAGGGCTCCAGGGGCTGGGGGCCGGGGGCTGGGGAACAAGCTTTCTTTGTTCACATGAGTGATGGGGGTAGAGGGGCTCCTCCCTGGGGAAGTGAGTCTGAGCAGCGCTTTCTCTCAAGGAGCTCATTTCCTCTGCACCAATGTCCCTGGCGTCCTTTGGGTTCAATCTGATTGTGGCTGGAGTGATCATTGGCAAACCCTGGCTCTGTATTTGATTCTGATTCCTGTATGGGTAGGAAAGATGGCACTATCTTATCCTTCGAGTAAGTCTCCTTGACACACAGGAAATTTTCTGAACTTTCCAAGCTTCATCTTCCCAACACCAGGGCATGGATAGTAGGAAACACAAGGAACTGGGAGTTCAGGGGCTGAAAACGGACTCCTCAATAATTCCTTGTGGTTGGTTAGACTGAAAGGGAAATCCCACTCACATTCTGGGCCCTTTAATTTTTATAAGTGACTACTTCTGATAGTTGATGACATGCTGACTGGGGACAGGCACACTAGAGCAGATACTGGCATGACTTTTTTTTTTGTTTATCTTCTCTATGCTCCCCAGTTTTGAGCTAAGCAGCTACTTTTCCCTCCCTCACTTTCCATTCTGTCTGTGAATCATTTGGGCCCATTTCCATCTGGAAATGTGCATTTCTTTTCAAGACAGTGCCCAGACCATTATTATACAGAGTGAAAAGCTAAATGATGCTAAGAATGGAGTGATTTATATCACAGTCTGCAAAAGACATAAATGTAGAGTGTAAATTACAAGACAACTCATGTGCAAAATTGTTGCAATATTTATACCAGTGTTTATTAAAATTTACATTTGAATGAAAAGGTGCAAAATGAAAATAAGACTGAAAAAGCATTTGAAAAACAACAACAACAACAACAAAAACAACCCAAAGTAGCTGCTATAAAAGTGAAGATTGCAGTGGGACGGAAGGTGTGAACAGTGCTCCATTCACATTGCACGCTCACGTGTGACATACACAATAGAAGTGCGTGGAATAAGGTCACTAACCCCCCGCCTGAATTTCCTTCATCCTGATCCACTGATACTGTCCAGTGATTCAAATCAATACTGAATTTCAAAGGAAGTGTTTCTTGTCGAAAACCCCGGAGTAGAGGCTGAGGATTCTGGACGGATGTCGAGACTGGATCCGTATTTGAAAGACTAATCTTATTTCCCTGATGTTTTCAAGATTGGAAATTTTTGTCTGTATTCATTAGAGGGGAATGATAAATCTCTAATTTGTACTTTGCTAATAATAGTAATGAGCTTTTGTGCTTCGTTAAGGTTAAACGAGTCTCATGTAGTTCTGGCTCAGCCTGGAACTCCATGTGTGACCTTGGAAGAGCTTTCTAATTTACCCTGGACTCAGTTTCTTCATCTGTGCCACACGGGGGTCAGACTAGATAAGTGAGACAGCAAGTGGGCTTTCCCTCCCTTCTGGATAGTGATGCGTCATGCCATACAGTCAAGACCCAAGAAGGTAATTAAGACCCACCGCTCTTATCCTTGGGAGCTCGGGGGCTACATAAATAACTAATTATGCTATGAGCTATAATTGCAACACGCATAGATTACTCTAGGAGAGCAGGGGCGGAAGTAGTAAGTTCCCTCTCTGTGGGGATAGACTTCGCAGCAACTCTGACATTTGAAGGTTGGGTAGCAGGGCTCCTCCAGGTGTGTAGGCTGGTCACAGGATGGGAGTTCAGACTGTAGGGCCAGGATACAAACACAGGTGGAAGTTGTGTGTCGAGGGAGCTGCCTACAGTCTTGTTGTCTGTCTCTGGGTGGTGGCAGCCCATTGCTGGGTAGGGACTTGTACTAAAGATGAATTACCAAGGCTAGAGAATGCTGTGACATGTACAGTCAATCCTCGGTTATAAATAAGAGATCTGTTCTTGCCAGAATCTGCACATGTTCAGGTTCCTTATATCAAACAGGATTTGCATGTAATCTCTGCATATCTTTTTTCTATATGTTAAATCATTTCTAGATTGCTTATAATATCATGCAAGGTAGGTACTTTATAAATAGTTGTGATGATACATTACTTAGGGAATAATGATGAGAAAAATTTATGTACAAACATAAGTTGTTTTTTTTTTTTAAATTTCAATCTGTGGTTGGGTGAATCTACAGAAGAGGAAGCCGCTAATACTGGGGGCTGGCTGAATATATGTATTTAGTGCATTTATATCACAGTTCACGTTCTTGAGTGTGGGAGAAAGGAGAGGGTGTTTCTGCCAACTTCCTGGGACTTGTGAGCTTACAGTCTTTCAGTTAAGACACAACACCTGGCCTGAGACAACCCGGAGAGGGGTATGTGTGCCCAGGTGGAGTGATATCTGTAGTCATTAAGTCTCGGTTCACATAGCAGTTATATGTTTGATCTGCAACCATAGCCCCTTGTTCTTTGACACCTGGAGGGGCTGATGTTTATGTGATGGCTGAAGCGAAGTTAGAGGATGATAATCGAGTTCTTAGTTTGTAAAATGAAAATAAATTTAGTTTTAAATGTAAGTCATGTTCATTGTTAAAGATTAAAATAATCCATAAATCTTATATACAGTTGTTTTAAAAATTTCCCTTCTCCTGAACATAAACAGTATTTTTGTGAACATGGTCACAAATCTCCCCTCATGTAGTTATACACACACACACAGGTACATAAATGTACTCAGGATATGTTCCATTTGGGTATCTGTTATTCTCATTTAAAAAAATCAGTTTTACCGTTATAAACAGCCTTTGTAAATTTCTTTTTGTCATTGTTCAGTGTGTATATTTTTTTTTGTTTATTTATTTATTTGAGAGTGACAGATAGAAGGAGGCAGAGAGAGAGAGAGAGAGAGAGAATGGGCGCGCCAGAGCTTCCAGCCTCTGTAGATGAACTCCAGATGCATGTGCCCCCTTGTGCATCTGGCTAACATGGGTCCTGGGGAATTGAGCCTCGAACCGGGGTCCTTAGGCTTCACAGGCAAGCGCTTAACTGCTAAGCCATCTGTCCAGCCCCAGTGTGTATATTTTATAATTTGTGTGTATGATGTTTGTGATTACAGACACGTGTGTGTGTGGAAGTCAGAGAACAGCTTCCTGGAACTGACCCTTGCCTTCTACCTTATTTGAGGCAGGGTCTCTAGTTCTCTACCCCTGTACTTATCCACAAGCTTTCAGGAAGCGCTCCTGTCTCCAAGTTATTGTGCTAAGACACCACAGCTTCCAGCTTTTACATGACACCTGGGCATTCAAACTTAGGGACTTAAGATTGTGAGTCAAGTACGCTATCCAATGAGCCATATCCCCAGCCTTGTAAATTTCCAATACAACTTTAGTTACTTCATTGGATTAAAGCCCTGCAAGTAGTATTGCTGAGTTAAGGAATGCATATTTTCATTCTTGTACATATTGTCAAACTATTTTCTAGAAGCTTCTTGTCTTTCTGTAATCCTACCAGTGGGGCAGGTCCTGGCTCCTGTCTGGTTGGTGCAGTACATGTTTCTATCAATGCTGTCTCTATCTTGAAGCTATATGTGAGAAAGTTATGAGCAGATGAGAAGCTTTGGGGATGGTTGGGAGGCAGGGGAAGCATGGCTTATTCATGTAGAGATAGCAAGGAGGGCAAAAAGATGTTCAGCATGATCCCTAGTTGCCAACACTGAATGCAGCTGAAGACTCACCAACTCGGGAATGGAGAAGTAGTTTATGGTGCAGTCAACCAGTAGAATTTGATGTAGCAGTGAGAAAGAATGACCTACTGTGTATTAGAGTATGAGTAACTTCGGTATTACTGTTGAGCGGAGAGGCCATACTTAGAAAAAAACGGTCCATTAATCCATGTGTACAAAAATCAAAGACAGGCACAGTGTTCTTACGGCATTAGAAGCCATGCTAGTGGTTATCTTCAATATAATATGAGAGTGTGTTTGTGTATGAATGGGTGCACTAGGGCTGCTAACCACTGCAATTGAACTCCAGGTTCATGTGCCACCTTGTGTCTCTGGCTTACGTGGGTACTGGGGAATCAAACCTGGGTCCTTAAGCTTTGCAGACAAGCGCCTTAACCACTAAGTCATCTACCCAGCCCTGTTTGTGTGTTTTTGTTAGCAGTGGTTTACTAATGCCAAATGAAGTCCTTGGCATAAAGTCTTCTCTCAAATATTTTTTCAAAAATATGCCAATGCTTTTCACCTTTCTCATAGACTTCAACCTAGAATTTACTGTGAAGTCATAATGTTCTAATGACTCGCGGGTTAAGATGAGGGGAACTTCATAGGTGTTTTGTTTATATTATATAAATATGGAACTATGCTCATCGACCCTCTATCCGTTTAGTCCTTCTGAGCTGGAGTGTTGTCTTTCTTGTTCATAACTTAATCCGGTGGTTTAGTTGTACTGACAAGGGTGGTTTTAGAATCTTCTCCACTTCATTTCAGTCTTCAATTCCTGTTTGCTCCTTTGTGGCTTAAAAAGTTTTATTTGGAAAAAATATATTTTAAAGTTTTATTTATTTAATCGGGTGGGAGCAGATAGAGAGAGAATGGGCACACCAGGGCTTTTAGCTACTGCAAACGAACTCCAGACACATGTACCACCTTGTGCATCAGGTTTATTTGGTTACTGGGGAATTGAACCTATGACTCTAGGCTTCACAGACAAGCACCTTAACCATTAAGCAGTCACTTCAGCCCCTGAAAATAACTATACATATATATTTTTTTTTTTTAATTTTTTGTTTATTTTTACTTATTTGAGAGTGACAGGCAGAGAGAAAGAGGCAGATAGAGAGAGAGAGAGAGAGAGAGAATGGGCACGCCAGGGCCTCCAGCCACTGCAAACGAACTTCAGACACGTGCGCCCCCTTGTGCATCTGGCTAACGTGGGTCCTGGGGAATCGAGCCTTGAACCGGGGTCCTTAGGCTTCACAGGCAAGAGCTTAACTGCTAAGCCATCTCTCCAGCCCATATATATATATTTTTTTGAGGTAGGGTTTCACTCTAGCTCAGGCTCTCCTAGAATTAACTATGTAGTCTCATGGTGGCCTCAGACTCGCGGCAATCCTCCTACCTCTAACTCCCAAATGCTGGGATTAAAGGTGTGTGCCACCATGCCTGACTCTGAAAATATATTTTAAGAAATTATTTATTTATTTGAGTAAAGACAGAGAGAAAGAGGCAGAGAGAAAGAGGGTGAGTATGGGCACTCCAGGGCCTTCTGTCACTAAAAATGAACTACAGATGCCTGATCCACTTTCTGTATTTGGCTTTATGTGTGTAATGGGGAATCAAGCCTGGGACATCAGGCTTTGCAAGCAAATGCCTTCAACCTCTGAGCCATCTCTCCAGCCCATTTATTGTGGCTTTGAATGAGTTACTTAGCTTTCTGGAGACTCAGTTTCCCCCATCTATAAAATAAGAATGATAATAAAACAATTTATTTTAACTTTTATTGACATTTTTCATACATTTACATAATACATTTTTTAAAAAAATTAATTTTATTTATTTATTTTAGAGAAGGATATACAGAAAGAAAGGAGAGAGAAGGGGCATGCCAGGGCCTCCAGCCACTGCAAATGAACGTGAGATGCATGTGCCACCATGTTTAGCTGGCTTACATGGGTACTGGGGAATCGAATCTGGGTCCATAGGCTTTGTAGGCAAACACCTTAACCACAAAGCCATCTCTCCAGCCCCCTACATAATATATTTTGATAATAATTCCTTCCCATTACATTCTTTCATTCCCCCCTATGCCCTTCCATGCAACTCTTTCTTCTTTCCAAGTAGTACCTCTTCTTTGATTTCTGTTTTGTTTTAGTTTTGCCCTTCTCCATTATCCACAACAAAACATGTTAGTGGGCGCAATGTTATTCAGATCTTGTGCTGGTAATGACAGCCACTGTCGGGTTATGAATATGAGGGTCACTCACTTCGTGTCTGGAAGATCGTGTAGAACCTACCTTGTAAGGCTATTGTGAAAGCAGCACCATTACATTCTTAACAACCAGTTTTTCTACTTATATATCCTGGACCCTTAAAACATATCATATGCAATGTTTAGTGTTCCCAGTGGTCTTATCTGTGTTGTAGATTAGGGAAGTGTCAGTCACAGAGTTTGTAAGCATTGAGCCAGGATTTAGACTCAGATGGTCTCCGTCCACAGCCTGAGCGCATGACCACTTGGAAAGAGTGCTTATTAGCAAAGTCTGTGCATTAGCTGATTGTCACACGGTCCTTTTCACCATCACTAATATATTTTTTTTCTCTCTCTCCCCTCTTCTCTCTGCCACCTTTTCTTCTTCCTGCAGATGTTTTCCAGCAAGGTGAGTCCCACTGTCTCTCGTTGCTCTTCTTTTCGCTGTGTTCTTTTGGGCTGCAGAACTTTGTCTTCTGAGCACATGTCAATGGACTTTAAGGGGTGCTGTGAGGATGGAGCTGAAGTGCCATCACGTTCTACGGGCCTCTGCTTCTTCCTCCGAGCCATGCAGGGGATGAAGGTGGGGACTGAACAGCTGGGGCAGGAAGAAAGGGGAGGGAAGTAGAGGGGGGCCTGGCGGGGGGCTGGGCGACTGGGAGACTGGTGGGCCCAGTGAAGAGCAGGTCTTTCTGGAGAGGACTCTGCTTCACGGCCTCTTGTCCCCTAGGTACCTTGCGCAGAGCAGCTGCTCCGTGCAGAGTGTTCTGTGACAGTGCCAGCGCAGCTTTCTGTGCCTAGCAAACACGTCACTGTCATGGAGGTTTGGCAAGAGAAAGCTGGCTGGCCACTTGGTGCCCACCAACCCAGCCATGCCACACGACTCATCCAGCTGAATCTGGTGAGGGTGAGCAGTGCCAAGGTCGTGTGCTCTGGCAAGCTGGGCACCGGAGCCTTACTCAGCAGTGTGCCTTCCTGCCATGCTGTAGTGCCCACTCAGGATGCACAGCCAGGGCGCTCCTCTGAAGAAGATTGGCAATTTCTGGGTCATGACTTGTTGGAACCTCCTATGCATGTGATGAGGGAATTTAGTTTTTCATTCCACTTGGGTGACAGTGTCAGGGTTTCACTGTTTGTATTCAAGCTGGAAAACATGTCTGTGATACTTGTCTGCTGAATCTTTCTGGAACCTGAGGCTGGTTTCAGTAAAAGAGACTAGTTAAAACACACACACACACACACACACACACACACACACACACACATTCAGGCACTCCACAAATAGCTTTCAAATACCCTTAGATGGTGGATATTTTCACAACTGTTATTTCACCCCAAACATGATCATGTTTTACAGAGAATATCTGCTCTGTGATAGAAGCAAGGTTGTGGGTAACAATGAGGGCTTTGTTGTGTTGTCTTGCAAAGAGTCTGGAGTCATAGACCTACTTGTATAAATAATTCATAAATCCCAACAAGCTCTAAGTAATAAGTTCCATTTGGCTAGAGACTAAGAGATGAGCAAAATTGAAAAGGTGTCAGGACTGTTGGTGTAATGAAAGTGCTGCTGTCGGGGCCGTTGCTGCACCGAGTCTCCTCCTTGACAAATTGGGGGTTTAGTGAGCTACTCATGGAAAATGTACATATTTTTTTCTATGAACTGTAAAAGCCACCCAAACTCCAATGGTATTTCCGTCCTTGCAACACAAAATGCTTACGTTGTGGGGAGTCTTTCTGGAACATGTGTCCTGAGGCTCCTGACAGAGAGGAAGGGGGAGAACCTTCTCCTACATGTAACAGTGAGCACCATGATTGGTATAAAAAAATGCTTCTCAGGCTGCCGTGTCAGCTTTCACCTTTTTTTCATCAGTCACACCATTCACTTTGATGGGGTTTGCTTGTCAGTGGCAATGACATGCACAGCAAAAGTTGTAATCATCCACAAATCACTGGCTATTGAGACTTAATAGCGTCTGCCAGAGACGGAAGCCAATAGCCAATAGCTACCTGTTGCCCCATGTGACGGTGGGTGGATAGTGGCTTCCTTAGAACATAGTGCTAGGATTTTGAATGGAGATATTTGAACTCACCTTTGTGAATTACTTACGTGTATCTGATCTTAGAAAACTGTTCTGTATGGAGACACCCTTTCCGAAGTGATGGCCAAGAGTGTACGAGCTGATATCTTCAACTTGCTTTTTTTAAAATTTTTTTTGTTATTTTTATTTATTTATTTGAGAGTGACAGACAGAGAAAGAGGCAGATAGAGAGAGAGAGAGAGAATGGGCGTGCCAGGGCTTCCAGCCACTGCAAACAAACTCCAGACGCGTGCGCCCCCTTGTGCATCTGGCTAACGTGGGTCCTGGGGAGTCGAGCCTCGAACCGGGGTCCTTAGGCTTCACAGGCAAGTGCTTAACCACTAAGCCATCTCTCCAGCCCTGCTTTTTTTTTTAAATAATTTATTCGAGAGGGAGAGAGAGAGAGAATGGGCACACCAGGGCCTCCAGCCACTGCAAACAAACTCCAGACACCTGTGCCACCTTGTGCATCTGGCTTACGTGGGTCCTGGGAAATCGAACCTGGGTCCTTTGGCTTTGCAGGGAAGTCCCTTAACCGCTAAGCCATCTGCTTTTTTTTTTCTGGTCATTCTGTCTATGAAAATAATGCTCTGCACAATTATGCCCAAGTGTTCTACATTTTATAGACAAGAATCTGAATAATCAGTTGGGCACAGGGGGAGATGAATTGTGCTAGAAAGAAACAAGCTGAAATCTATGTGGTTTCAAATGAAGAGATGTCAACATGTCATCTTCTGAAATTCATCTACTTGGTGCCAACTTTGGGTGGTTCTTCCCTCCTGAGCACACTCTGGGATCTGGCCCTGCTTGCTTTGGCTTAGCCTAAGGGTCAGGCAGGTGGAGGAGACTCTGCCTGGTGGGTTTGCTTCTGGCAGTGAGTAGGGAGGCCTGTCTGCCCCAGGATGCCAGCCTGTTTGTGCTGCCATGTGTCGCGGCAGGCAGAAGGGGGAAGCAGGTTTGCCGTTGACAACATTAGACGTTCTCAGAGGAAACAAGTTATTTCCTCCGGATTGCATTATCTTTTCTTTCACTACAGATCAATCTTGCTGCAGTAGGTGACAGCCAGGCAGCTACTGCTGGGCCACTGCTGGATCTATGGTCGTGCGCTGGGGAGCGAGTGCGCTTCTCCATGGCTCCAGTGACAGCCGCGTATGGCTTGTTCTGTCTGCTTCTTTTATCTGTAATTGTTACTCGCTGTGGTGCTCAGACCACAGGGCCCTGGGATGGTCAAGGACCAGTGGGCTTGCAGCTGGGCCATTTCTAAATAAAGAGTTCCAGGACCACAGAGACACATTTTTAAAGCAGTTTTAATCCCCTACTGCCCAGAGAGCTCAGGAACTACTGGATGGCTCTCATGAATTTCCAAGTGTTATACGATTGTTTTTCAAGGGTCACACACATTCGATACTAATCTTTTCATAATGAACAGGAGGTCTATAAGTACACTTGCAAACACACTCCCATACACGAGTGCATGCTTCATTTGAACTTACTAAGGCAGCTTTTGGTTAGTCACTCATCCATAGAAGCAGCTTTGATTCTGCAATTGAACAGAAACCAGAGTGGCTTGGAAATCAGAGCAGTATCACTCAGTGGGGTGTTTAAAAGCATCCATGGGGTGTGTGTGCAGTTTAAAGATTTAGCCATTGAGTCAATTCTCTCTGCACTGAAGTCCCTGAAAGACTCTAAGACCAGAGAGGCATAGCCTTCCCCACTGCTCAGTGCTTGCTTGAAGTGCTGGGGTCTTACTCATGGAGATAGGTCTCCTCTGGCTCAGCTGATTTGCCACGCTTCTAAAGTGCAGTGCACGAAGTGTTTATTCTACAGCTGGCAAATAGGTGCTGGGCACATTCTGGGCCTTGACGATAGCGAAACAAACAAGACAGCAAAACTCCTTCCTTACAGACCTCAGTCTAGCATGAGAGGATCGGATAGCCAAACATGCAAGGAAATTTAAAAAAAATTTTTTTTTTGGTTTATTTATTTATTTGAGAGAGAGAGAGAGAGACAGAGAGAGAGAGAGAGAGAGAGAGAGAGAGAGAGAATGGGCGCGCCAGAGCTTCCAGCCTCTGTAAACGAACTCCAGATGCATGCGCCCCCTTGTGCATCTGGCTAAAGTGGGTCCTGGGGAATTGAGCCTCGAACCGGGGTCCTTAGGCTTCACAGGCAAGCGCTTAACCGCTAAGCCATCTCCCCAGCCCTGCAAGGAAATTTTAACATTCAGAGAGAATAAAGTGAAGGAACTATGTCAGGGTCATGTCCTAGTGGCTAGGAGGGTTGTTTTATGTATTGTGGCCAGGGAATGACAAGAAGAATGGATTGGAGGATCTAGGGGAAGTTGGGGAGGGCTCAGTGGGAAAAGTCTTCTAGGCAGGAGTATCCCAGTGAGGTAGGCACGTGGTCTAGGGCTCAGGGGAAGGAAGACAGAGAAATCTTTTCAGTAGAAGAGTGGGCATGGTCTTATTTACAGGTGAAAATGATCCTGCTGAGAAAATAAATGCAGAAAAACAGTATGTGCAACTTGAAATCTAGGACTGGGACTGCGTGCCCGGTGGGCTCAGGTCCTACTCCTGCCCTTCAGAGGAGTCTCAGCAGTCCTGGACCAGGGATCCAGCATCCCCTGTCAGCGTGTCACCTCTGCTAAGTGCTAGCTCCCAGCTCATGCTGTCTATTTGAGAGCTTACACTCATGGCTCATCTCCTCTCCTTAAGGCTAGCAAGTTGTAGTTTTTAAGGGCATCATTAAAATAATTCTCTGTGTACCTGCAGATTTTAAGCCACTTTTCTTCACATGTCCCAACCTATGTGAACTCCAATGCACATATAAACATACATATATACATGTAACACTTGTCTTACATGTTACATATTTATACTTTTTAATACATACATATATACATATACCTCTATATCTCTATGTCTGTCTGTCTGTCTGTATATCTATCTATCTATCATCTATCTATCTATGTATGTATCTATCTATCTGTCTATTATCTATCTATCTATCTGATCTATCACTATATTTGGTCCTCACCATGTCCTCAGCCAACCACAGATAGAAAACATAGTCAGGTCTACATCACTTAATTTTCTTATCATTTTCCCCTAAGCAGTACAATTTGATGACTGCTTACGTAGTATTGGGTATTACAAATCATCTAGAGACGACTT
Organism: Dipus sagitta; assembly: GCA_036346955.1. NCBI lineage: Eukaryota > Metazoa > Chordata > Mammalia > Rodentia > Dipodidae > Dipus > Dipus sagitta. The sequence goes on from CM070770.1 coordinate 18,813,060, forward strand.
AAACTATGCAAGGATGTTATGTATAAATACTATACCATTTCATATAAGGGACTTGATTGTCTACAGATTTTGGGTTGGCTCTGAAACCAGCCCCCAGTGGATTGCATGGGGTGACTACATCTGGGGAGAGAAGACATCATCTGTATGTTCACCTTGGCTAAGTGTAGTGCTGAGCAAGATGGCAAGGTGCAAAGTCCCCAGAGCCCTTCATAACACGGCAAGAGGGGGTTGCTGGTGGGGCTCTCCTGGAGACCCTATGCCCATTAGCTACCTACCTCATCTCCACAGATCAGACAAGGAGCCACACATGAATTTGGACAATGGGCTGGTGTCTAAGGTTTTCAAGAGAGGGCAGAAATTTGGGGCTCAATGCAAAGCCTTACATTTTAAAGCTTTTATTTAAAGCTTAAATCAATTAATGAAACTTCGAGCATGCATATACTGGTGGTTGGCAGTTTGAGGAACTCAGTTCTGCTCCCTGTGGGTTGCTGTCATTGGGTGTTGAATCACTTTCTTGGCCCCTTGACTTTAGTTTTCTCATCTGTAAAATGAGAGAGTTGGGGAGAGCTCTGACCCTGTTGGCTTCCTGGCTATGATCTAACTTGACAGGGTGGAGGTGGATCTGAGTTAATAGATTAGAGCTATAACCTCTGTGTGGGTTTGGGCTCCTCTCTGGAGGACCTAGGGGAAAACTGAGGATTAAGGTTAAAGAATGTGGTTTCAGGAGTCTAGCATGGCCATTTAGACACATCATCTTTTGCCCACATGAATGAATGCTGGACTTCACGATGGATGGCCATGCTTTTATTAACTTGAAGAGAACAATACATCATCGTTTGGTTTCTGGAAACTGAGCCAAGCTTGTTAATTGTTGAGGTGGGCTTGTGGTGACAGGAGACCACTGCCATTTATAATGAGCTTGAATTGAGCTCTTTTACACATTTCAAACTTACTGGTCAAACTGCTATAGCTGGATCTTAGGTTTTTCCCAACCACTTCAGAAAACCATCCATTATAAAGAAAGCTTTGACCCCTTAGCCATGAATTATGGTCCCTTTGGTAATGTCTCACATTATGAAATAGTGTTTTCTTTATGAGTTTGGGATTTGAGTGAATGAATTAAATCTGTTGTTACCATTTCCAGGCAAACATTCCATGCTGTTATATATGGTGGTTGAACAGTAAATGGGGATGGGAAATGCATTAACACTTGATGGTGGAAAGTAGTTGGTTCCCTGGTCACACTTCCTATTTGCTAATGTTTGTCATGTAGGTATATCATCTCCATTCTGTACAGAATTAATAGAATATTCTGAGCCATGTAGGAAATACATCCATCTTTCCAGCACACAGTGAACAACATTGGCATTTAATTTTACATAAATTCACTGTGTGTGTGTGTGTGTGTGTGTGTGTGTGTGTGTATGTTGCTTGAGGAGAGCCATAATCAGATTTAAATAATCACATTCTCTTCAGGGCTTCATCACACACACTCCGTTTGGGCTGTGCAGGGCTGTCTGCTCCCTGGCAAGTGATCTTGCTGAGGGTGGGTGGTTCCTTGCAGTATATTGGTTATGTGCCCACTCCATTTGGAGGGTGTGAGGTCTCTCTGCCAGTATCCCCTGAGTTTCAAAATTGACAGATCAGGAAAGGGGAAACTTTGAGATTATTCTGTTAAGATAGTTGCTAATTGTCCTTTTAAGAATTTTGTTGGTAGCCAGGTGTGGTGGCGCATGCCTTTAATCCCAGCACTTGAGAGGCAGAGATGGGCAGATCGCTGTGAGTTTGAGGCCACCCTGAGACTACATAGTGAATTCCAGGTCAGCCTGAGCTAGAGTGAGAGCCTACCTCCAAAAACAAAAAACAAACAAACAAGGAATCTTACTGGAGAGTTGTGTGTGGTGGCACACACCTGAAATCCCAGAGGTTGAGACCACTTTGGCTTACACATCAAGAAGAGACCTGGTTTCCCAAAAGAAACCAAGGGCTACAGAGATGGCTAAGCAGTTAAGAGCACTTCCTATGTCATCATGAGGGCCTGAGGAGCCTGAGAGACTTCCTGAGGTCCTTGGGACCCACATAAACAACAGTCCCCTGGAGGAAGAGAGGCCCGAGACCCTCTGGGGCTTGCTAAATAAATAAATCAATAAATAGCAAGCTCTGGGATCAGTAAGCGACTGTAATTCAAATAAAAATGAGCCACCACAAGTGAGCACACCCCACTGCAGGCAAGCACTTGGAGTGCCACATGGGCACATAAAATGGACATACCACCCAAAAGGCCACATAAACATAGCAGATTATAAAATACAAGCAACAAAAAGAAAAGATACCAAATTATTCAGGAAGGCAGTGAACTGGGAAGATGCTCAATGAATAAAATACTTTCCATGCAAGCATTTAGGCATGAACGTGATGAACTTGGATCCTCAGCACAAACGTGAAAGTTGGGTGTAGTAGGACATGCCTATAATTCCTGTGCTGGGGAGTCAGAGATAGGAGGATCCCTGGGGCTTACTGGCTAGCTAATCTAGCTGAATTGGTGAGCGCCAGGTTCACTGAGCAACCCTGTCTCAAAAAAACAAAACAAAATAAGGTGACAAGTGAGTGAGGAAGACACCCAATGTTGACCACATGCATACACATGGATGCACACCCATGCATATACCCACATGTACTTATACACACTAACACACGTACACATGTACGTCAAATACACACATATGCGGACCCCTCCCCCCCAACAACTTAGACCTGTTGTATTCCGGGCATTGGTGTAGGTATTTTGTCCACAGTTTCTGTTGAATTCATCCTTAAACTTTATGAAGTAGTTATAACTGTTTGACCAAGGCAAAACCTGAGGCACAGTAGAATCATTCAGATGCACTAATAGTGAGGGGACACTTGGGCTTGTTTTAATTAATTTATTTTGTGCAATAGTTCGACTGTGACGGCATTATGAAGATAGCACCGAGGGTTCCCGTGTGCTCTGTGTCTGGCCTCCCCTGTGATTAACAGCAGCTGGCTTTAGGAGGTGACTACAGGCTCCACCCTTATGACTAGGATGAGTGTCCTTATAAGATAGGCTTGAAGGAGTCATCTTGTGCTTTTGCTATGTGAGGAACAGAATAAGCTCTTGCACCTTGATCTTAAACTTCCTGTCTGATATCACACTGGGGATTAAGTTTCAATTTATGGATTTTAAGGGGTTCAGTCCACAGCACACAGCTTCTCAAATTCCTTTGTTTTTTAAACGTGGCCTGACAGTTTTCAGGAGTGCTCCCCAAATGTACTATACTATGTAGTTCTCTTGAAATTTGGCTGATGTTTTCTTTTCTGAGGTGGCAGTGGAGGGGGTCTCACCACACAGCCTGGGCAGGTCACCAACTCCTGGGCTCAAGCGTTTTTCCTGCCTCACCATCCTGAGTGCCACGGCCACAGTTTGTGTCATTGCTTCTTACTGTTCCCCCAGGGAAGGCAGACGTAGCGTGACCTTTTCATCTCAACCTGCTGTGGACACAGATCATCATCGCAGACATGATTTATAACTTACTGGTGTGCATCTCGATCACTTGACTGGAATGGTATTTGTCAAGTTTCTCATCTGTAAAGTTACTCTTCCTCTTGAGAGGATTTCTGTTCATAACCCACATTTAAGAAATACAGAATTAGGGCTGGAGAGATGGCTTAGCGGTTAAGCGCTTGCCTGTAAAGCCTAAGGACCCTGGTTCGAGGCTCGTTTCCCTAGGACCCACGTAAGCCAGATGCCCAATGGGGCACATGCACCTGGAGTTTGTTTGCAGTGGCTGGAGGCCCTGGCATGCCCATTCTCTCTCTCTCTCTGCCTTTTTCTCTCTCTGCTGCTCTCAAATAAATAAATAAAAATTTAAAAAAATACAAAATTATACTTTACTTTATTGAGGGCAGAGTATCTGCACATTGTTTTTTTGGGGGGATTGGTTATTTCATTTCATTTTTATTTATTTACTTTATTAAGTAGAAACTTTGTATGGACGCATCACGTGTTGGTACCCTCATTTCCCTCCTTCCTGCCCCTGCTCCACCGAGGGCCCTCTTTAGTGGGATTGCTGGTGTTCACTTCACCATGGAGTTGCAGGTTCTGAGAGATGAGAGCAGCAGTCAGTTGCTATGTCTGTGGATATCCTTCCCACCCTGTGGCTCTTGCATTCTTCCTGCTGTCTTTTCTGCAAACTTTCCTGAGCCTGGATGGCTGTGCTTAATTCTACTTCAGTGTTGAGTTCTCAGAAGCTTCTGGATCTCTGCTTTGATGTGTTTTGAGTTTCTTTTAATTTTTTTACTTTTTTATTTTATTTTGTTTTATTTTATTTGGTTCTTTGAGACAGGGTTTCACTTTAGCCCAGGCTGACCTGGAATTCACTATGTAGTCTCAGGGTGGCCTTGAACTCACGGTGATCCTCCCACCTCTGCCTCCCGAGTGCTGGGATTAAAGGTGTGCACCACCATGCCCGGCTTTTGAGATTTTTAAAAAATGAGTATTTTTTAAACTTTATTTATTTGCAAGCAGAGAGAGAGAGAGAGAGAGAGAGAGAAATGGAAGACAGACAGAGACAGAATGGGCATGGCAGGGCCTGTAGCCACTGCAAACAAATTCCAGATGCATGTACTCCTTGTGCATCTGGCTTACGTGGGTCCTGGTGAATCGAACCTGGGTCCCTTGGCTTTGCAGGCAAACACCTTAACTGTTAAGCCATCTCTCCAGCCCCAGTTCTGAGTTTTTATTGGCAATTTGCCGCTTATTTAGTAATTCATCCATTAATTCATATGTATATATTTTAATGGGTTATATGCTATAAAATATTTATCATAATAATATATTATCCACCAATATGAACTCGTGCATATCTATTTTTATAGTCCAATACTATTTATTTCCTTGCTCAATTTGTTCCAGTTTTGACCACTGGGAGTTCTTTGACATATGAACAATTAAAAATATTTTCTTTGCACTTTTGTAGTATGTTACAGCATTCCAGGCATATTTTCCACTGCAATATATATATATACATATATATATATATATATATATATATATATATATATATAGTCACTATAGTCACTTCTATAGTCACTTTTCCATAGAGACCTGGCTCTCTTGGTGGATGAAGAAAACCAGATCTAGATACTAGTTGTGTTTGAGACTATTGGGATCTCATTCCTTTTAGTTCCTCTCAGCTGATCACTTGTGCATGCACGCACACTGACCTCTGCATATACACTTATCTGTAAATATTCCTGGGTGTAACCAGATGTATCTATATTAAGCATGGATTTTTACTGAGTTCTCCAAGTCAGTCCATTTACCACGCAGATCACATGAGCCTCCTGTCCTGCCTCCCCTGAAAGGTCCCATTCTACACTGAGATACGAGGGCTAGGATTTGAGCCATCAGCTTCTCTGGTTTCAGGTTTTGCCGTCTGTTGCCCTGACTCCTGTAGAAGGAACAATCATCTAGTCTTGAGGGGACAGAGTTCCAGATTTTTGACACTTTTCAAGGCCCAGTATGATTCCCAAGGTGCGGAAGGAGAAGTTGCTCTGTGTGCCCCTCCTGCTCGGATGCCTGACCAAGAGCTGTTCTCATGACCCCTCAAATAGCCCAATTGTACAGGCTTCTTGGCCAGAGCAGAGCCATTTTTCTGGACACTTGTTTATGAACAGAGACATTTGCAACTTTTCCCCATAGACTGCACAAGCCATGGACAAAATTAGCTGGTCTATTTATGGTATTCCAGCTGTTGAATGCTCAAACCCGCGTGCCATCCTTAGGGCAATTTGATCCTCCTGAGTAAGTAAGGCAGAGCCATCCTGGTCTCCAGGTTTGTTCTGAGGACATTGATGGGTACTTGGCACGTTTTTCGCTTGGCCAAGAAAGTGGTTCTATACACGAGTGGCCGAGCATGTGTCTAGGCTACACCCACCTACCGATTTCCCTCGCCTTCCTCTCCTGCCATTTCTTCCCAGGTGACTGCTAGTGCACAGCTCCCTCCAGGGGAAGTAGATGTTCTGAGTTGGAGACTTGCTGTGACAGCTCTATTGAGCCTGTGGATGGGACACCTGTAGAGACAGGTGGTACCTACTTTCACATTTCTTCTGCCATATTCCACGCACCTGTTTCTCTTTGTCCCAGCAGTCATGTAGTGGAAGCTTTCTTGATCCCTGATGTCAGGGAGCCCTGCTTTCATTTTTTTTTTCTTTTAGCAATTGTCTTGCTGCAAGCTATAAAGAATGCTAGCTACACAATTATAGTCACTTCATACACATGTTTTGCTTGTAGCCGAGGTTCTCTTTTAAGAAGCATTTTCAAGTTGATTACATGTGTTTTTACACTTGACAGTCATTTTGATGTCACATTCCCCTGCCGGGTCCCTTACAGACAAGTGGCACTCATTTCCTCTAGGGGATAATGTGCCAGACCTCCTTAAGCTCTATCTTCACTTTTATTTCTAGAATTCTCCATCTCACTCGGTCATCTCCATAAAGCTGCCCTTGATTGATCCCTCTTTTTTTTTAATGTGTTCATCCATACCTCCTTGCCTTTGGATCTGTTGATTTCTCCACCAGGGATGGACTTTCTTCTTTTCAGCATCCCCCATCCCATTTCATACCTCACCCTCAGCCTCGCTGAGGTCAACTGTGGATGCTTGTCATTCAATGTGTCTGGGAGAGTCCACTCTCCTCACATTCCTGTTCTTCTTATTTTAATGTATAGAGCCACTGTGACATTTTACCTGGAGACCATTGGAAAGTCTGTTGCTTTTACTTGTTCTCCAGAACTGATCCTACGTTCTCTGTGTTGGGTTGCCTGGGAACGCCCTCCATCTCAGGCCGAGGGCTCTGTCCTCAGCATGGGCTCTCCGTCACTTCCTCATACCCTGGCAGCACATCTCACATACTTGTCACGAGCTCTTTAAACACCTGGCTTTCTGTACCAGATTGAGCTCCCAAGAAGAAGGGACTTTGCTTTATTTATTTGAGAGAGAGTGAGAGAAAGAGGCAGATAGAGTGTGAGGGAATGGGCGCACGAGGGCCCCTAGCCACTGCAAACGAACTCCAGAAGCATGAGCCACCTTGTACATCTGGTTTTATGTGGTACTGGGGAACTGAACTCAGATCCTTAGGCTTTTCAGGCAAGCGTCTTAACCACTGAGCCGTCTCTCCAGCAAGGGATTTTGCTTTTTGCTCTGAGTTGCTGACCCAAAATCAAGTGCCGCACATATGGTAAGTTATCAGTGGATGTTTGATGAGTGAAAGCAGAAAAGAGGAGGCTAAGAGGAATTGGTGTGTTGTGTGTGGTTGTGTTCACACATGTCTTCGTGTACACACGTCTGTTGTGTTTCTATTGACATTCTAGGTCCTTTCATTTCATTTCATGAAATGGAGACAAAATACTGGTAGTGTAGCAGGAAGTCTTAGTTTCAGCTAAGCAGAAATGCATATCTATCGATCATCGAGGTTAGGGTTATTTCAAGTATTCTGTTCCGCTTACCACTATTTTTTTTTGGTACTGGTGGCAATGAGTTATATTGGAACCTAGAATGAATCAACTAGTATTTCCCTTCTCACGTTTGTGTAAAGTAGTAACAGGGGCTTGAAGCACCTAGCAGGCACTGCCTCTGTGTTACAGTTTCACTGGAGATTGTTGAGGATGGCCTTTGGCAAAGGCTACTAAGAGTGAGAGGTGCTCTTTGAAGGTACTGGAAAGGCTGTCTGAGTGGATGGCACAAGGACAGACCCTGGGGGTGGTGATGAATGGGACTGAGGACAGACCACCTGAATGGAGATGGGAGACAAAGGCCTGTGTGGTGCTGTGTTTGATAGGATGTTGCTAGGGCATTGACCCGGATGGACTCTGGGTTGGGATTGGATGAGATCAGTTAGGCAACCTTTACCATTTGTTCACTGCTGAAAACCTCTGTTTTCTCATGCCCCTGAACACTCCCCATATGGTTGGAAAAAGGTTTTGTCTATCAAATGAATGGTATTGGTTATTGAGTTCCCTACCTTTTATTACTCATCTTATTACATCTTTTGTTATCAGTGGCTATCAAGCAGCCATTCTGCATTCTTGATGAGTACAGCGAGTGTTACGTTCCTGAGTTGATGAAATTCCAGTCCGTTTTTTAAAAGTCTGATAGTTTAGATAGCTTGAACAATGATTTCCTTGATTATTTTAAAATCTAGTTGGCAGAATGTAGACTTGTTCTCGTAAGCCCCTCCCCCGCCCCACAGCCATTTGTAGCTTTCTGAGCAGAGAAATAGTATGTGCTGAGCACATTGGAAAATGGCCCATGCTGTAGGCCAGGTGGTGAAAAACAGCAGTTGCCTGTGTGTCTTTACTTACTATTTACTTGGCCCACATAATTAAGACTTCACCATGTATTTAACTCATTTCCTCCCCAGAGGAAGTGTGTGTCTCTAAAACCGAGGTTATAATCCTAACCTCCATAGGGGTGGTGCCTTGGAAAGGTAAGTCATGAAGACAAGGGACAAGGTCTTTGCAAAGGGGATTAGCGACTTTTGTTTGTTTGTTTGTTTTTTGAGGTAGGGTCTCACTCTAGCTCAGGCTGACCCAGAATTCACTATATTGGTCTCAGGATGGCCTTGAACTCAAAGCAATCCTCCTAACTCTGCCTCCTTCCCTGAGAGCTGGCATTAAGGGTGTGCGCCACCACACCCTACTCGAATTAGTAACCTTTTAAGAAGAGACAGAGAGCTGTCGTGTGAGGACATAGGCACTTGCAAATCAGAAGACAGTCCTCCCCAAGACCTGGCCTATTGACCTCTGGATCTTGGAATTCCAAACTCCAGGACTGAGAAGCAACCCCACACCAGTGAAGAGCAGCTGCACGAGAGTCACATGCTTGTTGAACTCTTTTCATCCTCATTTTTCAGATCCCGAGTCAGAGTCAGGACACTTAGTTTTATTCCACCAAAGTCTTACAGATAGTGAAGAAGTGAGTCTGAGTTCCAACCCAGGCAGCTTACTTGAAGCTTCTTTTGCATGTGTGTGTGTGTTCACATGTGTGTGGGCACATATGTGTGAACATTCATGGAGGCCAGTGGTTGTGACTGGTGATCTCAATTGCCCTCCACCTTATTCTTTGGTATGGGTTCTTTTGCTGAACCCAGAGGTCTCCAATTCTGCTAGACTAGCTAACCAGCAAGCCCTAGGGATTCATCTGCCTCTGCCTCCCCAGCCTGTGCAACCATGCCTGACATTTTACATGAGTGTTGGGGGTCTGAATTCAGGTTCCTGTGCCTCACAGCAAGCGCTTCATCATGCATTCAGCCACCTGTCCAGGCCCCTTACCTGAATTCTTAATGGCTGAGTTATACAGTCCCCTCATAGGGACCAGGAGACGGGGCAGGCAGTGGTCAGGATCCACAGAGCCATGACCAGGCAAGAGATCCCAGCTAAGTGCGGAGGAAGGCAGCATCCATCTGGGAAGAAGACTGATCAACACATCTGTATAGCACTTTAAAAAATATATTTCACTGGGCTGGAGAGATTGCTTAATGGTTAAAGCACTTGCCTGCAAACCCAAAGGACCTAGATTTGATCCCCCAGCACCCACATAAAGCCAGAGGCACAAGCTGGAGAGATGGCTTCGTGGTTAAGGTGCTTGCCTGCAAAGCCAAAGGACTCAGGTTTGATTCCCCAGGACCCATGTAAGCCAGATGCACAAGGTGATGCCTGCATCTGGAGTTCATTTGCAACAGCTGGATGCCCTGGCATGCCCATTTTCTCTTCTCTCTCTCTCTCTCTCTCTCTCAAATAGATAAATAAATAAATTAATAAATAAATACATAGCCAGATGCACAAAGTGTTGCGTGTGTCTGGAGTTTGTTTGCAGCAGCTAGAGGCCCTGGTCCATTCATTCTCTTTCTATCTGCCTCTTTATCTTTTTCACTCTCTTTCAAATAAATAAATAAATAAAATTATATATATATATATATATATATATATATATATATATATAATTATTTATTTGACACACAGAGAGAGATAGAGAAGGGGAGGGAAATGGGTACACCAGGGCTTCCAGCCACTGCAAACTAACTCCAGATGCATGCAACACTTTGTGCATCTGGCTTTCTGAGAGTACTGAGACTCAAACCTGGGTCCTTAGGCTTTTCAGGTAAATGCCTTAATTGCTGAGCCATCTCTCCAGCCCCTTCATAGCATTGTTTTTCTTTTTCCTTTTTTTTGTTTTTCAAGGTAGGGTTTCACTCTAGTCTCTAGTCCAGGCTGACCTGGAATTCATTGTGTAGTCTTAGGGTGGCCTTGAACTCATGGTGATCCACCTACCTCTGCTTCCCATGTGCTGGGATTAAAGACATGCGCCACCACGCCTGGCTCCTTCATAGTATTTTTAATCCTTAACCACCCACACTAGAAATAGCTCTGGTCTCTGCCATTAGGAAAAAGGAGTAAGGTGGAGTATAAGAAGGAGTAGTCTTGGTGCATATGGGCACATGGTGGGCGTGGTTACATGCACTTGTAATCCTAGCACGTGGCTGAGGCCGGAGGACTGCAAGCCAAGGTCAGCCTGGGCTATGTGGTGAGACTGTCTCAAAACAAAAAGCAAACAAAGAAAAGAAGCCATCATACCAAGTGAAAGAATCCCTTCGCAAAAGAGGACACTGGGTAAACAGTTCCGTTTACATGAAGTTCCGAAAACTAATCTGCAATGGAAAAAGAGTCAACACCGCGGTTGCTTCTGGGGACACGGGAGTGGAGGCTGACTGGCAGGAGGCAAGAGGGAACCCGTGGGCTGCTGTTAATGCTCCTGTCTTGATCAGATTTAAGCTATACGATTGTAGGCATTTGCCCAAACTCCAAAATGGACACTTAAGATTATTTTTTCAAGGTAGGGTCTCACTCTAGCTCAGGCTGACCTGGAATTCACTATGTAGTCTCAGGGTAGCCTTGAACTCGCAGCGATCCTCCTACCTCTGCCGCCCAAGGGCTGCGATTAAAGGCATGTGCCTCCACACCCGGCAACACTTAAGGTTTTTTTTTTTTTTGCATTTCATCTTTCATAGATTTCCCCTTAAAAGAATAATAATAATAATAAAATGACCTGTAAGTAAAGGTGAACCTTAGTGAAGGAGGTGACTGGTGAAGCAGGCAGGGGCGTGTGCACTGGTGGGTGCTAAGTGTTTTGGAATACATCCAAACCCCGCTTAAGATGTATTTGCTGATGGATGGACAGAGTGGGTGGAAGAAAACCTCGCAGTAAAGCAAGTCCAGTGCTGCGTTAATTGCTGGAGTATCTGAAGGGCCTACATGTGAGTGTGCATTGCAACATCTGTCAAGTTTCCCCATATTTAAAACCTCCTAATAAAATGTTAAGGAAAAAAAAGAAGAGATCTTAGTTGAGGTCCTTTATGTAAACAGAGTGCATGTAGCCTCTGAGGCATAAAGGCTGAGGTCAGTCAGAGGTAGACCACCCCAGAGGAGAAGGGGGAGGGGCAGGGGGAGGAAGAGGAGGAAGAAGAGGAGAAGGAGAGGAGGAGCGGCCGAGTCTGGGGCCCAGCTGCTGAGCCTCAGGTGAGGAGGAGGCATAGGCATGAGAGTGTGGGAAGACACTATAGATGACCAGCTAACCCCAAGCAGAAGGAGATAATATGGGACTGGGCAAAAAGGCAAGAAGGAAGCTGGAGGACAGGGAGAAGTGCACAGGAGCATGAAGAAGCAAACATAATGAGTTCTGCCAAGAGGAAGAGAGGAGAGAGAGAGAGAGAGAGAGAGAGAGAGAGAGAGAGAAGTGAGTTTGCGGGAAAGGGCCATGTTTCAGCCATCTCTATCCATTTGTCTCCAGAATTTCTTAAAGAATTAAATGTAAATCTCCGAAGTTAAATCCAAGGTGTAGTGCACACAGAGGAGGCGTTTGCAGAACAGACAAAGCAATTCTCTTTCCTTGTTAAACAGCGGCGGGTGGGAAGCCACGCGGGTCTGCGCGGGTTTGATTTGAGATGGATTATGGTTCATGAGGAGCGAATATGTGATGATTGCAGGTGCAGTTCTCATAAGCCTGCCGAAGTTCAGCTCCTCATCTGAGGCTTAGCCAAACCTGAGGAACCTTTTAGGCCAGCCTGGAGGCTAAGGGACCTCCAGCAGCTGAAAGTTAATATCCTGTATCAGGAAACCACCTGTACGGTGTGGGGTAGAGAAGGGAAACCAATAAACTAAATGCATTCTGATCAGAGGCCTACTGTGGTTTGGGGCTTCCTGGGCTTGGACCACCCACTCTCTTTGTTGGATAGATTACAAGTGCAGCCTTTTGGCCTTTGTAGGGAGGGAGTTCATGCGTGCTGGTCTCTCCGATCCTCTATCACATTCCGTTCTCACATCAGCTTGCTGGAGCTGGCCCCAGCCACCTGCTGCCCGCTTACCTCCATCTCCCCCCTTCTCCTTCTGTTTTCTTTCCCTTTCTTTTTTTGGGGTTTTTCGAGGTAGGGTCTCACTCTAGCCCAGGCTGACCTGGAATTCACTATGGAGTCTCAGGCTGGCCTCGAACTCACACCAATCCTCCTACCTGTGCCTACTGAGTGCTGGGATTAAAGACGTGCGCCACCACGCTGGGCTCCTTTTTTTTTTTTTTAACCTTCCCCAGTTATGTCCTTAGACCACACCTTGGCCCCTTGGATCTATTGTGCAAACTTACTCATACCTCAGCGTCCCAGAATATTCTTTATGTGGGTTTTGTAATATGTACATACACGCATATGTATGTGTGAGTTTGTATGTGTGTGGGTTCGTGTGCCTGTTGGTTTGTGCGCTTGTGGAGGGCAGAGGCTGACATCAGTGTCTTCCTCAGTTGGTCTCCTCCTTCTGTATTGGGTTGGGTCTCTCATCTGCACACAGGCTTTCCCAGGGGTCCCCTTCTCTCCACCTCCAGAGCCCTGACATTATAAGCAGGCAGGAGCCATGCCTGCCAGGCATTGACTTGGGTAGTGGAGGTCTGAACTCAGGTCCTCATACCTGCACATCAATGGTATTTGATGGACTGAGTCATCTCTCCGGCCCTCCTTTTATCATTTCATTAGATGGTCAGCTCCTCAGAGATGTTTTCTTTTGCCTTCTTGGTTAAATAAGGTTTTGTTCCTCTCTCTACCCAAGAACTCTTCCATTTCTTCATTCAATTTTTTATTTTAGCATCTGCAGTAGGTTGCATACTCTCATCCCTCACCCTTTAAACTCATTTCAAAGCTCAGAATGTGTCTCCTTGTTTGAAATTAGGATTGGCAATATAAATGGTTATTTCCAAAAGGAGATGTTTATTTTCCAGCTAGACTGGGAAGTTCAAGATCAGAGTGTTGGTGGATTCTGTGTCTGGTGAGGGTTGATTTCTGGCTCATAGGTGGTACATTCTACTTGAGTTTGCACGTGGTGGAAAGGGAAGAGGGCCCCATGGGGCTGCTTGTGTAGGATGCTGGTCTTCTGCCTGAGTTTTGTCTCTATCACTTACTTAATCATCCCGCTAAAGACTCCTCCTTCTAATATCATCACCTCAGGACTTAAAATGCCACATATGAGTGCTGGAAGGATACAGACGTTCAGACCAGAGCAGTTATAGATCTGGAGATGAAATTGTGGATTTAGAGTAGGTCTAAATGGGGTTGACTGTCCTCATAAGAAGAGGAGAGAGCACAGAGAAGGCCATATGAAGACAGAGGTGGGGATTGGCATTGTGCTGCCACCAGAAACTGGAAGAAGCCAGGGAGGATTCTTGCCTAGAATCTTGAGAGAGAGAGAGAGAGAGAGAGAGAGAGAGAGAGAGAGAGAGAGCCTGCTCCTGCCAGCACCTATACTGTAGTCATCTGGTCCCCAGAACTGTGACAAAATACATTTTTGTTTTCTAAGCCATCAAACCTGTGGTCATTAATTTTAACAACCTTGGTTAGCTAGTGGAGCACTCTGCACTGTCTGAATTTATTTACTTGTTTTTTTTTTCTTGTCTCCTTCCTACCTTTTCAGGTAGAATTATAAGCTAATGTGAGCCCAAGGACCTGATTTCCTTATTAATTCCCACAGCCTGATGTCCATAGAAAGTCCAGACATGTACTAAGGGCTCAATAAGTGTTTGTCAAACTATCGAACACTATGAGATGGGGATGAGCTCAGTCTCCAGTTGAAACAGACACCTAAAGATGTGACTGACTTTCTGGACGTCACGTACGTGGCACAGTCAGCACCGAAACTCAGGTATTCTGGGACTCACGTTCAGGTTTACTCTCATGCTTTATCACCGCTTAAAATTATTCAAATGTTTTTGGATACTGTAGCAGACAGCTTCGGGTTCGCTGAGATGAACTTCCAGACCAGGCACAGTTATGGAGGAAGGGATTTATTGAAGCTTACAGATCCATAATGGCAGAAGAAGATGGCCTGCCTTCCCAGGACCAAGCAGAGAGAGAGAAGCACCAGCCAAAAGACACACAGCACAGCACACTTCAGGAACTCCTGCTAGGCACACTTTGCATATTTTAGATTGAAATCTGAAACCCACCACCACACTTTAAGATCCACCCAGTGACACTGCCTCCAGCCAGGTGGCTGCAGATGCAAACTACAAACAATAAAAACTGAATATATTGGGGGCCATCTATTCAAACTACCTCAGATACCCTTTCTTTAGTGCATACCTTGGTTATAAGAAGCTTTGAAAACAACCGTAAGGTCCTTCAATGCGTGAAGGACAAGCAGGACTTGAAATGCACAGCCTATGCTGTCCTCATGCACTAAAATGTACTTGTCCCCCAAATCTCCAAAAACGTAGATCCAAGATAGAACAGTCACGTGACAGACTGCGTTTGGAAGGCATTGCTACCCACTGGGTGATACAAGCTATGTCGTGTTTGAGGGTCGGATATTTTCGTCTGAGAAAAGAGGAATGAGCAGCCCCTTAAAGGCCCACCCTGAGTAGTGTAGTACTGTGTGAGATGACTTGGATGGTGTCGTTAGCAGAGGATCATTAGGTTTTACTTAATGGGATTTCAGTGAAGGCTGAAGCACTGGGAAAAAGACAGAGAAGTCTGAGTGCTCCACGTGAGTGACTCCCCTCTTCCTCTCTTTGACATAGCACTCAGTATGCTTTGTATAAAAATGTTAGGTGCAATATTTAAAAACCATGCTGGATTAAAGGGCACAACATCAAGAATAGTCCTGATTTGGTAGGTCGCTCCGTCTGCCTGCAAAACTATACTGGAAAAAAAAGAGATAGAACTGAATTAATGGAGTAATTTAAAGTGGAGAAAGAGTTCATCAGGAAGGCATGCGAGGAGGCTCAATAAGGGAGATATTTTCTAAGCTTGACCCTGAAGGAAAAGAAAACATTACTTCAGTACAGGGATTGGCAAATGATGTCCTGCAGACAGGCTGCTCTTTTTTTTAAAATAAAGTTTTGTTGGAAGACAGACATGCACCCATTCATTTCTGTATTGCCTATGACTGCTTCTGCACTCCAGGGCCAAAGTTGAATGGTTTCCACCAAAGACCATAAGACCTGCAAAGTGAAGATATTTATTATCTAGTTCTCCAGGAAGAGCCCAGGAAAGCAGCTCTCACTCCTTGTCTGACCCCTGCTTTCCTGTGTCTCTGAGCAGGTATTAGGTCAATAACCATAACTAAGGAGAAATTTCAGAAATGTTTTCCAGTCTGTGTAGGAAATTGAGAGGGGGTACAATTGATAGAGGCATGAAATGAGCTTGAAGTATCTTCTTAATTCAAGTGTAAGTAAACAACCATTGATGCTCTGCTATGTATGAATTGGAAGGCTAAGTGTTGACTCATCCATAAAAAATTAAAAAAAATCATTACTGTTTTGTTTCTGTTCTAATTATTGAGCATTTGTATCACATGGATGTAGGGTGAATGCATATCAGCAAGAATAGTTAATTTTTCAGAAACACAACTCTTGATCAAGTTGAATATTGTATGTTTAGGGCTGGAGAGATGGCTGAGTGGTTAAGGTGCTTTTCCTGAAAGCCAAAAGACCCAGGTTTGATTCCCCAGGACCCTTGTAAGCTGGAAGCGCAAGGTGGTGCATTTGTCTGGAGTTCATTTGAAGTGGCTGGAGGCCCTGGTGCACCCATTCTATCTCTCTCTCTCTCTCTCTCTCTATCTCAAATAAACAAATAAAATGAAATAAAATAAACATATTGCATGTTTAGTTATATATTGATAAGAACTGTACCAGAACGTGTGCAGGGCCTCTTCCTGCACACGCGTACTCCAGCTGCATGCGCCACTTTGCGCATCTGGCTTTACATAGATACTGGGGAATCAAACTCCAGGTTTTGCAAGCAAGTATCTTTAACTATTGAACAATATCCCAAGGCTCAGAAATTTAAGTAACTTTTCAAATTGCCTTTTGACTTCTTCAGGATAAATTAGAAAACATAAAGTGTGCAATGGGCTTATCTGCAGTGAGGGGCAGTTCACAGCAGATCCAGCGAGGTGAGCTGGGTGGAGACTGAGCCACTGGAATGGCTTTGTTTGCTTGCCTGTCTGGTGGGAAAGTATTCATGGGGTTATTTTTAGATGTTCTATTTTCATTTATCAGTCAACTTTGGCAACATCGATTTCCCTAACAGACCCAATTTGTAAACGGTAAAACAAATCCACTGGAATATTTGGAAACAACTTTCTGCATATACAGCAGGTTGAGAGACAGAAAATTACTAGTGACTCTCCAGTCATGCTACAGTTTCTCATTTAAGGTTTTATAATGAGCCTTCTTTTTATAGAATGTTGATTCAACTTGGCTTTGCAACAAGGCAGGACCAGAGAAATGGAGGAGGCAGGGTGAGCTGAAAGCAGGTCCAATTGCAAGAGTACCCACCCCCAAGGTGGTCTTAGAGACCGTCTAGACCCCTCTGCCTGTCTTCTCAGCTCACGATAAAAACAGGATTTGGGATTTGTACTTCTTAGATGACCAGCCCTTCTCAGTTGGCTACACCAGAAAATAAATCCAAAACAGATGTGATCGATGGTGAAGGATGGGTGACATTCTGTGAACTCGGGACTTGATGAAAACCACTAACTTTATTGTGTAATTTTTTTTCATCTTCCCAAAGTAGGTTTGGTTTTATTTTCTTTGAATGGTAAAGAATATGTTAATAGATTTTTAAGAATCAACTAAAAAAAATCCAAAGTATTAAAAATCCTTTTGGTTCCTTCCCCTCCTCAGACTTTAATAGCCCCTGGGGTGGGTGTAGAGGTGGCAGGGGCCTTTTGTACTTTCCTAGCCTGCTGTTCACACAAGTGGCTGTTATGACTGGAACAGCATAATTGCTCTTAAAATGCCTCAATAATAAAAAATCTATTTTTATTTTGTAATCCTAAGTCTCCTTGGCTTCCATTTATCCAGACCACTTTAGTAACTTCTGAAAATTAGCCTCACAGATATAGTTTCCCAGCTTGACCAATGAACAGCTCTTTGTCTGGGGGTTGGCGTGTGAGAGGAGGGACCTGTGGAGTAGTGAAAGGTGGGAGCTGAACAGAGGTGGTAGGGATTTGATACTAGAGAGCAGCTCTTTCTACCTTCTCTTGGTCACTTTAAACTATTTTTAATTAAAAAATATACATATACCTATATACACACATATACATACATATATTATATGTATTATACATTATATATATATATAATGTTTTTTCAAAGTAGGGTCTTGCAGTAGCTCAGGCTGACCTGAAATTCACTGTGTAGTCTCAGGGTGGCCTTGAACTCATGGCAGTCCTCCTACCACTGTCTCGGTACTGGGATTAAAGGCGTGTGCCACCATGCCCAGCTTTTTTACAAAAACTTTTTGTTTATTTTTATTTATTTATTTGAGAGCGACAGACAGAGAAAGAGGCAGGTAAAGAGAAAGAAAGAATGGGCACGCCAGGGCCTCGAGCCACTACAAACAAACTCCAGATGCATGCGACCCCTTGTGCATCTGGCTAATTTATTTGCAAGCAGAGAGAGGTAGAGATAAGAGACGGACAGACAGAATGGGCATGACAGGGCCTCCAGCCACTGAAAACAAACTGCAGATGCACATGCCGCTTTGTGCATCTGGTTGTATATGGGTCCTGGAGAATCGAACCCAGGTCATTAGGTTTTGCAGGCAGGTGTCTTATCTGCTGAGCCATCCCTCCAGCCCTCTTGGGCACTTTAAAAGGAAATGTAAATGCAAAAACTGTACTTGTCACCATCAATGTGGGCCTGACTCAGTTTCCTCAGGCTTTATCAAGGCTGAAGGGAAAACACCTCTCATTTCTTGTTTTGCTTGTGGACCACCATAGCTGCTGGCTTCCTCACTGTGGTAGGGTCCAGCTGTATGCTCATGCAGAATTCTGTGTATTTTGAACCCCACTTCTAAGAGGCGTGCTCAGGGTGATGCCAGGCAGATGGATAGGAGCTGATCAGCCTTGGAAGAGGGTTTCCCATGGAGTATAGTAGGTGGCCTCTGCATAGTCTCTTCATGGCTATAGTCATCAAATAAAGCTAGCTCTGTACTTCCTTTGGACCATTCACTTGCCCTTCACTGGGCCAGAAATCATGCAGCTAATTTTTGGAGTGACTTTGAATTTGGGGGTGGTTGGAATGCCTCAGTTGGGTGTTCAAGGGGCCGGTGGAGATGTTGAGCGTGAGCACACGGGATGCCTCTAACTTCTGGAGTCCCCAAAATAAAGACCCTAAGCAGAAGCCTCCACAAACCTGCACACCTGTGGGCACACAACCTCCAAACTCAAGTGCTTGACTTCTGGTGGAAATAAGGACACGGTTTGTGTTCAGTTAGATGACTTCTGGCCTCTGAGGACAAGCAATGGAACAGCTCATCTAAGCAAGCCCATCTGAATCCAATGCAAGCAAGCACTTCCAAACCACTGGGAAAGTAGATGAATCCTTAGGAGTCATGGCAAAGAATGGAAGTAAGGCATCGGATTTCCATAGTGGCAGCTCACACCTCCCAACCCCTTCGGATAACTGAAAATGAAGGGATTCGTTCACATTGCTCTGGTGACTGAAATACCACGTCCTGATTATTTCTTTTATATGCTTTAGCACATTTAAAAAGGTTTTCAGGGGCTAGAGAATGGCTTACTGGTTAAGGCGCTTGCCTACAAAGCCAAAGGACCCAGGTTTGATTTCCCAGAACTCACATAAGCCAGATACACAAGGTGGTGTTCATTTGCAGTGGCTGAGGCCCTGGTGTGCTCATTCTCTCTCTGCCTCTCTCTCTTCCTCTGTTCCTCTGTGTCTCTCTCAAATAAATAAATTATATGTATACACACACACATACACGCACATATATATACATATATATATATATATATATATATATATATATATATATATATTCAAACACAAAATATTTTCAGGTGTGTGGAAACTCAAAAAGATAGTTTAGTTAAAACCTCATAATTTTCTCCTGGCAATGCCCAAGTTGTCCCTTCTTGTGTTGTAGACTGGAAAGGTATGGTGAGAATTCATCTGGCCTGTGTGATGCCTTCTGCTCCAGACCATTAAGTTTTCACAATGTAGTGGCCTAAAAGTTTATTACCCAATGCTCCCCCCACCACAAAAAAGCCATTCTGATTTCATTTTTTTAAAGTTGAATTTAAAACTCAAAATACACTTTCTTCATAATTATGCTTTTTATTTGGCAACATATGGTGAAAATTTATATGGCCTATCAATGTAAAAGCACGGGGCTGAGGCTTTGGGCTTTTATGGTGATTACATCTACCTGTATGGGGGCTTTATGTGCCTACAATTTGAGTCATTTATAGATGCACACTCAACAGAGCTCGAGCGTAACTAGTACTGTGGGCTTTTTTTGCTGACTAAATGATAGGCAAAGCAATTTCCAACAAATGTCTCCCAGTAGGCTATCATCATAGAAGCCTTGTAATATTGCTTTTTAACCTTAGCATTGGCAGCTATCCAGAAATTATTGCATTGATACCGAGCTGCCTTGCGCCATGCTGTTGCCTTTTTCTCCGTGGGAACCTGGTGAACTCCCAGGTCGGTGCCGGCGACCCCACCGCACCCTCCCTTGTTTCACTTTGGTGAGGTCTTTCACCTGCTCTTGCTCAGCCCTGGGGAGCTGAGCACACGGGAAGTTGGAAAAATACAGCAAAACAATTCTCCGGATTGGGTTATTATGTCTTTAGCATGTTCAATTAGCATTTGCACCTTTTGTCACCAAATAAATGGCACACATGGGTGGGCATGAAGGCCAAAGGAGGGGCTGGAGTTTCTTTCCTCCTCAGGCAAAGACAGAGTCGGCTTTCTTCCTTCTTTCTCCTCTCCTTTCTTTTGGCTCAGAGCATCCTGTAGCTGGTTTTGGGGGGTTGGCAGGCTATGATGCTGTGGTTTGGAGGATTTGTTGGGATTTCTGGGGAAGGACCCAGTGGAGCAAGACCCCACAGTTTCTCTGCCTGGGAGGTGGGGTGGAGGGAGGGAGCAGAGTGAAGGTGTCTGCAAGAACTGCACTTGTTGGGGGTTCTGGAGAAGAGCAGGGTCCTAACTTCCTCTTGTTTCCTGTTGGCTGGGATCACACTGGGGGTGCAAGCTGACTTCCTTGCTTTTTTCTTTTAAAATAAATTTTGATTTACTTATTTGCATGGGGAGGGGTAGGCGTGTACCAGGACCTCTTGCTGCTGCAGATGAACACCAGATGCTTGGGGGCCCCCTTATTTTTCATCTGATTTAAATGAATGGCTTGGGAATTGAACTCTGGATTGGCAGGCTTTGTAAGCAAACACCTTTAACCACTGGCCGTCTCCTCAGCCTCTCTGTTGCTTGTTTTGAGCATAGTAACAGGGATGTACCAACCCTCATCCTGGATGGAGAGAAAGAAGTGCAGCCTGGTAAATGCAGGGCTCTTGAAGTCTGATTCCAAACTCCAGTCAGGTTTTTTTTTTTTTTTTTTGGTTCATTTTTATTTATTTATTTGAGAGTGACAGAAAGAGAGAGGGCAAATAGATAGAGAGAGAATGGGCGTGCCAGGGCTTCCAGCCACTGCAAATGAAATCCAGACACGTGTGCCCCCTGTGTATCTGGCTAACGTGGGTCCTGGGGAATTGAGCCTCGAACCAGAGTCCTTAGGCTTCACAGGCAAGCGCTTAACCGCTAAGCCATCTCTCCAGCCCTCCAGTCAGGTTTTGAGTCTACCTGTTTTGTATCTCCCAAAGACTCGAAAGATGTGACTTTGTGACTGCAGAGCCATAGCCAATAGCTGGCACAGTGTTCAGTCAAGAGAAGCCCAGGCAGTGTGTTGAATGAATGTTTCTTCTTTTTTCTGTCCCCGCTCTGATGGGAGAACACAGTGGTCACTGTGTGCCATGTCAGCTTACCTTGTGATAATGTCCCCCCAACTGCATTCCAGTTCCTGGGTCTTGATTTTCTCTCTCAGGTCTGGTCTCCCTCTCTGCTTCATCTAGGATTCTTGGTAGTCTTGAAATGCTTCCCTTGGGGTCATTTGTCTTCTCATTGAGTGCTATGCCTATGCCCACCTTCATCAGGAAAGAGACCTTAAAAATACCTCTGGCCTAATGCATTTGCCTTGACCTTCTAAATGATGAGTGCTATAAATGGAGAAATATATAACTGTTATATATCCATGGTTCGTAGAAAATTCTGTCTTTGGCTTGGGGAAAAAAAGCATTGTACCAGAAAAAATCAAAAATGTAAACTGTAATAGAAAATCAAACTGAAAGCGTTGAATAAAATTGTAGAAGTCGATGCTTTTCAACCTTACTTCTTTCATTTTTATTCCCCAGGGGATGCATCATTTAAGTATGAGTGAGTGAACGAAGGAATGAACGGATGAATTTCAGAACTTATTTATGTAATAACCCCTCTATGATGGACACTTAAGGAGAAGGAAAGTTAAGATAGTTTATTTGTCTGGTCCCAATGGTAGGTAGGTTTGGAGTGTGCCTGGGGAAGGGAAGAGGGCTGAATAACAGGGAAGAAGGAATGGTTGCTACTCTCTCAGAAAGATGGAACACAGGATGTAAAGGAACCCAGCAGAGACCAGTTTGGGACTAAGGGGACATTATTTCTTCAGTAAACAAGATGTGCTAATAGAGGGAATGTTTCCTGAGCTGATATGGACAATCAGAGGCTCAGTGGCTCCTTTTGATAAGATCCATGCCATCCCTCAACTCCCTCAAGCACCTGCCCTATGTGAGCTCAGGAAGGGTTTTGATTTTGTCTTCATGTCTGTGAAGGGTAGAGCCACCTGTTTAACCACAGGTAGACTTGTTAACTAGATCAGGAAGGACATTGTTTGTTTATTTGGGGTGTGTATGTCTGTGTGTGCATGTAAATGTGGGTGTATGTCTGTTTGTGCATGTAAATGTGGGTGTATGTCTGTGTGCATGTAAATGTGGGTGTATGTCTGTGTGTGCATGTAAATGTGGGTGTATGTCTGTGTGTGCATGTAAATGTGGGTGTATGTCTGTGTGTGCATGTAAATGTGGGTGTATGTCTGTGTGTGCATGAATATGTGGGTGTATGTCTATGTGTGCATGTATATGTGGGTGTATGTCTGTGTGTGCATGTATATGTGGGTGTATGTCTGTGTGTGCATGTATATGTCGATGTATGTCTATGTGTGCATGTATATGTGGGTGTATGTCCGTGCACTCATGTCATGGCATGCACGTGGGACACTCAGTTGGCTTTTTCTCTTCATACAGGACTTTCCTTGTTATTTTTTGCTGCCTGATGGCCCTGCACATTTCCAGATTCTCTGCCTCCCATTGCCATAAGCACTGTTGGGAGTACAGACCCATATGACACTTTGTGTCTGGCTTTATGTGGGTGCTGAGGAATTGAACTTAGGTCAGCAGTCTTGCATGCAAGCCCCTTTAATCACTGAGCCATCTCTCCAGCCCTTCTGTCTACCTTTTTCGAAAATGGCAGTGTTGTGTATATATAATATGGTATTGGCCATGCTATCCACATGTGGATGCCTAAGTCAGTGATTACACGCACTCTTATGGGTGCCCTCATCACTACTATCTCGCTCCAAAGGTTTTTCAACTGGCCCAGCTAAAACTGTGCCCATCCAGCAGTAACTCCCCCTTCTCACTTTTCCCAGCCCTTGCCAACCACTGTTCTGCTTCCTGTTTCATAAACTGGAACATTCTGAGAGCCTCGTATTAATGGTACCTCGCAATGTTCGTCCTTGTGAGTTCAGCTTATTTCACTATGGCTTGTCTTGTTGAAAACTATTCCCATGTCTGTTGCTTTGGGTGCTTCAGAGAGAAATGTGAATTTAATGCTTTTATTCATCTGTGTGTGTGTGTGTGTGTGTGTGACATGTATGTAGGTGCACATGCATGTGTAGGTGCATGTGCATGTGGAGGCCCGAGGCCAACAGCAGGTGTCTTCTTCAATAGTTCGCCACCTAATTTTTTAATGTCAATTTTCCTACACATACATAATGTATTTTGATCATAATCCCCTCCCATTAACTTCTCTTGTCTCTCCCTCCCCTGTCCTCTTGCACTGGACCTCTTCTTCTTTCCAGCTAGTTCCAACTCTTCTGCTTGGATGTATTTTCTCTCACTCTCCCTTTTTTTTTTTCACTCCTCCACCAGCCATGATAGAATATTGATGGTCCTAATATGGTGCAGGTAACATCAGTCACTCTGAAGTAATGAGCTCCATGTATGGAAGACAGTGTTCTTAGATTCTTCCTGAGTCTTCTTCCACAATGTTCCCATAGCCTTGCAGGGGTGATATAGATGCCTCATTTAGCGCTGAGCTTCCGATAGTCACTTATTCTCAGTACTATAGTGAGTTTTGAGTCTTCCCCAGTAGCCACTGCCAACTTCAGACAGAAGCTTCTCACTTACAAAAAGTGAGACTATCTTTCCACCTTAGTTTTTGAGACCACGTCTCCAGCTGAGCTTAGAGCTCACAGATTCGGCTAGACTAGCTGGTCAGTGATCCCCAGGGATTTCCCGGCTCTGCCTCTCCTGTTCTGGGATTACAGACACATAGAGCCAAGCTTGGCATTTCATGTGGGTACTGGGGATCCACTCAGGTACTCATTCTTGTGTGGCAATTTCCTCATGGAGCCATCTGCCCACAGCTCAAAGCTGCTATTCTTGCTGGAGTCTTTGCAGTTTCCATATAGATCTTCCTTGGAAAATGTCTGGATTGAAAACTTCCTCCCTTCTAGAAGCCAAAGTTTGGAAATGCTTTGTTCCTGTATGAATCTGTACCCAAAGTAAATGTTTTAATACCAACCCAAATGAAACACAATCAAAAGGTAAAATGCCACAGAAAAGTAAGTTACTATGTTCAGATGCTAAATAAAATGCCTTTTGGATGAGCTCGCTTCCTAGATTATTATAATTAGACTTTATTAATATTAAAAATATGATATCCATTTTCAGAGTGATTAGAGCATAACTCTCTGAATAAGGTTGAAGTCTTAGCCCATTCAATCCCAAAGGATCCTTAGTGAAGACCTTATCCAACTCATTGCCTGGAGGGCGTAGTTGTAAGCAGGTGATTTGAGGGGCCACCCAGGTCCTCTAGAAAGGCTCACAGAGCAGAGAGGAGCTGTAGCCTCAGGGCCCAAGAGGACATACTTTAAAATTTTTGTTCTGTGTGATGTGCGTGTGTGGTGTGGTGTATGTGTGCATGCCGTATGCATATGTGTGTCTTCTGTGGATGCACGTGGAAACCAGAAGCGACCTGCGTAGGCGTCCTCCTCTATGGCTCTTATTCCTTGTTTCTCTGAGACAGAGTCTGAAGCAAGAGCTGCTGTTTGTCAGTCACACTGGCTGACCCGCGAGCCCCAGTGATTCTGTCTTTGCCCCTGCAGCCCTGCGTGGTCACGCCTGGCTTTTTACATGGCGGCTGGGGACTGAACTCAGCTCCCCTCGCGTGTGCGCCATCTCCCCAGCCCTCAGGCATGTATGTGCAAATGAAACACTAACACTGGAAAACTAAATATTTGCAGAATACTTGCATGTAGAAGGAGTGAGTCTTTTTCTTCAGAATCTCCCCCCCCCCCCCCGCTTTGGTGCTTTCATCAATGAAGGCGAGCATGACATGAATTGTTTTCCTGCTATTTTCTAATGTTTTCGTGGCATATCTTATTTATACATAATAATGAGTTTCATGATGCGTTTTCATGCACATACAGAATGTATTTTGATCAATTTCGCCCGTTACCTTCTGTTGTCCTTCCCCCACTCTTGCTATTTCCTCTCCTCTTTCCAGCTAGACCCTTTTCTGCTTTCACGTCATGTTATCAGTATTTTTTTAATCCGTCAGTTTCATAATGGATTGTTTATAGGAATGTGAGTGATGGCTTGTTTACAGGAGCACAGGCACCTTAAAAGTGGATATTCTATTGAAGAAAGTGTCTCTACCCTGCCCATCTACTGTTCACTAGTTATGAATCCTCAGGATATTAAACAAAAATCCCAGTGCCAGGGATGGTTGGTAAGGGAAACTCTTGAGGTCCCCAAAACAATATATGTGATTGCCACTGCTGTTTGATGCTCCCAGAACAACAGGGTAAGACCCCATTGATGAAGATGCCATGTGCCACACATAGAGAAATCAAGTTGGATCTGAGCTGAAAGCTTCCTCCGTACTAACTCTCCTTCAAAGTGCTAGAAGGTGCTATGCAGGTTGTTGGGGAAGAATTGTCATTAACAGTCCTATTTGGCTGTAGATCCTGGATGCAACAATACCTACCTGCCAAAGACAAGCCCACTGGTATAACAATGGCAAATCTGTTATGGGGGTCAGCAGCTAATTTCTGATTGAATTTGATGCCTACTTCATAGGAAGCAATTTATTACTCCTACTGTGTACTTAGTCAAGCATTGCTTTTATTTTTATGTTTTTAGAGAGAGAGAGAGAATTGGTGTGCCAGAGCCTCAGCCACTGTAATCGAACTCCAGATACTTGTGCCACCTCGTGGGCATGTGCAACCTTGCACTTGCCTCACTCATGTGTGTCCAGAGAGTTGAACATGGGTCTTTAGGCTTTGCAGGCAAGCACCTTAACTGCTAAACAATCTCTCCAGCCCCAGTCATTGTTTTTATTATGTCACTGTCTTTAAAATCCTATCTTCCATCAGCACACTACACACAGATTTGAGCTTTTTAGAAAGTTATTTATTTATTTATTTGCAAGGGGAGAGAAAGAAAGATAGTGAGTGATGGAGTGTAAATGAGTGCACCAGAGCCTCATGCAGCTGTAAACAAAAAACTCCAGATACGTGCACCACTTTGTGCATCTGGCTTTACATGGATATTGGGGAACCCAACCGGGGTCACAAGGCTTTACAGGCAAATACCTTAACCACTGAGCAATCTTTCCAGCCCTGAGTTTTGAAACTTTTAAATAGCTTGTTACCTGACTTGTGAAAATCCATGAATTGCTCCAGCATTGAGTTTTAACATTAAAGCTCCCAGGCACATTAGTAGTTCTTGGGAAAAGGACTTAGAGGAGATCCTGTGACATAGGTGGCCTTTCAACTTTCAGTACAACAGTGGGAGGGTTCATTGCTTGAGCCAAGGAGGGAAGAAATACTCAGTTTGCTTAAAATATCACAGGAGCTGAGATACAAATGCTTGTGACAATTGATCTGTTTCCTTGGAAGGAAAGTTATATTCTTTCTAAAAAAAATTTTTTTTTAAACAGCCCTGGCACAGAATATTGCCTTGTGTTTATCTAAGTAAGGTATTATCTCTTCAAATGACTTTTTTCTTTTTTTATTATTTTAATTTTATTTAAGAGAGAAATACAGAAATAGGCAGGGAGAAAGAGAGAATAGGTGTGCCAGGGCCTCCAGCCACTGCAAACCAACTCGAGATGCATGTGCCCCCTTGTGCATCTGGCTTACGTGGGTCCTGGGGAATCGAACCTGTGTCCTTCGGCTTTGCGGACCAGCACCTTAACAGCTAAGCCATCTCTCCAGCCCTAAAATTTTTTTTTGTTATTTTTATTTATTTGAGAGCGACAGACAGTAAGAAAGAGGCAGATAGAGAGAGGGAGAGAGAATGGGCACACCAGGGCCCCCAGCCACTGCAAACAAACTCCCGACGCATGTGCCCCCTTGTGCATCTGGCTAATGTGGGTCCTGGGGAATTGAGCCTCGAACTGGGGTCCTTAGGCTTCACAGGCAAGCGCTTAACCGCTAAGCCATCTCTCCAGCCCGTTATATTCTTTATAAGTAGAAGAAAATTTATTTCTTTTCTGCTCTGTTCACCTGAAGTGCAAATAGGAGTTTATTTGCTATTAATTAAGCAGATGATAGATGACACTTGAATTGAACATTCAGCACTCCTCCTGTTCTGTTTGCAGAATACAGAGATAATTGGATGGGAAACAATATGGCATTTAAATGTGGGTTTATTTTATTTTAATTAAAAAAAATTTTTTTGGTTTTTTGAGGTGGGGTCTTGCTGTATCCTAGGCTGATCTGGGATTCACTATGCAGTCTCAGGAGAACTCATGGAGAGCCTCTTAACTCTGCCTCCTGAGTGCTGAGATTATTATTACTTTTTAATGAGAGAGAGAGAGGGAGAGAGTGTGTGAATTGGCATGCCAGGGCCTCTAGTCACTGCATTCGAACTTCAACGCATGTGGCACCTTGTAAGCATATGTCACCTTGTATATCTGGCTTATGTGGGTTGTGGGAAGTTGAACCTGGGTCCTTAGGCTTTTCAGGCAATTACATTAACTGCTAAACCATCTCTCCAGCCCTTGGATTATTATTATTATTTTGAGACAGGGTCTTGCTGTAGCCCAGGCTGACCTGGAATTCACTATGTAGTCTCAGGGTGGCCTTGAACTCAAGGCGATCCTTCTACCTCTGCCTCCTGAGTGCTGGGATTAAAGGCGTGCGCCACCACACCTGGCTTGGATTATTTTTATAAACTAACCATTCCCCCTTGCCTTCTATGGATAGAGATTTGTCTTTCTGAGTTGTGTAATGTCACAGACAGACATATGTGCAAGCCAATCACTTGTGCTGCGTGCCCTCATTTTGTGAGAGCACACGCTCGTTTAGCTGTTGGCAAAACCTTGCTTAGTGGTGCATCAGTAATTAGGAGCTGCCACCACCTCTGTGTGAAGTAATTTTTTTTTTTCTCTTGTCACTTAGTTCCTTGGAGGCTTGTGGGGGAGTCACATTTCATCACTGGCAAAATACAAACCTATTTGGAAATGGCAAGGTTGTCTGGACTGTGTTAAGTGCATCATTTTAACTACCAGAAGTCCCATTCTTTCCTGGGGACTGCCATCGGTACTGCCATCTTGGGAGAGTGTATTTGTTATTTTTTCCCATTGCTGTGGCAAAATACTTGACCAAAACTTAAAGGAGGAGGGAAAGAAGGGTTAATTTTGGCTCATGGTTTGAGGGTACATTCTGTTGTGATGGGGAACGATGCCCGTGGAGAGGTTATAGCTGTGGTGGGAGGAGCAGGAGCTGGCTGACTGCACTACATCCACGGTCAGGAAGCAGAGAGAGATGAATGCTGGGACTTTGTCATGGTGGCTGTGGGAGCTGTGGTTAGCCTTACAGATGAGGAAACAGGTTGGATCAAGCGTTAAGATCACAAAGTTAGGTGGCTGCTGAGCTGAGATTTGAACACGGATTCTCTTTCTCTCCCTTCCTTGCCTGTTCATTCTCAAGGTACCATGATATGTTATGCTTGTAGTGATTGTAACCTATACCTAGAATAAAATTCTTTCCTTACAGCAAGAGCAGCTAAGCTCTGAGGGCTTTAAAAGCTTCAAGGCAAAAGCAGATGGGAAAGCTGCTTACATGTTGGGAGTCATGAGCTTTCTGCAGCTTCGTGAGGACCTGGGCAGGTAGGTGGCCCAGGCACATCTCTGTAGATGCAGTCTTTCTTCAGACCTGTGGGCTCCCAGATAAAGAGCGGTCTCATGAGGATACTCTGAACTCTCCCTGGCACAAAGGGCACAGTACTCTGGTGTTGCTGTGTGACAGGGCTCTGGTTAAACAATCACACAACAGATAATCAATGGAGCAGGTTTTCCTCCAACCCGCTGCTCTGAGATGTGACATCAGCCTCATGTCCAGGCAGAGCAGATGCACCGAGAGAGCCTTGGGTCTCTGCTGTGACCCTCCGAGGACCCATTTCAATTGGAACAGAGCAGCTGGCCAGGAAATCCAGCTACCATGCCACCTTTTCCTGAGGCTAACCCTGGCAAGGGAGGAAGCTTTATTGTGGCCAGTAGCCACCACCGGACTGTTGGGGATTGGTTTGGAGCTATATCCAGAGACTATAGGTCCCTGCCAGGCTTAGTGACAGGAGGCACATTGCTCTCCTGGGGAAAACACAGTCATTTGTCACCAGACTGATAAGTGATGGCATTTCTGAGAAGTGGGGAAGCTAAGGATGCTGGCACATTGGCCCAGAGAGCAGGCTTCCATCCATCCTCTTGAACCGTGTGGACCTTTCCATTGAAAGTTGGCCAGGGGGTGACTGGCCCTGTAGGCCTGTGATTTTGAGGGCTCCCCCAAGCCATCTGGGGCTTTGGCAGCTCCTCATTTTGCCTAGAGACTCTCTGAACCAGTTGGTAGAGGGTCAGGAAAGCTGTCTGTCTTGGCAAGTCTTTTACAGACAGTAGAGAGAAAACAGGGCCTGGTACTTGCATTTCATGATATCTAAGCAAGGGACTCCCTGTATTCATGGGGGGGGGGTGGTACTGCAGCCGGCGGCCTCAGGAAGTACACACACGAGCCAGTGCCCTTCTGTGCTCCCTAGCACTGGGACGCTGCTTGGCTGGCAGACACCTTGACACTGGCTTTAGGAAATTCCTCAGGGAGCCAGCGGGGTAGTGCCAAGGGTACTCTTGAGAACCGAGGGCAAGCCTCGTGACCTGGTAGTGAGATCATAGCATGTCTTCAGATACTGACAAGATGCAAATACACTGGAGAGTTTTCTGTGATTCGGAAGTGGTCAGGCATGTGACGATCAGTGGCCTTGGAGTGATGCCAACACAGAATCATGGGTATCATGCTGCTGGGCCAAGCAGTGCCAGTCTCTGAGGACATGACATGATGGACATAGAGAAAGAGAAAGTGAGGCAGAAGAGACAGAGAGAGGTGGTGAATGGGGGAGAGGTACAAAGACTGAACCTCTGATTCCAGCCTGCCAGGGCCTGGAGGCCTGACTGGAGAGAGGCTGTGGGGAAGGATGGCTGCTCTGGGAGGTATTGCTCTCAAGCCCTTATGGTTGACAGCATGCAAGCACACTGCTTTCTACCCACCAGGCTTTGTCCCTTCAGTGCCAAGATGATTGCGGGGTGGGGGGCATGGTTTCCAGACTGGCCAGTGTTCATATTTGCCTCTGATTTCAACAAGTTAATCTCCCTGAGACAAGAGTCCCTGTGGAATGGACCCAACAAAGGGAAGCTCGCAGAGCTATTGCGATGATGATATAACATGATGTGCTGGATCGCCTGACGTTGGCTCACGGCCCTCAGCCAGGGAGTTAGAGCTGTTAGCAGCGGGCTGGAGCCATTTCAGTAGCTCCCTGAAGAAGGCATGAGATATTGGCCTTACGCAGCTGTCTTGAGCCTTAGGCCTAGAGCGAAGTTTCCACATCATATTCCCAGAGTACATTAATGACATGGTTGGCAAATGGTGGAAGACGAGGAAACCAATCAACTAATTCTATGCTTGTACCTGCAAGGAAACTAATGCATTTTCCCCCTTGGGTATCCAAGACTTGGATAACAATCAGGAAAGTAAAGGAAAACCAGGAGCACAATGAGCCTCTCTAGGCATCTAAGGAGGAGGTCCTTTCTTGACCTTGATTCCAGCAAGTACTTTGCGCAGTGTTGGGTCATTACCAACTTCAGGTGCCTTTAGCTGGACCCTGGGGAAAGCAGAGTGCTGAGATTCTCGTGAAATGCCCTCCTGAAATGCTCAGCTATGGGTGACGCCTGAAGGTGGACTGCCAGGACTGTGACTTTCAGCTTGGGCTTTGTCTATTTCCAGTTGCCCGTCTTCGTATAGGTCCAGCCATCTCTCAGACCTATCAGAGAGTCACAGTTCCTTGTGTCTCCTTCCTTTGGGATACTTGGGAATGAGCTAAGTTAGGTTTCCAGTGCCCCAAAGAATCTGATTTGAGGCAAATGGCTCCCGAGTCACCAAGCACATTGCAGACTGGCTCTGTCTTAGAAGATAGGGAACAGCTTGATTATCTTGGAACTTGCCTTAGCATCTAGACAATTCTAGAAGCTCCTGAATTCACTTCAGTGAAATGCTCCCATCCTCAGAATCAAACATTCTCTATAGTTTCCCACTCAGCAACTTCTGGAATTTGGGGGAAGGATTGTGAGTAATTATAGACAGAGTAATGTCCAAATCAAACTGAGCTGCTTAAGACATATTTGCTCTCCAACAAACTTTTAAGATGTATTTCTTTTTATGGTTGCTAGAAATATGACAGCAAGATAGTTGTTGTTGGGTTCATCATTATTATCACTACCACCACCACCATCATCATCATCATCATCAGGTTATTCTCCTAATGAGGATGATGATGGAATACTGTATTCACTGCGCTGTGTGAGGGACAGCTCCTGTGTGGCTTATTAAGTTTTTTTTCCACTCCTTTCCTCAACTCTGCCCTCCTTAACCTCTCGCTGGCCCCTCGTATGTGTTATATTTGTTTTTCATATGGGTGTGTGTCCTTGAGTAACATCATCTTCATGTGCTCATTTTAAAAAATGCGAATTGTACTACACTGCACTTTGCTCAATTTCTTAACCATTTTTACCCAAAACTCTGAAAAACAAGCCTATTTTTTTTAAATACATATAGTTAGTTCATAACTTCTGCTTCAAGAACTTTAAGTACATTCTACACAAAGGAAGAAAGAGAGAAAAAAAGAAGACAGTAAGGAAGGGGTGGGATGAAAGAAGGAAGGAAAAGAAGATGAGAAAGAAGGGCTGATAAATAGTTCAGTGAATTTTTATTTTATTTTATTTATTTTCAAGCAGAGAGAGAGAGAGAGAGAGAGAGAGAGAGAGAGAATGGAGACAGAAAGAGAGAGAGAGAGAGACTGGGTGTACCTGGGCCTCTAGTCACTGCAGATGAACTCCAGGTGCACGCGCCCCCTTGGGTATCTGGCTTTACATGGGTACTGGGGAATCGAACCTGCGTCCTTTGACTTTGCAGGCAAGCACCTTAACCATTAAGCAATCTCTCCAGCCCTCAGTGAGTTTTTATTGTGACTATTTGACAGATAGATAGACTAAGACCTCCAGCACAGGACTCATGTTACTCTGTATGGCCCACTGCCCCTTTTACTACCAAGCCAGTGACCTTGGCTTTGTTAAGCCTCATGGAGACTTTGCCTAGAAGAGTCTGAGCTTATCATAATCTTGGTGGTTGCATCTTTTTCAAGTCCATGGAGCAAAGGGACAGAGGCCTTCACCATCCCTTGCATGGATCACTTATTTCTGCTTATATAACTGCCCCCAAACCACTCCTTACCTGTGCTTCCTGCTCTTTGCTATTCTCGGGGAGATATCAGTATCTCCCACACATGAGCAAAAAGTAAGATTGCAAACTTGTTATTGGTCTTACAGGCATCAGAATAAATTCTTATAGACATAACGATAATAACATCTTTGTTCGGCGCTCCTCAGAAATGGAGTTTTTCAATAGACTATTTGAGCTCATTATTCTCACTACCTCAAGAGCTTCATCAAAATCGACGCTGTATCAGGAAACGCATTATTTCTGGACGAGCTAACTCCATATGATCATCTAAGGGGAAGAAGACTGGACTTCTGAACCCATGACCCTTCTTTGCTCAAACTCCAGCTATGTATAAATGAGTCAGAAATGAAACAAAGTTCTCAAAAAAAAGAGGGGATGCTTTCTTGAAGAAGAGATTATAGATGCACTTTATTCAACGATGTAGAGAAATCATTATTTGGAGAGGATGATGGTGGGACTGTGAAAGTCCAGAGGGAAGGAGTTTCTAACTGGAACACCAGAGGAATAGCCAACCTGACTTCAAATTCAACCCAAGGGCTGAGAAAGATACCACAAGGGGCTGGAGAGATGGCTCAGCAGTTGTGGTGCTTGCCTGCAAAGCCTAGCTACCTGGGTTCAATACTCCAGTATTCACATAAAGCCAGATGCACAAAGAGGGCCATACATCTGAAGTTTGTTTGCAGTGGCTGGAGGCCCTCTCTGTCTATCTCTGCTTTCTCTATCTCTCTTTGCTTGCAAATAAATAAACAAATAATAAAAAAGAGAAAGACATCACAAAGAATGGGACAGGAAGAGCTTAGAAAGGGACAAAGAGCCACTAATGTTTGACCACTACAGGGAGTAGAAGATAGAAAATAAGGACAAGATCATTAGTTATGTTGCCAGAAAATTTAAGTTGCTGACAAAGTTCATAGTGATTGAGTAGTGAATGAAAGCTGATACATAACTTTAATTATACCATTTTATTATTTGTGACCCTATTCTTAATGTCCTTCTTACGTAGTAACTGAAAATGAGAAGCACAGTTGATGTTGATGAAGACCTTCAAGTCACAATATTTATCACGGGACCCAAGTTTCTTAGAATATATGTCAAGAAGTATAGATTCACAAAAGGAAATTTCATATTTGTGAGGACAGTCTAAGTATTTGGCTTTTATTTATGTCCTCACACGCTACACAAATAGGTTTTCTGTCCAGTATGCTGGAATTTATGCTGCCGAGTCTTATTACAATATTGTAAATTGAACTAGGTATGAATTTTCTTCTGGAAATACCATTATTTTTCCTGAATGCTCACTCCAGCCAGGCACTTTAAAAATCTTTGACTCAAAAAG
Organism: Dipus sagitta; assembly: GCA_036346955.1. Lineage (NCBI taxonomy): Eukaryota > Metazoa > Chordata > Mammalia > Rodentia > Dipodidae > Dipus > Dipus sagitta. Next base: position 18,846,970 of record CM070770.1, read on the forward strand.
GTGTGTTGCCTGGATTAATTGTGTATTTGTTTGCAAAGAAATATTTGTTGACTGGTGTGGATTGGAATAATGATTATTAAGGAATCTAATTCATTTGACAAATTGTGGATGGCTAGAGTTACAAGACTCTCAGTGGTGGAAACAGGATATCTCCCCTGTGTGGTCGGCATGGTAGGTGACACCTTGCTGGTTTCATCCCCTGGGGATAGTACATGGCACAGCCTCTCTGGCCTGAGGACCCTGGGAATTCTAGAGTCTGCTACTTCCATTTCTATAGGTACAAGGTGCGTCCCGTGTGTGCGGGGTCTGCTCCCTTCTGTTCCCTCAGTGGTCCATCAGAGTTTGCTGCGATGAGACAGAGGCTTACGGCTCTCTTTCTGGAATTTCGTGCTTACAGAGTGAGTGACTTTTTGTTTTTTTTCCTCGCTTTTTCATCTTATCCAAGTTCCATTCATCTTTCTGGACCAAAGGCACATTTCTCAGTCTCAGACCACTCAACCCAAAAGACCACCTTCTTCTTTTCCAAGTTCCCACTCAGAGGAAAACAAAGGGTATTGTTCTGGCGAGGGACAAGGGGCCTTTCCAGGTTCAAATCAAGGCTTTACTACTAACCAAAGTTGTATGAACTTGCACTGGCTGCCTGAAGCTGTAAGCTCACATTCCTCATTGGTAAAGAGGTGATGAGAAGGCTTACCTCTGAGGGTTTTCACAAAGACTTGCTGAGTTAATGGTTGTACATTGGCCCATGCTTAGTGGCCTTGATGTGTTGAGTCAGATCTAGAGAGTGGGGGCATTTAGTACAGTAGCTGTCGTTGATAAGCATTTGGGGCGGAGTTTGGTCTTCTCGTTGTGTTGTATGCTTGGGGGTCAGCCAACCTCTGCTTCTCCAACATGGAGTACCATTCCCTGGGTAAAGTAGATGGGGAGGGAAGCAACAGGCCTGGGGAGTCTGGCTCCCGAAGACAGGTGCTCTCCACCCCAGGACACACGTGCATGGGGCGTCAAATGATGGACAGCCACCCTTCTCAGAGACCTGGAGAGGATGACTCCATCAGGAAAGGAATCTAGAGAGAATCTAGCGTGAGCCCTCTGTCAGCAGAAGAGAAGATGGTTTCTGTTGTTGTTTGTTTGTTTGTTTGCACAGTGCTCTGCTGTTGGGGACATGTCTTCTGTCCCAATCAGGACTCCATTGGTTCAAGTCTCATCCTTGGTGGTGTGGTGCCTCATGCTAAGTCTCTAATTTTGAGACCTTGACTGCTACGTTAGCTTCCTGACTGGTATACTCACTAAGTTCCTGCTTTGTGACACGCAGAAAAGCGTGACTGTCTGCTCTGAAGAAGCTTGACGTCTGACCAAACAACAATTAAATAATAATAAACTCAAAATGTACTTAAGTAACAGTGCACACTGCGGGAGTTGGAAGTGGGTGTCAGTTATGGGCTGGAGCACTTCAAGTAAAGTCTCCCGGCACAGCTAAGCTTGGGGTTCCGGAAACAAATAGTTCATAATTCAATTTTATTTGAACACTTCAGAGTTTACCAGCTGGGAAGAAGCCAAGCTCAAACGAGATGTGTGTGTGACTCAATCTCAGGAAAACGGCAGGCAGGACTTTCAAAACCATGCAATTTTATGTGTCTGATGTGAATAGTTACAAGGAAGCAAAGTCAAACTTTCAAAATGCATTCGTGGCAGTAAGTGTTGGGCCCACCCTTAGTGGATGTGGCAGAGCAGGCTTGGCTGCCTGAGGCCTCAGCTTCTCTGCCTCTGGCCTAGAGCCTATGAACCTGGGCTATTGTGAAGGCTGGTTCATGGCACATTGTTTTTTAGGCTCAGAGATGGACACATTTGGCTTTGTCCTCAGTGCAACCCAACAATCAGTTGTAGGGGAGGGCATGGCAAGGCTGGGCAGGCAGAGATATCTTTTTTTTTTTTTGGTTTTTCAAGGTGGGGTTTCACTGTAGCTCAGGCTGACCTGGAATTCACTGTGTAGTCTCAAACTGGTGGTGATCCTCCTTGTCCTGTAGAGAATAGGAGGGGGCTTCAGTGGTCTTATCATCTCTTCTGTGTTTTCTTTTCTCTTCAAATGGTTTCAACTGCTGTCTCTAGCCCAGACCTTCCTTCCCAGCTTGAGAAAGTGAGAAAGAAGCACACACACACACACACACACACACACACACACACACACACAGAGAGAGAGAGAGAGAGAGAGAGAGAGAGAGAGAGGAAGAGAGAATGGGTGCGCCAGGCCTCCAGCTACTGCAAACTAACCCCAGACGCATGCACCCCCTTGTGCATCTGACTTACAGTGGGTCCTGGGGAATCAAACCTGGGTCCTTTGGTTTTGCAGGCAAATGCCTTAACCTCTCCAGCACAAGATCCCTATTTCTTTTTAAAAATATTTTATTTATTTGCAGTGAGATGGTGGGGGGGGGAGAGAGAGAGAGAGAGAGAGAAAGAGAAAGAGAGAGAGAGAGGGAGAGAGAGAGAATGGGTGTGCCAAGACCTCCAGCCACTGCAAACAAACTCCATACATCAGGCTTAAGTGGGTACTGGGGAATCAAACCTGGGTCCTTAGGCTTTGCAGGCAAGTGTCTTAGCTGCTAAGCCATATCTGCAGTTGGAGATCATTATTTCTGAAGCTTCAATTTTCCTTGGGCCTCCCCAGGCTCAGCATTGCTCCCAACTCCAGCCATGCCCTCTTGCAGATGGCAGTGCCATCTTGACCTTAAACTCATTCTGCCATTTGCCATTTTGGTGTCCCCTCTCTTGGTCTAGGTCTTCAGTATTTTGCCTAGACATTGCATAGGCCTTCTGATCAGCCATCTCTCGCTCTTGCATCCTGTCCTCCATGCTGTCACTTATAGTCTCCTCCCTAAACTCCTGCGTATGTTCTTGTCATCGCCTCACTGGAGAATGTTAGTGATGCAGTCCAGCCTCTGGTCTTTCTCTTTTGTGTCTGTGGCATAGAGCAGTTCACCATCAAGATCCATTCAAGAGACCCTCCTCTGGGAAGCCATGTGTCATGACCACAGCTGCCACATTGCAGGGCAGTTTTCTGCTTGTTTGTTCCTGGAAGTTAAGTGATTTTCGAGACTGTCACTAAGCCTTGTCTTTGAAAACTTCAGTGCCTGATCTTTGATAGACTCAACATTGCTGGACATGAGGATGGGCACAAGAATGGATAGAAGGAGGAACTGAAAAAAGGAAGGAGAGGAGGAAGGAAGGACAAAAGGAAGGCGGAAGGCAGATAAAAACAGATGAGTTCCTTCTAAAGTCCTAACGCATTAGCTCTACAGGAACTTTTGTTTCATCTTCTCAGTGTCTAGACTTCACATGCTTTTCTAGATCTCTGGCTAAAATAGTAGGCTTTTTGGTAAATATTGCAGATTGACATATGTGAAAAGTGAATGCTTTAAAATTCTCTGGCTGTTAAAAATGTAGGTTAATTTTTTATGCTTATGAAGATTTTTCTTGCCATCTTTTAAAAGAAACTATTCATGTACTTGTAGTGTTACCTGTGGTGGCAACAGTCTGCCTACCTCAGACATCAGTGGCTCATATTTTTAAAGAAAACAAAACAAAACAAAATGGGGCAAAATAAAGCCGTATCCCTTTAGAAGAAAAGCTAAAGGCAAGGCATTTGGTAAGCAGCTGGGCATTTCAGTTCCCACACGGGTCTGGATCTGCTCTTTGACTTAATGCATGCGGCCCTGCACAGTTGACATGGGCAGGGTGCTCTGCAGAATGAGGCAGCGCACATTAGAAGAGAAAAAGCTAGAAGACTTTCATTTCCTCCCGAATTTGAAAAGCAGTGCATCTGGCTGAATTCTTTGTTTCTTTTTATTACCATATTGACGTTTACATCTTGTAACTATGGTAATGGGGCAGCCTCCTGGCGTGAGGCGGGAGGTAAGCAGTTCCCCATGGTAGGGCAATGCCAAACAGAGGGACCCCGAGGACAGTAGCGGTCTGAGCCAGCTGCTTTCACTATTGTTTTTTTCTTGGAAACTTTGAATTTAACTCACAAAGCAAAGCTAGCAAACAAATTCAGGATGAGATTCCCAGTTGAGGATTGTTCGGAGCATAAAATCAACCAGCATTAATCTCGCCCTTTAATGATCTATGCATGGTAATCTAAGGTTGCTTTTTATGCCCGCCTTCTTCTGTCCTTGGTGGAAGGCAGCCTGCGGAGCACCCCGCTTGCTCAGGCTTCCTGATAAATGTCAAGCCATCTTTGGAAGCTGGAGTGTAGTTAGACAGCTAAGAAGTCACACATTTCCTCCAAGTCATCCTCTTTCCCAGGGGTACGACTCCATGTTAAAGCCCAGGACGCTTTGTGCAGCAGGCGCAGAACAAACACTATTATAACCTGGGGAAAGCTGACATTTCTACAGTCTGTGGCAACACTGGTTATTTTATTTGTTTCCCTTGGGGCCTGACCATATCCCCGCTCTTCCCTGAGATGGTGAAGCCTGAATGCTGGGCAGCGGTTTCCTAACAGGTGGTGGAAGGAAAGCGCCCCCACCCCAAAAGTGGTTATACCTGAGTGAGATTTCATTTCCAGTCCTGGGATGGGGCTGTGCACCTGATGCCTTAAATTGATTAGAGGAAGGCTTTTTCAGGCTGGATCTGTGGCTGGGTCTTTCTCATCGATTATGGGGAATGCTGCACAGATCTTTTGGAAAAAATACAAAAAAATCCATAGCTCACTGAGAACCACTCCATATTTTGCTTTCAGTGTCGAAAGAGGCAAATCATGTTTTAAAGCTTATTAAAATGTTACCCATCTAGATAGTTTTTAAAGATAATTTATATTAGCACTGGTGCATAACCTTTTAAATTAATAATTCAGAAGTGTGACTGGAGGCTTCAGTAATCTCTAGTAGCATATTATCTGACTGCTCCACTGAGAAATTAGCACTTATGGACTAAGGTATAAAATTGAGGAATCTAACCCATTTGGTAGTCTGTTCTCAGCTATGAGAGCCTTCTTCAGTGAAAAGCTATTAGTGTGAGAATTCTGATTTCTAGAATCAAATCTGTTTTAGGTCATTACAGAGTTTTATAAAGCGAGCCTGTGCTGCGTAACAACACGTTGAAGTCTTAAAAGTAGGCAGGCTATTGATTTCCACCAAGAATTTTACTGCCTCAGACGCTGAAGAACAGTTCTCATGACTAAAATTTATAGGTTATTAAGAAGAAGAATGCTGGGAAAAGACTAGTTGGAAGATTCACAGAATTAGCTCATTTTGTTTGTTAGAATACACTTAGTACTCTTTCTCTGAAATAGAGATAGATCTAAAATTGAAAAGCACTTCTTGGTTCCATGGTAAATTTATATAGAGCCAAAATATACTGGAATCATATTTTACCTCACAAGGACATAATCATTTTTTTGGAGGCTTGCAAAGAAAGGGCAAAGTGATATATATATATATATATATATATATATATATATATACATACACATATATGTATATATATATATATATATATATATATATATTTGTTGTTGTTGTTGTTTTGTTTTGAGGAGCCTAATTTATTGAAAAGATCAGAGTTGGCAGATCTGGCCACTAGCTTGCTTTTTTTCCCCCAACCTGGAACAAACAGACCTGTTCCACACAAGCTAAACAGACACATGGCAGAAAGCTTTCTGTATTTGGGATGGCTATTGAGTGCAGTGTTGTGTTTTAAATGAGGCCCTATGCCTCAGTGTAGAATAAGGGAGCTTTCTGAAGCCTATAGGAGTTAAAGTCTTTCCTCTGCCCTACCCTTCAGAGAAAGAAGCAGTTATTGGAAAGGCATTTCTGTGAGAGTAGAGGACACACACTTGATCATATATGGTTAAAATATGAGATGTGCCTTATGCCAGAGGCAGAATAATACCAGGGAAATCACTGGACTAGGTTAGAAGGCAGTGACCTGTCTCTGCTCATTACTCAGTGAGTGCGAGAATGAACACTTGAGTATCATTATCTTCATCTGTAAAATGTTATACTCACCAAACCCCTGTCACATGCATCCTCAGGACAGGGGTGGCCACAGGTTGAGCTCAGCAGTCAGAAAAAGCATCTGTCGCATAGAGCCCACACCAGGTACTTGAAGAGGGCTTAGTACCTAGGGCGGCTTGGGTGAGAACAGGATAGAATCATCTATAATAGCAGTGTTTTACAACATATGTAAGGAACGCAGCATGAAACGATTTCCAGTTTTAAATACAAATATTTGTATTCAGTACTAGACACATAGACTGTACTCCACAAATGGCTGTTATGTGAGTGGAGAATTTAAATACCCGAATGAATGCTGTCTCCTTCAAAGTCGACCCCTGCAAGGCGCTACTTATGGCTCACTGAGGGCATTTTCATGTCAGCATTATATCCCCACACCCCAGGGTGTTCGCTCTTAGCATCTGAGCGCACCTCCTTTTAGCTTTGTTTCCTTATGGTATCTTCAGAGAGGTGTTCAAGATGTAAGTCTTGCCAGTGGGTCTGCTTTAGCCAACAAGAGGGTGTTAAAACCCTCTGGAGGTGACTGCCCAGCCCTGTCAGGAAAGGTCCCCGCTTTAGGTCTGGACACACCATCTTGTGTTTTTGGATTCTTGCAGGCTCGCCAGTCCTCTCAGCCAGCTGAAACTACTTGAATTTCTCTCACATGCCAGGTCCTACGCTCACACCTGGTTGCCCTTCTGCCTGGCATGCCTGTTGAAACCCTCTACTCTCCAGCTTGCTTTTCCTTCAAGAGGGACACGAGTATCTTTTCTCAAGGAAACTTTTGCATACTCTTGTCTAGTGGGGTTTCCTGTCTCCTCATCTCCCATGAATAGCTCTGTGAACAGCTTCGTTTGGTGGCCGGATTTTTTTTTTTTGGTCTCCCCAAGTGGGTTCTGAACATGTTGAAAGCAAATTCTCCGCCATACCACTTAGTGAGATAGCTCACAGGCTGTTCTCAGACATTTGTCTGGCTTGTGTGCATGTGATGAGTGGACATACTCAAGTTCTTAGGTCTCACCTCATCACTTCTAGCTTGTCCATTGCCATGAGTGATGGCAGGGTAGTGGGGCTAGGAGACTCCTACACCTACCTGTTCCTCGTCTGTATATCTCCAAAGCTTTGCAAAGATGACTGCATATGGCTGGGGCATGTTCAACCTATCCTGTCCTTTCTAAGGAGTTCTTAGTGCGATGAGTAGATAAGACTAAAAGTGCGAAGTATATCCTCAGGACTAGGGGAGTGTTCAGAAGGGAGCGGCTAGGGATCCAGGTGGATCAGAAGGGAGAGAAGCTCCATGTATCTGGATAATAATCCAATCACCTTCTTCATTCACTCTGTCTGCCTGTCCTGAATGCTTGCTGAGCCCTCCAGAGGGTCCCTTCTTGAGGACCTCCTCCAACTGTGAGCAGGAGTGGGTGAGTTAGTAGTTAGAGATCTTTGTAACCTTGGGGGCCACGCAAGTGGGCGAGTGCAAATAGTGAACGACTCCCTGGTCTGAGCAGTGGAGAAGTTCAAAAACAGCCACCACCAAGGTGTGCTTAGGGATCTGTGTCTGCTAGCAGTGTGCTGTTCCAGGAAGACCAATCAATCTGGTGATTTAATTATACTAAATTACTTCATCAGAGAAATTTTTATGCTACAAATTATTACTTTAATAAACCAGGCAGAATAAAGAAAAAATTCTCGAATATCTGTGCCAAATCAGTCTAGGCACCCATTTTCAATTTAATAACTAATAGCGGAGGAGATTGAAATAGATGTTATTACAGATTTTTACAAGGCAAAATATATTTAAGCAGGATCAGAAGGTTAATTAAAATTATAGTTGGGGCTTGTCATTACCCAGTCACTCTCTTTCTTTTGCACAGTTGCTCCAAGTTTAGCATCTGTTTGATAAAAATGCTTAAAATGGTATCCTCATTCACAAGCGAATTACACTCAGTATTATTTTTGAGCCTGATCTCATGTACCTGCATCGGAAATAAATGCATAATTAACCCTTTTTCATGATGAATTAACATTCATTTTCCTAGGATTAGTAGGAAATAGCATAATATGGGGCAGGGTTTGCTTTCATTCTGATTGTCCCCAGAGACCCCTGACACTCTTACAGGATTAGTGAAGCCCCGTGATTCATTGTGTTTCTCTGTACATGAACATAGGATGCAGCTCCTGACTGTCAGAAAGAGAGGGTCTCCTAATTGACAGCGTTTGCAAGTAAACATAGAAAGATTAGCCTGCAAACACTAGGAAGATGACTTTAGAGTCCTGGCCGAGGGGATATGTTAGCCAAAGGAAGTGTCCCATACATACTGAATTCTTCCAGGATTTTTAGACATAGGGTTCCAGCAGCTGTGGAAATCCAAGCCCCCAGAGAACAGAAAGGCTTTCGGGGAAAGCTCTTTGTCTGGTGCCTGCTTGTCTAAATTCATGGAGGGGGGGTTCCTTGCTTAATCTGAGCCCACATTTATGAATCATTAGGTTTAAATTTACATAAACATTATGGTTGGTTTCACTTGTTTTATTAAGAGCAGGTTGGACAAAAGTGGAGGCCTCTTGAGAAATACAATTCTGAGCCTCTTTGAATCCTTAAATCAAAATTCCCAAGGCTTTGATGAAACTGCCATCAAACATTTATTGAGCTACCCCAAAGTCATGGGGTTGGGAGCTTGCATATTAAATGCTTGAATAAAGAGTTGTTCACAGTGTATTTCCACTACTGTACCCACTAATCAATGGCACATTGCTTTCCATTCATATGCGGAAGGATAGGAATTTAGAAGAGTGAGTGGAATTTTCATTTTGTTGAGTAGGTACAAGGCCACTCATCCTCCAGACATGGACGTAAATGGTCTCAGTAAAGAACTTGAGGATAGGGTTGACTGGTAGATGCTTTAAGACAAAAAGTAAGATTATTTATTTATTTATTTGTTTATTTTTGTATGTGTGCTTGTTTTCCTCTCTTGGAGTCCATATGAAGACTGAGACTCAGTATGACATAGTGGATAACCAGAGTGTCTTTCTTCTGTCAGGTTCATTGGTGGCCTTTGATCAGAATCAACTTTTGGGGCCAGGGCTTTTGAGTTCATATTTGAGAGTTTATGACTCAAGGGTAATCTTTGGGAAGCACAGTGAGTAATCTAGGACAAGTCAGGAAGCATCTTAATGGTCACTTGTCCAATTGGGGCAGTGGTCCTCCTTGGAGGAAATAACCCTGGAGTTTGTTGAAGGCAGGACACAGTGGTAGTGAGGGCAAGGAGTGGGTGGTGACAGAGGGCACTAGCCAGGGCCAGGGCAAGGGGCTCAGCTCACCACACTTGCTTCAGCCCAACTGTGCTCACTTCCTGGGGGCTGGGCTACATGAAACTGCCCCATCTGGAACCTTTGTCTAAATATCACCGAGGGCTGTGATTCCGAAGTGGAGCCCTGGAAGTGATCCAAAGGATGGAGAGACTGTTTGCACAGTAGCGCCGCTGGGTGTCTTATATTTGGGGGAAAATCTGGTAGGCGTGCAATCTGCATCCTGGATGTGGACAGCATCAAGAAACAGTTGGATCAAATAAAAAAAAAAAAACGATGAATAAAACACTGCAGCAGCAGCCAACACCCAGGAAAGATCCAGCACTAGCCTTGCAGGCTCCTCCCGACAGGCAGCAGGAAGGGGAAGCTCCCTGGGGACCTTCAAGACTCCCTTGCCCAGCCCTGCACCCCCTCAGACCAGCCCTTCCTCCCTCTCCATAGCCATAGTTGACTTGACGGGGACTTGCACATTTATGTGACTAGAGCTTGGGTGCCCTTTCTTTGGAGGCCTGGTGAGCAAGTGGAGGGAGACTGGGACCACAAGGTGACACAGCAGCAGGTCACAGAAAGAAAATAAGCAAACGCAGGGGGACTCTGGGTCCGGGCCACCCAGCGTGGGAGGTGCTCACATGTGCTATGGCAACACACGTGTTTTAACCACTTTGGAAGCCCCAGGAGCTGGTTCTCCCCCTACCTTGCCCTCAGCCCTCTCTTGAAATCTGTGTAGAAGGTATCACTATGGGAGGCACACTGGTGAGCCTCCTCTCAGGAGGACAGGAAGCACAGTTAGGGTTGGGTCTGGCTAACTCAGTGTCATGGTCCAGGCACCTTAGACTTAGCAGCTCTTTGATGACTAGCTACTAAGTGACAGTCACATTTGCTGTCTTACCTAAAACAGATAAACAAAATACCATGAGGTCTTGAAGCATGATTCTCTTTTCTTGGTTTTGTTTCACTTTGTTTTGAGATGGGGCTCTTGCTCTGTTGCCCAGAGTCTCCTGGTCCTCATGTACTCAAGGAATTCTCCTGCCTCGGCCTTTCAGGAAGCTGGGACCATAAGTGTGCACCACCTTGTTGGAATAGACCACTTAAGAATGTTATGAGTCAAGAATGAACTTTAGGCACTGGAGAGATGCTCAGTTGGTAAAGTTCTGGCCTCAAAAGTATGATGACTTGAGTTTTATCCCTGGTCCCCATGTCAAAAGATGGCCTTGGGGACACGAGTCTGTAATCCCAGTGCTGGGGAGGCAGAGACAGGAGGATCCCTGTGTAACCCATCTAGCATAATTGGTGAGCTCTATCTCCAAAAAGGTGATGTTCCTAAGAATGACACTCGAGGTTGCCCCCTGGCCTCCACACACTACGAATACGTGCACCCACACACATATGCATGCGCATGCATACACACGTGCACAGAGGAAAGAAATTTCAAGGATGAACTTTGAAGAACTGGAAAATAGGACAGCTGAGTTGATAAGGTGTCCTCCGCTTTTTTGTTGTTGTTGTTGTTTTGTTTTAACAATCACAAGAACCTGAGTCTGACACTCAGTACCCATGTAAACTGCCAACCACGACAGCACATGCTCCAATCCTAGCATTGAGGAGGTGGAGACAGGCCTTCCTTTATGCAAATGACAAAGACACAGAGAAAGAAATAAGGGACATAGTCCCATTTTCAATTGCAACAAAAAAAAAATAAAATACCTTGGAATAACGTTAACCAAGGAAGTGAAAGATCTATACAACGAAAACATAAAAACACTCAAAAAAGAAATTGAGGCCGACTTGAGAAAATGGAAAGACCTCCCATGTTCCTGGATAAGCAGAATTAACATTGTGAAGATGACAATCCTACCAAAGGCAATATACAGATTTAATGCAATTCCAATTAAAATCCCTACAGTGTTCTTCACAGAGATAGAAAAAATGATCTCAAATTTCATATGGAAAGGCAGAAGGCCTCGCATTTCCAAACATATCCTCAGCAAAAGAAATACCTCTGGAGGCATCACCATACCTGATCTAAAGCTATATAACCCTGGAGCTTGCTGGTTAGCCAGTCTAGCCCAATTGGTGAATTCTAGGCCAATGAGAGACCGTGTCTCAAAAAAGGTGAATTCTGACCCGGACATGGTGGCACATGCTTTTAATCCCAGCACTTGGGAGGCAGAGGTAGGAGGATCACCATGAGTTCAAGGCCACTCTGAGACTGCAGAGTGAATTCCAGGTCAGCCTGAACTAGAGTGAGAGCCTACCTCGAAAAACCAACCAACCAACCAACCAACCAACCAAACAAACAAACATACAAAAAACAAAGGTGAATTCTGTTCCTGAGGATCTCTTGAGATGGTGCTTTAGCCTCCACATGCATGTATATGCTCACACATGTGGAGTCACACACCAACATGCATACACATACAAAAAGAAAAAGGCAGAAGTTTGCATGTGACCTGAAGGTTGAGGCTCATGGAAATTTCACAGTGGTGGCTTTGCAGGCATCATGACTATAGAGCAGTATTCCCTAGATCGCTTAGCAGCCCTTTTAATTCTTGAGATCTTCCCGAGACCCATTGCTTCAGGTTATTTGCAAGTGGGACTTAGGGATTTCTATTATCGACCAAGTTATCTGCATTGATCTGTATAGTAAAGAACAAGACATTTTGGTCTTATAACTATGCCAAAAAAGAGTATAATGCAACTGGGAATGGAAAAAAAAAGACTTTCATTACAACTGAGTTTGAAAATGAAGTCATTATGCATTCTGCAGAATTTTTATCCAAGAGGAACACAAGAGGGTCAAACTATGCATAATGGTTGTTCCAAGAAAAGGATGGAGGAGGCCAGTGGAGGACCTAATGCAGCCTCACCTGCAGTGATGGGTAGGGCTTAGGAGGTGGTGATGGTGATGGAGAGGCCAAGTTCAAGTCTTGGCAATTCTTTTTTTATTTTTTTAAATTTTTGTTTGTTTATTTATTTATTTGAGAGTGACAGAGAGAAGGAGGGAGGGAGAGAGAGAGAGAGAGAGAATGGGCGCGCCAGAGCTTCCAGCCTCTGTAAATGAACTCCAGATGCATGCACCCCCTTGTGCATCTGGCTAACGTGGGTCCTGGGGAATCGAGCCTCGAACCGGGGTCCTTAGGCTTCACAGGCAAGTGCTTAACCGCTAAGCCATCTCTCCAGCCCCAAGTCTTGGCAATTCTTTAGCCAAAGTATTGCTATGAGAAAGCTTGAGACTTACTGGCAAATTAGCAAAACTTTGGGAGTCTCACCTCAGAAGGAAACGTCCATGGAGATTCAGACAGTTGATGCTCTTCTGCTATTTAAGGGTTAGAGAATGCATGGTTTGAGGAGACACTGTTGAGTTTTTTTTTTTTTTTTTTTTCGAGGTAGGGTCTCACTCTAGCCCAGGCTGACCTGGAATTCACTATGTAGTCTCAGGGTGGCCTTGAACTCAGGGTGATCCTCCTACCTCTGCCTCCCGAGTGCTGGGATTAAAGGCATGCGCCACCACGCCCGGCTTGACACTGTTGAGTTTTGAGGTGCTCTGGCAAGGGAGGAAGTTGTATGGCAGGTTTTGGGTGAAATCAGAGTTTAAGGAATGTGAGGAACTGGTGGTGCAGGAAAAGAGATCAAAGTATAGGCAACTCACTTCCTGTCTCTAGGGTGTGGTCCTGGAGGGGGCAATAGGCTGACGGCTGGAGCACCTAGTGGGGAAGGTGTTTTTAGGATATGTGGACCTAAATGTGCTTAATCCCAGAAGAGAAATGGAGGAGAGGAGGTGTGTCTCGCAGTAATTACAAGCCCTCTAAATTCACAGTGAGTCCCAGAGTTTTACGGGTCTGACACAACAACCCAGCCTTCTCCTGGTTAGAAGATCAGAGACTAAGGGACATGCTATTCATGGCCATGGCTGCCTAGCTGTCTTACATTTGCTGTGTGGAAGGGCAGATACTATAATCTCATACGAGTTATAGGCAGGCCCTAGTATTGAATAAGAAATTTTTCTTCTGGGATACCCTCAATATTACAAGGAAGGAAATGGATCAGTCATTTTGAACATGTTGAAATGACATCTTATTATCTGTAGTAACAGGCTAGTTGAGAGATAGGGATAAAATATTACAACAAATTCTCTGGATGTCTGCTATTTTGCAAGTTCTTGCCATGTGTTTGTCCCCCATAAGATAGAATGAGAAAGCAACTATTGAAAGGAGTGTGGCTACATACTTAAAAAGAATGTTTTTTTGTGTGAAAACATTAAAAAATCATATAAATAGTTTCATGATGATGCCCATGGCACTGTTAAATGACCTTTACCCAGAATGGTCATCAGAAAGAAAACGAGGGCTGGTTTCGGAGGGTGGCAGGGTCTGGTCGGGCTTAAACTCTACCATTCGTGATACTGGGTTGCGGCTGCTTGCAAGTGAACTAAAGTCCTTATTTTTCAAGTGCAAATCATATATGACTTTAATAGTATGAATTCTGTCAAGTAGTCCACGGAATAAATTTGCACACAGTTTAACATAACACGGGTACATTAAGTAGAATCTGGTATTAAAAGACCCAACATCAAATGGAAATCTGAAAATAAATGCCCACATTTTCCCCAGAAGCCTATTCACCCTTAGGCCTTGGGCATTAATTTCACTGAATGAGGAAGCCACTGGGGCAGCTGTCGGGAGCTTATTTGATTTGTGAATAAACAATGCCTTCATTTTAAATGCTGTTCACTCTTACCCAAACCAAAGCAGGGCCAAGACTACAAAAGACCCTAATTGGTTACACAAAAACTGCCAACAAACAAAACAGTCCCTGATTTTTTTTGAAGGGGGGGAGTTAATGTTGGATTTTATTTTATTTTATTTTTTAAGGAAAATGTAAAATTCTGGAGGTAATTGCTTACTAATTTTAAAGCCCAGTCAATAGATGGAAGACTCTGGTTGGATACTGTTGGGGATTGGTCCAGTACATTCAGGCACCCAGTAAATGAGGAGTTTAGGTATGAAAGTCCCACAGTACCTAATCCTTGGGCTGGTCAGCCTGAATTAGCCAGCCTTCTGCTGGTGGCAAACAGGGCTGGTATGTCATGGTGCAGGGCTAGGAAGAGTGGCTGTCCTTTGTTGTCCTATCAGAGCTTTCCTGACCTAGTGCTGTTGTAGACCTCTTTGGGAGATAGGAAATGGGGAATGGGGTCAGCTCAAAGGAAGCCCCAAGGGGCCCAACAGTAGCATGAACTGCTCATCTACAACAGGACTTGGTGACATTGCCCAAGGCTTGGTGGCATTCATCTGTCTTCACCCCAGTGATGAAAGAGACCAGTTAAACTCCAAACCAGACTCCAGGGAGTGATGGGTGTGTAGGGGGTGGGGAGGGAGGTTCACTTGCCTTAGAACCCAGAGCCAGGCCAATGTGGAGAAAACTTTGGCCGTCATCTGTGAAGACTGGGACCTTCCATCTCATCCCAGTTCCTGCCCTCCATGATCCACAAAGCTACCATGTGTGTTCCACCCTGAACTGGGAGCAAGAGGCAGAGGCCCCAGAGGGCCAAGTGCACTGGTCTCTGTGCATTCGTACCAACCCACCCAATGCCCAGAGATGTGGCACAGTCTGAGGTGGGACGAGACGTCTTGTAGGAGGACAAAGGCATGTTTCTAACCACCACAATGTATTTATTCATAAAGTCACATGAATGGCAAGACGCTACTTGGTTTGGAGTTTGCACTTAGTACCTGACAACCCAAAATGAAATGGACCTGGAAGGCACCAAAGTGACATTGGGAGCGGGGGTGGGTGGGGGGTGGGGAGGGAGGGCTGAGGCTTAGTTGTTTTCTAACAGTCAGAACAAATGGGCTGTGCGATGGCCTCTGGTGGTGTTGGGACAAGTGCCTGGTGTGTGGGCACCTAACTAGTGCTGGATGAACACAAACAAGGGCTGTTAATGTGGGCAGAAATGAGGAGGAACGTGTTGGCATGAGTGCCCATAAGCATGCTTCTTCCCACACTCTCACACATGCTCATAGGGTTTGGGGTTATGCCCTTACTCATGGGTTTTTATGGCACTGATTCCCTAAAGAGTTAGAGAATAACTAGAGGTGTTTAGTGACCTTCTTTACGAGCAGGTTGCTCTTCTGGGTCATTACATTGATTTTCCTCATCTATAAGCCTGGGGGTGCTAAGAGCAGGGCATGTGACCTTTCCCACACTGCAGACAAGAAGTCGCCTGCCAGCAGCAGCGCGTGACATTAAAATGCTCAGCATCCATGTGACCGTAATGCCGAGCAAGGTGGCTGTTTCCTCAATGCTTTTGCTTGCAGGTACATGTTCAGGTAGGCAACAGAGAACCCAAATCTGTTCTTATGAATCTAATCATGTTGCTCATCCACTGTCACCATGCACAACCCTGGCCAGGAAATCTTTTCAAAGTCAAGGTTCTCTTGTTGATGGTAGGATTCACCCTGCAATGAGAACACTGTTAGTGCATGAAAAATGTTATACAACTACCACAAAGCATTGCCTTTAAAAACAGTCCTTAAAAGTCTGGTTTGTTACTTGAAAGTTTTGGTTTTTTTTTTTCTTTTTACTTTTACTTATTTATTTTATGCATGTGTAGTATGTATGGTATGATGTGGTGTGTGTGTGTGTGTGTGTGTGTGTGTGTATGGTGCATGTGTGTGTGGTTATGCTTTCCCCATTGTCATCAGTGCGAGTCCAGAGGAGACTGTCAGGTGACCTCCTCTATTGCTCTTCTGCTTGTCTCCTCGAGGTAGACTCTCTCATTGAACCTCGAGTTGCCATTTCTAGTCAGACCAGCTGACCAATGAGCCCCAGTGGTTCTCCAGTCTTCAGTCCCCTCAGGAGTGGAGTTACTGGCTGTGTAGCCTTGCCCAAGTTTTACTTTCTTATATTATTCTTTTTTTATCGTGTGTGTGTATGTGCTATGCACATGTGTGGATCTCTGCACTTATGTGTTTGTGTGGGTGTGCGCACACTTGTGCACATGGGTGTTCATGCGTGTGTGTGTGTGTATACATGTGCCAGAAGTCACCATTGGGTGTCCTCCTCAGTCACTCTACTCCTTATTTTCTGAGACAAGGTCTCTCACTATACCTGGAGCTTACCAATTCAGCTAGCTAAAAGGCCCTAGAGATCCACCTGTCTCTTCTTCCTCAGTGTTGAGATTACAGGTATCTGCCACCATGTCTGGAATTTTATATGGGTACTTAGGGATCCAAATTCTGTTGCTTGTGTGGCAGACATTTTGCCCACTAAACCATCTCCCCACCCCCTAGTTAAAAGTGTTGCTTTTTAAAAAAATATTTTATTTGTTGATTTATTTTGGTCTTTCAAGGTAGGGTCTTTAGTCCAGGCTAATCTGGAATTCACTATGTAGTCCCAGGGTGGCCTCAAACTCATGGCGATCCTCCTACCTCTGCCTCCAAAGTGCTGGGATTAAAGGCGTGTGCCCATGTCTGGCTCTACTTTTTTTTTTATAAGGAGAGAGAGAAAGAGAGAGAGAGAGAATGGGCACATCAGGGCCTCTAGCCACTGCAAACAAACTCCAGATGCATGCACCACTTTGTGCATCTGGCTTTACATGCGTACTGGGTAATTTAACCCAGGTTATTAGGCATTGCAAGCAAGAGCCTTAACCACTGAGCAATCTCTCCAGTCCCTAGTTAAAAGTTTTTAACATAATGTTTTCACACCAGTTACTCTTTGGTGACGTGCCCCAAAGGACATGTGTGCAAAAGTGTGCACCCACATTGTCTAGAGCTTCTGCAGATGAGGTCCAACAAAGTTTCCTGGCAAGGGGAAGTCCAGAGCCAGCTGATTGGGGGGGGGGCATCCTCCATAGGATGTTGGTGCTTCTGGGAGGCCGTTGGGCTACCCCTGCCCTATAGACACCTCTCTCTATGTAGTTGAAGTGAGTCCTCCTTTCCAAGTACTTCAGGAACACAAGGAATTGAATATGGCACGCCAGTGGACGTCAGACCTATTTATGTGTTGCTCAAGTTGATGGGGCAACACAGCCTCGGACTGTGAGACTGAAGTGAAATCTACTCCACCAGCTTCCCTCTGACCTCAGGTCTCTTTCTACCCAGAGTCAGGCTTCTTCTCCAGCTTGACCATCTGCCACTTAGATTCATGAGCCGGACCAGACTGACTTGATTGGGTTGACTCCAGATCTGACACCTGCTGGCTCAGGGAGACCTGACCCCTTAGATCTGGGGAGAGCCAATAAGGCATGATGGGGTCGGCCATTGGGATAACCCCACAAGTCACAGACGGGAAAGACTGTGCTTCTTAAAAAACTGTGAACTCAAGAAAGAACTGATAAACAGAAACAATCTGAAAGACATGGTGTTATCTGAGACTGGGACCTAAAATGGTTCTACATGTTTAAGTGGCCCTCAGTGATGCTTCCTGTTGGAAGAGGACCAAGTGGCTCATTTGCAAATTGGACAGTCGGCGTTTCTGTACAAGCACAGTGAAAGTTGTGTGGTGAATGCCCTCTTACAGGGCATGATTGCGATTAACTTCCTTCTTGATGGAGGAAGCTTCTCGTGCTCTCTCTGTGACAGAAATTGTGCCATGGCCAAATTGCTTCTTGTAGAACATGGTAGTGCTCAACAAGGAGAGGTCTGCATATTGGCGACTTAGACAGTGAGGGTGTTGGGAGAACTTAGCATATCTGGTAGTGGGGGTCAAGTAGGAGCATGGTGCTAATTATGGTGACCACACTGAGTTTGACTAGAATTTCCAAAGATCACGAGAATCATGGCTACTGTTTGATACTTCCCCATGCAGCCACTCTCTCAGATGATGCACGGGCCACCAAGGCTCACCCCTCATCTTCTTGTTGCCCTGGCACTCATCCTGAGTTCTGTTTGGTGTCATCAAAGCTCTTGTCCCTACCTCCAAGTCCAGCCTCCTTGGTCCATCTTCCAGGCTAGAAACCAACTGGCTTCCCTGGCTACTTGTGCTACCCAATCAGGAATTTTTGTTTATCTTGGTTTCTACTCCTGAATGGATTTCCTATGAGGAGTTGAACAGTAACTACAGTAAATTAAGATCCTGTAACTAAAGAATTAATAATTCATGGCTGTTATTGACAGGTGTCCTCTTTCCCAAGTATCTCAGTGTGTGTGTGTGTGTGTGTGTGTGGAATTGAATGTGGCATGTGAGTGGATATCCAGATCTATTCATGGCTCTGTGCCTGGTGGTCCCTGCCACTTGGGAGTTGTCTAAATGCATGATTTGTTAAAGGCAGTACATCCTTCTGTGAAACTTATATTGCCCATTAATTGGTCATTGATCTCCAACCCATTTAGGACAGTTATTCTTACAGATAATTGTATGCCTTTGTCATGTTGTATAACACTGAATCTTAGTTTATTGCTTGTGGATTATGGTTTCATCCCAGGCACTTGAATGATGTGTAATGATTTCTTACTGACATCCATCCAGCAAATACCGTATGAGCATCTATGTGTTGTGAGATGAAAAGCCAACGACATGAACACCCAGAGATGGATAAGTGACGTTCACTGCCTCCAAGCTATTTTCTGTCTGGTTGCTGAAGAGAGACGTGCGCCTAAATAAACATCACAGAACTGTACTAAGCATTCGTTTTCTATAGTGTTGGAGGGGCTGTTAAAATGGTTACAACAGTTAGGGGGAGGACTATGATGGTATCTCTTGTAGTTAAAAATAGCCTTCCCATTGATTCTTGTAATCCTTTTTCTAGGAACTTTCTAGGAAGCCAGTGTGGTTACATAAAGTTATAAATTCCAGAATGCTTATTTCTAACAGCTAATAATAAAAACCCAAAGACAAGAACCAAAGCCTTTTATATTATGCAATAGGGGCCTGGGGAATAAGTGACAGTTTTTACGGTGGAGGAGAATGAAGTTGGTCATGGGGGTAAGGCAGTTCTGTTATGCTGGCCATGGAAGGTATCCTGATACATTGGTTAGTGAAAAAAAAATTAAATTTCACATGGCTCTTATTAAATAGAAAAAAATTGTGTTATAATTTTTATAGTTAAATTGCTAGCAAAATATGGTATTAATTACTACCTCATGATATATAAGGTGTGGAATTATGAATGGTCTTTACTTTTTGTTTTCTGAATTGACCCGAGAGCAGCTGTGGTGGTTGGGAGGATGTGCAAGCACTTTACACCTCTACTTCTGGTCACCCTGTACTGCTTCTGTCACAGGGAACACCCGAAAGTGAGCCAAGCGGGTCAGTCTCTTGCTTGGTGGGGTGTGAGCCAAGCAGAGGCAGGGGAGTATGCAGGACGCATGCTAACTCAGGCTGCTTGGCTCTGTATCTTGCCTCGATACACAGAAGCAGCCTGATCCTCCCAGCTTTGCACTCTGAGATGAGCACTTCGCCATGGGCAGGCTCCCTGTCATGAAACTCTGTGTGTGGACTCAGAACAGTACTTTCTCTGTTCTGTCACTCATTCTTTTTTTTTCTAACTTTATTTTTATTTATTTATTTATTTATTTGAGAGAGAGGGAGAGAGAGAGAAAGAGGCAGGGAAAGGGAGAGAATAGGTACACCAGGGTCTCCAGCCACTGCAAACTCTAGATGCATGTGCTCCCTTGTGCATCTGGCTTACATGGGTCCTAGGGAATTGAACCAAGGTCCTTTGGCTTTGCAGGCAAATGCCTTAATTGCTAAGCCATCTCTCCAGCCCCCTGTCACATATTCTTTGAAGTCAGTATGGGGAACAGAGCACAGTGCATAGGGTTTCCTGCTTGAACATCTATCACAGTGTCAGATAAAGGCTCTGACAAGTTCAGCAGTGACTCTTAATGGTCAGCTGCCTTTATATCAGGGTGGCCAGTGTGTACTTGACCAAGGAGAACTGCACATGAACTTTCATCCAGTTCTGAGGAGCGTACTTGGGAACGGCTGTGTTAGAGGACAGATGAGACTGGATGAACTTGACCATAGTAGGGATTTTGTCTGCTCTGCTATTCATAAAGAGGCAGGGCCACGAGGCAGTATAGGTTGTCTCCTAGGATAACTAACCTTATTGACTGTGAAGTCATGTTAGATACTGGTTATTCCTCTGGATTTTTTTATTCTATTTATTTATTTGCAAGGATGAGATACAGAGATAAAGAAAGACACAGAGATAGAGAGATAGAAATGGAAGTATAGAAAGAAAGAGTATGGGCATGTGAGGACCTCTAGATGCTGCAAACAAAGTCCAGATGCATGTGCCACTTCTTGCATCTGGCTGTATGTGATTCCTGGGGAATTGGGTCATTAGGCTTTGCAGGCTAGTGCCTTAACTGCTGAGCCATCTCTTCAGCCCAGTTCCTCTGGATTCCATTTTACTGACAGCTTTCATACATATACATACTCTATTGTGATCCTGCTCTCCTCCCGTTGCTTTTCTTTGTTCCCTTCCCCATCCACCTTCCATTGAAGCCCTTCTCATTTCTCACGATCTCCCTTCTATTTAGATGCCTTTTTCTTTCTTTTCTTCTTCCTCCATCATCCATGATGACATGGTGATGGGCCCAATATTGTATAGGTAAGGACAGACACTGTAAGGTCCTAAATGCCACAACCACTTTGTGTATCAATGACAGGATTTCACAACCCTCGTCCCTATGCTTTGGCTCTTATGTTCTTTCTGCCACCTATTCTGCAGTGTCCCCTGAGCCTTGGTCCTCTGCCATTTTGGCTCATGCTTTATATTCTGTGCACATTGATCTTGGTTTCACATTGGATTGCCTGTGCTGAAGACAGCCAGGTTACATGTTGGCATTATTCACCTGTGGCCATGACAAGGCACTGTTTCCATCAAGCACTCGAAACCCCTGGTGTGGAGGATGGCTGGCCCCTGTGCTTGATGCCAATGTGTACCACAGTCAGAAAGATCTATGTCTCCCTCCCAGAGGCCAAGAGTGCTCTGTGACCTTGCCTTTTAGTACCTGTGGACATCATGCTCAGAGTAGCTCAGCTGTGGGCTCCCTGTGCTCTTGCCCTTTGGTACCCATGGCCATGATGACCAGAGTAGTTCTTAGCTCTGGGCTCCAGCTCTGTGCAGAACACCTCAGTGCTCAGCTCACTCTGAGTGCAGAGGAGAGGGTCTTACTGACTTTGACATCTTTGGTGATCTCCAGCAATGGTGCCTTGTCATGGCCACAGGTAAACAATTCCAACGTGTATCCTGGATGTCTTCATTACGGACAATCCAATATGAGCAGGAACTGGACACCACTTTCCCCAAGCTGACCCTGTCCTCCCAGAACTGATGGCTCTTTGTCTGGAACAATGGTCTCCCTTCCTGTGAACTGCACTTAAGAACTTGAGCCTTTCTCCTTCCTTGACACTGGCCAGAACTGTAACTATGGCTTGCATAGAGCAGCCTCTGGGCCTGCAGGGTATTCCTCTAACTCTGATGAAGAGAGGGCCTCCTTTTCTGTGCTTGTTGCAAGATATTTGTCTAAATTGTTCATTCAATCATTCATTCAACCATTCAGCAAGTGTCTGTTGAGCTAGGTGCTGTGTCATTCCCTGGCCTAGCCCTCACAGAGCTCATGATCACATTGTGATCCTGTTCTCTGAGTGTACTTGATGATCCTGAAGCTAGGGAAGCTTTCAGTCTTGGAGTGAATCTTAGTTACTGTCTTGGCAAAAGGTTGATGGGAATGACTCCTACCTCCATCCATCTGGCTGTTTACTCTTTTTACAGTGAGTCCTGCTGCGACTGCTGGGGCAAGGAAGGGAGGTCAGATGAGATGTCATAATGTAGGGGACATCCTGATGATATGGGAACAACAGGCCATATACCACCAGGATTAGATTACAAGAAATACTAAGAGACCAGAGACCTTTCTATCAGGAGCGTTTCCCAACCCAACAGCTACGTAGCAAAGAATGGAAGGAAGGCTCTTGCACACTGGGACAACGTGCTTTGGGAAAGAATGCTAGAGATGACTTCATTGCCAGCCCTGAGATTCAAGAGAACTGGGCTGTATCCATGCATCCCTCCATCCATTCCTCCCTCCCTCTCGCTGTTCTTTCATAAATTCATCAGATTGTCCTCCATTGCACATAGCATTGGGAATATGAGACCAGTGAATTCATGCCACTACGGTCGCCACTGTCACTGTGGTGGTGTTGTGCACTTCATGTGACAGGAGGAGGAGGGGAAGGGGAGGGAAAGGGGGAGAATGAAGAGGAAGAAGGAGGAGGGGCCCATGAGGCAAGAGCAGGGTAGTGAGGACAGGCCAGGAACAGTGTTCTTCAAGGATGAATAGGGAGGACAAGCCATGCTCAGGGCATAGAGACAGCGTGCTATGAAGCATGAAGGTGCCAATAAGCAAAACTTTGAGCCCTTTCTGAGGGGCTGAAAGACACAGGCTCACGGGCAGATAGGTAAGCATGAAGTTACCTCCCACTGCTTAGGTAACCAAGACGGCTGGTACTCCAGGTAACCCAGCGTTGCCAAGTGGCAGTTCAGAGAAGGGGCCGCTCTCAGCATCCCTGCCCCTCCTAAACATTTGATAGCTGGCTGCAGCAGCTTTGAGGTGGTAGGACCTAGAAGAAGTTGCTAAAATTCAGCTTTAGAATCCACACCAAGGGCAGTTTGAGATCATGCCAGCTGCCAGTATTTCTATAATAAGCCATTTTCAAATGTTCTACTTCCAGACTTTGCTGTCCACTTATCCGGGGTGTCTAGCAAGCTAATGGCAGAGGAAATATTTGGATTAACCTTTCTTTTACATTTTTAATGTGTGAAAGCCCCTTTTCATCTAGTTTCTATCTTATTCATTCTACCTGGGAGAGCAAGGCGGGTTGCAATTGAGTCCATTGTTGGCTGATTATTTGAAGACAGCTCAGCTCCTAAATTGCAAAAATGTGGTTCCAGTAAGAGGGGCTGGTTATAATTAGCCCACACTGTGATGTTAGGATTATCAAGAGGGTGGCCCTTGCGCCTTGCTGGGGGAGGAGATAATGAACCCTCCCTCTAGTTTGAAAACACAATAGGTACAATTCAAACTAAAGAACAAAAGGGAAACAGTGTAGAGCCTGTGATGAAATATCATCTCTAATTGGGTTTTACTTCCACAATAGCACAGATTAAGTGCAGAGCATCGACTTAACCTTTCCATTCACTGTCTTTGTGCGCCCCCAAACAGATGGCGAACATGATTTATAGTTCTGTTCTTATTGGAGTTCTTCACCATTTAATTGGAATCAGATTACCAAACTGTTTTGCAAACAACCTGGAACTGAGGTGTTTTGTTTTATCGCTGAATAAAATAAATCAAGAATAAATGGGGATGGAGCATATGTGTGACTGACCCCAGACGAAACACCCTGCGTGTGACATGGGAAGGCAGGGCTGACTTTTTGAACAAGGTTTCCCTGTCTTCCAACATCCAGGCTTCTACACAGTTCTTTTGCACATGAAAGATTTGTGAAAGTATGAAAATATTACTTGTCCCAGAATGAGACATTCAACACAAAATGCTGGGTATATTCTTCAGAAAAACTGAAGAAAATCATTTAAACCCCTAACTTCATTTGAAATGATTCCTAATGACCTGTAATTTCCTCCTTTTGAAATGGTCCCATTACATTAATCAGATTGAGTGGTGGTGACAGATTACTCTCATTAAAAGGAATATTCTTTTGTTGCCCTTCCCCATGTGCGTGCCCCGGAGACTCTAACCAGGAATCCTGCACCAGGCAAATGCATGTGAGCCACCCAGGCCTGCATGGGATGGTGGCTTTTCCTTGTATTTCAGCATTTTCTCTTAGCGGCTGTGCTGGACAGCCTGTTCCAACAGAGAGAGCTTCTCCATTTCCAACCTGCCAGATTCATCAACCAGAACGGGTCTTTACAGCCATCTATTTTTTACTGAGTCCATAAACCTCCATGGCTCTGGCTCCGCCTGCGTCCAGAGTAGGTGACTGGACGCGTCGGAAGCAGGCTGCTGACTCCCCGTCAGTCAAAGCTTCCATTGTTCACGAGGTCCTGGGGGAGCAGGGCGCGCTTCCTCGTTTTCTGAGCACGTGGCTGGCTGAAATTTGGTTTTCCTTCCATGTTTTGCTGAACCTGACTGCGCTTGAAGGGTAAAAGTTGCTTGGTGACATATAAAATCCTATTTTATCAAATTTTTAAAATTCTATCTATATTTGCCAGTTTCTGTGCTCTGGGTGACAGGTCTTTGTTCTCCTGGTGCTTTCTCTAGGCGTGTGCAGGCGACTTGAAACCGAACCCTCTTGTTTCAGGGGTCCACCTTACAAGGATAAAGGTGTGGCTAGGTGGCATTTGTTAAGAGCCCTCTTCGTTCCCTCCACCAGAGGGTAGAAGATGGAGAGGGACAGTGAAACCTTGGGTTTGCGTCTGTACTGCCAATTGTTGAGAGGATGTGTGAGCCTAGAGACTACATTTAATCGAGTTTTCTTTGTCATCAGCCCTGTGACCTTGGACAAGTGTTAGATCTATGTCCCAATTTATTTATTTATTTATTTATTTTGTTTTTTTCAAGGCAGAGTCTCACTCTAGCTCAGGCTGACCTGGAATTCACTATGTTTTCTTAGTGTGGCCTTGAACTCCTGGCGATCCTCCTACCTCTGCCCTCCCTAGTGCTGGGATGAAAGGTGCGCATCACCACGCCCAGCTTATTTATTTATTTTTTTTTTTTGTGCGTCTGCTTTTGTACATATGTACCTACGTATGTAGAGGTCAGAAGACAACCTTAGTTCCTCAGGAATGCCATCCACTTTTTTTGTGAGCAGGGTCTCTCATTGTCATGGAGTCTTCCAAGTAGGTTAGACAGGCTGACCAGCAAGCCCCAAGTATTCCCCTTCTTCCTTAGTGGAGGGATGGCAAGTGAGCACCTCCCCCACCTGACAGTTTTTACATGGCTTGAGAGATTGAACTCAGGTCTTCAAGTTTGCAGGCAAGCCCCTTACTGACTGAGCTACTTCCCCAGTTACCATGTGTCCTTGTTTTTAATATGGGAAGAAGCATAAATCTCTCATAGGATTGCTATGAAACTGACATAAGATGAAGTCACTTGGGTGACAATGGGAGTTTTGAGAGCCTGGTAACAATAATATATTTTTTAAATGGCAAGCATCTTAGCTTATTATATGTGGCATATAAACAGTCACTCCAAGGTCAGATCTGAAATCAGTAACTATGTTCCCTGCAGGATGACTTGGGAGTCGGGCCTCTCCTGTAGATGGAATGGTCCCCACTGATTAGTCAGCAGTGGCCAAGGACATAGCGGCTAAGGACACCAAAGCTGGGAGGTCTATTTGGTCAGGGACCCCATTTTAAACATAGTTACATTCCCATTTTTCTCTTATGCTATAAGCACTTGAGATGAAGCCATTGAGAACTGTTTTTTTTTTTTCCCCCTTGTTGTTATTGTTTTGGTTAGCTTTAACTGAAGTTCACAGAATTGTGACTGAATCATAAGTTCATAGTAAGCTGTAAATTTTTAAGAAGTGTATATAGTTCAATGTACATTATGTACTTGAATTAAAGTGTTCTCGTGTAATTCAATAACCTGTGCAATGAATATACATCAAAGGGGAAAATGTAAATATTAAAACAGTGAACAGCCACATAAGCACCATCCAGTCAGGAATGGGAGAACTCCCAGGACCCATAAGTCCCTCCCTTTACACACTCTAGTCACTCCCCCAACCCCCTGCAGAAGTAGTCTCCATTGTCTGTCTGTCAGCACAGATTAGATTGCCTGCTTGAACATTATGTAAACGAAATCATCATATACTATGAACATGTTTATGGGGTTCATATAGTGCCGCATGAAGCAATATTTTGTTAATTTTCATTATTGTACATCATTCCTTCAGATATCATCATAGTTTATGGATTGAACAGTTACAAGACCTTTGGTCCGAGGTAGTTGTGGACGTATGACTAACGCGTCAGTGAAGAGTCTCGTACGTGTGGGTTGGGGACCGTATATACACATTCCGGATGGCTAAATTTGCTGAGTCACTGTCAGCACACTGCTACCGACAAGTTTTGTTTTCCTGAGTGGTTGTACCACTTGATCCGCTCCCTCGCCCGGCCGAGGCTGAACGTGTCAGTCTCAGTCATGTTTGCTTTCACCTGTCTCTTGGTCGCAGCCGTCTCGGAGGGTACGCAATGCTCCCTCGTCCTCGACGGCTTAGTATTGCAATGTCCTCAGTGACTGGCCATGCTCAGCACTTTCCTGTGTTTTTCCTTTTCCTTATTATTATTTTTTTTAGACTACTTGAATGTTCTCTTTTGTGAAGTTCGTGTTGGAGTGTTTTGCCTGCTGTTCTCCTGGGTTGCTTGTCTTTTTCTGGCTGATTCATAGAGTGCTTATAAAATCTTTTGTCAGTTAAATGTGTTACAAATATTCCCTCCTCCACAGTAGCCTGCTTTTCGTTCTTTAAACGGTATCATTTGATGAACACAAGTTTGTTTACTTAATGCAGTCCAATGTTTGAGTTTTCCCTTATGCTAAGTACTCTGTGCTTTATTTAAGGAATCTTGTCTAGATCATTACACAGTTGTCCTCTATTGGTGGTTCCAAGACTCCCCACTGATAACCAGAACTAAGGATGTGCTAGCCTCTTGTAAAATTGTAAAATGACATAATCTGCACATATCCTCCAGAGTATGCCTACAATATACACGTGATGAAGATGATGTTTCATTGTTTAGGGAATGATGACCAGGGAAAAGTCTGGATAAGTTGAGAACAGACACAATGTTTCTAGTACTTTCCATCTTTGGTTGGTTTAATCTATAGATATGGAATCTGAGGATACAGAGGACCAGGTATATGGTTTCCATTTCTTTTTATTCTTTTTCTTTTTTCATTTTGGTTTTCCAAGGTAGGGTCTTGCTGTAGCCCAGGCTGACCTGGACATCACTATGTAGTGTCAGGCTAGCCTCAAACTCACAACAGTCCTCCTACATTTGCCTTCTGAGTGCTGGGATTAAAGAAATGCATGGTCACATCCAGATTTATACAATTTATTATTATTTATTTATTTTATGAGGGGGAGAGAGATAGAGAGAGGATTGGCACTTCAGGGTCTCTAGCCACTGCCATTGAACTCCAGACATGCGAGCCACCTTGTGTGCATATGTGACCTTGTGAGTGTGTGTCACTTGTGCATCTGGTTTACATGGGTTCTGGAGAGTTAAACTTGGGTCCCTAGGCATTGCAGACAAGCATCTTAAGTGCTAAGACATCTCTCAAGCCCTAGTTTCCATTTTTTGAGGTTGACTTATTTATGTTCACATTTGATAGAGTGACTTTTCTTAAAAACAACTTCAATAAATGGAAGCCATCCAAAGTGGTGTCTTAAAGTGGTGGGGCTTTACTTTCCAAAGCAGCAGGTAGCCCCCAACCAGTCAAAAGCTCGGGATTGTTGATGCAGGGCATTTCTGTTATTCTGCAGAGGTGGTCCCTGCCCCTGACCCAAACCCAGATCACGTGTCCATAGATAGTGTTCACTTTGCTCATGCCTCCTAATCCTCATCTGTACAAAACCACTTCCACTGTAGGAGTTCCAGAAAGGCATATAAAGAGAGTTGGAATGATGAAGTAGTAGACCTGGGGGCTGCAGAAGGGCTTTAGCAGATGTCCAGTAGTCAGCTTGGTGTCTAACTTCTCAACTTGCTTGTCTGGCTCTGGAATGCCACACATGAATGGCTTTTCAATGTTCAGTCACTTGTCTGTCTTGGACCTATTTCTCAGTCTGTAATATTGATACAATAAGAGGTATTTGGAACATTTACTGGATGGATAGGTTGGTGGATGGGTAGATGAATGGAATGGAATGGAATAGTGGGCAGAATATATGGGATAGATGGAATGGAATGGATTGATAGGTGGTTATATAAGGTGAATGGAATGGAATGAATAGGATGAATATATAGGTTTATAGATAAAATATATAGAGAGATGAATGGAATGGATGTTGGGATGGATAGATTGGAATGAAGTGGATGAATATATAGTTGAATTAACTGGAATGGATACGATAAAATGATGGAATTGATGGATGGGTAGATTTATGGATGGATGGGTGAATGGATTGATAGATGGAATGGAACAGATGGGTGGATGTTGTGTTGACCAATAAAAAGATCAGGTTTATCACATACTTACTGAGGCTGACCTGTGGTCCAGAACACAATAAAAGTTTCTAACAATGATTACTTGCTAAGCGCTCCAATGCTATCAGCTTGGTGAATTTAATGCAGCAGATATGAGCATAAAAGCAAATGAGGCTAAGAAGGCCACAATGCAGCTTTGTCTTGTGATTCTGGAAGCAAATGCATGTGTGTGATCTCAAAAGTCACCACAACATTTTAAGAACACTACTAACAGCACTTCCAGTGGGTGACAGCAGACTTACCAATTGGGTGAGCATGCTTTTCCAGAGATACCTTATTGGGGACCATTTTTACACTGTGGTGGCAAAGATGATGGAGTATTATGTATTGTGTAGGGTGCTGAGTTATCACAGTGGCTTCCACTGGTGACTCTGCTTCCTCTCTGGACCACTTTGTGCTACCAGCCCCACCTATACTGCACACAGTAGACAAAATGACTACTTAGTACATGAATTGTGTCGTGTCACTCAGAAATCATCAGTGATGTCCTCTTGCACTTAGACTAATAGCCACACTCGTTTCCTTGCTATGAGTCCATGTGTAGACAGGACCTTGACAGTCAAGCCTCCCACTTCTTTTCCTAGTGCCTTCTCCCACATTGCACACTAGACACAATGATCTATTCTCTTGTGTCACAAACCAGCAAGCTTTTCCCTGCCCAAGTCTTGGCGCACTCACCTCTCAGAGAGCACATCGCTGCCTATGCCTACAGTGGCGTTAACAGAGCTTACTTAACTCTGTCCATCTTTCACGTTCTTCCGTCTGTACCACAAATGTTCTCTAAATAATTGCTATGGCTTTGCTTCTGTCTCCTTCATTCAAATTGTAACTGTGTGCCCCATGTCTGTAGCACAGTGGATGCTCAGTGGATAAATAAATGACCATCTGTTCTTAGACTCAGTCCACCTTGGACTTGGAGCTTAAAACAGTCACCTGCCAAGTGGTCTCTGCTCTATCCAGTGTCATTTCTACATTGTTTCCACTTGGGCCTGTCCATAAATTCCATTTTATATTCAGTGACAAGTTTCTGCTTTATCTCATACTGAGGATCATGGGATCATGAGGAAGCGCCAAGGAAGGGTCAGTGCTCTTGACCGAGTGGGCACCTCTCCCCCATTTGGACTCGTGGCAGTCGGTGTGGTGCCTAGCACCTCTCTTTGGCGCTTCCTCATGCTGTCAGTGCAGGCAATAAGAACTACCAGGGTTTCTCTTTGGAGCGTTTCATAGTCAGTGTCTTTCGGTTGCGTGTAACAAGAGCAGACTTGACTTGCCTAATTCACAGAAGGGAATAAGAACCTAGATGTGTCCATGGAAACCAATGAGCAGAAAGCTCATCTGAGATTTGTAAAGGCGCTGTGCCTTGTTATCTATTCTGGGATTAAGCAGTCGGTGGAGAGTGTTCCAGTACCGGATTTCATGGGGACGACAGTCCACTGATGCAGGCGGTGGGCCCAGCTTAGGCAGATGTGGATGGCGCCGGGCTCATTGCGGGGGGGGGGGGGTGCTGTGGTTCCCACAGCATGGTGGTGGGCTGTGAAGACACTCAGTGGGCTTATACTGTGCAACCCCTCTAGGAAATCACACACTGGGCAAGAGCAGCAGCAGGGAAGGGTGATAGGCTCCATGTGGAAGGTTCCTGAAGGAAATATATGACAGCAGGACTTCAATGAAGAACAGTGGGGAAGAGAACGGGGTGTGCAGAAGCTTGTTTATCAGGGTCACGGGGGAAGAGCCATGCAGACTGTTAGTCCTGACATGGCTTAGATCTCGTTGGCTGGGGGAGGGGACGCACCAGTGGGAGACAGGAGGACCAACTACATCTTTGGGAAGGCATAAAACCTACAGGA
This sequence comes from Dipus sagitta, assembly GCA_036346955.1. Lineage (NCBI taxonomy): Eukaryota > Metazoa > Chordata > Mammalia > Rodentia > Dipodidae > Dipus > Dipus sagitta. Next base: position 18,877,296 of record CM070770.1, read on the forward strand.
GAGTCTTTGGGCTAAGTCACCTGAATTCAAGTCCTTGGCCTGACACAGATCCTTTCTAGGCCTCTCTTGCCTCGTCCTTAAACTGGGGATGGCAGAGCAATGCCATAATGTAGTTCAATTAGTGGAGACCCAAAATAAGCACAGAAGGTGCTTAGTAAACATTAACTGACCAATTATTATTGATTAATCTCTAGGAGACAGTGACTACAGGTACCCTCCAGGAGGTGTGTGCATATATGTCTTCTGGCTCCTGGGGACCCCAGAAGTGGGTTGGTTTTTGAACATAATGGTCCAGTCAATAGTAAACCACACTCATATACTACCCAGCACAAGAGATCAAGAGACTGATAATTGCTTCCCCATAACTAGAGATTCACATGAGAGGAAAATTAGTTCCTTCCCTGATACCTCCACTTAAGATGTTGGAGTCTGTATTATTAGGGTAGACTGAGTCTACCAAGTAGAGCAGAAGATGCATTGCTGTATTCCTATTTGAAATGCTTGGACATTGGCGAACAGTAATGATGTGCCAGGAAAGAATGCGTTCTGTATGGCCAAGGTTACAGGTGTCTTCTTGCAGGGGAGATGCGCCATCTTCCTGCAGAGTGCAGTGAGCCGTTTACGTGCACACAGCTCAACACCCCTTCAGCTCTGCATTCCCTTTGATCCCAAGCTTATTAAAATATGCAAATCTAAATTGTATCTTATTAATGTGATCCTTCGTGTTAGAGCTGTGGGGGACTGAAAAAAAATCCCCCTTTCTCTAATATATTTGGATTTTTAATGCACAAAGTGAGACGAGAGGGCTTGATTTTCTGCAGGCCATATTTTCTAATCAACTGTTATGAAAGATTTTTTTATTGTGCTTCTATTTCTTGCTTTCCTGGAATGCAAGGAGATAAAGAGTAATGACTTCATTGTCTTACCCCAAGTATTCTCAAGCATGTTGAGATCCTTATTAATTTGCTATTACTTCTTCAACATGACAGTAGTTCTGTCTTTACAGGAGCATCCTGGAGGCATATATTAAATATATGCTTAATGTTAGAGGAAGTTGATCTATAGGATTGTCTGGTCCTCCCCTCCCCCTTACCCCATACAGGGTATGGTGTATGTGTGGTGACAGGGTCCAGCCAGCCTCTTGTCTGGGTATGAGAAGCTGTCCTTAGAGATGGTATGCTCATGTTATTAGACCAATTTCTTTCTTTAACAACAACAAAACTAAAAACCCATCTGAAACTTAATTTGAATCAAGTTAAAAATTGATCCCATTAGACACAGATGCATTTTTCTCACTTGCTCCGTTTCTTGTTCCCCAACTCCTCACGCTCCCATGCTTCTCAGCTCTCTCCTCCTGTTTAATGATTCTTTTTCTTAAAATCAAAGCTAATTATTTTTACAGGAGCCATCATATGGAAATGTTTTATATTTACAAGGCTGTCAATATGTAACACTCTCCCACCTCCTCCCCCTTCCCCCCACCCCCGTGAAACTCTTCCTGGAAGAATCTTGTGTCTTGGCAGGGTGGAAAAAGAAAATGATTTGACTACTGATACAATGCACAATAGAAGGCTGGAGAGATGGCTTAGTGGTTAAGGTGCTTAAATGCAAAGCTTAAGGACCCAGGTTCGATTCCCCAATGTCCACGTAAGCACAAATGGCGCATGCCTCTGGAGTTTGCTTACAGTTGCTAAAGGTCTTGGCATTCCCAGTCCCTCTCTGTCTGTCCCCCTTCTCAAATAAATAAATAAATAAATAAATATATATATATATATATATATATATATACACATACACACACACACATATATATATGTATATGTATATATATATATATTTTAAATGCACAGATGACACTATTAGCCCTTGCAGTGTTTTGGGCTTCTATTACCCAATTTAATCTTGAAAGCACCTGAGGGGGTTTGTACTATACCCATTTAACAGATGGAAATGGAGCAATTAAAGAACCTGTCCAAGGTCTCATGGTTTTAGTGAAGAGAGTTGAGGTGTTACTCCAGGACTCCGGTTAAGAGGCTGTGCTTTCCACCACTGGGTATCACTTATGTTCAGATCTAAGTTCTTTTCCTGGATCTGCCCTTAGCCAGCTGTGTGGCTCCTGACATGTCATAGAAGTAACATTCAGCTGTAAAGTTTATCAATGTTAGTAATTAAAGTGTTCTAAGGCGACACCAGCAGACAAAAGCTTCTCCACATATCATGTTCTTTGTTAGCTCAGTGGATGAAAGCATTGAAAAGCGTCTGCCCTGTCAGGTTTTATACCCTTCATTTTAGGTGGAAATTGTTACAACTCATATTCTAAAAAAGGCTACCTGTGGCTTTTTGACACCTCCCGCAGGGTCTCCAGGAAACGGATATCGGGGGAGGAATGCTTAGGTGCGCAGAGTAGAGGTTCTATTTTTAACAGGAGCCCTTTGCAGCGCTCCTCCTCTGCCCTCTCCAGCTCCAGGAGGGAGGTCTCTTTTGCCCTCCTTCCCAGACGTGGCTTCATGGTTCAGAAAGGAAATCTTCTCCGGGCCATTGTTGAATATTGTACAGAAAGGAGTTTGATGTGCTGTGTGAGAGGATGACAGGTGGCAGCTTTTTGTGTCATTCTTCGACACGTGCCAGCCGATGTGAAGTGACATGTGGTGGCAGAGTCATGCTTGGCGCTGGAGACTGCTTTGTCTGGATAAAACAGGTAGCCCTTTCGGTCAGGACTCGGGCATCAGCTAGGCTCGTCCTGAAGAAAGGATGAATCACTCCATGTGTTTTCAGAGGTGATGGGGGCATACACACTGCCCGTTCCAGCAGGAGTACAGATGAGCTGGACCTTGGGTAACTGACGACTGCCACAGGACCCCAGGTTGCTATTCCCCTCCCCAGGGCCAAACAACCCTCTCCAAGCCATTTCTATAGCTCTCTCCACAGGCGGGTTCCCTGGACTCCTAAATGGAGTATTTCCTGTGCACAAACAAGTGAAAATAATATAAATATATGCCTAACCATCTACATACCTCATATACTAGCATCTGTCCTCCTCTCACACACATACAGATAAATCATTCCAGGCCCCTTTGTCATGCTGTGGACCACAGGGTGGATTCACTATGAAATTAATGAACATGAAGACTGTGACTGTCCCTTCCACGAGCCCTAGCTGCATGTCTACGTGATCACATGCTTGCAACAATTTGTGGAATTTTCAGGAGAGATTTTATCTGCAATTAGTGACAAATGCATCTTAAGTCCATTCTGCCTTTCTTCCTCCAGAGTCTTTCCTCCTATCTAGCAGGAAGGTCCAGCCTCAGAGACACACTGAGTTTGTCTGTAGTGGAGTGTTTTCCTGGAACCCAGGTCCATTCTGTGTGTTGCATTACTACTGAAGGTATCTAGTGAAGGATGGTGGAATGGCTTCCAGGGTGCACATCAGCAATACGACATAAGGGGTACAGCACTCCAGGCCAAATGGTGGTGTGATGTTGTCTTAGGCTGTCCACCCCTAATGTGTGTCACTGGAGGAGGCAAAACAAAGTTGGAAATAGAACCAGAAGCAACCTGTGGCTAAGGACATCCCGGGGCCCCACTGAGACACTGGGTTCTGTGGAATCCCAGCCTGGCATTCATCATTCTTTTGCGTGATTTTGTGTTTTCATTGTACACAAAGATTTATGCGTACACGGGAGTATTGTGTGTGCACACACTTTTGTTCCAGGTTTTTATTTTTTTATATAAATATAAACATTCAGTGTCTATACTGCCATTATTTTGCCTGTTTTGCAAACACTGTTTTAAAGTTTACCCATCTTGATACACCATGACTGGTGTTCATTCACTTTCACCATTACTTAGAGTATTCGGTTATAGGACCATACTGTAATTCATCGTCCTTTCAGTGAACATTTGCATCATCACAACAGTGACTAATTGGAAGTAAATACAAAAATCTGACACACTCGAGCATGTGCTAGATTCTCTGTAGTAATGTATTCAAAGTCTTGCTCAAGAATACCCTGATTTTGGAAACATGTGCCCACCTCCTCCATTGTCAACGTGACAGCTGAAATATTACAGCATAAGTTTGTGGAATTTGAAAAGATATAATTTGCATAGCATTGTAGTATAGACATTTAGAGATAAAAAAAAGTGAAGAGCACTGTTTTCAATGAAACCAGTAATGATTTTGCTGTAGCGTCCCTTTAAATAAAAATACTTTATTCATCATTAAAAGGGTTATAGTGCTGCCTTTGCTGTTTTAATTTCAATTTTCTTTCCTTCCCATCCTCAGAATTTCTCTCTTTTTTGTAGTATTTTTTTTATGAAAGAGAGAGAGAAAAAAAAATGGCATGCCAGGTTCTCCAGTCACTGCAGTCGAACTCCAGACATGTGCACCACCTTGTGCGGTATGCAATCTTGCACGCTTGCCTCACCTTATGTGTCTGGCTTACATGTGACCTGGAGAATTGAACCTGGGTCCTTAGGCTTCATAGACAAGTGCCTTAACTGCTAAGTCATCTCTCCAGCCCTCATTTTTTTTTTTTTTTTGAGATAGAGTCTCACTCTAGCCCAGGCTGACCTGCAACTCACTCTGTAGCCCAAGGCTGGCTTCGAAGTCACAGCAGTCCTCCTGCTGCAGCCTCCCAAGTGCTAGGATTAAAGGCATGCACCACCATACTGGCTCAGAATTTTATCTTAATGCAAATAATTTTTTCACGACACTCCTTTTGTATTGTCCACTTGGCCATGTGTCTCATTTTCATATGGATCTGCAAAGGTATTGTGTGATTTTTGGAGACTCTTCTTTCATCACTCTGCAGGTTCACACATCTTTCTCTAATCTGTGGCTTATCTTTTTGCTTTGTGATTATTTTTGTTGCGAAGTTAACATTGTATTATTATTTTATCAATCTTTGTGGTTGTGGAGGTATGCATCTCTTAAGTTTGTTTTCTCAAACTTATAATCTCCTATGAGTTTTCTTCTAAAAGTTTGAAGTTGTGTGGTTTACAGTAATTCTTTCATCTGTTTACAATTTCTTCTCATCTATGGATGCCCAAGGAATCTAATTTTGTATTTTTAAGGAAATATCCAATTTTTACAAGATTATTTCCAAATGGTTCATTCTTTAACAACTGATAGTTTTGGCTAAATTCATGTATCATTTTGACTGTATATTCATTTATTTTATATTATATACAAAATTCCTTGGATACATTAGCTTTTGAATTTTCAGTAAGAAGGGACAACTTTTTTTTAGTTTACATTATCTTGTATTCCTCATAGGTAATTAACACAGTGCTTGGACAATATCATTTATATGGTTAGTATAGACTAACTTAAACAGAATTTGAATGTGTAAGTTGGTCTTGAAATAATCAGCAAAACTACTATGGCCTGGCCCAATAGCAAGTAGTATAAATGATAGTATGAACACTGTGAATGAATGAATGAGTGAAGTGGCCAAGTTGCTAAAACATAATTATAGTTTAGATTGTGATTGCCCTGTCATAAGTCTGTGTATGGAGACAATTTATCTCACTAATAAATGTGGCTTTCTAGGAAGACGTTTTATTTTAGCAGCACAGTGTATCTCGAGATCGGTTGGGAAGAATCACATGGGAGTATTATTAAAATGCAGATTTTGGGGTCTTGCCCCAGATCCTCACTCTTAGAGCATCAGGCTAAAATTGGGATATGTGAGTCCTAATATTTCAGTCCTTTTCTGTGGCTCTGGGTAGCTCATTGGCGAGTCAGAGTTAAACTTTTCATGTTCATTGGAGAGAGAAAGAGAGTGAGAGCACAAGAGAATGTGAGTTAGACTAGGATAAGAAGCTATGCCAGCTGGTACCGTTCTCTCACCATAAATCTAAATAACATTCTGGTAGTAGTTGCAATATATGGATGTTTTGTCATCAACTCAGAACAAAGTGACCCTTTCAGAAAGTTGGTTTGTGTTCTACATTAGTTAACCCCCCCCTTTTTTTCTGTTGTGACAAAATTCTTGTCAAAAGCAACCTAAGTACGGGAGGGTTTGTTCCCACTTACATCTTGAGGTTACAGTCCGTCATGCAGGTAAGGCAAGAGCATAAAGCAACCGCTCACACTGCATCGACTGTCAGGATGCAGAGAGATATGAATGCTAGTGCTCAGCTTACTTTTATGCTTTTTATACTGCCCCAAACCCCAGCCCATGGAATAATGCCACCCACAGTCAGGGCAGGTCTTCCAACCTCAGTTAACCTTAACCTAGAAACTTCCTCCCAAACAGGCCCAGAGGCTTATTTCTAAATCTTTATCAAGTTGACAAGATGAACCATCACATGGTCATAACAAACTACCATCACTGCTATTGTAGGTTATCTTGGTCACAATCAATTGTTTATATAGACTGCCCAAAAGTTAGTGGATGGGTCATCATATGCTTAAGATGATCAAGAAATGTTAGTCAAACTTAACCTCTCAATCAAGTCACTAGGCCTTTTGGGTGCTTGAAAGGAAGGAAGGAAGGGAGGGAAGGAAGGAAGAACAGAGGGAGGGAGGGAGGGGGAGAGAGGGAGGGAGGGATAGAGAAAGAACTGACTATTCCAGTTTATTTGAGAAGGGATCCTCTGCCGAGTGTCCTAAAATCCCATCCTCAGGACCTGGTTCCCCTCTACGCAGTAACTCAATCGGAATGAGTGCATACTTGGAGTAGATGAACCATTCCACTGGTTTTAAGCAAGGATAAAGCTGGGATCATCCTCCCTTCATCCTGAATGGCACAGTCCATTTTCATTTCACTGTGCTCTGCACTAGCAGCAATTAAACCTCCCATAGTATGAAACATTTTCATCAAGGAAGGCATTAAAAATACCAGCCTGTCCGAGCGGAAAGTGGACCTGGGCTTTACTACAGCTATTCTTCAGCTCCACCAGGGCATGACACACTGAATAGCATTCATTTCGTGCCGTGGAAAAATAAGGGCCAACTTCAGCTTTAATCTTTATTATCAGGAGTCTAGTCCCTGCTGGGGTGGAATGAGTGGATGCACCCCATTTAGTTTCAAGTAACAGATCTATATGGCATTGTTAATTTGTAGGTAAATACGGGTTCTCTACTGTTGATGTTTCTTGATCCACACAAAGTGGTTATATTAATACTGAAACATTATTAATCAATAGTTTGCTCTTTAAAAATACATCAGTAAGACTACCCAATTACCTTTAAGTATATATCAAAGGGCACTGAGCAGTCTGACACACACTCACAGTCCATTAGAAGCCACCCCACATATTAATTAAAATTCTTAGTTACAATGAAACACACCGTGGATTTTTAAAAAAAAAAAATCGCTTCTAGTAACAATTGTAGTGAACTGAAAAAAAAGGAAGCTTGAAGACACATTTGGGAGCACAGAAAGGTCTTGGGTATTTGGTGTAATGAGACCCGAAATGACTTGATTTTACTTGAGTGCAACATCGAGGGGTTTTCACTTGGGATTAGGAGCTCACAGATGCGAGGGCGTCTCTTTTAGGTGTTGACGGGAAGAGAGGAGCTCTCACATATGAAATTAAGCATTATAGAAGTGCTTTTGATGTAGTTCAGGTAAAACCTTCTTTCAGATTAAAACATAATAAAAATAAACACTGAGGCATGTGTATTGCCACCCCGTGTGTGTCCCAGTGCTCATAGCATGGCTGGCCACTGATGAACTTGCTTATTTGGTTAACAACAAATGACCACAGCAATCAGTAATATCACACTTGCTGGCCCCTGCCTATTCAGCTGCCATTGGCACCAATGGAAGGCCCAGACCTTGTGCTGGGAAGTAAGTCCTTTGTTTTGTCATACAGTAGTATCAGGAAGCTTTCTTTTCACCTTTCAGTTTTCATTGCTAACAGCTCAGCCATGTACATTTCTTGTCCATGAAGATGTACCTAACGGAACTGTTCCCTGTCTTGGCACCCAGCATGCACAGATGGTTCAGAAGTTTTGAGAAAATTGCTCTCTATCCCCCTGCCAGTGTTAGCATACTTATACATTGCCAGGAGAGCGAGTGTAAGCTGAAGGTTTAAGCATGTGAATCACAGTACTGTGTTCACTATAGAAAACAATAGGTGGGCTGGAGGGATGGCTTAGCAGTTAAGGCATTTGCCTGCAAAGCCAAAGGATCCTGGATTGATTCCCCAGGACCCACATTAGCCAGATGCACAAGGGGGTGCATGCATCTGGAGCTCGTTTGCAGTGGCTGGAGGCCCTGGTGTGCCCATTCTCTCTCTCCCCCTCTTTCTCTGTTAAATAAATAAATAAAATATAAAAGAAAACACAATAGAGCTGGAAAATGGCTTAGCAGTTAAGGTGCTTGCCTGCAAAGCCTAAGGACCCAGGTTCTATTCCCCAAAACCCATGGAAACCAGACCGATGCACAAAGTGGTGCATATGTCTGGAGTTCATTTGCAGTGGCTGGAGGCCCTGGCACACCCATTCTCTCTCTCTCAAATAAATAAATAAAACATTTTTTAAAACAATAGCTTGAATAACCCAAGGATCTTACCACCATGATACTGACTCCATAGCCTCCTACATTTTTAAGTGTGTAACTATGTCAGAAAGAGGCGCTTTAAATCACATCTAAAAAGAAGGCAGCCAGAAACCTACAGTTAAATAGCACACTCCTGTGTGGTTCATTTTGGAATGTGTTCTCTCCCCACCCCTTCAGGGTATGTCTCTAGGCCATAATCCAGCACGAGCCATCTACTAAGGATTGTGTGAGGTGTAACTGATTGTCACTCAACCAAGTAAAATCTCTAGGTGAGCATTAGTCACTGTTTGAGACATGTAAGCTTCCAATGGAAGCAGTCAATTATAGACTAGAGTTTTTATGGCTGCATTATTACCATCATACTACTAGGTTTTCAGCAGTAGCATTCTGTTTGATCGATCGGTGCCAGGACATTGATGGATAGCTTTGTTCTTCAAATGTCAAATATGTGGGACTTCTGTGCTTTATGTGTTTACTGACACACTCATCTCACATATATCCCTTACCCCCTCTGCACTGTTCTGCTCTATGGCGAGGACTGTGTTTCCTCCCCTTAGAAGATGTGAAAGGCTTGTAATCACATTTATAGTTTTCTTTCTCTTCTCTCGCAAATGCAGAAGTGCTCCTAAATTATTGGCACTTTAAAGAAGTCATCACCACACAAAGAGAACTTCTCTTTGGTGTCAAGAAATAGATTGAGGCATATTTTCCCCTTTTCTTTCCATTCTAACATGCAGACACCACACTGGAGATGGATGGCCAATTTCAGGGTATGTGTTAGATTTCTGGAACTTTGATTCTGTATTCTTGTGCTACTTGACTTGCTGCTCCTAAAGCTATGTTTAATTTTCTGCTCTTTACTAGTAGGTTCCTAAGTGCAATCTCTGAACTGCAGAAACCTCAACTGTACTTCAACCCTCAGATACCACGCCTCATATTATCCTTGTTATAACACGGGGCAGAACTTTTTATGTGAAGTCCATCAGGGGCTGGTAGAAGACTCTGAGGATGGATTTTTCTTCCAGCTGGACCTCGTAGCTCTTAAATTTGACATTGAAAGTTATTTGTCCCACAAACTAAGTCAATTATAAACTTGGAGAAAGCCTTGTTCTCCACCAAGAAGCCAACTGGACTCCCATTTTTTTTTTTTTTCTTATTTAGGAACTTCTTGGAAGGCACACTGTGGTCTCTGGAAAATGACAGCTTCCTTTCTGAAGCACACAGGGCCCACCTGCACCTCTGTGCTCCTACCTTAGGAACAACATCCAGCCATGCTTCTACCTCAGGAACTTACTCAGTTCTCCTGGGTTGGTTCCTTGGCTATTGCCATGGGGGTGGAGGAGGGAGACCATTGGATCTTTCCTGATAATGGAGGCAGCTCTAGACAGATCAGGGCAAATTCTCAGGAGGAGATATTTATTATTCATTTTCAAAATATTTATTTATTTGAGGGAGATGGGGGGGGGGAGAGAGAGAGCCCACCAGGGCCTCCAGCTGCTGCAAATGAACTCTGGATGCGTGTGCCACCTTGTGCATCTGGCTTATGTGGGTCCTTGGGAATTGAACCATGGTCCTTTGGCTTTGCAGGCAAGCGCCCTAACCACTAAGTAATTTCTCCAGCCCTATTATTCATTTTTTAAGGCCAAATGATAAAAGTCTAATTAGGACCTGTGTTTGGCAATATTGTAACAGGAATGCAAAGTCATAGAAGTGTGGTTTACTATGCTTCTTCTGTGTTGTAAACCAGGAATCCTTTCAACACCAAGCTTCGTATATTAGTGCTGGGGCAAGGACACAGCACATCTTCTAAGGGCAGATAACCACCGCAGCTTACCTCCTGTTCATCACGGCCCCGTGGAAGGGCAGCGTGGTTTGCTGTTCTGACGTGGGTGCTCTGGGCTTCTCTTCTGTTGCAGTGTCCTGGCCAAAGGGTGACCCTGTACCTCTGGCAAGTCCTGGGGTGCTGGGCGCAGCTGGCCTGAACCAGGGCACTTGTGCTGGATGCCACTCTGATGGCTCCAGGCCCAAAGCTGATGGAATCATTTTGACCTCAATGCTGTCAATTCAGCTTCAGCTTTGCCCAGAGTCAAATGTAACCATTCAAGTGGATGTTTCTCGAAAGCTAGCTGGTGCGCAGGCCCAACTCTATTAGAAAAGGCGCACTTTGAAGATTGAAGGAATTTTCAGCAGGACACATGCATTCTGCCTAAACTATAGTTGCTTTTTTTTAAAAGAAAAAAAAACATTTAATTGACAATTTTCATACATATGCATAATGTATTTCTTTAAGATTTAAATTTAATTAATTATTCATTTATGTGGGTTCTGGGGAATTGAACCTGGGTCCTTAGGCTTTGCAGGCAAGAGCCTTAACCGCTAAGCCATCTCTCCAGCCCTATAGTTGCTTTTGACTCAGGAAACAACTAGATGGAAATGTTACTATCTTTTTGGTGCTGGCATAGTTTTCACTTAGATCTGGACTCTTTTGTTTATTTATTTAAAATTTATTTCTATTATATTATGTGTATGTGCATGTGACTTGCATGCACACAGGTGTGCATATTCTTTTTTTTTTTTTTTTTTTTTTTTTGAGGTAGGGTTTCACTCCAGCTCAGGCTCAGGCTGCCCTGGAATTTACTATGTAGCCTCAGGGTGGCCTTGAACTCACGGATATCCTCCTACCTGTGTCTCCCAAGTGCTGGGATTAAAGGCGTGCACCACCACGCCCGGCAAGTGTGCATATTCTTATGCATATGGGTGCATGTGTGTGTGCAGGTGTTCCTGCAGGGGCTCATGCATGTGTGTGCCTGTGCATGTGCAGGCCAGAGGTTGATGTCAGGGTATTCCTTAGTCATTTTCTCAAACTCATTCTTGGAGACAGGGTCCCTCCCTGAACCTAGAACTCAATGATGTGGCTGAACTAGCTAGCCAGTGAGCCTCAGGGATTTCCTGTCTCTGCCTCCTCAGTGCTGAGATTACAGGGGCATGCCACCATGCCTGATGTTTTACGTGGGTACTAGGGATCCAAACCCAGGTTCCCCCATCATGCTTACACGACAAGCAAACCATCTTCTCAGCCCCATAGCTGTGAGATCTTAATTTATGTAACATCCATGTAATCGGGGGGCTAACAACTGACATGCTGGTATGAGAAGCAAAGAAAACTACACTCTAGAAGCAGGCTGTTTTACTCACCTGCCTCCACAGACTGTGCGTATCCTGGAGAAGAGCCAGGTGAGATAGCATCTCCCTCTCTCCAAGAGGTGGCTTGGTGCCCAGCACCATGAGGCTGGAGCTGTATTTACTCTGTAAATCCCATGGGAGACAACGCTGTAGCTTAAGTTACAGAGATGCAGTGGAGGTATTGATTAAGGAATTTTAATATAAAAAAAAAACTTTAGGATTTCAATGTAATCCTTGAGCTAACTGGTATAGTCCATGCAATGGGGAATCCAACATGACTTATAGCAGAGCTTAGAGGGTGAATGTATGAATGTGTTTGGAACAAATTTAAAGCTGAAAACAAAATGAGCAATGGGACTTGCCAGTGGCTCATTAAAATGGAACACAGACTCACTGAGGCATGCAGAGGGAGTGTCCACACACACTTGATGCCAGCCCTGCTGTCTGCTTCTCCTGTAGCTCCTGGGAGTCACGGTGTGGTTGGTGAGAATATAGACGGAGGAGAGTTGGCCTGCTGGCTAACTTGGTTCGCCTTAGACCACCTTGCAAGGATTTGTGCTACGGTGACTTGGTTTGTCCTTAATGCAACATGAATAAAGAAGACCACCTTGTCAACAAGATCTTCATCACATGAAGACAATCCATTACAAGGCCCCCTCTTAATGACCACTTTCCTGAAAATGTGTCCAGAACCATGAAGCTAGAATGATGTTAATGGAGAGTAAAAGAGGACAGGTTTAAGCAGTGGGAGATCTGACCATCAGAAGTATTGGGGAGCTATATAAAAATACAGATTCTCAGCTAGTAATCAGGTTTGATCACTACTGAGAGGAATGACTGGAACACTTAAATCCTGTTTACACAAAAAAGAAACAATAGTGATAGCTTCGTCAGTCAGGTGCTTGCCTTATAAGCAGGAGGACAGAACGCCATTAAAACACACACACACAGAGGCAGGCATGGTGATATGCACTTGCCATAGTGCCAGGGAGCCAGAAACAGGCAGAACCTGAGGCTCACTGGCCACCTGCTCTAGCCTTCATGGCAAGCTTCAGGCCAGGGAGACACTTTCCTTCAAGACAAGTGGACAGGGGCTGGAGAGATGGCTTAGTGGTAAAGACTCTTGCCTGTGAAGCCTGAGAACCCATGTTTGACTCACCGGACTCGCAAAGGTGAGGCAAGCGCAACATCACATATGCCCACTAGGTGGTGCAAGCATCTGGAGTTCAATTGCAGTAGCTGAGGCCCTGGTGTGCCAATTCTCTCTCTAAAAAAAAAAAAAGAAAGAAAGAAAAGCCTTTAAAAAAAAGAGGTGGACAGCTCCTGAGGAACAATACCTGAGGTTTTCCTCTGGCTTCCACATGCATCCAAACACACATGAACATGCATACACCCAAAAAAGTAGAAATGATAATATCCAGTACAATAGGAGCCCTTAGCCAAACAAAGCCCCATTAACCTGACCAGACAGGAAATACCTTGAAAGCAATGAAAATTCTTAAAACACATAATTCAGAATCCATATATCTGACTCTTTACTGCTTTCCCCATCTTCTGGAATGTAGCTATATGACTTCTTGCCCAACTAGTGACTCTCTCTCTCTCTCTTTCTCTCTCTCCAACCTGCCCACAGCTTCCAGCCCCTGTCTTTTATGAATACAGGACTTATGAATGCAAAGTGTGGCCATCACTATTCATGCAGCTTTTGTTTATCCTCCCACAAGAAACAATTGTGCTGCAGCAGATGAGTGATGATTCCAGGACTGTGGCGAGGGGAAAAGCCAGGCGGGGGGCGGCTTAATGGGGTATTAATCGGGAAGCAAGTGAAACAGACAGGTAACACAGCAGGTATGTAAATAGGCTCGTGGGAGGAAAGCATTGAATTTTATGGTCTTTAACTAAAAATAAAGACCTGATATTTAGCTTATCTCTGCTGAAATCCTGCAGTGAGGGCCCTGACAACCACCGACATCATCAGTGATTCATTATTATCTCAGCATCATCCTGGCCACTCAATAGGATCTTCTGCCTCCTCCTCCTTCATTGTTTCTGCAGATTCCTTGGCTTTAGAATACAGACTTTGTCTTCTCTGTGTGTATATCAGAGGCCAAAATAATTTTTGCAAGTTGTGACTACAATCCGCCTTTGGGCTTCCGCCCATCTTCTGGTTGTATTCAGCTCCTGCAGTTGGAGGAACACAACAGTGGGATCAGGAATAAGGATCCCACAGGAACATGCACACCCTCACGAATGTTCTCCTTTCAGGGAGCCACCTTAGAAGTGAAACACTTATCCCAGGACGTCCTTCTAGGACAACTATCTAAGAAAGCCTTTTCAGGTGACTTGAGAAGTGTTTTTGCACTTACGTTTAATGGAAAATCTTTAGCGTATATGATTCCGTGATTGTCTATTCCTAAGCACTGTCCAACGTTACTGCCTACTTTATTCAACGCTCAGCACTAAATGACACTTGGCTTTTAAAACCCATCTCTGATGTAGAGTCTTGACATTTCTCAGTGTATTTCACAGAACCTGTGTCAGGCTCCCAAGTGGAGTGCCATGAAGTGCCTAGAGTACTGGCAGTCTCCTCGAGAGGACTGCCCAACTGCCACCATAGCCTACACTTAGATATTGCCAAATTCTAGTACATTGCTTTAAAAATGCAGGCCCACGGCACTCCACATTACTCTTCTAATTAGTCCTGTCTGTGGTGATATGCCGGTGGAAAAGTGAGGGGAGGACTGGAATTCTTTGTTGTTTGGCTGGCCCACATTTTCTTTCACCCCTGGGGAGAAGCAGCACCTGTTTTGAAGATTTTTAGTTTCTTACCACGGAAATCGCTAAATATCAGTAGAGCTTGCATAGGCTAAATATCAGTAGAGCCGCACTTTGTACCCCATAAAATGAATTAGGTTTATATTATCATGCAGATCCTTCCGGTAGTTGAGGTACTCATTAATTTTACTGCTAATGAGATGTTAGCAATTAAATACCTTTAATTAATGAAAATTAGACAAAAGCAAGGGCTGTGTTCTGTGTCTTCATAAAAAATAAGGAAAATATTTGGACATCTTATTGTGTCTTGTGCCTGCAGACGAACTACAAATCTGAGCCACTTTTCTGGTCCACGGAAAGTCATTAAAAGATTTCACTCTTAGAAAATGAAAGGAGTAGGCATATTTGGATGTTATAAAGATTATCCAAGATTGGGGAAAAATATCCAATAACCGAGAGCCAGTCCTACATGTAATAGCAAATTTCATGGTTGAAGATACAACAGGATTGAACACAATTAATGGTTCTGTAGCCGTCGTTGAGTTCTGGGGTAAGCCTCGAGCACATAATTAGATTATTAAAAATGGCCTGTCTTAGGCCCACTATTACTAAATTGAAATCCAATTATGCTTTTATGATTTTGCTGAAAAATATTTTGCTGTTTTGCCCGGGCCCTCCTAAGATCATTTCCTCTTTGCATCAGCATTTGCACATGTCACAATACATTTCCCAAACAAATCTGACCTCAATTATCCTGGAATCAATCTTACATTAGATAAAATATATTTTAATGAGTGTTTTTATGCCTGATATCATAATTGTGCCTCTCTATACTTGAGGAATTAAAAGATTGCAATAGAAGTCTTTGTGAAAAAAAAAAACCCTTTAATGAAAAGCATGCATATTTTAGATAAAACTAACTTGTGCCATCTTAATACTTGGAAAGACAGTATGCTCAAATATGTGCTGGAGTGTTCTGTGAGACAAACTTAGTGTAGTTTGTAGTAATTGGCATTGGAACTGTAATAAAGCAGTTGTTTGCAAAAAGATGGGCTCCGAAATTTCATGCACTCCCGCGGTGTGGATTTAAATGCTAAGTTAAATATTTATGAAGCCGAGATTTTTATAATTGATCATTCTATGATTTATATGCTGTAATTATAATTAGGTTGAAAGAGATTTTCAAAAGCTAGTTTTCTGGTAGCCAAGGCCATTAAATAATGTTAGGCTGCCAAAACAAAAATTAGGTGGGCACCCAGCCACCAAGTGCCAAGCTCATGTGCCCATATCCGGACAGAATGCGGTGCTGCACCTTGCCAGGCTCACCTGCATTGTCTGCGCTCACTCTTCATGCCTTTGTTTCAAACCCAGCTCGATGTAAACAAATAGAAAACTTCAGGGATCTGATGTATAACAAAAGAGAAAGGTGGGGGAGGTTGGAAAGGTTAATTAAAAATGTAATGATCCCATTTGCTGAGACAGCACTATTAATCATTGCACAGTGGCTAACATGTGACTTGCACACCACTTATAGGAGACATCTAATTTTATAAGGTGAGGAGTTTTATAAGGAGGGGAAGGAAAGAGGCAGAAAAGCAACAGTATGTGCATGAAGACAATGGAAATCTAAAAGATTGAGGCTACATCTTTTTAAACTATATTTATTTATTTGAGAGAGAGAAAGAGAGAGAGAGAGAATGGGCATGCTAAGGACTCTTGCCACTGTACACAAACTCCAGATGATGCATGTACCACTTTGTGGATCAGGCTTTCTGAGGGAACTGGGGAATTGAACCTAGGATGTCAAGCTTTGCAAGCAAGTGCCTTTAATTGGTGAGCCATCTCTACAGACAGACACTACCTCCTGAGTTTTGGTTAACGCCAGGAACTGTCTGGAACTGTCTTCACTAAATAGAAGCATTATTTCCAAGTTTAGAAGCATTCAAAATAATCACAAAGGCCTCCAGCCCCAGAGAAAACTTTAGTATGGCTACAGGCTTAATGTAGTTGTGTGGAGTATCAAGAAAACAAAACAAAACAACAACAAAAAAGCAGGACCAAGAGGAAATTCTTAGGTCTTAAATGTGCATAAATGATAAAATGGGCTCCAAATCGCCACCCACACAGTTTACATATTATTTTCAGCACCACAGCTGGAAAGGCCAAGCTCTTGGAGGATCAGTTACAGCGGTCCTGACCTGCATGGTCAGATTTGCCATCTGACCACCAGGATATCAGATCAGGCAACATGAGCTTCCAGAAAAGCTTGCCTGCCCCTAGGAAGATCTTGGCCCCTTTTGCCCATTTTCATTTGCTCAGCTAACACTTCAGTGGAAGCCCATCCGAAGAACAGTACTTATGTTAACATGGTAATTAATCAAGTCAGAAAGAAAGAAGGAACAAGTTGTGGTTTCAGTTCTGCAACCCTAAAAAGAAAGGCAGACCGATACCCAGAAATCAGCAAGCCTCTGCAAACGATGCCTTTTCACTATACGTTGTGAACTTTCTGCTTAATACCTCACATTGCACACAGGAAGATTTTAGTACACTGCCTGCTGGATTCCGCCTCATATCTACAGAAACGATTGCTACTTGCTTACATCTCTGTTTCATCCTGAATTATACCCATGGGCTGGCTGGCACTGGCGTTTGCCAATAATGGTGACATTTTTCTAAGTGTAAATGATGAAGGGCTTCTGGCCACACTGATGGCCCTTTGATTTGGGACAGTGTGAGGATTGTTATTTGGGGAGAAGGCAGTTCCTTGCTGTGGAGATTCCTTTTGAATACGAAAGCTCCTCCCAGACTGTAGTTCATCGGTGACATCACTGGTCTATGTCTCCCTACATAGCAGACAGTTGAAAGGCTGTAGAACCAACATTTGCCTAGGATTTCAATCTGTCCCTGCTCATCATTTTATTCCATATATTTGAAGTCATAGTTAGACAGGTAAATTGTATCCTAACATCTAACCAAAGAATCGGGAGGTTGGGGGAGCTATAGTTCTCATCTCACAAATGGGGAAAGTGAAGTCCTCGGGGACACACCAGACAGGCAGATATTGGACCACATTTGTAACCTATGTCTAGTCAGGCAGAATGGCACACACCTATAACCCCAGCATCTGGAGGCCGAGTCAGGAGGATCACTGAGGTTTAGAGCAGCCTGGGCTATGTAAAACCAGTAGTGATGGTAATATGAATCCTTATCCTCTAGATCCATCCCTCTTTGGCTGCCCCGACCCTTTTGTTTAGATTTTGCTCCTCTGCTTTTAATGAATGTCATTCCTCTCGCACCCAAGAAGTCAAGGAGGAAGTCCCAGTCAAATGCAATCCCAGCTGGAGAGGCTTCTAGTGCCCATAGAGAAAGCAATCTGTAACCTGCAAAGTACCGACACACGGCTGTGTGGAAGTTGGAAATGCAAAGCTGGTTAAATGGCATTCTCCATAATACAGTGTGGGCCCACGCTGGAAAGGGAACACATTAACTGAACACAACCCACTCACATATGCCCTCCCCCCCTCCTCAAAAAAAAAAAAAGGATTTCTAGTAAACAGCCTTCATTCTGAGAACATTCTCATTCAGCCAGCATCCCAGATACTCCACCAAGTTAAAGAATGAATAACAGCAGATGGAGGGAGAGATTAGAGGGGGAGGGGGAGGGAGAGCAACATCGTAATGCTGAGCTCCAAAATGAGCTGTGGTGAGGACGGCGCTGAAAGTCATGGTGAAGCTGCTCCGAAGCCTTCCTTCCCACGCAGGCGCCGAGGCGCCGCGCCCAGACCGCCGCACACGGCGTGCTCCTGCTCTGCCCAGCACGTGCGAGCTGACGGGGAGCTGGGTGTGACTGCGCTGGTGTGGATCCAGTCAGTCTCCCCTCTCCTTCCTTTTGGGGGACCCATTTCACAAATACAGGGGGATCAATCTCCTCTCTCACTCACACATCCTGAGGTTTCAGCAGTGTTTATATTGGACTTCAATGCAGCAGGACATGTAACAGTAGGGCTCAATGGAGAGTTGAAGGTGGGATTTGTGAAATACTAATTTGGGGGATACAGGTGGGAGGAAAGGGGTGAGGGTCATTTTCCATATATGGTACATAGCTGCCTATGCAAGACCTGTTTTAAAGTGTAACAACAAGGTGCACATGAATGAATCTACCTTTCCCCCAGTACTTTATTGTGAACATTTGCAAACATGGAAAATTGGGAAATTTTTTAAATATTTTATTTTTATTTATTTATTTGAGAGTGGGAAAGAGGCAGAGTGAGTGAGAGAGAGAAAATGGGTGCTCTAGGGCTTCCAGCTACTGCAAACGAACTCCAGATGCATGCACCACCTTGTGCATCTGGCTTATGTGGGTCCTGGGGAATCGAACTGAGGTCCTTTGGCTTTGCAGGCAAGTACCTTAACCGCTAAGCCATCTCTCCAGCACTGGAAATGTGGAAATCTTTTAATAATATATCCCCAGCATCAAGAGGTTACCATAACACTTGAAGGTGGTTTTATGAGCATCCGTCTACCTATCCCTCTAAGTGTTTAGATCTTTTTATTGATATTTTCATGCATGTACATAAGTACATTTTGATCATAATCCCTTCCCATTACCTTTTTCTTTGAACCCTTTCCCACATCTGGCATCCCTTCTTCTTTTCAACTGGTCCCTCTTCTGTTTTGATGTCTTGTTTTACATCCTCTATCATCCATCATGATGACATATTGATGGGCCCAATATTATGCGGATAAGGACAGCTACTGTGTGGTCATGAATGAATGAAGGAATTACAAAGCACTCCTCCCCATCCTTTATTCTTACATTCTTTTTTTATGAGTGAGAAACAGAGAGAGAGAGAGAGAGAATGAATATTGGCACACCAGGGCTTCCAGCCACTGCAGTCAAACTCTAGATGCATGCCCCACCTTGTGTGCACGTGCAACCTAGTGGGCTTGCATCACCTTGTACATCTGTCTGGCTTACGTGGCATCTGGAGAGTTGAACATGGGTCCTTACACTTCGCAGGCAAGTGCCTTAACCACTAAGCCATCTCTCCAACCCATTCTGTCCCATTCTTTCTGCCACTTCTTCCTCAGTGTTCCCTGAAGCTTGGATGGCATGATAGAGATGTCACATATAGTGCTGGATATTCAACAGTCGCTTGCTCTCCACTCTTTGACGAGTATTGAATCTCCTCCACAGTCACCACCATATGCAAAAGGAAGCGTCTCTGAACAAAATGAGAGCAGAACTAATGTGTGAATCCATCTAAATTCTGGAAACATGGCTATTGTGCACTCCCTTTAAGTGCTTTGGCATACATATTATTAACCAGTGTTTAACGTCAGCCTAATTTACTTTTCACTTCATCTGGGTCTGTGTGTATGGGTGGCTGTGTGCTCAGAGGACAACCTTGGGGTGTTGGTCATTTTCTTCCATCATGTTTAAGACAGGGTCTCTTTTGTTGTTTGTAGCTAGGTATATAGGCTGGCTGGCCCATGGATTCTCCTGACTCCATCTTCCATTGCCATGGGTGTGTTGGGATTACAAACATGTGTGCCACTTTGTGTCTGGGGGGTCTAAAGTTTAGTCAACATGCTTGAGTAGCAAGCACCTGTAACTACTGAGCAATTTCCCCAATCTCCTCTTTTTTGGTGAAGTAGTGTTTATATGTGTTTGGACTCAAACTCTGCAATCCATACCTGTCAGAGAGCACAAAACATTGGCATCACCTCAGAAAGTTCTCTCTGCCTCCTTCCCAGCCAACTTCTACTCCCATTCTCTAGAAGCAACTCTTGACATGTTTTTCATTGTTTGGTTCTCCCATATCAAGGTGCCATATCTAGAGAATCATATAGTGCATACATTTTACCTAAAGTTTAAAAAGTATTTATTTATTTATTTGAGAGCAAAAGAGAAACAGAAAGAATGAGGAAGGCAGAAAGAGCATGAATATGGGCATGCCAGGGCCTCTTGCCACCACAAATGAACTCCAGATGCATGGACTACTTTGTACATCTGGCTTTACATGGGTGCTGGGGAATCTATCCTAGGCTGTCAGGCTTTGGAAGCAAGTGTCTTTAACCACTGAGCAATGTCAGGCCCCTTTTACCTAAGGTTTTAACTTTTTCCACTCAGCATAATGTCTTTTGATTCATGTTGATAGGTGATCTGTTCTCATTTCTGAAAAGTATTCCATTGTCTGCATATTGGGCCATTTTCCTGTTGACAGTTCATGGACTGTTTACAGTTGGGGATTATCCTCAGTACACTCGTGCACACACTGTGTAGTCATACATGAGTCTTTTTGTGGTCATAAATCTTCGCATAGGTGAGTACCTAAAAGTACAATTGCTGGGTCATAGGTTAGGTGTATGTCTGGCTTAACAAGATGCTGTTCAGTTTTTCTCCTCAAGGCACGTGGGCTCTTTTACACTCCCACTAACAGTGTAGGTAACTTCTAAAAGCTCTGCATTTGTTTCACAGTTGCTGTTGTCAGTCTCATTTCAACCACTGGGATTGGTGGGTACTATATCTCACCAGAGTTTTATTTTGCATTTTCCCCATGTTTAATACTTTTCATGCACTTATGGCTATTTTCATATCTATTTTTTTTTGTAAAGTATAAGTTAGAACATTTGGTCTATTTTAAGTAGGGTGCTTTCTTTTTATTGCTGAGTTTTAACCATTACTATATTATAAATTCCAGTCCTTTGTCTGAAACAAATTTTGTGACTGTATTTTTTAGTCAGTGACTTCACTATACATTTCTCATCAGTGCTTTTTTTCTATCAGCAGTGTTTAGTTTCCACAAACTCAAACTTAGCTATGTTTTTCTTTTTATGGTTATTGCATTCTGCAGTACCATCTAAGCAAGGTTTGTGACCCTCAAATCATTTTAGGATTCTTCTAAAAAGGTTGTTATTTTAGCTCTTGTGTTTAAGTTTGTGACCCACCTTGTATTGATTTTTATGGATGGTGTGACGTCAGGATTGAGATGTTTTTATTTCTTCATTGATATCAAGTTATTCTAGTATAATACATTGACAAGACTGTTGCCCTCATTGGACATTTTTTAATGTTAGACTGTTTGCCTCATTGTATATCTTCAGTGTCATATTCAAAAACCAAATGAGTATTTGTAATTGATGTGGGTGTTTTTCTGAGTCCTGACTTCTGTCCTGTGAGTCACCTTGTCTGTGGCTCTGCTGTGCCATGCTGTCTTGAGAACTACAGCTTTATAGTAGGTCTTGGTGGCAGCACAAGTTCTTCAGCTTTGTTCCTGTCATATTGCTCTGGTTTCTCTGTGGGCTTGGAATTTCCATATACACCTTAACATATGTTTGTTAGGGGGGTGGGGGATGGATTGGTGGTTAAGGCACTTTCCTGCAAAGCCAAAGGACCCTGGTTCGATTCTCCAGGACCCACATAAACCAGATGCACAAGGGGGCTCATGCATTTGGAGTTTGTTTGCAGTGGCTGGAGGCCCTGGAGCACCCATACTCTCTCTCTCTCAAATACATAAATAAATAAAATATATAAAAAATATGTTTGTTAGTCATGACACACTAGGATTAAGGGATGATTGACATGTAAATAATACTGAGTCTCTTGATCCATGAACATGGTATGTAGTTTTTAGGTCTCTAATTTTTATCAGCAACGCTTTTTAGTTTTCATTGTAGAAGTGTTGCATGTGTCTTGTTAAATTCACTCCTCTATGTTTTAAAACATTATTGAGAATGAAATTACATTTAAAGTGATGAATATGCTAATCAATTTGGTATAAGCATTCCCCAATGTCAAGTAGGTCAGAACAACATATTGTACCCTATATGTACATATAATTATTATTTTGTCATTTAAAAATAATCTTGTAAACTGAAAAAAAGATAAAACTGAATTTTTTTATTAACTATATGTATTGAGCTAAATTCATTTACTCTAGTGCATTTTTAAAGATGCCTTGGTCATCTGCAAACAGATCTGTCTTCTTGGGCAATCTCTATATCTTTTTGTTGCTTCATTGCAAAGTCTGTGATCTCTAACACGATGTTGACTGTGTATGGTAAATGGCATCCTCTGCTCCTGAACCCAAGGGGAGATAATTAGAATTTCACCACAAGATGTGATTTCACTGTGGATTTGTCATTGCTACCCTTTACAAAGTGAGGAAATTCTGTTCTATTTTTAGTTCGCTAAGTTTTTTATTTTTTGATTAATGAGCATTGACATTTGCTGAATGCTTTGTCTTTGTCTACTGAAATAATAATGATTTTTTTTAATTTTGAATTCTGCTAATGTGGTGAGTAACATGAATTTTTAAACATTAATCACTCTTGGATCCTTAGAACAGGCCTCAGTTGCTCATGATATATTATTCTTTTAACATATTGCTAAATACAGTTTGCTAAGATTTGAGGAAGATTTTTGCATCCATGTTTGTAAAGAACATGAGTCTAGGGCTGGAGATATGGCTTCATAGTTAAAGTGCTTGTCTATGAGGCCTACGGACCCAAATTTGATTCTCCAGTACCCAGGGAAGCTAGATGCACAAGGTGGCACATGTGTGTGGAGTTCATTTGCAGTGGCTAGAGGCCCTGGCATGCCTGTTCTCTCTCTCTTTCTCTCAAAGAAATATGTGAATTAATGAATAAACAAAACATTTTAGAAAGAATATGAGTCTGTTGCTTTCTTATTTTGTCTTTCTAAGGTTCTTGTATTATCTTGAGTAAGTTGGTCTCAAGTTGAGAAGGGTAGTGAAAATATTTTGCGTTAATGATAATCAGAAGCAAAGGCAGTCATATGTTGACCTGCAAGGGGACAATGAACTGTTACTGCTCTGAGTGTGTTAGATTGTGTGTTCTGTTCTGGAGTGATGGTGAGGAAGTGCTTTTTTGGCCAGGTTAATAGACTGATGAAAACAGAAGCAGCAGAAAGCAAGGCAAAGTCACACCTACTGCTGAATGAGGTTAGCTGTGAACAACTGGTTCAGGCGTAAACTGGTTTACTGTTTCCATACTGCACCAGGCTTTTCCTTTCAAAGTGTTGCTTTCCTCTTCTTATAACATTAAGAAGAAACACTTAAGAGCTCATTTAATTTTAACAACTTTTAAAAGGCAACAGTAGGGTTGGAGAGATGGCTTAGCAGTTAAGGCGTTTGCCTGCAAAGTCTAAGAATTCATGTTTGAATCTCCAGGTCCCTCCCATGTAAGCCAGACACACAGTGACGCAAATGCGCAACCTCGCACATGTGCACAAGAGGGTGCACGTTTCTGAGGTTTGTTTGCAGCAGCTGACAGTCCTAGGACATCCATTTTCTCTCCCTCTCTCTCTGTCTCTTTCTCTCAATCTCTCAAATTAAAAAAAAAAAGGCAACAATATTACAGTCACAAAAAGGTATATGCTAGACCAATTTTTTTAGCTTGTCTGTTATTATATGGCTTACTTCCAGAGAAAAAGAAATTTCCTACATCGTATGTGTTTTTTATTATGCTAATTTAGAATATGCGCGTAAAAACTTCTTACTCTTTGTTTTAACACAACTATAAAAACAACACAGACAAATTAAGCACAAGCTAATAGCATCATTTTAACGTAAGGGATAACATTCCTGTGCGGCAGCAAAGTCCGTGCTCACCATCTGAATGCAGTGCGGGTGTCAGTATGGCTTATGTGAGTTGGCCAGGCCCAGGCTGCTGGGTGCCATGGCATGATGCTATTCTGCCATTTGGCATCGCTGCAGCTTGCATGAGCATCACTGACCACAACCTTTTCTGTTCACCTGCCTCTGTGCTCCTGTTCTTCTCCTTTTTATTTATATATTTGTTTTTCATAGCACAGGGGAAAATTTTCTTTTCTTGAAATATTTGAGTTACTTTTTGCACCCTTTATGTTTTCATTTTGTAATGAAAATATTTTTGAAGCTATAATGAGAATACTTCACATTCAATTTGCTCTCCTAGCAGAGATTTAAGTTTCAAAGGCAGTGTTGGTAATTATAGTCAGTATGTAGTACAATGGACTCTAGAACTTATTTGGCTTTGCAATTGGAACTTTATCCCCTTTGAATAGCAACTCTTCCTGCCCCTTTTCCTCGGCCTGGCAGTCTGATGTTTCTGAGCGCTTGAGTATTTTGGTTATTTATTTAGCCTAATGTCCTCAAGGTTCATTCCCACTGTTATGGGCTATGGGATGTCTTTTTTTTTTTTTTTCTTTGAAGACAGAATACTATTCCATATGCCCTGTGTCATCACTTTCTTGTTTCTGTGAATAAATACCTGGCCAGAAGCAACTTAAGGAAGAGTTTATTTTCAGCTTAGTTTCAAGGGGAAGTTTTATGTCAGGGAAGGCCATACAGGGATGGGTGCCAGATTCTCACATTGTCACCTATGCAGGCAGAAAACACCTCAAGGCCCATCTCCCAGTAGCCCACTTTTTTCACCTTCAAAGGTTCCACAAGCTTCCCAAGCAGCACGGTGAGCAGGGAATCAAATATTCAAACACACGAGCCCACGTGCACAGGGGCCATTTGACATTTAACCCATCACATGCCTTTCAGATGTTCAGCAAATACACTGAACCTGAATCCTGTCCTCTCTTGTCACTTCTCTAGCACCTTGTAATGTCACAAGCATCCCTTTCTTTTTAATTTTTTTAAAAATTTTATTTATTTGAGAGAGAGAGAGAGCAAGAGAGTGAGAGAAAGAGGGAGAAAGAGAGAGAGAGAGAGAGAGAGAGAGAGAGAGAGAGAGAGAGAGAGAGAGAGAAAGGACATACTAGGGTCTCTGTCCACAGCAAACAAACTCCAGACACATGTGCCACCTTGTGCATCTGGCTTTCCATGGGTCCTGGGGAATTGAACCTGAGTCCTTGAGTTTTGCAGGCAAACACCTTAACCACGAAGCCATCTCTCCAGCCCACAAGTATCCTTTTCAATTTGGGGTGAAGGGGAGGCATTGACTCCACAGAAGAGCCTAGGCTGGAGTGGGTGCTTGCTTACGGGGGTGTCTGCCCCATTCCTGCCTTCTCTGGAGGGTTGCTGGCACACGTACCTGCCATTCTATCATGGGTCAGCATACCCATTGTCTCTATCACTTCCCTCCCTCAACAGACACACTTTTGGAGATGGGTCCGGAGCTTAATCCCTCCTGTCCATTCACTGGTAGCTTTGTCCATCGTACATAGCCCAGGTCAAGATGCCCAGCCACCTGGTAGAAGTTGCTTCCCTGACACTCCCATTCACACCATAGAAGAGCATCCCCATAGTGGGTGACACTGGTTTCCCGGGCAGCATGGGCACAGAGAGATGGGGCAGAAGGCAGTATATGGTTTGTGGTATTCCTATGGTGTGGAAGCTCAGCGAAAGCCCATCCAAAATCCTAGCTCAATTTTCCTGCTCGGAAACTTGAGTACTCACAGAGCCAACATTTTGGATGTAGTGAGTTAAGTGGTAATTGAGGCTTGAGGATTTTTATGTGATGTATTCTGGTTTTCTTCCAATGGCCTGGGAGCTGAAACTTAAACACAGCTCTGTTGTGGCTGCTTCTTCCTGTTTAGAGAGCCTGGTGTAATATTTTGTCTTCTGGGCTCAAATAACCATGTAATTACTCTGTAATCATATAGTAATTAGCATGTGCTATGTGCATTTATTACATAATTATATTCCCGGAGGATTGCATGACAATTATACTTGCATTCAGCATATCATTTTATATACTGTATCATGAATGAGTATATAATTTGTTGCTGTTTTCTCTGATCCTAATTTCAGTTTACAGAGCAAGGGTTGGGAACCTTCTTTCGATGCCTTGTTTGCTAGTACTGGGCAGGTGCCTGTGTTCCCGTAGTCTCACTCCGTAGCTCCTACCTACACGTCTAAGGAAATACCAGGGGTGTGTGCTACTGTGGACTCAGCGTCTGCACCACAATACTTTCTGCTTGGGAATCATCAGGTTATTCAAGACTCCTTGCATTCTAGAACCTGCGGCCATGCCCAGGAGCATGGCAACTTCTCAGTGCAAATGAGTAGGTGGAGGCAGACAGGCCCTGTGGTCACGTCTCTCTTTCTCTGCTTTGCAGTCGAGCACATTTCCAAAGGGAACAACTGCCTGGATGCAGCTAAGGCCTGCAACCTGGATGATACCTGCAAGAAGTACAGGTCGGCCTACATCACCCCGTGTACCACCAGCATGTCTAACGACGTCTGCAACCGTCGCAAATGCCACAAGGCCCTTCGGCAGTTCTTCGACAAGGTCCCAGCCAAGCACAGCTACGGAATGCTCTTCTGTTCCTGCCGGGACATTGCCTGCACAGAGCGGCGGCGACAGACCATCGTGCCTGTGTGCTCCTACGAAGAGCGAGAGAAACCCAACTGCTTGAATTTGCAGGAGTCCTGCAAGACGAATTACATCTGCAGGTAAGCATGCTGGTGGCAGGGGGGTGATTTGTGAGGGGTATGGGGAGCCTGCTGCTTGAGCTGCCAGGCTCTGGGGTTTCTGTGCTGCTCCCAGGCCAGAGAGCAATGCCAGAGCCATTTCTGTGAATGAATTGGTAAAGATCTAACCTCTGCATCTCCAACATGGTTTATCACGGCTGTTTAAGCTCTCACCCTGGAGATGGTCCTATCTTTAACTGGGGAATGCTTTGAGTCAGGCTCTGGATTGGGAAAAATCCTACTACATCTGCTAGGGCGGTACTTGACTGAGGTGAATTTGTAGTCATGTGCCTATTCCTCAAGTCCTGGGGGGCTTCCAAGCCAGGAGAGGAGCTGGTAGGAGATAAGGAGGCTCTTGACCATCAGAAAATTGGAAGAGACAGACAATAGGTGTGAACTGCATCCAGTCCTGAGGAGGATGGCTTTAAGAATGCCAGGGGTCTGTTCTGGACCGTTCTATAGCTCTTCTTGTAGACCTCCGCCTCCATCAGAAACCCCACTGAGCTTGAGTGTTGTTGAAAACACTTGCTTCCTTTCTTGACCATTTATTGATTTATGTTAACGTTTGAAATAGTCCACAAACACATTCTCTATGTTAAAATACACACACACACACACACACACACACACACACATACACACATACACACACTTACAGATACAGAGATGTAGACTTGGGTTGAGGGCAAAGAGAAAACCTCTTTTACTCTCCTCCCACTCAGCACCAGCCCTCCAGTGATCACTGTTAACAGCCTGGTAAGCATCCTTTCAGAACTTTGCATTGAATTTCTTTGCTGCTGCTAGAAGCCAGGCGGAGATGGGGTCTGCACACTGAGGCTATGCATTGCTTGTCCGGAAGAGTGGGCTGGATCTCAGCTTGGAGACTCTGGTCCTGCTGGGTCAATGCATGCACTTTGTCCCTGGAGCAGCGGGCAGGAGACTTCCTTGCCATCTGTGATTGAATCCTGTGTGTGGCAAGTGGGGAAGTAGATGAGAGTGTGACTAGGTGTTGGTTTTCTTAGAGACTCTTTGGTTCTGAAGACCAGGGAGCAGGAACAAAATGGAACTTGTGCCCTGAGTTACTGCTTAGTTCGTCTTAGTCTGGTGGCATGGGACCTCATTCTTTTTTTAAACCAATTCTAATACTGACCAAGGAGAAGGGCAAGTCCTGTCCTATATAATCCTCTCATATTGAAGATTTTCTGACAATATTGCTCTTCTGCTTTGTTCTCTTTTTGAGTTGGAAGTAGCTGATATGTTTTATAAGGAGAACTTAGATGACCAAACATTGCAGGACAGTTTGTGAGCTGGGAGGAGTCAGGTTTTCCCAAAATGTAACTCCGAAGACTCTTCCCTGCTTGTTAGCCTCTAGTCGTCTGGGGCCCTCCTATCTCTGGTCTAGGAGCAGAGGTGTGTGAGCTACAGAGTCCTGAGGTTAAGATGGGCATCAGTGGTCCAGGGTCACGTGAAGCAGGACTGGGAGAGGCTGAGGAAGCCTGGCCCTATTGGAGAAGGCTCAGGGAGTCTGAAGAAAGGATCCCTCCTTATGTGAACAGGACTTGGTTCCTACGGTCACCTTTGGCTTAAAGCCAGACAGTTGTGCGCCATAGTCATGCTGTCCACTGCTAGGTACAAGGAAAGGGGCATAGATTTTAAGTCCAACCCAGGGAAGGAAAGCTGAATAGGCAGTAGAAGTAGAAGAGTGGATCAATCTCCATCCACTGAGCAGTGGCCAGCCTGAAGGTGGGAGAGGAAGTGGACTCTTCTCTCCTCATAGATGTCTCTTTACAAGTGACATGTAGAGAAGGTACCTGAATCTTCTACATCCATCAGAAAGACCATAATGAGTGGTGAATTTGCATTCGCAGGCCTGCTCCGATAACAAGAAGATCTTGGGAGGGTTGCTGGAAATTCATTATGTCAGACTGGATTCTTGCTCATCTGGGAGTTTGGGGACTTGAAGGGTTCTGGGGGAGGAGGCAGGAGGAGCTTGTAGATAACAGGATGGTCCTGTTTCCTACAGGCATAGGAGCTGGGAGAGAAACACAGAGAACAGGGAGTAGTCTCAGTTGATGGGGCATAAATAGGCAAGGGTCCTAGGACAGCCCTGGCCTAATTAATCACTGAGCACCCCAACACTACCAAGGTCAGTATGGAGTGGGCGGCAGCTTCGATGCAGTGGGGTGGGGACTCTCCAGATCCGGTGGCATCTGGAGGCCATGTGTGTAGTGCTGTCATGGAGCTGGCCTGGGAAGAACTCAGAAGTTGTTTGAGAGTCAAGAGCTGGGCTTACCCCAGAGTCCTACCAAGAGAAGTCTGTCTCAGCATGATTAATGGGCTTCACACCCTGTCTGGAGTCTTTCCTGGGAAGGAGGATGAGGGACTTTTCCACAGGTGTTACCCATTGTTAAGTTATTTATTCCACCATTTCTTTCCAGAGCCTGGACTTAGTGCTCATGATTACCCCTCCTCGTCCAGTGTGGTAGATGTAATTTGAGCTGCTAGGGTGGCTGACAGGGGGTTTTTTTTGGCCACATTTTTGTTAATCTTGCCTTGAATTTTATGCCTTTTATTCCATCCTTTCTTAATCCATCTTGAGGATTACCCAGGGCAGCAGCTGGTAGTGACTGGAGCCGGTAAGATCCCTCCAGCCCCATCCCTGACTCTGCTGTGATTACTTACGAGCTCATGTGATATCCCCATAGGGAAGGAATGGCAAAAGAGAACATTGTGTGTTCAACATCACCCCTCTGAAAGCTCAGGCTTTCAAAAGCACTGCTTCTGTCTTCACACCAGTGCCTATCAAAGAGCTGTTCAGGCTGATTTAAACTTCCCTGAGAGTAATGTTTGCCTACCTGCAGCCTTCATGTCTCCTTCCCCAGGGCCCGTGGTGGATGGTGGATGCCTGCTACCTTCAAACAGATGCAAAACAACTTGAGCTTTTCCTTTTGCCTTTATTTTCCTTTCCCTCTCTTCCCATGTAGGGAAGCTGACAGGCTCCTTTCCTCTTGAGATGGATGGGGGAAGGAGTGAGCTTGCATGTTTGGGCCTCCAAGCTTGTCGGAAGCAAAGCACGCGCCGCCGCAATACGGAGGTGTCATTAGAAGGCTGTGATGGGATCTGCACGTCTGCCTCCGCCCCACCCCAGGAGCCCAGTGGCTCCCCTGCACCCTTCCCTCTGGTGCTTTCCTTACTGCCTAGAAGGCTGTCAGTACTGAGTATGGCCAAAGGAAGCATATTCTTTATTCCCGAGGCAAATGGTTTTATTTACATCTCCTGAGTTTCTGCTGTGTCCTCTCTCGCCTCTTCTCTGACATGCGGAGTGAGCTCAGCACTGGAACGCTGATTCAGTGTGCTGTGGTCATTCGAATAGATGGCCCCCAATGTACTCAGTGTTTAGTTAGTTTGTAGTTTGGGTCTGCAGCCACCTGGCTGGAGGAGGTGGCTCTCAGGGTCTAGCCTAAGTGGTGGATTTGAGATTCCAATCTAAAGCTATGCAAAGTGCCCGAGTGCCTGAAGTGTGCTGTGTGGTTTTATTTTTATTTTTTATTTTTGGCTTTTGTCTTTTGGGCTCATGGCTTCTCTCTCTCTCTCTGCTTGGACCTGTGAAAGCAGGACAGCTTCTTTTGGCATTATGGAACTCCCCCTGGATCTGTAAGCTTCAATAAATCCCTTCCTCTATCACTGTGCCTGGTCTGGAAGTTCATGTCTGCTACATTTAGGGTACCACAAACCTTTCTCCATCTCTTTTATTTTTCTAATTAATTACTCAGACGTCTTGGCTATTTCATTGCTAAGAGGTCTAGCATTCCCCCCTTTGAGCATGCCTCCTCCTCTTCCCTCACCATTTTGGGGTGAGAATCACACAGGTATTTTCCATACCCATTCTGTTTTCAGGGCCAAACAAAGGTGGAGACTGCAGCGCTGAGCATCCCGCCTGCCTTGTGGCTTTCCCTGCCCCTGCAGACTGTCCTTGCTGAGAACAGCCCTGAACACACTTGGGGGCTAGGTGGCCGTGGATATCTTGATCATTCTGTATGTGCAGCAGAGACACTCCGCCCTTGGGTGCCGAGTAGCACTCAGCGCATGCTCTGGCTTGCATCCGTTGCTTTTTAAAGCATGGCGTTTTGCCTTCAGGGGCCAAGTCCTAAGGGATCCTACCCAGAGCTAGCTGTCCATCTTGGAAACAGCCCAGCCTCTCCCTTTTCCTGGCAGCATGCTCCTTGGGGGAAACGAGTATTGTATTTGCATTTGGCAATGCTGTGTCATGGTTCTCCCCTCCCTTCTAGAAGATTTTGGTAATGTTAAGCCTCAGAAGGGAAGAGGCTAAGGGCTCTAGGACTTCTGTCCCAATAACTTTCATGGCCTTCTGTAGATATATCTCTTCCTCTTCTAGGTGCCCAGTTGTGAGTCCCTATGCACTGCAAATAGTGGCTTGGTCAAGTCACCAAGTGTATTATTCTTTCTTCCCCAGGGACTCAGGATCCTATAATTATCTTCTAGAAAGTTGGAGGATTTGTTGCAGAACCACAGAGGCATCAGTCCCTTGGTATAGCTCTAGAACAGTTCCTGCAATTTCTGCACTTCTGCCCACACCATTACCACGGTTGCCACACTGGGGGTGATGACCTTGTTGTACACAAAGGAAGCATATTATTGTAATTTGTCAGCTGGGCAACTGGGGAAACATGTCACAGAACAATGCAGTGAGTTTTGGCTCCAGCGACTGAGTCTGACAGTGGAAGTGCACATTTACAAGGTGAGAGAGAAGCGTGTTCCATTTGCCTGGTATTGGATCCTGTGTAAAACACAGTGAACTGTGAGATTTGAGACCAAGAGAATCCTCCAATTCTTTCCAGAATTTTTAAAAACAATATTTTACTTATTTATCTGAGAGGGGAAGAGAGAGAGAGAGAGAGAGGGAGAGAGAGAGAGAGAGAATGGGCATGCCACAGCCTCTAGCCACTGCAAATGAGAACTCCAGACACCTGTGCTACCTTGTGCATCTGGCTTTACATGGGTACTGAGGACCCAAACCTGGGTCCTTTGGCTTTGCTAGCAAGTGCCTTAACTGCTAAGCCATCTCTTCAGCCCCGGAGTTTTTTAGAAATAATTTTTTACTTGTTTACTTGCAAACAGAGAGAGATAAGGATGCACCAGAGTCTCCAGTCACTGCAAGTAAACTCCATATGCATGTGCCACTTTGTGCATCTGGCTTTATGTGGATACTGGGGAATTGAGCCCAGGTTGTTAGTCTTTGCAGGCAAGTGCCTTAACTGCTGAGCCATCTTTCCAGCCTCAAATCCTTCAATTATGAGGCTTAAGTTCCTAGATCAAAAATTCTTCCAGGGCAGGGGATGTAGCTCAGTAGGCAGAGTGCCTGCCTAGCATGCATAAGTCCTTCGCTGGATCCTCAGCACATAAATTGGGTGATGGTGCACCACCTGCAGTCTCAGTTCTTGGAAGGTGGGGGGAAGAGTATCAGAAATTCAAGGTCATCCTTGACTACATAGTAAATTTGAGGCCAGCCTGGACTACATCAAACTCTGTTTCTAAGAAGAAAAAACAACTCTGGATTCTACATTACTCTCTCTGGACCCATCTTGACATGTGATGAGTGTAGGAGAAAAAATGGCCTCAAAGATAATTAATGCCCCAAACTAGATGGGTAGATTAATTTGGCACTTAATTTTATTTTACGCTGATTCATTCACAAATGGAAATCAGCCATCAGACAATGCAAACTTTTGAACCATGGAAAGAAAAGGTTCGGGAATATGAGAGACTACAAGTAAAACATTTTCCAGTTCATTTGAGCAGTTTTCATTTCAAATGATTACATAGGTGTCTTTTGCAATGTGTTCAAGTGCCTCATGACTTTTTTTTTTTAAAAAGTATCCATTCCCCCAACCTGAGAGAGCTGCCTGCTCCCCACCCCTTGTGTCTTCAGGCAGTGGGTTCATCAAACCTTGACAGGGGAGCGAGGATGTCCTCTGATAGCTGTCATCTGCTGTCCCCCTCACCTTCCTTGCCGATCGGGTGTGGAGAGCAACCCCTTTGCTGGAGCTTCTGGCCTCCACCCCAGCCTGTACCCGTGCTGGGTGGCTGCTCAGCAGTTAAGAGCGAATGGTGCTCTGTTCATCGGGATCCTGGGCTGTGAGTCCGGCTCGCGCAACTGCACCTGCTCCATCTTGTCTCCTTATATCCATCTCCTGGCCTCTCCTTTGGCACAAACCAGCATGAAGCCATGTGTATGCTTCTGCTGGAACGGTTGCTAAAAACGTTTGGCTGGGTTTATTGTGTCTTCTCTCACCCAGGCCTCCCTGCGCCTGCCCGAGCTGAGGTTCCCTGCCTCATTTCCCTACATCTACTCACCTCCCACCCCCGCCAAAGTCACCTTTGCCACTCTTGACCTGGAGACAGAAAGAATGAGGGACTCATTTACAGTTGCATATTGGGTTGAGTTTTAGATGTATGTGGATAGAGTATAGTCTTGGGAAAGAATTGTCTTTTCCCATTTTTGAGAATGAAAGCAGGTGGGGTGCATGGTGGTTGCATGCCTTTAATCCCAACAGATGAAAGGCAGAGAGAGGAAGGAGGATCGTCATGAGTTTGAGGCCACCCTGAGACTACACAGTGAACTCCAGGTCAGTCCAGGCTACAGCAAAACCTTACCTTGAAAGAGAGAAAGAGAGAGAGAGGGAGAGGGGTATATATATATATATATATATATATATATATATATATATATATAGAGAGAGAGAGAGAGAGAGAGAGAGAGAGAGAATATGAAAGCAAATGAAGAATATAATTGACTTGGTTCTCCCATGAAGCCCAGAGAGGGGTTTCTTTGTGTGGAGGGGTGTTGCCCTGGGCCCTGGAGCTGTGCTTAGATCAGGACTTGATGGCTGAGAAGCAGTGGGAGGGAAGCAGGAGGAGGGGAACTCTACAAGGGTAGAGGTAGAGACGGGAGTTAAGGAAACTGTCTAAGAAAAGGAAAGAGAAAATTTGGTATAGGTGAAACACTGGGGCTACCTTTGCTGTGCTAAAGTGTTGGATTTTATTCCTCAAATGCCTAGAAAGCAAAGAGGAGGCTTTCAGATAGGAGCAGTGTCTGGGGAGTTTTGGACACTGGCTAGGGGATTCTTGTATTAGAGGAGTGATAGAAGGGACAGGAGAGGAGATATAAGAATTTGAGGAAATTTGATAGTTGTCATGGAAGATATTAAGTATTTTCAGAATGAATAAACTTAAGGCATGAATAAACATCAGAGAAGATGCTAGCATATGGGGGTTAGTTTTATACTCAGATACATAGAGATTGGTGCTGAAGAATGTGGCAAGATGTGCACCCCAGGGCAGTGGGTGAGAAGAGAAATGGTCCAAAGGCTAAACCTTGAAGCCCGAGGTTTATGGTGAAAGTATCTGAAGAGGCTGTAGAGAGGTAGGACACTGAGACTAACGCAAAGTCACAGGCCAACCTGAAGCAGAAGAGCTAAGAGCAGTGGTTGTCATTGGTGTCCATTGTTTAGGAGAGGGAAGCTCAGTGGGGACATTTGATTTAATACAGAGCCAACTCTTCTGTCTGCCCTTCTATCCCTTTATCCTTCCCTCTGTCCATTCCTTTATCTTCCTATTCATTCTTTTATCTATCTATCTATCTATCTATCTATCTATCTATCTATCTATCTATCTATCTATCTATCCATCCATCCATCCATCTCCATCTATCGATCGATCTATCTATCTATCTATCTATCTATCTATCTATCTATCTATCTACCTACCTACCTACCTATCTATGATCTATCATCTATCTCTCTTCCATCCAGCTTTCTCTCCCTCATTCCATCCATCCATCCATCCATCCCATCCCATCCATCTCTCTAGCCCATACATCCTATAGCTAGATGAGGAAAGACTTGGCATCTCATCCACAATGCAGAGGAGAAGGCAAATACATAAGTTTCGTGGCTGAGCACAGTTGTCTTTGGTCAGGAAAGTATAAACTACTTTGTGAGAACAGCAGCTCAGCAAGGCTTCCTGGAGAAGCCATGTGATCTGGGCCATGGAATGAGTGACATGGAAGAGAGTAGTGTGGTAACTGTGGGACAGAAGCCCAGGGCTGGCCAGGGAGGCACGGGAGGTGAAAGCACAACTCATGTTGGGTGTTGGTGACAAGCAGCACTGGGCTGCACACCTCACTGGGGTGAGCTCACTGACTTGACCTCTCTGAGGTGGTCTCACATCAGCCCAGCTGCCCTGCAGAGAATGGCCAGTGGAGGGACTAGTGGGGGCATCCCATGCAGAAATTGGGGCTCACACAGCTTGCTAACTTGGAAACCTGGTTTCTGTCATTAGCTGCAAATGATTTTCTTTCATGACAAGAATATAATGACTCTTCAGCCTTCCTACCGTTGCTTCCAGATAGACAGAAAGATAATCCTGAGATCCAACACTCTTTATGGCTCAATAAGTAAGACCACCTCCATTTTAAAGACCATGCACACTGAGTTAGGGCAGAATATCCATCAGAGCCTCTTAGCTTCATTTGAAAAAAAATTTTTTTTAAAGCTACTCAGGTAATACATGTTCATTAAGTTCTTACTTATCTAATTTTCTTCTGAGCACTCTCTGATTATTATAGAGTGGGTGCTTGGTGACAGCTTACTGATTTTGAAAGAGTTGTTGCAGCAAATAGGAAAAAGCACCCTCCCAGACCACACTGACTTTTTAATGACTATTATTAACTTGCTATGTACTCTGAGCACACTTACTGAAGCGTTTGTGTGACAGCCAGGGTCCTAGACACGTAAGTCACATGCCCCTCCCCACTGAGCTGTTACTTGAGTTCAGAGTCCTCCTCCCTCACCTTGCCCAAGGCCGTGGCCATCAGGAACTTGGCTGCGCATCTCAGGGTGGATGGATGAAATCTGTGCTGCCACCGAATGACAACGCCCAGGTCATGCAAGTGTTTAGCCATCCTACCTTACCCCTGCCCTGGGGTCATGCCATTTATCACAGGCAAACTCTCATTCTGTGAGTGGCATCTTAGTACAGTGCCGATGGATTGGTGTGGTGGGGGCAAGAGCTCAGCCTCTTCCCCGGAAGTAAAGATGTGGTGACACAAAGGGGCTGTCTGGGTCCCTGAATTTCAGGCTATCTTGTCTAAGCTGTGGTCAGCTGAGGGACCACACTGGATCCCTTATGCCAGTTCCTGGACTTTAGGTCACCTTGTCTAAACTGTGGTCAGCTGAGGGACTCCACTTAATCCCTTCTGCTGGTTTCAATGACCTATTTAAAGACCGTTGGTTCTGCCCACTGATGGTTTCCTGTACTCACAGCAGTGAAGTTTGCAGATATGATAAAGCCACTGTATAACCCCTCAAGCCTAGTCCTACGTGAACCAGAGAGATGTCATGCGCTTTTCCTGCCCCCTACCTCAGGGGGAATGGAGGACCTCCATTCCCCACGGCCTCTTTCCCAAGCTGTTCCATCCAGTCAGCAAGAATGGGGTGGGGTGGAAAGAGACTCTAGCATTCCTGAGGAGCTCCTCCCATCTAGAATAGAAGCCTACAGGGTCTGAGGGGAGCCCAAGCTGAGAGCAAGCCGCCCCGTAAGCTGCAGTTGTTCTGGTCTCCCTCCAGGTGACAGAACGACCTTGTCTGGTTATGAATGATTTACAGTTGATAGAGCACCTGCAGCCTGTGACCCAGAGTTTCTCATCTTTGCACCTGGACCCAGGAGGGGAACATGTCTTGTTCGTGCCATCTGTTGACTTGAGGAGGACCTGTAGAAGGAAAGGCTAGACTGGGTAGTGTGAGTCCCTCCTCCAGAGGCAGCACGGGCTCTTCTGGTTGTGTCTGGTCCTGGACAGCTGCCCAAGCCTTTCTTCATGTGGCTTTTACCACCCTAACCTTCTCCCAAGCTGTCATGGGCCTGGGTCTCACAGACACACTTGTAAGCCCTGCTCCCCTTCCCTACACCATGTTGTCCTGTCTCACTTCTGTGTTGGCATTTCTGACTCAGTGAAAGGGAACTTTCTCTTTAATTTCCAAAGCCAATTAATTATAAGGAAAAAAATCACAGTGAAGGAAAACAAGAATTTTAAAAAAGAAACTGTCAATGCCCAAAAGCCCTCATATTATGCTGGAGCCTTGGGGTCTAGTTTCCTCTTCTGTAGTTACTATCACTGTATGTGTGATTAAGGCAGACCTGGGTTTGTGTTATGGTTATGATATGGGCAGCTTGAAGCCTCAGTTTCTCTACTGTGGATGTAGCCAGTAGCTCCATCTTCACAGGGCTGTTTGAGCCACTGAAGCAAGTATCTGTACCAGCCACGTAGCACAGAAAGCTCAGTCATAGACACCTCTTTTTCCTTCACTTTTCTGACATGTTTTCATTAGCTAAAATGAAGAAAGGCATCAGATTCTACATGTAATAATCCCCGCCCAGTGACAGCAGACAAAGACCTTCACAGTAGAGTGTGTACGGGGAGGGGGGGGGCAGATTCCTGCCCTTCACCCTTGATGCACCCACAGCATAAGTGGAAATGCCAACACTGGTTCATGAGGCTGGGTGGCTGAGCTTTACACGTCACCCCCTTTTCCTTCTCTGTGACATTTGTGCCATCAGGGACAACTGGAGGGCGGAGGTGGGGGCACACAAAGTCCAGAGGTGTTTGTAGCACGCGTTACGCATGAAAGCACACTTCCTTGCAGAATGCGCAGTTATCGACACACACAGCTACACAGGGGGACGTGAGAGGAGCTGGCTCCGAGGGTGCTGGGCCTGGAGTGGTGAGACTTGCTATTGTTGAGAATGAATAGGCAGTGGGCACGTGCAGCTCAAGTGACCCCAAGTAACCACAAATAAGAGACTCTCAGAGGTGCTGTGTCTGAGTCAGCCATGGGAGGCTTTGAGCAAAGGGTAGCCAGTGACTCAGAGACATGGAACCTAAACCTCGCTCCCCTTCCGTGATTTGTCTGTTCATCCCACTGGATAGCAAACCACAACCCCACAGCCGGGGGCAGAGTGGTTTGTCACAGTGCTCGAGCGCTCAGCGTCGGCAGAACAGGAACATCACTGCGGGGATGTGGGGATGACGGCGGGAGTAGTGACGCTGAGGATGAGCGACATTTATTTGACATTTACCATGTGCCAGGCTTTGTGCCGAGCTCTTTCCAGCAACATACGGAGTGGGAGCTGTCCTTCCCCTCACCTCTGTCTGGCTGGGGAGGTGAGATCTTGAGCAGTTCCCACATCACCCAAGTGCTGTGGCTGGAACTGAGCCTAGAGGATCTGGTGGGCTATACAGCCGATGATCTTATAAACTGTCCATGTGACTGTCAGAGACACTGGCGGGGTGTGTGCGTGTGTGTGTGTGTGTGAAATGGATGGTGAAGGGATTTTGTTTTCATTTCTTATTTAATTATATTCAAACAGAAATGTTTAAGCAAGGAACCTTTGCATCTTGTCAGACAGAGCATAAGTACCCTTGGACAAACATTTTATTTCTCACTAAAATAGCAATTGTCGAACTTTTGGATTCTGGACTTCTTTACACACACACACACACTCTCTCTCTCTCTCTTTTTATTTTATTTATTTATTTTGTTTTTTTGAGGTAGGGTCTTACTGTAACCCAGACTGACCTGGAATTTACTATGTAGTCTCAGGGTGGCTTCGAACTCACCGATCCTCCTACCTCTGCTGGGATTAAAAGCATGTACCACCATGCCTGGCTTCCTTTTCGCTCTTAAGAAAGCACTGAGAACCCCAGGGATTTTTGTTTATATGGGTTAAATCTATTGATACTTACTATATTAGATCAAAGCTGAGGGAATGTTTACATATCCATTTAAAAGTTTCATTTACATTTCATTTAAAAATAACATCAAGGAGCCCATTATGTGTTACTCTAAGTAACAGAACTTATTATTTTTCAAAAAAAAATAGAGAAAGGCATGGCATAGTTTTATACTTTTCCAAATCTA
This sequence comes from Dipus sagitta, assembly GCA_036346955.1. Classification (NCBI taxonomy): domain Eukaryota; kingdom Metazoa; phylum Chordata; class Mammalia; order Rodentia; family Dipodidae; genus Dipus; species Dipus sagitta. The sequence continues at coordinate 18,916,197 of CM070770.1, forward strand.
CTGTCTGGCTGGAAAATGACCAGTTTCTCTTTTCTGCTCTATAGATTCTGAAGGAATGAGAGTGTGCATGGTGAGTGAGGTCTTCCTGTGACTAGGCAAACAATCCACAGTGCCCCAGACAAGGCCCCCCAAGAGAAGCAGGGTACTTGAACCTCACTGTGATATCTGCCAAACTCCAAACTCTTGGCCTGCTCACCCACCAGCAGCTTAGCAAGGCGTGGCTGTGGCCACGGGACTGGGTGCTGGAGTCCTTCCAGGTGGAAACAGGCTGGAGGATCAAACTGCTGAGTTTTGCCATCAACAAAGCTATGCTTTAGGGCGGCAAGGCAGAGGCTATAGCACCTGGATCCACCTGGTGTCTTGCTGGGAGAGAGGCCCTGCTCAATTTGCCCTCGTGGATAGACAGGGTCTTATCTTTTCTAGAATGTTAGGGGGTTATACTGCTGTACCTGCTTCATCAGGCTGATGGCTACAGATTTTTTGTGTCCAGGAAAATGGGGTGAAGCTTTCCTCCTGAAGGAGGGCTCAGGGAGGTGCCTAGGCTCAGCCTCTGTCTTCTGGATGCTGGCTGGGTGATGCACCTTGACATGAGCCATCTGGGGTAGGGCCTCTCTCTACTCTTCCTACCCCTCATCACTTGCCATGCTGAGACTAAACGATGGCCATGGCATTTAGCCTGGGTCAACCTTTAGAACTGGAAATGCTGGGTCTGGAGAGAAGGCTCAGTGGTTAAAGCACTTGCCTGCATAGCCTAATGACCCCAGTTCAATTCCCCAGTACCTACATAAAGCCAGATGCACAAAGTGGCACGTACATCTGGCATTTATTTGCAGTGGCTAGACACCCTGATGCACCCATTCTCCCCATGTATCTCGTCTCTCTGTCTCTCTCTGCTTGCAAGTAAAGAAAATAAGTAAAATTATTTTAAAAAAAATTGGAAATGCCAGGAATCTATGCTTGGGATGCCTGTGAGCACCTGTTGTAGAGTTAGCTGGCTCCCTCTACCAGCTGAGGACCTTAGAATGGGGTCTGAGTAGAGGGAAGGCCTTCTTTCTAGGAATGCTTGCTCCGGCGAAGGATCCAGACACTGTCCTGGGAAACCTTTTCTGTGGAAACAGAAGCATGTAGGAAAATACCTCCTTATTAAAACTTCAAGCAGAAAGCTGTTCAGCTACAGATAAGGCGTGTGGTTTGATTCTGGCTATTTTCTTGTTTGTTGCACTGGTTGACATTTCATAGCCAGTAGTTGGTTCATTTGGTAGGCTGGCAGGACTAGAACACCAGGTGGCTTTGTGGGGATCAGTGGTCAGAGATGAGCTGAGCTGCTTCCAGCACTGAGGGGGCATGCAGGGACCGTTTTCAGTGTTGTACCAGAATAGCCTGGAAGGGGGATAAGATCAGGGGTGGCTCAAGGACTTCTCATAGTGCCTTTGGAGCTCCATCTTTAGCCTGCATGGGGGGGGCAGTTCTGATGGGTAGGGTCATACTGGGAAGGCCAGTGCTGCTGTTGCAGGTCTGGGGTCCACACGTGAAGAACCATTACCTTTGGAAGCACCAGCCAGGTGCCATAAGTAGGTGTCTCATCCTGACGTCAGAGAGATCTGCAAAGCTGAGTGAGGAGGAACCTACTCACATCAGTGTTGCTTAGGAGGGAAGTTGGAAGGGATAGCTATCGTGGACTGGGGTCTGGCCTGTCCAGCCAGATGGACAGTGGAGTACAGGGAGGACATTGAGGTCATGAGCAGGGAGAACAAGTGGAAAGTGTCTTTGCTACATGAAGGTGGGGCTATGTTTGGAAGGCTATGGGGACTCACTGGGAAAGACTAAGCTACAGGTAATAGTGCCTCACACCCAAAGATGTGTTGGGTAGCTTTCCAGAGTATCTGGGGGGACAACTTCAAGGGAGGTATTATTTATTTTGGCTCACAGTCTGTGGTCATTTGGCTCCGTGTTTCTGGATCTATAATGAGGGAAAACATTGTGGTGATGGGAATGTTTGACAGAGGCTGTTCTCATGGTGGCCAGGAAGAAGAAAGGGAGAGAGAAGACAGGATAACAACTCCAAGGACACACTCCCTTAGTAACCTACTTGCCTTAGCAAGGCCATGTCTCCTAAAGCTTCCAGAACCTCCCAAAGCAGCCCCACCTATTTGTACCAAGGTTTTAGTGCATGAACCCCTTGGGGGAATACTTATAGCCAAATGATAATTTGGAAGCCAGGAGTCTACTTAGTTGCTGCCTGGGCTTGCTCCACTGCCCATTGTGGAGAACTTATCCGCATTGTGTATGGGAAGTAAGACAGTCAGCATGCTGCCCGTAGGCTGACCTTGGAATCCACTTGGCTGAGTTATGCCTAAAAATCTACCGCCAAGCAGAGTGGTTTAGGGCAATCATTTGAGGAAAAAAAATCACCACCCAAAATGACTTTCAGGAGCTGTCTTTGACCTGAGCTAGTCAAAGAAGAACAGCTGTGTTTTTCTCAGCTCTTCTTGTCATTTTCTCCATGGAATCATCTTTGGTTGTCAGGAAGGAGTGTGGAGTGGGCAGAGTGAAGGGTCCATCTGGGCCCATCCTCAATATTATCAGCAGAGAAAACATAGGAGGGGATGAGTCTGGGTATCTATGAGATCCCACCAAGTGTCATCTCTCCCTGAGATCTTATTACCAACCATGCAGAAGAGTGCCTCCCCTCTCCACCAGGGAGACAGGCTGTGTCCATGCCCACATGGAGGCAGGCGGAACTGGCCTCAGGAACTTCCAGAACCCAGACAGAGTCTTACCTCCTTGTCAGCCTGTCTAATTGTAGATCTTAAAAGATCCTACCTGGCTTCTTTTCACCATCCCTCCCTGTGAAGGAGGAGGAGCACCTGCATACACTGTCTCCCAAATCATGGTTAGAGGTGAGGGCTGGCATGGGAAGAATCTTGAGGAGGAACAGCAACACGTATGCCCAGGTCTCTTGAACATTGAACTTAGGACCTGATACTGTGTTACAGACCTTAATTGTAGACACTGTCTTATGGAGGAGACATCACCCATGAGTGTCTGCATTCTGTCTGTGGAGAGGCAGATAGACAGATGGATGAAGTACAGTCCCAAGACAGTTGGCATTTGGTCTGATTTCAGGTCTTATGCCATTTTCCATGATTCATGGCACCTGCCCACTCTGAGAATGGTTTGTGGAGTGTGTGTGCACATGTGCATGCACACACCTATCCAAGGGAGATCTGCGAGATGATCCAAAGGTCATCCTTGACCAGGTTCCTTCTATCCCCAGCCTTGGAGAGGTCCTTGCAGTGAGAGAAATGCACTGTTGTGGCCTGGTGAGCTGTGTGCAGAGTGAGGCAGGCCGTGGTGTTCCTGACTTCTGAACTTCTGTGCTGGCCCCTAGGGGTGACTGAGTGTACAGCCTGGGGAGGGGGCTGCTCTGAGAGGCCGGGCAAGGGCCCAGATGTGTTCTGCACACAGCTGGGTCCTCTGATTGCAGTTGAGCCATACTGAATAGTAACAACAGATATTATATTTTTATGTTTTTCAACTGCAAGGACTATTAAACAAAAAGAATGCCACTAATTCTGTCATGGCAGTTTATTAGGCCTAGTAAGGATCACTTACATCCACCTAAATCAGATGTGGGCTTCACAAGCATGCAATTGTCTCCACAAATGGAGACAGAAGTCCGAAAGCTGAAATGAGAAGGTCCAACATTAATTCTTTGTTCAGAATTATGGGATTGAGAGTGTATATGCTTCTTTTCCAAACCTGGTTCTAACTCTAACCATATCTGTGTCTGGGCTGGTCGTGGGTCTTACTGGAATACAGTCAACTCAGACATGAACTAAAGTCAACCTGCTAGGGAGGTTATTATTGCATGTTTAAAAATGACTCCAGTCTGTCCAGCATCAGGGGCACTGACAGGTTCTAAACGTAGTTGTAAATACAAGGTCTGTAGCAATTGGACTTGGATGGCTGTTTCTTCTCATCGGAGCCCACTATGCTGCTGAACGAGCAGCCCCAAGCTTCCTGTGATGAGTTGATTTATGCATGATTGGACACTTTGTGTAGAGAACTCAGACTGATCCACTCACACACTCAATTCAACATGCATTTACAGCTCTTTGGTCCTAGTCTTAATTATATTTTATTTATTTATTTATTTATTTATTTATTTATTTATTTATGAGAGAGAGAGAGTGAGAATGAGCAAAAAAGTGAGAATGGGTATGCCAGGGCCTCTAGCCTCTGCAAAATAACTCCAGACATATGCACCACCATGTGCATCTGGCTTACGTGGGACCTGGAGAATTGTACCAGGGTCCTTAGGCTTTGTAGGCATGTGCCTTCACCACTAAGCCATCTTCATGGCAATAGAGTGATTTATTCTCCTGAGGTACAAAATCCCATTTCCCTGCCTCCTGAGTCGTCATGATATTCTCTGTGCCACTTCTTGGAAAGAAGATATTAGGGAGTAGTTGTTTGCTAAGCTCAGAATCTCTGTTGACTTTAAAACAACTTGTCTTGAAGAAAAACTGGCCTAGTGTATATTTACTGTTGAATATAATTTTCCTTAGGAAGTCTGTGCGTCCATTAAAGATTAATAGGTGATCTTATTTTCATGTGTTTCTGTTTAAAGTTTGTTCATGGAAGCGTAGGTCATTAGCTATTCAGGCATTCATTTGTCGCCCTTTTCCCACCTCTTCCCAGGCTCCTCTTTAACATGCCACAGGTGAATTAACATTCCACTTAGCAGAGCTTTAGGCCTGGGCTCCACAGTGGGAGTTTATGCTTGCTTTGGGGGGAGGGGCACGGGAAAGGGCTTTGCAAGTTATTAGAGTGTGTGTGCAATTTTAATTTTTCATCTTCTGGGGACCCCAGAGAACCAAAGTCTGGCTGAAGGAAGCAGAATTTGGGATAATTTCTAGAATTTGATTTTTCCCAAAGCTAATTAACCCTCTGACTGGAAAGAGCAGGATGCTAAGTTGCCTGTCTCTACACATCCTTCTGAGAGCAGTGCACATACCTTTAATGAACACAGGTCTGGCCCCTAAGTAACCATGCCACTCTGCTGGTCGGAAGTCCAGCACGGTCTCACCTGTCTGAGGTCAAGGTGTTGGCAGGGATAAGTTCCTTCTACAGGCCCAGGGAGGATCGGTTTCCTCTCTGTTTTGCTTTGCTCTCATTTCTTGGTTCATGTCTCCTCCTCCTCCTCTTCCATGTCAGCTCCTTTTCTTCCTCCTCCTCTCCTTCATAGAATTGCACTACAACTCAAGCCCAGTCTAGCCTTGAATTCATAATCTCCCGGTCTCATGTCCCCGACTGCAGGGACTGTGGGTGTGCACTGCAAGCCTGCCTTTCCCTCTATCTCCAAACCCAGCACAGGCCACTTGAGTTTCACAGGACCTCGCCGACCTCTTTGTCTGCCTGCCTCCTTCACTCTCAAGGATCTTGATGATGGCACCGGAACCACACACACAATCCAGGGTAACCTCCCCACCTCAAGATCCATGACCTCAACCCCACCAGCAAAATCCCTTTAACCATGCAAGGAAACGCAGTCAGGTCGCAGGGACTAGAATGTCGCCATCTTCAGTGCCTGCATCTGAAGATGTCCTCTGGCAGGTATTCATCTTTCCACAGGAACTTTTTCTTGAGAGTGCCTGTCTTGTTGTTTGTTTTGTTTTGTTTATAATTTGTAGATATCATGGCTTATGGAAGTAGTTATTTACTTTTCTTCCTAGGAGTTGCTTGAAAGCTCAAAGCCAAATGTGTAACTTTTCACCCAGCCTGGTAAGATATGTGCATCTTGTACCTCTGTCCTTTCTTTTCATGGCCGCCGACCCCTCACTATTATTCACAGCGACCCTGTTGTATCACAGCTACGTCTGGGTGTCTCTCAGCATTCTTTCTGAGGTGGATATAAATAATTGAATGAATCCATGGAGGGTGACGTCTGCTGCTCAGAGTTCCTGAGCAGTTGATGAGGGCTTTGCAAAGTTCCCTCTGAAATTCTCTCCTGAAGACAGAGGAGCCTGCTGAATTCTAAGCGACATAAATACACATCACATTGTATTGGCATCCTAAGGTGCAGTTCTCCTGGGGAAAGATTGGTTGACATCTAGATTTCTATTTCTCCTTGTGGCCACATGTCACAGAATGGATTTATTAATTTTTCTGACAGAAATATCAAGGACTTATTGGTTAAGATTTACTCTAAAGGCTTTTTAACATGTTTGTCACCTGCAGTTATCCCATCAGACAACTATTGGATAGCTGAGAGCTTTATGATTGTTTCATTATCCAGAAAGCCTTCACTTTCTTTTCTCCTTCAGCCTCTTTCCTTAAAAACAAGCTAGATTTTTTTTCTCTTTGTGTCAATGGACATAGGGTGGCACGGCCAGCAACAGTTCTCTGACTTGGAGATGCAACACAAAGCCAACTATGATCTTTCCCCCGTTGTTATCTCCCTGTTTGTTTCTACTGCAGTCATCAATTTGTGCATTGGGAGGAATTGGATGAGGGTGATGGAGGAGGGTGTCCCTGCTGAAGGGCATCTCTGGGGCATGGGATCTGAGGCCACTGAAAGTCCCTTCCTGGTTGGGATAGTCCTGCCAAGGTACAAGCATTGCTTTTTTTTTTTTTTTTTTTTTTTTTGGTTTTTCGAGGTAGGGTCTCACTCTAGCCCAGGCTGACCTGAAATTCACTATGGAGTCTCAGGGCGGCCTTGAACTCATGGCAATCCTCCTACCTCTGCCTCCCGAGTGCTGGGATTAAAGGCGTGCGCCACCACGCCCAGCTTTAGCATTGCTTTTTTTTTTTCCAAATTTGCTGAAGCAAAAGTATCTGCTGAGCCATGTCAGCCACCTGGCAGGTGTTGACTGATGGCCGTCAGTGTTCATGCACTGTGGCTTCCTGCAGGCATGCTGAAATTGATCTGATGCTGACCAGACTTCCCTTGGTGGGGGGGGGGGGCGCAGCAGGGCAATGTGATCAGAAAGGGTCAGGTATCATTGCCTCTACAGGCTGATTTTTCTGAATTAAACTTGGGAAGACCCCAGAGTAACAAGCACTTGCTCAAACAATGCCAGCTGACCTATCGTCTCCGAGCTCCTTTCTCAGGCAAGGCTCTGTGGGAGCCCTTGGGGGACAGCCACAGAATACCGTGAGGGAAGTTCCTGGGACCCAGTGCTGAACCCTTCCACCTGGGACTTTCCATGGAGCTGGCTAGACATCCAAGGGAAGAGCAGTGATTAGTGTATCCTCAAGGATCTGTTCAATGTCTCAGAGCCTCTCAGACACCAGGAGAAAACTGAGCAGGGATTTGGGGGAACAGGTGTTGAGATCTGTTTGGCCACAGGGCCCTTCCTGATCCAGGAATCAAAGGCATGACAAGCCAGAGGCTTCTTTCCCAGCAACATATGGTCACCATCTCTCTAAGTCGCTTCGAGTATATGGGTCGGCCGGGGTTGAAAATCCCACCATGAGTGGGAACCCAAAGCAGAGGCTGATGAGCACAAGTAAAGCCAGAGCATCTGCACCTGGAGTGAGTGCAACTGTCCCAAAACCTTTGCTCTGGAGAGGCGGAGCTACTTACTTGCAAGGCTCCCAGGCAGGAGCAGGATGGACAGACCCAGGCTGAGTTCTCCAGCTCCACAGCGGCTCCACGATGCCAGAATACATGGCACCGAGTGAGGCATAGCAATGCAAAATGACACCCCCCTGCAAAATGTTCTTAATACAGGCTCTGGTTTCCTGAGAGACGCTTTCCAGATGTGCACTCCGGTAGGCTGCTGGAGAGCAAGGGCTAAGGTAATTTTCTAAAAACAGAAAGAGGAAAAAATCTGTTTTGTGTCACTGTACCAGACAATTACCGCAACGCCCCAGCTTTGCCGTCCCTGGTCTAATATTAGCTACATGTTTTTCAAGTTGTTTTTATTCTGCATAAGATATTAGAAGTAGTAATGGACTTACTGATATTTAGTCATTTAAAAATATGTCTCTCCCCTCCCCCCTATACTCCTGGGGGAAAAGAGGCTTTTCTTAAAACGTCTTCATTCTATGAGTTCATGTAACTGTGAGGCTTTAAGTAAACCACAATGGCTTTGGACTTCTCAGTTGTTTTTGGTCAAACGTGATGCCTTGAGTTGTGCAGATGTACCCTGCTCTGCACATGCAGTATAAGGGCTTGCAAAAGACTCACTGACATATGTGTATCTCCAGTTGTGCTTGCTGTGGGTTTTGCCGGAAAGCCTTAACAACATCAGAATGGGATAGGAACTGGGGTAAAATGACGGCAACTATTGTATTGAGCAGCAGATGTATCGAGGGACTCTACATAATTGCCACTTTAAGTGTCACAGGGCCACTTAAACGGTCTGTAAGTGGCACTGGCCTTATTTTCCAAGGTGATGAAATTGAGGCCAGGAGAAGTTAAATCTTGTGTTAAGGAGCAAGAGCATAACAAGGGGCGGGGCACTAGACTAGGGGCATGTGCTCCTAAACCTGGATACAGTAACATACTCATTGAGAATGCTTTCAGAAACCAAGGGATTTGAACAGAAGTCCAATACTTAGAAGAAGGAGTCCTAATGCTCACATTGGGCCACAGAAAACTTCCATTTTGTTGAGTGTGTATGTGTGTGTGTGTTCGCATGCGCATGCGTGCCCACTTGTGTATATGTATGTGTATTTGAGACAAGGCTTCATGTAGTCCAGGCTAGCCTTGGGTTCACTAGGAAGCAGAAAATGACCTTGAACTTCTGATCTGCCTGCTTCCACCTTCCACCTTCATTGCAGGTGTGTGTCACACACTCAGTTTCTGTTGTGCTGGGTATCAATCCCAGGGTTTGTGCGTGCTAGGCGAGCACTCTACCAAAGCACATCTCCAGCCCACCCACTTACTTATTATAGAAGGCATCCCGTGCTAGCGTTCAGAAATTCTATTGGATGGTCAAGTCCTACAGTCCTGCGTGGGTACTAGAAGGGTCCACAAGGCCAGAGGGGAAGCCCACTTCACTGATGGAGTGACTCCCTGTTGTGCAGACTCCCATCTGCATGCTCTGGTGGCTACATGCTCCTTAGTGACATACAGGTACCTGTGGCATCTCTGAAGATATTGGAACAATTAGGAGGAAGTCTCACCAGTGTTGGACAAGGAGAGCAAGTCTGCGCTTGACTTCAATAAAATCAATAAACAATACAAAGTCTTGATGACTTCAACAAAAATCCCAGGGGAATGAAACAAAGTGGCCTCTTCACTCTTCTGTCCCAAGTTGTGATTGGCAGGCGGCAGTTCCTCCTCCAGCCTGGGCCAATGTGGCCACCTGCTGCGAGATTCCTTGGCTCCTGGGTGTTTTGTAAATGGAACGAGGGGATCCATGAGAGGAGTCTTGTTCTCTGTACTCAGAGGAACTAGTCGTCTTGACACTAAAATCATAGCAAATAGCAGGATGGAATGTGAAGAGTAATTCATAAACAAAAACAAAAGTACTTTTGTTGTTTTGGGCAGCGTTGAGTGTCCCAAAGCCTGTATTTCTGAGATTTCGAAAGGGAAATCCCAGAGCTAAGAAGTTAAGCAACATACCCAGGAACTCTGGTTAATTAGCCTTGGAGCCTGGATCCCATTCAGGATGTCACAATTCTTCACCCAGACTTGCTTCCACCAACCACATGGCTCTTGTCCAAGTATAAGATTTGTCCTAGGGAAAAAAAAAATTAAAGAATTATGATAATCCAGGATGAGTTTAACTGAGCCTTACTGATATGTGTTTTGTCTGTTTTTCATAGTACTGTTTTCCCAAAACAGTTACAAAAAAGTAGGTAAATGATCCCCCCTCACTGTCAAAAGACCATCTGCTGTTTGAGAAGATGCTTCTAGATTCTATCATGATAATCATTTTTCTATTTCCAGTTAGCAGAATGCTTTCTTTAATATGACATTTTTCTGCGTAAACCACTGTTTTTGAAGATGTCTTTAGGCCATCCTAGAATTTTCCAGCCTTCTCTTCATTTTTAAGAGTGGTGGTGGTGGGGGTTTCTGTTACTGAGGGCGATACATTCCCACATTAGTACCTATTCATTTCCTTTTCATTTTCTCAAAGAAAAACAATCAGAGCTCATCACTGCGGTTGTCATGGAGATTTTGTGTCTCCATAAGAAATCCAACTGTGGAGGTTCTTTGTTAATCCCATACTGGACATTCAAGTTTTCTGCTTGGATCACAGTGGTTCAGGCAGGGAAGACATTGTCATCAATTGCAGTGTGATTCATAACTCAGAGTGAACAGGTGAAAGTGTGTGCATAAGGGGTGTCTGAGGGCTGCCGAGGCTATGCATATGGTGGGTGCTCAGACACTGGCTGGAGACTGGGAAGGTAGGGGACCCAGAGTTCCAACCATCTTCTAGACCAAAGTACCATGTACTCCACAGAGCCACAGCCAACCCATGGACTTCCTTGCGAGCCTGCCTTCCCATCTTCCTCACCACAGCACCGTTTTCTGAGGGGTTATCCTGTTCTGTAGTCTGCCGGCTCCTTTCTGTGTCTTAACTTCCACTCAGCATTTGACACCCTCTCTTCTTTTCCTCTCCTCCTGACCCTCAGTGCCTTGCTATGGTTCTGGGAAGCGTTGCTACCCTCCTCCATTTGCTGGCCTCCCCATTGCTGCTCAGTGTGGGCACAAAACGGGTCGTAAGACAATCTTTTCTGAGTAGCTGAAGGATGCAGGTCTCCTTAACATGCAAATGTGCTCGTGTTATTTCTCAGTGTAGAGGCCTGTGGTGCCTTGAGGAGAAAGCCCAGACTCTGAGCTCACCAAGCCATTTCAACAACACCATCTCAACTGTGTCCTGTGGCCTGGCTGGTCTAAGTGAAATGGGTGACAGGGCTCCTGGCAGAGCCTGTGTTAAGTGTAGTGGCTGAGGGTCCTGCTCGTGCTAGAATTGGATGAAATGTCCCCCATGCCCTTCCCATGGAGGAGTCACTTCCCCTCTGTCTGCCTCAGTTTCCTCACCTTGATAATGGGGCTGATAATATCACCTAATAAATAAAGCTGTGAGAAATGCATGCGTGAATGCGTGCTGAGCACTTAAGTCAGTGACTAGTATATACAAGCACACCAGAAGCGCTACTCTGGGACTGTTATGAGCATGGTAATGTTGCCACATGCCTCTCCCTTCTCTCTGGCAACACCTTCACCGAGCAAATCTAGCCAGTGTGCGCCGTCCTGCTTGTCGCAGCTCCCACACATGACTCTCCCCAGCAGCGGGCTGGAAACCCTGGTGGTGGAACTGCTGTGTGGCTCTAAGTCTAGGTTTTCCTATTTGCTGTTTTACCCTAGAATGAGGACTAGTTTTCCCTGAATATAAAATGACAATGATAAAATCATAGTACCTACCTCATTAGGGTTGTCAGGAACAAAACATGTCATTTGTGAAACTATCTAATGCCCCGTAAATTCTTCATTTGTGGATGGTCTTAGGTTTATTAACAGCCTTTCTCACCTTTTATTAAGAACTTGCAGAGTATGGTGGTGCAAGCCTTTAATCTCAACACTTTCGACATGGAGCCAGGAAGATGATCAGAAGTTCAAGGTCATTCTTAGCTACATATGATGTCTGAGGTCAGCCTGGTTATACAAGATGAGAGAGAGAGAAGAGAGAGAGAGGGAGAGAGAGAGAGGAGAACACAATAGTAAAAAAGAGCTAGCCGCAGTATTATACTGTGGCACCTGAACTAAAGGTTATTTAAGTTCAAACCCAAGGTATTTTCCATCATTATGACATGATCATTGGCACATCGTTCACTCAGCGGGATGGACCACAATCCAGCTGCTTCACCAACACCTGGGAACCTTTGCACACAGTCCTGTAAGAAGTCTGAGAAGACCGTGATGGGGACAGAATAATATGTGAAGAAAGATATCCTGTCTTTCTTTGGAAAGAATTGAAGATTGGAGGTTTCACTTGGCACCATGGGAGTAGAAGCAGAAGCCTGTTCCCAAAGGGCTGGGGCTGGACCCCCAAGACATAACCCCAAATTTAGCACTAGGCTATCATAGTGGTTCTTCAGCAGGGCTCTTGCAGTGAATCAGTAGCAACTCCTCCAAGAAAAAGACAAGGCCCAGCTTTGACGTCCTCCCTGATTCCCATGGTGGAGACACTTCAGCTGTGAGCTTTCAGGCTGCCACTGTGATGTCAGCCAGTTCACACAATTCCCGATGAGCTGGTCCAGTGTACACGAAACAAAGTTCACACAATGAGCTGGTCCTGCACACCACCAAACAAACTTCTTATTTTCGTTTTTTCTCCTGCAAAATGGGAATCAAATCACAGGACCTCCTTGTCTCCCAGTAGTATGACTACCAGGAGAGCTGTGCCAAATGTGACAGAACCATGGAAATCAGGATGCTGTAATCACTGTGTGTGTGTGTGTGTGTGTGTGTGTGTGTGTGTGCGCGCGCGCGCGCATGTCTCATGGCGTGCATGTGGAGGTCAGAGGACAACATGAGTGACAGTCCTCATTGTCACCTCTGAGTTCAGAAGACTAGCCCACACACTTCTGGGGACTTCTGTCTCTGCCTCCTTTTGCACAGTAGACATGCTGGGATTAGGGATGCTATACCAGAATGTCTGGTCTTGATTTGGGCTATGTGATCTGGACTCAGGTGCATGACAAGTAATTTATCCATGAGGCTATCCCTCCAGCCACCACATCCTCACTATTCTGGAACTGTCTTCCCATGTGATCTTAGGGCTGGATTTGTGCCTATGTCTCCTCTTAAAAAGTAGCCATTGGGTTCTGCTCAGAGAAGTAAGCTCTGATTTATCCTCCCAGTCAGGCCTGTGCTTTCTGCTGCAGACTGACTCAATTAGCCTTTCATTCCAGGGTCCAATTGTGAGTTAATTCTGAGATTGTTAGGCAAAATGAGTCTGGTGGTATTATTTTGTACAAAAAGACAGTAATCCGCACCACAGTGTTGTCAGTTAATAGTATGCTTAAGAGACTGGAGAAGCAGAAACTGCATCTCTGGGGACAGGTGGGTCCGGAGGAGCCTGCATTTTAGGGAGCTATTCAGCAGCCAGCCAGATTGTGTGTGAGCCCAGCTGCCTGGGCTGCAGTTGGCCCATACAGAGTTGGAAGCCCAGTGTCACTAGATCATTAACTTTCATGACCAGAAAAATTCTCCTGAAATTAACACTCCATCCAAGTTGAATGCCATCAGAGCCAGTTGAGTAAGCTGGAGGCACCTTTAGGGGGTGCCTGCAGGAAAAAAAAGCCAAAAGAGAACAGAAAAGAAAGAAATCCTTTAACCAGACTGCAGAAATAGCCAGGCCTTGTACCATGATGCAAGACAGCAACCACCAGCCAAGCCCTGGCCAAGGTTGCAAGCCAGGTACACACACATGCTTATTTAGTCACACTGGGGGTTCGCACAGCCACTGAGCACATGACCTTGCTTGGGAAGTGAGTGTTAGAAGGAGTTCTCAAAGGAGTGTCAACATAAAGAGAATAAAGCAGACCTTTAGCACCTGGCCCAGACTCCCTGTGAGGGGCCAGCCATCCACAGCACACAGAGTTCTCCAGATTGGCACAGGTAGGGAGATATGGGTATGCCTGGTTAGTGGGGTTCAAGGAGAGAACCACACGACCACCATGCAGCCTGCAGATGTGCTGTGAACTTCAACCATGGATCAGGCCTTTGGATGCTGCTTCTGGTTACAGTGGTAGGAAAGGTGCCAGGCTTGGTGGTACACGCCTACTGTCTCATCACTTAGGAGACTGAGGCAAGACGATCATGTGTTTGAGAGCGGCCTGCGCTACATAGCCAAACTCTGTCTTCAGAGAACTAGAAGAAGCCAGGGAGACTGCTCGGTGGTAAGAGCTCCTGCTGTGTCGCTCTGAGGACTTGAGGTTTGATCCCCAGATCGCACCTAGAAGCCAGCAGCTCTGGCAGCTCTTTAATTCCCTACCTACCTATGGTGAGATGGGAGGCAGAGTCGGGAGACTTTCCCGGAAGCTCGTGAATGGAGCAGTGAGCTACAACTAGAGACCTGCCTTAACTAAGGCAGAAGGTGAGGACTGACCCCGAAGTTGTTCTCACCTCCACACAAGAAATGTGACAGGCACATTTGAGCACTCATACAGAAGAACACACACACACACACACACACACACACACACACACACACACTAAGATTTTTAAAAAAGAAAGAACTAGAAGAAATAAAATAAAATTACTTGGAATGGGTGTATCATGTGCTTCCTTCAGACTTTACAAGTCTTTGCTTCCCCATATGCCCTGTGACGCTCAGCACCCCTTAACACAGGCATGTTGTTTCCATACAGCAAGCTAAGCAAATGCACTTTCTTGAGTAGAAAGAAGTAAAATTGGCACTGGGTATGTAAATAACATATCCAAACCGGGTGAGCACGAACAGGAAGAAAACTGAGACGGGCTTCTGCAATTACCTGACAATTTAAATTCTCTTAAAGTCTGTTGTGCCCTGCCCCCTGGAAACAGTGCTGTGGTGTGCTGAGCTGGCCTTGGAGGTGGTCCAGTCTTCATTCAGGGTGTCTCCAGTCCTAACCACTTCAGATCCTGAAACAGCTCACTGTCCACAAAGAGCCCCCTTCCTCCCCAGACCAGTGGGTCTGTGGCTTCTCCCCCCCATCTGGTCCTGCCACTTCACCATCGCCCAGCGTTTCAGATGAGCTGCACCGGCCCCTGAAGAGCTCTCAATGTGCTGACAGCTGCACTTTGACCCAAAGATCCTGCAGACAAGGCTTCTAACCACAGGCCCAGCCACACACATCCCTCTTGTTTTTCCCTTCGGTCCCCCAAAAGGCAGCTCCTCAGTGAAGCAGGCTGGGAGGGTATCTCTCTTCTAGAGCTAGGGGCTGAGAGAGGACTCGGGAGACAAAGACATGCATTCTCCAAGGCATGGAGAATTATGGAAGCAGATGGGCTGTAGGATCCTATTTTGATGCCAGGAACATGTTTCTGTATAAAGTAAATATTTTCCCACTGTGGATCTCCGGTGAGTACGCAGAGATGCTTATTTCCTCAGGATGCAAATAAGTCTAGTCAGAAATAAATATTGAGTGGAAACTTCAAAGCCTGTAGACTCCTCCACTTGCAGACCCTGAAGACTTCTGTCCAAATAAGCAGCCACACAGGTTGGTGAGGGTTGGGGGAGGGGGCTATGGGGAGGGTATATGAAGAAGAATGCCAGAATTTTAATAGTTCATGGTTTTTGTGTGTGTGTGTAAAGAGACACATCAACAAAGGAGTTAAAGCTATGTCTGTCTGGGAGTGTTCCTTGATATATATTTTATATTTATCTTTGATATACATTATATATATATATATGTTATACATATTTATGGAAGGTAGTGTGACATGTTAAAGCTTATATATATAATGTGTAATGATCAGATCAGGTTAATTGGCATGTCTGTTAACTCAAACAGGTATCATTTCTTTGTATAGGGAATATTCAAAATCCTCACTAACTATTTTGAAATACATAGTTAATCATTGTCAACCACTGTTGTCCTACTCTGTCATAAAACATTACAAGTTTTTCCTCCTAGGGGCCAAGGAGATGGTTTAGCAGTTAAAGGCACTTGCTCACAAATCCTCGAAGCCCAGGTCTAATTCCTCAGCCACCCAAGGAAAGCCAGAGAGGTCTTCGTTTGCAGAGGCCCCAGTGCCCACCCCCAATGTGTGTGCACATAAGTACATGTTTTTTTTTTAAAAAGAAGTTATTCTTTTTAGCCAGTGCGCCCTTGTGCCTGTTCTCTCTTCAGCACCCCACCTCTCAGCTTGGAGTCCTAGGATGCTTTCAGAACATTTTTCTCTTTTCTTCTTATTGCAGATCTCGCCTTGCAGATTTTTTTACCAACTGCCAGCCAGAGTCAAGGTCTGTCAGCAGCTGTCTTAAGGAGAACTACGCGGACTGCCTTCTGGCCTACTCGGGGCTGATTGGTAAGCTGGGAGAAGATGGATAGGAGGAGAATCTGGTTTACAGACAGCCACCCCTTTCCCGTGCTCTGATGAAGTCTGCACAAGCGAAAAGCCTCCAGTGGCCTCTATGCTAGGGTTTTCAAGACAGGCCCTCCAGGACCTGCCTGTAGAAAAAAAAAAAGAAAGAAAGAAAGAAAGAAAAGAAAAGGAAACAGTAACAAGAATAATGGATGCAGAAAAGCAGGGCTTGTTAAGGAGCAGGAAGACGGCAAGTGTGAAGAGTGAAGCTTAGTTGGAGAACTGGCCACGTAGAACAAAAGCAGGGGAAGCGCGTGGTTATTGCAAGAAGAAAGCAAGTAAAACAAAATTAATTGAGTTAGGGACCTTTGAAGGGAAGGGACTTGAAAAGCATTCTGTCTGGGGAAATCAAAGATGCTGTTTCCCAGAAATGGCCCTTTGGAAATAAGACCCAAATACTGGCTACTTCTTGCCATTATTGTTTTTGGAAATTTGACTCCTGAAGTGCAGGGGATGGCTTAGGCTAATATTTCCCCCTAAAAATACTGTTTCATATTTTTTTTTTTTTTTGCCTTTGGAAGCCTGTAACATCAGGAGAACCATGTTCTTCTCTACATTAAAGAGAACACTGCTATTAACCAGGGCTCCTGTGCGGGGGATGAGAGCCAGAAAGAGGCAAGCACGTCTGGGGCAAGAGGGGCGGGCAAGAGGAAAGTCAGGTGTCCCTGGGTGCCTTTCTGTCAGGGTCCCGCTGCAGTTAGCATTTGAAGAGGATCACTCAGTGAGGGCTGTGGAAGGTGAGAGAAACCACAGTTGTCACAGCTTGATGGCTCAGCGTTCCTCCAACCCCCGGTGTTCATGTCAGGGTCATGCAGGAAGAGCCTCTCACCCTGAAAGACAGCACAGACTCCATACCTCATCACCACAGTGCCTTCAGCAGGAGCCTTTGGAAAATCAGCAACATTGTGAAATGCGAGGCTTGTTTTTTGACACCCTTAACACTCTCAGCCTTGTGAAAAGACACCTGCGCTCTCATGGGTGATCCCTTTGACAACATCTTAATGTTTCCTCCAGTTAGGGGCCATTTTTATTCACTCGGCCAGTGAGCATACCTTCCGTAAGTCAGAACTCCAGATTCACGCTCATATTCTGCTTCTGTTATCAAATTTAGTTTCTACTAGGGATTGCGCTACAATGGTGGAATTGTAGAAAGAATAAGACACATTCATTGTTACAAAAATAAAGCCAGCAAAGCACCCAGAAGGCACTTTGCAGCCTCTGCAGCCCCACTCCCAAGTGCCATCCCTGTTCGCGCATCCGGCTACGTCCTTCCAGGAGACCACGGTCGTTAGCTCCCCTGTGAGTGAATGGCCAAGGCCAGCTCCTGCCAGGCCTTCCAGTGTGCTCTCTTCTAGGCTTGGCAAATCTTTCTGTGCCTGAACATGATGAGGTAGAGGGACAGTGCTTTCCCCAGACCAAAATTTATTTCTCTCCCAGGTCTGGGTCATTCCCTCCATACTGGTTACTAGATCCTAACTTCTCTACAAAGCTTGTTCCTGCCTCTTCCATGTGTCAGGGAGCCACAATGTGTCAGTTATCCAATGCCTGTTCCTTTCTCAGTTAAGTTAGACCTCCCTGTGTGTTGAAGGTTGATCTTCTCGTACTAAGGTATACTGGGATATGATTTAAGCTCAAGTCAGTAAGGAATGCAGGGCAGCGACAATATGTTCTTGACTCAAGGAGCTTACCAAATACCATGTCTCTGTTTGTGAGCCAAACTGATCCTACGGATTACTGACCATCTAGTTCTTTTTCCCTCTACAAAATAGCTGAAGACACAAGGTTCTCAGTATCCTTGAGGTATTGACTGCTGTGAGCCGCCCAGCACAAGACATTTGGGTTGTGTTATATATAAGTACATTGTATATTTGTGCCGGTGGAGAACTCACCAGGAAAACCATGAATACCACAAGATATAGGCAAGCATCAGGACCACCCAGAATCTCCTTGAGGGATGTGAAGGATCCACAGACAATAGCCTAGAAACTCTTGGCTTGGAGAGTTTCCACTGTCTGTTTCCAGTTCTTTCACAACTTGGAAGACTTCATTTAAATCATCATGACTTGGGTGAATAGGGGACTTCATTATATAAATTTGTATATATGCAGGATGTGGGAAACATATTGGAGGCTTCCATACTTCCCTGTGTTGTCCTAAAGAAACTAATTGCTCCTGAGGGGAGTGGATTAGAAGTTCTGAAAGAATTTTTATGATATGTACACCCAGTACTATCTATTTATGAAGATTAATGGGCTTTTTCAAGAAAACGCAAAGGATTTGGCAACTCATGCATTCTAAGTTAATTCTCTCCTGCTCCATGACATCTAAACCATTTGTACAGGAAGAAAATACCCTAAATGTTGCCCAAGGAGTTTGGTTATAATTTCTAAAGTAAATGTGTAAATTATTTTATATTCTTGAGATAAATTGCCAAGAAAATGAACTGTTTAACATAATATTCCACTCAGCAAACACAGTGTATGTAATTATCCACAGCATATCCGCCATAGAGGAACATTTGTTTCCTTTTAAGCTATAGACAAGCCCATACCCTCACATGAAGATGAAATGCCTTGTTTTTGCTCTTTCAGGCACTGTCATGACCCCCAACTACATAGACTCCAGCAGCCTCAGCGTGGCCCCATGGTGTGACTGTAGCAACAGTGGGAATGATCTGGAAGAGTGCTTAAAATTTCTGAATTTCTTCAAGGACAATACGTGTCTTAGTGAGTTCTTTCTTCTTCTTCTTTTTTAATGAGGAGCCTGCTAACACATGTAGGTTTTCCCCCTGAGCTAAAGCTGAATGCTATTGTTATCTCCGTCTCTCTTTCCCTCTCTCTGTATATCCCTTTTGCTGATTGCTGGTGATGACTCCAGCTTCTTTTGGCACCTTGACTGATACAGCAGGGAACCACACAAGTGATGAACCCGATTCTGCCAAGACTGATCCCAGTGGCCTGGGAGAATGAGAGATTCAAATAACTGAGGGTACATTATATGAGAAAGAACACTTCTATCCACAGATCAAATTTTGGTCTTGGCATCCAAGCGAGAATCTGTTCCCAAGGTTCCAAAAATGTGGGGGAGAAATACACAATATGAGAAGCTCAGACAAATTAGATGGGGCCAGGGCTCTGGACTCTCTGGTAAAAATGAGAATGTTCATATCAATAGCTCCTTGGATTTTCAGGGCCGGTTTAGAGAAGAAACAACAAATCTTGAGTAGAACCAAGTTGGCCATACAGCCATGAGATGTAGGATGTGGGTGACCTTGGGAGACTGATAAACTCTGATGAGCAAGGGAAGAGCTGGTTATTACTGCAGTGTCCTTTAGGCAATTTGGAAGCATGTTTGACAAAGGAACAGGGGAATAGAGAAGTACACAGATGCAAACAATGGACATCCATCAGACATACTCCAAATGCGGGACGCCAGGTCTCCTCATGCACATGCTCTGGGTGACTATGCAGCTGAGACATCCGACAACTTCATTCACTCTGGTCTTCTGTGTGTTCCAACTCACGCTGTAGGCAATATAATATTCATACCATCTAATTTTCTGTAGTCAAACAAGAACATTATGAAACATAGGTCTCATCATATCCATCTGAGCAAAAGACGAGTGTTTTTACACGCCCCTTGTGCGGTAGAGTTAGAACCCAAAGCCATGGTCCTGTGAAGACCCTTGCTTCCAGAGAGCCTTGTTCATGTCTGATCCCGAAAGACCTGTTGGACAAGGACAATTATGTCCTGAGCGTTGAGTACCAGATTCCTCCTGGTGACACAGACAAGATTCAGCCATGTTCCTGAGAGCCTTGTCCTACAATGAACAATTTCCCACAGTGCTCTGCTGAATGTGGGCTGAGTTTTTAAGAATTGGTTAACGAATTACCATGTACATGTAAAGCAACTTTCGCATGTTTCTTTCTGAAGCCTCCTTGTCGTCCCCTTGGCTCCCTCATTTTCTCACTAGGGGCTTCAGATCATGTGGCTGAAATTCCTTTATTTTGGACCTCTTTGAAATAAAACGGCCATGCTTTGTTGGATACAATAGTCACTTCTCAAACCAGAGTGCCTGAGTTTGATTCCCAGACCCCACTAACACTGGACACAGTTAGGAGGGAAGTAGGGATAGGAAAAGTTCCTGGAAAGCTCACAGTGACCACAACAAAGGAGAGAACAACAACAACAACAAAAAATAAAAATCCAGAAACTCATTGGCCTTCACAGACACACACCATGACCCTTATGTGTCTTCACTCTCACATACAAACAGGTTTCTGCGTGTGTGTGGGCACGCGGTCCCCCCTGCACACACATACACACATACACACACACAGAGAGACACAGAGAGAGAAAGGAAACAAAGTAAACTAAAATAGAATAAAACAAAAACAATTAGGGGTAAGGAGATGGCTCAGTGTATAAGTTCCTGGCAAAACAAACATGAGGGTGAGAGTTTGGGTCCCCAGCACCCATTTGAATGCAGAGCAGCTATGACAGCCTACTGGTCCTCCCGGTGCTTGGGAGGATAGCAACAGGGTATTGCTGGGGAAGCTGGCTAGCTGGACTAGCAGAATCTGTGAGCTCTTGGTTCAAGTGAGGTCTGCATCTTAGTAAAAAGGTGGGGGGGGGGGCAATGGAGTCAGCCTCTGGCCTCCATGAGCGCTCCTAGCCATTTGTCCACACACTGGGGAGTATGCACGCACCACACACACACACACACACACACACACACACACACACATGCAACAAACAAACAAACAGCAAACAAACCGTCTTTTGGATTCTGAGGTAAAATCCAAGTCTACAAGGTTAGCTTTCAGTACGGAGGCATTTGCTAGGATGTTGGACATGCTGAGAAGCTGCAGCTTGAACCACTTGATTGGTCATGACTTCATCCGTTTTCTTTTTACATGCTGTACTCCTCTGATCAAATGCAAGATTGTTTTTAAATGATGGAACCTGTTTTTATCTATTTATTTACTTATTTGAGAGAGGGAGAAAGAAGAAGAGGCAGATAGAATGGGCAATGAATGCCAGGGCCCCCAGCCAGTATAAATGAACTCCAGGTGCATGTTCCACCTTTTGTATCTGGCCTAGGTGCATACTGGGGAATTGAACCTGGGTCCTTAGGCCATCTCTCAAGCCCAAATGTAAGATTAAAAAATATTTTTATTGATTTACTTGCAAGGAAAGAGAGAGAGAGAGAGAGAGAGAGAGAGGAGAGACAGACAGAGATGGGTATGCCAGGGCCTCCAGCCACTGCAAACAAACTCCAAATGCATGCATCACTTTGTGTATCTATCTGGCTTTATATGGACACTGTGGAATCGAACTGGGTTGATAGACTTCGTAGGCAAGTGCCTTAACCTTAATACCATCTCTCCAGCCTTGAAATACAATATTTTTTTTCAGAGAGAAAGCAATGGCAATAGAGTAAACATGAGAAAAGATTTCACTCACCCTCACTGTAAAACTTTTCTCTCACTGAAAACTTAAAGCTGTCCCTGCTTAGTAACATTTTGGTGAAGGGGGGAGTGGTCTGGTATATGTCAATGACCCTTCAGTGAAAATAAATGCCAAAGCCAGCCAAACGTCCTCCCAGCCATTCCATTTTTCCTTGGACTAGATGACACGGAACACTAAACACGTTGGGCTGCAAATTCAGTCTCTTACAAAAGACACTAACATAGAAGCAATTAGAATGTGTTGGTACAGCCAACACGTAGAAACTTCATTCTCCTATATCTTCAGATTAAACCATACTTCTCGAGCTGGGGTGTGGTGGCGCACGCCTTTAATACCAGCACTTGGGAGGCTGAGGTAGGAGGATCACCATGAGTTCAAGGCCACCCTGAGACTACATAGTGAATTCCAGGTCAGCCTGGGCTAGAGCGAGACCCTACTTCAAAAACAAAAACAAAGCTAAACCATACTTCTACCCAACTCCCCCACCCTTGAACACAACTGCAGCCCATAGTTTTGTTCGAGTTGGGGTATGGGAAGGAAATAGTTATTTTTAAGCCCAGTGCATGGTAGACAGATGCATAGGGAAGAGAGGAGAGTGGGACGGATACCCGCTGAGATCATTCAAGTCTATTCAGATGCATCTTCCTCCTGAGGCCTCTCTGGACCTCTTCAGTTCAATAGCAGCTTCCTCTCCCCACCCAGTGCTCATGTGCTCTCTCCCTTGCTTCATGGTTCCCAGGCTCTTCTGGCCCTCTGTTTATTACAGAGTTTGCTGCTTTGCCCTCCCTCCCCCAAGTCTGAAAGTGTTGGTAGAGAAAGTTCTTGGTTGGGGTGTCGTCACTGTTCAAGACTGTATACCTAATACATGGAGTGTGCCTGGCACTTAGTAGCTATGCCCTTAATGTTTGGATGAGCTAGCAAGTGGACAACGGAGCTACCAGGGACAAGGCTGGCACACTTAGCAAAGCACAACTTGTCTCCACAAGCCAGGAGAGTCTCAAATCTGTGAGTCTGAAAGGAAAAGGCCGGGCCTTATTGTTCTGGTTCTGAGGTCACTTAAGGAACCTGGTCCCTAGCTTTTCCTTTCTTGTCATCCTGCCTACCATGAAGCCACGGGGCTTGGCTAGGATCATAGAAAGGCAGTTGTATTAATTGGAAGCTGTTTCTTACAGGCCCCCAAAATGTAATGTTGCAGAAAACAAGCTTCCAATTCTGCTAAACTTGAAGCATAACAATTTTAGAACAAAATGTCACATCTAGAGGGAAGATTAGGCCTAAATTATTCTGTCTTTTATATTGAAAAATGCCAACTAAGAGTCATATATTAACAATTTGCACATTCAGGTCCCAAATGAAGGAGTTTGATTTCTTATACAATGAATATGAAATAAAAAAATTTCTAAATCCAGGCCAAATCCCCAAAGACCCGATTAAAAACTGTTTTTTTATTCATTTTGGGGAGGGAACAACACACAACCAATTTACTCTTGCCATAAAAACAATCTAATCCCAATGAAATTGTAATCAGCTTTGAAAGTTTCACATTTTAAACTTTTCGTTTAAACAGGGCTACCTAATTATGCAGATTTTGTTTGGAGAACTGGGAGCAGGAAGGGAAAAATAAGCTCACTTTAGTTTGCACTAGACATTGATGAGGGTTGGGGTAGATTTTTCTTTTAAAGAAATTGGCTAACATTTATTTTTCTGCAAAATTAGTGTGACTACCAGAGCTGCTTCAGTTTCATGATTAGGGATGCACTTAAAGGAAAAATGCACTTATTAATTTGCTTTTAGCATAGAGATTTTGACAAAACATAAGGTTATTTCTGGGAAAAAATGACATAGTTATGGTTCCACTACTAGATCTGAAGCTGGGTTTCAAAGGGCTGACTGATGAATACTTCAGAGCAGGCATTTTGCTCAGCACTCCCCACCTAAATAGGAACACAATAAATATTTTCGTACTTGGAGTGTGGTGAGTGTCCAGCGCAGTGTTTAATGACTGAATTGATTTTTGAGCACCTGACCGAATAGATTGCCTCTCAGCACGAGTAGGGTGGGTGGATGGATGGCTTTTGTTCAGAGAAGTCAAATGTTGTAATCACAATTTCTCCTGTGTCTCTCTCTCTCTGGCTGTAGGTTTCCTATCTGTTACATTTGTTGCCTCACGATGACATTGGATTTCTTCCTGTTTTACTGTAGAAAATGCAATCCAAGCCTTTGGCAATGGCTCGGATGTGACTGTGTGGCAGCCAGCCCTCCCAGTACAGACTACCACCGCCACCACCACCACAGCCTTCCGGGTCAAGAACAAGCCCCTAGGACCAGCAGGGTCTGAAAATGAAATACCCACACATGTCTTACCACCTTGTGCAAATTTACAGGTGAGAAGTAGGTCTAGATTTCCTGCAGCTCACTCGTGGGGAGGGTGGAGTGGGCATGCCTTCATTTTCCGAACTGTACTCAGAGGTTGGTAGTATGTTGCATTGTAAACATAAATGGACACTGCGATGTTTCGTACAGTAAAGTGGGGATGGACTATGTAACTGCTTCCTACCAGAGATGTTGTACCAGGTCTATAAAATGAGGGATCTGGACAGGGGCACCCTGAAGTTTTGTTTGGAGGATATAGTATGGGGCTGGCTGTCCTATGTTTGCTGCTGACTCTGTGTCTCCATAAAACAGCAGCCTATTGAAAAGAAAGCAGCTCTTGGTCTGTCACCATTGTGGCCACTTGAACATGACATGGGGCGCTCAGCTGTCTCTGAATGTAAACTGGACAGCATTACTATTCAAGTCTCCACTCCTGTGTGGAGCCTTGGAAGGGCGGTGCTTTAGGAAGCAAAAGTAAACGCCTTCCACAAGTGAGTGGTGCATGTTGTCTCGAAAAGTCCTGCATGTGACCAGAGTCCACAGGGGATGTTCATGAAGTTTCTTTGTGATGAATCCAGTTGAACATGGTCAGAATGAAAACATGCACATGGTGACTTGCTATCTCCAGTCAAAAGCAAGAGTGTTTTATTTTCCCTTTTTGCTGATTTTTTTTTTATAATAGTGAGTATCCAACTATTTTCCAAGACATTAGTTATTTGGAGGTGTGTAAAATATTCTCCCACTCTTCCCCTCTTTGGATGGTCCCGGACAGCTGAGGGAGAAGTTCTGTTGTTGTGACGGTATACCAGCTGTGTCCCCCGAGGACATAAGCCTCAGGAAAGTGACACTTCAGTTCAAGTCTGCAGAGCTCGTGAGTCACAGAAGCAGTCCTGGGAATCCAGGAACCTCATCTACCCATGCTTGTCCCTGTTCTGGTGACCCAATGATCACCTCTTCTTCCTGCCTGCCTTGCTGGAGAAGATGTTTCTATAGCTGTGTTGTGAAATCACAAATCACCTTTCCACCTCCCTGACCATGATCGGCCTCTTCTTATGACTACAGAGGTGGTACCTGCTTCTCTAGGGCCTTTCCTCATCCCCATCACAGCTCCCGAATTAGGTTCCTATAGTACAAGGCTTGGCTTGGCTATATGATCAGAGAGCTTTGCCTCCAACATGGATTTGCCCAGCACCCCTTCCTGCCAGGAGGACTCTGTGTACCACTGCATAGTTGCCCTGGCAACGCTGGGAACACATGAGCTCCATTCCCAAGTTACCATGCCTTTCCACTCCCTGTGTTGGTGATAGGAGCTCTGCTTCTTAAACAGAGGGGCGAAAGTAATGCAAACGGTTGCCAGTTGACTTCTCCACAGGGAACGGATCTGCACACTTCAGATGAAGGCACCAGTACTGTGACTTAATAGCTGTGCTAACCATCGAAGCCTCATTTCTTATGTAGCAAGCATGAGAACATCCTAACTACTATAGTTGAATCAATAGGGTAGAATGAGTGTGACAGAACGCCACTTTAAAATACTCCAGGATGCTTGATTTCTAGTCAGCTGGCCATGTGGCCCCTCTCTACAGAGATGGCTGGTAATGCTGTGCCTTGCTCAGGGTTGAGGTGCTTGGGAACCCTGGTGTGGGTTAATGGTAGCAGGTGGTGAGTACATTTGATTCTTCAAATGTGTGGATGCTAAGCTGGGTGTGGCCACATACATCTGTAATCTCAGTGCTGCAAGGGCTGCAGGCCAGGAAGTCACCGGGATTGCCGGAGTGAAAAACTGGCAAAACAGCAGCTCTGGTGGGGTGAGATGTTCTATCTAAAGGAATGAGACGCTTCGTCTCAAAGAAACAGGTGGATGAACAAAAAGAGGACAGCCAGTGCTCTCCTCTGACCTCCACAAGCATGCATGGAAGACACACACACTGCACACACACGGGCATATGCTACACACATCACATTTATACATACATACTCACGCATATGCCCCATACATCACATTTACACATACATAGTCACACGGGCATATGCTACACCCATCATGTTCACACATACATACTCACACGCATATGCTACACACATCACACTCACACATACATATTCACATACACATATAGTACACACATCACATTCACACATACATACACACATGCTACACACATCATGTTACACACATACACGTGCATATACTACACACATCTTGTTACACACACTCACACATGCATATACTATACATATCACATTGCACACATACTCACATGCATATAGTACACACATCATGTTAACACAATCACATGTGCTTATACTACACATATCACGTTACACACACACACACACACACACACACACACGTTGACACTCATTCACAACCCTGTGGCTGCTTTCTTCCTTTTCTCTTAGAGTAGCCCCATGAGGCAGGTATGACAGACAACCTTTCGTTTTGCAGGGGAGGCATCCAAGAGACTATGCTGTAACCAAACTTAATTGTGTTTCTGAGGGGCTGGGCCCAGGGACAGTGCGCCTGGGTGACCGACACTTTTTTTCATCTTTGTGTTAGGAATGGATACAAGAAGGAAGTAAGTGGGAGGAAGGAGAAGGGAGGAGCTGGCTTTGTGTCCCGGCTCTTCCTGACGGTCAGCCGTGTGGGTGACGAGGCTAATACAATGCCCATGCTCTGCTACTGGCTCCTCCTGGCCTTGGGTCCAGGGGACGGGGTTGAAAATTTGCTAGCAAAACTTTTTGCAGTGTGGTGACCTCTTTAGGGTGACCTATATGGAGAACGTCTAAAGGATCGTTTGAGGTTGTAGGATGGGGAGCAGGTGACATTGATAAGTGAGTGGCCTTCTCCCTGAGAACCTGGTCTTTGCACTGATTTAAGGCTCTTCCTTGCATGAGGCTCCCAGGAGACTCATTCTCCACATCTGCCCTTCCTTTGCCTGTCTGACTATCTGCGGATGGATTGCCATTTGCCAGGGGGTCCTAGAAATAGACGTTTGTCCCAGCCGCCGCCTGTGTGGTGACTCAGAATAGAACAACTTGAGATCCGTTGGTAACAGATTTGGAGACAGCCAAAGACTTTGGCAGCCTTAAAGTTCACTTCCCGTGAGAAGCACAGCCTTGTAATATTTTTAAATATACAATAATATGAGAAAACTCTCGGGGACTCAAGTATCTGTCTTAACATTTGAGATAGATTTCCCTCTTGGAAGGGAAGAAATAAGAATAAACATTTTTCAAAAGTCTGCCTCTAGGTGTGATTATCTGTAAACTCATGACAGGTCTGCATGGGGAGTGGGTGCCCCTGGGTCTAGTGAGCGTTCGGCTCATGGGTGGCTCCCGTGAAAGGCTCTACTTAAAAAAAAATAAAGAAAGCCAATTGATTAGTATAAAATGCCATGGAAATGTCCCAGTGCTAACCCCCTGAGGTGATAAAGTGCTGGGTTTTGGGTAACCCGCCAAGCTCCCATGTCAGGATTAATTGGCAGTCATACCAGTAACAAGCATGACGCAAGTAGATCTGGCGTTAGCATGTTCCTTGGACTGGTACAAAGCGGTCACATGGTAAACAAAGGACCCTTCATAATTCTATCAATTACTTCATCATATGTAGACTTGAGTGGTCAGGGAGCTGCAGAAGCTTAGGCTATTTAAACCAAATGGACTGTATACATCTTGCTTACTTAAAGTGAGTATCTTTGCAGATGTAAGTCAGTGTTGGGAACATTTCCATTATGCATCACTGGACTGCGCTTAACTCTGGTGCCTTCCGGCATCGAGCCCTTACTGTGGTAGATGAAGACCTCTGAGCTCCATGTTCAAGCACAGCACAGTTGTCTTTTGTTATCTTCAGGGGATTGGTTTCAAGATCTGTCAAGGATACCCAAATCCATGGTCATTCAAATCTCTTATAAGAAATGGTATAATATTAGCCCATAACCAGTATAGTTTAAATCTCTTAGAAATCACTTATAGTGCCTGATGTGGTGATATGAATAATTGTTAAACTGTACTGTTCAGGAAATAATGATAAGAAAATTTTACCAAGGATTGGTTGAATCCTCAGAGTTCGTAGAGGCAGTGGGCTAAGTGGAGGCTGGGCACTGCCACCTTGGCGCTGGGTTCAGAACCACCGAGATAGTTTCACTGCTTCTCTGATCTCTTTCCACTGAAAGTAATGTGACAGGCCACAGGTCACACACTCCAACGAGGGTTAGCAGGATTTTTAGAAGACAGTTGGAGGCAGTTGGCAGAAGTTCAAGCAAACAGCAGGAGCTACCAAGGTAGCATGCTGTAAACCAAATGAAACACACCCAGGTGTGTGAGATGGAGGACCAGCAAGTGTGGATCCCAGCTTTGAGTCCCCTCCCCTCATTCTGGTGGAAACATGAAGGTGGTATTCTAGAAGGGCTCAGCAGAGAAGCTGGCTGGGCTGTAAGAGATAGGGACAGCTTTCACAAGAAAGCTTCCTGCCCCATCCACGGTAGAGTCAGCTCTCCTGCTGGGCCTGCACCCCGCAGCGGCACTCCATCTCACGGTCTGTGGTGTCCAGAGACATTCAGCCCCAAGCGGCTCTCAGCACTCTTGGCTCCCTGTGAGGGCCCAAGGGGAGAGAGGTGCACAGCGAAGCCCCGTCTCCACCTCCTGGCTTCTCAGCACAGCTCTAGCTTCTTTCTTCTTTTCCCAGAGCATGAACTGTTGTGACAGACAGGCTGACACTTGGAGACTGCGACACGGGATTCGCAGCTAGGTAAACACGTCATGGAGGAAAGGCACA
Source organism: Dipus sagitta (assembly GCA_036346955.1). Lineage (NCBI taxonomy): Eukaryota > Metazoa > Chordata > Mammalia > Rodentia > Dipodidae > Dipus > Dipus sagitta. The sequence goes on from CM070770.1 coordinate 18,944,858, forward strand.
ACTGGTTTAACTCCTGCAGATTTGGGGTGAGATTATTAAGAATGATCTGTATTTCGAAGATCCCCCTCCCATTCTGTGCTCCAGCATTTCATGGGACCCAAACAAAGTCCCGTTTTTCCAGATAGGACCAGACCAATCCAGAACTTATTTTGGAGACTTCCCCCAAGTCTAGAGGGAGGGGCCAGGAAGGTTATTATCTAAGACTGCTAAATACCCAGGACTCCAGGACTCTGCTGACTGTGACCAAGTGCAAATTTTTAAGTGTTGAGTTTTCAAAGGAGAGCTGCCAATGGGTGTTCTGTAAATCATTTGTGCCGGCAGACTGACCCCATTATGTCAGCTAATCCTGGAAATACAGGAGGTAAATTTAAATCTTCAAGCATGAAGCACTTAATCAATATTCTAAATGTTTTTCTTGCAATTTATGCTTGCAGAGCAATGGGGTGCTTTGGCGTCCCGTTAATCTTCCACTGGAGAAGAGACATTTGTGAGGGAGGCTGGGGTCGTGGGGTTTTGCGAGAGGTGCCAGGTGGGAAAGCAGCCCTAGGGTGAAGAGGGCTACAGGGATTCATTTCTGCCCTGGGTGGTGGGGGAGCAGGAAGTCAGACTGCTGTGCTTACTCTGCCCTTCCCGGGGAGCTGGCCCCAGGCTCTTCTCTGGCCTTCCTTTTAGCTGGTGCTGGACAGACTGGGAGTTAGTTTGCTAGGATGAGTCATAACTGTGGGCTTAGCAGACTTGAGTAAGAGTGCTGGCTTGCTTCCTATTGTTGGGACTTGGAGCATGTTCCTTACCCTCTCTGAATTTCTGCTGCAAACACTGTCATTTTTTAAAAATATTTTATTTTTATTTGTTTGAGAGAGAGAGAGAGAAAGAGGCAAAGAGAGGGAGTGGGGGAGGGAGAGAATGGGCACACCAGGGCCTCCAGTGGCTGCAAATGAACTCCAAATGCATGCACCTCTTTGTGCATCTGTCTTACATGGGTCCTGGGGAATAGAACCTGGGTCCTTAGGCTTTGCAGGCAAGCTCCTTAACTGCCAAGCCATCTCTCCAGCCCAATGCCATCATGTTTTAAGCTTCTTGTGTGGATTAAAGAGCAGCATATGCACGCACAGGGGCCAGCCACCTCCTTGATACTTGGGAAGTGGCTTCACTCTTATCCTGGTGGGTGCAGTTCCTTGGGAATACAGATTGGCTTTGGACTACTTATGCTGCAAACAAGAGGCTGTTTCAAACATAGGGAGAAAGAAAGATGCAGCTCTTTAGATTTTTGCTTTTTTAACTTGTAAGAAGTGTTTTAACCATATGTCATCTTGCCCATTGTAAGATGTCATTATGGAAAATCTGGCAGAAGGCCAGGAAGGGGTTCAATGTTCTTTGGAATCCAGGCCAAGAAGGAAGGGAAACCCAAGGCAGGGAGAGAGGCCCAGGTCCTGAGGGATCAGAACTGCTCTGGATTCCAGCTTGGTGCCCAAAGGCATCTCTTGAGAGCTCTGTGCTGACTGTTCTTTGGAGCCACCATTAGGATCACATCCCATCCAGCCTGGTATTGGGAATGGGCCTGTCTACTAGGGTCCTGGTTGTGACTCTAACCATTGATGACACTGGGAACAGGTAACACAGTTGTTAGCAAGAAACTGTCTTAGTTGCAGGAAAGGTGGTGTCAGAGAGCAAGCGCTTCCTGTTCGTCACAAAAGCCAAAGACTTGCAGGCTTTCCCGCGTCACTCTTTTCTATTAAAATCGCATCTCGGCCTGGGGAGCTGGCTTAGCAGTGAAGAGACCTTACCACTTAAGCATGAGGGCCTCTGGGCTCCAGAACCCACACCAAAGGCTGGGCATGGCTATGCACATCTGTAACCTCAGTTCATTGTGGGGGGGCATGCAGAAACTGGAAAATCACCTCCTGACCGGTGGTAGCTATGGGTGGAGGGAGAGAGCCCTTCTCAAGGCGATAAGTAGTTAAGTGATAGAGAAGTGCACCTGAAGTTCTTCTTTGGGCCTCCTCATGTATTTATATGTATGGTGTGTGCATCTGAACACACACACACACACACACACACACACATACACATACTCCACACCTGCACACACATGCTTCAAAGAAACCTTCCTGTCAAGTTGTTGATAGCATATGTGAAAGCATAGGTTCAGTGTGCTAGTTCTCTACTGATGTCAGCATATAAATATTGAAATTAAAACAATAAACTTTTATATGTCACTTTAAAAATATCATATACCTAAAGTGGTCCCCCAAAACTCACTTGGAGACACATTAGGAGCAAAGGAATTCCAGATTAGCTTCTAAAATATTTGCCTGGATGACTTGCTTCACTCTAGCTCCGCCCTCCCCCCCCCCAGCCTTTTGCACTGCATATATAGCACTTCCATGAATAAAACTCGGGGGTAGGGCTGGAGGGATGGCTTAGTGGTTAAGGTGTTTGCCTGCAAAGCCAAAGGACCCAGGTTCAATTCCTCAGGACCCATGTTAGCCAGATGCACAAGGGGGTGCACACGACTGGAGTCTGTTTACAGTGGCTGGAGGCCCTGGCATTCCCATTCTCTCTCTCTCTCTCTCTCTCTCTCTGTCTTTCTCTGTCAAAGAAATGAATAAATAAAAATAAAAATATTTTTAAAAATTCGGGGTAACCCTGCATGGTATTCTTCCCACTTTCAGATCAGAGAGGCACAGGGAACCCTGATCAGGAAAAGGAAGTTGTGGAATGGTGTCCCCTCCCTCATGTGTTTTCAGTGCCTATACCATATTACCTATATCAGAGGACTTTCACATTTCATTTCCAGCTAACATTATTCATCGCTACAGATTAAATCAGTCCCTAACTTCTTGTTGAACATCTGGCAGATTGAAGTGTCATACTTGTTCATAAACATAAAGAAAAGTAATGATGCCTATTCCGATGCCAACTGGTTTTCTGTAATACAGCTTAATCCCAGTAGATGTTGCCACCCAGAGCTAGTGTCCCATCAGCTGGCCTCCTGTTAGATGCCAGCTACGCTTTCAGAGCTCTTAGCCCACTTGCACTTCTGACCAGCTGGTTATGGAAACAGGTTTCTGAAGGGCACTCTAGGTTTTACTGGAATGAAAGAGGCAGCTTGATTGTGGAGGACACAACTCAGGACCAGCCAAAATAAAGATCTGCATAGGGCAAAGTACACGTGGGTCTTGATGGGGGGGCTGTCTGTGGGTCCTCTTTTCTCACGAAAGTAGAACATTGCACTCTCTTGACGCCTGGGTATATTTACTGGTCAAGAAGCTCCATGGCTAAATTTCGCTTTTGTTTTTGTTTTTCAAGGTAGGGTCTCACTCTAGCCCAGGCTGACCTGGAATTTACTATGTATTTTTATGGTGGCCTTGAACTCATAGCAATCCTCTACGTCCCCCTCCCGAGTTCTGGGATTAAAGGCATGTACCACCAGGCCCCGCTTAAAATTTTATTTTTGTTTGTTTATTTTCATTTATTTGAGAGCAACAGATAGAGAGAGAAAAAGGCAGATAGAGAGCGAGAGAGAGAATGGGCACACCAGGGCCTCCAGCCACTGCAAGCAAACTCCAGACGCATGCGCCCCCCTTGTGCATCTGGCTTACGTGGGTCCTGGGGAATCGAGCCTTAAACTGGGGTCCATAGGCCTCACAGGCAAGTGCTTAACTGCTAAGCCGTCTCTCCAGCCAACGGCTTTAAATTTTTTTTTAAGTATTATTTATTTATTTATTTGCAAGGGGAGAGAGAGAGAGAAAAGCAGGATGAATATGAATGGGCATGCCAGGGCCCCTAGCCACTGCAAACGAACTCCAGATACTTTCACTATTTTGCGCATCTGGCTTTACGTGGGTACTAGGGAATCAAACTTCGATCATTAGGCTTTGCAGGTAGGAGCCTTAACCACTGGCCATCTCTCCAGTCCAGTTTTTTTTTTTTTAGTTACCATTACATTATGTACGTGTGGTAACTGAATAACTGATCACCATGTGAGTGAGTAACTATTCATCCCTCTCCTCCACTCCCTAAAGGACAGGTTAGCCTGACCTTCCCAGGATCAAAGTCCCAACTTTGACCCATAGTTGATTTCACTAGTGACCAGACCCCATCCTGAGCCATCTCATCACCATTCACTTAGGTAAGATGCAAGGTGACAAAGACACTGTCACTCAAGAAATTCCAAGGACATATAGGTCATCTCTGAAGAACAAAGTCAGTCAAATTCTTTCTTACGCAATATTACCATATTAGATTGGTTGTTTTAAAAAGTCATTTTTGTTATGGTGAGATGCCACAGAAGTGCTTACCTCAGCACTTTCAAGCCATGAAAAAGTTGGCAAGTAACTGATCCTCTGTCTCAGTTTCCTCATCTGTAAGATGGGCACAGTTGGGGTAGGACGAGTCGTGTTCCTGCCTGGATGGCTTGCTAGGAACTTGCTCACTTCAGAGTGTGGACTGTGCAAGGTTTATTGGTTCTCAAAGGTTTTGGGAATTCTTAACCTCCTCTCGCCTCAATTCCAGTGAAGAGAAGCGCTCCCAGGGGCCAGGCAGGCTTGTGCAATGCTCTGAGCCCTCTTTCCTAGGGAGTTTCTGTGGCCTGCAGAGTTTTGCACTTGACGAGTAGGCTTACTATATAGCTAGGGAGCACGGAGACCCTGTCACTGTGGTGGCTTGGAAATTTGCAGCTTCAAGCCATGTGCTTCCCAGTGCACTGGTTCCCCTGGCCTTCTCTACTGAAGGTGGGCTGCACACCTCTTTTTTTTTCCAGCCTTGGAAATTTTTAACAAGGACTGGTCAGTCACACCATGGCTATGACTTGGTTAATTCGCTTGGGTCAGACTTATTCAGTGTTGGCTCCATTGCCATTTAGTCTGGATATTTGGTGGTTATGTGGCAGTGGATGGGGGATGGTCCTGAGCATTGTGGTAGAGCTAGCAGCAATCCAGTGGTGACATTTGGGACACCTGAATCACCTTCCCTACCCCCATTATAACCATCGAAAATGTGCCCAGGCCATAGCTAAGTATCCTCTGGAAAGTGAAATTGACCCTGCTGAGAAATCACTGCCCAATGGAAAGACTGCTTCAAAGTCTTCCTCCCAACTTTCCTCCAAGTGTGGCAAGGAGCCCGGGAGATGCCAAAATGGATGAGTGCATTGGACCAAACCTTCCCTGACAGTGTGAGCAAGAGTGATGCCAGGGGTCTGTGGTCCCTGCTGGTCCCAGTCCATGCGGGATGCCGGAACAAAACTCAATAGATGGGGAGGCTTAAGCAACCGAACTTTATTTCTCACAGTTCTATAGGCTGGGAAGTCCAAGAGTACACTTGGGTTCCTACTAAGCCCTTTTCTGAGATGTTGTGTGAAGAGCTGTGATGTAGAGCAGGAATCCCACGACAGGAGTCCTGTAGGGCTAGGTTTTCAAGATCTCATCAGTACAATCGCTTCCTAAAGTCCCTGCCTCCTAACGCTGTCACATTGGGAACTGCACTTACAGCACAGGAACTGGAAAGAGATGCCTCCCGTTCCTACCATGACTAGCATCCCACTTTGGGAAATTTGAATTACCTTGAGGCAGCACTCGCCTCTGTGTGGTGTCTGCATATACTACCATAGGCACATTGCCACGGGCACTTGAGCTATTGCTCACTGTGCAGGGCCATGGAGGAGTAAGTCTCCAGCTTCACACTGCCACTTTCTTCTGAATGCTTGTACCCACCCAGCACTCTGGATAAGCCCCTGAAGGAAGTGTCTTGAAGGAGACTTTCTCAACAGTGCCCAGTGGGCAAAGTGTTGATACCAGACCAGAGTGGGACTTTTTCTTTTTCTTTTTTTTTTTTTTGTTTTGTTTTGGTTTTTCGAGGTAGGGTCTCACTCTAGCCCAGGCTGACCTGGAATTCACTATGTAGTCTCAGGGCAGCCTTGAACTCATGGTGATCCTCTTACTTCTGCCTCCCAAGTACAGGGATTAAAGGCGTGTGCCACCACACCCGGCAGAGTGGGACTGTTTACACGTGGACTGGAAGATAAGGGGCTTCCGGAAGAAGTGAGAATGAGGGGGATCCCAAGGCTCAGACTTGTCAGCACTGTGTCCTTGGCACTGCCCGGTATACCTGACTGTGGCAACATGGTCTCTAAAGGCTTCTCGTTTAGGACCATAGTCTTGGAGTTGCCTGGCATATTGGTGGTTGGTACTTGGTTTCTTCTCTCTGTAAGGTTTCCATCACTTCTATGTAATGCAGTATATTTTCTAGTACCCATTCTTGATTTTATTTCATTTTTTAAAAATAAATATGCCGATCTCAGCTGTACCTAGCATTTCCTTTGCATAGTGATCACCTGCTCAGGGTGAGTTTACTTCCCTGATCTGGGGAAAAGGAGTTATACAGGCTCTTCTCTTACTAGAGGCACTGCTGAGGTGCATGGGCTCCCACCCTGGCTACTTCGTGGCTCCTCTGAGCACCTCGTGACAGAGCCCTGGGCCAGGCTGCCAAGTGGCCCCAGGGCACACATGCTAGGCCCAGCTACTCCCAGCATGGAAGCCACCAGCGGCCTCCCTGGATTTAATCTTCCCGGTTCCAGGTGCCAACAGATGAGCTCAGAGAGAAGTCACATCCCAGAATCCGCTCACATTAGCCCTGTGAGGAAAGAGGCTGTCGTAAAAACTCTTTTTGAAATAACTGCTCATAGAGGGTTTTCAAAGTCTTTCAGCCAAGAGAGTGCTTGAATGCAGAGCTCAGAATTGGGCAATACTCCGTTAAGGCTCCTGTTCAATACAGCACACTAAAATGTCTCTTCTATTGTGTATTCAAATCCAAATGGGAGTAGAAGCGGGCAGGGTGTATGTAACTGATACCAAAAAAAAAAAAAAAATGAATCTTAGGGGTCAGGCTTCATGATAGGTATAGATGCATGTCACCTACATCCTAAGTTGTATATGCTCAGTCACTGAACAGTTGGCATTTTGAAAAGTCTCACTTATGGGGAGACATTAAGGACAAAATTGCTGTCATCACAATCCTTTCCATAACCCCCGAGGTCCCACTAAGTGTCCCTCGTGCTGCCTTTAAACCCAGAGTCTCCGTGTTTATCAAAGGGACATGGGAACAGGCACCCGCTGTGGAGGGCAAGCTGCCCCAGGTGCCCGCAGACATCAGAGGCTGGGTCTGCCTCCACGCAGCGGCTGTTATCAGATCAGGGCCTCTGCAGACTTAGTTCAAGTAATGATTTCTTTGTGATTGGCATGTTTGCATTGTAGCAAACTTAGGTTCAACATATTGTTAGAATACATAATACTGTAATTTAAGATTTCTTTATCAGCAGTAAAGGGCTTTTTGTAATTCATTTAAAAGTTGTAATGGACTTGAGCATCTTCCGTATAGCTAATAATACAGCATTTTATAGCTGGCTGTAAAATTTCAGATTACAGTCTTAGCAATTGTGCGATTCTATTTTATAGTTTAATAATTGTTCAAATGAAGGAGAATATAAAGTTCCTAAAAACCAATTTAATGACTTAGAAAAATGGCTTTTATCAAAATCTATTGCACACCTTTAATGAACCCAGATGTCCCCTTTCTAACAAAGGGATCCATTTTTCTCAACCACAATGTCGTTAGATACCCTCTGAATTAAGCACACACAGTGTAGTTCTAAGTCACAATTTTTTCTCCTTTTTCTCCCTTTATCCCTAATCTCCTACAAATAGAATAAGCCTATTTGTCGAGCACAGGGTGAGGAGGGCCAGCCAGGCCAAAGAGCCTCAGCTGAGCAGGCAGTAAATTGCTTCTCCTTCAAGAAGTGTTTTCTTTTTACAAATGTCCCTTTGATCACACAGCCTCAACCCCTGTCCCCAAATCTCATAGAGACTCTTATTAACACCTCCAAATGATAACTGTTCACAATTCTGTGAGGTGAGTGGCCAAAAGAAAAAAAAAAAATAAGGGCTGTACATTATAAGTTAATTATGTGCTACTTTTAGGAGTAATAAGAGTATTAGCATATAAGGGACTATGTCATGTCCTTGGGGCTGCAGTTCATCTCACTGTATGTGGTGGCTATCATGAGTTGTCAGTTTGGCATGTAAATAATTCTCTGGCCATGTTTGTGAGGCATTTTCTATAGTAGATTAATTAAGTTGGGAGACCTACTTGAAATGTGCTCAGTACTATTCAATGGGCTGGGGCTGTAGGCTCCATAAAAAGAAGGAAGCTAGCTGATCACTGGTGTTCATCACAGTTTCCTGACTGGGGAATGGATGGGATCAGGATGGACTGCACCCTCAAATTGTGATCCAAAAGTAATCCTTCATCCTTAAGTTGATTTTGCCAAGTATTTGGTCACAGCAATGAGAAAAGTGATACACTGTATTTTTGGAATTTTCCAGGGCTATGTTGTTGGAAATTATTTTCAACAACAAAAGAGGTGGTCTTGTGGAATACACCATGGAGTAGCCAGTGCCAGGACCCTTGAGTACCATGTAACTTGGGGGCAGATCATCCCTGACTCAGATCCCTGTCTGTGTTTCCTAGAAATGGCACTAGCCAGAGGATGGCCTCCAAGGACAGGACTCTGTCCTCTCTGGAGTGCCTTCCAGGGGCCTGGGATACATGCCTCTGTGCCACTTGGTCGTATAATGGGGGCAGATGCTTGTGCGTCCTGCTTCTGTGTGCTCTGGAGAGTAGAGGCAGCGCCGCCATTCATTTCCTCCAACCTGAAATGCGCTTTAAGCTAATTTGACTTATGGAAAACACAGCCGAGGATTGGTAAGAAATCATCCAAACAGGGCAACTGGGAAATGTTTAGTTCTCCCAAGGTGCTTTAAGAAATGGCTGGTCGTGTCAGAATTATCCCAGGAGCCCAGGAGAAGATAGCTCAGGGGCCACACTTTGTGCTACAGTGACATTCAGGTCACATCAGAGATTAAGACAAAGAGTCCTTTGATCTCCTTGATCCTTGGATTTGCCATCTGTCCTCTGGGAATGGTGAGCACCATTGCCTAGCAGGGTTGGAATACTTAAATTTAAATCCTCCAGCCATGAGAAGTATTTTCTATACCAATTTTTATCTTCCTCAGTGGCCTGTGTTGGCCACAAGATAGGAGGAGCCAGTGTGGATGAAACCCCAAGAGACTTCTAGAAATGGACTTGGGCTTTACACAAGTGTGTTCTCTTGCAGAAGTAGGCCTTAGGTTGAACCAGCTGTCTATGGTCACCTATTTGTGATGTCTTTTCCATAGCATTTAAAAATATCTTTATTTATTTGCAAACAGAGAAATAGAGAGAAGAGAAACAGAGAGTCAGAGCTTTTTTTTTTTAAACCACTTATCTCAAAAAGAAAACAAAGGAAAGAAAAAGAAAGAAAGAAAAGAAAATGAAAACAGGGCTGGAGAGATGGCTCAGAGATCTAGGTGCTTGCAAAAACTAAAGGCCTGGGTTTGATTTCCCAGTAACAGCATGAAGCCAGATGCACAGAGTCCTGCATGCATCTGGAGTTCGTTTGTGGCAGCAAGAGGACCTGGTGCGCCCTTTCTCACTCTCTTTGCTTGCAAATAAATAATATATTTTGTTTTTAAAAATGAAAAGAATGTAAGGATGGGCATAGGAAGAGTAGTTGCTATCAGTGCATGTGGGAAAGAGCCATTGGCCACCTGTACCTGTGTTCCAGAGGGCAGTAAGGCCAGCCCATCAGAAGGATACTAATGACAGTAATTCAGCTTTGGACAATTGCTTAACCCAAATGCTGGGTAATAAACATGCTCAATAAAAACGAATAGAATGTCTGCCCCCTCTTGGCTATAAATATGCACTCTTGTTCTGGGTAACCTACAAGAATACCTCTGAGCACACTTAGATCACATGCTATAAATAAATCCAATTTCTTGTATTCCCTACTGACCTTTTATCCTCAGGACTTCTAACCAACCGTGCCTCCCAGAATAATGGGCTGGGCTGGGCTTGAACCATGGGACTCACTATGTGTAAGAAAATGGCTTTGGTTCTCTTGAGTGGAAAATCAGAGCTAAGGGCTTCCCTCCCCATTGCTTCTCTTATTTCAGAAGTGCTGAGACGATCCACATTATAGCCCATGATGTCTTAGAGGGTATGATACGATCCGGGCACTTACTCCCCAGGCTCTTAGGTTTGCAGAAACCGCATACTCTGGATTGAAGCTTGGGAAGCCCCCCTTTTCCTTTGTCCTTGCCTGAGCTAGCTGACCATGTCGATTGCAGGACCCCAGATTCATTGCTAGCTGTCCACAGAAAATGAAGAACTACTTCCGGGAGGGGATGTAAAAACTGTCTGGCGTAGATCCACTATGCATGGGTTTAGGGTCCTAAGAGATTGAGTTCAAATCTCTGCATCATTCCTAGCTGTAGAAACGAGTATGTTCCGAGCTGGAGGGATGGCTTAGTGGTTAAGGCGTTTGTCTGCAAAGCCAAAGGACCCAGGTTTGATTCCCCAGAACCCAGGTAAGCCAGATGCACAAGGGGGCACATGTATCTGGAGTTCATTTGCAGTGGTTGGAGGCCCTCTCTCTCTTCATCCCTCTTTCTCTGTCAAATAAATAAGTAAATAAAAATAAAATATTTTTAAACAGAAATGAGCAAGTTACAACTTCCCTGAGCCACTGTTTGTAACCTGTACAAAAGGGGAGTGCTTCCTTCAAAAGGGGGTGAAATGCAGAGGGGCTCATTCTGAGTGGAGGTTATGAGTGATAGGAATGTCACTGTTATCTTCAGTATAGTCCTGATTTTCCTGCATTTTCCAGTATATCTTTCTCTGCCTGCTAAATGCGCAAGCTAAAACAATGAAATTTCCTTTAACCTCTGCTCCCACAGCACCAAAATTTCCTTTACCGCCCCTCCTCCCCGCACCAAGAGAGCTTCGTCTTCTGAACCAGGGGGCGAACAAAGCGCTTGGCCATTTTGTCTCCAGGCAGTGGAGGTTTGTTTTATCAAACCCTGGTTACCACCGTAAGTCACAGAGCCATTATGGCCTGCACTCAGCTGCACATAAAAGCATGGGCGAATGAGAGGCTTGATAAATATTATCTGATGGTGATGAGGATGCATGTCTGATGAGAGAGCTCCGTGCACTTCTCATCAGGGACAACAATGAATCTTTTCTGTGGCTCCTACGCATTTGCATTTCCAAGTGCACATTTTTGAGAAAACAACTGTTCCATTTTAGGGCCGTCCCTCCTCCTTGCCCTCACACTATTGTTTCTAAGTGTTTGCTCTACAGAACAACCTCCTCCACCCACAACCTCCACCCCCAAAACCCAACGCCTTTCACACATTGTTTGGCATCATCTCATTGTTAATTGGGCATAATTTTCTCAACTACAGCTCATAATTGCTTCTTGTCTGAATATTTAACTTAATCAAGCAAGTTAACCATGAATGAAAACACACAGCTCTGTGATGTATTTTGCAACCTATCTTTGCCCCCGAAGTGGGGGAAAGAAAAGGAGACATACAGCGATCCTATGGAGTCATGAAAAGAGGAAGAAAGCAGGCTAGACACCCCGCTGAGCTTCATGCCAAGGACAGGCTGCCCGCTGCTCTCGCCAGCCTGCCAGTGTGTTCCATCTGAAGGGTGGGCTCAGGCTCTCTCTCGTGTGCAGTGAGACTGATGAAGAGGTCCCCAGGGATGGCTCAGCCAATGGAGGAGTGTGATGAGTCGCCCTGGATATATGTCTTTTTCACTGCATCTATTCTTAAATCCAGGGAATCCCAAAAGATCATGGCCTGCTTGTTCTCTGCAATAGCATGTTGATATATGCTAAATTAACCCAACCATGTCCCAATCTAAGACCGCCAAAGGCCAACGAAAGGCAAATACATTGTCTTTAACTTAGACCCTCAATTTAGAGGATCGCACTTGATTCTCATAACCACCATATGGTTTAGATGCTAGAGCAGCGGGCATTAGAATCATAGCTGATGGTTAAAAAGTCAGGTTAAGGGGCTCAGCAGTTAAGGTGTTTGCTTGCAAAGCCTAACCACCAGGGTCTAATATTCCAATACCCACGTTGAGCATGGCACAAAGTGGCCCATGCATCTGGAATTCATTTGTGGCAGCTAGAGGCCCTGGTGTGCTCTCTCTCTCTCTCTCCTCTTTGTCTTTCTCTGTTTGAAAATAAATTAATAAAAGTTTAAAGAAAAGAAAAGTCAGGCTCCTTCATAACCTTCCCAGCTTACGTTCCGTTCACCATCCTGCTTCAATCAAGGCAGCAGCCCGAGCAAATTCTAACTTATGACAAATGCTCTTTACTGGCCTTCACTTGACCAGCTCAGAAGCCAACCTGCCCATTCGGTAAACAAATCATTCACTAGGCCCATTGAGTGTCCTGAGCTGGCTGGCTAGAGAAACCCAACCCCTGACCTTTGCTCTTCCTTGGGGAGACACAGGCTTGTGCGGCAGAGTGTGTTTGTAGAACTTTGGTGCCCATTGTACTTCACACCTATCATTTACCTCAATGATACATGAATAAAATGGGAGGGGGGAAGCGCTATTATTTCAATAAGGACCAAGTTGAATACATTGGAAAAGGCCAATTTCCTTAAAAATGCTTTGGAGCTAGTTGTGGACAAGATGACTATTAAGGTCAGAGAAAAATTACAAAAAAAAAATCTGCAAAAGGATGGCACTGGGGTTCCTCTGTACGTGTGAAATAAATACTATTCCTGTTTCAAAGAAGCCAAAATTGGGAGCCGAGGGTGTAACTCAGTTGTCATGTGACTTACCTCACCTGCAGAAGGCCCTGAAATTTGCTCCCTAGAATCACAGAAACTGTCTGTGGTGGCACATACCTTATAAATTAATTAATTAGGACCATAAATAATCCAGAAGTGAGAATTGCAGGGCATGGTTCATAGGTGTTAGTTTATGCAAAACAAAAGCCCAGAGAACATTTTCTCAAAAGAAAACAAAATGGCAGTGGCTGGGTATTCAAAAATGAATAAATGAATGATATTATTATACTTAGGTCTTGAATCCGTTGGATGCACATGAGTAATTTTAAATGGGGCCTACCTTTTACTTAACTTCTCAGTTGACTACCCAGGGGCTCAGCCCTCAGTCTGGTCAAGGAAGAGGGTTTCTGTGGCAATAGTACAGTTCAGCTCTGATGTCCGGTGAGTGTCAGAACCCAAGACCTCCCAGGCTCCAGTATGTGCCTGTGTCGTCTTTAGAACTGTGACACCCCCAAACAGCTTCATTTCAGTCCACCACAGTGCATTAGAGGAGGCCTCATCCAAACACAGCCAAGCTCAGGTCCGAGCCAGGCTTCTTCCGGGTGAGGAAACACCTCCACATGCGTCGGCTGGCTTTCCCCACCCCATCTTATATGACCAGGCGTGGCTTTGCCCAGACTGACGAAATTTGGCTCCCTGGGCCTTCCTGAGCCCTGTGCCAAGTGAAGAATCTTTACAAGGCCTTCTTAGAGCTTCACATAATGAGAGACTCTGGCCAAAGTGCAGGCAACACAGAGGCGAAGTGTTTTGGGGAGGAGGAGGTAGAGGAGAGCAGCCCAGGCTCCATGGTGGAGCTGTCACATGGAACCTGGTCAGCCCCTTTGGGGAAGAGGGCTCCCAGCTCTTCCTGGCTCTCCTCCTGGCCCCTTATTTCCCCCTGGCAGAATTCGGTTTAGAGGAAATGGGTCCCTTCCCTGCTGAGCACAAGCTCCCAGAGACACACCCCCAGGCCCACGGGCACCGTGTGGGCCCCATTTATGTGTCCACTTGTTTTACACAGCCGACCTGACGGCGTGTTACCCAGACCAGGGGCTGCAAGTGCTTGTCACCAAGTGTGTAGAAAAGCAAATCACAAGGAAGGTGAGTTTCAAACTAGGCAGTGGCAGGGATTTAAGAAAAGCTGGCCAACTACTTGTGACCAGACCAGCGATAAAACCTCGGCAATGCTCCCAAAAGTCGGAAGCAAAATCTACAAAGTGCAGAAGATATCCAGAACACCACCAGGTGTAGCCCACTGCGACTTATCCTGGAGTCACCGGAAGGTGGCTTCTTCTGGTTTTGCCTTCTTTTTACGTGTGGAAGCTAATTTGGGCAGATTTCAACGAAGTACACAGTAGGCTTGTTATGTAACACATGCTAACCATATGAAGTGCATAATCAGTTGAGTATGTTGGAGTCAGATGAGACGTGCAAAATGCAACTTCTGAAGCAAAAAATCAGCCCTGTTATCCTTCAGGATTAGATACACAGCTTTTTTCCCATGTTCTGTCTCACAAGAGCACAACAGATTTGCACATTTAAATTGGGAAATGGCTTCAGATTCCGAACGTTTGTTTCCAGACTCCTTCAGAGAGAACTCAGGTCGTGTTTTTTTCCCCAGCAGAACTCCAATTTATGTTGCAGGAGAGGCTCATATGCTAATAAACTGGTATTGACAAGTGTGATAGATGCAGTAAAATACTTAGTGAGAGCAAAGTTGATTGCATTTTACAGTCTGTGTATTTCTCTGTTTATTGCTTGTATTCTGTCATTAAGCAAACAGGTTCCTAATATAGCAAATCTCTGTAATCAGTAAAGCGAGAGAGAAAAGAGCCGGAGGAGCGTCATTAATTATGACTATTTGGCCGCAGCCAGGACAGTGTGCTGCGATTGGAGTGGGCTGCTTTTAGTTTCTGGAGGTAGAGCAGACCGAGGGCTTTTCTCTTGCATGGAGGAGAACAGAGAAATGTTCCATGCCCTGCTGGCTGACAGCTGCCTAAAAACCCGAGATTAAACGCTGGCTTCTCTGCAGAAACGAAGCCCTGGGGCAGCAAAGGCTAGGCTCTGCATGGGCGTGCTTTTAAGTCTCCAATTCCATAAACAGAGTAAGCGTGCTGTTCACAAGCCTGACCTGTCCCCTAGGCCTGCAGAGCCTGCTGCGGGCAGAACCAGGTGGGGACCCCTATGCAAGCTATAAATTATATGTGCGCTCGTGTGTGATCTGCCCAGGAAAGCCACTGGCACCACAACTAGCTTTCCAAATGCTAATGGCTGGGGGAAAAGACAGTGAGGCCCCACTCTGACTCCAGGAATCAGAGGTTAACAGCATCTAATGCATTTATTAACCCTCTGGTGCCAGGGACTGGAAAGGTCTGGCTTGCCAATTACAGGACTCTGGAAATTCTATTATGTGACATGCCTGGACTTGTGGATTGCTACCAGGGACAATTTTGTAACAGCTACCGTGGGGACATGGCTTGTGGAGAGCCTCGAGAAGAAGTGTCCTTGGTTTTCTAGAATGTGAGGAAGGCCCCTGTGGGTACAGGTTTCCCCAGCATGTTTGTTGCTTTTTCCATTCTCAAGAACTGAACCACAACGCACTATGACTTGGTGGTGACACTTCCCCACTGCGGTGCCAGGATGCTTCCTTCAAACCATGTAGGTACTAACTGCTAGGAAACATGCCTTCATGAAAGAGAAGAAATAGTTCAGTTTTCCACATACTCTCATCATGGATCAAATTAACTATCCGAAGAGCAGGATATACCTTTGTTTTTTATTTTCTTGAACTTTATTTTGCCAGGCATGTGTATTTATATATGTGCATGATAAGTGGTGTATGCACATATATGTGCAGATGTGTGCATCCCATGCATGTGTGTGGAGAGGTCATAGAAAAAGTTCTGGTGTCCTCTTATCACTTACCCATAGTTATTTTTTTTTTTTTTGTCCTTGAGATGGGGTCTCTTCCTCAACCCAGAGCCGTTGTCTGTGAGCTCCAGAGATCCTTTGGTCAACTTGTGGACTGGGGTTATAGTCCACAAGTTGTGTGACCACACTCATGTGTTTTTTTTTTTTACATGGGTTCTGGGGAGTCAAACTTGACATTTTCTGGATTGAGAGGCACTCATGCTTCAGCTAAAGCTTAAGCACTGAGCCATGTCTCCAGCCCTCCTTTTCTTTAGCTTTCAAAAAGATTTACCACGGGCTGGAGGGAAGGCTTAGTGGTTAAGGCATTTGCCTGCAAAGCCAAAGGACCTAGGTTCGATTCCCTAGGACCCATGTTAGCCAGATGCACAAGAGGGTGCACATGTCTAGAGTTCGTTTCCAGTGGCGGAGGCCCTGGTACACCCACTCATTCTCATTCTCATTCCCATTCTCATTCCCATTCTCATTCTCATTCTCTCTCTCTCTCTCTCTCTCTCTCTCTCTGTGTGTGTGTGTGTGTGTCAAATGAATAAATAAATAAAAATTTAAAAATAAGATTTATCACATTTCAAAGCCATAGGCTCTGAGGTCCAGTGTCAGGGAGGCGTGGACTGGCTGAGCTGAGTCAGTCTTGCATGTCAGTCAGCAGCAGGGCGGGGTGGGGTGGGGGGAGGGGGGAGGCTGACAGGAGAGACCTCAGTTAGTGCACATCCATTGTCATGCCCTTGGTTTTACCAGTTGATAAATTTCATAATCTGGTGATGGAAGCTGTCCTAATTTCTGACTTACTCCTCTCAGAAGTTGTGAGGGATTTTTTTTTTTTTTTTTGTCTTTTTAGTTTTCTTGGAGCCATCCCAATTTTCAGCAAGGGAAACAAAACTCAAAACGTGGAGGTACTCTAACAATAGTTGAAGGGGGACACCCTGTAATTTTATCTATTTGCATTTATCACACCTGACTTGCAAGACAGTGATGGCTCGGTGATGTTTTCAAAAATATCCAGGATAAAAGCCTTTAAAATGTAGAAATAACAGGTTTCTCGGGTTTCTAAAGTGGGCTTTGCGACCCAGAGTTTTAAAAGTAGATTCTGGAGCTGCAGAGTAGGTTTCTGACTCTTAGTGGTCCCTGGGGGCTGGGGGGGGGGTCCTTGCTGCACAGGTCTACTGAGCACCACCCAGGCAGCAGACACATCCGTGAAGCCCAGCTCTGTCCCTCATACACTGCAATGACAAGGTGTCACGGATACATCCTTGGTAGCAGACCTTTCTGCAGGAAGCTGGTTAGTACTCTCTGGAATCCTGGCTCCAAAACCTGCCTTGGCCCATGGACAGCTAAGTGTGTGAGCGCCGGTGGCAGGCACGGTGGCCCCGAGGAAGGCTTGCTCTCAGCATCAGCGCAGTGCCGCTAGCTGCTGCACGTTCTCTTGTTCTCAGCAGTTCTTGGGCTCATACTCACCAGGACGGTCCTCCAGGCCAGAGGCTGGCCATCAGAGGTCCAAGGGATGCCACTTGATATAAAAAGAACCCAGAGACATCACAGACTTGGAACAGATTTAGACACATTTTTTTTCCCCCTGGGCCATTAAACAGTCGCTGTAACCATTCTGAGAGTTAGGGCATGAGCTGGCAATTTAGATCTGGTCATGTTGACCTGCTGGAAGGCTTCCAAATGCTTTACTTAGCGCGAAGGGCTCTGTGATGAGGGACAGAGATCTACCCATGCACGTGACGGCACCTGGTGAGATAGAGGCCTGTTCTGGTCAGCTGCTGGAAGCCCCATCACAGTCATCTCACCGTTGCTGCTACAGGTACCTGCAGTGACAGGGATGCAGCTGAGTGTCACAGTTTGTATATACACTGAGCCAAGCACCACAGGTGCTAATCCTACAGAACAGACGAGGCACCACCCTGACAACTCTCGGAGGTTACTATGGTCCACTGAGGGGCCTTTTAGCTGTGGCCACAGACAGAAACAACTTGAGGTCACACTGGATTGCAGTCTAAAGATCCTGCTGGCTTCTCTGGATAATTTAGTGAGTTCATTAGTTTTGCAAAGGCCCTTAGCAGAATGTTTTTTTTCTTTTGTAGATTATGGCCTTAAAAAAAAAAAAGCAGCAGAATGGGATGGGATGTTTTAGGGCCATTTGGGTATCTAGTCACAAATCTAACCTCGAATGGAAATGGAACATGTAAAGCTCTATACATTACCCTCTGGAGGTAACAATGCAACGGATATGATGTGCTATTAATATAGATTAAAAGTAGGCTTTTGAGTGAAGTTCAATTCCGCTTCCAATTTCCCCTCTGATCTTCTTATACATAACATTTAGTGACCTTTGAAGAGCCCGGGGATGCTTCACAGTATCTTATTCTTAAAGCCTACTTTAAAGGTTTCGATTTCATATTCACAACTGGCATATGCAAATATAGGTAAAGATTATGATGCCTTCCAAATGGCATTATGGTCAACAAATTACTCCTCGGGTGAACATTCTGTCACTTCAGCATAGCACGTCTTCAGTGAATTGCAGGGGCTCACAGCATGCAGGCCCCCTGCCAGTACGGTGCCCCAGAGCTGAGCGCCTGGATCCTGTTGATTTGGGGGTGATGCTTCTCTACTGGGGCTCATCTTGTTGGTTGACACGCTTTCTGTGGGTGACATAGGGCTTCTGTTGCTGAAGGTCAGTGGGTGAGGCTGGAGTATTATGGGAGGAGTTCTTTGTGTGGATCTGAGGGAGGGCAGACACCGAGACAAATGCTGTGATGGGGAAGAGTGTATTTTCATCTGAGAGTTGAAGAGCCTTTCTGGCCCTATAAGCACATTGCTGGATAGCCTAGATAAGTCATTTCACTACTCTGGACTTACATTGTTTTAGTTTATAAAACAGTGCTGGACTGGGTGGGTAGTTTTCACAATATGTCCATTGTAATTGCTTGAGTGATAGGACCTGACTTTCCACTAAGTGCAATGGAATGCTGGTCCAGCCAAGGGGAAATAGCTGGCTGTAAGCCTTTGCAGCTCAGCCCTCTAACAACTACCCTGGAAGCAATTTTTGAATTGCTGGAATGAGGTTTGTAATGATTTATCCAGGCTACCCGTCTGAGAATCCCTGCCTTGTGCCTTAGTCTGAACCAGGTGATGGTTTTACTAGGTAGCAGGGAGCCCTAGGAGCCCAGGTACCAAAGGCTTTCTGTCCACCTCCCCATGCTCAGCATTGGGAAACAGTTGCAGCTCTGTAGCATTTGTGGACCAGAGTAGTAAATAAACAAATGAGCAGTCAGGGAAGTCCAGGAGACTGTAAATAATGCATGGGGATTTTTACTGCAACATACATGTCTAAGTAGAAACTACTTCCCTCAATTCATATCCAGAAAGATACATACATACATATATTATACATACACATACATACATAGGTATATATATATATATATATATATATATATATATATATATATATACAAATTACTTCATATTCTTCTTTAAGTGGCCCAGTCCTGGTTGTACTGTCCCCACAGTGGTTACTGGTGGCAGATAGCTACTGACCCTTGAAATATTCATGTCTGAACAGAGACATGACATGTCACAAGCATAGCAGATTTTGAAGACTTAGTATGAAATAAACATGCAAAGTATTACATTAATTTTTTTATATTGATTACATTTTGAAATGGTAATATAGTGGGTTAAATAAAATATATAATTAACTTGACCTGCTATCTCTTCATTAAGCAGCTACCTGAGTATTGTAAATTACAGATGGGGCTCATGGTCATGTTCTCGTATTTATCAGCTGGCCCTGCCCTAGACTGCTGATTAATGGGTTGGTCGTCAGTAATTACTCTTCCCCATTATGTTTGAGCTTTTTCCCCCTTTATCTCTCTCCAGGCACAGAAGCTGAAATCCAATGTGTCAGGCAGCACACACCTCTGTCTTTCTGATGTAAGTGGAATTTTCTTTTGGGTCTCCTCTGCCTTTATAGAGACATGGTGTTTGGGTCCTGGGTATCATATATAAGACTCACAGGTTCCAGGTCCATAAAATGTCTCAGCACCCTCTCTTTACCTGCCTTTGGAGCAAGGTGCAGAGTTCAGACTCAGTGCAGGGTCAGAACTAAATGTGGGACTGGGGTAAGCTGGCCTCCATACTAAGCTTGTTTTTTTTTTCCCGTGCTGGGAGGCTCTGTATGACCAGTCATGTGAAATCATCCAGCCCAGAGAAGGGGCACAGAAACGCTCATTTCTGGCTTCATGGCCCCTGCTTCTCCTCTGACCTCACAGAAAAATAGGGCTGGTCCCTAACTCTTCCCATGGACAGTGATGAGATGGCTAGTTTTGTTGGGTGTTGATTCTCCTCCATGTGTGGGGATGTGACATTACTCTACTGAGCATTATTGTACTGATTCATTATGGGGAAGGAGACCTGTGCTGACTCTGTCCCACACCCTGAGTTCTGGCTTGGAAATTTCCCACTGAAGAACTAGATTAGCTTCTAGCATGCTGGGCTTCCTCAGCTATGAAAGCTAGTGTTGGACTATCCAAGGATGCAGGAAAAGATCCCACTCATCTACTCCATGAACTGTAAGTTCTGAGATAGTTCTTTCTGCCCTCCTTGTCTGATGGAGAGGGACAGAAGCCCTCTTCAGCAAATGCTATCATGAAGGAGAAAGGTTCCATGCCACATAGCTGCTAGCTGTGGCAAGAGGGGAAAAACAAGGCAGGGATATCCACGCTTAAATACTCCCTACCAGAATGGATTTTAATAGTCCTTTGGGATGTACTAAAAACTCAGCATTGGCCAGCATTTGACCAAACAGATCTGAGTCTCACTAAAGTCCATATTTCTATCTCAAAAAACTCCAAAGTCAGAAAGCTGACATCTTAGTCATAACATCTTGGACAGCTTTGGTCAGGGGATCTGCCATTTGGGAGTGGGGAGGGAGAGGTGGGGGCAGGGGTGGTAAATGCACCCTGATGGCACAGGTCCGCACAGTAGATGATAATGAAAACATTCTTTCTTACAGCGCGATTACGAAAAGGATGGTCTCGCTGGTGCTTCCAGCCACATAACCACAAAATCAATGGCTGCTCCTCCCAGCTGCGGTCTGAGCCCACTGCTGGTTCTGGTGGTAACCACTCTGTCCACTCTATTATCTTTATTGTTGGCAGAAACATCGTAGCTGCATTCAGAAAAAAAAAAAAGCAAAACAAAAACAAAAAAAAAAATACGGACATGTAAAAAGGCAAAAACCAAGTAATCTGTTTCCTGTCCTCTTGTATATCTGAAAAAATAATCCAGTTTTAGGAGCTCAGTTGAGAAACAGTTTCATCCAAGTGGAACTTTTGTTTTGTCATGTTTTAAAGAGAGCTTCTTGTGATCCCAAGAGGCTTCAGTGGAAAACCACTGCAGAGTTACATTCCAAACTCAGAGGGCTTTGGGGCATGCTGTATTGTAAGGGGACAATTTGTAAATTGGACTATAAAGCAAGCTGAGACTATGTTTTTGATGTTCATGGTGATTTTAATGGCTTAAACTCTGGTCTTTCCTCACTAGAGAAGGAGACAGTATTTCTAATGGTTCTTCCACATCTCATGTAATTGCTTTGATATCTGACAACAAACACACCAGGAAACCTGACAAGAATGATACTGGTTTTTTGTTTGTTTGTTTGTTTTTTGCCACAAAGGAAAGGTTGTCATCAAGTCACCAAGAGTGGACTTTGTAGAAACAAGCTTGTACCGATGTTCGCCTTTCTATATATGTTTTTCACATCAATGTTTATGTACTATGAACGGCTCTGTGTTCTCTTACAACAAAAAGTACCCGTTACATCCAAATGTAGTACCCGTCTTTTAGTCCAATGAGAGGGGAATGGGTGTAGACCTCACAGTATCCTGGATCCTTGATGGAGATGGACCTTCTCCCAAGCCTTGCTTGTGTGAGAAGCCCTTAAACTAACAGGAGTAGAATATAAGAAAATGTCACTCTAATGTTCTTCACACTTATGAGGTTATACATAGACAGAAAATCTTACAACTCTGTGATTTCAACTATTGGCTTTCTATATTTTGAAAGTAACAATACTGCCTTCATTTTTTACTGATGGTTTAATACAAATACACGCAGCTTGTTTTCTTCTCCTAAGTAGTGTTAGCTCCGATATTAACTTCACGGATTCAGCTCTTCCGAAGCCGACCGCGAGGAGCCTTGTGCGCGTTAGCAGAGAGCTCTGCACCACGTGACTGCAGACAGGCAGCAGGCAGCAGAGTAGCCAGCCACCGTCTTTTACCATGTCCCGAAAAGCAAGCATGCACACCTGTGAGAAACACATGACTTCCTGTAAATATCCTGCAGTCGGATGGCACTTCGGGCAGTTGACAGAACCCCAGTACCTTGGATTTTTAAGTTCTCTGACAGAGATGGGCTGGCCTCTTTGTCAAAGCTGACCCCTGCCAGGGGCCAAGTTGTTTCCCTGAGGAGTGCTCATCCTGGGTGCGGTGTCTTGGGCACTGTTTAGAGCAGTTTTGTCTGAAGGTATCAGGCACCTGCTTGCCTCTCGTTCTATGCCTTTCAAGAAGGACTGTGACAGTATGAAAGGGAACAATGGTTTCGGAATCTAGTGGGTCGACGTCATGTATGGACAAGGGAGTTGGCTGACACAGATACTCAGAATGGGACCAGACTCTCATGATGTCACCCAGTTTCTTAGAGGTCCATCATGTCCTATTCCCCTTCCCACCTGAGCAGATCATAAATGCACATCTGAAGTCTAGTTTTGAGGGTTGGGCTCAGGCCCTGTAACAATTGCTTATTGGAAGCTGTGCTTCACCTAGATGAATGAAGAAGAGAGACTTCCCCCCCACACCTTGGGGTCTGGGAGCACGAGCTTGCTTCCTACCTGCAGGAGGCCAGAGGAGGAAGTCCTGGTTCACATTTCCTGCCAATCCCCTTTGCCTACTGAGTTTTGCCTTGGAATATTAATGTGATTGCTAAGGGAGGGGAAGAAACCTATGAAAGCTGAGAGATAGATCTAGCCTTTTAGCTGTTTTGGTGTTAGAAGTACATTTATATTCACATGTTAATAAACACCAATGTAAAATACTCAGCACCAAAATGTTTCAACTTCAGAATTTTTTTTTGAAGGGAACGCATCCAACATCCAACTGCATTTATCAGTGAAAAGTCCCATGAAGACTCTTACTTTGAATAAACACATTCAATGTGTCAAAACATTTGGAATGCCAGTCATCTATGTGAACATCTCTCTTACAGAGCATATTTTGTTTTAATTAAGGTATCTATGTGAGTCTACACTGGACTAATTGCATATGGGTCTGATTGGATGTGATCCACTGTAGAAAGCTATTGATTACCTCTGCAATACACTGCAGCCCTAATTAGCTTCAGATGGCCGCAGAGGAAATGGGAACCCGGCTAACAAGAGCCTTCAGCGAAGAAGAACTCACGGTCATGCGACGTGCAAGCGAAACTTTGGAAAGCTCTATCACCAACGAAGACCTCATTTCCTTTTCAGAGATGAAAGCATATTAGAGTTACCAAATCCTCAATATGAAAACAAGTTACTAATTGAATAAACAGTGGGAAGAGCCTTATATAAGGACAACATATTACAGAGATTATTATAAAACCAGGCCAACTCAGTAGCTTTGTTATTTGGTGTGATCTCAGCTTGACATGGTGCACTTGAAACACTCATTTATCCCTGGAACTGGGAAATGATGGCAACGTTTTACCCCATCTGACTTCTTCTTAGAACGCTTAAAAGCAAAAGTGATTCATTGTTTTCGGTCCTTAGGTCCCTACATTTCCATGTCTCCTATGTAGGAACTGCTTGCTGAGGTGAAGTGTCTTACAGGACGCATCTCGTCATAGTTGATTTTCCACCTCAGCACAGAAACTTACGTCCACCCAGAGCATGGCTCTTAAAGCAAGTCTGACCTTGCCCTACTTAGTTTAGATAGAGACAAAAGGCAGTAGTGCCACAGTGACTAGAAGCACATTCATTCCATTTTGATCTTGAATATCTTTGACCAGAATGTGTTTGAGTCTTCTTCATAGAGCACAGGAAGCAAAGAGTGTCCAACAGAGGAATAGAGAATGCTGAGTGAAGATTTATTTTTCCATATCTGATTTTCAGACCTCTAATAGACACTGAAACTTATATAGGTTATTTTTCATTAACATAGAAACTGTATCCAGAGTATAATTAGAGTGTGGTTTACATTTTATTTTTAAAGTAATTCTTTATCTTATAGTAAAAAAAAAATGTCTTAGAAGATACGTCTTCAAGTCCAACCAATACAGGACAAGGATCTTCCAGAGATGATGTGACTTTGATTTTGATCTGTACTGAGGCTGCCCCTGTCTGGCATACGCTCTGAGGATGGGCCAGTCTCAGCTGCATTCCATTGCCCATGTGCCTCCTTGTCTGTAAATCAGAGACTCCCAAACACCATAGCTGCTGAATTAGGAAAACAAGAGAGCAGAAGCATTTTTGAGTCCGTGTAGTGCTTGGGAAAAGAGATGTAAGAGCAGTGGGAGTTTCTATCATTAGCAATTTCTTTTCTTAGAATCCAGCCTAAATGCACTTCAGTTATTATTTACAAAATAGTAGCCTCAGAGGAACTGTCTTCAGAAAATAAGTTTTCATTCATGTAGTCAGACATGCATGCCTTATTTGAATCAATAAACTGTGGACCAGCAAAAGGCTGCTTAAATAAGTTCACATTTTCTAGTTCTCTTTGATTGTCTTTTCTTTTTAATCTCCTGGATTCATTCCCTTGCCATCTCTGCCATTTGTGCTTCTGCTCTTTGCTGAAGCAAATGAGACCATGGGAGACCCATCTTTTCGAGAAAGTCTCCAAACAGTGGCAACAGATGGGAATGAATTACCACTGGTCTGGGCACTGTGATAGCAGAAGGCCTATCTGCATGGAGCTTACAGAGTCTGGAGATATGAAGCAAAAGCAAGGTGCAAGAAGGGGCCACAGGCCATGGTCCAGTGGGTGATGCAGTCTGCAGACATCTGTCACTGACAGAAGAGGTGCCTTCTTCCAATAGAACAGCCGAGATCCTTGAGGTAGGGGGTTGCGGTTCCTTTACAGAAAGGATGCTATAGCTAGTATCTGGACGACTGAGGAAGGACTTTATAGAAATTCTAAAGTGAAACAACTAGCAATGTGGCTGGAAACCCTTAGGGGCTGCACTTCTTTCTTGTTAGGAATCTCATGCACACATCTGACACCTCTGGGCTTTGACACAGCTTTTCTTCTTATGGTGAGTTTAAGTCTGTGGTGTAGGATTCTCCATGACAACTGAACTGCATCTCTGAATGATATTTTCACGCTGCTGGCACAGGCTTAACTCTGTGGGGTTTGCCACTTTCTTTGCCCAAATCATAGTTGGTAGGGTGTTTTCATTTCTTGAAGAGAATTGTTTTAAGGTATAGGTGGTCCAGTTCCGTTTCTTGTTCATTTTCTAAGTTTTCGCTTCCCCCCTCTGTCTTTATTGCTTAAGTACTGCACAGGGTCCCTTCCCATGCAGTCTTTAGCCAATCACTCTAAATTTAGTGCTATCCAAATTTTGTGTGTGTGTGTGTGTGTATGTGTATGTGAGGAAAAAGATGTCTCTCTCAGAAGCCAGACAATCTAAAGATGATGCTAAGCCTCAAACCAAGAAATTTATCTTCCTACCTCTTCTGACTCTCTCTTCATTTTAGGTGCCCCCCCCCACACCTTGCTAATTCCTCACTGAGAATCCCTCTGTCACCTCCAAGGTTCTCTGATAGCTTCTACTCCCTTCTCGAGGCAGCTCAGAGTGGCTGTTCACCAGGACATGCCACCTGCATTTCTGATGGTTCTGAGCCCCAGCCCAGAGGGTGGGGAAGGTACACAAAGCCTATCCCAGTAAACTGCTTGCAGAGCACCACCGCCTGCTGATAATCATCAAGGCCTCAACCCCCCTATGGCCTGTCTCCAAACTCATTTGACCATTGTAGCTGCAACTTCAGCCATCTGCCTCTGGCAGGTGCCAGTATCAGCATCGTGTCCCACTGCCATGGGGAGTTTATTTCTGCTCAAGGACAGCTTCTACGACCAGCACCAGCATCAACAGGAGGTTTCTATGTCTTTATCAAAGTCTGGTCTTTCTTAACAGACTCCACCTTCATTTGGTAAAGAGTGCCAGAAACAGTGGTCAGGGACAGTCAGCCTCAGTCCTTAGCATTCTGCCTGCTCATCGCCTTCCTTAACAGAAAGTACAACCAACCCATTGTACATACTTAAATATGCCTAAGAAAGGGCTGGAGAAATGGCTTAGCAGTTAAGGTGCTTGCCTGCGAAGTCTAGGGACCCGAGTTTGACTCCCCAGTATCCACATACGCCAGATGCACAAAGTGGCACATATGTCCGGAGTTCATTTGCCGTGGCTGGAGGCCCTGTCACTCCCATTCTGTATCTGCCTCTCTCTCTCTGTGTCAAATACATAAATAAATAAAATACATTTTTAAAATGTCTAAAAACATTGTGGGGCACTAAAGGGCTTCACTGTGTCCCACAGTGGCAAGAACTAGTCACATAGTTGTGCTGACAATATGTCCTCTTGACACTGAGCTAGACCTGGGAGGAAAGGTCTAGGAGAGCATTCAGGTCATGACAACTTCCAATCTGCTCACTGTGCTCCCTGTCAAGAGATGAGACCCCCCACACACACACACACATTGTCCCCAGAGGAACTGCATGTGACAAGCTAGTTCCATCAGCTCCACCTCCTCCAGACCAGGTAGTCTGCAGGACATTTACCCCGCCTGAAACACAGGGTGCTGGCCGGAGAGCAGGACTACTCCTGCAGGCCTGGGTGTGACAGGCTGTCCGTCCATCAGTGCCCTGAGAAACAGGCCCAGTGGCTGTCAGTCGGCACATCTGTTAAACAGCGCTCTGGCTGAGTGGGTGACCATGGAGCCACAGCTTCCCCAGAGGGAGCTTGGGAAACCTGGGCTTCCTGAAAGCAGCTTCAGAGAAAGGCCCATCTTTTTCTCCTGCTCGGCACAGTCCTTCACTTTGACACCCTATCAATAGACCGTGAAGCTCTTTTTCTCAGACTTGATCTAAGAGTGACTTGGTCCCCACGAGTACATCAGCAAAACCAACTCACCTGTGAGGCAGAAGGCAAACCCACCACCCTCAGCCTGAGCCAGAAAGACCATCAAGGAAAGCCAGGCCTTATGTCCAGGCCTCAGATAGCAATGCTTGGCCACATTGGTTTGGGGCTATTACAGTGGTCAGGAACTGGCCATTGGACAGGTGGCAATGAGGGACGCCAAAGCTGTTTAGCTGAGGACAGCAAACAGCTGGACTCATTTTTAAGGTTTTTAAGGTAATTTACAAAATAAGACGATTATGACATCTTTGTAATGTATGTCATTGTCCTTTACTCATATCTACCCCTCCCATGATCCTCTCTTCATTCCCCATCTCACTGGTCCCCTTCATCAGGACTCATATAAATAACATAATGCTGAATGTGTATAAGGCTCCCTGATGCTCAATGGACGCCAAAGGTCAAATGGAGTGGGGTGAAGTGAAAGCACCAGTACATGCCTGGGTACAGAGACCAGGGACTTAGTAAAGATTGGTGGTCATCAGAGACTAGGCCAAGTGACTGTTGCAGGGACAGATGAAGGCACTCTGAGCCTCCTAGCATGTAAGACACCCTCCGTTTCTCCTCTCTCTTTCTCTCTCTGTCTGTCTCTCTCTCCTGTAGGGCGGTATGATCTAGCATTATCTTCCTGTTGTGAAGAGTAAGTTTGACCTGGAATTTGGCTTTTTACTGTTCACCTTTTAGCTGAAGGCATTTCTGAAATATGGAAGAAAGAAGGAAGGAAGGAAAATGGCAGCCATACGCTAAGCCACACATTGGCTATGGTCTGACTGTAATCAGGCACTTTCGCTGTGCTTGTCTGGATCCAGAAATAGCTGATGGTCCTCAGAGGGTTGAAGAAATGGCTTCAGAAACCTGAAATCCAGAGCCTTATAGTTCCTAATTATCTGTCTTTTCTCTTCTTTCCCTCACCCAGGGGAATAAGGAAATGCTGCTCATCACAGAGTTTGTTTGAAAGAGTTTCCCTGTCTTGTGTGCGTTGCCCCTTGATATTGAAATTATTTTCTTAGTTTAATCCAACTCCCGCTGAGAAGCTGTGTGAAATTTAGGATG
The DNA here is from genome assembly GCA_036346955.1 of Dipus sagitta. Taxonomy (NCBI): domain Eukaryota; kingdom Metazoa; phylum Chordata; class Mammalia; order Rodentia; family Dipodidae; genus Dipus; species Dipus sagitta. The sequence goes on from CM070770.1 coordinate 18,972,748, forward strand.
TGGGATTTTTCTCTTGTACTTTAGGATGGTGTTGTATTTTTTTTTTTTTTTTTTTTTTTACTCCTAACCCAAGGGTATGTCTTAGCTGTGATTCATTACAGGTTAGCAATACAAGTGGAGTAGGAGAAGGCTTCTGATTGGGGAATATTTTTAGAATTCTGTCCTGAGCAATGGGTCCAGACACCAGCCTCCTCACAGGCAGGGTGAGGGGAAAAGTGGGCTTTGTTGAGAAGCCTACAGCTAGGAGAGACAACTTTCCTTGGGCGTCCATGTGTGTTTCTGGAGCTGTCCACATGTAAAAGATGATGCATTTGTGTGTGTACTGTTCTCCCAAGGACAATGGTGTCTTTCTCACACAGCTTTCGGAACGATGGTTTCTTGCCAACACCCACGGAAGAGCAAGTGCACATAGAAGTACAAGTGTTGCTGCTTGGACTTTGGAAGTGGCTTTGTGATGTTTCAATTTCTGTTAGCCCCTTGCTCAAACCCTGCAGTGTATGTAGTCCCTTTGACCATCTCCACCCCAGATTATCCTAATAAACATTGTTTTCTTTTTTTAATAAAAATGGTTTCATTGGTTACTTTTCCCAACTCCCTGACAAAATACCCGACAGAAACAACTTAAGAGAGAACAAAGTTTGAGGTGGTACATTTTATCATGACAAGGAAAGGGGACATTCCTGGTGGCACAGCCTGTCCCTGGGTCTCCTCACATCTCCACAGACCAGGAAGGAGAGAGCTCAAACAAGAAATGGGACAAGTGCTATAAACCTCAAGGCCTGTTCTCCAGAGACCCATTTCCTCCAGCTAGGCCCCACTTTATAAAGATTCCATCACCCCCTGAAACAGCACCAGCAGCTATGGACCTCGTGTTCAAAACACATAAGCCTATGGGGACATGACACAAATATTGTATCTTATGCTATTATCATAATTTAGTGAAAATAAGATCTTGAAGTTTATAAAGCTATCAAGAAGCTCAGTGACAAGACATTGGGATTTCAGGGCAGCAAGTCATGAAGGACCCAAGGTAGGCTTTAGTTGTGGTTTCCCAATCTTGACACTACCAGCATGTGGGACCAGATGGTTATTTGTCGGGGAAGGATGGTCAGGTCCTGGACAATGTCAGTGTTTGCTGGCATCCCTACATAGCTTCTGTCTTCAGAATGTTTCTAGACAAGGCTGAGTGTCCCCTGGGTGGGGCACAATTACCCGTGGCTTCAAGACGCTCTTTCAGACCCTGTCTAATCTCTTCCTTATGAGCTCTAGGAGGAATCAGGTTTAGTGTAGAGGTCACATTTGCCATTTATTTTGTTCACTAAGTGCAATTTTATAATTATGATTGGGTTGGTAGGTTCTCTAGTTGCCATCATGTCTGTATTGAATGACTTGTATGGAGTTACAAATAGTATTTTCATAAAAGATAAGGATTTAGAATGGGGTCAGTTTTCTTATTTCTAGCATCTAGCTCCATTCCTGACCAGAAAAAAAAAATTACTTAAGGTCTTGTGAGACCAGTTTTCCTTCAGAATTAAGTTCATGGTGTCAGCTGCCCCAAACCCCACTCTCGCATGTCCCTGAGGAGGACTGTCTCTGGTATACTTGTCACTGTCAGTAAGGCAGTGAGTTAAAACACAAAACACGATAATTCTGTCACTATTGTTTACCTTGGGATTCAATTTGGAGTCGGAGGAAGAACAAGCCTGGGTGCTGGGTAAGTTGGGACCCTGCTATTTCACTTGGCTATCTACAGGGCAGGTACACACACACACACTGACAACTTCTATACTTACAGACAGCAAACCATGATATTTCCTTCTCCTCTCCCACTGTTCCCTTCACAACTCTGCTCTCCATCATAGCCCCTCCCTCTCTCCATTAGTCTCTCTTTTAATTTGATGTCATCATCTTTTTCTCCTATTATGAGGGTATTGTGTAAGTATTGCTAGGCATTGCAAGGTCATATCAAGGCCAATTTCTGTCTGGACAGTTGCACTGTAAGGAGTGGTACCCTTCCTTTGGCTCTTATATTCTTTCCACCACCTTTTCCACAATGGACCCTGAGCCTTGGAGGGTGTGATAGAGATGTTTCGGTGCTGGACACTCTTCCTCCATCCCTTTTTCTCAGCACTGTGTTGCCTTTTGGGTCATCCCAGTGGTCATCTCCATCTGAAAAGAGAAGCTTCTCTAACCAGAAGTGAGAGTAGCATTAATATATGAATATGAACATTAAGTGTAGTGCTTTCAGGGCAATTTGGTGAGAGTAATATATGCATTTATCCAGACAAGAGGAGGCTTTATACCTCTAAGGCTCATGATCTCCCTTGCCACAGGCTTTTGACTAGGTTTTCAGTACCAGACATGTATTTCTTCCCACAGAGTGGGCCTTCAGTCCAATCAGAGAGCAGTTGGTTTCTCCCAGAGTAGACATACCACTATTGCACTCGTTCGGTCATTTGGCCTGTCTGGCCAAACTTAAGGCTTCCAGTGTCCACTATTTTCACTGCTTATGACTTCTATCTCCCATAGGGCTGTATACAGTGTAGCTTTTTCCAGCTTTCAGTTGGCTGGTTCACAGGGAGAAGGTTTTCTGCTCAGCACCATCTTGATTTCTCAGTGAATTTGCTGCTCTGGCATGTGAAATCTTCAGCAATAGGGTCTTACCATCTGTTTCTCAAGGGAAACCAAGGCCTTTGGCAATGGCCTATAATATTTTGGAGGCAACAGGGACCTCCCTGGCCAACTACTCACTGGAAGGCATCCCATCCCTGGCACTGAAAATTTTATAGTAACAATCTATGGCTTCTGGATGTACCATTATTAAAGAAAATAGGTTTTCATATGTCTTATTCAGAATGTCTTGAATTTTGACTGACATCTGCCCCCCCCCCCCGACTCAATCTCTTCCTGTGGCCTCGCTTAGGCCATTCCCCTTCCTGTAATCTGTTCTTCTACTTATATATATACAGTACCATCCTCTAAAGTCCTTTTGTTGATTTTCCTCTAGTGATTTTTTTTTTTCAACCAACTGGCCTTTCTTCCTGCCTTGTGACCTGGTACTGCTTTCAAATGGCCAAGAATGACTTTGGTCAGACTTCTCAGAATTCTCCAGGTGGTTTGGATTGAACATTTATGAGCATTTGGACCTGGGCCTGGGTTTTAAAGTGCAATAAAAGCTCAGGTCCCTGCAACTCACAGGACTCTGGGCTTCTTGGGGGAAAAGTTCCCAAGTTCATTCACAGAGAAATAAATCCCCAAGGGTCAGGATCAGAACATGTGTGGCTGAACCATAGGGGTGTGGGCAATGGAGGCTATCCCAGAACATTCAAGCAGAAAGGAGGGAGCAGTTAAAGCCTGGATCTGGGGACTTGAGGCTCTTTCACTTGTGCCACAGGTTCACATTCTAGTCATCTGATGCATCCAAGTCCCCAAGATACTGGTGATAGAAATTTTAAGAACCAGAACAAGAAATGTCTAATAAAATCCTGAGAGAAATGCCTGGGAAGTGAATAAAAACTGTGGCAGAAACAAACAAAACAAACAAAAAGATACAAGGCTGCCTGTGTCTGGTGACATAAATAAAGCATAAATAAAAACACAGGGCTGTGGAAGATATGAGCGGGAGCAGCCATAAAAGTCCCCTAAGCCGGGTGTGGTGGCGCACGCCTTTAATCCCAGCACGCGGGAGGTGGAGGTAGGAGGATCACCGTGAGTTTGAGGCCACCCTGAGACTACATAGTGAATTCCAGGTCGGCCTGAGCCAGAGTGAGACCCTACCTCAAAAAACCAGAAAACCAAAAAGCAAACAAATAAAAACGTCGCATAAACTGGCAGTACAAGCTGCACTGAGGGGCTTCAGCCTCACCAAGATTTCCCCCTGTGGTTGGCAAGGGAGGGAGTCACCCCCCACATTATAAAGATGTGGCGAGGGCTGGGGAGATGGCTCAGAGGTTAGGTTTACTTCCTGTGAAAGTATGAGAGCCTCAGGGGGCCTGAGGGGGCCTGAGACTGGCCCAAGTTATGTGGGCCAGATCCCACGTAAACGGCTGGGCCTGGCCATGTATATCTGTAACCCTAGTTTTGTGGGTAGCAGAGACTGAAGAATCGCTGGGGCTCCTGGACCTGAGAGGGGGTATCAAGGAAAAACAGGTGAGTGGGCAATGGAGGGGGACACCTGACAGTCTCCTCTGGTTTCTACAGGTGCATGTACACCCACGTACCATTCACATTCAAAAAAATAAAAAAAAAAAACCCAAAAATCAAAAGATAAGGCACTTAGCCTGAGAATACTCTGGGTGGAGATGTATATAGGCTCGTTGTTTTAAGAACTGTCTTAATTTAAGATTCACATGCTCTTAGGTTACAAGGCCACTGAAAGAAAATTGACCTGTGTTCTTACCAGTGGGTCATGAACCATGTACAAGTCCTTCAATCACAGGGTAATTGGTGATAAAGTGACCTGAATGGCCATCCACAGTGAAGTGACCCAAGACCATAGCGTGTTTAAGGGAAGATATTGCCATGGAATTATTTTAAAAGGTAGACATCCATACATTGACTGAAAGTGAATGAACATTTCTATTGTGTGTTCTGTGACAAGAGACGATAGGGGACAATGGAAACTATGGTCCTGTTTGTAAACAGTTTGCCGTGAGATGATGATTGATAGGTAGATAAATAGATGGATGATAGAATAGGGGAATGATAGATGATAGCTAATAAATACAGATGGAGGATAGTTGTTAAACAACTGAATGGGACCTAGAAGGAAGATATGATTAGATGGGTAACAAATGATAGATATTAATACATGAATAGGCTTTGATAGATAACATAAATAGAGATAGAAGATAGGTCATACACGTGTGATATCCAGATGATAAAATAGTTTTTTTTTTTTATTTTGAGGTAGGGTCTAACTGTAATACTGACTGACCTAGAACTTACCCTGTAGCCAGACTAGCCTCAAACTCATGGCTATGATCCTCCTAACCTCAGCCTCCTGAGTGCTGGATTAAAGGTGTGCACCACCATGCCTGAATGATAAATAGATAAATGTTAATAGATAAATAGATGACACTGGATAGACGAATACTCCCTAGATAAACAGTTTTTGCCGTGCCCTTATAATATTTGACCGCTTGTGTTTTGGAGAATAAAAAGCAGAGAGGAAGGACCAAACTGCCCCTACCACTTCTGGAACGAGCTCAGCTTCTGAGCCATGCTTTCTGGAAAGGAGAGGTGACACTGCTCTGCCTCAGAGCTCTTACTGGGCTAAAGTTCCTTGCTGCAGCTGGGAAAGCCCCGCACAGCCCAGGAAGCAGCCAGAAGCTGCCCTACAGCACCTTCTAGAAGATTAATTGCCTCAATTTGGGGAAGAGGCACCTTCCAGCTCCTGCTGTGCCCTATGTGCATGGGAGAGTTTGAAAATAATCCTTCATCCCGGGGGAAGGCGATTCGGTGAGTCATCTTCAGGCAGGGCCTTGCCAACCCAAGGGAGGAGGTTGGGTCAGCTCTGACAGGGACTAGCCTGCCCTGAAAGTATCCCGAGAGGCTTCTGAGAATAGCAGCCATTGGCTATTGGATATTCACCATGTGCCAAGCCCAGGATGGAATAAAGCTATACACACATGATCTGACTCAACCAACCAGTTTTTTTTTTTTTTTTTTTTTTCCAATTAAGAGGTCTGAGGCTCAGAGAAGATGTGCAAGTGCAAAGCCGCACAGCCTGGGTGGGATGTGAAGTCTCTGAATGGCAGTGCCAGTTTAAGCTGTGCTGCTCTTGTTCTTAGACCCTGTGGGGAGAGTCTCCTGACTGCTGAGCAGAAAAGATCGCAGGAGCACCCCACACACTCGCATTTTCGCTGTTTTTCCTTCCGCCCACTCTCAAGTTGGTATATTGTGGCAGGAGCTTGTCTTCAAAAGAAAATTAGATTACCTCCCTCGCCCTGAGGAAAAGAACAGCAGATTAAAAAAGAAATATGACAAGCCAGTCAAGTGCCAGGACTGCTCCCCCGGGAGCCACACTTCCATTTCAGTCCCTCATTCCAGACATGAAACCAATTAAAGCAGTTGCAACGTATGCAGTTAAACCAAGTGACAAAAGCCTGCCTAAGTGTTTTAAAGCACTACTTTATCCACGAACCATGCCCAGAGAAACATAGCTGACCCGTCATCCCATGACTTTGGCAGCACAAGACTCATCTCTAACTTTGTGGGGTACGTAGCTGATGTCCTGGGATACTCCTATAGCCATCCCCCACCTTCTTCTGTCCTTGATATCAGAGCAACACACAGGACAGATATGGCAGGCAGAGCTCGTATTCCTGACTCCTGCTATGGTGGCTGGCTTAGGAACATCTTTTATCCCACATCTTTGCCGGCACTAGCTTTGGATCTTTTCCACATCTGGACAGCTTGGGGTTGGGGAGAACATTGCTTCACCCTGAAAACTGCCACTGAACAGCTAATGCAGTTCCCTCTGCCATATTACCTCAGTACAGGGACATCTAAACTGTGCAGCCCAACATAGTGTTAGTGTTGCATTCTGTAACGAATTCCTAAGAGAAATCACCTTACGAAGAAAAAAGCTTTACTCAGTGTGTTTTGGAGGTCCATGATAGGTTACATCATGGCTTGGCACAGCTGTTTCAAACCTCATCTCCAGGGAGTAAAAGAGAGGAGGAGGAAGGGGCTGAGGTTGCCACAGTGCCTTCAAGGGCACACTTCCACTGGTGAGCTAAGACATCCCTTTAGGCTCTATCTCCTAAAGCTCCTCCCTCCTCCCCAGAGCACCATCCCAGATCAAACCTTTAACACCTGGGCCTTCAGGAGACAGGCAACATCTAAACTATTGCAATAGTGACAGGAAGTGGGTTTCATTCATAGATTTGCAGGGTTTCACTCTCTTGAGGAGCTTCAAAAACAATCATCTGAACTGACAAGAAGATGAAAACTGATGATAAGAAAATAATAGGTCACTAGCCGGGTGTGGTGGTGCATGCCTTTAATCCCAGCACTTGAGAGGCAGAGGTAGGAGAATCACCATGAGTTCAATGCTACCCTGAGACTACTGAGTGAATTCCAGGTCAGCCTGGGCTACAGTGAGACCCTACCTCAAAAATAAAAATAGGGCTGGAGAGATGGCTTAATGGTTAAGTGCTTGCCTGTGAAGCCTGAGGATCCAGGTTCAAGGCTTGGTTCTCCAGGACCCACATTAGCCAGATGCACAGGGGGGCACACGTGTCTGGAGTTTGGTTGCAGTGGCCGGAGGCCCTGGTGCATCCATTCTCTCTGTCTCTCTATCTGCCTCTTTCTCTGTCCGTTGCTTTCAAATAAATAAATAAAAATAAACAAAAAATTTGAAAAAAAATAGGTCACTGGAGCTGGGGAGATAGCTCAGTGCATAAAGTGCTTGCCACACAAGCATGGGGATCCAAGTTCAGGTCCCCAGCACAAACATGAAAGCCAAGTGTGGTGGTGTATGCCAGTAATCCCCACACTGGGGGTGCAGAGATGGGAGGATCCTCAGGGCTTGCTGGCTAGCTAATCTAGTAGAATCAGTGAGCTCTAGATTCAGCGAAAGAATCTGTCTCAAAGAAAATAAGGTAAAGGCTGGAGAGAGGGCTCAAGGATTAAAGATGGCTTGCTTGCAAAGCCTGATGGCCTAGGTTTGATTCCCCAGTACCCATATAGGCCAGATGCACAAAGTAGGGCATGCATCTGGAGTTCTTTTGCAGTGGCAGGAAGCCCTGGTACATCCATACTCACTCTCTTTTTGTCCACCTTTTTCTCTGTGCATCTCTCTCAAATAAATAAATATCTTTAAATTGATTAAAAAAATAAGGTGGAAAGCTGTTGAGCAAGATGTCCAACATCAAACCGTGACATCTACATGCACTTACATACACATATGCAAACACATATACAATCACACGCATTTTGTACACATCCAAAAAGAAAGAAGGGAAGGGAAGGTGGAAGGAAGGAAGAACAGAAATAAGGGAGGAAGGAATTGAAGAAGAGAAGGAAAGAAAAAAGAACAAGAAAGGTCAATGCTGTGATGAGCATCTGGAGCTTACCTTAGTTTGCTGGCTCTTCCAGTCTGCTGAAGAATCCTCGACCCTGGCACTCAGCCCTGGAGACCCCCCCATCAGAAGGGGAAAGGACCACTCTGACACAACTGGGCTATGTCCACTCTCCCAGTACACCTTGTCCTTAGAAGATTCGTGCCATGCTCAGACGATGTCTCTGTGATTGGGCAGTGCTTTGCAGTGTTCAGGGCACTTGCATACTCATACCCTTCTTGGCTTCTCCCACCAGCTGGTGGGATGCTAATTGATTATCGTCATTCTTTGGTTTCAGAGAGCCCCACAGGACTTTGTCTGGTCAGTGGCAAAGTGGTCCCTGCAGCCCACCATCTCCACTGCCGCCCCTCCCGCCGGGCACCATGACCTTTGTTGGTTTCCTCTCCTCCTTCAGCGGCATCTTCCACGTGGGAATCGCAAGCTGTCTGACCTACCACCCGCTTTTGCAGAGCACATCTACGTACTTGAATCTATTCACTTAATTTGTTTATTTTTAGTTATTTATTTGAGAGTGACAGAGAGAGAGAAAGAGGCAGATAGAGAGAGAATAGGGGCACCAGGGCCTCCAGCCACTGCCAGCTAACTCCAGATGCATGTGCCACCTTGTGCATCTGGCTTATGTGGGTTCTGGGGGAATCAAGCCTCGAACCAGGGTCTTTAGGCTTCACAGGCAAGCACTTAGTTGCTAAGCCATCTCTTCAGCCCTATTCACTTAACGTGTATGGAAACTTTCACAGAATATTAAGTGTCTTGAATAGTCCTAATGTAACCTAAGAGTCGGTCAACATCAGGTACATAGCATATGTCTGTTAGCAATGGCTCTGTGTGACAGCTGCTTGCTCACAAGCCTGGTGGATGGACAGACAGAACAGAGGGGTAGGGTTTTGGCTTCCTTACTGGGCGCTAAAATGATCCAAGGTTGCAAAGCAATGTGAGTGGGCAGGAGCAACTAGGGGGTACCAGTATCTCATCTTGGTGGGTCCACTGCCTCCATGTGCTGAGTAACAAGGAAAGCCCAATACCCAGCACCCTTATTCCTCATGAAAACCTACCACAGAGCCATCAGTGTCTCATTGCCTAGGTGCTATCTGTACCCCACAGGGCTGTCCACAGCCTCCAACAAGGAGTCCACTGCCTCTGGGTCTCTGGCTTCTGTCTGTTTCTACCTGGAGGCAGACTTTTCCCCCAGGGAGCCTTCTTCCATTGATTGTTTGCCTGAACAAAGACACCATACTGAATCTTTGTGGGGCCCCTTGAGTCAGGTGCTGCTGTATCAGTTTTTCTGGTGGCAAAGTAGATTTGAGTTAAGTAAGTTGTCAAAGTCCCCTGGGTGAGAAGGAACACTAGAATTTGAACCCACACAGCCCAGTTTAAGGGTGTGCATCACGACTTTGGTTATCCTGGCTTATAAACAGACTTCCTGCAAGTAACAAGTTGTATCATATACTCAACCACAGAGGGATTATATCCTTAGGGAAACTTCAGAAATTAAGCTGGTAATCTGTGGTCCCAAGATAGACCAGAGCATGTACTTTGATTATTTTTCTTCTTAGTTCAAGTTTGCTGAGAGAGAAACATTGTCCTTTGTGTCATCATTGCATTGGTGAGATTTTTTTTCCATTCATTCTTTATTAATTATGGACATACTTAGTATGGATACATCATGAGTTGGTACCATTCTTACCCTCATCCCTGCAGCTTCCTGACAGCCAGTGCCAGGGTAAAGGAGACAGAAGCTGAGGACACTCAACACCTACCAAAGCAGAGACTCAGAGGCTTCTAAGAGCTCATCACTGAAGTAGACTTCAAACTCACCCACCATGGCTCAGGGAACTTTGCGTAAGAGGGGGAGGAAAGATTTTCAGAGCCACAGGTTGAGAAATCGTGCCCAGAGGTGTTGCCTTCCCCAAGCAACTGACTGCTGCTCCCACAACACATAACCCACAACTCCATGGGGAATCCCTGCATCCCCATCGGTAATATTTTAATGAATTGTGACTCCAGGTTTGACTGTGGGACTTCACATACTGGATCCAGGGAGACTCACTCTGATCCTCTGCTCTCTTACTGTTGGCTGGTTCCCTCTGGAGAGCTCATTTGCTCCCAACTCCCTAACTGCTGCCTCCCACGTGGTCTCAGCCTCCAGTATTCCCAGCCTGATGTCACTACTTCTCCCTTCCTCCATGCACATCACCCAGCCTTCCCAGTAGACAGCAATGCCTGCTCTGTGCCAGGCATCTTTCCGGATACAGGGGTAGAGTCAAGAATAACAGATTTGCCTTCTCTCTGGGCTTGTATGGTAATGGGAGAAGCATTTATGCTTGTAAGCATGTAGGAAAATGTAACAATGACAAGTATTATTTGTCAAATGACAAGTGACACCTGTGAAATATGGATGATAATGGCACCCCAGCCTCCCTGGTGTTATCTGGGTGGTTATGAAGGTGACATGCGATGACACAGGAAAGGTGTCTTATGGTGTGGGTACCAAGATAAACACTGCCTAAATACACAGTGATTATTACTGTGAGGAGAGGGACACGGTGGGTGGTTTTCACTTAGGTGAGCAGAGAAAGTGTCGCCTGTGCTGGTTCCTGGTCTTCATCTATATACACTGATCCTTCTAACTCTACTGTCACCAAGTCACTCATGCCCCCAGCTCTGGCTCCAAGCCATCCTTCTTTCTCCTTCCAGTTCTATTCAAAGCATTCTGAGTTTGTCCTGTCGACTTCCCATATTCACCTGCTGCCGCCACGAACCCTTCTAGGAAGCCTTTGAAGCCACTCCAGTTTGTGATGAACCTTGCAATCGGGGGATCTCGTTGCTCATACAGCCCACATCACTCACTATAACTTCCCAAGTGCCCCAGGGTGGTGACTTTCCTTCAGTGAGTCCGAGTCTTTCCTCCTCAACAAGGCTGTGAATACTCCCTTGCCAGGAGAGGAGAGATTCCTCCATGTAAACCCAACACACAAACTCCAGACACAAAGTTGCTTGACCTGTTTGCGACTTGGTTTCTTCTGTTGTCAAATAATAAAATAATAAAATAATAAAAACAATAGAACCTTCCCTAGATGTTTCACGTACTAGGAATCTAAAGGAGCATCAACCCATGCTTGGGAGAACAGATGGGCATAGTTTTTCCCTCGGTCTTCCTTTCGGCTACTGCAGAATTATTTTTGAGGAGGAGTGCCTACCAGGGGATGTGGTCTTTGGAAAACCAGGAAGTATGAGTCCTGCCTGTGTGGAAGGTGATGGAAGTTGGTGCACTGCTCCCTCCATCCAGGCCTAGACAGATTCAGGTTCCTCGGGGGTAGGAGAAGGCCTTACTCCCACTACTGAATGAAGCCTATCAGGTATGCGTCAGCGACAAGCAAGCCAGTCTGTGATGTCCAATCGGACAACGGCTTCTTATAAATGAGATTAAGACCCTTCTAGGTTATGGAGCTTCCTAAACCCTTTTCCACTCATTTTATAGTCCTCAGAATCTGGCCAAGGGCTCATCAGCTAAAGGAGCTTGCTGCAAGCGTGAGAGACTGAGAAGACCTGAAACCACTAGAGTTTGAAAACACGGGTCCTGTGGGGAGCAGGGATTGGAGAATTGCTGAAAACCATAGCTCTTGCTTTCAGAGAGAGGTTCTGTCATAAGGGAAGGGGTGGGTGAGTGACAGAAGGACACTTGATGTTCTCCAATGGCCTGTGCATGAAGATGTATCCATATGCATATACCATACACACACACACACACACCCCCTACACATACCACCACTACCATCACACATAACATAAACATGCCAAAATAAAAAGATGGCCAAATCCTTCCTACCCTAGCCTAAGATCTTTTCTGACTGCTCCTCCCTCATAATGTTTACCAGCCGAATAAATGCCACTGTTGCAGCAATTGATAGGAAAAGAGCTATTTCCGTGTCTACTCACATCCTGTCACTTAATTGTCATTGTGTAGGAGTTCATTAGCGTTCCCTTAATCTGTTGAGAAGAGTTAAAAGGCTTTCAAATCCAGTCAAACTCAAAACAAGTTTATTTGCCTTTTATGACTGTTGAAACGATGTGCACTGTAAATAACCTTATGTTCAACACTTGGTGATATCAATTTCACTTGACTTCATGACTTAAGGTCAAATACATTAATCAAAGCCTCCATCATTAGTGCAGTTTCCTTTTCTATTAAGCGATTATGATCACTTACTATTAATGAGTCGTGAAGTTTTAATAAATTTTTTTGCTGGTGTGAAATTGCAAAACAGTAATTTTGACACATACTGTATGGATGGCTCGTTTCACAATGTAAATTTGACCTAATGTTGGTAAAAAAAAAAATAGCAAATAATTTATTAGTTGCCTGCATGGGACAAATGGAAGCCTTTAACATGAGAGTAAGTGAAGGGAAAGTGAAGAGGCTTGTTGCTATTTGTGAACTGTTGAACACTGTGACCTGAATCCACAGAAGAGCCTGCTCCCTGCAAAAGAAAATTTTGCATGAAAGTCAGTATTTCTGGCATGGGGCCACATGACTGACAGTGTGGGGCAGAAGGAGGCTTTTGAAATAAAACTGAATGTTTATGCAAATGGATTCATGGGAATGGCATCAAAATACCCTACCATCTCGAGGCTGGGGCATGTCCCAGGAGCCTGGGGCAGAACCAGAGTGGGGGAAGGCTTACAGCCATGTGTGAGCACGTGAGAATCCCAAGAGGCTTGTGTTAAAAGGAACATTACTGGGCCTTTTGGGAATATTAGCACAGTAGTTCTGAAATGGGGGGCTAAGTATCTAAGTTCACTCAGCATTATTCAAAAACAGGTGACCTCTAGCTCACGCTTTGAAAAAACAAAAAGGTGATTCAAGCCACAATTCTATAAAACTACATAGGAGTCAAAATTCTCACTGAGTAAACACTTGTTGACCAGGATCCATCTTAAACATTACAGATGGTAGAATTTTTAGATTAATAAATTCAGTAAGGGCAGTTTTAATGTATATCAATAACAAATAAAATTTAAGATTTCCTTAACAGTATTTTACATGCATCATTATATTTGACCTCACCTCAACCCTGAGTAACAGATTTTTTTTTTAAAAAGACATTTATTAAGGGAATGCTAAGAGTCGATTCTTTTAGTCAATGCCTTCTAAATATGTCAGGCAGCACCTGAACATGTCGAGGTAGGGGAAAAACACAACCAGAGAGTCATAGCGATTGTGATGTGCAGCAGAGATAGGAGCAGATAAAACAAAGTTAGGCAAGCCCTCCGGGAAGCAGTTCCACTCATGCAGGGCAGCAGTTTTTTAAGAGACTCCTCAGAGCCCTGGGGGCATGTTGGTACAGTCCAGGATCAATGCCGAGGTGAGTGGTTAGGTGGGGTTCCTTATGTGGGCATATTGGTATAGACCGCAGTCAAACAAGTGGGGGTTCCTTGTATTACTGCTCTCCTATTCCATACTTACACATCTTCTCATTTATGAATCAATTTTTGTATCATGCCATCATGTGATAAAATATATGAACATTACAGGCTCAGAATAAGCAAGGAAATGGGTATAAGTGAAAGTGAAGACTTAGAGATGATTCCAGAATTGGAACAAGTGGCAGTGGTAATATCAAATTGAGTGTTGAGCCTGGGATGTTTAACGAGCCAGCAAAGGATCTGGTGGGAAAGTTCATCTGGAGATGAAACAAGTTAAAAGTTGGGAGTATATGTGGGACAGAAATTTGATACTGATTTTGGAATCACTGAGAGCCAAATAAAACATTCTTCTAGAAAGCACTAACCTGCTAATTTCTGAATGGAACTAAGGAACTGTGCTAGAACTGCAAATACCTATCCTATATGTAGCTCAAGGAGGAGAACCCGTTATGGTTATTCCCACTAGGAAGAGAAGGCTCACTGATCCAGGCACTCCAGCAATATCTCAGCTCCCATTGCCAAGTACCCACCAGGCAGGTGCCAGGCATGAGCAAAGCACTTTGAACATTGTCTCATTGACCTCTCAGAATAGCCTATGATGAAGATACAGCTATGCTTCTATTTTAATTTATTTATTTGAGAGAAAGAATAAGATGGAGAGAGAGAGAATGAGAGAGAGGATGCTCCAGAGCCTCTTAGATACTGCAATCGAACTGCAGAAACATATGCCACGTTGTGCATCTGGCTTTACATGAGTATTTGGGAATTGAATCCAGGAAGTTAGGTTATGCAGTTAAGCACCTTAACCCTTGAACCATCTCTCCAGCCTCTCTGCTTCCACTTTACATGTGAGGCTAGCCAAGGTACACACTTCTACCTGATCAGTATACACTCCTAAGGGAGCGTGCTGAGACAGGAGATCCTCATCATTGCGTTCTTCCTTTCTACTCATGATGACGTAGACAGGACCCCAATTCATATCATGAATTAAACAAGAGGTAGAACATCCTTAGTTACATAGTGAAACCTGAACAGATGGGATCTGCCAATTATGCTAATTTACAGCCCAGATGGGCCATCTGATCATGTTTGAAAACTCACTGCAGTGTGAGGTTGCTTCTCCTGCAAAGAGACACCGGTTGTCTGAACAGAAGCACAAATGCAAAAGGTTCAAGAGTCACAGGTCCCATCCAGGATGACGAGATCGTAAGAGAAATGATGGGAAGTCTGGACGAAAATGGACAAAGGATTTCCTATTACATGCCCAGTACTTTGTTATACTGGATAACTTGCCTAAGAAAGGTTCCATACTCATTAAAACCAGTGTGTTGTGGCATGCATACAGAATATCCCTAGTGGCTCAAGTGTTAGGACACTTGGTTCCCACCTGGAGGTACTCTTTGGAAATGTGGTGGAACTTTTTCGAGGCAGAGCCTTGTTAGAGGATGTGGAGAACAGGCCTTTTTATAGCCTAACCCCATTTCCATTTCTCTCTCTACCTTCTGACTATGGATGTAGTCAATGTACACACACCTAATCAATATGCATTCCTAAGTGAACAAATTAGGATATGGGATTCCAACCACCATGTTCCAACACCTTTCTTCTCCACCATAAGGGAACATGTTTTCCCCACCATATTGGACCATATCCCTTAGAACTGTAAGCCGAAATAAACCCATTGCTTCTTGTCATGTACTTTACCATAGCAATAAGAGAGTTGTAGATGTTGATATGTCAGTGTGATGCTACAAGTCTTCCCAGAGTTTTGTGTCAAGGTTCTTATTAACAGTTCTCAGGGGCTGGAGAAGATATTTTAGTGGTTAAAGCCTTTTCCTGAAAAGCCAAAGGTCCCGGTTTGATTCCCCAGGACCCACGTAATCCAGATGCACAAGGTGGTGCATGCATCTGGAGTTCGTTTGCAGTGGCTGGAGACCCTGGCACACCTATTCTCTTTCTCTCTACCTCTTTCTTTCTATCTCTCTCTATATATATGTATTACTCAGATCTCACAGCCAGGACTACAGTATCCCTGCCCTTCTGATGCCTAAGGGTGGACACCAGCCTGGATTTGTCAAGATCAGTGTGAAAGCCTTATCACAGCTGGAGAATATTCCTCTCTGTCTTTGTTCTTCACAAATCAGGTCCTCTTCCTTATTCTTGACATGACTGATACCATCTGGCCTTCATCTCATCATGTTTGCCTTGATCATTCCCCATCCAGGAGGCCAAACTGGTAAGTAACTTGAAGTCAAGGTCATGGCAACATAGAAACAAGAATACTGAGGTGACAATTGGCATGTAGAACAGGGAAACATGTTTCCAAACAGGGAGAAGAGCAGAGATGGCTCACGGCCCAGATTCCCGATTGGGGCTCCCTGTGATAGGAGGGTTCTCCCTCTCTAACTGAGGTCATAGAAGAGTTTGGTTCAAGGCCATGGTAATCTACCATGTATACCACAGTGGCCATTGACTTACTCTAAGTAGTGATAAAAAAATGTTAGGAGCTGGTTTCTATCAAGCACTGAATTTATATACCACGTATTCTGTTAAGTGCTGCTAAGAGGGTCTCCTCTGACAGATGTACCCACAAGGGGCCAGTGAACTCACCTCTTAGGAGAAGACTGCACAGATCAACCCCATGGTCTCTGCTGGGCTGACCATTCCAGATGCTTCTTAGGAGTGGACAAGGTTGACATGATTCTCTCTGTTTTTCTAGACATTTTAAGTGTGTTCCATATTGGTCAATTAGCTTATACAATGGAAAGAACATCAAACTATTCCTTTAACATGTGCTTATTAACCTATCAGACATAATAAGAAAAAACACGAAAAGTAAAGCTCTGTCTAAGTGAAGGCCTGAGGATAGCAATGTCACTAATAGTAATCAAAACACCTGCTGGTTGTAATTTTGGCTCTGAAATAGCACTCTTGATGAAGAGAATCTGGGGTTCATTGGAGAAAGATTTAATTCTAGGACTGGGGACAAGAAGAGCCTGGAATATTTTGTTGGGACAAGCACGAGGGAAATACTTAAAGAATTATGACGCCATGTCAAATGAAAGAGCAACCACTGGGACCATAACTGAGAAATTTAGGTGCCAAAAGAATAAACCAGCTGGGTGTGATGGCATATACCTTTAATCACAGCACTTGGGATGCAGAGGTAGAAGGATCACTGTGAGTTCAAGGCCACCCTGAGACTACAGAGTGAATTCCAGGTGAGTCTGGGCTAGAGTGAGACCCTGCCTAAAAGAAATAATAATAATAAAAAGAATAAACCATGGGTCAATGTTGAGGGTAATTAGTGAATAAATTGAAAGCTTGATGAGGAATGGGGTATGTATACAGTATCAAAGAGTATCCCCATAAATTAATAATTAATTAAAAGGCAGAAGAAGGAGGGTAACTTTATAGTAGAAAAGCTTGACAGATATCTTAATCTAATGATTACAATTTGAATTAAAAACATACCACCTAGTCAGAGATTTTAGGAAGAGCTCTCATCACTCCTGTGACATTCTCTCTTAAGATGCAAAACAAGAATGCCCCATGCAACCCCAAACTGGATCTTTAGGCATAAAAGACATCATTGAGCATCTGGGGAGAAGGGTCAGTGGTTGAGAACACTTTTTCTGCAAGCACGAGGACTTGAACTCAATTCCTAGCGCCAGTATAAAAAGTGAGGGATAGCCACACATGCCCGTAACCTTAGTCCTGAGGAGGGCAGAGACGGGAAAATTGCTGGAGCTCATGGGTCAGCCAGTCTGACTAAAAAACAGCAGCTCCAGGTTCAGTGAGTGACTCTGTCTCAAGGAAATACACAGATAAGAAAAAAAGGTCACCTGATGCTCCCCTCTGGCTTCCACATGCATTTGAAAGGAAACACACATTTGCAGAGACATGTGCACCTCTCTCTCTCTCTCCCTCTCTCTCTCTCTCTGACACACACACATACACACACATGAACATACACACACATAAACACACACACACACACACACCCCAAACAAATAAACAGATGACATCACTGGCACTATTGACGACATTTTGTGAAGAATTACATGCCAGTTACACAGCAAAGCTAGCCTCACGTTTTTCTGTTTGTGTTTTTGCAATGTGGAAGAATGTTTTGTTGTGCAGGAAATGCACAAAAAGAACATCAGAGGGTGATGAGGTATATGTGTCAAAGGTCACTCTTCAAATGTCTTCAGGATTAAAGTGTGCATTTGCCAAACTTTTAAGAGGTTTCCTTACTGCTTTACAAAATGTTTAAAATCGCTGATGTAGCAGGATAGATGGGCTGTAGATTGAGGTGTCGAATGTAAAAGAGAAACATACTCTATTTTCACTCAGAGGTGACCCCAAGAACTGTTGCCGAGTTAAGATTTCCTTAGAGCATGCCTCCAAATAGCTCTCTTTGCAGACAGATAGGGCTTAGTACCTACAAGTTTTCCATCATTCAGTATACATATAATCATTTCATCTAAGGCCATTTTTAAAGGAAAAAAACTGAATCTTTTACCTCACCCCCCTCCCAAAAGAAAATAATGCCATTGGAGGGCACACAGAGTACAGAGCTGATGGCCTCACCCACTTGAGCTAGTTGCCAAAATTAATGCCAGGAGGACGTAATGAGGTGAGCTGCTGAAGTGCTTTATTAGCTATGAAGAATTATTAATGAGTTTTGATTCTAGCAGTAATTAAATACCAGGGCCAGTTGTTCAGAGATTAATTAGATGAGATCATCTGGATTGATTAATCCAGGTAAGTCCCAAGCATGGCCAATGTTCCAGAGTAAACAGTACTGTCATCATCATCAGGCTCATTATGATCATTATCGTGGTACGAGTAAACTATCTTCCTGGCCTATTTCTCCCTCCTTCATTGCAGGTGGGCACACTCCAAGCTCACTGGAAGGTGGCATGTAATCAACGAAGAACATGTTAAAAGGATGTGGGTGTGCCAGAAATTGTTTCCTCCATGCTGGAAATTAGGAACCGATCAGCCCAGCAAGCATTTGTGCTGAGATGGTGATGCACTCAGGGACATTTTGCAGCGCGGGACTCAATAACCAAGACGCTATATTAAGCTCACACATGTTGGCTTATAATTGGTTCCAGCCAGAGAGTCAAAGGCGAAGGAAAGGTCTGTGGAAATAGCAATCTGAAAGCGTTTCTAGTTTCTTTCTCCATCTGCAGCTTCGATAAGAAACTCAGACTAGGTATGTAGGCAGGATTCAAAACAGGTAGTTAGTTATAAGTGGCATACCCAGTGAATTGATTGGTTTGTAGCTAGGGAAGAAGGGGGAAAGGGAACTCGGTATCCATAGCCAGCAAAACAACAAACCAAATACCTCTACCACTTTTCCCACTCAAAGTAGCTAGCAATGCTGGCCCAACATCATGAAGGCACTTGAAAGAGTCTGGATGATCTGGCAAGGAAATAAAAACGCTAAGTTGAAAAATGAAGTGAAGATAGAAATTCAAGGAATAGGCATAAAATGGAACAGTTTTTGTCCTGGGGGAATTTGTAGAACCAAATACATTGAGCTTAGACTTTTGTAGGTTCACTCAGTCCCAGAGAAAAGTACAGGTGCACTAGAGAGGAGCGAGGCAAATCAGAGACCAGAACTAATAAAACCATATACCCACCATTTAGATTTCAGTGTGGAGTGAGTTATAAATAACTCCACAACCTCCTCATCACCAATGTAACTACCAAAATGTTCTACTCCTGCACCACAGAAAAGAATGGAAGAGGAAGGGTCCCTAGGAACTGATGCCAACACTAAGGTAAAACTCAACTTGCTGCCTGAATTCTTATGATGTGAAAACCTTTAGGCCAACAATTTAAGTGGTCCTTGATTAGTAGTGAACCCAGACATCTCCCGAGTGCTTACTTGAATCCTTGCCAAGAGCCAATGTTCATTACAACAATAAAGAATTGCCACGTACAAGCTCCAGAAAAAATGAGCAATTCTTGCTAAGCACACAGGAAATAAGGGACTTTAAGTGAAAATGGGCAAAAATAAAAATCTTCAACTCCAACTGCAAATCCTGAAATTATCACTGACAGGACATAAAAGTATAGAAATAAAAAATGAGCTTAAATACTGCCGAGACAAAGACATTACCAAGAACGATACAAAATTACTAAAAACGGATAGCTGAAGAGAGAAGTGTGAAGAAATGAGCTAAGCTGAAGTTTAGAGATAATACAGGGTTTGGATGTTGGTATTTGATGAACCACTAACAAATAGGAGTGTGAATAGAAAGGTTTAGCCTAGGTCTAAATCAATGGTTCTTGGCCAGATGCAATTTCACACTCCGTGGGACATTTGGCAGTCTGGAGAGATGTTTGGATGTCACCACGGGCAGGTGTGCTCAGTGTATGTTACTGGAGAGTGGATAGAGTTCACAGATGTGGTTAAGTGTGCTCTAATCACAGGACTGCCCTGCTCTATCGAGATTATGTCAATAGTGATGAAAGTGGAGAAACCATAATTCCCATGGACCAGAATTAAAGTATATTGGGAATGAGGAAAAAGTAATCTTTGAATAGGTTAAAGAAACCAATCGTCCCCTCTAAACTACATAAAAAGAAATATACACATGTAAATTTTTTCACTATTGTGCATGCATACACACATTTTAAAGAATATGGTTTGATGAAATTAAGAAATTTAATAAGATATTTAATGAGTGAATTCCAGTTCTATAATTAGCAGCAGTAACATGGTAGTTATGATGAACTCCCTAAAGCTGAACTAGTAAAAAATCTCTCAAATTATATTTCTCCCCATCAACAAACATGAAAGGAAAAATACCATAAAATCATAATCCCTCACTAATTCCCAGCAACTACCAACCTTCAGTACTATAAATTCCAAACTTACATATGCAGTGACCTTTCCTTGTGAGAGATACTCAAAATGAGGTTTTTTTTATGCCTTGTCAGATACATTTTTGGCAAAGTCCCACTTGAAAAATTATGTTCAATCTTCTTAAAATCATTTTATCAGCTCTTATCATAATTGCTGTATTTTCTTTTTTATTTTATATTCATTTTTATGGAGTGCCATGTAATTTTAAATGATACATACATTGTATGAAGTTTAAGTTAAATCAAGCTTATTTATATCCTTCAGCATTTATTATTTCTTTAGGGAAAACATTCTAAGTCTTTTCTTCTCTTAGAAATGTACAATACCGGGCGGAAGACGTGACTCAATAGTTAAAGGCACTTGTTTGTAAAGCCTAATGGCCTGAGTTCTATCCCCCAATATTCATGTAAGACATGCACAAAGTGGCATATGCATCTGGAGTTTGTTTGCAGTGGCTAGAGGCCCCGGTATGCTCATTCCCTCTCTCTCCTTGCAAATAAATATTTTTTAAGAAAGACATGCATAGCACAAAAAGTATGTGCAATGCAGTGTCATTAACTGTAGCCCCCAGTACCTTCCTCCTCCTCACTGTCACTTGGTGTACCTTCCCCATCTCTCATACCCCATTACATTTCAAGGCTCTGGTACCCACCATCCTACCTTCAATTTCTACTAGATTGACTCCTTAACTCATTAAAGGGAAAGAGTGAACACTTTAAAAGCCAGAGTCCATTAGGGTTCATTATACTGTTCTGTGTTCTTTGACATTTTCTAAATTAAGAAGTCAATTTTAAAAAAATAACCATCTAGAAGAAACAAAAAACCTGACCACTTAAAAAAACCTCTCAGCATAAAGAATGAAAACCGAGAGACGAGAACACCATTTCAGTGTGCTGAGAGAGAAATACCATCAACATAGGGTTGTGTACATGTTCAAATACATTGCAAGAACATGAAGGTTCCTTTCAGATAAACAAAATTAAAAATTTTCAACTGTCTACTTCCACTAAAAAAAGTCTTAACTATGAACTTGAGGCAGAAGGAAAGGAGTTTCACATGGAAGGGATAAGATGCAAGAAAGATTAGAGGATGTGTTCAAAATGAACATGACAATAAAACCCAAGGGTTAAATTCCAACCAAATTTTTACTTGAGGAAAGCTAGTGTTTGAAACACAACACCAGACAAGTGCATAATGCTTAATCTTTTCAAATACACATGAGACATTTCAAAATTTCAACACATGCTCAGCTAGAAACAGGATAAGAGACATCCCAGTTTCTGAGACAGTATCAGCTTACACCTTGTGCTAATATCCATCCAGTTTCACATCCCAGCCAAAGATCTTCCTGTTTGCATTCTGCATTACGTTTTTATTCTAACCATTGGCAAGTCTTAACAAATTCCAAATTACTATTATCATAAAGTATGTTCACTTCATAGTAGAATTAACTCAAAAATCAATAATTAGTGCTGCTAACTAGCGGGCCCTAACACAAGTAGGGGAGGCTATGTTAATCTAGATGCTGCTAAGCCTTTCATGATCCTTGCTCATAATGTGGTGGTTCTGTGCCAGGAAGGACAGGCCAAGAAGACCTAAGTATATTGACCTCCTTATCTACCTATCTATCTCAGCTCCTAATAGAAGGGGTTTTCATTCAGTAAAAGACACACTAGTGTCCCCAGCTCCAGCACCACGATTGTAGTTCAGTGACTTTGCTTGGTAGTTAATACAGACCATAAAAGATCCCAAGAGCTGGAGACATGGCTCAGTGGTTTAAAGGTGCTTGATTGCAAAACCTGCCAGCCAAGGGTTCAATTTCCAAGCACCTACAAAAAGCCTGATACAAAGCAGTCTATGCGTCTGTGATTCCCAGCACCAATGACAATGGGAACTGAAGCTGGGAGGCAGAGCCAGGAGAAGCCAATGCAAGCTGTAGTGTGTGTGAGTGTGTGCATGCGTGCACACACACATAAATAAATAAGTACAAATTAATATATATGCCTCCTCATCTCTTTCCAAATGGAACTGACTTCATTTTCAGGACAGTGTGGAGGAAGTCCTGCTAAAGGAACTTGTAAAACCAAGGCAAGGCTGTGGCAAGAGGTAACTAGGATGAAATTAGATTCCCTGGCAATTGTAGGATAAAGTGCTGAGAGACCCAGGAAGTGAAACAGCATGAACACACCACTAGGGCCAGAGGCCTAAAACACTTCAGAAAGTACTGCTTCAGAGGAAAGTACATTTGATTATTTAGTCTCTGTATAACATTATACTACTACTGCTTCCCACCCCAGGACAATGCTGGCATTTGGTGGAATCTAGAAGTTGGTTACAATGGGAAAAATTCAGTCAAAGACAGTTCAGATGACATTCGAATCAATGACTATCAACCCAGTGTGACTGGGGTGCACTTAGACTGAGTTTTCTAACAAACATCAGAGGCACATGCTGTGCAGGAAGGGAAGGAAAAACAGGAGAAATAGAGGGCTGGAGATATGGCTTAGTGCTTAAGGTGCTTGCCTGCAAAGCCTAATGACCCAGGTTTTATTCCCCAGTACCTACATAAAGCCAGATGCACAAAGTGGCACATGCATCTGGAGTTAATTTGCAATAGCCCATTCTATCCCTCTCTCTCCTTCTCCTTGCAAATAAATAATTAAAAATATTAACAAAAAGAAAAGAGAAATAATTACTAAAGCAATCCATCTGATTATTAATGAAATAAAATTAGTCATCTCCTCTTATCTACTGAGGTCATATGTTCTAAGGCCTGCAGTGGATAGATGAAATTGCAGAAAATATCAAACTCTATATATTCCATGATTTTCCTGTATCTATGATAAAGTTTAATAATATATGGGACACAGAAAGATTCAAAACAACAATTAATAATAGAATACTACAATTATAACACTGTATTATAATAACAGTTATGTGGATGTGGTATCTCTTAAAATATCATGTTATAGATCTTAGCAATGTCAGCATATTTTTTCTTCTTGCATTGAGAATTTTCACCTATTTACTTAAAATAAATATTTAGTGAATTTTTAATGACTCTTCTACTTGGGGAACAATAGTAAGTAAAATAACGGATAGTTTGAACAAAAGCTCTGGGATACTGTGACAATCAATATTACAATCAAAATCAATGGGGCTATGGAATCTGTAGAGAAAAAAGGAGAAAAATAAATAAAGCTTCAGAGAAAAGTGGGATATTATTAAGTTTAGTAGCATACAAGTGACCTCAACTAAGACACCAGAAGAATATAGGAAAAAGTAGAATAATTCAAACAAATACTGGTGGAGAAATTTTTGAAATTTAATGAAAAAACATTACCCCAGATATCCAAGAAGCTGTTTTCTCTAGGTATGATGAATGTTAAGAGGTTCATAGATATCCACAGATAAAATGTTAAAGTGTAAACAAAGAAAATTCCAGAAAGCAGAGAGGAAAATGACTCCTTATGCTGCAAAGGAACCTCAATAAGATTAACCGATGATGATCAACACAGACAATGGAGGTTAAAAGTCTGTGGAAGCTGAAACACTAAAGAAAAATGGCTGTCAACCAAAGATTTTTACATGTAGTAAAATTAGCTTACAAATGTTAGGCAAAAAAGGTATTCCTAGATCCAAAAAACTGAAATAACTCGTTGCTAGCACAACTGCCCTATAAGAAATGTTAATCTTAGTTTTTCAGGATAAAAGCACATGACCACATATGATAATCCACATGGAAAAAAATAAGAGTGTGTCAGTAAGTTCATATGTGATTTATAAAAATCAGTATAATTTCTACTTCTCCTTTCTTTTCTTGATCAGATTAAAACACATACTACAGTGTGCATATAGTAGTTGAAACCATAGCTTATAGAACTATAAAATATTTGACAACAGATTTTAAAAGGCAAGTATAGTAAAATCCACATTGCATTACAAAAATTACATTAGTCAAATTCAGAGGAACAGCCTTCCTAAATGAATGATGAACAGTTTTCTAGATATAGTTGGTCTTCTACATCCACAGAACATTTTGTATTTGTGGATTTAATCAACTTTAGATCAAAAATATTTTTCAAAGTATTGTTTCCATCACTGAACATGTAAATATTTTCTTGCCATTATTCCCTAAAACTATAGTGTGCCCATTATTTACATAACATTTATACCGAATTAGGCACTATAAGTAATTTAAAGATTATTTAAAACGTACGGAAGAATGTATATTTATGCACATATTCATTTTGTGTAAGTGTCTTGAGCATTGACAGATTCTGATATCTACAAAATACCCTGGAAACATTTCCCCATGGAACTGAAAGGTGACTATCACTATAAAAGACAGTATAATTGCATGTATTTTCTCCACTCTTCTCTTGACTGATTTAAAATGCTATTGTATGAAACAATATAAATGTAATTGTACTTCCAGGGTAATAACATGTAGAAACAAAAACATTCGACAATAATGCCTCTAAGAAGGAGGGAGGAGGGAAAAAAGCTGCGTTTGAGTAAAAATCGGACTCCAGTCAATCCTGCAGGAGCAGCCTTCCTGAGTGAATGACGAGCAGTCTTTCAGATAATGTGTACTTTAAGTGTGGTGGTTAGAAGTGATCTCTGAAGAAATGAGCAGTGATTACTGATGGATACTGCATCTCTTCTTGAGGTGATAAAATGCTCTACAAGTAACTGTGATAACAGCTACACAACCTCATGAATACGCTAAACTCATCAACTCGTGTGGCTTAAATGAGTGAATCATATAATATGTGAGCTATGTCTCCATGAAGCTGTTAAAAGTAAGGGTAGGGCTGGAGAGATGGCTTAGCGGTTAAGCACTTGTCTGTGAAGCCTAAGGACCCCGGTTCGAGGCTTGGTTCTCCAGCACCCACGTTAGCCAGATGCACAAGGGGGTGCACAAGTCTGGAGTTCGTTTGCAGTGGCTGGAAGCCCTGGAGCGCCCATTCTCTCTCTCTCTGTCTGTCTGTCTCTCTCTCTCTCTCAAATAAATAGATAAGAATGAACAAAATAAAAATAAAAAAGAATGACATACTTAAAAAAATACACTTTAAAAAAAAGTAAGGGTAAATTTAAAAAAATACATAGTAAAAGGAAAAGTCACCGAATGGAAGATATTTATTTATATTAGATGTAATTGAGATCATAGTACACAAAATATGAAAATAACATCCACAAATTGGTAATAAAAAGATAAGGATCCAACAGAAAACTATGGGGGAAAACTACCTTACCAACAGCCTATAAGCATGAGATGACCATCATTAATAATCAGAGAAATGCTCATTAAAACCCCAATGAAATTCTAGTACTCCCAACAGATAGGCAAATGTGTCCAACCCTGACAATACCACATCATAACTAGCATTCAGAACACACATCCAATGGAGGGAAGCTAATGCTTGGAAAAATAACTTGATATAATCTGGTAAAATTGAACATGTACATACACTGTGAACTAGCATTTCAACATCTATGAATCTACTTTAAGGCAATGCAATCCAAATTCAGTAGCCACTAGCAGCTAGTAACCATCGAGCCATTGAAATGTCATAGTATAAAATGCAATGTACTGTAGATATAAGTTATGCATTGGATTTCAAAGACCCCATACTGGGAAGAAGCTATTGTGAATATCTCATTAATAGATTTTTATATTGTCTACATGTTCAAACCATGATGTTTTGAACATACTGGGTTAGTAAAATGTTACTGACTTAATTCCATCTTTATACATTTTATGTGGCTATTAGAAAATTTAAAATTACATTTGTGACTCATTTGAGGCTCACTTTATGTTTATATTGGACAATGCTGCCCTAGAGAAACCTTGCACAGGTATATGCTGACAGATAAAACCACATTCATAGTAACATTGTTCACAGTCACAAAAGAAAACCACAGAAACATTAAAAAGTTGGGATAAACTGGGCGTGGTGGCGCACGCCTTTAATCCCAGCACTCGGGAGGCAGAGGTAGGAGGATCATCGTGAGTTTGAGGCCACCCTGAGACTCCATAGTGAATTCTAGGTCAGCCTGGGCTAGAGTGAGACCCTACCTCGAAAAACCAAAAAGCAAAAAAACAACAACAACAACAACAACAACAAAAAACTTGGGATAACCCAAACGAGTGAACAAGCATAGAAGTAGAGAAGTAATTTTAGCAGAATAGAACAATGGAATGCTT
The DNA here is from genome assembly GCA_036346955.1 of Dipus sagitta. Taxonomy (NCBI): domain Eukaryota; kingdom Metazoa; phylum Chordata; class Mammalia; order Rodentia; family Dipodidae; genus Dipus; species Dipus sagitta. Next base: position 18,999,356 of record CM070770.1, read on the forward strand.
ATACGGTGGAGACTACAAGAGAACCACAGTTCCATGCATCTGCATAGATGTATTTTATAAAAACATGCCAATTGAAAGAAGCAAGTCCCAATGTAAGACATGCACCTTGAGCCTATTGAGACCATTAATATGAAGGTTCAAAGTGAGCATAGGCTAGTGAAGTAAAGAGAATGGGCAATGTAAGCATGTAAATGGGGAAGGTGAGAGGTGTTAACAGACAGAGGAATGCGGCCACAGGTGAGGGTCTCAGCTGGATGGTAGCAGTTGGTGGCTTTCATGGTTTACTTTGTAAAGCTTCACACACGTTTCTATCTTCTTCTGAAAGTCTGATGTATTTCACGCTTTAAAGAAAATTTCTCCCGTTAAGAAATGCATAGCCTGGGCTGGAGGAGTTTAGCTGATGGCTCCTGTTAAGACATTTTCTCTCCATGAAGACTCCCACTATGACAGGGCCTAGCCAGGATGTAGCAATAGGTATTTAAGCACATAGAGTGATAGTTATTGTTATTTTTTGCATAATTTGTATAGGATAGTTCATGTAGACTTTTAAGTCAAATAAATTCCTAGAAATAGGCTTGTCATTTGAGAGTCAAACTAGTCACAGTATTGCAGTGAGAGTGAATTTTTATAATTCTGGGCTTTAAACCCAGGGCCTTGTGAATGCTAGGCAAGTGTTCTACCACTGAGCTACATCCCTAGTGCTAGAATGATCAGTTAAATGAGAAAAAAAACCCTGCATCTGGTTATTGTATGCTTGGTTTCAGAAATAAAAGTCTATCACTTGCTCTGCTGAAAAAAATACTCTGCTATATCCATCTATCCACCCACTTTCTCATCCATCCATCCATCCATCCATCCATCCAACCAACCAACCTAATACTTATTGAATAGGTACTGTGCTCATCGAGTTCTGGCCACAGGGAACACAGTGATGAACAAGACAGTCTTATAACTGACATCCCAATGTGAGGGAATGGATAGGGAAATAACCAGCAGATACATTTAATAAAAAAGGAGAGGTTAGTGATAACTTCTCTGAAGGCTATTGAAATAGAATATACTGACAGAGAAACCAAGAGCTAATTTGATTCCCTTGAGAAGGTAACATTTAACCTAAGACCAGAATAACAAGGAGAGTAGCTCAGGCAGGGAGACCAGCTTGTGCCAAGGCCCAGAGATGGCCAATGGTGTGCTCAAAAAAAAACAATAATAGCTAGCCAGTTCAGTCTGGACAGAGTACCTGAGCTCAGGGGTGGACTAAATAAAGCCCCAACTTCCCACCTATTGGATAGACTTTTCATCATTTTCAGAGGCTTAAAGAAATGATCTGCTCTGTCTCCAACTGGGATCCATATGTTCTTGGCCTAGGGTACATGAGGAAGGTGGCCATTGGGCCAGAGAAGGACCACTCAGTTCCCAGAGAAGAACCATCCATTGGAGAGCCATAGGCTCCTTTCTCTGAGTACACTGTCCTCAGGGGAGGCAAGGAAGAGCTGGCCACATGAGGCCACAGAAGGCATCTGTCCCTCCAAAAAGAGGAGGTTCTGTTGGGAGGGGGCCTGGTCCTCATCAGTCAGTACCTCCCTTTACGTTGGGCAGTTGAAATAAACATGCAATGAGCACAGTGGAGGGTTATATATCTGTGGGTTCCTCAAGAAATTTCCTCTCTTCTAGCAAACCTGCCTTAATCACTCTTCTCCCTGGTGCGTCAGACATCACTGCGCTGTGAGCTCATACCAGCTCAAGCAGTGTATAAATATTAACTCATACATATCTTCAAGTAACCCCAGAGTGCAGGTAATATTCATGTCCTCTCGAGAATGAGGGAAAACAAGGCACAGAAATGAAGTCATGCCCAGATCTAAGAGGTGGCAAATACAGGACATAAACCAAGACACTGCTAAGGTCCAACCTTTAGCTTTTGCCCTGAACCTGAATTTTCACTACTTGAGATTTCTTTTTTTTTTTTTTAACATAGTGATATTGCCAAAGACTAATGTATTAAAATGGTACCACCCACCATGCTCTTATCATTCAAGGGCCATATCACTGTCTCTGTACCTGGAATGTGGCTGAGGGAGTCCTGGCACAGTCCTCTTGAAGTGGACTGAGGCCGAGGTTAAGTGTAAAACTTTATCTCTTGGGGGGCAGGCAGAGGTCAGCAGGAATTTAGGCATTGTGAACTTCTCTGAAAGCTAAAGGTAGGCCCAGAATATGGACGGGATTTCTTGGCAGGGTGGGGGTGGGTGGGAAGGCTGATTGTTGTAAAAATGATCCAGAATTCCCACATCTCCTTGTTCCTGCTCCTCCAAGATGACACCAACTTCTCTACCCATAACTCAGGGCTGGCTTTGCAATGTGTGTTAGCCAGTACAGCACAGTGGAAGTGACTTGTCCATAGGGCCAGTTCTGAACCTGGGCTGCCAGGGCCTATAGCACTTGTGAACTCTTCTAGCGCCAGCCACCAGTCCACGGCCTGATGTGGGAGAGATGACGCCGAACAGAGTTGAGGCCACCCTGGAGCACTTAAACCCAGCTCGTCTGCCAGTTGACTGCATGGGTGAGACTAGATAAGACAAGAAGGGTTACCCAGCTCAGAGCAGCCCAAGAATAGTGACCCACACATGGTGGTGGTCGTCAGCTACCAAGCGTGGAGTGGTGGGTAACACAGCAACGGCTATCTGATCCAGCTGGCGGGGAGCATTATGGGGAGGTGGATGAGTGCAGGAGCAGGTCATGGCATAGGACTAGGCTGAAGAGCCTGGCTAGGACCCCAGGACATGCTGGGCACAGTACTACCCAGGTGCAGACAGATGACAGCAGAAGAGATCAAATAGCCTGTCAGTTGTCTTTTTTTCTACCTGTATGCTCTTCAATTTGAACAAAACCAGCTTCTGTGCTTGCGTGGAATCGTATGAAATTAGAGTACACAGGGCAGGAAAGTGGGGTACGTTATGAGTGGAGCTCTCCAGAGTGGGATGGACCCCTGGTATCTGACTCAAACCTAGGCAGAGGACTGGCCACATGGGCTCAGCAGAGGGTGTGGAGTGCCAGGGACATCTTCAGGCCATATAGCAGAGATGTTTTTTCCTGAGGTTAATAGAACGGAAACGTGTGTCTAGGATTAGCAGGATTAGAGAGAGAGGTCTCCACCCTTCAGGTACTCCTTTCAAACACCATCTGTTGCCACTGATTCTTCTTCTTAGGAGCTCAGTGTTCCAACAAAAAGAGCTACAAAGAAGACTTGGGGTGGATGTGAACTTGAAAAATGTTTGTATACAATGCAGGCAAGTAACTGGGGTCTACACGGAGCTATGAAGTTGGTGGTGCACAGGGATAGCTCTTATAAGCAGGTGAAAGGACCAAACAGGATTTTCATTTATGTTCAGCAAGTGCTCAGTTGTTGGGGTGAGGTGGCATGGGTACCCCACACTTAATTTTCTAGCTTTCCCTTGTGGGCAGCCAGCCCCATTGGGCTCGATTCCTTCATAGCCCAGTCTTCTGCCAGAACTGAGAAGCCCAAAGGAACCTGATAGCCACCCGTCCACTGAATTCACACTGACTGTGTTGGAAGTTTGTCCCTGGTCAGATACTAGCTGAGTGATAATGAACAAGTTGTTTTTACCTATCAAATAGATTTGAAAGTGGCAGTCCTATAATTGAGTGCTAGGGGTTTAAGAAAGTCCTTGAACCCCCAATCCTAGGTTTGTGTATATTTTTAATCAAATAATTGAATAAAATAAGACTGAGTAGGATAATTATTAAATTATTATATTTATGTAGAGAAGGACAGTTAGGGAAATATAGAACTAAGAAAAGACACCTACATGGCTTGAGATCCCACATGAAGGGCCTGGGAAAACCATGGGGAAAAAAGAAAGAAAAGAAAGTTCAAAGGGCTCCTGCCATGTGAGGAGTTGGAGGGGTAACGAGCCGTGTGCAGAGTAAGGGCTAGCTGGGGGGTCCCAAGTGCTCAGGAAGCTCAGAGAGCCTGCCCTGCCCCCGCAAACGCATTTATAACCCTGTGGTGATGAGCCCTAACTTCCAGCTCAGGGGAGGGGCAGGACAGCTCATTGGTTTTGGGCTAGGGGCTGTTTCACAAAGAGGCTGGCTATGATGCCAAGTTCTAGGGTCTAAGTTTGACCAACCACAATGTTAGGATTAGACTTAAATCCTGAGAAAGACCTCCCTCCCAGGAGGAGCCCAGGTTATTTGTGAAGAAACAGGTCTAGGGGACCAGGAAAGACGCAAGAAATCAGGTCATCCTTTGATCTCTAGCAAGTGCACACTGCAAGGATAGACCCAAAGACCTTCCTGTTTCCTACTTTCAGGGGCCCAGTCATCCCAACTGCCAAAAAGAGCTCACTGACTCCCTCAGTCCCTTGCCTCCATAGGCTGAGGTGAGTCACAGCTGACACAGCGGAGGTGGCATTCCCAGCAGAGTAAAGCTGCCATCAGTAAATGGCTCTCTCAGTTCCATCGTTCTAACGCTCATTATGCTGAGAGCCCAGAGTGCAGGTGATGTAGTTCCCACTTATAAGGCAGTTCTAGTCCACCGGCCATTTGCTGGCAAGATTTCTTTTTGCTTGGGAAATATATATATATTAAGGTCTTCAACTGATGTGGCCCATCCACCCCAATGAGAGTGATCTGCTTTACTTAAAGTTCACTGATGTCAAACTGGGTATGGTGTCACATGCCTTTAATCCCAGCACTTGGAAGGCAGAGGTAGGAAGATCGCTATGAGTTCAAGGCTACCCTGAGACCACATAGTAAATTCCAGGTCAACCTGGGCTAGAGTGAGACCCTGTCTTGAAACCCACCCCCTCAAAAAATGTTATCTGATGTCAATGATGTTAATCTCATATAAAACAAACAAACAGAAACCACGTGCACAGAAACATCTAGAATTATGTTTGAGCAATTGTTTTGCCTACTGTGGTCCAGACATGTTGACATATAAATGTGTTTCATGTCTGCTATTTGTTATATAACCATCTACTGTGACCCACAGCAAAAACTGGAGATATTGAAATGAAGACTTGGCCTCTAGCCTCCAGAAGGTCTTGGACATAAAATCTGGACACTTACAATGCTTTCTCATGGGGAGGCTAAGAGGAATAAATTGGGGGGGGAGAGAACACATTTTTGGCAAGCAGCACCATGCTTGATACCAATCAGTGCTTAGAGCATCCATCCGTATTTAGGACTAAGATCCTAAAAACAAATAAAGACCAGGTGGTATTTTTCTAGATGATGAGAAAAATCTTATTTTCAGAACAGTTTTCTACACTCAGCCACTGCCACAGCCATCCCCTGGTACACTGTGAGGAGCCCTCACCCAAGAGAGATTTACTGCTATAAAAAATACTGCCCTGCTGGCCAGGAAAGCCGCAGTGCCCGCTGTCCCTGTCGGAGGCCCGCTGCCCGCAGCCACACACACCAATCTAAGCAGGGTTATTAAAGCATAAATCCCCATCGCTTGTCTCCCTCTCATTGGGCTGAAGCATCACCATGTTCATTAGTGGGAAATGTGAGGTTATATAATCTAATTTTTATAACTCTCCAAGGAGAGTGTGGGTCATACATTAGTCTGAAATTTCAACCTTTAAAGACAAGGGGAATGCCACTTTTATTAAGAAGGACCACAAAGCATAATGAGAATTATTACCCCAAATAGGCAAAATAACCCAGAATGCACAGAAAGGAATGCTTATAATTCTCTCTAATACTGTAGTTTCTGAAGCAAGAGTGCATATTTAACAGTTCAAAGGCATTTGCCAGGCTATCCTGGAAGCACCTGGGGCCCTCCGCGCACACAGATAGAGGAAGAATCTCCACGGCGGGCTGGCAGGAAGTTGGCAGGCCCTGCCTGTGATTCACCGCCCAGGCTGATGTCAACCTGTGGCTGCCCTGGCTCCCCTCATCTTGGAAGTGCTGAGCAGGCCCCTCCCTGTGTCATCACTGGGGAATGGGTGGGAGGAGAGGATGGGTCTTTGTAATGGCTGCGGAACTCCGAGGACAAGTGCTGGGATCTCCTCACAGCCCCAAGTGCTCCTCCCGGACTTTGGGAGCTGCAGGTGCAACGACAACGCTCCCAGAATCGGAGGAACATGAACTCGGGTCAGAGGTGGTCTCAGAGGCACGTTCAGAAATTACCCAACAATTGTTCTCTCTGTCCCTACATTTAAGAGATCCCACAACAGGATTACGATCACATTGACTATGTGTAGAGATGGCTATGGGTTACCAGGATGTTCTTGACTGACATAGTTTCAGGATATTCTAGAAAACACTGAAAAATCAAAAGTTTCACCTGCCAGTATGACTGCTTGTTTCCTGGCTCTCCTGGTCACTGCCCTAGTGTGGGTGGGTGTAAGCATCCCCACCAGGGTGGGCTCCCTCTACCAGGTCCTGTCTCCCAAGCCCCAGCCCTGGAAGCTGGGGTACATACTCCTCAATTCCCTCTGGCCCTTCACTCACCTCCACCACAGCTCTGGCCACTCTGCTCCCTGCCTTACCCTATGTGGACAGTGCCCTATTCAATGAGGGGGATGTTTCTGTGTCATGAGGTAGCTGGGCTGCCTATGGCAAACTCCTTTAAAATGCAGGCTCCCACATGCCCAGTGATGCTGGGGAGAGTAACAACCCCTCTACTTGCAGTTCAGGGAGAATTTCAAGGTCCGTAGAAAAGACATACAGACCTAACTCAGAGTGTATGCTCCTACCCAGAGCAGCTTGGGAAGGAAGGACTGCCTTGGCTAATCTAGATCTTCCGTGTTGCAGTTTAAGCCAGTTTCCTGGGCAGTGTGATGTACATTTCATCAAGGACACATGGGTGGCAATTATGCTTGAGAGTGGCTATTATGGGCAGGCCCAGTGGATGACAGCCTTCTTAAGTTTTCAGAAGTGTGTGCGTCCTTATCCCATGCCATATGGACTTCCCGCTCTGCTCTGCATATTGTCAAACTCCCCTCCCATTGTATCTGTTTGAATGCATTTAATCCACTGAAATAGACAGGACATGAATAAAACTATGAATGAAGCTTCTAATCAACATTCCACCTCGGGGAAGTGCTTAAGCAAGGTTGACTTATGCTCCGACCTCAGAGCCAACCCGAGCAGTTCGAGAAAGTTCCGGACTTTCAGTTCTCTAATTCCCTAAAATCCTGAACTCCAGATACTGCTGATGAAACACAGAAACAGATGTTTATAACTAGGTTATCCTAATTTGCAAAGTATGTTTCCTTAAGCTAGTATATGCATTTAAAATAATTCCCTCTGATGTACAATATAAGACGTCATCCCAGGAGAGTGACTCACTGGGATCCTGGTGGCTTCCATTGACACAAAGAGCCCCAGGCCCTGAGACCAGACTCTGAAAATAAATATTAATGGAGCTGTGGGTGTTAAGCAAAACCTCATGTTATCTTTTCAAAATACCCATAGTGAAACCAAGCATTTTAAAAGAAAAATTACTCCATGCTTTAAAACAGCCTGGAAGGAGGGCTGAACATGTAATTAGACATTATCTCTTCCATCCCCACCCCTCACTCAGTCCAGGAGACATGCTTTCTGTCTGGGTGGTCTGTTTTGGGATGATATTAATTTCTCATATTATGTTCATGCATATAGGAATGTCCTCTCTTCCTATAATAGTCTGGTTCTTTGTTTTGTTTTGTTTTGGTTTGGTTTTCGAGGTAGGGTCTCACTCTAGCTCAGGCTAACCTAGAATTCACTATGTAGTCTCAGGATGGCCTTGAACTCACAGCGATCCTCCTACCTCTGCCTCCCCAGTGCTGGGATTAAAGGTGTGTGCTACCACGCCCTGCTTAATAGTCTCATTCTTATTAGTGCTGGGTTTGAATAAAACTGCTCAAGATTTTTTTGTTTATTTATTTACTTATTTATTTGAGAGAGAGAGAGAGAGAAAGAGACAGATAGAGAGAAAAAGAGACTGGGCCTCTAGCCATTGCAAACTAACTCCAGACGCATGTGCCCCCTTGTGCATCTGGCTTATGGGGGTCCTGGGGAATCGAACCAGGTTCCTTAGGCTTCACAGGCAAATACCTTAAACACTAAGTCATTTCCCCAGCCCCTGCTCAAGTTTTAAACTGTCCCTCTAAGGTATGTGGGCAGATGGCTCCTTTACTGATCTGTAACAGATTTTTGCTTCTGATTCAAAGCCAGCAGGGAAAGATTGGCATTTCTAGTTTGGGGGATTCACAAAGGCGGGCTTTCTGGCCCACAGGTGTCAGGCCCAGTGGCCTCTTCTTTCAGGACAAGGAGGTCTTCTACCAATGGTGACGCCCAACAGGGAAGTTGGAGGTATTACTCACCCAGAAGAGTAAGTAAAGGCTATCTTGAGGTGACGGAGTCTGCAAGACAGCAGCGGAGAAAGGACAAGAGTAGCTCAGTTTCGGAACTCATAGGTCACAGAATCTTTCCTGAATGCAGAGCTTGAGTACTCTTAATTTTTGTAAGTATACTGATCTGTCCCACTAATAGTTCTCTGGGAACAAAATGCCCATGGAACAGCCGCAGAAATGAACTCCAGTACTGGGCAGGAAACCATTGAGAGTCTCAAAGGAGATGGGAGACAAGACGGAAATTGGTTCTTCTCCTAACAGCACAAGAAAGAATTCTTCATCCAACTTTGACTGTTAAAAAATCATAATTGTTATTAAAAAATCAAAGGAATTATTAGACTCTTGAGAGACACCATTGCCAATTTCCAGATCTCAACATCAGTTCAACAGATATCTGCTTCGCTTTAGTGACACAGTTTGAAAAACTATGTTTACTGTCTGGATTTTTTCCTTTCAATTTCCAGCCCATTTTCTCTGTTCTGAAGCAGCAGAAAAATCAACAAATATTAGAATCAAAAACTCACTGTGAAGCCCCTTAAAAACCAAATGCATTCTAGTTGTGTTGAGTTTCTGATAACTAAACCTATCTATTAATACAAGTAGAAAAATATTAAAATCAAAATCAACACCCTCTAAAATATTCTATTATTTCCTCTCAGTCTCAACCCCATCTCTTTCTACCTTATTGTCTTTATTATCATCAGCAAAAGAAGCTATAAGATGTGAAAGCAAGAAATCCTGGCTCCAGAGAGGCAATCACATCTCCAGGCATAAGCATTGAACATCCACCCTTCCTATTCATGCTGTTCAAGCTCATATCAGTCTTTCTAATTTTAACAGCAGAAGTCAGCTCAGAAAGAATGATACTGTGCATATTTTCACAATATGTTAACAATTCCAACTGTGAGGAGTCAACAGTTACAGCATACATCACCATCACTGAGACGACATTAAGAGGAGATAATTATGAATGGAAAATTATATATATATATATATATATTATTTGTGTCTAATAGCAGCTTTGGATGATGACCATAGGGCCTTGCTCATGAGAACACATGCTTGCTAATTGAGTTCTCATTTGGAAGATTAATTGTTCAGTGACAGCTGTCTGAGGTTTACTCTTTGTCATTGATGGAAAATGGCTCCTTCAAGGCTGTCCTTTGGGAACCTTGGGTTCTGTGTAGATAATGCAACCAAGGATTATGTTTTTTTTTTTTTTTTCAGGGATCTTCACTATGGTTCTGCTTCAACTTGAATATTCCTTTCCTAGGAATGCACTCTCCCACCAGCCTTAGAGATATGTCCCCTGCAGAGGGGGCATTGTATCCCAAAGGCAACACTCAAGATCATTTTAGGTGCAACAGATGTGGATTTTATTTTAATCACCGTGTAGTTACTTTCTTGTGTGTTATTAAAAAATATAATTCGCACATACACAGGTAATTTCAGAGGACAGATTACTTTATAATGAAGCAAAACAGCAAAAAAAAACAAGCCTATTAAGGTAAATGTAAATACTAACAGGGATTGCTCACTCAGACAGGAGACATGAGGATGGTCTGGAAACCATGCCATGAGCCCGCATGGCTTTCCAGGCAGGACAGAAGCCCTGCTTGCTTTCACTGGGACAGAGGGCTGCGATGAGGGGGAAAAGGCTTCAATTGCATGTGCCCAACTCTCAATTTGAATTCGGACACATCCATTGTCTCTGCTGAGCCTAAAAAAATAACACAAGTGGGTATTCCCTGGGGTTGTCAATATGTGGGTCTCAAAATTTCAATCCAGACTTCAATTTTGGCAAAGAAACAGGAAAAGCAGAAGCTAAACTGTGTATGTGGCTGGATTCTGTGTCTTAGAAGTCTCCTAAGGCCTGCTTCCAAGAATGCTGGTCTCTTTGACCTGGAGACTTGGATCTTAGAGACCAGTGGGAGCTGCCAGGATAACAATGACTGGGCTGCAGAAGGCCGACCTTGTTCTCAGTCTTTTGCATTTGAACCCAGGTCCTGAGGCTGATCTGCTGGTCCAAGTACTATACTGCCTTGAACTCGGACTCACTCAGTACTTACCCATCAGCAAATGCTCTGACATGTGGAAATTCACAAGGAAACCCAAGTCCACACAGCCTGCATTAGCACCCCCTTTTCTCCAGTGGCTTGCCCTCAAGATTGTCACCCTGGCTGATCAGGTATTATCTTACAAAAGATGAAGGTACTGTCTATCAAAAGTGAGATCCAGGCTGGAGAGATTGCTTAGTGGTTAAGGTGCTTGCCTGCAAAGCCTAAGGACCCATGTTCAACTTTCCAGATCCCACATAAGCCGGACGCACAAAGGTGAGGCAAAGGCAAGGCCACTCATGACCACTAGGTGGCATGAGCATTTGGAGTTCAATTTCAGTGGCCAAGTCCCTGGAGCAACAATTCTCTCTCTGTCCTCCTGTCTCTCTCTAAAATAACAACAACAAAAAAAATTCAAGTGAGATGTAGATACCTGTAGGAACCTGAGAGATAATTATTTTTATTCCTTACTTTATTTAAATTTCTGGTAAGGAAGAATTGTTACATGGTTAAAAAAAAGTCCTGACAATTATGTCTCAACTTGATGAGGGAAATGAATGAAACAGCTTTAGACTGCCCCCTATCACCTGCCCTATCTCCCTGAACTTGATCTTCTCCCCCAGGATACATTACCTCAAGAGTAGACATGCCTTATGAGAAAACATGATTGAAGAGAGTCTACACATCATTTCTCAGCTTTCCTTGGCTTTTCCCTAAGAAAACGCCTGTTAGAATGCACAGAAGTGATTTTTCAAACCTATCATCAAATCACCTATGAGAATGACTCCTTGTTTCAAGGTCAAATTGGTCTTTGAAGAATATTTGGTATCATAGAAGGAAAATTACTTGTAGGCATTCTAATGATTGGCACTCTTACTCTACTGCCTTCGAGTTATTAGGAGACTTAATCAAATGCTAAACTCGGATAATAAGAATATGCACCATGTGAAGAGAGGCAAACTGCTTGAGGCAGGTGGCATGAGGGCTCTGAGGTAGCTCTGCTTTGTCTGGTTGTTGCCAAGTTCCTGCAGTGCACATGGGGAGCTGCTAGGCTGCAGGTCCTATATATGTTTCCAGTTTCCAATAAATTGCATTAAGCTGAGCTGCAGGAAACACATTTATGCTAATCCTGGACAAGAATGGTCAACGGGAAAAACAGAAATGAAATCTCTTTCCTTTGGCCTGAACATGGAAAACCACTTAAAAAAAATCTCAGACAAGGACTGGAGAGATGGCTTAGTGGTTAAGGTGCTTGGCTGCAAAGCCCAAGGACTCATGTTCGACTCTCCAGATCCCACGTAAGCCAGACACACAAAGGTGAAGCCAGTGCGAGGTCACACATGCCCACTAGGTGGTGCAAGCATCTGGAGTTTGAGTTCAGTGGCTGAGGCACTGGCGCATCACTTCTCTCTCTCTAGGAAAAAAAAAAAAAAAAAAATCTCAGATGTAGCAAAGACTTCCCAAGAGCAAGAAGCTCAAAACCTAACCAAGTAGTTGGTATCATTGGCTTTTTCTCTCGTTTCTTCCTCATCTCCAGTATCTCCATGTCAGACCACAGCAGCTAGTGTAAATATAGAGCCACCGATACTTGATCCACTCTGAAGCCTGGGATTCCAGCCTCAACCAGAAGGATAAGCCCGTCAAGAGCATAGCCACATTCATTGCTCTGAAGCTTGCTGTTAGCACAGCTGACTGACACCCTTACAGGCTGTCGTTGAAAGCCCCTAATTCAGGTTGCAGTTTCAGGACAACAGCAGGTTGAAGGGCCAGCGCTAACCACGTTGTCTACTGAATGCACAGAGCCTTGTAGCAGCATGTTGTGTCCTTCAGTGATAACTGACATTGAGCACTGAGCTCCTGTCAGCCAGTTCACACCTAGAATACCAGCACTCAGGAGACTGAGGTGGGAACATTGCTGAGAAGCCAAGACCAGCCTGGCTACATAGTGAGTTCTTGGTTAGTCTGGGCTACAGAGTGAGGAGACTGCTTCCAAAAACCTGAAGAAAAAGCAAAAAAAAAAAAAAAAAAAAAAGAGGAAAGGAAAGGAAGAAAAAAGAAAACCTTATCCTCAAAGGATCATTCTTTTCCTACATAAAATAGCATGTCAGTGTGACCAAGAATCCTATCTTCCGGACAGAATCTCACCTCTTGCAACAACAGTTTTACTCTCAGGGAGACTTTTTTTTTTTTTTTTTAAATTGCTAACTAGAAAAGTGTTAGCACTTAACAATTGACACATATTGCTAGTAGACTTATCAAACTACCCATATAACACAATGAAGATTTGCTTTCAGTGCCCGGTTGAAAGGTCTCAAAACTGCTTTTAAATTGTTTCGCTGAAAACGTCACTATACTTAAAAGGAGGAGAAGGGAGAGAATGAAGTCAAGTTAGGACGAGGGTGCTCTTTTCATACAAAGTGAAGAAGCAAGTCCTTTCTCACGAGGGGACTGAGTGAGTGGCGTGCAGGAAGTGAAGGAGAGAAACATGCAGAAACCCACGTGGGAGCCTTTGAGACAGTGGAAAGGAACTGGGAACCGGAGCCCCAGAGCGGCAGGGAGGGTGCTTGGAGCGACAGCAGGGAAAGACGGTTGGGGGCGGGGCAACGGGCGGTAGGGTTTACTCAGACTGGGCAATTGCTCTGGCTCCAGGACCTGGACCCTGGGAAACAAAAGCAGCACCTGCCTTCAAGGAGGCGATCCACTGACGATTTGGGAAATAAAACTCAAGAGGTCTTAGTTGGGGCAGAAGAGAAAAATCAGTGCCCAATGAGTTGTAAGGGGAAGACAGAGAAGTCAGGAAAGATCTCCACGGCATGTGAACATCTGAGGTGATATAAGGAGCAAAAATGCTTCTTGGCCCTTGAGAATGACAAGACTCAAAGGGAGAAAGTTTGTTTAGCTCACAGCACAGTGCCGGCGCATGGAAGCCATTCAGCAAAACTGCTTGAGGAGACAATTACTTCCTCCACAAGTGGGGAAGTGATAGCAGCTAACACCAGAAGATGACTGGAAGACAGGTCTTAAACAAGTTGAATTCCACCTTACAGTTTTGTAGAGGATAAGGGCATTTTTGCGCATGTTGACCTTAAAGAACAATTATTAACATACTATGTACCTCACAGTCTTATTTTTCATGATCAATCCTTTTGAAATACACTACATAGGTTCCTAGAGCTTCAAAAGCTATCCAGTACAGAAGTTTAAATTTTTCCTCCACTGCCTTTGGCCCAATTGTCCTTAATAAGACTGCTCTGTAAAACTTGTGATAGAGCTGAATTTTCCATCAAGCATTGGGAAGCCGGGCAGGGTCCAGATCTTGTAAAGGAGAAAAATAAAAAATTCAGAGATAATTGCTTCAGTAGTCCCAGCTTCTTGGTAATGTTAGGGATGCTTGCCAGCATAGATTCAGAGTGCAATGGATCTGTTTTTTTTTTTTTTTTTAATATGTATAGTAGTTTAACGTGATCCTACTGCACCCAAGCACTTGAAGGAGTAAATTTACTTCATAATGGTGGGAGAAATTTTGTTTCTGTCTTTGTAGAAGTCTCAGGATAGGTAAGTTATTCTACTGTCCTCTCAAGTACCTGGAAAACAGGTAAACTTGAGAAATGGACATCCAGGCACAGCTAACAGGAGAGTCAGTTTTGATGTGAAATTGCAATTTGGACCTTCAACCAATATCATTCATGTCACGGTAAATAAAACATCACACAAAGCTTAGTCAGTAGGATAGTATAAGGAGAAAGCCTGAGAAAAATTATCATTAAATCACAAGACACAAGATGACTTCCTAAAACCCTGTATTAATGGCTTGTTGATTCTAAAAGTAAATGCATAAATCAAAGAAATTAAGTCACCATAGAGCTTGGAACTATTATAAGAAACTATTAAAAAAAGATCTGTTTGAACAGCAGAATCTCTGATTTCAGCATGTGGACCACATGAGGTTATTCACAATGAACATCAGTAGGTACAGTTGCTGAGTTAATTAATTTTTTAATCAATTAATCCTTTTGTCAACTTCTAAAAAAAAAAAGGCCATAGTTCAGAATGTCAAGTTTGTGAGGTAGAAGTGAAAATGAAAATCTGAATTAGTCAGCTTTCTGTTACTGTAACAAAATAACTGAAACAATCAACTTACAAGGAGGAAGTTTGCCTCACAGTTCTGAAAGACTCAGTGCATGTCATCTGGCTTCACTGTGCTGAGGTAACACCTCTTGGCTGGGAATATATGGAGACACAAATTGTTCATCGTATGGTCGCATTGTGAAAGAGAAAGAGCAGGACGACATTGGCTGGTGTTATACACTTCCTCAATGGATTTCCCCAGTGACTTAAAAACTTTTAAAAGGCCCCACTTCCTAGAGGTTTTCACCATTTTTAATAATGCCAAGTTTTTTTTTTCTCATTTTTCTAAAATTTACTTATGAGAGAGAGAGAACGGGTATGCCAGGGTCTCTAGCCACTGCTAACGAACTCCAGATGCATGCGTCACCATGTACATCTGCCTTACCTGGGTACTGGAGGATCGAACCTGGGTCCTTAGGCTTTGCAGGCAAGTGCCTTAACCACTAACCCATCTCTCCAGCCCAAAGGCAAGGTTTTTGACACACGGGCCTTTGAGGGATATTTGAGATCCACATTATAGCAGCAACCCAAAGAGAGAAGGGCAAGATTGGCAGAATACCAGCTTTTATCTCCTACCAATCCCACTGGTGTCTGTGACCTAAGCGCTTTCCTGCACCCAAGCCTGTTGGTATTCTCCATGCGCCTCATATCGGAGGACTGGTGTGGAGTCAGATGGAGCTGAGGCAAGAGGCTTTTCATCTCTTTGTTTCTGAAAGACACCCATTCACCTGCAGTCAATCAAGGTGTGGGTACTTTTCCTGCCCTGTCCTGTTCCACCCTATTGCCTCTCCCTCCAGCAAAGAGGAACCCTGGAGGAAAAGGTCCTGCCGCTGATGGAAAGCTTGACTTGGCTAGGAAAGATGAAGCAGCTTCTAATTTTAAAGGGGGCACATGAAAGGCCAATAAATGGGTGCCTCCCCTTTCCTCCTTTGGGTAGTGACTTGAGTCTAAACCCTGGAGAGACAAGCGTGATGGATTTCCAGGATAACAGCACCGGGGCTGTTGTGATCCATCCCCAGAACCGCATGTCGTCTGGGACGGAAATGGACATATTTCCTGTGCTCTGATGACGACTTTATCTTCCTGGGGCACCAGGAGGAGGAAGAAAAACTTGACTGATCTTTCTGATGGTGGCATTATTTCAAGTTTTTTCCTCTCTCACCATTCCATTTCTCTCTTTGTCTAGTGAATTTTTTTTCTTTGTGGGATGGTGAAGAGCCTCGTTGCCTTAAACTTATGATCCATTGCCTCGATTTAGTATTCTATTTGCTCAAAAACATATCTATTGCCCAGACCCTCTGGCAATATGTTGAAAATACAGATGGTAAAAATATGACTCTTATCAGCTTAAGTGCCTGGTTTAAAAAACAACCCAAAGCATTATCTTGCAGAGACTATCAGACATCATAGGCAATGTGTTTGTATCCCAGGCATAAAAAAGGTCAAGAAAGTAGGAAGGTGGCCAGGGATGTAAGATTTTTGTGTTTACCAAGGACAACAAGGAAAGTTGAGTGTATCACATTGAAAGCAAGGATTTACCCCATGTGGGCAAATCTTCCTTTTCTAAATTCTTTTCTCCTTGATGTGATTATTCCATTTACATACTGGCTTTCATGGATTACCATAATGGCTCTGAATTGTACGAGAGTGTTTGCAACATCTATTTACAGAAAGCTAATTTATTCACCATATATTCCCCAGGGAAGAGGGCTTGATTGGTTGATGATGTGTTGATCTCTACATGAGAACAAATAGCTTTTTCTTTTACCTTTCTGTGAAAAATAAGCACGCATTTCTGTGGTTGACCTATGGAGTCAGAATTCCAGCTAGAGAAAGAGAACATGAAAGTCCATGTCCTCACAAGGCTATTTGCTGTGGAATCCAAAACTTGGAGATGTGTGAATTTTCTAGTCAGTTCAGCTGAACTTCTGGTGACCTCAGAGAGGGAGAGGCAGTGGGTGGGGATCATCTTAACACCCAGGCCTAAGGAAACCAGGAACTTCAAGGTCAGTGGGTGAGGAAATGAAACCAAAGAATCAGAACTCCTGGAGGCCATCAAGCCTCTGCTTAGCATCAGCTCTGACAAGCAGGTCTCAAGTTCTTAAATGCCTGTGGTGGGAGGAGCTGTGAAAACAGACTTTAGCAGCTTTCATCCTTGCCCTCCCCAGGATATAACTAGACATAAACTCACGGAGGTTTTCATGGGAGAGTTGTGTTTCCCGAACTAACATTGGACAAAGAACTAAGGAAGGACTTTTTTTCTATGACTTTTCTGATCCAAGGAGAGCTGGTTTTGTTTTTGTTAGTTTTTAATTAAATAACCAACTGTTTAGGTTGTATTGGGATTTAAGAAGCAAATGCTAGTCAGGAGAAAAGACATTCTTGTCAAAAAAAAAAAAAGAGAGAGAGAGACAACTATTTTAGACTTAAGGCATCTTCACAAGCCCAGGTCAAGGAAACAAGAAGCAAGAGAGAGGGAGACAGGAGAGAAAGGGAGAGAGAAAGAGATAGAGAAGAAGGAGAATGAGGAAGAAAAAAAAACAGAGGAGGAAGAAAGAAGAGAGGAAGGAGACAAAGAAATTAAAGAAGGAATGTAAAAGTTGGTTTCAAATACCATGAGCCCTAAGGTGATGGTTTGGATGGGGCGGGTGATGAGAGAAGGAATTTTAACTTCAAACTAATTTCTGACCAGTACTTATGACCCTCCATGTAGAATCCTAGATGACATAACTCTGGTTTGGAATTTTGAGCTGGAATTCTGTGTGTAGATACGAAGCCTTTTCTATGAGCAGTACTCCAACAGGTTAGGGGAAAGATCTGAAAACAGAGGTCTTCCTGGCCTTCCCAAAGAGGTTGTAGTTTCATCTAAGGCAGACAAATCCTTGAGATGAAAACACATCCACATCAGGATCTCTTCACCTAGTAACTGCACTGAAAGTCTTGCATCAAGAAGTAGAGTTTGAGTTGGAGAGATGGCTCAGCAGTTCAGGCACTTGCCTGTGAAGCCTAAGGACCCAGTATCCATGTAAGCCAGATGCACAAGGTGGTGCATGCATGTGGAGCTTGTCTGCAGCAGCTGGAGGCCCTGATATGTCCATCCTCTCTCTCTCTCTCTGCCTCTCTCCAAAAAGAAGCAGTATGTTTTTAAGGTAGGATTTCATTCTACCCCAGACTGATCTGGAATTCACTATATAGTTATGTAGTTCCAGGCTGGCCTCAAAGTCACAGAGATCCTTCTACCTTGGCTTCCTGAGTGCTGCCTTTAATCCCCGCACTTTGTAGGCTAAGAGAAGAGCATCATTGTGAGTTTGAAGTCAGCCTGGAATTGCATAGTGAATTTTAGGTCAGCCTGGTATTAGAGCAAGACCCTAATTGAATAAAACCAAGACAAATGCAGAGTTCAACATTCCTCTCTTGAATCAGGGTTGGTCCTGTGCCTGCCGAACCAAAAGAAGACTGAGGAAGTAAGGCTGGAACCTTTGCAGGTTCAGATGTCAGAGGATGGGTCCCACAGAGTCTCCCTTATGGGACATGAGTGTTAGAGGAAGGCAGAGATTAGAGTCGAACCTGCCCTGCTAGAGTTGTTGTGTAGAGATAGTATAGACCAAGATCCAGGGATCACATGGAAAGGAATTGAGAGGACCAGCATCCTGCCATCCCCATTACCCTCCAGAACTCCAACCCCATTATATGGTGACAACCTAAGCATCCCAACTAGGACCAGCCAAAGAAATTTCAGGTGAAATCAGTGAAACCATACAACTATGAGATAGAATGAAAACATTGTTATCTTGGCCCATTCTCTCTTTCTCTCTCTCTCTCTCTGAAGAAAGAAAGAAAGAAGGAGAGAGAGAGAGAGAGAGAGAGAGAGAGAGAGAGAAAAGAAGAAATTAGAAAAAAGAAAAAGAAAGAAAGGTATTGAGCTGGATGTGGTGGTCCACATCTTTAATCCCAGCACTTGGGAGGATGAGGTAGGAGGATCACTGTGACTTCAAGGCAAACCTGAGACCATAGAGTGAGATCCAGGTCATCCTGGGCTAGAGATAGACCCTATCTTGAACCCCCCCCCAAGAAAAAAATCATAAAAATCAACTAAAGGAACAAATATAGAGGAACCAAGGTAAGAATGGTAGCCAATTACTTGTCTAATCTGGTCAGAGTTGAAAGACTTAGCCGGGCGTGGTGGCGCACGCCTTTAATCCCAGCACTCAGGAGGCAGAGGTAGGAGGATTGCCGTGAGTTCAAGGCCACCCTGAGACTCCATAGTGAATTCCAGGTCAGCCTGGGCTAGAGTGAGACCCTACCTCGAAAAACCAAAAAAAAAAAAAAAAAAAGAAAGACTTGAATGCACTAAGAACTATGGACTTGAGATTTAGCTTATGATGGTGAAAAGAGCTTTTCCTGCACTGGGCCAGAAGCAGTTTGTGTGAGAGGCTTGCTGTTAGGCCTGTGTCCTGAGAACTTGTCCAAGGTTGCTTTGTGTAGAAATGGACTGGTGTGAGCAAATGGATATGGCACAGAAATGAAATCTGTGGGCTGAAACTTCTGCATGTTCAGCTGCAATTATATATGAGATTACAACTTTTGAGACTGGGCCAGCTGACCTGCAATGGGGCAACGTGAAGAATGTAGACTCTTTGGAAGGGGCCTGAATGCTCAAGGAGTGTCCTGTTCTTGAAAGTCACTTTATTCCCACCTTGGATTAACAAATTGGCATCCTACCTGGTATTATGGAGTATAAGAAATGCAGGAAAGAGAGGGTCATTGAGTTTGCAACATGGTCTTGTGTTTTGGAAATGTCCATAGGCAATGTGAAGCAGGTTTGCTGGATTGCCTGCATGGAGACCCAATGGAGCCATGATAATGGACTATGGGTTGCAGTGGAGACCCAGTGGAGATGCCTGGACCATGAGATGGCTGCTCAGGAGAGCTGCTGGCCCCGGATGAAGTTTTACAGGACTGTGAGTGGCCTAACTGGAGGGGTGGAATTGAAACTCAAGATACCTGTTGCTTTTTAGAATTGTCAGACTTGGAGATTTGTCACTGACTGGAGTTGTTGGACTTGGAGCTACAGAATTTGATGTTTGTCCAGGTTGTTTCAAAACTTGTATTGGTTGAGTGTTTCTTTGTTATGCACAATGCCATCCTTTGCAGTATGAATGTGTATTCTGTGCCATTATGGGTTTTTTGGGTATTTTTTGGTATTTTGCTCAGCTAAAAGACCTTGGATTATGGGAATGTTTGTACATCATTAGGATTGATAAAAACTATGGGGACGTTTAAAGTTGGACTAAATGTATTACATTCTACATCACTGATGGTTATCAGTTTATGGGGGTCAGGGGTGGAATGTGATGGTTTGATTCAGGTGCCCCCCATAAACTTATGTGCTTTCAATGATAGGTTCCCAGCTGATGGAGATTTGGGAATTAACCCCTCCTGGAGGCAGTTTATTGTTGGGGGCAGGCTTATGGGTATTATAGACACTGTCCCCTTGCCAGTGTTTGGCCCTGATGTTGGCCAGGAGGTGATATCCACCCTCTGCTCATGCCATCATTTTCCCTGCCATCATGGAACTTCCTCTCCATTCTATAAGCCAAAATAAACCCTTTTTTCCCCCAAAAGCTGCTCTTGGTTGGGTGATTTCTGCCAGCAATGTGGACCTGACTGCAGCAAGTAAGATGGACAAAATCATTCTGAAGCTTCTTATAAGGTTACAATGGTGACAACAGTGAGGGTACACTGCAAGCTGCACACACAGGTCAGTGTGACAGATGGTAGTTCCATAATAGACCTACTTGTGTCTGTGTGATTGTGAAAAAATTTAATGGTGAAAGTATGATCTTTACTAATTGTGTTGGAATAGCTGAATAGTTGGGTGGATAACAGAAGTTCTCAGTCCTCACTACACAGCACTTATAAAGCTTCAGCTCGAATGTGCATATGCAAAATTGTCAATAAAACATTAAGAAAAGATAGGAGGAAAAAAAAAACTAAGTAACATTGTGCTTTGCAAAGATTTCTTAAACAGGATACAATTCCTCTTAAATTAAATAGAAAGACAATCAGCAAATTAAGCTCTATGAAGTCTGAAGTATCTTTAAAGCATTACTATGAAAACAAAATGAAAGCCCCAGCATGGAAGAAAATATTAGTAAAAGATCCATCCAGAAAGGGACTTGCATGTGGATATTATAAAGGACACATACAACTCAGTGATGGGAAGCCAAAAGCAGAAAAGATACGATGTCCATCAAAGCCTGTTGCCTCTACACAATGGAAGACTACCCACTATAAAAAGGAAGAAACTATTAATATACAACATAAAGGTAATCTCCAAACACTCAAGTCCAGCAAAAAAGACCATGTCATGTGGAGATAGTTTGTGCTGTATGATATAACTCATATATGTGGTCCAACTGATGCAAATTATCAAGTTGCTCCTTTGAGACCAACACACACACACACACACACACACACACACACACACACACATCTCCCCCCAAGTGTACTAGCCTTTAATTTGGCAACTCCATAAACAGGAATTTATCTTAAATATGTGTGAAAATATTATCACACAAAGAAGTAAATTTAAATAATGGGCATAAGACTAAGGATTCAAAACAGTATACAGATAGCCAAAGGAGCCTATGGGAAATGTTTGGCATCATTAACCAGTCGGGTTAGTCACATACAACATCATATGATACCACTTTGCTCCCATACGGATGGCAATGGCTACTGTAGAAAGAGCATCAGGAAATTACATGTGGGTAAAGGATGTGGAGAACTTGGAACCCCGTGCATTATTGACAATGTAAAATGCCATATTTTCTGTGGAAAACAGGGTAGCAACTCTACAAATAATTAAACCCAGAATTACCAATCTGATCCAACAATTCCAAAGAAAGAATTGCAGGAAGGAACTTAAACAGAAATTGTGTGTCCGTGTTCATAGCATTATTATTCACAGTAGCCCAAAGATGGAAGCACTCAGATATCCATGGACAGGTGAATGACTAAGCAAGATGTGATATGCACATGCAATGGAGTCTTCTTCTGTATTTAAAGGGAGATTCTAACATTGTACAGCATAGAGTAAGCTGAATGAATGCTAAGTGAAGTAAACAGATGACAAAAGACAAGCCAAGAATGACTTCACTTATATGAGCTACCCAGAGGCATCAGATTCAAGGAGAGTAGAATAGGTAGTAGCAGGATGCACGAAAACCCAGGGTCATTATTTTATGGATGTTTTTGCAAAATGGAGAGTTCTAGAAATAGGTCACAATAATTGTACAACAGTGTGAGTACATTTAATGCCCCTGCAATTCATGTTTAAAAATGGCTGAGCTGGGCGCGGTCGCTCACACTTTTAATCCCAACATTCAGGATGCTGAGATAGGAGGACTGCTATGAGTCCAGGGCCAGCCTGGACAATAGAGTAAATTCTGGAACAGCCTGGGCTACAGTTAAACACAGTCTCTCAAAAATTATTAAAATTGTCAATTCTATGTGATGTGTATTTTAGTACAATTACAAAGGGGAAAATCACAAGATATTTCTGCAATATCATGTGTTTAAAAAAAGCAGAAACAACTTAAGTACCTGTGAATAGAAGCTGTTAAGAAATTATAGGGGCGGGCGTGGTGGCGCACGCCTTTAATCCCAGCACTCGGGAGGCAGAGGTAGGAGGATCACCGTGAGTTCAAGGCCACCCTGAGACTCCATAGTGAATTCCAGGTCAGCCTGGGCTAGAGTGAGACCCTACCTCAAAAAAAAAAATTATAGCCCATTTAAAAATGCTACTCATTAAAAATAATTAGGCAGTTGTCTATGTACTGAAAGGAAATGCTCTCCAAAGCTTATCTATAAGGAAACTAAGCAAGATGCAGAATAGAGTGTGCACCCAGTCACAGAAATGAAGAGGGAATGAGCTGAGATTCTACACACATCTAGACACAGACACAGTTGTGAATGTGAGTATTTCTGGAAGGAAGCTTAGAGAATTGGCATCAATAGCTGCCTATGGGAAGGGTGAGAGAAACATCTTTTTCTCTGATATTTTACCTTAGGCATGCCTACTGTGTAAGTTTTACAAGTTAATTAGAAATGCCACTGGTCCCCTGCACACTGCATTTACGCTCTCACGAGTCAGGGGGTTTCCTCCCTCACGTGGCTGTTCTCTCCTGTGTAGTTTCCCCAGCTCGCTTCCCACAAACCACAGCCTTCTCTACATCCTTCACTCAGGCCTGCTCCACCCTCCACACGTTCCCCCTCCTCCTCTTCTTTTCCTGAAAAGGAAAGTTTGAGGTCCCCACCCTTTACCCCGTTCTGTCCTCTTGCTCACTCTCCCCAGCTGACCGCTGTCACGCTGAGCAAGGACACCTGCTTGTTGCTTTCTGGCAAGTCTCTAACGTGTTACCCTGTACCGCTTTTCCTCACGGGATTCCTGGCAGCATTCAGCCACACTGACTATCTCCCTGTCCCTACATTCTGCCCTCTTCTCTACCTACTGTATAAGCACCGACAGCTCATTGAGCTTTGATCACTGTTGCCATATCCCACTTGGCATGCAGCAGGGGCTTGGTAAACATTTACAGAATGAGAAAAGACCCTCCTTCTAAGTCCTTTGTGTCTACTTCTTCCTTTTCTCCTTCAAATTATTTATCTTCCTGCCTGTGGGTGTCCTTCACACTGATGCTTCATCAACCTACCCATATGTAGTTCCCCCAAGCATCTATATATATATAATTTTTTTTCACTCACACATAGCTTCCTCTCTGATACCACCTCTGATGACTTGAGTGGCTTACTACCAAGTCAGAGCCAAGAGCTTGTCTGAACCTAATTGCTTTCCCTAGAAATTATCTCCAAACCTTGCAGGAATTTGAGATTACTAACTCACCTATTCCTCTGCACAGCCCATATGCCTGTGGGACCTTTCTTAACAATGCTACTGCCCCTTCCTCACCCCTTTGTCCCACTTCTGCCTCCTTGCACAACCAAACTGAGTACCCGCTAGTGGATCTTCAACCCTCCCCTACCCAAACATTCTTCACATCGCCACTGAACTAAATTTTTAAAAATTCCTTCTCAGCCACAACTAAAAGTCAAACTAATCACTTTAAAATGGCCAACTTTATGTTCTACGAATTTCACTTTAATATTAAAAAGTTGATTACTGAACAAGATGTATCATCTTACTGGTTCCTTCATTAGTTAATGAGTTAAATAAAATCTTGAACATGTGTTCATCAAAAAAAAAAAAAAGCCACTTAACCCCTCTGCAACCTGCTTAAATAGCTTAAATTGGTCCCCAGGATGCTCATGAAAAAGTCCTTATTTTTCAGAATGGCATCCAGCATTCTAGAATTCCCAGTAGAACTTTCTGGAATGACAAAAAATGTCCTGTGGCTGCCCCATTCAATAAGGTAGTCGCTAGACATGAGACTCATGAACACTTGCAACGTAACTCGTGTAACCAAGGAACTGAACGATTAATTTGTGTATCATAATTGATTAGTCTTACTTAAATTTGAATACCACATGTGAGCTTCTAATTCCTGTCCTGAACAGCACAATCTGATGGACTGTCCTTGGCATCATTTTTGCTTGCTTCAGCTTGGTTTCTTTTCTCTCTGTTGAGTGCGTTACCTCATGGAAGATTCCTTCTTTGTTTATGCTCTGTCATATCTGCCACAACCCACCCTTCTTTCCCTGCCCAACCCTCTGCTACCTTCTTCCTGAGGCTTCCTGGTTATTGCTCCATCCCAGAAGACTTCATCTATACTGCTCACAAGGGCATAGTGAAACTCTGCTTGAAGAAAGCTGCCTCCCGGGACCCCTTCCCTAGACTGAGCTCTTGGTTGGGAACACTGTTTTTTTTTTTTTTTGTTTTGTTTTTTGGTTTTCCTTCCATCTTCTACTAATCCAGTGTCTTCCCCCTCATCAGAGTGTGGCAACTGTGCAGCAGAAAGTGGACAGGGGACACCGGTGAGACCATGACCTCACCTCTTCATTCACTATGACTACCGATATATGATGAACACGCAGTGCTAGTATGAGAAGTTGCCTTAAGCTTCTGCGTCTAAGAGAAAGAATGTTTAACAGTGTCTCCAATGGCCTTCCTGTTTTAGTCTAATAAGAAAGTTCCTTTTTAACTGTTGTAGTTACCTTCTCATTGTTGGGATAAAACACTGACCTTAAGCAGCTGATGGCAGGAAAGATTTTATTTTGGATATAGTGTCAAGGGGAAGTTTTATGATGGCAGGAGAAAGCATGGCGTGCACAGAGGCTGCACATCGCCTCTGCCATAGCAGCAGGAGAGTGAGGGGAGTTATGGCAAGGGGGAACTGGCTACAGCACCCCTAAACCTGCCCCTAACTACACACTTCTCCCAGCGAGGCTTCACCTCCCAACTTGCCATCAGTTGGGGACCAAGAATTCAAAGCACATGAGTTTATTGGGGATACCTGATTCAAAGCACTACATCAGCTTAGATTCCAAATGCTGATCAGCATGTCCCAATGGCCACTGGCACTGGGAAAGGTGAAGAAGACATATGCAGCCGAGGAGGACGCTGACAGCTGTACAGAGACCCCAGACGGCAGCAGTGGCAGCGGCACTGTTCTGTGGCCTGTGTGGAGGAGAATAAAGTTTCCTGTACAGTGAAATTCGTATGCCTGTAATGAAATGTGAGTAGGTTCAGAAGCGGAGGCAGAGAGGAATGCACTTAGCATGATGAGGCAAAATCCGAGTGCTGGTGGGAAAACCAGAACAGAATAAAGGCAGAGAGAATCTGGGAACTTGGATAATGCCCCCAAAGGCAAAACAGTTTTTAACCTTGGCATCTCTTCTCTTTTAGCTGTTTTTTTTTTTTTTAATTGAAAAGTATGCTGGTTATTTAGTAGAACAATATAGCAATTAACTAGACACTGTCTAAACAGTGCTCCCAGGAATAATCATACTATTGATGAAGAGAAGGCAAAGAAGAGACTGAAAAAAGAAGGAATAGAGGGAGTAGAAGAAGAAACATCAAGAATCATAGTTGTGCCGGGCGTGGTGGCACACGCCTTTAATCCCAGCTCTTGGGAGGCAGAGGTAGAAGGATCGACATAAGTTCGAGGCCACCTTGGGGCTACAGAGTGAATTCCAGGATGGCCTGGGCTAGAGTGAGACCCTACCTCAAAAAACCAAAATAATAATTATAGTGGTAATGTATTCAGTATCACATTTGACTATGATAAGAAATGAGTATAGTCCCCACACTGTAGTTTCAGTTCTCAATTAATTTGTTGTGCTGTCTGTGTAAAACCTCCAGGGAAGGAGCATTTCTACTTTATGTTACAGATAAGCATCTGAACTTCGCAGCCCTGGCTGACTTCGCAGTCAAAGTTATAGTGCCCAGAGCAGACCAACACAAGGAAGCAGTTAATTCTCCTGCAGTACCGTGTCTTCACGGAGCTTATTTCTCTCTGGGTAAGTGTAACTCAAAGGCTCAGAAGCAAGTGGCTTCAGAAGATACTGTTTCATTCTTGCCATTAGAGTCCCATGTCACAGGTCAAGCAAACCTCACCGGTGTGCAATCAAGTGTTATGAAGTTAGAGAAAACGCATGTAACTGACACATGACGCAAGCTTAAAAAGCGGCGCACAAGATGGTGACCGTGAAGAGAACTGACTCAGTAAAGGATAGGTAAGGACCTTTGTTGCCTGTGGCCTTGGAGACCTGGCCCAACATTCCTCCTGTCCTGAGGGGAGAGAGGACACACCATAGGAAGGGGCATTGAGGGGAAGGGCGACGTTCTGCCTTCTCTATTCCTATTTGGGAACTGCACATGAAGACATGCAGGTTAGATCAAACCAGTATGCCAATGAAATATGAAATTGTGTATGTGTGGACAGGTATATGTGCACGTGTGTTTGTGTATGTGTGTGTGTGAGGCCAGATGCTTTGCAAGTGTATGTGTACATGCGGTGTGTGTGTGTGTGTGCAGGTGTATGTGCGCATGTGTGTATGTGGAGGCCAAGAGTTGATGTTGGGTCCATTTTGATTGCTATCCACCATATTGACTGAGACAGGGTCCCTTACTTGAACTTGGAGGTCACCAATTCAATGACACTAGCTGTCCAGCTTGCACTGGGGATCCCTTGACACTGTCTCCTGAACACTGGGACTATAGGCAGGATGCCACACCCATTCGGCATTTATGTGGGTACCGGGGATCTGAACTCAGGTCTTCATGCTTGTGCAACAAGTACTTTTCTCCCTGACCCATCTCACCAGATCCAGGAGACTAAACAGAAAGAACTACAGCATTTTCCTGCAAAGCCTAAGGACCCCAGGTTTGATTTCCCAGTACCCATGTAAGCCAGATGCACAAGGTAGAGTATGGATCTGGGTTCATTTGCAGTGGCTGGAGACCCTGGTGTGCTAATTCTCTCTCTCTCTCTCTCTCTCTCTTTGTTTTTTTTCTCAAAATAAATAAATAGAATATTAAAAAAAGAACTACAGAAGAAACATAGACATTTTGAAACATACCATAAGTTTCCTCAGGCTTGGCAGCTGTTTAGAGACGTGAAAGCATGCATGCACACATGCACACACGCAAGTATGCACTCATGCTCGCACACACACACACGCACATACACACACAAGAATGATTCTTCTAGCACCTCTCCTCTTTCCATAAAGAACAAATGCATTTCTCTAGCTTAGGAAAGCAAAACAAAAGGAAGCCCCTGAATGTGTCCTAGGTATTGAATGCAATATTCTGAGAGAAGGAAAGCCACATATCACATCAGCTACGTAGACAAGTGCCTCTGTCCATCCAAACAGCAAACAAGAAGCAACATGGCTACTTGTGGCCATGTCGTTCAGAACTTCAAAATGCCCAGTCCTAACCAAAAGCACACATTATGCTGGCCAGTGCTGTCTGTAATAGAAACCAGCCTGTAGCAATTAGTTACAGCTCTGAACAAGACAGAAGAGCTCCATTGGGGAAGCCAGGCTCTGCACCAAGGACTCCAGCCATTTGACACTACGAAGCAGGTCCAACCCTTGTCCCCATCTTCCAGATGAAGCCAACTCACACAGGGAAGTTAAGCCACTGTAGACACAGTTGTTGAGTGGCAAAGCCAGGATCCTAACCCATGATGGCTGGGGTTGTAATCCCAGTTGTCACCCTGTGCTGTGCTGAGCACAGGGTGTCTCTGAAGGCTGTTGTTATCTTGGGTACATCCTCAATGTCACCCTGTGTGGAGAGGCTGAACCCTGGCCATGCCCTGTGTTCCAGAAATCCCCCTGGGATGCTTTTGTGGAAGGGGAAGAATTTTGCCTCAGTTTCTTTGCCGTTGGCAGCACTGATGTTACCAGCCCACTTTATCATTTCCTCTGTCCTTGGTTAAAACATGGTATCTTCTGCCTACTATCTCCCCTGGGGACCTTTCTTGGCAACTCCTTTCACTGCCTGATTTATTTCTCCCTAATAACTCAGTACGGAACACATTACCTAGATCTCAAGCTGAGCCTGCACAATCGTCCTTAAACTGTCACACTACCGTTCTTGATCAGCTAGTAGGTACTGTTAACTCAGATCTACACTGCCCAGTATGACAGGCACCGGCATGTGGTTTCTGAGCAGTGTACTATGGCTGGGCTTATATGAGATGTGCTGTAAGCAAAATTCCTCATGAATAATTGATGTTTAGTCCACATTGCAGCAATATGTTGAAAACATTTTTTAAATTTTTTGTTTATTTTTATTTATTTATTTGAGAGCAACGGACAGAGAGAGAAAGAGGCAGATAGAAAGAGAGAATGGGTGCACCAGGGGCTCCAGCCACTGCGAACAAACTCCCTCTTGTGCATCTGGCTAATGTGGGTCCTGGGGAATCGAGCCTTGAACTGGGGTCCTTAGACTTCACAGGCAAGCGCTTTACCACTTAGCCATCTCTCCAGCCCTGTTGAAAACATTTTTATATAAAATATATTATTAAGAATAATTTCAGGCTGGAGGTATGGCTTAGTTGTTAAGGCACTTGCCGGCAAAGCCAAAACAATCCAGGTTCGATCCCCAGGACCCATGTAAGCCAGATGCAAAAGGTGGTGCATGCTTCTGGAGTTTGTTTGCAGTGGCTGGAGGCTTTGGTGTGCCCATTCTCTCTTTATCTGCCTCTCTTTCTTTCTCTCAAATAACTAAATGATTTCACTTACTTTTTATATCACCCTGTATATTGTAAATTTACATGTGGTTCACGTTAATTTTGGACAGCTATGACGTTAGCATGGGTGTCTTTTTACCCCTTACTCAGTTCTCCTACCCAGCACCCAAGTGAATGTT
The DNA here is from genome assembly GCA_036346955.1 of Dipus sagitta. Lineage (NCBI taxonomy): Eukaryota > Metazoa > Chordata > Mammalia > Rodentia > Dipodidae > Dipus > Dipus sagitta. The sequence goes on from CM070770.1 coordinate 19,028,254, forward strand.
TCAAGGTCTGATTCCTTTAAAGCTCAAGGTCACAGAATGCCCAGGGTGATAGGCCCCATCCCAAGGCATCCTAGGTTGGCCTTAAACCTGTTTCCTCTTCACACAGAACCAGAGTTGAAAGTGGGGACAGGGCAGCATCCGGTTAAAAATCAGAAAAAGAATCCACAGGATACTTTTTTTTTTTTTTTTTTTTTTGGTTTTTCAAGGTGGGGTCTCACTGTAGCCCAGGCTGACCTGGAATTCATTATGGAGTCTCAGGGTGTCCTCAAACTCACAGCAATCCTCCTACCTCTGCCTCTTGACTGCTGGGATTAAAGGTGTGTGCCACCATGCCTGGCTTCCACAGGACACTTTTATAAACTCTTTCTCCAAAGGAATTTTGAATAATGAGCAAGGGAAATAAACTCTCAACTTGCAAAAATAAAAAAAGAAAGAGAGAGAGACAAATTAAACTAAATTGAAAAAAAAAGGTAACTCCTCGGGATGGTCAGACACCAAAAGAGAATTTGTGCAAACATAGTATTCTAGTTTCAGAGGCTTCCAGATAGATTGATTTGGTGATAAGGGGCTCTGAAAGCTATTTTCCTAGCCTCAGCAAAAGTTAACCACCTCAGAACGCCTCGGTATTTAGCTCGGTAGCTGACAGCAAGCATGTCGGGAAAAGCAAGATAAATGCATGAACATACTGGATCACAGCCCCTAGCAATCTGTACAGCTCCATCCCGCGGGGCTCTGATTAACACCAGGGCCAGTTTAGAAGTCTCGCATTGTTATTCTGGGAGCAGGACAGCAGCCAAGTTCAGTGACATGGAACCTATTGTCAGCAGCCCTGCAAATGGGCAGGAAAGTTTTAATTGGGTTTTTAGCCAGGCAGACAAAAGGGGAAGGGGAACCCTTTATTATTATTATTTTATCTTCTCCTGTGGGCTACTTTCTAACTCCCAGGCCCAACCCCTTAAACACACACACTTAGTTTTCACCCCCCACCCCCGTGAGAAACAAAGCGAACCATTTATTTATATTCTTTACCCAGAGACCTAGCCAGCACCACACTTATAAACATTTGTTCTTGGAAGAAAAAAAGAGAAACCTAATTTCCTTTGTGACACTTGTACAACCACACTTTTTTTTTTTTTTTTCCTGAGACAAGCAATAAAAGCTTTGTCTTCAAAGACTGGTTCATTCTAGCCATTTCTGGAAGTATACTTCTAAAACACCTCTAAAAACTGCTCACACATCCAGAGGGTGACTCCCTTCTCTCGCCTCTTCCCCTGCCCAGCTTCCCTGGAGATATTACTAATTTCCCATCAGGTTCAAACCACAGAGAGATAATACGCTCCTCCTGCGACCAGGGAGAATAAAATGCCTTTCGTGAAAGGCTGATAAATAGGAGTGGCAGGTTGGAAAGTCTTGATAGAATTTACAAGTGTCAGTGTCCCAGGCTGTGGTCATTCGGTCTGCCCAGGGTGCTTTTCATTCTGACCATTATCTGTCCCTAAGTATATATCAGAGCAAAATTCCATCCTCTTGTTCCTTCTGCAATCATCAGACTAGACTGGAGAGACCACTGTATAATGGGCCCCTAGAAGATGCCAAACAAGCCAGTCCTTTCCTGCAGTGGGGTAGGCTATGGAGAGACCCAGCTCTGTGGCCCAGGGTTGAACTTGAATACCAAGAGCTCCACAGTTAGGCTGGTTCAAGGAGTGATGAGACCTTTATGATCCCTGAGGTAGGGCTGTGACATATATATAAACTCTATCCACCAACCCATGGGTGGGCTCTAATCTTTTGTTTAGAATCAAAGTACACTGAGAGAGTTGCAAATCTGAGAGCAGTAAAACACAGTGGTCACGTGTATAATGTTTAGAGCCAGACGGACTGACCATGTGATTATGAGTCATGTAGTGACCTCTCTGAGCCTGTCTTCACCTATAAACTGACAATAATAGCACCTGTGATTATTGCTCTGAGCTTTATTGAGCCAAAGAAGTACATTAAAAGGCACAAATGTGAACCATGTTTGTAATATTAAATTTTTGAGTAATGAAAATTTTTGAGATAAAGATAAAATAGGTGAAATTAAATTATACCTTACTTAATCCAATAAGATTGAAAACAGCAGCCCTCAAGTTTTTGAAATCCTGTAACAATTTTATACCTCTAAGCATATCTCAATTCAGACTGGCCATGTGCTCTATAGCCCCACATGGTAGAAGGCAGCCATGTTGGATAGCACAGAGCTGTAAGGAGAGAGAGAGAGAGAGAGAGAGAGAGAGAGAGAGAGAGAGAAGGAGGGAGAGGGTGATACAAGCAGATTGAGGGGAAGAGTCTGTACTAGGAAGTAAAGGCCCTCCTTCCTCTTAGATCTTAGATGGTCTCTTTGGCTGGATTTGGGAACTGAACTTGGGTACGATGTTTGACATTGGATGTGAACTTGACAGGATCTAGAGTCACCTAGGACTGTGTCTGAGAGGGAATAACTAGATTAGGTTTAGTGAGGTGGGAAGACCCAGCCTGAGTAGGGGCAGAGTTAGGCCACGCGATTGGGTCTCAGACTGAACACAAAAAAGAAAGCTGAACACAGGAATTCATCCCCCGCTGCTTCCTGATTGCCAAGGCAATGTGACCGGATGCCTCATGCTCCTGGCACCACCCCTCCCCACCATGATGGACTGGCCCCTCAAACTGTAAGCCCAGATAAACCTTTCCTTCCTTAGTTTGCATTTGTCTGGTATTTTGTCACAGGAAAAAATAAAAGTTTGTTTTGTCATTAATATGGGTGTTTGCCCCAAACGAAGAAACCATTTACCCCATAGAAGTTTTAGCCTTACCACTCTTAGAAAATGGTCCTTTTCAGCTTTTAAAGGCAAAGTTAGTTTTCTTGGTTGTTTTTTGTTTTTATTCCAGTAAGATAAGGTCTATGTTTCTGCTCATTTTTCAATATTAATATAATCTTCTTTTGTGAGTTCAAATGATTCAGTACTTGTGAATATAGTGAAGACAGTTAATGAGAATAAAGTGCTACTGTGATGAATAAAAAAAAATCTGAAATCTGTGTTTAGGGAAGAAAATGCCAATCTTCTCTCAGTCCCAGCATGTAACTTCCATATTTGATTTAATCTGCAACAAATGGACAGACTCTGGACTCACACCAGTAAAACTGCTTAAGAGTTCATGCTGCAATCTCATAGTCATCTTCCATCCAACTGCTACAGCCTGAGTTTTATTCAGAGAATTGATCTGATAGTGCAAGTTAACTCACTGGAGGTCGACAATGTGTTAAAAATTTACTGTAAACCAAATTTGTGTGTGCTGGTGTAATTGTATTACTGTTTAAAATATGTAATTTGGGAAATTAAATTTAAATTATTTACAGAACCCCCGAAGTGCCTTTACAGAGCCCTGGGGTTCTGGGGAAGAACATAATTAGAAAATCTCTGACCTGCTCAGTCAGGTTCAAGCTCATCTGCATTTCACTTTCCCCTTGAACTTTTCTCCCCTTTGTTCCCCCACCTGCACTTCCAGCTTCAGGGGAGCTGGCTTCACAGAGCTCCTGGCTTAAGCTCAGTATTAAGGTATTTTTAGGATTTTGCTCATGCAGTCAACTGCCCTGTATTCCCACCTCTTCCCTGACTTGAGCCTGCCCTTATGTCTGGCTTCATCCATCCATCCATCCACTCATCCACTCACCTATTCCTTCACTCTGTCTTCTACCTACCAAGCTTATCTGATGTTAGACATCTGGTAGAGAATGAGATGTACAGGGTGTCCACGAACAAAAGCCATCAGATTATAATCCTGGCCTGAGGAAATCCCAGGGAAGGTGCAGTGGAGACCAACTTGTGAGCAGCATGTTAGAATCCAGCTAGGCTGGTGGGATGGATGGAGGGAAGCACCGGTGCCAACTGGATCACAGGTGAGCTGGGAGCTAACTGTGCTGTGTAGACATCAAGCTGATTCACAACAGGATCATCTTTGCACAAGCAAAGCTTAAGGACATGGAAGGCTGTGAACCTCGGGTGGAGCTTCTTGAAGCCAGGAACTCAAAGCTTCCCCAAAGAGTTCCTGACGAAATAATTAGGAACCAATCAACTTTTTATCCAAACTGATAAACATGTGATCTGAACTGATAAGCACAAGTCAAGCAACTTGTGATTTTGTCATATGTTGGAAATTACAAACATTTTTTTTTTTCAATTTGGCTAAAGATCCTCATAGTTTTCTGTTCATTAACCTTAAATAAAAGCTGTGAATATAGTCAGTACCAAGTTCTCTCTCCAGGGAACCCCATGGCCCTCCTTTGAATAATATTTTGTGTGTTTTGTTGATAGGAGACAGAAATTGGCTAGGCAGTCAGGGTAACAGAACCCCAAAAGTAATGCTTTTTTATTCCTTGACTAAAAGCAGGAAATGTCACTAAGCTGGCAGAAACCTGGATGTTACACCCCTCAAGGAAAAATTTCTAGATTAAAGTTGCACCCTTCCTGGAGGACAGAAACTTGGATCATTACCTAAGATCGCTGGCAAAACTGTAAAATCTGGTCTCTGTCCATAGTAACCTGCTGACCTGGTCTTCCTCAGGTAGCCACTCCCCATAGACAAGCAGATCTGAGTCTCAAGGTGGGCTTCTGTGTTCTAGGTTCAAGCCCCCTTCTCCTCATCCTCCTAAAATCTTTCTGAACCTATCCTCTAGTCTGTGGATTTCATTCTTCAAATTCACAGGGCAAAGATCCAGGAACACCACAAATTGTTGGTGCATTGGCCTGCAAGGAACCCAAAATTCCTGTATCTTTTTTTGGTGCAGTTGGCATGGGAATGTCAGAGGGTAAGTGCTCTCCCAGTTCCTGCCTTTCTCATGGCAGGAGGCACGATCTGTTCTTTCTATAATTCTCCGTTTTGTTCTGAGCAGTCCTTCACTGCTTGTGAACCAGGCACATTAAAAACTTTGTAAATGGTAGATTTGTGAAATTTCTGTGGGGACACATGTATTAGAACATTTATTTTCTCTTCCCACCTGTCATAAAGCCAATAGCATAATGTAAATGCTGTGTGTAGAACGTTAATGGAGTTTTTTCAGGAGATATTTTGTAGTTGCTCTGTTAAACATTGACCTGAATTTCAGATACTAATGACCAGTGCTAGCCTGTGGGAAATGCAGAATCTGGCTGTGGTGGTTTGTGTCTACAGCAGTGCTGTGGGACATAGATTCAAACAGCGTGTGCAGTCACGTTGGTGGGACTGGGACTGTGTGTACTGGGATATGCTGTGGGGTGTGCAGACACAGCAAGGCTATGGCCCATGCTAGATGGTAAACGTGCCACAGCCAGACACGTAGGCTGGGACCCTGAAACAGTGACTTACTAGACAGATCTAAAAGTGAGAATGTAACATAGACAATATATATATATATATATATATATATATATATATATATATATATATATATGTCTGAGGTAAAGAATCAAGAAGAGCTCCAGGAAAACCTCAGAGGCTCAACCTATAAGGGTGCTAGGGCCCTCCCTTCTCATGTAGATGTTATAAATTATCAGACTTCTCTGACACCTAAAGGCTCAATCCAGAGTTTTCCATGATGATTTCTGTGTGGACAGGCAAAATGAAGAAAGAGGTGTTAATGAAGGGTCACAGCGGTGAAGGCAGCTGAATTCCATATAGGCCCCACTTCCTCGTCATGACGCCAACGAGGGGGCCAAGGATGCAGAGTGCAACAGGGCACACTGGCAATGGTTGACCAAACCCAAAGGTCTTTCCCTTGTTGCCGTGCCAAGGAGAAACTAAGGAGGCTCTGGAGGATGCTCTGGGGCACAGAACAAAAGGGATTTGGAAGACGGTCCAGTATTTCCTTTTGTCTTCCGGATGGGTAGTTATATGTCTTCACAAAGGCTCCCCTAAGCTGTATCCTTACCCACTGGGATCTCTTTGATTCAGAAAAGCTCTTCTGCACCAATCCTGGCCCGAATATAAACTAGAGGCTAGAGAGAAACGGCCTCTAGAAGGAAACATTAATTTTAGACCTGCTCTAAGAGAAAACCCAACTTACATAGGGAGTACAATATGGATTCAACTCTCCTAGCTGCTCCCACATCCAGGCAAGCTACTAAAAACCTGTTAGAGGTACAGCTGCCAGTGGAACAGAAAGAGGCATCTCTGCCTTCTTGTCCTCCTTATCCAGAACCTCAAGGCTGCTGAGACTCCTAGTCTCAAATATAGTCTTCTCTCCTACCATTACAGGAGGTGAGTGTGGAAACAAGATCATAGTTGGGTAGGAGGCTCACAACACAAGCTCTGAGAACAAGTTGGGTTCTAAAGTCTGCCCGGAAAAGTCTGAAAGCTAGCCACCCAGGGACTAGTAGGTTTCCTCAATGATTAGAGATACTTGCTAGTGATTGATTCTACCTCATTGTAATGCAAATTATACTAGTTTTGATATGCTGTTTAAGTTCATGGTAAGCTGGATTCTCAGAATAGGGCTGCCTCCCCCCAACCCAGTCCCTAGTCATGTTCAAAACCATGTGTCGTCCACACCTTGTCCTTAGGCAAATTGGCCAGTTGTCTCCGGACAAAGTAAGGGAGAATGATAAGCAGCATACAATTTTGGCTCTCTCTCAATTTCTCTGTTGTCTAAGATGACTAAAACCTTGTTAGAATACAGTTTCAGCCTTTTCTGAGACAGAGAAAATGAACATGACAAACAAGCAACAACCAGATCTGACTAGGGCTCACAGCAAGCTAAAATTTTATGATTTAACAATACACAACAGGTAATCTTAGTTTGTTATGTCATAATTATAGTTAAGAGATCTGTCATAATAAAACTATTTCTAGGTGTGTTATGTTATCTCCAGGACAGTTACCAAGTTTTATCTGCATTTACAAATCCATGCTTTTAAATTTTATTTCATAGGATTTATAAAAAAAGGAGTATCTTGGGCTGCAGAGATGGCTTAGTGGTTATGCGCTTGTCTGTGAAGCCTAAGGGCCCCGGTTCGAGGCTCCATTCCCCAGGACCCATGTTAGCCAGATGCACAATGGGGCGCACGCGTCTGGAGTTCGTTTGCAGCGGCTGGAGGCCCTGGTGTGCCCATTCTCTCTCTGTCTCTCTCTCTCTCTCTCTGCCTTTCTCTGTCTGTCACACTCAAATAAATAAATAAATAAAAACAATTTTTTTTAAAAGGAGTATATCAAATCAACAGGTTATAGGACTAAAATTCAAATCATGGATGCTGTTTTGCTCATGGTGACAAGTATAAAAAACTTCCTTCAAAATGCTTAACTAAGTTGGTTATGCTTCTATGCTGAACTTTTAACCACTAGAACAACTGAGTCTTACTAAGATTAAGATTTATTTACTGGCCACATATTTTTCTTATATAAAAATAACTCTACTAAATGGTCATTGCTGTGTTTATAACTTAGGTTTTATAAAAGAAATAATATAACCTCATTCACTGTAACTTTTGTTCTTGGGGGTTCAAGGAAGTCTCCCCATCTTCTGATAACTACATATTTTCTTAATTTTTAGGAAACTATATTAACGATTCTTGGGTCTGAGTGAGTTAACTCCAAGTTGTAATGCTAGAATCTGTTATTTAACAACAATGTAATTGAAACATAAACTATTAGATGTCTGGTCAAAGCTTCATTTAATAATCAAGGGTAACAAGAATAATGAGACATACAATTGGTTTATGTTAATCAAAGCAACCCTAAAAAGGTGTATCAGATTGATTGTTATAGATTTCACTATCAGGATTAAGTTTGTGTCTAGTACAGTCTAGACAAAAAGATTAAAGCCACTGAAAACTATACAAAGGTACATATATGTATTTAAAGGTGAGTCTAAGTTACTAAAGACAGACTTCTAGGTTTCAACTTTAAAACCAGAAGTGCTTCTTTAAACCTACTACAACAGTTGTCATATATTTTAGGTACAAAAGAAATTCCAAAATTCAACTCTGATTTTAGATTGCCCTACAGACTCAACTAAAAGGTTGAAATTTACATCAACTTAATGCTTATTATAATAACTTAATTTTTGACAGATTGCTTGATTTGGGTTTATTGATAGAACAATACAAAATGGTTATAGAAGTTAAACTGATAAAAGTTTACTCCTAATGACAAAAGCTATTGTTATTTGTCTCATAGTCAAGTTCAGATGCTCCAAAGTGTGAATAACATTGTTCTCTCTGTCCCTGTAAAGGAGGTTTCACAAGGGAGTGATGATTCATGTTAGGGCTCCATTAGGAATCCACTCTCTCCTACATCAGACTGAACATCACCCTGGTTTTTATTATACCAGGCAACAGACCCTCTAGGAGGGAAGAAAACTTGGCACCCCGAGGGGATGACATACGCATGTTAAATAATACAAACATGTTCAATATTTCCAGTTTTCTCATGGGTAACAACCAGATGTAGCAGCCAGAACCAATGAGGAGTTTGGTGTTAAAAGGGTAGCCAATGAAGGCTCAGGATTCAATGGGATACTTCTTTCTCCAGAGGGTCCTAAAGCTCTTGGTGACTCACCTATCTTCTTGATCAGGGAAGACACAGAGACTCAAAAATTGGGTTCCAATCAGTACATGGTCTGCAGAAGGTGCAAACCACATCACTTGGTAAATTTCTAGATCTTCATGGTGAAAGAGAACCACGCCTATCATTTCTGGTAATAATTCTGCTAACTTTGGGACATTGTGTGTTTAACTGTTATCTTAACCTTGTATCCTCTCATCCAGAGTTACCCACACTCAGATGGTCCTGTGACAAACCAACTCCAACTACCTAGGTCCCCTGGACCTCCTTCCAAGGCCTAAAATGCTACAAGAATGGGAACACTGTGGACCTCTCTAAACACAATTTACCTGATACTTGCTTCTCCCTGATTTCTCCCATCCCCAACCCAATGTCTTTATCTGGGAATCATGAGGTTCTCCCCACACTATAAGACCCATAGTAAACTTATGGGGTCCTGTAGAATAGACGCACTGGAGGGTTACCTCAACTGCCACACCCAACAATCCCATTCATCTTGAAGATGTCAGACTCCTCCATTATCCTAATCCCCTAAGGGCAGTTAGGGCTAACTCTTCAGAAGGCAGAAATGATAGGAGACAGAAATTGGCTAGGCAGTTAGGGTAAAGGAACCCCCAAAATAATGGTGTTTTATTCCTTGACTAAAAGCAGGAAATGTCACTAACCTGGCAGAAACCTGGATGTTCCACCTTCCAGGAAAGATTTCTAAATTAAGCTGTACCCTTCCTAGAGGACAGAAACTCCGATTCTTACCTAAGATTACTGGCAAAGCTGTAAACTCTGGTCTACCTCATGTAGCTACTCCCAATAAAAAACCCAGATCTGAGTCTCGAGGTGGGATTCTGTGTTCTACGCTTAAGCCCCTTTCTCTTCATCCTCCTAAAATCCTAAAATCCATCCTAAAATCTTTCTGAATCTTATCTTCTGGTTTGTGGATTTCATTCTTCAAATTCATAGGATAAGGATATGGGAACACCCTAAATTATTAGTGCAGTGGCATGAAAGGAACCCCAAATTCCTGCATCAGCGTGTTTAATTCTCACTCTTCCAAGTACTACCGTCAATGGTCACGTTAGTCTTCCTAGCGTAGCAACCCATCAGGACTATTGGTTGTCCCTAGCCATGACTCCAGTGATGATATGGCCTCATCCTGGCACCTTTCCTTCTCTCACATGCTCTTAAACCTCCAGAGCAAGATTTTGTGTCTTCTAAACAGATGTGACGAGGCAGTCCAGAGCCAGTGGCTATCTGGTAAATGATGAACAAAACCCCATGATCTGTGGTACTTGCCAATATCCGTGGGGTAAATACTCCCAGTGTGGCTAATTTCAGACTACCAGTATGGCTTCACTGACCAGGGACCTGGGAGAGATGCACACAACCTGCCCGCATGAGCAAGCCAAGCACAGCCCTGCTTAGAGGGGATGTCTCCATGCAGGGAGGGCTTCTATAACCAAATAGGACATTCTGCCTCTGATTAATTTCAATTGCACTATCAAAAATAGAATACACAAGGCTGATTCACAGCATAAGACAGAAAGGGAGTCTAATGCCTCCCTTCTTTCTAACTGTCTGTTTTGATGAGTAAATAATGACTGACTGGCTCACAGACGAGATAGATCAAAACCAGGAATGAGATACTGCATTTAGTGGGTCCCTGTGAAGGTCCTGCCTCCTGAATGTCTCAGCACATTTCCATTCCAAAAACAAATCCCATCTTAAGAGACTCTGCAATGTCTCTGGAAGGGACATCTGCAGACCAGCGTGTACAGTAATAAAATTGCAAATTTCACCTCATTCCAACTCCACTTTCAGACTGTAACCCAGTAGATCTGTGGCCCATGAATGAGCATGGAAGTTTAAGACACACCACTCTATAGCAAGATTCTTTTTTTTTTTCCTTTGAAAGAGACACAGGAATGTTCGGGCAACAACCTACTATGAGCCAATCTGTGTTCTGGGTACTGGGGAAATAATAAGTCAGATGCAGAACACAGAATTTAATGAAGAGAAGATATATGAAATCCTGACTGGTTTCTCTTCTGTCACCCAGTCACCCATCCTTCCTCTACCCTCAGTTATTTTTCTCTTGCATATGAATAGTGTGTTTTGTGTGTGTGTGTGTGTGTGTGTGTGTGTGTGTGATGTTGTAGCACGAGGGAGGTTTGCTTCTGGCGTCTCCCTACATCATGTACCCTTCTGTTCTTCAGGCTCTGCCCCCTCCCCCTCCACAGGACAAGGTATGTGCAAAGCCATACCCAGCTGTTTATGTGAGCTCTGAAGATTTGAACTTGGGCAATCTCAGCCCCACTCCCAGGCCCTCACACTTGTGCAGGAAGTACACTTAACCATCAGCCATCTCTCCAGCCCACACCTACTCTTACTGTAGGATCATTTCTACCCAGATAACAGCTGGATTTGCCTTCATGAGGACCAGAAAACTGGATTTGATTTGTGTGGTCCACGGAGCTAAGACCCTATCCATGGGTAAGATCCAAGGATGTATCCTGGTCCTTGGCTCCTGAATCATCTGGCTTTGTGACTTTGGGAGAACAGGGGCCTGTGACTGCTCCAACTTCCAGTAGTTTTCAGAATCACTTGCTTCTTGGATGAATGTCCACCTATCAGAGAGAGGAGAGTTCTCTCAGAAAGACTCTGCCACCCCAATGCCCTAACATTCCACCTCTTTCAAGGTCAGTGCAGCTGTTTTATTGATCACTTAATTTTCTCTTCTCAAGGTCCCTGGTTCCCACTGCCTGGGAGCAGCCTAATGGACGGACTGAAGAGAGTTCTGAGGAATGGGATATCATGGCTCCACTCTTAGTACCAGATTTATGAATGTCACACGCCAGTAACAAGTTGTCGTATTGACTGATGAGGTGACCTCCAAGAGCAATGAGCAAAAGTGACTTCAAGGAGTCTTTATTCCAACTTCTCTTCCAATCCCTGCGTCAATTCTGCACTGACTTTGAAGTGCAGATGGCAGACATAATCATGTCTGCATCCACACACTCTGCTTAGAAAACCGGGTGGGTTCACTTTTCCAGCCAGGGAGGAAGAAACAGTTCTCTGAAGTGCGTGCATTTAAAAGCCATCTGTTGGAATCCTCTTCTGGCAGGCATCATGGTATAGGCACTTCTCATTTGTCTCTGCCTTCACCACTGCACAGACCCCAATTCATGAATGAGAGCCTTTGCCTGCACCTGTGATTCGTCTCTGTCTCATTGGGAGAAAACCCCAGTTAGCAACAATGCAGTCCATGTATCTGCACGCAGCAGACACCACACCTATTAGAAGTGCATGCAGCATGTGTGCCTCCTCTTCATTAACTCCCTCTGGTTTCTCAAGCTAGATAGCTGGATGGATGAGCAAGCGAATGAGCCCGTGAACTGCACTGGGACTATGCGGTACAGCCTGGAGGAGGACACAGGGTCAGTGAGCAGTGATCGGGCAACATCAGGCCACAGGACTTTGTGCTAAATACCCACTCCAGGGAGCACTTTCCTCCTCGGTATGCATCTGCAGCTGAGTGGAGCAGGTCGGGCGGGGGGCAAACATCACACACAGGCAGGCGACCATGGCTCCCTTCTGAGTGTAATGGCCTTTCTGATTTCCCCTCCAGGTTGGCAATTAACGTGGCTGCCATACTGGTTTTTAGGAGGTTCCATTTTCCTTAAGTGGGCTCCATCTGTGAACTTCGCTGAGTCTTGGCACCCACGTAGGTGGGTGAGGGGCCCCGGCACAGCACTGAGCTTGGCCATTAACTTCCTTGTTGGCAATTTCTGGTTTTTTTTTTTTTTTTGCCTTTTGTGCTGGAGAACTCCATCCATGAGAGGCACACTCAGTCCTGTTCTGGGTCAGTCTCTGGGCAGCTAGCACATTTGCTGCCTTAGGCCATGGGTGTCACCCTCTTTCTGGACAATGTACTGAGTATAATCCCTTAGCCATTTGGTGAAAGCAGAGCACATGGAGCATAATGGGGGGTGGAATGAAGGAGAAAAGGGCGTTTGGAAACATGGATGTTCAAGACACGTAAATTGCTTTTTGCATGAAAACTAAGAAAGCCGTCAGAGAAAAGTGTTCACCCGTTAAAACTCCTCTGGGTTTCATCTGCCTGACCGTAGACTTGCCTGTTTCTTTCCCCCTGGCTCATTCTTCAATTTTCAAATCTGAAGACTCATTTATTACTGCAAGACAGCTTGCCTGCTAGGATCTGAGTGTATCCGGATGTGTGTGGACTTTTGGGAAGTGATTAAGCCTGAGAGCTCAACCCTCATGAATGGGACTATTACATTACCCTTATGAAGAGCTGAAGGGAGCAGCCTTGCCCTTTCCATCAAGCCAGGACTCAGCCTAACTCAAGTTCTCAGGTCAGGGGTAGAACGTAGTCAGACTCTTTGTCAGAATATAACATGAGGGACCTCAAGGGTAATTTCTGATAGAGACTTCTCATTCTCTCCCCAAACCTTGTGAACCAGGACATCATCCTTTGCATTTCTGTCAGAATTTTGGCCTTCCAAACTCTCATCAGAGTGGCCCATTAAGCTCTGCTCACAGCACTAGAGGGCTCCTCTAGGCCACAGATACAAACTCTTCCAAATTCTTACAAAGCAGTTTTGAAGGCCAAAGAACCAATGGTCTGGTTTATCATGGCAGCAGTCTCACTTCTCAGTATTTTTTTTTTTTTTTTTAGGGAGTGCCATTTACCTTAAGTGGAAATACTACTGACCTTCTTATTGCAGTGAGCAAATGTCTGACAGAAAGCAACTTAAGGGCTGGAGGAATGGCTCAGCAATTAAAGGCACTTGCCTGCAAAACCAAAGGACCATGGTTCAATTCCCCAGGACCCATGAAAGCTGGATGCACAAGATGGCACATGCATCTGGAGTTCATTTGCAGAGGCTAGAGGCCCTGGTGTGCCCATTCTCTCTCTCCCTTCCTTCGCCCCTCTTTCTCTTTCTTTCAAATAAATACATAAAATATAAAATATAAAAATATGAAAACAAAGCAATTTAAGGCAGTAAGAACTTATTTTGGCTCACAGTTTTGAGGAATGATGTCCTTCAAGGTAGGGGAGACATGGCAGCAGGAGTGGCTTGATCCACCATGTTACCCAGGAAGCAAAGGAAAACAGAAAGTCAGTGTTCTGCTAATTGACTCCTTTCTCCCTCTTTCCTTAGTCTGTATCTCCAACCCATAAGGTTTTTCCACCTACTTTCATGGTGGGTCTTCCCTCTTCAGTTAAATCTTTCTGGGAAAAAAAAAAAAAAAAACATAACCAACAAGATCCAGGTATCTCCTAGGTGATTCTACATCCAGTCAAATTGACAATGAAGGTGAATCATCACACCCAGCCTGGGGTATTTCACTACAGCATTTTGCTTGGCCTGAGACATAACCTCTAATTGAACCAAAACTATCCTGGCTTTCAATGAGAGCAGACTCTTGAGCTCCTCTTGGTGAGCCACCATATCCTTCAGCACAATCATGCTCCGGGTGGACTGATTCATGGACAGACACTTCCCCACCCCACTCCAGATAATCAAAGACAATCTTGGTATTCCATTCCCCTTGCTATTGGCTGGTTCAAGAACAGGTTTGAAGCAGTCCCCTCATTTCAAATGCCCACCCAGAAAACCAAGGTAACCTCATTATTTTATGGAGTCAATTCCCAAACCTATGTTTCCAGCCTTAATTTTTCTCTTGAGTTCCAACTCCCTATATCCAGCTGCCCATAGGGACCCCTATTCAGTGCCAACAGAAATTTCCTGGCTGCCATTCAGGAGGACTGCTATCCCTAGCCTCTGGGGAAATATTTATTTATTGGGTTGTTGTATATGAATAATGCTGGGTAGAATTCAATTTTTACAATCAAATTTAAGTCCCACCTTCATTTCCCTTAGTCCCTAGCACCTCCTTCTTCCTCCTACCTCGGTGGGTTAATGTCAGCATTATTCCCCCCATCCTGCAGCTCAGATGTCCCTTCATTTCTACCTATGTTTTATTCTACACATGGAACCACTTACCCAACTAGTGTCCTTCCTCAAAATTCAGTCATGTTCCTGTCCTGGTTATGGTATCTTCCTCTGAGCGTATTTTATAGTCAGTTCCCAAACCTATGTTTAGGAATCAAGAGGGTGTAATAGCTTAGACATGGGGGCGTTTGTGCAATTGCTTCCTTCTGAATTGTTCTACCATGTGGATTCCATGTAGCTTCTAAATGCACCGATCTAACCCCTCTTCCCTCAATATATAGACATGGAAAGGCAATTCATTGCTTTTAAAACAATTCCCAGAAATTGATCCAGTGTTCTTGAATCTGCACGCTCTAGTGCTAGGTTAAATTTCCAGTGTTCCTACATTGTTTGCCTGTTTTCTTGTTGCATCTTTTACAGGGTCCAGATGGGACTGAGTCCTCAAAATGTGTGTTCCACTCAGAACCTCAGGATGTGTCTTTATTAGGAAAAGGACTTTTGAAAATGAAACTGGTTAAATTAAGATGATCCAATGGTGGGTGTTTCTATAAAACCATATGAAGATACAGATATACACGGAGGGAAAGAGTAGTATGAAATTTAGTCTGGAATTAGAGTTATGCTGCCATAAACCAAGGAACACCAAGGATTGCTGGAAATCATCAGAAGCTAGCACAGGCAAGGAAAACAGCTCCCTACAATACTCAGAGGGAGAGTTGCTCTGCTAACAGCTTGATTCCAGATTTTAGCCTCTCAAATGTGAGCTGATTTCTAAGTAAATTTCTGTTGTTTTAAGGCAGTCAATTTGGCTTCCTTTGTCAAGAAGCCTCAGGAAACTGACCCAAAGCCTACTCTACATTGTGTGTCATTTCCATGTCCCACAAGAGCCCTTCCCACCCTTCTTGTTCTCTGATAGTTGTATGGTACACAAAATTCAGTGGCAATAAAAGTTACATGTATTCCTACATGTCAATCAGGGTCTATCTGCTCATTTCTTGAGAATGCTTTACATTATGACAGACCAAATTGCTTTCCTGTAGATTAACATTCCATCCTAACCTGGTAATAAGGACTGGTAAACTCTATCACTTAACGAGATCAATAGGCACATGGGCTATGGAGGGATCTCTAATGCTAAGAGAAAGACAGAGCCATGTGTGTGGTTTACACATGTAATCCCAGTACTCAGGAGAGTGAGGTAGGAGAATTGTGAGTTTGAGATCATCCTGGAATGAAACTCTGTCTCAACCTCAAGAAAGAGAGAGAGAATATGAATAAATTTTCTCCTTGATGAATGTTTGCACCAGGCTTCTTTTAATGAGAAAGGCAATGCTGCATAGACAAGTAGGAAGGGCTATGTCCATTTCTTTATGTTTCCAAGAAAATTCAAGGTATTTATTTTCAAATCAACAAAAATACACTTAAGGAGGTGGAGAGATGACTCAGTTCATAAAGTGCTTCCCATGTAAGCACGGGGACCTGGGTTCATGTCACCAACATTCCCATAAATGCTAGGAGTTGTGGTGGAACCTGGTCAAGATGGCATCCACCTAACCATGCTCCAGATCCCTGGGCAATACCAGGCAAGATCTGTGGGGTTCCAAGGTCAGCAGGTCCTAGCAGACCTCCAGTGGGAGGGCACAGAAGAGCACAGTAGGAAATCTGCTAATTCCCACGCTCTGGGGTAGCATATGTCAAGCACCAATCCCAGCCATTATGTACTTGGGCCAAGTGCTCTCACCTTTCTTCCCACTGACCAGGCCTCATTCCTCCCTCCTGTGTCCTTCCTCCTACCTTTCCCCACCACTAGGACCTCGCCCCACCACCTACCACCAGGACAGTGCTTGACCCATCCCCCTGCCCTGCAAATCGCCAACAGGACAGTGCCATCCCATCCTCCCACCCTGTCACCCACCTTGGGGTCCACACCATCCCATTTCCCCTGTCCCACCACCTGCCTTCAGGACTATGCTATCCACTCCCCCTGTCCCTCCATCTGCAACTGGTCTGTGCCATCCTCTTTCCCTGCCCCACCACTTGCCACTGGGTCGGCACTGTCTTCTCTCTTCTTCTCCCTGCCATCAGGTCCACTCTGTTCCCTCCCCTCCATCCCACCACCTGTTCCCAGCAGTATCCCCTCCCTGCCCCACCATCCACTACTGGGCCCATGCCATTCTCTCTCCCTGCCCACCATCTGCCACCAGGTACATGCCATCTGCTCTCCCTGTCCCACAACAAGGTCTCTGGATCTCCACTGGGCTGGAACTCCTCCCGCCTGAGCAGATACCCACTCCCCTATTATCAGAAGCCTAATCTAGTCAAACATAAAAGGGAACAATCACTAAAGACACTTCAAGGGTAAACCATAGCCTCCTCCTGAATTAAATAAGAGTCCCACACTGTGATGAGCAGACCACAGCACAAAAGGAACAACATGCAACATCAAATGGAAGGAATCCCAACAAGGTTACCTAGTCCCACAATGGAAAGCTGTAATCAAAACATAGAAGAGACAACAGGATCAGAACCCCAAAATGAAGACACAAGGTATGTGACCTTGACCAAGCAATTGGCAGAACTTGCAGAAAATCAACAAAAGACCAACAATTATATGACTGTTGTCCTTGCTAGATTGGACCTAATAGAAAAGAATCAAAGAGCCTTCAAAAGAGAGTTAAGTGATCTGAAGGAGAGCCAACAAAAAAAGAGGACCTCAATAATAAGCTGGCTAAGCTCAATGAAGACATAAATAAATGCAAGGATGAATTCCAAGAAGCATTAAGAAAATCAGAAAATGACCTGAAAAGGGAACTCAACAGAGGGATGGGTACTATTCAGAAAAAGGCAATAGAAAATACAAACCAATTGAACAAGTCCAAACCTCTCTAGAAGCCCTCAAGAACAGAGCCAGTCATGTGGACAACAAAATCTTATAAGTGGAAGACAAGACAGAAGTAACAGTACACAAATCCAAAAACTTGAACACTACAAAAAATTTTGTGAACAGAACATGAGGGAACTGTGGGATACCCTTAAAAGTCCCAACATTAGAGTCATATGTATACCAGAAGGGGAAGAAATTCAGACTAAAGGCATGGAGAACTAATTAATTCAACAAAATTATCAAAGAATGTTTTCCCACCTTCTCATATGAGAGTCCCATCAAGATACAAGAAGATAACAGAACTCCAAACAGGCTGGACCAAAGGAGAAACTCTTCAGGACATATTAAGACTCTACACAACAAAAACAAAGAGAAAATCCTAAGAGCAGCAAGAGAGAAACAACACATTACATATGCAGGAAACCCCATCAGAATTACCTCAGACTTCTCAATGGAAAGTCTGAAAGCCAGAAGGACCTAGAATGAAACACTGAAAAGTCTAAGAACCTATGGCTTCCAACCCAAACTACTACACCCAGAAAAAGTAACCCTCATAATAGATTGGGAAAGAAAAACTTTTCATGATAAAAGTCAGATCTCCATGTATATGAACACAAAGCCAAGCCTACAGAGAGTACTTCAGGGAATTCTCCACATCAAAGAGTCAAACAACCAATCTCAAGAGCCTACAAGAAGCAGACCACAATAACCAAACCTAGAGAAGGCTCAAAAAACTACAAACTCCAAGAAAACACCAAACTCCATAAAGCACCACAATATGGCAGGGATTAAATGAAACTTCACAGTTATTACCCTAAACATTAATGGCCTTAATTCATCCATAAAGAGACACAAGTTAATAGGGTGGATCAGGAAAATGGACCCCTCAGTCTGCTATCATAAAGAAACCTACCTCACCACTAAAGACAGACACCTCCTCAGGGTAAAAGGGTGGAAAATGATATTGCAAGTGGACAGAAATAAGAAACAAGCAGGGGTAGCTATGCTAATATTGGATAAAATAGACTTCAAACCAAAAGTAATAAAAAAAAAGACAAAGAAGGCCATTTCTTACTCATCAAGGGAATAATCCAATAAGAAGACATCACAATAATCAATCTTTATGCACCAAACACAGGTGCACCACAATTCATAAAACAAAACCTACTTGACAATAAAACAAATAAACATCAACACCATCTTTTTTAATACTCCACTATTGGCATAGATATTGTAGCAGACACCTTCAAGTTCACTGAGATGAACTTCCACACCAGGCATGGTTATGGAGGAAGGGATATTTATTGAAGCTTAAAGATCCTAGGGAAGTTCCATAAATGGAAGAAGAAGCCGGCCTGCCTTAACAGGTCCAAGCACAGAGAGAAGCACAAGCCAAAAGCTGAAAAACACACAGCACAGCACACTTCAGGAACTCCAGCTAGGCCCACTTTGCATATCTTTGGATTGAAATTTCAAACCCACCACCACACCTTAAGATATGCCCGGTGACACCGTCTCCAGCCAGGTGGCTGCAGATGCAAACTATGAAGTAATAAAACACTGAATATATGGGGGCCATATATTCAAACCACCACAGATATAGATAGATCATCAAAATAGAAAATCAACAGGGAAGTAAAAGAGCTCAACAACACCATAGATCATGTAGACGTAATGGATATCTACAGAACACTGTACCCGAAATCTACAGAATACATATTTTTCTCAGGAGCCTATGGAATCTTCTCCAAAATAGATCGCATGCTGGGCCATAAAGCCTGCTTCCATATATTTAGGATAATCAATATAATTTATTACATTATATCAGACAACAATGCTGTAAAGCTAGAAATTAACAAACAAGAGATGCGCCAGGAACTCCATCAGCTCCTGGAGACTGAACAACACACTTTTAAACAATAGATGGGAAGTGGATGAAAAATGGAAATTGTAAAATTTTTAGGATTGAATGACAATGAGAACACATCGTACCCAAACTTATGGGACACAATGAAGGCAGTTCTTAGGGGAAAATTCATAGCACTAAATATTTCATAACAAAAAGAGAGAGATCCCAAATCAATTACATAACCATCCATCTAAAGGCATTGGGAAAACAAGAAGAATCCAACCCCAAAAGCTCCAGACAGAAAGAAATAATCAAGAGCAGAGCAGAAATTAATGAATTGGGATCTAAGAAAACAATTAGGAAAATTGATGAAACAAAAAGCTGGTTCTTTGAGAAAATAAACAATATTTATAAACCCTTAGCCAATTTGATCAAGTGAAAAAAAAAAGACACTTCAAATTAACAAAATACAAGAGGGCCTACACCTATTAAATTCTCTATTTAAAAAAAAAGGGTTATCTCATTTGTCCTGATGCTAACTTACTCTCCATTGGAGAATCTGCTTCTCTTTTTCAGATAGATGTAGATCCTAAGGAGATAGCCACCCCATCATACCTCAAAAGGGCCCCGGCTGAAACTAAGAAAAATTGGAGAAACAAGCAAGGGGGCTGTTTTCCTGATGACCGGATACAAGCACAAGGGGGAAGGAGACCAGCACAGAGAAAAATCAACTCCTACCAAATCGGAGAGCCAGAGCCTCAGAGGCCCCCAACACCTCATCATTGAAGCATACCAAAAATGAACCCAACATGGCTCAGGGAAATTTTGTGGAAGAGGGGGTGGAAAGAATGTCAGAGACACATGTTGGGTCATGATATGCAGAGACATTTATCTTACCCATAACTGTGGGCTAACTCCACAATGCATGACCCATATACCTCAACAAGGAGGGGCCAAGGGGAGGGGGTAGGTCACGGATGAGCCTAATAATGGTACCAAACTGACTGTATTTGCTGAATACAAAACTAACTAATAAAAAAAATTAACAAAATTAGAAATGAAAAAGGAGCAATCACAACAGACAAGTGAAATTGGAATAATTATCAGAACTAACTTCCAAATCCTATACTCCACAAAACTGGATAATCTGGAAGAAATGGATAAATTCCTGGACATATACCCCTGCCAAAACTAAACTCCAAGCAGATTAATCTCCTAAACAAACCTATCACACCCATCGAGATTGAAAAGGTAATAAAAAACCTCCCCCCAAAGAAGAGTCCAGGACCACATGGCTTCTCAGCAGAATTCTATCAAATCTCCATGGAAGAACTGAAGCCAGTTTCTCTCAAAGTGTTCTACATAACTGGAAAATAGGGAAAGCTCCCCAACTCCTTTTATGAAGCTAGCATCACCCTAACAATAATATAAAAAACAGACAGAGATACAAGAAAAGAAAACTATAGGCTTATGTCCCCAATGAACTTAGATGCAAAGATCCCGAACTAAATCCTCATAAGCCAAATTCAACAACACATCAAAAGCATTATTCAGCTTGATCAAGTAGGCTTTATCCCAGGAATGCAGGATTTATTCAACATATGGAAATCTGTCTATGTAATACACCACATAAATAAGCTTAAACACAAATACCACATGATCATTTCAATAGATGTGTGGGTTCCTGGGTCCTTGCTTTTTTTCTTTCTTGCTGCTTGGTGCAGGCTCTGTGGTGGCTGGGTGGGGCTTGCATACACCTTTAGATCAGCCCTGCCCTGCTCCTGGGCACTCACCTGGTCCGGTCTAGTACACGTGGAGGTAATGGCCGAGACTGGCAGACACAATTGCCAGAGTCCGAGTCTGGCTACCTGAAGGGGAAAGAAGGGTGGGGTGGGGTGGGGGCCCTGGGACTGTTGGGAAAAGAGGACGCTTCTAGGACCGCTGGTAGGCCACTGAAAGAAGGAGATGGCCCGTGGGGGGAGGGCTGCTGGGAAAAAGGGGTTCCACTGGGGGCCACTGGGAGAGGAAGCAGAGACATAGCTTCTGTACCGGCCAAGGCACCATCGTCTGGGCCCATGTGAGCCCGCCGCCTGACTCTGACTTGAGCCACTTTGGGCCACTTACAAAGCCATCTTACAGTTTTGCTGTGTAAAGGGAGTGAGGGGAAATTTCCTTCCTGAACTTTTCATTTCCTAGCTAGATAAGCTATGTGGGTTCTTGTGTCTGGGCCACATGGATGCCCAGAAATCATCCAGGGGGAGATCTGGAGGACTTCCCAAAAGGATCTGGCCTCCCTCTGGGAGAGCTTAATTCCCTTAACTTTCAGAAGAGCCTGTAATCTATGAATCTGTGATTCCTTTTGGTGGGAGACAATATTAAAGTAAAGGAGGAAGAAGAGAAAAATAGCTTCCATCTGATGGAGGAAAGAGAAATAGAGGGTTTTTGCCAACACCCAATGGGCAGTTGGGGTCCAGGCAGAGGACAGCTGGCCTTCAGTCAATACCAAAGAGTGGCCTCGGCCAAGAGACATCAGTTGCCAGTTCATCGTGTCTGGTCCTAAGTGATGCATGAAATGAAAATAAAGGAGGAGAAAGAGAAACCTGCCAACCCTCAAAAACATGGAGGGAAGGTCACATGTGCTGAGGTCTCCCAGTACCTCTGGGAGAGCACTCACCTACCCTGTCCATCTCATAGGGTCCCTGTTCAGGTGCCAGCTGTGAGTTCCTGGGTGCTTGCTCTGGGGGCTGGCCACAATCCCCCTGAAGGTGCCCAGGCAACCGGGGTGGGTGAACATGAGAAAGAATCACTACTGGGAGATAGTTGAACAGCTCTCTCAGTTTATTGTCAGGGAAATGGGTTTATAAGCATCTGAGGGTGGAGGGAGGACCCTAAAGGGATTGGATGTACCAAGTTCATTTCTGATGCCTACTTAGTATATGGGAACATTTATTCTAGCACGTAGACAATGGCAGGGGGGTCAGGTGATCTAGGGCATCAGGGGGTTGGACTGTGTGAAGGCTGGTAAGGAGTTTCCTAGGCAACTGGCTAAAGGTCACAGGGCTATGGGCAAAGCCCAAATTCAGGTGTGCCAAGCTTGGAGAGGGAGTGCCCTCCAGTAGCCCAGGGGTCCTCAGCCTTGCCTGGAAGTTCAGGCCCTTCTACTGAAGGCTCCAGCCTATGCCTGGCTGTGTCCGACATAGATGCAGAAAGGTCCATTGACAAAATACAATATCATTTCATGATCAAAACATTGGAGAGAATAGGTATGGATGGTTTATATGTCAACATAATAAAGGCTACATAAAAAGCATCTAAAGCCCAAATAATACTTAATGGGGAAAGACACAAGGAATATTCCCATTCGGATCAGGAACAAAATAGGGGTGCCCACTCTCACCTCTGCTCTTCAACATGGTACTAGAAGTCCTAACCCAAACAATAATACAGGAGAAAGAAATAAAAGGTATGCAATTTGGAAAGGAAGAAGGCAAGTTAATGCCATTTGCAGATGACATAATATTATACATAGGTGACCTGACAGCCTCCATCTCAAAACTCCTAAAGGTGATTAATTCCTTCAGCAAAGTAGCAGGATACAAAATCAATGCACAAAAATAAGTAGCCTTTATATATGCAAAGGGCAAAGACACAAGGAAAGAAGTTAGTGTTACTGTCCCATTTTCAATAGCAAAAATAACTAAAAACAAAACAAAACAAAAAACAACTTTGGAATAACACTAACCAAGGATATGAAAGACATATATAATGAAAACATAAAAACACTCAAGAAAGAAATTGAGGAGGTCTTGAGAAGATGGAAAGACCTCTTATGCTCATTGATAAGCAGAATTAACATTGTGAAAATGGCAATCTTACTAAAAGCAATAAACAGATTTAATGAAATACCAATAAAAATCCCAGCATCATTCTTCACAGAGATAGAGAAAATGATCTCAAAATTCATATGGAATGGCAGCAGGTCTCAGATATCCAAGCATATCCTCAACAAAAGAAACATCTCTGGAGGCATCACCATACCTGACCTAAAGCTATATTATAAAGCCATAGTAACAAAACCAGCATGGTACTTGCATAAAAACAGGAATATAAACCAATGGAACAGAATTGAGGATCTGGCCTTTAGATCAAGTAACTATAGCTACTTAATCTGCAACAAAGGTCCTAATTATATAGACTGAAGAAAAGACAGCATCTTCAACAAATGGTGCTGAACAAACTGGATAACCATATGCAGAAAAATGAAACTGGACCCACACCTCTCACCATGCTCAAAAATCAAGTCCAAATGGATCAAAGACCTGAAACTCTTCTATTACTGGAAGAAAAAACAGGAGGAATTCTCCATGATATAGGAGTGGGAAAGACTTCCTGAACAAAACTCCAGTAGCTTAGGAATGTGAACAATTACTCAACCAATGGGATCTCATGAAGCTGAAAGGTTATTTGTTTATTTATTTCACATAGAAAGCAGGAGAGAGAGAGAGAGAGAGGGAGAGAGGGAGAGAATGGTGTTCCAGGGCCTCCAGCCACTGCAGACGAACTCCAGATGCATGTGTCCCCTTGTGCATCTGGCTAACACGGGTCCTGGGGAATTGAACCTTGGTCCTTTGGCTTTGCAGGCAAATGCCTTAACCGCTAAGCCATTCCTCCAGCCCTTAAAAGTTTTTTCACAGACAAATATACCATAAGCAGGGCTAATAGGTTATCCACAAAATGAAAGAAAATTTTTGCCAGCAATACAACTGATAGAGGCCTAATTTCTAGAATCTGCAAAGAACTCAAAAACCTAAACAATAATAAATTCAAACAACCCACTCCAAAAGTGGGGCAGAGAACTGAATAGGGAGTTCTCAGAAGAAGAAATACAAATGGCAAAAACACACTTAAGAAAATGTTCAACATCCTTAACCATCAGAGAAACGCAAATTAAAACAACTATGAGATTCCACCTTACCCCAGTAAGGACAGCAAACATTAAAAAATCAAATGAAAATGAATGATTGTGAGGATGTGGAGAAATAGGAACCCCATTCACTGTTGGTGGGAATGTAAGTTGGTACAACCACTATGGAAAGCAAGATGGAGACTCCTAATAAGGTTAACTATAGAGTTACTAATGGACCAAGTTATTCCCTTACTAAAAGCCATTCCTCAGTTCAGAAATATTTGCTCAACCATGTTTACAGTTGTTCAATTCATAATAGTTAAGAACTGGAATCAACCCAGGTGCCCATCATTGGATGAATGGATAACCAAGATGTGGTATATTTACACGATGGAATTCTACTCAGCAGTTAGAAAAAAAATGACACAATGAAATTTGTAGAAAAATGGCTGAACTTGGAGTAGATCATGCTCAGCAAACTCACACCATCACAGAAAAACAATCATCACATGGTCTCACTCATTTGTGGCTCCATACCTGGATCAGCTGGAGATTCTGACATATCTAATAGGCATCTCAAGGCCTGGGTAATAGGGAGGGTAGGGCCTGATGAGAGAGGAAGGGTTGGGAGGGCACACAAAACTGAACCTAAATTGAACTGGTACCATAGAAACCTATATCCTAGAAGATAGAGTAAATGATTGAACCCTCAACAGGACCTTGAGAGCAAGCACCTGAATCAAAGGGCCCTGGAGAGGGTGAGATGAAGCCTAACCTTAAAGTTCTCCTGTTTCTCTTCTTTCTTTCTTTTTTCTATTTTCTTTCTTTTCCCTTGGCACTGGCCTGTAACTTCCAGTACCAGGATGAGGTCAACACCCACAATGAGCTGTTGATCAGAGAGACCTACAAGGTTTTCCAAAAGAAGACAGACTTCTGTCAGAGCACTTGATTACCCACCAGAGGTTAATGGTGAGGCCCTACTGCTGGAGACACCATTTGATATCAGTATGGAACATGGGGAGACCTGGCTGGAATTTGAAGGAGAGCTAGTCCCCAGACGGTTTTCCCATCTAGTGCTAGAAGGTGCTGCATGAGGTACTGGGGGAAAGTGACCAACATCTGTCTGAGCAAATCGAAGTCTAAGCTACTCAGAAGCAAACAACCTGATGTGAGGCTTACACAAATGCAATAGTGGCACACAGCCATGGTGGGTAACCAACTGCTCTTGGATTGGCTAACAGAACCACTCAGTGGAAAGGAACCAATATTTGGAATTGGGAAACAAGTCAGAATCATATCCAGAAAATGAGTTTGCTTCCCAATATCAAGCTCTCACTAATCTTGAGATACAAGAGGGTCTACACTCACTAAATTCTGTCTAAATTAATAATGGTTATGCCATTGAACCTTTGCTGACTTTACTATCCACTGGAGAATCTGCTTCTATTTTTCAAACGGAAGCAGAACCTAAGGAGAGAAATAAGCCATCCCACTTCACCCCAGCCCCAGCGGAAACCACAGAGGAATTGGGGAAATGAGCAAGAGTGATGCTTTCTCTGTGAACCTGATAGCAGCACAAGGGTGAAGGAGATAGACACTGAGGACACTCAACACCTACTAAACCTATGGTGATTTGATTCAGGTGTCCCCTATAAACTTAGGTGTTCTGAATGCTAGGTTTCCAGTTGATGGAGATTTGAGAATTAATGCCTCCAGGAGGCAGTATTATTGGGGGCATGCTTATGGTGTTATAGCCAGTTTCCCCATGCCAGTGTTTGGCACACTCTCCTCTTCCTGCTGTCCACCTTATGTGGGCCAGGGGGTGATGTCCACCCTCTGCTCATGCCATTGTTTTCACCTGCCATCATGAAGCTTCCCCATCAAGCCTGTAAGCCAAAATAAATCTCTTTGTTCCCACAAGATGACCTTGGTTGAGTGATTTCTACCAGCAATGAGAACCTGACTGCAACAGTAAAGTGGTACCAGAAGTGGGGTTGCTGCTAGACACCTGACTGTGTGGCTTTGGCCTTTTGGAGTTGATTTTCAAGAGGAATGTGGAAGGATTTGAAACCTTGGCCTAAGAGATGCCTTGCAGTGCTGTAAGTACAGCTTGATGGACTATTCTGGTAAGAGTTGAAAGACCTGAATGCAGTAAGAACTATGGACTGTGAGGTTTGGCTTATGAGGGTGAGAAAGAGCTTTGCTTGTACTGAGCTAGGACTTTGTGTGAGAAGATTGCTGTTATGCCCATGTCCTGAGAAGTTGTGCAGGGTTGCTTTGCATAGAAATGAACTGGTGTGAGCAGAGGGATATGGCACAGGAAAAAAAAAAAAAAAACTTTGGGTGAACTGTTGCCCATTTAGCTGCAATTGAGAGATTATAACCTTTGAGACTGGGCTAGCTGACCTGCACTGGGGCAACAGAAAGAATGTGGACTCTTTTGGAGGGGCCTGAGTGTTCAAGAACTGTCCTGATCTTCAAAGTCTGCTTTATCCCCCCCCACCCGGATTTAAAAATTGGCACCCTACCTGGTATTGTGGAGTATACGAAATGTAGGAAAGAGAGGGCCAGAGTTTGCAACATGGTCTTGTGTTTTGGAAATGGCTATGGGCAATGTGAAGTAGGTTTGCTGGTTGCTTGCATGGAGACCCCAGGGGGCCATGAGGATGACCCATGGATTGCAGTGAAAACCCAGTGGAGATGCTGGGACCACGAGATGGCTACCAAGGAGAGCTGCCAGCTCTGATGACGTTTTCCAGGACTGTGAGTAGCCTAGCTGGAGGGGCTGAATTGGAACTCCACAGACTTGTGGCTGGTCTGAATTATTGGACTCAGAGATTTGTCACTGGATAGAGTTGCTGGACTTGAAATTACAGAGTTTGATATTTTCCCTGTTTAAATCTTGTGCTGGTTGAATGTTTCTTTGCTATGCAAAATGCCATCTTTTGCAGTGTGAATGTTTTTTCTGTGCCATTATGGGTGTTTTGGGCATGTTTTGATATTACAGCTTAGTTAAAAGATCTTGGACTATGGGGATGTTTGAACATTATTGGGATTGATTAAAAACTATGGGGACTGAAACCAAATCCATTAAACAAGAACTCCCATTCTTACCCTTTTCCTGGCTCTGGCAACCACCCCTTTAACTTCCTATTCACGGTACTGCTCCAGGAACCTCACACAGATGGAATCATGTGGTATTTGACTGGCGTACTTCACTTAACATATGAAAGATTCATATCCTCCAGCTCCATCCATGTTGTGGTGTGGGTCTGAATTTCCTTCCTTCATAAAGAATGATATTCCAGTGCAAGAACTATTCAGTGTGATACTCTCACAATGCTGAGCAGGGGCAGTCAATGGAGTAGCTAAACTACAGTGTTCTATAGTTTAGGTGTGCTAAATGCATTTTGGAGACAACATTTTCAACTTACAATGAGACTACCTGGATGTATCTCACTGTGAGCCAAGAAGCATCTGTATGGAAAATTAAATTGGTCCATTTTCAAATGTTAAACCAATCTTATATTCCTAGTATAAACTTGCTGCTGCTATGCAGTGGTTGGGTTTCATTTTCTCTGCCAATTAAGGAATTAGAAGGCAGGAAAGAGTTTAAAAGAACAAGGTTTATTTTAATGTAAAAGTAAAGAAAGCAGAGAGAACACAGACTCCTCATGGAGGAGGGGATCCCAGAGCTGGAGCTCTGCCACTCCAGTGGGAGCTGGGATATTTATTAAATGAAGGATGCCTTCTCATCCAGAGTCATGATTGGTCAGTTCAGGTCCATGATGCATCCACCACTTCATGGGTCACAGAAAGCCTGCCAAGCCAGCCTGTCCCTGGGGCCTGCCCATTTCCTTTGTTTTTACAGGAGAAGAACCAGGAAGTGACTTGTCCTTGTACCATTCTTGGTCACCAGTTTGGAACACTTCAGAAAGAGATAAGCCATCTACCAAGGGCCCCTCTCCCTATCTGTCTACATAGCTGAGGAAACTATGTAGCTCATTGTAATGGAATATTTGTTTGATATTTTAATTATTTTCAATAAAATTTGTTCCTTACACTAGCTTTGGGTTTGTACTTTTCTTTTAGTGCCTTGGTCTTGTTTGGGTATCGTAAGAGTGGTGCTTTGATTCACGTGTCCCCCATAAACTTGGGTGTTCTGAATGCTAGGTTCCCACCTGATGGAGATTTGGAAATTAATACCTCATGGAGGCAGTGTATTGTTGGGGGCAGGCTTATAGGTGTTATAGTCAGTTTCCCCTTGCTAGTGTTGGGCACACTCTCCTGTTGCTATTGTCCACCTTATGTTGTCCAGGGGGTGATATCCAAACTCTGCTTATGCCATCATTTTTCCCTGCCATTAGAGAGCATCCCCTCCAATCTGTAAGCCAAAATAAACCCCCTTTTTCCCCAAAAGTTGCTCTTGGTCAAGTGATTTATGCCACCAATGTGAACCTGACTGCAACAGTATAGTTGGTACAGAGGAGTGGTGTCATTTGCTACTAGATGCCTGACTATGTGGCTTTGGCCTTTTGGAGCTAATTTTCAAGAGGAATGTGGAAGGATTTGAAACCTTGGCCTAAGAAATGCCTTGCAATGCTCTAAGTACAGCTTGATGGACTACTCTGGTCAAACTCAGACCTGAATGCAGTAAGAACTATGAACTGTGAGGTTTGGCTTATGAGGGTGAGAAAGAGTTTTGTTTGGACTGAGCTAGAAGCAGTTTGTGTGAGAGGCTTGCTGTTATGCCCATGTCCTGAGAACTTGTCCAGGGTTGCATTGTATAGAAATGGACTGGTGTTAGCAGAGGGATATGGCACAGAAATGACATCTTTGGGCTGAAACATCTGCCTTTTCAGTTGCAATTATATGAGAGATTACAACCTTTGAGACTGGGCCAACTGACCTGAATTGGAGAAACAGAAGTTAGGCTATTTTGAAGGGGCCTGAATGCTCAGGAGTGTCCTGTTCTTCAAAGTCTGCTTTATTGTCCCCTGCATTAACAAATTGGTACCCCACCTGGTATTGTGGAATATGAGAAATGCAGGAAAGAGAGAATCATTGAGTTTGCAACATGGTCTTATGTTTTGGAAATGGCCATGGGCAGTGTGAAGTAGGTTTGCTGATGCCTGCATGGAGACCCAATGGAGCCATGAGGATAGACTGTGGATTGTAGTGGAGACCCAGTGGAGATGCTGGGACCACAAGAAGGCTGCTAAGGAGAGCTGCAGGCCCCAGATGAAGTTTTCCAGGATTGTGAGTAGCCTACTTGGAGAGGTGGAATTGGAACTCCAGAAACTGATAGAATTATCAGACTTGGAGACTTGTCACTGATTAGAGTTGTTGGACTTGGAACTACAGAGTTTTATGTTTGCCCTGGTTGTTTTAAACCTTGTATTGGTTGAATTTTTTTTTTTCTATGCCCAATGCCAGATTTTGCAGTGTGAATGTGTATTCTGTGCCATTATGGTTTTTTTTTGGGGGGGGGACTTTTTGGTATTATGGCTCAGTTCGAATATCTTGGATTATGGGAATGTTTGAACATTATTAAGATTGATAAAAATATGTGGACTTAAATTATTTATTTATTTATTTATTTATTTGACAGAGAAAGAGGAAGAGAGAGAGAAAGAGGGATGGGCATGCCAGGGCTTCTAGCCACTGAAGATGAACTCCAGACTTGTGGGCCCCCTTGGGCATCTGGCTAATGTGGGTCCTGGGGAATTGAACCTGAGTCCCTTTGGATTTGCAGGCAAATGATTTAACCACTAAGCCATCCCTCCAGCTCAAATATGGGGACTTTTAAAGATGGACTACATGCATTGCATTTTACATGGGTGGTTATCAGTTTGTGGGGGCCAGGGGCAGAATGTGGTGGTTTGATTCAGGTGTCTCCCATAAACTTAGGTGTCCTGAATGCTAGGTTCCCAGCTGATGGAGATTTGGGAATTAACACCTTATAGCAGACAGCTTCAGGTTCACTGAGATGAATTTCCAGACCAAGCACAGTTATGGAGGAAGGGATATTTATTGAAGCTTACAGATCCAGGGGAAGTTCCATAATGGCAGAAGAAGCTGGCCTGCCTTCACAGGACCACGCAGAGAGAAAGAAGTACAATTCTAAAGGTCAAAAGCCATAGCACACTTCAGAAACTCCAGCAAGGCACACTTTGCATATCTTTAGATTGAAATCTGAAACCCACCACCACACCTTAAGATCCACACAATGGCACTGACTCCAGCCAGGTGGCTGCAGATGCAAACTACAAACAAACAACTGAATAAATTGGGGGCCATCTATTCTATTCAAACCACCACACACCTCCTGGAGGCAGTGTATTGTTGGGGGTGGCTTATGGATGTTATAGCCAGTTTCCCCGTGCCAGTGTTTGGCACACTCTCCTGTTGCTATTGTATACCTGATGTTGGCCAGGGGGTTATGTCCACCCTCTGCTCACGCCGTCATTTCCCCCTGCCATGATGGAGCTTCCCCTCAAGTCTGTAAACCAAAATAAACCTTTTTTACCCCAACTTCTGCTCTTGGTTGGGTGATTTCTACCAGCAATGTGAATCTGACTGCAACGGTAAATGTGATGGCTCTCA
Organism: Dipus sagitta; assembly: GCA_036346955.1. Classification (NCBI taxonomy): domain Eukaryota; kingdom Metazoa; phylum Chordata; class Mammalia; order Rodentia; family Dipodidae; genus Dipus; species Dipus sagitta. Next base: position 19,059,027 of record CM070770.1, read on the forward strand.
GAGTGTTTGGGGAACTCCTTCTCCTCTTCTATTACTTATCGTGTATGTCTAGATTGATCTCATTTGTTCCTTGCATGGTTGGGGATAATTCGCCAGTAAAGATATTAGGGCTTAGAGTGTTTTTGTTGTTGTTGTTGTTGTTTGCTTTTTATAGGAAGGTTTTGTTTAATAACTGTAGGACTATTCTGGTCATCTATTTTTTTTTTCTTCAATCTTTGAAGGGATTTTTTTCTCCATTCATCCAAGTGTTATATCCATTAGCAAAATGTGTTCATAATACACTCCCATTATCCTCATAACAGTCATAGTATCTGTGGTGGCACTATCTCCTCTCATTCCTGGTATTAGGAGTGTAGTTTCTTTCTGAATTTCTCCTTGTCTCGATCTTTCACCTAATTATCTTGACTAGAGAATTATTAATTTGCAGATGTTCTCAAAGTACTAGGTTTTGATTTTATGGACTTTATTTTTAATCTGTCAACTATTTCATTAATTTCCATCTTGGCCACTATTTCATTTCTTGTACTTATTTTTGGTTTAGTCTCTTTTTCTTTTCTTTTTTTTTTTAAGTTTCCATGTTTCTTTTTGTTTCCTCTGACCCACATGACATATCTAGGTGAAGTCCTGCATCATTTAATGATGGGGGTACATCCTGAGAAGTACATCAGGTTTCCTCTGACCCACATGACATATAGAGGTGAAGTCTTGCATCATTTGATGATAGGGGTATGTCCTGAGAACCACATCAAGTGATTTTGACATTTCACAGATGTCATAGATTATCATTCAACACCCTGAGGTGGGATTGCATCACTCAGTGACAGGGGTGACCTTTTGCCATCTTGTAACATCTCACCATATATTATTTAGTTTTTCAATAATTGAGAATTTCCCATATTTTCTGTAACTGATTTCTAATTTAACTCTTCTGTGGTCATAGAAATATTTCTTATAAGGTCAATCTTCTTGGCAAATGTTTCATGCCTACTTATAAAGAATATTTATTTCCTTCTTGGATTCTGATGACCTTCAGGGGCCAACTAGGTCAGTCTGGGTGATATTCTTGTTCATGTCTTTTATATTTGTACGGATTTTCTTGTTTGCTTATGTAATGCTTTTCCCTACCAATTAGAGCAAGGAGACGAATTCCTTGGCTTTAATTTTGGATGTTTCTACTTTGCAGTTTCCTGTTGTGGGGTGTGTGTGTGTGTGTGTGTTTGAAGGGTGGAGGTCAGAGGCTAACTGCTGCCCCAGTAAGAGGAATTGAGAACACCTTGGTGACTTGCCAGGTAAGGTAGCAGCTTGAAATGTAGGAGGTGCTCCTAGGAAGAACCCGGTGAGAGGCTTTGTTCCAGCTGAGGAAGCCTTTACCCCTGTGGTCTCACACCTGTCCTCCTTTGGCCTTGGATACTTCTCCCCTTCAGCCCATCTCCTAGGCCTGTCTCAACACTTGGTTTCCCTCAGTCCTCACATTCAGTTTAATTGTCCCCTCTAGGTGCTCCCAAAGCCCGCCCCCCATCGCGTATCTTTGTCACATTAGGCATGAGTTGCCCATCTTATCACCTTGCCCCTACTCCCACGCCAGACGTCTGGAAGCTGAGAGGCTGTCTTACTTGCTCATCATGGACTCGTAAGACATAGAACATGCTCCTGTCGTTCAGCGCACACGTAATGCCTAACTCATCTGAGTTCTAGTGGTCACATATAGCCTCTTCTGGGCATTCCATAAACCTTTTGGACTGAATATGAATTTTAATGTTGATGTTGCAAGCTATTGGCAAATGGGTCCAGCATCACCTGAGACCAAGTTTTCCTTCCTAGGTGTTAATATTTGGGCATGACATATGTGGAACTGGGGTGAAGGTTTGCAATAATCTCACATGAACCTTCTCCCTTTGGAATTCCTCCATGCCTACACACACCACACACCACACATCACACACCACAGGGTGCTGTGGCTCCTTCTCAGAAACGCTGTCACTGTCATCCCTTGGCCCTTCCGGGCATCGTCTGCTTTGTGTCGGCAGCAGCTGCCAGGACTCAAGATGAATGCTGCGGGTTCCTTCTTGACAGATAGCTGCCCCCAACAAATTGGTGCATGATCTACAGAGATTTTTTTTTTTTTTTTTAGAAAATGTGACAAATGGTGACAAATGAGGAAGGTGAGCTGTACTTCTGCTGCCAGGTACACTAGCTCTGAAGAAGCTTTCTCTAGCAAAAAACAAACAAACAAACAAACAAACAAACAAAAATTACCACACAAGATCAAGAGAGAGAGGAGGAAACACTTGCTTCAAGTGAAGTTCATAACACTAAAATTGTATAATTTTTGTACTTCTCTAACTACTCTCACCCGCTTTTATAACATCTAATGAGGTAGACTGGATAAGTAGTAGCATTCCCCCATTTTTCTCATGCATACGCTGAGACTAGAAGAAATTAATTTCCACTTGAAGATCCCACAGGGGACAGAGCCAGTCTAGACTGTGGTGAAATATAGATTAATCTTTTTCCTATTTCCTGACATATAACTCCTAAAATTCTTGGAATCTCTGAACCAATTCTGTCACTTTGTGTGAATTGTCTGTGGGCTAAAAGTTCCTGAATAGCTTAGGAATGAGAGCTGTTCACTCAAAGACCGAAGCAGCATGGCTGTTAGTCCCAACCCCCAACATTTGCACAGGAAAGAGGCGCTGAAGGTTGAGTTGAGTTGATCACCAATGATTCAACCAATCTTGCCTATATAATAAAGTTTTCTTACAAAATTTAAAAACAAAGGGAGGGCTAGAGAGATGGCTTAGCAGTTAAGGCGCTTGCCTGCGAAGCCTAAGGTCCCATGTTCAACTCTCTAGAGCCCACCTAAGCCAGGTGCACAAGGTGACAGAAGCTTGCAAGGTTGTACAAAGTGGTACATGCATCTAGAGTTAGATTACAGTGGCTGGAGGCCTTGGTGTGCCAATTCTCTCTCACACACACATTAAAAAAAAAAAAAAAAGCTAGTCTGTTGGGCTTACCTCAAAAAAAAAAAAAATAAGGACAGGCTTACAAGTGCTTCTGGTAGCTTGATGTGTGGATGCTCCTGGAGGGTGGTGACCCTGGAAAGGCTGGGAAAATTCACTTTTTCCCTGTATCTTGCTCTACACATGTCTCATGTATCAATTGTAATGTCCTTTATAAGTGACTGGGCACTGTGTCTCCCTGAGTACTGAGCCACTCAGGCAAATTAGTATTGAACCAGAGGAGGATTATGGGAATGGATTTCCAGCTGGTGGTCAGAAGCCAGGTGGAAGCACTTGGGGCTTGTGTCTGGCAACTGAAGAGTAGTGCATCTTGAAGCAATCTTGAAGGATGAGCCCAAGACCTGTGGACTTGACACAATCTTCAGGTAGGAAATATTCAACAAAATTGAATTAGAGAACACTCAGCTGGTGTCCCCAGCTGCAGGAATTCTGATTTCTTGCTGGTGAGGAGATCTCCCACACTTTTGGAGGTCGAAGGATTCCTCTGTGTCGACACTGGATATGAGGGGAGAGGAAGGCAGTTCTTTTTCCTAGAGTCAAGGCCACTGCCTGGCTGATTCCCCATCTAGTGCCCCTGTAGTCACTTACAGGGCAGAGGGTGGAGACAACACTGCCATCAGGTATTAAAGAAGAGGTTGACTGGTAAGAAATGCTGCATGCGCATGATTTGTTTTCAGGCTGATTTATGGGAAAAGAGCGTCACTGGAAAACATTGATCTGGGGCTGAGAATTAAAAAGGAAGGAGCTTTCTGTCGTCTTGGGTACTCTTGCATGCCACATTACCCAGCAAGCCCTAGGTATGTGGCAGGCAGGTGGTCTCTGCTGCATGCCTTTGATGTGGCAAACATCCAGGCTTTGTTCTTAATGGAAAGAGGCCTTGCAGAAACAGCTCATCCTCTGTTCTTGGACAGAAAAGCTATATGCATAGCTTTAGGGGACAAAGTTGGGAGCTGTGTACCAGCCTTGGGCCAATTAAGCCTAAAACAAATTCTTGGGCTGCCAGAGCACCGATTACACTTGAGGTGCTGAGGGCTTCATCCCACAGGGCAAAGCCGCTGGACCTGCCCCAGTAATTGGCTTGAAGCACTGCTTTCCATCCACAGCTTCCCTAATGACCAGCAGAGCCGGCTATTTGTTTAGGGGCGTTTAAAAAGCAGAAGTGCTAGCAGAATTCACTCAGGGAGCCCAGAGTCTGCCACCTCCTTTGAAAGAATTTGCGGGATACTCACTCTGGATTTCTCTACCAAATCTAGGTGGTGTAAGCAGAGGAGCAGGAATGAAAGGTCAAAGAAGCCAGAGTTATTAAGGCAAGAGCCAAGAAGGCTCCCAGTGTGAGCTGCAGCCTCAACTCAGATGGGAAAAAAAAAGAAAAATCATGGATTTTTCATCAAGAAAACACAAGCTCAGCATCAAAGGGGAAACAATTATTCAGAAAGCTACATATTGTAAATGCATGACCTGTCACACCATTGGGGAGGGAGTCCAAATGGGTAAGATTTTGGGGTGACTAATTTGGGCCCTATTAGCTTTGTGCTATTAGTGGATCATCCACACAGTGCAGAGGTTGTGAAATTGTTTGTTATCCTCAGCATATGTTTTCACCTAGCAGCAGAAATGAGAGAGGGAGATGTGGGAAGGAGAAAACCTCATCTATGCGATTTCGTATATGCTTCCTGATGCCCACTGTGGGTTAATGAGTGATATCACCACCCCTTGGAAGAAACAATCTAAGAGATTGCTTTCAGGGCAGGCAAGAGACACACACTGTCTGAGTGTCAGGGAGAGGGGACCACTATCAGTCATCACTGTCACCATTAAATCCCTCCAGCCACATTGAGTCATTACAAAGCTCTTTATGTGATTCTCCCAGATGCCAATCTAGTGGAGTTCTCCCAATACACAGAATAGAAACTGAGGTCTTGATTGAGGGAAACCCAGGACTAAGTAAACTACTGTAGTCTGCTGGCATGTGGATTGTACAACTCCCAGCTTCGCTCCAGTACTCACTCTTATACCTTCTGTTTTCTTCCCAACATAAAGAGGATTAGAGTGGACACAGATGTGAACCCTGGTGAGAGACAGGAGTCATTCCCACCAGGCAGCTCTGGGAATGCTTCTGTCAGAGAGAGGACCTAAAGTGGGCCTCAACACAAGAACAGGAGTAATAGCAAGTTCCCTGTAAGTAACCACACCTGCTCATCAAGCCCCCACCCTTGTGTGAGCCCCCTCCACAGCCCTGCTCACACCTACTGACCAGCTCTTTTCTCCCTCCTGCTCTGGAGGCTCTCCTCTGCTCTTTTACCATAAAAATACGTTCTAGAAATCAAAATGAAAAAGAATAGCCATTCAGCTGGAATCAGGGCAAAACATATACTAGAGAGCTCTCAGAAAGATACAGATGGCTTTTGCACTAGTGAGAAGCTGCTTGTGCAAATGCCCAAGATCAATTGTCTTCTCTTCATGCCTGGGATCAAGGGTCTCCCCTTCATATCTATGATAAAGGGTCTCCCCTTCATGTCTAGGATCAAGGGTCTACACTTCACATCTAGGATCAAGAGTCTCCCCTTCATGTCTATGAGCAAGGGTCTCCTTTTCATATCTACAATCAAGGATCACCCCTTCATATCTATGATCAAGGGTCTCCCCTTCATGTTTATGAGCAAGGGCCTCCCCTTCATATCTATGAGCAAGGGTCTCCCCTTCATGTCTAGGATCAAGGGTCTACACTTCACATCTAGGATCAAGAGTCTCCCCTTCAGGTCTTGATCAAGGGTCTCCCCTTCATGTCTATGAGCAAGGGTCTACCATTCATATCTATGATCAAGTGTCTCCCCTTCATTCCTAGGATCAAGGGTCTTCCCTTCATATCTATGATCAAGGGTCTCCCCTTCATGTCTAGGATCAAGGGTCTCCCCTTCATGTCTATGAGCAAAGGTCTCCCCTTAATATCTATGACCAAGGGTCTCCCCTTCATATCTATGATCAAGGGTCTCCCCTCCATGTCTGTGATCAAAGGTCTGCCCCCATGTCTATGATCAAGGGTCTATACTCCATGTCTATGATCAAGGGTCTCTCCTTCATGTCTACGATCAAGGATCTCCCCTTCACATTGACAATCAAGGGTCTCCCCTTCACTCCTAGGATCAAGGGTCTCCCCTTTATATTGATGATCAAAGGTCTCCCCTTCATGTCCAGGATCAAGGGGCTCCCCTTCATGCCTTGGAGCAAGGGTCTCCCTATTCTGCTTGATAGGCCAAACAAAGTTTCAACCCCTGGGAAACCTGTGGCAAAATGAGCAGCTGAGAACTCTTTTTAATAGATTAAAAATGCAAACTGGCACAATCTCTGATTAGATGGCCTGGCATGGCAACATTGTGAAAGTTTCTAATTTGGGGCTACAGAGATAGCTCAGTGGATAAAGTGCTTGCCACACAAGTATGAATACCTGAGTTTAGGTCTCCTGAACCTAAATAAAGCCCAGCACTGTAATCATAGCATGTGCTGTCCCAGTGTGACAGAAAGAAGGGAGGTGGAGACAGGAGAATATGGTAAATAGAGCTGTGAACAAGGGACACTGTCTCAAACAAGGACCAACACATAAAAGTTGTCCTTAGACCACTGTAAAAATGTTGTGGCCTCCACACACTTGCACTCACGTACATGAATACACACAGACATACACACACATGCCCAAAGTTATAAACATGTTCACACATGATTCAGCAATCCCACACCTAAATCTATATCCTTCAGATACCCCCCATCATATAAAGTCACATAAACGCAATCACGTTTGGTCAACAAAACGTTGCTGGAGACTGGAAACAGCTAAGGACACCATCAATAGAGGATGAATGAATCATGGCATGTTGACATGGAAGAGCTGGTGTGTTGCTAACAAAAATCAAGACTCTTACTAGCAGGGACAGATCTCCAAGGCATATATATATATATATATATATATATATATATATATGTATTTGGAGACCAGTGAAACAGACTGCCTGTTCACTTTTTTATGAGAGGAAGCAAGAGTGAAAGAGAAAGAATTGGCATGCCAGGGCCTCCAGCCACTGTAATCAAACTCCAGACCCATGTGCCACCTTGTGGGCATGTGCAACCTTGCATGTTTGCATAACCTTGTGTGTCTGGCTTACGTGGGACCCGGAGTCGAACATGTGTCCTCAGGCTTTTCAGGCAAGTGCCTTAACCGCTAAGCCATCACTCCAGCCCTCCAAGGTATATTTTAAGAAGAAAACATTAAATGGCATAATGTGTGAAACAGTGCATAAAGTATGCTAAATGTTGCTCAGGAAATGGAGATAATAGGTTGTGTTTGCTTGTGTTTGCATGAGCACACACTGCAAGGATTCTTAATTGGTTACAGACAGTGCATGTGAGTCTGACAGGTGAGGAGTGATAGGTGAGTGGGGAGGAATTTGTCTTCGTGCCTTTCCATACCTCCTTTTGATTTTTTGTCCATGTGAGTTTATAAATTTCTCCAAAAATAAGTTTAATTAAAAAAATTTCTTCCCATATTCAATCCAAATGTATTACTGTGTCCAGTGATTTCTGGCCTCAGTACAGCCCTGGAGCTGAGTGCTGTACACAATGGCCTGGCCCTTTGAAACCTTAAGGGCAGCAGTAAAGGTCCATCACCAAAGTCTTTCTTGCCTCCTGGATCGTAACCAGCCCAATGCAGTGCCTCCCATCCCAACACATTCTTAGTTTCTAGTTCTAGACTTCAACCCACGGTGCAGATGATGGGATTTTGAACCTTTTTACTGGTAAGAATCCAAGCTCTATAACTCTTCTTGCTGGCCCTTAATCATTTTAGGTAGCACCCCATCCATGCTCACCTCCAATGCTAGGAAGTAGGCTGAGGAACAAAGAAGGAAGAAACCTTGTTCAGTTATCTCCTGTGACTTTGGCAGATGGAAGGGCGATATCTAAGGTGCCACCACTCCTCTTTGACCATCATTTTCCTGGCATTTATGTCACTGTAACAAGGAGTTCCTGCATGGTGACAGAACTGAAAGTTTTGAATATTTCAAATGTCCTATTGTGTCCACAGTCCCTTAGGTATAGTAGGCAGAGCCACTGTTTTAAAGCTTGTGACATAAGTGTCCCATACACAGAACTTGGGACTGGGGCAGGCAGAATGCAGACATGGTTTCTTTCTTTCTTTTCTTTCTTTCTTCTTTCCCTCCTTTCTTTATTTTTTCTTTCTTTCTTCTTTTCCTCCTTTCTTTCTTCTTTCTTTTCCTTCCCTTCCCTCCTCCTCTTTTCTTCCTTCCTTTCTTCCTTTCTTTCTTTCTTCCTTTCTCCCTCCACTGCCTGTTGGCATTTGAAATGACTTAGGACATGGTGGGGACTATCTGAACTGAAATCTGCAAGGGTAATGGTCCCCAGAATTAGGGACTGTTAAACTCCAGGTACACAGCAGTGTGCAGACTCCTGAGAGCAGAATGTACGCAAGCAGCTGCAAGGAACTACATTCAAGAAAGAGCCTGAAGTCAAGTGAAAACTGCATTTGTTAGGAGAATTCACAGAGAAAGAAAAAGAAAATGGCTGAGCAGGAATAGCATGCTTATATATATATTTTTTTCTTTTCCTTTTTTTTTTTTCTTGACACTCAGAATTTACTAAGTGTGTGGAGCTCAATGTCTGATTATCATCCGCAGGGAATTTTAAAGTCAGGGAAAATAATGCACTGAGGAAAAAAGTGCTGGATAAGGGAAACGCAGCCGAGGAGCTGCAGTGGGGCCGTGAGCCTGGTCATTACTGATGCAGGGATGGAAGGTGTCGGGGATCAGAATATCATTTGGGAGGCCCTGGGGAGAAACTTGAGCTGGAAAGATGGCGCATCTTCCCTGCATCTGCACGTGTTCCCACCCTCCTCTCTGCGCCTGCAACACCCGATGTGGATGGGCTCAGCACCCCTGCTGACCCAGGGTTTGGCCCACCTTGATGGACAGTGTGAGGGACCCGATTCATGCTGCTTGCTAGCCCTACCCAAGTCAGGGGTGGCTTCCTGTCCACAAGAGCCCTCCTTGGGGGTCAGAATTCACCTTAGCCTCCCAGTTAGTCATCCCAGAGCCCTTCGTGAGGACTGTGCAGGTCAGGGGAAGGTGTGAGAGCATCAGCACTGGTGCACTGCAGAGATTCCTTGTCCATGCAGTCATTGACAGGTGCTTTACCACCGTTAATTTCCAGGAGTATGTCCTGTCGATTACCAAATTAAGTTGTTTAATAAAGATCAAACTAAATGCACAGAAATCAAACATAAAAAAACCTTTTCATTTTCAACTTTCATACATGTACATAATACATTTTGATTATCTCCTCCTATCACTGTCTTTCATTTCCTTTTCCCTCTTCCCCCTTCCATGGAATCCCTCTTCTTCAGGTAGTCCTGGTCTATTTTGATGGTTTTTGTTTGTTTGTTTGTTTGTTTGTTTTGTTTTTTCCTGCTTGTCCATCATCCATGACAAAGCTTTAACCAAACTCCACAAATACAACCAAAACCCTTAGGCAAAAGTTTCAGTTGTTTCTAACATTGTAATTCTTCCCTATTCCTTCCCAATCTTAAATCTTCTGCGTATCTGGAATAAACACATAAGTATGTCTCGTAAGAATTACAAGTGCTCCTCTTGAGGGGTTGTTGCCTGAGCCACCCAGCTTGTGACCTGCTCTGTGTTACTGATGGGGACACAGGAGGGGCATCTTGGGAAGAGGAGCTGCCTCCCCGACCTCTAGGATGTCGGGTGCCTCTGAAACAGCCTGCCCACAGAAAACCCACAATCCATCTCTATGCCTCCCAATTGAGAGTCATTCTAATGACAAGTTTTAGGATGAGGGTGAATTCCTCTCCGCAGAACCTATTGAATACATCCTTAGCCACAGCACTCAATGGTGGGTTTTCAAGGGATGCAGGGTGAATTAATCATATTGCCAAAACACCAGAGCTCCTTAAAGTAACATCTTCAAATCCTCACAGTCCATTAAATACTTACTCTAGGTGAGCTGCATGAAGGTGCTCTAAATGGATGTTGATTGAGTGCGAGCAGACATTGTTAAGAAAATGAACCCTTGCTCAGAGATGGGGGTCACAGAGAACGTATTTTATGACTGTCCCATTTAGGGTTTGGTTTACCAGACAGGAGACACTCCCATGTGTTGGCTCTGGGACCCTCCCTTTCTTGTTCACCCATGCCTCCCACCAGACTTCCTGAGCTGGAAGCCCATGGAGGCCAGGGCAGAGTCTCTAGCCTGCCCAAATCTGAGCTTGCCTCTTGCTACTGCAGGCCCACTTTCTGAAAGTGGCTTCCAGAAGGGCCTTTTGCAAACCCTATGCAGAGATGTACAAAGGCCTGCTTCAGACTATGGGGTTTTAAATCCCTTCCCTGGGGAGAGGCACAGCCCATAGTACATTTCTAAGACTGGTACAATTTAGGACAAGTTGATGTTTAGTCTTAATGGGCCAGCCTTCTCCTGAGGCACTTTCCAAAAGTGGGAGACATTCTGGCTGCTTCTGAAGAGCTCCCTTTAGCCATTACCTCCCTGTAGTCCCTGCTCCTCCACACTTTCCTCAAAAGGAACTGGAAGGCCTTTCTCCAGAATCCCCTGAGCTGTCCCAAAGACCTCTGAGAAGCTCCCCACAGGGGCAGAGAGACTGTCACACAGGTGAGGAACCAGGGAGCCAGGAGATAATGGAGGCCATTCTAGAAAAGAGGCAGAATTAGGGGCCCAGGGAGTTAATTACCAGAGGCCAAGATCTTCTATATTCAAGGCAGTACTTGAGCTAGAATAATCAGCCCAGGTGCAATAAAAGTAAGGGCTGGAGTCTCTTGCAGTCAGTCAACAAGCATCACTGGCACACCTGTTAGCTCCAGGCACTAGGGACATAGAGGATCTCATGGAAGAGGACAGTGGAAACACAAACTTGGAAAATAAACCAGGACAACTTGAGTGAGAGCAAGCAGGGGCTATATACAAAGAATGAAGTTCATCATAGGAAAGCTTCATGGTAGAAATGCAAGGGAAGGCTTCAGGCATGTCCTCACTGGAGGCTATGGCTTAGGGCACTGTACAGGATTGTTCCAAGGTGCAGTGAGTTTTCTGTGGTCCCAGTTGTCTGAGTTGGAACGAGCACTCATAGACCATGTTCTGACCAATGTTGTAGGTCCCTGCAGTCTGAGGACTAGAGTTCTATGTCATACATGGTTAGCATAGTCTGGTTGTATATTCATACTCTTGCATCACCGGTGACATACTACTGTACACCTGCTGGATTGGCTTGCAGAGCAAACCAAAATGAAGAGAAAGCTGACTTCAGGTACATGGGCAAGGATGCAGGGCAACTGCAAGCCTCTACTATAGGTGGAACTGTTTAACAAGTCCAGAAAAGAGTCTTCTAGAACCCAGTGATCTTACTGTAGAGGAAAGAGAAAACTGTGCACAAAACTTAAACATAAGTGGCTCCAGCTGCTTTAATCATATTCACCCCAAACTAGAAACAACATGACTGTTTCAACAAAAAATGGATAAATTGAAATAGCCACACAATGATGGACTATACCGCAAAGAAAAGGAATGAATTACTGGTACCCAGCATGATTGACCCCCCCATGCATTAATCTAAATGAAAAAAGATTCAAAAGGCCGCATACTACTTAAATGATATTCTGGAACAAAAGAGAAAGTATAGAGACAGAAATATATCAGAAGTTGTTAGCAGGGAGGTGAAGTGGAATTCACTCTAAGAGGACACAGGTGAATTTGGGGTAATGCCTTGATTGTGATAGTTCTCGGGGGTCTTCATTTTGGTGCCTGCATGTGTGCGCATGTTCATTTGTGTGAGCACGGATGGGCACATGTGGAGATCAAAGGATAATGTCATCACGTGTTGGTCCTCATCTTCTGCCTTGTTGGAAGCAGGGTCTCTTGTGGTCCACTGCTGTGTTTACCAAGCTAAATGGCCCACCAGCTTAGGGGGGAATTCTGTCTCTATCTCCCTCACACCAGTGGGTGTACTGGGATCACAGGCACCCATAACGGCATCCATTCTTTTGTGCGGATTCTGGGAATCTGAACTCAGCTATTCACACTTGTGCAGCAAGCACTTTTTGCACCAAGTGATTTCCTAGCCCAAATATAGGGGGTCCATATTTTAGCCAACACCCAGAAAATTGGACTTTACATACAATGGATCTTATTTTATTTTACTAGTGTGTGTGTGGGGGGTGTGTGGACCCGGATGTGCTCTTGCACACCCCATGAGCTCACCTGCAGCAGGGGCTGCTTGCCTGTGATGGCCAGGGCAGAATGTTGGGTACCCCACTCCCTCATTCTTCCACCCATTCTCACTGCGTTCTGGAGTCTCTTACCCATACTTTCCTGCTGTTTTACAGGAGCCTGGGAGAGTCCCTGGTCTCTGCGCCCTTTTGCAGGACAGGGGTTACAGTCATGCATGGCCACGTTCAGTTGTGTAAGTATGATCAGGAGATTTGAATTCCGAAGGATTTCATGCCCCTAAGATCCTCACACTTACACAGGAAGCAACCTTAACTGCTGAGCTGTCTCTCCAGCCTGGATTTTATTTTACTGTCTATAAGTGTACTGGTTTGATTCAGGTGTCCCCCATAAACTTAGGTGTTCTGAAGCTAGGCTCCCAGCTGATAGAGATTTTGGAATTAATGCCTCCTGGAGGCAGTGTATTGCTGGGGCGGGCTTATGGGTATTATAGCCAGTGTCCCCTTGCCAGTGTTTTGCACAGTATCCTGTTGTTGTTGTCAACCTTCTGTTGGCCAGGGGATGATGTCCACCCTCTGCTCTTGCCATAATTTCCCTTGCCATCATGGAGCTTCCACTGGAGCCTGTAAGCCAAAATAAACCCCTTCTTACTCACAAGCTGCTCTTGCTCAGGTGATTTCTGCCAGCAATGCGAACCTGACTGCAACAATAAGGTACATCAAAGAATGGATAAATATAATTATGGAAAGTTATAGTTGCTGTGATGAAAAGAGAGTAGGAGAAGGAGGAGAGAGAGAGATTTGAGACGGGTGGCCAGCAGATGGCTGGGAAATCACTGAAGGAGGGAGGGGGCGTAAGATTCTGAGGCAGATGCCACAGAAAGGGTTCAGGAGGCCCCAGCTGGGGTTACAGGAAGGAGAGAGCAAGAGACAACATCAGAGCTGCATGAAGATCATGGTGGGTCTTTAACCCCGACATGCACTTCAGACTTCCAAGTGGCTGGGGAGTGCTAGGAGGTTCTGAACAGGAGGGAGGCATGGTTCAACTTGTGCTTGCCGGGAGTGGAGGATGGTACGCAAATGTGGGCAGTGGCCAGGAGACACTGGCTCAAATAAAACAGTAACAAGTGATCAAATAAAACATAAAAGGAAGAGTGATCCTCTTTGGGGTACCTTGGGAGTTGGAAACAGCATTTGCTGATGGGGTCTGTAGATTGTGAGAGGACAGACAAGAGGGCAGTGTAGGGTGAGATAAATTGTGACAGAGATGGAGGGTATCAGAATAAAACCCAAGCAAAAGCTGAGGGGTAGAATTCATGCCAGAAAAGGACTTTGTGTTGTGGCGGAGACTGACAGCCCTGAGCCTGTGGAATCGCAGACCCTGGTCCCACCGGCCTCACTGCTTTGAAACTGCGAAGGCAGAATGCACCGCTTTGCATCTAGGTCTCCACCTTTGCCCTGCCCTCACTCACCATCCGCCGAGAGCCTTCCCTACAGGCTCTACCTTTTCCTAACCCCCTTGCAGGATGTAAGCCTTGTGCCTGATCAAGAATCCCCGTTTGTGTCTCCAGACTTTCTTTCTGACCCAGGGTGACTATGTGAGTCCAGGCTATTTCTGAGCATGGAGGGCACTATTAGACTCACACTGTGACGATGATCAAATAATGGAATGTGTGGCCGGGTGTGGTGGTGCACGCCTTTAATCCCAGTACTCGGGGGGCAGAGGTAGGAGGATCACCATGAGTTCGAGGCCAGCATGAGACTAAATAGTGAATTCCAGGTCAGCCTGGGCTAGAGTGAAACCCTACCTTCAAAAAACCAAATAGTAATGGAATGTGTGGGCACCTCTCTATAGCCTCCCGTGTAGCCCTGTTTCCTCCCTCTAGACCAATCATGATATCCAAGGGTGATCCATATCCAACCAGCCAAATCCTGACCAGCTCCTATATCTCAATTTCTCTCTTTGTTGGAAATTGTTTTCCTCTTTCCCAGCTAAATTCAAGCCTGCTTCTCCATCAGGCTTGACTCTACCCAGGCTCATCAAGGAAAGCCTGGAAAACCACCAGAATCCCTTGAAACCCCCTTACTACTTCCTCTGGCTTCTCACTGGTGAAAGCTCCAGCCCCTGGCCTCCTACAGCTAAAGCCATAACCTTGGCCAATTCCTTAAGGTTCGACACCTCAATTTGTAATCGTGAAATGGGCATGACAGCAGGATCTTCCTCATTCAGGTTACTGTGGACATTGAATGAAGTCAGGCATGGGAATGACTTTGTTGACGTATCTGAAGGGCAGACGCTCTCAAATATTCACTCTGATAGTTTTCTCAGAGAAAGTTAACACACTGGAGCTGGAGAGATGGCTAAGTGGTTAAGGTGCTGGCCTGCAAAGCCTGGTGATGCTGCTTCAATTCCTCAGGATCCACGTAATGTCAGATGCACAGTGGTACATGCACCTGGAGTTCCTTTACAGTGGCTGGAAGCCCTGGCATGCCCATGCTCACTTGCCTGCTCACTTTCACTCTCTCTCTCTCTCTCTCCTTTCTTCTTTCTTTCTTTCTTTTCTGTGTGCTTGCAAATAAAGTTTTTTTTTTTTTAAGAAAAAAGAACATTAACACCCTGCATTGTAGACAGTCTTCCCCATCACAGAATATAAAGCTTAAAGCTCTAGCTCTTCTGTGCACCCGGGGTTATCGTCCTGACTCACCACTAGGTGCCCAACAACGATAAGAACAATTGGAGATGATGAGGGTAGTTTGATAAGTTTTGCATTGAAGGGATCAGAATACTTTATGACAACTTAAAGGACAAAAAGTAACTTATTTGGGCTCATTGTTTCAGTGGATTCTTGCTCCATTACGATGGAGAAGGCATGGCGGAGCAGAGCAGTCCACGTCATACTGGGCCAGGGAGCTGAGTGGCATAGACCCTCCACTGGCTTTCTCCTTTCCATCTTTTATTCCTTCTAGGTGGGCTGCCAGCCTCTTGGACAGTGCTGCCTGCATTCACGGTGGGTCTTTCCCCCTTAGTTAATTCTCTCTGGACCACCTTCACAGGCACGCCCTGAGGTGTGCCTCACCAGTGTCCTAGGTAATTCTAAACACAGCCACATTGATGATGATGATGGGGTGAGGGATAGACAGGACAATAGGACCAAGCAGGGGGAGAAGGCATACTGTCTGCTTGACCAAGTAGGACTAGGACCTTCAGGGCGTGGCAGAATAAGTGGCAGCTCCTTTGCCAAGGGCCCTAGGGAGGAACCAGGGGAGAAGGGACAATCTAGCATATTTAGACCTGAATAAACTATCCATCTACAGGTCACTGCTTTGGTGTGTCTTCCAGCAGTGGAGTGGATGTGCTGTGAGCTCATTAGTAGGATGCTCCTGTCATTGTCTTGAATAATTGAACATTTCCCCATCCTCTCGCACATCTTATCTCTGAGCTTAAATCCCACTGAATGCCACACTTCACTGCTCATCAACACTCTGTCCCCTTCAGTGTGTTCTCTACAGAGCTCAACGGCATCTCCTGCCAGGCACAGCCACCCTCAGCCCATTGTGTTGCAGTGGAGTTACAAGCTGCCCAGTGGATCAAACCATCCAGGTGCCAGTTTCTTTGCTGTAGCGCATCACCACCAACTAAGCAAGCCCCTTAATCAAAAAGAAGGGAGAGAAAGAGCATGTGGCGCTCTTAAACCGAAGCAAAAGCTGTTTGCTATTTTGCTGAAGCTGGAACAAGGGGGCTTCTTTCATGGAGAATAAAAGACTAAAAATCAATGACAGGCTTATGTGAAGACTTGAGTCTCATTTTATCTCAGGGTGAAAAAAAAAAACCAACAGGAATCAGTTTTTCCAGTCTTTCTCTATTAGATTTAGTTCAAAGATGTCATTCGCATTGGCAGTCAAGTGGCATGGACTATTTATTTGAAGGATAGTTGATAATCCATTTGTTTATTGATTTAGTTAAGCAGGTGTGTATAACACTATTTACTGGAAAGAAAAAGAGGTCTTGTATTCAGTGAAAGAGAAACTTTGTATGGGTTAAAGAGAGTCCTATTAAGATAAAACAAAAGGAAAGTTGTTGGAGTAGAATAATAAAATCAAGACTGTTGTCTGAGCTGTCCATCAATTCAGAAGAGCCCAGAAAGTCATGTTGAAATGGTGGCCTGCCAAAGGGGGTCTTCTTATATAATTCAGAGACAGAGAGGAATGAACCTGTGTCTGCAAGGGGTGGGTGTGGGGACTGCAGACAGAATGGTTCGCATTTTCATGCTTTCTGTCCAAAGACATGTCTTCTTGTCATGAACATTGCTGGGGTGGGGGAGAGAGACTTCAGACTCAGCATAGAAGGCCTTTCCTGGTCAGGTAACATGCAATATGAGACAATGCTGAGGAGAGAGCAAGCTTGGGGAAGATGAACACCCAAATATAAACTAAGGCAGAGCTACAAGCTTTTTTTCAGACATAAGCAAAATTTCTTCCAAAGAAGTCTTTGTGATGTTGAGTGCCTCACCAGAGTGACTGGCCATCTTTTTAGGAAGAAACCCATTTAACAATGACACTCCTGTCCTGCCTTTATCTCCTGTCACTGACCATCCAGAACCTTCCAAGGTTTTTTCTTGTTTGGCAGAGGTAATAACCATATGCATTGTAGTCACCACGTCAAGAATGGACCTCACGCACAGCATAAAGCCCAGGGCACCAGGAAGGTAATGACATGATCATTCCTGGATTTCCCCTCTGGAGCTACTGCTTGTATGGTCTCAAGTCCAATGTCAAGACAACCACAGCTCTCAGGAGGGGGCCTTCCACACACAGACTCAATCACTTTTGATCATCCAACCTGCTCCAACCAAGCCTTTCCCCCCCAGATTGTTGCATAAGCTTCTTATTTGCATCCTTTTATCCACTCTTGCCTCTGGCCACCTTTGAGCCTATATTCCACATAGGCCAGAAGGGTTCTCTTAAAACACACACGTGACAGAACTAAGCTCACCTCAAGGATGCCATGTAAAAGCAGACTCAAGTTTCCCTTGAAGATCTGTGTAAGAATGCTTGCTGGGAAGAGCCCCAAGGAGGCCATTAGCAACATAATGGCTGAATGTCCTAGGGTATCTCCACCCAAGACACCGCAGCAGGGAAAACAAACCTTCAACTGCACCCCACAGCACAGAGGAAAGTCACCAAATAGTGTTGAGCAAAAGAACTAAGTCATCAGAGAATGTATTTAATTATCCATTTATATGATTTTTTAACTCTATTTATTTATTTGAGAGACACAGAGAGAAAGAGGGAAGTGGGCACGTGCACATGCATGTGTGTGCACACGTGAGAGAGAGAGACAGAGAGAGAAAGAGAGACAGAGAGAGACAGAGAGAGACAGAGAGAGAGAGAGAGAGAGCATGGGCACACCAAATCTTCCTGCCACTGCAAATGAACTCCAGACACATGGGCCACTTTGTGCATCTGGCTTTACATGGGTACTGGGGAATCGAACTTGAGCCATCAGGCTTTGTGAGCAGTTATCTTTAACCGCTGAGATATCTCTCCAACACTATATGGAGTTTTTCTTTAAGTGTGTGTGTGTGTGTGTGTGTGTGTGTGTGTGTGTGTGTGTATGGAAACAGAGAGAATGAGGCAGACATGGAGAGAAAGAGTATGGGCATACCAGGGCCTCCTGCCACTGCAAATGAACTCCAGATGCATGTGCCACTTTGAGCATCTGGCTTTATGTGGGTGCTGGAAAATCAAGCCCCAGGCTATCAGGCATTGCAAGCAAGTGTCTTTAGCTACTGAGCCATCTCTCCAGTCTTATTTTTGTGTTTTTGAGACAAGGTCTCTCATTGGCCTGGAGCTCACCAGTTAGGCTCCAGTGACTGACTAGCAAACCCCAGGAATCCTGTTGCCTCTGCCTCTCAAGCACTGAGGTTATAAGCACTGGTGATTATGCCCAATATTTTGACATGGATTCTGAGGCTAAAACTCAGATCCTCATGCGTGTGAGGCCAGCACTTCACTACTAAGCCATCTCCCCAGCCCCATACATATAGTTTTGAAATAGGCCAAAGTAATCTGTAGAAGAGATGTAAGTCAGGGGAGTCATTACCCTGGGATGGGTGGAGAGAAGAGTAGCCACAGGGAAAAGCCTCAAGGGGAGACTCCAGGGGTGCCACAGGGCTAGGGCTCTTGATCTGGATAGAGCTGAGTGGCAGGTGAGCTTTAAGAATTTCATGCTGACTGAAATTTCACTGCACTGTCTCTTATGGTTTGCGTGCTATTCTATGTACATCATACTTCAATAAGTGTGTAACCTTACAGATAATTGCATAAAGAAAGATTAAAAATCAGGCCATAAGGAAAATCATGAAAATGTCTGTTTTATGTGCTATGAACACAAGAGTATTTGGTACAAATTTTGAGTACTTTGGGTCTGTGATTTGAAATAAGTAAGCTGAAACTAAAGCAGTTCAGAATTGTAAAAGGAAATTGTTACTCATGGCATAATCTCTGCACAAGGCTTCTCACACTGGAGAGTTTTGTTATCTGTAGTCTACATAATATTTTTTACAGCTTTTTAATAACTTTTTTATTAGATATGGACATATTTAATATGTAAACAACACAGGTTGGTACCATCCTTCCCCTCCTCCCTGCTCCTTTTCTGAAGAGGCCTTCTTTGTTGGGGATGCAGATCAACCTATTGGAGTTGTGGGTCCTGCATTATGGTGGGTGGAGGGGAGGCAATGTCTCTGTGCAAAATGTCCCAACTCCACTTAATATTTTTAATGGAATTTGTTGTTGTTTTTTTCTAGTTTCTTGAGAAAAAGTCTCACTATGTATCCAAGAATGACCTAAAACTAACTATCTGGCCTCAAACTTGCAGTCTTTCCACCTCAACCTCCCAAGTGATGGGGTTATAGGCATGCCATTTCCCTGCTAGCTTAATGGAGGGCTTCAAGGTGAACTCTCCTGTATGGCTGAGATTGGATGGAGGACATAGTAAGATTAATTGCTTGATATCTTTATGCAGATCTCACAGATGCAGTGGAGAAAAAGTAAGAAGGAATGTTTCGTTGCCATGTTTGAAACCTTCCAGGGCTCCTCACTTCAGAGTCAGAGACAATGTGCAAGTCATTGCCAGGGTTTACAAATCTCTGCCTCATCAGGATCTCGTTGTTTTCTCCTTATTTACAGACCTTAGGCATAGCAGTATCTAGAAGCCAGACACAGCCTGACTCAGGTCCATAGCACAAGCCTCCTTATACTCTGGCACATGCTTTTATGACTAGGGTGAAGGCCAGCCTTCTTTCCTTACCTCCTCTGACTTTTGCCTAAATGCCCCATCTCATCAAGTGTTTTTCTGATCACCAGCTCCCTCTACGCTGCTCTGTCACCTGCCCCCATCAGTCTGTCTGTCTGTCTGTTGATCTATCTATCTATCTATCTATCTATCTATCTATCTATCTATCTATCATTTAGATACTTATGTTTCTTGTCCATCTCTGTTGTGGTTTGAGTGTGAAATGTCCCCCACAGGCTCATGTATTTAACACTTGATCACCAGATGGTGGCACTGTTAGGGAAGCTTGTGAAACCTTTAGGAGGTGGAGCCTTGATAGAAGAAGTGTGTAAGTGGGGCGTCCTTGAGGTTTTATATCCTGGTCCCATTTCCTGTTCACCTTCTCTTCTTGACTATGGATGTAACGTGACCAGCTTACCTCCAGCAATGTCTTCCTGCCACCATTCAGTGTATGCTCTTGAAATTAAACCAGAATAAATCCTTTTCTTCCTTAAGCTATTTCCTGTCAGGTATTTGGTCATAGCAATGAGGGATATAATTGATACGACCTTCATTTATTAGTATGTAAATGATAAATGAAGACATTTTCATAGGTTTCATTCCTTGCTGATATCCTTTGGTCCTGTGGTAATTTGAGTGTAACATGTCCCGCACAGCCTGTGTTTGTGATTAAGCCTCATACTTGATCCCCAGCTTGTCTAGCCTTTGGGAAGTAGAGCCTTGCTGGAGGAGTTGTGTCACTGGGGACAGGCCTTGAGATGTTTAATGCAGTCCCCTTTGCCAGTTCTAGCTATCTTCCTCTTGCTGCTTCTTTCCAGCTCATGTGACAGGACGTGATAACAAAATGTCTGTTCTTGCCATGCTTTCTCCACCACCAAATCTCCCCATGAGGCTGCAAGGGGAAATTAAACTCTTTTCTTCTACAAGATGATTTTGGTCAGACATTTTGTCCTTAGCAACAAGACAATAACTTCTACAGAAAATTGGTACCAGAAGTGGGGTTGTTGCTGTGATGAACCTTACCATGTGGTTTTAGTCTTTGGGATTGGTTCACAGTAGGAATATGGATGGATTTGGAACTTCAGACTAAAGCAGTCTTAACAAAATGCAAAGAGAAGTGTGGTCTGTGGAGGCTTGGCTTAAAAAGTTTCAGAGGGAAAACAGGATTTTTGTCAGGAATATGTGTAGGGGCAATGTATTCTGGCAGGAAAGATGGCTGCATTCTACATGGGTTCTATATTATGTGCCCAGACTAGAAAATTAATGAATGGACCATGGGGGTGATGTCAGGTTATGCATTGTGGAACCTTTGAAAGTATCTTGAAATACTGGAATACTGGCATTTTAGAAAACAGTGTAGGAAAAATGGGTGTACAAATCATGTAAGGGGAGAAACTAAGCAAATGGACTAACCCCAAGGGAAAGTAACTGAAGGAAATTTTTTGACATCCACCGCACAGTGTGACTAAGTGTTTTTTAGAGCCTATGATTAATATTAATGGCAGGGCACATATGTGGTATCTAATAAATGTCAGCTTTTCTTCTGAATGTGCTAATGGATAGAGCAAATGGGAACAAAGTTAATATTTCTCCTAAGTAGGCCTTGCTGTGATGGACATTTACTCAAAGGTGATTTGGGGGTTAAAATCCTTTGGTGCTAAATAGGGGGTCATGGTGTATTAGAAACTGAGAATACCACATCCTTCCCCAAGACTTATTTTACAAAGGAGGACATGACAAGGAAGGTAATTAATCTCTTATCACACAGCTACTTTCTCAGAAGAAATAACTGATCCATGATTGCACAGCTAGCTCCTGGTCCTCTATGGATCCCCCCAGGGGCATCTTGTATATAAACAAATGATTCTACAGTGAGAAGATCATTGGAGAATACCAAGAAAGACCTTCCTGAACTAGAGCATGTGTGTGAAGTCCACCTTTACTTTTATGGCTATAGTCAGGGTATCTCAGCAACTAGGGACACTTGGGCCACACTTGGTTCATTTGTTTGCAAATCTTCTTTTGATTTATGGGTTCTGTATAGGAAGGTTTGGTTCCCTTAGACTCTATTATGCATCTTGTTCTTTGAACCTCTCTGAGCTTATTGATTTTCCATGTGGCTTATATTTGGTTAGTGTGCTAGTTTGAATAGATGGCCTCCACTATATTCAGTGTTTTATTACTTTGTTGTTTGCATCTGCAGCCACCTGGCTGGAGGTGGTTTCACTAGGTGGATCTTATAGTGTGGTGGTGGGTTTGAGATTTCAATCTAAAGATATGCAAAATGTGCCTAGCTGGAGTTCCTGAGTTGTGCTGTGCTGTGTGGCTTTTTGCTTGTGCTTCTCTCTCTCTCTTCTTGTTCCTGTGAAAGCAGGCCAGCTTCTTCTTATGGAACTTCCCCTGGATCTGTAAGCTTCCATAAATATCCCTTCCTCCATTAACTGTGTCTGGTCTAAAAGTTCATCTCAGTGAGCCTGAAGCTGTCTGCTATAGTTAGACCATTATGTGGAACCTACTAGTTACTTACAATGTCTCATTCAAGATCATTTTCCTGACTACCATCCCCTGAAAAGACAGTTCCTTGGACTGAGGCATACCGATATACTGGGGGAGGGTTCAGGGTTCATATTCTCCCTGCTCACAGAAACTGCTTTGAATGACTAAGCTTTCTCTGAAGTAATGCTCTAAGGAATGAGAAGACTAGAAGTTGGCCCACAGGAAGGGCTCAAAGGGCCACCTGACCAAGTGGAGGGACTGTCCTGAGAAAGGCAGGGGGGAAGGAGCTGAAGAGAATCAAGCAATGAAGGGAAAGTGGGTCTAAGGGGTAGACTCCTGGGGGCTGGTGACCCCAGTCTTTGTCCTAGGCCTCCCTGAGTACGGCTCTAGCTCCATTCCCTAGCATGGGGTCTTCAGGAATATCTTTACTCCTTTAGAGTTTCCATTTCCTTCTTGGCTGACAGTTCCATGAGTGGAAGAGTGCCTGACCCTTCTGCATGGGCAGCCCACCTCCCTTGCTCAAGGAATGAGGTCACTCATCAGCTTTTAACCCTGTCACTCTGCAAGTCAGACGGGTGACCCGAGATACCTATTACTGAAGACTCTCAAATTATTATCCCATGGCTTTGTTCAAAGCCAATAAGGTTGTGTTAGCCTTAATCTCTACATATGTAAAGAGGATCCAGTAAGGGGCCCGTTTTATTCCAGGAACTATTTCACATCACTAGGTATTATTCAGTTACAAGGAAAGTTGCTTGTGAGTTGGTTTGAATTGGATCCTTAGAGGAAATATTATAGCTTGTGAGCTGGTGAATACGACCACAGATTAATAACAGCTAGTGTTCACTGCACTGTGCAGATGTCAGGCCCTGTCCTGAATACCTTATTCAGATGACTCCCTTTCTCATCTTTACAATGCTTGGGAGTAGATGCCACTATAATCTTTGGTATATAAGTGTAGAAACTGAGTCACCACAGGTTAAGTGACTTGTAGGTTATTCCAGGGTATGAATCACTAGCTCTGGGAATTGTATGTGTAACCACACTGCCACACAGGTTAAATGACCTGGATTAGGCACACTGGCTAGAGTTCACACAGTGCCCCTGACTTCTGTGTCACCTGAGGACAGCAAGGGCACCTACAGATCATCTTCAATGTCCCAAGAGGGAAAAGTGATCTAGAACCGGCTGTTATGTTCCCTGGACACCCCAAGGGCTGTTGTTCACATGACCTTCATTACTAAGCTCTCCACTCCCTTGCCATAGAACTGTTGTGGCCATGTTTTCAGAGGAGGAAATTGAAGCAGAGGGAAAAGGGGGCAAAAAGTTAAATATGAGGCAAGGGAGACCGTCAAATGCTTGTGTTAGAATCATGATGACCTGAGTTTGATCCCCAGTTCCCACCTAAAAATGCCATGAGTGGTAGCATGCACTTACAATCTCAAATCTGGGAAGGCAGAGACAGGTGGAGCCCTGAAGCCCACACAGGCAGCCAGTGTAGCTTAATTGGTGAACTCCAGGCCAGTGTGAGACCCTGCTGTAAAAAGGAGTGGATGGTGGTCCTGGGGATGACATCTGAGGTTGTCTTCTTGCCTCCTTCCACATACACATCCACATCCACATCCTTATTTTAAAAAGTTAAATGTGTTCAAAAGCAGTATTTCCTATCTTCTAACTCCTGCATATTCTATAGGTTGTGTGTACTCAGGGAATTTGTTCGCCAGGGTAGGGAACATGTTGAAGGGCAGTTCAGTGTAAGGAGTGCATCACCCCGTCAGGCACCAGATCAGTTTCCTCCTCTGCACATGGAGAACAATAGTGTTCACATCACCCTTGACCGGTGGATGCTGAAGTGAGTGACATACAGTACAGCACATTCCTAGAACAATGATGCCACAGTAAAAACTGAATAAACACTAGTCCTCTATGGATGGCTTATTTGAATTGTGAATATTTCTAGTCATGTGTGAGCCACAGACAATGTGTTTATAGAGTGAAATGAGAATCCACACAGTTCAGCTCTTCTGGGAAGGACAGAGAAGAAAGTGAAAGTAGATGAGATGTCCAATCAAAACCTCTCCACACAGTGAGCTGCAATCCAGAGGGGATGGTTTATTTTTAGCTCACAGCAGGTTGGATAAACTTGGTGTATTGGCTATAAAATTTGCAAGCCATATGCCCAGGTGTGAAAAATTCTCCTCTAAATGAACCTATTTTTTTTTTCTCTCAATCATTCATTCTGACAGCAGCATCATTTAAAGCAAGTCAGGGAAACTTGGTCACTTGAAGGTTTCTCTTGGCATTTTCAGTAATTCCTGCCACACTTTTTTTCCCCTTATAACACATCTTTATTCTTTTTTATGCTTTTTCTTTTTTGAGGCAAACCCAACAGACTGGTCTTTTCTTTTTTTTTCAGAGAGAGAGAGAATTGGTGTGCCAGGGCCTCCAGCCGCTGTAATTGAACTCCAGATCTGTGTACCACCGTGGGCACTTGTGTCACCTTGTGCACTTGTGTCACCTTGTGCATCTGGCTTATGTGGGACCTGGAAAGTCAAACATAAGCCCTTAGGCTTTGCAGGCAAGCACCTTAGCCACTTAGCCTTCTCTCCAGCCCTGCATTCTTGTCCAGCAGGTTGATGGGAGTGGGGGGAAGGATTATGCCTCTAAGTCTGTGGGGAGGATTTTCCACGTCCCTCACCGCTATTTGGTGGCATCTCTGATGATGGCCATCACTCGGCCTTGCTCTGATCATCACTGACTAAACTGTGAAACAATGAGGTCCTCCCATGGACTTGGACTACTGTCATCTACAGACTGTTTCTAGAGCCAAGACCTTAAGACACTCCCCCATTAATTTGTGCTTGTACATCATGCCCACACACACATGTGTATACTCATTGTTCTTGATCCAAGGAGAGAGGGGATTGGGCAGGGCCTCAATTTCATAGATTCCTCATATCTTCTCCTCCCATCACCTCTTTCCTTGACTGAGGATAGGCATTATAGTATGAATGTGAAATATCTCTCACAGGTGTTTGAATATGTTTGAACACTTGGACGCCAACTGGAGGCACTGTTTTGAGAGGTTGTTGAGCCTTTGGCACATGAAGTGTACGTAGCTGGCAGAGGTGGGTGCTGGAGGCAGGCCTTTGAAGGTAATACCTATCTCTGATTGTGATCTAGCTACCTCGCTACTTGTTGCCCATCTGTGAAGATGTGACCAGCCACCTCACATTCCTGTCAACATGGACTTAAGTCCTCTAATGGTCATGTTCTCTCCTGCGCATGACAGGTTGAAGTCCTCTGAATCCAAGAGCAAAAAGGAACCCTTCTTCCTTCCTTTGTTTCTGTCAGGTCACGGTGAAATGAAAAGAAGTACAATGAAGATTGTTAGCCAAACCTTCCATCACGTCTATTACTTGTGCCAGGATTGGGGCTTTAGTACTCTCAAAATCTGGGATTAATTATTATGATATCCTATTTTTGTACTTAAAAAATTCATTTTGAGAGGGGGGGAATGGGTGTGCCAGGGCCTTCAGATGCTGCAAAAGAACTCCAGATGCATGTGTCCCCTTGTGCACATGAGTGACGTTCCATGCTTGTGTCACTGTGCATGTGGCTTACATGGGACCTGGAGATTTGGACATCAGTTCTTAGGCTTCACAGGCAGGCACTTATTTGCAAGGGGAGAGAGAGAGAGAATGAGTGGACAGGCCAGGGCCTCTATCCACTACAATGATGCAGGTGTCTCCTTGTGCATCTGGCTTTACATGGGTACTGGGAAATCAAACCCTGGGTCAGTAGGCTTTGCGGGAAAGTGCTTTAACCACTGATCCATCTCTCCAGACCATGTGTTTTTTTTAGGAAAGGAACTGAGGTGTGATTTTCTTGAGGAAGACTTTTTTCATCATTTTTTAAATTTGAAGTAGTTTTTTATTTAACTTAATTTTTTTTTTTCTTGAGGTAGAGTCTCATTCTAGCCCAGGTTGACCTGAAATTCACTATGTAGTCTCAGGGTGGCCTCAAACTCACTGTGATCCTCCTACCTCTGCCTCCCAAGTGCTGAGGTTAAAGGCATGAGCCACCATGCCCAGCTTTACTTAATTGTTATTAGTTACGGACATACTCAGTATGTAAACAGCGCTTGTTGGTACCATCCTTACCCTCATCCCTGCCTCCCCCCTCTGAAGCGACCTCCTCTTTGGAGATGCCAGTCATCCCCATGGGGATTGTAGGTCATGCATTGTGGGGGTAGCTATCAGCTATGGGAAAGCGGCAATGGGTGGATTTTAATTGCAGAAGAGCATCCCCGTGATTCTTCAAACCAAGGACAATGTTGGAAGCACACTCAACCACCCAGGAATTCACCTCCCAGCTATTTCCCCTGGGGGCAGGTGGCATGAGGGGACCCAGAGGTGCCCCTGAGGAAGCCGGCTCCTGAAGGTAACCGCTTACCTCAAAGCATCCGAGGCAGGGGGCTTGTTTCCGCAGCCAGCGGCACCGAGAGTGGAAAGGACGTTTCACGAGGGGCCGGGGCGAGCCTCGGCGATTCTTGCCATTTAGAGGATCGTGGCTCCGAGGCCGACTTCCGGTCTGAGAGCACATTTCTGAGAAGGAGCCACGCTTGCAAGATTGTGACAGCTTCTCCCCCCTCCTTCCCAGCAGTGAAAACAATTATTCTTCACATTAGTCTCCCTCGGTTCAGACCCTCATCCATCTCCATCCAAATGGCCCGAGATGAAGAGTGTCCAAAGAGCTTCTTTTAAAAGCCTCCATCAGCATAAACGTGCCAACGCCGGGGCTGGCTCCTCGGCCTGCTGGGGTCAGGGCCCCCCTCTACAGAGTCACAGCCTCCCTGCGGCTGGCAGGAGCTCTGTCCACATGGGCCTCGGCTGATACTTTGTGTTGCGACCTTCTCAGGCCCTCTCAGTCATTGCTAGGGCCATCCATTGTCCCTCCAGGGTTGCTAATGACTGACCTTCATTCCTCCCAGCAGTTTCTTCAGTCTCCCCAGAGTGGCTTCTTTGACTTTTCTTAGTCTTCTATGGTCCTGTCAAATGGCTTTGAAGGAGAAAAGTACAATTTTATCCTCCTTGCTACAGAGTAGAGTCTGGCAAGCATATTACAAAGCTGGATTTCTAGTCATCCCTTCTGTTTATTGGACAAGTGTGGGTAACTCATCTCGGGCCCTTCCCCTCCCACAGCGCCTCCCGTCCTTGTGCCACTGGGCTGAAATGGTCACCTTGACCAGGAACCTACAACCACAAGGAGATTGCTGCTGTGGATTTCCTAGAATCACAGAATCTTAACCGCCTCAGGTTTCACAGAGTCTGAAGATCTTGAGAAACTTCATTTGCACGTTATAATAAAGTAAAATAAGCAAAGGCAACATTGTTGGGCTTAAAGATGGGGCTCAATTGAAGTTCAGGGGTTGTCGTATAAGTGTATTGGATTCTGTGGCTACTGACACCAGGAGCATACTCTTACAGCTCTGAAGTCCACATTATTGGAAGTGTGGTCCTTCTGGAGACATGAGGAGAGAATCTGTTCTTCTGGGGGCTGGCGGCCGCCTCACCCCATTCTTGGTGCCTTAATAGGTAATCTACCTTGCCCTCGACTTTTCTGTAGCCAAACCTCCCTGTGCTTCATTCACAAGGACTCATGGGATTATGTTCATGGCCTAAATGCTAATCGAAGGTGATCACACCCCTCTCAAATCCTTAACTCTGTCACATCTTTTGCTATATCAAGTGACAGGCATGGATTCAACAGATTAGGATGCAAGCATTGAGGACCACTTTCCATCCTGTCAACATGGGGCAGTTTTATCATGGGTCCTAGATAGAAAACGCTCGTCAGGTGGTCCCATGTGCCTCCATCTCAGCAACTTGAATGATTACTGATCTGGCCAAAGTGCCCACAGGCAATAAAGACAGCTTTCAGGGCCACCCACAAGGTCAAAACCATTTCTTAGTTAGCAGGCAAACAAGCAGCCAGTGTCCTGCTGGACTGTGTCAGACACCAATGCTCTCTGACCCCAACATGGTTCCCAACTTTCTTGCTAATTGTATTAGTTACTTTTCTTACGGCTGTTACAGAATAGATGACCAAAGCAACTTGTGACAGGCAGGGTTTACTGTTGCTCCATCCGTCATGTAGGGAAAGCGTGACACAGGAGCCAGAGGCAGCTGGTCAGTCACATTGCATCCAGGAAGCTGAGAAAGGGATGGCCGTTGTGTCAAGCTAGCTTTGTCTTGTTTATTTGATCTGGGACCCCAGTCCATCAGATGATGTTGCCCACAGTTTGGGTGGGTCTTCTCACTTCAATTAACTCAGTCTAGAAACTCCCTCTCAGACATGCCCTGAGGTTTGTCTCCTAGGTGATTCTAGATCTTGTCCAGTTGGCAATCAATATTACCCATCAGACTAATCCTGACCTTGCCAAGTTCTAACATGTCCAACTGCAGGAGGTAACTCCCCACTGTCTAAAGATGCTTTCACGCCCACATGATCATCAGGGGAGTCTTGATCAACACAAATTCCTCTGCAGTGCGTGTGGATAGGCTGAGATCCTGGGCATCTAACAAGCTCCTCCTCAGTGGTGCCAGTGTTCTTCCCCTTACATCACACTTGCAATAAAGAAGGTCCAAGTCAAGAGCAGCAGTCACATTCTTGCCAGGGATTGACCTAGGGCAAGCACATGACTTGGTTTTATCCAGGAAAAGCTGAGAGAAGACTTGCTGAAGGGCAAGGCATGTTTCTGAGGCTCATTTTCCTGCCTGATGAAAGACAACAGGAGTCTGAAGAGAAAGTCAGGTTGTCTCTTTCCCTCCTTTCAGGTGGTATCTGGAACACATGAGGAGGTGAAGCCCCCAGCTGTGGTAGCCATCTTGTGAGCACACAGACTACTCATGAGGATAAAAGCTAATTCATGGGGACAAGGAATAGAGCAACATCTTGGAAATATCAAGGCAACACTGGGGCTTACTGCCATCATTTTTAAGTAAATTCAAAGTTCTTTATGGTTTTATTTCGCTGTTACTCAGGTTATTTTCCATCTGCAGCCCATTATGCTCTTAGTGATAAAACAAAGCAAACAGAGGTAAGGCATAGTGAACTAGAGTCCACATGCACCACTGGAACAACTCTGAAGGACCAATGCATCCTTCACAGTGAGGAGGAGTTAGGTGCCTGTGGTGGTTTGATTCAGGTGTCTCCCATAATCTTAAGTGTTCTGAATGCTTAGGTCCCCAGCTGATGACAATTTGGGAATTGAAGCCTCCTGGAGGCGATGTATTGTTGGGGGTAGGCTTATGTGTCTTATAGACAGTTTCCCCTTGTCAGTGTTTGGCATACTCTCCTGTTCCTGTTGTCCACCTATGTTGGCCAGGAGGTGATGTCCACCTTCTGCTAATGCCATCATTTCCCCCTGCTATCATGGAGCTTCCTGTTAAGTCTTTAAGCCAAAATAAACCCTTTCCTCCCACTAGCTGCTCTTGACTGGCTGTTTCCAGCCAGCAATGTGGACCTGACTACAACAGCTCCTGTCTGAACCCCTGCGTGGTCCTTTGTCACTCTGTGTCTTTGTGCAGAGTCCTTTATGGAGCTGGGGATCCCATCCCTGACTTTGTGACAGAGTCCAAACATTCTTTAATCACCTCCGTCAGTCACAAACCCCAAAGTTCCTTCTAGTATGAGTGGCTAAACCCTACCATAGTGGTTCCAATTCTGATGCTCCCATTGAACTGCTAAACATGCTATCCATGTTTGCCCTGTCCGTGTGCTCCTGTCAGGCAGGCTACACCACGTGTCTGGCGTGCATTTTGCAAACAAGAGAAAGGCTCCCTCAGCCCAGTGCGACCCAGCAATCAGCCCATGATTAATTAATCCTGGGTGGAACTCAAGCTACTTTAAAGAAAAATCCAAGGCAAATAGACATACCTATTTTTCTTCCGGAATTGTTTGTTTGAATTCCCTCACTGGTATCAAACTTAATTATGAAATATCTTAGAAATACACAAACACCTGCCATTTTATTTCTGAGCATATTTGAAAGGCAAAGATTTCAATGCCCTGTGTGGTCTCAAGAATAGGTTGGATCTTCTTAAGGCTGATGGTAGAAAAAGAAAATATAAGGAAGAAAGAGAAAAAGAAAAACCACCTCTGTTCAGATGATATGAGATTTAAAATATATCAAATAATTGAAGGAGTAAGATCTTGACTCATTTCCTAATGCTGGTGTTAGGGAACTACAAAATTTTTTTTCATTTAAGAAATAAATTTTAAAGAAGTCACTCCCCCTTAGGGCCATGGCTAAAGGATGCCTGAAGCGCTGATTAGCTACATGACTTTTAATCTAGAAGGATGCTAATTTGTCTGACAACTCCCCCTACCAGCCGGCACTGTCCTTTCTTTTTCTGAGTCAGCACGCTGGCTTTTCGAGGAGCCTGCACTGTGCAGAGCTGTCGCTCTTATCAAACACAAGGCCCTCCGGGCTTATGCTCATCATTAAAGAAAGAGACACTTGTTAGAGTATTAGCCAGGTCCAGGACAGCTCCATTAAATTAATTTTAGAGTTGTATCTAGGTCAACATCTATCTGAATGTCGCATATAAGCACACCAGGTAGTTACCTAGTAGTTGCCTGTTCCTAAAAGGCTCAAGTCCTGTTTGGTAGAGAATTATTCATCA
Organism: Dipus sagitta; assembly: GCA_036346955.1. NCBI lineage: Eukaryota > Metazoa > Chordata > Mammalia > Rodentia > Dipodidae > Dipus > Dipus sagitta. The sequence continues at coordinate 19,089,784 of CM070770.1, forward strand.
TTTGAGTCCCAGATGAAAAGAAATGGCTGTTCCTCTTCAAAAATAACCACAAAGTAAATGTAGTATTTCTTCTAAAACTTGGCTACCATGAAAATATTTCCAGTTCTCCTTTTGGAAGGCTGCTTCAGGAGGACATGATCATTCTTGATCTGTTAACTAGTGGTACTTGATGCAGAATCCTTTGCCCAAATTATGAATCTGCTACATCTAACTTTATCTTCTGAGGGGGAAGAATGTATTTCATGACATCCATTTGGGGGTAGTGAAGTTTCAACATGCAACTAAGACAATGAAGTCACTATCTTATGACTATTGTATGGGAGAAAGGAATCGGGTGTGTAAAGAATGTTTGAAGTAGGTATGACGCAAAATTTCTCTGCTGAAAACCGAAAAGAAGGTGACGGGAAGATGGTTCATTGGATAAAGCCTTTCCCATGCAAGGCTGAATACCTGAGTTCCAATACTCAGACTCCACATAAAAGCAGGAAGCCACTGTGGGCTTCTATAAACCTAGCATGTGGACAGCGAGATGGAAAGTGGAGACGGGAGAATTTCCTGGAAGCTTGCAGACCAGCTGGCCTGGCAAATGCCTTGAGCAGCAGTGGAAAGCAGTGAGAGTGAGAGACTTTCTTTGATGCAAAGCAAGATGGAAAATGAGGACTAACACCTGCAAGTTGTCCTTTGATCTCCACTCATATGCCATGGCATGTGTGTACCCCTATCCCCCACCATGCACACACACACACACATACACTAAAACAGTTTTGCAGAAAAGAAAATGAAAAAGAAGGAAAGAAAGAAAATAAGTAAGAAGTCTTCCATACTATTTCCTTCATTATGTCATGATGCCAATCTTTGCATCATCAAGGTGGCCCCCAATCTTAGAAGACCTAGTGACCACATGAGAGCCACTCAGGAAGAGTTGTATGTCATCTTAAGAACAAGCAAGTGTTGGAAAGCTGAACTGAGCCAACAGGTTCTGCTGACAGCTAATTTCAAGACCGTGTAAGGCCATGTAGGTAGATAAGCATAATAGCACCATCATCAGGCACAAATTCCAAGATCTATCCACTAACTACATCCTGAGAAGGAGCTACATTAGACAAATGAAGAAACTGAAGAGGAGCAAGCTGCCTGGTCCCATGAACATGAATTACCTGAGGACCGCTGGCTGACAACTCCTGTCATTGCAGGATCTGTACAGAGAAGACCACAGATGTAGAGCTCTGACCAAAGTGATAAGGTTCCAGGAAAGAGGCACGTGTCTCTTCCAGCAGCTTGTGATGCAACTTGACCAGATACTCTGTGGAGCACCCATGGTAACCAGGGCTTTGCTCCCTAAAGCTGCAAACAGAGGGCAAGGAAGACAGAGCCAACTGCTCAGGTAGGGTCTGAGGAGTAGAGAGAAGAGTTCTCTGTGCTTAACGCTACCCAGCTTAAGTGGTAAAAACAGGCAGTGAGCCTCTGAAGAAGCCCTGATCACCGACCACATCCATGTGCATTTGTGCTGGGCCAAGCCACCATCCCGACTGCAGTCTAGAAATGTGGATTTCCCTGCGAAGCATGACACTGACAGTGTGATCACATCACATCAATATGTAATTTGTAACTGGAGAAGTCACTTTTGATTACATCACTTGAGCTTTTGTGACCCAATATGGGACGCGATTGGATCTCAAGCCGGTCAATGAACATGCACGATGGCAACTATGATTTACCAGGTTGACTCATGGGGACCATGGGGTCATGGAAATCTGGATGTCTGACACCGCCTGGAGCTGGGGGCGTTAGAGCTCCACTTATTCACACAGGAGAGCCAGGACAACCCCTAAGATTAAAACTACTCAGTAGGACACAGAAGACATGCCTTTGACTACAAGTGCTTCCATCACTAGAATGCATGATAAGGGGATGATGGTCAGAGCCTCTGATGTCATTCTTCCTGCCACTGTGTGAGGGGTTTGTGCTCACTGAGCACAGCATGTCGGAGGCAGTCACATCTGTGGTAGTCTTTCCCGTATCTGCCACTGACTAGCCATGCCTCAGTGAACCCAGGCTCCACTATTCTGCTCTTACTAGTTGAAGGAAGATTAAATGACATGCCCAAAGCCCTGGCCTACAGGAGGTGCTATTACACATTGGAACTTACAGAAGATATATTTCATAATTGGGCTGTCTTTTGATTGTGTGCCCACTAATTAATTCTCTATTCATAAATCAATTTTAAGGGCAAAGATAAATGCAATAAACCATTCAAAGCAGTTCATATAATGAATAACCATTCAAATTCCAAATTGTCTTATGAAATGGAATTAGAAAATACCAATATTGACAGAATGAAAGCAAGCTGTAGTTGGACTTCTGGAGATACACAGGACCAGCTCATGTCCACCAAGCCAATCTTGCCTCATGTTAGGGAATGCCGGGGTGAAGACGGTCAGTGCAGTGGGGCTCCTGCACCAGTGAGAGGCTTTGTACGTGGTCCTCCCTTGGAAGATGTCTGTAGACAGTTTTATCCCCTGTATGAAGAATCATTCTAAGGAAAAGGTTTGGGCTGTTAAGTAGTTTTCCAAGGCAGTCTACTAAGAATTAATCATTGCTCCATACTGCATTTGGCATAGTGAAAAATGAACTTTTGTTACTTTAAAGAATGAGTTAGCCAGGGCTTTCATTAAAAATGCAGATGCTCACCAAAGCCCAATCATTCTTAGTGCAAGCAAGGTTGGAAAACTCAGTGAAGTTTCTAAGAGCCAGCTTGGTTTCTGGCACAGTTCATTAGTACAGATATCCCAGTTCATCGTGCCCAGTGCAAAGTTCATTTTCAAACATTTAAAATTCCTGAAAAACCCTTCAAGGAGATCTCCATGAATTACAAAGTAGGTACTTGTCAGGTGTGGTGGCATTGTGCCTAGATTCATTCCTAGGCACCCAGGAAGTGAAGGCGAGTGGATCATTAGTTCAACGCCAGCCTCAGCTACATAACATCTTGTCTCAAAAAAGTAAATAAATAACATATAGCCACTAATGTCACCCCTATTGCCCCAAATCCGCCTCTTAGATCCTGTCCCAGCAGATGCAGAAAGTCACCCTGAAGGTCACTTCAGAGGCACATGGAGCTGCTAATCTTGTAGTGGGGAATCTGAGGGCAACACACTGAGCATCAAGAGAGGCATGCAGAATGTAGGGTACTGTGTTCAAATCATGAATAATTTGGTCTTGATTTGTTTGTAACCAGAGGTCCTTCATTCTGGGCTCCTTAGCCCCTAGCATTGCCTGAGAACCTGGAAACCCTTGGTGACCCTCGACTTGTCGACTCAGACACTATGAAAGTGGGCTCCGGACTCCGTTCTAACAGTTCCTATCTCAGCTCATACTGGTAGATGCTGTAGTTTGAGAAAAACCTAGTTATAATTTATTTATTTTTTAAAAAAAGTCCATCCCCCACATATTTCAATTTAATGAAACAATAAATTGTTAACCATTTAGACCTCTTAAGTATTTGCTGATATTTTTCCCCTATATTCAGGAAGAGGGTGGGGGAACCCTCAGTTTTACATGACTGCTTCTGTATAGTTGCTTTGGTTTGAAAATATTAGCAAAGAAAGGCAAGGACCCTAATTTCACTGCATTGAACATCCATTTTCACAGGACAAAGTCACCTGCTAAAGTCATTTTCTAAATAAAAGTGAGAATCCAGTCATGATGTAATGCAACCTTCTCCTAGTCTCATCAAGGTGGCTGTATACATAACCCAATTCAACTTTAGCTACTGATATCATGAGCTGACACTCAGGAACAATTGTCTGTGGGATGAAAAGAATGCTTTAAACCTAACGCTCAGTCATAATATATCTTCTACCTTTCTACATATATGTAAATATGCTCTTATAATACATGTCCTACTCTTATTGTGTATGTATGCATATATTCTTTATGGAGAGCAAAATGAAGAATTCATGAAAAAGAGACTTTACATGGAAGAAATTGAGGTCCATTATGTGCATACACAGACACATATGAGAGAAGTATGCTGTACAAAACAATATACTCTATTCAGTAATCTCATATTGGTTTACAAAGCCAGAAGAACACAGTGAAATGAAGGGGAATTGAGAGCACATGATGGATGCTTCCCTCCTAGCATTCAAATATCTTCCACTTGATTAAAAATTCCTAGTTCCTCTTCACTGAATTGTTCAGAGTTTTTGAGCAGCCTCTGCCCTGATTAAAACAAATTAGCATCAAAGATCCCCTGTTGAATGAGAAATCATTAATTGAGAAACATGCAATGCTCCTTAATTACCTTTAGAACAGTGAGAGAACAAATAATCTCAGGTTCCAGAGGGGCCTGCCTGCTCTGCACTGTGGACTCATTTAATGTAGCGGCTGGAATAAAACTCAAGTTGCAAACACTATTGGGGAACATCAGTGCAAGCTCCAGTAAACACACCGTAGATTGTTTGTCTAGAGGAAAAATATCTATCTACGTAATGACTAACAGGAAGAAAGGAAAATGTTTTGCTGTCTTATTTTGTTGAGAGCTTTAAAAGTGTTTTATGTATGATGATTTTGATGGAGAAAGCTTGTAAGTTGTTGTTTCTGATATAGATTTCAATGCTTTGTGTAAAATACTTCATTTATGGAACTACCTGATGAGATTTCAGATGCTTGTGTACTGATGAGCAACTGTGTCATTTAACAACAGAACAGAACGTGCTAAACTTCACAAACCCCAGCATCATACGGGAATGATTATTTTGAGGCAGAGTCTCATTCTGTAGCCCAGGCTGGGCTTGAACTTCAAGTGATTCTTTTGCTCCAGCCTCCCAAGTGCTGAGATTATAGCTCACCATACCCAGCAGATAAAAATTTCAATTTTGATAAGGGACCCTAGTCATTCAGTTCTTTATAGACCAACACAATGATTGCAGCTGCTTTGTAGGTCAGTGAGATAGAAGGCACCCCCCTCCCATTTGGACCTCTGGAAAACACTGAGAGACAGCCGTGGAAACACAATGAGAAGCCCTTCTGTTAAAGTGCTGTGACTATACAGAGCTTCATCAAGTAGTGCAGGTACTGAAGGCTCTGGAAGCACATTCCACACACGCTCCCCAGAGGGATGAGGCTCTACAAGGGAGAAATAAAGGATACTTTGGCTCACTATATAGTTTATGGACCACTGCAGACCAAATAAAGCACAAAACTTCCAAATAATGCTACCACATTGGACTTATATCAATGCAATTTGCATAAAATTTGGAGAATTTTCACTTTAATTTTAGTGGCATGAAGTGACATGCTTTATATGTTCAATTAAAATTTATGCCAATAGATTTAGTAGATTTCAAGTTCTTCAGAAATTATTAATCCTTGGGCTGGAGATATGACTTGATGGTGAAGGTGCTTGTCTGTGAAGCCCAAGGACCCATGTTTGATCTCTCTCCAGATCCCACATAAGCCAGATGCACAAAAGGTGAGGCAAGCACAAGGTTGCACATGCCCACTAGGTGGTGCAAGAGTCTGGAGTTCAATTGCATTGGCTAAGACCCTGGCACACCAATTCTCTCTCTCTCTCTCTCTCTCTGTCTCTTGCTCTATCTAAAAAACAAAATAAAAATAAAATAAAGAAACTTTTAATCCTTATTCTTCAAGATGATAAATTTGACATGACTATAGTCTTTTCAAAAATATTGCAAATCCTATATGAGCCTGCCTTAGAAGGACAATTGTCAAAACTCCATCAAGAATGTGTATTTTTGGGCTAGAGAGATAGCTTAGCAGTTAAGCGCTTGTCTGTGAAGCCTAAGGACCCCGGTTCAAGGCTCGATTCCCCAGGACCCACGTTAGCCAGATGCACAAGGGGGTGCATGCATCTGGAGTTCGTTTGCAGTGGCTGGAGGACCTGGAGCGCCCATTCTCTCTCTTTCTCTCTCTGTCTGTCACTCTCAAATAAATAAATAAAAATAAAAAATATTTTAAAAAAGAATGTGCATTTTTTACAAAAAGAGAATGTTACTATAAATTTTACCAATGCCAGGTGAGGACTTTAATCACAGTTGTCATATTGTGACCCTAGACATTTTGTTTCTTTTCTTTGGTTCCCGTGAGGGTGCAGTGTCAGCTTTTAGATATTCATTCCACTTTAGGAGAAAACAATTCTTAGTTCAGTAGTGTGCAGAAAGTGGTTTGGAAGAATTACTACCACAAAAGTAACCATCTTTTGGATGTTATTCAGAAAAGGAAAGTCATGTCAGCAAAACACTGCATATTATGTATAAAAACACAAACTAGACATCCTTACACACGAGCCCAAACTTCGGTTTCCATGAGCTCATCACAGACAAGCCTAGCGTGAGACAAGGTTACAGTGTTCAGTGATCGTCACTTAGAGAAAGGCCTCTCCCTCTACCAGCCCATGCTGATAGACTATTGTCACCCTTGCTTTGGAAGGTCAAACTGGAACTCTCATTTCAGAAATCAGGAGTGAACACTGGATTCCTAGTTTCCTCTTCCAAAATGTTCATCTGCATACACATGCTTGGGAGAAACATTTCTTTTATTCCTTCAGACAAGGAGCTTCCATTGAACCTGGAGTTTTCAACTCTCTGAAGAACTTGGCAAGCCTTGTATCCTGCTTGCCACTCTCTATTTGAGTTACAAGGTGATTCACTTCAGGTTGAAATCAAATTGCTTTATGCAGAACTGGTATTTTTATTGGTGTCCTTCCAGCTGGCCTTCCCTTTCAAGTGCCATCGTATTTCAGACAAGCTGATCCAAAGAAAAAGATTACTGCTGCCAATGTGCATTGTCACAAGGGAACGAAGAAGCACGGACCTATTTTATGTTATTTATTTATTTATTTTCACAGCACTGATAGAGGTGTGAGCATGCTAGGCTGCAGCTGGGGGAAATGAGCTAAGTAGAGGATGACGGGTCAGGAGATGTGTGTGACGATGAGAAAGGAAATCTCACAGTCTATTAGCCTTTGTTATACACTTATTTCAAGTTGAAGGAGGCAGTGTTTAAAGTATGTGTGTGTGTGTGGGGGGGGGGTTGAAAGCCCTGAAAAGCACAGCTCTGATTCATCAGGTCACACACACTAGTCTCATCCGCAGTTTCACTGTCTGAGGCCTTTGCTGCATCCATGTATTTTTGTATTACCTCCCCCCCAAAAAACAAATAAAAGAATAAAATCAGTACTCATGATTCACTGAATTTAACTCTACATTTTCATAGTAAAAGAAAATATTTAACCATTGTGGTATTAGAATCAGATATCCTCCATACACGTATGCATTTTGCATGCTTCGTTCCCAGCTGATGGCAATTTGGAAAGTAGACCTTTGCTGGAGAAGATGTGCTACTGGGGACAAACTTATGGGTTTTGTAGGTAGCAACCCGCGCCCCATTGCTAGAAGCTGGCTCACTCCCCTGCTGCTGTCTTCCATCTGCTGTGGCATGGAGTTGGTGTCTAGCCTCTGCTTACGCCATGCTGCCCCCGCCACTATCGAAATTCCTCTCACGAGCTGCTTTTGGCCAGGTGTTTTGTCCCAGCAACAAGAAGGTAACTACAACTATGGTGTAGTTTTCATTTGAACAACAACAATGAAAAAAAAAGAACCAAACTTGCACAAAACCTAGATGAGGTAGATGGGTACTTTTTATTGGCATATATTCATTGTACATGGTAGTAGTTTTCATAAGGACATTTTCATATATATATATATATATACTACTTTGATTGTATTCTTCCCATGCCTTTTCTCCTTCCTTTAGGTGAGCATGTTTTTTTATCCCCATTTACTTAGAGGTGGTTTAATTAGCTCAAGCATTAAGAAAAGAGCTGTCATCTAAGATGATGATAAAATTTGATTGTGCCCCACACAGGGCTTGCTCTAAGATAATGACACAATCTCAAATGTCTTTGGGCAACAGGAGATACAGAAGCTAGAAGAATGGTTACAAGATAGTTTTCACTAATGCTATTTTCCTGGGTGGATTTTCTTGAGCCAGAGCCCTCCGTGTCTATGCACAGCTGTTATAAAGAAGCTTATGCCTCAACAGCCATCTTCCCTGGGTGAAAAGACTTATTCTGGTAAAACTAGTAGTGGCAAACCCTTGAGCTCATGAATAGAATACAGGGTCTCTCCTCTGCTCTTTGAGGGGGCTCTGTTTCTGTTTCTTTTTCCTTTTTTTTTTTTTTTTTTTTTTTTGTTTATCGAGGTAAGGTCTCACTCTAGCCCAGGATGACCTGGAATTCATTCACTATGTAGTCTCAGGGTGTCCTCGAACTCCCGGCGATCCTCCTACCTCTGCCATCCGGGGGCTGGGAATAAAGATGTGCGCCACCACGCTCAGCTTCGGGGCTCTATTTCTTGTTTAATTAGAACTTCTACCAGTCCATAAATGGTTCCCTCAATGGGAGGAGGGACTTATTTATAAAAGTTCACTCAAAATTATACTGTAGTTCCATACTTGGAAAGCAAACCTATATTACCTGTTGTCATCCTTAGGCTGGGGACACAAAAGCTCAGTAGTTTCTGGGCTGCTGTGGTTCTGTCAGGTGCACTGGCTCTACACAAGTGAAGAAGCACATGGAATGGGGAGGCAATTGTGATTCAGAGGGCTGTGGGGTAGAGCTAAAAGAAGGTCTAAAGTCAAATCATCTACCCACATTTATAAGAGAAACACCCACTTAGGTAAGGAAAAGAAAAATAAAGACTTCTGTTTTGAGCCAAAAATCTTCAAATCTCCATGTAGCCATGAATCCACCATAAAGAAGATATGGGGGAGCAAGTTTAGCCAGGGTGTTCTCAGAGCAGTGGGAGGCAGGTGCACACAGTGAAGGTTTAGCGAGGGGGACTCAACTTGGCTTGAACACACCTGTCCCCGCACCCCCCAAGTAACAATGCACTTCATGCATGTAGCAATCTGGGAACCCTTCCTGTATATACACCCAATTTTAAACAATGCAACAGGAAGTTTCCCCCTAGGAACTCCTTGGTAATGCAGCTTTTGTTGTCACTTTCCACTCAAACACATCTTAGGACTAGAGGTGGGGGGTGTATAAGCCTGGACTGGTATTGAGTGCATGTGGAGAAACATAAATAGTGTCTTTTTGAGTGAACTTTTAGTGAAAGATTCCTTTGATCCCTTTTTATGCCATTTATTACTGATTATACATGGGACTGAAATGAGATGCATCATGGTAAAGAAAGAGCCCATGATAAAGAACCCACACCTACCCATCAAAACCAAATCACCACCCACACCTGTCCCTAGCAACTGATTTCCTAACGATAGTGAACACACACCTACCCATCAAAATGAAATGACCACCCACACATGCCCCTAGGAACTGATTTCCTCATGATACTGAACCCAAACCTGCCCATCAAAACCAAATGACCACCCACACCTGCCCCTAGACACTGATTTCCTCATGATACTGAACCCACACCTGCCCATCAAAACCAAATGACCACCCACACCTGCCCCTAGACATTGATTTCCTCATGATAGTGAACCCACACCTACCCATCAAAATCAAATGACCACCCACACATGCCCCTAGACACTGATTTCCTCATGATACTGAACCCACACCTGCCCATCAAAACCAAATGACCACCCATACCTGCCCCTAGACACTGATTTCCTCATGATACTGAACCCACACCTGCCCATCAAAACCAAATGACCACCCACACCTGCCCCTAGACACTGATTTCTTCATGATACTGAACCCACACCTACCCATCAAAACCAAATGACCACCCACACCTGCCCCTAGACACTGATTTCCTCATGATACTGAACCCACACCTGCCCATCAAAACCAAATTACCACCCACACCTGCCCCTAGACACTGATTTCCTCATGATAGTGAACCCACACCTACCCATCAAAATCAAATGACCACCCACACATGCCCCTAGACACTGATTTCCTCATGATACTGAACCCACACCTGCCCATCAAAACCAAATGACCACCCACACCTGCCCCTAGACACTGATTTCCTCATGATACTGAACCCACACCTGCCCATCAAAACCAAATGACCACCCACACCTGCCCCTAGACACTGATTTCCTCATGATACTGAACCCACACCTGCCCATCAAAATCAAATGACCACCGACACCTGCCCCTAGACACTGATTTCCTCATGATAGTGAACCCACACCTACCCATCAAAATCAAATGACCACCCACACCTGCCCCTAGACACTGATTTCCTCATGATACTGAACCCACACCTGCCCATCAAAATCAAATGACCACCCACACCTGCCCCTAGACACTGATTTCCTCATGATACTGAACCCACACCTGCCCATCAAAACCAAATGACCACCCACACCTGCCCCTAGACACTGATTTCCTCATGATACTGAACCCACACCTACCCATCAAAACCAGGTGATCACCTACACCTAACCCTAGCATGATTCCCTCTTCTTTTGGATCCCATGAAAATATGTTGATCCAACCTGTAGTTTTGCTTTGTTCTCTAATAAAACTTCTTGTTGCTTTATTGTTTCCCGGTACTTTCTTAATTCTTTTCTTTTTCAATTTGTTTTTGTTCATTTTTAATTTATTTATTTGAGAGCAACAGACACAGGGAGAAAGGGAGAGAGAGAGAGAGAGAATGGCACATCAGGGCCTCTAGCCATTGCAAAGGAACTCCAGGCATGTGGTGCCCCCTTGTGCATCTGGCTAACATGGGTCCTGGGGAATTGAGCCTTGAACTGGGGTCCTTGGGCCTCACAGGCCAGCGCTTAACTGCTAAGCCATCTCTCCAGCCCTTTTCTTAATTCTTTAAAGAAGATACCAAGAACTTGGAAACATCCAACCCAGACAGGGCCGCTGGCAAAAGCTGCTGCCTGTTGCTGCTAGAGCAAATGGTCCTGAGTGCAGCCCTCAGCCCTCCCACTTTAAGCCACACTCATCCAGGACTTTCCCCAGCTCCTCTTTTCCTAAAGCTGTGAGGAGGTGCCAGTCATGTTGGGCACAATTCTCAGGACTGGATGGGCATCTTGTTGCTAACAACTCACTTCCCTGACCCCAGGGAGGTACCCTGGATAGCTGTCCTGGGCAGAGGAACCTCTGTTCCTCTCTTAGAGCAGAGGAAGAGCCAAGCATGAGACAGACCCTGGGGCCTGATCTGCCATTGTTTGATCTTGCTGTGGGGTCAGAGGGAAGAGTGGCTTCTGGGTCCTGTTTTACAGAAACACCTGTCTGAAGCCCAGCTAACTGTCAGAGTTGGACCTAAGTAGTCACACAGGCACTAAACCTGAAGCTTGGGGAAGCATGGAAAGACTTTACCAGACCTGGTAGCTTCATCCTCTAATCTCAGCTACTTGTGAGGGGGAGGCAGAAGGATCTCAAGTTCAAGGCTATCCTGGGCAAGTTAGTGTGCTACTGAGGCCTGGGGATGTAGCTCAGTAGTAGAGTGCTTGACTAGCATGTACAAAACCCTAGGGTTAAATCCCCTGGCCCAGTGTGAAAATCCTCATCTTAGTCATGGCTGCCTCTGCTCAGGAATCTGATGTTTGCTGTAAGAATGGGTTTTGTAATCACAAGGCCAGGGTAGGCCTTCAGTGAGGACTGGAATTCTGGCTCCTGGGCCTCTCCTGAGTCCAGCCTTCTATTCTCAGGAACAGTCAAGTGCTCAGCAAGCCGTTCAAAGATCATGTGGAGAATGAATAGGTCAATGAAAATATTCCACGTGGAAATTCCAAGACAAACTTTACAGCCAAGTCTTCTGTGGGGAGGGGCTCCTCAGGTTCTCAGGAGGATGGCTTTGCCCTGCATGATTTTGGAGGACGGGTACCACCAACATTAATGACAATCGCTGGGCACAGTCATACCCACTGAGACTGAGGCAGGAGGACTACAAGTCTGAAGCCAGACTGGGTTGCAGGGCAAAACCTTTTCTCAAAACCAAACAAGTAAACAAAAATTCCTGGCCAATATCATTCCTCTGCATTTAGTGGGTGAAGTTCGGGAGAGCAAATGTTTTTATTCAATAACTGAATTGAATTGAACTGATTAATGACACATTATATCCTAAAATGTTGGCTTTTTGAAGTAGATTTGTACTTTTACACAACCTGTTTTTAACATGGGCATGCATACCTGTGTGTGTATATAATTATAATTCTTAATTTAAAATTGATAAAACTAAAATGTTAAATGTGTACTATAAGGGAACAGTGCTGAGTGCCAACCAGATGGCTTGGGTTTCTTGGAAAATTATGTACAGCATTTGGAATTAGAGTGATGAATTCATTAATTAATGATCCCCTCTCCAACTGTAGATAAAACAGTTTTTTTGGCCCAGTGTCCTTAATTTGTCTATGGGTCACCAAGGAGCCTACGGAGTGGAGGGCTCTACAGTGCTGTTCTGGTCCTTCAGAATCAGAGGTGAGAATCTGCATTAATCTGCACTAAGGAAGTTCCAAGCTCACCCTGAGAAACAGCAAGTGGGTTTTGGAAGTAGTATAGTTTGTGAAAGGTGTAGGTGGGTAGAATTAATTTTTTTTGATTAAGTCTTACTTTTTAAACCTCTTCCATAAAAATAATATAAAACACACTTCAAGTTATAGTTTTGTGCTCACTGCAAAAAGTAAGTCATGTCTGACCAACCACAAGGTTCTGAGGGAACAGTGGCAATTGACGTTTCTGTCTAGATGTCTTCAAGAAGTCTTCTTAGAAGGCTGCACTAAACTGTATAAATTTTGAAAGAGCCAAAGCTCTTTTGACCCAGATATCAAGGTAGTTTGTTGGAAATCACTATATCCTAGAAGAGAAGAACAAGAACTTAAGTTATTGAAGGACTCTTGTTGTACCACCCTGACTTTCACTTATCATGAAAAGGGGCATAAAGATTAGTAGATAGATTGGTAACTAAATCACGTGGGAGAAAAGGTGTGGGCTGGTGCTCCCATGTTGAATACCAGACATATATGCTGGGGGAGCCTTGTAACCAACTTCTGAGATTACAGTAACTCCGTAGTGGGTCCATCCCTTCCCCTTACAGGTGGACAGGCCTTTGACACTTGCCCAGCACCACACACTTCAAAGCTGGTTCTAGCGTCTGTTCCAGCCTGGCCTGAGCACCTCATTGCTCTCTGAACAATACCACAGCATGGACTATAGCCGCACTGTCGCCTGTGTCTCATGGACACCAAGAGAAAAAGAAGTGTTGGGAAGTACAGAAAGTATCAGTCACACATGCGTGTTTTAACTGAAGCTTCCCTACTGAACAGAACACTCCAGGAAATAGCAACCATTTTCTTCTATGTACCTCATTCAAATAACTTTTCCTTCATTATTTAAAGCAAACATGGGAATCCCAATTTAAACTTCACCAACTAACTCAATTTACAAACACAAACAGATTATTTTTAGCAAGAATTTTCTAGTTGTCCAAGTCAAATTAAAATTAAATTCTACTTAACCAACATTTATCATATTTGGCAGAATCAGAAATCCTACATTCTAAACATGTTTTCCCACGTTATTCTGGGAATGTTAACTGAAATGTTAAAAATTCCATTTAAAGTAGGTTTTTAAGAGAAAGAGCCATTTAAACTGCTAACTACTCAGAAAATATCCATATATACATATGGTTTGGTTATTAAAAAATAAAGCTGGCCATGTTGGCCCATGCCTTTGATCTCAGAACTGGAAAGGTAGAGGTAGGAGAACCTCTATGAGTCTCAGATGAGCCTGGGATTACAGACTGAGTTCTAGAACAGGCTGGGCTAGAGTGAGACTCTACCTTGAAAACACAAACAAACAAACAAACAAAAATGAAAAGCTCTAATTTTAAAGTGTTTGAGATATTGAGGATAAAACCAGACACAGATTCAAAGTGATTTTCCTTGGTCTTTGGTAACTTTTCAGTCCATTTCATTCAAGGGTAAAGAATCTTATTTCCAGTAAAAAGCTTAAATAAGTTGAGGGTATATTATATAATTATCCATGGAGTTAACAATATTTGTCCCAGGAAGGTATGGTAAGACTTTACATTTACATTGCATAATGCTCTAAAATTCAAATTTTTAAGTTGTAGAACCTGATGGGATTCAAGGTAGATAAACCTTGAATATTCTTTCACAGAAATATCACTTGCTACCCTCTGTAAAAATATAGCAGGAATAGGTTTTACACACATGTCTGGACATTTCTCTACTTTGGTTTTCTATGCTTTTTCTACTGCCAATGATTATAGAATTAAACAAATTAGGGAATTGCTTTATTTTAAAAAGATTATACCTTTGTAGTCACCACTTTTGTCAATTTATTATTGCATGAGAAAAACCAACATTTAAAGTGTCCAAAAAAAATCTAATAAAATTACTTGCTTTTAGGAGACCTTTACAAACAGCTTACTGATTTTTTGTTGTTGTTGTTGTTAGAGAAAATGTCTTAGGGAAGTAACAGCCACCAGCCCTCCCCCAACCCCTGCCCGCACAAGCCCCCACAGGCTGTAGAGAAAATTACTAAAACTACTCTACAAATTTGTCTTATTTTAGTGCATGGAAAATAGTAAAATTATCATGCTGACATAAGGAATATAGACTATATTCATAAATGCCTGATTATCAAAATAGTGACAATAGTCAGGTGCAACCTAACAGTCTTTTATAAGATGCAAGTACATATCGCATGATCATTTCTGTTACATGGCACATTCAATCCTCATAAAATTCAGCTGACTATGTATGCATGGCATTTGAAATAAATATTTAATATCACAATAGGGTCATAGCCTGCTCCGGTAACAACCATGGCATGCAAGTAACTAGGCATTAATTGTAAAGTGTCATTGTCTTCCAGAAATCCAAAAAACATGAAAAGTACATGTCAAGTACTAAACATCAATTTGATTTAAATGACTTCCATATGAAACAAAACCATGTAGTATACAGCAGCTTTGGATATCTTGGTCATTGTCCGTATGTACCCTGTAGTCCCGCTGGAGTTAAAAATGCAACTCCAGTCTAGGTCTGTTAATACTCGTGAGCTTCAGTGAGGATTGATCAACATTAGGACACAAATGATGTGAAAGCTGTTCTTTGATTTTTCCTGTCTGCTATAATTCAGGGTTTTGAGTCATTAAGAATGTTCTGAGGTGGCCAGCAATGACCTTATTTCTTAGACTGTAGGCTTCCTCTCATGACACCAATGTGTTCATGCTGGAAATGGCGATCTTGCTGGTGCTAGCCAGACACTGAGGCCTCCTCTGCATTCTAGCAGGTGGTACAAGGGACTTGGGAGGGGCTATCTTTAAAAGACATTTCATAACATTTGTAAAAGGTAAATAAAATCTAGTAGACAGAGGAAGAAGGCCAAAAGGAAATGACACGTTCTTACAAAAACGCTGATCGGTCATTAGGACTGAAGCACTGAAAACTTACCGTGGTGGACAAGAAGGCTGCGCACTATGCAGTAACCATTCCAGCTCTCCTCAGGTTCTGGTATGAGTGACTTTTTTGTGTGTGGATGGAAGAAAGGGAAAATTGACTGTTGGACAGGCTTTCCCATGCTCTATCAGCTCTGATAATGAGCTAGGCAGTTGGCATGGGTGACAGGAATGGCCTGTACGCTCAGAATCCTAATAAACCACCTGTGAAGTAGCCCATGGCCAGCCAGATTCATTCTGTCTGCGTTCCCATTAAGCTGCAAACTGTTACGTTCTCAAGTTCATTTTGGACATGATAGGGTCGTGTAAAATATTTAAATACACTACCTACATCCTATTAAATCAAAGCCTTACTTTCACATATACAATGAGATATGACAGCATTTAAAGCCATCATGACTTGTCTACTTCCTATTCATATACAGGCGACCTAAGTTTACTAATGAGGCAAAAACTGTACATCTTTCATCATTCAGGCATTATAAAACGTCTTTCTTTAAAGTCTTGGGATATAAACAGTTGATTTATATGAATTACATATTTTTCATCTGCATTAAGAAACAATATACAATCTTTTTCCATAGTAAGTTAATGTGATCTATGATAAGCCTAAGATACTTGTAAAAACTGACTTTATCACTTGTGACCAACAATACTGTTACTTTTACAAAACTCCTGGACATTCTTTGGCCACTTGGGACATTGCCCATTGAGAGGGACTGTCTTCAGGTCCGGGATCATAAGAGATTGACCCCTATAAACCCACGGCCATAGGACAACTTTTAACAGAAGGCATTTGCAAAGAATTCAGTACAGAATACAGCCACATGGATTCCACTCTCACACGCAGGTTCCTTGGCGCGTGGAGAGATGTTTTCTATTCCGGACTCCCGAAGTCTTGTCTTTGTGGTCAGAAGGCTTCTGCTGTGAAATGTCTATCAGGGCACTGGCAATGGCAAGGCCTGCAAGGAAAGGAGAAAGGTATTTAACATGATCTTAGACCTTTCTGGGATCCCGACAGAGGTGACACAGGTCCTGCTTCCAAGCACTTAGCTGTTTGTTGGTTATTAAGTAGTGAAGCTCACAGGCAGAGAAGACAAGGATCTGATTGACTAATGTTGAACAACCAAGTTCAGAGCTTGACAAAACATCACGGTTATAGAAATGAATCATTGTTTCTATGTCTCAACACAAGACCCAATTTTGCTCAGGATGTATTTAGAAATTTTCATTGCATTTCATTGATATATATATATATATATATCAAATAAAATATGTTATATCACTATTAAAATGAAAGTTTATGCAGGCCTGAGGAAAATGGCTCAGTGGCTAAAGATGTTTGTATGCAAAGTCTGTTGGCCTGGGTTCAATTCCCCAGTACCCACATAAAGCCAGACACACAAAGTGGATCTGGAGTTAGTTTGTGGCAGTAAGAGGCCCTGGTGCACCCGTACTCATCCTCTCTCATGTTTCTTTCAAATAAATTTTATAAAAAAAACAGGACTAATATTGATATATAGGATTCTGTACTATGTGGACCATGGCTTTGGACCAAAGCGTGCCATGGATGCACAGTATCTCACAGACCTGTTCCTGCCCTGAAAACCCCCTAAGCATTACTGTGCTATTCCTCTCCCTCCCCAGAGCCTCCAGCAACAACTGACCTTTGCTTAAAGTCTCTGTGTTTTCCCTTTCCAGGATCTTACATAGCTACAATCACACAGAGCACATAACTCCACAGCTTAGTCTCTTTCACTCAAAAATATCCATCTTGGGCTGGAGAGATGGCTTAGTGGTTAAGTGCTTGCCTGTGAAGCCTAAGGACCCAGGTTCAAGGCTGGATTCCCCAGGACCCACGTTAGCCAGATGCACAAGGGGGAACATGCATCTGGAGTTCGTTTGCAGTGGCTGGAAGCCCTGGCACGCCCATTCTCTCTCTCTGCCTCTTTCTCTCTGTCTGTCACTCTCAAGTAAATAAATAAAAATAAGCAAACAAACAAAAAAACCAAAGGGAGAAAAAAATGTTAAAAAAATATATCCATCTGCTGTAGTTTGGATATTGAATGCTCACAAAGGCATATGTTAAAGGTTTGGTTAATATGAAATGGTGGAGTGAGTTCTAAGAGGTGAGGCTCTGTAGGACATCCTTGTGTCACCAGGGCTGTGCCCCTGAGGGGACTGTGCGGCCCTAGCCGCTTCCTCTTCTTTCTCTTGCCTCCTGGCCAGGTAGTCGTGGTTTTATTTACTACCTACCTTTCACCATTGCCATCTATCACTCTCCCCCACCACACTGAGTGCCTGATCACCCACTAGAACCACTGAAACTGTGAGCCAAAATGAACCTTTCCTTTATAAGTTGATGTGGTAGCTTGAATAAATGCCCGCCCCCCAAGAAATTCAGGAGTTCATTAAAACTTCTTGGATTTCTTGCCACCTGGCTGGAGGAGGGGGTCACTGGATGGGAACTTAAGGTCTACCCCTAAGGTGTGGTGGTAGTTTTGAAATTCCAATCTAAAGATATGCAAGGTGCCTGGAGTGCCTGAAGAGTACTTATGTGTGTTGTGGCTTTTTTTTTTTTTTGACTTGGTTCTTTAAAAGGGGGGCAATTTCTTCTGCCATTATGGAACTTCCCCTGTATCTGTAAGCTTCAATAACTATCCCTTCTTTCATAACCGTGTCTGGTCTGGAAGTTCATCTCAGTAATATGAAGCTATCTACTACAGTTAGTTGTTTCAGGAATGTTAATGTAATGTCAGGAAGCTGACTAATACATATTTAAGGCACCTCCATGCCTTTGGGGGAAGGGTTTTGTTATTTGGATATCATGGTTTGTTCAAGCTTTCTTGAAGTATATCTTTTTAAAAAATTTTTTTGTTTATTTATTTTTTCTTTATTAGTTAGTTTTGTATTCAGCAAATACAGTCAGTTTGGTATCATTATTAGGCTCATCCGTGACCTACCCCCTCCCCTTGGCCCCTCCTTGTTGAGGTATATGGAAAAAAATTATTTATTTGGGAGAGCACAAGAGAGAAAGAGGCAGACACAGAGAGACAGAGAGAGAGAGAGAGAGAGAGAGAGAGAGAATGGGTATGCCAGGCCCTTCAGCCACTGCAAACAAACTCCAGATGCATGTGCCACCTTGTACATCTGGCTTATATGGGTCCTGGGGAATTGAACCGAGATCCTTTGGCTTTGCAGACAAATGCCTTAATCACTAAGCCATCTCTTCAGCCCCTTGAAGTACATCTTCATTATTCTTGTTTCCAATTTTTGGCAATTATGAACAAACGTATCATGGACACCTGTGTGCAAGGTCTTATGAGAATATGTATGTTTCCAGTTCATCAATATCAAGTGGTATGGTTGGTAGATCATAAGGTAATCCTGTGTTGTAGCTGTGTAAGTTATATCAGACCGACTTTCAAAGAGATTGTACTATCTTGCATTCCCATTATCAATGAAGCGAGTTCCAGTTTTCCTGAGGTCAGTGATTTGGACTTGTAGCAAAGCAAATAGGTGTGAAACAGTTCTAATTCCTAACGAGTTGCGACTGAACATCTTCTGACATGTTTGTGTGGTATCTGCTTGTCTTCCTTGGAGATATCTGTCCAGATCGTTTGTGCATTTTAAATTGACTTGTTTATTTTCTTGTTGAGTTTTAAGAGTTTTTGTATAACTTAGACACCAGTCTTCTATCAGGTATGCATGTTGCAAATGTTTTCTCCCCTTCTTTGGCTTAACTTTTCTTTCTCTTATTCTGTTTTAAAGAGAATAATGCATCTTAAGGATAGAGTTGTGCTATGCATAAATGAATGTGGGGAAAGACAACTTGTTAAATGTGCTGATAAATGTTTTAAATGTAAGAAAAGGACGTCATGTACTATTGTCTGAATATGAGCACAACAGCGTGTCTGTAGCTATCACAGGTCATTCAAAATATTGTTTTGTCACATTAATTTTGTTATACTGTCTGATTTACAAGAAAATGTAGTTAGATACTCAAGGACAGTAAAGCCTGGATTTATATAATTTATAATTTAATTTCTTAATCTTATTTAATAAATAATAAAATAATATAATTCTGTCATATATAAAATATATATTTTATTAATAAATATATTAAGATAATATGTAGCATATGAAAGTATATTATATATATTATGTAATTATTATAAATTGAATTTTATTTGAAAATTGGTAATTTATTTAAATATGTATGTATAAAATTATATACCCAATTTTGTTCCTATAGTGTCCCATAATCCTTGAGTAAAACAAAATGTTTTTCTAAGGCAAATGCTGTTAGATTCATTCAAAGTAGACTGTGGTAATCTGAGCTATTTCTGTATGTAACTGAGAAAGCCTGAAAGTTAAGCAGGAGTGTGGTCAGCAGACAGAAGTCCCAGAGTTGAAGATGTTTATCAGTGGAAAGAGATTAGTAAGCTTATCTATACAAGGGAAGCATAAGGGTCAGATGAAATATACCTGGATACATTTGATTATACAAAGTGAATAGTTTGTTTTCCAGAAAAGGGAGCCTCAAGTACATTTGGAAACAT
The DNA here is from genome assembly GCA_036346955.1 of Dipus sagitta. Taxonomy (NCBI): domain Eukaryota; kingdom Metazoa; phylum Chordata; class Mammalia; order Rodentia; family Dipodidae; genus Dipus; species Dipus sagitta. The sequence continues at coordinate 19,109,786 of CM070770.1, forward strand.
AAGAGAATGAAATATAGAGGAATAATTTATGGTGTTAGAGGGGGATTGTATAACTACACTCATTAGCTAATTTAATCATACACATTTACTTTTTAAGGGCTGCTATCAAAGTGACATTTCAGAATATCAAATATTATTCTAAAATTTTTAGAAGTAACATAGATGTGAAATTTCAATAAGAATTGTGTTCTTGGGCCAGGCGTGGTGGCACATGCCTTTAATCCCAGCACTCGGGAGGCAGAGGTAAGGAGGATTGCCATGAGTTCAAGGCCACCCTGAGACTACATAGTGAATTCCAGGTCATCCTGGGCCGGAGTGAGACCCTACCTTGAAAAACCAAAAAACAATTGTGTTCTTGACCTTTGACAGGCAATGTGAACAACTGAAGTGTCCCCTACAGATGCTTCAAGAACTTCTTCTGCTGGCCTGGGTTCATCTGTAGCAGATGCTTTATTTCTTGGATATTTACTTCATTGAGGTGAATGCCATTAATTTAATTAAAAAAAAATCACAGACTTTGGTGATGTTAACTAAAGTTCACTTCAGGCCAGTCTTACATTTCCACAGACACTTCTGGCCTACTTCTGTAATAATTGCCAACTTCCTGCTCATTGATTCCTGGCCACCTCATTCAGAGAGAGCCAAATATGACAAATAATGTATGTCTCCTATAATGTGGACACAGACTACTTAGACTAATTTCAATGGCCACAGCAGCCAAATATGACACCATGTCATTCATTAAATGACTGCATGATCTCGTTCGAAGAAGGTCTGAGAAATGATTTTTCCCTTTCAGAAGATATAGCACCAGGACAGAAGTAAACACCTTTAGTTGACAGAAAATGAAAGTGAGTGGTAATTAACATTGTCACGTATCTCTGCATTTCAGGGTATATGAAGGCCAAAGCCTATTCACAGCAGTGTCTCCTACAGCATGCTCAGGTCCATCCATGATTCTGGAAATACACTGAGTTGGGAAAGCCTAAATCATAAAGCATATTTCAGTTAATTTACAAATAAAATTGTAAAGCATGCTTTGCATTTGATAGCTTTTTGTGCTTTTCCTATGAAAATGAGCAATCAACTGCAGTTTCCAGATTCTACACGAATGGCAGTCAGTATGGTACAGTCCTCTGGGAGTGACATGTTTCTTCTTTGCATATTCAGAGGATACTCAGGGTCTGTCGTCGTTTGATTTAGGTGTCCCCCATAAACTCAGGTGTTCTGAATGCTAGGTTAGCAGCTGATGGAGAATTGGGAACTACCGCCTCCTGGAGGCAGTGTATTGTTGGGGGTGGGCTTAGGGGTGTTATAGCCAGTTTCCCCATGCCAGTGTTTGGCACACTCTCCTGTTCCTGTTGTCCACCTGATGTTGGCCAGGGAGTGATGTCCATCCTCTGCTCATGCCATCATTTTTCCTGCCATCATGGAGCTCCCCCAGCCACCCCGAGCCTGTAAGCCAAAATAAACCTCATTTTTTTCCCCTCAAACTGCTCTTGGTCGAGTGATTTCTGCCAGCAATGCGAACCTGACTGCAACAGGGTCACTTTCCCAAGGTTTTATCTTGTTGATAGGTCAAATGACGTTTTCATTTAGAATTAAACTTGGGTCCTCTATCAGAAGCCATAGTTTGTAGCCCATCGTATTCTTTATGAGTCTTGTAACTGATAAAAAACACAACAATTATAATAACTGCACACGCACATACTCACCTATACTTTTTAAAAATATTTTTTTTAAATTTTATTTTACTTATTTTAGAGAGAGACAATGGGAGTGCCATAGCCTTCAGCCACTGTAAACGAAATCCAGATCCATGTGCCACATTGTACATATGGCTTATGTGGGTCCTGAGGAATCGAACCTGGGTCCTTTGGCTTCGCAGGCAAATGCCCTAACTGCTAAGGCATCTCTCCAGCCCTAAATATATTTTTTAAATTTTAATTTGTTTGTGAGAGAGGCACAGGGAGAGTGTAAGTGAGAAAGAGAACGGGCATGCCAGGCCGTCCAACCACTGCAAACAAACTCCAGATGTATGCGCCACCTTGTGCATCTGGCTTATGTGGGTCCTGGAGAATCAAACTCGGGTCCTTTGGCTTTGTAGGCAACTGCTTTAACCACTAAACCCTCTCTCCAGCCCCATACATATATTCTTGAACGTACTGTGGTTTGAGTGTAAATGTTCCCCACAGCCCCAGGTATTTTGATTAAGCTTCCCTTAGTCCTCAACTGATGGAGTCTTTGGGAGGCACAGACTTGCTGGATGAGGTGTTCCGCTGGAAGCAGACCTTGGAGTTTATCAATGTAGCCTGAGGTGCATTCAGAGCCAGTGTGCTCTTGCTGTTTTGTCTCTGCTGCACACATGTGATATTGTGAGCTGTTGTTTTTCTCTGCTTTGTGAAGGGTCCACTCAAAACTATGCACCTGAAATAAACCATTTCCTCCCACAAGGTACTTTTGGTTGGGTGGTTTGTCCCAGCAATGAGAAGGTAAATAAATGTCAAGTATTTTAGAACCGCTTTTGTATTTCTTCATGTTTAATATATGGAAACTACCATAACCAGGGTAACCCAGATTGACAAGCCCTCCTCCCACTTACACGAGGCCTTGCACAAGCAGCCAGCAGACAAGGCCCTTCTTGCTGAACTGCAGAGTTCATGTGTCCGGGAAGAGGAAGTGATCTCTAGTCCAGCGCACTTTGGTATTTTAAAAAATATAAATTTGGTCGGGTGTGATGGCGCACGCCTTTTATCCCAGCACTCGGGAGGCAGAGGTAGGAGGATCACCATGAGTTTGAGGCCACCCTGAGACTACATAGTGAATTCCAGGTCAGCCTGAGCTAGAGTGAGACCCTACCTCGAAAAATCTCTATATATGTACAGATAGATAGATAGATGATATATAGATATATAGATATAGATATAGATATGTTAATTAGTAAGGGAAAAAGTCAAGTTAGTAGCTTAAAACAAAGATACTATTACTTCCTTCCCATCTCCTAGTAATAGCATTTATGTGCTGGTGAGACACTACACAGATAATAGCCAGAGCACATATAAAAATGGAACTCGGACCTCACCACCAGACCAGCAGCTCCCTACCCAGAAAACCAGCTCACTAGCTACAAAGAGTAGTCCAGGAAAGCAGGCAGCCGTACATTAGGATGGTAGGAATTCAGTCCACAAAGTCCAGCAACAACCCCTTGAAACCATTGCTCAAAATGCCTACGACTGGATCACAACTGGTACCTCTGCTAATGGGGCCCACACCTCCAACTTCTGTAGCTGAAGACAGGCAAACATTCACCCTAACCAACTGTGCAGAGCGATCCACTTCTAGTCAGCCTACCGAGAACTGCACCAAGCCAACGCAGTCCAGCCTAGGCCCAGTGGCAGCTTCCATCTCGCCCTCTGGAAGCTCCCACTCCTCTGCCTGCCTTGGAGTCGACCAGAACACAATGGACCATGCAACTCTGTTGCTCTTGGACTAAGTAGCTTTTTCTTGTTTCCATTTTGTTGGTTATGGGTTTCTTCCACACTGATTATGAAGAGATATGGATAACTTGATATCTTTTCTGGATTTTATAAAACGTATATTAAAAACATGAGGAATAGCTTATTTTATTTTATTTTAATTTTATTATTATTATTTTTTTTTGTGGTGGCCTCTGCAGCAGCTCTGTGTGGTCTACAATGCTAGGTTCTTCCTGGTGAGAGATTTTCCAGTATGATCTGTCTGCTCCATAGGAGGAAGCGCGCTATCCACTCAATCCAGCACAGTGGCCCTCACAGACTGTGCAAGAGTTCCATTAAAATCAGGTCACTCCAGAAGATCATTTTTCAAAACGTCACACCAATCATCTGATGAAATCCACTTATTGTGTTCTCTGGGCCTAAGCATAGTTCCTTGTTATCAAAGCAATACAATTAACCAGGGGAACAATTCATTATTTTAGACTGGCGGTCTAAAGGAATTTCATTTACCACGTCAAGATGATACAGGGACGCTGCAGGCTAGCAGAATTTACATCAAAACACACCGGTTGGTAGATTGAATAAAAATGCTGGGCTTAGATATTTATTATAAGCTTTAGTTCTTTACACTTTTAATTCTTAGATACCAGACACGAAGACATTTGGATTATTTAAATTTGAAGTCTAACCCTCGACAGTAAGAAAGTCTACGTTCTGTTTCCTCTTCCATTTTTCCATGGCTTCTTGGAGTTTCAAAGTAGCACTTGCTAATGTAGTACATCACCAGGTCACACAGAAAAGAGCACATCCACTGTGAAGAAAGTGGACTTTTTCATCACAATTCCAGAGAGCAAGTGGCTGTGTGGCCCAGTAGTCAGAGTCGGACGCCGACAGTTTGCACAACTACTTTGTAAGTAGGTAGAGCATGTGCCAAAATCAGACTTTTACCTGCAACATTTGAGACTACTAAGATTTGCTTCCTAAAATTTAAGACCCCTGTTTCTCTTTAAACATGTGCAAACATGCCTAAAGAGAAAGGAACATCAATAACTAGTATAGTAACCAAACATGTAAATGGCAAATATATCTTCTAAACCACCAAATTTGCAGGAAAATCACCAAGGAGAAACATCAGGAATTTAGTTATTGTTAGGAAAACTGATTTTCCCTAATGAACAGGAAATGGTAATAGCAGACTCTAGCAGTAACAATCTAATCATAAAATTACTGGTGTGTGATTTTTTTTACAATTATGCAGAACAATTAATAAGTACAGTAATAAAATACTGCACATCAAATGAAATTGCCTTGGAAAGAACATTCTCGCGTCATATACAAACACTTCCATTTTACATTTGAACAGAAGCCTTAGAAAAGTCATTCATTTTGAAATGCTCTCCTCCCAAGTCTGTGTAAAAGCAGACACCACTATATATTTTAATTTTGCAGGAAAACAGCTTCATTAGGCGTGAAAGGTTAATTGCAGGTTTAAGTGGAGTTCAGAGCACGGTGTGGGTCTGTGGTGAATCGCACAGTCTGCTACGGGAAGACTGAATGAGTGCTATAAACTGTTTGCCCTGCTGAAATGTTTTACTACCTCATTTACTATCTGTCTTCTTTTACTGCTTGTATTTGTAGTTCTTCTAAACCTTTAATGGCTACAGTTTTATTTCACTGTAATCAGATTTAAATGGAAATACCATGCTGGGATGTTTAAATGTTTTGCCTCTGATTGTGTATAGCTACATACTAGTGATCAGAGTCTTGGCTATCCTTCACATGATTAAGAAAGTGACTTTGGGAAACTTTGATGTCACGTAGACTCTTGCCATTGTGCAGACCCAGTTTAACATTCAGTGCGGCTCTGCTTGCCAGTATGCAACCGGGTTGGGTGCATAATTAGAAAATATGCATTTCCATTTTAATTTATCTGCTGGAAGGCCAAGCACAAGTGAAGTCATTATTAGGCAAAGCTCCAAAGGTTACATTGTTGAATAAAAATCAAAATACTTCAAGCACTCTGGCACTGGAATGACAAATGAACGAGTTATATTTGTTTGAGGGTTTCAAGAAATGTTTCCCTCATGCACTCAAAACTACTGTCCACTACTGATGCCAATGGTCACCATCAAATTCTGGTTATAAAATTTTGTTTAGCTGTGAACACATCATAATATGTTATAATTTCTTTGAAAGGCAGTGCTCAAGTTGTAGAAAATATAATAAGAGTAATAGCATCAAAGCCCTATCCGACACTCTCTGTGATTGTGTTGAATGTTACCTAAATTTTATAGGAACCTTTCCCTCACCGGTTGGAAGGTGCTGAGTCAACCATGACCACAACTGTCTCAAATTATCGCTTAATGCAAATCCTGATCGGTCTTAGCAAGTAAAGCTTTCAGACTTCATCATTGCTGATAATTACATTGTAGGAAGTGTTACTTGGTGCATTATTTTCTTCTTTTTTTAGATCCACAAACGTTTACAGGAATCAGTCTTGTCAAACTACACTTCCAAGTTGGGAAGTGAAATTTGGAACTCAACTGAGAATTCGTTCTTTCAAAGCCAACTGACATTTTCATGTTTCAATTAAAAACAACATTACGTATCTGCAACTCTAGCATCAGAGAAGCTGAGATAGAAGGGTCATAAGTTCAAAATCATCCTGGCATATGTAACAAAACCCTGTCCCAAAGAAACAAGAACCAAACCAGAACAAAGTGACAATAATTCTAGTGCATAATAACTCTATTTTCTGTTTGTTTTTGTTCTTTGTTTTTCGAGGTAGTGTCTTACTCTGGCTCAGGCTGACCTGGAATTCACTATGTAGTCTCAGGATAGCCTCAAACTCTTGGCGATCCTCCTACCTCTGCCTCCCAAGTGCTGGGGTTAAAGGCGTGCACCACCATGCCCAGCTAATATCTCTTATTTTTAAGCCATACTCTAGTCACCCTTGATTGAAAAATGTTCATCACTCATTTAAAAAAAAATGAACAATGGCAATATTGTAGCAATGGCCACATTTATTTATTTACTTACTTATTTATTTTTGGCTTATGGTCTTGGTCTAGCCGGGGCTGACCTTGCATTCACTATATAGTCTCAGGCTGGCCTCAAACTCATACTGATCCTCCTACCTCTGCCTCCCAGAGTGCTGGTATTAAAGGTGTGTGCCACCATGCCTGGCCACATTTTACTTTTTGCTGGGTAGATGTTATATTTTAGTGTACTTATTGGTGAATTGACATTAAACAAAATAAAATTATGCATACAAAAGTATGTTGTAAAGTATTATACAATGTTAATTAGTAAATTGCAAATGCCTAGAGACTCCAAAGTCCTAAAGAGCAAAAGGATTATTTTTGGAGAACTAATCATTTCATTTAGAAGTATTTCTTGAGTGCTTCCTGTTTGCAGTCACTGCTCTTGTCCCTAAGTGGCAAGACAAGTGAGACAGATAAGATACAAGAGACCCTACCCCTCACTGCACTTACATTATCGTACGTCAGGAGCATGCGGTCTTTTTACCAACTTATGGCAAAGAATGTATGTAAAGGACTTAGAAAAATGTTAGTGCATAAAAGCTCTAAAACATCATTGACATCAACTATTACTGTTATCATCATCATGTAAGAAGCCTGAAGCCAAATAGGAAGCCACAGACAAAACAATTCACCCTGAGTAATTTTGGCTTTACCTTAAAGTAGCACTCATCCATCCATCCATCCCCAAACCAGTATGGCTTTTGTGGGATGGAATTCCAGGTAAGGGTAGAACACATAGAAAGATACACTCAGAGACTTACAGACAGCAGGAGTTCAGACAGCACAGCTGAACCTACACTTTGTTCTCAAGGCTAAATCTTCTTGATGCCTGGGGCAATAAAATCCAGGACGCTAGTGAAGCTGTCCATGCCTTACATGTGCTGCCCACTCACTAAAGAATATGAAAACAACTGAAATCAGTGATAATAAAATATAAAGAAATGCCAACATTCAAAAGAGAAAGCATTATTTATATTAATTCATTTTAGTTATTGGAAATATGACTAGTAATTAACTTTTGCACATTGCTCAGTGAAGGCGTGTGTTTTCATTCATGATGTGGGTTGTTCTTCTGAACCATTCTGCTGAAGTGGGTCACAGTGCTATTTTATCGCCACAGACAGCCAAAGTGAGACATGGAGTAAGCAAATGTCCAGCTCAGCTCACACAGCTGGAAGGTACAGGGATCAGAACCTGTAGCTCCAGACCCATGACTTGTACTTTTCTCATTTTGCAGCCAGAAGGAAACTCTGGCTTCAATGCAGGACTTTCAGCCGAAAGTAGAAGAAGAAAAGCAAAACTGGCAGAGATATGAAATCAGTACGGTCAAAGGCATTAATGACTGTTGATGATAGTAAAAAAAAAAAAAAAAGCAACAATAACACAAAAACAATATTCTGCTACCACTGATCAAAAGCTTCTAATAAGTCTGATGTTGCCCTCAGGACTATGTGCAGATTATAGGATCAATGCATGCAAATGTGTGTGCGAGACAGTACAGGTCAAGTTAATGTGTTATTTGAGGCCGTGCTGCAGTCGTGTGTGTGAGCTGGTTGTTCTCAAAGAATGTTAAGCAAAAGCTCTGGAGGTGCTAATGTCACATAGTCCCCAGCTCTTTGAAGGAGGCATCCGCATGAGGGAAAGATAAAGATGAGTTCGCTAGGGGCGTGGAAGTTGAAGATTTCTAAGGGAGATTGTTTCTGACATGAGGGTGGAAGGATGAGATGCCTGTTGTCAGAGGTGTGCTCTGAAAACAGATGTTACAGTTACCTTCTCATTGCTGGGACAAAACACCTAGCCAGTAGCAGCTTGTGGGAGGAAAGGGCTTATTTCACCTTATAGCCTCAAGGGGAAGTTTCATCCTGGCAGGAAAAGCACAGCGAAGCAGAGACTGGGCATCATATCTTGTCACATCAGGTGGGCTGTAGCAGCAAGAGTGAGCTGACTTAGAATACCCTGTAGGTTGGACTTGGCAGGAGGGTGTGGGATGCTGAATACTGGGAACCACAATTCAACAGTAGGGAGGGAAAGGTATTTGGGAAACATCAGTGTATTTGCTGAGGATGGGGATATAGGAAAAGAGGGAATGAAAAGACAGGAAAATAAGAAGAAAAGGGATCATACAATGGCCGTAGGTGTCAAGCATGGATTTCTAATGTGCAAATCATAAAGTGCTGAGGAATGATTTTATCATAGAGACGTGTGGATCAGGTTATCATTTCAGAGATACCTTGAGTATAGCATGGAGGACAGATAGGAATAGGGGTGAGGCTAGTTTTAGCACATGGAATAAGGAACGACAAAAAGGAGAGAAAGGAGCTAGACCAGTTAAATATGTAGGAGCAATTACTACGGGAGATGAACATAGGGAAGACTCTGGAATGACTCCCAGTTTTCTGGATTGGGAGTCTGGTATATCCAAATGTTATTCACCAGAATATGGAAAACAAACAGCCAGGCTGTGTAGGGACATAGGGTATCATTTGTTTGATTATAGACATAGTGAGTTGGAAGACCTGAGGAATGTTTCAAGGGGCTTGTCTGCTTGGATATGCAAGCGTAGAGTTCATGGACAATGTGTGGCCCAGAGGTGTAGACTAGGGTTGCTTGTGTGGGAGCATCTGAAGACTTTGCCCATGCTAGTTGTTGTAATAGTTAATTTGAAAATCCTAGCAACTTAACAAAATCAAAGCTTATGTCTCTTGATATAAGATGCTCCTGACTGGTGTCATGCTGTCAGTGGAAGAGGGGAAGCAACTCTGCCGTGTACTATTCAGACATGAATTTTCAGGCAGGAGATAGAGGGTAGAAAAGGTCCACTCCTTCTTGCACAGTTTTGAGCCAGTAAAGCTCTTTCAATGCCATTAGCAAGTATGGTTTGTTGGTAACAACTCTGCTGTTGGACTGGAGATCATGGGGTACAGGCTGGGAGTGTTAGGGGGAAGATAGCAGTCTCTGCATAGGGGGTGTGAGGATGAAGCTGTGCACGTGGGAAGAGGAGAGTGAGGAGAGCAGAAAAAGATGAGGGCTGCTAGGGGAGTAGACAGGAGAACTCAGGGAGGCCAGAGAAGCAGGAGTGTGACTCTTTCGCTCTGGGTAAGAAGACTCATCCCTCAGTGACCAGTTATAACTTGTAGATTCTGTTTTTTTGTAAATAACCCTCAAATTCCATGGCAACTCTAAGCTGAGTTTGTGGCTATCAAACTTTTACTGACTTGAAACTCGGAACATCTCTGGAAAGATTTCTCTTGGAAGGAAGTTGGAGTCAGTGGCTGCTAAGGTCACTTCAGGCTCTGCAGATTTATGAGTGCAGCTGCATTTCTTCAGGAGGCTATCTGTAAGGCCCCAGACATAGCCTAGGATCCACTCACATGTGCTCTCACGTAGCAACACAAACGGGCCACGGTGTCACTGAGAAGTCAGGGGACCAATGGCTGCAAGAACTTGCCTCCAACGGTGTGCATCTGGTCTTGTTGTTTAAGGGCTCAGGAAGAACTGGAGGTTCTTCTCCAGGACTAAGAACCACACCAGCATCTGGACATGGTTTACATACTCGTCAGGGGCAGCTTCTTGACACTGGTCAAAAAACTGGCTATGAGGGGACTGGAGAGATGGCTTAGCAGTTAAGGCATTTGCCTGCAAATCTAAAGGATCCTGGTTTGATTCTCCAGGACCCATGTAAGCCAGATGCACAAGGGTACATGCCTCTGGAATTCATTTGCGATGACTGGAGGCCCTGGTGTGCCCATTCTTCTCTCTCTCCTCTTTCTCTCTCATATATATATATATATATATATATATATATATATGTATATATATGTATACACACACATATATGTGGTGTATGTATATGTATACACACACACACACACACACACACACACACACATACACGAATGTACCCTCATAGAAGCAGAGTCTGGGAACTGTATGCACGAAGCCGCTGTCTTGGTCCACATTGTGTCTGAACAGGTGTACCAAACTGACAAAAGATGTAAACAGCTGCCACACTTTGGCTCAGTGTCAAAGCACTTGGTAAACTCAGCTCTCCTCAAATGCCCTTGGAGAGGCTGTGGGCACTTTCAACCACCCCCGGAAGTCCCACACAGACTTCTCTCAGCTCTGAAGGAATCATTTCACTTCACCTTTCATGTTCTGATCTCTTCGAGGCTTGTGTGAAATTTAGAGCCAATACAAATATTTGTAGTTTTTTTTCTTTCAGCTCATGGACATATTTATAAGAAATGAGATTATAATGTCAAATCAAGGTTAAATAGTCTGAAGATGGTGACGTGAATCACTATTTTGCATAGCAGTTTTATATGTATAGGAGACTGATAAAAGGCCTGTGGTAACCTACAGCACTGGTATACCACCATGAATATTAAAAGCCATCTATCAACTAAAGCAATGAACATTTGTTTTCACCCTGGTTTCCTGCTCCTCTAAGCTCATAGCTGTCAATGACTTTTAACACACCAACATAAAAATAAATAGAAAATATACAACTATCGCTGTAAAGTCAAAATAATTGCTTCAACATACCCCATTAGTAAAGCAAATTTGTGACTTCTATATGAAACTCAGATCATGGCAAAAAGAAGAAGACCAAAAAAAAAAAAAAAAACCCTCAGGTGAAATTATGCAAATCCTCACTTCTATCCATTTAGATAAAATGGAAGGGAACATGTTATAGGGAATCACAATCACGACTTTTCTCATTAATATTATTATAAATTGCTTAGACCTTACAAAAAGTTATTACAGATAACTTAAAGGCCAAAGGCATTTTAAGAAAACACCAAGGTATCTGTAACCAAATTGATCCTTGAGAAATCTCCTTTGCTGAAGCAACAGGCAATATATAGAATTGGGCATTTCTCAAAAACCCTTTTCTCTGACATTTGCCAAGAGATTCAGGACCCGCTGGGCCACATCCTCTCCAAATCAGGGAACCTTAGAAAGTAGCTTGTTTAGCTGACCTCCTTTAACCCACGAGGATGGGATGAAAAGAAACTTCCATTCTCTGAAGCGATTTTGTGAATCTGACTGAGTTTGTCCTATAAATGCTGACCCTTCCGAATGAAAAAAAAAAAAAAAAGTATTGCTCTACTTTGCCTGTGGGAACAATAAAAGTGGCCTCCGAGCAAGTATAAATTGAGAGGTGTCTCGCAATCACATTACTGGGGAACCTTCCCAACTCCACAGGCGTGTAAATCATAGAGGACCCAACTTCAGAGTGATCTGGAACTTTCTGATGTCATATCCAGGGGGATAAACACCGCTCTGCATTCACACTCAGGTATCTCCAGGCATGAAGACAATTCTCATCTATGGCTTCGGGAGTCCCGCTGACCATTTGTTAAGTTACTTGCCAAGTGTTTCTGCACAGGGGACAGCTTTCTGACCACAGCTTTTTCACAGGGTGGCAATGGAATGAGTTAAGAGAAGAATGGAGGCCAACATTCTTAGCAGCGTGTGTCATGACAGAATGCCTGCTAGGAAGAGAATCCAAATGCTACTGGTGTGTGTGTGTGGAGGGGGGGACGGGCAGTGAGACTCTGGCCTCTCTTAGGAATATACATTTTGGATGCCAACTGTCTACTTTCATTGCGTGCCTCAGCTGGCATGAGATGAAAAAGAAATTGCTTTCAGGTCAATAAAGAAAATCTCTTATGATCAATGGTTGATTAGAATAAGATCTTGTGAGCAGTCTGTTCTCTGCGAAGGGTTTTTATATTAGGCTTGCTGCAAAGTCTGGGCAAGCATCCAGTTCACTATCCAGCTGACTCTGACCTTTGGCCCAGTGGTGGATGAGTTCCTATAATTAGAAGGCAAAAAAAAAAAAAAAAAAAAAAGGTTGAACAAACAAATTAAACATCATTACATTTTAGAGTCCTTAGATCTAAGAAAATGAAGATTAGCAAAAGTATGTTACTATTGGATCTTAAAAATTACAATTCCATCATATTTGGTTGCATTGTTTTGCACATGTATGTATGTGATGTTACTTGTGTGCACGGAGGCAAGAAGTTGACATAGGGTGTGGTGTCTTCCTCCACTGTCTCCACATTACTAACTTAGGCAGGGTCTTCTGATTGAAGCCAGAGCTCACTGGTTCTGCTAGGCTAGCTAGTCCGCTTGCCCTGGGAACCTGTCTCGCCTCCCTAGTGCTAGAAGTATAGGTGCTGTGCTGTCACGTGCCACGGCATGCCAGTGCGTGCCAAAGGCCCAAACTCCTCACACTTGTGCCGTAAGCTCTTGGTCCTCTACTGCACTTCCCGAGCCCCTCTTTCATATTTTCATACCACAAATGTTCTTTTATTATAGCTGGAAAATGCAATTTAAAATTTTTATTTGTAAACATATTTATAATGTGTCCAAAAACACTGTGAAAGGGGGAGTTTAAAAGGACAAAGACACGATTGATTTAGGATCACTGGCACTTTTGAGTCTCACCTTTTTGTTTTTTTTTTTTTTGTAAAAGGCTATGTCTTGACAAACTAGGGTCATAATAATTGGAATGACAGCAAGTTCTCTGTGAATGAGTTCACATTTTAATTAACTATACATTATTTCTATCTAAACTTCTTAGTCAGAAATAGCAAAATTGTTTTTACTTGTTTGGTCAAGTACTGAGAGAAGAGAACAGAAGCCACAACACTGACCATATCCAGTGAGCCACGATACTAAAGCGCTGTAGACAACTGGAGCCGCCACAAAGGGAAGGCAGACTCTGATGCCCATGCCCTTGCACCAGCAGTGCTGCTAGGGCATACGTACCTCGGGCACTGGGAGGGAACTCCTGACAGAGGCTGAGTGAGGGCTTGAGAGAAGATACGGCTGTCTTTGTGTAGAGTTACTTCTCTGACCAGACCTGGTGCTGCTGGGTGTTTTAGCTAAGCCAACTACACCAAAAGTGTACTGGTAAGTCACCTAAAACCTGGGTGATTGTGGGTGATGGTTCAGAGGTGTGTCCAGTAAAGTCCCCTTCATGCCACATATGGCTATATCAAGTTCACACGTCTATGATTCAAACAAAGTGTGTGCTCCAATTCTGAGCACAGCCTTCATTTGGATGAGCAATTAACTTGGTAGAGGCAACTTCTCGGGAAGGGAAAAAACATTAGCAAATCTCTAGAGCTAGCATGTGATAAAATGGGTCATTTAATAAATTTAATTGAGTGTGTGTGTGTGTGTGTGTGTGTGTGTTGTCAGCTGGGGGTGGAGGAGACCCACTTAGCAGAAGGAAGCAAGGCAAAACAAATAATACCTCACGAAAATAATTATAAAATATGGAGCACTGGCTTTAATGAATTATTCACATCCTCACAGCCCAGGTCCAAAAGAGAGGCTTCCTGAAGTTTCTAACATGACCCATGTTAATGCACAAGTCCATGAATCCACGCCAGGTTCCACAGAAGGAACTGAGGGAGTCCACCATCAAACCCACACGTGTTTCTCTTTTTTTTCTTTTTATGATTTCTTTTTTTAAATTTCTGTTTATTAGATATTTAGTATGTAAACAACACATGTTGGTACCATCCTGTCCCTCATTCCTGCCCTTTTTCCCTCGTTGGGGATGCAGGTCAACCCCATGGGGATTGTGGCCCCAGCTGAAACCACAGAGGAATTGGGGAGATGAGCAAGAGTGCTGCTTTCCCCAGGACCTGCTATCAGCACAAGGGTGAAGGGGACAGACGCTGAGGATACTCAATACCTACCAACGCAGAGATCCAAGTGGTTCTTTTACAGGCTACTTAACCTTCCTCAAACAGTTACCATATTGGATTGGCATTTGCAAGAGTAAAGTGAACGGAAAAGAGAAAAATTGTATCTTTATATGTAAAAGCAAATCTGCTCAGCTCCCTATCTTTAACATACTGGCATATGTTTTATTCTAGTATTACTCAAAATTAGCTTTGAGATAAAAGTTCATATTAATTATCTCATAATGCAGCCTAATCACTGCTGACATTTTGAAAGAAGATACTAAGATGGTGAAGATAAAAACTAAAATGTAGGTGCGAAGATATCACACAGTTTTCACAAAGAGCCTCTAACCACCCCCCTCTGTGGTTTCATTTTCTCTTAAAGTGAAATTCCCTCACTGACCCTGATTGGAAAAGGGGGATGCAACTGCACTCCCTGACCTGGTTTGGCCATGGCTCCTCCTCATCTCGAGTTGTCTGGTTCAGATGTACATGAGCTAAAGACACTTTGGAGATGTTTCCATTTTAACTTCATTGTTTCATTAATTTTTATAGTTTTTGATATGGCATAAAAATAACATACAATGTGTCAAAGGATTTATTTATGTTTTAGATATCTCTTTCTCAATTTAAGTGATTATCCCTAGAATGAAATGAGCATTAAATCCAACGTTTTGAATTTAGCAAACATTGCAAACTTTGGTACTGAAAGGGATATTTAATATTTTATAAAGTTTCTTCATCCCTGTAAGAAATAAGTAAAATTGGACTTAGAGTCTATCTGCTTTCCATTTTGAAAATTTCATATTTAGTCACCACACAAAGTCAAAGTTTCCTCTTGTTGAAATGAATGACAACCAAGAGCAAATGTAACCTAACACAAATAGCAAATGAAGATCCTGGTCTCATTCCCTCATGCCGTGTGCTTCAGGGCAAGTGTTCACAATGGGTTGGCCACCAGTGAGTTAACACAGGGTCCAGTGGGTTTGGGAAGGGCTCTGCTTATTATAATCCCACTGAAGTGATGGCAGATCATTTGAAACAAGTTACCAGATAAGTCTGTAACATAATCTTAATAAAAATGTTTTACATACACACCCCCCAAGTCCTATGAAACAAGTCATCAAATATTTTATAAGTATAACTGGTAACCTGTACTGTCAATATGAGTAGGAACAAAGTAGCTCCCTAATTTTTTTTTAAAGAAACAACTGTCTTCTAGTTGTGATCAGAATATTTAAACCAGGGAGTATCTCTAGGGGTAGAGCAACTGACTGAAGAATATTTTAACAGAGGAAAGATAAGAGAGTAATCATACAAAACTGAGCCTGAGACTCATGATTTGAGATAATTAACTAATCAATAGACAATTCTCCTTCCCCGGGTTGCAAAAGATCAGACATTTATTAAGGAACTTTTCAGCCTTCCATACAAGGTAATTAATACAGGCTCCACTATAGGAAATTACATTTTAATGACTTTCTGTTCAAGTTACATGAATTTTATGTAAGGAAAATCTTATGAAGTCTAGGATTTTCTTTCTACTCAAGTAATTAAAATTTGTGTTTGAATATAGTTCCTTTCATTAACACTAAATCAGTTAGCTTCAATTTACGTGGGGGGGGGAACCCTGCTAACTTTTACCACAATAGTTTACACAGCATTGATTTGCATTCATGATAAAAAACACAATAAATTAATTTTTTCTTGGAAAGAATTTGACAAATGCATTAATCATGAAGAAACTGAATTCAGTTTTCTTTACTCTTTCACAAAAGATAGATGTAAATAAGAAAGTAGTTATTTAACATTCTTAAAGGAAACTGAGATGTAGTGATGATAATAATGGGGACATTCATAGAACCAGAGAAGTTTAGAGCTGGAAGGAATCTCAGAAATTTTCTAATGTAACAACAAATGAAAAAGAAAGGAAGAAAGAAGGAAGGATGAAAGAAAGAAAGGGAGGAAGGAAGGAAGGAAGGAAGGAAGGAAGAAAGGAAGAAAAAGAGAGAGAGAAAAAGAAAGAAAGAAGAAAGAATCATCTTAGGCTTCCAAATGCTCCAAGAAGCTATGTTCCAAGGAGGGGTTATTTTTATTTTCTCCACTGGAAACCAGCACCAAAGCTAGAACTTTTCAACTATGGAAAAGTTTGGCTTTTAAATTACTTTGGCTCCTCCTAAGCTGTACTACTTTGGGGAACTAAGGTTTTGAGAGTATAACTTGAAAAACTTTATGTACAATTCAGATTTTAAAAAAAATAGCATAAAAGCAGCTCTGAAACTACTCCCAATATCTACAACTGTGCACTGTTCCTTTCAACAACTCAGCACAAGCTTTTCCAATTTGTTTACAAGTTGGTCTCTGTGTGAGAGTTTGGATAAAGAAACATTCAACAGAAATGTATTTTATCACAAATATTTCCATTTGCTATTTGTCTTTTTACTGTATGCACATATAACAGGGTTACATGATGTATTAACATAATGTAAACTATGGACTACCCCATTAGAGCCACTCTACTATCATGAGAAATACTTCAAACCGGTGCTGGAGAGATGGCTTAGCAGTTCAGGTACTTGCCTGCAAAGCCAAAGGATTCCAGTTCAATTCTCTAGGACCCACATAAGCCAGATGCACAAGGGGCACATGCGTCTGGAGTTTGTTTGTAGAGGCTGGAGACCCTGGTGTGCCCATTCTCACTCTCTCTCTTTCTCAATGTCTCTCTCTGCCTCTTTCTCTCTCAAATAAATAAATAAAATATTTTTTAAAAAAGGTTCAAACCTTATCAAGTAAAGGCATGCACAAGAAAATTCTGAACCTCTTTATAAATGAAAAACCTTTTTGTAATTTGCTTATTATACTGGCATCACAGAAATGACTCAATTTTCCCTTTACTGTAGGGAAAATACAGTAACATCCTCAAGGGAAGGGAGTCACTGACGTGTCTTTACCATGCACAAGTACTTTCCTTGTGCTAAAAACTTTGATTTTCTTTTCTGATTTCTTGAATTTTTTATCTATAGAAATACATTTAATTCCCCCTCCTAAATTATGTATGTCATTCATATGCATCATTTTTATGTGAAAACATTTTCTTACTAGTTTTAAATTTTAAAGTCTATTCTAATCCACCATATGTATCAGCATGAAAAAGCAGTACCGCTTATGGGCTTTGGAGAAAGAAAGTGGTTCGGTTTGTTTATTTAAATATGTAAAAGTGTTTCATTGTTTTCTTTTAAAAGATATTTAATTTTGTGGGCTATTTTCAGAAACACTTAGCAATATTAAATTTTAGCTAGGTGGTTATACACTAATATTCTGTCCTATGAAAACATATAAATCCAAATTAAATTATTATTAAAGATAAGAATTAAAGTAAAAATATTTTTCCAGGGCTGGAGAGATGGCTTAGCGGTTAAGCACTTGCCTGTGAAGCCTAAGGACCCCGGTTCGAGGCTCGATTCCCCAGGACCCACGTTAGCCAGATGCACAAGGGGGCGCACACATCTGGAGTTCATTTGCAGTGGTTGGAAGCCCTGGCGTGCCCATTCTCCCTCTCTCTCTCTCTCTCTCTCTTTCCCTCCCCCTCTCTGTCTGTCGCTCTCAAATAAATAAGTAAAAATAAAAAATAAATCAATAAAAAATAAATAAATAAATAAGTAAAAATAAACAAAAAAAATCATAGAAAAAATATTTTTCCAAACTCAGACAATGTTAACCTGTCTGCAGATAAAGAATTTCTTCACTTCAAACAAACAATGCAGTTAAGAAATGTGCTGTGCACATGAGGGTGGGCTCAGAGCAGCTCCAGACCTGACCTGTGGCCCTAGGTAACACACCAACCTCAACTAGCTGGGCAAGCCTCCTCCACCCTTTCTAGGTGAGTCGACCCTCTCAAAGGCAGGGGAGTACAACAGACCTGTAGGGGCCATTCTCAATCCAAGCCTTGGAACCAGGAATGTTTGGTCAACATTGAATTGTCCACTGAATTATTCAGCTAGTCTTTTATTTTATAATATTTAAAAATGCAAAGTTATAAAAAAAGATTGCTAAACTTGGGCCACGTGAATAGGCAATGAGGCTGATATATTATGCTGATGAGATCAAATCAACCACTTTGTGATGTGCAGTTTGCTAACCTTGAATTTATCTTGGGGATGATACTGTATGCACTCAGGTGACATGTACAGCTTGTTCTGAACACCTGAGCAATTGTTTTAAGACTCAAGCCTTAAGAGGGAAGAGGAACAGCCGTGTCTGGAAGGTAAATGACGAAAGCACTTAGACATCGACATGGTAAAAACTGGAAACACGGAGGCATAAAGATGAAGTTTCTTTCCTCATTTTCTCAAAAGTGATGATTTTGAGTTTCTTCCATATCTTTTCTTTTAAAAACATCTTTACTGGGGCATTATTGATGCATATATTTCTTTACATCTTTCATTACATTTTAATTTATTATATAAATGCTGGGAAGCAGAGGTAAGAGGATTGCTGTGAGGTTGAGGCCAACCTGGGACTACAGAGTGAGTTCCAAGTCCGTCTCTTTTCGATGATCCATAATTGTTTCCCCTCATTTTTGCCATTCATTCTTCTACTGTCTCTTACTAAACTACCCCTTTGGTTTCTTGCTTCCTTTAAAAAGGAGATGGCTTGCTATTTGGCTGGATTTAATATTTTTGATTAAATAATACAACTACATAAACCATCTTCCATTCTTCAGGGACCGCCTTAGTAAAATCTCTGTGATGCCATCTTCTGTGAGCAACTTAGACTGTCACATCCTTATTTGATAGTGTGGCATGTCAGATGGCTTCAATAACACTGCCATTATTACGCTATTCCTAGCCACTCATTTTAGTTCACAGATAATTCACAGTTGAATATCTCTATGTATACCAGTTATATAAATAAGTACCTATGTTGTTATGCTTCTTAATATTTTCATTTTTCTCATAAAACTGTTTTAGTATAATGTTAATATTAACATCTGTACAATATTGGACTTACCCGACTGTGATTCCTTTCTATATGAGCTTCCTGTCTTATGAGAGTCTCAATCAATGCTATGTGGGAGATTGTTTTTAAAAGCCCAGGGGAAAGCAAGAGAAGTAAGACAGTAAGAGAAAGTGGATGCCATTCCATGCACTGTGGGGTGGGCTCTTTACCCCCCAGGAGCTCCTGTTTGAGTCTCTAGCAAGCGAGTCTCATGCCAAGGCTGGGCAGATGGTTTTTGTGCCTCTTAGTGTAGGAGGTTGTAACAAGCAGACACTTGTTTGCAGCAAGGGACGGCTAAGCATTTCGGAATCATCTCCTCTTGTCTACCACCAGCCCCTTGCATCTCTTCACAGGTGCTTGTCCTGGCTGGGCCTTCGCTGGCCTGAGTTTCCTACCTGGCAGCAGTTGATAAGTCAGGTGAGGATAGGACACATTTGAGCTGTATCTATCAGTCCTCACAGAGCAGAGCTCAGAGCACACTAACTCGCCCCAGTGATGGCCACATTATTGTCCTTTTGTGGACAGGAGAGATATGGGTGGGGATGGGAAGGCTGGTGGAAGAAGTGTAGATGCCAAAATCTTCAGTGTTACCTTGTGGGTGGCCTGGGGACAGCTACTCTCTGTATAACAAATATGGTTGAAAAAATTTATTCCATTAGAAAATTTCAAGATCTCAAGATCTCTTATCTTACAATAATATACTAATGTGGTACTTCTAAAGTCAAAATTGGGTGAGGCTAAATGATGATGCCATGTCTCATTGAGTTTCTCTATTGTGATTTTAAGCAGAACAAAACTGAAATCCCACCCAGCACACACAGATAGCACAACAGTCTTCGTTTTTTCCTTCATGAGTGTGTGACAGGCCTCTCTAAGAGGTGAGGAAGGAAGGACCATCCTCTACTGTGTGACATTCTTTTTGTATGGCACAGGCCTGTAGGACATCTGCCCCATTCCCTGTAAATGACTTTACATTGGCCCCAACCACTGGGTAAACCTAGAATGCCCCACAACATTCTGAAAACTCTTAAGAATCACTGCCACGGAGGTATCTTCGCAAGGTCTTCCTAAAATGTGGAAAATGACAGTGGTCAACCAAGGTTGATTCTCTCTTTGGGGAACCCGTCAACAATGAGTTTTCATTAAGTGTCTTTGTTGCTTTATACTTAGGGACAGAGCATTACTCTGTAAGCTTATTGGGTTGGGCATCTCTTGCTGTGTACCAAGTCATCTGAATGCTCAGATGCCTACTCTATGAAGCATTTATTAAGATAACAGTTTCTGTGGGCCGAGATTTGGGAGGAGCGTAGTTGAGTGGCTCTAGCTCAGGCCTCTCATAAGATGGCAACTAAGATACTGAGTATGGCTACTGTCATGGCTGCAAAGACTTGAAAGGGACCCGTGGGTCCATGCTGAAGCTAACTGCTAGGACTCCGGCCAGCAGACCTCTGCTTCTCGCCCCCTGGGCCTCGCCATGGGTGAGGTTCCTCCTGTCATGACATTTGAGTTCTCCAGAGAAAGTAATACCAGAGAGAGAATGAGGAAAAACTGAAGTGCCTTTTATAACCCAGAATCCAAGGTTGCCTACTATAACTTAGGTTTTCTCTTATTTGATAGAAAAACATCACTAAGTTGATCTACTGGGAGAATTAGGCTCCACCAATGAAGGAAAGAATTTGTGGGTTGATTCTAACACCATCATGGTCATGAGAGTCAAGGACACACCGTCCATCCCTGCTAGAATAAGAAAGACCTAGAGAGCTGCTAGAATAACGACACAGTCATTATATTATGTATCATATTACATTTCCTATAAGGGTATGTGCATTGTGGGAGGTAGTGTGAGAAAGCTGCCAATGAAGATAGGTGGTTGGGACCACAACAAGAGGAGAAGAAGGTGGTGGAAGATGAAGGCAGGCACATAGACTCAGGGCAAACTGTTTTCTTTTATATATGTTGTGGACAGAAAGTCCGTGTCACCTGAAGAACCTATGTTGAAGCCCCAGCCCCACATCTGAAGTGGAGCCTTTGGAGGTGATTAGGTCATGAGGTTGGAGCCCTCATCAATGAGATGGATACTCTTGAAAGCTACTTCTTTAGAGAAATTTCTGGCTCTCTCCATCATGTGAGGGCACAGAAGACAACGTGTATGCTCCAAGAGGCAGGCTCTCTCACCAGATACCAAATCTTCCAGAGCTTTGCCTTAGCATCACAAACCATGAAAGGAAACTTTTTTCCTTAATTTAATTTAATTTATTTGAGAGAGAGAGGGAGAGAAATAGTGTGTGTATGTGTGTGTGTGTGTGTGTGTGTGAGAGAGAGAGAGAGAGAGAGAGAGAGAAAATGGGCACGCCAGGGCCTCCAGCCACTGCAAATGAACTCCACATGTATGCACCACCTTGTGCATCTGGCCTACGTGGGCCTTGGGGAATCGAACCTGGGTCCTTTGGCTTTGCAGGCAAGCATCTTGACCATTAAGCCACCACTCCAGCCCAAGAAGCAAATTTCTGATGTTTAAAACACTCAGTGATATTTTGGTTATAAAATACACATTATATGTATACATACAGGTACATACTGATAATGACATTTATATGCATTCAACATTGCATCCATAGCATGGAATTAATTACACTATGTCTATACCATCATTTAAGCTGAAACAAAAGAGACTAAATTAACTGTGTTCTTAAATATTATACTTTCTGATGATAGTATAGGAAATAATTGGAGATGTGGCTCGTGTGCAATATGCTATCTGTGCCTACACTGGAGAGCTCTCAGCTGAGACCATAACGGGCAGAGCTGTGGGCAAAACCACTCTTCGTTCTGTTGGGCTTCCTCCAGGCTGAGTGAACCTACCCTGTCTCACCATGGATGTTTTATTTTGCATGTCAACCGGCTTTCCAATATAGCTAACTTTCAGATTTTCTCATCACTTTAGTTACATTTGCTCTCAAGTGGCATTTGAACACCTCATTTGTGAGGTGACAGTTTGCTGACCCCTTACCTATTGAATATGTGTATGCACAAAATCAGAGCAGTGCTGAACCCCGAGGGAAAGGTGAGCCTTGGCAGCTGGATTTCATCTTCCTGTGGGTTCCTCTATTGTGAACCGGCACTGCTAAAAAGGGCTATTGCTAAAGCCGGGCGTGGTGGCTTATACGTTCAGTCCCAGCACTCGGGAGATAGAGTTAGGAGGATTTCTGTGCATTGAATGCCAGCCAGAGATTACATAGTGAATTCCAGGTCAGCCTGGGTTACAGCGAGACTCAACCTCATAAAACAAACAAACCAAAAACGGAGGGCGGGGGGACATTGTTTTAGCTGTTCTTAGCTTCTTAGAAGTCAAGTTCTTGGATTCTTTACTTACAAGGAAATATTTTATGCCCACAGACTGTGAAAGAATTTATAAACTCCCACCATATAGCAGAGGTTTAAGCACTTCAGGAACCCATTTCTCTGCTCACTGCAATCATTCTGATCATCAATGTCTCCCAAAGGCAACATAGATAAATGGTTGTGACCACCAGCCTGTGGTGCTATTGGGAGGAGATGACACCTTTGACTAGGCTCTGTGAAAGTTAGCTCACTGGGGGAGTGTCCATGAAGGAAATCCTGGAATCCAGGCCTCTTTCCATGTCTCTCTCTGTGCTACCCAGCCATCCACCATGAGCTGAATACTTTCCTCAGCCTTACATCCCATCATCATGTGCTGTCTCAGCATGGATCCAAATAGGTCAACCAACTGTAGATTAAACTTTCTGAAACCAAACTCAGCATAGACTTTCTTACAAGTTGATCAGCTCTGGCATTTCATTACAGGAAAAGATAATAGACTAGCATGCTAGCCAGAGTTAATTCATCCTTCCAGGCCCAGCCAAAATCCTACACCTGCAGGCAGCTTTCCTGACCATCTCGACCTTCAGCGAAATCTCTCTCCTTCCCTCAGACTTTTGGCACTGGAAGTCTGTGTAACTTAATTCTGCCCCTTGAGATTTGACTATACATTGTTATTTTAACAGGTAAGATGTAAGAGACTTGGGCTATGTGTCTTATCCCATATTATAATCTCCAAATCCCCAATTCCACTATAGTTCCTCTATGTAAATATTCATTGATTAATTTTTAAGGACCAAATTATTTCTTTAAAATTACTAAAGGAATTGTCTTGAAATCATTTAAGCTTTGCCCGAGACTTTTTCAACCTTATAATTCACAAGGAACATGGGTGGCACTATTCTCCTTACTTGCTTAGAAGGCATAGAAATGCTATAGATTTCTCTTTTTAAAATTCAATTTACTTATTTACAAGGAGAGAGAGAGAGATTGAGAGAGAGAGAGAGAAGAGAGACAGACAGAGAATGGACATGCCAGGGCCTCCAGCCACTACAAATGAATTCCAGATGCATGTACCACTTTGAATATCTTGCTTTATGTGGGTACTAAGGAATCCAACTATGCTCATTAGGCTTTGCAGGCAAGCACCTTAACTTCAGAGCCATCTCTCTAGCCCTAAAAAGTAGGTTTCTATTTATCATCATCATCATCTTATTATTATTATTGTTATTATTATTATGCATGTGTATGCACACGCACATGGGTTGTATGAGCCTCTGTGCACATGTGGAGTCAGGGGACAACCTTGATGTGCCAGTTCTTTCCTTCCATCTTGTTTGAGACAGGATCTCCCATTTGCCACTGGGAAGTCAAGAGTAACTTGTCAAAGTGTATGTCACCTTGTGTCTGGCTTTACGTGAGTGCTAGGGATACAAACTTCTGTTTGGCCACAGCTAGTGCCTGTAGCCATTGAGCCATCTCCCCAGCCACAGAAAATAGAGCTTTTTTTTCTTTTCTTTCTTTTTTTTTTTTTCTGAGGTAGGGTCTCCTCTAGTTCAGGCTGACCTGAAACTCACTATGTAGTCTCAGGGTGGCCTTGAACTCATGGCAATCCACCTACCTCTGCCTCCCAAGTGCTGGGACTAAAGGCGGGCGCCACCATGCCTGGCTGAAAATAGATTTCTTTAAACTAGGATATGGATTACTATAAGCTGGATCACTTTATAGGAAGATAAAGAGCGTGTGACAGGGACTGTAAACACTGTGCTGACCATTACTGCTGAGACTTATTATTTACTAGTTCAACAGCTACAAGAAATGAGGCTTTTCCAAAAGAAAGTCAATCAGCCAGAGAACACATGCTAGTAATTCCAGTATCAGTGAATTTTGAGGTTCCTATTGATTTTGTCCCTTGTTTACATGGAGAATGTTAGACAGTGAAGAACTGAGTTGATCTGAAGTAGGAAGAATCGGTCATAGAGAAGAATCTTCTCTAAGTAATAACATGGGCAGAGTATGGTCATAAGTATCTGGTGAACCATTCATAGGGTCTTTGTTTCTGATAAAAAGACAGTTGAGAAAAATAAGTAAGAATTTTTCTTTTAAAATATGAATCACATATGTTCTTTTTCCTCTCTGGAAAATATGTAACACGTTTAAATAACCTGCCTTGCTGGAAGTACAGCGAAACAAATTACCCCCAAAGAAAAATAAAACAACAAAACAAAACAAAACAAAAGCCTGCTACATGCTAAGCAGACTTGCTGTGTCTTCTCCATAGTTAATGAGTATAATTACCCTAAAACGTGAATAGTGTAATTCTATTTTAGAGGAAGAAACTCAGAATTCAAGAGATTGCTCAAGGTCGTGTAGCTTCTGAAGTTGAAGCCATAATTAGACCCCATCCCAAAGCCCTACCAGTGTTCTTTACCCCACGCCGGAAGAACACACAGCTGGCCTGGCTGTGCAAGTCAGCTGTCTCTGTTACCACTATAAAAGTGAAACCATGGAACCAAATGGACAGTTTCTGTTGGAAGTGGGTCCTGAGCCTGCTTCTATGTATATTATAAATACCTAGACAGAAGGAAAAGAAGGGGTCTTGAAAGGATCAAATCAGGTTATATTAAAGTATATGAGAAATCATTTTCTCTGGGTCAAATAACAAGCTCCTAGCAAAACAATAACAGCAACAAAAAAGATCCTGACTCTGGGAGTTCGAGACCAGCTTGAAGCTAGAGTGAGTTCACTGTCAACTTGGGCTAGCCTGAGACCCTATATTGAAAACAAAGCAAAAACAAAAACTGGTCCTGAGCTTCCTGGGTTTTAACCAGTACCAGTACCCTGGCCTGGGAGATCTGCCTGCCCATATCATCACAGTTTCACCCTAGAATGGTTCTCAAAGAAGGCTGTCACAGATTCTGGCGTGCATGGGTTTACTGAATGGAAATTGGAACCACAGTAAGATTGGTGGTACAGACCTCTCCCATGTAGCCAAGTCCTGGAAGACACAGTCCTGGAGGTGAGACGCAGTTGATTCACAGCGCCACCCTCCCTCTCTGGGCCAGATCACTCACTTTAAATGCCCCATTTACAGCCTTTTCCAGTGTTTGCTCTGTGTTGGCGCATGCCCAGTAGACCGAGACTATTTCAAACAAAAGGTCTCTGAGGACCAAGGCTATGTCAACCTGACTTAGAACAGCATTCAGAGCCCAATTGGCTTTGTACAAATTTATAATGTTATTTAGGGTTGGCAATTATGATTAATCCATAGCTTAAATTTGAAGCAATTCAGCAGTAAAGTTGAGATTAAACTGTGGGGTCATTGCCTCCTAGCTGTCACAATCAAATCACTGGTGCATGGGCATGGCACTGAGAGTGTAGAGATGGAAAATGCCCTTTAAAATGGCCCATTCAAATTGCAAAGCCTTCTGGAGAGACACGAAGGAGCTGACTCACTAATGTGCCTGTGAACACTTTAACACCGTACTTTAAATGACGCTCAGCTTTGAACAGATAATTGGCCCAATTCTTCCCCCTCTGTGCCTGTGGCTCCTATTGAAATCAATGAGAATTGCATATTCAAAAAGGACGGGAGAGAACAAAGTTGCAGGTTGAATTAATGGGATAAAGGACTGCAGATCTCTTAAAGCTTGTGCAATTAAATTGTGGCCTCACCCAATTCTCTAGGGTCAGCAGCAATTTGCTGGCCTAGGAAAGCCAGCTGACTTCACTTTCAGAGGTGTCACGGTTTATAGAATGCATTTTCTTAGACTCTGACACGTGATTTCTCTCAGCTCAAAAATCGGCCTCCTCACTTGAATCTCTTTAGAACTTGATGTCTTGGAGCCTGGGATTCATTCATGTGCCCTTAGCATGAGCTACAATTGTCAATCACTCAGGAGGCACAGTCTCCATTGAAAAGTCATGCGCAAATAAGCACCTCTGATTATCTCATTCTTCTGTAAAATCTTTATGCAAGATACATTAGTGCAGAGATGTGTGCTGATTTCATAAACATGTGTTTTTCAGTCTCTTTTGAAAGCTCTCCTGACAAGAATTTCTTCTATTTTCACCACTTGATCTGGTTATAACTGTCCATTATTTTTAATCATCTAAATATTGATAAGCATGTTTATCTAAATAGTCACAAAGCCATCATCTGCATTGGCATTTTCCTTTTTGCACTGAAGGGATAGAAAGCACCACCTACTAGCCACTTTCTACGTGCTAGGTTTGCTCCAACTGCTTCTCTTTTCCAGTGGGTTCTCACAGCCGTGGAGTGCAGCATGCTCATTTTTGCGGTTTTGTTACAGATATGGAAATGAGCCCTAGGGCAATTAGGCGATGTTGCCACACACACAGGAATAGGAAGTAGCAGAGCTGAGGCTGGAGGCTTCTTCTGGGTTCATTTTCCCTTCCGTGGTTGTAGACTGGAAAGACTTCATCAAGTCAACAGAAATTAAAAATGATGATTACAATCTGACCATTAGCATGGGGTCATATAGGAGGCATCCAGATAGGCTTAATGGAAATAAAGTGACCAGAAAAAGGCCCAGGAATGGCTCTCCAGAAGTCCACAAGGCATTGCAAAGTTCTTGCATGTCACTTCCTGGCTGCTGGCAACAGGAGGCCCCAGTCTGTGTCTCTATGTGGCATAAATGTGTCTCCACCACCTGGACCACTGCAGCCTATTCCAGATCCCAAATCCCTGCCCTTGGGCAGGCATGACCTCAGAGTTCCATCATTGCCGCGTGCTTTCTGGACCGTACTAGAGGTCTCCCCACCCCACCCCACCCCCGCCGTCCACCCCTAGGGTTTTCTATTTTCCTTGAAACTGAACTCAAGCTCCTGACGTGTTTCAAATGCTAGCCTCCTTCTCAATTTGTACTCTTATTTGAAACTTACATCAAGGTGGCTCTTTCCCCCAGGTTTTGGAATTACAATTGGTGGGTATCTGTTAAAGTCAAGTTCATATTGCTGGCAGAAATCACCCCACCAAGAGCAGTTTGTGGGAAATAAGGGGGTTTATTTTGGCATACAGACTTGAGGGGAAGCTCCTTGAGGGCAAGGGAAAACGATGGCATGAGCAGAGGGTGGACATCACCCCTGGCCAACATAAGGTGGACAATAGCAACAGGAGAGTGTGCCAAACACTGGCATGGGGAAACTGGCTATAACACCCATAAGCCCACCCCAACAATACACTGCCTCCAGGAGCCTTAGATTCCCAAATTGCCATCAGCTGGGGATCTGGCATTCAGAACACCTAAGTTTATGGGGGACACCTGAATCAAACCACCACAGTATCCAAGAACAGTCTGCATGCATATTATCACTGTACCTCTGCCTATACTTGTTATCCTGTCCTGGACTGGGAACGGTATTCTGTGCTTCATTCACTAGACCATGTCTGAAGTTCTGGAAATGGCAGCTAGCAGCCACAGTGCACTAGGGGCAGGATAAGAATAAAGCTTTCCACTGATTGGTTGTCCTGCTGTTGTGCTGAGCCCTTTGCCTGGATTGGTCCATCTGGTCTTCCCATTGTGCCCTGTGACACAGAGGCTGCCATCCTGTCTGTGTAGCAGGGGGAATGTGGCTTCATAGCAGTGAAGCACGTCCAATAAGGGGTTGTGTCATAGTTACCTTCTCACTGCTGAGTAAAAAACCTGACAAAAAGGAGCTGATGGGAGGAAAGTTGTTTTTTATTTTGGCTTACAGTCTTGAAGGAAATCTTGATGTTGGCAGGGGAAAGCATGGCATGAGCAGAGGCTGGACATCACCTCTGCCACAGCAGGTGAAAAACAGCAGCAGGAGAGTGAGCCAAGCTCTGGCAATGGGAAGGTGGCTATAATATTCCTAAGCAAGGCCCCAATAACACACCTCCTCCAGCAAGGCTCTACCTCCCAAATGACCATCAGCTGGGGACCAAGCATTCAGAGCACATGTGTTTATGTGGGACATCTGATTAAAACCACCACAGTTCGCAACTGCAATATGACAAAACTGGGCTTTGAACCAAGTGTTCTGCTCCAGGGCTGGTGCTCTTAAACACAGTACTGTCTGAGGGCCTCTGAGTGATTTGAGCCATCTTTGAGAACTTGTGTAGATGAGGCTGGTTAAAAGACTCAGGACTACTTTGGTGGAGGGCATCTTCATAATTAGACAATTAGAATTATGTTTCACATACCGATAATAGCTGGGGATAAAATGTTCCATATGTGGAAAGAAATAAGAATTAGGAATCCATTAATATATTATTTTGTATACATACTGTACTGCAGTTTGGCTTGTAAAGCACTTTTACTGTTTGTTCCCAGTCTCACTAATACCTTCCTCTCTCAAGTGCCTGCACTCTGGGCGGTGGCAGGAGCTGTCTCAGCATCTTCACCACATCATCTCATAGTTCTGCTGCTGAGACAGGTGTGGCCAATGCTGAGGGAAACCAGGAGCGCTGGGTACGCTAGGGACTCTGTCACAGCCACATGGCTAGTAAAGGTGGCCGCCAGCTTGGGTAGCGCTCAGTCCATGTTTATCCTGCTTGAATGTCTTCCCAGGGGAATCAGGACCCTGACATTTTGCCATTGTTACCACGTGAAGATGACTGACTACATTCTGTCGGAATTTTAGGGCCAATTATGTCTTGACAATTTCCCATGTTTTTACACACACTTTGGATTGCAGTGAGATTCCCCTGTAGTTCTATGATGATTAATGTAATTTTTTCTTGCTGTTGTTCATCTAAACTTCTAATTTTTTTCCTATGATAAATAATGTTGAGGTGACTATCTCTGTTTCTGAGCACTTATTCAAGTTGCTGATTGTTTCTTAAGGTAGATTTCTAAAAAAAAAAAAAAATGTTTCTGAGCAGATAAGTCAAGGCTATTTGGAAGCTCAGTCCAAATTTACTTCATAGAAAGACCTATTGCCTCATCTCTCAACCAGAAGTATTTTAGACATATCCATTTTATCTCATAGCCCTCCACATATATAGTGTATACTTAGTTTTGCATTCATTTGACAGGTAAATGATACTGTTTGATTATCTATCTGTCTTACTGATTCCTTATAGATGACAGGCTTTTCAGACATCTTATTTGCTGTTCATCAGTTTATCAATTGCTTCGTTGGATATTCTGTCTGGTTTTGTGTTGATAGACTATGTACTCTTGGAGATTTGTGTGAGCTGTTCCTGCAACAAGACAATCAACGTTGTATCATATCTGCCATGCTCCCCTGCGTCCCCTCCTGCTCTAGCTATCCTTTGCCCTCTTGATTAGCACATGATGACTTCTAGAACCACAATCGCTGTCTCATGAGCTTCTTCTAGCCAAATGCTTGCTGTCATCCCGATAGCTGGGAAGCTGTTTTAAGTCAGAAGCATGAGACGCAACCATTCAATAGTCTTATGTTAGCACATGGCGTGGTAGTGAGAAAAATAACACATAAAGGAAACAGAACATGCGGGGCTCTAGGAAGGCGTGTGCACACACAGGAAGTGAATCATAAATGATTTCCAGCCCTCCGACTTTCCAGCTGAGTTACCAGAATAAAAGGCATCTCATATAGGGAGGGGCTGGGGAGGGAGGCAGAATGGCACATGGGAAAAGTGAGGCAGCAGCTCCTTGGGGGACAGAACGTGGAGTGTACTTAGGCGCAACATCTTCACGCTCCCTCCCGCAGAGGGCCTGGTGGAGGATGAGGAAGCAGAAGGGGGGCCACATGCTCTTTTCAGTTCTCCTCTCGCTGGCTCTATAGGGCTAGACTAGATGTGAACTTGATTAACTAAATGGGGCCTCAGTTTGATCATCTATAAGAGGACTATTAGGCTAGTATTGGTAAAGTTACCCCCAAGGAACTTGAGATCCTGAAACTGGCCAAGGGCATCACAACTATGATCTCTGATATGGTGAGCTATGAGTATGAGAAAAAACAACAACAAAAACTTATGGAATCTACAGCAAAAGGGAACTATAATTCATGGCTTTCATTAAAGATTTGCTGTTGTAATTCAGTATCTTTTCTTGTTATGAGTATATGCATGTGTGCATGTGTACGTGCGCTGACATGTGTGTGTGCATGCTGATGTGTGTGTGTGCACTCAAGCCCTCATGTGGACACCAAAGGTTCACATTGGGTGTCTTCCTTGATCACTCACCACCTTATTTATTAGGACCAGACTAAACTCGGAGTTTGGCAATTCCACTAGTCTAGTTAGCCAGCTTCCCCTGGGGGATCCCTGGCACTAGGCTGCTGGAGTTATCACCCCCAACCTACATTTACATGGATGCTGGGGATCCGAACTCAAGTCCTCATGCTTGTGAAGCAAACGCATTACCCACTGAGCTTCTCCCCAACTTGTTATTCTGCATTTTAAGGAAAACTTCATTGGCAGGAGGACTAGAAGCTATAATTTTTCTCAGATCATTGCCTTGAATTCCCATGCCATGTGTTCAAACCCCTAAAAGGCAGGAATTTACACATTTGATCTGTAGCATGACTAGTGCATCTACCGAACCAAATGTCTTCATGAAAAATTTCAGAGAAATTTTGTTATGCACATCCACCCTGGATAGCACATTAATATTAAGAATGACCTTTCCCCACTGTGAAAGATGGGGTGTGGTGGCCATTAGAAGAGGCTTCATAGATACTTTCTGAGATTTGGAGGACTGAGAATGGTCAGGGATTTCCTGGGGTGTTGGTGGACAGAATAGGAGAGTGATTTGGTTACTGGACAGTGCAGACCTCTAAAAGGCCTGGGGGTGTGAGGCGTGGCTTGAGTCACACAAACCTTCCCTGAGTGGGGAGATGTATGCTGGTGAAATCCACCTGTCAAAAACTCATCAAACTAGCTGGGAGTGGTGGTGCACGCCTTTAATCCCAGCACTCAGGAGGTAGAAGTAGGAGGATCACGGTGAGTTCGAGGCCACCCTGAGACTACATAGTGAGTTCCAGATCAGCCTGGGCTAGAGTGAGACCCTACCTAAATCAACAACAACAAAAAACCCTCATCAAACTGAGTGCCCTTAACATGACTCTGAAGAAGTAAAACAGGCCCATGTAATGAGTATGAAGACAAAGAAAAGAACTAGGCACCCTCTTCCCTCTGTCCTGACAGCTCTGACCCCTCTGCAGAGTGTTCTAATGGTCTGCTGATCTTCTTCCACATGGAGGTGCCTTTGGGAACAGATGCTGACAGTGGCTTTCTCAGATGGTTTTGGCTACTTTTTCACCAGGTGTTGGTGCTTCAGCTTTAGGTGAATAATTCAGGTAACTTCCAGAGTGTCAGACTCTGCCCAGAGATGAGCTCCATGTTGTCATGGCCTCCCCAGCTCCCCAGGTTGTGACACCCAAGAAAGAAGCTACTTGCCATTTAACTCTCTCCTAATTCCTACTGAGTGAGGAGGGACTCAGCTGCTTCCAGCTCTCCCATCTTTAAAAAATATATTTTATTATTTCTCTATGAGTGCATGCAAGAGAGGGAGGTGGAGAGAATGGGCATGCCAGGGCCTCTAGCCAGTGTAAATGAACTCCAGATGCATGCGTCACCATGTGCACCTGGCTTCCATAGGATCTGGGGAATTGAACCTTTGTCCTTTAGGCTTCATAGGCAAGTGCCTTAACCATTAAGCCATATCTCCAGCCCCATGTACTTTTGATAAAGATTAGGAAATAGAAATTATATTGGCAGCTGAGGGTAACAGGACCCACAAAGGGAACAATTTTTCCTTGGATAGAAGTGGGAAGTGTCCTTGGACGTGACAAGAGGATGTGAATAAGATGGCTAGGTGGCATGAACATCCAGTGTAGGACCTGGTTTTCCTTTTTCTCTTTACTTAAAGGAATCTTCCTTCCCTCAAAACTGGACATGAATATACACATAAGATTACAGGATACCTGAGCATACTGCATGGGGTCAGTTTTTATTTATTTATTTATTTTTATTTTTTTGGTTTTTCGAGGTAGGGTCTCACTCTGGTCCAGGCTGACCTGGAATTCACTATGTAGTCTCAGGGTGGCCTTGAACTCATGGCAATCCTCCTACCTATGCCTCCCTAGTGCTGGGATTAAAGGCGTGCGCCACCATGCCCGGCTATGGGGTCAGTTTTTCCTAATCGCTTCCTTTCCTCAGAATGTAAATGGGTTTATTCCTTTTCTTAAAAACCTGGCACCCCCTAGATGGACTAGCTCAGCCCCCATCCAGTAAGTTCCCATAAAATTCCGAGTCAGGGTCTCCAGGTGGGCTTTCCCATTCCCAGGAAGCCCCTCCTGCCCCCTGGGCAGGAGCTGTGCCTTTTTACATTCTCTTAAGCTCTATAATCTCTATAGTAAAATCTTTCTAAACTTCACCTTCTATGGCCTGTGGAATTTATTTTTCGAAATTAATAAGACAAGCACCTGGGTGCTACTGACTCAGTGGAAGTTTTGTGTGGCTGCGGGCATTTGACACCCCAGCTCCTGAGCTATAGCCTACCCAAGAGCTGAGAAAATTTCTGTCACTCTCAGAGTCACCCCAAAGTCCCATATAATTTCATTGAAGGAATATAAGGTTTAATGATGATTAAAGTGTCATTTGGGCCAGGTTTCTCTGATTAGCTCTATGTTCTAAACAGGAATGCCAATTTTTTGCCCAAATTTAAAAATGGTTGGTATTATTCCTATTCTATACCAAGGCATGATAATGTTCCTTGAGAATTCTAGAAAGTTCCTCTCACACTGTTTGACATGAGTCCCTCCTACCTCTTGTCTTTTTTTTTTTTAATTTTTTTTATTTTTCGAGGTAGGGTCTCACTCTAGTCCAGGCTGACCTGGAACTCACTATGCAGTCTCAGGGTGGCCTTGAACTCACAGCGATCCACCTACTCTCTGCCTCCCGAGTGCTAGGATTAAAGGCGTGTGCCACCATGCCTGGCTCCTCTTGTCATTTTTAAGAAACATTTTATTTATTTATGAAAGGCAGAAGGGAGGGGGAAAATGGGCATGCCAGAACCTCTAGCCATTGGAAACAAATTCTAGATGCAGGTGCCATCTTGTGCATCCATCTTTATGTGGGCACTTGGGGATCAAACCCCAGTCCTTAGGCTTTACAAGCAATTGCCTTAAGCCCTGAGCCATCTCTCCAGCCCCTTTGCCATTTTTAACATGCATCAAGTAGAAAAAACAACAGCTGCAACAACGAAATGGAGAGAGAATGTTTAGTCACCTCCTCAGTCGGCCTGTGGTGGGAGCAGGGGAGGAGCTGGAAGGTTCGGCAGGATTCGATGCTGAGCCTTTGTCCTACAGCTTGTTTTCAGCAGCTGAGATGACTGCTTTAGGAACTGAACACATTTGGGCTCATAATGAAGTGGAACAACGCCTTTACTGCCTCTTCTACGTCAAGGGACAGGGGCACCACAGTGAACATCCCATCACGAGCTAAGGGCAGTTAACAGTCGGTTTTAGAAGTGTGTGGGGATACTTTCTTCAGTGGTGTAACGACTGGTAAGTTATCCATGCTCCAGTGCATAGCCTCATTCCCATGCTGAAGTGAACAACCATAATTAAACTCAGTGGGTCATAGGACAGAAAGGGACATGAAAGCAGGAGAGGGAGCAGTTGGGAAGAAAGAGTTCAGCAGGAGTGGGAGATAAGAAAGGGTAATGGAGGACTGAATATGATCAAATACACTACATACATGGATAAAACTGCCAAAATAAATATATGTTCAAAGAAAGAAATGGAACTCCAAGGTGACACACGAATTTACTGAGAATGTCACATTACCGAGTGACAGATCTGACTGGCACTTTTACTCTGTGACTGTCTTTGACACGTTTAACTGACAGGAATAAGGAAATGGGGCGTAGGACGGAACACAGGGAGTGAGAAAGAGTCAGAAAAAGTTCATTATGACACAACCAATTGAAAGGTTTCCCTGTATGTGGCCTTTTCTCTTGAAAATTTTTTTCTTAAAAATATTCTGTATAAAAAGGAGTAAAAACCCTGAGTGGTCTCTCTCTCTCTGTCTCTGTTTTACACACACACACACACACACACACACACACGTGCGTGCGCGCACACACCCACCTGCATACTCTCCTCCTCCCAAACCAAGGATCTATCTAACAAGGTGTTATTACCAAGAGAATAAAGTGAGGATAGTGAATCATACAACTTCCCTATCATTAGGCTTAAGAGAACAGTAGTTAGTAAGAGGCATCTGCCCCTTTACAGGCAGAATGCACATGCATTAGGGAAGTAGTAGAGAAACAGTGAGACTAATTGACAGCTATACCTCTGAGAATTACTCACTCATGAAGCTCAGGTGCCCTGAGGAATCTATTCCCTGGAATTTATCCAGTGTGCCAGTGATAGGCCTCCCTCCACGATACCCGTGCTAACCCCAGATGTGGTTAAATTAAATAGAGAATCAATCCTAGATTATCTGGGAGGACCAAAGTGGGAGAGGTAGTCAGAAGGACACAAGCCGATCCTTGTGGGCATTGAAGATGAAGGAGGCTGTGGATCATGGAATGCAAGGGGCTTTCGAGAAGCTGGCAGGAACAAGGAGATAGGCCTTTCCTAGAGCTTGCATAAGAAATGGAGTTGTTCAGGTTCATTTTCCACTGATGAGCCTCAGGACTTAAGATAATTCACGTGTGCTGTTAGAAGCTGCCTGGCTTGAGGGAGCGCCTTACAGCAGCATCAGACAGCAACTACAAGTCAAATTCTCAGAACTGCATTGGGTCCCAGAAGGAGCCATGGTTTTAAAGTAAAGCAAGTGAACTAAGAGCTGTGGTCCTATGTGGTCACAGAATCCTTATTTTTTCTGTTCTCTGAATATTATAGGAAAAGTTTTTCAGAATTACCAAGTCAGAAAACAGAGATGGAGAAATAATTTAGTCATTTTCATGGTATTCTATGGAAAAACAGCCAATTGTTTTTGTTTTGTGTTCTCGAGGTAGTGTCTCACTCTAGCCCAGGCTGACCTGGAATTCACTATGTAGTGTCAGGGTGGCCTCGAACTCACAGCACTCCTCCTACCTCTGCCTCCTGAGTACTGGGATTAAAGGTGTGCACCACCATGCCCGGCAAAACAGCCAATTTTAAAGAAACTTTGCTACTTGGTATGGTAATTTGAATACATGACCCCCAATAGATTCAGGAGTTTTATAAAAGCTTCTTAGATCTCTTGCCATCTGGTTGGGGGAGGAGTCACTGTGGGCAGACACCTAGGGTCCAGCCTTAAGGTGTGTTTGGGGAATTCCAGCCTAAGATATACAAAGTGCTTGAACTTGCCTGGGGTTCCTGAAGTGTCGTGCCTGTGCTGGTGGTGGTTGCTTTGGGGGCTTTTTTCGCTCTCTGCTTGGTCCTGTGAAAGGGGGCCGACTTCATCTGCCATTATGGAACTTCCCATGGATATGTAAGCTTCAATAAATCCCTTCTTCCTCTCATAAACT
Organism: Dipus sagitta; assembly: GCA_036346955.1. Classification (NCBI taxonomy): domain Eukaryota; kingdom Metazoa; phylum Chordata; class Mammalia; order Rodentia; family Dipodidae; genus Dipus; species Dipus sagitta. Next base: position 19,145,794 of record CM070770.1, read on the forward strand.
GTGTCTGATTTGGAAGTTCATCCCAGAAACATGAGGCTGACTACTAAATTTCAGGACTGGAGAGATTGCTTAGCGGTTAACGTGCTTTCCTGCAAAGCCTAAGGACCCAGGTTCAATTCCCCAGTACACATGTAAGCCAGATACACAAGGTGGCTCATGTGTCTGGAGTTCATTTGCAGTGGCTCAAAGCCCTGGTCCACCCATCCTCTCTTTCTCACCTGCCTCTTTCCTTCCCTCTCTCTCTCAAATAAATAAATAAATAATTTTTTTTAAACAAGGGAAATTAGTTACTTGTGAAACCCAGAAATAAAATAGTATATGCATTCTCCCTTGCCTCACTTGGTACAGCAGTTCTCAAACATTCTAATGGGCCAAGGCCCTTTGTTCATGGTGTCCTTACTCTTGGTTATGGCTTGAAAACATGGCTTGAGGGAGGAAACACCAAAATGACATTGCACCTGGCCAAATGCTGCTCTTACAACGTATATGTATCCAAAGGGAAGAGTGATGGCAATAATGGAAACTACCATAAAAATATTCTGGCATTGACTTCTGATAATTCAATTAGTTTGTCAATATAGCTCGCTTTTCATGATGGCAAGCATGTTTACTACTGCACAGCAACATGTGCGAAGATCTAGAGAATGGTTACTGGAGCCAGGCAGCACCGGACTTCAGGCCTGGCTCCACCACTTAGAAGCTGTGTGACTTTGGCCAGATCAATTATACACTCTGAACACCAATTTCATATATTCCCTTTTGAATTTCACATGTTCGGAATTTACTATGTTTACCATGGTGGACCACAATGTAGAGATTAGGGTGTAAGTCCAGTTTTCAGACCACTCAAATTAATTTAGAGGAGGAGTGTGCTGAAACCAACATGTATGTAAACAAAGAAATTGAAAACTTAGAAGGAATCAGTTAGTGCTGATAATGAAAATTGTTTTACCTCATTATAGCTAAAATTGAGTACAACAATTAATGTACCTCCAAATATCAAAAAATAAAATTAAGCAACACCTTCATTAAGGAGTAATCCTCTGTGATTGCTTTACACAAAAAATTTGTAGGAGAGAAGGCAAGGAATTCATGGGGCTCTCTGTGACAGGAGCTTTTCAGATTGTATGTACATATCTCAGTGGCCACCCGGACTTAGAGAAGTGTGTGATTCTTCCCACTTCAGTGGAGTTAGCTGAATATCAAATATATTATGGTAGAGGGAAATTTAAATCCAGATGCAACTCTCAGGTTCAAAGCAAATTTTATACTTGCTGATCCATTGATTTTCATGTATTATTGATAAACACAGCCTTAAAATAAAATTATGCATTTTTAAATGCATCACTTTATTAATACAAATGTGTCATCAGTTTTAAAGTATGTAATTATAGCAGTAAGAATTTATTTATCACAAATTCCATCAATGAGAATAATGAGGCTTTTGTGATGAATATAAAAATTGATGATACTCCAGCATTATACACGTGCACAGTACAGATGTTTAGGTCTTCTAGTAAACTATGCTAGTCTTTAAATAAGTTGGTAGAGAAGCTCGGAGGGGTGAGAATAAATTATATACAATTTTATTTTACTACAAATGTTTAACAATCATTTCTTTATGTGAGGGAAGATGCTGAGTGTGGGAACTCCAAGGTGCATATGACAGCCATGGTGCCTGGCCTCAAGGTAAGTGGAAGTCTAGGTTAAGAACACTTATTAGGCCAACATCCACTTAGATGGCTGGATTTTCCTCCACAGATGTAAGTGTAGAGGGGCTAACTAATTTCTGGCAGATTTGCTTCTGTTGAATTTCTACTCAGAGGTCATAGATTCTGGGCATTCTTGGAAAACTAGGACAAAACTCTTCCCACCTGCCTTCATCTATTGCTTGCTGTGGGATCTCAGGTGTACTTTTGGTGATCCTGAGTCATATGATATTTATGTAAGGTGTTGGAAACTAGTTGGGCTAAGTCCAAGGCCAGGATTATAGTTGGTCTAATATTCTTATGGACTTTGGGACACCTTAAAACTTGAGTTGTAATTTGGGGAATTCTGAAGGAACCATATCCATTCTAGAACTGGACACTCTAGCTGACATTGCTGAAGGAATGGCAGCCCCCCCAGGTCTCAGGAGCCATGCTAGTTGCCACCCAGAAAAATACAGGAAATTAGAAAGAATGAACTTTCACTTTCCTTTCTTAAATTTTATGCATTAGACAAGAGAGCCTGATTAAGAATGTATGATCCTTTGATTTTCATTTTTAAAGCAAAAAAATATTTAGGCTTGAATTTCTCTCCAGGAGTTTAATAATGGCTTGTATTCAAAGATAGAGCATCTTTGTGGTAGCAGTCTATTCTGGAAGTATCTTAACGATCTACAGCCTGGTATGTGCTGCTCTGGAAATACAACTGTACAGAATTTGCAATGGGGAACAGGAAGTGGAATTTCTGCTCTGGAGCTAAGGATGTACAGTTCTCACCAGCAGCAGAGACTTGGGGGATAAAAACCTATACTGCCTTCCAGTGATCCCATGATGCTTCCCAAAGGGGCAGTAGCGGGCACTGTGTGAATAGCCAGCAGGAGATGTCTGTCCTGAGTGACGGGCAATGATGTCTGAGGAGTGAGACTGTCCTGACTGATGGGTATGTGACCTCTTCTCTGGGAGCAATATCCATGCTTCAGATGGGAAACCCACAGCTGGGGATGCTGGCGAAGGTGGTGAAGGTGGGACTTCTGACACCTCTGCCCGTGACCCCAGTGGGCCTCAACATTCTCATTGCTGCCAGTCACTCCAGGATGGCCCCAGGTGATGTTAAGTAGGGTAGAGGTCAGCACACAGACCTTCCTTCTGATGCAACTCATGACTGACTTGTATTTGCCACTGGCCTGTCTAGAACTTTTACAGAATTGCTCCTTACCTACCCAATTGCCCTTCTTTTGCCTCACCCTTCACAGGTGTCAGACACACATTCTGACTTGAACTCTGCTTATTTCCTCTGCTTCTGCCCTGTCTCTTCATTTATTACACCAGAACAAGCCTTGTCCCTCTTATCTCCTCTCCTCCTCTTGGTATCTGCTTCTCGAAGAATCTGGACTGACACATTAAGGAATATTAGGGAGGATGAAAGGATACTTAAAATGCAAACTTCAGGGCTTGAGAGATGGCTCAATGGCTAAGACATTTGCTTGTAAAGCCTAATGACCTAGGTTTGATTCCCAAATAGCCACATAAAAGGCAGATGCACAAAGGGACACATGCTTCTGGAGTTCATTATAGTTGCTAGAGGCCCTGGTGTGCCCATTCTCTCTGTGTCTCTTTTCTACCTTTCTCTGCTTATAAATAAATAATTTGTTTTAAATGTGAAGTTGAAATGAAATACTTATTGAGATCTGGACATACTTCACATCTCTCTCTCCATTGTTCACCCCACCTTCATTTGGATACATATGTGCAAACTACACCATAAAACCAAGCAGGGAATTACTTAAAAAAAAAAAAAGTAATCCTAACTGTGGGAAGAAAAATAAAGATGATAATGTAGGGGATTTTGACGAGAGCAATCATGATTGTAGCAGACCCCATAGACACATAGACAGACTTAAAGATGATGAAGAAAAACAGGTTCAGTCACTTCATAGGCTAAGAGAAGGAACTTTGAAGACAAACTGGGTACTGGGTGTGGTGGCACAGATCTATAATCCCAGCAATTGGGAGACAGAGACAGGGCATCAGGAGTTCAAGGTCATTCTTGGATCCATAGCTAGCTGCAGGATAGATTCACGAGAGCCTACCTCAAACAAAGCCAACGAATCCCCAAGAGAAACAACTCTGGTTAAAGGATTTGAATATACATATACATTTATATATTTTTTTTCTTGAATTTGGGTCCAAAGACAGTTTCAGGTGATGGTCTGAGGCACAGGGTTTGTCACTGAGGAAGGGGCAGTTAGAGCAGGGCGTTTCTCAGAAGCATTGTCAGGGCAGTGTAAGTAGTGCACCTTTGCAGAGGGAGTGTTGACGAGTCAGGGAGAAGGGCGGGCTGGCAGAAAATAATGTGGCTGAACGCAGTCTGGGCCAAGGAGATGGAGGGCAAATGGGGAGACGCCAAGGAGAAGGCCGTTGCTCAGAAGGCTGCTGATATCTTTGACGGGCATTTTCAAAGGCTGAAAACTATTTTGAACCTGGTACCGACCAGGTGTAAAATGAATGTGTCCATCCTAAGATCCAAGTGAGCAAACAGAAACAGATTATACTAAGCATGGTGAGCTCACTATACTTTAAATAATAAACTCCCCCTTTTTGAACCCAAGAATAAACCAATACGTAGTACATTCTCCAATTTATGTCAGATCATGTAGGCCTAAAATTTTAAATTTTTCCAGGCCCACAGAGCGCCCAAGGATTGCAGATGCAGAGGCGATGCTGGAAAGTCAGAAGCGGTTTCCACATTCTGATAGATTTCAGGGAAGGTGAATCAAAAGAGGAGAAGCTCGGCACTGTCAGCCCGTCGCCTTCCTTGAAAATCGGGCTTCTGTGTACAGAGTTCTTGAGGTAACCAATTTCTTACTCTCACCTCTGCCTCTGGAAGCAGGTCTCCCAGGACTGCACGTCAGTGAAGACCTGTCAAATCCCCCAGTTGCTTTTCATTACTGAATTCCTTCTGTAAATTGTGTCATCCGAGTTAAAATAACAAATTCACATGCAATTGATTTCAGAAGGAAGGAATTGCCTCAGATTGTTCACTGATTTTCTTCAGTACACAAACAAGGGGAAAGCACTGGGGGAAAACACATTTGTGAATTGAACTGTTTGCTTTTCCTATAGCTTTTCTCAAGAAAAACCTGGAGCCATTCCTCTGCTGCTGCCCTTCCTCATACGATGATGGAACCCACTCATATCTATGCAAGTGTTGCTCTTCCCTTAGTGTTAATGGAAGTCACTCTGGAGTATCAAGGCGAGAATGGATCCCTTTGTCTTTTTAATTGGCTCTATAAAACAATAAGTAAGCACACCATCTTGAGCTCTATCTAGAAATAAATTTTGGCCTTACATATGACATTTAAAAAAATAACTTTTTTTTCTTTTTTTAAAAAAGGAAACAATATGCAGCTTCCTGGTTGGACACTACCTAGGAATGAGGGTCATGAAAAAGCACATCAAGATTAAAGAGATACTAGGTAATTCTGCTCTTTAGGAAGGTGCTGTTGCCAAGGGTGTCTGCAGAGCGTGGGGCAGAATGCAAAGCACAGAGAGCCTGTGAAGATGAAGCAATTGCAACGGCAATTTAATGGAGGACGAGAAAGCAGTTAACAGTGTAAAGTCACTGGTGCGAAGGATAAGACCTCCAGATTAGAATCTTATTAAAACAAAAGCTGCTACAACTTGATTAGTGTGAGTTAAGTTGAAAGATCACCCGAACAATCTCAGCATGTGAAGAAGAAAATATAGTTTACCCTATTATTACACTTTGGGCTCCATGAAGTGCTGGTAGCATTGAAGGTTTGGGAGAGGAAACTCTGAACTGACCTGTGTAGTGACCTGTGCAGAACTGACCTGTGCAGAACTCAGTGCTTCCAGGCTAAACTTTGTGTGTGTGTGGGGGGGGCTGGGGGGAAGAGGGGCTGAGGTCATCTACTCTCTCATCACTCAAAAAGTGACCATCCAAAGCATGATGCACTTGGTTCCCCCCACTTGCTTTCCTTTCTTGTCGTTTAATAACAACATCTCTAAGACTATTTGATAGGTCAGGGTAAAGGCATGCTATGATTTGTGATGAATGGAGTCATCATCTTGCACTCCCCTTGCTCATTCAATATCACAAGGTAAACTCTACAGGAAATAGCAAGCTACAAGGACATGCAAATACACACACACACACACACACACACACACAGCCTAAATCCTGCCATCACTTAATAGTTATCATTTTTGTTTAACAACTCCTTCCAATTGGTGTGAAAATCCTCTTAAGTAGGCTCTTAAACACAAACTTGAATAAATTTTTCTCAAATACATACTGTATTTTTAATGAAAATAGACTTGAATGAGGCTCAATTTTTCCCTCAATTTTTAAAGATTAATTTTATATTTTACAAGCCATTTGATAAACTCTGGGTACCTATTTTATGAATTAAGAAATATTTGCTTCTATTTTAATGTAAGTATTTAATGTGTTTATGTGAGATAAAATGTATTAAAAATTTTAAGAAATGTGATCTACAGAGACAGATTTTTCTCCCACCAAAACTTTAAGGAATAAAGAAAGACCAAAATATCAGTTAATTAGCTATCATGAAGCTAGTGACGTTAATGAACTTGCCAGTCTTGCCTCTCTGCAGCGTGTAGAAGAGGCCACTTTGGGAAACTGGCTGATAGTTGCCAATTAGGTCAAACTAGATGGATGTGCAGTTGGAAATTTTCAGAGCACTAATTTGCATTTCATTGATTGTTGGTGAAATGATTGCTATTTAGGGTTACTGACCAGTAACATTTCCTCTCCAGTGAAATGCCTGTTCAATCTGTGTGTGTGTGTGTGTGTGTGTGTGTGTGTGCGGTGTTCATGTGTGTGAGAACGCAAGCGTGCGTGTGGAGGTCAGAGGATACCTTAGCTGTCAGTCCTTATCTTCCACCATATTTGAGACAGAGTCTTCTGCAGATTTGCCAGGTTAGCTGGTCCTTGAGCTTCCAGGTGATTTTACTGCCTCTGTCTCCATGTTTATTCCAGGCGAGCTGGGATTACAGACACTAGCCCCGTAGCAGCTGGCTTTTTAAGTGGCTTCTGGGGGTCTGAGCTCAGGCTTGTATAGGAAGTGCTTCACCACTGAGCAACCTTTACAGCCCATGCTCAATTTTTTGAAGTTTTTTTCTTAGCATTTTAAAATTGATATTCTATGTATAATTTGTATTATCATTCTTTGTTTAACATAGCTGAGCCAGGGTAAGGTAGTGATAGAGAGTCTTTGGAGCTGACACACCTGGGTTCAAATCCTAGCTCTACTACTGTGTGACTTGAGCAGTTTCCTGCCTTGTCTGTATCTCAGTGTTACCTGTGAAATGACAATGGTATAATACTTGTCTCATGGGGTTGTTAAATGCATTGATATATGTAAAGTGCTCAGTACAAGATGTGGCACATAGTAAAGCATTAAAAATAATATTAGAGCTAGAGGGATAACTTAACGGTTAAGGTGCTTGCCTGCAGAGCCTAAGGATCCAGGTTTGATGCCCTAGTACCCATGTAAGCAAGATGCACATGGTGGCACATGCATCTAGAGGTCAGTTGCAGTGGCTAGAGGTCCCTGGTGTGCCCATTCTTTCTCTCTCACAAATAAATAAATACTAATAAAATACTTAAAAATAGTATTTGTTAGTTATAGGTTTTTAAAAAAATTATTACCACTTATAGTTTCAATGGAACAGAATAGAGGACCCAAATGTAACCCCATGTAGTTATAGCCACCTGATATTTGATAAAAATGCCAAAAATACTCATTGGAGAAAGGACAGCCTCTTCAGCAAATGGTGTTGGGAAAACTGGATATATATCTGTAGAAGGATGAAAATAGATTCTTCTCTTTCTCCGTGCACAAGAATTAAGTCCAAATGGATTAAGGACCTTAACATCAGACCTGAAACTCTGAAACTGCTAGAGGAAAAAGTAGGGGAAACCCTTCAACATATTGGTCTTGGCAAAGACTTTCTGAATACAACCCCAATTGCTCAGGCAATAAAACCACAGATTAACCACTGGGACCTCATGAAAATACAAGGATTTTGCACTGCAAAGGACACGGTGAAGAAAGCAAAGAGGCAACCTACAGAATGGGAAAAAATCTTCACCAGCTATATATCTGATAGAGGATTAATATCTAAGATATACAAAGAACTCAAGAAGTTAAATAATAAGGAATCAAACAAACCAATCAAAAAATGGGAAATGGAGCTAAATAGAGAATTCTCAAAGGAAGAAATACGAATGGCATATACGCATCTAAAAAAATGTTCTACATCCCTAGTCATCAGGGAAATGCAGATTAAAACTACATTGAGATTCCATCTCACTCCTGTCAGATTGGCTACCATCATGAAAACAAATGATCATAAATGTTGGCGGGGATGTGGAAAAAGAGGAACCCTTCTACATTGTTGGTGGGAATGCAATCTGGTCCAGCCATTGTGGAAATCAGTGTGGAGGTTCCTAAAACAGCTAAAGATTGATCTACCATATGACCCAGCTATAGCTCTCCTAGGCATATATCCTAAGGACTCATCTCATTACCTTAGAGATACTTGCTCAACCATGTTTATTGCTGCTCAATTTATAATAGCTGGGAAATGGAACCAGCCTAGATGTCCCTCAACTGATGAGTAGATAATGAAGATATGGCACATTTATACAATGGAGTTTTACTCAGCAGTAAAGAGAAATGAAGTTATGAAATTTGCAGAAAAGTGGATGGATCTGGAAAGAATTATACTAAGTGAGGTAACCCAGGCCCAGAAAGCCAAGCGCCACATGTTCTCCCTCATATGTGGATCTTAGCTAGAGATGATTGGGCTTCTGTGTGAGAAGGAAAAAACTTAGTAGCAGAGGCCAGTAAGTTAAAAAAGGAGATAGAAAGGGAAGAGAAAGAAAGGGAGGAGGGCTTTTATTAGGTTGGTATTGTATATATGTAAGTAGAAAGATTGAGATGGGGAGGGGATATGATGGAGAATGGAATTTCAAAGGGGAAAGGGGGGAGGGAAATACCATGGGATTATTTTGTTATCATGGAAAATATTAATAAAAATGGAGAAAAAAAAACACAACAAAAAATTATTACCACTTATAGTTTTATCTTTTCATTCATTCATTTATCCATTTATTAAAAAGAATTATTGGGCTGAAAAGATGGTTTAGCAGTTAAGGTGCTTGCCCGCGAAGCCTAAGAACTCATGTTCAAATCTCCAGGTCCCACATAAGCCAGACAAACAGTGATGCAAGTACATAATGTCACACATGCACACAAGGGGGTACATGCATCTGGAGTTCATTTGCATTATATGAAGGCCCTGACATGCCAATTCCCTCTCTCTCTCAAACAAACAAATTTTAAAAAATGAAGTCTTTTGGAGAAGAGATGTTTTCAATTTTAGTGCATTTAAATTTCCCATTTTCAAGGTTTGAGATTTATACTAGAGAAATCCTTCTCTTCCTCCAAAGTCACTAAGATAGTTTGTAGACTGTCTCCTAAATGTTTTATGATCTTACATTTAATATTAAAATTTTTAATCCATGTGGCATTACCTTTGAGTTATGATGAAAAGTATGGGCTCACTTTCAGCTTTGTTCCATGTGGATGACCACATTGTCAGTGCCATTTATTGGAAAGTGCCAACTTTGTAATGAATCATTTCTGGACCTTTAAAAGCTTGCGTCATCTGCCTGTACTGTGCCAATAGCACATCGAATTAGTTAGTGTGACTGCGTACTAATTCCTGAAATTTTGACAAGCAAACCTTTGCATTTTGTTTTTTAAATATTTTATTTTTATTTATTTAATTATTTGACAGAGGAAGAGGCAGAGAGAGAAAGAGAGACAGAGAGAGAGAGAGAGAATGGGTATGCCAGGGCCTCCAGTCACTGCAAATGAACTCCAGACATGTGCACCCCCTTGCGCATCTGGCTTACATGGGTCCTGGGGACTAGAACCTGGGTCCTTTGGCTTTGCAGGCAAATGCCTTAACCACGAAGCCATTCCTCCAGCCCAAACCTCTGCATTTTAATCTTCCTTCTCAGGAGTACCTTTGCTATTCTTGGCTCTCCGCTCAAGTTCGTAAGAATAGACATACGGATATTTGCTTTGTGAGAGAACAAAAAGCCTTCTACTTATGAGTATTTTATGTTTCATGTGGTTCTGACATGTGAGCATTTTCTTCATCAGTCATGTAAACATTATTGTCTCTGCAGAAATTATATGTTACAGGTCATTGAAAATATAAGAAAGAAGCAAAACAAGTAAATATTGTCCCAAGCCCCACACTTCAAGATAACCACTAGCAATATGTTTTGCATATCTTCTAGAGTTTTCCCTAACTTTTACGTCTATATGGGGCTATATTATTATATAAATTTTACAAAAATTTTATATGTCTTCTACTTTCTGTTCACTTTCCCCAGCTCAAAAATATATTGGTGCTATTTTCATGTCCATTAAAATCATCAAAAATTTTAAATTGTTCTCTTATTAGTCTGCCATAACAAAGTCAATAATTCAGTGACATCACCACAGATGCTTATTTGCTATTTGTATGACATGTCAGAGGTAGGGGGTCATCTGGTATGGATTTTCTTCACCCCTTGTTTCAACCTAAGACTCAGAACCCTCACTACTGATGATGGAGACAGAGGGACAAGGGACAAGAGCGGAGACACACAGTGGCTCTTAAAGCTTCTTTGACAGGTATTTGTTTGGTGAAAGGAAGATGTATAGCTGAACCTGACACTAACAGGATGGGGCACACGCTGTTCCCACAAAGATGCTGCCACATACACAGGAAAGACTGGAGTGTAGAACCCTTTCCCCAGGGAGGAAAGGCAGATGCAGGGACAATGTAACTGACTCCATAATGATGCCCTTTTCTAATTACGTTTGAGTATCTGGGTCTGCATCCTCATGCTCTAGTTTCCAAGTTCTGTCCTAGAAAAACCAGAGCTCTGGAAGTCTAGCTTGGCAATCCCTCATGCGAGCACAGCGGTGTTGCTGAAGCAGAAGCAGCTCTGCCCATTGAACATGCTCTCCTGTTTCCCACAGTTCCCATCACTCCCTGTGGCCTCATGCTTCCCTCTGTCCCCACACTGAACAAACCCCTGGTCCATGCAGGCTACCTAGGCAGATGGCACTTCTGGTTAGCATTTATGATATTTCTAATTTTTAAAATGATACATACAATTTTCATTATCATATCAACAGCCTTGACTATGTGTTCAAATGTATCTATTTCCAAAGAGAGATTGAATAAAGCACATTTCATATTGTGATAAAAAGTCTGCCAGACTATTCCTCCAACCATACAGGAACAGGCTCATTTCCTCAAATATGGTCAGTTTTAGAAATAATTGTTTATTTTATGGTTATCTAATTGGTCATCAATGACCTTTCATTTTCATCTTAGTTTGCATATTTAAATTATTAGCAGCATTAAATATATTTTCTTACCCACATAGGCCATTCTTGGGTATGGTGTAGACATATGAATTGTTTATTCACTTCCTCTGCCTAGTTTCATGCTTGGAATATTGATTCTGTCATAAATATTACAAATAGTCACTCTTCCACTAGAGCATTGATGTGTCAATATCATGGTCATCAGCCATTGGTTCTTTACTTTGTGGCGCTTCCTTATGAAGAGCTTACAAAAAGTATTTACTCACACCCTGATCTAATGCACATGTGTATGTCTTTTGACAATAAAAATTTTGATCCATTCCGAACTTAATGTCAGAGTCAATTCATACTTTTGAGCAGCATCTAACAGATGGTCCTTACTTCTTTCCTCCACTGATTTTATGGTCTTTATTAATTTTTGTACTAAGTTTCTGTAGTGGTTTGGATGTGTGGCCCCATGGACTCGGGCGTAAATCTTGAGTCTTTAGTGGGTGAAGTCCTACTGGGTAAGAAGTATGTCACTGGGAGTGGAGCTTAGAGTCCAGTTTTAAGATGTATGGAGAGCAATTTGAAGTGCTGACTTCTCATGATTTTTGGTGTTTTCTGGCTGTTTGATGGTGTCTCTCTGCTTGGATCTATAAAAGTGAGCCAGCTTTCTCCGACACTGATGGTGTTTCCTGAATCTGTAAACTGAAATAAACCCTTCCTCCCTATAATCTGCTTTTGTTGGGGTGTTTCCAGCAATAAGGAGCTAACTGCAACAGTAATTTGGTACCAGGAGTGGTGTCATTACTGCCATGAATCTTACCACACGTGTCTTGGTCTTTTGGAATGTCTTCGCTGAAGGAATGTGGATGAATTTGATGGTACTAGAGAAGCCTCATTGTGTGGTAAGCTACATTTTATGGGTTATTTTGGTGAGAGTTTGAAAATGCTAACTGTAGAGAGAATTGTACACTGTGAAGGCTTGCCTTATGAACTTGCCAACAGGAAGGAGAGATAGCAGAGGATTTTGTTGGAACCAGGCTATTGGTGTTAAGGCAGGCTGCATTCTTCTGCCCATGCCCAGAGAGTTTGCTCAAGGTTGACTTTTAAAGTCATGGACTGTTGTGCTTGGCAGAAGGTGTATAACAGAAAGATGAAAGATGTACAGTTTATCACAAGAAAAAATCAAGCATGTTTAAAGTTACTGGCACAGAGGCTGTTTTAGGTTACTAATTCTACAGTTGTTAAACAGATTACCACCACTAAGGGTGGGTGAACTGCTTTGCAACAAGATAGTGGAAAAGATGCCTGAGGGCGAAGGCCATTCAGGAAAGCCTAAATGAGTAGAAATGTAAATTCTTTGAAAGGACATGACTTAAAGAAAGAATTCTGAAGACATATCATGCTCTTTGAGGCCATGGTTTATCCTCCCTGAATTAGTAAATTTGGTTTGCTATACACCCAGTAATGATTTTTGAGGGCAAGACAGATATAGAGAAGTAGGTCTTGAAGTGCACATAGTTCCAGAAGCCACTGCTGAGATCTGGCATATGAAACAAGGTTGAATCCTTGTTTAGAGGCCCAGTAAGACCATTGTATGAAGAGAACTAGTTCCAAGAACCCACTGCAGAGATGTAGCATTGTGAATCAGGGTGGGGTCCCTGTACTGTGGACCAAAAAGGCCATTGTATGGAGCTATGAGTACGAACCATGGTTTATAGTGGAAACCTAAAGATGTTTGGATATACCAGGACTATGGAATAGTTGCCATGGACAGCTTTTGTCTCAGAATGAAAAATTTCCCTGTGCTACTCAGCTAAGCTGGAGAGTAGATTGGAATCCAGAGACCTTCATCACTGGTTAGGATGTCAGACATAAATTGCAGATGTTTGATATTTGCCTGGTGTTTTTTGATTTTGAATTGGTACAGTCTCTCGTTATGCCTTATTGCAATGGAAATGTTTACTCTGTGCCATTATCTGTTGGAGGTATTTAACTTGTTTTGATTTTATAGGACTCACTGTTAAGAGACAATCTTAAGTCTCAGATGAGACTTGGGATTTTGGAACAGTCTTAAAAGTTGGTGAAGAGCCTGGTATGGTGGCACATGTCTGTAATTCCATGACTTTGGAGGCAGAGGTAGGAGGGTAGCTATGAGTTTGAGGCCATCCTGAGACTACATAGTGAATTACAGGTCAGCCTGGGATAGTGAGCCTTCAAAAACCAAACAACAATAACAACAAAAAAAAAATGGTAAAGCTTCTGGGGAACTTTAAAGTTGGACTGAATGCATTGCATTCTGAGATACTTAGGAGTCTATGGTGGGGGGCAGAGGCAGAATGTAGTGGTTTAAATGTGTGACCCCTCAGACTCAGGTTTGAATCTTGAGTCTCCAGTGGGCAAAGCCCTACTGTGGAAGAGGTATGTCACTTGGGGGCTTATCTTGGAGTGCAAACCTAAGGTGTAAGGACAGCAGTTTGGAATGTTGGCTTTTCAAGCTTTTTAGTGTTTGCTGGCTGTTTGATGGTATCTCTCTGCTTGGATCTATAGAAGTGAGCCAACCTCTTCCACCATCAATGGTGGAATTTGTAAATGGAAATTAACCCTTTCCTCCTATAAGCTACTTTTGGTTGGGTGTTTATCCAACAATAAGGAACTAACTGCAACAATTATCATATATATTTGTGCCAATTTCTGTATTTTTTATTTTACTGATTTGTCTAGTTACCTCCAGCTCCATGTTGTTCTAACTGCTAAAAGTTTATGAATTAATATCTAAAATAATTATTTTTTTCCATAATTTCCTTGCCAAATTTTACTAGATATTTTAATGCTTTGATTGTTTCAGATAAACTGCATAGCCAATTTTTCATAGTATCCTCTTACTGCATTGTCTTTATTAGGTTTTGCTTTGTGGTTAGACTTCACACAAAACTGACTTCTTTATGCTCTGAAAAGGTTTAATTAGCAGTGGAAATTTTATTTTTATTTATTTGTTTTACTAATTAGTTTTGTACTCAGCAAATACAGTCAATTTGGTACCATTATTAGGCTCATCCATGACCTACCCCCTCCCCGTGGCCCCTCCTTGTTGAGGTATATGGGTCATGCATTCTGGAGTTAGCCCACAGCAGTTAAGCACTTGCCTGTGAAGCCTAAGGACCCCGGTTTGAGGCTCGATTCCCCAGGACCCACATTAGCCAGATGCACAAGGGGGTGCATGCGTCTGGAGTTTGTTTGCGGTGGCTGGAAGCCCTGGCACACCCACTCTCCTCTCTCTCTGCCTCTTTATATCTCTGTCTGTCACTCTCAAATAAATAAATAAAAACAAAAAAAAATTAAAAAAAGGAAATTTTCTTTTTTTGAAGGTTTCCAAGGATTCATTTGTAGACCATGTGTATTTTTGAGCAGTAGCTCTTAAATACTTCTTAAAGCTATTTTGTTATTATTGGTCAATTTAACATTTATGAAGTGAGGGTCGTAAATTATTTTATAATTTAAAAGTGCATCATAAGCAGAATCACAATCAAAAGTATGTGCTATACATTACAAAGATTGCACATACTGGATCCACATAAAACATTTTTAAAGGATCAATATCCTGAACGTATTAAGGGAGTTTCAGAAACAGGGTTTGATGATAATGTTAGTCATCATGGTGGCAATAATGTAAAGAAAGCTGACTGGGCTCCTTACATACATCCTCTTTTCTCCCCTTAATTTCTTTTCTCAGATTATGACATCCTCATCCACCTGTTAGAAGCCGTTACCATACACATGTTCATCTTCCTGTCTTCCTACATGTCTCTTCTCTGTGTGGCAAAGTCTCCACATCCCATCTGAAGCATCTGACAAATTTCTCACAGCTAGCCAGACCTAGTTCAATCTTCAGTTCCTCTGTGCAGGCCTCTCTGATTCCCCTTGGATACATCCCTCTTCAATCATGCAGTTTTTGCATGTGTATGTGTGTGTGTCTATATGTATACAGATGTGCATGGAGAATATGTGTGTGGAGATAACAGACGTTGATGTCAAGTGTCCTCCTTAGTCACTCTCTACTTTATTGTGACGGGGTCTCTCACTGAACTTAGAGCTCCCGGATTTAGCTACATTAATTAACCAACATGCCCGTGATCCACAAGCCTCTGCCTCCCCAGTGTTGGTATTACAGGCACTGACCATCACATCAATGTTTTATGTGGTGCTGAAGATCTAAATTCAGAGTCTGGGTCTTTCTTACTCATCTCTCTGCATTTGGCAGTATTTGGCACACAATAGATGTTTAGTATGTCTTTGTTGAATGCACAAAGCAACATTGTGACTGTTCTGGGTCGGGGGAAGCAGGCAGAAGACCTCACTGGGACTTCTCAAACAGTGGAATAGTTGACAAGAAGGTGCAGGAAGTGATTCTAAGCCCTTGCTCTAGCATGCATGACTGGAAATAATGTCTTGACATTAGATTAGCAGGGTGAGCATGCTGCATATACAGTGGCACAGTTGTCAGCACTAGAGAGCACTGAGTCACAAATACCTGCATGTTTCTCAACAGTGTCCCTGGTAGGCCAAAGTTGTCCCTTCAGTACGCACAAGCACCTTGGACTGTGTGTGTCCCATTTAACTGATAATCATGTATATCTTGAGTTATTCCTGCTAAAGTTATGAAGGTAAAAATAAGTCTTTTCATATATGTTTTAAGAAATGATCTTTGGGGGAGCCAAGAGAACATTAGCAATATAACAGCAATTTAAAATAAGAGTCTTTTGATGAAATCCTGTTAATTACACAGCCCACTTTGACATCCTTCAGTTGTGATGGTTGTTCCGGATCTCATGCACCCGGCAATTTGAGTTTTACTTAAGATAACAAGCATGCTGGAATTACCTCACACAGCTTGTGAGTGAAACCACAGTGACAACTGAGCGGTTAGGGACCATTTAATTGACCTAGAGGTAGAGTAATTAAGTACCAAGGGATAAACTAAAAGCTCATTTGTAGACTCCTAGTGTTTCTACACAGAACCTACAGGCTCCTGCAGGCTGCCAAAAGCAAGAACCATTATAGTTGCCTTTGTATAAACAGAAGTGGGTGTCTGTGTGGGATATGCACAGAGCAGATACTGCCACACTTAAACGGCCTACGTTACTAGCACCACAGATATGTGCATGCTTATGCTGCTAACTTAAACAAATAGAAGATTTATAAGAATATATCTTGACAATTATAACAATGGTCAATATCTTGGTAGCTGCTTCGAAATCTTCCTTTCCTTGAGTTCCTTTTTCTTCAGATTATCAGCACATTTATGTCAAAACTCCAGCATTTTTAAGAGGTCTGGTAGCTGTCTGGAGTCTTAGACAAGAAATATAACTTCTCTTGGGTGTTTTTGATTTACATACATTGTACCTGTCTGTAGCAAATTTCAAAGGTCTTGGATTTCTGTAAAGGTGAGACTAAAAACATTGCTTACAATAAATAGTGACAAAGCTAGTAAGTTCTGAACCAAGCTCAATATGACTTCCCCAAGAAGAGCAGAATCAGGGAAAACTACACAATGCCAAAATTCAACTCAAGTCATTAATTTGATGAAAAAAAATCTAGTCATGATTTTAGTCTCATTCCTCCAAATGCTTTGCAGAAATGGAATGCCAACAATCCCATCTAGTACATCTTCAAGGAAAGGCGATGCTAGTTGAGATCTTGCATCCAAGTCATTTACGGTCAATGAGGCTCATGGATTTACTATAATGTAGAAGTTAGTTTCCTTGGACCTTAGAGCTTCTTGAAATGCCCCTATTTTCCCCTTACTTCTTTCCTCACCATGTATGTGTTAGTCAGCTTTCTAACTGACTTAGAAGAAATTTGACAGAGAAACCTGACCCAGACGATGCTCTAAGGCACAGTTTCTATTGTGCAAGCCTTTACCAGGGAGAGAACATTAACTCCAGTCTCTTCCCAATCTACACAGTTGCATCCTGCTTATAATATGTCATCTGGTTAGGGCAGCTAGGGGTAAACTTCCCTGAACTTCTGTAATTGTCTGCTTGTAGTCCCCAGTCATGTAGTCCAGAATTTTCATTCACCAATAATGTGAAGAACTCAAGGTGACGTCAAACTGCCTGCCATATGGTCTATAAAAACTCTGAGCCATTGGGGCGCAGTGCTCAGACTTTGGAAATCACTCCCCTGAGTTCCTGTCGACATGAATAAATCTTCTGTTTTTCCTCTCTCTCTCTCTGTTTTCCCTGCTGTGCACCTCTGGGTCCCATAATAGTGTCACTGTGACAAGATACCTGTGACAAATAATTTACAGGAAGGAAGGGCTTATCTTGGTTCCGAGTTTTGGAGGTTTGGGTTCATGGCTAAGTGGTGACATTGTTTTGGAGTGGTGCAACAGTATATTGTGGCAGGTATGAGGTGGAGGAAGCTATTGACTTTGAGGCAGGCAAAAAGCCAAAAGAAGAAGAGGCTTGAGAATTATCCTCCTCAAAGCCATGCCTCAATGACCTAACTTCCACAGCACTACCCAACAACACCCTAGACTGAGGGCAAGCCTTCAGTTAATAGGCTTTAAGTGCATTCTAGATACAAGCTTCTCCTAAGGGCTTTTTTTTTTTTTTTTTTTTTTTTTTTCCATTCCTGAAGAATAGATTGTAGTGAATTTTCTTGAGTTCTGCTTTTCTTGGAAGTATCCTTATCCTTACTGATTCTGGTATTAAATAAAGGCCCTTATTTAGTTCACACTATATTCACAATGAGCATTTTGTAAATTCAATAGATTTTGTAAAATCCTATTTGAAGGGCATTCTTAAGGAAGGAGTCACATTTCATACTATGCCTGTCACCTGCCTTATGTGCTGGCCCTCCTGTCTCTGTGGCTAATCCCTGGCCTCCTGAACCAGATCAATGAGCCAATTAGGACTCTAGAAAGGGCAGGAGTCTTCAAGTCCTAGATTAAGGGAAACTGAGTTTGCCCCAGAATTGCTTCCTAAGTGCTTATGCTAATCCATCAATGTGCTTAGCAGAACACAGAATTGTCCCACTGGAGAAGCCCCATTGCTCCTTAAAAGAAAAACATGATCGAAAGCATTAGAATATTCTACTACATAATCTATAGTTATTTGCATCCACCAAACCATCTTTTGAGTCACACGTCATTATTTTAGGTTCACCGAAGCACAAATAGTAACTCCAGGGGTTAAATTTCTCAAAGTCAGATGTCATATAAGTATAAAACCTTTCTCTTTCCTCTGTACCACACTCTGTGAATGTCTCCTACATACTTCCTACATACTTCTAAAGTCCTTCCCAACTGTAGACCATAAGAATCAATAAAAACAAAAACAGAATCACTAGCTGGGCGTGGTGGCACACGCCTTTAATCCCAGCACTAGGGAGGCAGAGGTAGGAGGACTGCCATGAGTTTGAGGCCACCCTGAGTGAATTCCAGGTCAGCCTGGGCTAGAGTGAGACCCTATCTCAAAAAAAAAAAAAAAAAAAAAAAAAAACAAGAAACAAATCTCTATAACTTTTTGCTCTGTACTTCACTAGGTGGCTAAAATATCCATACCGTTTCCACATCCCTTGCTCACCTCCATATCTCATGATTATCATCTCAAAATGTAGCCTAGCTCTCATATAAATAATGAAACTTAACTTTTGTGATCTACACTGGTTTATAATTTAAATAGTTGTTTAATATTCTTTATCCTCCTATTCTTGAAGCATTGGCACCTAGTAGAACATGCAGTCATAGTCCTTGTTTCCCTAGGATTCCTAACATGTGTTCAGAATGAATTTAATAGCAATTTTTAAAAGCAATTTGTCTTGATTAACTATTTGTAAGGTATCACTATGATGTTAATAGAAATAACTTATGGATTAACATTTTATCAGTTTACAGACTATTTAATTATGTCACTTCATTATAATGTGGACAAATATAATTAGCTAAGAATTACAGGGCTAGAGAGATGGCTTAGTGGCTTAGTGGCTAAGGTGCTTGCCTGAAAAGCCAAAGGACCCAGGTTCGATTCCCCAGGACCCAAGTAAGCCAGATGCACAAGGTGGCATATGCATCTGGAGTTTGTTTGCAGTGGCTGGAGGCCCTGGTGCACCCATTCCTTCTCTCCCTCTCTCTGCATGCCTCTCTCTCTATCTCACAACTAAAGAAATAAAAATAAAATATTTTTTAAAAATAATTATAAGCCAGGAGCATAAACAAGCTTGTGAAACAAGCCAATCCTTCTGTGTTCCTAGTATTCTCAACATTCTCTGATCATGAATGTATTCTTTAAGATTTGAAATCCACCATGGAGGGTGTGGTGCTGTGACTTACCAATGTGGGTGGCTTGTGTAGCTTTGGCCTCCTGTAATCTCCCCAAACTTGCACACAATCGAATGTATAAATGCACTTGCTCTGCCTGCTTTCAAGTACTCTTATTACAAGACAACAAGAAAAGCAGCATCAGATACGATGTTTTACAGTTTCCATACATGTTTGAAGTTACTTGTAGCTACCCTGGGACAGAGAGTGAATCACCAGAGGTATAAATTGCAAAAATAAATTAAGGGATTCTTTTTACATTATACTTCTAGAAAATGTCAATCCCCTTTTTTTGGGTAGAGTTGCTTACACAAAAAGTTACCTTCAACAAGAAATAGTACATGATTGTGTTTTCGCTGTCTTGCAAGTTTCTTAAACAAAAGCCATCAATTTTTGCTTTCATGAAAACTACCTTCTCAATGTCATGAAATTTCAGAAATGCCTTGTGAGAGACAAAAGCCTTCTGTACATGATTAGAATGAGCAGTGAATGTGGTAGGAAAAACATCTGTAGAGCTTGGACAGATTCTAGACTCATATACCATTCACATTAATATACTCTTGATTCATGAGTACCACGGAGTTGGTTTTGTTTTTCTTACCCTGCATCTATCATTCATAAGTATGTGAGCTTTCTGCACCACTCATCTGTGAAGAACCGACGAGCTGAATTAATAATTTTCCTATTACACTACACAATATTCAGTATATGCCAGACTAGCTGATCAATGCAGCAGAATGAATTATACAAGTTTAACATAGAAAAAAAAAAAAACTGTTACCAGCTTTCCTATGCTATATGAATCACAGCCAGAGAAGTTAGTTGCCAAATCCAAAAAAATATGAATACTGCTCCCCCTTTAAATGATATTTGAAAGTTCCTGTCCACTTTCAGGAGACAAATTCACTACAAAAATTAATAAGGTGATCTAGTGTTTATAGAAGATACATTGTAATTTCTTGAGACTTTTATACATATATAATGCATTGGATGATAGTCACACAGTATTGCCCTCTCTTGTTCCCTTCCACTGAACCCCTGCCTTTCCCCAACTAGTTCAACATCTACTTTGGTATCTTTTCTTTTTCTTTTTCTTTTTTTTTTAGTAAACCACATTTAGTTAAGGCTGCTTGCAGGAGCATGGGCGTATGTGTTGGGGTGAGGAGGGGGATTTTTCCACAGCACAGTCAACTTACCAGTGTCTTCACCATTGAAAGCAAAATGCCTTCCCCATCCCCAGCCACCATTAACTGAAAATAACTTCTCAGGGAAAAAGGGGCCTCTGGAGCCCCTCCACGTCCATGAAAGAATGTTGATAGGCCAAAAAAGATGTATTGTAAAACAAAATAGGTTGAAGAATAAATGTCTAATGAATGGATCCAGAACAGAAGAGTGACTCAGAGGACAACTATGGTGCTCATCTTGTAAGTCAGTCCCCTGCTCCAAATATGGCACAACTCTGCATTATTGACCTTGCTCTTTGTCTGCATAAGAATGCGACATGATGATAAATAAATGTCTCCTCAACCCCCTCCCAAGCCCTGCACTTCCAAAGAGAAAAACAAAAGTGGAAGTCTCCAGTCTGTTCTTGGACGAAGTTCACAAGCTTAGGCCATTTAGTGATGACAACTGGACTTTTTCCAGAACATTGTCCCTTGTCCTTTGTGTCCTGTCCTGATGTCCTCACTCTGTTTCATTCCTAGGCCACCCACGTTCTGATATGTGACGGATCTATTTCACAGATTACATGCTTTTCATTGCCAGTGAGACAATATGTTTAAACTAAGATGAGCATAGGTTTCATTTTTTTTTTTATTTTTACCTGGGGAAGATAGAACATTTTACAAAAGAAAATGTCCATTAATGCTTCAGGCAGAAGGTGCCCTCACCTGCCCACACACCTTGATTTGCACATTTTAAGCCAAACAAGAGTTTCTTAGGAATTTCATGAGTCCCCAGTTAGCATCAGCAGTAAAAGGTACCTTGTGAGATAAAATAGAGTGACCGCCTCCAACTTGACAGCCATAACTCTAATATCCACATTGAAAATTCTTTTCATCAGAAACCTCCCTCAACACTAATTTGGCACAGAGGCAAACAGGCCGTTGAGCAAACCTGTAAACCAAAGGTGTCAGGCACTAAAAGGTACCATTAAGCTGATAAAATATCTCTGCATATAAGTAGGCATCATTATGGGGCTATATTTCTTAGTACCTCAAGTTTACTAGCTCATTCTCCAAACCTGACAGTGTCCTTCATGAACCATCAAACATATCTTAACACAAGCTATTAAAGGAAATAGAAGGTGTACGTTTCCCTAAGTAATCTTTTCACAGCAAGGAAACCTAGCATATTTGAAAACAAATAAGAAATAACAATCAGCAACAATTTTCAAAAGATGATATGAGAAAAAAAATGTATTTTATAGGCACCATAAGCACATAAAGGTCCTTTATATGCCCATTTCTGCAAATTTTGATGAGATATGATGAATATAGGTGATGAATAAGAGTGACAGAGAAAGATTCATACTACTAAATGCTCAAATGTCTTTGTGTCCAACAAACAGCTTTAAAACTTAGCTACATTAGACCTGGTAAAAATGAAATCCTTAAACTTCTCATTCTGTATTTAATAGGTTCCTCATTCTTACCATAATCTAGACAGTCACTCAGCCTCTTGCACTTTGATGGTCCACCACCCACAGCAATCTGTATGCATGGAGATAAGAGAGTTTCCGGAAGCTCCTATATTGTTCCCGTGATGGACCCCTTCATGGTTTAGTGTTCTGAAGATCCATAAAACCCAGCAAAGATCTAACGCTAGTCTTATTTATACAAACGTGTATGATTATATAGAAGAGCAAAGGGAGAAATGACAAGAGACTTTGTGTGATTGTCTCAGCTGGAATCCATCCCCTGTTGCCCCTGCCTTCCTCTCTCTCTCTCTCTCTCATACATGCACACCTCTAAAACACATTGTCTAAAGCAGCACTGACTAACTGTGAGCATGTCACCTTGGCTTTAGAATGTATGACATCATTAAACATTTGGCTATAGGTTGAACAACATTCTACAGATGTACCCTTCCTCGGAGTCTACTTTCTTATAAAAATGCAAGGTCATGTGGTGTTACTATGGGTAGATTACTTATGCCACTTACAGGTACTCATTCTCAGGGCTGATAAATACTTAGATGTCTAATAAGTTGTAGTGTGGAGCCAAGGGTAAGCACATTGGCTTCAGAGTCAGACGTTCTGGGCCTACATCTTGAGGCAGGTGGCCAGGAGCCATGTGGTCCAGATCAAGACATATGGGTGCTGAGGTAAGAATGCACACACTGCAGAACTGTTGAGAGAGTTACTGTATAGTAGTGGATGCAAAGCTCTTCATATGCTTCTAGTACATAGACATTATTCTGACGAATTTTAATGTTACCAGAGCATAGGAAGCCATGATATTACAGAAGCTGATTTTCTGGTGGGTGAGCAGGTTGCTAGTCAAATTAGCTAGCACTGCCCAAAGGTGTATCAGCAATTGAAACAAATAGCACTACATCTGCCTTCCTGGCTGGCTTTGCCGTTCTGTTTTTATCTTCTGAATTCTTCCTTCTTTGTAGTCAGCGGTTTGTGTGAATTGTCAAACACTGTCAGTGTGACAGTGACTCAGACTTAGACCTTGGGCTAGTTATACTTTTTGTTGCTGTGAGGAAATGCCTTACAGAAACAACTTAAGGGTAGAAGGATCTAGTTTTCAAGGTTTCAAAAGTTGCAGTGCATTGTGGGATGGCTCCATGTCTCTGGACCCGGAGTGCGGAAGCATCTCTTGGGAGGGCGCAGCGGAGCATGGCAGCTCACAAAACGGCAGACCCGAGTGGAGAACAACTGCTCTGCTGATGAACTTCTTTTCTTCCCCTTTTATTCTCTCAGGCTCCCATCCTCTTGGATGGCGCTGCTCACACTCAGGGTAGGTGTTCTCGTTTTAGTTACACCTTTCTGGAACTGTCTTCATGGATATACCCAAAAGTGTGCTTGACAATCCCCTGGGCATCTCTTAATGCAATCAAATTGACAGTAAGGCTTAGCAGTTGCACCCTTGCGTCCCCCTTGAAGAGCTCATGTCATGATAGAGATTTCTAGTCTTTTATCAACATCAGATGTTATGCAGCCTCCTGAACCCATCAGACACTTGATCCATTGTTTTATTCATTTGGAAGGGGGCCATATGATTGGTTCTAGCCAACAGAAAGTAAGCACAAGGAATGTGCCCTTTCTGGTCCAGGACATTTAAGATATCATGAAACATCTCCATGAGCAGAGGTACCCATTAGCCACATGCTAGGGAAATGGCATATGATGGAGGGAACCCAAATTCCAATTCACTGGATGAAGTGCTTCAGTTATCTCATATGGAAATGAAAGTGAGTGAAATTAAAATTCTGTTTATCTTCTACAGCAACCAATAGCTACCTACACTGATTGGTGGAAAATGTACATTACAATAACCATTATAGAAGGTAAGAAATACCGGATAAGTATGTAAAGAGGAATTCAGCTTGGGATCATACATAGAGGTAGGTGTCATTTTAGTTCAGTCTTATTATTCAAGTATTATTGAGCTATGTTTCAGTGGAGGAGAAGGGCAACCCATCTCACACTCTCAAGAATAGAGGGAGAAAGATAAGAACCTGAGCTTTATGGAGTCATCACAGAGAAAGAATGACACGTATAGTTCATGAAGCATAAAGAAAATGGAGAAATCATATATTAATGAATAATCAAAAAAGTATCAATCATAACTTGACTAGTAAGCAGGCAATTGAGTGGTACAGTATGAGATCACAGAAGAGCGATGGATCTAATTAGGGAGGCTGGGAAGGTTCTTTAAGGAAAAATAATTGAGCCAAAATCTAAAGAATGGGAGCTAAATAAGTAAGTAGTAATGTGATGAGAGAGCTAGGCATGATGAGATTGCTACCAGAGTAAATATGGCCCTGAAGTACGGACAGACAGACAGCAGCAGGGGATGGCAGTGAGGGGTGAGGTCGCACATCACCACATCACAAATCTTCCTCCTTACCATGAGAACCATGAAGGTCACTTGGATATTTTATGCAATAAGTGGACAAAAGCCAGGCTGAAGCGATGACTCTGGAGAAAACAATCTCCCCAATGATGTGAGTACCACAGTTCAGATCCCCAGAACTGAATGTCTGTAATCCCTGAAGACCTGCAGTGAGATGGAAGGTGGAGACAGGAGAGTCCTGTGGGAATTCATGGACCATATTGCTTGGCAAATGCAATGGTGAAAAAAGAGAGGCCCTGGCTCAAACAAGGTGGAAGGAGAGGACTGACACCCAAAGTCATTCTCTGACTTCCACATGTGTGTTGTGGGATGCGTGTTCCCATACTTACAAATAGGAACATGCGTGCACGCACACACATACACAAAATAAGGATAATGGCAAGATCCAATACATATATACAAACAAATTTCTGGACTCTACAGCATTTTTTAGGAGAGATTCATGAATGGAAGGAGTAAAACCAGCAAGAAAAACACTTTCCAGTATCCATGGAAGACAGAATGATAGTTTAGAGAAATATTGTGGCAGTGGGGATAGAAGGGAGAGAGCAAGAGAGTGAACATGGCTATAAACTCGAAATGAGGGATAAAATAGAGGAGAATACGTGACTAAGATTCACACTGACAGAAGAAAAATGGGACGAAAATAATTACATTTGGTAAAAAGAAAAATACTAAATAGTGCTCTTTTGAACTGTTGGGTCCGAATGTTTGTGTTCCCACAAAATTTCCAAGGTGATGGTTTCAGGAGGTGATCTGGTCACAGGGGTAGAACCCTCATGAACGAACTTAGTGCTTTCATAAATGAAGCTGCAGAGATCTGCCTTGCCTCTTCTAGCCTATGAGGATATAGCAAGAAGACACCCTTCTATAGAAAGGTGTGATTGGGCTGGAGGAATGGTTTAGCAATTAAGGTGCTAGCCTGCAAAGCCAAAGGACCCAGGTTCATTTCCCCAGGACCCACATAAGCCAGATGCCCATGATGGCACATGCTTCTGGAATTTGTTTGCAGCAGCTGTAGTCCCCGGTATGGCCATTCTCTCTGTGTGTCTGCCTCTTTCTCTCTCTCTCTCTACTATAAAAAATAAAATAATTAAGAAAGGTGTGCTCACCAGACACTGAATCTATTGGTGCTTTGATCTTGAACTTGTAAGCCTGCAGAACTATGAGAAATATACTCCTCTTGGTTGCAGGACACCTACTTTGTGATTGTGGTAACAGCTTGAATGTAGTAAGACAAAAATGCTGAGCTGGAGGTAACTCTGGGGTAGCTAGAGTACACAGCAGCGAGGCCACCTACCTCTCAGAGTAGTCGCCTCACACTTGGGTGCACTCTCACTCGGGTCAGCTGGGGATCCTGGCGATAGGCAGCCTCTGATCCAGCAGGTGTGGGATGAGAGCCAAGACTGCAGTGCTAATGTTGTCACACACCACGGCAGCGCAGGGCGCCTGCACGTGGGAAGCTCTCAAAAACATGCTAGCTTGGCTTACATTGACCACTGTGGAAAGTACCAAAAGTGAAGGCCAAACGGAAAGAGGAAAAGTAGATGAAGAATTTGGGTTCGTGTTTGATAGAAACATCAAAAGCCTTAGAATTGTAAACTTTATAATATCTGATAGTAATCTTATGTCTCAGAAATTTTCCTAAGGAAATAATTCATTCCAAAGATTGCCATAATGGTGTAGCAATAGGAACAGCCCAAGCCAAATTGAGAAGATGAATAGTTCTATTCTAGAAGAAAAACTTCTCATAGACCCCTCTCAGTACTGATAAATGAATTATTTTTTTACCATTACTTAAATGTTTAAAATTATGGAATTATACCATAAATGTCTAATACTTAAATATTAATTAACATTTGATACTTAAATATACAATGTCCAAATGTAAAACATCTACAGTTCAAAGGGTCACTGGCAATCAAAACGCTTGTAATATGTATGTGACATCAATATCCTAGGGTACTTTTGAGTTTGACACATTCTGCCACTGTCATGTGTCACATCAGTCTTGCCTCAACTCTTCTCTGCTTGAACTTTCATGTGCCCTGAACACCATGGTATCTTCTGGTTTCATTTGGTGGAACTAAGCAGGTAATAATTTACTTGTTAAGTAGACCTTTGCTCTTTCTCATTAGTCCACAGTAATCAAAGTGACACACATGGGCTGGGACACTGAATATAAAAGAAAGCTTAGTCATCGAAATTGTCACAAAGTAATTGTTTGGAATGGATGTGCTTTGGCATACTTTCATGAAAACACACTATGTAAGTATTCTCTTTGAAACTCCTCTGTCTCTGTTCTCTCTGCTCATAAATAAATAAATAATAAATACTTTAAAAATTAAAAAAAAATATGGGGCAGTAGTTAAGGTGCTTGACTGCAAAGCCCAATGACCTGGGTTCAATTCCCTAGTACCCTTGTAGAGCCAGATGCATAAAGTGGCACATGTGTCTGGAGTTCATTTGCAGTGGCT
Source organism: Dipus sagitta (assembly GCA_036346955.1). Lineage (NCBI taxonomy): Eukaryota > Metazoa > Chordata > Mammalia > Rodentia > Dipodidae > Dipus > Dipus sagitta. The sequence goes on from CM070770.1 coordinate 19,172,815, forward strand.
AGAGGTCCTGGTGTGTCCATTCTCTCTATCTCTCTTCTCTCTATCTCTCTGTTCACAAATAAATATGTGAATAAACTACTTTTTTAAATAAAATTAAAACAGAAACTCTTATACTGTCAATAGCAAAAATGTAAACATTGAGGGCTGGAGAAATTGCTTAGTGGTTAAGGTGCTTGCCTGCAAAGCCCAAGGATCCATGCTTGGTCTCTTTCCAGGTTCCACCTAAGACAGACACACAAAGGTGATGCAAGTGCAAGGTCACACATGTGCACTAGGTGGCACAAGCATCTGAAATTATCACTCTAAAAAAAAAGTAACAATTGAAAATAACTGAAATGATCATCAAAAGTGGCTACATGAGGGTTGGAGAGATGGCTTACTGGTTAAGACACTTGCCTGTGAAGCCTAAGGACTCAGGTTCAATTCCTCAGGACCCATGTCAGCCAGATGCACAAGACTGCCTGCAGGCCAGCTAGTCTGGTGTTTGCAAAGGCAGATGAGAAGGTAAGAGCTACACCCTGAGGTTGTCAGAGAACAGCCTAAGTGCTGTAGTATATGTGTACCCATAGATACAGACACAGAGCATGGTCACATTATACTATAATATATGTGGTATTTTGAGTGAAGAATCCTCCACAGACTCATGTGCTTTGAATACTTGGTCCTCAGCTGGTGGGAATCTGGGAATTTTATGGGGCCTTTGGGAGGTGGAGCCTTGCTGGACGAGGTGGTCACTGGAGGTGGGCATGAGGATTTTATAGTTTGGCCCCCTGCTAGTACTAGTTAGCCTGCTCTTGCTGCCTCCTCCCAGCTATTGTGACAAGATATGATGCCATAGATGTCTCCTCTGCTACGCTTTCCATGCCATGATGAAAACCCTCCAAATTCTAGACTGAAACAAACGTTTTCCTTCCATAAGTTGCTTTTAGTTGGGGTTTTGTCTCAACAATGAGAAGTTAAGTGCTACAGTTTATAGTAGAATCCTGGGAAATACGGTGCAAAATCCTTCATTGGAATAGTCATAGAAAACTGCTTTCTAAAGGCAGGATGCTGTGTTTGCATGTGCGTATGCATTGAGATTCATCTATAAAAGAGACTGAGAATCTGCACAAGAAAAAGCTGACACTAACATGAAATTATAAGTGATTTTTATTGTCTTATTGTGCTTTTAAATATTTTATAGACTTTCTCCAATGAATTTTCATGTGCATTGTGATCAGATAGAAACATTACTTTTTAAAGAATTCTCACACCAAGCACCTGACACAAAACTATTAGGTTTGATTTAATAGCTCAGAGATGGGTCATACATGGTGAGATGGCTTGGAAATACTCATTATTTGATGTACACAAAGAAAAACAAGGAGGTCTGCCTAGTACAACTCAGCCCTGGGAGCAAGACAAACCACCATGGGCCTCTTCCAGACAGGAGGGTGGTGCTATCACCTTCCCATCTCCAAGGAGCTAATGGTATTATTATAAATTCCTGACATGCCATACAATCTCCTTGGGAACAATGGAATTTCAAATGAGATGTGATTCTTTGAGTCTGCTTATTTATTTATTTATTTATTTGGATAAAACACAAATTTTACATAAGTACTCTCTACTTATACAGTCACTGTTCATCATTTAATTATACAGCTAAAGCCATGGATTACAATAGAGAGTGCACAAAGATGTAATTATAGGATAAGTACCCAGTAATTTCTATTCTCTAAAGTGAAGACTGAATGTTAATTAGCTCTAAGCATATTATGGTAGGTACAATTATCAGGTAATCTTTGGGAATGTGTACTTTTTGGATCAGCATTTATTAAGGAAGTCCCATGCAGTTGCTGAGAAACACAATTTTTTTAAGCTGCAGAATTGGTGCCTGGATATAAAGAAGAAATAATTAGAGAAGTCAATTTCACTGTCATCTTATGGGTTTTACTCTGTTCCCGTTGTTCTTTGTAATTCTGTCCCTCTAAATGCTCAATTACTCACTATTCCCAGCTACCTGGGAATTTTGGAAAACCTGCACAAGCGATGTATCTCTACGTGCAAAATGCCCAGGGAAGCCAAGCCCATCAAATAGAACCTGTCTGCAGCAGCTTTTGCGTTTAAATATGAAGTCATAATGAAGTGTCCAGGTGGCAAAATTTTTTGCTCCAGCAGCTGCAGCACCGACTCAGGAATTCAAAAGCAGAAGCCCAACAGATTAACGATTCCCCATAATATTATCTCTGTAACATGCAATTTGTTCTCAATGATAATTAGATATTTAGAGAGAGCGACATAATTAGGAAGAAGCGGGTTAATGCTTTCTGTTGTTGTTGTTTGCTGAGATTCTCCCAACAGCGGAGGCCGCACTAAGGGAGTAATGGGATTCTGGGACTGGAATGTGCAGTCGCTGCCTGTGTTGAAGCACGGCTTAAACATTCTGCGTGGTGAAATAAAACTCCAGATTCAAACCTTTTTAGTTAATTGGTATGCCATTTCTCCTATTCTTGAAAATAGGCCAGGATCTGTTTATATGTGCTTCATAAGCATGGATTACCACAAGAAATACTGAGCCAGATATGAAGAGAAATAAGGTACGTGCCATTGCAAATTCCTCTTAAAGTTTGATGGCTACAACAGGCACACGAAGGTAAGGTGCAGATGGGGACTTCCTCTGGCTCGTCTGTCAGGCTGTCTTTTTCCTCTAGTGCTGGTCTGGCCACCACCAGAGCCTGCCTCCACATGCACAGTCTTTTCTTTGGAATTTCATGTACAGCATCAATAACTTGTTTCCTTTCGATGAGTAGTCAATACCAAACAACTTAAAAATGTTATTCCTCACGTTGCCTTGCAATGCCCCATCACAGGCTTTGAGCAGAGAGTTCTGAAAAACCCTGTGTGTACATCTCTGAGCTACTCCTGACAGGGATCCTCGTCAAAGCAGAAGGTTTAAGCCTAGCACACCAGTGTCCTCAAAAGTTACGGTTCTTCCTACACCACCACCCTAGCAGATCCCTTCTGATCTCTCCTCTGCAAGTGTGTGTGATGAACTGACTCCAAGCACTACCGGTGAGCTGTCATTTTTAAAATAACGTGATAGGAGCCAATGCTCCCTCTTTGTCTTTTGTGACCGGCTCCTTTCGCTCAGCTTTGGCTTTGCCATTCTCATCTATACTGTTGATTACAGTGAAAGCTTATTTACTTATTCCTTCCCTGTATGCTATCCCTGCATATGAGTATACTATACTTTATCCATTCTATCATTGATGATTGTTTGGATTATTTCCAATTTTACCTGTAATATGTTATGCATTCCTAAACACTCCTGTAGAAGTCTTTTGATCCGTACATATTCCTGTTTCTGTAGGGTAGATACCTAAAGAAAGAACTTCTCTACTAACTACGTAGGAGGTAACTTGCTCACTCATAAGCAGGAGGGCCCTGTTTTGGTAACACAAGAGAAGAGGGATTAAGGATGAGTCTGAGATGGTATGATGAGGCTTGCAGACACTCAGTGTGAGACCCCTGTGTAGCAGTGCAAAAATAATCTCCCCTGAGCATGGTTCTAAGACAGTTTGAAAGAGAGCCTGGGACTTAAACAGCATGTGTGTGGGGGGGTAGTGAGGCTCCTTCCACCCACACAAAACTCAGCCCCAGCTCTGGTGCCCAGACAATGGGAGTTTGGGGTTATCAGGAGGCTGCAGTCTTGAATAGCTGCTGGCTAGTGGTGAGGCACCTGTGTGAGCTTTAGGGTAGGGGTCATGGACAAGGATTAGGGTTAGGATTAGGGAGTTGAGGCAAAGCTGAAATCACAAGGTAACCTTTGTTTATTCATTTGGAATTCCCAGAAATAGCTACCTGCTCTTTGGGAGGTGGGGGGGGGGGGCAAAAGTCTTGTTATCTAGCTGGTTCTGAGGGTGTGCAACCCTTGAGACATCTGTCTACTTATAATACTAGGCACCATATGACATGTTTAATGGCATAGCTATCAGACCAAGCCACCCCCTAAGAGCCCTTCCATTCCATTCTCTACCCTGTTTCTCACAGTCCAACTCAGATCCATTTTTCCACCAAAACAGCTTCTCTGAAAGGAGTCAGAAAGGCTTCACAGAAGAGGTGACAGTAGTGTATGATCCTGGAGAATAGTAAGATCCAGGTGACAAAGTTCTAGAGGCTGAAGAGAGAGCATATGGAAAGGGTTGGAAGGGTGGGGTTACAGAGGACCTGCAGGAATGCAGGAGAAGTTGTCTGACCAGGAAACATAGGGTGGGTGGCAGAGCTTGAGAGTAGCTCTTAAGGAGTTCAGAGAAAATCATCCCAGCAGCCATGGGCAGGGTGGGCCCCATCACTGTCCTGCCTTCCAGTATCTACTACACGTTCAGCTCTCCTGGGCTTCTATGAGACATATACACATTGGTCAGCTCTCAGTATTAATTATAGCCTTCCCAAGGCTCAGCTTCTTCATCCCCAATTCCTTACTCCAGAGACAATCCCTGCTTGTGAATACTGAGTGTGGATACTGTGACATCTACCAATCACCATTGTGCTAGGGCCTTGGCATTGGTCTGTCTGGTCATACTGAGTGTGAGCAGAGGAGGCTGGGGAAATAAATAGGAGCTGTGCATGCTTTGTTAAGGATAATGCACTTTTTCAGGAATGAATCCTAAAAGTCTGTAGGTGACAGAATAGTCTGCACTTACCCAAGGAGAATATCTGGCACCAGAGTGGAAGATGGGTTAGTAAAGGCCAAAGAGTTAGGATAGCCAGGTCCTGAGCAAACTGCTATACACAATGCAATGCAGGAGACAGAAAGAGCTCCAGATTCTCATCAGACCGACCTGAGGGGATGCCTTCATAGCTTCAGGGCCAAGATGCACAAAGCATTCAAGCTCCAGTTTCCACATTTATAAAGTGGACACAATAGCAAAGAGATCTAAGTACCCAGCCCACAGCAGGGTTGTACCCATGTCAGTTCTCTTGCTTTGTGAACCACAGAAATAGTCTTTGAGAAATCAGAAGTGGGATCAGCACAAGGGTTTGATGGAACACAAAGGTGCAGGAGAAATCAAAGACAGGCCAGGGAGATGGCTCAGAAGCTGAAGGAGGAGTCGGAGATGACTCACTATGTTGGCTGTGTAAATCAGAAAGAATACAGGAAATAATGACTATGTCAGTGCACTCATATGAGGCCGTCTCACACGGGAGTCATGAGCAGGGTACTTTGATTACCAATCACTGCATGGGGCCTCCAGGATGAGGAATGAGCACCATGAAGCTTGGGCTCCACTAAATCATGGACTTGGGAACAGGACTGCATTTTCTCAGAGGGAAGGAAGGGCTAGAGGTGGCCTTGGTAGCACAAGACTCCCACTGATTGTTGGGACGTGAGCAGGGCCAACAGCTTGGGTGAAGTGGAGGAGGGCTCTTGGACTGCAGCTAACCAGGTATTGTCCAGAACACAAAACTAAGAAAGGCCTTAAGTAAGAGTGACATTCTGTGGAATGAGGCAAGGCGTTGAGGGCCCAGGGTAGCTCCATAGACATAAGTGGGGAGACCCTACTCCTGTGAGTCTAAAACCCAAGGGAATTAGAAGGTTCAGAGACTAATTATGCAAGCTGGAAAGGGCCCAGAGTTGGCCAATGTGTGTTACAACTCCTGTTGCATTCTCCCTGGCCCTTCACGTTTCTCTTCTTAAAAAATATATATATTTATTAGAGACAGAGAGAAAGAGGCAGTCAGGAAGAGAGTGAGTACGGGTGCACCAGGGCTTCCTGCCACTGCAAACAAACTCCACTTTGTGTATGTGACTTTACGCGGGTACTGGGATACTGAACACAGGTTGTTGGGCTTTCAGGCTCGGCAAACAAGCAAATGTCTTTAACCGCTGAGCCAGCTCTCCAGCTCATGCCCCTCTTCTTCTTGTTGGCTCCAGGTCTCCTTTGGCAGAACCAGGATTCTCTTGACATTTTTGAGTCTATCCTTTCCATGGCTCAGGTTTTCTGTCATTTCGATGCAAAATGTCCCCTGCATGTGTTTCAACACTTGGTCTCCAGCTGGTGGTGCTGTTCGGGAAAGTCATGGAGCGTCTGGGAGCCTTGCAGGAGGAAGTGGGTTACTGTGGGGGGGGGGGGCTGGGGTATGACAGCCCAACCCCACATCCTGTTCATCTTCCGCTTTCTGCCTGGTGATGTGAGGACGTGGCGGTGCCTGTTCCTGCCATGCCTTCCCCACTGTGATGGCCTTTACCTCCTGGACCTGGCAGCCAAAAATCAACTTTTTCTTTCTTTCCCTAAATTGGCCTGGTCAAGTATACTGGTTTACACCCTGCATGCAGTACCCTTACAGAAACCAGCGTTCAGTGCAAGCTATGGATCTATCATCTCCTGGATGACAGCACCTGCCCGTCCAGGTAAGCCCTCTGCTGGAAGGCTTGAGCAAGGTGACTTTCTCCTAGGTCACGATTTTGGTTCCTGGGCTAGGGTATGGGATGCTCCTGTCTGAGGCTGTCTTTGCCTTGCTTCCAGATGCTTTTGGCATTACTTTTGCTGTGTTTGCTTTTGCCATTGGGGGAGTTTTGATTTTTTTAGTTTCTGAAAAATTTCTGGGCTCTGAGGCTCCATTTTTACCATCCATCCTAACTCCCAGGCCTCTGGTGCCATTTTTTGCAAGTTTTCCCATCCATCACCCACAGCTTTTTCTCGGCTCCTTGGTTTCCTGGTGTCCATGAGTGAGCACAACTCAATTTCAGGGTGTAAATGTTTTTGAGGCCATTTGAACCTTAATTTGTCCAAAATCTCTCTCTAATCTTCCTTTCAAGAAAAATAGTGATTATGGGTTATTTATAATTTATCTATCATCTCTTTCTATCTTGAACATCTATTTACTGTAGCCAGGTGACCATTATTTTATTGCAGTTAGTTACCTTAGTGAAGGTATTCTGCAGTCCCTTTTAATACATTCCTTTCAAAATTCCTAACTTCCTCCTTCATAATTGCTTCTACCCTGTTATTCAGTTTACACGGCTGCCTTTCCTTTACACATGGGCTCAAGCCATGAACAGACTCAGCAGCTGGGCTGCCTTGACTCAAACCCTGACTTGCCCACTCCTCAGGTGTACAGTTACAAAGGTGCTTCACCATCCATAAGTTTGAAGTAACGGGGCTGGAGCAATGGCTCAGTGGGAAAAAGCACTTTTCATGCGGGCACGAGGATCCGAGGGAGTGGGAGACTACCTGTGTTTGATTACCCCTGAACCCAGATAAATAGCTGAGAATGGCCACATATATCTATATCCTGTGGGGAAAAGAGACCAGAGAATCATTGGGAATCACAAAAAAAAAGCAGCTCTGGAATCAGTGAGAGACTCCATCCGAAGGAAACACATGGATGAGTAATCAAGAGGGACACCCAGTATTTTGCCCTAACCTCTGCTTGTGCACACCTGAACATGCACAACTGTATATGCACATGTATATTCTACATACACAACACATCACACATACTTCACAAACACCAAAAATATTTAAAAAATGAGTATATTTATCTATTAGGACTTTAATGTTTAAATGAGTATGTGAGTATTCATACATATACTTTTCTTAAGTGCTTGCCATAGACTAAGTAATATATATATATATGTATGTATATATATATGTATGTAATATATATATATATATATACATATATATATATATAGGCTAAAAATAATTTTCTTTGTATTTTTATGTTTAAATGTGTGATTTTTCATCATTTCCCATTCCTACCATGGGAAATTCTCAATTCTCCAATGAGTACTATTTGAGGGCCTGCTTAGGAGATAAGTTTTTCTACAAGTCTAGGGCATCTTATTGCTAGTCTAAGACGCTACTTTATAAGCCTCATGTCCACAGTTACCAGGTGCTAGTATTAAAAAGGTATTAATTATACTAATGAAACATGGATCATTCAGAAAAGTATTGAATCTCTGGGTCTTGACACAATGTCATGGAGAATTTCCTAACTCAAGTGATAAATAAAGCACATCTCCAAGTCCCATTGGCACACATACTTCTCAGGCAGAGAAAATGACTAAGAAAAGTTCTTACAGCCACAGAAAACAAATAAATATGTCCCTGCTCTAGATTAGCCCAACCAGACTATAGACACACGGATCTTCCTAATTATGTGAAGTTTACAATCTTTTCAAGTGTTCAAATTACTTTGCTGATAGGACTTTGTGTATGTGAGAAGAGATGAGAAGGAGACAAAGAATGGTGGTAGTGGTTAGTAGTAGTGGTGGTGGTGGTGGTAGGTGACACATTGAGGTTTCCTATTTGTATCTATTTATTTTCATTGGCATACATTCATTGCACATAGTGATGTTTATCATAAGGACATTTTCATACAGGTATATAATGGACTCTGACCATATCACTCCATAACCTCTTACCCTTATTTTCTCTCCTCCACCCCTCCTGTTAGTCCCCTTTATTCCTCTATACTGATTTGCTTCTATACACAAACTATATTTCCTAGGAAAAGAGTTCCACCTAACATACTCTTCTGCCTAAGCTATGACAACAAAACATCATAGTCTTTTCTATAAACTGCAAAGTGTATGGTTTCAGGTAGATCAGAGGTTCAATATATTTGGTATGTGGCCAGTGTGGTAAGGCTTGCCAGCAAAATCTGACATAGGTCTAGCCAGAATGATATCTTGAAGATCAAGTGTCTTCCATTTCTATACATCAGAATTCCATGTGACTGGTCTTCAAACTAGATCTGCAGAGGATGCTAGGAGATGGGCAAAGGCAGGTCACCTGGCTCGGAAGCACCTCATCACAGCTGCTATACTTTGAGGTTTGAGGGACATTGAGGAAGGCTCTTGTGGCAGAATTTGACTCCTGCCTCTCTTCCACTCAAGACAATACATGTGCATATGTCTAGTGCCTAGCACAGTGCATAGGAACAGGTTTGCTTTCAGCGACTATATTTCAACACATGAATAAAACATATATGAAATCTATCAGCCAAGGGAAAAATATTGCCAAGTCCCTAGAGAGAAGTTAAACTAGCATAGCGTTGATGTAGAAACACAGTTGGCTGCAATATTTCAACTTAATGATGTAAATTTGGTTACCATTTATATCTACCATTTAAATCTTGCCAAACAATGCTTTAGTTCCCAAAGCTCAAAGAAAAGAATCCCATCCAGGCATTTTCAAGGAAGATGTATGAACACAAATAACTCTGCAATTCTTTTTGGTTTATTTTAAAATTACCATAATAGTTTGATTATGGAATTTTCATACATAATCTGTTTTTGTTGATCTTTCCTCCCTTATCCTCCATCTTCCTGCCCCACTCTTTGGACCCTTCATGCCATACAAATTCATGGTCCACTTACTAGCCTCATGATCCATACCTACATATATAAAAATTAAAAGCTAGGATGCACATATGAGATAGAGCAGGTAGTAAATGTCTTTCTGAGTCTGGGTTATCTCAATATAATAACTTCCAGACCAAGACATTTTCCTATAAATTTTCTAATTTCATTTTTCTTGATGGTTGAATAAAATTCCACAGTTTACATGTACCAAATTTTCATTATCCATTCATCTGTTGATGGACATCTACGCTGGTTCCACTTCCTTGCTGTTGTAAATAGAGCAGATATAAACACGAATATACAATTATTTCAGTGATTGGACAGACAGTCCTTTCGGTATGGGCTTAGGAGTGGTATAGTTGGGTCTATTCCATTCCTAAAGTTTTGAGAAGCCTCCGTTTTGACTTTCATAGCAGCTGCACCACTTTATACTCTCAGCAGTAATGAAGAAGGGTTCCTCTCCCACCTCCGTTCTTTAATTTGTCATCATTTGTTGTCTTGACGATAGCCCTTCTGATTAGGGTGAGATGGACACTTAAGTAGTTCTAATTTGTATCTCCCTGATGGCTAGGGATGCTGAGCACTTTAAAAAATACTTATGGGCCATTTGTGTTTCTTCTATTGAGAAATGTCTGTTCAGTTCATTAGCCTATTTGATTGGCAATGTTGACTTTTGGGATTTCATTTTTCAATTTTTATATATTCTAGATATTAACTTCTGTCTAAAGTATAGCTGGCATGCTTTGCCAACTTGTCACTATGAATCTTTTCTGGATCTATGGCTATATATGCTTATGTATACAAACAGATATACATGCACACTTATTCCCATGTATACATAAGTACATATCAGGACTATTTGGATTAAGCCTACTCACACTCCCAAATTCTGAAGAGCTCAGGTAAAGTTTCAGTATCTCTCATATATATTCTTGGTCTAAGAAAACTCATAGTCTTCCCACTGGGTTTTCTAGAAGCATCTCCTAGGATCTGGACAGACTCTGCGATTATATAGGCAGGTTCATCACCATCTCCAGTCATGTGGTTTGGCTAAAGGCAGGGTTTTTTTTTTTTTTTTTTTTTTTTTGCAGGCTATATTCTGAAATGGACGCTATCATCCTTCACATTTACAGCAGATAAAATGATTGCCATTGTATCTAAAGTACTGTACAGTACAACCAGCATTCTAGCTTCAATCAGATGGATCCGTCTCAATTTTGTTCATAGGCTTCTAGGAAAGCCGGAAACATATTCTATGGTAATGGCATCTCAAAGTAGAGTCTATTATGATATACCAGTTACTCATTTTAGTTTGCAAATGCTTATAAAGCACAAAAGTTGCATTCTCTTGGCTTGGATCCATAAGGCAGAAAATTCACTGTACTCTTCTAATTGTCTACTATTCCTTTTAAAAGGAAAATCATTCTAGATAAATTGTTTTGCTGAAATGTTAGAAATGTTTTAAACAGAAAAAAAGTTTCCTTTCCTGGAACTGTCAGAATAGTTTTCTAATTAAAACATGGTAGACTAAGAGAATATTCAGAGAGCAAAAGGTTAGAATTCAGTTTACTAACTACTTACAAGAACAAATTATAATACATGCTTTGAATTTTTTCTTATATGCATTATCTTCACAATTTATTAACTATGTTTGTCATTGTCAAATATCTTTAATTACATAGTAATTATTGATTCATCAAATCTTAATTGAGCACACCCTGAATTCTATGTCTAAGTGAGTAAATTTGCATAGTGATCCTTACTCTCCCCCAATCTGGACATTTCACTCTACAGCCTCAAAACTGTGAAACACAATTCCAAGCCAAGCCTTAAGCAGGAGAGATGCAGAGAGCTGAGTAACAGGGACAACTCTGGTTACTATGTTCACATGTACTCCTCGGTATAGGGCATCTTCGTGTTATCGCCAAATAAATACAGATGAAATGGAGTGCCTAAAAAATTTGTGACGTATGCGATAAGGGCACATAATGTTTGTCAGGTACTGAATTAAATACCCTACAGACATTTTCTCCTCTGAGCTTTTCATATTCATAAGAGATACGAGATATCACATCCATTCTTCTGGCTGAAAATAAGAGCTGAGAAAGGCTGTGTCTCCACAGGTTAACACACAGGAAGAAATCCATATTCGTGTGACTTCCAGCCTGAAGTTCCCACCTTCCTTCACTTAGACATACTGCCTTTACTGTTCAGCCAAGTTTATGGGCTCTAGGCTGGGTATAGAGGAAAATGTATACTTTCTGCTCCAGTTTCACCCGGTCCCAAAGCTTAAATCAAATTCCAAATTCTTCATCCAAGATTCCCCATGTCAACCTTTTTATTTTGCCTTACATTGTTCCTGTCACTGAATCTTGCCCTACTTAAGCCCCTGTCTTTAGTGGCTAGCTTTGTCCAGTTTGTAGAATGAAGGATTCAGCATTCTTGTCAAGGATCTCAGGTTTCATAATGTCCAGACCCTCCCACCCAATCCACAACATCTCTAGGATGCCAATAGCCAGCTGTGGTCACTGCAAATCCTTGGCCTCACCTCAGTCAGTCTTTTCCTTTAAGTCTAGGCCTGGCTAACTTCTGGCCATACTTCAAGGTTTCTGCTGGAATGTTGTCATTGCTCTGGGAGACTTCTCTGACTTTTGAATCTAAAAAGGGAGCCTTCTATAGTCTCTCACTCTACTCTGTAATTCACTGGGGTGCAGTTATTATAATTTGTAATTAGTAGTGTACTGTGTGGTTATTGAGATTTCTCTCACACACCATACCCAAAGCTCCATCGGGGCAGAGACCATGATTTCTTCACTGCTCAGAAACACACAGTACTCAATATGGACACATGAAGCAAGCAGTCTATGAAAAGCTTCCAGCAGCAATATAGGTGTTCTATACATGTTAGTAATATTCATATTCTATGAACTTGATGGTTAACCTTGTCAACTTGATGGGATTTAGAATCACCATGGGAAACCAACCTCTGAGCTTGTTTGTAGGGACTTTCTAGGTTAGTTAATTGAGGCGGGATGAGCCATTGTAACTGTGGGTGGCACTGTATGGGCTGGGGTCCTGGACTGTATAAATGGAGAAAAAAATCTTAGCCCTAGCGTTTGTCTTTCTCTGCTTCTGCTCAGATTCCTTTCTCCATTTGAACAACCATCTCCATTCCTGTCTCCATCCCTTTCCTGCCATGATGGATTGTATTCCTTGAGCAATAAGCTAAAATAAATTATTCCCTCCTGAAACCGCTTCTTGTCAGGCATTCCTCATGGCACCAAGGAAAGTAACTAACACAAAACATTGCTGCCATGATAATCCTGAATATGTGTTTTCAGGCCTTTTTACAGGTTTGGAAGAAGAAGCTGGAGGCTTTTGGAACTGTGTGCTAGAAAAGCCTCAGAACTGTGGAACCACAGCTTCATGGGTCGCTCTGCTAGGAGTATGGAACTGAACGCCTAGAGAAACGTGCAGAATGCAGGCATGACTATGAGCTTTTAAAGGGGAACAAGGCTCTGTCTACTGGGCTGGGGGCATTCATGTCATATTCAGACACAGAATCTGGCTGCACTCGCTTGTGTTCCAAGAACTGGAGTGAACTGAATTCAAAAGTAATGGACTAATTTATTTGTTAAAGAATATTTCAAGACAGCAAAGCATTTCAACTGTGGCATGGTTCCTGCCCACTGCTCTTATTCAAAACTATAGTAAGAGAGTGAGAAAGATATGAAAAATGTGAAATTTGGTGAAGAAAAGTAGGAGATGGAGTTTAAAATTCTGTAACAGGTACAACTAACAAAGTGTCTGTACTCATTAGAGATTAGAATCTTTAAAGAGAAAGCTCTTTTTTTTTCCATTGCAAAAACAGGGAAAGTGTCCTGAGGGCAAGACCCTACCCAGTGAAGGCTCTAATGAGTGACTATTAAAATTCACTTAAAAGTTCTTAGCCTAGGGCTAGAGAGATGACTCAGTGGTTAAGGTGCTTGCTTGTAAAGGCTAACAACCCTAGTTCAATCCCTAGAACCCAGATAAAGTTAGATGCACAGAGTGGCACATGCTGGAGGCCCTGGCATGCCTATTCTCTCTTTCTTTCTCCATCCCTCTCCCTGTCTTCTCTCTCTCTACAAATACATAAATAAAAACATTTCTATAGAAGTGTTAGCCTAAACTGAGACTGCTGCTGAGAAAGCTCCTTGTCTTCTCCCACCACGATGGACTGTGTCCCCCCCAAACCATAAGCCCAGATAAACATTCCTCCCTTAAGAAAGGTATTACTACAATGAATGAGTGATCTCTACTTTGATTCTGGGATCTTGGCCCTTATTTCATGTTCCATTTGGTCTGTGGGACTTAAATCTTGGCTTTGGGGAATTTCTTCTATCCTCTTTCTTGATTTTTTAGAAAACCTGATGCTGAACATATTCCTCCAGTTCTCTCTCAGAATAACCTAGACTCACAGTGCTACCTGATAGGGCCAGTCCCTTCGCTTTCCATACTCTATTATGACAGCAAGTATCAATGGTCTTACTAGCAAATTCACACAGATTATGAAATATTTAGTGACACTACATAACGGTGCCAGTACTGTCTTGTTTAGGTTAACTCCTCTGGAAAGCATTTCTCAAACTAATTTATGTTAAGAACTTTGCTATTAGCAAAGATGGCTTTCCTGAGTACATGGCAAGAGATGGACAGAACTGAGAAACACAAGGAATAAATGATTTATTACTTCATTTACTTCAGCTTTGTCATTAAGTCACATCAATTCCTTCCTTGCACAAACAAACTTTACAATTTGTTAGACATGCTCCTTTTCGACAACTAACAGAAACTTACTTGCTTAGAGTACTGTCAACTTTTTCTAGTCTTATTCTTTTATAGCTGACTTTAGGTGTAAAAGCAAAATTCTTAAAACTGCATTTTAAGCTCAGATCCCTGCTCAAACCTGTTTCCATCAGATTAAATTTAAACTCATCTTGGCACCAACGACATAGCGATGCCCAGAGGTGGGCTCGCCACTCCTCTTTTGCCCCTGCTATACCCAGGTCTTCCGTACAAACTGTGTCACTCAGCTTGGGGTGGATTCATTATAATAGTTACCTTTCCTAAGGCAGGAATGGTTTGTTTTGATTTACAGTTTGAGGGAGAATATACCGCGGTGGAAAAGGCATGGACCTTCTTTCCATCTTATATATCCCTCAACAAACTCCCGGTTCTAAAGACCTCTGATTCCTAAGTTTCCTCACTCACAGAATATTCTACTTTGGAATATTCCTCATTTTCTATGTGACTTGCCCAAGTCCTGCCCACCATTTGGGAAATCTCAGGCTCTGACTACATGGGACTTTTAATAAGTATTCTTTTTCTCTCACCACCATTTTTATTTTTTTGTGGAAATGAAAATTTTACTTATATTTTTTTATCATCAACCTGAGAAGAATCTACTTTCCTTCACAGAAATATTATCTAATATTCCTTTTTGTTCCTGAAGTTTATAATTATTTGTATAATTACTTCCTCCAGTAGTGGCTGATACTTCACTGCCAAAATGGGCTTTCAAGGGACATCTATAAAGATGAACACCTTCCTCATTTCCCAAGTTGGTACTAGATGACAGCCTGAGAAAGGCAGGGACTCATGACTGCCAGTGATGCTGTTCTCTCCCATGAGTCCTGACAGCAAGGGAATGAACACTGCAGTGGAGAGGCAGGGCAGTCTGCCTGTGGGTGTCCACAGGTGGGGAGGGGCATGAAGTTGGAAGAACGCAGCCCAGGAATGCCAGGGCGTTATCACCCAGACTCCACTTTCTGAGGAAGTCACTGGGTAGAGTTGAAATGTCAGGGAGGGTGTTAATGATGAGAGAAAACACATCAAGGGATCCTCTGTAACCACGTGGGGAGTTGGGAGAGGTAGCAGTGTTTCCACAGTGCATGCAGTGACACACAGACTGCCAGGGGATCTGAGGTTGGGAATAATGACAGAGATGGTGGGCCCGTTTCTGGGCACCATTATGCTGTATATCTTCATAACTTTGTCATCAGACAACCTACCAGCTATATACATAGGATTAACACCCTTAATTGATCAATAGAATTACATAAAAGTTCTTAGGAATTCTCAGCAGTGTTTCTTGCCTTATATATTCATACACACACACACACACACACACACACACACACACACACATTGAATATGTTGTTTTATATAAAACATTAAAGAAATATATATTCCTTGGATACTTTCAAAAAATTAGAATGCTCACCCAATGGACAATCACTTGAGTAGAACACAGTCCAAAGCAACAAATGTCTTCTCTTTCTGGCCACAGGGACCTTACTCCTCCCCTTCCCCAGCCAGAAGTTACTCTAGGGCCAGAGTCTAAGAAATGATATATTCCTATATATTAAAAGATCAATGAAGCTTGAACCAAATTAATTGTTAACCATGGATGTTTAGGTCCGAGCAAGTTCAGGGGATGTGGATGCGTTGAGTAGGATGGGGAAGACAGGAGGGCTTTAGCTCTGAAAATCACTAAGTGCATGGCTCCTCACCATGAAGGAGAGCTCGGATCCTTTTCAGTCCTACTCAGAATCATCTTGTGGATGAATTCAGTGAAATGTGAAGTACACCCAGGAGACTATTGTATTCCCTGTCTGCTACTTGGGGTCTAGGTCCTGGATTTGGACATCCTCGCTTGGATTATTGCTTTCTGTTCAGTGTGGCCTCATGAGTGACTTACAAAAACAGCACTTTTGCTGACGGTGCGGTCAGATGTTGCCTGAAGGTCATAGGCAAGCAAACAAGTAGACGATAAAAGAGTATCTTTCTGTAGCTCACCGTACCCGGCATGCAGGGCTCAACTGACTATGCTCCACTGCTGCCCCGCTATTGCCTCCCATTTCAGGGTAGTTATCTTACTAGGAAGAAAACAATGAAGGGACACTGTGAAATATGATCAGAAGGCTCTTCTTAAATGGCCAATAAAAAGTGTTCATGGCTAGAATTTAAGGAAGAGTAGCTATGTTGTAATCTTTGAAAATTCTCAGAAAATCTAGGCTTCCAGGAATTCTGGCCTGATCTACATAAACAAATCAAGAAAATGTTTTACTCTTGGATTCATCATTATTATTCTGACAAATGCTAGGAACATTGGCAAACCAAAGCAGCTGCCTGACTTATTGCTGCTCTTTCTCTGGGACTCCCGCAGTCATGATATAACAACGTCTCCAGGAAACTGCAAAGATTCACTTTATTTCAATTAGTTCTCTCCACACAGTCCATTGCTTCTTCATCCAGCTCAGAAAACATGACTTTTAGCATTGCTTAAGCTGCTTGACTTGTGAGATAAGCACTGAACTCTACCCAGTCATTCCCCTGCAAGATTGGTCCTTTGTGTCTTATCAGTTTACCTGCTGGTATTTATTTAACACCATTTATGATGAGCTCTCACTTGTTTTGTTCCTTTGAATTTCAACTTGGTATTAATTTATGTTTATCTTTAGATTAACACAATTCTACCTTTGTGACCTAGAGTGGAATATTTCATTGAATAAGCTTGTCTAAATACAAACCTCAAATTGAACAGTGCCCACTTTCCAATATGGCTTTTAAGATGGCACAGTCCCTGTTAGGCTTTTGAACTTTTAACAAGTGAAAGCACTGACATCTCTCTGTCAACATTTTCCTGAACCACAAATTGCTCATGCATTAGAAATTCTCTAGAAATGACATAAAAAGGCTGTGAAGCAAATGTATTCTTGCACTGTGGGTTTGCAAGTCAGGGTAATTTCAGAATATACCACATAAGATGAAAAGATGGCAGATGTAAGAATTGGATTTAACCATAGATGATAACCCAATTTTCTCCATAGCTTTGTAACTCAATAAGTCTTTAATGGCTTCTTAGATAAACAGATGGGTGTCATCAAAAGGCACAGGATGATAAATCTGATTGGTGCCTGAAGAATTTGCACTGCTTTTCTTTTTCCCTCTGAAACAAGTAGTAAGAGAGAAATGAGGAGCCCACACTGAAGCCCTGGCATGGAAGTTTAAATTATTCGATTAGAAACAGCTGTATTTTCCCAGTGGCGCAATATTGAAAAAAAAAAAGGCAAAATCCAGGAAATATCTCTTTTTAATTAGAGCTTTCTTTTGAAGATTTACACTGTTTAGTTGACTGTGTTTATTCTTATACAGTTGACTTAGTTTATTTTCATACAGATTCCAGATATTCAATTAAAGCCCTTTGGAAGATTATGACTTTCAATTATCCCTGATGGCCTAGAGTTTTATAAACTCTCTGGTCCACGGTCCTATTTGTGCTGGTCGTCATTCCTTGAACAGCTCCTTTACCGGGTGCTGTTCATTTAGCTTGCTCGTTCATTAGGCTCATTCCGTGGAATTAGATTTCAAATGGTTCATTGTCAGAAATCAGAGCAAGCCTCTCCGGGGGAGCTGCTGAATGCCTCACACTGATAACCTCAGCCATCAGTGCGCTC
Organism: Dipus sagitta; assembly: GCA_036346955.1. Classification (NCBI taxonomy): domain Eukaryota; kingdom Metazoa; phylum Chordata; class Mammalia; order Rodentia; family Dipodidae; genus Dipus; species Dipus sagitta. The sequence continues at coordinate 19,190,671 of CM070770.1, forward strand.
TGCCCCACTCCAGGAGAAAGGCAAGCGCTTAAGAAGAGCTCTGAAAGGAAGCATGGCTTTTCTACTCATTGTTACTTGCGGATTGTGAGATGACAGGGAAAGTTCTATGGGTTCTCAGCGTTAATTTAAGAAATTTCTTACCTTAGGCAGAATAGAGGATTATGTTGTTTTTAAACAATAGCAAGATATCTCATTTTCTCTTCCTGTGGTAGAGGAAGTTTCAGAAGGGATGGTAATGTGAATGGTCCTTGCCTTCAGAATAAAATACTGCTTTCATATAGTTCTAAGAGATTCAAAAGTTCACTAAATATAGTTTCATAAAAAATTTTTTTCCAGGACAGAACTAAAATATTCTTGGGTATCTAGTTAAAGAAGTATTTTTTCTTCTCCCCAAAGCTCAAGCAAATGCTTTAAAACGTGTCTATTATCTGATGTCAGTACCTCTGTAAAAGCTAATCTTTGGTAACTTGAACCAGCTACTAATAGGATAGTCTTATATAGCACTGCTAAGGGTTTGACACCGTTCCTAGCGCTACATGTAGGCACTCACTCTCCATGACAGCACTAAAGGCAAGCCCTGTTATTACCCTCAGTTTAGAGACGAGGAAACAAAGACACAGACAGATTAAGTAACTTGCCCATCATCACACCGCTATCAATGGTAGAGCTAGAGATTTAACTTCAGACAGCCTGGCTCCAGCGTCTATACTCTTAAGCATTTTAATATTTCACTGTCTTTCATAAAAGCTTCACTCATGTATAAAGCTATCCATGATGGTATCAGTAATCAAATCAGACAGATTGGTTATGTCACAGTGGAGATGCGGGTGATCTCTGCTTTGGAATCTGGCTATTCAGTTATTCAGGGAAGGGAGCTGGGAACAGTCAACCAGGAAATCTGGTCCCAGGTGACATCAAATGTTTTGGGGATATAAGTGTGACAAATAATGTATAGATTATCTATGACCAAAAGCACTTGATATGCATCGGTATACCTTGTTGCCAGGTCCTTCCTGTGCTGAGCTAAAGGGTGGCCTGGCCTTAGTGTCAGATAACTGCTCTCCTGTTCTTCTGCAAGACCAGTGCCAAGCTTCTGCTTTGCTGAATTCAGGGCCTGCCATTAGTCAACTGTGATAAGCCCTTGATTGCCCAATCTGACTGACTCCCTGTCTCTCACAGGCATTCTCATTAGGAGGGGATGTGGTCATAATTTACTAGAGTGTCTTCCATGACATTCAAAATGGCCCAGTTACCCAAACAAATGGGTAAAAAGAAATTCTTGAAAAACAATTTAGCAATATGTATTGAAAAACTAAAATGGCTTGTATGTAGTAGTTTAAGAAAAAAATATATGCAGCCCAAGGAAATAATCAGAGATGTAGACAAAATTTTATGTGGGGATCTTTATCATACCAATTATTTATAACATAAAAGAGGCCTGGGAAAAAACATAAATATCTAAGAGGAGAATAATTAAGAAGTTTATGATACATCCATAAAATGCAGTATTATTCAGACATTAAAATTATGTTTCTGAAGAATTTTTAATGACAGAGAAATATTCATTATATGACATCCAGTGAAAATGAAGAATGTAGGACTTCACTAGAATATGATGCTACTTATGTAAAAAAGGAATCTAAATAGGTCTAAAATCATGAAATGAAATGGGATTTTCCTGGCTATCTCCAGGACGTAAGACTTTTGTTCCTCCTTTCCAAAAATTTTAAATGGACATACATTAATTTTATAATTAGAAAGCCAGCCAAGAAAACATAAATGCTCAGGAGCCTCATGGAGAAGAGCTGGTGGGTGACGGTGGTGAAAAGTGGGTGGAAGCAGAAGAGAAATGTGGCCTCCCTTCCCAGAAGAAATCCTCCACTTCCCAGGTACCCTACCTTCTCTCCAGCAGCAACTCTCCCCACACCTGCAAGTACTTGTACACACACACACACACACACACACACACACACACAAGTTCTGACTGTCATTGTCACCTAGCCCTTTCTCACAGAGGCAGGGAATTCCTAGTAACTACAGAAGGGAATAGAATCAAATCTTCTCATTGGAAATTTTTTTTTTAACTTTTTTTAAAGAGAGTGTGAGGGAGACAGAGGGAGAGAGAGAAAGAGAACTGGTACACCAGGGCCTCAGCCACTACAGTCAAACTCCAAACGCTGTGTCACCTAGTGGGCATGTGCAACCTTGTGTTTGTCTCACCTTTGTGCGTCTGGCTTACGTGGGATCTGGAGAGTCAAACATGGGTCCTTAGGCTTTGCAGGCAAGTGCCTTAATAGCCATTCCATCTCTCCAGCCCTCATTGACAATTCTTATGCAAATTACCCCAGCTGATAGTCATTCGATGATGGGACCTAAAACCCTGTAGGGAAAAGCTAGACTGGCTACTGGTTTCATCCATATCTTTACCTCTTTGCCAATCATTCCAGGTTGTGGCACTCGTTGCTTTTCCTTCTTTTCTTTTCACTGAACTCCCAGTTGCTATGTATCTTCTGCTTCCTCTTGGTGAAGTGGAATGATAAAAGCTATATACAAATGTGAGCTCAGTCCATGTTCATTTTCTTTCTTTCAGTCTTTGGAAGTCAAATCCTTGTTTTGGAAAGAAAGCAGACTGGGTTGGGGAGGACTGGGCATGTGGGCAGATGGGGAGTGGGCAGAGGGAACATCAGAAGCAAAGTCGGCAAAGTCCGAGCATACAAGCCATGACTGCTCAGTGTCTGTGCAGAGAAGGCCATGCAGGTAGTGCAGAAGGGAGGCTGGAGACCAGATAACAGAGGCTCCTGGGTGATCTCAAACACCAAAGCCACCAACCAAAAGAATAACTATTTACTACCACATATGTTCAAGAGAATATACGACAGGCGTTCAAAGTAATCCAAGAGAAAAACTCAAATTTCTTTGGAGCCTAATCAATATGGCATGAAGCCATACCATATTGGTAGTTAGGAGACCTCAATCCATGTGGTAGTTCTGCCAGTAATAAGCTGTTGACCTGTGGCAAATTGCATCCCTTCTTGCAGCCTTTTTTTTTTCTTTCTGTATGCATAAAATTAGAGGGTCAGAATACATGAATGAATCCCATTCCCTTTGTTAGGTGCTTAGGGTGAACGTTGGCAGGCCCTGTGTTGGACATAAGAGTGTGAGGTGATAAAGAAAGATGGCCCTTACCTCTGTGTCTCCCACAGTTTGTCTGGGAAAGGTTGAAAGAGTAGGGGCAGGAGCTAGAAAGAGTTGTTTATCCCAGAGTCCTCTCCATTTCAAAAATCCTAAGATTCTTATCACTCAAGTGTATGTAACCTTCCAAGGGAGCAGTCCTGCAGGGGGCGGGGACCACAATGTAAAAGCTCCAACGTGTTTGTATGAAATCAATCATGAAGTGGCTATGGTCCAACCACTAAAAGGAAATTAAGATCTGGAAGTTATTACTGTGAGAATCAGTATAGTCTCCATCTATGGAGATGTTAAAACTACGAGGTGGAAGCTGCACAAAACAGGGGGCTGAGTGAGATGGGCTCCCCTTCTCTGATCCTGTTATGCTAATGATGCTGTGACTGGAAGAGAGGACAGAGGACCTGGGCAGAAGGAAAAGCGCCCCAGGCTTCCAGGCTGCCACTGCTGCTTCCTTCCAGTGAGGGAGCTTTGACCTTGTCCCCACCATTCTCTACTGATTGACAGTGGTATAAACCAGAGCTCTCCCTGACTGTGTGACATGAGGGAGATGTTAATACTTCGGCAGTTAGTTGTTTCATATTTCCACATGTGTAGTCAGGATGACATTACAGCTAAGATGTGACAACATGGAATTTTATTGTTTTAAGGACCTGAAACAACTGAATAAAATTTTATGTGCCAGTTAATACTTTCAATGAAAAGTTCTGGTCATTCTTACATTGCCAGTTGAACACTCATAATTTTTCAAAGACAAATATATTTATTTTAAAAGGGAAAAAAGTAGCTTTATTAATGCTGTGGAAAACATAGTGGTTTTCAGAAAGATGGATACATTAATCCTTGTGGTTAGATTTCAGTTATTAAGGTAAAGATTTAGATTTATTTTCTCATTAGCATTCCATCGATTGGACCAATTAGTCTGTGCAAGGCTGAAATTCATTCCCAGGATTTCCTGAACTGACATCTGTGCCTCCTTAAGCTGCTGGCGACACACACGGTGGAAACGTACCAATTACAGGATGTGCGTCGGCTGCGCACCAGCAGCACTGGAGCCTTGGGTTTGAATCTGAAGTGCTTTGGGACAAAGAGAAAATCATGTTTGATCTCTGAACCACTTTTTAAAAATCCTTTATAGTTTCCCTTTTGCTCTGTTTGTTTTTTTCTTTTAAATCACAAAACAGAGTAGATTAAATGTAGCTTTACATATTTGGGATATTTTCTTCTGTTTTAGTTTTCTATGCTGTGTTTAATGGTTCCTGTTGGGGAAAACATTAGAATAGAGATGACAGGCATAACCTTCAGAAAGAAACAAAGCAAGCCACATGGGCAGGGCATGCGCCCTGGTTCTTTCTGCTGTGTGGTCTACACTACTTCATGCTTATATGTGCATGTAATGTGGTGTGTGTGGTGTGTGCATGGGCATGTGCCCATGCTGTACCCCACGCACTGGCTCGAGGTGACAATAGCGGAGGGGTGTCTTGCTCCATCACTCTTCCACTGGTTCTTACTTGAGCAGGAGTCTCTTACTGATCACCAAACTTGCTGTATTTATGCAGAAATTCCCAGGTCTCTGGTCACCTATGGGACTGGGGTGATAGATATGTGTGTCCATACCCAGCTATTTATGTGGGTCCTGAGGATGGAACTCTCATAATCTCTCAGGCCTCCTTAGGCCCTCATGTTCTCACGGGAAGTGCTCTTAACTGCTGAGCCAGTTCTCCAGCTCAGGTGAGATATTTTGAACCTTAATTTTACGAACCTGTAGAATAGGGATATTAGTTGTCACTTTACAAGTTTATTAGAGTTAGATTGAATGAGAAAATGGAAGGCAGGCTCATAGTAAATACCTGTGGATGATTTGCTTTAGCTGGTATATTTATTTAAGGTTTTATTTTGTATGAGGGTCTTTGTTCATTTCAACATTTATACTATTTGAATATATTTTCTAAATTGAGGCAAAGTCATAAAACAAATAATATTTTCACTGGAAACATCATGCCTTATAACTGCTCATGTCCATATCATTAGTGGATGTTTTAATAGGAAAGAGTCTCTTAGACATTTATCATGGTCTTGACTAACTCTGCTTAACTATTCAAAATATTTCCAAAAATTGTAACAACAACTATAGTAATACATGGTAAGCACATTGTGTTATTATGATTCAGTAAATATATTTCACCCTGCTATAAGCTTTTATGAACCTTGTTCCTGATGCTGCATTAGTGCTACACTTTCTGAGTCATCTTTCAAATGCAATTAAAGATAGAAGGCAGAATTAGATTAAAATAGCTACAAAGGGCTGGAGAGATTGCTTAGTGGTTAAGGTGCTTGCTTTAAAAAGCCTAAGGACTCATGTTTGACTCCCCAGGTCCCACGTAAGCCAGACAACCAGTGACTCAAGCACATAAAGTCACATATGTGCACAAGGGGACAAACATATCTGGAGTTCAATTGCAGTGGTGGAGGCCCTGGCATTCCAATTCTCTCCCTTTCTGTCATGTTCTCTCTTTCTGACTCACATAAAACAAAAAGGCCAATCTGTTGGGCTTGCCTCAAAAAAAAAAAAAAGCTACAAATTATTCAAACTTCTATTTTGAGAATAAGTATTCTTCCGAACAAAATAAACATAAGCATGTAGCTCAAGAATCAAGAGTAAAAGCTTGAGAGGGTAGGACAACAGCAGCCATAATCTGTTCATGATCAGCGGCCTCAGGTACTCAATAGCAGGACAGCTCAACATGTGGGGTCACATAGACCTGGATCTAAAATTAGCTCTGCAACTTGCTTAATCTACAGTCATAAAATGAAAACTTGAGAGAAGTACAGCACCATTTGTGCAACTGCATTTCTTCAGCTTCAGAAAGGGATAATTTCCATCACCGAAGCACAGCCATAAACATTGTTTCTGTTCATGGGATACAGTGGGGACAGTAGAATACAGGCATAGGTACATGAATAATTCTCTGTAAACTAAGCTTGTGAGAGCTGGTTCAGGAACCATATAACCAAATAAATGTGGCTCCAATGAGAAAATAAACATAACCTATAACCTACAGATTAACCTTTGGAATATGACCTACTTGCAAAAGAGGCCTGAGAAAATACTTTTTATTAACTTTTTACTTTGAGATAATTTTTAGACACACACACACACACACAAAAAAAAAAAAAAAAAAAAAAACCCTCACAAAAGAGCACAGAGTTCGCATTCTTTCCTTTCGCCCCGGTTTCCCCTCATGACTATTTTGCATGATCAGACTGCAATGATGAAGTACAGAAGCAAACATTCACACAGTATTAGTGGCTCATCTAAGTCATTATTTGAATCTCACCAGGTTTATTGCTAATGCTTTGTTTTATTTTGCTTAAGATTTGATTTAGTTTAGGATGTACCTGCAGGAATACATCATTACTCTTGAATCTGTGTTAGTTTCTCAGTCTTGCATAACTTAGACACTTTTGCAGAGTTCTCACTTTTTTTTTTCTTTTTGTTAATTGCCATTTTGGATTTGTCTGATTTTTTTTCACTTGATTACAGTGGATTCTGCATTTTCAAGAATACAACAGAGGCAAGATTCTGCTCTTTTTAATGGAACATGGGAAATGATGAATGACTTCTATATGTTTTACCATTCATATTCACCTTGATTATTTGAATAAGATCATGTCTATTAAGTTTCGTACTACCTGTACACAAGTTTTGCCTCTGTAGTCAATCAGTGTTCATGAAAAAGTGGGACTATACAAATGTGTTGCTATCATATTTTGTCCCATTAGTTTTATATCCCATCAATGGTTCTTGCCCTTAACACTTACTACTGTGGTATTTTCTTCCATTATAGTGACTTTTTGCTTTCTGTCCTTCCTTTGGCATTCATTTAGGAGAATTCTACTGTCAGGAAGTATTCCCTTTCTCCCCCCACTTCTTAAATCACTGAACTGTGCATCTGTTAGTGTGGATGTATGGGTACTTTTTACTCTTTGGCTCACAATCCAGTGGTATGTATATTTATTTTAAATTGTCCCAGTTTTGGTCATTAGCTGCTCCTTCAGTTTGCCTCCTGTATCCTTCAAGGTTTTCTTACTGAGATCTTTCTTATTTTTGAGAACCATGGGATATTCCAAGTTTCACTTGTGCTTTTACTTAGTCCTGAGGTCAGTAATCTAGCTCCTGTGGAGAATAATTTTAAGAAGCCAAGATAAGTTGGTCAAGAATATTCATCATTACTAAAGTACTATCTCTTATAGGCTGTCTCAGAGCAGGAAACTAATGTATATTTGTATACGTGTACACGTCTGTGTTTCTCCAAATATCCACCCATATGTGAGTTCACAATGATCCTTTAATTCCATTGGCAGCACACAGAATTCATTCTAGTATTCTCACTATCCTCAGGTCTACCTCTTACCTCTGACATGAGAAACCCTGCCCTTGCCCACAATGGATTGATATTATTTAATCCTGGCACAAACAGAAAGTAGTGTCCGAAGTGCTAACCCATCTCCCCTATTTGCACGAGACACTGTATCAGTGAGAGTACATATTCACATAGAAAGTTTTGATTGCCTTGAGTCTCATAATATAGGCAAAATAATCATAGTGTCCTTTTCTTCTGAGCCCCAACAGTAGAGTTACTTATTCATTTGCAATAACTTAGTTTAAATGTGGTTGTATTCTCTTTTGGGTTCTCCTTGATTCTGACTTTATTTACTTACTTACTGGATATATGAGAAATCACAGTGTTCCTGAGAGTCAGTTTTATAGAGCAGCATGGTTAAGAAGTGTCTTCCTCCTCAGCCCCCTGTCCTCTTTGGCTATCCCATGTTTATACCCTACTTCCACTCTACTTCTTAGCCAGTCATGTGAGCTTCTGGTTTATTATTGAATACTGTTTGTAAAAATAAGAGGATTATCTTACATTCTGTATTGTATACTTTGATTTTTTGAAACAGAATCTTATCCTGTAGCTTGTCCTGGAACTTGCTATGTAATTGAGACTGACCCTGAACCCACAGCGATCTGCCTGCCTTAGCCTACTGACCACCGGGTTTCCAGGCTTGAGCCACCATGCCCAGCTGTATTTTCTCACATTAAGGACAGCATGCTTCAGATGCTTTTAGGCATCTTCCTTTTTTCACCTAATAATACTTTCTTTCTTTTTTTTTGTTTTTGTTTTTGTTTTTTTTTTCGAGGTAGGGTCTCACTCCAGCCTAGACTGACCTGGAATTCACTATGGAGTCTCAGGGTAGCCTCGAACTCACAGTGATCCTCCTACCTCTGCCTCCCGAGTGCTGGGATTAAAGGTGTGTGCCACCACGCCCAGCTACACCTAATACTTTCTATAAGTGCTTGCATATAGTTCAGCGAGCTTGTCCTCTGTCTTCCTCTCAACTACATTGTGCTCCTTCTATGGCTGTACCACATTTCACTTCACTATTTTTCTATTCATCATTATATGGTTGTTATCCTACTAGTCTAGAAAAATGCTGAAAGAAATAACTAGTACATATGTATTTTCATATTTACCGAGGTATATTCTAGGGTAAACTCCTAGATGTTGGACTGCTGGTCAAAAGAGTACATGCATACGTTTGTTAGGTATTACAACATTTTCTTTCAGCAGGACTGAACCGGTATGTATTCTCACCAGCACTGTGTTGTCATACTTTTTAATTTTCACGAGCATGATAGGTGAGGAATAGTACTGCCAAGCTGTTTTAATTTGTGTTTCTAAGAGATACTTTTAATGCAGATGGAAAAAGGAAATTGAGAAGACAGGAGCTCAGACGGATGTGCCAGAGCTGAAATGGAACACAGGAGCTCTCCAGCAAAACTCAACATCACCTGAGAAGCTCAGCGCAGGGTGGTTCGGAAGTGGCATAGAAAGTAAAACACAACGAGACAAAGACGAATGGGATCTATTGGAGGATAAAGGAAAATGGAGCAAAATCTGCAGTGTGCCAGTCTTGAGGTGAGCTTTAGAAAGGCTGCCTTGTTTTTACATGCAAGAGGAACAACGGATGGTGTTTCAAGTATAGAGACTGACAAAAAGTGTTTTCAAAATCCACCTTAAAAAGCACCTACAGTAAAGAATGTAGGAGCTGGGGGGCAGGAAATAGTCAGAAGCTACAGATGGATGGTCTGAGCAGAAGCTTCTTTGGGGTCCACACATAGGCTGCTAAAGAAAGGGTAGGGACTCTGAGACCACGTGAAGCCCTGGGGAGGAAGAGCCCATGAAACATTCAGAATGAGGAAAAAGAGGGTTAGAAATAGTCAATGAACTCATGAATGGATAAATCATCAAAGTGATATTCTGTACACATGAAGAGACCCAAAGAAATCTGTTAAGCATAGAAGAAAACCACTTATTGTAAACAACTAATAAGGCTTATGACAAATAGACAGATCAGCTGAAACAATAGCCCTAGTTGGTAATGAAAAATCACTTTAATCCCAACGAGGCTTTTAGTTCTATCTATTTTATAAATACAGCTGGGATCCATAGATTAAGGAGGTTTTTCACTTTTTAAACTGAGAAGCATGTAAAATTTACATGGAGCAAAATACATACATCAAGTATTTGACAAGGTATGGGAGAAAATATGAGTTCACTGGTAGCTTAAGACTTGGGCTCTGGAATGTTTTTAATGCCAACAGGAAAAGGTGAACAAGAGAAAAGGAGAAAATAAAACAAGCAATCTGTTGATCTTCTGTTGAGCTTTAGGCACCATTTACCAGCAAGAATACAATGATAAGGGGAAAATTATTGCCCTTAGCTTGCCTAAGTAGGATGGAAGTAGTGTAATGAAAATTTCATAATACTAAATTAAAAACTCAAAAGTTGTGGATTGAGGATAGCAAGAAATAGAGGAACGTTTCTTGGCAAAGGAAATCCTTAAATGAGACTTTTTCTTATGGGTCAGAAGGATGACAGTACAGGGGCAGGTGGAGTGGCTAGTCTGGGCAGAAGAACAAGTCTGTGCAAAGGGACAAAGGTGTGGACCATTCATAACAAGTGACATTTGAAAAAATATCATGGGAAGCAAGCATTGTGAGGCATTTAACATCTCCCTAAAAGCATCATATTTGCACATAACATTAAAAAAAAGGCCAGGGCCTGAGGATGGCATTTAGAAGGAGAGGACAGACTTCAAAATGACCTTGGACAACAGAGGAGCTGACTGAAACTAACTGCTTCCTCTTCTTGTGCAAGGAAAACAGTCAGAATATCATCAGAATATGAAAGGGCAAAAAAGGTCAGCAAGGGGCAGAGGAGTCCCACTGAACTGGAAGTGGGAAGGTCACCATCAGCCGGGCAGGTGATTTTAAGAGGCTGGGCATGGTGGAGCAAAGCAAAAGGGCCTCAGGCTGGTTCTGCTGTGTCATGAGAGGGGAACTGAGAGGGGGTGTCTTCCAGGTAGCTTCTGAAATGAAGGGGCAGAACTAACTCTCAAGTCCCTTCACACTCCATGCATCATGAGCTAATGGCATCTGGGAAGGGTGAAGAGCTCTGAGAGTCAGAGGACGCCCGGCAGAAGACAGGCCCTTTGGAGCACAAATGCAAAGATGGAGTCACACGCTGGAACCTGCACTGGACGCTGGGAGGTGATTCGGCAACTGCCTCGCAACACGCGGCACATTATTCAAAGAGCATGATCAGCTGCTCTCTATTTCGGGTGAGATGAGAACAAGAAGAAAGAGAACAAAGAAAAATGGGATCAAATTGCAGTGATGACTGTTAAATAACAGAATGATTTATTCCCGGAAGTTATAAGCATGCCTTTTGGGTAAGTATTTAGAAACAGTCTGTCTGTCCAGGATGATTCTGGACAGGGTCACCAGCTGTGGCTGCAGGCAGTTGGAGGAGCCATTTCCTTGCCCTTCCCAACTCCGTTTTTCTTTCTGCAGTTGCATAATGTTATGCATAAACAGAGTAATGCCAAATTACCCCATTTATACGTTTTATGTATCTATTAATATGGACAACAGCTTCCTTTCCATTTTACCAGTAAAGTTTTGAATACAAATGTAACTCGGCCTCTCCCCATTACAGCTCTGCCTTCAGAGCTAATTGCCTCGCCTGAACACTTAAGGAGTCATTTTTCATTATGATGGTGAGTGAGGGAAGGCAGATGGCAGAGTCACATTATTGATTTGACGATCCTTGCCTGGCTTGTTGGATAAATGGAACTGAATGTATGGTCACTATGTCCAGACTTAAGGCCTTCAAGGTTCAGTTCAAATTATGTCTGATAGCAGGTTCAGGTGACAAGAATCCATTTATTCCCTAAGGTTTCTCAATAATAATTCCAGCAATCAGGTAGGAACCCTCATACCACCTCCCAGGAGTCCTGTGGGAGTCTTAAGTCTTAGGGAAGATCTTTTTTTTTTCCTCTCTCTCTCTTCCTCTCCCTCCCTCCCTCCCCCAGTTTTACCAGTGCTTTTGGTGCATGACAGCCCAGGATATGCTGCCCATCAATTAAGGAATTCTGCTCAATTTGCATGGACCATGCTCATTTGCAAATTATAAGGTAGCTAGATAGAGATAAATTACTCACTTTTCAGAGGGTCATTAACTTTCCCCTAAAAGCCCTTTGAGAACGACCATTGTGGCCTCAAGGAGTTAATGTAATTAGAGTCAACGTGTACCTTTTGTAGAATTACACTTCTCTGCTGGTTCGTGCTCCTCCACTGAGACTTTCATTTAAGCTTGAAGGGATATTCACACTAAAAATACCTTTGTAGAGTACATGGTAGGACCTGATATGGAACCAGGAATTTGACCAAAATTCAAACGTACTCCCTCTGGATTTTTTGGGAGATTATTGAATCAATGGAGTAGTCCCTACCAAAAAATGTTTATGTTGGCAGAAGGGTTCCCAGGGCTGTGGCTTTTGCTGATGTGAGGACATATGCTCTCAAGTTTCTTGGTTTCCCTTTTCGGTCAATGAGCTCCTATATCTGCATTTTGGGGCTCTCTGTAACACAGGTTGTGAGGCGCTGCCTACCAAAAGGAAAATTATGATTCCTTTTCATGTTAGATGTTGCAGCTTGGGAAAACTTACATGAAGAAAGGTAAGGTCATTCTCTGAATGAGAGACAGTGAGATATTGGTTCTAGCCCCTGCTCAGCTACTAACTCATTGACCCAAACACATGTCTCCTCGTGTAGGGCTCTACATATTTCTTTCTTGCAAAATGTGAAGTAGAAACAGATGATTTCTAAGGCCATTTCCCAAGTGTTCAAAATTCTAAAATTCTCCTGCCACTCAGGACTACCCATCCCTGCTTGTTAAATGTAGAAGGTGACTTCTATGGATGATAAATGCTGGTATCCCTTATCCACCCTCTACCAAATTCATATGCTGAAGCCCTAATCCCTAATGTAATGACATTCGGAAGTGAGGCATTTGAGGAAGAGTATATAAGTTAGATAAGGTTATGAAGAGATAGATTCATGATCGAATTAGGGCCGTTATAAGAAAACATCAGGGGATTTTCAGTTAAGATGGCGGCGTAGGTGCCACACCAAAGCAGCCTAGGGGGGAAAAAGCCAAAAAAAAAAAAAAAAAAAAAAAAAAAAACAGCAAAATACACACTTTTACTAAAAAGTGAGGTGTATAGGAAATTGAAATTGCAGCGGAGAAGTAGGAGAGATCCAGAGCATCCAGAGCCCACATAGGCTGGCAGAAACAGCTCTGGCAGGTCTGCGGGACTGCAGTGGTGGTGTGCTAGCCAGCCGCCAGGCTCGGCTTGAGCCGCAGGAAAAGCCAGGTGAGGGATTTTCCACTCACACCGGAGCTCTCCACAAACTCAAGAAATGTGAAGGGAGAACGGCAGTGAACAACAGAGGAGCAGATCACAAGGTAGAAGAACACGTGGAACAGCGAGAGAACTAGAGCAGCATCAGCAGCCTCCCCTCCCCCTCTGCCAGTGCCCAGCTCCAGCGAACAGAGCAGTGGTCCAGGGACCCGGCCACACCTACTTGAACCAACAGCGGGACCCAAGCATAACTGAGACCAAAATCATCCCAAAAGGTAACAGGGATTACACCAGGCCAGTACCCACCTAATAAACCTGGTATATAGGCCTGAACCAGAAGTGCTAATTGCACCTTCCATATTAGGATAAATTATATGTTAAATCTGATGGATGGTCATATTTGCCATTCTTAAATAAGCTGTATTTTGGGCTTGTTATTTGTTGCTCCTTGATTTATAGTGGCTTTGTTTCCTCTTCTTTTATACATTAGGGAAGGGTCTCACCTGGTCACAAGCTGACTTGGAACCCTCAACAGACCAGAAATCTTAACCTCCTTGTTGTCAGGATTAAGGGAGTAGGTGAGGCACCACACAGCCTAAGGGACAGACAGAGGGTCTGGTTGTCATAATACCTACTCTTGGATAAATACTCTGTGCTATTTTTCATTGAAAGTGTACATTGTTTAGTTAAATTTTAGAATCTGCCTGTATTTTGTTCCACTCAGCCTACTTGAATACTTTCATAGAAGGCAAACCAAACACCTAGGGTCAGTTTTGTAGACACTCTGAGAGTCTTGAGAGCCACACCTAGTGCCTTAAGCTCCTACCCTGAAGATATATAAAATTAGATTGATTGATACATCTAATAATATCCAGCTTACTAGAAAGTCCAATCATTAAATAATCCAGGATACAAAAATATATACATTATAACACAAAAACACCAAAAATTAAGGCAATATAAATCCACCAAAAAGTATTAATGCATCAGAAATGACCCCGAGTGAGAACAAGTTAGAGGAAATGCCTGAGAAAGATTTAAAAAGAATGATTATAAATATGTTCAAAGAAATCAAAGAAGAAATCAAAGGAATGGAAGAGGAAATCAAAGGAATCAAAGAAAACACAGGACACGAATTTAATGAAATAAAGAGGTCAATACTAGACATAAATAAGAAAATAGAAATAATAACGAAAAACCAGTCAGAATTACTAGCAATGAAGAACACAGTTAATGAAATAAAAAAACTCTGTAGAAAATCTCGCCAGTAGAATGGATGAAGGAGAGGACAGAATATCTAAGCTAGAAGACCAGGTAGCAGATCTAATACAGTCCAACAAAGAGAAAGACAAACTAATAGTAAAGTATGAGTGGGAATTTCAAGATATTCGGGACACTAAGAAAAGATCAAACATAAGAATTCAGGGCATAGTAGAAGGAGAAGAATTTCACTCCAAAGGCATTGTAGGCATCTTCAACAACATCATAGAAGAAAACTTCCCTCAAATTGGGAAAGAGGTGCCAATGCAGATACAGTAATCCTTTAGAACACCAGCCAGATAAAACCTGGAAAGAACCTCTCCTCACCATATTATAATCAAACTACCAAACACACAAACCAAAGAAAAAATATTGAAAGCAGTTAGAGAGAAAAATCAAGTTAACTACAAAGGCAAGCCTATCAGGATTACAGCAGATTACTCAATACAAACTTTAAAACCCAGAAGGGCATGGAATGGTATATTCCAAGTTCTGAAAGATAACAACTGTCAACCAAGGTTACTTTATCCTGCAAAGCTATCCATTCAGATAGATGGAGAAATAAGGACATTCCACGACAAAAGCAAGCTAAAGGAGTATTTGAAGACAAAAACAGTTCTACAGAAAATACTTTAAAGAATCCTCCATGCTGAAGAAAAATAAAAGCAGACATATAAGGAACCTGGAAAAAAACAATACCCAAATACTAGTTAACAAAAGAGAACAAAGGTAAAATCGGAAGAACTACAAAAAAATGGCCAAAATGAATACATACCTTTCAATATTATCTCTTAATATCAACGGCCTCAATACCCCAACCAAAAGACATAGGTTTGCAGACTTGGTTAAAAAGCAGGATCCCTCAATTTGTTGCCTCCAAGAAACCCACCTTTCTACAAAGGATGGACACTGTCTTAGGGTGAAAGGTTGTAAAACAGTGTTTCAAGCAAATGGGCCTAGAAAAAAAGCAGGGGTTGCTATCCTAATATCTGACAAGGTAGACTTCAGTCTAACATTAGTTCAGAAAGATGAGGAAGGCCACTTTATATTGATGAAAAGCACCCTCCAACAGGAGGACATTACAATCCTAAACATATATGCACCTAACATGGGGGCCCCCAAATTCATCAAACAAATGCTATTAGAACTAAGGTCACAGATAACACCAAACACAGTGGTAGTGGGTGACTTCAACACCCCACTCTCATCAATTGACAGGTCATCCCGGGAAAAAATAAACAGAGGGGCATCTGGATTAAATGAGGTCATAGAAGGAATGGACCTAACAGGTATATACAGGATATTTCATCGAAATGCTGCAGAATATACATTCTTTGCAGCAGCACATGGAACATTCTCTAAAATAGACCATATATTAGGACAGCAAGCAAACCTTAACAAATACAGGAAAATTGAAATAATTCCTTGCATTCTATCTGACCACAATGGAATCAAACTACAAATCAATAGGAAGAAATGCTAGAGAGCATACACAAAATCATGTAAATTAAACAACACACTGCTAAATAATGAATGGGTCAATGAAGAAATCAAGAAGGAAATCAAAAAACTTATAGAGTCAAACGTTAATGAGAATACAACATACCATAATCTCTAGGACACAATGAAGGCAGTCCTAAGAGGTAAATTTATAGCTTTAAGTGCCTATATTAAGAAATTAGAAAGGTCACAAGTAAACGACCTAATTCTTCACATTACAGCCTTGGGAAAAGAAGAACAAGGCAAACCAAAAATCAGTAAATGGGAAGAAATAATAAAGATTAGGACAGTAATTAATGAAATAGAAACCAAAAAAAAAAAAAATCCAAAGAATCAATGAAACAAAGAGTTGATTCTTTGAAAGGATAAACAAGATTGATAAACCCTTAGCAAATCTGACCAAAGTAAAGAGAGAAGAGACACAAATTAATAAAGTTAGAGATGAAAAAGGTAGCATCACAACAGATGCCAGAGAAATTCAAAAAATCAGAGGGACATACTATAAAAGCATATACTCCACAAAGTATGAATATCTGAAAGAAATGGATGATTTCCTTGATTTATTTGACCTACCTAAATTAAATCAAGATGAGATTAATCACGTAAATAGACTTATAACAGGCATGGAGATCCAAGCAGTTATCAAAAATCTCCCAACTAAAAAAAGTCCAGCTCCAGATAGATTCACTGCTGAATTTTACCAGACCTTCAGGGAAGAACTAACACCATTGCTTCTTAAGCTTTTCCATAAAAGAGAAAAAGAAGGAATCCTACCAAACTCCTTCTATGAAGCCAGCATCACCCTGATACCAAAACCAGGCAAAGATAGAACAAAAAAAGAAAATTACAGACCAATCTCCCTCATGAACATAGATGCAAAAATTCTCCACAAAATATTGGCAAACAGAATACAAGACAATATCAGAAAGATCATTCACCCTGACCAAGTAGGCTTTATCCCAGGGATGCAGGGATGGTTCAACATATGCAAATCGATAAATGTAATACATTATATAAATGAATTGAAGGACAAAAATCACATGATCATCTCATTAGATGCAGAGAAAGCATTTGACAAAATCAAACATCCCTTCATGATAAAAGTCCTACAGAGACTGGGAATAGAAAGAACATATCTCAATATAATAAAGGCTATTTATGACAAGCCTACAGCCAACATATTACTAAATTGGGAAAAACTGGAAGCTTTTCCACTAAAATCAGGAACAAGACAAGGGTGTCCACTGTCCCCACTTTTATTTAATATAGTAATGGAAGTCTTAGCCATAGCAATAAGGCAAGAGATGCACATAAAAGGGATACAAATTGGAAAGGAAGAGATCAAGTTATCATTATTTGCAGAAGACATGATTCTATATATAAAGGACCCTAAAGATTCTGCCAGAAAACTGTTAGAGCTGATAAACACCTACAGCCATGTAGCAGGATACAAAATAAAGAATACACAGAAATCAGTAGCTTCCTATATGCTAACAACAAACACACAGAGGATGAAATCAGAGAATCACTCCCATTCACAATTGCATCAAAGAAAATAAAGTACCTTGGAATAAACCTAACCAAGGAAGTAAAGGAACTCTACAATGAAAACTATAAAACACTCAAGCGAGAAATTGCAGAAGACACTAGGAAATGGAAAAAACATCCCTTGTTCCTGAATTGGAAGAATCAATCATGTGAAAATGGCAATCTTACCAAAAGCAATCTACACATTTAATGCAATCCCCATCAAAATTCCAATGGCATTCTTCATGGAAATAGAAAAAAACAATCCAAAAATTCATTTGGAATCACAAAAAACATCAAATAACCAAAATAATACCGAGCAACAAAAATAAGGCTGGTGGCATCACCATACCTGATTTTAACCTATACTACAGAGCCATAGTATCAAAAACAGCATGGTACTGGCAGAAAAGCAGACATGTAGATCAATGGAATAGAATAGAGGACCCAGATGTAAGTCCAGGCAGCTATAGCCACCTGATATTTGATAAAAATGCCAAAAATACTCATTGGAGAAAAGACAGCCTCTTCAGCAAACGGTGCTGGGAAAACTGGATATGTATCTGTAGAAGGATGAAAATAGATTCTTCTCTCTCTCCATGCATAAGAATTAAGTCCAAATGGATTAAAGACCTTAACATCAGACGGGAAACTCTGAAACTGCTAGAGGAAAAAGTAGGGGAAACCCTTCAACATATTGGTCTTGGCAAAGACTTTCTGAATATAACTCAAATTGCTCAGGTAATAAAACAACAGATTAACCACTGGGACCTCATGAAATTACAAAGATTTTGTCCTGCAAAGGACCTGTGAATAAAGCAAAGAGGCAACCTACAGAATGGGAAAAAATCTTTGCTATATATCTGATAGAGGATTAATATCTACGATATACAAAGAACTCAAAAAGTTAAATAATAAGAAATCAAACAAGCTGATTGAATAATGGGCTATAGAGCTAAATAGAGAGTTCTCAAAAGAAGAAATATGGATGGCATATAAGCATCTAAAAATTGTTTTATATCCCTAGTCATCAGGGAAATGCAGATTAAAACTACATTGAGATTCCATCTCACTCCTGTTAGATTGGCTACCATCATGAAAACAACTGATCATAAATGCTGGTGGGGATGTGGAAATAGAGGAACCCTTCTACACTGTTGGTGTGAATGCAATCTGGTCCACCCATTGTGGAAATAAGTGTGGAGGTTCCTAAGACAGCTAAAAATCGATCTACCATATGACCCAACTATAACACTCCTAGGCATATATCCTATGGATTCATCTCATTTCCTTAGAAGTACATGCTCAACCATGTTTATTGCCACTCAATTCATAATAGCTGGAAAATGGAACCAGCCTAGATGTCCCTCAGCTGATGAGTGGATAATGAAGATGTGGCACATTTTTACAATGGAGTTCTACTCAGTGGTAAAGAAAAATGAAGTTATGAAATTTGCAGGAAAATGGATGGATCTGGAAAGGATTATACTAAGTGAGGTAACCCAGGCCCAGAAAGCCAAGCGCCATATGTTCTCTCTCATATGTGGATCCTAGCTACGGGTGATTGGGCTTCTATGTGAGAAGGAAAAAACTCAGTAGCAGAGGCCAGTAAGCTAAAAAAGAGATATAAAGGGAAGAAAAGGGAAGGGAGGAGGGTACTTAATAGGTTGGTAATATATATATATATATATATAAGAATAGATTAGCGGGGATGAAAAGGCCCAAAGTGAGGCGAGGGGAAGAGATTGAGTAAAGGAAAGGTGGAAGGAGAGCTAATCAAAATCTAAGAGGATATAAATAAATCATATGTAATCCTCCGGTTTTGGACAATGGAACACTCAGGAGCCATAGATCATTGCTAGAAAATTTTCAGTGCCAGGGATGGGATACCTTCTAGTGAGTTGTTGACCAGGGAGGTCCCTTATGCCCCCAAAACATTATAGGCCATTGCTGAGGCCCTTGGTTTCCCATCAGGAATAGACAGTAAGACCCTATTGCTGAAGACTCCACATACTTGGGCTGTAAAGCCACTGAGAAATCCTGCTGGAACTGAGCTGATAACCTCCTCCATGTAGACCAGCCGAAAGAAAGCTTGAAGAAGCCATTCCACATGCAATTCAATGGGAGAAAGAGATACCACCAAGGAAATTACTCAACAGTGGACAATGCAAGCCTTATAATTGGTCAGCCAGGCCAAATGAGCCAACAGATGCAATAGTGGCACGTCTTTCATGGTGGAAAACAACTGCCCTCCAATTGGACTGGAGGCCCGCTCCATGGGACTGAATACATCCCTGATACTGAAAACTTAAAACAGGGGTAGTTATGAGCCTTAGGGGTATAACATCTGCTGATGTCTGGATAAATGTATATACTATGCTTATCAAACTGCCCAGTAAGCACTTCTCTTAATATTCATACCCTTATATTAATGCTACTCTCACTTTGGGTAGAGAATCTTCTCTTTTCAGATGGCAGTGACCTTGGGACAACTCAGAAGCTATCATGGTGCTGGAAAGAAGTGACTGGAGTACTGAGTAACATCTCGATCACACCTTCCAAGGCTCAGGTTCTAATGCGGAAGAGGTGGCGGAAAGAATGTAAGAGCCAAAGGAAGGGTAGGACCCCTTACAATGTGCTCCCTCCAGACTTAAAATGGCATGGATATGCATGACCTCGTAGTGCCTGACACTATCTACACAAGACCATCATAAGAGGGGGAAAAGGTCTTGACATCAAAATAAAAGAGACTGATTGAGATGGGGAGGGGATATGATGGAGAATGGAATTTCAAAGGGGAAAGTGGGGGGCGGTAGGGTATTATCATGGGATATTTTTTATAATCATGGAAAATGTTAATTAAAATTGAGAAAAAAAAAACAACAAAACATCAAAACCTATTCTGTCTTTTCCATGAGAGGACACAGCCAGGAAGTTATCATCTACAAGCTAGGAAGAGGGTCCTTACAAGATCTCAAGTAGGCTTTCCTACCCTTTGACTCCCTAGCATCTTGCACTGCTTGTTGTTTAAGCCTCCTAATTTGTTTATTATAGCACCCCCAAGAGACTAACATAAAACCTTCAGTTAAATTCTTCCAAAACTATACAGTGTAGGACTATTATAATCCATGATGGACCAAAGGTAAAAATTCTTAATAACTGACAGTTAGTATACACTATAGTGTCAGCTGTCATAATGCAGGAGGAGAGGGACACAACTGACCCACTGCAGGCTATTCATACTCGCACACTCCCATTGTGTAGCTTTTGTTCCTACTTTGATTCAAAGTCAGCCTGTGGGTTATGAACAAATCCTGATTGGTTTTCTCCACTGGCTTTGTAAATTGATATGTTGAGTTTTGCTCCCCCAACTCTATTTTTCTCCTTGACCAAATAATCATTTATTAACCAATTTCAAGGAGGGAAGCAAAGGCAGAGAAAGATGTGCTGGCCAGGTTTCAGTGTTGTTGGTCATGAATTGTGACTTTTCAGGTGAGCTTGCTTCTAGTTGCTAATCTTGAAAATCTTTAAGTTAAGTTTTATGGTTAAGTCACTTCTGCAGCAAGTTTAATTAGTCATGTTCATAGTTATCAAGTTTCTTACCTATATTTTTGTTGCTTCTTTACCACATTAATCAAGTTCCCTCAGTTATTATGGCATAACGATTAATTTAAATCTCACATGGGAGGACTATGAGCAGATCCTTTCACAGTGACACTGATCAGTAGAGAAAGCTTGTGCTGTACCAAAAAACAAACAGCCAATATCTTTACTCAACCTAAAAACCCACACGCAAAAATAAGCAGAGTGGAAAGACCACACTGATTTCTGATTCTTGACTCCACACTTATTTGCTCTGTGGCTGTAGACAAGTGTTCTAATCTCCATGGGTTCATTTTCCTCACATGTGGTGAAATGTGGTGTGATGTACCTTATGGATTACAATATTTTGAAGACCATCTGGAGCACAGAATAGATCAGAAGTCATTTCATTAATGATAACTACTACCACAGTTGATATTCTGATCTCATGAATACACTCTGAGTATACCTAATACATGGGCCTCTAGTCCATAAGATTGAAAGTCTTTGTTGTTGTTGTTCATAAAGTATAAAATGCATTTGTGGTCTCTCAAATTTAAAACTAATATAAAAAATTTACATTTATTTTTTTGCATGTGTACATATGAATGGTTGCATTATATATACATGTTCCTATGTGTGTGGCCATGTGTGTCCAGGTGCATGTGTGTGTGTGTGTGTGTGTGTGTGTGTGTGTGTGTGTAGGTCAGAAGATGACGTCTCCAGTCATTCTCTATTTATCAAGGCAGGGTGTCTCACTTGACCCTGGGGCTTCCCATTTCAGCTAATCTAGCAAGCATGCCACAGGGATCCCCTGTATATGCCTTCTGAACCAGTTCTGGGATTCCAATCAGGCCACCACACCCACCTGGCATTGGAGTGGGGTCCTGGGCCCAAAACTACAGTTCTCACGCTTGCATGTCAAGCACTTTATCCTTTGATCCATCTCCCAAACTCTTAAATCTAATGGTTTAATGAAAAATAGCATTCAAGGAAGAAATCAAAGTTAAAATCAGGAAACAGAATATTTTATAACAGGTTTAATCCTTGTAGCATTGGAAATATATAACTTGCTCTGTTGTTTTGTGTCATCTTTCATTAATACTATGATTTTCAATGAATCTTAAAAACTAAACAGCTAAGTTCATAGAAGTATTCCTTCAAAGGTATACTTCTGACTTAATTTTAGTCCCCTAGATATGTAGCTTCAATGCAAGAAGAATCAATAAGACATAAATCTACTAAGATTATAAGCTTAAAATTTACATTTGCGTAGTATATATCTTTTGGAGATAGGTTCTATAATTTAAGAGTAATTAGTTTTACTTGTCAATCAAATATTTATCAAGCAGATACTAGGTACCAGGACCTTGATGGCAGCTAGGGATTCAAAAAAAAGCGAGAGCTAGCCACTGGCCACAGAGAGCTTACCTCCTAGGCCAAAAGTTAGTAACACAGGAACGGACATGTTGGAAAGGAATAAAGGAATGGACTGGAAAATCCTATGAGATTTCAAGGTGAGTCAAGACACATATTAGGGGACCAAAACAGCCTCATGGAAGAGGAAGTGACATTTGAATTGGGTCTTAAAAATGAGCAGCTAATACCATCAATCATGGGTTACAAGAGGGCCTACACCTATTAAATTCTCTATTAAAAAAGTAAGGGTTATCTCATTTGTCCTGGTGCTAACTTACTCTCCGTTGGAGAATCTGCTTCTCTTTTTCAGATAGATGTAGATCCTAAGGAGAGAGCCACCCCATCATACCTCAAAAGGGCCCCAGTTGAAACTAAGAAAAATTGGCGAAACAAGCAAGGGTGCTGTTTTCCTGATGAACCGGATACCAGCACAAGGGGGGAGGAGATCAACACAGAGAAAAATCAACTCCTACCAAATCAGAGAGCCAGCGCCTCAGAGGCCCCCAACACCTCATCACTGAAGCAGACCAAAAATGAACCCAACATGGCTCAGGGAAATTTTGCGGAAGAGAGGACGGAAAGAATGTCAGAGCCACATGTTGGGTCATGATATGCAGAGACATTTATCTTACCCATAACTGTGGGCTAACTCCACAATGCATGACCCATATACCTCAACAAGGAGGGGCCAAGGGGAGGGGGTAGGTCACGGATGAGCCTAATAATGGTACCAAACTGACTGTATTTGCTGAATACAAAACTAACTAATAAAGAAAAAAAGAAAAGAAAAGAAAACTATAAATTGAAATAAACTCTTTCCTCCAATTAAAAAAAAATGAGCAGCTAAGCTGGGGTGTGGTGGCACATGCCTTTAATCCTAGGAGGATCATCCTGAGTTCGAGGCCACCCTGAGACTACATAGTGAACCCCAGGTCTGCCTGGGCCAGAGTAAGACCCTACTTTGAAAAAACAAAACAAAATAAAAAAATAAAACAAACAAACAAACAAACAAAAAAAAAAAAACAGCAGCTAAGAGGGCAGAAAAAGGCACAGCAGAAACAGTGTGGCAAATACACACACATACATACATATATAAACACTCATGGAAAACCAGGTACAGGGCCTGAGATGTAGAGGCAGTAGCATATGTAAAGGATGGTGAATTTGAGACTATCCTGGGCTACATAGTTAGACATTATTTCAGAAAAATTAAAAGAGGAAAAAAGGAGAAATAAAGCAAAATGTCTAACTGGTCTAGAAAAATACTTTCAAAAATGCAAAAGCATTCTTCTCATCCAAGAACCAAAAAAGTTAGCATCTGGAATCGAATAAAAACTCACCAGATGTGTTAGTGAGTTTTGAATTGCTATGACTAAAATTTCTGACAGAGATAAGTTAAGGGAGGAAAAATTCATTTTGACTCATGTTTTCAGAGGATCCTTAGTCCATCATGATAAGGGTCGTGCCACAGGGCCTTTCTGTCATGGTGGCAGGAACAGGAGTAGTGACTGTTCATAAGGAAGACCAGGAAGCAGAGAACATCAGGAGCCAAGGCCTGGGATTTAACCTTCAAAGGCCTTCTAGTCCTAGAGACCTACTTCTATTAGCTAGGTCTCAACTCCTAAAGGTTCTACAGCCCCCCTCCCCAGGAAAGCTCCTCCTGCTGGGGAACAGCACTTACTACTGGAGCCTGTGGCAGACATTCAAGATTCAAACCATAGTACCAGTGTATAAACAGAAAATATAGGAGAAATTCTCTCCCATAATGAGGAGAGAATAAACCAATTGAATTGATCCAGAAATGACTCAGGTGAAAGAATTTATTAACATGATTCAACACGATATGGGAAATGGTAAGAAAAAGTTCAGGGTAAATATTTTTAGTTAAATATCTGAAATAAAAACAACTCTGGGGGCTGGAGAGATTGCTCAGTGGTTAAAAGTGCTTGCTTATAAACCTGATGACCATAGTTTGATTCCCTAGTTCCTATGTAAAGACAGATGCACAAAGTGACATATGTGTATGGAATATATTTGCAGTGGCAGGAAGCCCCGACACACCTATCCTCTCTCTGCCTGCTTCTTTCCACATCTCCCTCAAATAAGTAAATAAACATTTTAAAAATGCACTGGAGTGTATTAATCATGAATTAGATATTATAACCTAAAATACTAGTGAACCCTACAAAAACAAAACAACAACAAAACAAATAGCCAAGCCACAGGAGAAGAGCCGGTCTGAGGCACAGGCTGATAGTGTGAAGGGATGGGAGAGTGAGTGATTTTACGTACAAACAGTGGGGAAACCCTGGAAGGTGATGCTCTCTGGCAGGTGAGAGGTGCTGGCTGCAGGAGTGGGAACAAGTGCCCAGCTATCGCTCTGAGCGAAGAGCTCATGCAAAGCTGTCTAAGGATGGACCCAGGGGAATAGAACACCTCCTTCCTGTCCGTAAGGGGCTCATGAAGTCAGCAGCGCGGAGAGGAAGAGCTGTGCAGCCGTGGCCTCGCCGTGCATTGTGAGCACCTGAGATCGATCAAGCATTAGAGCACCACGGGAGGGAGGGAGGGAAGGGAGTGAAATCTTTCCAGAAGCTGGGGAGGTGAGGTAAGGAATATTCAACAGTCCCACACTGAGAACTGAGGAAAGAACATTGCAATGACTAGGTTCATCACTGCATTATACTGCAGAAAAAAAATATGCTTAGCAATTGTACATCCATTTTTTATTTCACCTCAATACCCTTTGTTCATAGTAGTTATCAAAAACTAATTATGGGTTTTACTTCCTTGATTACTTGCTTCTTGTTTGTGAGCACATGAGCTGTGACCTCCACAAGGGTAGAAACTAGCACTCAACAGATGCCTTTGACAATTTCTTGAGTGAATAAAGCAGCAAGAGGACTCACAACAGCCAGTTTTGGATAGAAAGAGATAAAATTATTTCATCTATGGTCTTTTGAATATCTGATATTTTTGGAGAGAAACTAATTTTTTTTAAATCAATGATGGCTAACATTTGCTCTTCTGTGTGTCCTGGGTGCTTTAAGTTTTTAGCTAATTTTATTACATTTTTCTTTCCTATTTGGGTAGACATATGAATTGGCTCTAAGCAATATTTGGATTTGAGAGTAAAGGTAACTATTATGTTAGATTTTTAACTTTATTTATTTTGTGTGTGTGTGTGTGTGTGTGTGTGTGTGCGCGCGCGCGCACGTGCGCACATGCGTGCACCAATGTGGGCATGTACCAAAGCATATGTGGAGATCAGAGGACAACTTTTGTGTAAATTCTCTAATTCAATCCAGTTTTGAGGCAGGGACTCTCATTATTGTTCATCACTCTGTGAACTACCAGCACATTTTCCTGTCTCCACTTCCCTTCTCACCCTAGGCACACTGGGATTATGGAAACTTGCCATAACTTCCCACTTTTACGTGGGGCCTGAGGATCAGAACTCAGGACTCAAGTTGCACAGCAAACACTTTATCCACTGGGCCATCTCTCCATCCCACATGACAGATTTTTATAATGAACTTTTATTCAGTAGTACTGTTTCTTATTCCATCCCCCTGTAACAAAGGGAGTGCTAAGATTAGATCAACAGATGTGTGTCTCTAAGTGCAAAGTGAAGCTACAGTGGCAGAGTCGTGAAAGATAAGAGTCTAAAAGAATAGAAAGTCCAGAGGCTTCTGGCAAATGCACATTTGCTTTAAAATCAGTCTGCCCTCAGAGGAAAGAGAACTAGCAGGTGTTCTGCTCCCTGGCATTTTTTGTTTGTTTGTTTGTTTGTTTTTCCAGGTTGGGTGTCACTCTAGCACAGGCTGACCTGGAACTCACTATGTAGTCTCAGGATGCCCTCAAACTCACAGCCAATCCTTTTACCACTCCATCCTGAGTGCTCAGATTAAAGGCATGCACCACCAAGCCTGGCTTTCTCACTAGCATTTTAAGATCTCTTTAACCACTTATAAAGCAGGGGAGGTGTGAACTATTTGTGTCTACCAAGCAGTCCAAGAAGATTGGGAATCAGACTTTATTAGTAAGATAATTACAATTACTTTTTAAAAAATCTTATGGGGTGACACTAATTATTTTGTCGTCAACATGTGATGCATGGGATAATAGGTATCCTAGTTGACCCAAATAGTCAGAAATATAAGTTGAGGACTGCTCAGAAGAAGGTCATTTGCCCTCTCCAACCCAAAGTGGCATGGTAGCATAATTTGTAGCAGAGCCGTGCAATAAGCTAGAGTGAGCGCATCTCAGACTGAGTCATGTCAACTTACAGGAGAAAGTAGGACTCAGATACCAAATGACTTGCCCATCGTCACGCAGTTAATTAGTGAGAGAACTGGGTCTCTATCTCAGAACTTGTAATTCCAATCCACAGTTTATATATTCAAACTGAAAGTTTTCCCCTACATCAGCATGATCCTGTTGATGTTATACAAGGAGTAATGCTTTCATTAGCAGAGATGGCAAGCACACATTTGCATTTTACCAAAATTCTGAATTAAATCTCAAGAAAAGACCAACCCATCTTCTTTGCTCTCTTAAATCTGCTGATTCACAGAGACCCCTCAGCTCTTTCCATTTTGAAGCTGGATTTAAATCCCTTCTAGGACTATGGACTATTTGGAATCATCTGTGTCTATATCGAGATAACAGGGGCATATAATGGTCCTAGATTTGAATGCTAGTTCATTCATTTTCTAACTGTTTTTGTGCTGGACAGGTCATTTAATCATGATAGAAATTAAGTACAGTGTGGGACAGCCATAGTTGGCCTCCTGAGTCAGTAACTGGACCAAAACAATACATACGTATTCAAACTTCCCAACACAATGCCTCACCCAGAACTGACAATTGTTTTTTCCTTCTCCCTTTTTAACTTAATAAAACCAAAGTTCTTTTCTTGTCATTATTATAAATAGGAAATGCATTCACAATATTGTTGGATAGACTATTATTTTAAGTATTATATAGCACTTCTAGATCATTCTTAAAAAAAAAAACATTGATTATTAGGGCTGGAAAGATGGCTCAGCAGATAAGAGCACTGCTTGCAAGGTCTGATGGCCTAGGTTAAATTCTCTAGTATTCATATAAAGAGAGATACACAAAGTAGTGCATACATCTAGAGTTCTGTTAGAGTGGCAAGAAGTCTTGGTGTGCTCATTCTCTCTCTCTCTCTCTCTCTGTCTGTCTCTCTTGCTTTCTCACTCTCTTTCTCTTTTTCTCTGCTTCCAAATAAATAATAAAATATTTTTTAAATTCTGATTATTTCTGCAAAATTTCTAAACCTAATGTTAGAAATTGCATTATTCTCTTTGGTAACATGAGAGTTGATCATGCACATAGCAGGATTTTGGTACATTTTCCTTTTAGTGGAATCACATGGCTTCTTTCAGCAGTGGACATTTGGGCCCCTGGGTTTTTGAATCCAATGAGAAAAGTTAATCTGCTTCTCAGTAGAAGAAAAAAAATCCATGCACTGTAGAATCCATAATCCTCCATCACAAAGTAACAGCAGTCATTATCATTTTCAATTTATGGTGGAAAGTACTATCTAGGATGACTGGAGAGATGCTTGGTTGTAGTATCATGGAGCAGAGTTACTAAATGTGTCCTGTTTTCTTGTGGATGCCACTTTGTAAGGATCTTGAGGTCAGGAGAGAAGCCTCCTGGTGGACATTTTCCAGTAGTATCTATTGCACATGAGCCCAGGAGAGCCTGCATGATTGGTGGGGACTGGTCACGGGGAGCATAGTAAAGTAGCAGCAGGATTACTAGGTGGGAGAGCAGGGAGCCTGATTAGTCCAGCGCTAAGAATACTAAACAATAAGTAAATAAATAAAATCTTCAAAGCCACCTAGGGGGAGAATTGCTAACAAGCATCTATAAGTTCATGATACAATTAATAATAATAATAAAACACTAAAAAGATTCATAATGGGGTGGAATGTCTAAAGTGAGGCAGGAACAAAAGAGAGCAATGGACTGTATGTGTCAAGAAAGCAGAGGAGGAACTATTTGTGGGGAGAGGAAGGGGACAAGCAGAGGGGTCAGGGGGAAGGTAGTGGGGATAGCAAATAAGATCAAAGTATAATGACATATATGCATGAAAATGTCACAATAAAAGCCACAACTTTGTTGTTAAATTTAAAAATTAATAGAAATAATAATAAGATTAACGCATGGGTAATCTAATGGATGAATCTACATAGTTTTTCCTTTGATCCTCATAAGATGAAAGCCATGGGGAGGCAGTTAAAGGCCATGTCTTATTAAATATTACAGAAACATTTGTTGGTGGAAAGAGAATAAAGTCCAATGACAAGGAATTGTTAAATTATTCTCCCCACATGATCCCTAGCTGCTACTGAGAAAAGATGGCCAAGTAGGTGCCTAATGCTTCTGAATCACTCACTTTTAAGTCATGAAATTCAGTTTCTGAGGGAAAATAGTGCGATATTTAATTTTAATGGTCAGTTTGACCAAATCAAGGAGTAGCTAGAAAACTGGTAGAGTGGTATTTTGGGATGTGTGAGTAATGCTGTTTACAGAGAGACCTGTGTAGATTTGAATCTGCTTGAGGGGAAGATTTTCCCTCAGTGTAGGTGCACATCCTCAGCTAGGACCTGGAGAGAACAGAACCAGGAATGGTGAATGTGTCTATTTCTTGGAGGCACCTATACTTCTTTTTCTTTCTCCACTGTAGTCATGAGCATTTTATTATTTCCTGACATTCTTATTATAAAAAGCTCAATGATATAGCAAACTTGTATTTCATAATTGTGGTCGTTTGAATGTACGTCCCCCATAGGCTCAGGTGTTTTATTAAAGCTTACAACTTGGATCTGCAGCCACCTGGTTGGAAGAAGTGTCACTGTGGGTGGATCCTGGGGTCCAGCCAGAAGGTGTGCTTGGGGGAGATCTGATTTCCAGTCTGAGGTCTGGCTGGGGCCCCTGCTGCTTACTGCCTTTTTCTGCTGGTTGCTTTTGGTTTGGGGGGTTGTCTGGTTGTTTCTCTCTGCTTGAATGAACAGAACTTGCTTCTCCCACCACTGTTGGAACTTCCTGCTAGATCTGTGAGCTTCAAATAACTCTCTTCCTCTCCTAAACTGTATCTGTTTTGGATGTTCATCCCAGCAACATGAAAGTGATGACAATAATCAACACTAGTATCTCCACCACTTAGATTCTTCTCTTAACATTTTACTTTACTTGCTTCATAACCTATCTATCTACATCTTACAATGCACTCATTAACATATTACATATTTCTGATGTATTGCAAAATAGATGCTGACAATAGATAACACTGCATTTTGAAGGAGTAGAATCAAAGAATCTAATCCTATAAGAATGCCGGGGAAATTTATTAGTTAAAAACAAGAAGTCCCAACGAACAAGCACCTATTGAGTTATACACAGAGATACTCATCACTCTACTTTCCAGGCTCTGGAAAGAGTGTGTAAGCTGTTTCAATGTCACATCTATCAAGAGAAGCCTAACCAAAGGTTTCAGATTCTGAAAACATAGACTGTTCATTGTAGAGAAATGATCTTTGTGCACTAGATCATCAGACAAAAAAAGTTACTTGGAATGCTAGAATTCTGGAATCTTTTATTTGTTTGTTTTTGATGTAGGGTCCAACTGTAGCCTAGGCTGACCTGGGATTCACTACATACTCTCAGGGTGGCCTTGAACTCACAGCACTCCTCCAGCCTCTGCCTCTCAAGTGCTGGGACTAAAGACATGTACTATCATGCCAAGTTTAGAACAAAATTTTTGTCCTTTGCTCTACAGGCAAGTATTTCCAAACCCCAAATATCCTACATCTTACTCCTCTCATTGCTGAGTTTCACAGTTTTCTCCTGAAGATCAAATGTGAAAAATGCGCAGCTCAGGTAGCTCTGGCATGGGAAGTCATCATGCAGCTTCTGTGAGGACGCACGGCTGATGTCATGGGCCTCATGGCTGCTTGGCTTTTTAGGCCAGTCAAAAAGGATTTCAAAGATTAAATACTGGCTGCTGCCTTTACTCTCTTCTTCAGGAAGTCATGGTGCCAAGGATTTAGAAGAACCTTGGTGTCGATCACATGACTTGTTTTCATTAGTGAAGAGTTTGTTTTGGAAACCATCCCAGCTTTAAAACAATGCTTCCATTAGCTGGGCACAGAACTTACAATTATCTGTCTCCTCTGCCCAGTGCCAAACTATTCTACATACTGCATGCCCTTCACCTTCATAACACCAAAAGGAGACAGTCCCTTAATGTATAAAGAGGTGTGGAAGTATTTTTAAATAAATATCTACAAACGAGCTTTGGATAGAAATTCTTACAAGACATCAGCAGGTACTACCGATGAATGACTCCCAAAGTGATGGAAACCCTCTGCTTCATATATGGGAGAAATTCTACAACATGAATACCTAAGGCAGCTTGCAAGATATAAAGTGGTATATTTTCTTTTTTGTTGTTGTTTTATTGTTTTTGGATGAACACAAATCAAGAAAGTGAGGGACAAGGCCAAAGCTAAGTAGGGTAACAAGAAAAAAAAATAAGTAGGAAAACAAGTTCATTTTCAATTATTCTCATTGAGAACCTGCTAGAACTTTGGCAAGTAATTTAATGTACAAAGGGAATTGAAGAGAAGATCTGAAATCACCTGAACCATCAAAAGCATCCATTCCGCTAAGAATTGGATAGAAGAGATAACCAAGATAAGGGAAATTCTAAATTCTAAATCCACGGACTACAGAATGTGAGAGGAATGAGTGTGGTGCATGACTTGGCTAAAAGTACACTCAGCGTTGGGCAGGTTTACAATGTGCACAATATTATACCTATGAGAAAACCTGCAAGAAAAGACTCAATTAGCTCCAAGATCAAAGCATACTTTTCACATAGGAAAATGAGACTCAGAACAAGGCTCACTATTCTTACCCTATGGACACAGAAGTCCTAGCTCATGAACTGTCTGGTAGGAGGGTGAGAATATATTTTACAATTGGTGTGGTTACATCATGCATCTAAGAGTGATAATCCTTAGATACCACTAAACACATAAACACCTCAAACACACAAGTGCCTTAGGTTGATTCCACATTCACAGTGCCACTTCATATTTATCATTTGCTTTCCCAAATATTGCATATACCACACATTGGAAGGAAAAAAATAGCTGGCCAGAAGAGTCAAAAACATATTTTCCCTGCTAGTGATCTTTCTTACTATGTTGCAACAAACTGAATAAAGCACAAGCATTACACACACACACACACACACACACATTCAAGACGTGTTATAAGAGCAACACTTGTAAGTCTGAATTTATAGAATGCAGATATGTGTGTGAATGGTTATATGTTAACATTTTATCATGCTCCAAATTAGACCTTTGCATAGGTCCAACGGGGCTCTTTGGTGTCGATTCCTTCTTTTTAGTCTCTACGTTTGCATAACTGCTACCGGCTCATTCATCATACCTGATTGCCCGGGAGGTGGGGCACCTGATGCTCCCCTTGGCAGACAAAGAAACACAGTCAGAACAGCAGCTCGGCTCCCAGCACACGGTTCAACGGCGATTGGTTTGGGTGCCCCCTAGAAAAGAAAGCTCACTGTAAGTTCGCAGAGATGACGTGGCATTGCTCTCTTACTTTGCACTTTATCTATCCTGTGGTCAGCAAAACTGCACACACCTACTTTGGGCACATACCGTGGGTCACTTTAAGCCTAAGTCCTGGCCCAGTGTAGACATGCATCAGCCCTCAGCTGAACTGGTGAGTTCATTTGTTGCCATGTGCAGCTGTTAATCAGAGTTATGCAGCTGGGGCTGCTTCTGCCCAATTCCTCCCCCTTGCCAATGATGTGCGACTCTCCACCAATGCAAGGGATCACAATTCTACCTATTCTGTCACTTGTTAACATGCATATGCCCAGTGAAATTATCACTACGTTCAAGCAAATTGATACATCTATCGCCTCACACAGTTACCTTCGCCATTTGTTTAAAACACCTAAAATCTATCATACCAGCAGAGTTTTCCCACGCCATACAATAGTGTTAACTCTACCCCCTGCTGCAGATTACACCTTTGACCTCCAGCTTCCTGTTCTCTCTCCCTCCCTGTCCATGGTGCAGCCATTCTATTCTCTGATTCTGTACATTTGCCTTAATGAAAATTCACTTTGAGTGCATGTTGGCATATCTCTGGCATCATTTTGGTGAAATTTATGTTTAATAATCATCCATTGACGTGTTTACATAAATAACATTGCAGAGATAAAGTAAATGAACACATGGGAAAGAAAGTAGTGCTTTTAATATTTTATTATTTTCTAATAATGGATTAGGTGCTCAAAGAGCCTTACATATAGTAGCTTACTCAGGAGGCGGAGGTAGGAAAATCTCTGTTGAGTTTGAGGCCTCCCTGACACTACATAGTGAATTCCAGGTCAGCCTGGGCTAGAACAAGACTCTACCTCAAAAAAATTAAAAAAAGAGAAAAACTTATAACAATCCCGTAAAATGAGAATCTTGAAGCAAGAGATTAAACTGTCACTAAGAAGGACTGGGTAAGGTCAGTCATGCTGTTTCCTGAGTCTGTGTTCCTGATCATACAACGCAGCTTGTGATTAGTGTGCATGCACCCTCACATGTGTGTGTGTACATGTAGACACATACGCCTACGCACCTTCTTCCTCAGCTCCTCTCATTCAAACACACTCATGGAACTCGAGGTCAAATATACTATGACTTTTGGGACAGGGTACATATAATTTTAGCCTAGGAATGATGGTTTAGACTAAATTATTCCAACACCTTATAGAATAGTTTAAATATCAAAGTAGCATCTCTGGATAAAGGTAAAATAAAACAGAAGGAAAACTGAGTTAAGTAGAAGGAAAAACAACTGTAATTATTAGGACAAACAATTTATTCAGCTTTTTTCTATTGAATACATTTTCACTCTCAGAAAAGATATAGATATATGTAGTCATTCACCTAGACTAGTCTAGAATATTGTCATTTCCAGAAAGTTTAATGAGCCATTAAAGATAAAATATGTCTCCTTTCAGGTAAAACTTAAGACTGAATTCCTGGTGACAATGGTTTTATGTGGTTATAAAAGATTTCTCCTTTATAGAAACATAAATCTCATCCTTTAAAAGTATCCTCATGTAGATAAATTTTGGGAGTTTTCAGTATAAAGGTGAAAGTGGAAGAAAAAGGCCTTAAAATGTTCCAAGAAAGCGCTGTCCACCATGTTGCATTAGGGTATTAAGTCACCTGAGCTCTAGTTTTATACTTGAAAGCTCATGTTGACTTTAACAGACTGAATTTGGAAAATGTGAAGCAAAAATCAGCATAAGTACACACATATTATCCAATGATGTAAATATGTAGAGAATAGGCTTGTCATATTCCAAGACTAACAGAAAAATACTATGAATGTTTCCAACCATATTTCTTAGGAAAATAAAATTTAGGTTAATTTAATGAATACAAGGTATATGTAAAGGTCAATTTGTTAAAATATACTAAAAGAGTGCATGCAAAATGAATTGATGGTTTAAATGACAGCAACATATTAGAATTGCCAAAATCATTTTCACAACAGATAAGAAATAATTGATCATTTTTTTACCAATAGGCAGGTTTTCTTTGTTTTATTATTTTGGTTCTAATAGATTAGCACTAGATTATTCAGAAATCAAGTTTTAAAAATTTGATCTCAAAAATTAGAAGAGTTAAATCTTACTGTGAATAAAAAAATGTTGGTCAGGCGTGGTGGCATATGCCTTTAATCCCAGCACTTGGGAGGCAGAGGTAGGAAAATCACTGTGAGTTTAAGGCCGCCCTGAGACTACACAGTAAATTCCAGAACAGCCTAGAGAGGGTTTCTACCTCAAAAAAAAAAAAAAATGTTGATGTTGTTCAGCTAATTCTTCTCAACTGAAATGTCTTCTCTGAAGGGAGGAGGGCCGTGCTCAGAGGTCAAGTTTTGGAGAGCTGAAACTTGAAAGGTCACAGGACCACTCCCAAGGTTAGAAGAATGATAACTGTTGAGGGCAGACTTTGACCAATGTTATGTTGTAATTAAAACATTTCCACTCAGGAGACAAAATCTGGGAAAAATGGTGCAATGTCTGGCCCTAAAGATGTATAAAGGGTAAGCAACTGCTTGGGAAGGGACTCCTATCAGCCGCCTGCAGGTTGCACAGTGCCTGTGGGTCATCCATGCCTCTGTGTGCAAGCCCCCAGCCTGCTCCATAAGTAACCCCGATAGACGCATTGGTTCACCAAATCTGGTTTTGGTTGTGCTTTGGCCTGTCATCTGAGCCCTATCTGGGGTGAATAGACAATTGACAATATGTTTGCTTCTCCCCAGGGAAAAGTTTCTCCAGACAGCAGAGAAATTGTATCTCTTGGTGTGGGACACGGAGAGAAACGATAAATGATTTGGTAATAAATATATCCACTGGTCTTGTTGCAAGGCTGCCTGCCTACTGTTTTTAACGCCAGCAGGAAAGGTTTGAAATATCAAATCCTGGTGCTTAAATATCAAAAGCATCAACTAAGAGAAAAAAGTGTGAAAAATATCTGTAAAATTCTGAGATGAGAGGTGGAATATGCCTAATTTTTTAACACTTTAAACTACAGAGATGAGCAACATAGAAAAACAGTTGGGGAGTATCTTGGCCATAGAAAAGGAATAATGTCTACATAAAAACTAATTCTGTCAAATCTTCCTTGGAGTAATTCGCTTACTCTTAATTTCTGCTCCAGTTGTAAAGAAAACATTAAAAATGTCTTTGTGTTGGTAAGCCATGTAAAGGGAGATTTTAATTCTATTTTAAAACCAAATTGGCTTAGGACTTGGTCTATTTTTAGCTATAAGAATTTTCATAAAAGGATATTAACAAAGTGTGAATTATTCATTATATTTAAAATATTAGTTACTAGCACTACTCTTTGACACTTCTAAATGGAATTCACATAATTAAAGAAAATATTTTCAAAGATTTTGTGGCAAATATCAAGATGGGATTTTAAATGAAAAAGGAAAGAGATACTTTATAGCACTTGAATATTACAACAGAAAATAGCAAAACCCCACAGATGAGAATATTTCAGATACCCTGAGGTTTGACAGTTGTTTGTGATACATACATAACCATGAATCAAAATCATTTCACAATGACATAACATGTTCGCTGCACTGTGCAATTTATCATGCATTTTCCATGGCTGCCTTTGAAAGAGATAAGGCAAGGGTTTGTTTGCCCATAGCACTCAGCGACTGTGATTTACTTCTAGGCATTTTCATATTTGTTTGTTCTGCAAAAAGCTAGTGTTAGACTGTGCCAGAAAACATTTCTGACAGTTATATAATTAGCAGTCCTTGTTTATTAAGCACACAGCCCTCTTACAAAAGACTTATTTGGTTTACTCTGGTGTTTTTGAAATTGTGGTACTCTTCCTTGATGGGAAATACATTTTATGTTAAACTCATTCCAATTCTTACCTGTTAAAGACAAGTTACCAGAGAAACTTCTGGAATGACCAATACATTCAAGGTTATAATTCTTAAAAGTTGTAATAATATGTTCTGAAAGTAAGACTGTCATTTGCGGCTGGCATCTCTTTTAGGATACTGCTGTGATGTGAACAACTGTAGGCTTGGATCACACTCATGGGCAGGCAGCCATGTGTTTCTTCTTCTACTGGTCCTCGCCAAGGGTGAGTGAATGAGGAAGTGCTTTGCTTAGAAGTCACACTGAGGTCCACCTCTGGAAACCCTACCTGTACCCAGCAGTTTAGGATTTACAGGACTCTCTGCTGTCCTGAGACCAGTTATTACAAAAGAGACAGCAAGTCTAGTACTCAAAGACTCACACATTAAAAAGATGCTGCACCCTTTCTCAAAAACTTTATGTGCTTCCAAAGTAAGGTTTGCAAACTCAAAACTCAAGGCAGGCCCTATATTGGGTTATTTTATCTTCCAGAGTACATTGCACATAGTAAGTGAATAAAGGAATGGATGAATTAATAAGCTTTCCACAGAGGTAGAAGTGAGATAACTGTGAGGCTTAATAACTTCAATCCAGATTGTGACATTAAAGGAATAAGGAAACACTGAAAATAATAACTGTTAACATATATTGAGTTTGTCTCAGATGCCATGTGCCCTGCTAAGTATTTAACTTGCACTATTGTATATAATCTATGCGGCAATACCGTTATAGGGAAGCTGTTATTTCCCATTATACAAGTGAGGAAATTAGAATTCAGGGAGGTCACATGATATTCTCAGGGTACTTACAGCTAGTGAGGGGCAGACTCAGGATTAGAGCTCAGATCCCATTTTAGTATGTAGGTTCATAATTTAGGTCCTAACTACAATATGATTAGTTTAATCACAGTTATAAATATACAATGTAACTAAAAAGTATAAATTAAGAAGCCATGGAGTCTGCCATCCTATCAGTTTGGCTATAACTGGTAGAAACCAATGGAGGATTTCAGTTATAAAAATTACCTAAATGTTAGTTTAACTAAGGCAATGTTTTTTAAAAAGTGAATACTGGCTTTACATGGTGGCACATGCCTTTAATCCTAGTACCTGGGAGGCAGAGGTAGGAGGATTGCTGTGAGTTTGAGGCCAGTCTGAGACTACATAGTGAATTCCAGGTCAGCCTGGGATAAAACAAGACCCTACCTAAAAAAAAAAAAAAAAAAAAAAAAAAAAAAAAAGTTAAAACCATTTTGCCTATATAGGACTTTGTAAAAGTTCTGCCCAACATGCAGGATGTGAGTCCAGAGTCAACTTTGTCACTCACTGTCTAGCTATGTGGTTCTGGACACGTTACTAAGTCACTCTCTCACAATGGAAAATTAATAAGTTGGTTGGATGGATTTTAGGGTCCCCTTTCTATTTAACATTCTGTGACTATGATTTATGAATGACCTCCAGTATCTTTGACATGCCAATATCTGATATGTCTAAGTATCATGACATGTAAAATTTCTACTGCTTCATATTTTCTTTCCTTCTCAGGCATTTTAAATGGCACTTCTAATTTTAAAGAACATTATTATACCATAAGATGAATACATTATATAGACTAAATGGCCACCATCACATGCCAAAAAAGCAATTAGAAAATTGAGTCAAGGAATTAAGGATTAATGTGGATATGTTATACCTGTCAGCAGTAATGAGTGTTTTGACAAGGAAAGAATAAAGTCTGACAGTATTCACAAATACTAATTTAATATGTGAATGAAATATTAAAAATGTAAAACAACTACATATCAATCACTCTAACATTTTGCTTCTAGAACATGTTTAATGCTATTCTTATCTGAACCTATCTGTAAATAAAAATGAGTCCTTTTCAACAGCCTACAAAACTTGGTATTTGCAGTTTAGTGAGTGTTTATATTGATATGAAATTTAGTTTTTAGTCACATAAGTAACATTGAATTAATTTACCAAGCCTTGAATTAAATCAGCCCAGAGATTCGTTACACAGCTAGTCAAGTATGTTTGATTCCATAGGATGAACAAATACCAAGATTCCAGATCTCAAAAACAGATTCCCTGTTTTCACTCTTCAGTCTTGGGAAAGAATGAAGCTAAAAAGCATGTTTGTTTTTATTTACTTTTTCCTTTTCATGACATGACAAAGAATTAACAGGCATAAGTCATTGGTGAGCTCATATATAAAATAAATTAAGCTGATGGACACTCTCAAAACAGGGTTAAGTTACAATAGAAGCCAATTCAATGTACCATGGCACAGGTGAGAATGGATAAAAGAGCGAAGCATTATAGCCACAGATTAGTGTTCTGCTCCTGAGGTTTTGCAGACATTCTAATAGCACATGCTTTTATTTTGTGGTAGTCTGAATGAGCAGTGTCTCCCATAACCCCCTGTGTTTGTTAGTAATCCTCATACAAACCTTTGGGAAGCACAGCTTGCTGGAAGAGGTGTGTCATTGGGTGTGTGGGCCTTGGGATTTTATAATTTAGTCCCCTTTGCCAGAGCTAGCTCCCTCACACTTGCTCTTCCTTCCAGCTGATGATGTGACATCTGGCTGTCTATTCTGCCACACTTTCCTTGCCACGATGAGAGTTCCCCTTAAAACTGTAGGTTGAAATAAACCCTTTATTTTCATAAGGTGCATCTGGTTGGGTGTTTTTGTTTTTTTTCCCAGCAACAAAAATGTACAAGCTGTAATATCATACCCAATTTTCTCCTTTGTTGCAATGCCTCCATGTTCAATCTCTGCTCTCGCTGCACACATGCACACGCCCAGAAACATGCATACTTTCTCAAGGTTGGCATCTATAGTATTCTATCTGGTTTAACTGAATTTTGCATCTTTCAAAGGTAAGACCTGGTTGTTATCTTCCAAAAAAATGGAATATAATGTCAATGAAATAATTACCATAGTTAGAATTTTAACAGTCAATACTTTTCTCCACAATCCAGCACAAAGGGCAAAGTAACCATGATTACTTTGCGTATGCTGTTGTAAACTGAGACCTCTTTTTTCTGGTCTTCAGAAGCAGTACTGAGCAAGAGGCATATGTGTCTGTCAAATCAGTCAACTTTCCTTCTTGCTCAGGCCCAGACCTGTGCTTCACTTCAGGCTGTTCTGCCCACTTACACTACCTGCTAGCACCCTTCATTCCTGCAGGACCTGGCTCAGTCCTCTCTACCTGCAGGAAGCTAGTCCCAGCCATCCTTAGCCACCCCAGGGCACGGTCTCTCTGCTATCTCAACAGACAAAGGAAATCACTTCTGTCTGCAACCACCAAGAGAGAGCATGAGGTCATAAGAGCAAGCAGAGCTGGGGCATGCTGGGCTTGGGGCTGCTCACTCTCATCACTTCACCTCTCTTGCTTCAGGTTTCTCATTTGTGAAATGGAACAAAGATAACTTATAGCATCGTTTGGCAGACTAAAGAAATTTGTGTAATTATATACACTCTTACAGCAAGTGCTTGGTAAGACTTAGCTATTATGCTAGTCCTCACTTAGCTTTGGGATTGTTCTCTAGTTCATCTAAAGACATTCAGTTCAAAAGTAAGCCATTCAAGGGCAGAAGACATATTGTTAGAATTTGTTTTTTTTTTTTTTTGACTGCTGGAAATGAGTTAAATTAAGAAATTCATGAGGCTGGGGAAATGGCTTAGCAGTTAAGGCATTTGCCTGCAAAGCTCTAAGGACCCTGGTTTGATTCCCATGCGTCTGGAGTTCGTTTGCAGTGGCTAGAGGCCCTGGCACCTCCATTATCTCTCTCTCTCTCTATCTGCCTCTTCTTCTCTCTCTTTCTCATAAATAAATAAACAATTTTTTAAAAGAAATAAATTCATGGACTGAATAAATAAAGCCCTTGCTGTACTAGCCCAAGGAACAGAGCTCAGATGCCAAGCACCCACATAAATGCCAGGCAAGCATGGTGGCCACTCAAAATCCCAGTGTTCAGGGCAAAGATATGATTTCTAGGATAACTTGGATAGCTAGATATTAGCGAACTTTGACTTCAAGGACCGGACGTGCCTCAATAAATTAAAGGAAGAGCAGTCAGGGAAGATTCCTGACAACAACCTCCGGCCTGTACATCCAAGCACACAAACATGCATGCATAACCAAACATGTACACACACATGCACACAAGAATGTACACATGTACATACACACCATACATGCATGCAAAAAGAAATTTAGTCAACCAGGATAAGATGCTGCTGATGGCTTACATTACGGGAGACTTGGATCCCAATGCCACATTTAGTACATTGACCTTGTCACCAAGTGTCTGTCCTATTTGCTCACGTTTGGTCCTGGTATTATCAAGACTCTGACCTGTGACCATTACGTGCTGCAAAGAATAGACATTCTTCGATATCTAAGACAGCAGTGTTCAATATACACTTAATGACTAAATGGGTGTTTGTTTTGTGGCAAGATGTTATGAATAGAACCTCAATCTAGAATAGATATAAGCAAATCAGTGGGGAGTTGGAAAATTGAGATCTTGGTATTATTCCCTGGGCTTGTCTTTCCCAAACCATGTTATGATAATAATGCAGAATGTCACCTTAAGGCTGTAGCTGACAGGCCAATTCTATTTAAAGATAAACACACTAGGTACTGGGATATAGTGCTATATCAGGTGCAGGCCCTCCTGTGGTGCCACATCCCTCACACTGACTGTAGCTCCGACTTAGAGCTGAATGCTCTGACAGTTCTGGATGCAGACCTAGAAGTGAAGAAGTTGGGGGAAGGCATGGAGGGTAGAGGTGAGAAAAGGCTGGAGAGGATGATTAGGAGTTCTTCAGGAGAATGAGGAAGAGCAGAGATTTCTGGAAGAAGGAAAGGCATGAACATGGAGGTGGTAAAGCAGATGGCTTGCCTGGGAAAGTTCTAGAAGTTTAAACTGAGCCAAGGAACTGTCCTATAAAAAGGGTTAGAAGACAGACAGGAAGACTGGGGAACTTGTAGGGTCATGAGTACTTCAAATACTGAGCTGGGGTGTTGAATGAACTGATAGCAGTGTACAGTGAGCCGAGCCTCTGCAGTCTTCACAAAGACAGGCAGAGCCTACCAAGCTGACTCCTTGAATCTCTCTATCAGGGACTCAAAGTGCTCGTTGTTAAACTTCTGGTGAAATCGGATAGAGCCAGTCCACATTATATTAAAACATTTACTTCTGAAACTTCAATCATAAAAGAAAATCAAGAAGCACTGTGAAAATGAAGCATCAGCAGAAAGAATGAAAGTGCAGATTTGGCAATATTCTTAATGAGGAATCAAATGTTAATAGAACCAGCATAATAAATGACTTTCTACTATGACTATCATACCAATTGCAACCTATTATAAATAAAAGATCTTGGACAAAATGCTGAATGAAAGAACTTATGTAGCTTGTTACAGAGACATGTAACTACTATGGAGTAAAACTTTCCTGGGTTAATTTGAGAATGAGTCATTTTGGGTGGCAGACTTCCTAGAACATTGAATACTAACCCTATAAAGACCCAATTTTTGCTATTTAGAGCATTTATAAAATAGCATGCAATCTCTTCTCAGCTTGACTGCATTATATTAAATACGATTTGATACTGGTGTGGTGCTCCATGGTCAATATCACAGGTAGCAGTTTCCACTGAATGCTGAAGACATATGGAAGTACCAATGTGTATCAATGAGCACTACAGCTAGTCCCCTTTTCTTCCCTCACTTCCACACTAACCAGGAGCCTCGGATGCCATCTTGCTTATTACTTGTTTCTTTATACAGAGGCAGCTAAAGATGGTGCAGTTTCTAGAAGGCTACATGGATGCTTTTTCATGGAATGCATCAATCATGTAAAATTGAAAAGACCATCTCAAGGACTGCACCTTCCACAATATCTCCTCTCCTGTTGTTCTGGATATGGTTACTGCGTATCAACATCATCCAGAGTGCTGCCTATTCATCATTACCAAACCACAGACCACAGACTCCTTGACAGCTTGTAATAATCCTGAGTTCCCTGAAGTTTGAAGGCAGATTAGCCTTTCACATCTCAAGGCTTGGACAACAGATTTTGAAAGAAAAAAAAATCTTACTATTGCATATAGAAATACTTCATGAGACCCAAGTGACTTTTATTGCATATGAATTAGAACTTAGGTTTAGATTTTATGGCAGTTTGAGCATTATTATTTAATGTTTCTTTCCTCTTTTTTCAGCTTTCTGTGCATATTATTATTTAACTTTTCTCTGTATTTCTCAACTTCTTGATATGGTTATACTAAGGGTTATAAAAAGATAATATGTAAATAAGACACAAAACATAGTGGCCTGAAAAGGTATTTAAATTTTCATATCACATCAAATAATGTGCAAATGTAATTTTTGTTAGTCAAAATCAAGTGAGTATAAGAAATTTTATACGGGCAAACCTTACATGCTCCTTTTTCCCTCCCCTAACTTTGTTTTTGTGACTTATGACAGGGAAGGAAGGAACATTTCTATGTCAAGATCTTTTCTTATCTTCCTCTCCTGAGTGAGTTTATTTTCTCAGACTTGGTCCTGAAGCATGGTTTGGTATTGTAGTACCAATCATTAAATTTGGATCCATGTTCCGAGTTCAAACATTAGCCTTTTGTAGAGAAGATGGTCATTGATCAAGGCATATCCTAGAAAGTTCTGAGGAAAATCCATTTAAAAAGATACATATTCTACTGAAACCTTCCTGTTGCATAGCGATGACAAAAATATGTTATGGACAGATATGTTCAAAAATGGCTCCTAAGGGCTGGAAAGATTGCCTACTGGTTAAGGCGTTTGCCTGAAAAGCCAAAGGATCCTGGCTTGACCCTCCAGGACCCACATTAGCCAAGGGCTCATGTGATTAGAGTCCCTTTGCAGTGGCTGGAGGCCCTGGCACACCCATTCTCTCTCCCTCTCTCTGAAATAAATAAATGCAATATTTTAAAAAAAATGTCTCCTTGGTGTGTTCTTAAGTACCTCTGGTTGGCCTGGGAAGCCTCTTTTACCATTTACTCTCTCAGTATTTTGTTAAATTACAATTTCCAAAATTTTTAAAATAAAGTGGGATGGCAGAGAAGTAGGACAAGAAGATGATGGAAAGCAGAGGGGGCTTTCCTTCTTTTAACAGGCCCCACATGCAGTCCTCCTGTGGGCCTCTGGGCCATTTCCAAGCTGTCCTATGCCTTGCATGAGGATGCAATTTGTGACTCTAGTTCATGACCAGGGATGTGTGGAAACCTCATGTGGGCCAAACTAAGTACATGTGAATGGCATTCTTTTTGGCTTTTCTTCAAATGTTTTGATTGTGTGAGTTCAACCATTTTATCAGAGCTTGCATTAGAAAGTGAAGTAGTAAGAGTGAATAAAAAATATGTTTCCAGATCTTTTCCCCATCTC
Organism: Dipus sagitta; assembly: GCA_036346955.1. NCBI lineage: Eukaryota > Metazoa > Chordata > Mammalia > Rodentia > Dipodidae > Dipus > Dipus sagitta. The sequence goes on from CM070770.1 coordinate 19,233,880, forward strand.
TTCCCCCCACAAAATGCTCTTTTTCAGTTTAACTAAAAATTGATGGCCAGAATCTGCATAATGATCCTTTCCCTGGTTTTATTTAAGCTGCTTTTCCACCTCCCTCTTGGTGCTGGCAATTATCTAATTGATTGTGCCTCATGGAGACTTTTGTCATTGGGTATGACCCAGTGCACACATCTGACTCAGTGTGTGTGGTGGTTTCAATGGTTGTTCCCCAATAGATTCAGGAGTGCTATTAAAGCTTGTAATTTCGATCTCCAGCTTCCTGGCTGGAGGAGGTGTCACTGAACAGACCCTGGGGTGCAGCCCTAAGGTGTTTGCTACGGGGGGCGGCTCTGAATTCCAGCCTAAGGTATGCAGAATGCCAGGGAGCGCTGCCTGGGTTCCTGGAGCATGCTTGCTTATGCTGCTGGGGCTGCTTTTCTCTCTACATTGACCTGTGAAAGTGGGCCAGCTGCCTCTGCCACTATGGAACTTCCCCACTACCCATGCGCTGCAATAAATCCCGTCCTCCCATAACTTGTGCCTGGTTTGTAAGTTCATCCCAGCAATGTGTGGCTGTCTACTTCAGTATGTTTTCTTTAAAAAGCACAGCAGGATGATTAAAATATCCAAATCTAAAGACAGTACTGATAGTTTCTTCATTTAGTCTCTGTAGTCAGTTACATGATTTCCATCTACCAGAATCGCAGAATGTGACCTTATTTGGGAATACAGTTACTATAATTCAGATCTGTAAATTGCCTCTAAAGCCTATGTGTAGAAGGTTTGAAGCCTTATGTAGGAGTATTCAGAGATGGGATCTCTGGAAAGTAAACGGGTCATGAGAGCCCCAACCTCATTAATGGAATAAGCCACTGATAGTTTCATAGCATCATAGGCTTTTGGGAGATGGAGGATTCCCCCACCTCCCTCTCTTTCTCTCCTTCCCTGCCTCCCTACCTCCCTGCCTTCCTATCTGCCTCCTTTCTTCCCTCCCTTTCTCCCTCCCTTTCTCCCTCCCTTTCTCCCTCCATCCTTCCTTCCCTGCCCCCCCATGAGGTTAGTAGCTTTGCTCCACCTTGCACAGGCCCACAGCAATGGAGCTGGCCAACTATAGACAAAGACTTCTGAACCTGAACTAAAATAAAATTTTCCTGCTGTTTTCTCAGGTATTTTGTTTTTTCATAGCAGTGGAAAGCTGACTAAGACAAGGGCCTTTCTAGTTGTTATTAATTAAGATTAGCTAAGAGATCATACTGGATTAGCGTATATCTGACATCTCTTTAGGGAGGGTTGTGGTCACATGAGGGTGACTCACAAAAGGTAACATAACATGAAGACAGAGGCAGAGACTGGAGAAATGAGTCTACAGGCAAGGGGTACTAATTTCTGCTAACAATCACCAGCAGCTAGGAGAGACTTAAGGAATAAATTCTCCTTCAGAACCTCTGAATGAATCAATTCTGTCAGCACCTTCATTTCAAGACGTTGGGCCCAAGTTGTTTTAAGCCAGTATGTTTGAGGAAGTTTCTTTGGGCAGCCTTGGAGAACTAAAACCATTTCCTTAGTCACAAACTAGCCTCTACAAAGAACAGACAGGCAATATTGATTGTCTGCTATCTTGATCTCTTGTTTTTGTAATGATCATAATATTGTAAGTGTGATAAATCCCAATATTCCAGCATGGTTCCTCAGTTTTGCATCATTTTGCTACTTTTATTTGAGAAATTAGCAAAAAGCACATAGAATGGCAAAGGTCAGTAGAGAAGCTCAGTGAACTAGGAGAGTTTTGTAACCATCATACAATTAATTACACTCATAAACTTGAAATTGTCATAATTGCTTCTTAGATTGTAGTCATAGCCTATGATCTATGTCAGGTTACCTAGGAAACCAATTTTGATTTGTGGGTAGCCGGTTATTGGGAAGTAGGCACAGGAATAGTGAAACAGAGCTAGCAGGGAGAGAAGGCCTCTTGGGATGCAGAGGCCTGCCTCCAAGTAGAGTGGTCCTTCCAAAGGCCTCTGAACTTCCTCATGAATGAGGAAAGAGGGCCATGACTTTGGAGGGGCAGCGTTCCTGGGGAAGGACTCTGCTCTGAGCCAGGAAGATAAGAGGCTCCATCCTGAGGGAGCAACATACGAGCACTAGTCCAGTACTTGTAATTGTAGGTAAAACACTCATTAGCCTAGAAAGTGGCTTTAGCCAGACTGCACACACTCTCATGTGACAGGTAAAGTTGTGAGGCATCTACACTTCATTTCTTACAGGGTTGGAAAAGGCTGTTATATTTTGCCATTACCAACCCTCTCAGAAGAGGGCTTGTTCTTCAGAGTATAACCTTTTTCCTACTCTGACTAGCATTTCCAGTAATTTTTGTCTGAGTGCTAACTCCATGACTAGGTCAACAATCTAAAACACTGAGCATACAGTACTCGAGATTTTATTTTTTGCAGTTGGTATTCAAAGGAGTCATTATCTTAGCTTTTGCTAAGTCATGAAGCTTAAAGGGAAAGAGGTCACCCTTACTTGGCATGCAGATAAGATGGAGAGTGAGACCATTAATTATCTCCTGAGGTTTTATAAAGTGTCAAGAAGAATGGCAGACGAGATACCTTTTCATTCTATTTGCCCACTAAGTCATATTCCAGAACTGCAACACCATGTCTTTTCTCTCACTACAGTATCAATGCCAAATAATATTCATTGGCATTCACTGCTTGTTGAGTGCTCTTTGAGCAGAAGGAGCACCTCAGCTGAAAAACCAGTGTTGCACTCTGATACTAACTACTAATGCAATGACCATCAGCAAGGTTACAGACTTGTTTTAAAACTGAGAATAGGATAAAGTCATATGCTGTCAAAAAGCAAACAAAACCCTTGGGGGAGAGAGGCATTTCCATCAATATTTTTAAGGCAGAGTAGAGGTTGGCTCTTGTCATTGTAGGGCAGGAAGATAAATACTGGAGAAAATTCTCACCGCAGCTATAGAAGCATGAGAGGAGGTAGTGGACTGACTCAGGAGTGACGAGACTACATTCTTACAATGTACACAGTCTATTAGAGAAAAAAAAAACAGGAGGGTGCTTTCCTCATACAACGCCTAAGCCAGGCATTACCTACATGCCCGCTGGAAATCTCTTTCTGGTCCAAGGAAGTAGGACTGACCATCTCACACTGGACAGAAGAATACAAAGGCAGATAACCCATTCAGCAGAGGACTGAAAGTGGAAGGAACCTGTCAACCAGTGATCAGCTTTGTTAGGATTCATAACAGTGTGCCATGGAATCCTTTCATCCCTACAGATGCTTATGTTGATACTGTGGACAGTACTGCTCTAAGCATTAGACTCAGACTCATGAATCCGATAGATAGGGTCCGCCCCTTCATGGAAGGCAAAGGATGGTTAAAGCAATCAAAGATGATATGAAGTCACCACATCACAGCAAGTCAAGCAGAATCAAGAGGGATGGGGAAGGCTCTGTTAGAGAGGGCAGTTAGGAAGAACTATAGCAAACTGAGACTCTGAGTCTTGAATATTAACAGAGGGGGTAAGGTCAGGTAAAGTCACAGAAGACAAGAAGAGGTACTAATGCAGGCAAAGGCTCTCTAGCCCTACCTCCTCGGGAAGGGCTTGGAATGGTGTGTTCAAACACCAGCAAGAAGACCAATGGATTTACTTGGGAAAAGTATAGTGTGTGTGTGCACATTTCTGTATTGCGTACGCATGTGTATGCAGTGTGTGTGCACGTGCATGCATGTGCATATGTGGAGGCATGTGCATGCATGTATGTATGTGTGTGCATGTGCACATGTGTTTCCTTTTTCTTCTCCAGCCTCATTTTGCTGCTTGAGTGCAGGAGGGGAGAAGCAAGAGAAATATGCAAGATTGATCTACTCAAAGCTAGAGTAAGTATGAAAAGTGAGAGAAATAAGGCAAGATTCTTCTGTATATAACAAGGAAATACATGCAGGTGTAGGGGAAAACCTCCAAAACATGAAGGAAGTCATCACTGCTTAAAGAAAACTCTATGGAGTACAGTTGCCAAAGGAGATGAGACACTTCCGAGTAGAGGTTAGTGGAGTAAGTGAGCTATAAACTAGGTAGAGCAGGAAAGAGCTATGAAAGCCATATCTGGAGGCAATGAGGGCGTGAGCTTCCCAGGGTTACAGGGGCCTGTGCTCTGCTTGGAGGTATGAGGGCTGTAGGACCAGCAGCTGAGGGAACTTCAGGGGAAGTAGGCTCCTCAGGGGACTTCCAGGCTTCCAGTAGGTCAAAATAATACACATTTCAATTAGTTGAAGAAGTTGAAAATACAGGACTTTGCTCAATTATAAATCATGACTTCTGAAAGCAAAGTAAAAGGGCCCGAGGGGCAAGGGGAACTAGGTGTTCAGGTCAGAACAGGAGAGGTGTCTAGTGTTATGGATTCAAACAAATGTAACAGTGCCCAGGGAAGTGGCTTCCAAAAGTACTGAAGAAATATCTGGCTATAACCCCACTGCTACAGAATCTAAAATAATATGGCTCAAGGGATAGGATGCTTTGAAATGTTATCAAAAGCAGTTTAAAGAAAGGAGAATAAGGAAGGAAATTTGTGGTTGTTGGTAGGGGTTGAGGGCACACAGCCTCAGTCACTCAGGTCTGAGTTCGATGAAGAGAGATGAGAGACAGCTGGCTTCTGGAACACACAGGCAGGCAGTCTGCCAGGTACAAGGGTAAGGTGTTTGCGTAGTAATGACACGGGCAGCTGGGATGGGGGAGAGAGGTCAGAGGAACAGGCTCTGATATGCCACCACCGAGAATCAATTCCTACGTCTGCCACTTACTATGTGAACTTGGGTACGACTCTTAGCTCTCTGTGCTCAGTTTCCTCATCTGTGAAGTGACGGAAATTACCAACATGTACTTCATCATGTCATTATGAAAATTAAATCAATTGTTACTTATAAAGCATTTAGGATACAGCCCGGCATCAGGCAAGTGTCAAATAAATGTTCGCTATTACTATCTCACTGTGTCATTTTAATGGTCTAATTTAATTCACCAGACATTTTTACTATAAGAATAACTTATTCTTATAACTTATCCTAAGCCCTGTGATGGGAGAGCCTGGGGGGGGGGCATATGTGCAGGTCTGGTGTGACAAAAACTAAAGGAAGCTCTTACAGGCAAGGTTTTCAGCTCAACACAAAACTGAGCTTGAATTTTGGCTCTGCCACTTAAAATACTGTGTGATATCAGGCAAGTAGTTAGATCTTTCTAGGTCCAAGAATCTTTAGCTACGAAAGGGAAATCATATTAGTGCAAATAACCCATAGAGTATCTGCAATGAGTGTAGCTTGTATAAAGAATCTGACATATTGCGTGGCATAAAGTAGACATTCAATAAATGTCAGTTGTGTTATTCCTCCTTAATTAGAGGGAACTTTAACTTACCTGCTTATGACAACTGAGCACCATAAATTCTTAGTTTGCTATTTTAATTTCCTTTCTCCTAATTGTCATGATAAATTTAAAAAAAAACTTCAATGAACTATGAGGGCATGAAAATACTTGTGATGTTTATTTTCCCATTAGAAGTGAATTAAGCCTTGCTGCTTACCTGCCTTCCTCCACAATAGGTTTCTGTCTGTCAGGGCTGGGGCAGGCAGTCTGAGAGGTGGAGAGGCTAAGGCAGATTTGGCATTCAAAAGGAGTGGCTGTGAAGCCAGCACGGGCAGAAGAAGTAAAGATAGCTGGAGGACAGATTGATTGTCTGGATTTTGAAGTCAAATCCATGATAATTGTGGCCATGCTGGAGTTCTTAATGTTTTCTTTGCCTGTGAAGGGAGTGGACAGGTCAGACTGAACTCCAGTTTGTTGTGACTATACAGCTGGCTTCCAATCTCTCACTGATAGTGTGTAGAGGATATGAAAGGCCACAGAAGGCGGTGGGACACCCAGGAGTTCACGACCTGAAGCTGGGACTCCTGATACTCTGTTATGAACTGAAGAAATGAAGCAAGACCTAAAAGAATGCCAAGTTTGAGGAAGTGTGCCTAAGTTTCCTTTCTGTCTCCCCATACTGCTCTAATTGTGGTGAACTTGGTTAATTGAGGTTCTGTAGGTGGGAAAGGGTGATTGCCAGCTCCAGCCCAGAACTAGGTCTCCCTGACAGGAGCCACCAATATCATGGAGTTAAGCCTGAGGTCTAGGCCCTGCTTTCCTGCAGCTCTTGCCCCAGGCTACAGTCTTAATTTGAAAAGGGCCACAGCTCACATCCACTGAACCTAAAGGATTTAAAATAGAAACATGAACTAATTTCTCCAACCATAGCAATCACAAGACATCAGATCTTCTATGACCTTAGCTCCCTTCACTTTATTTACCTGATAAAAGGGAAGGTAGAACCTGTTAATCTCTATAAATACATCCATGTTTTCCAAGAGCATTTAAGAAGAAGACTATTTGAATAAGATTAAATTGCTATTTGTGAGAGAATTAATCATACTTTTTCTTGGTGTTCACTGTGAAGTGTCATAGTCATAATGCTTTTAGTTAATAGCAGGTAGCTATAGCAATTTTAAAGTGTTTCAGTAATAACAGTCTTCGTTTTTTTTTTTTTTTTTAATTTCATTTGAAAGAGAGAGAGGGAGAGAGAGAGAGAGAATGAGAATTAGAGTGCCAGGGCTTCAGCCAATGCAATCAAACTCCAGACACTTGCGCCACCTAGTGAGCATGTGCAATCTCGCACTTGCCTTGCCTTTGTGCATCTGGCTTGTGTGGGATCTGGAGAGTCAAACATGGGTCCCTAGGCTTTTCAGGCAAGCGCCTGAACAGCTAAAACCATCTCTCAAGGCCCTAGGTTTTTTTTTTTTAATTTTTAATTATTTATTTGAGAGCGACAGACAGAAAGAAAAAGAGGCAGATGGAGAGAGAGAGAGAGAGAGAGAGAGAGAGAGAGAGAGAGAGAGAGAGAGAATGGGCGCGCCCGGGCCTCCAGCCACTGCAAACGAACTCCAGACGCGTGCGCCCCCTTGTTCATCTGGCTAACGTGGGTCCTGGGGAATCGAGCCTCGAACCTGAGTCCTTAGGCTTCACAGGCAAGCGCTTAACGGCTAAGCCATCTCTCCAGCCCCTAGTTTTGTTTTTTGAATAGATGAATTGACAAACTCTTCAAAACTTTACTTGAAAGTGGGTGGTGACAGGGGAAGGAATCTTATGTGACCATGACAGTTTCTCCTAAGGTGACTAGGGGAGGGTTGACGCTCTGAACCTCACAAATGCAAACTCTGTGGCTCTGAGGGTTCAGACTTCTTTGAGGACACAGTACGGTGCGCTCATCGCACCCGACTCCACCTCACCACCATATCTTTCCCACTGCAACTTCATCTGGACGCGGGCTGTATCATGCTGCTGTTGGCACAGCTGGTGGGAAGACTCCACAGTTCCAGGCAAAGAGGCAGCCTGTTTTGGCCAGGATTTCTCCTGGGAAAAAACTTAACTGTGACTGCTTCTTCCTCATTTCCAAGTGTACCTGATTCGAGGCAAAAACCAGTCCCACCTCTGCACATTTATGTGACCAGCAGTTATTGCTGCACTTGCTGACAGACCCTCTCTCTGTGTCTCTGTCTCTGTCTCTCTTTGTCATCTTTCAGGAACTGATGAACACACACCCGGTGTGAACCCTCACTGTCACAACTCATCCCACTCAAGCAGATGGTCAGACTAACGCCCCTAATGCTCACTGCTGCAAAGTCTTGGTAACAAGACAGCCATTCAATAAATGTTTATTGACCATAGCCTATGTGCAAGATGCTGTAGCCATGCCAGATTTCTTATTTCTCAGTGTGCTGCCCCATATAATGAGAAAGTTGGTCTTGCTGAATTCCTAATGAAGAGATGCCTCAAATCGCACCTCAGTGGTTGCCAATGATGTAAGCAGCAAATAAGAATTAGTAATAGTCATTGCTGTCGGTACATAGCTTGAGTCCTTTGAAAGATGAATTAATTTTTACTAAAAACTTTCACTTGCTCAATTGTACATCTATGCACCAAATATTTATGGAGCTCCTACAACACAAGGCATTGCAGATATAGAGCTAGTGTTGCAGGCTTTTAGGCACTGTGAGAAATTTACAGTAAAACAATGGCCTATATTGTTGCACGTCAGCTGATTAAGTAATAATAGCTAATGTTTACTGCACTTAACTATGGAACTGGGTCAGTTCCTGTTAAGGGTTTTATACCACGTAGACCCCAATGAAGATGAGTTCCATAATGTAACTGATTTATGGAACATTCATTGAAATACAATTGAGAGAAAGTGTGGCTAAGAAGCCTCACTCAAGATACCATTATTAGAGCGAGTAGAGAACATGCTGAGACATTCAAAGCATTCCATCCAGGGCCTTCTAGTGTTGACTTTTTTATGCCTTAGCTCTTGGGAGGTTTCCATTACTTCAAGAGAACAGAAAATCAAGCCTGAGCTGACAACTCATGAAGAGGAATTCATTGGAGGCATAAGATAGAGGCTCCAGGGAAAGGGTAGCCTGTTTTTTGGCTTAAAAAAAGACTACTTTAGCCCAGGAAGAGGAAGAAGTTGTTTGTACCAAGGGAGCACTGTGCTGCTCTGTTCTTGTTACAAGTAAGAAGCATTTTGCCATCTATTTTGTTTTTACATTTCATTAATTTTTATTGGAAAGGTTATTGCCAACTTGGAAACTAATATTGAAGTTTAAATACTGAAGTATATCAGCCTTTTGAGAAAACAGAAAAGTTAGTCAAAAATATGGTTTATAAAAGTCGAGGATAAAGTACACTGGTAGTTTGGTTTATTTTCCACTGCTCATTTCTCTTATGTCAGAACTGGTTACCACCATTCTGGATGGACTCAGGTGCACACTACATGGGTTCCATGTGCAACATTTGAACATCATAGATCTCCTCACATTCACTGGTCAACATGGAGAATCCTGAATGTCAATACCTCAGCAATCTCACACGAAGGTACCTACCTACTTCTTTTCTTAAAACCCAATACAGGAATTTCAGGCTAGATGAAACACTCCAGAAGTTTTATTACAGATTGTTTTTATAAAACTGCTTCTAAAATAGCATTTATTTTAAAAGGAGGAGAATATGTTTGCAGAAATTCTAAATTCTTCTTTTTTAACTTTTAACTTTTTTATTATTTATTTATTTGACAGAGAAAAAGGGTGTGAGAGGGAAGAGAGAGGGAAAGAGAGAGAGAGAGAGAGAGAGAGAGAGAATGGGTACACCAGGACCTCCAGCCACTGCAAATGAACTCCAGACACGTGTGCCCCCTTGTGCATCTGGCTAACATGGGTACCAGGGAATCAAACCTGGGTCCTTTTGTTTTGCAGGCAAATGCCTTACCTGCTAAGCCATCCCTCCAGCCCCTTTTTTTAACTTTTAAAAACAGAAAGCCTCCTGAAATCTTCTGGAAAAGAGAGTGTAAACTAGAAAGCAACATAAATAACCTCACCATAAGAAACAAATCAACAGAAAACTTGATCATGCAATAGTTTTAACCTTTCTTAAAGTCCTCCTTAAACCCCCATGTATCCTACTTGTTAAAATTTCTATTTGCTTTATTCCTACTGACTTGACCCCAATCAGCACCTGTCTCCTCTCATGTTCTCTTTCCCCACCCCTCCTCTTAAAACTTCTGATGCCTTCAACTCCTGACTACTGTAAATTTTTCCTTTCCTTTTTCTTTTTTTTTTTCTTGAGCAGGGTAATTTTGCAGGGATTAAGGACTTTGTGTCCAGGCATTTCTTGCTTATACCTCCCTTCAAATGCTATGCCATGCCTCACTATCGTTGTTCACATGTGTTATAAATCGTCACTGGTAGCTGCTGGTCCTCCTACGATATCCAGCGAGGGATCCTGCTTACGAGAAAGCAGACACAAGGAGGACTAGGAAGGAGTATGGCCCCTGCAGCAGCTACCTTACTGTCTTTGATCCAAGGCTCTATCTCCTAAAAGATACCATGGGTGTACATACCTCTTGAGATTTCTAATTATACCAGAGATTTGGAGAAGTGTAACAATGTGACATTACTTTTTCCTTTTTTTTTCTTTTTTGGTTTTTCAATGTAGGCTTTCACTCTGGCTGAGACTGACCTAGAATTCACTATGCAGTCTCAGGGTGGCCTCAAACTCACGGCGATCCTCCTACCTCTGCCTCCCGAGTGCTAGGATTAAAGGTGTGCACCACCATGCCTGGCAACACTACATTTTTTATGAAAAGGATTTAGTAATGCTCTGTAAGGTTTATCAGAAAACTTTCAGAGTTGACCCACACAGGCTGGGATATGTGTATATCCTCACTACTTGCAGACGAGATGGAGGTGGACCGAGCTGTTTGTCGATAAACTACTATAAAGCTTACACTCACAGATGGTTCCACCCAGGCTGCTGAGACAGTAATAAAGATTATGGAGGCAATGGCCAGTATCTTGAGACTCCCTAAAGAATACAGAAATATTAAACATTAGCAAAACTCTGAGGAATGAGGAAACCTCCACAACCAAAATCAGTGGCCGGCTGCCACAAACACAGTGTACCAGAATCAGAAGCAAACTGTGACTCCAGCCACTGGCCTATCCAAACCTTTGCCTGCAATTGAAATGTCGTTCAGAGTGAGATAATTGACAAGCCATGAAGAATCTCCGCTTTATTTCCCTGATTTTCATTTTCCACAGTGCATGTCCACCCGGCCTGAACAGCTGCATGCAGTCCGCTGTTCAAAGCTGGAGCCAGGCGAGTGTGTCTGGGAGCCTGCGTTCCATTCCCCGCAGGAGGGAGCTGGTCTTTCCCCAGGGGTCGGCCCTCCGCTCCATGCTGCAGCTCTCTCTGCTCCACTTCTCCTGGGTGCTGAGCAAGGGACAACTCTGGGATTCTGAACTCAGCCCCTTGGGAACATTCTTTAGCCATGATTTCATCGTGAGCACTGCTTGAGGCTAGTCTGAGCTCCGTGTTTGACCACCTGCATGGTCACTATGTCAGCATTTGATGACTGCCTTTGGTCTTATGTCATCTTCTATCCAGGCCAACATGTGGCCCATGGAATCCCTTCTGTTGACAAGGCAGCTCTCATCCCTTTTTCCGGTTTAATATCTATCCCAGGCAGCAGTTTGGCACAGCTGTTGGGATGTTGTTAGGATTCCTTTGTCCATGAGTAGAGTGAAACCCACACCACATTGTGCAATAAATTCATGATGTGGGCATTCCTTTGTACGATCATCAACACTGCCATCAACCAATACTCTGCCTCTGACCTCAAAGGGCTTTAGACTAATGCAGCAAAACATGACAAATCTAATCCCTGAGACAGCTTGAGGTCTGCCAGCATTCTCTGTTGAATTGGTATGTCTACCCTTAGATAACATGTTAATTGTAGGCATCAAAAATACATATTTTAAACTGTGAAGCCCCAGAGCTCAGACTCGCATATGACTTCCCTTTCTAGAAACAATTAGCAAGGATGTGTCCTTTGCAGTTGGAAGTCCAAACTGTGCTAGCTTGTCTTTTACCTTGTGGTTACTGTTTCTGCTTTTTTTTTTTTTTGAGGCAAGCCCAACAGAATGGCCTTTCTTTTAATGATGAGAGAGAGAGCCAGAGTGACAGTGTGAGAGATAAAGAATTGGCATGCCAGGGCCTCCAGCCACTGTAATCAAACTCCAGACACATTCACCACCTAGTGGGCATGTGCAACCTTGTGCACGCATCACCTTATGCAACTGGCTTGTGTGGGCTCTGAGGTGATGAACATGAGTCCTTAGGCTTTGCAGACAAGTGACTTAACTGCTAAGCCATATCTCCAGCCCAGTTTCTACTTTTTATAGGACAATGGTATTGAACCATGTTATTGGATTCTGGGTTCTCTGTATGGGTAGGATACTTTCATCTAGAGTTCTGACTTTGGCCATGTTAATATTCTGCCATATAGTACTAGAAAGGTATCTATGATACTCATCTCACCAGTTGTTTGCAATATGTCTCTGGGGAGGTTCCCTTTGATGAAGTATAACTCCTTTTGTCTGTCTAAACAGAGAGTTCCCATACCCAACAACTCAAGAGAAAGTCAGAGGTAAACTAAACTGATAAAAATGGGATATTTTATTGTTTGATGTATTTTTGGAATATATTAGCGATAAAGTTATAACTGGCATGACCATCTATAGGTTCCCCATGAAACAAATTCCCAAGGAGCTTGTTTTTAATTAAATGTGTATATTTCACAAAGGTTCAACCTTGCAAAAGGCTCTAAGACATATAACAATAAACAATCAAAAGCTAAATCAATAAAAGTCATATACTAGTATTGCATCAGGTTCGCATTGCTAGTAGTAGAAATCACCCAACCAAGAGCAGATTGTGGGAGAAAGAGGTTATTTTGATTTGCAGGCTCAAGGCTGAAGCTCCATGATGGCAGGGAAAATGATGACATGAACAGAGGGTGGACATCACCCACTGGCCAACATAAGGTGGACAATAGCAACAGGAGAGTGTGCCAAACACTGGCATGGAGAAACTGGCTATAACACTCATAAGCCTGCCCCCAGCAATACACTCCCTCCAGGAAGCTTTAATTTCTAATTGCCATCAGCTGGGCAGACTAGCATTCGGAAAACCTAAGTTTATGGGGGACACCTGAATAAAACCACCACAACTAGCCCATTTATAGTCATCATCTGCCGTGTCACTTGTGTATTAGACATAACACTAGGCTCTGAGCCTGCCATGTCTAGTAGCTCCAGCAGGACACCTAAAGCAACTCTGCAAGCTTGAACAGCTTAACTAACTATGCAAGGGGGCTGACTGCCAAGGCCATGACCTTCCCAAAGAAGATGCTCTTTGGCCTGAATACTGGATCTGAGATGACTGGAGTTCATCAATGTGTTGGAGGACCAAAAAGAACTTGGCATGTGGTTGGCCTATTAAACCAAAAAAGTGATGAATAGGGAAAAAAAGGTCAGAGATGATATGACAGAGTAGAACGATATCAAAGGAATTTATGTGCCACTCAAAGCCCAAGAACTTGTTATTTTAAGTATCTTATAGGCCACGGGAAGCCATGTGGAGCAGAGGATAGGCTGATTTAAAGATGTTTTTTGCCATGTTGATATTGTCTAACATAGAAAAATAGAACGCACTATGGGCTTTAAAAGACTATTAGATGAGTAAACATATTTAAACTTTTCAACTCTCTGGTTTTGAAATGGATTTAGCTGTGTATATTCATTGTACAAAGCAAAGGGTTTCATAATATTTGTGTTTGAGTGCATCATGTATTTTGATGATATTCATTTCTCATTAAGTTGGGTCATTGTATATTTAAGTTGTAGAATAAAAATTTGTTTCTATCTCAAAATTATATAGGCTATTACTGGTAGTTTCCAACTCCTTGCTTTCAACTTCAAGTTTGGCTTTTAGTTTCATGATCCAGTATTTTATTTTTATTATTTTTTCAATGAAATATGTCATACATTGAACATATTCTCTTCATACTCTCACCCTTTTTCTGAATTTCCTTTCTTCTTCCCTTTAGTCCTCTTTGTTCCCCTAGACAACTTCACTTCTACTTTCATATCATATATCCCTATCACTATATGATTTTATGTATCTATGCAAAATCTAAGAACCAAAAATTAGAGAGAACATATGATTATTGTCCTTCTGAGATTGGCTTAATTTGCTCAATATGATTATTTCCAGTTGAAGCAGCTGCATTTAACCTTTTTTATAAAAGGAAGAATTTGAGACAAAGAGAGGCAGAACCAAGGCCACAAAGCTGGTCTGACCGACTCAGGAGAGTGAACGCAGAGTACGGGTTCTTAACTGCGCCTCTACTCTCCTCTTCCATAAGGATAGACAGGGTGCGCCAGACATGTGAAGAGAGAAAACAATAGAACTGGACCCTGTGCCTCTTTGAAACTCACTTTAATTGATATGTAGTAATGACACATGATTTTGGCTGGAGTATCATAATTCAATACATGTCTATACATGTGTAAATGATCAAGACAGTATTTTCATCATTTATTTAGGGCTTGAGCCTTCAAATCCCTTTCTTTTACTTCATAGAATACACATGGATTGTGGTAAACTAAATACACACACACACATACACACATAAGTGTTGTATAATCTTAGAACTTATTATTCTTATCTGCATATATTTTTTTTACCTGTTATCCAGGATATATACACAATAGAACATTATTCAGTCCTAAATAAAACTAATCCCTGTCCTTTGTGGCAAAATATCTGGAATTAGAGGACACTGTGGTAAGTAAAATTAATCAGACACAGAAAGACAGATACCACATGTTTGTACTCATATATAGAGGTTTAAAAATGGATCTCAACTTACCCTATTGTAACAAAAACTACTACTCAGAGTGAATTTGATGTGCATGAAGGTGACCTTTACATATTTCAATACTGAAACGATGAAGAGGAAAGTGAATATCGTGTTCTGACCACTTATGAAATTTCTGTCAACATTAAAGCCACTGCTATTTTCAGAGTGAGGTTCTGATGAACCAGGTGAATATGATGACTTGAGATGTGAAAGGGGATTAACATAAGGGCTGAAAGGAGAGCAAACTCCTATTAGGCTAACTTCTGAGAGCCATTTAAACACATGCCAGTTACCAACAAACAATGTCACTGCCACCTCCCTTTATGCCATTTGCTCCACTTTAAATAGATTTTAAAATACTTATATCCTGGAAATAGAATTCTACTTTGCAGATGAGGTAGGCTGTTTATGAGATGAGGTAAAGGTTTGTGTTTAGGTTTTGTGGCAAGGGCCAGAACCTTGGATGGCTGAACATGAGACGATTTGCATATTTTAGGCAGCTGTATGTGCGATAGCTCTTTTCTAAACTCAAACTATTTGGCCCATAAAGCACCATAAAGAGGGTAAGATGCTAAGAGAGACAGAGACAGAGACAGAGATCATACTTTAAGAAAGGGCTTCAATCAGGTAGAATACTGGAGAGAATGGCAAAGGGGCAGATTCCACAAGCAACTGGGGATGTAGTTGGTAGGACTGGAGGATGAACAAATTGTATTGGTGGCACAGGAGGTAGGGGAGTCAAGAAACTTCTATTAACTCATCAGACACTGTGGGTACCTAAATGTACTAGCAGGTGGAAATAAGGAACTTGTCAGGAAAGTTGCCTGTCTTCACAGAACTAAAAGTGAAAAGAAAATATCCCCAGTGGATACTGATGCTGTTTTATGACAGCTGACCACAAGTGAAAGCAGGGGAGGCTGCTATGAACAACAGATATACAAGTGACTGAGAAGAATTTTGAACATATACAGCTTGTGGTGACAGAGGGAGCCTGAGCTATAGACTTCTAGCAAGAGTCTGCCAACAGCCTGAATTGACATCACAGGTATACAGATGGTGGTTGAAATCTGATGAGATGGGACCACCTTGAGGGGAGATTCAGATGGGGGATGAGGAAGGAAGACTGAGAAATAGTAATGGTGATCTTAAGGAAAGAGCAACTAGAAACAGTTGAAGTTGTGACAGAAAGGTCAAACAAAATAGATGAAATCTGGATAGAATGATATCATGTAATGGGAGGCAAGAGAATTTTCTAGTAATAGCCCATTTTGTTTGACTCTTTAAGTTCAGCATGACTTCTGGCACAAGAATGGCACTTGAGATATATTTGAATAGGAGTAGCCTGCAGTCTAGAATGCTACAGCCAACACAAGCCATATTGGGGCTGTAAAGTATCTACTACTGAACTTCCTAGTGAAGAGATTCCAAATAGCACGAGGAAAGAGCATTGAAGTTGCTTGAAGGGAAACTAATAAAACAAAATAGATAGTGGTGGCTTTTAAAATACCACAAATTGCTAGAACCATTAGGAAAGGCATAGGGGCATGGATAATTTTAAAAAAATAATCTTTTTTTTTTTGCTTTGTTTTTTGAGGGAAGTCCACCAGACTAGCTGTTTTTTTGTTTGTTTGTTTGTTTTAATGCAAGAGAGGGAGAGAAAAAAAGAATTGGTATACCAGGGCCTCCATGCACTGCAATCAAACTCCAGATGTGTGCTCCTACCCCTTGAGTGCATGTGTGACCTTGAGTGATTGTATCACTTTGCGCATCTGGCTTACGTGGGACCTGGACGGTCGAACTCATATGAGTCCTTAGGCTCCGCAGGCAAGCACTTCAACCACTAAGCCATCTCTCCAGCCCCAAAATAGCCTTCTTATGATGCTAGTTTAGTTAACTAGACTGGAGTTATATTACAGTAACTGTTCAATACATGCTGAACTTACAGGAAAGCAAAATACAGAATAAAATAGTTGTGGCATAACAAAATATTTAAAAAATTATAAAAATACAACATTCCACCATTAATATACAGTCAGGTCATTTTAAAATTCTAAAGGATACAGGGAAGCAAACAGCTCCATCACTTGCCCTGAATATAGATTAGGAACATAACAGATGAGACGTGGCTGTGGCATCACTTCCCAGACCAAACAGAAGTCTCCTCTCAAACTCGAGCAGCTCTGTGGTTTTGGTATTTACTCATGGAAGTTGAAACTATTGAGTAAAGAATCAGCTCATGGCCAGAATTCTGGTTTTTTTTTGTTTTTTGTTTTTGTTTTTTTTTGAATCAAATCAATCCTAGACTTGAGTTTTGACTTGAGAAAATGTGTTTCTAAACAAGCTCTTAGAAGCCCTGGACAGCAATAACATCAAAGGCAATTTGCACAGACTAAAAAGAGCACCCAAAGGGGGTCATGTGGAGATGGGGACTCTGTAATGGAGGAAAGTTTTCTCTTAGAATATGTATTAAATATTCTCTTCCTGATGAGGAAAATTCTAGCTAATGACAAGCAGAATTTTCAGTTGGAGCCATGATAACTTCAACTATATGTGACTATGGATTAAAAGATAAAACAAATGGACCATGAAATCGATGGGATAAATTAAAATTGTGTATTGTAGGAAGTAGTCTATGTCACAGGGTTATGACTCTGTCAATTAAGCTATAAGACCAAACAACAACAACAACAACAACAAAAACCTTTCATGGGCCATTTAGTTTAGACATTTAGTGCCAGATATCACTTCAGTCCATGAAATATCTTGACATGATTGCTATCTTTTCTGTTGACATAAGAGGAGGTGATTTGATTTTCCTAAACATAAAAGGTGGAAAACAGAAGACTAAAATGAAAAGTCAGCCTGGTCACAATTACTCAGCAGTATCTTCCAGGGTTCATGTATTGCTTTTCTTCTACATCCTTCTTTAGCCATAGATACCTTGTCTCTTCAGGTTAAGCCTATGTTGTTGTGTTCACTCTTGCCTGTGCCCTGACACCATATTTTCTACCCAGCGGTCCATACATACAGGTTACACATGCTCAAGGCCCTCAGACTACATAGTCTCATGAAATATATAACAATATAAATAATTTTGCAACTTTTTTCTGGAAATTTTTCTTAGTAATGATAGTTCTGAATAAGCACATTGCTCTCCAATTCTAAGTCTCAAAGAAAAACCTTGTGTTCTTCCTTATTTAAATAAAATGGAGCAGAGGCTAAGTTGTTGGCCTTAAAGATGCCTTTGTGTCCATCGGTTCCATTTCCTGGAGGGCCAGATGTGTCCAAGTCATCGTGCAGAAGGCGCTGTGTGGATTCTGAAGTGGCTGCAGGGGAATGCAAAACTGGAAGGTGGAACACAAGCTCTTCAGTTCTACACTGGCCTGGGTTTCATGTTCATAGGATAAATGTCCTTATTAAGTACCTAGCAATTTTGTAGGAAAAGGCAGTTATGTAAAGGGAAATTTTTCTATTTGCTGTAATAGGAAAATAAACTTTATTAAATATCTGTTCTATTATATAATCTACCCAACATGCATCTCGGGGCGTGATTTGATTCTAGTTGTTGATAAGAGTTAAGAGACCTTAACTCTTAGCGAGTCACACATTTCTCCACTCTCTTTCCTATGTGATGTAGATGAAAGAGAACAGGCATGATAGCCAGAAAGAGCTCAATTTGAAGCCATATCATACTGTCTGTCTCAGTAACTCTAAGCAAATTACCTGACATCTTGTAAGGTAGTTGTGTTCCTTAACTAAGAGAATATTCAGCATGCCTAGTCCAGGGCTAGAACTTACCAGGCAAATCTGCTTTCTTTTCTCCTTAACATGTGTTTATGTGGCTTTACCTAGTGTGTGGGTGCTACATCCATACAAATTCTCCTAAGATGCCCGACAGTGACTCACATACACCAGACATTCACTAAGTAGTTGTTGAATTAATGAGGGAATGACATAGTCACCTTGCTTCTTCCGGAACTGCAATGTTGAGCTGTCTGTTGCAATGTTTGGCATTGCTGTTCTGGAACAACTGCTCAGAGTACTTAAGGACACATTACAGCCAGGCTTCTCTTACAGAACAAGGTAGCAGATTTCTTGTGACCATGGACACAAAGAAACCCAGCAACTTGGCAGGTAGAACTAGATGTGAAGTGATTAGAGTTCGTACTCTCAGAGTTTTAGTGATAACATAGCTGCTTCTTTCTCTATTGTCACACCAGAGAGAGGTTTCTGTTTGCTTAAAATAGTATTGGTTAGTTCCAAGATTGTAATTCACTAAAACAGTTTCTGGATAGTGTTCCCAGAGATCACAATTAGTCCCACACTGGATGTTTATGTGGGACAATCCTCAAGGTCCATGGAATTGGCTTGGCTGCTTATTTGTTCGACTCTTACCTAGCCATTTGAAGCCAAACAATAATATTTGTTTGTTTCTTGTATCAATGAGGATTGAACCCAGGGCTTCACACATGCTAGGCAAGTACTACCACTGAAATACATGATCAGATATTTGAAACATGGGATTAAAATTATCTATCTATCTATTATCTATCTATCTATCTATCTATCTATCTATCTATCTATCTATCTAATGTGTCCAGGATTCTACCACTCTCTCATGCTCCAGGCATTCGGAAATTTATGCAGATCTAAGGGCTTCTCCCACTATTACACTTGGTCTTGGCACAAACTTCTGCTGATGAGAGCTGGATCTGCCATCTTGGCCCCATCACTAATTCAAGCTGGGGCAGGGCCAGGTTGCCAGCTGTGGGAATCATCAGCAATATTCACATTGGTGCTACCTCTTCTTCTTCCCCTGACTCTCTTGGGTAAGGTCCTCCCCAGGGGTTAAGGGTCTGCAGCAACCTCAAAGGCTTGTTAAGCCTCATCATATAGAATCACAGATACAAGAAAACAGTCTGCTTATCCAGTTAGAAAATTTTTCTTTTTAATATTTGGATCTATGTGATAGGTATGTTCATTTTCACATTTATCTGCATATGTGGCATACTTGGTATGTTTTCAAAATTTTATAATAATAATTGAACTTCTAAAAAACAATAGGTTTTATAGTTTGATTTTAAAGTATATAAATAGATAAAACAATCCTGAAATTCATTTGGAATCATGAAAAAAGAACCTCAAATAAACAAAGCAATTCTGAGAAACAAAATAAGGCTGGCAGTATCACCATAATGATTTTAAGATAGGGCCATGGAAACAAAGACAGCAGAGAGCTGGCACAAAAACACACATAGATCAATGGAACAGAATAGGGGATGCCACCTATAGCTAACTGATTTTTGACAAAAACACCAAATTACTAACTTAAGAAAAGACAACTTGTCTAAAAAATGGTGGGATGAAGACTAACCCTAAAATATTTGGCTCTAGCTTGCAACTCCTAGTACCAGAAATGGTTACGATCCACATTGAGCTGTTGATCAGAGAGACTTATGAGGTCCCCAAAACAAGATAGACTTCTGTCAGAGCACTTGATTACCCACCTGAGGTAAAAGGGAAGACCCTACTGCTGAAGACACCACATGTTACTGATGCAGAAAACTGAGAGATCCAGCTGAATCTGAAATCCCCAGTTCCCAGATGGTTAGCCCATGTAGTGCTGGAAAGTGCTACGTGAGCTGATCGGTTGAAATAGCCAACAATGACTTGAGCAAGCAGGGGACACTGCAATACGAAAACAACCAACCTGACAAAATGTGCACACCTGTGTACAATAGTGGCACACAGCCTCGGTGGATAAGCAATGGCTCTCTGATTGGCTATGAGTTCCACTCAATGGAAAGGAAACCAGAACTGGAACTAGGAACCAAGGCAGAACCCTATGGAGACCAAAATAATGGACTCCAATGAGAAGCTCCTACTAGAATTCATCCAAAAGTGGGGTGACACCCATCACAATCTCTCTAAATTAACAATGCTTATCCACTTTAACCTATCCTGATCTCACTCTCCATTGGAGAATCTGTTCTTGTTTTTCATAAAGCAGTGACAACCAAGGACAACCATAATCTCCCAAGACAAGAATAGACAGCTGACTCCCTGACAGGAGGTGAACCACCCCTCACACAGCAGTCAGGGCCCAGGTGAAACCAGAGAAGAACTGGCGAGATGACCAAGAGTGCTGCTTCCACTGTTAGCCTGACCACCTGGGGCAGGGTAGTGCAGACAGACACTGAGGAGACTCAAAATATACCAAGGCAAAAATCCAGACACTGCTGGGAACTCAACACTAAAGTAGAAACAGAGCATACTAACCAAGGCTCAGGGAAGTTTTCAGAGGAGGGCATGGAAAGAATGTAACACCCACGGGTGGGAAGGAATATCCAGAGACATAGTCCTCCCCACAAGGACAGACTGCTGCTCTTACAACTCATCATGTACAACTACATGGTGAAAAACAGCCATCCCACTGGGGCCAGCCTTCAGTGGGGGAATGGAGGGAGGAAATGATGGTACCAACATATGATGTGATCATACAAAGTTTCTACTTAATAAAATAATAATAAGAAATAACGGTGCTGGGACAACAGGATATATTCATGTAGAAGGATAAAAATAAATCCTTATCTCTCTCCATGCAGAAAAGTCTAGTTCAAATTGGATCAAAGACCTTAATTTTAGACCTGAAACTCTGAAACTGCTAAAGGAAAACATAGGGGAAACACTTTCACATATTGGTATAGGCAGCGACTTTTTTTGACTATAACCCCAGTCATTCAGAAAGTAAAACCACTAATCAACCACTGGGACTTCATGAAAATAAAAAGCTTTTGTACCACAAAGGGCACTTTAAATACAGCAAAGAGGTAACCTACAGAATGGGAGAAAATATTTGCCAGCTATATATCTGACAGCAGACTAATATCCAGGATATACAAAGAACTCAAAAACTAAAAAAATAAGCAATGAAACAATCCAATCAAAAAATGGGCTATGAAACTAAACATAGAATTTTCAAAAGAAGAAATGCAGATAGTCAATAAACAACAAAAAACCTGTTCTACATCCTTAGCCATCAGGGAAATGCAAATCAAAACTACTTTGAAATTCCATCTCACTCCTGTCAGAATGGCTATTATCAAAAAAACAAAAGACAATCAATGCTGGTGATGGTGTGAAAAAAGAGAAACCATTCTGCATTGTTGGTGAGAATATAAAAAGGTACAACCATTGTGAAAATTTGTGTGGAGGCTCCCAAGACAGCTAAGACCTTTACCATATGATCCAGCCATACCACTCCTTGGTATATACCCTGAGGACTCTACTGATTACTTTAGAGATATTTGCCCATCCATGTTTATTCCTGATCTATTCACAATAGCTAGGAAACCAGCCTAGGTAACCTTCAACTGATGAATGGATAATGAAGATGTAGCACATTTACACAATGAAGTTTTATTCACAGTGGTAAAGAAAAATGAAATTATGAAATTTGCAGGGAAATAGATGGCTCTGGAAAGGATTATACTAAGTGCAGCAACCCAGGCACAGAAAGTCAAATGTCACATGTTCTCTCTCATATGTGGATCTTAGCTACAAATGTTTAGAGTTGTATGTGAGTTGGAGTAAAAGTCAGTAGTAGAGGCCAAGAACCTGGAAAGGGGCTGTAATGGGGTGCTCGAGGCTCAGGAAAGTTCTTGAACTCTAAACCCAAGGTTGTGCCTAATTTTAATCAAATAATTGAATAAAATAAGACTGAAAAGAATAATCATTAAATTATTATATTTGTTGAGAGAAATATAGAGACAAAGAAAGGCAAGCACATTGGCTAAAAGAGGGCCTGGGAAAACCATGAAAAGAAAAGAAGGTTCAAATTGCTCATGCCAAGTGGAGAGCTGGAGGGGACAAAGAGCCCACGTGGAGAGTAAGGGGTAGGGGGCTTTCCCCTCTGCTTGGTGGCCCAGCTGTGTCAGGGCCAATCAGAGGGGAAATTCACCAACAGCTGGAAGTTCCCTAGTGGTCAGGCAGCTCAGAGAGCATGCCTCCTCCTTGAAAATGTGTTTATAACCCTATGTTGGTGGGCCCTGCCTTCAGGCTTAGGTAAACAGAGGGATAGCTGATTGGTTAGGGTTAGGGGCTGTGTTAGGAAGAGGCTAGCACTGACACCAACTTCCAGGGAGGCTGAACTTGACCAACCACAATTTTTCCTAGGAAAGACCTCCCTCCCAGGAGGGGTCCCAGGTTGTTTGTGGAAAAACAGGTCTAGCGAACAAGGCAAGAGATAAGAAGTCAGTTCATCTTTGATTTGTAGCAAGTGCAGACTTTATTGCCTTTTTTATTTTTAGGGGCTCAGTCATCTTAACTGCCTACTCCCTCTCAGGGCTATGAGGAAAGGGTGAGAGCAGGGCTTAAGAGGAGGATATTGTAGATATGTAAGTAGAGGGCCAGATTACTGGGGGAGAGGGGAATGGTCTATATGGGAACAGGGGAAGGGGTGGAGGAAAGAGTGAAAGGAAGGTTAATCAAAATTTAAGATGTTATGAATAAGTCATATGGAAACCTTCTTTGCTAGCCAGTAATATATTGTTATAAACAGAGAGAGAGAGAGAGAGAATAGACAGAAGTATCCTATAGACATGGATAATGATGTGAAGAGAAGCCAAAGATTGTTAGAAAAATTTTATTGCCAGGGGTGGGATACCTTCCAGTGAATTGTGAGTCGGGGTGGCCACTGATGCCTCCGAAACATTATAGGCCATTGCCAAGGCTCTTGGTTTCCCACCAGAACTAGATGGCAAGATCCTATTGTTGAAGACTCCACATACTTGGGCTTTTCAGTTCACTGATAAATCAAGCAGGAGCTGAGCTAGAAACTTTTTCCCCTGCTGACTAGCTGTCAGGGTGCTGGAAACAGCTTTGCTACATACAGCCTTTTTGGGAGAGAGAAGGCATGAATTGTGTTAAACAGCACTGGATCCTGTAAGCCTTACAACTGGCCAGTTGGCCCAAATGTGCCAAATGGTACAATAGTGGCAGGTCTGTTATAGGAAAAACCAATTGCTCTCTGATTGGATTGGAGGCCTGTTCCACAAGAGGGAATATATGCCTGGTACTAAAAACCTAGTCAAAAGCCTGTGGGTGGGGAGGTCATAAGCCCTAGGAGAGTAATGACTGCTGTGTCTGGCTCAATGCCTATATTGTGCCCATCCAACTTCCCTGTAGACACTTTTTATGTTAATGATCATATATTAATTGTATTCTTACTTTAGAGAAGCTTCTCTTTTCTGATGGCCGTGACCATTGGAGTGATTCAAAAGTTACAGAGCTGTGTTTAGCATTCAGTGAGACATCTCTATCACACCCTCCAAGGCTCAGGGTTCATTGTCAAAGGCATGGTGGAAAGAATGTAAGAGCCAAAGAAAGGGTATGAATGCTTACAATGCACTCTTCCATACACAAAATGGCTTGGATATTCATTACCTCACAGTGGCGACACTACCTACACAAGACCTGCATAAATGACATAAAAAATAGAAGAAAGACGAATGGAAATAAGAAGGGTTTCAATGGAGGGTAGATTTGGGAGGGAAAATGGGGATCATGGGTAGGAATTATCATGGTTTAGTATCTATATATGGAAGCTGTCAATAACATGTTTTTAAAAATTAAGATCTAGTAGATGAGTTTGCATGACTTAAATGATCACATAACACTTTTTTTTTCTTTCGTGTGTATGTATGAATGTGTGAGTGTGTGTACAATGGCGTAGGTGTGGAGGTCAGAGGATAACCTTGTCTTCCACTTTGTTTGTTGTTTGCCGCTGCATATACCAGATTTGCTAGTCCATGAGCTTTGGGATGCTACCCTCTCTGCCTATAAGTGTGCTGGGATTACAAACATCACAATAAGTGCCCAGCTTTTTGTGATTTCTAGAGATCCACATGCAGATCCTCAGCATGTGCAGCCAACCCACGGAGCCATCTCCCAAGCCCAGACTCCTACTAAAGGAATAGCTATAATACCCTTTAAGCAATGATAAATCCTGAGAAATGTCTTTGAATTAACTTTTAATTAAGAATACGGTAAAGAAAAACCTTTAAAAACATTTGAAGTTTCACTAAATGGTGAAAGGCTGAATGTGATCCTAAATGAGGCAGGGTTTCTGGCACAAACGCTGCAGGTCAGCAGTGCACTGGGTATCTGAGCCAGGGCAACAAGGCAGTGAAAACAAACACTAACCATACCAATATCAGAGAAAGGAGCAAAACCGTGTCTATTTTCAGATGACATGATTATTTATATAGGAAGTCCTAAGTAATCTGCAAAAAGCTATGGAATAACTTTAGCTTAATACAGTCACAGTCACTAGGTCAACATAAAATAATTGAATTTCAATATTTAGTGGCCACAAGCATTTGGAAATTGAAATGGAAAAAGGTACCATTTATAATAGCATAAATAATTTAAGTACAAATTAAAAAAATACTTCACTATGAAGCATTGCTAAGTTAAAGAAAACCTAAACTAATGAAGTGGAATTACCACATTTTTTATTAGAATATATTCAGTGCTTTAGGTAATAGTTTTCCTCGCATCAACCCTTAGATACATTCTAATTCAGTCATACTCTCATGTAGTTTTGGCTTTTTGCTTTTGAAAAATTGATTCTAAAATTTGTAAGAAAATGTAAAAGATCTAGATTATTCAAAAAAATTTGAAAAAGAAGTGTAAGTTAGGATTAATGGAGTCAGCTCAGTGGTAAAACAAGAAAGTCAAGAAACAGAACTAAATATATTGTCAATTGATGTGTAACAAAGTGGTCAAGGTATACTGATAGGGCCAGAAAATGTGTGAGAACAAGTAGGGATTCATACGAAAAAAGAACTTCAGCCTTTATTCCACATTATTAAGAAAAACAAACAAAACCCTCAAAATACAATATAAACCTAGATCGAATAGTGAAGGCAACACAACTTCTAACAGAATATATAAAATTTGTAATCTTGAATTAGGCACACATTTCTTAAACTTGACCACAAAAACATAAGCCACAGAAAGAAAAAAAAAATTGAACAAACTGAATATAATCAAAATGAGCAGATATCATTGTTGTATTAGTGATCAATAAGCAAATGGTAAGGTGTTCAACCTTAGTAGTTATAAGGGAGATGTAGTATCAAACCACTGTAAGATAAACCGTGGAATGATGAAAAATTTAAAAGTATGGCTACTCCAAGTATTAACAGGATTTGGAGCAACTGAAACTTCATCTGTTTCTGGTAGAAATGGACAGTGGTACAGCCTCTTGAGAACTGTTTGGCATTTTCCCGTAAAGTTAAATGTACTTACCTTGCATTCTAGCAGTTCCACTCCTACATGCTACTAAATGACATGGAGATCATATTTGCTAAAAGGCCTGGATACAAAGGTTCAAGTAGCTTTATTCATAATAGCTCCAAACTGGAAGCAAGTCAGAAGTTCACTATGTGGTGAATGGGTGAATTACAGCATGCCCATGCTAAGGACATTCTTCTTACATGAGGAAAGGTAGTTACAATAGAAAGAAGTAAATGTTCTTCCTAGCACTAATTTAAGTGCACTACTCTGAACTACATTGAAAATGACATAGACGTCATTGTGAAAATACTTTCAATGTCATTTCTAACTCGGAATTATGAACATTTAGCAACATTTTCTAAGTAATATATTTCTCAGGTATAGTCCACTTAAACCAGTACTAGGAATGAAGACAATATACAAATTTGGTAGCAAATATATTTTAGTAATGCCGTTAATATTTTCGAAGTCACCCATTATTCTTCCTTAATGAAAACTGACAGCTGACTAATTCATAGGTCCCAGGTAAATCCAATACAATGGAATGATAAAGGTGCCACTCTTCTAACTGCCCTCTCACTCCTGAGGAACACGTGAAAACTATGGAGCTGTAATTTAAGAGAAGCTTTCATTAACTTGGGAAATTAAAAATGGCTTTTATAAGGCAGTGCTAGTCACAAGACAAGCTCAGCTGAGCACAGACACATGCAGCAAGAAAGAACGAGGAGCCATTGCAGGCGTGGCTCCAATGGCGGCACCACACAAAGCTGGAACTAAGGTCTGCTATGTTATCAACCGGATAAACCAGAGTCACAGCTGTACTGGTGGGCACTCTTAAGTTTCACTATGTGTGTAAAATCTAGAACCATCTGACTGCAGCACGAGCAAACTGTACAAATGCAAACACGCCAAGAAACTCCTCAACATGTAGCTTCACATGTAAATGCCCATTGCTTCTTCACTTCTTTGCAGCTTGGTCAATTGCTAACATTCTTGTAAACATGGTCTCAATAATTTCTGAAAAACAAGAATCCTTACTCACGGACTAAGTTATTAGGCGCTTGGGATTTTCAGCACCATAATAAGTGACTTAAAATTATGCGAGTGTATCTACACATGTCCTTTACAGTCCCAAGTTAACCATCCACCCATCTGTAAAATGATATTGGGACTCAGATAAAATAAAGAAAATCTGACATTACTTTTAAAACTCAAATTCCGTATGTGAAGATTTGACTTTGCTAGTTACAGAAAGATAACCAAATGAGGAAATGATTTCCCTTGAATTTTAATATTGAAAAAAAAACAATGCCAAGTGTTGTCCATACTTATGTAGCACTGTCTGTATCCCATGTACCATATTTATTAACTCATTTAACCTTCACATCAACCCAAGAAGATGTGTTTTTGCATATAAAGATGGATGTATAAGATGTTAGATAAATTGCCCATTTCTAGTAAAGAGATAGCCAGAATCCAAATTTATGCAGGTTTATAGAGTCTGCTCATTTTGTTTGTTTTGGTTTTTGAAGTGAGGTCTCTCTGTAGCCCAGGCTGACCTGGAATTCACTATGTGGTCTCAGGCTGGTCTTGAACTTACAGTGATCCTCCTATCTCAGCCTATGTATTGCTGGGATTAAAAGTGTGTGCCATCATGCCCTAGAATATACTAGTTTAACCATTAAACTGCATTTTCTAGAAAAAATAGCTTTAATTAATTAATTAATTATGCCTTGAATACTCTATTAATGCTAACCATCTAAGATCAGCTTGATGCTTGGTCAAATTTGCCTTAAGAATTGAGAAACTTTATAGATTTTTATGCCTTTATTTATTATTATTATTTTTTTTACAAAAGTCATGCAGTTTAATTTATTCTGATGAATGTTAGAGACTTGCAACTGTAGCATGTAGTTATTCTTTCTGGCCACCCCTCTTTCATTTTATTAATTTCCTACAGGAAATTG
The DNA here is from genome assembly GCA_036346955.1 of Dipus sagitta. Taxonomy (NCBI): domain Eukaryota; kingdom Metazoa; phylum Chordata; class Mammalia; order Rodentia; family Dipodidae; genus Dipus; species Dipus sagitta. Next base: position 19,261,512 of record CM070770.1, read on the forward strand.
CCAGTTAATAGAAAAAGCAATACTGGAACTGCCTCACATTCTATAGTTATTAATTAGAGCAAAGTCTGCATCAATAACTTGGGATACTAAAAATATGGAGTCAAACAAAGCTGACTGACTCTTGAAATGAAATTTCAACTTCAATAGTCTATCTAAAAAGTTTAGGCATTAAGATTCTACTTCTTCCCTTGAAGAATTCCTCAACAAAATACTTAGTGAATAAAATAACCCAATATCTGACCATTACCCACTAATACTTCAGAAATGAAAGGAATTCAAAAACACTGAAATAAATGACTGAAGTTTAAATAGGTTTCCTATCATTCTACTACATTTCTATCTACACATTATTACCCACAATCAATAAAGCAAGAAACTAGATCAACTATCTTATTAATTTTATATAATGGTTAGTAAACTATAAAAAACTGTACTATAAAACTTTTAAATGTTTCTGATGGCTCTAGATCACACTGGATAATTGATCATTTTACGTGGCATAAAGTGTTAGGTAAGTGGGAACCATGCTGAGAAAATGCACACAATTTCTGAATGTAAAAATCCATTCTTTGCAGAGTTTTCTTGGATGATATAAGGCTATTACTGGAATGATTTTAGAATCTAGTTTCTAAAAGTCTCTAACTTACATCCATGCCAGATATGACTTCAAGGCTCACAGGCTGCCAGTATGTACTTGTATCATGGTCCACCCAGTGTCCTGTCAATCTAAAGCTGTTTTGGGTCTGTCATATTACCAACTCCCCAATACCGTCTAATGAGTCTTAGCACAACACAGTCAAGAAGATGGTGTTGGAGTGGAGTGAAGGAGATGGAAAGAAATACTTAAATATTTATGGTAAGTGCTTAGCTTAGCAGGGCTAAAACATGAGTGGTAAGAAGTTCTGATGTATCTAGCTATTGTCTTTATGTAGTTAGGAAACCTTGCCTTGAAGAACTGTAAGTGGTAAATAGAAAGAACAGAACTGTAGAAATAGACAACTCTGAGATGTACAGACTCATGACATTGTATAAAACATGTAGCATTGTCAAGATATTTCACTTTCACCTGCAATAGGAACGCTCAGGGTAACCTCAAATCATGTTCTTTGGGATTAGTTAAGTCTTTGTGACCAATGAAATATGTGGTCTAATACGGCCATGATGGATTGCTGGGCTAAGTATCTACCAAGGATCATCTACTATCATGACTAGACAGATGGGGAGTGTCAGTGCGAAAGGCTACCTCTTGAAGGAGACTTCCTACGCTTCTGCATACTTTCCTTAAAATGCACGCTGTGTTGAAATACAACTTTTCTGTCTAAACAAGGCAACATGTACACACAGTTTAAAATTATTACCTAGGCTTAATCTACAAATTTTATAGACTAACCTATGAACTAATCTCCACTCAGACTTTCTCTAAAACACATAGGGATGTGTTCCCAAGAAGTTGTAGAGAATGAAGTCTTCACATGCGCAGTAATATTTTCAAGTTGACATCTTATAATTTTAGCATATTTCACACTTTGGGGAAGAATGGAATGAAAGAATCTACTTCTGCTATGTAAAATTTCCCAGCTTACTAGAATGTCTAAGCTTTGATTTTAAGATTCCTTGTTTGTGGTATGCACGTGTCTCAGTCTATTTGATCTGGATAAAGTTACCAAATGACCACATGTGTTTATTTCTCATAGCTGCAGAGATTAAGCCTGAGATCAAGGCATGGGCACTGGCAGGTTCATGTGTGGTGAACAATCAATGCAACTAAGTTTAAAAGGAAGTGCCTCGAAATTGATAAAGAGCCCAACTAGGGAGGGAGACATAAATTGAAGGTAAGTTCTGGGCATCTTTTACCCACTGTGATTCTTGGGTCAACTATTTAACTTCTCCTCTTTTAGGTGTGAGCTTTTGTAATAAGAACAATGGTCCCTGGGAGGATGAAGACAATTATGACAATAACCATAGTACCTGACACATAGTAAAAGTGAATTGAAAGTCAGCTGCCGCATGCACCAGTCCATTCATATAAATGTACAAAAGAGTTCTCTACTTTCCAAATATCACTTATCTTTATCCTCAGTGGTGAGGCCATGATCCTAAGTACTAAGGACACCTTTATAAATGCAGAAAAAACTATGACATAAAACTGAAATAGCCGGGCATGGAGGCGCATGCCTTTAATCCCAGCACTTGGGAGGCAGAGGTAGGAGGATCGCTATGAGTTCGAGGCCACCCTGAGACTACATAATGAATTCCAGGTCTGCCTGAGCTACAGTAAGACCCTACATCAAAAAAAAAAAAAAGAAAAAACTAAAATTAATTTTATGTATATAGCAAAGCTCATCTGTCCAGATATGCTATTCAGTTGGAAGAATATTTGTATGTTTGTAATTATAGTTAATGTTTCTTAAGAAGAAAATGGTCTACATTGAGAATTCCATTAAGATTCATTGTGTAGTAAAGAATATGACAGCTCAGAAAGATATACAAAAGCCCCTTTGTTTAAAATATATTTTAAAAAAACTAAGAAAAAATCATGGAAACAAAGTTCACACTATATTCCTATTGGAAAGCCTGTCAAGAGAAATTAACAAAAGAATGTTATTCTATTTTTTTCTCATTAACAGTTTACCTAATAATGTTTTACCTTGCAAGGTGACATAAAATCATAAGTGTGATCTATGTGGAAACGGAGTCTTTGTTCATATGTAAGTGATTGGTTAATTCACTTCTTTCTTTAATGTCGGCTGGCTGATTTGTGTCTTTGCAATATATTATATCCTTCAGGAATCATGATACATCATTTAAAAATATTAACATATAAATTTTATTGTATGAGGATTAGGACCAAAGAAATCCTGCCAAATTAATTTAGGTGAGTATACTAGATAAATAAATCAGCACCCTTTTACTTCTAAAAGCACTCCAAGCAATTTCAAGTCATTAAAAATACTTTTAGTAGCAACATTTTGCCTTTTAGTATGGTCTTAATGCTCGCATGACAGCGTCTCTGCTGTGGCTTTTATGATGTCCTGATGGCAGTAGCATTTTAGAAAACTACAAGGAAAATGAAAATCAGGAGTAATTTTTGAACAAGTCTTCTAAATTGTTAAATCAAAAATGACATAAATGTTGTAAGCTCATATAAGTTCTAATTTTGCATTTTTTCTTTTTTGTCAAAAATTTGCTAGGAGACCAACTCACTAAAAGGACATATAAAACTGGCAACAAATTACAGAGGGGTGAGGAGCCTTGGACAGTGTTCTGGGAAAAACAAATTACAAAGGGGTGAGGAGTCCCTGGATACTGTTCTGGGAAACTTTTCCCCATTTATCTGATTTGCTGAGTTATGAACTAGCCTTATAGTCTTGTGACTTAACTTCTCTTAAGTCTATGAATGTTTCTTATAGATGAATGTCATTATGCTTCATATCTATTTAGATTAAAAGCCAAATCCCACAAGACAAGAGACAATTATTTTCATTTTGCTGTTACTATGAAATATTGCTGTTTTATAAAAAGCAATTGTAGAGAATGAGAATTGTTCACCAATATTTTAAAGTAAATTTTATGTGTCTGAATACCAGAGAGACAATGATGTAACCAGGAAATATATCTTCAAATGAATTGTATTTATAATGATTTTATAGTTTTCCCACTTAGTTTCTTGACAAAATATCTAATTCCTTTTCCCATTTCTGTGATTACTATTATAAAAACTGGACAGCATGCTTTCATTTCCTGAGCAAACTCAGACCTTCAGTTTACTTCCACAAACCCATGAGGGAATGGCTTCGACAGCTTCCGTGTGAAAAGGTGACCATCCCCAACCTTTATAGAATTGTTTCCTAAGACAATGTGGGCTCACTGTTTTCTATCCCAAGGGAGCTAGTCCCGGTAGTCTCTGGGAAAAGGAAGGACAATGGTGAGATTGGAGGGAAGACAAGGATTTCTGGTTTAAAGCAGGTCTTCTAACAGGGGAGGACTTGATTTGGCTTGGAGAAGGTACTGCACGACAGTTTAAGATTGGAGCAATCACAAGATCAGGTTTTCAAAATGAATCTTAGGCAGTGAAAAAAAATATCACCTAATTCTATCTATTGAAGGATGGATTGTTTAATATCCCTCTAAATGGATTTTCAAAAAGTGTCTGAAAGTAATGAAACTGCTCATTGCAGTTTTTATCTTTTTGGGCAAGAGTTTCTTGGAACATTAAGACGATGTTGATGAAGACGGTAGAATAGTCAAGTCATGTGAATGAAGACAACTAAACAGTAAAGTCTTGTTCATGTAGACATCAGCTATGTGTGTGGAGATCATTTTGGTTCCTAACCAATATAGTCCCAGAACAATATCCACTATCTACAAGTTAAGTCATTAAAGAGTTTAGAAACAGTGAAAAATGAATGGTTAGCTATATAATTTGCATTTCAAATAAAGTAAAGCTCCAATATCTTTATTGCAAACGAAGGGAAAAATAGTGTTAAATACAACTAGAGGCTGAACAATTCACTGAAATTTCTGCACTTCTACCTTCTGCTCTGAAATTTTGTTTCTTTTTTTCCTCCTAATAATCTTTCCTCTCCTCTCCTTGTTTCCTGACCATTAGTACTTACCCAGTAAGACAGATTGTAGTTCCTAGGGGACTCATAGTCTGACTGAAGGTCCAAACCAAGGATCATTTTGATAGATGAGACAGGAGTTATCAAAATCCTGAGGTAGTAATCAGTGGAAAGAAAGTGCAGGGACTAAAGCAGGAGTGGAAGCCATGCTTACCAGAGACAAGACACTGCCCAGGATTACAGATGGGTAGGACAAGGCTTGCTTCTTTATAGAGAATAAACTCATCTTCCTGCTTGAGCTACTGTAGCAAAATGCCAGAGACTGGGGGACCTGAGTGAAAGACATTTATGTTTGCAGTTCTGGAGGCTGGAAATCAGAGACCAGATGCGGACATGGCTGGGTTCTGGACAGGGACATTTTTTTATGACTTGCTGATATCTGCTGGCCTTCTGCATAGCATCACAGGGGTTCAAGGAGAAGAGATTCCTCTCATGATCTTATCTAAACCTAACTTCTTCCTGAAGTCTCCACCTTTCAATACCATCATATTAGGTGGTTGACTTCAACAAATGAATTTTGGGGAGACACAAACATTCATCTTATAACAATGCTAGAGGGAGTCCCTAGTGTAGAAGAGAATCAGGGAAAGAAGCAGCAAGGTACAAATATGTTTTGTGGGCACATCTGCACCACTAGGAGGCCGCTAACATATATCCTTTACTGTTCTGTTATCTTTTTGTATCCTCAACTCTTCCTTGCCTGTCTATCTTTAACTTGGTCACTCAAAACTAGCGCTATGAGAAGAGCATGGGTACTGTGGGTTCCTGGATTCTTTCTCTGGGGCCAGCCAAGGTCCCCCAGAGGGTGCTCAGGCAACCGGGGTGGGTGAGTGCATGAATGTAAAAGACTTTTGGGAGATAGTTTCTTCAGTGAACAGCTCTCTCCATTTATTGTCAGGGAAATGGGTGTATAAGGAGCTGAAGGTGGGAAGAGGACCCTAAGGAGACTGGTGGGTTTAAATGTTGCTACCCTATGCCTAGAGACTTTCTTTCCAGCATGTAGGCAATGGTGGAGGGGGGAGGGTGTCAGGTGATCTAGGATCTCAGGGGGATGGGGTATGTGAAGGTGTTGGCTGATAAGGAGTTTCCTAGGCAACTGGCCGAAGGTCACAGGGCTATGGGCAAAGCTTAAGTTCAGGTGTGCCAGACTTGGAGAGGGAGTGGCCTCTGGTTGTCAGGGGTCCTTAGCCATGCCTGGCAGCTCAGGCCCCTCTCCTGAAGGCTTCAGCCTGTGCCTGGCAGTGCCCAACAGGGTACCAGAGGCAGGACTGAATTCAGTGGTAAGGTCTGACACTTACTTAGCTATGCAATCTTGGGAAAGCGTCTCTTCTCTGGGCATCATATTTTTCACTAACAGAAGATAAATGTTAGTACCTGCTACTTACAGGTTCCTATGAGCACTAGAGCTAAAGCATGGAAACTTGTTGCCCTGGTATCTGATCTATATATACTTGGATCTTAGAAAATGGTACAGTAAATTCCTTTTGTAATGTAATAGGTGGTGTCCAGAAAATTCAGCTGTGTAAAATGGAGCATTGTCTTACTATGAGATTAAGTAATGGCCAAGGGGAGACGGGCAGCTGGCAATCTGTGAGTTCTGACTAGCTTTCTGATTCAATTCCAACAATCCTGGGATGAGGTTTGGTGCCAACTGCCAGTGGATACTCTACCTAAAAAATTCACGGGGACAATTCAGAGACCCCAGAGTGGCAACTGGCTGGACTTGTGGGATACAGCCATGATTTCAGGAATGTCTTGGAAAATTTTAGTGATTTTGTTGGCGTCACCTAGAGAACATGAGTTGGGAGAATACAGGGTACCTACAAATATCTCGATACTGAGTTAGTATTATCTGATTCCCCCCCCCCCATCTAGCATCACCCTAACCCTAACCACCATGTTTCCCCCTCATCATGAGGAATGTTGAGAAAAGGAAAAAGCATGGGGTAGGATCCAGTTGCCAATCTTTCTGTGGTTGAATTCTAGTTGCTACAATTCTACTTATTGCCAAGTAAATTACTTCAAGACCCCAGGGACACCTCCTTCAGCAAGGGCCCTGGGGATCCAGGTTATAAGCATAATAGAACACTTGAGTCTATGGGGTGTACATTCAAACTACCACAACATGCATGTAGAGGCCAGAGGTCAATGTTGGAAATCTTCTCAATCACTCTCCATGTTAGTTTTTAAGACAGACTTCGTTTCACTAAATGTGGAGGTTACCCATTCAGGTAAACCAGCTAGCCAGTAAGCCCCAGGGACCCCTGCCTTTCCTTTCTTACTGTTGGAATTACATGGGCACCACTAAGCTCAGAATTTATGTGTGTACTGGGATTTGAACTCAGATCTTCATGTGTATCCAGTAACTACGTTACCCACTGTGCTATCTTCCCAGCCTAACTGTAGTTAGACTATATAATACAATCTATATTAAATTGTAGCCTCTCTAAGACACACACACACATACACACACACACACACATACACACACGCACACATTCTTTTGTTGTTGTTGTTTTAGAAACAGGATATCTCATTCTGTGATCCCTGTTGGTCTATATCTTCTATTGGGCTCAGGCTGGTCTTGACTTTATAGCAATCTTCTTGCCTCAGTCTCCCTAGTTCTTGGATTACAGACTGAGCCACCATTCCTGGTTCACATGGGGCCTTTTCATTTGTTGTTGGGTCTCCTCTGATGTCCTCAGTGTCTGTCCACTGAAGGGCAGCAGAAGAGTCTTGTGCACGGAGACTATGCTCCTGCCCCAGGTAAGCCTCAAATGCCTAGAAAGGTACCCACTTTTTTTGGCATGTATCCCAGGTACCCAAGGAAATTAAAAAATACATTATGGATTAAAAAAAAAAAACATACAGGTCAAGGGAGAGACCAGGAGAAAGGAAGAGGTGTTATATTTTACTACTTTTAAGAGCACTATTTTCCTGCTTTTTAAGCAACTGGCACTGAAGTTTCATTTTTCACTGAGTCCCACAAATTATACAGCTGTATGCTGAGTTGTTTACTAATTACATTTTGAAGTAATGGACAAATTTCCTAGGACGGAAATAAGCAAATGAAAGTTTGCTTTTGTGGATAGCAGGAACTAAAAGCAAGAGTCCTTTACTTCAAAATAAACCCTCTGGTTTTATTATTGTGATGTAAACTTCATGTCAAACATCATTTAGTATAATTATCTTTCAATTTATCATATTTTGAGATTGGCTATAAGAGAAAACATATAGAAGTTAACATATTCATCTATGTTTAGAATGAAGAGAAAATATGGCATATTTTTGATCACTTCTGAGTTGTGACACTAGATGGGAAAATTGGTACATCTAACATTGTTTCTGATATCTGTGATCTCAAAATAAACCAACAGACTTGGTTCAATGATCAGCATTTCATATATGGAAGGTTCAATCCCTGTAGAAACATAAAAATCAAGTTCATTTTCTTATCCTTCAGAAACACATCCCTCATGGAAGACAACTGGCTCACTACTCATGACTCAGAGTCCTCAGTATTAATAAAGCACCAGAGAAGCTGAGATCACTGATAAGAGCTAAAGCCTGGACTTACAGAAGTTCTTAGCTGTCACTTGGCCAAGGTTTTTTGTTTTTGTTTTTTATTTTTTAAAACATTAAAAAATTTTTTGTTGTTGTTGTTCATTTTTATTTAGTTATTTGAGAACGACAGACAGAGAGAGAAAGAGGCAGAGAGAGAGAGAGAGAGAGAATGGGCGCGCCAGGGCCTCCAGCCACTGCAAACGAACTCCAGACACGTGCGCCCCCTTGTGCATCTGGCTAACATGGGTCCTGGGGAATCGAGCCTCGAACTGGGGTCCTTCACAGTCAAGCGCTTAACCACTAAGCCATCTCTCCAGCCCTGTTTTTTTTTTTATTTTTTAAAGCAGTGTAGGGCCCTGCTTCCATGTGTTATGTTCTCTGCTAAGAGATGAGAATAAAAAGATACAAAATAAATGTGGCCTCTATCTATTGAATAGGTAAGAAATTTATGTCAAGTTAAAACATGTGCATTCCTCCCCTCCTCTTTTAGTTCCCTTCTCTTCCATTTCTGAATAGTTTAATCATAAAGGCATTAGGTGAGGCAGGACAAGGAAGACAGCTAAACCAGAGGGAAAGGGAAGTCAAATTGTGTCAAACATGGCGCTGGGGCCCTAATGAAGTCAGAAGGCAAGGACACGCAGAAAGGATAAGGAGGTGTCCAAAATGCAGGGTGGATAAGGAGGACAGGAACATGCAGTTGCCCTGGAATAAAGTAGTCCCAAGCATGAAGAAGAACATGTTGTCATAGAGAGGCTGTGTGAGATGGTGGATCAGAAGCCTGGCAGGGTGGGAAGGGATGACCATGTGTGGACTAAAACCTGAGTAGGGTGAGAAGCATGTACATACAGAGGTAACTCCGCCTGGGGGTGGGGTGGAGCCAGGCACCCAGGGAGAGTGAGGAGGAATCCAGCTTTGGGAATGGCATGGCACAGAGCCTAAAGCATCCATGTGGGGCAGTGGTCAGCCGTGCCCGGGGTATTGAAGACCTTGTGGAAAAGGGAGTCTGTTCTGGGCCAGGAAGACAGCAAAGATGGGAGACTGATTACCTATCTTTGTTCAACAGTAAATGAAAAACAAACAAAAAAAAGTAAACTATATTAAGGATGATGGAAAGAAGGTTCAACATTTGACTAGAGAAAGAAGTTACAGATACAGAGAGGAGACATGCACCCTGGAAACTGGGCTGGAGTTATAGCCATTAGGGTAAATTTGCTGCTTTCAAGGAGAGATGAAATATATATACACATGAATGTACATGCATGAGCACCCACTGAGAGGCCAGGGAGAAGCCACCTCTATAGATTAAACATGCCTAAGGCCAGACTACAGCTTCTAAATAACATTCTTCACTCTGGGAACCGGGAGTATTTTGAGGAATAATTAGAACAGAAAAAAAAAATACTAAGCAAGACTGGAATATCCTATACCAAAAAGCAACGAATTGCTCAAAAACCATGGACACTTACTGCAATAAAATGGACACCACCTTAAAGAAGTCCTTATCACTTAGATCTGAGCTGAGCATCGATGACAGGAACATGGCTCCTTTCTGCCAAAATGGATGCTGCTCTTAAGGATGACATTACCAGAAGTTAATTATGAGGAGCCATTGAACAGATCAAAATGCATGGACATTCTAACATCTATTATGAAATATTTCTTTAAAATCATCAAAACATCAAAGTGAAGGGGAGAAGCATGAAAGTTAAGGCAGACTGGAAAGTCTCCACACTGAGGCAGATGAACCAGTGCCTATTTCTAAACTGGCCTCTGGCTACAATTCTGCCATAAATAGTTGAGACAGTTGATGAGACTTGAATGGGATATGGGGATTAGATGGGAGTAATGATGGTAATTTCTTCAGTTTGATGGCTATACTGTGGTTATCCAAGAAAATGTTCTTGTTTTTAATAACTAAACACTAAACTACTGGGGACATTCACTATTGGTATGAATGCAAAACTTCTGTTTATAGGCTGGGGAGATGACATAGTGAATAATGATCACTCAGTGGTTGTCATGTACATGGGAGGGTTTGAGTTCAGATTTCCAGATCCCATGTAAAACCCATGGGTGACAGAAACCAGAGAATCTCCCAGAAACCTGAGGGCCAACTAGCCTGGCAAATGGAGACTCTGCCTCATATGATATAAAAGGCAAGGACTGATGCCTTCAAGTTGCTCTGTGATCTTCATATACACACACTCATACTGAAACACTTGAACATGTATACACACATAAACATACACACACTAAAATGTTCTTGTAAACAGACTTGGGTCTTTTCTGTAAATTTGTGACATTTAATACAGAAGCTTAATGTAGCACAAGGCTGGAGGTTTCCTGAGCCTCCAGAGTGAAGTCAGTGCTGACCCAAAGGCAAGTAGGGTCCAACTTTCCAGAGCTATCTCATAAACTGATATATACTGAACTATTGGTCAACCCTGGCTAGAAACCAATAATACTATGATCAATATCATTTGCACGGTGCGAATTTCTTCCATCAACCCTCACTAATTTACATACCATAAAATCTGCCATGTAAGGAGTGATAGATACATCATTGTGCCACCATCACTGCGGCGTTCTCACCACTCCTCCCCAAGTCCTCACACTCACTGACACTTAGCCTTCATTTCCACCCCTAACTTTACTTTTTACTCTACTGTTCTTACTTTAAGGCTCATTTCCTTTTCTACTGGTACAAGATGCAGGGCTATATGCAGTGGAGAGTCAATTCACTTTTAGTGAATGAGTGGAAGAATGAATGCATGAGTGCATTATCACCCAAAGGGTGTTTCAGCCCAGTGTGGATGGGGTTTTTAATGATTGTTTTCCAATTCTGTTGTCCATACTTTCATTTAAAAAAGTGGTCCTCCAGCATCATGTTATCAAGCTAATGGGGCTTTCAGTTTCTTGAAATACAAAACCCATGTTATTACTTCTATCTAACTATCTATCTATCTATCTATCTATCTATCTATCTATCTATCTATGAAAGATAAGGAGTGACAGAGAGACAGAGACAGAGAAAATGGGATCACCAGGGCCTCTAGCCACTGCAAATGAACTGCTACTGTATGTGCCACCTTTTGCATCTGGCTTACATGGGTACTGGGGAATTGAGTCAGGGTTCTTAAGCTTTGCAGGCATGAACTTTAACCATGGATCCATCTCTCCAGCACTAGTATTACTTTTATTGTGAACTAGTAGAACACAGATGATGGACTCTTTAGCCAACGTATTTTGGAAAGTGTTGAGGTCACCTTAACACAGGTAAACCTTTGCCACATTAGTAATCGAGCAGCAATTTCAGCGACAATAAACAAAACAAAATTCTTCAAAGACAGAATAATTTTATTATATATTTGAGCTGAAGACCAATATATGAGAGAAGATATTTTTTAAGCAAAACCTATGACAGAAATATAGTGGGGGCATAGATATGAGTAACTGTCAATTATTTTCTATGCATTTCATTTTATTTTCACTTTAGTATAGCCTGAATATTTTTTTTTCATTATCAACTCAGTATAGAACACTCAAGAATAGTCATAAGGCTATTTTGTGGTAATGTTGAAAACTGGTTAAGCCTCTTTCTTAAATTATCTCCTGAATCTTACTTCTTATCTGGATATGATAAGTGGCATAATTGCAATTCTTCCAAATAATACTTATTGTAAAGGTTAGGCAGTAACAAATCTCTCAAGGAACTTTAGTAATTTTTTAAACAAAATTGGCAGTTTCACAAATGGAAAATAGATACCTCACTTTACTTTTAAAACTTTCTGTGTTTTCTAGTCTATTTCAACTTAAACTTATTAAGCAGAGGGCATAAGTAAACTCAGTAGTCTAAAATAATGAAAATTGTACTTCAAAACCATAACTGAAGAATTTTAGCTCTCATTAAAGTATTGTTCTTGAAGTAAGGAAAGAAATGCAAAACACTGAAGTTAGCCATCAAAATTTTGCTTATCGGCCCTTCTACATTTCTTCTCTATTAAGAGCTCCTTTTACTGGAGGATGTCTCAGTAGTTAAAGATGCTTGCCTGCAAAGTCTGCCTGCCTGGGTTCAATTCCCCAGCCACCCACATAAAGTCATACTGGCATTTGTTTGCAGCAGCAAGAGACCCTAGTGCAGCCATACGCCCCACACACATTAATAAATTAATTTACAAAAGGACTCCTAGGATATGTTAGATCAGCTATTACTCCACAGTCTTTGCTCTTAGTGAATACGGCCAGTGCAAAAGGAAGACAGAGCATTGGTAACACCCTGTATGGGAAGTTAATTTATATACGTATGGTTACACGTACTGCACACTACTGTAGACAGTAAAATGGCAATATCCTCAACAGAAGTTTTAGATGCTGCAACTAATATATGTTGATAGTGTAGTGATTGCCAAATCTGAGAATTCATTTTAGGGGCCAGTGACACGGTGATTGCAGCCATTGTAGAACTCAGATTATAGCTGAATGATACATCTAATTCTAACAACATGGAAAGAAAATGAAAGCAGTTCCTTGGGCTTTACAGTGTGCTAAAGAACGGTGGACATTGTTCCAGAGAAAATTCTACAGACAAGAATAATAGCTAACTTTAAGTCGATGAGAATGAAGGACGCTTACACATGGCAGAGGTCCCAATGAGGATGAAATCCCATTTGCATAACCCTGATGACTCATTTTGATCGTGTATGAAATGACTGTGCACATTATTGAAAGAAAATGAGATCATCTGTGAAGCAGCGTGCCTGCTGGAATCTTTACAATGCATGTAAGTCTCAGTTGTGGCTTTTCCATGTGACAAGCCTGAGCAAAGTCCCTGCGACCAAAGAACAAGGACGATGACCGGTGGGACTGGCATCAGCTGTCCTTTCAACCAAATAGCCAGCAAATAGGAAGGAAAGGGTGAGATGAAATAACTGAAAGAAACTGCATACAATTTGCTCGATAGTTGCTTTGGTTCCTAAGGGGTGAATTATTTTTAATTAAACTGGAATACTTGATCGGTTGATCCTGATTTAAGTCCAAAGTAAAGACTGCCCTACTAAGGGAACTGGGGTAGAATCTTTAAAAGAAAAATTCTAGTAATGCTGATTAGAAGAGGTTCCAAGAAATACCAACCTAAGAGTAAAAGTTGAGGGAGGATAGGATGCTGAGGATGAAATAGTGCTCAGGTGACTGGTGGAAGAAACAGCAAGTTAGTGGGGGTTTGAACGAGTTTGGGGGACTGAGGAAATGACTCAGTGGCCAAAGCAGCTTCCATGTAAGCATGAGAACCAGAGTTCGCATCTCCAGAGGCCACAAGCACTGGGTGGGCTTCGCTTCTTGCCTGTAGTCCCGGGGTTCTGGACATAGGAGATCCCCGGGGCAAACTGGCTAGCTAGATTAGCTGAGTCTGGAAACCACGGGTTCAAGTGGGAGACCCTGTGTACGTAAATAAAGTGGAGAGCCATTGAGAAAGTGACCCAACATCAGCCTCTGTCCTCCACAAGCATACGCATGCACATATCCTGTAATGTAAAGGATCCAGGAAAGTCCTTGCACCCCAAATCCTGGGTTCGTTTCTAATTTTAATCGAAGAATTGACTGAAAAGTAAAACTCAGAAGGATAACTATTAAATTATTATATTTATTAAGGGAAATAAAGCCAAGAAAAAGCACCCACACGGCTAGAGATCCCATGTGGAGGGCCTGGGCAAAAGCAAGTCAGCCCAGACCTGGCCAAGGGGAAAACTCACCCTCATCTGGATGTTACCAAGTGATCAGAGAGACAGCCTACCCTCCCCTTGCAGAGGTATTTATAATACGTTTGTACCACCTTAGGGTGGTGGGCTGTCTTCCAGCTCAGGCGAACCAGAGGAACAGCTGGTTGGTTAGGGTTAGGGGCTGTCTCAGGAAGAGATTAGCTCTGCCACCAATTTGACCAACCAGAATGTTTAAATCCTATGACAGACTCCCTTTCAGGAAGGGTCCTGACTGTGAAAAAATAGGACTGGGGCACTAGGCAAGATATAAGAAGTCAGATCATCTTTTGATTTCTGGAAAGTACAAACTTTCCTGCCCTTTTCACCTTCAGGAGTCCAGTCACCCTAACTCTACCCCTTCTCAATACTAGTAGTACATGAGTGTGCCCAAGCCCACACAAAATAAACATATGTACTCAAAAAAAAAAAAAAAAAAAAGAAGAAGAAGAAGAAGAAGAAGCAGCAAAGAATGAGATTAAGCTGGGCCTTGTGGCCCAGTGCTATAGTCATAGCTATAGAAGATCACAGGTCCAAGGGCTGCCTGATCAGAGTAAATTCAAATCTAGCTTGGGTAAAATAATGAGACTTCAACTCAAAATGATAAATAAAAAGAACTGTCCAAGCACTCGAGAGGCAGAGGTAGAGAATCACCGTGAGTCCAAGGCTACCCTGAGACTTCATAGTGAATTCCAGGTCAGCCTGGACTAGAGTGAAACCCTACCTCGAAAAACCAAGATAAATAAATAAATAAATAAATAAATAAATAAATAGAACTGGGGATTTAGCTCACTGGCAGAGCACTTACTTAGCATATGTAAGGTCCTAGGTTTAGTACTCGGTACTGCAGAAAAGGAGAGTTTTGGGATATTCTTTGGAGTAAGCTAGGAATTCATTTGTATAATGAGCACTAGTTATCATGGCTGGGAATTTTTTTATTTTTAATTATTTATTAGAGAGAGACAGACAAACAGAGAGAGAAAGAGGCAAATAGAGAGAGAATGGGCACTCCAGGACCTCCAGCCACTGCAAATGAACTGCAGACACATGCGCCCACTTGTGTATCTGGCTTATGTGGGTTCTAGGGAATTGAGCCTTGAACCGAGGTCCTTAGGCTTCACAGGCAAGTGCTTAACTGCTAAGCCACCTCTCCAGCCCACAGCTGGGTATTTTAACTATAATGAATGACTAAATTATCATTAATGTGTGCATAGAGAAATGATAAAACAATGGAGAAATGTAAGGGAATGATTACCAAAAAGTTGAGACAGAGGTGGCCTTTGAGAATGACACATAGGAGCTTCTTATTTCTTAAGCTGGGTGTGGATACACAGGTGTTTGCTCACAACTGTACACATTATTTGGCATACTCCTTATACATGAAATATTTCACACGTGAGAGTGAAGAAAGCATAGGAAAGATGACAATACGTATCAGGAAGAAAATCAGGGCAGGGAAGAGTGTGTGGTGTAAGGAAAGTAAATCATAATGTGCAAACCTGACTGCAAGGCCTCCCTCTGCAAGGCAAGGTGACATTTGGATACTTGAGAGGAGGGTGTGCTGAGGACTATTGAGGGAAAGGGTCACAGTGAAAGGAAATAGGAGGGTGAGATGGGAACATGCCATAATCTTTTTCTTACCATTACCATGTCACTAGTCATATATGTGACAGTTCTTTAGCTCTCTTTCATGTCTTTGACTCCACTTGGTTACTTCACGCATACAAATCATACAGATGCTGCATCCATTGGGGAGATGGCAGAATAAGAGGGAATGTGTCTAGTTCACCCCTAACATTCTGTTCTTCATTTTTTTGTTGTTGTTTTTTCAAGGTAGGGTCTCACTCTAGCCCAGGCTGATCTGGAATTCACTATGTAGTCTCAGGGTGGCCTCAAACTCACAGTGATCCTTCTACCTCTGCCTCCTGAGTGCTGGGATTAAAGGCGTGCGCCACCACACCTGGCTCTGTTCTTCATTATTAATATAAGTCCCATGTGTGCATAAAGTGTGCATGAGGTGATAGATTGAGACCACGGAAATTTTTTTTCTACTTTAAGCTTATTAAAATAAAGATATGAAAAGAATAAATCTAGGAAAGCAAATGAAATATTATCTTAAACATGATGTATCTAAAAGCATTTATACTGTACCACTAGAATCAAAACATTCAGTTTTTTAAAAAGTGGTTACAAGTTTTTAAAGTTACATGAAATGGTATTTCATTTCCTCTCCCTTTCTCTACCACTGATTGGATATAAGCTTAATTAAACTATTATGTGGCCATTGTTTGTTTATGAATTCATATTAAACAGGTAAAACTCATCCACCAGAGGAAGATGTGCCACCACCTTGAGGATGCATCATGACTCTCTGGAGAAACTGCCATTGTAGGGGCAAAACTTAGTTGTGGTAGCTGCTGGAAACAGAAATAGTGCTTGCAAGTTACAATTTACAATGAGCCAGCCAATTCCAACCAGAGAGGCACATTCAAACAATAAGAGATATTTTACTTTTAACCAAAAAAGCTATTTTTGGGACTTCTGGGTGCACCATGAGGTAGAGACTGGGTATCATTTGTCAGATCATCCTTCTCTCTCTCTAGACGACTGAGTGATGACATCTTAGATCACATATTCTATGTTTCCTAAATGGATTTTAGAGACACAAATCATCTGTGAAAATTGTTTTGAAAAATTACTTCAGAAATCACAGAGAAAATATTTAATGGAATAAAATTCTCTTGAATAGAGCAAGCACATCTGTATTTTCAGGATAACAAGACTGTGTTATATTGAGTCAAAGCAAACTCTGTTTATTCTTTATCTGTTGGGTAATTAATGCCCTTAATCCTTCTATACTTTCCTTCAATCATTGGTAATGTCAAATATAACCTTTGGTTTGTGTGTTTATGTTGGAAATCCTTCTCCAGATTTTAATCCTCATTTAAAGTGCTCAGCCATTGTTGCAGATTTTCATGGTTTACATTTTACTTCAAGGGAGAGCACTCCCCTTATTGCTACATTTTTATCCCCAGCTTACAAAGCAGGAAAGAGATCCTCATTAAAGTGAATGACAGACTAGGCAACAGAATGATGGGGATAAGTGAAGGTAGGACAAAGAAATGTAAGCATAAGGAAAAAATGGCAAGCACATTTCCCTTTCTCAATCTTTGTTTTTTGTGTTTTTTTTTTTTGTTTTTTTTTTCCCGAAGGTAGGGTCTCACTCTAGCCCAGGCTGACTCGGAATTCACTATGTAGCCTCAGGGTGGCCTCGAACTCACAGCAAGGCGATCCCCCTAGCTCTGCCTCCCGAGTGCTGAGATTACAGGCGTGTGCCACCACGCCTGGCTTCCCTTTCTCAATCTTGATAACTCATTGATTATTCTGGAATACTTGCCTCATATTTAGAAACTTTGAGCTTCATCTCCTAAGTTCGTATAGGAAACTATTTGCGTTCAGCACACATGGCTAAACCCTTGGAGCGATAGTCCTGGAGCCCTGGGGGGAATTCTGGGTACTGTCCCCACCAGCACTCTATCATTTGTGTGGTGTATACCCATTTTGAAATGTGTCAAGGGCTCTCGTTTTGCTTGACAGCAGGTTTAACATTTTCAGTATTTAGGGTACATATACATTTTATTTTCTTGGTACCTGAGAGCTAAATTTGCTGACTTACTGTCAGATAAAACAGATTTTTACCCCCTGATTCTACCTTGTCTTATTTTCATGGAATACTGAGTCAAGTCGGGTAACAAAGAACAAAGAGCACAAAGTGAAGCATCACCAGGTGTCAATCCTTCAGTGACTTTAGGGACAACTTGCTAGCCCAGGAGCCTTAAGGTGAATTCCCTGGAACATTTTAACTGAAATTCTGATCCTCGAGGGGCTGGTCTGGTGCAGTTGAAAACCAACCCCCAAACAAACGATGCTGAATCCTTCATAACAACCTGAAAATTGGGTACTGATAACACCAACACAAAACTCACCTCTCAAGAATGTTTTTCCAGGAATGAGAAAACTTTTCAGCTCACAGTGTTCCTGACATGCAGGTAAGTTCACAGGAAGCCGTTTGTGGGGTTATTATCGGTGATAGGGAAGGCTCCCAATTGCAGCACTTCACCGGGGCTTGAAAGGATTCCGACAGCCCCTCATAGATCGCTGCTGAGACACTAGGCTGTGGTTTGTTCCACTGTTTCTAATATTGCCCAGACACATTAAGTCCCTTGTCACTTTCCAGAGACTGGTTTTCCTGCCCAGTAGACACTAGTACCATTTTGGTGGATACCGTTTATACACTCATAATTAGTTGTGGGCGCTAATAATTGCTTTTCTAATAACCTTCTTGAGAATGGAAATTATCTCCTTGTCCCCACAAAAGCATATGAAATTGGCTAATTAGATCTTCAAGTAGGTAACTAGAAATATAATTAGCCATTTGAGGGAACAATTAGCTGTTCCATCAATTTTTCACCCATAAAGGAAGGAAGCTTTGGTTTAATCCAGTTTAATTGATAATCTTAAACCAAGAAAGTACTGAACAAAACTTGAGGTTTTATGAAGGAAGAGGAAATCTGGAATGTACTGCTCAAGTAGGGACAGTGTGCCTTGTCTTAAAGGCATCACTGAAATGCTCTCCCAGTTCAAAAATCTTCCATGTAAGGAAGTTCAATTACTTTTGATAGGCTGGGTATTCACATGAGGTAAAGGTGGGGGACGTTACACAAAACTCAATCTCCTCAGAGGATGTCCCAGCTACACAGAGCTACTGATAAGCCTAATGAGTATATGCAATAATTACTTCTGTAGTTACTCATTAGTTACTTACTGCTGTGACCAGAGTTGTCAGGAAGCAGTTTAAGGGAGGAAAGATTGGCTATGGTGTACACTCGCAGGGAATACAGGCTGCCATGGGGTAGGCAGGGCAGCAGGAACGGGAGGAGGCTGTTCACGTGGCATCACAGTTAAGAAGCAGGGACAGTGACCAGGAAATGGGGTCAGGCTGTTCTCGTTCCCAGTGACACTTCCTTCCAGCTAGGCTCCACCTCATAAAAGTTTCACAGCCTTCCCAAACACCACCACCAGCTGGGGACCCAGTGTTTAAAAACATGAACCTATAGGGGACATTTGGTACTCCAACCACAACAGTATATTTTTGTTAGGAGTATGGAAATGTTTAACTCCCTTCACATCCTCTAAGGACAGATGTTATGCACTATTTTATCTTATGGCTGTGTAACTGCTAAGCTCAAATTTAGTGGCTTAAAATAATAAAACTGGGTCAAATATTGGCTGTACAATGAGGACTTGAGTTTGGATCCTCCAAATCCATATACAGCTGGATGCTGCAGTGTACCTATAGTGAGATAACAGGAAGAGGCAGGACAATCCCTGGAAGGCCATGGGCCAGCTCTCTTGGTATACTCTCAGTGATAAACAAGACACCTGCCTCAAGCAAGGTGGAAGGTGAGGACCAACATCCAAGTTGTCTTCTTTTTTAACAAATAAATTGTTTATTTTTATTTATTTATTTTAGAGCAACAGACAGAGACAGAGAGAGAGAGAGAGAGAGAATGGGTGCGCCAGGGCCTCCAGCCTCTGCAAACGAACTCCATACGTGTGCACCCCCTTGTGCATCTGGTTAATGTGGGTTCTGGGGAGCCGAGCCTCGAACTGGGGTCCTTAGGCTTCACAGGCAAGTGCTTAACTGCTAAGCCATCTCTCTAGCCCCCAAAGTGGTCTTCTAACCTTCACATGAGTTCTATTGAACACAGCTGCCCCTCACATGTAAATATACACACACATGCATACACAAAAAGTAAAAATACAACACCACAGAACTTTATTTTCCTCAAAATTCAGGCAGACAGAAATTTGACATCAGTTTCACTGGGCTGCAATGGAGGGTCCTAGAGGCCTGTGCGCCTCGAGACCCTCAAGGGGGGTCTGTTCCTTGCCTCTGATGTCATCTTTCATTTCTTAGCTTTCCTGCATTGCTCCTGTCTTTGCCTCCATAGTCATACTGCTTTTTTTCTGTTATCAAGTCTTCCCCGGGCTTTGTTTCAGGACACCCAACTATATTTAGGGCCTGCCCAGCTATCTCAGGAAAATCATCCATCTCAACGGCCTTTCGCCAATAACATGTGCAAATCCTCTTTTACCAAAACAGGTCAAATTTACAGGTTCTAGGAGTTTAAGATACAGTATTCCTTTTTTATTTTTTTAAAATCTCATTTATTGTAAGAGGGAGGGAGGAAAAGAGAAAGAGAAGAGGCAGATAGGAGAAAGAGACAATGGGCATGCCAGGACCTCCAACCACTGCAAATGAACTCCAGATGTATGTGCCACCTTGTGCATCTGGCTTACATGGGTACTGAGGAACTGGACTTGGGTTCTTAGGTTTTGAAGGCAAGTGCCTTAACTGCTAAGCCATCTCTCTAGCCCCTAGGATATAGCATTCTTTCTGGAGGATGTGAGGAGGGAAGAAAAGTTTTTACAACAAGAAAATGCAAATGAAATAGGAATTTGGAGCATGTTTGCATCAAAAATCTCAAGAAGGAAATGGACTTTTCTAAAGACATGTAAATTCTTACAAGTGGACCCACAAGAGTAACAGATTTACTGGAGCAACAACAACAATAACAAAAAGCCCAGGTGGGAGGCTGGAGAGATGGCTTAGCAGTTAAGGCGTTTGCCTACAAAGCCAAAGGACCCAGGTTCAAGTCCCCAGGACCCACGTATGCCAGAAGCATAAGGGTCACGTGCATCTGAAGTTCATTTGCAGTGGCTGGAGGCCCTGGTGTGCCCATTCTCTCTCTATCTGTCTCTCTTCTCTCCATCTCTCTCTCTCTCTGTTTGCAAGTAAATAAATAAATTTTTTAAAAAGCTCAAGTGGAGGAAGGAGAGGTACCATTGCATAGGCTTCAGTTGATATGACAGACATATTTTCTAGAAGCCAAGCAGGTAAGGAATAGTGTTCCTGAAATTAGCTACATCAGGTGAAAATAAAGCTATAAGCGTGAGTCTTAGGAGCCTGGATGGGTGAATTCAGCTGCATATTGATGCTGCAAATCCCCACTGTCAAGAGCTCAGAGAGTACAGTGAGTTTACGGTCATAGTTACCACTTCTCTCTTAAAGAATGACCTTCAGTTACAAACAAGGTACACGACTGCTGAATGCAAAGACACTTCCAAAATCACCAGCGGCTTACACAGTGGCTTTGCCATTGATTGATAAGTTAGAGTAACAAATCCCAGGCTGGGTAACCATGGCAGAACACCTCTTAACTACCAATTCAGAATTACTTAAAGAAGCTTGATATTTTTAACTTCAAGAAGTATTAACTATGAACAAAAACAAAGATTATTGTTTAACCACAGTCAGTGGCAGGCAGACAGATTAATCCAATGAACTAAAAACAATGTTTTACTGTTTCTGACCTCATCTTGGCAAAGTTCCCATCTCTAGAGGAACATAATGTTCAGATTTCTCAAGATGGAGCCGTCATCCTCTCTGTCAGTGTAAAGGTTGAACATTATAGAAACACAGTTGGAAAAGAGAGGGGATTAGCATTCAGATGGTAGGTCAAGTGCATAAGCCATCACCACAGCAATTGGACATTAGCACTGTCAGTCAAAAAGAGAATGATTGGGGCTGGAGAGATGGCTTAGCGGTTAAGCGCTTGCCTGTGAAGCCTAAGGAACCCGGTTCGAGGCTCAACTCCCCAGGACCCACGTTAGCCAGATGCACAAGAGGGCACACGTGTCTGGAGTTCGTTTGCAGTGGCTGGAGGCCCTGGCATGCCCATTCTCTCTGTGTGTGTCTCTCTCTCTGCCTCTTTCTCGCTCCGTCACTCTCAAATAAATAAATAAATAAAATAAACAAAAATTTAAAAAAAGAGAATGACCGACAAGCAAGGTCTGTAAGAATTAAATGGTGCTCCCTCTCCCCAAACACAAACTCCCACCTTAGAAAATAACATTACTTGGAAATAGGGTCTCTGTAGACATATGTTGTGAATATGAAGTTATCCTGGACTACAATGGGCTTTAAACCTAATGATTTGATTCCTTCTGAGAAGGCCATGTGAGATACTCAAGGAGGAAGAGCGTGTGGGAATGAGGTAGCTATAAGCCAAGGAACATTGAGGAACCATCAGAAGGCCTCATACCTTAATTTCAGACATCTGGCCTCCATAACAGTGAGACATAAATATTGGATTTTAAACCAGCCACTTAGCCTGTGGTGATGTTATGGTAACCCTGAGAAACCGACAGAAGTAGTTGGAAGGAAGCAAGAAAGTAATGATGCTTTAACAAATATCTGGACATCTACCAATGGCTTTGGGGTTGGGGGTGGGGTTGCTGAGACTGGAAGAATTCTAAGGCACATGATAAGAGAAGGCTAGGTGTCTTGTAGATGTCACACCTTGGTGTAAGATGGGTGTCCCAGGTGACTGGTGGGCTTTGAGCGGAAGTGAGGAACGCTTTAGAGACGCTCCTGTCCTCTTTAGGTGTACATGTTTTATAAGAACACCGCATGAAAGCACACGAAGAAGGCACGTGAATTCCCAGGCAGAGTGGAGGGATGCAATGCTAAGCTAAGGAACCCCGACTTCCAGCAAGCACCAGAGGCTGGGAGAGAGGCGTGGTTGGGCTCTCCTTCAGGGTCTCCGCAAGGAACCAATGCGGCTGACTTCAGTTTGGGCTTCTGGCTTCCAGAAATGGGAGAGAACACATTTATGTTATTTTATGTCTCCAAGTTTGTGGTAATTTGTAGCAGCAGCCATAGGAAACTAATAAGAGACATTTTGCAATTGACACATTTTACTTGCCAACTCTCAGTTTGGGACCATCTGCTATAAGAAGTCCTGTCTGATTTCACCACTCTACCCTAAGCCTGCTGTTGCCATGAGATTTAGCATTCTGTGTGGACATCATCTCATCATGGATTAGTTCCCCGACAGTAGTCTGCAGATTTGAAAGCAGAGCCTGCGTCTTTTCCTATTGGTATCCACAGCATATGCAAATATGTCTCAAGCAAAAATGTGTTCAATGTACAATGTATACTTGTGTAAAAGTGTTCTTATATAATACAGTACCATGTATAATGAATATATATATATATATACATATATATATAATTAGATGTCAGGAATGGTGGCATATGCCTTCAATCCCAGCACTTGGGAGGCAGAGGTAGGAGGATCGCTGTGAGTTCAAGGCCACCCTGAGACTACATAGTGAATGGATCAGCCTGGGCCAGAGTGAGACCCTACCTCAAAAAATAAAAAAGAATATATATATATTTGTTATTTTAATTATATATATAATTAAAATAACAAATACCAATGATATTAAGAGCTATTAGGCCACGTGTGTCCTGATTTAGATAATACAGGTTTTTTTTTCCATTTTATTTTACAACACTACATGAGGTTTATTATTCCAGTTTATAGAGAAGGAGTCTAATATCCCATTAATCTTTTGCTTTAGCTCACAAAAGACATGAGACAAGGCTAGTTTCCAACACAGTTTTGACTGCTCATTACTTCATGCCTCCTTCTCATTATGTCTGAGCTAGGGAATTCCTGTTTATCCCTTGTTAAGTAATTTACTTAGAAGTGTCAGGTAAAGAGTAACTGCTTTATGAGACTAAATGAAATTTATTTGAATGTTAAAACCCAAAGGTTATCTCAATAATATCTTACATTTGTAGGTGCTTTGCAATTTGTACATATTTTAACATTTATTACCATACTTAATATTCACAACAAACTCTTAGGAATTATTGTTCTATTTTGCAAAATGAGCCTGCTGAGGCAATTGAAGGTTAAATAATACGTTCACGGTTATTTAGGTAGTAATTCTAAGGAACTTGAACTTATCCCTCTCCAAATCTGAATTTTTTATTAGCTTACAACTGAGCTCCACACCCCTGTGGGTCTTTAGTGTAATTTTAAGAGCATCTATTGTTTTTCTCTTTATTGTATGCCCTTCATAGGCAATTCAGTATGGATATGTGTGCATTTAATGCTGTAAGGCAAAGGGCATCGATAACTTCTGTTCATGGGGCACTAAGAAGTGAGTTCAGTACCGTCTCCAGGGGCCAAGAGGTGTTGGGTGTACATGTCTGCTTTTAGGAGAAATCAACACATGCTCTAATCCAAGCAGATCAAAAAGCACTTTTCCATCTTTAAATAGAGTGCCCAAGAATTGAAGACTGGTTTAAGAGGCTAAATCATATGTACTGGATACAAATGCCTCTAGCGGATACTTGATCAGTTAGTAGACCAAGACCGTCCAGAATCTTCCATCCTTCTCCTGTTGTAGAAACACTGGGCAGCAAAAGATTGGAGCTAAGAGCAAACTCCTACAAACCTTTCTTTGGTTATAACCTTATACTTTCATGACTGCTGCTACATTAAAAGCCACCATTCAAGACATTTCAATGGTTATTATTGACTTCCAGATTGAAAATCTGAAGGTCAGGAAGTAAAATAATTTTCCTAGAAGTCTTAACAGGGAGAGCAGTAAAATCAGGATTACAACAGACTCCTAATTTCAACTTCTCGGCCTTTTTCTTTCCCAGGTCTGGAAGGGTCACGCTTTAGATAAGCATTGTCACTTTTGCAGTTGGTGAGCCAGAGCCAGGTGGATGGAATCAGTGATATGATGAAATGACCTCGACAATTAATTAAATGGCAAGTTGTGACTGTCTCAACATTTAAAAAAATATTTTTTTTTTTTGCCTGTGTGTGTGTGTGTGTGTGTGTGTGTGCGGTGGGTGAAAGGGTGCATTAGGGCCTTTTGCAGCTGCAAACAGATGCCAGACACTTATTCCACATTTGTGCGACAGGCTTGCATTAGTGGTTTGGAAATTGAACTTGAGCTGGCAGGCTTTGCAAGCAAGTACCTTTAATTGTTGAGCCATTTCCCCAGCCCCTGCCTTTTACAACACTGCAAAGATATTAGGATCAATTTGTTAATATCCACAAAATCACCAATTATTTTTATTATATTGAGTTTATTTTCAGTGTGAGGAAACTTAATTCCATTATTACAATATTGAGTCTCATTCTTGAAAATAGTATATTGTTCCATTTACTAAGGTATTTTTGGTTCTTATATTTCTATTTTATAGTAATTCCTACAGATTTGATAGTCTTGGTGTTATTATAAATGGCAATTTTAAAATACATTGTTGTTTTCTGCCATTTGTTTTATTCTAAAGTCATAGATTAGACTTGAAGTTTCCTTCAAGAAATCCAAAGAAAATGTGTAACAAGAGCCTTGGATAAACAGATTAAAACATGCTCTGGGTGCTAGTGAGGTCTTTATTTAGTTTTAAATTAGACTTCATTTGTTCGGTGCATGACAATTTATCACCTATAATATGGGAATAATACAACTGTGAGATATAATCATATAAAGTGGAATTGTCAGCACTTATAGCAAATGATACTGTTATTGCATTACTTAGATTCTATGCATGCATGGTAGTTACCCTCATAAACTGTTATTAATTCTGATTCTTCTTTTTGGATACCTACTCAATCATATATATTTTATAATATCAAGTGTCAAGCCTTAAAAGTATTTATTATTATTCACAAGGTACATCCTGAATGCCTTCCTAAAAGTCAAAGGGGCTTGAATCAGCTGATAAAATTCATCCCAAGACAATTAAAAATAATGCCTGAAGAAGAAGTCCATACTCATAAAAGCAAGGCCTAGAGATCATTTCCCCAAGGTTTAAGGTAAAATGGTTGATGTTCTTCATCAGTAGGAAAATTCTGAAATTCTTATCAGCCAAGATCAAAAGGGATTTTTCCTGCCAGAGAAGAGCAGCAGAATATTCCCTCAGAAAAGATCACTCTTTCCCAGCACCTGTCATGTCAGTGTACAGTGTATGCTTAAGAACCAGCCCTGGCAGAATGCTAAAGCAAAAAAAAAAAAAAAAAATGTGCTGTATGTTGGGATATTTCCCTAGGAAGCTAAGTCACAAGGTAGGCAATGTACACACATTTTCTGGTATTTCAATTTATTCAGACACAAGCAATTAGTTGAATAATTTGGAGTGATAGACTTTAGGAAAATAACAAAAAGAATCCATTTGCAAATCTTTTTAATACTAAGCTTGCAAATACCAATGGTCCCAACAGGAGTTCTGGTGGGAGCTGATAGCAAGGCAAGTTAAGATGACCGCATGGGCTCTGAGTACTGGTGGGCAGAGGGCCTCACGTGCAGAGACCATGCAATTGGATGATATTGTATGTAGTTAATTAGTAAGTTAAGATGACATGTACTCTGAGTTCTGGTGGGAAGAGGGCCATGGATGCAGAGACCATGCAGCTGGATGATAAAAGTAACCTTCATTTAGCGTTAACTACCACCTCTGGGCAGATCATCCTCCCAGCTAGATCCCTGCTCTAACCACTCAGCAGAATTATATCCACTCTCACCTTCCACTGCTGGACATGAGCACTGGTTGAGCCCACCAGTGACTCACATTGAACATGTCTAAAACTAAACTTATCCCCAAATCCGCTTGTACCTGCCTTTCAGTTCTATTAGAAGCACCCTCAAACCTCCAGGTGTGAAACTTGAGTCTGAGAGATTTTTTTTTTCAATTGTGTTGAATACAGGTAGTAATGGAGGTGTTGCTTATAGAAAATTTAACAATAATAAGAATTACTAAATATTGCCTGTATGTTTGGTATAATACTTTTTCTCTGTTGAAATATTTGTACTCATTCATTTATGAGGGGAGAGAGAGGGAGAATATGAATATGGGTGCACCAGGCCTTCCTGCCACTGCAAACGAACTGCAGACACATGCACCACTTTGTGCATCTGGCTCTATATGAGTATTGGGGAACTGAATTTTGGCTTGCAGGCTTTTAAATCAAGCACCTTTAATCACTGAGTTATCTCATAATTCATACTATATCTAATTCTTTTAATTACCATGTGCTGGCAATCCTGTAAGGAGATGCTTTTATCCTCTGAAATACCTATGTCAATGACTGGCTCAGAGCTCATTGCCTGTGACCATTTTCTTCCACCAGTTGTCATCATACTCAAACTACCAGATTAAACATAACAAAACTGTTCAGATCATTTCATTTCTCTTCTCAAAATCCTTCAATGGCTTCATGTTGTTAAACAAATAGAGTCCATGACTCCTAGTTGGGTGCTCAAGGCCTTGGTGGTCTGGTTCAGTCACTCTTGGCCGCTTTCTCTCCATCCAGGCCGGAGTGCAGCAAAAAGACCTCCACACTGCTTATCTTCCGCTCTGTGGCTCCTCCCCCCCCCCTTCCTTCTTCCCTCTGCTGCCCTCCTCTGCTCAGTCTTTTCCTTTTCCTTCCTCTGTTTAGTGCATCTCTGTGCACATTCTATTTATTTTTCCTTACAGGCCAACTCAACCTTACCCCCTTGCCTGCACACTTATTCTATCTCATGCATCAACTCCAAGGAAACTCAGTTTCCCTTGATGCTTTACCTGTTGTCTTGTTCAGTGTCATTAACATACGCCATGTTATACTTTATCTGTTACAGAATTTTTTTCCATTAGCTCTCCTGATAGAGTGTAAGCTTCACTAGGCTGGCACACTCAGCATCTCACACTCTATCATGCTTATACTTCTAGATCCTTGAAGTTAAGGCCAAATCTTATTCATATTTATTCTTAGCCCCCACCTAGCGCTCCTTAGTGTCTACATGCTTAATGAATTCAACTCAGAATGAAAATGGTTATTATAAGATTTGGCTATAGTTCTTTGCTGATTACTGATAAGTATTCATTTCTCATTCTTTCCTCCTTTTACAATTCTGAAAGGTCTACCCCTGACCACTGCTCTCTATTTAACTGTGTTTGCCTGCCATCAAAACCACATGCTCTCAATAAGTTTCTTTCATGTTCTGAAGGGCTTCAATGGGCATATAATTCCCACAAGTTGTTCATTTTAAATACAATGAATTTTTTTTCTTTTCTGAAATTCCAGTTCATGTTATCTGCATTATTCATTTGATTCTTAATCATACCTCTTTGTTACATGTCTTATATGTTAACTCATACATTGTTCTTTCTTTCCCAAGGGCTGGATGTTGCATCGTAACCACACTAAAACTCTTGTGAGGGTTAAGGTTACATATTGAGCTCCATTTTCTTTCCCACAGCAGCTAGTACAAGGCTTTTGTTGTTGTTCTTGAATGAACCATTTTGTTGAAGACAGCATGCTCAGCTAAATTTTTAAAGTGAATGTCTCCTTTCTGAAGGCACACTAAGGTTAACTTTAAATTTAGGGTAAGCTAATCTTATACAAACTCAAATATCATGGAATATCTCCTTTCTTGAGGTAAACTAGGGTTAAATTTAAATCTTATTATATTATAAGGCATGAAATACGGAATATCTCCTTTCTTGGGGCACACAAGGGTAAATTTAAATTTGGGGGAGCTAATCTTATAAGACATGAAATATCATGGAATTTATACCAATTAATTTTCCTTAATGCCACAGTATTATAAAATTTGAAGCTCTATAAAGACATATAAAGATTGCTAAGGAAAAACGTTTCATTTCTGGATAATACAGTTAAAGTCATGAGGCCATTTTGAAATTAATAGTTTGAATTTGGCAGTATTGTCAGTAAAATAATATGAATAAATAATTTTATTTCATTCAGTTACTACTAAACATAAAATTACTTTCAATTTAAAAGGTTCACTCAAACTTTTGAATGTTTGTTAGTTTCAAAACACCTCATATGTCCATTAATTCTTATATATCTGTGCTAATTAATTCATATCTCTACAGGATGTGGTCTTATTACTTTTCTATTGTAGGTGACAAAAGATGTGAGCTATGAACTTGGCCACAGTGGCAGAGACAGTATGTGGCAGAACAGGAATTCAACTGCAGGCTGTCTGATTGTGTATTCACTATGTGAGTGTCCTGAGGTGTTCGCCTTCCCAACCAGAAAAAAAAAAAAAAATCACTGCTCCCTTGTCTACCAATAAGTGTTTTCCCGACAAGGCATTATGACAATTTTCCAATGTGAAGGAAAGTTGAATGAGCTTTGTACGAATCACTGACTACATACCAGTCACCTAACTCTGTATTGTTCATGCTCTACTGTATCTCCTTTGTCACAGCCTTACCACAGAACCCAGTTGTCCACTTGCCAATCCACCCTTTTGTGAAATATATCAAACTGAGTTGTAGGTATAAGTGTAGTTCCTCTGTAAAATTTTTAGCATATATTGCTAACCATTGTTTTCCCCCTGGGGAGAATTTCATTTTGAACAGGTGGAACTTGTCTTTAGTTTATAGACTTTATTTAAAAAAAATTTTATTTATTTTCAAGCAGAGGGGAGGAAGAGAGAGAGGAAGGATGGACACACCAGGGCCTCAGGCCACTGCAAATGAACTCCAGACTCATGGTCCAGACACTTTGGGCATCTGGCCTTACGTGGGTACTGGGGAATCTAATCCTGGTAGTTAAACTTTTCAGGCAAGCACTTTAGTGGCTGAGCTACTTCTCCCATCTGATAGACTTTTTAACATTATTTTCTTCTTGTGGCTGTTGTCGTGGTTGTTGTTGTTGGGGGGGTATGCATGTGTATGTGTCCTTAAAATATTCCACATACTCACCTGAGGCAGGGTGGGCTCACACCTGCAGTGGCCAGAGTGGGACTTTAGATGTCCCACTCCAATGCTCTTCCTCCTGCTCTGGTTTCAGCTGGAGTCTCTTACTGATACCACAGCTTGCCATCTTTTCAACAAGCTCCAGCAATACCAGGGTCTCTGCTCCCCTATGGGATGAAGTTACAGGTGTACCTGGCCATATCTAGGTGTTTAATATGGGTTCTGGAATTTGAACTTGGGTGGTTTCAGGCTCCTTTAGGCCTTCATGCCTTGACAGTAAGTACACTTAACCACTGAGCCACTGCTCCAGTCCTCAAACAGTTTTTAGAATTTTTTTTTTAGTATGGCAATTCAAATACTAAAACCTGCAGTTTTTATGGCGATATACCCAAGTGACATCAAGTGACATGTGAAAGAGCTAGCTCTCATATTTCTTTAGATAAGATGAGCATTCTGCTGCCCATGTTATTACTGTAAACAGGTAAGTCATGTCTGAAAAATTATTGTTCCTTTATGTCATTCATGTCCAGTTTGTAAAATATGCACATGTAGGCAAAAAAGAATCAGTGATATCATGATGGTTTTTGTGGCAGTTGAAATTCATGAACTCATAGAAAATGACAAAACAGACTATGTGTAGTTTTTTGTTTCAGTCTCTTTGACAAATATACTCATACATATTCCCCATGACTGTGGTAACTTATTTGCTTATTTGTGTTTTCCAAGGATGTCTTATTTAAGCTGATATTCGTCTCCTACTGTCTTCCAAGCATTGCCTTGAGTTTTGTGAGAGTGTTGAGATATGAAAACTGATGCACATTCTTTCTCACTGTTGATTCCTTCCAGTATGCTGTTTCTGGTAGTGCCCATGATAATTGTCATGGTAACTGTGGGGTAGTTACCAGAATTGTATTTTTCAAAAATGCTGTACTGGGTTTCGTTTATCAGGATTCCCAGATAACTGACCTGCCAGAGGGTTCCTGCTCTAGGCCCATTGACTACGGGGAAGAGGCACATCCCAGCTGTCACACTCACCAGGGTGTTCAATGTGTAAATCCCTCATTTCTGCTTCTCTGAAGCAGGCCTGAGAGTTCAGATGCATCCATGCAGCTGAGTGACCCAGATTAGAGCATCCCAGGTTTCATTTACTCCACATGCACACTTCTCTTCCACATTCTTGACACTTCAGCAAAGATTATAGAAGAAAAGGTTCTACTTTTCAGTATTAATGTTTGGTGGATGGAGGGCCTCCAGCAGACTCAGCAGGGACTCTACTGAGGATGAGCTGACTTAAAACCTCAGAGGGGGATATGCCTAAGAATCTTCATTTTAACAGCATTTACTTAGGGATTCTGATACACATTAAGCTTTGAGAGACACTGATTTGCTATATCAATGAGAAAGAGAGAGAGAAATTCCAATCAGAATGTAAGACCAAGTTCACAGTGACTTACAGGTCAAGTCTTATTTGGATATTTAAATAAAATCCATAGTGTAAACTTGGCATGGTAGCTCACACCTATAATCCCAGAATTGGGGAAACTAAGATCAGAGAAATGCTGTGAGTTCGAGGCTAGGCAGGGGCACAGAGTAAGTTCCATGTCAGCCTAAGCTAAAGTGAGATGCAGCCTCAAAAAAAGAAAAAAAATCCATAATGAAGCTGTTTGGAAATGTTTACATTTTCTTCTTAATTAACTTCCCGGTACATAGGAAGTAGCTCTCACATCATGAAATACCTTTTACTCTCATTCTCTATAGAATAAAACAAATAAATGCAGCAAAAACATATATCCAGGAAGTTTTAGAGCTTAAGTAGGCTTGAAGTGTGGCATATTTCTTCAGTGAATGATTCAAAGCATTTTAGATGGCTTTCCTTTGGTAGGTGGCTGAAAGATTTCACTGAATCTCTCTGGTATAAGTGATTATGAGCTGACAAAGTAATGTAATCATTTCTCATCTGTAATATGAAGTGACCTGGTGTCGTCAGTAAGGGAACAAGTTACGAAGCAGCTGCTTCACATACCACACTGCCAGACTACACAGACAACTACCAAGCAATGACAGACCTGTTTCCAGCCTTTCACCGTATTATGGTCTATTTACAGGAATGAATTGTAGGTGGAAAGAAATGTAAAATAAAGAAATTGGTGTGCTATGTGAGTGGTACAAACATGTGGGAAATGGAGAAAGAAATATCAATTACAAAGTTTAGACATGGTTGCACAAAATATTTTCAACTCATCTTTGATACTATGAAGAGTTCTCAGGAGAATAAGAAAACATTTAAGGCCAAGAGATTAGCAAGAATATGGCACAAAAGCTTATTAGTATATGAATATGGTGAGAGCAGAGGTCTGTCCTGAAGCTGAAGGGATACATGAGGGTGAGAAGTGTGAAGGTCATTTGACTTCAAAGGCATTTAAATGCCAGACTAAGGAATTTGAACTTCATAGATCCTAGGATCCCTTTGAGAGGTCTAGATTAAGAGGGTGATTGGACAGCATGATCAAATGGCATTCTCTCTCTCTAGAAAAATGTGTCTAGATGAAAGATACCACTGTTTAGATTAGTAGCTCTATCTGGAACAACAAAACAGCATCTGAAGAGTACTTACTATCTGTCAGCACTCACTCCAATGCATCATGCATGTATTATCTACAAATAAAGGGTTCTGTATTATCCCTGCAATGGGCCACAGCCTTCTTGGAATACTTGGTGCTCACATAGTTACCACCATAATCCTGAGAGCCAAGCATGCCATTTGTCCTGCCTTTCTGAAAAGGGGTGTTTCTTGTGTCCCATCCACAAGATAAAGGGAAGGTATCTCATGGAATGATGAAGTCTAGAGATGTAGTCTGACTTCTCACATCCTCCATTTTTTTCCATCTCTCTCTTTCTCTCTCTCTCTCTCTCTTTTTAACCTCCCATGCATTCTCATGATACTCAACAATGCTTCCAAAGATCTGAAACAATTTAACCTTTCATTTTGGCAGGCATTGGAGGGGGTGGCTCATCTTTGACAAGTTCTTCCCAGATTAGTTAATCATAAACCTGGAAGTTCATGCTGGATATCACAGTCCACTCAGCTCGACTGTCAGCAGCTACTCTGGTTCCTTTCTTCATGGGTCTCTTCATACATTGGGATATATTAGCTTCCTTAGAGCAGGGAAGCTTGGTTTTAAGAAGGAATATTTGATGAGATAAGATGGGAAGCTGTCAGTGTCTTAAAATTAGAACTCTCAAAATGGCAGACTTCATTTCTATAGTCTGTCAGTCACATATCCTACTTGCATTCAAGGAGAGGCAATTTAGATCACATCTTTCCACAGAAGGAATTTTCAAATAATATGAAGGATGTTTCTTGAGACAAGATCTCCTTAAGTATCCCAGACTGTCCTGAACATACTGCAATACTCCCCTGTGCTGGTATTATAGGCATGTGCTACCATTCATGGTTTAAAGCCATATTTCATTCTAATAAAAATACAAGATCATTTGGAACTTATACATTATTATGAATGCTTATTTTGAATCTTTCTATTAACCAGGATATACTTTCCCAGGGAAGGTCAAAAGATACTTGCAGACAGATCTGAAGGTTAATCTTGTTAACTGGATGGGATCACCATGGAAACAAATCTCCAGGCAAATCTAGAAGGAATTCTCTACATTAGGTTAATTGAGGTGGTAAGGGCTGCCTAAAATATGGAGGCTCCGTTCCACAGGCTGGGTTCTGCACTGTACGAAAAAGAGAAAGCTGGCTGAGAAGCAAATGCACTCATAGTTTCTCTGCTTCCTGACTGGGGTACAATGTGACCAGCTACCTCACGCTCCTTCCCACATGGCTTCTTCCACAACAGTGGACTGCATCCCTTGAACTGTAAGCAGAACGAAAGCCTCTGTCCCTTATGCAGCTTTTGTCTGGGTGTTACACCATAGCACAAGGAAAGGTAACTAATACAACTGGTATGTAGTATCTAGCTACAGGTATAAATGTCAGGACTAACATACATGTTCTATTCTTGGAGGCAGGAGTCAACTCCATATAATGACTGATTGTGGTGCCTGTTTACTTGCTAGGTAATAGTACACTCATGAATTATAACATTTATCTTGAAGAGATATCATCTGGCATTTATGTTTAACTTACTGACTAAATTACATTTGGATTGGCTGTGCCACCGAGAAAACCACAGTGTGTACACTGTTTAAATAGCACTCTAGCACATGCATGCTCCTTCATAAAAAGCATTTGGCTTTTCTATAGATGCACTTTTCTCCTTCTTCTTTGCCTTAAGCAAACCATCGTGCCAACTCCTCCAGATTTCTTACATATTTTCAAGTACATATTGTATATTTGTCTTTTTGAGCTCACACATCATAACTTCACATTGTGTCATGAAGCCTTGGTTTCATGTTTGTTTTGTTATATTGGACTATAACTGGAAGGTTATAAAATCTTAAAAAGATTCAATTTAGAAGAATCATCCAACACCATAAAAAGGTAGTTACTGGGTAAACATTTCTTTATTGAAAAGAAAATACTGTTTCCTAAAGTCAAAATAATCCATTTGTAATGGAGGACTTGATGTACAACAAATTGAATTTGAAAAATGAATGCTATTTTATTTAAGAGTTTTCTGTGAAAATGGTTAAAAAACAGTATAATATTAGTTTAAAGACACAGCCAATATTGAAAAGCTGATTCAACATTTTTAAATAAAACTATTCAGATGCACATGCCAGCAAGATGCAGAACTGAGGCTGTGTGTTTCAAGAGGAGACACTGGAAGGCAAGCATAAGTCAGCACTTAGAACTGCATTAAACACAATGTCATGACTAAGTAGATATGACTTTCAAAATAGGAGTTTTTAAGGGCCAGCTCTGATCAAAAGTTGATCAGCAGTGTTGATCATTATTTTTAAAGAAGAATGTTAAATATTAAACAGCTGACCATTCAGCCTCAATACTGTTCAGTTCTTAGTGAAAGTCTCATGACTGTTAGTCAACAACATAAAGCCATTCTTGTTTCACCCAGCTTCTGTTGATGCCTGGGGACAAAGTTGGACAGTATTTCAGAAACAGAATACCATCAGTTACTCCAACCACCATGGAGGAAAAGATTAGAAAGAGGAGCGATCAGAAATACAAGAGAGAGAAAAAGAGAGAGTGGATATCCTGGAGGCTTCCTTCAGTGGTGAGGTTAGTGCTTTTCCAATTATTTTGATGTGCCAACAAAAGATGGGAGACCAAAGCATTTGATCAAAGAAAAAAACACCATCCTTCCAACTGGTCTAAAACTGAAACCCCAGCTACACAGGAAATGAATCCTGGCTCACATAGAACCATAGAATTGATTAGGAATAGGGGCTCTCTTCAATTCAAAGATGACTGTATCTGCCCTTAGTTTTCACTAATCCTCTCATAAGATTTCTGCCCAGCCAGGTGAGATGCATGTCCATCCTACCCCAGACCTAGGACTGGGGCAACAGCTGGTTGTTCCAGGATGACACTGGCTGGGGAGGCTACTGTGAGCAGCCTCCCTTGGCTGTTTGTGACCTGATGGCTTGAGTCAGCAGTAGTAAGTGAAGAGTAGGCATTCAGCATCAGTTTTGAGGGTGAGGGCATGAAATACAAACCTAAGATGATAGGGTGGGGATTCTATATATCTCCACAGAAAAGCATACACAGAAGAGAGCAAGAGAGATGGGAGAGATCATTCACAAGTCAAAATATATTCAGCTAATCATTATTTTCTTGAGCAAGTTTAGAATTCACATCTAGACCACTGGAATGCATAAAATGAGAACAGCCTTCATAGCCAAGTGACCTGCACTACGGCAAAGGCCCGGGTTTAAGAAGGGCCGTGAGCTAGGATGAATGTTTTGCTTTGAAATTCTTCTGATTTCTTGTTCAGTGTTAGGCACTGAACCCAGGGCCTTGAGCATGCTGAGTAAAAGTTTTTAATATTTTTTAACAAGAAGTCCCATATTTACTTTTTGCCCCACAAACTATGACTGGCTTACACACTATTTGTCTATAGCGAGTGAATAAAGTAAGATTTGAGAAACAGTACAGTGCTGGTTATGCTAAGCACTGTCCACAGAGTACTCTTTTCATGTGCAGTATGGGGCTCACTCTCAAGGATTTGCCCATCCTAGTGAAATGCTCTACTAGTGAGCTATACCTGCACATCACATTTCTTATACTCGAGCTTCCAGAGCATTTGTGTGTGTGTGTCTCCTTCGTACTCTAGAGAGACAAAATACATGATGAAGAAAAACTTTAATTCCTGTGGACAAATGAAATTTAAAGGCAAATGATGAATAAATCTGATGAGGATATCTAAAAGGGTTCTATCATTAACAGCAGACATTTTGGGAAATATTTTTGGTCATGGATTTTTCTCTTTCCCATGTGTATAATGTCTACTTGAGTTACTTTTACTGCCTGGGCTGAACAATGTTAAAAAAAAGAACCATTCGCACTATTATTGTTCCCTACTTTCTTTTTCCATAGCAAAGGGAAGGCCTTCTTTTCCTGCTTCACCACAATAGTTTTCATTACTAAATTTTCTTTAATGTTCTTTCTATCTCTCTTCATAGAAGAGTGGCAAGAAAACATTGTCTCCCCAATCAAATGCCCATTGAAAATGCCTGTTGGCTTTGGTTGAATTTTCTCCTCCGTCACTAGCTGCAATTTTCAAAGACAACTTCCCTTTATGCTCTTTTACACCACCCCCAGATCTCTCCTCTCTGGGCATAATGAATCTTAGTGCAGCTGAATCATGCAGGTCTGATTTAGCTTGCAAAAATGTCAGTCAAAGCAAGCAAGATGTACTCTTTGGCCTTGAAGGCTCTAAGCTTCGATGAATCACAGGTTTAGTTTTTGCCAAATGAAAAGCAATTTCACTTGCAAAAAAAAATATCTATAGAGATACTTATGGCTTTTAGCTCATTTGGAAAAATGTACTAAAATTGTTCAGGGAAGAGAAGATTTCTATTATATAAGTAAGTATCTCTCTCTCTCTCTCTCTCTCTCTCTTTCTCTCTCTCTCTACACACACACAGACACACACAAATACACATACACACATCCTTATGAAATCATAAAAAGCCAGCAGCTATAGCATATTTTCAATTAAAATATTTACCCAGATTTATCAAATATGTGTTAAATATTAGACTGATAAATTGCTTCCTCACATGGATCATGTAAGGTGTTAAGTATCCTGGTATTAGGGAACAATTAAGCCAGATTTGGTAGGAAGAATTTGGTAATTAGTTGCCAAAATATTGAACAACATATTATTTTCTTTTAACTCTTATTTAAGCACCTGATGCAGTATAACATGCAATTGTGAATATTGCAATTAATGATTTTGTAATTTCTATTCTCAGAGAATTAGAGAGATTTTTGTAACCTTTTTCATCTTGGAATTCCTTTATTCTGTTTCTATGGCATTAATCTTTAGTCACAGGTGTGTGATGGTCAACCAGCTCATTTCCTACAAGCACTTCCTTTCCTGACTTGTAAAGTGCAGCTCAAGGCACTGCTTCATGTGGTCAGTCTATGCTGGCCTTCAGCTAATGTGAGACTGCTCTGAACAGTGGTTATCTAGGACAGTGACAGTCCCATTAAGTTGTCTGATACATCTCATCTTATTTCTTTTAAACCCAAGATTGTTCTTGTTATGAACAAATTTTGTGGTATGGAAAAGAACTGTGAAGGAGTAAGCATTTCAGATCAGGCTATTACAGTAAAAATGAGTGTCCCAATCAAGCTATCCAGCTCTAAACTGATTTACTACATCTGCGATCTTTTATGTTTTTAACTATTTGGAAAAGACAGAAAACTATATCTGATTTCTCTCCTAGAATATTTGTAAGGAAGGAAAGAACAGAAAAGAGTAAAACTGGCATATTAGATTCACAATCTGCTAAAGCATAATAAAACAGACATTTGTTAAAAATGTTGAGAGATGATATAACTTAAAAGATTTAGGAGCAGATAAGAACAAGAATCCTATGACTGCTGGTCCTGGCTGCATCAGTAACCTTGGGAAAGTTATTCAACCCCAGCTGCTCAGATGTTGGTATAATACAAATAGTGTTTCTTGCCCAATGATAGGGTGACATACTTGATATAAAATGATAAATATTTTTTAATTAACTGGGTGCTTTAATTCCTCTAAGATATAGCTTCCTAAAAGTTAACAATGTCTTCTCCTTCATAAGATTAAAATATTGTATTTTAGATAAATCATTTTAATATGTTTTATTTAATTTGAAATAGAGACACACTAAAAGGGACAGTGTATGTTTTCAATTCACCTGCAGTGGGTATAAAGGACATTTTCTTCCCAAATGTTTTCCATTATAATGATGTTTTTTACATACTGAGCATATTAGTGCAATGAAAAACGTCATCAACATTTTTTTAAAAAAAGCTTCTCTTTTTTCTTCTCTCCCGAAAGCTTCTCTTTTCAGATGGTGCTGACCACTGGGATGACCCAAAAGGCAACATAGTGCTGAGAAGAAGGGACAGAGGAGTGTCCAGCACTGAAACATCTCTATCACACCCTCCAAGGCTCAGGGTCCATTGCAGAAGAGGTGGTGGAAAGAATGTAAGAGCCAAAGGAAGGGTATAACTCCTCACATACAACTGTCTGGACAGAAATTGGCCTCAATATCCAAGACCTCACAGTGCCTAGCAGTACCTACACAAGACCCTCATAATAGGAGAAAAAGATGATAACATAAAACCAAAAGAGTGACTAATGGAGAGAGGGAGGGGATATGATGGAGAACAGAGTTATGAAGGAGAAAGTGGGGGAGGGGAGGGAAATACCATGGTTTGTTGCCTATAAGTATAGAAGTTGTCAATAAAAAATACATATATTTAAAAAGACCAAAAGTAACTATGTAAGTTGCAACTTTTTCCCAGTGTTTTATTAAAGTTTAATGTAAACTTAACAGCTAACACCGCTAAGACTTCAAACTTTCAATGTTTTGAAGCTGGCTATTTTAAATGTGAATATATTTTGGTAGACTGCAGCTTATTTTTAAATTCTACTGTTTGTTTTATTGATTTCAAATATGTAATTTTCTCAGCCTCAATTATTCCACGTGTGAGTAATAGAGGTTTAATTTTAATTTGTTGGAAGATCTATGCCTCAATATGCTTTTGACACACTGATTTGAAGAGGCTGATACTCACTTTGAATAAGTTTAATCAGTTAACTTTCTCACTGGTCTGTTAAAGCTATTTTTCTTTCTTTCAACAAACAGCTTAGAAAATATTGGGTACACAAATTTAGAGAATTCTCTACCACTGACTATAGTTATTTGATTTTGACTGGTATATTTAGGTTGCTGGTTAACATGCCACCTTAACTCACAGCATACTTTTGAATATGCACTATAAATTTTATGAGATTTGGACTTAATATAGCATATTTATATAAATATTTCTATCATTATGTTTTTAAAATTACATACATTTCTTGTGTTTCCTTAGGACTTTCTCTGGACATTTTTAATATTAAAGAAAACAAAAAAAAATTCTCCATAGGGGTATAATTTAAACTCAGGCTTTATGAAGCCTGAAGGTTTAGAATTTTGAAAGTTCTTCCTTCCTAAAAAAAATAAAAATTAAGGGCTGGAGAAACTGCTTAATAGTAAGGCACTTGCCTGCAAAGCCAAATGACCCAGGTTTGATTTCCCAGGACCCACGTAAGCCTGATGTACAAGGGGTTGCATGCATCTGGTAGTCGTTTATAGTGGCTGGAGGCTCTGGCACACCCATTTTCTCTCTCTCTCTCTCTCTCTCATTTCTCCATATATCTCTCAAATAAATAATATTTTTAAATTAAAATTAAGTATGTAATTTTAAGTACCAATTTGGAAAAGACCTATGCAAATGAGAGACCTTTAAGTGTCATTAGTTTCAAGGATCATTCACTATTGAGAAAGTTGTTGGACTCTTCCATATCATTCAACAAGAAGAACACAGAAATGTATCATTAGCAGAAAGAATAGGAGTAATAAGAGCTAAGGTTAATGAATCTTTAGGGTATACTTTGGGGATTGGAAAGCCGGCCATATATATGGTTTCATTAAATCCTTGGCACCACTTTATGAGGCTACTGTTATGTATCTTTACATAATTAATGAGGAAATTGATTTCAGAGAACTAGTGTGATCCAAGCCAGCCAGCACAGTAAATCTAGACTACAATCCAGGTACGAACAACTCAGTCTATGATAGACTCTTCCATCCATCTTCTCATAAAAGCCTATTACTACAATGTCACTGAGTATTTGGTGCCAGGCTCCATGGTAATTATATTTAATAATTTCAATAATTTGACTTTCAATCAATATAGTCATGTTACCAATGAGATGAGAATCAGACATACATCTGACAGATCTGTCAGTGCAGACATGTAACAGTAGACACACATACTGTAAGAGTAATTCACAAAAGTCCTCATGCACTTTACCTTTTAACTTCGATCCCACCGTACTGTCTACATCTGTGTAACTTTCAGCTATAATTACTTTGGGAACTGACAGAGTGCATTATTCAGCCACACAGCTTTATTAGGTTTGACTAACTTGTAGGAGCAATTTTAATAATAATTAAGTCTAGCTTCTAGTCCTGATACATGAGGGGATGGCCATCATATATTACTTTTATAACTTTGAAACTGAAAAAGAAAACCAGCATAAATGTTCCTGGATGAACAGATGATTTCTTCCATCTAGCTGCTCTACTCCTCCCTGTTGGTTGGCAATGTAAGTGCTTTAGTTAATTCCTTTGTTATTGTCTTCATTTAATTGAATGCTGACAAGTCATTAACTGATACGTGCTTATTCATTTGTCTATATTTTTTTTACTTAAGATACAGTTTCAACTTTTACATTAGTAAGAAAAAAGAAAAATGAGTCATGTAATGTGAGAGGACTTAATAAAAGTAATTTATAGAGCAACTGTCTTCTGTGGAAAACAAAGTACTTTGTGTTTTCTTGCTAATTCTCACCAGAGTACACTAAATGAGGTTAAATCTAATAAAATAATGTTACAATTTCCTTAATTTCAAAATTAAATGCAATTACTATAAATTATAAGATTAAATTAGCAACTAACAAAACTACATGTTTTGAAACATAGTTAGGCATTATCACTAACCACCTGACAATGCCAGGTAAGGTAAGTGAGATACATGAAGTTATAATGGCTGCAGACGCTGTTCACAGGAAGTGCAATGGTGTCTGTGCTCTGTTCAACCAGGAGCAGTCATGGAAAGGTGGCCAAGGCATGGAGCTTGCATTACCTCATTGGAACAAGGAGATGCGATGCATTTTAAAAGACAAAAATTGTAGTCATTTGCTAGGAACTTGATAGCCTATCTTTTAAATTTCAAAACAATGTAAATAAGTAAATCCACCAAGTGAAATACCAAATCCTAAAGCAAGAAGTAAGAAACAGGCTTACAACATTTCTAAAAGGAACAAAGGATCAACAACATTGTTTGCAATACAATGGCCACTACTTCTCATAGATAGGTGATATATATCACTTCTGCTTCTTAGGAAGCAAAGGACTTTATTTCAAACATATTTGTTATTTCCTTTTACTATGGAAATACATGGAGCTTAAAGAAATTGGGTAATTTACATTATCGCAGAGCCAGAAACTGGAAAAAATGAACTCAAATCACAGACTTTGCAGAAGACAAATAAGACACATTTTGACATTTCAGCTATCAGTCAGTCAGTCAGTCATGAAATACATATATTTAACATCTTCCCATTAAGAAACTTACAAATACTTGGTTAGGAAGAGAAAATGAGGTAACGAAAACATCCATGAAAATGTTCAAACTCTTCAGCATCAAAACTATAATGAGCAAATTCGATATAGAATTGGGATCTTCAGTAATGCTCCTAGAATTCCATTATAACAAAAATCCCACCTCAGGTAATTTTGACCCGCAACTAAGCTTGGGACCCATGAAGTGAAATTGGTGAAGGACAATAAATATTAACTGATTAAGAGACAATGTAAAGAAAAGAAGAATGTGGAATAATGAGGATGACACAAGCCGTGAAAGATGATGTTGGCTGGTAGGTAAAGGAACAGTTAGGTGAAAATTCTAGGAAGAGAATATCATGAACAAAACCAGAAGCATCAGAACGAGCATGGTGCAGATAGAAATGAAGTTAGGAGAAGGAACTGATGAGGATAATATGGAGAGATTGTGGAAAGATAATGTAGGCTTGACATCTCAGTAAACAGACCACGAGCAGCATGGACGAGAGAGGGAACTGCCGAAGACGTTTCAGTACCGTAACAGGGTGCTCAGGGTCCAGGGAAGTACTTGAACCCCAAACTGTGGGTTTGCTTCTAATTTTAATTTTAAAAATCAGATAAAAAATACTTAAGAACGATAATTCGTAAATTATTATATTTATTGAGCGAAGTACAGAGCCAAGGAAAGGCACCCACGTGACTAGAGATGGATCCCACAAGGAGGGCCTGGGAAAACCATGGAAAGAAAAGAGAGACAAGAATTTTATGGTACAATTGCTGTTTGGGTCTAGATTTGTGTTTCCAAAAGGCAGACCAAATGGCTGAACCTTCACCAGGCCCTTACAGGGAACACCTGAACCACAAGACACTGGACAGGGTAGGATCGAGACTAACCTTAATCTTCTACATCTTCCCTCCCTCCTTCTCCCTCTCTCTCTCTCTCTCTCTCTCTCTCTCTCTCTCTCTTCTCTCTAACTCTTGTATATTAGTTATCTTTTTCCTCATTTTCTTAGTGGGCACTGACCTGTAACTCCCAGTACCAGCATGGGGCTATCATCCACAATGAACTTTTGATCAGAGAGACCTACAAGGTTTCCTAAAAGACAGACAGATTTCTGTCAGAGTACCTGATGACCTACCAAAGGTTAGTGGTAAGACCCTACTGCTGAAGGCACCTTATGTGGTTGACATGAAAAATGTAATGGCATGGCTGGAAGTTGGAAGAGAGTCAGTCCCCAGACAGTCAGCGCGTCTAGTGCCAGAAGGTGCTACATGGGCGACTGGGGGAAAATGACCAATATCTGTCCAAGCAACTCATGGTCTAACCTACTTAGCAGCAAATAACTTGTTGTGATGCCCACACAAGTGCAATAGTGGCACACAGCCATGGTGGGGAACCAACTGCTCTCAATTTGGCTAACTGATCCCCTCAGTGGTACGGGACCCATAGCTGGAGCTGGGAAACAAGTCAGAACCATATCCAAACATAAGCCCACTCTCCAATATCAAGCTGCCATCAGTCATGGGTTACAAGAGGGCCTACACCTATTAA
The DNA here is from genome assembly GCA_036346955.1 of Dipus sagitta. Lineage (NCBI taxonomy): Eukaryota > Metazoa > Chordata > Mammalia > Rodentia > Dipodidae > Dipus > Dipus sagitta. The sequence goes on from CM070770.1 coordinate 19,304,466, forward strand.
ATTCTCTATAAAAAAGTAAGGGTTATCTCATTTGTCCTGGTGCTAACTTACTCTCCGTTGGAGAATCTGCTTCTCTTTTTAAAATGGATGTAGATCCTAAGGAGAGAGCCACCCCATCATACCTCAAAAGGGCCCTGGCTGAACCTAAGAAAAATTGGCGAAACAAGCAAGGGTGCTCATCACTGAAGCAGACCAAAAATGAACCCAATATGGCTCAGGGAAATTTTGCGAAAGAGGGGGTGGAAAGAATGTCAGAGCCACATGTTGGGTCATGATATGCAAAGACATTTATCTTACCCATAACTGTGGGCTAACTCCACAATGCATGACCCATATACCTCAACAAGGAGGGGCCAAGGGGAGGGGGTAGGTCACGGATGAGCCTAATAATGGTACCAAACTGACTGTATTTGCTAAATACAAAACTAATTAATAAAGAAAAAAAGAAAAGAAAAGAGAGAAAAGAAAGTTCAAGGAGCTCCTGCTACGTGGGGAGCTGGAGGGGGTAAAGGAGCCTGTGTGGAGAGTAAGGGCTAGGGGCCTCTCCCTGCTGTACCTGGGCCTGGGCCCAGCTAGACAAGGGCCAGCTGAGGGAAAAACTCACCACAGCTTGAAGTTCCCAAGTGGTCCGAGAGCCTGTCCTCCCCTTGCAAAGGTATTTATAACCTTATAGTGGAGGGCTGTCTTCGGGCTCAGGTGAACCAGAGGGACAGCTGGTTGGTTAGGGCTAGGGGCTATCTCAGGAAGAGGCTAGCCCGGACAACAAGTCCTAAGGGCTGGACTTGACCAACCACAATGTTTAAATCCTATGAAAGACCTCCCTCCCAAGATGGTTCCTGACTGTTAGTTGTAAAACAGGTCTAGAGAACTAGACAAGAAATAAGAAATCAGATCGTCTTTGATTTCTAGCAAGTACAGATTTTCCTGCCATTTTCTTACTTCCAGGGGTCCAGTCATCCTGACAGTACCCCCATCTCATTATGAAAGTAAACCCGTTTATAGACCAGCATTATCTAGGGACAAGGAGAGTAAGCCAAGTAGATGACCAAGAAGTTGCTACCCTCCTGGCTAGATTAGTGACGGCACTAACAAAAATGGGGCTTTTGGGTGGAAAAGCAGTCTGAGAGAAGATAATTGACATGCATCAAATGAATGAGTGAATGGCATGTCTATGTGGAATATACACAGGTGTGAAGGGAATGTTATTGTTATGATTTAAGGTTAGAGAGCTGAAGATATAGTCAGGGCACAAAATGATTCTACTTAATAAATGGGTGAGAACAGTTTGGGTAGTTTATACAAGCTCTGAGGAGGGAGAAACTCTTGGGACACTGTGAGTCACAAGACAGAGCAGTGGGTCATAAAACCTTCATGACAATTACCATAAGCCCTTACAATTTCAAAGGGCTTTGCAGCTGAATAGAAATAATTCTTACAATAAATCAGGGATATAGGGAAAGTAAATGTTATTATCCACAATTTCCAGATGAGTGAATTGCTGCTGGTAGTTTATATGACTCCCCCAAGGTAACACAACTAGTAATTAGGAAAACCTACATTCAAATCCAAGCCTTTGACTCCAAATTTTATTCATTAATCAAGGTCAATTTGCATCATTGTAGAAAAAGATTCCGCCCATGAATTTTAACAGTCTAAATACATACATACTTAGGTATTGTGAAAAGAAAAAGAGCCAAAAGTATTTTCCTATTTGATTAAGGATTTCATACTTTTGCCCTGTCCTCTTAACAACAGCATGGGGATTTATTATAGCAAACAAATGCCTTTGTATTATAGCAAACAAAAGTTACATCCATGCGTAAATACACTTGACACCTAAAACTATGAGATGCTATTCTACTTTTCACCATAAGATTGCAAAGAGAAAACTGCTACAACATAAATAAAAATAAACATTCACGAGGTTGTATGCAAAAATCCACAATTGTTGTGGCAGGGTCCTGGGAGACACATAACACTTCTAGCAGTCACTTCCTAACAGGGCAGTTAGTAATGTCTGGAGACATGTCTGGTCATCATAACTGGGGATATTAGTAGCATCTAGTGGTTAGAGGCCAGAGATGCTACTTGAATGCCCGTAACACACATGGCTACCCAGCTAAGAGTGCTAAAAGGTGTTTAGCAGAATCCAGACTGAAGTTCTCTACTCTACAAAGATCAATTCCCTCATATTTATCAAAATTACAAATGAGTTCTGCGCGAAAGAACAGTTTCACATCTGTGGTTCCCTAGTAGAATTACACTTGTGCAAAATTCACTCGTTGAACATTTATGCTTATATTTGAGATTATGTCAGAGAACCAACTAGAGAAAATCCTCTGCCATTTGAGAGAGCATGCTTGTATGTGGTAAAAATAGAAACTGACAATGAGAAGAATAAGAAAAGTTTTTGGTAAGACTAGAGGCTAATGATAATAAAGGCTAATGAGGAGAGATGCACAATAATATCTGAATGCAGTATAGTTTAAAACAGCTAAAATTTGTAAAAAAAAAAAAAAGTTCCATCCATGAGGGGCTAGCTAATATTATCATGGAACACAACACAGTCAGGAAATATCCTTCACTGAACTTAACTCATAATGGATTATAGACCTAAATGTAAAATGCAAACTTATGAAATTCCTAAAAGACAACATAGGAGGAAACCTAGGTGACCACAAGATGGCATGACTACTACAGCATCAAAGGCATGATCCAAGAAAGAAATTGATAAACTGGGCTTGATTAAAAATAAAAGCTTCTTCCCTATGAATAACAAACTCAACAGAATAAGAAGATAAGTGGCACACTGGGGGGAAAATTATACAAAAAACACATAACAAGAACTGTTATGTAAACATAAAATGAACTTTGAAAACTCATCAATAAGAAGACAATGGGCCAAAGACTTTAACAGGTATCTCTTCCAATAAAATACAAATATTGGAAAAAGCACATTAAAAGATAGGTCATACAATATGCCATCAGAGAAAAGCAAATTAAAATGGGAAGTACATATATATTATTGGACTGGTAAAAATTCAAACAGCAATAACATTGAATGTTGGCAAGGGTATCTATCTATCTATCTATCTATCTATCTATCTATCTATCTATCTATCTATCATCTGTCTCTCTATCCTAGATTGAACCATTTTTATATTTTATTATTTATATATGAGAGAGAGAGAAAGAGAGCAAGAGAGAGAATGGGCCTCTAGCCACTGCAAACAAACTCCAGACACATGTGCCACCTTGTGCATCTGGCTCAAGTGGGTATTGGGGAATTGGGCCTGAGTCTTCAGGCTTCATAGGCAAGTACCCAATTTTAATTTGTTAAAACACATCACTGCACAAAGGTACACTCAGCATACTCTTGTCCAGTGTAAACTCCATAGAGGTAATAAAATCCCTGAAGAACATATTACTGAGGTTGGAACATCCACAATCACAGGAACTAGGTCTCTGTATCTTTCATAGACTTAGCATAGACTTTACTCCTCTTTTCTTTTATAGGATAGAACCTGACATCTAGTTGGAAATAAGTATTTTTGAAAATAAAGGATTAATGAAACTTATACCTATTTTTTTTTCTCTGACCTAAGTCATACTCTCCTAACATCTTTCGCTATCTTTGATCTTTTTCTTCCAATTTATTCCTGAGTTTCACCACTGGCTTTTCTCCAAAGCACACATTAAGTGTTCATAAAATCTTCTCGGTCTCCCACAGTCCTCAGGACGTAAGGCCTTTGTGACCACGTCCTACTCTCCTTCCTTGCCTGTTTCTGAACTGTGTGAACCTTATACCTCAGTGGAAATAAACCTCCTGTAAGGAATGTCTTCTACAGGAGGCTCCCTTCTTAAAATCCTGTTCTAATACTGTCCTCTTATTGAAATACTCTATTTCTCCTATGAGCAAAATTATTTCCTCTTTTTTCTCTGTACACTTGTTTATTATGTATATGGATAAATTTTGCTATGTTTCCCTCACAGATTACATTTCTCAGGGCTAAGGCATAAGTTTTATTCATCTAGATTTTATATACATATATATAAAACCATTATTAAATTAATATTTTGGCAATTAGCAAATTAAAAAAGAAAAATTCCTACAATTGGCCCAATTTTTATACAAACTAATATAGTCATAGGATTAAATGTACATACTAGACAAAAAATTCATTGATAAAATTTGAATATAATGTTTATTATGATAATTTTTATAATAGTTTGTAAGAATGATTTAAACTTTCACCATCCACATGGATTTTTGCTAAATAATGTTCAGATGCCAGATCTAAATAGCTTATTTTATATGACGCTCTTACATTTATATATGGCACATGGTAGCTTCTGAGATTTTTATGTTTGCTAAAAAAAAAAAATACCCCTCTCCTTAAATTATATGAAAATCAAGTTACAAAATAATTTTCTGCCCTCTAAGTTTATTTTGAAGAAAGTAATTCCTGAGTAATTCCTAATTTTTAACCTACTGAGCTCTGCACCACTGTGCTGCTTCCTCTTACACGGACTGCCTAATGGATGGATCTTGAACTCTGCGTTCCTCAGTAACGTTTCTGCCTTCAGCAAATCCATCTCCTCTGCGCTCTCCCATCACAGGGAACTCAGGCAAGTTCAACCGAAGCTGCCCCAAGACCGGCAAAGTGGTAAGAAATCAGGAGCGAGGAAACTTCCAGGCTCCATTCGCACCTGCTAACAGCTCTCTAAGCAGAACGGAAGAAGGAAGCTGCGTGGTAAAACTTTCTTTGTCCAAGAAGGTCACTGCTGATAGAGTGATAGGCCCCTAACCCCGCTTGTCCCTCGGTGCTAGTGGGCGTGACATAGATGGAATAAACGGCGAAGAAGTGAGTGCGGCCGATGTCTGCTCGTTCCACATGCTTTGGATGCTCCTCCACCATCATGTGCTCGGGTGCTTGGAACATGGTCCTTCGCTGGGCAGAGAAAAGACCCCTGTGGGCATACTTCTGTAAAGCTGCCATCTTCTCAGGGTGACAGGGGTGCTCGCTGTTGGTTTTTGGTTTGTTCTCGGAATTATGCTACCTAGACGGCTCATTTTCGTGCACTCCTTCCTTGTAATAATCGAAGGGTACTCATTATCGTGCCTGCTTTCACTTAGGAGCACACAATTCAAAGCGCTGAATACACCCCCCAAGACAAACTGTGTGAGCGGGAGCTAGTTTATACCCGAACCTGTTTTACTCCCGGGCTCATTCTGGCCACTCTTTCCAGCACACAAACAAAAGCACTGCCATCACCAGCACCAACGCATGTGTTTTTATTTTGCCCCTTTATTTTCTTTAAAGGCTTTTCAATTCCTTCTGACAAGGACATGAGAATATAATAATATTGAAAGCAAGTACCCTAATGCACTCAAAAGAGACATCATTGTTTAATCCTGTTTTTTCCACATGAAGAATTTAATTGCCAGAAATACTTATCAGGGAAATTATGTATGGCTTTGTCTCGTCAGCAGGTTGCCCGTGGGTGGCCCGGTGGCACAATCAGGTCACACAATACTGATAAGTGTGCACGCTAACATTTTGCTTCTCTCGGCCCAAGTCCTGTTCTCTGTGTCTTCCTAACCCCTCAGATCATTCTACTAGGAGATGCCAAAGGTTGTCAACCAACAGGCAAACTTGTAAAAGGTAATTACTGTCATCTTTGCCATGTGCTTTAATATTATTCAAGGCCAATTCCAAGCACTTCACATAACATATTATTATAATGGAAGAAAAGTATTTTTCTCTAGTGAAACCAGCCTTTGCTATCATTTTCAGCTTTCTTTTGATAATGTGAATTGATTTTTTTTTTAAAAGAGCTCCAACAGTTAGGTCTTTGAAACTCTACCTCAAATAGGTCAGAGTCTCACTTCCCCGGCTGTGTGGTGCAGCTTGAAAGGCTGCCTGGGGTTTCTCAGGACTTTCCTCCTCTGGGGACCTCCTGTGGATCATTTCTCTTAGTAAAAAAGAATCCATTGACTGAGCCTATCCTAAAGCTAACAAACTGAGCTTTCCATGGGGAAACCACAGCAAATTGAGTGCAGTTATTGACCAGCCTTCTGTAGTTAAAAATACAACAAACTGTACCTTGTCCAATTCACTCTTGAATTACTGGTCATTTTCATGCGCTGCCGGCAGTACTTACGGCTTGATAACCGTTCAGACAAGCAGAACAACCAAAAAACGCTGCTGTAGACGCTATCATGCTTTTGTTCTGTGTGTGTGTGTGTGTGTGTGTGTGTGTGTGTGTGTATGATAGTGATTCACGGCTAATATGTAATAAGTGTTCTATAAAATATTAAATGCACATTTTACTTTCAAAAGAATTCTGTTTAAAGTCAATGGCTTAGTTACACTAATGAAAATCCAACATATTTATCATCCTTTCAGTTGACGATAGATAATAGGAGAGTATATGCCCTAATAAGCAATATAATTAAACTCTAAGTTATTTTATTCAAATATTTAAAAGTCACCTAGGCAACTATTTAGGGGTATTTAAAATTAGTTACAAGTTTTTTTTTTAAACTTCAATACCAATTAAAATGATGAGAATATATTTTTCCTTCATAGCTTGATTTTTGAAGGAGGAAAATATGTCATGTAAAAATTGATAACTAGCCACAAAGAAAATACATTTTTTCCTTCTAAAATTTAATAGACATGTACAAACAAATCCAAAACAATAAAACACCAAACACAAATACATTTAGCACAAATATATTTATTTTTTTGGTAAGGATCATAATCAACAGTGCATAGTGGGAATCATTACCTGAACAAATCAATGTAATAATTATATGAAGTGTATATGTGTGTTTCTATGTGTGTGTGTGTGTGTGTGTGTGTGTGTGTGTGCGCGCGCATGCGCATGCACACTTTGATGAGAGCACACTGAGGAGGCTGAGCCAGAAGGATTATTGCAAGTCTAAGGATGAACAGGGTTACACAGTGAGTTCCAGAGCAGCCTAAGCCATTAGGTGAAATCTTATCTCAAATGAAACAAATAAAATAAATAAATAAATAAATAAAATTTCAATTTCATAGTTTAAAAAAATCCTGTTTACTCAAATATTTAGTGATTGTAACATAAGATAAAATGGGTTATCTTCACTATAAAATATTAGTCAGATTCCAACAAATTAAAATTTCTGTGTTAAGATTTACAAAAGGCTATAACGTTTTCATACTCATTTGTTTGTAATATCTGATTCATCTGCAAGAGCTATTTTTGATTTCCATGAATGGAGCGGAAGTGCTAGTGACATCTAGGGGGCAGAGGATAGGAATGATGCCGTTTGCCCTACAGAACAGTCCTCCAAAACCCAGAAGTCCAGCCCACGATGTCAGCTATGCCAAGCTGAGGATGCCTGATTTAAAGATAAACGTAAATCCAAACAGAAATGCATTAAAAACCCAAATTTCCTCAACACAGAACACATTCAGTCTGACTACCCAGCCCTGCATCTTCATAAACAGTATAATATAATCAGCACTAATGTTCAGAATGCTGAGGGGAGCTCACTTCACTCATCTGCAAGATGAGTGTGGTATAAATCCAGCACTACTCTGCTGTTGTGATTACAGAATGGAGCATTTAGGACTACAGTACTGTACAAGTATATTTTTATTGGTGCTATTAAAATAATGGAAATAATCTTATATAAACTGAGTTCATTCTATTATATATACTCTCCTTAGTAAGTTACAAAACTGAATTAATGTATTTTGACATGTATACAAAACTAGAAGAGTTGACATATAAAAGCTTATAGTGGCTAAAAATAAATGTATAGCTAATAGCAGTGTGTATAACATGATAACAAATACAACTTATAACTTGTGAATTTAGTTTCAGGTTTACATCATCAATGGCATGGGTTAGTATCTCAATCTTTCTAGATGCAGAAACTGAACTGTGAAGTAATTCACTCAATATCATACAACTAATAAATGGTCCAAGGGGGTCTACCAGGTTTTTCTTTAGCTCTTGACCAGACCTTATCCAAAACAGAATAGTTCAATTGATCTAAGTGTAGGAAGTATTATGTTTTAGTGGAATGCCAATGGTAAAGTGAATCAGATTAAAAAGATAACTAAACTCTAGCCAGGTGTGGTGGCGCACGCCTTTAATCCCAGCACTTGGGAGGCAGAGGTTAGAGGATCACCTTGAGTTCAAGGCCACCCTGAGATTACATAGTGAATTCCAGGTCAGCTTGAACTAGAGTGAGACTCTACCTCAAAAAAAAAAATAAATAAATAAATAAAAATAAAAGATGACTAAACTCCATACTTTTTGCAGCAAAGATAGCTCTGTTCTCAGTGAGGACACATACTCTGTTAGCCAAGGACCCATGGGTTGGGTGTTATGAGGAAGGGTCTAGGAAGACGTTTTTTTCTATCAAGCATTATTTACAGATTAAATAAATAGTGCATTTTGCTTATGTATGCTTTATTATTTTTCAAATGTATGTACTTATAATGGGATACTTAAAGACAAATTCATGTTTATAATACAGCTATTTTCATTATAGCCATTGACAACTGTATTTTAGCTCAATATTTTTTTCTCTTTTATTATCAATAGTATAATAAAATAACTAATGTAATTAAAGAACCTTGGGAGGAGAAAATAAGTATTTCTTTACTTAATAGTAAAATCTTGAGTTACATGACTAATTATTCACACATATCGTGTATAATTAAATGTTATTAAGAGATTTAAAATTTATGAATCAAATTATTATTATGTCCTAAGATCTGTGATTGAAATCATTTTATAATTCTAAGTTTTAATGGTTATATATGAGTTTTTTGATAACTAGACATGTTGGAATTTATGAATAATCTCTGTAGCTATTCTCTCATCTATTGATATGTCAAATAATATTTGTTTGTATCATCAGGAAGTAAAACCTACATAGTATAATAAAAACAGACATAAAAATTTCTGATTGGACAGTATGATAGAGAAAAAATGATTAATAGAATTATTTTGCATAAACATATCATTTTATTGTACATTTATTAAAAATGCAGTGTTCATTGGGTACTCATTGTTTGTTAAATGCAAAATCTATGGATACTTCTTCAAAAGTAAATAATTAGTAAGACACTGTATAGTATGTTCATGTTTGTCTCCATGTAAGGAAACTATGGATGTATTAGTGATAAAACTGTGCATGAACTTGCCATGGTCAACAATGTACTAAGGTAATGATGTATACTAATCTATATAAATTATATGCATATATATGTGTATACACATCTAGTATTTATAGTACTAAATATAATGCTCAATTCGGTTTTCCACGCATGTATGTGCATGTACACGGGGAGAACTGAAAGCACACTTGATTTGATACTATTTGGAACAGATTCAGTCTTTTCCACAAAGCTCTTCACCATCCCAGTACCAGGAAATGAGGACCCCATGCTTTCCTACATTTTTCATTTACCAACTTTCTAAGTATAGCATCTAATATTTTTAAGTTTCTTCATTTGAGATCTTTATTTTTAAATGATACTATCTCATATTATGTAACAATTACTTAGACTTGACAACCATTCAACCAACAGCCTGCCAGTTAAAATCAATGACAGAAATTAGTATACTTTATTATCTTACCCAAGTCCTACCTGCTAGATTTTGAGATGCTTGTGTATTAGTTTATTGCCTTTTGTTTCCCCAGTGTACAACAGTGTTCCCTGTACACTGAAGAAATCAATAAATCAATGTTTCAAAAATATAAATGAAAATGGTTGACAGTAAATCTCCACTCAGATAGTCTGCTTGGATAGCAACGTTGAGTTAGCCATCTAAACACAGTCAGTGTCCAAAGCGGACTCTGAGAGTTGGCCACAGAAAATTTTCTTAACTCTTAAATTAGGAAGTTATTTTCTTAAGGACACATAAATAAAAAGTAGAACTGAAAATGGAATTAGATCCTTTAACTTTAAGTTTAATGCTCCTTGCATTAGAGGTAAGATTATTACATTTGTACCTTGATTTTATTTGTTTTTAGATACCACTCTTTCAATTCCAAAGTGACTTTTTTATGAGAGTTGTACATGCCATTAAGGTCTACACTTGACTAAAAATGAAATGAATCAACTGATCTGCACCAAAAGATTTTATGAGAACTGAAAGAACATTTATAAAGATCAGTTTCAAACATTACTCTGAAAGAATAATATTAATTATATGTCTAAAGTTGATATCTAATATAGGTTCTTTTTTCATTTTTTTTTTTGTTTGTCTTTTCAAGGAATTCACTGTGTAGTCTCAGCCTGGCCTTGAACTCACAGTAATCCTACTACCCCAGGCTTCTGAGTGCTGGGATTAAAAACGTGCACCACCATGCCTGGCATGAAGTTGATATCTGTATGTTCGGGTGTTAGTACAAGTTTCTGCCCCTGATAGCTCCAGGAAATGGCTAGACTAGCTAAGTTTGTTTAGTAGGACAAAGGAACAGGCAAAATGAAAGATTATTTGTGAAAATGAGTTTTCTTTATTTTGAAATTCTTGATTTATTGTTTCTAATGATAAAAAGAAAATGAAATAGGAAGTTGCTGTAACAAGATAGTTGAGATACATTATATTTTCACATTTACAAAGTTGAAGGTCTTATTTAACAAAGTCACTCTGCTAACATGTTGAATCTTTTCTAGGAAATACATTAATTACGAAACGCAGTTTTCATTGTCTCTGAAGTTGATATCAAAAGACTTGCTATAAAACATGTTATTTAAATCAACGTTTTCATTATTGTATTTAAAATTATCATAGACTGATAAAATACCTTATGTATTTTATTGCCATTCTGTGTATCTACAATTTAAATATACATTAGGTAAGCCGAAATCTACTTGTACTTTATACACACACATTCTGAATCAAGATGGAATGCTCATTTCCACAATTAAGGCTCCTAAGGGAGCAAAGAAAAGTGCTGCTTGTGGAAGCTCAACATAATGCTGCATAATCGATTAGTTTACTAAAAGGCATCAGCCATGCACCCTTTGATGATAGATTAAGTAAATATAAGAGCAGACAGCACAAACATTACCGACATTATATTACAAGTTGTAGTAAAGCCTATGAAAATTGTTAACATTCTAGAGCAAGCAATATGGATGAAAATATTCTATGAGAAATGTATTCATAAAACAATTGAACAGAAATATTTGTATTTATTATATAAGTGGTAAATAATAGTGATATACAGGGTGAATTAAAGCCCAATTTATCTTCAGGGGTTTCCAGAGGCAGAAAAGTGATCTAGTCCTCTAAGAGTAGCCAAAATGAGAAAGACTCCGTTTAAATGTGAAATGAAAACATCCAGACAGGAAGGAACCACATAATCCCTAATAATCACAACAACAGCAAATGCAACAAGATGCAGCTGATTACTAAGAATGTCAAATGAATTATAGATAATATCTACTGTATAAAACACCCAAGAGATTCAGAATAGGGAGAGGATGTTCAGTGTTGATGGATACCCTGGGGTAGAGGTAATACTACATTGTACATGACTTACATGTATTTTACAGACATTAAGTATAGATATCACAGGAGCGACTCTATTCTTATGGACTACAAAGAATAGATAGAAAAGTAGATGGCTTTTACTATGGGTCTGAAGGTTTCTGTCCCACAAAACTTTGTGTGTGGAAACCTTACCCCCATTGTGTTAATGTGTTGGTATTAAAGAGTTGAGGCCTTTGGCAAGTGATTAGAAATTAGTGTCTTTAGATAAAGACATAAGGGAGCTCGCTTGACCTCCAACCCCACTCTCCTATGAGGACTAGAAGTGGAGCCATTAGCTGATACTAAATCTAGTTGACTTGGATTTCCCAGGCTCCAGGACTATAAGAAGTAAATTAATGTTTCTTTATACAACCCTATTTTATTTTTTTATGCAATTTTTCTTGGAACAGCCCTAATGGATGGGAGGCAGCTCTAAGTGACAGTCTTTGTCTCTGCTGACCTTATTTTCCCCACCTGCGATCGCTGCTAGCATTCTTATTCTCCCTACTTCTCTAAAGTCAGAACAAGTTGCAGGCTTGCAACTTGAGGTATTTGGGTTATATTATTACACTTTTGCCCTGTTTAAAATAATTTCTTTCACTAAGCACTTGGCAAGCTGTCAAATTACTGGAATCTGTTCCCAGTGTCACCAATAAGCTACTGACCTTGTATTCATATTCCCATCTGTGATATGGGCCAGCACCTTGATCCCTTTCTGAACAAAGATGTAACGAGGGCAAAGAAGAAAACAGGATCCAGGTGTTTGGAAGCATAGAGCACTACAGAAATGGATGGCATTCTAGCTGCAAATAAAAGTAAGAAGGGTCATTATCATAGCCCCAGTCTGGAAGAAGGAGTAGAGATGAATCAAACCAAAGCTGCTCTCCAGAGGGCAGAACAGGAAAAGGCTGCAGGCTGTATTTGGCTTCCTTTCTGTCTACAGCTATGCTCCTTATCAAAGTGAAAACCAACCTTAGTGCTCATTAAGACTGCCATGGTTTTCACAGTCTCATCTGCCTTATAATTGAAATTCTTATTGTAACAGCATTATCTTAATGTTATTGCTAGCTATGGAATGTCTTGTGAAGATCGCAACATTAAAGTTAATTTGGCCCTGCATCTTGGGTAATGGATACTGTCTGGAATATAATAAAGTACAGCTACTCATTCTTGGACTGAAATGTGTCAAGGTTACTTCCCCAATTACTGTAGTTTGTTACCAGTGACCCCCTAACATGGGCATCATTGCATCTGATGAAGCTCACATTGCCCATGGTAGTTTTTGTTAGAAAAATTAGAATTCCTAATGATGCACAGTTCCTTTTTTCTTTTTCTATTTTTTATTCTTAATTAAAACTGGTTATGCACTTGAGCTAAGTTTCCCAGTGAGAAAAATTAGATCAGTGTTGTAATAAGAATTAAGAAAGTACTTCTAGGCTTATAGCCGATGTGCAATTAAAAAGTATATAATATAGGGCTGCAGAGATGGCTTAATGGTTAAGGCACATACCTGCAAAGCCTAAGGACCCTGGTTTGATTCTCCAGGTCCCACATAAGCAAGATGCATATGGTGATCCATGCATCTGGAGTTTGTTTGCAGTGGCTAGAGGCCCCAGCGTGCCCATTCTTTCTCTTTCTCTCTCTCCCTCTGTCTGTCTCTAATAAATACATAAAAATAAATATTTTAAAAACAAAACCATATATATATATATATATGTATATATATATACTATATATAATATAGTAAATAAAAATCAAATGGTCTATATTGTTAACTTAAATGGCAACTTCCATTAAGCAAAATCTAGAGTTCTTATAAGTTAATGTCAGTACAGTTCTATTAAAAAACTATATACAAAGTATGCTAATAAAATAAAATAATCTCACTTAGTGAGCTTTTCATTGCATTCAGGTATTATGATTTTCCATAGCATATTGAATAAATGTCTGGAATAGTGCACCTAGCAAATGCTTCACATGCAAACAGGTCATACTGAGGGGCTACTAAAACCTCAGAGATTAATACTAGAAATTAGATTTTAAAATTCAAACATTTTTTAAATAATCATTTTCCATACTAATATGTTAAATCAAAAACTCTGAGACTCAATTAAAATTTAATCTTTTGATGCCTGGGATTTGCATCAGAATAATCACTAGTGGGGCTGGAGGGAAGAGCTGATCAAGATGAAAGACTGGCTGAGAGTCCACAGTTGTGGAGGCAGAGGGACACAATTCATTTCTCCATTTCTATGTATGCTCTGTGTTTTTATTATAAAAGTTAAAAATTAATCTGTGGCATTAATATTTTATTTCTTAATAAATGAAGTTATTTCACTGAAGAAGGCCTCATAGGAAGCTAGGAAGATTCAACTATTTATATTATGAGGCTATTTTTTTCAAAGTTCATTGTGACTCCTATTGTCTGAGCACATACAAGATGCTTCCTTAATTGTTTATCATCACAGTTTGGATGATGAGTGTCTTCCCACGATCCAAGATCCACGTGTTAAAGGCTTGCTGACAAGGATGGTGCTGCTGGCAGGTGGACAGGCCTTTGATGGCGGGGGGAGGGAGCGGGTCACTGAGACATGCTCTCCAACATGATTGCACTGTGACATCTTGGGAGTTATTGTGTGGGCACTTGAGCTGTCATAATAGGATTGTTACAAAGGGATCAAGTTAGGTCAGATGCACTCTCTTTTCTATTGGTTCCTATTGAGATGTGAAAGCTTGATGCCACATGCGGGCATGCTGTGCTAGAGTTCACTGCTATCACAAAATGCTCAATCAATAAAGACTGCCCAATCCTAGGATTTAAACCTCCACAATTGTGAGCATATGCATTTCTATCTTCAAATGTTAGCTGCCTCAAGCATCTTGTTGTTGTAAAAGAAAATTGAGTAATACATCCATTTTTTTAGTATAGAGTATATCTCTCAGTTCATGTCTATATACAGATGTCAAGAAAAATTAATATTTGAGGCTATGAACATACTATGCAAGGGTAAACAGGTATCACCCATATTGGAAAGTAATTGAGGTCTTCACAAAACCAAGCACAACAAAACATCACCACATACCAATTAGAATGACAAAAAAAAAAAAAATCAACAATATCCAATGCTAGTGTGAAATGTGAAGTAATTGGGACCTTCATAGATCATGGGTAGGAATATAAGTAGCAAATACACTTAGGGTAGTTGTTAAGTATACTTCTGCTATGTGCTCTAAAAATCCTGACACATTTTAAACCAAGAGAAATAAAAACACACTTCCTTTAAAAGGCCAGTGTGCAAATATTATTGGCAACTTTATTAATATTGTAATATATATTGGAAATGAATGAATCTCTATTTCTTGATGACTGGACCAATGCACAGTGGCGCACGGTACAAGAGAATGATCTCAACTACAGATGCAATCACAAGGACGGGCCTTATCGGAAGCATTGCACAAGGTGAACGAAGTTGGACACCAAAGACATGACGGTGTTTGTCTCATTGTATATTATTTTTCTGAGAAGGATAAACTCTATGTGCATAAATGTTCAGTGATTTCCAGAGGCATGAGACAAAAGGATGGGTTTCATGGAAAAGTGACATGAGGAAATTCTATGTTGATAAATACATTCTATTTCTATACTGCGGTAGTCACTGTTTGACTGTACACATAGAACTGAAAGACTGTGGAAATAAATATTCTTGTAATTTTATAAACTTGTGATAATTAGAACATGCTAATGTTATGGTCATAAAAACAAATTATTTACAAATTGACAACTTATGTTATGACAATGATATTATCTTGACAATTCAGGAATATGTAGAAAAATAATAACTATGTTTAAATCACATTTCTTTTCCATAAGTGATGGGAACTATATGAATGCACTTATGTATGCATATACTCATACCTAATTTAATAGAATAAAAGGCTAAGTAAAATATTTTGCTAATCAAATGTTACAATAGAGTCTTCATATGCCAATGTAACTATAAAATATCATTGTTAGTAATTATAAAAAAATCATACTTTCTTTTATGACTAAAGGTATTTTGGAATCTATGGTCTTTCCAATTTGCCATCACTACATCATTAATTATGAGAAAAGAGGAAGTGTGATGTAGCAACTAGAGTGTGTGAGAGGAAAGAAGTAGCAGCCAGTCAATAGGAATGCAAGCAAAGAGTTAACATTACTCTCAACAGCTGATTAAACACACCAATGTAATACAGCATCACCTCAAAGAAATATTCAAGAGGTTTCATATTCAACATCTACTTCAAAATTTTGAAAGTGATTGTTCAGACCAGAACTTAAAAGCTAAAATGCTGTAGGTTTAATAATACTCAATACTTATCTATATCTGCTTATTTTCAGCAAATATTCGCTTATATCTACTTGTCTCTTGAAATAAAGATATATGTGTAGATGTTTACAACATACTGCTTAAATATTATCTTTCAAAAAGATTTTGTCTCTTCATTTAAACTCACTATCTCCTCTTAATGACTTATTTATTTAGTGTGCATGTCTGTGTGTGGTGACCATGCATGTGTGTTGGGTGGACAGGCAGAAGCCAGATTTGACATCTGGTGTCTTCTTCAATTCCTCTCTCCTTTTTGTCCCGAGCAGGAGCTCTCACTTGAACCCAGAGCTCACTGATTTGCTAGCACTCCCAATACCCTGTCCAGCCTCTGCCTCCCTGCACTGGGATTGCAGGATGGCAGCTATGACTGTCTGGCATTTTCATGGGCGCTGGGAATCTGGACTCTTAAGCTCCACCTTGCAGGGCAAACACTTAATCTACTTAACTCTCTCCCTAGCCCCTATCGTTCTTTACTACTATTCTTTCTTTTAAAGTCTGGGACATTGTGTGTATATTCTAATGAATTGAAGTTACATAAGAAGGTTGCAAAATTTTAGTAATTTTAGAACATAGGCCTACCAAATAAGTAGGGAAAAATAAATGGGTATAGCAATTTTATATCTCAAATCTCTAAGATCTTAAATCCTGAATTTTACCCTCAATCCTAATTGACTTGTTATTCACTGGGGTAGGGTCTGTGTACCCCATTTTAATTTCTGCATCCTCAGTGCTTGTTGTGTGGAAATACACAGCAAATGGGTTATTAACTAAATGATGAATTAACTAATTAATAACTCTCTATTCCTATCAGTACTGTTGGTCACAGACATTTGTCTAATACCATCAATCCTCTGTCACCTACCTACAGTAATTTAAAGTTATCCACAGTATCCTGAAATTCCTTTTTTAAAAAATATTTTATTTTCATTAATTTATGAGAGAGAGAGAGAAAGAGAGATAATGGGTACACCAGGACCTCTAGCCCTGCAAATGAACTCCAGATACATGTGCCACCTTGTTCATCTTGCTTACATGGGTCCTGGGGAATTGAACCTGGGTCCTTTGGCTTTGCAAACACTAAGCAATCTCTCAAGTCCCTGAACTTTTCTTGTTAGCTTAATTCTTTAGTCTTACCTTGCCAATACTGAATTTTGTGTAGTTCACATTGACTGCTTTATTCACTTCTGACATTAGTTTGAAAAGTATTACAATACAACATAGCTATTTCTACTGAAAAGTAAGTTCTCTAGACCTCTTTGGGCTCTCAGTATTAAAAAGATTTTTTCAATCATCTTAATGTTTCTCATTAGGTTTCCACTCATTCATTCATTTATTTTTCAGACCTGAAGAATTAGTTGAATTGCACCACATAGGAAAATTCTTGTAGAACAAAGAAACAACAGAATCAGAACATAAAGTAGAGGGATTTGGGTTGTATTAGTAGGGGTAAAATGGTAAGAAATGCCCAGCCTGTTAGATATCCCTCACTATAATAAGTATCTATGAGAAAAAAAACTTATGAGAGGAAATACTTTTTTGACTCATGCTTCATGGCCATGGGACCTCATCTCTTTGGGGCTGTGATTTGGAGAGCACATGGTAGTGCAAAGCTGCTGACCTCATGGCAATCCAGAAAGTGGGGCACTTGGGACAAGATATTCTATTTTTCCAGAAAACATAGTATGTGAACACATGACGTTTTTTACTTTACATTAGTGTAACATTATTTGTTCTTGGCTTCTACATATATAGTATCTAGTTTACATTTCCAATAAAATCTCATATCTTACTTTCTAAGATTTCTATTGGACTTAAAACCATTTTATGGAATTCATAAATCAGATATTACATTGAGGATACAAACTTAATGAGTTTTTCTACTAATGTGTATTATGGAAAGAAGAAAATACAAACTATTTTAGCAACTGATTTCATATAAAATAGTAAATGAGCTAAACAAAAACATAAACTTAGCGTTATGCCACTGTCTTAGGAAATGATAGCGTAATAAAATATTTAAATAGAAATCAGGTAACTAGTAAAACAACAAATTCTTTAAAATATTAAAAATGGAGCAATAATATTATCACTAGTTTTGTTGATATTACTGAGAAATAAGTACTAATTAACATTATTAATTTACCTGAATTAATATTAAATAATTGATATCAATACTATTCTATCAAATACATATTTCAGCATGTACAGGAATGTGTATTAACTGGTTTGGCAGGATTTTGTTTCACACTGTGAAATGATTTGGGAGATAGAATCACAGAGCCAGCTCATTCTGGTATCAAGAGCTGTGAAGGGTGAGTTAGGGGAATGTTGTAAATTCAGTCTTCTTTACCCATAGCTGAAACATTGCCCAAGAATCACTAAACTGTTTTTTATCACGTTCCAGTAAAACATATTGTAGACTTACACATGTTTTAAAAACTAGAATAAATAATCTTTTATTTGTTTTACTGTTATTTTTTCTGTCTATTTTTCATCTAATACATACATACATACTTACATACATACATAATGGGTAATGAGCAAGTCAAGTAACAAACATTTTAATCCTCTTAGCACTACTTTATGTGTAGAGCCATCAAGCTCTTCTCAGGTCTTCATAAAATGTGTAATGGCCTATTGTATGAACCAGTTACCTCCTTACTTCTAACTCGGCTTTGATGCCTATATTCAACCTGCCTCTGCTACCATCTCTTGTCTCTTCTATGTCTGTAGAAATTGATATTCAGCATTCAGATCTCTCTCTCTCTCTCTCTCTCTCTCTCTCTCTCTCATGTGTGATAGACAGAAGAGAGAGGTGTTGTGCTGTGTTGGGGTGTGTGGTGTATGCACATGTGAATGTGGCCATGTGGTGCCCCCTTTTTCTTGCCTGTGGTTAATAGAGAGGAACATGGAGTGTCTCCTCCATCACTTTATCTTGAATCAGAATCTCTTTTTATAGATTCCAGAGTTTGATATTTTTTGTGTATGAGCCCTAGGGATCTTCCCCTCTCTGCTCCCCATGGGACAGAGGTTACTGATTGCACTGTCACT
Organism: Dipus sagitta; assembly: GCA_036346955.1. Taxonomy (NCBI): domain Eukaryota; kingdom Metazoa; phylum Chordata; class Mammalia; order Rodentia; family Dipodidae; genus Dipus; species Dipus sagitta. The sequence continues at coordinate 19,323,440 of CM070770.1, forward strand.
CCCAGATGTTTATATTGACTTCGGGGATGAAACTCACTAGTTCTCTCAAGCCCTGTGGCTTGCATAGGAAATGCTCTTTGCTGCCTTCTACACGTGGACCTATGCCTGGCTTATTTCATTCACTCAGTACGTCCTTTGGCAGGATATCACTTTAAAGGTTGAATAATTAGGTGCATGTAAATACCACATGTTCTTTACTAACTCATGCATTGGTGTGCATTAAGGGTGTTTATATATCTTAGTTATTGTAAAGAGGGTTTTTTTTTTTTTTTTTGGTTTATTTCCAAGGTAGGGTCTCACTCTAGCTCAGGCTAACGGGCCTTGAACTCATGGCAATCCTCCTACCTCTGCCTCCTGAGTGCTGGGATTAAAGGCGTGCACCACCACGCTCAGCTGTAAAGAGGTTTTTTGAGCAATATTCATACTTTTTTCCATAAAGATGGTATGAATTTGCATTCTTCCCAATAGTATAAAAAAGTTCCCCTTTCTACATGTTCTCACTACTATTTGTTATCTTTCATCTTTTTGATAAATCATTATAACTGGGGTGAGATCATCTCTCAATGCAATTATAACTTGCATTTCCCTGACAACTTATGATCGTGGACATTGCTGTTCATAAACTAGTTGGCAACTTGAGTTTCTTCTTTTGAAAAATATGTAGTCAGTTCATTGGCTCACTTTCTAAACTAGATTTATGGGAGTTTTGTTGTTGAGACATTTTTTGTTCCTTTATGTGTTCTGATTATTGATCCTTTGTCAGATGAACAATTTGCGAAAGCTTTGTCCTGCTCTGTAGGCTGTCTCTGCACTCTCTTGTTCCTTCATTGTGTAGACACTTCTTCACGTGGTATAATCCCACCTGTGTCTTTTTGCCTTTGTTGCCTGCTTTTAGAGGCTAATTTAAAAAAAATCATTGCTTATTCTGGTGCTGGGAAGTGTTTCTCTTGAATTTTCTTCTGTAGTTTCATGGTTTTAGGTCTTGGATCCATTTTGAGTTGATTTTTGTATAGGGTCCAAGGTGATAGGGGCCAAGTTTCATTCTCCTGCATGTAAATATCCAGTTTTCCTAGAACTGTTTACATAGGAAGCTGTCCTTTTCCAACATATGTAACCTTTATCAAGTACCAGCAGACTACAGATATCTGAATTTATTTCCCAGTTCCCTATTATTCCACCACTCTGCTGGCTTTTACACAGAAATAAACTGTCTCCATTACTATAACCCTTAGTATGACTTAAGACCAGGTATTGTGGTGTTTCCAAGCTTTGCTCACAATATATTTAGATGTTCAAGGGTCGTCTATATGCATTTTGAATTATTTTTTATTTTTGAAAAATATATTGTTGAATTTTTCATGGAGCCTGAAATGAATCTGTTAATCACCTTGAGCAATATAGACATTTTAATCATTTTAATTTTTCTAATTCATAAACATAAGAGGTCCATCATTTTTCATGTCTTCCTCCATTTTTCTCATATACCATGTCCTTTCAATTTTTTAAAAAATATCTGTATTAAAAATAAAAATGCTATTGGAAAGAAATAACAAAATTTTTGGTGGTGAACATTTATGAATTGTGGGAATATGGAAATTTCATTTTTTTTCTTTTTTGAGCTAGGGTCTCACTTTTGTCCAGGCTGACCTAGAATTCACTATGTAGTCTCCTGGTGGCCTCAAATTTACGATGATCCTCCTACCTCAGCCTCCTGAGTGCTGGGATTAAAGGCATGCACCACCACGCCCAACTGAAATTTCAATTTTTATTATTTCTGTATTAATTTCTTTCTCCAGTGAGGATGTATTATTTACAAAATAGAAAATATAGAAGCAAGAGAGATGACTTAGCAGGTATACATGCTTGTTGAGCAGACATCAGGAACTGATTTTAGAAACAGCAAGGCATTGTCATACACAGTTTTCATCCCAGCACTGAAGAGGGTGGAGAGCCAGTATTCACGGATGAGGAGCTCTGACTGAGTGACAAAGTCTGTCTCAAAAAAACAAGGTTCGGCTGGAGAGATGGCTTAATGGTTAAACACGTGCCTGTGAAGCCTAAGGACCCCGGTTCAAGGCTCGATTCCCCAGGACCCACATTAGCCAGATGGACAGGGGGTGCACGCGTCTGGAGTTCATTTGCAGTGGCTGGAGGCCCTGGCATGCCCATTCTCTCTCTCTCTCTTTCTCTCTCCCTCTCTCTCTCTCTCCCTCTTTCTCTCAGTTGCTCTTAAATAAATTTAAAAAATAAGGTAGAAGAATAATAGGGGAGGACAACTGATGACTTCCTCTGGCTTTCACAGTGTGCACTTACACTCAGGTTATGCACACACACACACACCCCACACACATACTATACACCTCAAAATAATTAGTAATGACATGATTTTATAAAATCAGATATAACAACATGAATATAACACTAAAACACAAGAAACTAGGAACGTGAAATAGGTCCATTTCTACAACTATGGTCCACAAAGATGGCACGACAAGAATGAAGAGCTTGGGAGTCCATGGCTGTGCCCTAGAGCAGATAATGGGGACCATGCTGACCGGGAATGGAGTCCAACAATGCTCTCAACATGAGAGTGGCACTACTGTGCCTGTCTTAGATGTGAACAACACATTTGTCACTTTGGGACAGATGTTCCTTACATAATGTAATAAACTGAAATTTCTCAATTCAGAGAACACAGCTCATATAATGTTAAAATCCACACTGTTGAGGCTAATTTTATAGAGTAAGTAGATTCCTAATTAGATTATTTCTAGTCTATGGGATGATTGAATCCATAAACACTTCACTTATAACCAATATTGTTTTGCACAAATAAAACACTCCAAATCTATACTTCTTAAATTTTTCATTTATTTATTTATTTGACAGAGACAGAGAGAGAGAGAGAAAGAGAGAGAGAGGGCACACCAGGGCCTCCAGCCACTGCACATGAACTCCAGACTCAGGCACCCCCTTGTGCATCTGGCTAACGTGGGTCCTGGGGAACCAAACCTGGGTCCTTTGGTTTTGCAGGCAAGCACCTTAAATGCTAAGCCATCCCTCCCGCCCAAAATCTATATTTTACGTGTGGAAAACACAGACTTGAGTATTTAAGATGAAATTTTTAGTATAAACTGGTTAAATACATGCATAGAATGCTAATAAAATTATGAATTTGATCAAAATTAATCATGCTGGTACAGTATTGTTAATAATTCTACTTGATTATTATAAACAAATAATGCCATCTTAAGTGTTGTTTCTAAAGCAAGTGAGAGATTTGATAATTTATTAACATAGAAATAACTATAAAGTTATTTTTGTAAAAAGTCTAATATAAAAATAATAGGAAGCTTACATATGTCCTGCATTAACTGTACTTGGATAAATCAATCTGATTGTTAAAATCTTTCTTTATTTGAGAGAGGCAGAAGAGAGAGAGGGAGAGGGAGAGAGAGAGAGAGAGAGAGAGAGAGAGAGAGAATGGGTGCACCAGGGCCTCTAGCCACTGTAAACAAACTCTAGATGCATGTGCCCCCTTGTATGTATGGCTTATATGGGTCCTGGAGAATAGAATCTGGGTCCTTAGGCTTCACAGGCTAGCACCTGCATCACTGAACTCTCTCTCCAGCACTTAATCTGATTTCTTATAGCAATTTAGACTCCAGTTGATAAGAGCTAGCACTTTGTGATGAACTAAGATATCCTATTACCTATTTGAATTTGAACATCTGGCATCAAAGAATATTACATGAATTTGAGTCAATGCTCTTTGGGGTGGTTTGAATGAGGTGTCCCTGTAACTTCATATGTTTTGATTACTTCATTTCCAGTTGGTGGCAATTTGGGAGATGGAGCCATGCTAGAGGAGGAGGGCTGTTAGGTGCAGGCTGATGGCTGTCACACCTAGCTCGCCCTTGGCAGTGTCCACTTTAACTCTTACTGCTGTTTCCACCTGCTGTGGCACAGGTGCTGTGCAGCTGCTGCTCATGCTGTGCTCTCCTCTGCCACCGTGGAGCTTCTCCTCCCTTCCGTGAGTCAAAATCAACCCTTTCTTTCCACAGACTGCTTTTGGTTGGATGCTTTGTCCCACCAATGAGAAGGTAACTACCACATTCATTAATAACTTTATTTTCTCTCTTTTTGTTTTTTGTTTTTGTTTTTTTGAAGTAGGGTCTTGCTCTAGCACAGACTGACCAGGAATTCATGATGTAGTCTCAGGGTAGCCTTGATCTCATTACTATCCTCCTACCTCTGCCTCCTGAGCACTGGGATTGAAGGCATGCACCAGTACACCCGACTCATTAATAAGTTTCTAAGAAAAAAAATAGTGATATGGTTATATAATGTTATGAGATCTTAGTCTCAATTTAAACTAAAATCAGCATGTATAAAGAATAGTCATGAGCCCTAGGGGTATAACTTCTGCTGCTGTCTGGCTAAATGTATATACTATGCTCATCAAAAAGCACATCTCTTAATGTTCATACCTATATATTAATGCTACTCTCACTTTTGGTAGAGAACCTTCTCTTTTCAGATGGTAGTGACCTTTGGATGACTCAGAAGGCAACATGGTGCTGGAAGAAGTGACAAGAGTGCTCAGCCCTGCAATGTCTCTATCACACCTTTCAAGGCTCAGGGTCCATTGCAGAAGAGGTGGCAGAAAGAATGTAAGAGCCAAAGGAAGGGTAGGACTCCATACAACATGCTCCCTCCAGACACAAAATGGCCTGGATATCCATGGCCTCACAGTGCCTGACACTACCTACACAAGACCATCATAATAGGAGGACAAGATCATGACATCAAAATAAAAGAGAGACTGATTGAGAGGAGGAGGAAATAGGATGAAGAATGGATTTTCAAAGGGGAAAGTGGGGGGGGGAGGGCATTACAATGGGATATTGTTTATAATCATGGAAGTTGTTAATAAAATTTTTTAAAGATTCATATGCACATATAGGTGCACATAAGCAATATACTGGGAATAGCTCACATTTGAGAGGATATGCCACAGTTAACAGGATATGTACATAATATATGTATGCTTTATTAAAATGGAATAAATAATGTGATAAAAAATTTAAAAAAAGAATAGTGCAGTAGGATAGCCAGGCATGGTGGTGCATGTCTTTAATCCCAGCACTCGGGAGGCAGAGGTAGGAGAATCACCATGAGTTTGAGGCCACCCTGAGACTACATAGTGAAAGCCAGGTCAGCCTGAGCTAGAGTGAGACCCTACCTTGAAAAAAACAAAAACAAAACAACACACAAAAGAATAGTGCCGTAAGAAATCCTTAGGTCTAAAATTCTGCACTGTGGTTCTTGCTTCCTGGTGACCAATTTTTCAATCTTGAGCAGAGATCTCCAAGCCTTGGTTTTCTCAAATAAGTGGGGAGAATAGGGAGAGGTCACCTGCTCTGCTTATTTTGTAAGACTAGCCTAGGGCTTAAATGAGACTGAGACCATATTATGTAAATAAATTTTGAAAAGCATCATTTCAGGGCTGGAGAGATGGTTCAGAAGTTAAAGGCACTCATGTACAAAGTGTGACAGCCCAGTTTCCATTCCCCAGTGCACATGTAAAGCTAGATACCCAAAATTGTGTAGGTATATGGAGTTCATTTTCAGTGGAAAGACCAGCACTTGGTAAACACAGGTAGGAGGATCACCATGAGTTCAATGCCACCCTGAGAGTACATAGTGAATTCCAGGTCTGTTTGTGCTAGAGAGAGACCCTACCTTGAAGAAAAACAAACAAACAACAACAAAAAGAGGTCCTTGGTGTGCTCATTCATTCTCTCTCTCTCTCTCTCTCTCTCTCTCTCTCCATTTCAAATTCAATTTAAACATTTCAAATATCCATATGACCTGGGAAGATTGAGTCCAAGCTCCTCCCCTTGGCATATACATCCTCTTTTAGAGTAAGCACACCTCTCCAGTGCATGTTTGATATAATCTCCTAGAATATACTGCAAAGGTCATTCATAGTTTGGGAATTGAAATGTGGATTAATCGTGATGGTGAAAGGTAACAGAACATCAGAGTATATACAATATGCATAGGAGTTTCTGCATCCTAATTCATAAAAAGTGATTAGAAACACTCATTTTGAATAAGTGGTAAAACTTTAAGCATTTAATATATGTCAAGTTAATTTTAAGATGACAAAATGGAAAAAAAGATCCAGATTTTATACTTTGATTTTTTCTCTTATATTTTCCCTATAAAATAGTGCATATAATTATAAAAAGGATAACACAGCAATGAACAAGGAAAAATGCACATACACCACCTAATAAATTAGCTAACAAATCCTTTATAGTTGGTCACTGAAGCATTTGGAAGTTTTTCATATTATAAATAGTGGATTGAGAGTAATTGGCTAAAAAGTAACACAGCTAAAACCAGAAACAACTAATAGCCTGGAGAACGTTGCCCATAGCACTGAAAGATTCATATAAAATTATACAGCACCACTGCTCCCTCTCCTCACAAAATGAATGAGGGACACACAACACTTTCAAACACCCTCAACATACCATAATTCCTATGTAAATGTTGTAAACGGCAATGGTACCATAATTTTGTACTTACTAAAAGACAGACCAAATGGCTGATCCTTCGCCAGGCCCTTACAGGGAACACTTGAACCACAAGACACTGGAGAGGGTAGGATCGAGACTAACCTTAATCTTCTACATCTTCCCTCCTCCCTCTCCCTCTCCCTCTCTCTCTCTCTCTTCTCTCTAACTCTTGTATATTAGTTATCTTTTTCCTCATTTTCTTAGTGGGCACTGACCTGTAACTCCCAGTACCAGCATGGGGCTATCATCCACAATGAGCTTTTGATCAGAGAGACTTACAAGGTTTCCTAAAAGACAGACAGATTTCTGTCAGAGTACTTGATGACCCATCAAAGGTTAGTGGTAAGACCCTACTGCTGAGGACACCTTATGTGGTTGACATGCAAAATAGAATGGCATGGCTGGAAGTTGGAAGAGAGTCAGTCCCCAGACAGTCAGCGCGTCTAGTGCCAGAAGGTGCTACATGGGCGACTGGGGGAAAATGACCAATATCTGTCCAAGCAACGCATGGTCTAACCTACTTAGCAGTAAATAACTTGTTGTGATGCCCACACAAGTGCAATAGTGGCACACAGCCATGGTGGGGAACCAACTGCTCTCAATTTGGCTAACTGATCCCCTCAGTGGTATGGGACCCATAGCTGGAGCTGGGAAACAAGTCAGAACCATATCCAAACATAAGCCCACTCTCCAATATCAAGCTACCATCAGTCATGGGCTACAAGAGGGCCTACACCTATTAAATTCTCTATAAAAAAGTAAGGATTATCTCATTTGTCCTGGTGCTAACTTACTCTCCGTTGGAGAATCTGCTTCTCTTTTTCAGATAGATGTAGATCCTAAGGAGAGAGCCACCCCATCATACCTCAAAAGGGCCCCCGTTGAAACTAAGAAAAATTGGCGAAACAAGCAAGGGTGCTGTTTTCCTGATGAACCGGATACCAGCACAAGGGGGAAGGAGACCAACACAGAGAAAAATCAACTCCTACCAAATCAGAGAGCCACAGCCTCAGAGGCCCCCAACACCTCATCACTGAAGCAGACCAAAAATGAACCCAACATGGCTCAGGGAAATTTTGTGGAAGAGGGGGTGGAAAGAATGTCAGAGCCACATGTTGGGTCATGATATGCAGAGACATTTATCTTACCCATAACTGTGGGCTAACTCCACAATGCATGACCCATATACCTCAACAAGGAGGGGCAAAGGGGAGGGGGTAGATCACAGATGAGCCTAATAATGGTACCAAACTGACTGTATTTGCTGAATACAAAACTAACTAATAAAGAAAAAAAAGAAAAAAATGTTGTGAATAACTTACTTGTGACAAAAATCACATGATACTTCTAGCGTGACTCCAGCTCTAAAAACCTCAAACTTAAGTTACTAAAGAGCAGCAGGCATGTTTCTTTTCTCTTGTTTCTCATGGTGTCAGTAAAGAAAACGCTTACTGCTATCTGTGCAGAAGAACTAGAGAGAAGGGAGTCTTAATATAGCACAATGCCCCGTAGATCATCAGCACAGTGTCAGAGAATGTAAAGCCATTACAATGCCTCCCAACCTTACTATCTGGACCTTACAAACACAAACTTACTGGGAAGCCATTCGTAATGTGAACATCACATTTATATTAACCTTAAATGTTGTCCCCAAATGAGACCACTTCTCAAGACTTCTAGTGCTTCACACGGGTCTTGCCACTACCGTCTCTGGCCTAGATTCTGGCAAGTGACTACTGTGAGAAGTCTTGTCATTTCTACCTTCGCTCCTGTGATGTTTGAAAGTGTTGTGTGTCTTAGGATCCAGCCCTATGGTGTGGTGGTGGGTTTGAAATTTCAGTCTATAGATATACAAAGTGCCTAGTTCCACCTGGAGTTCCTGAAGTGTGCTGTGTGGCTTTTGGCTTCTCTGTCTACTTGGACCTGTGAAAGCAGGTCAGCTTCTACTGCCCTTATGGAACTTGCCCTAGATCTGTAAGCTTCAATAAATATCTCTTCTTCCATAACTGTGTCTGGTCTGGAAGTTCATCTCAGTGAACCTGAAACTGTCTGCTACAACATACATATAATATAAGAATATTACATATACATATATAATATCAAATATTATATAAAATCTATAATATATAATATATAAAATGAATTATATATATATTTCATTCATATATTTCATATATAATTCATTTTATACTTTTTCTTTTACTCATAAAGATTTTACACAATAAAGTTTTCATAAAAATTGAGCAATTAAAAACACATTTTTGGGAACATAGATACTTCATAGATTAGGATATGCTTGTGTATTACAGAACAGAGTAGATGAATAAAAGGTAATGATTTATTACTATGCCCTACATTTTTCCTTGCTTATACAGAAATGAAACCCAAAAGTAGCACATAAGGGTCAAATTTAATATAAATGAAATCCATACCTTAAATAACCATATTATGAATAGTCAAGACTTTTTTACATAACACTAGTAGCTTGCTAACTCATGGTTTTTTATTGAATATAAATATTAAATTTTAAGAAAAACCTAGTGGAAGAATTTTAAACTTACTTTGATTTTTAGATTTATATAAAACCCTTAATGTGATTTCAGAATAGGCCCAACCTTCAGAATTTGCCATGTAAGCAAATCAATAAGCCATAGCATACTGAGTTACATGCATAAAGCTGAGATTTGGGTAAGGTTTTACTGTGTTCTATCAGTGGAAAATAAAAGACATACATATATATCAGGCAAATAACTTTCTAATAGTAGTAATTATTAAAGTTCTTAACAAATAGGAGATAAAATATGATTCTAGAAATTCTCCTTCTACCTCTATCATTTTCTAAAACTTTTAAAGGAAGAAATTAGCAATTAGTTTCTGAGACCCAGATGTTCAATTTTAAAAGCAAGAAGTAAACAAAAAATTTAAGCTCTAAAAATATCTACTGAACAGTGTTTTTAGCTTGGATTTATTTTTAAAATACTCTAAATTGATAATTAATTTGAGATGATTGGACACACACACGGCCATTGGGAATTTTTAAATATTCATACTTATCTGCCAAGATGGAGGAAATCTGATATTGAATTTATGTTTATAAACAGAGGACACAACTAACACAAATGTAAGGCAAATGTTAAGACAATATATAGTCTCCCAAATTCATGTACAGGATCAATATAGCCCCTATCAAAAGAAAAGCAGAATTCTTGGCAGGAATTTAAAAAGGGGTCACATTTGTTATTTTATTCATTTCTGTGATCACACACCTGACAGGAAAAAGGACATGGTTTATTCTGCTTTACAGTTTCAAGGGAATACATCCCATTAGGGAGTTAGAAGCATGACAGCTAGAGCAAGAAGCTGTTTCTTTATACTAAAGCCATAGTCACGAAACCGAGGGTGAACAGGAACTGGGGCTAGGCTGTAAAACATCAAAGCCTCTTCCTGATGATACACTTCTTCTAGCAAGGCTCCACTTCCTAGAGGTTCCACCACCTTACCAAACACCACTGCCAGCTGGGGACCAAGAATTCCAACACATGAGCCTATGGGCTACATTAAATATTCAAACCACAAAAAGGATCCTAAACTTTATATGAAAATCTAAGGGCCAGAAGAGCCCAAATAATTGTTTATAAAGAACAGTCAGACGACTTCTGATTTCAAAATATGCCACAGAGAAACAGTAATCAAGCTGCATGGCGGATGCATGCCCACATCGTGAGGGGAAGTACAAAAAAGAAAAAGCTATCAGAAAAGACTAAAGATGGTATGATTCTATTTACATGGACTGTCCAAAATAAAGAAATCTATAAACACAGGAAGGAGATCGCACTGTGCCTGGGGCGAGGGCAAGAGAATAGAGAGCTGGGGGAACATGGGTGAGTGCTGATGAGTCACACCTGTGCAATTCTGTGCAGATAATAAAAACCACCGAGTTCACTTCAAGTGTGTGGACTGTGTGCTATGTGATTACACTTCAATAAAGCTCTTCAAAAATACCTCACATTAATGATTAGAACTTAACTCTCTGATAAAATGGGCTTTGCTAAATGGGAGTTTGCATTTAATTATTTTTTCCTTTGATATCTTAAAATTACATTGCTGAAAAGAAGTGGTCCAAAGATGTTACAGCCGTGCCAGTTATTCAGAGAACTTAGTAATAATGTAAGTAAAATAATAAGAATCTCCATATTAAAATAATTCTTTAAAGGTTGATATATAGAATCCACTAATACCAAGGTTTTCCCAGCCAGAAAGGGTCACTTGTCTCCTCCCATGGTAGTAGACACGAAGATAACATAAAAGAGGGAGGAAAGATGATTAATCTCAGAGACACATCCAGTAATCCTTCCAACATTTTCATAACCCCAATAAAACTAGAATGCTATTAGACCTCTTGGAGGAAGAAGTGGCAGCCTGTATCAGAACACCTGGACTTGGATGGAATGCTGTCTATAATGTCTGCCAAGGGGGGGGGGGAGAAGACACTGGCTTGTACTAACCCAAGACGGGAGACTAATAAGAGCATGATGTTGTAGTTTGGATGAGGAATTTCACAGCCAGGCATACACACCACTGAATAACTCCTAAGCATGCACTCTGCCCACCTCAACCCCTGACTTGTCAGTTACATTAGTTCAGGTGTACAGCTTGTACCCCATGGGGAAAAATGTGACTATGTGTTAAATTATTAAATATATATGCATTAATTTTTTAAAAATATGTAATATGTACAGACACATACACTCATACATTTGAGCAAACTTTAAGAACAAATGAGAACCAAATATAATCTTTGCAATATTCTCAAAAGAAATGAATATTGTTTACAAAGCACAAGAAAAACACATGAGTAGCTGAAATAAACCTTGGTAGAATCATAAATTTTTGGCCGAGGTAGACATCCAAAAGACAGACTCAGAGCAAGTGGGAATAGAAAGCTGCCTTTTCTACAGAACGGGCATAAGACAGGATGCAGAGAAGTGGTGAACAGGAGAATGAAGGAAAGACCACAAGGCAAATACAAACTGAAAGAAAGCACAGGCATTTTTTAAGGATATAAAAGAAAATTTAATGTGCACAGTTAGACTGAGAGGATGGGAAGATGACTCAGCAGGTAGGAACACCTACAGAGCAAGCATGTAGGCCTGAGAGGACCTGATCTGGTCTGAGTTTGGTCCCCAGCACTCACATACACAGCTGTGTATGCCTGTAACCCTGGTTCTGTGGGGCAGAGACTGGAGAAGTCCTGGTGCTCACTGGTCAGCTGCTCGCAATGGAAAACAGCAGCTCTGGGATCAGTGAGAGATTCTGTCTCAAGAACACACAAGGAGGAGGGATAGAGGTTGACACACAAGGTCCTCTGGCCTCTGCACACATGCACATGGGATGTGCACATGCATACAAACAAGTGTGCATACCATGCACATGGTGTACACATAAACAACAATGATACAGTAAATAAAAATTTGGCAAATCTAGAACAAGCAGAATTGAATGGTTCTGAACACAGGCATCTAACAATACATTCCAGAATACTATCAAGAGCTATGAGAAACTGGTGAGACATCTGAGTGTTATATTTGTTCTTATTTGTGAGTTTTCTAGTTCTTTAAATATTTCCCTTTTCTCTTTGGTCTTTATATGTTGCTTTTTGTTTATTTGATTGGTTTTCATATTTTTTTGGTTTTTCTGAGGTAGGGTTTCAGTCTAGCCCAGGCTGACCTGGAATTCACTATGTAGCCTCAGGGTGGCTTCGAACTCATGGTGATCCTCCTACCTCAGCTTGCTGAGTGCTGGGATTAAAGGTGTGTGGCACTATGCCTGGCTTTTTACATTATTTAAATTCACTTACCCTTGTTACTTGAATTTTAGCAATATTTGAAAATGTAAACAGAGATAGAGAAAAGACAATTTGGACTTAAATAGTTTAGGTTTTCTGCTAAAGGTTTTAGACTAACATTATTTGATATGAGGGACAAAAATGAAGTTTCAGGGATGGAGAGATGGCTTAGCAGTTAAGGCACTTGCCAGTGAAGCCATGCTCAACTCCCCAGACCCCATGTAAGCCATGCACAAGGTGATGAATGTGCAAGGTCACATATATGCACAAGGTGGCACGTGTATCTGGAGTTCGATTACAGTGGATGGAGGCCCTGGCACACAATTTCTCCTCTTTTTCTCTCTCTTTCTCTTGCTTTCTCTTAAAAAAAGACAAGGCTAATCTGTTGGGCTTGCCTCAAAAATAAATAAATAAGTAAAATGAAGTTGTAGCATGTGCTACAACTTCCATTTAACAGTTCTGTCTCTTTTCTGATTTTTCCCAAATAATACAAAGCATGAACATGAGCTTCCTAATGCTCTAAGCTTTCATGGCATTCTGTAACCCAGTGTAGTGAGAAGCTAAGCACACCAAATCCAAACACACATAAATGTTTGATTTCCTTCAAAACAGGTGCTTCTGGCTGGAGAAATGGCTTAGTGGCTAATACACTTGACTGCAAAGCAAAAGGAACCAGGTTTGATTCCCCAGGAACAACGTAAGCCCCATGCACAAGGTGGTGCACATGTCTGGAGTTTATGAGCAGTGGCTGGAGTCCCTGGTGAACCCATTCTCTCTCCCCCCACCACTCTTTCTCTCTTTCCCTCTTTCCTTCTCTCTCTCTCTCTCTCTCTCTCTCTCTCTCTCTCTATATATATATATATATATATATATATATATCTTTCTCTCCCCTCAAATAATAACTAGAAAATAAAATGCTTTAAAAATGGTGTTTTGCATATTATCTATGAAGTATAATTTAGTTCTTTTTTATAGACTAGCCAAAAATCCTATAGAAAAAATCTATTGTATTTGTACCTAGTTTTTTTGGGAGAAGGGAGTCTATTCTTATTTATATCCCTTGCTTTTCTTAAAAAATAATCTGATGAGAACAGCATATAATTAGTTAAGTAAGGGCATGTTTATAAAACATAATAATACTTTGGTTCTAGAGTTGTGTAATGTACCATACCATAAATATAAAATATAAATAAAGCAATAACCACATAATTAAATTAGAATTCTTCAGAATTCTTTGATTAGTCATTTAATCACAATCTGTGCATTTTTTCCTCTTTGGAATTTTAAAATATCAGAAACCATTTTCCTGCTCTATTTCAGGATTCTAGCATCACATTTCCTTGCACAAATTGATTTTTGTTTCACCATACTGCTTTAGCATACGGCACTTGCAACAAAGGAGTAATACAGTCATTCTCTACAAATAAAAAATATTCAGCTGTATTTTATACTTCTCAACATTAAAAAGCAAAACTATGTACTTAAAATGCAACTCATTTCCACTCATTTTTTATAGTAAACTTTGCCAATGAAGATAGACGAAATTGTTAACTAAGGGTCACGGGGTTCTCTGAGGACTACATACAGGTACTCAGTTTCTTCCATCACAACTATATCTTAAAGTCTTTCACTCCTATCTGTCAGGCAAAGGCTGCTAGGTGAGCAGTCTGACGCTCTTGCCTAGGCTAATAGATTCTCCAGTGGCTTTTGTTACAGCTCATGTCATACCATTAAAACAGAATGCCTTGAAAACAGCATAACATATGTGGCTGAATCTTGTCAACTCTAGATAATCAGGCACTGTGTGACTTTACAAGCAGATGCAGATTAGAGAGCAATATACATATGCAAATCACAGTGGTCCCCATCCAGCCCCACTGTTCCTACCTCTAACGGCCCTCGCAGAAAGTCTGTTTGCTCAGCTCCTACTTCCAGGGCTACATCAACAGAAGCAAAGGGACGGCTGGCCATCTGCTGTCGTTCTCGAAGCAGTTGCTGGAGGGGGTTAAAAATGATCTGTTTTAAAACAGGCTTAAAAGCACATTAAACTCAATAACATTGGATTCAGTTTTCAACAAATGGCACTGAAAATTTAGGAACTGTTTCATGCACAGATCCTTATCTAGAGAGCTAAAGATGAAAATTGTCTTCTCTCTATGGTCTGGGTTATACTTCCACGGAGGCTGAAAAGTATAGTGCCCACCCAGTAACTTTTCCCCTGGCCTTCATACACAGGCTTCATAAAATGCCTTCGAAAGCACTTTGCAGACCTCAGAGAGCTGCAACTGAAATACAAGGTTCTGTTCTGATGATAGCTGGGCCACATCTTCACACAGTAACCCAGGCTTTGTCTTTAGCAGAAAGGAAATCACACTAAAAATATTTAGGAAATGATAATGAAAAGTTGTCAAAACACATTAATGGAGATTAAAGGAACATATTGCCTGCAAAGACTAGGTTTGTAAGACGTCAAGATCCTTGTCAATTGCTATGGAACCACAGGGATTGTTAGTTGTAATATGCACAACTTTATTCAAAGCTTCTGTGTTTGTTATTTAAGAAGAGCAATGATTAGTAAGGAGCAGAAATTTTGTGCCAGGACCTCTGGAGCACCACTAGGAATCATTTTCTTTTTCCTTGTGCTGATTCTGGGATTTGCCTAAACTAAACCAATTAACTAGCCAGTCCTAACCAGCTACCTAGCTAACTTATATTACTGCTTTTCCTTGTTATTATAATATTCACTAAAACATATTAAAAAAAACTGGTGACCAGTACTAGATAGTGCAATTCTTGCCCCTCTCATTCTATACTGCTAATGAAACCATTATTACATATTAAGAAAATGAGGGCTGCAATTAAAAACTCTTTCAAATGAAAAAATAATCCCACCACTGTAGAAGGCAGAACCCTGACCAGCGTTTTGATTGGTTTCATTACACTTACAGAACTCTTTAGAGATTTCAGGACATTAGCTGAAGAATGGAACCTGCTGGACTTTGAATGTGAATGGGTGAAGCACTGCGAGGCTTCATGCACAAAGTCATCTGTCTGGTGATGAGGAAGGAGCACTCGGTTTAGGTTTAGTACTCCTAGTATTCACCATGTTTATGTATGTCACACTTGTAACACAGCAGAGAAAGTGCTCATGAATGAGAGTCAAAAATATGACCTAAGGATTTGCTTTCTCATTATTAAAAAGAACACCTGCCTTATAATGTAGTATGGAAATAATGCAAACCTTAGTAATAATTTAACTTCTTAAAGTGCATTTTTTGTCTAGAAGTAATGGTTCACAGCAAAGAGTTAAGGAGATACGAATTCAAAATCATGTGGTTACAAATAGAATCTGGATTGAACATCATCTCACTTTTGAGTGGCTAAAAATGTGTGTGAGGAAGGCAAGTGGAAGCCGTGCTAAAGGCTGAAGGCATGCTTTGTTGCGGGTAGAGAGCTGTGCATGGCATCTTGAACAAGCACAATCCATGTCTCTCATAGTCACATATAAATAGCTTTGAGAATTGTAAATTCAAGTTCATGGTCAAGCACAGTTTTCTGGGATTTGCCTCAAGTTCTCTCTACTTGCCTTATTCCCTTTGGCTTACGAATGATATCTCGCATGGTTAAAACTTTTTAACAAATGGACCTTATTACTTCCTTATCTGACCTTTTCCAAACACAAAAATAAAAGATTTACAAAATAATTAATGGATACAAAACATTAATGAATAATTAATGAATAGTCCCTATCACAAATTATAATACAAATTGCTAAGTAGTCCAAGTTTACTATCCTGGGCAACAATTGAGTGTCCTGGGACATATTGTATTATTGAGATCCCCAATACTCATAATAAAGAAGAATCAGTGACTGATATTTTGGTTCCAATTTAAATGTACAATGCAGAAGGATTTTTAAAGATTCATATTTGCTTTCTGAGTTTTGAATTCTGATCATTTTTTAAGTACTGAATGACTACCACAGTCCTTTGTGAAAAGAAGTAAAAAATCATTCTTACCCAGACCTTAACACTAGAATTTGTATAAAAAAAAAGTGGCAGAATGAATAATGATAATTATAGGAGAAGATAGGGAATGAGTGCAAATATGGAATTCGACAAGTGAATTTATTCTGGACCATGTGGAGGAGCTGGGGTCTGTGTGAAAGATTCTAACTGAGGCAGCTCAGTCTCTGTCCTGACTGACACACATTCGTCACTGTGGAACTTAGGAAGGGCAAGCTTGCTTCCTCATGAAAAACTGCTCTGGTGTGCTGGTTCTGACTGAATGAAGTGGCAACCACTGCAATTCTCTTGGCTACTAGTGACTGGTTCTCAAGTACTTCCTTAGCCACTGCCCACCATCTAGCCAATTAACACCTGAACGTGTTACTCCTGAATTTTGTATGGACAAAAGGAAAGGCCAATATCATGTTGACCACTTAAATTTTCTTAAAACTCAGTATAAATAGAATCAAAAAGACCTGTATTTCAACATCAGTTTCTTCACTTCTTAATTGTTTGAGATTAAACCAAACTAAACCTCAGTTTCCTCATCTGTCAAGTGGGGATAATGATAGGACCTACATGTACATCTATGGGCTTTTTATCTAGGGACTATTGGTACATAATCAAAATATGCTTTCCAATGCTTATTCTTTCTCCCTCAAAAATGAGAATAACAATTTCTTCACGTCATAAGACTAGACCTAGAGAGAATAGACTTAGCTCAGTTAGACCATGGCCCTCTCCGAGTATTCAGTAATAGTTGACTATTACAATTATTATGTTGACTTTCAGGCACTAAATTTGTCTTTGAAGATGGTCCACTAATTATCACAGGCCCATTTTGTTCAGCAATGGTGACACATTTTGCTCTACTGGTCTCCCTTTTACCAAATGTTGCAAATTTATGAGACAGTTGGAAAATGTCATTATTGTGCTAAAATGAAGTTAGTTTTGGAACTGTTTTCTGCCATTTGTGACTAAGAATGATAAAAACTCAACCTTAAAATGAAGAGAAAAAATATAAAATACTTTCTCAAGAAATTATGAAATATATTTTCTGTGATTCTACCTGCTTTTTTTTTTTTTTTTTTTGTTTTGGTCTAGAAGCTTAACCTTTGTACATTTATAAGAACCAATGCAGCAGATATGTCTGTTTATAACTGATCTGTTGCTGCCAATTATTCAGCAGACAATAAAACCAGAACGAGTCGATCATGATACAATGGATTGTCATCACGCTGCCGTAAGCGTTGCTGTGAAGAAAGTGGATAACGTATGGTATCAGTGTGATACTGCTTCTTTACAGGGCCGTGCTTTTGCTAGAAGTGGCTTGCAGGCAAACATCTATTTTTTTTTTAGGTATTTGTCATCTCCCTTAGTTGGTATTCAATAGCATTTGCTAAATGAACAGTGATGTATCAATAAATCAAAGCATACAAACTTGCTGCATTTGAATGTGGAAATGCTTTGACAAAATTGGTTGTAATTACGAGTAAGCATTTATGACTATGATACACCCTTTGACTTACAGTATGTATGTCTTATCCTACAAAATAGGGAGATATTTATTTTTCTAGAATGAGACAATTTTGTACACTTGACTTTCAAATCAATATCAGGGTTTATAATGCTCTTCATCTACCTAGATGAGAACCAATACTACAAAGGCTATGGGGAAAGATGCCACAAAACTATCACAATGTATTAATATTTCTAGTAACAATTATATTCCTAAGATTTTTGGAAAGGTGAAAAAGGAGTCATCAAAAAGATCCAGTATTACTCTTGAGGCTGCACAGTAAAATGAACAACATTTCTGAAATAGAGCTCATCAATCTGAACTAGAGAGTATAACCAATAAAATATGATATTAGTTCTTTTTAAAAAATAATTTATATTTATTTGAGAGAGAGAGATACAGAAGTAGGCAGGGAGAGAAAGAAAGAGAGAGAGAGAGAGAGAGAGAGAGAGAAAGGGCATGCCTGGGCCTCCAGCCACTGCAAATGAACTCCAGATGTATGCACCCCCTTGTGCATCTGACTAACGTGCATCCTGGGGAGTTATACCTAGGTCCTTTGGCTTTTCAGACAAGTGCCTTAACTGCTAAGCCATTTCTCCAGCCCCTGATATTAGTTCTTAATGCCAACACAGAGTAAACAAGTAGAAGTAAACAACTGATTTTGTTTTCTTATTGTAAGTTTGTAAAGGGAGAGAAATGTCAACATCGCTGAATTAGGAAAATGTGATAGCTCATCATTTTCTGTAACTACATCTGCAAGGCACACTGTACAAATTCTTGCTCAGTTCATTGACATCCTCTGCTTCCACTTTTACAGTGTGAAATCGGTTTCCTTAGTGATGCCAGTGCCTGTGGCAGCATCACAGTGGACTCTCTTCACTCGCATTGTGTCTGCTGCTTTTCTCTGTACTTCACAACTGTCGAACTCCTGGTAATATTCCTTGAAGCAATATTTTCCTTTTAGTCTTCAAGGTGCGTGTGTGCAGCGTGGTGTATAAACATATATGAGCCCATGCTATCCTCAGCTGTAAAATGGCTAAAGCCTTATCCTTTTGCAATTAGGTGGTTCAGGTACACAGGGTTGCAACCTGAGCAGCAAAGCACCTACACTCAAGCTTCCTTTCGGCTCTCATAACACTGGCTACTAGACAGGTGGGGAAGGGAAAGAAGGGGAATATTTCAGAAATTTCTAGAATGATAATAACACGTCAGCAAATGTGTGTGTGTGTGTGTGTGTGTGTGTGTGTACAAAAGAAGGGAAGACACTCTAAAAGCAAGAAAAACTACTTTAGAGTTTCCAACATCCTTAATCTCTAAATAAGAATTTAAAAATTCTTTTAAAGGCAAAAATGTGTTCAAAGCTCAACAGCCTATTCCACCATTTCCTTTCCTTTCCTTTTCCATAGATCAGTGGTTCTGAAACTTTGTTTTTATGAAAACATTTGTGCATATACAATGCAGCCATACTCTACATTGAATGATCTTGTCTGTGTAATATATTAGTATTACATATTAACTTTATGTTATAGCTTCCTTGTAAAACTAGTCACATGAAACACGGGCAATTGACAACAAAATATAAGTAAGATGATACAAACAGTATCCCTATCATGTCCATGTAGTAAGATCTTTAAAAGCTTTTGACTGATAGGAACTAAATAACACATACCTCACATTTATAAGTATACATGTTCTGTGTAAGAAAACTGTGTAGATTAATATGCAATGTCAATGAAACTGAAACAGATCTTCCTTTTCTATATATTCATCATCATGCAGGCTTAGCTCAGCATTATGGGGGCCAAAGGTATGCTTCTCCCAACAGGACTCTGACCCAAGGAAGTGGAGGGACACCTGACAATTGCTCAGTGGCATATCAAGCACTGGAAGTACCTGTGAAAAACAACTTTAATTTAAAAGGGATAGGATTATTCCCAAAATTTGACTTGTTCTAAACACAAAAGGTATATTTTGAAGTACCCAAAAGGTTACTTCTCAAACAAATCAAGCTTCATTTTACAGTGCAGGCCTTATGCAACCATTTGTTTGCAAAGACTGAGCTGATTGGCGGCATGGAGCAAACAGCAAAAGGAAAATGAAACAGTATCTCTATCAAATGGTCACAACAATGCTAGAAACTGCATGTTTGCTAACATTTCTTCCTATATTTTGAAATAGACTGGGAACAAACTAGAAACTTCACTATTCCTCTGCACATGGAACACTAGCAGGTACCAGCACAGCTAAATTCTAGCTGTTCTCAACTGTGTCTGCAGGCTTCACTTATAACACCACCAAGATGTGAACACTTTTCCCAAACTGAATCATCTACGTCTCCATGCAAGTCTGTGATCATACACTGCTATTTCTCTGCATACTTATACTTCTCATATACTTGGTGGCATAGCGTATGTGTCCAACAAAGAGAAAGGCTGCACTGTAAACCACAGAGCAGATGCCTTTCGTGTACCAGCACAAGAATAAAGAAAAAAGATTGCTTTATCCAGAAGTCTCATTAAGTAATAGCAACAAATTATGAAGATCTTCCTCTCTTGGCATTGCAAAGGATGATGTTGAAGAGTTTAAACTAAAATTGTAAGCTGAATTTTGTTCTCTTTTAAAAATAAAAGTCTACTCTTAGAACAATTTGACGGACATTGTATTTATATCTGGACTAACTTCAAAATTTTTTGTACTTTAATCATTAATTAATTAAACACATTTGAACTGAGCTCTGCTGGACCCAGGTACTTTTCTCAGGCCTGGTGTGTGAGGCACCTGTCAGTCCAGGAACTTTTCTCACACTACCAAAAACCAGTGAAGATTCTTATGAGATGCCTGTTGCAAACATGGAAGTAGACAATGGGCAGACAATTATTCTGTTTTTAGAAGTGTTTATGTAGCCTGGAGTTCAAATTAACAACGGTTTATAAATTTCTTAGTGAGGAAAGACCTGATAAAAGGTAGAATATTGAAGATTTCTTTCTCCTTCCTTCCTTCCCTCTCTCTCTCCTTCCTGTCTTCTATCATTTTCTCTTAATTTCTAATTTTTTCATTGCTGAGGATTGAGCCCATGAGTGCTAAGTGGTGCTCTATCATAGAGCTGTGTCCCTTCCTCAACTTCACAGAAGTGTTTGACGATCACTTAATGGAATCTTAAAATTAAAATGTGAATTTTATTGTATCTTTGTTGAAATAGATGGCATTATTGGCATAGAACTTGCCAAAGATGATGTCATTTCAAGATAAAAGAAATCACTCAAAATGGATGTATCCAGAGGAGCTAGAACACGTGAAGTTACTGGATAGACTTCTGGTGAGCAGTAGGTAATGCTGTTGTCTCTCTCTATAAGGCAATATGTCTGTCTTGCTTTTGCACTTGTTGAAATGGCTTCTTTAAGGCAGTATGTCTGTCTTGCTCCTGTATTTGTTGGCAAAAAATAAAAATCCAAAGTTCTTATTGCCTATGTGAGAGAGTACTCTGGATACTTAAAATCAAAAGTGATTGTGAATACAAGTTAGAGCTATTCAACATTAGATTATATAATGTAAAAATATTATACAAATACAGTGTGATAGAAAACACAATATAGCCAAGGAAAGAGAAAGCAGAGGAACAATATTTTAAATAGAGTAGAAATAGAAGATCTAATGAAAATGGCATTTGCCCCGAGTCCTCACTAGTCAGAGTCCTCCCCACAAACTCAGAAGCTTATAACAGGTAAAAGTTTACTTCAGAGTGGGGGAGATGGATCAGTCAATAAAGTGCTTGCTGTACAAGTGTGAATACCAGAGTTCAGAACCCTAGCGCCCTCGTAGCAAGCCAGACGTGTGGCGGGTGTGTGATCACGGCCACGTGCATGGGTACGGAGGGAGGCAGAGACAGGAGACTCTGCCAGAAGCTTGGGGCAGCTGCCCAGGCTGAACAATGACAAGCCTTGCATCAAAGGAGGTGGAAGGCAAGGACGAATACCTGAACGTTGTCCTCCGGCCTTGACGCGTGATGTGGAATGCATTTTACACACACACACACACACACACACACGCACACACACACGGGTTTATTTTGGTCACACAAACTCTCCAGATCTTGATAAGCTCCACCTTTAATTCAGCAGTAGACAGAGCTTTAAGCTCATAGCTTGGCTGTATACCTCAAGCCAAGATTTCCCAGAGTGGCATGATGAAGATACTAGTGAACTGTGTGAGCTTCGTAATGTCCCACTCAGGAAACACACACAGGACTTTCCAGAAATCATTGCACTGTCCAATGAAATTATACAGAATCCAGGAAAAACTAGGGAACAAATGGAATATTAGGGGAGTGGAACAACGGAAGACAAAAGACAACAACAGAACAACGGAAGACAGAAAAGGAAATTTCAAGAAGAAAGAACAGCAAGTTCAAAGTTCCACAGCAAAACTAGAGCTTAGAATTTGCAGGAAACAAGAAGGAAGATGTCTCTAGGAAACCAGATGTGAACAGCGTAGTAGTCAAAAGATCTCATGGGCTTTACCAAAGTTAAGAGAATTTGAAGTATGACCCACAGGAGTTAAACAAACCAGGTTCATTATTTTTTTTTTAATTTTCTTGTTTTTTCGAGGTAGGGTCTCACTCTAGCCCAGGCTGACCTGGAATTCACTATGGAGTCTCAGGGTGGCCTCGAACTCACAGCGATCCTCCTACCTCTGCCTCCCAAGTGCTGGGATTAAAGGCGTGTGCCACCATGCCTGGCCAGGTTCATTATTTTTAAAAACCATAATTTCTCAGAGCTAGACAGAAAGTTCAATTGGTAAAGTGCTTGCTTTGCAAAGATGATGATCTGGTTCAATAAAAGCCAGTAATGGTGGCAGGAGCATGCCACCATCTGAGGGGCAGACACAAGGGGATCCCCAGAGCTCTCAGGCCAGCCAGTGTAGCCTAATGCAGCCAATTACAAACTCTGCTCAAAAAGAGGTAGTCAGTGTTCCTGAAAATAACACTGGACTATGCACACACATGGATGCACACTTATACATACACACACACACATATGAACACACACGTACACACAAATGTACTCATACACATATGGACAGGCAGACACACTGCACATTTGTATGTAAGACAAAACAGACAAAAATAACAATCTCTCTATATTTTTCAGACAATACCCTTCAATGGGAATAAAAGTAGCTTGTAACCAATAGGCACAAGTAATAGGCTTTTGATTCTCCAGTAAAGTAACAATACATAACCAAGAAAACAGCAATAGTAGTTAATATCAAATACAATGAACCTTGCTCTCCCAATAAGTAGCAAAAGGTCAATTCTGTATGTAACCTTCTTTAATACAAAAGGCCAGATGGTTGTAATTTATCCGAACAAATCAAAATGAACAAAAGGATGAGCGCTGAAAAGGTCATTTAAAAGCTAGATTCTCAGAATGGAAGTTTAATACATATGACTCTTCAAAGAGCAAAAATGAAAACCTGGATAATTTCAATTTTTAAGACCTGCACTTGAAAGAAAAATGCCTCTACAGATACCTTCACAGTGATCCTGTGGGAGAGGGATTTCCCCAAGTTATTCACCCAAGATGCACGAGCAATGCTTGTCTTGCTTCCAGGAAGAAGAATGGGTGCCTTACAGACAGGAGCTGTGCACGTGACCAAGTCAATCTAGATGAGCGGAAACACAAAAGCAGCTGATGGTGACAGAAGTGACACATCGAAGACTCTTGGTCTGCCGGTATAAAGCTTAGAGCAACTCCTCAGTAGTCTCCCTTCTCCACTTAAGAATTAATTTGCAAAAGAAAAATACAGCCTCCTGATTCTGGAAATAAGTCAGTGGTCAAGATTCAGCTCTTACCTGCAAACTGCCAGCATTTAGGTTATGAAATTCCAAATACAACATAAAGCCTATTAGTTTTTTTTTTTTTTTATGTATCTAGGGATTTGTGTTGAACATTTTAGCAGTCTATCATTCTGGAGTTCTTTAAGAGGTATTTAACTCTCCCTACATATACAAATGATCAAAATGCTTGATGTTTCCTTTTGATCAATATAATAATTTTTTTCTTTTAAAGAAACAGAAATTATTTTTCTATTAGTTATTGGAGTAACTTTCAGCTGAATATCGAAGAAACTTAAAAACTGTTCTTTTCAAAAATGTTCCTTGGTTAAATATGACATCTGTTAATTATAGTTTTTGAAGTCTCCATTGGTTGAGCAAATCTCTCTAGCCTGTGGTTTGAGGGCTTTAGGGTACATGCCCAGTAAGGGAATAACTGGATCTGTTGTTATCTCTATACTCAGCTTTTTCAGAAGTCTCCATATTGCTTTCCAAAGTGGTTGTACCATCCTACATTCCCACCAACAGTGGATGAGTGTTCCTACTTCACGTCCTCGACAGCATTTATTTTCAATTGATTTTTTGATGTTTGCTATCCTTATTGGGGTAAGGTGGAATCTCATAGTTGTTTTAATTTGCATTTCTCTGATGATTAGGGATGATGAACATTTTCTTAAGTGTGTGTTTGCCATTTGCATTTCTTCCTCTGTGAACTGCCTGTTCAGCTCTTTGCCCCTTTTTGTGAGTGGGGTGTTTGACTTCTTACTGTTTAGATTTTTGAGTTCTTTGTAGATTCTAGAGATTAGGCCTCTATCAGTTGGATAACCGGCAAATATTTTCTCCCATTCTGTGGGTAATCTATTGGCTTTGCTTATTGTATGCTTGTCTGTAACGAAACTCTTTAGCTTCATGTGATTTTCATAAAAAGACTATTGTGATAAAAATCATGCTATAAATATTTTCAAGAAACTAATTTCAGTTGTTTAAAATTTTAAGTGTGAAGGATAGTTTGAAGCTGGGTGTGGTGGTGCACAACTTTAGTCCTAGCCCAAGAGAGGCTGAGGTCGGTGGATCCCTATGAGTGTGAGGCCAGCCTACTGCTATAGAATGAGTCCCAGGTAATCCTGGGCTAGAGTGAAACCCTACCTCAAATCAAGCAAAAAAGGATAGTTTGGGGCTGGACAGCTGGCTTAGTGGCTGAGGTGCTTGCCTACAAAGCCAAAGGACCCAGGTTCGATTCCCCAGGACCCATGTAAGCCAGATGCACAAGGGGGCACATGCGTCTGGGGTTAATTTGCAGTGGCTGGAGGCCTTGTCGCTCGCTCACTCTCTCTCTCTCTCTCTCTCTCCGTGCCTATTTATTTCCTTCTGTCTCTCAAATAAATAAATAAATAAATATGCCAACCTTTTGGTAATCCAAGTCAAATAAGAAAAGCCAAGAATAGAACGCCTTGTGATTTTTTTTTTCATATTTCCTGCATATGGTGATATCAAGAGATGAAACATACTAGTTACCTGGATTTAAAAACAATGAGCTTACTTTCACACACTATGTCTGCTATGGGAGAAAAGAAGTCTAGGACACTTATAAGTTCCCAAGCTAAGAAACTAGATACACTGTCGATTGTCAGACTTTGTGAAGCCAGTCTTGGTCCATGGTGGTGTACAAAGTGTATGAGGAGTGGTTCTCAAGCAAAGTGCAGCTGAGAGGCCCCAGTTCTTCACCGCTGGGAAACCCACGAGCAACTGATGGCTAAGTGACTTTATTGGTTCATTCAGTCTCCCCTCTAACTCTGCAGCCTCTCCCTCAATCTTCACGGCTTCTTCTGAAAATTGGTCTGTTTTCCTGAAAGTGATTTTTGATGTATTACTTCTTCCCAAACATACATAGCCACTTAATAATTATCCTGCAATTCTCCCTTTTTTTTTTTTTTTTCTTGAGGCAAGCCCATCAGACTGGCCCTTTTGTTTATGTGAGAGAGAAAGGGAGTGGGGGGGGGGGAGACAGAGTGAGAGAGAATTGGCGCACCAGGGCCTCCAGTCACTGCAGTAGTACTGTAGACATGTGCCCCACCTAATGGGCATGTGCGACCTTGCACACTTGTGTTAGCTTGGGCATCTGGCTTGTGTGGAATCTGGAGAGTTGAACATGAGTCCTTAGGCTTGTCAGGCAAGTGCCTTAACCACTAAGCCATCTTTCCAGACCTCCTTTATTCTTATACAGTATATTTCCTCCTTTATCCTTATACAAAATATTTCCCTATATCAATTTGCCCATAGACTTCTAAATTTTATAATATAATAAAGACATTTATTTCTTGGTTGTAGAAAAATTTAAGTGGATCAAGGAAAATAAATGAATCCTTTATTGCCTTATTAAAGCCCTTTTTCTAGAAATGGACACTTATCTAGCAATCAAATATGAATCTACTGAACTGTTGAGGTCTCTGGTAAAGCTACCCTTAAGTAGGCCCTCCTTATCTACCTGAAAATTTGAATACATTGAAAAATAAAAAGTGAAGCTATAGTATATAATAAATTTATTATTGATCCTCTTTAATGCAATGAGTTTACAAATGAAGTAAGCTACTGTGCTTCTTGGGGTACGGGGATACAACAGATAATCTGGCAACACAATCATTGGCTTCACCAGGCCCAAGCAAACAAGCGCACCTGTTACTAAGCCAGGATAGCTGTGATAGTGATTTCACTGCACCACAAAGGAAAGCCTAGAAATTGTTGAGCTGCAACATTTGCTGCTTTTGAACTCAAGTGACACTGGCATTAGGCCTAGGTGGCCAATACAAGTTCCGTTACCTAAAATCTCATTCTTATGTCACCTACCCCATCTAAGTTTTAAATCTGTCACAAATATAATGCTATCACACAATGCTATCTTTCCATTACCACTTTTATTTTTTCTCTATTGTATCCTTTACTACTGCACATGCTAGTTATTTTGTTTATTAGTTGTTCAAAATCTGTCTCTCTGATGGTAGTAAAGGGATTTTCACTTAGGTTTATCTTCATTAATTTGATATTACTAAGTCTCTGATATGGTACTCAGCCACACAGAACTATGTTTTGCCCACATAATCATACATGTGATAAATCTGGTGGGAGCATCTCTTACTATGAGATTGTCCTGCTTTCTAAACTCAATGTATAGGGGACCAATAGTATGAAATGTATTGATCTGTACTCTGTAAAATTAAAGCACTGAAAGGCTTGATATTGAACTAATACACCTGTATGGACTCTATAGGAAATTATCCAATCTAATGAGAAATATGATGATCTCAACCCTTCCTGTGAACAGGCTTTGATTATAGTGAAGACTATGGAAAATAAAAATACTGAGGAATGTTTTTGAGGTTTTATTGAAAAACACTTAGCTCACAAAGGTAAAATGATTTTGCTCCTGGAATTATGGGTTTGACTTGCAAACAGATATAATCTTTTAAACTTGAATAATTGTTCCTTAGGAATTGTGTGAAACAAGGGGACTATTCAATCAGGAATGGTTCTCTGTTATTGAGATTTAATTATTGAAGTACCTTTTTTATTTTAGAGCCAGTTAATTAAGGTGGTTAATCAGCTGATATCATTTAATTTAGTTAAAAAAGGATAAATTCCAGCTATTAAGAGATGTAATAAACAGAATTATCCTCTTACCCTTTGAGGTAAGGGAGAGAGCTACCCTGGCAAGCTGCTCATCTCTTCCCTCAGGATGTACAACCACTTCTATGGTGGCCTTAAATCTATGGACTAAGAGAAGAAGAAGCAGTTAAAGGGTAGAGGGAAAGACTTTCACTGACTCATGTTACCAGGAGGCATAGTCTCCGTAAACCCACGTGTAGCTCCTCTCCTGATCTTTACTTGTTCTCCCAGGAGGCAAAGGGTTGACTTGTACTCACACACTGGTGTGTGCTCAACCAGCTCTGTCCCACTTCCCCTCAGAGCCTAGTCTACATGCAGACATTTTGGATTTTTCAAGACTACAAAGGGCACAATGTCTCACATTATCCACTGCATGTAAGAAAATCTAATTCTTCAGTTCAAAATCAGTACACTCATTTGGGTGATGGAACTTTTAACAGCAATAAAGAAGATGTACTGAGCAGTACAGGTTAATTATTTAGTTCCTATTTGTTTAGAACACAGAGAAAAGACAACTATCTTTTGCCTCACCTGAAACACCAAGCATTATTATATTACCCATTGCCCATATTTCTCTCTACTCTAAAAAAATATTAGATTTTCAAATGCCTGGCTGAAGTCAAGATGTGACACATCTACAGCATACCCTTGCTGTGTCAGTCGTG
The DNA here is from genome assembly GCA_036346955.1 of Dipus sagitta. Taxonomy (NCBI): domain Eukaryota; kingdom Metazoa; phylum Chordata; class Mammalia; order Rodentia; family Dipodidae; genus Dipus; species Dipus sagitta. The sequence goes on from CM070770.1 coordinate 19,351,559, forward strand.
ATATCTTAATAAAAAAAAGCAGATGGAAGACTTAAATCACTTGTGGCTTTAGGATTTCTAGTATCATTGTTTTCCTGAGCGTATGAGTGTGAATGACTGATTAGGATAGTTTATTTTAGCATCCCTTGGTATGAGAGCAAAGAGATCTTTTCTATAAATATTGTGAAACTAAACTTGGTAAAATCTGGGCAATGTATGTGTCTCCCTTCTGTTCCCTTTCCGTACTATTATATGCTCTAAACTGGCATGATCCAGTTTCTTCTCTCAGCATTCTACACCCACATGCTGGTAGAGCATCCTCTTTAGTTTTCTTCATCTTTTGCGAGCTGGAGTTACTAGCAAAGCCAATCAAGAATGGATCACATCCTCAGCTTTCCATGGAAAGAAACAGTTTCTATTTCCCTACAATTACTGTATCTTGAGACCAAGTTTGTAACTTATCTGTAGGACAACTTGTCATAAATCATGCATTCATGATTACACATACTTTCAGCTCAAAGGAGTTATTTTGGAATTAACTTAAGTTTCCTACTCATTAGAACCACCATCTCTAAAATGTAAATAATCTAATTTGTGGATGCCTTTTCCATTAACTGTACTCTGATCAATACTCTCTTGGCTCAGAATCAGAGAGCCTCCATGTCAAGAGTATCCCATTATCAAAATAAAAAAATTGATAAAATACTCGTTTCAAAGATCCTAAATTTCATTCAAGTCTCTGTTTTCAATATGATGTCATTTTGTTCTTTTAATATGTTGTGAGTAACTTCCTTTGATGGAGAATGCTATGTATTATACTGAATTAGTTGAGATCCCTCACAATGCAAGGTGTTTTGCTAAGGTAGGTGAGACTAGCAAGATACAGGATAGATTGCTTATCTTCCAAATTTAATAATACTGGGAAAATTGAGATTTAAATCTCAAATGTTAGAGTAGAAGATTCTAACAACAGAGTAAGACAGAAATGCAAATGTGTAATTGCCTGTCAGGCAAGTGGCAGTGACAACTGGACAGGTACTCAGGTCTGGAGGAGCATCTGTGAGACAAAGCCTTCACTTACAAGATGTGCAGTTGGAATAACTGCATTATGATAATTAAATGATAATTTTAGTCAGAATAATTTGTTTATTTCTCATTCTCTAAGTTTTGTGAGACTGAATTAAGCCCTTTGTTTCTTCATAGTACAAATTCTTGAACACTGTTTCTTCTCATTTGTCACTCTAAATATTGCTTTTCTTTCCTTCTTCCACGTTAAATTTCTGAATTCCATAAATTTTGATTGCCCTACTTTTCTCTTCCCTTTTAGTTATTCTAAGCACAGGATATAAGTTTTCATATGCTATGCACACTGGAGGAAGTTTATGATCCTGGTATTTGAAAAACTTAGCTACACTTGTATCAACCTTAAACTTGACATAAACCATCCTCATCAGACATTGCAAGATAGAGTAGGTGGACATATAAGACTCTGCTAATTAAGAAACTACCTATGTTCACTGATAATTTGAAGGCCAAGCAAGTCAAAATGTATAAATTACTACAAAATGATTTTAGCATTCCTAACATTGAAAATTTAACTAACCTTTGCTACTTTTCAAGCACATCTACACTGAATAAGAAATAAAAGTAATAAGCACAGCATAAATTATCAAACAGTCCACCGAATGTCATAGTTAACAAAATGCATGATTGTATTGCCTTTCAGAGACAATTAAGTAAACAGTTAACATTTACTTTCCCAAATCATTGCCTACTTGCTTGAAAAAAGTGAACTGATTAACCAAGCAAAATTGATTTAATTTAAATATTGTCTTAATCTCAAAAAGTGAACCAAACCCATACTTTAATTCAAGTAAGAAGCTACTTTAAGTTCGTCAGCCTAAATAATACATACCACAGACATTAGCAAACTACACAGAGCCAATGAGAGTTTAAATGCTACCCTTGAGCAATTCTTTTGCTAACATTTCAGCTTGAACTTACAATAACATTTGTGATAATTTACTGTATCCTGCTGACTTAAAACATTTAATTGGAAACGATGCAAGCATACCTCTAGAGAATAATATACGAGATCTGGCAAGTTTTTCTCTAGTGCATAAAGAGAAAGAAAGAAGGAAGGAAGGAGAGAAAGAAGGAGAAAATAAAAGTAAAGGAAAGAAAGAACTGGAGAGAAAGAAAGAGCAAAGAAAGAGCAGAAAGTATAATACCATTGAAAAGCTGCTTCCCCACCTTATGAAGGTCCTTAACCCTTTCAAAACAAGAACACTTAAAAAGAAACAAGAGCTGATGAATTTTCAGATAGGTTTTCTATTCTCTATCATATAACTTTCAGTTAAAATAATAATTCTCTTCAGGAAAATCACACTTTCGAAAGTGGCTGTATCTTCACAAGAAGCCTGTATGTTCTGGCTACAATTTTCTAAGGGAAAAATGAGCCACGGCAAATGTAGGACATGCTTTTAAAGGATAAAGGACATAAAACTGTACTTAACAGTGCCATTTTTAATCTCAGTAATCTACTCAAAATAAGAAATTATGAAAAGCTGGGCAGGGTGGTGCATGTCTTTAATCCCAGCACTTGGGGGCAAAGGTAGGAGGAGTGCCATGAGTTTGAGGCCAGCCTGAGAGACCAAATAGTTAATTCCAGGTCATCCTAGGCTAGAGTGAGACCCTATCTCAAAAAAAAAAAAAAAAAAAAAAAAAAAAAAAAAAAAAAACAGCAGAGAAGGAGAAGAAGAAATAATTATGAAACACATTACAACACATTACACTAATATCTTGTAATCTCTGTATCTACTATAAATTGAATTTATCCTCCAAAATACTTCCCTCTCCAAATATTCGTACTAAAAGTGGTTTATACATCTGATGCATCTAGAGTTCATTCTCAGTGGCAAGAAGACTTGACATACCCATTCTCTCTTTCTCTCTTTCCCCATTAAATACCTATGACACCTATATCTAAAACTATATATTTATGCTTGCAAAATAGAAGAAATTTTCATCTTCAGGACACGAATTTTAATCCATAGAGCTTTTTATTTTTTCGACTTTGTTTTTCTCTAAAAGGAGAGATTAAGTGTTAGGCATTATTTTGATGGGACTTTGAATTATTTATAGTTACTTTTAGAATTTAAATTTTGGGAAATCAAAGAGTATTGAGTTAATGGCTTTTGCTAATTTAGAAAACTAATCAAAGGATGCATATTGTTTACACTACACATTGCATGATACAAGATGAAAGTGGTTATGACTGTACTTACCTGGGATAAAAACATTAATGAAACAGGTTCTAGGAGAAATCTTACATGTACAGTTTCGAGGGATATAAATAATTGGCCATACTCAATATGATTTGTGAAGTTACAAGAAGTTACCAGAAAGTCATACAGAATGCAGAACTTTTCTATGGCCATACCACCCTGAATGTGCCCGATCTTCTCTGATCTCAGAAACCAAACAGGGTCGGGCCTGGTTAGTACTTGGACGGGAGAATATAACACTGGGAGAATCTTTGTGACAAAGAGATGCAATTGCTTGTTGATATTATAGCTAGATAAAGTAGCTATCATTCACAAAGGCCACTCAGGTGCTCACAGAACAGCTCTTACATCTGATTATGTGTTGTTCTCATCAGGACTGATGGGTGTGATAAAAGCCCAGCTGATTCCAAACCATGCGGTGAGATAACAGGCTCCTAATGGGTGGCATGATCTACTCAGGCTGCTGAAATAATTTAGATTAGGACTAAGATCATACTGACAAAGTTTGATGCCTGATGGTACATGTGATACAGATAAGATGTCTTCACGTGTTTCTATGTCTGAATTTTACAATGGAACTGAAATATAAAGACAATGTAGATGTTTGATGAATTCATAGAAATACTGAAGCTATATCAGAAAACAATTTATTGTGTGATTTGGTCAAACATCAACTGTGTCCAGTTGAAAAGTGGTTCCTAGATATATCCTGATTCTGAATATGTGATGACATTAGGGGTTATGAAATAGGAAAACTTTTGTGGATTACCTGGATGGATGCCTACCTGTGTTCTTGTAAGACACACGCAGAAGATTTCATTACCGAAGAGGAAGAGGCAAAGGCAAGATGACCATGCTGCCACATAGAGTGTCTGAAGATGAAAAAAGGGGCCGGAAGCCAAGGAACAGAAGGGACAGGTTGAGAAACTAAAAAATGAAAAATTATCTCCCCCACAGACAATGAGGAAGATGCGCCCTTTAGAAACTTTGATTTCTGCACAGAGAAGCCAAATATAGACTTCTGTCCTCCAGAACTGTGAACACAGAAACAGTTTTCAGGCACTGAGTCCATGGCTGCTGTGTCACCATAGTCATGGGGCACCGATACAGAAGCTAAGTGAAGAGGACCCATGCCAGGCAAGAGAGAAGCTATCAGAAGAGATGAACAAAAATATTAACTCTGTGTACTGGTTAGATACTAAACGTCACCATACCTCACAATAAGCAATGCACCAATACTCTAATTGCTTCTTGGAAATTTCTAATTGCCAAGCCAGCAATGTTGAATGCCAGCAAACCTCTGCCATTAAAGAGAATGACAGATCCCTCCAAAGGTGTCAAGCCTGATGATGTCTTAATTCATAGCCTACAGAAGGTGAGAAAGAATTTCTGTTGTGCAAGCCATGTGGTTTCTGGTACTTCATGGCAGCTGTGGAGAAGCCTCCACTGATCACATAAAAGCCATCCGTCCATGTCGCTATGTGCCTTCAGGAAGAGAATGGTCAGCATCTTTGATACTCGCTCTATTCCCTTGCCAGATGTGTTTTTCTCCTTCCATAAAATATCTATATCCAAATATTATGGTAATTGTCAGCATTTTAAATAGTTTGCCATTACACATATTTGTTGCTGAATGTATATGGCTGAGCAATGACTGAACATTTTTTTTCTTTACATGCTAACAATAACATTCCATTTGCTCTTCCTGCCCCAGTATCCACATAAAGCCAGATGCACAAGGTGGCACATGCTTCTGGAGTCTGCTTGCAGTGGCTAGAGACCTTAGTGTGTCCATATTCTCTCTCTATCCCTATCTGCCTTTCTCTCTCTTTTTTCATAAATGAATAAGTATCAAACAAGCTTTATAGCTTTATAATTTCATAACTTTTTACATTAACAATATTGGATACATGTTTTATTATGACCATCCATTTTACTTGGACATCAGTCTTATTGGTTTAAAAAATTATTTTATGTTTTTGCCTTGCTAAAACTGTTCCTAAATTATGAAAAATATTGAATAGCTTTCAAAATTACAAATGTTTTTTTTTGGTCAGGGGGAGGGTTCGAGGTAGGGTCTCACTCTAGCTCAGGCTGACCTAGAATTCACTACATAGTCTCTGGGTGGCCTTGAACTCATGGCGATCCTCCTACCTCTGCCTCCCGAGTTCTGAGATTAAAGGCGTGCACCACCACACCCAGCACAAATGATTTTTTGTACAAGTGTAATACATGCTAAGAATGAAAAGCTGGACAATGGACCACTAACAAGGAACACAGAGACTGATAAAGAACCAAGACAGCACAAAGTTGCAGAACATCAGGCAAGGGAGAGTTTAAACCCTGAGTGTATGGAAAAGGAAGACACACCTCCTCTTGACTTTGTTTCTGAACCGTGAAGAACATACATGACTCAATCACTGTCCTTTCCATTCCTGTTGATGTTGTCCTTTCCCGATGATGGATGTGATGGCTCCTCTTCATCAACATGATTAGACTTAGAATTACTGAGGAGACTGAGGTAACTCTCTGCGTGTGCCTGTGAGGGCATTTCTAAGAGGATTAACTAAAGGAAAAAGACCCACCTAGAATGTGGGTGGTGGCATACTATTAGCAAGGGCTGAAAATAAGAGGAAAAGGGAGAGAGCAGGCTGAGCACCAGCATTCATCTCTCTGAATCTAGGCTTCCAATGTAAGCAAGCTTCCTGTTCCTAGTCCATGGAGTGGACCTGGTCCCTTGGTTATGCCTTCCCCCCCTCTATGACAGAGAGCACCCCTTCAAATCATGGAGCCACAAAAAAATTCTTTCTGACTTAAGTTGCTTACTGTCAGGTATTTGCTAGAGTGACAACAAAAGTAACTAATGCATGTGGTGTTGGCAGCAGCTGTTTATTAATACATATGCTTTAAAAAGCAGCCATTATGGTGAATACTGGGGAGACCCAAGACTCATCAAGGGGACAAGAAGAGAAAGTCCGGTGTTTCACACTGGACAAGTCATCTCTATAACACCTGCCATGGTTCAGGGAACCTTGCAGAGGAAGTGTCAGGCAGAATATTACTGTTGCTCTCACTGTTTCCACAGTAACTTCTCTACAGCAGTAGATACTGAAGAGACTCAAAACATGACAAAGCTGAAATAAGAGGCTGTAGAGAGCTCAACACTGAATGATACATCTCTATCACCCCTTTCAAGGCTCAGGTAATATTGTGGAAGAGAGGGTAGAAAGACTGTGAGAGGTGGGAAGAAGTATTCTGGGGCACTGACCTCCTGAGAAGAACTGACTGGTACATTCATGGCCTCACAGTAGTTGATGTTACCCACACAGGAATGGTACTGTTGTGAGCCCATCAACATTTTGATATGGAAAACAAAAGAGGACAAAAAGGATGAGACATCAAAACAGACAGGATTACTTGAAAAGAAAATACTCAGGGGGCTGGAGGTGGGAAAGAGGGGACAAGAGTACAGTGGGATGGGAATATGATCAAATTACATACAGTGTGTTCATGTGCTAAAGTTCTCAATAAGAGCATTTTAAAAGTAATATAACTAGAGGGGTTAGGCAAATGGTTCAGCAGGTAAGGGTGACTGCAGCCCAAACAAGAGGGCCTGAGAGAGTTTGAGTTTAATCCCTAGCACCCATGTCAAAAGTTAAGCAAGGCCACACATACATGTCAACAAAAGAACCGGAAAATCACTAGGGGTGACTGGTCAGCACTCTGACTGGAAATGGCAGCTCCAGTACCGTGAGAAACTTGTCTCAAGGCAACAGTGCAGAGGAGAGTTAGAGGAAGACACTCAACGTTCCCTTCTGGCCTCTGCACACTTGTGTGGGGGGTATGTGCATCTGCACAAACATACATACAGCACACACATCAGACATACTACACACGCATATACACAAACACACACACACACACACACACACACACTCCCACACACCAAAATTATATGATGATTTGAGATATCAGGTATGCATTGCCCTATAGTGTATGTGTATAAATAGTTAAACTTAAAAAAAGGGTTATTCAATCTAGTTTAGTTTCCATTTCTTAATGATCACTTCATAACTTGCTTTAGTGTCTTAGGCCCTGTTGCTAATAACATAAGCATTTAATAGGGAGACCTTGACCTTCTTTTCCTTATAATTTTTCACAAACAGGAAACTAAACTTTCATTCAGCTGAAGGCGAGCACCAGGTGTTCTTGGTAGCACTCCTTAGTTCTGATTCTAAGATTACTATTTCTGCAGATGTCATTTATGCCCTCATACTTCCTTATAAAAACTAAAACAAAATACACACAAGCAGATGGCAACCGATGGAAGAAGAGCAGAGGGACCATGGTGGGGTTTCAGTTCTATTCACGTTGGGTAGCTGTGCAATTCTTTGGTGTTTGGGTTAAAATTTTATTATCATAGCTTGTCACTTACGGAATCAACCTCACTTGTATCATAGAAATGTAACTGTTGATCATACGAGCAAAATGGACCTATAGCATCCCAATATCAAAAAATTAGTCTAACCCTTAACATTTGTGCAAAATGTTTAAAGGAATTGATAATAAAGTCTTTATTTTCTTTCTCCTTCCTTTTGTTAGCTATGTAAACTGGAAAGAACACGGGAATAGAAGTCATAGCTCTGGGCTGGAGTGATGGCTTAGTGGTTAAGGCATTTGTCTGCAAAGCCAAGGGCCATTTCCAGGACCCACAGAGGCACAAGGGGGCACACGCGTCTGGAGTTCATTGGCAGTGGCTGGAGGCCCTGGCACTCCCATTCTCTCTCTCTCTCTCGCTCTTGCTCTCTCTCATAAATTAAAAAGAAAAAGAAGTCACAGCTCTGTATAAAAGCAGTGCTGCTGGCATTTTTGAAATAACGGGAGAACTCTGTGAAAGCACTCCTCTAGTGACTGCAGCTTCTTGATAGCTGCCGTTTTCTGCCTTAGCATACTTATTCCTGATACTTGTCACAACTGTACCATCTTTCAAATGATTTACACTCTCAGTGGACCTCAGGCCAATATGCTTTACGATATAGTGTATAGTTTATGATAAATTGGGTCATCCATTATGGCCCCAAAAGACTCATATTCATCAAAATTCATTAAGACTATGACTCATCCAGTGATACACTTGAATTTTTTTTTACTTGATTTTCCTTTTTTAGATTATTTGTTTTTATAACACTTAACATGACATTGAGATCACTCTGTTAAATCTCCTGATCCACTTCCAGGTAACATTTTCCTTTTACATGGTTGCTGGGGCAGTATACCGAGGCTGGGTCCATGTCCTTCTTATACAACCAAATATACAGGAAGCATGAAGGTCTCCATAAAGAGTTAATTCCTGTTTTAGTATCACTACAATTAGTTTTTCAATATCAATGTGACAAAGGGTATAAATTAAAATACTCTTGGCTGGCACTTTAAGCTCTACACAGTGTGTTTCAAGCGGGAAAAGTGGGGACAATTTAGAGTCCATCAATTATATCACAGTAAATTAGCCTCCATCATTGACTTGGCTAGACAGCCTTCATCCATTTTAATTTACAACAAAAAGGACAGCCAAGTAGAGGGTAGTAGCAATGCCACAGTTGAAGAGAGGCTTGTCTTCTTTGTTACGAAAATGCTTTGTTTTATAGTACTAATAATGACATCCAGAAAAAGACCTCAAACTCAAAATTTCAAAATACTATATATCTCATAATGTTTACATTCAAAGAATTTTAACATATCAAGATACATGATATACTTGTACTAGAAAGTTTTAAGTTACTACTATGACACTACTTGTTGACACTGAAGAATACATTCTTTACTTTTTATTTTCTTAGAAATTATATTTATATATTCTTCATATACAAGAAGCAATGTTTAATAATGTGGATTGACTGAGATGCCTGCCTACTCCTGACACTGAATAAACAACTAAGGTACTTCTAGTTTATTAAAGGGCTACAAGACAAATGCAAAAAAAAAAAAAAAGTCCCTATTTTTGTTCACTATTGACCTCTTGGCTTTAAAATTTAATGACAAAGGCAGACACAGTGGGAAATGATGACCACATTCACTGACAATTCCCAGAGGCAAAGCAATAGACTATTTTGTGAAGTATGACAATGCTATATATTGTTTCCTTGACAGCAAGAACATTCAGAAAGATATGTATAATCATAAAGGAACCAAGAAGTGATAACACTTTGAATTTTTAAAAACAGTGTATTGATTTAACAGATATAAGTTAATAAGGCTGGAGGGATAGATTAGCAGTTAAGGCATTTGCTTGCAAAGCCAAAGTACCCAAGTTCGATTCCCCAAGACCCACATTAGCCAGATGCACAATGGGGTGAACGCATCTGGAGTTCATTTGCAGTGGCTGGAGGCCCTGCTGCACCCATTATCTCCCTCTCCCTCTCTCTTTGTCAAATAAATAAATAGATAAAAACTAAATATTAAAAAACATTTAATGTATTTATTTGCAGGCTAGTGCTTAATAGTGTAAAAATTCTATGTGTTCTTTATGAAAGCTTTCTGACAATATTCTACTTGTGAAATTGTAGACCAAAACATTTATTTTCTAAGTTTCTCATACAAAACTTTCTTTCATTAATTGACCCAAATGTATACATAAATTGAATTATATTGAGTTGAGTTGGTTTTCCACTACAGGTTTTCCTCAGAAATGTAAGTTGCTTTTAAATAGCATCCACAAATTTTCATCCTATTTTTGTTCTTCTAAACCTAAAGATAGATATTCATCTTTATAGTAAACAAATGTGCTGCATTGTGGCCTTACTTTAAATACAGTTATTTTCTTTAGATGCCTGATTTTCCTTGTGTGTATGTGATTCTCCTCTTATTATAACTAAGCACACTCTCCTTGAATACCTTCTTGGAGTTCCAGCCTGTCACTGTTCACTACCATGAACATAGAAATACAAATCCTAAATTTGAAGTCATTTTCCTTGGTGTAACAGAGCCAGTATGTCCCCTCCTCCTTTGGCAACATTCTAGACTACATATGCTGGTCACTGGGAATCTAGGTGAGGTCACATGAGCAGTTCTGCACAATAAAATGGGAGTTGGAGGCCTGTGCTGAGCCTCTCCAGTTTTCCTTGTCAGAAAGAAAAGCCCAAAGTGCGAAACATGGAAAGTCTATGAAGCACTGAGTGCTGGATGGAGGAATCCTGTCCTTCCATCAAAGTGTGGCTATGCTACCAGTGATCCAGCTGAGGCCATATGATTTGCTAAGCCCCTGGCAGTGCGGCTGCATCAGTGACTGGCCGTGTCAAAATTCCTGACATTAGCACCTTAAGGAGAAGGGGTTGATTTTGAATTACAGTTCGAGAGTGCAGCCTGCCATGTTGTGTGGCCAGTCAGGAGAAGAGAGATACATGCTGGTGCTCAGCTCACTTTCTTTCTTTCTTTTTTTTTTTTTTTTTCTATTTTTATTTGTTTATTTTTAGAGAAAGAGAGAGAGGAAGAGAGAATTGGCACACCAGGGCCTCAGCCACTAAAATTATACTCCTGACAATTGAGTCACCTAGTGGGCATGTGTGACTTTGTGCTTGCCTCACCTTTATATGTCTGGCTTACGTAGGATCTGGAGAGTCTAACATGGATCCTTAGGCTTCGCATGTGTGTGCCTTAACTGCTAAGTCATGTCTCCAGCCCCACTTTCTCTTTTTTATACAATCCAGAACCCAAAGCCAATGGAATGGTGCCACTCACAGCAAGGGTGGGCCTTTCCAAATCAATTAACCTAGTCCAGAAACACCCTCACAGAGGTTTGTTTCTATGGTGATTCTAAATTCAATCAAAGTGACAGAAATAAACATCACACTGTGTCTAATACATTTCCTTAACTTGATGCATCAGTCAGAATTCTTCAGAAAGTGAAATTTATAGAAAGAATGTGAATCATGAAGGCAATTTACAGGATTAGTTTACAAGATATAAACTGGGCAGCCCAACTACAGCTGTCTTGCAAGATGGTGAGTGGAAAAACCTGGTAGCTGCTCAGTCCACAAAGGCCAGATGCTTCAGCAGTCCCAATCTGGCACTGACGGCCTGGAGGACTCTAGAGAGCCACTGGTCTTCAGTCCACACTGGATGGCTGATGAAACTTACTTCTACTGCCCATGAAGGATGGCTCAAATAGTATATATACATGCTCCAGCATGTAGCATGGGCAGCCAGGTGGAAGGTTCTGTGTTTTCCTGGAACTTTACATATAGCCCACAACCAGGCGGGCTGTACTCTCTGGAGGAAGGACTTCCTCCCTCCGCTAATCCTGTCTGAAAACATCCTCTTAGACCCACCCAAGGTTCCCTTTGCCTGATTCCCAAAGAGATCAGGTTGACAAGTGAACTAAGCTATCACACTTGGCTAATAAGTGCTCATAAGAGGATAACATCAAGTACAGGAAGTAGTTTATTTATTTACCACACACTTTAAAAATAGACCTGAGTGGCAGCCCGCCTTTAATTCTAGCACTTGGAAGGCAGAGGTAGGTGGATCACCGTGAGTTTCGAGGACACCCTGAGGGTCTTACCATCGATTCCTGGTGGGAAACCAAGGGCCTCGGCAATGGCCTATAATGTTTTGGGGGCATCAGGGACCTCCCTGGCCAACACCTCACTGGAAGGTATCCCATCCCTGGCACTGAAAATTTTCTAGCAATGATCTATGGCTCCTGAGTGTTCCATTGTCCAAAACTGGAGGATTCCATATGATTTATTTATATTCTCTTAGATTTTGATTAGCCCTCCCTCCACCTTTCCTTTACTCAATCTCCTCCCCTGACCTCACTTTGGGCCTTTTCACCCCCATTAATCTATTCTTCTACTTACATATACACAATACACACACACACACACACACACACACACACACACACATTTTCCCACTCACTGCCAATTTGTTAAGCATGTACTGGTGGCCAGATCAAAAGTAAATTTGAAAGTGTATTATAACTGCTTCGTCACTGCCTTGTCCTCTCTCAGCATTCCCCTGTCCCCAGCTGAACTTGGCCATTATCTGTTTCTCTGGAGATCACCTGCACTTTCTCCTTTGTCAACGGCTTGCTGTCCCAGCCAGTCACACCACGCTACAGCCCATTTCTCAAAGCCCCAATTAAAGAAATGTATTCATTCAACTAAAAGCTTGTGTGTTGCTGGTTTGTAATGAATTGGCTAGGGTTCTTTCTCATAATATTAGCATTTCAACAGAGATATTTAGTTCCATATTTCAAAGACTTATTTCCTATTGAATTCTAGTAATTGGCCAATTAAATAAATATTTCTATTAATGCTATGCAGTTAGTTGACTACTTGCTAATGATAATATCTTAGATGTATGCAGTACATTTTTATCTGAGTCTGCAAAGTATATGATTTCAGTGCTTCCCAAGAAATGGGAACCAGACTACCTCAAAAATAGGATGTAGTTTTAGAAAGTGAACAAGTCAGTGTTTAGTGATATGTCAAGCCCATCACTTAATACTACTGAGTTATGTATCTGTTCACTTTTTATTTTTATTTATTTGAAATTGACAGACAGAGAAAGAGGCAGATAGAGATAGATAGACAGAGAGAGAGAGAGAGAGAGAGGATGGGTCCTTTCTTGAAATGGGCTTTCGTGGCAGGGATGTGCACATGAGAAGTTGGGGATGAGTGCTATCAGGGTCGGGTCACCACGCCCACCCAGTCTTTCAACTGCAGCATTTTTATTTGCTTTACATTTTTGCTTGTGAATAATTTGACTTGGACTTTGACAGTAACAGAAAAAAAAAGCCAGAGAAACAATGTTCTATAAAAAATGTAAAATAGCATGGGGTAAATACGAAGCAACAGCTTTGCTAAGTCTTAGCCAACGTTTGCTTACATGAAATAGTGAACCACTTAGTGCTATTAGAATATTGCAACAACCTGAATTTAAGTCTTGTCTCACTTACACCCATAATAAGATATGAAAAATGAAATATATGTGAGAACATTTTGAAAAAAGTAACTACCTCTCAGCCATTTAAATAGCCACAAAACTATTTCCATATATCATAAAGAAAAGGTTAGTAAAAATGCCCTTATTTGAATAAAGTGTTCTCTTTTTATTCTATTACACATAAAATCCACCTAACTTAGGGTAGAATTTTCCACATATCTTGCTCACCAGTAATAAATGCACCAGATTTCAGTGGTTGTGCTAAGTGCCTTTCACTGAAACAATAAGGCCTACATGTAAATAAGCGCTCTTCCTCACTCACACACTGATACATCCATAGTCAATGATAATAGCATACAGTGAGTAGTAAGACAAATACTCTTCTAAGATATTAACCTTTTATACACCTGCTATTTATTTGGGTAACTATTCACTGCATATTACTTCTGCTGTGTCTTGGTAAATTACAAATCTATCGTTTCAATAAGTAAGTTTTAAAGATACATTTTCCAACTTGTGTATGGGACTATTTTGAAAGAGCGCTCAAATGATCTCATATCTGTTGTCAAGTTAAATATTCCCTGGGCCCAGAGCCTCATAAAATGTGACATAGTGGCCTTCACCTGTGACACATTTAGTGTACCATTCGCTAAGGATCATGGCTCCTGACTGAAACTTTATATATGGCCAGAGTCATAGGCCTTTTATTGTGCAGGTTCTTGCACTGTCCTATATGCTGACAATTATTCTTGAACTCCTGCATCACAAGTCTAGTAATGGAAGAACAATTTTGGTTGCAATGAGACCCTCAAAGCAATGAGGTTTCATTAAGAACCTATCGGCTTCCAGGATCATTAACAAGTGCTCAGCTGTTTGTTAACAGCCAGCACTGCTTCACTGCAATAGAGGACAAGAGTGTCTTCTGCAATTGTTCAGAAAATTGGAATTTAAATCATATTATTTTATCCTACTCTAGGGAAGAGCATTGCTGAATCCAAAGTGCATCACTGGTAAGGTTCAGAATTTAATATTTGTCTTTGGCAATGATTTTGTGGATATAAAACCAAAACCACAGTCAACACAAGCAAAAGACAAGTGCAGTTATATCAAACTAACAAGCTGCTACCAAGCAGAAGAAATGATGCACAAAATAAAAAAAGCAGTGGTCAGAATGGAGGAAAATAGTCGCAAACCATAGCTCTCATAAAAATTTTATACACAAAATATAGTCAGAAGCTCTGCAGTTTAACAACAAAAAATAGTGTCACTGAAAAGTAGGAAAAAACAACTAATAGACATTTATTCAAGAAAGATACACATATGGCCCAAAGGCATATATAAAAAGTGTTCCATTAATAACCACCAGGGAAGGAAAAACGAAACCACAATGGCCTATTATCTCATATCTGTGAGAACAGGTATTACCAAAGGCAAAAGATAATAAGCACTGGGAAGGAAGTGTGGAGGAAAAGGAACCCTTACATGTGTTGCTGGGGAAGTAGATTGGTGTAGCCACATGCAAATTTAGCATGGAGGTACCTCTAATGTCATTTCTGGATAGATATTAATAGAACTGAAAAAAGGCAGTTCCTCAAAGAGGTATCAGCAATCCTACTTTAATGTTAGCATTTTTTTAACAATAGCAAATGCATGGACACAACCTAGAATCTGAATGGATAAATAAAATGACGTATACACATGCAATGGGATATTTATCAACCTTGTGCAAGAAGGAGGTCTTGTCACCTACAACACTGATATATCTGGAAGGTATTATGCAAAGTAAATTAGGCCAGACATAAAAAGACAATATTTCACTATACTACATGTATGAAGCATCTAAAAGGGTCAAACTCATTAAGTAGAGACCCAAATATGTGTTGCTTGGACCCGGGAAAAGAAAGGAAACCCCAATTAAAGAACACAAAACTTTTTTTACACAAGATGAACAAATCCAAGAGATATACTTTCAACATAGAGCCTATAGCTAAAAATTAAGCATGATATGCTTAACATTTTGATAAAAGAGCTGACATTATATCAGTTGTTCTTTTCAAATAAGTAGGACAAAAAAAACTTCAGGGTTGCTGAATATATTTAAGACAGTGTTGATGACCTCACAGGGGTATACATATCTTCAGATTCACTGAATGCTTATATTACATATGCTTAGCCTTTTGAGTATCATCATATTTCAATAAGGTGGCTTAATAAAACTTTATATTCACTATTCAAGAACCTGTATAGCCAAAATGTGCTCTAAGGGCTGGAGAGATGGCTCAGCACTTAAGGCACTTAACTGTAAACCTAACGACCTGGGTTCAATTCCCCAGTACCCACATAAAGCCAGATTCACAAAGTGATGCATGCACCTGCAGCTCATTTGCATCAGCTGGAGGCCCTGGAGGCCTCATTCTCTCTATCTCTCTCTTCTTGCAAATAAATGCATAAAAATATTTTAAACTGTTCTTCAAATATAGTAATAAGAGGTTTCTATCAATTCTGCAATAAACCTAGTGGAAAAAATGAAAGAAGACAATATCAAGCCTATAACTATAATACTTGTTTTAAATGATTCATTGAAAGTGAGACACTAAAATTAATCATATATTGGACATACGCTAATGTGGTCAGTGACCTGAAATCTATTCATACTGTAAATGCCCAATGAGCATCAATGAATGTGCCAAGCATTCTGAAGGTACCAAGAATGAAGAAGGTAGGACATACTGTCAGTTCCTTTCAGGCTACTGTAACAGAACACATAGGTAAATAGGTGATTTATAAATAACAGAGATTCATTTTTCACAGTTCTGGAGACTAGAAAGCCCCACTTCTTCCGCTATCACCCCTGGTGGAAGACAGAAAGGCGCGAGTGCAAGAATAAGGAGCCAGAGATCAAACTCACAGCCTCAGTTCCATTGGACTGGTATCTGATCATCACAAGGATGGAGCCCTCATTTGTGCAACACCACCACTAGACCCCCACCTACCAACATGGTTACAACATGTTTACAAAGGAAACACCTTCATGTTATTAACACTTCCACTGGACCTCACCCCCCCCCAACACTGGTTACATTGCGGACAAAGTTTCCAACACATAATCTTCAGAGGTTCAGAGGACACAATTGCATTGCCATATTGCTTTTGTATCTAGGATGGAATTTTGTTATTGCTTTCAAAATGTACCAATGATGGAGAACAGCAGCTCCTGCCAAACCCTTTATTCTCTTAACAAGATAAAGGGAAAAGTTGTCAGCTTAGGAAAAATCAAAGTCAGGTTTTTGGTGGACGTAGCTCAAGAAATGGTCAGACCAGAGACCTCTAGAGGAAGCAGCGTCTTTGCTGGGAGGAACCGTAAGCAGAATCATATTGTTAACTTCTTCACCAGCTAATGTTGTCTTCATCTATCCAAACATACAGATACAGGCTTTATTGCACAATGTGGCATAACTCATTCACGGTTACACAAGAATAGCTCTTATTCCAGAAAAAAAAATCAATAGTACAATTTATATTAAATAAGATATAGTATATTTGAAAAGTTAGCTGTTGTTTTCTCCTTGTCATGCCATACACTACTAGCAGAAATAACAAACAGTAAGAATCCTTTAAATTTCCTACAGCTTAAGAAATAACTATGCCGCTATAAACATGGTTGAGCAAATCTCTTTAGTCTGTGGTTTGAAGGTTTTAGGGTAGATGCCCAGTAAGGGAATAACTGGGTCTGTTGGTATCTCTATACTCAGCTTTTTCAGAAGTCTCCATATTGCTTTCCAAAGTGGTTGCACCATCGTACATTCAATTTCTAATAGCTAAGAGCTGGAATCAACCCAGATGTCCATCACTAGAAGAATAGATAACTAAGATGTGGTATATCTACACAATGGAATTCTATACAGCAGTAAGAAAAAAATGACACAATGAAATTTGAGGAAAAATGGTTGAACCTGGAACAGATCATTCTCAGTGAACTTACCCAATCACAGAAAAAAAATCGCCACATAGTCTCACTCATCTACAGCACCTAACCTGAATCTACCCAAGATACCTTACATACCCAGCAAGCATCTCCTAGACAAGACACTAGGATGGAAGGGGAAGGAGGGGAGGGCATCAAAGGGGTGGGAAACACAAATCTAGACCCAAACAGCAATGGTACCATAATCTTCTACTTACTAAAAGACAGACCAAATGGCTGATCCTTCACCAGGCCCTTACAGGGAATACCTGAACCACAAGACACTGGAGAGGGTAAGATTAAGACTAACCTTACTCTCCTACATCTTCCCTCCCTCATTTCCCCTCTCCCTGTCTCTCTCTTATCTCTAACTCTTGTATATTAGTTATCTTTTTCCTCATTTTCTTAGTGGGCATTGACCTGTAACTCCCAGAACCAGCATGGGGCTATCATCCACAATGAGCTTTTGATCAGAGAGACTTACAAGGTTTCCTAAAAGACAGACAGATTTCTGTCAGAGTACTTGATGACCCACCAAAGGCTAGTGGTAAGACCCTACTGCTGAAGATACCTTATGTGATTGACATGCAAATTAGAATGGCATGGCTGGAAGTTGGAAGAGAGTCAGTCCCCAGACAGTCAGCGCGTCTAGTGCCAGAAGTTGCTACATGGGCGACTGGGGGAAATTGACCAATATCTGTCGAAGCAACGCATGGTCTAACCTACTTAGCAGCAAATAACTTGTTGTGATGCCCACCCAAGTGCAGTGGTGGCACACAGCCATGGTGGGGAACCAACTGCTCTCAATTTGGCTAACTGATCCCCTCACTGGTATGGGACCCATAGCTGGAGCTGGGAAACAAGTCAGAACCATATCCAAACGTAAGCCCACTCTCCAATATCAAGCTACCATCAATCATGGGCTACAAGAGGGCCTACACCTATTAAATTCTCTATTAAAAACAAAAAAAAAGTAAGGGTTATCTCATTTGTTCTGGTGCTAACTTACTCTCCGTTGGAGAATCTGCTTCTCTTTTTCAGATAGATGTAGATCCTAAGGAGAGAGCCACCCCATCATACCTCAAAAGGGCCCCAGCTGAAACTAAGAAAAATTGGCGAAACAAGCAAGGATGCTGTTTTCCTGATGAACCGGATACCAGCACAAGGGGGAAGGAGATCAGCACAGAGAAAAATCAACTCCTACCAAATCAGAGAGCCAGAGCCTCAGAGGCCCCCAACACCTCATCACTGAAGCAGACCAAAAATGAACCCAACATGGCTCAGGGAAATTTTGCAGAAGAGGGGGCGGAAAGAATGTCAGAGTCACATGTTGGGTCATGACATGCAGAGACATTTATCTTACCCATAACTGTGGGCTAACTCCACAATGCATGACCTGTATACCTCAACAAGGAGGGGCCAAGGGGAGGGGTAGGTCACGGATGAGCCTAATAATGGTACCAAACTGACTGTATTTGCTGAATACAGAACTGACTAATAAAGAAAAAAGAAAAAAGAAAAAGAAAAAAAAAAAGAAATAACTATGCATGGCCATTCAATCTTGAAAACGTGAACAGTTATAGCTGATTTTTGGTAATTATTCGTTTTTCTTTGAAATAAAACTTCATAAACCTTCAGCCTTATATAGATGATATACTGCAACTCACTATGGAATATTATATAACTAAATAAAAATTTTAAATTAAGTTAAATATCACATGTAATATAAATATCACATATTAATAAACTCAGCAAAAGTCTGCTTTAATATAAAAATAAATAGAGGATATCTTAAATCACCAAATAAAACATGTATCTTAATTAAAATCCTCAATATATTATAGTAATTAAAGATATTTTGGAAGGATACATTTCAATAGCAATCTTCTATATTTACAAAGACTATCTTTAAATTTGAAGTATTTTATCATTTGTAAATGTTTCCTTATTTTTTTTTATTTTTATTTATTTATTTTGAGAGCAACAGACAGAGAGAAAGAGGCAGAGAGACAGACAGAGAGGGGAGAGTGGGCACGCCAGGGCTTCCAGCCACTGCAAAGGAACTCCAGATGCGTGCGCCCCCTTGTGCATCTGGCTAACGTGGGTCCTTGGGAATCAAGCCTTGAACCGGGGTCCTTAGGCTTCATAGGCAAGCGCTTAACCACTAAGCCATCTCTCCAGCCCCATGTTTCCTTATTTTAAATATTATTTTTGGCATGGGATTAACTAAGTAGATAATTATTGAAGTTTAGATTTTTACAGGCTACTGGAAATGATAGTAATTTTAGCTCTTTGTAGAATGCTTATTACATGCCAGAACTGTTCTATGAATCATAGATAGTTCATCTAATTTCACCTTAATAATTATACATGAGGTATGTGCTACTGTTGCTCTCATTGCACAGATGAGAATTTTTTTCCATAGAGAGTTTAAAGAGTTTGCCATAAATTACACAGGCAGAGTTTATACTTAAAATTTACAATAAATTTGGGTAACTGACAGAGGAATTCCAATTTTATCTTGCTACATTAGAAAAACACTGTTTCAATTGTTATTTTATAAAATACCTCAAATTTACAGCACAATTAAAAAGAATGCAAGGCATGGAGAGATTACTCAGGGGTTAAGGCCTTCAAAGTCTAACAACTCAGGTTCAATGCCCCAGTACTCATGTAAAGCCAGATGCACTAATTGGCACATGCATCTGGAGATTATTTGCAGTGTCTAGAAACCCTAGTGTGTCTATTCTCACTCTCTCTGTCCTTGGAAATAAATAAATAAATAAATAAATAAATAAATAAATAAATATTTTAAGAAAAAAATACAAGTAATATGCTAAATAATTCAAATAAATTTAATCTTTGAAAAACTTTCTTCATAATCTTTTTTAAAAAATATTTTTATTTGTTTATTTGAGAGAGAGAAAGAGACAGAGAAAGAGAGAGAGGGAGAGAATAGGCACACCAGGGCCTCCAGCCCCTGTGAATGAACTCCAGATGCATGTGCCGCCTTGTGCATCTGGCTTACATGGGTCCTAGAGAGTTGAACTGGGATCCTATGGCTTTGCAGGCAATTGCCTTAACTGCTAAGCCATCTCTCCAGCCCCTCTTCATAATCTTTTGAGACAGGGAAGAGCTCATGAAGCTCAGGCTGATCTGGAACTTGTTAGGTAAACCAATATAGATTACTAATCCAAAATGTAAATGGAACTAAGATATATAGTATCCAATGAAAATTTCTTAGGCAGAATTCATCTATATATTACGTCTACATTTACATATCTGATAAAAGAGTGTAAATTATAGTAAATCTTTAAAAAGTACTTTTGCTTATGTTATCTTAATTCAAAGTTTTGATCATTCTTCTATTGTGTTTGAAGGTAAATTTAGGTTGAATTTCCAGTATTACAATGAGTTTATTACATAATCCTATTTAAGTATTTGTGTTAGTTGTTAGTCAGTGAAATAAATAAACACATCAAGACTTAGCAATAAAGGCATTTACCTGCAAATCCTAAAGACTCATGTTCGATTCCCCAGTACCCATATAAAGCCAGATGGACAAGGTGGTGTATGCATCTGGAGTTCATTTGCAGTGTCTGGAGGCCTTGCTGCACCCATTTTTTTTCTTTCTGCCCCTTTCTCTCTCTCAAATAAAAAAATAAATAAAATATTTTTAAAAACACATTAAAAGTTAAATGTCTTTGTTCATGCAAAAATGTGAGCACTGGTTTTCTTCCCATACTCTTTGCTACCGTGGCTTCCTTGTCTGATTCCTTTCAATATGGAATATTTATATTCATTAGCCATGAGGAACTTCACAAAACAACTTTTGGTAGAGAATACAGAAATGATACTTTCGTTATAGATAATGAAATTAGCATCAAGTTAATGACAATCAATTCTGTATGGGGAAAAGCTTCTCTATTATAATAAAAATACAAAAACAACAGGCCCTGTGTTGTGGCTTTGCTTCTAGGAAGCACAGACTCAACTGTAAAGTTTGGTATCTGTAGCTTTGTTGCTTTAAAGTTACATGAAATAATAGATAAGGCATTTTAATGAGGAATAATTATGTGTGGGTAGACTATGTTTAAAATTTTGTCACCAATTTTGCAAATGCTTTAGTAATGTTAATATGTAGCTAATAATAGCTGCATGTAAAGAATGATTATTCCCCTATTCTTTTTACATAGAGGAACGTGAGTATTTGAGAGAATAAGCAATTTACCAGAAATGTTGTATAACTAGTAAAAGGCAACTTACTTATTCTCTCAAAGACTAGATTTTGTGCTCTTAATGTCTTTATACTGCTTCTGTTGTGATTTTTTTTAAAAAGGCAATTTCTTTATAGACTAATTTAATTAACTGCCACTTAGAGGTCTAAAGTTCCCAGAAGATGTCACCTCCTCCTGACTTGATTAGGAAGGAAAGCATGAGAAGGCAAAGATACAATAAACCAGCTCCTCTCACATACAAACATCTTTATCATCACCTCTGTTAACATGCATTGAATGCTCACTAGGTAATGGGCATATTTCGAAGAAATATCCAAGCACTATTACACCCTCATAACGTGTAAAAGTAAAAATTCTTTTTGTTCCTACTTAACAGCATAGGAGACAAAGGGACAGAATTATAAAGTGACTTGCTTATGCTCAGACAGTGCCTTAGTTGTGGAGCTAGGATGTGAGCCTTGCATTTAGTTTAGCCAACTAGATCATCAAAGACAACAGAAGGGATACCCAAGAGCCTCTCATTCTCCCAGCTAGAGTAGGAGGCAGTGTTTGGAACAAAGTCTTAGCTAGTCTAAAAATATATTACTGTAACAAAAAAAAATGCACACCTTGTTTGATCATGAATCCTTCACTCTTAACCACTGTGGTACATTTCAGGACCAATTTACAGTAAATCTACCTGAAGCCATAAACACCTTCACTTCTTTTATGTGACACCTTTCTTCATACACAGCAAAAATCCAGGCATCCATACAAATAGACGTGATGCTCAGAAGTGGTGGTGTTTGGGAAGTGTACTAAAATTTCATGAAAGTAATTTTTCTAGAGATATATTTACCATGGCAACCATGTAGGAGGGGGTGAGTGACAGTGACGTCAAAGGTAAGAACAAAAAAAGATGCGTACGTCTCAAAAACTTCTCTTTCCTTGACAATAACACAGTAAGTGTTGAGTTAAATTAATCAACACACCTATACTGAGGGTTCTTCATTTTGGTGATGTGAGTATATACACATTTTTTTACCCATGTAATGGCAGACAAATATAACGTAGTAGTTAAGAAAGTGGTCTTGCTGTGGTTTGAATGTAAATGTTCCCCACAGACTTAAGTGTTTGTGCTGAAGTTTCCTACTTAGTCCTGATGGAGGAGATATGTCACTGGAGCTGGGCCTGAAGCTACCGTGTACCTAGAATCAGCTTAAGCTTGCTGTTCTCTCTCTCAGCTATGGATATGTGATGAAGTGAGCCACTTACTCCAGCACAATGAAGCTTCTCCTTGAAACTATAAGCCTGAAATAAGTCCTTTTCCCCATATGCTGCTTTTGATTGTATGTTTTATCCTAGCAATGAGAAGCTAACTGCTAAAGGCCTCTTAGACTGCTTGAGTGCAAGAATCTGTCCTGTTCTTTGTGTGAAATCAGATCAGCTAATTGAACACACAGCCATCAGTTGTGCTACCTTCAAAATGGGGATAATTTTATGTCCCCATGGATTATATGATTATATGAACGCATAATGCATGAAATGTACCTATATGGCACCTCAATAAAACTACTATTACAGCTTGCCTGTCCAATACTGATTTCATTAATTCTTTTCACTTATTTTTTAGAGAGAGAGAGAGACAGAGAGAGAGAAGAGATAGAGAATTGGTGCTCCAGAGCCTCAGCCACTACAAACAAATTCCAGATGCTTGTGCCACCTAGTGGGCATGTGCGACCTTGTGTTTGCCTCAGCTTTATACATCTGACTAACATGGGATCTGGAGAGTATAACAGGGGTCCTTAGGGTTTGCAGGCAAGTACCTTAACCACTAAGTCATCTCTACAGCCCGATTTCGTTAATTATAAACTATTAAATTTTCATGATAGTAGCCTACATTTAACAAATGACATGGAAGACCAAACATATCATTCATGGTCCTATTAATATTAAAAGCCATATTTTTAATCATTTAATTTTGCATGTAAGTAAGGTAGATTTATCATAATCTTTCACTTAGTAATTTAGGAATTTCATTACATGTTCTACTAGGCATTTAGAATTTTCATTATTTTGAATAATCTTTTGTCCTTTGGAGATGAGGTCTTGCATTATATAGCCCAGGCAGACCTGGAACATGCAACCACCCAGATACATTCTCACACTTTGTTTCCGTATGTTGTCACTTCTGTAGGAGATACTGCAATGTTCACAAAATATCTCAGAAGAATCCTCTATGTTTACTACTCAGTAAGTCCATCTAATAAGCTGTAAGTAGACATTATATCTACTAGTTCTTGGCCAAAGCATAGGCGAGCTGAATTCTTCACATGCTCTCTACATCTGCCTCAGTGACCAGGGAGGATTATGATAAAGGTTAAGGTTAGGCTCAAATAACCACATAGAAGACAGGCCCTTTGGCTTATCTCTCTTAGAAACAAATCTTTGTCTTATAAAGTCATCGAAATTTTAAGATTAACTTGTCATCACAGCACAATAAAGCCTATCATGATAATAGAGAGACTGGCACTAGGAGTAGAGAGTGACTGTGATATAACACATATCTAAACTGTGAGAATTTGACCTCAGTCTGGTTATTGGCACTGGAAGCAGGACAGAAAGCAACGCATACTGTGCAGTTTAAAAACATTTGGTTAAATGTTTTCATTGATAAATTGGAATAAATATTTTGTACAGATCAAGTATCTCACAGAAAACATTAGTAGAGTGTGTTGACTATATTTGGCAAAGTATCAGGGAAGATTTTTCATTAAGAAATAGTTTGTGAAGAGACATGGGATAGAATGAAGAGAGTTCAAATATGTGAGGCCTTGCAATATTAAAAAAATTAACCGTTACAGATCACAAAACAATGGGAGAAATAAAACTAAGAAAGATGTTCAGTAACAAAGATCTATCAAAATTTACCTGTGTCAAAGACAACACTGAAGAAATAGAAATGGATATTTAAAATGTTGAACTCATTTAATGCCTCAGTGCAAATGACAATTAGTGGTGAGGCATCCTAAAATATTTCACTGGAGAAAATTAAGAGCAAAGTCAGGTTTAAAGTGTTATGTTCTCCCAAAATCAAAAAGTCTCAATTAAATCTAGACAGTAAGATCTGGGGACAGAACACAAAGCAAGACAGCAGACCTGAGAGCTGTGCCCCCAAGAGCCCTTGAGCACGGCTCCTGGTACAAGGGCTTGCTTAAATGGGAAAGATAGGACACCCCAATGGGTTTCTGAAGGCCTTCCCTGACAGAAGAGCCACAGCCTGCAGGAAAAACAACACAGAAATACTGTCCCTGTTCAAGACTTAAAAATCACACTTGGCCTACCAACATTTCGTTAAGCAGGAAGTAAATACAAGATGTTTCAAAGAACCCAAGTAAGGAATCTTCCAAACACCTGCTGGACAGGATACAAGGAGAACAAGGTAAAGGAAGAACCTTCTAGAGAGGATCAGGAGCAAAAGTACAGAAGGGGCCTCCTCCAGGTGGTCAGGCCTCCTCACCCTCATGATCATGGGCACACCTTCCATCTGTGAGGACACATGCACTATGTTTGCTCTCCTCTTTTCCACCATTGCCTATCAGGTGTGGAGTGAGCATGGACATTCGCCCTTTAGTCAATAGGCCTAAGACTAAATGAAGCAAAAACCTAGTGCAGAAGTGATACCATATCCCAAACATTTGCACTTGAGTTGGGTGCAGAGACTGAACAGGGATGTGCTGTCCTCCTGTGATCTCATGTGAGAATAGATCACTATGACAGCTGTGTGCCTTCCCAGTGTTTGATATAAGAGGTGAGTTCCTTTATGGAGGAGACAGAGAATAATGCAAGTGTAAACGCTTGTCCTCATTGTGAATATTTATTAAATATATCACAAACATGATTATCTGCACTTAAATGATACAGAGCACCATTATTAACTATCTGTTTGTTAAGCAGAGCCAGACTGAATTTTCCTAATGAGTGGTAATAAAAGGAAATGTAAACATGATTTATTTTTCTTCTCCGGGCTTAATTCATTTTAACCTTGCCATATAATATTCTTTACCTTACACTAACAAAAATGGGACAGATTATTTCATAATCAATTTTATAAAGATTCACAGTTTATTTCTTAACCTATAGAGATTGATATTTATCATTCAACTGTGCTTTTGTTCAAATTCAAATCATAGAAATGATCCTAAATTTGTGTGCCTGTACACAGGTGTAAACATGTTTCATTGCAGGATATGATGTCTTAGCTTGATGTGGGGAGAAATTAAGAATATACAATAGTACTTAATGTAAGCCAATAAACTTATTTCCACTTGTTCTTAAATTATCTTTTCTAAGTGAGCTGGAGATGGTTCCTGTATAGTGGTTTCTATAGTGGTATCAGTACCAAACCCAATCCTTCACAGTCCTGTGAAATATTTAAACATAGCCCCAAGTAAGAAGATTTTTAGCTAGTGTGAGCTGGCCTGCTTTGCATACCTCAGGAACCTATGGTCCACATCAACTGAGCTCAAGCTATCAGGAAGGGACTGATTATGACTACCCCACGCTGCTGATGACCTCAGGAGCAACAGAGATGCCCAGAGACTTACTGTACTGCTGCGATGGAACATTCTAGACATCCGGATCCATGCCTTCTGCTTTCTTCTCTACGGGTGCCCTTGCCAGCTTCATTCTCTCAATGATGGCTCCCACTAAATAGCTCTTGGATAGTCCACACAAGAAACCTATCACTGTTACCTCAATGGTTTATGTGTACTACTGCCACCTTGTGGTCATATCTTTTCCTTGTTCAACCACAACTTCCCGGAATCTCCTTTAACATTATCCCATTGAGACTGACTAGACACGCGTATCAATGATACCTTTAAATTTACTTTCGTTCATTTGTGAATAATTTTTTTGCCTTTTCGGGAGTTCTGGGCATGTAATTTAGGGTCTCACAATGCTAGGCAACTACTGAGCAACACAAACTCCTGCCACCACATTTGACTGTTTACACCAGTGCTAGGATTTCGGACCTGGGTATGCCTTTGGGCCCTCTTCCCAGCCCACTTAATTGTATTACTTGCTACTTTCTAAAAGAGTTTATAAGGTTCTTTATCGTAACCATATATGTAAAAAGAAAAATAGTGCAATCAAGGCAGCCACTACACAAGATTTCAAGTACTCAGTATACATCTTGGAACATGGTCTGCAGACTAGAGATTACCTTATATATTGGTATGGTAGAGAGAAATAAAAGCAAGTAATTGTAGTGATGGAATGAGTAATTAAAGTAATGGAAAAAGTATTTTTTAAAGTCTGTAGAAAGAACCATATCAGTCCATTTCTCCTTGGTTTCTACTTTCTTTAACTGAGGCAAAGTTCCTTAGTAAGAAAACCAGGCATCCAGAAATAAGTTTAATACTCACACATGTCTGTTAATGACATGGATGTTGATCTGAGTCCCACCAAGCAGGAAAGGCAATGAATTATCTGTCAACTGCTATGTGTATTTCCATTCTTTGGGCCCCCATTCCATTGTTACTCTTTATACTAATTATTTCCCCCCCTCTGTATACTTTTTTCCCATTGTATAGCTGCCTTCCCTTATCCAAGGTAGATATATGACCATTCCTTGGTGGATGTCTGGAACTTCAGAGTCCCAAACTCTATCATTTAATGCCTTGTGTATCTCAACTAAACACATAGGCACCAGAGCATCTTTTGTTTCTTTTATACCTTGAGGGCAACAGAACACCAGCACAGAGAACTAACTTGCCCCTTCTTTATAGTTTCATGGTTAAAAGATTTACTCTTATTGCACACCTTAGCAATATCAGCAGGAGATTTTTTTTTCCTTTCCTTAAGATCTTTCACCTTTTCACTTAAAGGAAACATGCTATGCCTTCTCTTTGAATATTTGAATGGCCAGCTTCACTAGTCTTTGTGCTGTGCAGCTGATATCAAGAACATAAGGTACTGTAGACCTTGCTAGTTGATCCGTTTGCCCACACAGCTACTAAGTGACTGATGGGTGGAGAATGAGTATAGAGTTGATGTTCTGAACAAAGGGTGAGATCTCATCACACACATCAGAATGTAGGCTAGAAAAAAACATGAATTTCTTACTTCTTGAACTTTCAACTTGAAATCATGGAGAGCCACCACAGGTGAGGGAGGCTACCATATGTTTGCATTTTCTTTCACTTTTCTTCTAAAAACTAATTCTGCTGAATTTTGCATAGAAGAGGTACTACGAACTGTTAAACTGCCCCTGGATAGATGTGTACTTAAATATTATGGGTGTCTTTTTAAATGGGTCATACTATGCTCTGTCTAGTGTCTTTAGAACTCCACACACCCACAGCAACTATGTCACTGGGACATTTAGGGGCTTTTGTTGCTGTTTTGTAAGTGGAAGTTTTGTGCATCACAACATCTTCTACTTATCATCACTTCACTATGCCTGGTTTCACATGTTAGAATAAATTCCATCTTACATTAAGAATCATCCTCAGGAAACTAATTAAATGCGCTGTTAGCTTTTTGTTACTGGAGAATAGTCACCAAAAAGAGATTAGAGCTTTTTTCTGAAAATACTGATTTGAAAATTTTTCCCTCAAGTTTTTCAGGAATAACCACTCTAGAACTCTGGAGACTCACTTCTTGCCTGCAGAGGCAGAATGCCTGGGACCTTGGGAACTTAGTTCACTGTTTATTGGCTTTCTACCCAGGGTAAATTACTCATACTTTCTCTGTCAAATGTTTGTTTTTTTATTTTAATTTATTTATTTGAGAGTGACAGACAGAGAGACAAAGAGGCAGATAGAGAGAGAGAGAATGGGCACGCCAGGGCCTCCAGCCACTGCAAACAAACTCCAGATGCATGCGTCCCCTTGTGCATCTGGATAATGTGGGTCCTAGGGAATGGAGCCTCGAACCAGGGTCCTTAGGTTTCACAGGCAAGCACTTAACCGCTAAGCCATCTCTCCAGCCCTGTGTCAAATGTTTTTAATATAGAAAATGAAGGCCATAATACTCGGCTCATATGGTCATTATGAGAGGTGAATTTGGAGAAACCATGTGCAAGGCTGCTGGCCACATAGAAAACACACATTAATTTTAACTACTAAGGTATTCCTAATCACATCCAGCCAGCTAAATGACCATAGTGGATACCAGAATAGAAGTCCTCTGGTCTTTAACATTTTACCATTGCTATATGCTGTGACAGAAAGCTGTCAGCTGAGTGTGGATGTCTGTAGTCCCAACTGCTTAGGAGACTGAGGCATGAAGATCACTTGGGCCCAGGAATTGGAGGTTAATTCGAGCAATGTAAGGAGGGACCAAGAACATAAATATGTGGCACAGGATAGAAAACAAAATTGTCAGGATCATATGTGTTTTGTATTGTATTTGGTCCACAGCAAATATTAATATGACTTAATTTCCATGTTTTATTGGATTTTAGGATGAATAATTTACATAGCTAAGTTCATCCTTCCCTTTGCCCAATACTAATCTGTACCTGGAGGTTACATTTTTTATTTAAAAGCATTATTAATATTAAGTTAATACATAATTGATCAACTTTCTAAGGCCAGCATAGATATGTGAATGTTGAATTGGAGACCAATGTTGTGTTATTAAAGAAATATCATACTACAGGTCTGTTTTCCTCATTTGAGTAACAATCTAATACTGGCTTCATTTTATAATAGCAATGTCAAATGACAATAACTAGCAGATTTTAAATACTGATGTCAAGACGAATTCATGGACAAGTGATGCGAGGACAGTTCAAAGTGTCATGTCACTCAACACACTTCAGCACATATGCAGTAAGTGCCAATCTGTAGCAAAGTTCATCCTAGATAGTGTGAAGACTACAGAAATAAATAAGTATACCTTGTTCACACAGGACCTACCAGTATAACCAGAAGAAAGTGTGAAGGAATGTTAAACGGGAATTTGGGGAATCTTTGTCAATGCACCAATAGGCCAATGCCCCAGATTTTTGTCTTATGAATTTAAAGAATTAAAATCCATAGACCAGAGGGCATAGATCAGACAGACTGTGTTAGATTAAGAGAAGGAAAGAGGAGGGAGTACAGAGAGCTCCCGCATGAAGGAGGTGAGAGAAGATAAAGGTCAAACTGAGGTCATTTGTAGATTCTGAATGGGGGCTGAGCGAAGCAGCCAGGATGGCAAGTTCTGGGGTTGAGCTTAACCTGCCACAGTGTCAGGACCATATCGAAACCTTACCCAGTGCTTCTTCCCAAGGAGGGGCTCAGGTTGTTCATTGAAAAACAGGTCTAGGGAACTATTACATGAGAAATAAGGAGAAGTCAATTTCTTCTCTGATCTCTAGCAAAGTGGAGACTGCAAGGATTGTCCCAAAGACTTTCCTTCTTATTTTCGGGCCCAGTCACCGTAAACTGCCTCAATCCTCCCTCTGAAGAAGTAACCCTAACTGCCATTAGGGAACTGGGGCAGAGGAAGATCTGGCTTCTTCAAGCTGAGTGGGGTCGTTGGGTGTGGCAGTTGGGAAACTTCTCCAGTGGGACTACCTATGACCCCGAAATCCCTTGGTGAGGTACAGGAAGACAGTCCCAGAAGAAATTGCTGGAGAGCAAGAAGAAAGGCAAGAAGTTAAGGGGAAGTGGGCACACAGTGAACTGGAGGCCTTTAGGGTTTCCATTCTTATAGACTCCCAGGCCTTGGAGAGCGATCAAGGGAGCCCAGGTAGATGGAGTTAGATCATAGACACAAATTACCACTGAGATTTTAGAGGAGAATGTATGATATATGGTAACACTGTCAGGAAACTTTTCATGAAGAGGGAGTATTTAAATGTAGCAATAAAAGGTGGTTTGAATTTTGGTAAATAGTAACAAGTTACACCACTTTTGGCAAAAAAATATCTTCATATGCAAATATCACAAGTTTAACAAAATGGATCATCTTAGAAAAATGAGGCTTCTGGGCTGACATGTTGTAGATTCTGTATGTCTAACATAGGGGGACAGGGTTTTCTACAGATGAAAGGATACAATCCATCTCAAGTTCTAATATCTGAAATGTCACTGCTGAATTAGGTCTCATCTTCTCTGCTATGGGAGAATTGTATATCATTCTGCTTACAGCCTACTCATGAGGATTCATTATTTGTGTGAACTATGAGAAGACCTAAGAATTATGGAAAAGTAAACAGAATATTTGGTGACCATTGGTATCTCTGCCACAGAGCATCATTCCAGTCATGGAAGCTTTTTGTTTGCAAATGCGGAACTTCACTCGCAGGCCTAGCATCCAGCTGGGATGGATGACTTGAGGGTAGAACAAGTTGGATATGTGAGCTGAAGGGCTTGCATGTAACCTGTCCTTCTGAGATCATGGATGCTCCCAAGAGGAAATACAGAGAGCAGAATGTTCCCCAGAGACCAAGATGCCAAGGAAGAAGGCATGTGTCTTTTTCTGACATAGTCTTGGAACTTACCCTTGGCTACTTTCTAATGACTATGAGTTGGTAAGGCCAGCCCACATTGAAAGGGAAGAAAATAGCCTCCTGTGGCTGTGACAGCAGAGAGTTATGTTTCAGAAGAACACATGGAATGAGAAATATTGTAGCCAATACCAGAAAGCAGAATCTGTCACAGATGTTGAAACCGGTTGTATTAATGTGGTTTATCTAATGTTAGCTAGCATTGAATCAATCACTGGTCCATCTGAATGGCCTCCTCCTCCTTTCTAATCACCACAGGCATTTTACTACCCCATGTTCCAGATAAGGTGACACTCCTACAACCCTGTACAAGGGGGTTACTGCATCACTCAAGTTTGAACTACACTCTTCACCAAGCATCCAAAATCATAACCACATTTGAATCATCCCAAATTATGGCTGTGATCTTCCTTGGAATGCTCGGTAAAACTTCAACCTCTACAGTTTTCCTGAACATTTAAACACACACACACACACACACACACACACAAACTTCTGGGACACCTTTCAGTATATGAGGCCATATTCATTCCCAAAATCAGTAAAAGCAAATAATAACTCAATGTAAATGAGAAGTAAGGGAGAAGTAGTAGAGATGAGAACAGAATTGAGTTGCTAAAAAAGATGTAAAGACTATGTAGAAAATGTGCCAAAAAAAACAAATGTCACTAAAGGTTGGAGAGGTGGTTTAGTGGTTAAGGTACATGCCTGCAAATCCAAAGGACTTAGGTTCAGTTCCTCAGGACCCACATAAGCCAGACACACAAGGTATTGCATGAATCTGGAGTTCATTTGCAGTGGCTGGAGGCCCTGGTGTGCCCATTCTCTCCCTCTTTCTCAGTTTCTCTCTCTCTCTCTCTCTCTCTCTCTGCCTCTCTGTCTCTCTCTTTCTCTCCCTCCCTCCCTCCATCCCCTGCCTATTTCTCTCTCTCTCTCTCAAATAAATAAAGAAAAATAAAATATTTTTAAAAGATACTACAAAAATTAATGTGAGCACAAAACTTCATTATTTATGGAGTTTCAAAAAGGGACTTATTTTATAGTTTCTCTTTTATTCCTAAATGAGAAAGGAAAATTGGATTAAAAAATGATAAAAGAGGACTTGAGAGTTTAATCAGTGGCTAAGATGTTTCATGTCTGCAAAGTCTAAGAAACTGGGTTCAATTCCACAGTATCCATATAAAGCCACATGCACATGGTGGCACATGTGTCGGGAGTTTGTTTGCACTGGTTAGAATCCTGGCATGCCCATTCTCTCTCTCTGTATCTTAAGTTTAAAAGCATAATGATGAAAGAGGGCTGGAGAGATGGCTGATCAGTTAAGGCGCTTGCCTGCAAAGCCAAAGAACCCAGGTTGAGTTACCAGGACCCACATAAGCCAGATGCACAAGGTAGCACATGCATCTGGAGTTCATTTGCAGTGGCTGGATGCCCTGGTGCACTCATTCTCTCTCTCCCTCACATACACTCTTTGCCTTCTTCTCTCTCTCAAATAAATAAGCAAAAATAAAATACTACAACAATGATGAAAGAAATGCAAAATTGGCCAAGACAGCATAATCAGTCAATTGAAGACATTTGAAACATATTACTAGTTTAGTTTTTAGTAATCACTATCTTACATAATAATCAACATTTTCTGCAATAAGAAAGGTTATTGCTTTCAAAATCTAAAAAGCTTATATTCTTAATATACAGTTTAAACTTATCTAAAGTAATATTATTGCCTTGGGTTATTTTTATCTTCCTAATTATTTTCTTTTGTACCAGTCCAAATATCTTTCATTTTCTATACAGAATATTTGAAAATGCTATAATTTAAGATTTAATTTGTGAGAGAAAAAATATACAATTTTGGGAGATGCTTCTACGAGTAATTCCTAAAATCAAATTCTTTCCAAAGAATTGGATCACCTTCAGCTGAGGCTCCAGCTTTGCAGCTTCCTTGATAGTGTGATCTGGGATGCATGAGTTCATCTCCTTTTTCACCTCTAAAATTAGGAGGTCAACACTTTATTAGGATGAGTGATATGAAATCATCTAAAATAGCTCCCTCTTAGATAGTCATAGATGTCAGCATCATTTTTATTTTATTATAAGGCCACATTATGCACTACTGTGCTATTTGTCTTTATATCTCTAAATTATTTGCTTGTTTGGTGGTTGCTACCAATATCTGCATCAAAATGTTATTTGGGGGGGGGGCTGGAGAGATGGCTCAGCAGCTAAGTGCTTGCCTGTGAAGTCTAAGGACCCCAGTTCGAGACTTGATTCCCCAGGACCCACGTAAGCCAGATGCACAAGGCGGCACATGCATCTGGAGTTCCTTTGCAGTGGCTGGAGGCCCTGGTGTGCCCTTTCTTTCTCTCTTCCTCTTTCTCACCATGTTTGTCACTCTCAAATAAATACAATAAATACAGAGAAACAAATTTAAGTTATTTTTTAAATATATTTTATTTATTTATTTGAGAGAGAGAAAGAGGTAGAGACAGAGAGAGAGAGAGAGAGAGAGAGAAAGAGAATGGGTGTACCAGGGATTCCAGCCACTGCAAACGAACTCCAGATGCATGCATCTCCTTGTGCATCTGGCTTACGTGGGTCCTGGGGAACCAAACCAGGGTCCTTTGGCTTTGCAGGAAAATGCCTTAACCACTAAGCCATCTTCTCCAGCCCAAAATGTTATTTAAAGAGAACATTTTTCAAAATCTAGATGTGTTTTTTTCTGTGTTTCTTTATAAATTGATATGAAAAATTTATTCAGCTATCTTATTTCCTCGCCTTTTGGCCAATTTCAACTTAACATCATATCCAAAATTAATTTCAGACTCCCACAAAAGATAACACACATAAAAGGGAGAGGGCAATATCACTTACAATTTCAGAAACAATATTCTTCAGTCGTTTCTGGAAGCTACTCATTGCTCTGTCATACACTGTGGAGTCAGGGCTGTTCCATCACCACCATTCACTGTGGCCCATGCTTATCTTGGCCTCTGCCCAAAGCCTGATGAGGAAAACCTTACAGGTCAGTTGGGCAGAGGCCGTTGCTTGACACAAGTTTTTATTAGCTAGACTAGAAAGATCTTAAAGAGAAGGTATAGATCATCTTTGTAACATTATCAATAAGTGCAACACAATTAAGGTTTTTAAAGCAGCAGTCCTTTTTCTTATGTAGTACTACTCTGCAAGTTCGTTATATTTTAAAATTGTAAGCATCTAATTCATTGATTATTTTTTAAGTTCATTTCTAGTTTCCCTTAGGTTATATTCCAGCACCAGTAGCATCTCTACTATGGAGAGTTAGCTGAAAAAAAAAAAGGATATATTTGAAATTTGTTAATTATGTCACTTAGGACAATTGTTTGAAAAGCATTCTTTGAAAAGATAAAGATCTGTCAGAAGCCTCTGGACAAAAATAAGACTCCTAACATGTCTTTGTGACACCAAGGGATCACTTCTGCCACATGCAGCCTGGTTTTTTTTGTTGTTGTTGTTGTTTGTTTGTTTGTTTGTTTTAAATCACAATGTCCTGAGGGCAGCAAGAGAACTTGCAGGAAATCTTTATTGTCTCCCTGAAAAGAAACATCAGCCTACTCATGGAGAGAATAGTTTGAGAAGCCAGTTTAAACTGGGCATAGTGGCTGATAGTAGTCAACACAACACTTGGTAGACAGATGTAGAAGGATTGGGTGTTCAAGGCCATCTTTGGCTATATATTGTATTCTAGACCAGTCTAGACTCTGTCTCAAACAAATAAATCAAAACAAAAATAAACCAATACAATCATTTAGCAAAGTAAAGAGAGAATTATTTGTCTTCAAAATGAAAAATAGCACTGTTTATTTTTAAATTTGTATGGGATTTTCAATACTCAAAGAGTTTTCCCATTAATTCTTATATCTTATTTTGATAATTATCTCAGTAAGCCCACAAGGAAACTCTGAACCAGAAGCGTAAGAGATCAGCGAGGTCCACAACTCAGGTGTTCCAACTTGCACTATGCTGCTCATTTTATCACAGTTCATTGAAACATACAGCAGTATTTCCTTCTCCCTCTTGTAAAATAGCATATGTTGTAAAGAATTATTTTTCATCCAGTCAAAGTGAGAAATGGAAAAGCAACAGCCATACTTAAAGAGCAACAGCAACCGGGCATGGTGGCACACACCTTTAATCCCAGCACTTGGGAGGCAGAGGTAGGAGGATCGCCATGAGTTCGAGGCCACTCTGAGACTACATAGTGAATTCCAGGTCAGTTTTGGCTAGAGTGAGACGCTACCTCAAAAATAAAAAAAAAGAGTAACATAAATATGGCATCCACAAATGGGCTGATGTCACAGACACTGCTTGCTTAAGAGTTCGGATGATGAGATTCTCTCCCTGGAGAGGACAGTATCAGAGTCTCTGGGAATAGGCATGTTAATCTCATACAAATAATCATCAAGTCCCCATATCTAAAACATTGTGAAATAGTATATGACACTTCATACATAACTTTGAAAATATAAGTTACAACATGACATAAGGTAAAGGGATGCATTATATCCTTTTTTCTGTGGGAGAAAATTGAAATAATAATAACAATAATCATCATCATAATATAAACGAATGTACTTTCATAATCCTTTAAATTTCAATGTTAGTAGCATACCCATGGAATTTATAATATCATGGTCACTATTTTAAGTACTTAACATATATTAACTCAAATCGTCATGGAAATCCTATTAGGTATGATTACCTACAGATGGATAAATATAATGCCCATTTTAGGAAGGAATACACTAATTATAAGCAACTTGTACAAAGTCAAAAACAAATAAGGAACA
The DNA here is from genome assembly GCA_036346955.1 of Dipus sagitta. Classification (NCBI taxonomy): domain Eukaryota; kingdom Metazoa; phylum Chordata; class Mammalia; order Rodentia; family Dipodidae; genus Dipus; species Dipus sagitta. The sequence continues at coordinate 19,387,285 of CM070770.1, forward strand.
GGACTGAAATTGAAATTCCAGACAATGTGGCTTATGTTTGAATGTTTAACCACAATGTGAATATATTCTCTCTCCAATTATTCTAGTTTTTTATATATGCCCAGTGTGGAAACTTCCAGGAATATAACATACTTCTAAATAAAAGAAAAAGGAAATGACAAGTTATGAAACAGAAGAACTGTTAGAAACAGCTCTAAGTAATAACACCTCTGCTCGTTCTCAGTTTTTATATTCAGCTAGGAATTCAGGTGATGAACATAACTCTGTAAGTATAAAACTCAGGCACAGCATTATATATGGGAATTAAAACCTGAAATTTCACCAAAGATGTGGAAGAGAGGGCATTTTTAATCAAAATCTTTCCATACAATGGTATCAAATTTACCTATTATATCACTGACATATTGTTTGGTGCTGCACATTACATATAGGCGATTTGTTGCTTGGTGGAATGTCCCTGGCCTATTGTTACAAAGTAAAGCTTTGTTGGCAAGCTTTTGCACTTATATTATGTCAATAAAAAAGTCACCGCAGTTTACAAGGAAGAGATTTTCTCATGAAAGGAAATGGTGGGAGTATGTCAGGAGCACAATGACCCTGAGCACGGAATGTCAGCTAGAGAAGGAGGCGCATGCTACAAAGGAAGCTTTTACCCCGTGAGAAGTCACGCAAATCCATGACGACCACAGGAAATATCCTAAAATGTGGTATCAATATTACAAGTTCAAAGTTTCTGCATTTAAATATAGTAAGGCACACTCCACTTCTAGTGGTTATCCCATTAACAGTCTGTATCTGCTACATTCCTATTAATGAACACTATACACCCCTTAAGACACTATCACACTCTGCAGGAAATATGAGTAAAAAGCAGTGATGAAGGATGTCAACGATGTGACATACACATTTGTTAAGCTGTTTACAAATATTCTCCAGTCTGTGGGTATGGGCCCACTTTAAGTAATTTAAGGCTTGTTTCCTCTTTCGTAAAAAATATTTTATTTATTTATTTGAGAGAGAGAGAGACAGAGAGAGAGAGAGAGAATGGGCATGCCAGGGCCTCCAGCCACTGCAAATGAACTCCAGATGCATGTGCTCCCTTGTGCATCTGGGTAACGTGGGTCCTGGGAAATCGAACCTGGGTCCTTTGGCTTTGCAGGCAAATGCCTCAACCATTAAGCCATCCCTCCAGCCCTTGTTTCCTCTTTTTAAATTTTTTTAATTAGTGAATTTAATATGTCATCAGATACCTATAAACTATGTAATCATATAGAAATTTATTTTTATATAGATGTAATAAGGAAGATTCTGAAACTGATTTTTTCTCAATCTAGTTCTATCAATCCTAAAAATACTCAATACAAAAATTAATACCAATAAATCACATATAGGCAATACTGAAATTTTATTTTCAAAATGATGGCTCATAAAGAGATTGCTATGACCATTTAGTATAGAAAATTCACAAAAAGTAATTCAGTTCTTAGGGATTACTAAAAACTGGGGAGTCACATCAGGCTGGCTAACAGGAATGAGGAAGTAGAAGCAAAGAAAAATGGGAGGACGTGGTGTTAGAAATCAGCATGGTATTGTATGCGACTTTGTGTTTTCGCGCTGCCGTTGTCATTGCTGTGTGTGTACATAGCACCCCACCCATTCACACAGTGGTGGTTTAAGAGTTGATATGACCAATAGGAGACAATGAATGTAAAGCCATGACATTTGTAAATCCAAGACTTAAGAGGTTTTGAAACTTGTTTCTCTTCTGGAAACCTAAGCCATCACATCAAAATAACTTTCTAACAACCATAGAGTAGACAAAGGGCCAGCCATACCTACCTGTTCTAGACACTCCGGCCAGGGTGTCAGGCATGTGCTGACTACAGTAGTCCTCCCAGTGGAATATAATTACCTATGTAGCCTAGCTAACACAATAGAGAAAGGAAGAATTTTCCAGACACAAAAGAAAAGACATAAAACTGTGAGAGTACTTTTGTTGTGATGGTGGCGCTGAAAAGGAAACCCACAGCTTTGTAAATTCTAGACAAGTGCTCCCTCAGTGAGCTACACCCACGGCCCAGTTTTGTTTCCAACTACTACATTATAAGATGGTTTGTAATATAACAAGCATATCAAATATAACATATATCACATGTTTTGATATATGAACATATTGAAATGCTGTATTAAGTTAATTAGCATGGGCATTAATTCACATACTTATTTACTTTTGATAATTTAGTTGTGGTTATTTAAAATCATTTATTTTAAATGTTTAAAGTATATTGGTACTATCAATAGGCACCATGTGCTACAATAGGACTCTTAAACTTAGTCTTCCTGTCTAACCATAGGAATATTAATGAAAAAAGGGGGGAAATACAAACTTTGGGATTTAGTTAACACTAATGCACCAGTCAGTAAATGTAAGACACTAATTAATGGTAAGAGGAGTTGAGTGAGCAGTATAAGAAAACTCTCAAAACTTTTCTGTAAACCTAAAATTAATCTAAAACTCAAAAAAATATTTGAATTAACATTACCTTAATGTGGTATTAAGTTGACAAGCTCAATATTTCAGCTTTCATTTCTACTTTTAGTGTGAAGAAAAGTGTTATTATTTTGTCATTCTAAAATTCTAAGGTTACAGAAAAAGATATTAGGTAGTTGGCAATGAGAGCTATTTTAATTCCATGTCTACTGAGCACCTGAGAGCAACAGTATGCATCACACTGTGTTAGACACTTCCTGGTCTCCGCTTACCACTGCACAGTCAATTAGCTTGGTTTTTAAAGTTTGAAATGCTTGAGGCCAGGCTACACAACTTTGGCACTACTGGTATTTTGGGCCAGATAATACTACATTTTCCTAAGTGCATGTATGTGTATGCGACTGTCTCATGCACTGCAGTAGGCTTATGAGCAGTCCTGTACTTACTTACTATATGCCAGGAGCATCAAGTTGTGACAACCAGAACAGTAGGCAGACATCACCAAACTTCACGGAGGACTCACAACTACAGCTACATTCTCACTAAGAATCATTTAACTAGGGTATGATATTTTTATAGGCTACATATAATACTCAAAGCACTTTTTTTTCCAAATGACATGGTAATGTCACATGAAATGCATGACTGAAAAAAAAATTAAAAAAAAAGAAATGCATGACTGTTGTACAGAACACTGTTTCCCTGTGAATACCACAAAGAATATCCAATATTCCGAGACAAGTCAAATATTCCAAACAAAGTGCTAATTCAAAGCTTAAGAAATTAAAATGTTGGACTGGGTATGTATCTCTAGTGGCAGAACACTTGCTTATCACGTTCAAAGCCCTGAGTTTAACCACCAGGATAATAGATAAACAAGTCAATAAATACTAACATGCTACTAATAAAAACCCCGGACATCTGTAGTTAAGACATTTGTACTTTAGAATGAGCTTGATTTTTGCTCCAAAGATACTAAATAATGTTAATAGTTTCTTAAGTAGGCTTTTCCAATGTTGGTTTACATGGAAACCTAAATGTATTTGTATGTTTTTCAAAGACCAAAACAATACTGGGGTGAAGTCATATCATGGAGATCAGACCTCAGTTCATTTCTAATTGGTTCGGCAATATTGGGTAGGTCATTTATTGTTGTGGTACCTCCATTTCTTTTAGGATGAGGAGTCTGTACTAGAGATGTTAAACATTTTTGTCATTCTAATAACCAATGACCCTGCAATACATTTTAATATAAAAAATAGTGCCTAATCCCTCTTTGCAACTCTTGTCCTCTATTCCACATAAACAGCCTGTGGTTCCTTGATGACTTCCATTTTAATAGCACCACAACACCAATAAAGGTATCTTTTCTAGAGCTGCATGCTTGGAGTTAGTGAGGCACTGGTTAAAGGTTTTCCTTCCTGGTCTTCAGTTTCAGGAGCCAAATAATCAAGTTGAAACAGCATTTCTGGGATAATATACCTAAGTGGCACAAATTTATCTGTGGTTTTAGAATTAAATAAACCAAAAACTCAGGATTTAGCATTTAGTGACATGAACTTTTTAAATACAGAAACAGATAAGAAAGGGACTAGCCTGACACAGAGCAAGGTGACCTCAATCTTGTAGACTTCACCACTGGGTAAAATTGCAGTTAGGTAAATTAAAATGTAAGCATTATGAAAAAATACACTCAAGTGGCTTGAATCCTAATTCTAGGAGAGGAAATAAGGGAAATTCTAATATTTTTATACACACAAAAAATAAACTTTGAAATGTCGAGAAAGGATAGTTTACATGATAAGCTTCCTATGTTGGAGAGTGATTGGAAGCTTTGACATTAAAACATAAACTAACATGAAAAATGTAGTTATTTTGTTTGAATTTTATATTACTGCTAAACATTAAAGTGCTATGTTTAGTTATGCATGGTGACAGGATGAAAAGTTAATAAAATAATGACTGACTACATTGAACTAAAATATTTAGCTTTAATTTATATAATAATCATAAGAAAATTAGAAGTTAAAATTACCAAAACTCAGCTGGGCGTGGTGGCGCACGCCTTTAATCCCAGCACTTGGGAGGCAGAGGTAGGAGGATCACCGAGAGTTCGAGGCCACCCTGAGACTACATAGTGAATTCCAGGTCAGCCTGAACCAAAGTGAGACCCTACCTCGAAAAACTAAAAAAAAAAAAAAAAAATTACCAAAACTCTACCTAATATCCTTATGTAGTATCACTGTTCATATCTAATACTGCAATGAGGAAAACACCGACATTTGGTACTTACATTGTCCTCAAGAGCTGCTGCCTTTCTTTATCAGACCATGGCCACAGCAAAGCTGGCTCTGCTCTTAAAATTCCCGAGTACCTGACTCTGCCATGGTGAGCATGGCATCGAGCCGACTGTGATGTTTCCTTGTCCAGGGTACTCTACAAGCAGCCTCAGGCATGTGGATTCATGGGGCCACTATGCTAAGTGCCCAGAAATCTCCATCCTATTCAGTTCTGGGGAACTTAATTTTAAGTCTCCTTGGTCTTGGGTCTCCTAAAGTGTGTCCGTGTATTCAAAGCAATTCTAATATTTTGCATGCATCTGTGCTTAAAGTTTATCGCTTCCTAGAAATTCTCTTTAGCAATAGATACTTAGATTGATCTCATTTTAAACTCCTATAGTAGAAATTGGTGATTTAGTCTATAACAAACATATCATTGTGCATAGTATACAATCAAATTATGCTATATAGGAAACAATTTAGACTATACTATTCATAGACTTTTGTACTCATGGACCTTATTCTTTTCAGGATAGGATGAGATTCCTTGACAGCAGATAGAATGTTATGCACTTTTTTTTGCAACTAACAATGTCTAGTGAATCCCAGAAATAATAATAACGCCTACATATTCTGGTGAATTTTAAAGTTATAAAAAAATGTAGCCAAATTAGTATAAGTCAAAGTGTCACAAACTTCAGGGACTATATAAAGGGTCAAGAGCATGGTTTCTCAAGTCAGACAAGTTTGGGTTTGAACCCTTATTTTGCCTGATTACTAGCTTGGGACTTTATTGGTTATCTATACTCACTGTATCAATTTTACTCACTGGAGAGATGGAAATTATATTATCCTATAATATGGAATAGACTACATATATCTAATATGGATTAATGACATGAAGGACTTAGCCAGGGCCCAACTAGTTTTTTACTCATATTACACCCATATCACAATTAATATTGATCACATCAGAAAAGATAAAAGTATGTATTTATTCATTTCATAGTTTGAATATTTACAACTATTGAATTTAAATGTAATACAAATAAATCTGTTTTTATTAATAGATGTCAATGATATACATACATATACTGCTTCCTTTATTCTTTAAGTATTATAAGTACATATTTCATTTTACATAAGGACAATGGCAAAATGAGAATATTTTGAGTATCTTTCCACATTTGAAGCATCATGTTTATAACATATGAAAATCAAGTTGCTATTAAGTTAACAACTTCATAATTGGAATGACAAGTTAGTCAGAATTTATCTTTGATTCTTAAAAATATCACTTCTAATATATTTTAATATTCTGAGTGTCAGCATCTTATAACAAATATTAATTTTAAATAAGAATATTACTAAAAAATCTCAAAATACAAACTCTTTTTAAGAAAATACAATTAGTTAAACTTTAGAAAGAAAATATGACATGAAGGCTCCCTGCAATGGTCAGAGTACACATCTCACCATCACCAGTACAGAAAGATTTAACTTTAATCAAGGAATTATAGCCAAGCCAGTGGCATACATCATGACAGTATTATAGATCTAGATTACTTCATTACACTTGAAACTCTAGCAGCTCAGAAAACCATGTGGCTGGTATAGAGTCTAATCTAATGGAAACTGACTCGAGTCACTCAAAATAGGATCAATCAATAAAAAAGAACAGGTGAGACACAGAACCACGAAAAACAAAGCTGTCTGCACAATCATCCTGCTCTTACTTCTGGAGCTTAGATCTGAGAGAATCTTTGTCACATGTATTAATATGTTCATAGAAATAATATAGGTACTTCAATTTGTGTTTTATTAAATTTGAACATATTGATCCAAATCACTTGTTACGTTTATCACCTTCTCTTTTCATTTAGTACATATTGGAAGAACACTGAAGTAATACACTTAATACTAACTCAAAAATATTAAAACTGTTATTTAATGTCCAAAATGGATCACTTTAAAACATTTTTATAGACAAAATAAATTTGAAAACATACACTTGGCACGTTTTGGAGATGGAATATAATGAAAATATTAGCCAAGGATCTTAAAGAGTTTTGAGATAAATTAAGTCTTAAATAGCCAACTTTCCTTTTAGTACATTTTTTCTCTTCAAAGATATAAAATATTAATATTCCCCCAAATAATGATTTTGGTACAGAGAATGCAAAGAAATATAGACAGCTAATATTAGCAGGAAATAAACAAAGAAGTTGATAATAACGTTATTATACCTTCATACTCTAACATTTTTTTCATACTCTGACATATTTTTTCCAACAAATTTAATCAACTCTTTATATTCGTATTTAAATTTAAGTTATCCCAGTTGACATAATTCATACACATGTGTATGTGTTATGAACCATGAAAATGCATAGATATATGTAATCATGTCCCTGAGCCAATCACTACCTACAGCCAAACTACAACACTAGTTTCTGTTTTCCTGAGTAGAAGTAGTTACTTCCCTCATTGTTTTCATCCCTACCTCACCACGAAAGGACCTCACTAATCCAAAGCTTCCTTGTAACTGTTCTTTTCATTCTGAGTCTTTTCCAGTCCTTATTTGTCATAGTGAAGCACTTTTTAATACTTAATTTATCTATTTATTTGAGACAGGTATCTATATCTCTCTATATACATGCATATATATATATATGGAGAGAGAGAGAAAGAGAGAGGGAGAGAGAGAGAGAGAAGCAGACACAAAGAGGCAGACTCAGAGAGAGTGTGTATTGACACACCAGGACCTCTTGCCACTGTAAAAGAAAATTCCAGCTGTATGCACCATTCTATGCATCTGACTTTATTTGGGTACTGGGCAATGGAACCTGGGCCATCAAGGTTTGCAAGCAAGTGTGTTTAACCACTGAGCAATCTCTCCAGCCCCTTGAAGCATTCTTAAAATGTCTTGTCCTTTGTAACAATCTTATTTCAGATTTATCTCCCCACCTTCTTCATCTTAACTTGAAAACTTCTAAAGCTACACTACCAATCCTTAGCTTTCTCATAAAACCCAAGCCTGTGAATACAGAATTGTGAGACATCAACATTTTGACTCACCACACCAAACATAGTGTTCACGATTTTTCCTCCGAAGCCTGCTGCTAGTCTTACCTTCTCTAGCTCTGAAACGGAACTACCAAGACTTGGTACTTGGTCATGAATTTATAGATGCATCCTCAAGGTCTTCCACACTTAGCAAAGTTAGAGATCCACTCCCAAAATACCAATAAATCAGCATAATTTATAGGTTTTTCTCTACATCTCTTTGAAACAAATAACTTTTGAATCCATCACCATGGCCATAAATCCAGTCTTGCTCCTTTCGTTCCTGCTCCTTTCTGATCCATCCTCAATAGCTAATCCAAGTATGTTCCAAAGTTAAAACTTATTTACTTTGTTCTTGATATTCCATTGCATCTTGTGTGAGAAAACATAAAGAGAAACTATCTTAGCAGAGTTTTTTTAATTTTTATTTATTTGCAAGGAGAGGGAGAGGGGACACATTAGGGCCTCTAAGCTACTGCAAGCAAATTCCAGACGCATGTGGCACTTGCAGCTTTACATGGGTACTGGGAACTCTAACACTGGTCATTAGGCTTTGTAGTCAAGTACTTTAACCACTTAGCAATCTCTACAGACCCAGAGTTTTTAATCTGACCCATGATTATTTTCCTGACTGATCTTCTGACATGTCCTCAGTTATGCCAAACATGCCATCTGTTACTTTTTTTTACACATAAAAGCCATATCTTCAGTTTTGTTTGTGTAAACATGTTTTTCTTAGACTGAAATTTTCCCTTTCTCACCTATAGTTCCTTTGACAGGACTACTTCTTACAAATCTCTAGTCTCAGTTTAGATTTCACATTCCCTGAGCCAATTCCCCCAGTGTTTATGTAAACTAGGAGTCTTTCTTTTGAGCTTCTGTAACACTATGAGCTTTTCTGTGTACAGGGCTCATTAAACTAAATAATAGCTGCCTGTCTCATAGCACATAACTACCTACTCATGCTGGGATAACTTAAATAGATGTTTCATCTGGGCCCCGGAGACTGCCTGGCACTTAGTGGATGCATAATATATATTGAATTAGCTAATAAATAAATGAATAGAAGATCTATGTGTACAATGTCATGGGAACACCAGGAGAGTGTATTACCCAGCCTAAGAGACAGATGACACAATCAAATTAGGATAATTTGAGGAAGGTTTATAAAAGGATTATTTATAAAGGTGTATGCAGAGTTCAGAGAAGCTACATGAAATTGTGTTGTACCCACCCATGCCAAAAGAGAGGAAAGAGTGGCTACTGGAAATCAGAGGAAAAACATTATAAAGGGAGGGCTTCTATGAGGGAAAAAGATTGTTTGACAATAAATATGTCCAGCCTGAGGTAGTTTCATAGGCAAGAGCCCAAGAGAGAAATTCTATAATCTCATAAGCCAGTATTCTTGGTATTGTAGGCAGGTGACTAGAATTCATGTCCCAAGGACTTTATACCCCTTGCTATTCTCTCTTCTTCAGTGAGCAATGCTGCTAATTTGAAACAAATTTATTGAGTTTCATCAAATTATTCCTGACATTTAAAATATTCTGAAATATTGTAGAGTCATAATTAGTTATAACAGAAGGATATCAGTAGCGTAGTCGATTTTTGTCACATCTTTTCAACAAATATGCTAGATAACACATGGATTTATCTCATCTGGGTAAGATATCCCTAAGGAGGAAATTTTGCTCTTGTCCTATATTGCTTTGTACTACTACAAACAAGCAGATTCATATGGAAAACACAGAAGAGTTACTTGAAGAAATAAATGGGAAATATAATGAATAATATTTTAATGGTATGGTATGATATTTGTATGTATATATATATATATACATATATATTACATATTAACATATATAATACATATATAATATATATAATACATATATAATATAATACATATTATATATACATAATATTAAGAGATTTCATAAAAAGAAAGTTGTAATTAAAGTTTGGTGACATTTTGTGCTAATTTTAGTAGGACAGATATATGTATTAACCCAGGGAACTCAGGACACTTGCTGTCAGCAAGATGCTCAAGTAGAAACAGAAAATGAGTTTTTAAATGTAGTTTTTAATTGGTAGAAATGCCTTCCATCATATTGGGAGGTTATAAAAACTTGTTAACAGTGGGGGCACATTGACTTGAATGTGAATGTATGTCCCCCCCCCATAGCCTCAAGGGATCATTGATTAAGATTAAACTTCCTACTTAAGTCCCCAACATCCTGCTGGAGTGTATGTCACTGGGGCAGATCTTGTAGTCCAGCACCAAGGTGTGCACAGAGTCCTGTATGTAGCTCTTGCTGTTCCTGTTGCTGCTGGTTAGTGGTGTCTCTCTGCAAGTCAATTATGGGAGTGAGCCAGCTTCTTCCACCATTGATGGTGTTTTCCTTGGATTTTATAAGCCTGAAATAATCCCTTTCTTCCCATAAGCTGCTTCTGTTTGGGTGTTTGTCCCAGATACACAAAAGTAAATACAAGTGGAGGTTTTCACAATGAATGAAAAATAACTAGATGGTCACTTCATGTGAAGAAATCAGGAATTCCAAAGGTTCAGGGATGCCTAAGCCACTTTCTCAGTCATGGAATGCCCTGATGCCTACAGCTCACTCAAGTAAATGATCAAGAAATCAACCATGTATACTGATCTAAATCAACACATGAACACTGAGTATGGTTTATGCAATTGTTGTCAGTCAACTTGAAGGAATACAACTATGATGTATTTTAAGAGAGATACCCTTTGCTTTGTTCCTAACTCTTCATGAATCATTTACCCTTTCAAAAACTAACATCACTGTACTGCAATGCTGCTCTTGGTAGATGAGTCACCAATGCAACACATCTCAGCATCTATAGCTGTCATATGTGTGCTATTTCTTTGAACAGATGCAAGCATCTAACTACATTATCATGAGCACAGATTGATCTTATGAATATTTAGACATTAAAATGTTTATAAATTTATTATAAGTCACTTTCATTTTATATAGGGCATTTTATTTATTTTTACCAAAAAGCTATGCATGTATGTTATATTGGTAATAGGTTTCATTTTATGATAATAAAATGGCTTCTGTAAAATTTTTTAATGGGACACTGGGGAGACAGTGGGTAAGGCGCTTGCCCTGAACTCAGTTCAGATTCCATAGCACACACATAAAATCTGGGTATAGTACTACATATCTATAATTCAAGCACTGGGAAGGCAGAAACAAGAGCATTCCTAGGCTTGCTGGATAGCCTGTCTAGCTGAACAACTGAGCTCTCAGCTGTGTGAGAACCTGAGTCAAAGTAGGATGGACTGGAGACATGGCTCAGTGGTTAAGGCACATGCCTTCTAAGCCCAAAATCCTAGGTTCAATTCCCCAGTGACCATATTAGGCCAGATGCACAAACATATGCATCTGGTGTTCATTTTTAGCAGCTGGGGGCGCTCATGCTCCCATTCTCTCTGTCTCCCTTCTATCTCTCTCTGCTTACAAATAAATAAATAAATAGATTTTTTAAAAAAAAAAGTAAGATGGAGAGTGAATGAGGAAGTCATCTAATATGAATGTCTGATCTCAAAACACATTACATACACACATGCACATACTCACACATGTGTTGTGCACACACACATACAAACACAAGCAAAACAAAAATGCAACAATGGTAAAGAGTTGAGAACCACAGGTTTAAATTCTTAGAAATTCAACTGTGACACTGTAAAACAAAGACTAGCTAAAGTATGGCTCATTAGAGAGAAAGACTAAGACAGATTTCTTTTGTCATGGAAGTGGGCATGGCAGGGTTCCAAAGCTGAGGCTTCAGTCTCAAGGAAACAAAATAGAGTGTGCATTTTTATGAGTTTCTGGGGGAAAGGCAAAAGTTCCTTTCATCCAGTCTGCATGCTAGAAAATGTGGGGGTAATGAAGAGTGGGGGCTAAGGAAGGTATCTGGTCCTTCAAGGTGTCTATGGGGAAGGGGATGGGAGGAAAGGATTTATTTTGGTTTATATTCTCAAGGGGAAGCTCCATGACAGGGAAAGCATGACACGAGCAGAGGCTGGACATAACCTCTGCCACAGCATGTGGAAAACAAGAGCAAGAGAGCCAATAAAACTTTATCAAAAGGGGAGGGACTTTCACACTTAGCCTGTCCCCAAATACACCTCTTCCAGCAATACTCCACCTCACAAATTGCCATCAGCTAGGGACCAAGTTTTCCAAACACATTTTTTTATGGGGACATCTGATTCAAACCATTACTTTCTGCCCTTGACCCTGATAAAGTCATGGCTATCTTATGATGAAAAATGCATTCAGCCAAAATTTAAAGTCCCCTTAATTTATCAATACCAGTGCTATTCAAATACCCACATAATCAAAGACTTCTTAACTGTGAACCTGTAAAACCAAGACTACATAATGTCATAGTATAATTATTCATATTGGGCATTGGGCATTGGGCATAGCAAGGAAAGTCTGAACCAACCCAAGAGGTAAAACAAGCAGGGTACAGCCAGGCATGGTGACACTTGCCTTTAACCCCAGCACTTGGGAGGCATAGGTATGAGGATCACTGAGAGTACAAGGCTACCCTGAGATTACATAGTGAATTCCAAGTCAGTCTGGGCTAGAACGAGACCCTTATTCAAAAAATAAAGAAAAGTGGGGGTGGGGGACAAGTAATAGAGCCTGCAGATCTATTTCCACCTGGGACCCATGAGGAAGTCTCTAGGGCTCCAATTCCACCCACCAAGCTGAGCTGCAACAGTCTAGGGAAAACACCATCCTGAGCCAGCAGCTATCCTTGGCAGCTGTTCTATAGTCTAGGCATTTCAAAAACTCTGGGGTCTCAACTGAAACAGTTCTTCCACATGGCTCCATCAGGCCTTAATGCAAGGACTCCAATAACCTTCCCTCACATTGCCCAGTGGACATTTCTAAAAACCAAACCACGCTGTAAATCCACTAACCCTTTCTTTTCTTGTATCTGTTATATTTTCGTATTATCAGGTAGGCTATCAAATTTGATAATTCAAAGGGACATAAAGCTGACTTTGAAGAGCAGGAAAACCCTCTCAGCACCTTTTCTTCAAGCAACCTGTTCAAAAGGGATCGGCATTCTCCCTACTGTCCCAATGCAGTACAAATGGCCCCATCTCAATGGTGGTAATCTCTCAAACAGCTGCAGCTGAAGCAGGCAATCTCTCCAGCCTAAGTCCTTCATTTCTTTCTGTGTCATATCCATTTGATCACAAGTCTATTTCTTGTAAGTCTAACCCTTCTCAAATTCTCAGGATATACAAAGTGGCATCTACCCTCTCACACAAACTGCCTCCAGTCCACTCTGGCCAAGCACCTGTATCCTTTCATGTACTAAGCCTCATAGTGCATCATTTTTTCTGTCCTGAGGTCTTTAAATTCTGACAAGAATTGTCCATGAAGTCTCTAAGTCCATTTAGTTAGAGGGCTGTAAGCCATCTGTTAATGCAAAGTTTCAAATACTCCTACATTCCTCTCACAAATCAGTTCCAACTATCAATAAGCTACATTGTCAGGTTTCTAGCAGCAATTATCCCACTTCTACTACCAATTTTCCACTGAAGTTATCTTCTCATTGCTAGGACAAAGCACCCAAGCAAAACAAACTGATGGCAGGAAAGAATTGATTTTGGCTTTCAGCCTCAAGAAGAAGCTTCATAATAGCAGGAGAAGGCATAGCATGACGACAAGCCAAACATCTCTTCCACAAAAGCAGACAGAAAAGAGCGGCAGGAGAATGAGCCAAACTCTGGCAACAGGGATCTGGCTATACACCCCAAAGTCTGCCCCCCCAAAACACACCTCCTCTAGCAAGGCTCTACCTCCCAAATAACCATCAGCTGGAGACCAAGCATTCAGAACAGTGAGTTTATGGAGGACATCCAAAAACACATGAGTTTATGGAGTCAAACCACTACAATATGAAAATCAAAGAAACTTTGCAAAAAATTCAGAAGGGATTCTTATCAGAATGAGAAGCTAATCTTAGGTCCTAGTTTCCCTTCTAAAATTTTATTCTGATATTTTTCATGTCAATCTATGATGACAAAAAGCATAATTTGAAGAATATTAACTAAAAAATAGAAAAAGAAATTTCTGTAATATATGTCTGTTTGTTTGGCTGCTAAGATATATTTCATGATCTACTCCTTAAACCATGCCATGAAGATTTAATATTCATTAATATATTTTAAGAAAATGAAATAATCCATGGCCTTAAACTAATCAATATACATAAGTATATATATATATATATATATCTTGAATTAAAGAATAAATTATGTTAATCTTCCATCTCATATATGATGATCATCCTTTGTTTCAGTTACATTCTATTGGTTACCAAACTGTATGAGTACTTAATTCACAACAGTGACTTAGGAATTTGAAATAAATTGGGTAGGGTGGTTCATCTATGATGAATGTAGCATCAGCTAGAGGAAAACATCACCTTCACTTGACTACTACACATAGCCATCAAAAAGCCCTATCATATTCAAAGGAAAGAGACCCAGCATTTTTACTTGTCAGTACTATCAAAGAATTTATGTTCATCTTAATTATACTATATCCTGTTTGTAGCAGCAATAAAAATAATTTCCCAACAGTGACTTTCACTGCTCATCAAAACACACAAGTCTGGGGACTGACTCTCTTCCAACTTCCAGCCATGCCATTCTAATTTGCATGTCAACCACATAAGGTGTCTTCAGCAGTAGGGTCTTACCACTAATCTTTGGTGGGTCATCAAGTAATTTGACAGAAATCTGTCTGTCTTTTAGGAAACCTTGTAGGTCTCTCTGATCAAAAGCTCAGTGTGGATGATAGCCCCATGCTGGTACTGGGAGTTACAGGTCAGTGCCCACTAAGAAAATGAGGAAAAAGATAACTAATATATAAGAGTTAGAGAGGAGAGAGAGATGGTGGGGGGAAGGAGAGGGGGAGAGACAGGGACAGGGAGAGGGAGGGAGGGAAGATGTAGAAGATTAAGGTTAGTCTTGATCCTACCCTCTCCAGTGTCTTGTGGTTCAGGTATTCCCTGTAAGGGCCTGGTGAAAGTTCAGCCATTTGGTCTGCTTTTAGGAAGTAGAATTTTATGGTACCACTGCCATTTGGGTCTAGATTTGTGTTTCCCACCCCTTCGATTGCCTCCCCTCCCTCCCCATCCATCCTAGTGTCTAGTCCACGAGATGCTTGCTGGGTACGTAAAGTATATTGGGTAGATTCAGGTTAGGTGCTGTAGATGAGTGAGACTATGAGGCGATTTTTTTTCAGTGATTGGGTAAGTTCACTGAGAATGATCTGTTCCAGGTTCAACCATTTTTGCTCAAATTTCATTGTGTCATTTTTTCTTACTGCTGTATAGAATTCCATTGTGTAGATATACCACATCTTAGTTATCCATTCTTCTAGTGATGGACATCTGGGTTGATTCCAGCTCTTAGCTATTACAAATTGAGGCGCTACAAACATGGTTGAGCAAATCTCTCTAGCTTGTGGTTTGAAGGCGTCTAGTGCCAGAAGGTGCTACATGGGTGACTGGGGGAAAATGACCAATATCTGTCCAAGCAACTCATGGTCTAACCTACTTAGCAGCAAATAACCTGTTGTGATGCCCACACAAGTGCAATAGTGGCACGCAGCCATGGTGGGGAACCAACTGCTCTCAATTTGGCTAACTGATCCCCTCAGTGGTATGGGACCCATAGCTGCAGCTGGGAAACAGGTTAGAACCATATCCAAACAGAAGCCCACTCTCCAATATTAAGCTACCATCAATCATGGGCTACAAGAGGGCCTACACCTATTAAATTCTCTATAAAAAAAGTAAGGGTTATCTCATTTGTCCTGGTGCTAACTTACTCTCCGTTGGAGAATCTGCTTCTCTTTTTCAGATAGATGTAGATCCTAAGGAGAGAGCCACCCCATCATACCTCAAAAAGGCCCCGGCTGAAACTAAGAATAATTGGTGAAACAAGCAAGGGGGCTGTTTTCCTGATGAACCAGATACCAGCACAAGGGAGAAGGAGATCAACACAGAGAAAAATCAACTCCTACCAAATCAGAGAGTCAGAGACTCAGAGGCCCCCAAGACCTCATCACTGAAGCAGACTAAAAATGAACCCAACATGGCTCAGGGAAATTTTGCAGAAGAGGGGGCGGAAAGAATGTCAGAGCCACATGTTGGGTCATGATGTGCAGAGACATTTATCTTACCCATAACTGTGGGCTAACTCCACAATGCATGACCCGTATACCTCAACAAGGAGGGGCCAAGGGGAGGGGGTAGATCACGGATGAGCCTAATAATGGTACCAAACTGACTGTATTTGTTGAATACAAAACTAATTAAAAAAGGGGAAAAAACACACAAGTACATGTATAGTTAAAGTTTATAAAAGATACACTCTCTCACTTAAAGGAATTAAGCTATCACTCAAAAACTTGAAAATTACAACAACTAACATTTAAACCAGTATCTTTTCAGGTAATATTTTAGTCAGTGACAATGGGGGGATGATGAAAATGAGAACAGGACTTATTAGAAACATACCACTGTTAACCTCTTTCTAATAGATGGCCAAAGTCTCCCATGTCAAATAAGTAGAAAGAATTTTCTGCTTTTCTGAATGTTAATAATGAATATTTCAGACGGCACAGTGTTACAGGATAGAACACAGAGACCACTGTGATGGGTTATTTTAAAAAGAGAAGCTGGAAATATCATACTTTAGTATTTATGACATATTTATCTTAACACAAAAATGTAAAAAGAGGCCTGGAGGGATGGCTTAGTAGTTAAGGCATTTGCATGCAAAGCCAAAAGAGCTAGGTTTGATTCCCCAGGACCTACATTAGCCAGATGCACAAGGGGGCACACGCATCTGGAGTTTTTTTGCAGTGGCTGGAGTCCCTGGTGTGTGCCCATTCTCTGTCTGTCTCTCTCCCTCTCTTTCTCCATCTTTCTCTTTCAAATAAGTAAAACATATATATATATATATATATATATATATATATATATATATAATATGTGTATATATATGTATGTACTTATAAGCAAATTTAATATTGTATTTGGATGTGGATCTCATGATGAATTTTATTTGATAAATATCAATAAAACAAATATTACTGAGTGTATGTTTTGGTCCTGAAAATGTACCACATGATTTTGAAATTTTAACTTAAAAGACTTTACAATGTTCAGGAGAGAAGTAAGTGAAAAAGCAGAAAGGAAACTCTGCGACAGTGTGACCAGTCTTCCCACAGAGGCAAACAGGCTGCCAGCAGCACAAAGGAGAAATGCCCAACCCACACTAAGGGATGGTGTACCTGGAAGCCCTTCCAGGGAATAGTGAGAAGCAAAGATACACTGGTAGAGGGGTATTTTCATCGTTAGAGAAGGAGTAACAGCAAACATTCCAAAGTAGGAAAAGCCTGTGAACAGATCCAGAACATATGGCAGGTTCAGTGCCAAGCACGGAGTTGACGGGGAAATTTGAAGCTGGCAGACACATCGGGAGAGAGGCTTCAGGCAGGTAACTGTGACAGCAGCACTGGGTGTTGTGTGTTTAATGCTACCAAGCAAAGATATACTGAAAAATCACAAGAAGGCATTCATGAACAAAATAAATGTAAATGATAATCTTGTATGACTGCCAACACATGCACAGCCATGTACACACACACACATGCACACGCACACAATTGTAAGCAACCAATATAATGTTTGAAGTCATATACCAGAACTTAAATATCTAAACATGTGAGAGTACATAAATTTAACATCAAAAATATAAAGGGCTTTATTTATGAACCAAACGTGGGTTTTTTTTTTAGTTATGGCATTTATGAGATTTCTCATTGATTTAACTTACAATTTTAGTGTTGTAATTATTTTATGCATTGACAAGTAAAAGCTTTTATTTCAAAACTGACTATATCAAAAGCTTCTGTCCTAGTTTCCATCAAGAAAGCATAACTACAATATGTAAAATGTTATAGAACTTTATACCAAATTTAATGAAATATAAATGCATTGTAAACTCTGAATATTTTATCTACAATAATTGACAAATAATAGAATATAAGATAATTTCAGAAAATAGTTATTTTGTGTGTATATGTGTATGTGTTTCTTGTTCATGTTTTTTAAGTACCATCCACCTTTGGTTTTATAACAGGTTTCTTATCAACCTGGAACTCATTGAGCAGACTAGACTAGCTGGCCAGTAAGCATCAGAGATTTGCCTGTCTCCACACACCAGAGATCAGATTACAAGTACAAGACACCATTTACTACACTATGTCCTCAGCCCCTCAAGTGGATCATTTTATTTCATCAATAACAAGCCATCTTTTTAAAGTTTATTATTGTATTTATTTGCAAGCAGAGGGAGAAAGAGACAAAGGAGAGAGAGAGAGAGAGAGAGAGAATGGGCACATCAGAGCCTCTAGCCACTGCAAACAAACTCCGGATGCATGCACCACTTTGCACCTGGCTTTATGTGGGTACTGGGGAACTGAATCCTGGTCACTAGGGTTTGCAGGCAAATGCCTTAACCGCGGAGCTATCTCTCCATCCCACAACCCTTTTTAAAAATTTAATTATTTTCTCTCTTTGGGGGGAGAGGAGGGCTTGGTTTGCTTGAGACAGTCTTGATATGTGGTTCTGGCTAGCCTGGAACTACTATGTTGACCAGACTGGCCTTGAACATATTGGAATCCTCCTGCTTCTGCCTCCTGAGTGCTCAGATTATAGGAATATTACTACAGTCAGTTTCATTTTAGTCTTGATCATCTCATATGGGCTCTTTAAAACAAAATGCATTCCAAATAGCAGACGCCCATTCCAATGTTTCCCTTCTCCATGCCATCTGTCCAAGTTCACTTCTACTGGCCATGTAGATCTCCCAAATAATTCAATGGTAAACATGTATGTTATTCATAAACTGGGGCATAATAATAGTATTATTATTGGTCACTGGTGGGATATATAGAACTATAAAATTGTACAACGTGGTAATAAGGTCTTTAAGCAAGAAAACTGAACTTGTTTACATAATCATTACTATTATTATTGTTTTGGTTTATCAAGGTAGGGTCTTGCCCTACCTCAAGCTAATCTGGAATTCACTATGTAGTCTCAGGGTGGCCTTGAACTCATGGTGAACCTCCTACCTCTACCTCCAGAGTACTGAGATTAAAGGTGTGTGCCACCATGCCCAGCTTGTTTTCATAATCATAATGATAGTTAACCAAGTTGTTCATGCTGGCACATACCTCCTGCTATATCGTTTTGTTGGCAATTATGATTTCTATATTTTATAGTTTTTGCATATTGCTGCCATATAAAAGTGTGGTCAATTCAGCAATAATCCACTATGTGCAAATGAGTCAAGATCTAGAGATAACTCTCAAATTAAATAAAGCAAATTGACCAAAAGGACTATTTAATTTTCTAATGAACTCTAACAGAAAAACACCACATTTAATAACTTCTAGTAACTTGCTTACCCCTTCTCTAGTTCCCAATGACCTGCATTAATTATATAAGTATCTTTCTAATCTTAATCTTTTCAAACACACCCTTTCTTTTAATTCATGCCAACTCTAAGAAAACTGATCTTTCCGTTATAAACTATGAAGCATTCAAAAGCTGAAGTGAGGGCTATTGGTTAAGTTTCTCCATAGCAAGCCAAAAGAACATGCTAATGGCTCATTTTTGCCAAGAACTAACTATGCAATCTGGAGCACAGGGGTATATTTTATGACAGCACATATTTCTTAAGGTTAGATTAATATGGTCCGGAATATAGGTATATATATATTTTTTTTCAGTGAATGGTCCAAAAATATCCTGCTTCAGTGAGGTAGGAATAATTCACTAACCGAAATGTAGAAATAGATTAAGGATAAGTTAGCAAGGAAAACAAACAAACAAAATTCTATTAAGGTCTTCTTATGGAGCAGATTTAAGAACTTACAGGACAGCTGATTTAAGCATGCTGTTTATTTTTTATTATAAAAAGGAAAAAAAATAATAGAAAAAGTGAAAAGAATTCTGAACCATATATTTCCCTTTCCTTGAATGTTTCTTGAAATTAAAAAAAAAAAGTATGTGACTAGTTTCTCTCAATCCTATGAATATATGAGCACACATTTGAGTACATCCTGGTGAGAGCTACTTATGCTCATTTCATTATGAACCACATTATCATTCAGAATTGACACCATTGTCATCACTAATATCAAATACTTTAAGGGCGTTAGAATCAACCAGCAACTTGACTTTAGAAAATGTCTTCTCAGATGGGGAGGTGGTGGATCAGTGGATAAAGCACTTGCCATGCCACACATCTCTCTCTCTCTCTCTCTCTCTCTCTCTCTCTCTCTCTCTCTGACACACACACACACCAAAACAGAAAAGTCTTCCAGCCAATAATATTTTACCTATATTTAAATCATGTATGTAAATAATAAGCTAAAGACAAGTAGCACCTCTAGAACATGAGCGAACAGCATACAGACCTAATTATCTAAATGTTGGACAATCATGTCCCACTGCATCAGCTTTGCATATACTGAGATTTCAAAGGCTTTGAACACACAAGAAGGAAGGTTATCAAATCGATCTGCTCTGCATTTGCATATCTTAAGTACTACAACCATAAAATCACATTCACTTGGAAGAAAACTGTCCAGTATAAAGTTGCCAATGGCCATTTTAATAAGACTTTCCATCTAACTTGGATTATATATGCCTCCATATCAAATACTATTAATTTATTTAGCAATTCTAAAATTTATAAGAGTAGAAAGGAGAGGAGATGCTTCCTAAAAAAACAGATAATTCCAGAGGTCTATTGTTGTTCTTCCTAACAATGGAGCTTTTGGTCCTATTCACTAATTTACTGTCATTTTATCACTTTTATCTTCCACATTAAGTCTGTTTCTTTTATTGGATTCTCTATTCAGCTGATAATTCATTTAAACTTTTGAAGTTCCCTGGTATAAAAATTCCATTTAACTGTTTCCTAAACGTTAGTTAATTTGCACAAATTTTAAATTTGACCTTAATGGAATGGCTTATTCGTTAAGTTATTAGGATATTGAGAAAACAGATCATGTCCTTTAAAGCATGCCTATTTTAAAGGGTTTTGTTATTCACAAGATGAATTTTATAGAGATCTGTGCAAAGTGCCTCCTTTTGCAATAAAATGCTGAGTCACTTTTATTAGACTTTCACCTACACAGTGCTGAATCTCACTCAAGCATCAGGTGATATGTCAAAGTGCTTTGTTAACAAACTTATGTCCCAGATGTGGCTGGAACAGGGACAGAAGGCCCAAATGCTCTGACATATCAAACAATTCAATTACAGTTATCCTATAGTGCCATCACAGATTTTTCTTCAACAATCAAACAACCTCAGCTGGAAACCTCCAGAAATAACATAAACAAACGACCATCTGGCTAGAATAATTAAGGAAGGCTGGAAATAAAACATTAATTAGTGCAGTATTTCAAACGACCTTCAGAGGCCTTATTATGAAATTATATCCAAAACAGGTAATCATTTATTTCATGTTGTTATTAACTTTAACTAGGCATGCATAAATACAAATACTAATTTATATCTTTCAATGAGGGCTAATCACTCAAAATAATGACACATATCTCAAGTAAAGTTAAAATAATTAAAGCAATATCTAAGTGAAACAAAAATGTCACTACAAACTTTTACATTTGCATAGCACAAAATCATACAATTTTAACATTGCAAGGACTTCTGGAGATCATAACACTGTGATTAACTTCCAAGTTTTATGGATGAGGAGAAATAGGCTCAAAGACTGCATGGTTTCCCAAGGTCATTCACATGCCTGGAAAGTGGGAGAGAGCTAGAGGTGAACACAGATCTGAGTCTAATGATGAGAATTTACACATATTACTGCACATAGGCCCATAAAATGTGTTATAGTTATTAGCTTGCCACTACACTGAGTTAAAAGTCTACAAACCTGCTACTGTACTACGCAGGGCCACACACAGACAATACAGAAAGTTACACACTATCTTAAAGAGGATTGGCACCAAGGATGACTAGCGATCCCCTCCCCCCACCCACCCCCACTGGCCCCCTTTCCTTAGGGAAGAGGTGGTATTAGGAAGCAGCTGCCTACTTGTAGCTCAGGTCCTGCAACCAGGTGTGACCACAGGATTACCATCTTTTGCTAATGAAATGCAGCAGATGTGGAGAACCTTTAAGAAGCAAATTGCCTTCTCTATTGTCTTTAACATCCGCTAACTGTAAGGTCTAGGGAATAGAAAGCCTTAGAAGCAAGAAGGGTTTTTACCTCACTATATGGAAGAAATTACTGAGTGTCAACAATCTCCATATGAAACTGGTTCATGAGGGAGAAATAAATTCCCACAATAATTACCAGTATTATATTAAAACAAAGAGTTCAAAGCATACCTGGTTGTTGTATAGCAAATTCCTCAAAATTGAAATGTTCCCTGTGGGAGGGAGGACAGAGGCACAGGAGACTCCAGAGCTCAAGCCTGGGAAAGCTGAAAGTGGAAAGGTCACAGCACCACTCCCCAAGGACATAAGAGTAGCAAATGATCATTGAGGGACAGACTGACCAGTGCTGTGCAGCAATTTCCACTGAACTGAAACATTCCTGCCTGCAGGCCAGAGGTGGGGATAGGAGGATCAAAAGACTCAGGAGATGAACAGGTCTGATAAAAAGGTTTTGAGACCCCAATCAATGGTTACATAAAGATTACACAACTGTTTAGAGAGACTCACCCACCTGCTCTGCCTGGCGGCCTGCAAGCGGTGCACTGTGCTCCAGGGATGCAGCTTCCCTCAGTCACCACCTACGCTAAGATGGGCTTTTCACTGGTGCAACCTTTCACCCTGCAGTAACCTTAGTAAGGTCCTTGGTACAGCAAAACTGGGTGACCTGTGGTGAATAGAAGGATGTTCGTGTCTCCCTAGGGCAAAAGCTTCATCTGCCACTGGTGAACACCAGTTTTCATAGTATGGCAACCACAGTTACAAGATGATCTTGGTATCTACTTTTAAAGAAGAGGAGCATAGGCCAGGTGGGACTGTGCACACCTTTAATCCCAGCACTCGAGAGGATCGCCACGAGTTCAAGGCCACCCTGAGACTACATAGTGAATTCCAGGTCAGCTTGGGCTACAGTGAGGCCCTACCTCAAAAAAACAAAAGAAAAAAAAAAAAAAGAATAGTAGCATAGAGTTAAATACCATTTTAAAAAAGGCATTTTTCAAAAGATTACTTCTTTTATATAAACCAACTATAACTTCTGATACACTCTTAGCTTATGCATATTTAATGCAAGGTTGTTTTTGTCTTTGTTTTTTTGTTTTGTTTTGTTTTGTTTTGGTTTTTCGAGGTAGGGTCTCACTCCAGCCCAGGCTGACATGGAATTCACTATGTAGTCTCAGGGTGGCCTCCAACTCACAGCGATCCTCCTACCTCTGCCTCCTGAGTGCTGGGATTAAAGGTGTGCGCCACCACGCCCAGCTGCAGGGTTGTTTTTATTAGACGCTGCAAAAGTGTATTTCACTAATACAATAGTTAGACACAGTTATGAGTAAAAGTGTGATATTTTTATTGGGTAATACACTCATACATTGGATATTAATGAGATCAGAGAATGGGTCTATCACTTCAAAGTATTGTCATTCCTTTAAGGTGAGTACATTCAATCCTCTCTAAAAACCACACAAAAGACAATAGAGAGGTTTAGAGCATAATATAAGTGAGAGAACATAGGATTCAAAGGTATAGACCTGAGTTTTAGTACTAATTTTGACTTCGGATATCAAGGACTGAAGCATGTCCACATTCATTAACACCGTCTTCCTTTTGCAGCCCTCCAGTTCAAACATAATTGGGTTGGTGTGGCAAGGAATGAAGGGCATTTCAAGAATAGTCCAAAACTCAGTTCCAGAATCTCTCTATGCTAAATCTCTGGCAGAGATAAGCAGAAAAAGACACTAGTTAAGCATGCATACCATACACTAATGTCTGCTGCTGCCAACTCTCCCCGCATGAATAATCCATAGAGCCAGACAAAAATCTTATGTTGATGTTTGTCCAAGAACCAAATCTGGCTACGAAAACTCCTAGTGCTCGTATAAGCAGAATAATAAGAGATATTTCTCAATCTATAGAGAACTATGATAGTGGAAACCCCCATTTGGCGTGGGGTGTGAAAGGTATAGATGAGGAACAAGGGAGAAAGGAAAGATTTCAGTGCATTAATTGTGTGTGTGTATGTGTGTGTGTGTTTATGTGTGTGTGTGTGTCTGAGAGCGAGAGAGAGATAGTGCAAGTGCTGGTGGGTGTGCATTTGGAAGTCAGAAGGTAACTTTTGGGTGCTTCTTTATCATTCCACTTCATTTGAGGGAGGGTTCCTCTCTCAGGATCTCACTCTGCTGATGAAATTTCACTCTTCTTTATTCATTGTCACACTCTTGGTCTCAAGCTTTGGGGAAATTTTCCTCCAATTTTGATAGAATTACAGAAGTTTACTACAGGTTCTGGTTTTTTTTTTTTTTTTTTTTTTAATCAGGTATCTGGGGAAGATCAAACTCAAGAATTTAGGCTTGAAAAAGAACACTTTATTCACTGAGCCACTTTCCCAGGCCACTGCATTAATTTTTAATAATCTTGTTTCAAAGATGTATGTTTAAAATTTAGAAAACATATATTTTTCTAAAAAACTTAAAACAATGAATAAGTTACAGGTTACACAGAGGACTTGATGTTAGGAAGCAACTGCCCATTACATAGCTCAGATACTACATAAACAAGAAGTCTAAGTAGTTTCTTATATATGGCACAAAATCTCACACTAGTACAAATAGACAAGTTTTTATCTCTAGTCATTGAACATGGAAAACCAGAGTAAACAACAACAACAAAATGTTCGTTAAGTGTGTTTCAGAGTCTCTTAGATGAATAAAATATTTCATCTGGATCATTAGTCCTGACTGATGACACAAACTTTGGTATCCCAGAACACACCTCTAACCCTAAATACAACTGAGAAATAATATGTGAAGATTATATATGATTGTGTTGCCAGTAACTAACTCAGAGCAAAGAAGTGACTATTTCACCAGAAATATTAGATTAAATAATGAGCAAATGTCAAAAAAAATAACATGCCACAATCAATTAGGCTTTTGTAAATATGTACAAAAATGCCAGAATAACAATTACAACTGTCATTTAATGTTTGCTATAAACATACCAGATACATTGCCACCAGGCACTTTAGATAATTTTCTAATGAAAAATAAACTAGTATTTATGCAAGTAAGGATAGGCATCAAGGCATAACAGGAGTTAAAATTTATTCAGTATTTATTTTAAAACAAATTTGACCCCACTCATTACTTTAATTCTCATAGTACTATGAAATAGTTAATATCCAAATTTCTATTTACCAGTTATCAAATATTAAAAATAGCAAATTGTGCTCCAGTCTGGGTTGCCTGGGCAGACAGTGTGCAGACTGGCCTGCAGGGGTACAACAGAGGCCCGAGGAGAAGTCAGCCTGAATGGGAATAAGCAAACAGACACAAGGAAGGAGACCAAGCCCAGTGTTTGGTCAAGGTCTCAAAATTTATTTTTACATAGAGGTTTATGTAGGGTTGCAGGGGGGAGGGGTCGTAGTCAGGCCAAAGAATGCAGGGTTACTGGCTAAACCGCAATATCCTTGTTTCTTCATCAGTTACCAGCAGCACGGGGGGGGGGGGGGTGTTACCACCCAAGCGTAGGATTTCTTCATTTCTGGTAACTGAACATTAGATGAGGAAACAGAACTTAACTTGCGACATGGCGGTTCTGTCAACATGGCTGAGGTTTGGCTTATAGCTCCCAACATTGGCGTAGCAGTCTGGAGTAAGTAGGCCAGACCCCTGTTTCCAGGCTCCTCCCACCTCCCTGGTCTGGTCTGGTCTGGGTCTGTGTGCTGGAGGGCTCAGCATGCAGTAGGCCAGCTCCCTGTTCCCTTGCTCCTCCCAGTCCCCTGGCCCTGGTAAGTCCCAGTGCGCCTTGCTTGATGGTGGCGGTGGCGGGGGGGAGGGGGCTGGTCCCTGTATGAGCTGTAGAATCAGGCCTTTTGCTGTGGTATCCCACCAAGTATCATCATCCCTGTTCACCTGAGTCAGAGGGTGAAAGGGCTAAAGGACAAACACTTGTTTCATCCTCAATAAATAGTCTTCCTAAAATAGGTAGACAATGCAAAAAAGCCAACAAAAGTCAGAAAACTGAGACATCTCCACCAAGGATGCCTAGTCTACAATGGAAACCTCCAATAAAATCATAGAGAAATCAACAGCAATTCATTCCCAAAATGACAATACAACAACCAATGAGACCCTGATCAAAAAAATTGCTGAACTAGAAGAAAACTATTAAAGAACCACCAATCATATTAATGAAACTGAACAGAATCGTCTCCTAGAGAATTCAGGTTTTGACAGTAGGTTTAACTTGATTGAAGAAAATGTTAGAACCATCCAAAGTGATATGAATAAATTGAAGGTGAGTCAAGAAATGGAAGATCTCAACAACCAGTTGATTAAGCTTAATGACAACTTGATCAAATGCAAGCATGAGCTACAGGAAACATCAAGAAAATCAAAACTCAAACTGAAATCTTACCTCAAAAAAGAGATGGACATGAGGAAAAATAACACAACAGAGAACAAAATTCAAATAGAAATTATAAAAACCCCTCTAGAACCCCTCACCAACAGATAAGACAGAATAAACTGATCAGGAGGCAAAAACTTTGATTAGTTCAAAAAAATCAAGTGAATAGAATATGAGGGAACTGTGGGACACCCTAAAATGACCAAACATCCAGATCATTGATATACCAGAAGGAAAGGAAATCCAGGCCAGAGGCATAGAGAACATATTCAACAAAATTATTGAAGAACACTTTCTGAATCTCTCAAAAGAGAGACCCATCCAGATACAAGAAGCCAAACAGACAGGACCAAAGAAGAAAAACTCTAAGATACATCATAGTTAAAACTCTTAACAACAAAAACAATGAGAGAGTATTTAAAGCAGTAAGAGAGAAAAAATTCACAGCATACAAAGACAATCCAAACAGAATTACATCAGATTTCTCAGTGGAAACCCTGAAAGCCAGAAAGGCCTGGAATGGAACACTTCAAAGTCTGAAGAACCATAGCTTCCAACCAAAGCTACTCTACCCAGCAAAAGTATCCCTCATAATAGATGGTGGAAGAAAAAGTTTCCATGAAAAAAGTCAACACTATGATCATATGAATACAAAGCCAAACCTACAGAAAATACTTGAAGGAATACTCCACAAAAAACAAACAACCAATCTCAACCAATCTCAAGAGCCAGAAAGAAAAAGATCACAATAACCAAAATAGACCAGGCTCAAACCAGTATATAACACAAGAAAGCACCAAATCCAATAAAACACCTCGTCATGGCAGGGATTAATTCAAACCTCACAGTGATAACCTTAAATATTAATGGTCTTAACTCACCCATCAAAAGACACAGGTTATCAGGATAGATGAAAAAACTGGACCCTTCTAGCTTCTGTCTTTAAGAAACCCACCTCACCACTAAAGATAGATACCTGCTCAGGGTGAAATGTGGGAAAATGATATTCCAAGAAAATGGAAATAAAAAGCAAGTAGGTGTTGCTATATTAATATGTGATAAAATAAACTTCAAACCAAAAATAATCAAAAAGGCAAAGAAAGTCACTTCTTACTCATCAAGGGAATGATCCAACATGAGCACATCACAATCATAAATGTATATGCACCAAACACAGGTGCAACACAGTTTATGAAAAAAATCTCCTTGACAATAAAACAGAAATAAACACCCAAGACCACCATAGTTGGAGACTTCAATAGTCCACTATCATCAATAGACAGATCATCCAAGCAAAACTTCAACAGGGAAATAATAGAGTTCAACAATGTCATAGGTCAACTAGACCTAACAGATATTTACAGAACTTTCACCCCCAACTCTACAGAATACGCATTCTTCTCAGCAGCCCATGGTACCTTCTCCCAAATTGTCCATATATTAGGCCATAAAGCATGCCTTCATAAAGTTAAGAAAAGTGAAGTACCTTCCTGCATCATGTCAGATCACAATGCTTTAAAGCTAGAAATTAACAAGAGACACATCGAGAACTACACCAGCTCCTCGAGACTACATAACACGCTTTTAAACAATGAATGGGTTATGGCAGAAATCAAAAAAGAAATTGTAAAATTCCTAGAATACAATGATAATGAAAACACAACCTACCAAAACTTATGGTACACAATGAAGGCAGTCATAGGGGAAAACTGATAGCCCGAAATGCCTTCATTACAAAGAAAGGGAGACCCTAATCAATAACCTGAATGTCCACATAAAGGCACTGGAAAAATAAGAAGAATCCAACTCAAAGAGCTCCAGAAGGAAAGAAATAATCAAGATTAGAGCAGAAATTAACAAATTGGAAACTAAGAAAACAATTTTAAAAATCAATGAAACAAAGAGCTGGTTCTTTGTAAAAATAAACAAAACTAACCCCTGGACAAACTGATCAAGAAAAAATAAAGTCTCATATTAACAAAATCAGAAATCAAAAAGGAGAGATCACAACAGACATCAATGATATTAGAATAATCATCAAGGCATACTTCCAAAACCTCTACTCCACAAAGTTAAATAATCTGGAAGAATAAATTGAATTCCAAGACACATACCACCTACCAACTAAACTCAGAGCATGTTACTCTCCTAGTCAAATGTATCACATTCATGGAGATTGTAAAAGTAACCAAAAACCTCCCCAAAAAGAAAAGTCCAGGACCGGATAGCTTCTCAGCTGAATCTATCAAACCTTCATTGAAGAACTGAAACCAATTTTTCTCAAACTATTCTGCACAACTGGAGACTAGGGAATCCTCCCAAACTCCTTTTGTGATGTTAACATCACCCTAATACCAAAACCAGACAGAGATGCAATAAGAAAAGAAAATTATAGGCCTATATCACTAATGAACTTAGATGGAAAGATCCTCAACAAAATCGTTGCAAACTGAATTCAGCAACACATCAAAAGCATTATCCACCTTGATCAAGTAGGCTTCATCCCAGATATGCAGGGATGGTTTAACACATGGTTAACACAATACAGCAAATAAATAAACTAAAACATAAGAACCACATGATCATCTCATTGCAGAGAAGGCCTTTGACAATATACAACACCACTTCAAGATCAAAACACTGGAAAGAAGAGGCATGGAAGGTTTATATCTCAACACAATAAAGGCTATATAGAAAGCCCCTAAAGCCCAAAATAATACTTAATGGGGAAAAACTCAAGGAGTTCCCACTGAGATTGGGAAAAAGACAGGGATGTCCACTCTCATCACTGCTCTTCAACATAGTACTAGAAGTCATAGCCCAAGCAATAAGACAGGAGAAAGAAATAAAAGGGATTGAATTTGGAAAGGAAGAAGTCAAGTTAACCCTATTTGCAGATAATATGATCCTATACATAAGTGACCCGAAAGTCTCCATCTCAAAACTTCCAAAGATGATAAATTTCTTCAGCAAAGTGGCAGGATAAAAAAAAAATCAATGCACAAAAATAGTAGCTTTTTATATGCAAAGCACAAATATACAGAGAAAAATGAGTGAGGCTGTCCCATTTTCAATAGCAACAAAAACATACCTTGGAATAATGCTTACCAAGGATGTGAAAGACCTATATAATGAAAACATAAAACCACTCAAGAAAGAAATAGAAGATGACTTGAAAGATGGAAAGACCTCCCATGCTCCTGAATAGGTAGAATTTATATTGTGAAAATGGAAATTCCATCAAAAGCAATATACAGATTTGACTCTACACCAATAAATCTACGAGCATCATTCTTCACAGAGATTGAAAAAAAATGATCTCACAATTCATATGGAATGGCAGAAGGCCTCAGATATCCAAACATATCCTCAGCAAAAAAATAAATAAATAACAAAAACAAACACTCTGGCACTATCACCATACCCAATCTAAAGCTATATTACAAAGCCATAGTAACATAAACAGCATGGTACTGAAATAAAAACAGAGACATAGACCAATGGAACAGAATTGAATACCCAGACAAGTAACTGCAGCTGCTTGATATTTGACAAAGGAACCAATAATGTAGACTGGAGAAAAGAAAGCATCTTCAACAAATGCTGTTGGACAAATTGGATGACCATGTATAGAAAAATGAAATTAGACCCACTCATTTTGCAATACACAAAAATCAAGTCCAAATGGATTAAAGACCTCAACATTAGACCAGAAACTCTTCAACTACTGGAAGAAAAAATAGGATGCACTGTCCACAATACAGGACTGAGAAAAGCTTTTGCACAGACAAACATACCATAAGCAGAGCCAATAGACTACCCACTGAATGGGAGAAAAATCTTTGCCAGCTATACCACTGACAGAAGCCTAATATCTCGAATCTACAAAGAACTCAAAAACTAAACAATAAAAAAATCAAACAAATCACTCCAAAAGTGGGGCAGAGAAGTAAAGTGGGAGTTCTCAGAGGAAGAATTACAAATAGCTAACACACACTTAGAAAATGTTCAACATCCCTAGCCATTAAGGAAATGCAAATTAAAACAGCTATGAGATTCTACCTAACCCCAGTAAGGATAGCAAACATTAAAAAATCAAATGAAAACAAATGGTGAGGTTGTGGAGAAACTAGGAGCACTCATTCACTGTTGGTGGGAATGTAAGATGGTACAATCACTGTGGAAATCAATATGGAGACTCCTGAAAAGGATGAATATAGAGTTACCAACAGATCCTGTTATTCCCTTACTGGGCATTTACCCTAAAAGCTCCACATCTCAGTTCAGAGATATTTGCTCGACCATGTGTATAGCTGCTCAATTCATAATAGCTAAGAACTGGAAGCAACCCAGGTGCCTATCATTGGATGAATGGATAATAAGATGTAATATGGAAATCTACTCACCAGTAAGAAAAAAAATGAAACATTGAAATTTGTAGAAAAATGGTCAAACTTGGAACAGATCATTCTAAGTGATCTTACAAGATCTCAGAAAGAC
Organism: Dipus sagitta; assembly: GCA_036346955.1. Taxonomy (NCBI): domain Eukaryota; kingdom Metazoa; phylum Chordata; class Mammalia; order Rodentia; family Dipodidae; genus Dipus; species Dipus sagitta. The sequence goes on from CM070770.1 coordinate 19,418,377, forward strand.
AACTGATCTCACTCATCTGCAGTTCCTAACCTGGACCTGCCCAAGTTGCTGACATAAATGAATAGCATCGTCAGGCTTGGACAATAGGCAGGGAAGTGCTTGTGGTAAGGGTAAGGGCGGGGGGTTGGTAGGACACAAAACTGAACTGAAATTGAACTGGTACCACAGACTTCTATATGCTGGAAGTCAGACTAAAAGGTGGAATCCCCCAAGAGGACCTTAGGGGGAGCACCTGAATTGAAGGGCCCTGGAGAGGATGAGATGAAACCTAGCCTCAAATTTCTTCTGTTTCTCTTTCTTCTCTGTATTCTTCTTTTTTCTTTTCCCTTGGCATTGGCTGTAACTCCCTGTACCAGGATGTGGTTTACATACAAAATGAGCCGTTGATCAGAGACCTTCCTACTAGATCCCTGTATCAAACAGCTTCAGGTTCGCTGAGATAAATTTCCAGACCAGGCACAGTTATGGAGGGGGAGATCCAGGGGAAGTTCCATAATGGCAGAAGAAGCTGGCCTGCTTTCACAGGACCAAGCAGAGAGAGGGAAGCATAAGCCTAAAGGCCAAAAGCCACAGCACACTTCAGGAACTCCAGCTAGGCACACTTTGCATATCTTTAGATTGAATCCTGAAACCCACCCCCACACCTTAAGATCCACCTAGTGACATTGCCTCCAGCCAGGTGTCTGCAGATGCAAACTACAAACATATAAACAACTGAAATATATTGGGGGCCATCTATTCTATTCAAACCACCACAATCCCCAAAACAAACAAGACAGACTTCGGTCAGAGCACTTGATTACACACCAGAGGTTAATGGTAAGACCCTACTGCTGAAGACACAATATACACTGTTAGCATGGACTGTAGAGAGACCTGGTTGGAATCTGGAGGAGATCCAGTTCCCAGACAATTAGCCCATCTAGTGTTAGAAGGCATTATATGAGCTACCGGGAAAAAGTGGCCAACATCTGTCCAAGCAACTCAAAGTCTAAGCAACTCAGAAGCAAACAATCTGAGGTGATGCTCACACAAAAGCAATAGTGGCACACAGCCATGGTGGGTAACCATCTGCTCAGAAGATAGGAAATCATATCTGGAACTGGGAAAGAAGTCAGAATCATATCCAGATAATGATTCTGCTTTCCATTGTCAAGCTCTCACTAACCTTAGATTATAAGAGGGTGTACACCTTTTAATTCTCTCTAAAATAATAATGATTATCCCATTTCACCAGTGCTGACTTCATTCTCCATTGGAGAATCTGCTTCTCTTTTTCAGGTGGGAGCTGGACCTGAGGAGATAAATGACCTAGTGCACTCAACCCCAGCCCAGCCCAAACCAGAGAGGAAATGGGGAAATGAGCAACAGTGCTGCTTTCTTAGTGAATCTGATATCAGCATAGGGATGATGGAGATAAATACTGAGGACACTCAGCACCTACCAAACCAGAGATCCAGAGGCTCCTAAGTGCCACTGACGTAGACTTAAAATGCTCCCAGCATGGTTCAGGGAATTTGCAGAAGAGGGGATAGAAAGATTGTTAGAGCCACAAGTTGAGACATTTTGCACAGAGACATTGCCTCTGCCCCTCATAATGCATGACCTACAATCCCCATGGGGTTGACCTGCATCCCCAACAAGGAAGGCCTCTTCAGAAAAGGGGCAGGAAGAAGGGAAAGGACGATACATACATGTCTTAGTAAACACACGTCCATATCTAATAAATAATAGCAAATTGCTAAGCAAGACTATGTATACAAGTCTGATTGACCCACAAGCTGTGTGACCTTGAGCAAATCACTGCATTTCTGAGCCTCTCACTCCTCATCTGTAAAATGTCTACCATGCCTGTATACAATGTTATGAGAATTAACTGCAAGAATATAATTTTTGGTATAAGTGTATGGATGTAACAACAGCTTGTACAGAAGCACCCAAGCAACAAAGAGTTTCTCTTCACAAAGCCATCTCATTGTGATTTATTGAGGCCTCAGGTAGTCCTGCACCTTGAGGTCACTCATGATCCCATTGTACCTCCAAGGAACTGCTTCCCCCACCCCCTTGAGCAAAGATTCACAGGGCTCAAACAATTTGGCCTCAGAACCAATTACTCTTAAAATATACATGAATTCTTAAGGTGCGTTTTAAAGAAAATGTGGGGCCCAATCATACATGGATTGATATCGTCATCCCACAATACACATGTATCACATAAATGATATATTTCCTTGTTGGCTGAAAATAAAAATTGGCACCTCCCCACAATGACTGACTGCTGCTCTTACAACTCATGACCCACAATTACATGATGCATATCAGCAATCCCCCTAAAGAGTTCCTGAGTAGAGTGGGGGCAGGGAGGAGGGAAGTGATGATACCAACACATGAAGTATCCACACAGAGTTTCTACTTGATAAAAATAAGTAAACAAAAATTTAAAAATTGAGGACTGGAGAGATGGCTCTAGTTAGTACAATACTTGCCAAACATGTGTAAGGACATTACACAGAACCCACATAAATGCTGGGTGTGGAGAATAAACTTGTAATTCCAGCCTTCAGAGGCAGACGTGGAATTCCTAGGTTTCATTGACTAACAAGACTAGCTGAATAATTTAGCGCTGGGCTCAAGTGTGAGACCTTGTCTCAATAAATAAGGTGCAGCCTGATGAAGGAAGATACCAGACATTAATCTCTGGCTTCAATGCACAAAGGAATGCAAGTGCATGCACAGCCACACATCCAAATTACATATATACATACCATACATGAATACACATGCAAAACAAAAATAGAGACAGACTATTACAATATAGGCCAGGATAGTCTTAAAATCACCATCCATGTCTCAGCCTTCTGCCTGTTGATATCACAGATATGCACCACTACAACTTGCTTTAGGTTCTATTTTAATGTGTTATGATACATCCTTTTCGTTGAAATATATGAAAAAGATTCATATGTAGTTGTAAGAGAGAAAGATTTTTACATGTCTATTCCATTTTTATTTTCATAATGCAGGAGACATTGTTCCAGGTTTTATTTTTGTAATTCCTTAAAATTTTGAGCAATGCCTTATATATTGTAAAATTCACCCTTAATTTATAATTTAATGAATTCTAAGAAATGCATATGATTTTGTAACAACAATAGTCAAGAACTGGGATAGTTCCAACAATTTAAAATAGGAACTCCTCCATGGCCCACCCTGGTAACCAAAAAATCTATTTTCTTTGTTTTAATTTTATATTTTGCAGGAGTTTATAGGAATGGAACTAAATTGAACTTTTCATGTTAAATTTTGCTTATGTTGCTTATGCATTGAGATTTAATCATCCCATTGTATCTCAGTAGTTTTGTTTTTAGGACCAAGTAGTATTCTACTCTGATTGATTACACAATCACCAGCAAAAAGACATTTGGATTGCTTCCAAATTTGTTGTTTATGAATAAGCCATTGCTCCTGCTCACGTAGTTTTTGAGTACATACAAATGAGTATGAAGGAGTGGGATTGATACATAATCTGTATGCATAGCTTAACTACGTATATGGAAAAAAAACTGGCCCAACTGTTTCCCCAAAGCGACACATCTACGCGTACTTCAGGACACGCTATGTGCTGCTGTGGTAATGTGAGGGTATTGTTTGCTTTGGCGTTACATACGCATGGGTAATAGCAGAGAACAGTTCCTGTAGTATTGTGGTTTAAGTGTGCATGTTCTAAGACTAATAATACTCAGACCATATGCTTACTTGGCATCCATGTATCCTCTTTGTAGAAGTGTTTTTTCATACCTCTTGCCCACTTAAAACACTGAATCATTTGTTTAATGGAAATGTGAAAAGTCTTTGTATACGTTAGGTTCAACTTCTTGGTGTTGTGTAAATGTTTTATCCCAGTCTTTCATCTTCACATTGCAAATTCAGTTTATCAAACTTTTCTTATATAGATCTGTATTTTTTTTCTTTTCTTTCTTTTTTGCTTCAATTGTCTGAAATTCTATAACCTTGCTCTGGCAAACACTGTAGTAATTAGATCCAGATTTTTGAGATCATACCTAAAAATATTCCTGTGTAGCCAGTCACTAAGATTATCTATTTTCTTTTAGTTTATGATCCTATGGTTTACATTTAGTTCTATGATCAATTTTTATATAACTTTTGCATATGAAATAATGTCATTTTTAACATATTTGAGTGTAGTTTCTATAGCACCATTTACCAAAAGGTCTGTTCATTCATTCTACAGTGAAATATTTTTGCATATTGATTGAAATCAATTGACAATACGTATGTGGGCTTATTTATGCTTCATCGAGGTGTGGATTTACATGTTATCAATACCACATAGGATTACTATAGAGTAGAAGACAGTTTTGCCAGTATGAATATTTTAGGCTGGATACTTCTTTATGGGAAGCCACGCTAAGCATTCTAAATGTTTCATTTGCATCTTTGGTCTCTTTCTACTAAGAGCTAATAACACATTCCCTGTGCCCTGTGTTGAGAACTATTGCTTTGAAATTAAGTAATGTGAATCCTCCAACTCTGTTCTTTCTCTAAAAGTTTGTGATATGTTAGCCTCTTAGAACTATTATGTAAAATATTATTAGGAATAAAATACACTGGGATTTTGATTATGTTAAATAAAAATATGTTAAGTAAATAAATGATATTTTTAGGAGGGTTAACACTGAACAGTATGATTCTTCTAAACCATAAAATGAATATTTTAGCACATTTGGGTCTTTGATTTCCTTCACCAATATTTTATAGTTTGCAGCATGTTTAGTTAAATTCATCCTAAGGATTTCATATTGCTAGAGAAGGTATAATGATAATTCTATTTCAGTTTCTCATTGCTCATTTTGCGAATATAGAAACACCCTTGATATTTATGTATCACCCTTGTATAAGAGTTTGTAAACATTTAGTAATGTAGGGCATGACGCACTTTAAAAGATTAGTATACTATGATACTAAACTCTGAAGTTCAAGTGCTGTGTAGTAATGTCCTTATTGCTATGTTAGTTTGTTTTATAACAGGGTCAGATTAGCTTATAGTATAACTGATTAAGTGATTGATCATGTACTTTTAACAACTCCAAATTAATTTCAAAGGACACTGTCCAAATTTTGCACCATAACTATCTTAGTAGGTATGAAGTGTTATTATTACCAGTGTGATTTTCACTTTCCTCATTACTAATGATATTCAGCATCATTTACTAGCTACTTACATGCTCTTGGATAAATATCAGATGAGATGAGCACATTCAGAGTAGTACACGCATAGTCTCCACGGATACAAATCACATCATTTTTTATTTTTCTTGCTTTGGTGTTGAATTATATTAACCACCTATTATTTTTGACATACATCTCTTATCAAATATTTGATTTGCATAGATTTTTCTTCAATCTGCAAACTACTTTTTTTTTTTTTTTTTACTTAATTCATGATTGATCTTTCAACACAAAAGTTTTTACTTTGGTGAGATCCAGTTTGTCTTTTTTCTTTTACAGCTGTGATATTGGTATCATATCACTAAAACAACTATTCAAAAGCCACAAATATTTATTTCTATATGTTTTACAAGAATTTAATAGATCCAGCTCTTACATTTGGTTTTATTGTATATTTTGAGTTAATTTTTAAACAAGTGAGATAGAAAATCCAGCTTTGACAGTTTGCATGTGGATAACATCCCCATCACACAAGTTGAAGCATGTGGATATCACCCCCATCACACATGTTGAAGCATGTGGATATCATCCCATAACACATGTTGAAGCATGAGGATATCACCCCATCATATGTGTTGAAGCATGTGGATATCACTCCCATCACATGTGTGGAAGCATGTTGATATCACCACCATAACACATGTTGAAGCATGAGGATATCACCCCATCACACATGTTGAAGCCTGTGGGTATCACCCCATCACATGTGTTGAAGCCTGTGGATATCTCCCCATCCCACATGTTGAAGCATGTGGATATCACACCCATCACATGTGTTGAAACATGAGGATATCACCCCATCACACGTGTTGAAGCCTGTGGATATCTCCCCATCACACATGTTGAAGCATGTGGATATCGCCCCCATCACATGTGTTGAAACATGAGGATATCACCCCCATCACACGTGTTGAAGCATATGGATATCATCCCCATCACACATGTTGAATCATGTGGCTATCACCTCCATCACACATGTTGAAGCATGTGGATATCACCCCCATCACACGTGTTGAAGCATGTGGCTATCACCTCCATCACACATGTTGAAGCATGTGGATATCACCCCATCACATGTGTTGAAGCATGTGGCTATCACCTCCATCACACATGTTGAAGCATGTGGCTATCACCTCCATCACACGTGTTGAAGCATGTGGCTATCACCTCCATCACACGTGTTGAAGCATGTGGCTATCACCTCCATCACACGTGTTGAAGCATGTGGATAACACCCCCATCACATGCGTTGAAGCATGTGGATATCGCCCCCATCACATGCGTTGAAGCATGAGGATATCCCCCCATCACACGTGTTGAAGCATGTGGATACCACCCCATCACACGTGTTGAAGCATGTGGATATCACCTCATCACACGTGTTGAAGCATGTGGATATCACCTCATCACACGTGTTCAAGCATGTGATATCACCACATCACATGTGTTGAAACATGAGGTATCACCCCATCATGTGTGTTGAAGCATGTGGATGTCACCACATCACACATGTTGAAGCATTTGGATATAATCCCCATCACACATGTTGAGGCATGTGGATATCACCCCATCACACATGTTGAAGCATGTGGATACCACCCCCATCACACATGCTGAAAAGACTACTTTTGCCTCATCGAGTTGCCTCATGTCTTCAGTGAAAATCAATCGATCATTGATGATGTAGATTATTCCTATCTTTCCTCTGGTACTGTATTGCCTTGACCACTACAGTTTATAATAAAATTTAAAATCATAAAGCATGAATCCTCCAGCTTTATTCTTCTTTAAAGGTGGTTTGTCAATCTTGTGCTCCTTATGTATTTCCATAGGAGATTTAGAACCATCTTTTTAGTATTTAGAAGGAAGGCCACTGGGACTCTGAAAGAAGTGTGTGGAATCTGTAGAAAAATTTGGAAGTCTTACAATCTTAAGAATATGATACCTTTTAATTCATAAAATTACAAGCCTTTCTATTTTTTTTTTACATATGTTCTATTTGTTTCTCTTTCTTTCTTTTCTTTTCTCTTTTTTTTTTTTTTTCAAAGTAGGGTTTTGCTCTAGCCCAGGCTAACCTGGAATTCATTATGTAGTCTCAGGGTGGCCTTGAACTCACAGAGATCCTCCTACTTCTGCCTCCTGAGTGTTGGATTAAAGACATATGCCACCACGCCTGGCTCAATTTATTTTAAAAATATTTTTATATATTTGTTTGAAAGAGAAAGTGAGAGAGTTGAGTGAGTACGGGCACACAAGGGCTTCCTGAGGCTGCAATTCTCTTCAGTTCCATGTGCCACTTTGTGTATCTGGCATTACATGGACACCAGGGAATTAAATCCAGAGCAGAAGGCTTTGCAAACAAGCACATTTAAACACTGAGCCCTCTTTTCAGCCCTTATCATAAATTTCTCTATCTGTTGTATCAGTGTGACCATTTATATATACTGGGATTTGGTTATTATTAATACTGCTATTATGAGTTTCTTTTCACATTTGGTGAACTGTCACACCAACTCCAGTGGAGTCTGTGTAGCATAGAGCCTAAACAGCTCGGATGGCTACTAGACCTGGGGTTTTGCATCACACGTGATTAGGCCCCCTGGAGGTCCCTGGCAGAGTCTTTGGTGTTTTGTGATTTGGGTCTCATTCTGTAGTGTGTTCTTTTTTTGGGTGTTTGTCTTATTGATTCTAGGAACTAAACCCACTCAACTTTATACTGATAAAATTATGTTCTCAGCAGATAATCTTGATGGGCCTTTAGATGTTCCAGAAACTAAGAGTACAAAAACGAAAGCTTTCACCTATGGAGACATCCCTAGCCTCAGTAACCCCAACAGCCTTAACCGCGACGCCGGCTGTGTCTAAAAAGCTTAAATAGCTAATTTTTATTCTTGCTGAGAATGTAACTTTAACTCCATATGACCCTCCACTAACAAAATTGTTTGGCGGTCTGTAGTTTTTGATTCATGGCAGATGGAGGGAACCACCTAAATATAGAGGGCCTTATAATTTTAATCCTACTGATGTACCACTCCCTTGGACAGAAAAATATGATGAGAATCTAATCAAATGGGTAACATTTAAAGAAAAGAGAATCAAATATTATTCATTGAGTATATAGGAAATGATTAGGAAAAGCCGGCCCCCATGGTGTGTTTTGACGGATAAACAACAACAAAAACTTAGATAAGAAATATATGTATTTTTTGTTGTTAGGAATAAAAGATTGTATGATATATTTGGAAACCCTTTAAGTCAAGAAAGAATGTTAAAAGACCTAAGAGTTTGGGATGAAATATGGAACCCCAATGTGAATGTCAGATGTTAATATTAAAAATCTTTGGATGTTAATCATTAACCACAAGTGTCTGGTCCTGCAACAGCTACAAAAAGAAAACGTTCCTGGGTATAGCAAGTTTATACTGAGTATATGTCATAAGGAGTTATTGTACTGATTTCATTTTTTAAAAACCTGCCAAATGGAACAGTTCCTGATTGTTTCTGTATATAACTGAGACCTAAAAGTAAAGTTCTTTACAGCAACAATCACAACCTGTGTTGTCTGTCTGTCGCGTCGAATCCGTTCCTTACCTGAATATCCAAGCCTGGTCCCCCTACAGAGACATCCCCACTGGGTGGTCTGCGACAAGTGGCGCCCGAACAGGGACCCTTGGACAGGTAAATTTTCCTCCTTTTCTTTATTTCCCCTTTTCTCAAGGAACGGATAGACTCTCGCCGAGGGAACTACAGTCCCGCCGGAGAAGGAAGGGCCGGTTAAGGGTGAGCAATCAAAACTAAAACTATGGGACAATCAAATTCTAAGGACAAACGTATGTTCATTTCAGTATTAAAACATATGTTGACGGAAAGAGGACTTAAAGTCTCTGACAGTACGGCCTCGGAGTTTTTTGATTTCTTTATGAGGGTCTCACCTTGGTTCACGGCGGACGGTAACCTCTCCTTAGCGGATTGAAAAAGGGTAGGAAAAAAAATACAAAAGTATACTGCTAAACATGGTTCAAACACAATTCCTAGACAGGCTTATCCTATTTGGTTACAAATGAGGGAAATTCTTTCAAAACAATCCGACTTAAAACTCCTAATAGAAAAAACTGCTTCTGTAAAAGATTGTAAAAATAGCCCTATTATGTCTTCAGGTTTAAAAAAGGGTTATGGTAATAATAAAAAAACAAACAAAAATAATTTTTTGTGTGAACCTAAGGAAAAAAAATCAAATGATGATGATGATTAAGATTTCACAAGACTAGCTACCACTTTCTCAAACAATCTAAAGGCTCTCAATCCATTAGATTGGGTCCAATACTGTATCCTTACAGCCATTATTTTGGCTCTTATAATCGTGGTGTTACTTATTTTTCCTATTATCTTTCGGCTGATCCTGAGATCGTTACACACTGTAAAAAGGGACATCTACAAGATCCATCTTAAAAACAAAAAACCGAAAACTGCCACACCAACTCCAGTGGAGTCTGTGTAGCATAGAGCCTAAACAGCTCGGATGGCTACTAGACCTGGGGTTTCGCATCACACGTGATTAGGCCCCCTGGAGGTCCCTGGCAGAGTCTTTGGTGTTTTGTGATTTGGGTCTCATTCTGCAGTGTGTTCTTTCTCTGGGTGCTTGCCTTATTGATTCTAGGAACTAAACCCACTCAACTTTATACAGATAAAATCATGCTCTCAGCAGATAATCTTGATGGGCCTTTAGATGTTCCAGAAACTAAGAGTACAAAAACGAAAGCTTCCACCTATGGAGACAGCCCTAGCCTCAGTAACCCCAACAGCCTTAACCGCGACGCCGGCTGTGTCTAAAAAGCTTAAATAGCTAATTTTTATTCTTGCTGAGAATGTAACTTTAACTCCATATGACCCTCCACTAACAAAATTGTTTGGCGGTCTGCAGTTTCTGATTCATGGCAGATGGAGGGAACCACCTAAATATAGAGGGCCTTATAATTTTAATCCTACTGATGCACTACTCCCTTGGACAGAAAAATATGATGAGAATCTAATCAAATGGGTAACATTTAAAGAAAAGAGAATCAAATATTATTCATTGAGTATATAGGAAATGATTAGGAAAAGCCGGCCCCCATGGTGTGCTTTGACGGATAAACAACAACAAAAACTTAGATAAGAAATATATGTATTCTTTGCTGTTAGGAATAAAAGATTGTATGATATATTTGGAAACCCTTTAAGTCAAGAAAGAATGTTAAAAGACCTAAGAGTTTGGGATGAAATATGGAACCCCAATGTGAATGTCAGATGTTAATATTAAAAATCTTTGGATGTTAATCATTAACCACAAGTGTCTGGTCCTGCAACAGCTACAAAAAGAAAAAGTTCCTGGGTATAGCAAGTTTATACTGAGTATATGTCATAAGGAGTTATTGTACTGATTTCATTTTTTAAAAACCTGCCAAATGGAACAGTTCCTGATTGTTTCTGTATATAACTGAGACCTAAAAGTAAAGTTCTTTACAGCAACAATCACAACCTGTGTTGTCTGTCTGTCGCGTCGAATCCGTTCCTTACCTGAATATCCAAGCCTGGTCCCCCTACAGAGACATCCCCACTGGGTGGTCTGCGACAGTGAACTTGAGTTCCTTGGAGCATATATCTAAGAGTAAAATTCCTCATTCATAGGATATGCATATATGCATATGATCAGTATTACAGACACTGCCAAGCAAACACCAAAGTAGAAACAATTTACAAACTTCATAGCAATGAACAATAGTTTAAACTGCTATACAAACCCTTTGGCACCTAGTATTGTCTTTTCATTTTTACCATTTGCTAGATGTATGACAGAAACTCATTATACTTCTACTTTGTATTTTAGAAACTTTGCATAAGCTTACTGGATGTTAGGGTGCCCTATAATATGAAGTTCCTGTTTACATTTTTGTCTCGTTTAAATTTAAATTTTATACTTTCTACTGATTTATAAAAATTTCTTTGTACATCCTGAATATGTCATTAACCATATCTATTCAATGTAAAGGCCTTTTCTTACTCCACAGATATTTTCACTGTCTTAATTATGTATTTTGATGAAGGGAGCTCTCAAGATTAGCATAGGCCATTTCACTATTTTGCAGTTTTATATTTAAGGATTGTCATGCTGTATGGAAGAAATCTTTGTCTAGCCAAAGATCATGGTGATTTAATTAATAATAAATATTTTATAGTTGGTTTAGACTCTTTTTAGAACCAATCAAATTCATCTATTCTTATATTCCAACATAGTAGTTACATTTATGAAATACAAAATCAAATAGGTTGAAATATTTTTACTAAGCATTTTTCTACAGCTTATTCATATATTAAAGTATAATAATGATTTTCTATACAATTTTACTGAAATCATTTGGCTAATGTAGGATGTAACTCCATTAGGCTTAATGGACTGATAAATTATATGGATTTTTGACATCTTATTTGCTTACTGTCTTGTGTTCAATTAAAGTCACTCTTCCAGTATTAATTTTATCAGCTATAAAATATGCAAGATTTATCAGAATCTTAGAATATTGATACCCAAATATATGTATTATTATTTTATGAACTATTCCAGAAATAGGTCAGCATTTTATATGGTTGTTTGAATTCAAGTAATACTACAGACATTAATAAATTGCTACTTTGTGGCATGGCCTACAGTCTATTTCATCATAGCAATTAGAAAATAGTAAGAATAATTTCACAAAGAAAGAAAATGCAGGGCTGGAGAGATGGCTTAGTGGTTAAGCGCTTGCCTGTCAAGCCTAAGACCCTGGTTTGAGGCTCAATTCCCCAGGACCCATGTTAGCCAGATGCACAAGGGGCACACATGTCTGGAGGTCCTTTGCAGTGGCTAGAGGCCCTGGCGGGCCCATTCTCTCTGTCTATCTGCCTCTTTCTCTCTCTGTCTGTCGCTCTCAAATAAATAAATAAAAAGAAAGAAAATGCAAAAAAGTCATGGCATGTTGTACATATCAGAAGCTTATTTTAGATCTTTTATGTATAAAAAGTTTTGCTGACTTTTTAATAGATATTAATTTTAACTTTAATATCCTGGTTACATTAATATTTCACTTGGGATAGAATGCCAAAATTGCCTAACTTAAGAAATTTATTTTTTACAATTCTAACAATATATTTAAAGATAAGAAAAGGGCTTGAGAGATGACTTAGTGGTTAAGGCACTTGCCTGCAATGCCAAAGGACCCAGGTTTGATTCCCCAGGACCCACATAAGCCAGATGCACAAGGTGGTACATGTGTCTGGAGTTTGTTTGTAGTGGCTGGAGGCCCTAGTGCATCCATTCTCCCTCTTTCTCTTTCTCTATCTACATCTCTCAATTAGTAAAATATTAAAGGTAAAAAAATAAAGAGAATAGTACTAAAATTCATTTTAATAAGAATATTTTACCCATAGCTGCTACCAAATATGGCACACCCACATGTTTACTAAGAGGAATATGAAGCAGCTCAATTTCTATAAAAATATCTCTAAAAACTCTGTACTCTAGATTGTCTATGTTTACATACAGTTAGAAAAAATCTATGAGTAAAAGATTAAAATAAAAATTTGAGAGAAAGCTCCATATTAGTTCTTGAGTTCAATATTTGCAAATTCTAAAATGCACAATCAACCCCAGTAGCTCATGAACTTAAACCGTCACTCAACCAATGGGATCACATGAAGCAGAAGAGTTTCTTTACAGACAAGCATACAATAAGCAAAGCCAATAGATTACCTACAGAATGGGAGAAAATATTTGCGGGTTATCCAACTGATAGAGGCCTAATCTCTAGAATCTACAAAGAACACAAAAAACTAAACAGTAAAAAGTCAAACACCCCACTCAAAAAATGGGGCAAAGAGCTGAACAGGCAGTTCACAGAGGAAGAAATAGACATGGCAAACATACACTTAATAAAATGTTCATCATCCCTAATCATCAGAGAAATGCAAATTAAAACAACTATGAGATTACACCTTACCCCAATAAGGATAGCAAACATCAAAAAATCAAATAAAAATAAATGCTGGTGAGGATGTGGAGAAGTAGGAACACTCATCCACTGTTGGTGGGAATGTAGTATGGTACAACCACTTTGGAAAGCAATATGGAGACTTCTGAAAAAGCTGAGTATAGAGATACCAACAGATCCAGTTATTCCCTTACTGGGCATCTACCCTAAAACCTTCAAACCACAGGCTAGAGAAATCTGCTCAACCATGTTTATAGTGGCTCAATTTGTAATAGCTAACAGCTGGAATTAACCCAGATGTCCATCACTAGAAGAATGGATAACTAAGATCTGGCATATCCATACAATGGAATTCTATACAGCAGTAAGAAAAAATGACACAATGAAATTTGAGGAAAAATGGTTGAACCTGGAACAGATCATTCTCAGTGAACTTACCCAATCACAGAAAAAAAAATCACCACATAGTCTCACTCATCTACAGCACCTAAACTGAATCTACCCAAGATACCTTACATACCCAGCAAGCACCTCCTAGACCAGACACTAGGATGGAAGGGGAGGGAGGGGAGGGCATCAAAGGGGTGGGAAACACAAATCTAGACCCAAACGGCAATGGTACCATAATTTTCTACTTACCAAAAGACAGACCAAATGGCTTATCCTTCACCAGGCCCTTACAAGGAACACTTGAACCACAAGACACTGTAGAGGGTAAGATCAAGACTAACCTTAATCTTCTACATCTTCCCTCCCTCACTTCCCCTTTTCCCTCTCTCTCTCTCTCTCTCTTATCTCTAACTCTTGTACATTAGTTATCTTTTTCCTCATTTTCTTAGTGGGCACTGACCTGTAACTCCCAGAACCAGCATGGGGCTATAATCCAGTGAGCTTTTGATCAGAGAGACCTAAAAGGTTTCCTAAAAGACAGACAGATTTCTGTCAGAGTACTTGATGACCTACCAAAGGCTAATGGTAAGACCCTACTGCTGAAGACACTTTATGTGATTGACATGCAAATTAGAATGGCATGGCTGGAAGTTGGAAGAGAGTCAGTCCCCAGACAGTCAGCACGTCTAGTGCCAGAGGGTGCTACATGGGCGACTGGGGGTAAATGACCAATATCTGTCAAAGCAACGCATGGTCTAACCTACTTAGCACCAAATAACTTGTGATGCCCACACAAGTGCAGTGGTGGCACACAGCCATGGTGGGGAACCAACTGCTCTCAATTCGGCTAACTGATCCCCTCAGTGGTATGGGACCCGTAGCTGGAGCTGGGAAACAAGTCAGAACCATATCCAAACATAAGCCCACTCTCCAATATCAAGTTACCATCAGTTGTGGACCACAAGAGGGCCTACACCTATTAAATTCTCTATTAAAAAAAAAGTAAGGGTTATCTCATTTGTCCTGGTGCTAACTTACTCTCCGTTGGAGAATCTGCTTCCCTTTTTCAGATAGATGTAGATCCTAAGGAGAGAGCCACCCCATCATACCTCAAAAGGGCCCCGGCTGAAACTAAGAAAAATTGGTGAAACAAGCAAGGGGGCTGTTTTCCTGATGAACCGGATACCAACACAATGGGGAAGGAGATCAACACAGAGAACAATCAACTCCTACCAAATCAGAGAGCCAGAGTCTCAGAGGCCCCCTCATCACTGAAGCAGACCAAAAATGAACCCAACATGACTCAGGGAAATTTTGTGGAAGAGGGGGCGGAAAGAATGTCAGAGCCACATGTTGGGTCATGATATGCAGAGACATTTAGCTTACCCATAACTGTGGGCTAACTGCACAATGCATGACCCATATACCTCAACAAGGAGGGGCCAAGGGGAGAGGGTAGGTCACGGATGAGCCTAATAATGGTACCAACTGACTGTCTGATGGCCAAAGTCTCCCATGTCAAATAAGTAGAAAGAGCCACATGTTGGGTCATGATGTGCAGAGACATTTATCTTACCCATAACTGTGGGCTAACTCCACAATGCATGACCCGTATACCTCAACAAGGAGGGGCCAAGGGGAGGGGGTAGGTCACGGATGAGCCTAATAATGGTACCAAACTGACTGTATTTACTGAATACAAAACTAATAAAAGAAAAAAAATGCACAATCACACACCAACTTGGGATGACTTGAAAGAAAAAGATTTCAATTCATTTCATTTAATTGTCAAAAAAGCCCCCCCCCCACACACACACACAAATAAGCATTTATCAATATTACTAACTAGACATGTTCTTGAGTCAGAACACTGGGTCTTGGGACAGACCTTTTGAACTGAAATCACACTTTCAGAATTCCTAATACCAGCACCTGAAATGCTATTATAATCAAGATTTATCACCCAAACACAAAGTCAGGCAAGGATGTTTACATGTTGTGGAAGATGAGATCCAGTCCTGGAGAACTACACATTTTTGCTGTGGACCCAGGCTCTGTGAAGTGCTCCTCACCCAAGTGACCAGCAACCTCAGAAATAGCCAGAGCATGGACTGGGCTATGTGTCACTAGCAGCAAGTCAGGCAGATCATAAAATTATATCATTCCTCCTGTTTTGGTTAGACTTCTTCCTTTTTATTTTGCCCTTAGTGGACATGACTTAGAGAAATGCAGAATAAAAACCCCAGCATCATTAGGCACTCATGATTAAATGAACATTCAGCAAATCCATACCTCTTCCTGCCTCACTGGTATGGTACATTAGCAGAGGCTGGGAACACCATGTGAGTTGTTTTGCAAAGTTTTAAAAGAGCAGCTTGGGTGGAGAGATGGCTTAGCAGTTAAGGCACTTGCCTGTGAAGCTTAAGGATGCAGGTTCGATGCTCACGTGCCCATGTAAGCCAGATGCCCAAGTTGGCACATGCATCTGGAGTTCATTTGCAATCGCTGGAGATCCTTGCACACCTGTTCTCATTCTCTCTCTCTCTCTCTCTTTCCTCCTTCTTTTCTTTCTCTCTCTTAAAGATGGTATTGTATATATGTAAATAGAAGAACAGATTAACAGAAGGCCTAAGTGAGGTCAGGGGTAGAGACTGAGTAAAGGAAAGGTAGGGGGAGGGCTAATCAAAATCTAAGAGGGTATGAATAAGCCATATCAAAACCTACTTTTTTGGACAATGGAACACCCAAAAGCTGTAGATTATTACTAGAAAAATTTCAGTGCCAGTGACTGGATATCTTCCAATGAGTTGTTGGTCAGGGAGGTCCCTGATGCCCACAAAACATTACATGCCATTGTTGAGGCTCTTGGTTTCCCACCAGGAACAGATGGTAAGACCCTATTGCTGAAGACTCCACATACTTGGGCTACAAGGTCATTGAGAAAACCTGCTGGAGCTGAGCTGAAAACCTCCTCTGTGTAGACCAGCTAACACAAAAGCTGGAAAAAGCCATGCTGCATGCAGTTCAATGGGAGAGAGAGAAATCATCAGTGGAGATACTCAACAGTGGACACTGCAAGCCTTAAATTTGGCCAGCCAGGCCAAATGAGCCAACCAATGCAATAGTGGTGTGTCTATTATGGAAGGAACCAACAGCTTTCTAATTGGACTGGAGGCCTGCTCCATGGGAGGGAATACATACTTGATACTAAAAATCTATGACAGCAGTATTCATGAGCCTTAGGGGTATAACATCTGGTGGTGTCTTGATAAATGTATATACTATGCTCACCAAACTGCCCCTTAAGCACTTACCTTAGTGTTCACACTCAAGTACTAATGCTACTCTCACTTTTTGTTAGAGAGGCTTCTTTCTTCAGATGGTGGTAACCTTGGGATGACTCAGAAGGTACCATGGTGCTAAGAAGAAGTGACAGAAGAGTGCTCAGCACTCATATACCTCTATCACATCTTCCAAGGTTCAGCGTTCATTGCGGAAGAGGTGGTGGAAAGAATATAAAAGCCAAAGGAAGGGTAGGACTCCTTGTAACATGCTCCTCCAGACACAAAATGGTTTGTATATCCATGACCTAACAGTGCCTGACACTACCTACACAAGACCATCATAATAGGAGGAAAAGATGATGACATCAAAATAAAAGAGAGACTGATTGAGAGGGGGAAAGGGTATGATGAAGAGTGAAGTTTCAAAGGGAAAGTGGGGGAAGGGAGGGAATTACCATGGTATATTGTCTATAGTTATGGAAATTGTCAATAAAAAATAAAATAAAATATAGAAAAAATAAAACAAAAAAGAATTATAAGTAAATAAATGTCTATTAAAAAAACAGCACCTTTTGCTTTTATTCATTTTTCCCATGATGGTTTGAGTATAAAGCACTAGATGAATGTACATAGTCTTAGCACAATTTGAATGCTGTGTGTATGTGTGTGTGTGTGTGTGTGTGTGTGTGTGTGTGTGTGTGTGTGCATGTACATGTGTGTTCCATCCCCTTTCATTGTGACCTAATTGTACTGGTTCAAAATAGCTGACCAGTTCTTTAGAATTCACACTTAGACAAGATTAACTTTCTTTAGGTGCTGTGTACAAGCATGATTTCTTACACCAACATGGGAACACTAGAC
This sequence comes from Dipus sagitta, assembly GCA_036346955.1. Lineage (NCBI taxonomy): Eukaryota > Metazoa > Chordata > Mammalia > Rodentia > Dipodidae > Dipus > Dipus sagitta. The sequence continues at coordinate 19,436,165 of CM070770.1, forward strand.
AAGCATCTCAAAGCTCATTAATGACATCCTGACTCTCTGTCAAGTGTAGTTCCCCTTCCAAAAAAAAAAAAAAAAAGACTCTTGTGCTGGAGAAATGGCTTAATGTTTAAGGCACTTGTCTGCAAAGCCTAAGAACTCATGTTTAAAATATCTAGATCCGGAAACTTCCAGGTAAGATGGCTGCATAGGAGTCACACCAAACCAGCCTAGGGAGGGATTCAAGCAAAATTCACTTTTCTTCTGAAAAGTGAAGGGATATAGGTTTCTCTTGGCCACAGTGGAGAAGCAGGAGAGACCAAGATCTACCAGAAAGGAGGAAACCAGCCAGAATCCAGCCAAGGCCCTTGTGGCCCACACAGATCCATATGCCCACGCAGCTCGGCACCTAGCTACAGAATCAGAGACCAAACAAGGGATTTTCCAACCTCATCAAACCTGAAGGGGAGCAGCAGAGATCAGCTAAGGAGCTGAGATACAAGTGGGACCAGCTGAGGATTTCCAGTACAACTCCAGGCTTCCTGCACTCTCTCATCCCCCAACCATCAGAACCCTGAATCCAGAGAACTCAGTCAGCCCCCAGTGGCAGGGCGTCCAGCACAGCTGATCAGAGCACCAGCTCCACAGCACAACACGAAGGGACAGAGGTGGGCACCCAGCACTGGAGAGACTGAAGCCATGCCAAACGATAACAAGTCTGGCTGACAAAAAAGCAGGCACAAAGGCCTGCACTAGAAGTGATAATCTCTCTTTCCATATCAGGGCAGGTTATGGATTACATATTCGTGGTTGGCTTTACTATTTTCAATTCATCTGTATTTGGAGGTTGACTATTGTAGCCTTTGATGCTTTCAGATTCATAGGGCCTTTGTCTTTTTCTTCTGTCATTATTGGGGATGGGGTCTGATTCAGACCCAGGTTGACCTGGAATGCATTTCAGAACAGAAATCTCAACCTCCCAGCACATAGGATTAAGGGTGTAGAGCAACACACACTCTTAGGGATTTTGGCTTTATACAGTCATCTGTTTGTTTCAATCCCCACATTTGCACACTCTGAGCTGGCTTTTATTGAATGTTATATTGCTCAGTTGGATTTTAGAATTTTGCCAGTAAATTGCTCCACCTAGCCCTCTAGAATACTTAAATAGCAGGCAAACTCAACACCTTGGATTACTTCTGTGGTAGGACTGGAGTACAAGAGCTACACTTGGCACCTTAAAATCTTACTAAACCTTCATAAAGTATATAAAGTTGGATTTCCAAGTCTAAGAGCACTGCAGATAATTGGAAAACCCAAGCATCAAATCAACTCAGGATGCAAAAATCTCTGCATTATAATACAAGAAACACAAAGAATCAAGACAATGCAACCCTACCAAAAATTATAAATCCATCAGAAATGACCCCCAATGAGGCTATTTTAGATAAAATGTCTAACAAAGATTTTAAAAAATGATTTTAGTTATATTCAAAATAGAAATCAAAGGAATCAAACAGGAAAACAAAAGAATTAAAGAACAAAACAGACACTTGACGGAATCACAAGAGAACACAATAAACCAGCTTAATGAAATAAGGAGGTCATTACAAGACATGAGTAAGGAAATAGAAATACTGAAGAAAAAACAGGCAGAAATACTAGCACTTGTAAACATAGTCAAATAAAAAACTGTGGAAAGTCTCACAAGTAGAATGGATGCAGGAGAGAACAGAATATCCAAACTAGAAGACCATGTGGCAGATCTAATTACAGTCCAACAAAGAGAAAGATAAGCTAATAGGAAGGTATCAATGGGAATTTCAAGATATTCAGGACACTATGAAAAGATCAAGCTTAAGAATTCAGGGTATAGTAGAAGGAGAAGTACTTCATTCCAAAGGCATAGTAGGTGTTTTCAACAAAATCATGGGAGAAATGTCAATACAGATACAGGAAGCTTTTAGAACACCACACAGACAAAACCTGGAAAGAACTTCTCCTTGCCATGTTATAACTAAACTACTAAACATGAAAACCAAAGAAAATATATTGAAAGCAGTTAGAGAAAATGCAAGTCACCTACAAAGGCAAGCCCATCAGAATCACAGCAGATCACCCAACACAAACTTTAAAAGCCAGAAGGACTTGGAATGTTGTATTCCAAGTTCTGAAAGATAACAACTGTCAACCAGGATTACTTTATCCCACAGAGCTATCTATCCAAATTGAAGGAGAAATAATAACATTCCACAACAAAAACAGGCTAAAGGAATTTATCACAACTAAGCCAGCTTGAATACTTGAAGGAAGCCTTCACACTGAAGAGAAAGCAAAGCACACATGAAGAACAGGAGAAAATAAGCCATACTCAAATAACAGTTAAAATGAGAGTAAAGGGAAATCAGGAAGCACAACAAAATATCCAGGTGCCATGTAGCCAGACACAGTGATGCAAGCACACAATGTCGTCCATGTGCCACAAGGGGGCGCACACGTCTGGAGTTATTTGCAAAGACTGAATGACCAGGAGCACCAATGCTCACTCTCTCTCTCTCTCTCTCACTCTCACTCTCTCTTTCTCTCTCTCTCTCTCTCTCTCTCTGTGTGTGTGTGTGTGTGTGTGTGTGTGTGTGTTCTCTCTCTCTCTCTCCCCTTCTCTCTCTCCCAAAATAAAAAATAAAAATAAAAAAGACATGACTCTGGTATATGGCTTAACACTTCTGTAAATCCCAAATTCAAAATACCTCTCTCCCACTGCCTTTCTCTCCAAGTAATGAAGACATGAGCACAAACATCCTACTTTCTTTAAACTTAATAAGTCAGGTCACATTATTTATTATTCCACATTCATGAAGCTGAATTACTTGCCTGTATTGTCTCCTTGCCTCCATCTAGATCCCTAAATCAAATATTTAATCTCTGTAAAGTTATATAATCACATTGTCTCTGAGGTACATTTCAAGTGTTTCAATTTTTCTTTCCACCTTAATCTTGAGCTGTGTCAGGAAGTGGCCCTAGATGAGCAGGCAGAGTCAGTCTGCCTACCTGCCCTGAACCATAAGCAGCTATGAGACTCTAAAGGAGACAAACACAGTCCCATCATGCTGGTCCTTGGAATCGCCATATGGCTCTCAGTCTACTGCAAACAATATAAGAAATATATTATTATCATTATTATATATTTGGATTCAAAATAAATTATTCTATCCAGGCATGGTGGCACAGGTTTTTAACCGCAGCACTCGTGAGGCAGAGTTAGGAGGATCGCTGTGAGTTCAAGGCCAGCCTGGGATCACAGAGTGAGTTTCAGGTCAGCCTTGGGTACAGTGAAACCCTACCTCAACAACAACAACAAAACCCCACATTATTCTAATTGCTATTCTATTAGTGTTTATTCTGGAGACTATTTCCTTCAGAAAAAAAAATGGTTTTAAAGAAGCAGTCACAGAGGGCACAAGAGCAATGGTAGGGTTTGCCGAACAAGCAGGAACACTGGCGTTCTGCTCCCAGCACTTGTGGAACAGCTGAACACGGTGATGTGCACCAGAATCCCTGCACCTAGGAAACAGAGACAGCAGAATCTTCCTGGTGCTTGCTGGGCAATTGCTGAGCCTTGGGTTCAGTGTAAGAGCCAGTCTTTTGTATGTGTCTTCAGTCCAAATAATATAAATCGTACATGTATGCTATAGCAAATTAATGTGTAAACCATGTTGACTACACTTTTACCAAACAATTACATAGTACATGATGCTTACATTAATGAGAAATGAATCAATAATTGTTCTTGAGGACATTAATGTTTAAAAAAATAAAAACACATCACTACCTAATGACCATGTATTTGACCTAGAAATTTAGCAATTAAAAAGATGGAAATATAAGTGTATTAAGAAAACTTCAAATAATTTAAAGTGCTGCCTATCTAAAGAAACATTAAATATTATCCAAGGATTATTTGGAAAAATCTATGATTTTATATCAAAATTATAGCAGAATTAAATATGTCAAACACGCACAAGTCAGAACATATTGAAACATTATAAAAGATAATTCACAGACAGATGCCTAAGCAACATAGAGACCAAAAATAAAGTATTTGAGCCAAATTTTGGTTAACTCTAAGTATAATAATTTTGAGAACAGCTGATTTTTCAAATGAAGCTACGCTGCTTTGACTGCTGAATGAATTCTACAGTGTGATTATCTGGTTTTTTTTTTCCTCCTTGCTGCCAAAACAGTTCACACAGTAAATGAAACAATCTACCTCACAATTTATAGAAACTAGTCTGTCTTCCAATTTATAGCTTACATACAGCATCATTGTAAGGTCTCTTTAATTACAAAAAAATTGATACTTTACAAGGGCTATGTGTGCACATACTATGAAAATGACAAACAACACACACACACACACACACACACTCCATTTGAGAGGACTGGATGGTGTGAGATATGAGTACTTCTCTCTCACTGCTACCCTGAGAAGATTTTCTATGGAGATGGTGGTAGACACTGAGGGAACTCAAAAGTCATCATGCAGAAAATATGAGGTTGTTGAGAGCTCAACCCCAAATGAGTTATCTAGCACACCTTCTAAGGCTCAGGGAACATTGCAGAAGAAGTGATAGAAAGAATTTAAGAGCCGCAAGGTGAGAAGGTGTCCTTTGAAGCACTGTCCTGCCAACATGAACAGACTGGTGCACTCATGACCCCGCAGTGGCTACAGGCAACCCCACAAGACCCGCACTGTGCTGAGCCCACCCTCACTTTGACAGAGAGGATGGAGTACAAAAGAAATGCGACAACAAAACAGAGAAAGGACTGCCTTGCAAGAGAAGGATCCTGGGTGGAATGAGGATGAGGGAAAGGGAACAAAGGAGGTAACAGAGGGAATATGGTCAAAATTTAATATGTGAATATATTAAAGTTGTTAATTAAAAATATATTTTTATTTCAAAAAATATCATCTAGGGAGGTTACTATATTTCTACAAGCTTATAGGTACAGAGTAAGAATCAGATTCTTCCAGCCTGCACAGCTATGTCCCAATTGCTCTTTCCTCAAAGGATCACTGAATTTCCAGGCCATTCCCACCCTGCCTTTTACTCAACAGTAAAAGTTCTAATTGGAAACACTGGAATCCCTAAACAGAATTAAGACGTGGTCTTATAAAATCTAAAGTTATAGCAGATCCAATTTAGAAATGGTGTGTCTTAATGTTGTGAAAATATATTCTATAAAAAGAGTAGAAATTGGGCTGTAGAGATGGCTTAGCAGTTAAGACGCTTGCGTGTGAAGCCTAAGGACCTACGTCCGACTCCCCAGAACACATAAACATGGTGGCACATGTGTCCGGAGTTTTCTTGCAGTGGATAGAAACCCTGGTGTACCTATTCTCTCTTCCTCTCTCTCAGATAAATAAATAAATGCAGAAATTATTTTTAAAAAGGTAATGTCTTCATTAGCCTTTATTTTATACATCAGAATTATAGAGACTTCTTGGTGTATCATACAGTCCATGCAGTAGTGGGGTAGTAAATATTTAAAAATTAGCTGTCTAAATGAAGAGAAATTCTGATATGCAAAATTTATGTGGCATAGAAACCCTAACATGTCCCACTTCAAGATACCAAGGGGAGATCACTACAGTGAATGTTGGGAAGAGATGCACACATCAGACTGAGATAAATCTGCATACTGCACTCACACTGCTTCCATACCTTATGTTAGCTTTAGAATAGATTATATCACTTAGCAAAACTTCTCAAAGCATTCCATATTCAAATAGCATTAATCTACTCAAGTATTGTATTTTACAGCTATATGATATACATATTTGCTGATGACAATTTATTTTGTAATTACATTTAAAATCTGACTGGGAAGATAAAATTTTATCTAGTATTTTATTACCTATCATTATAAATCATTATTTTAATGTGCAGTTAGAAAACACATTGGAAGGCATGGTCATATCCTTATAAGACTTCCAAACGACATCCTGTGAAACATGACTTCAGGTGTTTACATTCATCAAGTGCTATTGTGCTCAGGGCTGTAAGCCACTTCAACAGACCTAAAGCATTTTTGCCTTTCTTCTCTACTTCTTCCCTAAAAATAGTAAGTGCATGTGTGAGAGGATGAAATTCAGGGAGAGACACCAAAATTGTACTTTATGTGTTTTGTATGAAAATAAACATGCACATGTTCTTTTTCTTTTCTGATTGTAAAATAAAATTATGTGTTCCCTAAAATATTCTGAGCCTTATTAGGCACCGTGCCTACTGTGCCTAATGGATAAGTGGGTTTCTCTTGAAATGTACCAAATTTCAAGGGTGGGTTTTTTTAAACATTTTATTTATTTATTAGGGAGTGGGAGTGGGACAGTCTGACAGAGAAACAGAAAATGAGTGTGCCAGGGCCTCTAGCCACTGCAAATGAACTCTAGATGCATGTGCCACATTGTACATCTGGCTTACATGGGTTCTGGGGAATCAAACCTGGGTCCTTAGGTTTGCAGGCAAGAGCCTTAAACACTAAGCCATCTCTCCAAACCTGAGGGTTTTTTTGTTTTTTCCTGCATGTCTGTTTTGTTGTTTTGAGACAGATCAGCCTATGTAGCTCAGGCTTAGATGTCAAGATTCTTCTGTCTTAGCTTCCCTAGTACTAGATTGGCAGGTACCTACTACAACTTTTAATACGTGGAGGGTCAAGAACGTGTACAGTATTCTACCTTTTCAAACCAGCATGGTTTATTTGTACTTTCTCCTTTTTTGTCGTCTGAGACAATGTAATCTTTCTAAGCAACTACCCTGTATAAAAATACTCAATTGAGGGATGTTTTACTTGTTCTCTGTCTTTCTCTTTCTCTTGTGACTCTTTTTTTTTCCTCTACTTTGTTTAGGTTCATTTTTCCTTTCTTCCCAAGCTTCTAGATTCAGATCCACACCTCATTAATCCATGGATTTTGTCTCAGTATTTGTGCAACAGGAACATCTTCAAGTCTACAGAGTTTTCTCGTAAGTAATTCTTTCGCAGAATATAAATAGTCTGATAAGTCATAATACCAGTATCATTCAATTCCAAGTATTTTTAAATTCTGTATGAATTTTTTATGTCATATTAGGTAGAGTTGCTTTTAAATATTTTTTTTCTAATTCCTGGGATTTTCAAATTATAGTTCTGCTTTTCATTAGAGTAACAAAGTGGTCTATGTGAGATCACCTCTTTAAAACACTCTAAGATTTACTATTTGGTTATACATACTTAAAATTCTTATAAATGTTGAATGGAATTAAAAATTTTAATGTTCCTTTTTGGGGGTGAGTTATAAGTTATATTATCATATTCTTTTCTTTCTTAATGAATTTGATCTATTTGGCTTATCAATTACTGAGAGTATGTCAGAATTTTTCACTGATTGTATTTTTTATTTTGTCAATTTTTAATACAATGAGGCTATGTCAGGGAATTAAAATTTAGATATACTTATCTGATAAAGATAATCCATCAGCAGTGACTGCATTCTCTCTTTTTATCAATTGAAGGGTCTTTGGTTATAAATTTAATTTTATATGATATTAATGCAATTGTAAGCCCATTTCCTATAGCTTAGAACTTGCTTGGTATCTTAGGAAACACTGGTATCTTAGAAAACATTTAGTATCTTAGAAAAGCCAAAAAAAATTTGCACAGTCCAACAGACAACTGGGGTGAGTTTATTGTGTAATAAAATGTAAGCAGGATGGAGACAGGCTTGGCCTTGGATGAGAAAGCTGAGAGCCAGCACCTTCAGAACCAAGGTGGGACTCCACACTGAAGACACAGAAGGCACTGTTAGAAGAGGCGTTCCTGAGAGCAGAGGAGCACAAGATTCTGCAACACCCAACCTCCTCTCATCTACTAGGGTAGCCCCATGGTTGATCATGGAAGAGAATGATTTAGAATGGTTCTGTAGGGCCATCTTGACATGTCCTATTTGTTACATTTAGCACATCTGCCTCTTTCTGCTGTGGGAGGACTTTGCTGAGGAAAAAGAGGTCACATCTCCTTAGCTGACCTAGTCTAGTCTCCCTGCCTTCCATAGTACATTTGGACTATTTGCATGAACACTGTTCACCCTTACGTGTGGATCTGTTCCTCTCTCCTTTGTTTTATCTGAACTAACACCTGACTCCCTCTACACCATTCTGCTTGTTTTCTCTACTGGCACTGAGGGGAAAAAAATATTATTTAAGAAAATAAGTACATATTTTTGAGATCTACTTAAAAATCTACTATACACTGAGTTCTTTACCTACATAATGAACTGTGTATAGACAAAAGAATTCTTTACATTGGAATATCATTATCCCTTATTTCAGTTGTATCCTGTTTTTAGACATTTAAATATTTTTAATTTACATATTTTTAAGACATTTAACTTTAAAATTGAGTTTTAACACATGTTAATCTTTTGTGAACTTTAGTCAATGTATAACATATGCATAGATAGTTTCAACATAAGCAATATACAGAACAGTTTTACCAACTGAAAACACTCCCTCATAGTCATTATCTCCCCTGATCCCTTCACCAGTCATTATTGATCATTTCTCCATCCCTATAATTATTATTTTATAGTATGTCATATAAAATGAATTATGTAGTTCATAAACTTTTGTGGCTAGCTTTCTTTTGTTTATAATAAACGTCTTGCTATATCAGTAGCTTACCTCTCCCCCCAGCTGTTCTTCAATGTTTGGATGTACCACAGTTCTTTTTTTGTTCTGAATTGCTTTTTTAATGAGGTAAGAAAAATAATAGTGACATCATTGCAAATGTGCAGCTTTGTAGCAGTGATTGGAAGCCTTGGTCAGTCATTTCTGAGCATTCTTTAATGTTACTTTGCATATAAAATGATTGTGTTATTATCATCAACATATGAATATTTATATGAATTTACACATTTATGCAATAAAATTTCTTGGTATTTTGGATCTTGGGATTTTATGTATTTGGTATATATCATTTCTATTATCAAAGGCTGTGTACTTTTTATTTGATTTTCAATTCTAGTAGTTCTATACAGTTACATATCAAATTTGCTGGGGTACCTTCTATAGTTTCATTTGTAGACTTTTCCAAACTGTTAAGTCTTGTACCATATAAAAAGCATGGCTGTTTTGTACTATGCATGCTGTCATTCTAATACTATAAACCTTCAGGTCAGTTTTACTGTTCTGGTTGGTTCTTGTTCACAGAACCTTTTTTCCTTTATACCAAGTAATTACCGACTCTTCATTTCTCATTTTCCTTGAAAACAATATTTTGAAAGGTGTGCTTTTTTTTTTGAAGTCTGTATGAGGCTGAGTTCTTTCATAAAGGATTTCTTTTTGCCTGCCAGAAATACTTTAAATTAAATTCATGGTTCAGATTTTTGGGGGAGGGTTGCGGGAAGGCAGGGTCATACAGCTGGTAATCATAAGCTCGTGACACTACAGGTCGTCCTCCGACAGACACTTACTCTGAACCACATGCCGAGAAGTCCCACTGGCTTGGCTTTTACCTTCCCACACTGTGAGATCAACAAGCACCTTCATATGGCAAAGGGCTCAACTTCCGCAGTGTTTGTGAGGGATTGGATGAGTGCTCCCCAAAGGCCTGTGTGTTAAGGGATGGACCTATAGGTGGGGATATTGAGAAGTGGTAGAAATGTTGAGTCCTTTGGTCACTGAGGATGTGCCCTCAAAGGGGATTCCAGTGTTGCTCTTTCTTTTCTTCCCAGATCTTGAGGTGAGCAATCTACTAAACCATGTGCTCCTTCAATGACGCCCTGTTCTCTTAAGAGGCCTCCAAACCACAGAGCCACTTGACCTTGGACTAGAATCTCGATAGCCATGAATCCAAAACAGTCTTTTCTCTTTATTTGTTTTAATATTTTTATTAACTTATTTGTGTGAGAACGAGCTAGAGAGCCAACGTGAGTATGGGTGCTAAAGGACTTCTTCCCCTGCACACAAACTCCACACTCGTGGGCCTCTCTGTGCACCTGGCTTTACGTGGTACTGGGGAATTGGATTCTAGCTGGCAGGCTTTGAAAGCAACCGACTTCGTCCACTGAGCCATCTCCCCAGCCTCAAGCCTCTCCTCTTTATAAGTTAATTATGTTCAGTATTTATTTGTATTCATAGAAAGTTATACAATGTAGTGGAGGTTTAACTTCTCAGTTCTCCTTTTTCCTTTGTAGTTATTATCTTATGAACTTAGTACTTTAATGCTATTAAAAAGTTTAAATTATGCAGTTTATGTACATTCAGGAAATATGGTGAGCCAATTAGCCTACCACTAACAACAGTATGTAGATTATTAGCTTTGAATTTTTTTGATAAAACATTATAATTTATAAATGATGCATCAAAGATTATGAATAAATATTTAAAACTTTTTATGCCCACATGTATCAGATGAGAACTGATGGCATTTAATTAAATATATCATACTACACTGCTATTTAAACTCGGCTTTTCAAAATCAATTATGAATGTATGTTTAAATGTGATAACTCTTTCCTCAACACATAAATTTTTTTAATAGAATATGAACACCTGAAAGTCAAAGAAGCCATCATGAATGCACTTACCTTGATTAAGACATATGCTAAACCTATAACAGAATTATATATTGTTTAAATGACATACAACCTATCAACTTATACTTGCTAACATGTCTACTTCTGGTTAACTTTAAATGTCACATTTTGACAATGTCTGACCAATGACATTTGCGATAGGATCTAAACTACCTGAGAAGTAAAAATATCTCTCCCAATAAAGTGCATTATTTTATAAACCTCCGAATACTACTTATAACTAAGAAGTGCACATTAGAAATAAAGTTATTTTTCTAATCATCTTATTATTTCTCATCTTTTTTGTTACATATATTACTCTGCAAACTTGCCAACTCAATCTCATGGACAATTAAAGAATACTCACAGAGGTTTACAGATGTCCAATCCAATCAATTCCACTTTATTAACATCTTCATTCATGATCTTATTGTATTAAGAATAACATAATATAAGGGGGGAGGACAGGAAGGAGGGCATGGTACCAACATGACTGTATACACTGTGTACACAACTAAAAAATAGAATAACATAATAATCCTTTAAGTGTGTTGATTTAGAGAACTTCTATTTTGAAACTCTGAATTTATATACTGTATTACCTATGTGTTTTAAATTGAAACACAAAATTTAATGTTTATCATTTCCTTTTCACAGTAATTTTCACTAACTCAAATTGCTGCAAAAAGAATAATCTTCCTTCTATTGTATGAAAAATCTAATTCTAACTGATAATGTTAAGTTGAATTTTCGCAAAAATAAAATTAACCTCAGTTTGCATATCTTTGAAATAAAGTCCTCTACAATGAAAATTAATTGGATCAACCCTACTACATGGACAGACAAGATAAGCTTTGTTCTACCACTTTTACCTATAGCAACTTTAAAAAAAATTTATTTACTTATTTCTTTTGCAAGCAGAGAGAGATAGAGAGAAGAGAGACAAACAAAATGGGCTTGCCAGGACCTCCAGATGCATGTGCCACCTTGTGCACCTGGCTTTACATGGGCACTGAGGAAATAAGCTCGGGTCATTAGGTTTTGCAGGCAAGAGCCTCAAACACTAAACCATCTCTCTAGCCTCTCCAGTAATTTTTATTTACTGTTCACACAACTAACTTTATGATTCATGTAGTTCAGGCAATTATGTTGCATGCTTCAAGAAAAACAAAGATGTTTAAGCCATCACACTATTCCAACATTATTAAATACTAATTATGACAAATATGTATTCACATATAAAAACAAAACTACAAATCACTACAACTATAACTTTAAGGAGTTCTCAGAGGAGTAAAGGACTTGAAAACTCCTGAAGAGACTTTTGCTTGTGTTTCCATAGAAATAAACTCCCTGGAGAAATTGATGACTTTACAGTTACAAGACTATATAATATGAACCTATTTTTTTTTATAAAAATCAAATTTTCAAAAGAATGAAAACATATTTTCACTTATTTATTAAATTAAGTTCACTTTGGCATTATTGCAAATTTGAAAAGGCTACGCAGTATATAGAAAGCAGCAGTAAAGAGCATGATTTGTTATAACAACCTCCATGTCCCATTCTGCTTTCCGTGTTTTTCTTTTCTTCCGTTTGTAAGTTTTTATTTTTGAGAGTGGGACAGAGAGAGAGAAAGAAAGGCAGAAAGAGAGAGAGAGAAAAAAAATGGGCACACCAGGGTCTTTCCGCTGCTGTGGACGAACTCCAGACACATGTGCCCCCTTGTGCGCATGTGCAGCATTGCACACTTGTGTCACTGTGTCTGGCTACAGGGGACCTGGACATTTGAAGATAAGCATTCTTAGGCTTCACAAACAAGTGTCTTAACTGCTAAGCCATCTCTCCAGACCCCATCCTGGTTTCATTAATTCTATTTTTTTCATCATTGGTACTTTGCTTATCTATACAAGCCCCATTTATTCTATGGAGATAAATTTATCAGTCTTACAACTTGTAAAGCTTTGAAAATGAAAGTCCATTTTAGAAAGCATGTAGCACAACATCCAGTAATAATGAATGGCCAACTTTATTTCTCTTATGAATTTTCTGTTTATCTTAGTAGAGTCCTGATATCTCAGAAGAGGCTACATATGCGCCTTCACCCCAGAGGCATGGAGGGAATCACAGATCTCCAAGAATCCATCCTCCTACCACCTCTGCTGGAGGCACTTATGTCAACACTTTTATCCTTACCTTTGATCAGTGAGACCAGCTGTTTGAGGCCTTCACATTAGAGCCTTTATCCCTTGCTTTTTTTTTCCACCCCACATTGCTCATTTCACTGTTTTGAGCCCTGTGTCAAAACCCAGCAGAAGGAAGTGGCAAGCCAATAGCTTATCCTGAGTAGATATAATAAAATACATTTGTGTATACTTCTAAAAGAAGAAAAAGCAGGATCCTTCAATTTGTTGTCTCCAAGAAACCCACCTTTCTACAAAGCATGGACACTATCTTAGGGTAAAAGGTTGGAAAACGGTGTTTCAAGCAAATGGACCTAGAAAACAAGCAGGGGTTGTTATCCCAATATCTGACAAGGTAGATTTCAGTCCAACATTAGTTTAGAAAGATAAGGAAGGTCACTTTATATTGATTAAAGGCACCCTACAACAGGAGGACATTACAATCATAAACATATATGCACCTAACATGGGGGCCCCCAAATTCATCAAACAAACACTATTAGAACTAAGGTCACAGATAACACCAAACACAGTGGTAGTGAGTGACTTCAACACCCCACTCTTATCAATTGACAGGTCATCCCGGGAAAAAATAAACAGAGAGGCATCTAGACTAACTGAGGTCATAGAAGGAATGGACCTAACAGATATCTACAGGACATTTCATCCAAATGCTGCAGAATATACAATCTTTTCAGCAGCACATGGAACATTCTCTAAAATAGACCATATATTAGGACACAAAGCAAATCTTAACAAATACAGGAAAATTGAAATAATTCCTTGCATTCTATCTGACCACAATGGAATCAAACTACAAATCAATAGCAAGAAAGACTATAGAGCATACACAAAATCATGGAAATTAAACAACACACTACTAAATGATGAATGGGTCAATGAAGAAATCAAGAAGGAAATCAAAAAAATTATAGAGTCAAACGATAATGAGAACACAACATACCAAAATCTCTGGGACACAATGAAGGCAGTCCTAAGAGGTAAATTTATAGCTTTAAGTGCCTATATTAAGAAATTAGAAAGGTCGCAAGTAAACGACCTAATGCTTCACCTTAAAGCCTTGGAAAAAGAAGAACAAGGCAAACCAAAAATCAGTAGATGGGAAGAAATAATAAAGATTAGGGCAGAAATTAATGAAATAGAAACCAAAAATACTATCCAAAGAATCAATGAAACAAAGAGTTGGTTCTTTGAAAGGATAAACAAGATTGATAAACCCTTAGCAAATCTGACCAAAAGAAAGAGAGAAGAGACACAAATTAATAAAGTTAGAGATGAAAAAGGTAAGATCACAACAGATGCCAGAGAAATTCAAAAAATCATAGGGACATACTACAAAATCATATACTCCACAAAGTATGAAAATCTGAAAGAAATGGATGATTTTCTTGATTTATATGACCTACCTAAATTAAATCAAGATGAGATTAATCACTTAAATAGACAACAACAAGCATGGAGATCCAAGCAGTTATCAAAAATCTCCCAACTAAAAAAAGTCCAGGCCCAGATGGATTCACTGCTGAATTTTACCAGACATTCAGGGAAGAACTAACACCATTGCTTCTTAAGCTTTTCCATAAAATAGAAAAAGAAGGAATCCTACCAAATTCCTTCTACGAAGCCAGCATCACCCTGATACCAAAACCAGGCAAAGATAGAACAAAAAAAGAAAATTACAGACCAATCTCCCTCATGTACATAGATGCAAAAGTTCTCAACCAAATATTGGCAGACAGAATACAAGACCATATCAGAAAGGTCATTCACCCTGACCAAGTAGGCTTTATCCCAGGGATGCAGGGATGGTTCAACATATGCAAATCGATAAATGTAATACATTATATAAATGGACTGAAGGAAAAAAATCATATGATCATCTCATTAGATGCAGAAAAAGTGTTTGACAAAATCCAACATCCCTTCATGATAAAGGTCCTACAGACCCTGGGAATAGAAGGAACATATCTCAATATAATAAAGGCTATTTATGACAAGCCTACAGCCAACATATTACTAAATGGGGAAAAACTGGAAGCTTTTCCACTAAAATCAGGAACAAGACAAGGGTGTCCACTGTCCTCACTTTTATTTAATATAGTACTGGAAGTCTTAGCCATAGCAATAAAGCAAGAGACACACATAAAAGGGATACAAATTGGAAAGGAAGAGATCAAGTTATCATTATTTGTAGATGACATGATTCTATATATAAAGGACCCTAAAGACTCTACCAGCAAACTGTTAGAGCCGATAAAAACCTACAGCCATGTAGCAGGATATAAAATAAATACACAGAAATCAGTAGCCTTCATATATGCTAACAGCAAACACACAGAGGATGAAATCAGAGAATCACTCCCATTCACAATTGCATCAGAGAAAATAAAGTACCTTGGAATAAACCTAACCAAGGAAGTAAAGAATCTCTACAATGAAAACTATAAAAGAAGAAAAAATGATACCTTTTTTTGCTTTTGAAATGTGAGGTCTGAAACAAATTTGATGAACATTGTGGAGAATCTCAAAACAAAGGTTCACTCAGTCATCTGTTAAATATCTACATCAAGCACTCATAACCAGAGCTGCTTCCTCCCCTCAGAGGTGGGAACAAAGCACCTCATGGGTCATCTCCTTGGACATCACAGTTTGTCTCTGTGGTCTCCTACTGGGCCCTCTGCCTGTGACAGTGTCCTCCATGGCACGTCAACAAGGTGTAGCACCAATGACTGAGGAGTGTCCTCAGGGTAGTAAATGATGTCATTTTGGCAGTGAAGCCTGTACAACCCCATTTAAATCATGTCACTTTTTCAAAAGTTGAAATTTCCAAATATGTAAATTCCTTTTTCTTTGGTAAATTCTTATATTTAATTAATTTCTTGATATACTGTACATTCTTATTCTATGGATCTTTTCTAGTATTAAAAATCTAATTACTGACCACAAATGACAATAAAATGACTGAAAGAAGGGGGCATGTGCTCAGTAATTTCTGAGAAGCTACTATGACACATTTGGCTTCTAAAATCTGTGATGATCATAATGTTCTCCTAATTTAACCTGTATATACCTTTCAAAATCTAAATTCTCACACAGGAACTCATAATTTAGACATGTGTTTCAAATTATATTTCCATATTACTTCTGCTGATCTTGAAGATGATTGAACACAAGAGCTTAGACTTTTGAACTTTACATTTTATACCTTCAATTCTTCATTATATGAGTATCTATAAATAATAGAAAGAAACTAATATATTAACAGTGATAATATAGATTTCAGAGTGGTTGAAAATATCATTAGGGTCATAATTTTCATTGCAAATTATCAAGCCCATAAAGTCTAAAGATACTGCAGGGAAAGATAAGAAAATATTAGTGACATATAATGATAGTTTGTAATAGTAAAGACAGTATTAAATCAAAAGTGTATATATTTTTCCTATCAGGCCAATAGAAAGAAAATTTATCCCATACAAATATTTATATTAAATATATGCTCTGGTCAGGAAAATGAGAACAAGTATAGTAAATAAAAATGTGTAGACAATGGCACCATTTATCTGAGTATATACTATATTTATATTTATTAAGGATGATCTGTGCTAGACAATGATCATGATGATCTGTGGACAACAAAGGACATCACTAGGGTGTGAACTTAGAATGATAACACAGGAACAGAGAGAGTACTTTCAGTTGCAGTGGCTTTGCTATTTTGCAGCAGTACATGATCATATTCCTACCAGTGATATGCAGTCTTCAGGTCCTCAGTGAGTGTAAGCATGCAGAAATGGAACAGGACCAAAATATGGACTTGGCGTTTTAAAAATTGAAATTCAAAGAGAGATGGCTTAGCAGTTAAGGTGTTTGCCTGCAAAGCCAAAGGACCTCTGTTCAATTCCCCAGGACCCAAGATGCACAAGGGGGCGCAAGCATCTGGAGTTCGTTTTCAGTGGCTGGAGATCCTGGTGCACCCATTCCCTCTCTCTCTATCTACCTCTTTCTCTCTTATTCTCTCAAATAAATAATTAAAATTTTAAAAAGTTGACATTCAACTTTAAGTTGTGTGAGTTCAGATTACTAAACTGCTGAACTCAATCTCCTCATCTATGAAATGGCCTGAGATTCCCATAAGTCTCTGCTTCATAGAATGATTATTAGGATGGAAATAAATGTTGCTGTGAAGGCAACTTGTAGACTATACTTTTGTATGAACAAGAAATGATTACTGAATAAATAGCACAAATGATTAATCACAAAATATGTCTATTTAAAATATTTTATATTCATAGATCATAAAGAAAAATGTAAATAGATCACAGAAATCTAGAATTCTACTTTGTTATATTTTCACAGGTAGAAATTAAAAAGCTAGTAAATAGTGACTATCTTGTTTGTCTTAAAAGATGAACTGAAATATCTTAGTTGATTTTATAAATACAATTAAAGTTAAAACAGACATAAAGATCATCTTTTGCATATCAGTATGCATTTGATTAAAATTTTGAAAGTGGGCTGGAGAGATGGCTTAGCGGTTAAGCGCTTGCCTGTGAAGCCTAAGGACCCCAGTTCGAGGCTCAATTCCCCAGGACCCACGTTAGCCAGATGCACAAGGGGGCACACGCATCTGGAGTTCGTTTGCAGTGGCTGGAGGCCCTGGCGTGCCCATTCTCTCTCTCTCTCTCTCTACCTCTTTCTCTCTCTGTCTGTCGCTCTCAAATAAATAAACAAATGAATAAAATTTTTTAAAAAAATTGAAAGTAACTAGGAAACAGGCTTGGTGGAAAATATATTGCTTAATAAACAAATCGTTGAGAAATCCAGATGAATCTAATGTTGACCTTGAGTAAGAAGTCATTGGGAAATATTATCACGGTATTAATACATTGAGCAGTGCAGGAAGACAGTGTCCTCACATTTTATCATGCATCACTGAACCGTGACAAATGCTGACAGTTAAAGAGCATACCACAAAACATTATGACACCATCTCAGTGACAGCTAAACCAGAAGACTGACGACAATCATTGTTTCATATTTACTAGTATGGCCTGGCTAGAAAACACAAAAATAAACTGAATTAAAGCATTCAGATACACATCTTTAATACCAACACCACAGAAACAGGAATGCTAGGTGAATGTTCTAGGCATTTACCCCAGAAGTATATGGTTAAGTCTCAAGTATAATACTGCCATGGAAACATCTATTACAAAGTACTGTTCAATAATCTTGCTCCATTACCAAGCAATTCATGACATAGGTCTTTCACAGTATCAGTGATATTTACATAATAATTACAAGCAGACAAGAAAAGCTGGAAATGCTATAAAAGGTTTCCACGACTTTTCTTTCTTATAAATGAAATCTCCCCAAGAAAGCACTGCGACAACTCTACATTTTCTTTCTGAAATTTATTATTTAACCTTTCACTTTTGGTGGAATATAACATTCTTTTGTTACCTTGAAAATGAAAGGCAGATAAGAACACTTCCTTTTTAAAATGTATCTTTCATTTATTTATTTGAGAGAGAGAAAGAAGGAGAGAGAAAGAGACAGATAATGAATGGGCACGTCAGGGCCTCCAGCCATTGCAAAAGAACTCCAGAGGCATCTATCCCTTGTGCATCTGGCTTACATGGGTCCTGGGGAGTTGAACCTGAGTCCTTTGGCTTTTTAAGCAAATGACTTAACCGCTAAGCCATCTCTCCAGCCCAAGAACACTTCCTAATATGTGTTTCTGACTGGATATACTGAGCAGGAAGGGAGGCATTTTCAGTGTAGCAATAAATTACACACACGCTCCCATTATCATTTGAAAGGCAGTTTTGTCTTCCATTCTGTGGATCCATGCTGAGAATACACACTCATACAATAAGGGTTTGTGAGGAAAATATTGATAAAAAACACAACATTATACATTTACAAAAGTGAAATCCAAGTCAGCATCCACACATTTCCGTTTATTCCAGAACAGTCAATGTCAGGTAATGAACTTTGTACTTTTAACATATAGAATTTGATAAACTGATAAAAAAAATCCTTCAGTTTTTTTTCATTTTTCCCCTCTCATTGTTTTCTGTTCATAATACAACTCTCTGGTTAATGGACAGTAATTACATTCAAACTTTTATTAATAAAAACTACTTAAAGTAACTCAGTCACCAGAAATTAAGACTTTAAATAGTTAGAAATGCTCAGTGTATGATAAGGACAGATATTTTGATGAATGACATACACTGATGTTGTGTGTACATTTCTCTCTTTTGGTATATATAAGAGTATAAATGTGTATATGTGGACTGTGTAGTTGTGTGTGTGTGTGTGCATGTGTGCATGTGCACACATGCATACATGTTCATGTGTGGAGTGTGGGTATACACCTAATGTGGTGCGTGTATGGAGGTCAGAGGGCAATTCTGAGTCAGCTCTTGCCTCCCCCTTGTTTGAGGCAGGGTCTCTCATTCTTGTTCACTGTGGTGTCTGGTGTTCACCAGGCTGGCTGCCCACAATCTTCTGGGAATTTCTCCTATTTCTGCCTCTATTCTCCCTGTAAGCAAGCTGGCCTCCTGCTTCTGCCTCCATTCTCCCAGTGAGCACTCTGGGATTACCAGTGCCCATCAAAGAGGGATTGGGGATCAGATTTCAGTTACTGGGGTTTGCATGACGCATGTTTTATCCATGGAGTTATTTCCCTGGCCTCCATCTACACATTTCTGTGCGTGCACACTGAAATGCACAAATCCATTTAATTATTCACTGTTCTCCAATGAAATGCATTTGAAGTATGAAGATAAGGATAAATTTATGTTATCTATGTGAGGTGCCTTGAGTGTAAGTCCCCCCTAGGCTCAGGTGTTTTATTAACTTGGGTCTCCAGTTTGAGGAGGTGTCACTGGGGGAGGGGATAGATCCTGGGGTCCAGGCCAAAGGTGTGTTTGGGGGCAGATCTGATTCCAGCAAAAAGGCCTAGAGAGCAGTCTCTACTCTGGGGGTTTCATGTATGTTGGTGCTAGTATTTTGCTTACTGCAATTTTTTTGTCTGTATCTTTTACCATTGATGGAACTTCCCCTGGATCTGTAAACTTGAAATAAGTCCCTTCATCCCATATTCACTGTCTGGTTTGAAGTTCATCCCAGCATCATGGAATGGGCTAGGACATAATATAAATACATGTTATTGAAATGTACAATATTAAATGCAACTCTAAATCCCACCCTTTATTCATTGTCAAGTTTTCACATTTTGTAAGAAATCCATCAAGATACAGCATTTTATTTGTTAGTAAAATTAGGTAAATTACTATAATCCAGGTAAATATCCAGGGGTCAGAACTGATTTCTCCTGGTGAATAAAACATTATAGAAATATTGGACATAGAAAAACTCCATGGACAAAGGCATTATAAAGAGTGAATAAATATTTAAATTTGCATGGCTATAAGGTGAGTGAAAAGCACACTAAATTTAACGAACTTGAAGTTATCTTGTAAATTGTGCCATCTTCCTAGTATGTTGTCCGTGTTACTTAGAACTACACACAAAGCTCATGATTTAGGGGAAATGACTTTGATGCTGTATATTTCAAGGATGTATTTTGGAAAGAAAAGTGCAAAATCTGAAAATAAACTAAAGAGGATTTCCACATCTGGCCTTAATCGAGTAATAGAGACTCAGATTCCCACCCATACTGTCGACAACAGAAGTAGACAGAATCTATGGGATACTTGCCTCTAAGTACTGGACAAAAAGTGAAGCAACACGGAGGTTCTGAGAAAGGCAACATGAGCTGCCACTGGGTTGCTTGTCTCTATGGAGGCCTCAGCACCCATGGAGGAGGAAGGTATTCTATGGAAATAAAATAACTAGACCTACGTTCAGAGAGGTTGAGGAAGTTCCCAACTGTAGGGTATCCATCAGCAGATGAAGAAAAGAATCTATAAATATCTCTTTGAACTTTTATTCAGAACCAAAAGAGCACAAGGTCAGGCAAAGAATGAACAAAGAATTGTTAGTCACAATTTCCTGAGCTCACAGAGCTCTGGAACAATTTGAGCTCCCACAAGGAAAACTGAAGGGATCCCAATAGAGAATGGCAGGGTCTCTCACTAGCCTAAACCTCACCAATTAGGCTAGATAAGCTGGCCTGCAAGATCCAGTTATTCTCCTGTCTCTGTCTCTCCAGGGCTGGGATCAAGTGTACACTGTCATGCCTAGCATTTTACATGGGTACTGAGATTTGAACTCAGGCATTCATGATTGCAAAGCAAGTATTTGACATATTGCACTACTACTCAGGCCTCCATATTTAGAATATTTTTAATTTTTTTAAATGACCAACAGTATTAAAGATACTTTTGGCAAAACAAAATAAATAAATTGTACATAAAGACATAAAATATGTTGAATATAATTAGCCAATAAAAATGAAAATTATAAATATTCTAAGACATCACTATAAAACCACTAAGATGAATAAAAAACATGTTAAAATCATCCTTTCAAAGTATTTATAATATTTTTGCATATTTTTAAATATAATTAAACCACAATTTTATTAAATTCTACTTTCATTTACACATAAAATAAATGTTTAGAAAAAACTCAAAATTGGGAGGGGTGGAGAGATGGCTTAGTGATTAAGGCACTTGTTTTCAATGCCTAAAGACCCAGGTTCAATTGCACAGTACCTATGTAAGCCAGATGCACAAGGTGGCACATGCATCTGGATTTTATTTGCATTGGCCTAGAGGCCCTGGCATGCCCACTTTCTCTATCTCTATCTGCACTTCTTCCTCTCTCTCTTTCAAATAAATAAATAAAAATCAAAAAAGAAAAACTTCCAAAACTAACTAAAATTTTGCCATAAATAGCAATAGGCATATACACAATTAAATTCTACCATACATTATTTTATCTTCATTTACCTTTCAACCTTTTAAAAACTAATAATTATACATAATTATAACTACAGTGCTATTTAAAGGTATTGAAAATAACACATTAATAACACTGGTGTTTTCTAACATATTTTCAAGAGCCTCATGTAATAATAACCATGAAAAAAGAAGCAAGATAATCTGTTTTAATGGAAACTTTTTCCAACAAATCCAGGAGGGGGAAAGTAGTACTTTTAAATAAGTTAATGATTGTTTTGGAGTAAATATATTCACAATATTAATTGGACCACTTAAAATAAAAGAAGTTTTTTTTTTAGGTTTGAAACATTTTGCTAAATATGCAAGTGTGGATACCAAAGGAAATTAATGGAATAGTAAAAAATACCATTCTAAAAAATATATTAAAAGTAAATGTAACATTATGAATCAATAAATCAATTTCTAACAAAAAGGGATAGTGAAGACGTGTACATATACTGAATGGAATTTTACTCAGCAGTAAGGAAAAATGAAATTTGTAGGAAAATGAACAGACTTGGAATAGATTATACTAAGCAAACACACAAATACAGAAAGACAAATGCCACATATTCTCCCCCATATGTGGCTCCTAACCTGGAGCTGCCTGAGTTGCAGGCATACCATAAGGATGGCGGGAGGGAAAGGGGAGGGAAGGGGGAGATATACACAAAACTAAAACCAAAATGAATTGATACCACAGTAAACTTCCTTCTGGATAACAGACTTAAAAGATATAACCCTCAATAGGAGCGTGGAGGGATCGTCAGGTAAGAAGGGCCCTGGAGAGGGCAGGATGAAACCGAACACTAAAACACTTGACTCTGGCTCAAAACAATGTACCAGAAATTGCTTACAACCCACTCTGAGCTGTTGATCAGAGAGACCTATGAGGCGCCCAAAACAAAACAGGCTCTGTCAAAGCACTTGATTGTCCCACCTGAGGTAAAAGGGAAGACCCTATTGCTGAAAATACTGCAAGCTGCTGATGCAGAAGATTGAGAGATCCGGCTGAATCTGAAAGGAAGGCAGTTCCCAGATGGCTAGCCCATATTAGTGCTGAAAAGTGCTACTTGAGCTGCTGGGGAGAAAGAGCCAACAATGACGTCAGCAAGCAGGGAACACTGCAATATTAAAGTAATCAGCCTAACAAGATATACACACCTGTGCAATAGTGGCACACAGCCTAGGAGGGTAATCAATGACTTCCTGATTGGCTAAGAGATCCATTCAGCAGAAAAGGAATCCATAGCTGGAATTGAGAATCAAGTCAAAATCCTATGGAGACCAAGATTTTGGACTCCAACAAGGAGCTTCCACTATTCCTTAGCCAAAAGAGAGACTATGCCTATCAGAATCTCTCTAAATTAACAATTCTTATCTCATTTAACCTATGATGATCTCACTCTCCATTGAGAACTTGTTTCTCTTTTTCACAGGGCAGCAAGGACCAAGGAAAACCGAAATCTACAAGGCAAGAAAAGACAGCTGACACCCATGCAGGAGAGGAGCCACTCCTTACACATCAGCTAGGGCCCAGATGAAACCACAGAAGAATTAGTGAGATACGTAAAAGTGCTACTTCCACAGACAGTCTGGCCACCTGCACCAGGGCAATGACAGCAGACACTGAGGATGCTCAAAATGCACCAAAGCAGAAATCCAGAAGCTGCGGAGGGTTCAACACTAAAGTTGCCTTAAAACACACCCACCAAGGCTCGGGAAGTTTTGTGGGGGAGAGAGTGGAGAGAGTATTAGAGCCACAGGGTGGGAGGGAATATCCAGAGGCATTGCCCCTCCCCCACAATGACTGACTGCTGCTCTCACAACTCATAACCCACAACCCCATGGTAAATACCAACACTGCCACTGATGAGAGCCCTCAGTGGAGTGTGGACAAGTAGGAAGGAAATGATGGTACCAACACATGATGTGTCCATACAAAGTTCCTACTTAATAAAGAAAAACATTGGGGTAAAATTACTGAAAGGAAAAGCCCAAAGGCTCTCATTTTCATTTGACACTCTTTTTATTTATGCATAAGAATTCACAAATGTCATGTTAACTATGAGTTGCAGATAATATGTAGATATATACTTAAATATAAGAAGCCAAAAGAGTCAAGAATAATGACAAAATTCAGATGAGGCATTTTCATATGCAAAATATATGTGTATAATATTACTAATAACATTCAGCATAACTCCTAATTTTATAGATATAATAATAGAGACAGAAAAAAATATTAAAGCTTAAAGATACCATTGATTTTAGTCTTGGGTGGATTGGTGATTGTCTGATACATTAATAAAACCCATAGCCCATTTCAAGCAGTTTCACAATAAATATACTGACATTTGATTTCAAGTTATAATTATCAATCATTAGTGCTCCATTATAATTAATTTTAACCTTTCAAATAGAGAGCAAATGATAACATTTCAATTAAAGGATAAGTCAATTCATAAAAATGCTGTCATAAATATAAAAAGGAAACTGTCATTATTTCCATGTTTATGAAAGTTCAAGTGAAACAAATGTTATTGAGAGCATAAATTTTTAGAGGTAAAGCACAATAAGTAACTCATTTACCCACTCAAAACAATTAGAGTAAGTGTAACATCTAAGTGCTGAAAGCAACAAAAACAAGTAACTATTATTTTTTGCATAAATTTGAGTCCTTAACTATAGGCTCATTTATTTTTTAATGTATTCACAGAATAATACCTTAAGTCTGGTATTAAATAAACTATAAAGAAATAGAACAGCAGATTTTAACAATTATTTTTATGCTAGAACACCATTTTGACTTTATGGAGGTCCATCTTCAGACAAAGTAAAAATTCCCTTATGCTGAATATTTTTCAGTTGAAAAATAAAATTTCACACAGATTTTTAAACTGTCTTGTATTTGATTCCTCTTAGTGTTAAAAAGACAGAACTTGAGGGAGGAAGGGAGGGAGAAAGGGATATTAAACACCTAAAAAATAACCACAGATGATTTTAATCAAAATGTCAGACTTATGAGTTTGGAAAGGGCTATGACTAGGAGGTTGGAGGGTTTTTCTGTAGTATTGGTATGGTAATATTCCTTTATAGGATCTTTATACAGCTACAATAGCAGTGTTTGTTCTACGACATGATTCAAGCTATGTAATTCTGATTTATTTACTGTCCTGTAAGCAAATATAATGAAATAGAAGTTCATCTAGTAAAGGACTAAAGAAAAGGCAATGACATTTTAATCAAAGCAAGAACTGCTAAGCATCTATGCATGACTAGATACTTAAAAGAGAGGATGTTCAAGAAGGACATTTACCTCTAAGAGCAGCTTTTTTTAGTTTTTTAATATTTATTGATATTTTTCATAAAAAGGTTTTACTCTTAGACCTCCTTCTCCCCCACCCCAATTCTGTTGAAGGTCTTCTTCATTGGAGAATTGGCATTTATTGTTGACAGCAAGAGGCCTCAGTCAGTCTTGGGAAGGGATAAGGTGCCTCAGGCTATCCCCACCCACCCTGAGACTCTTTTTTTTTTTTTTTTTTTTTTTGGTTTTTTGAGGTAGGGTCTCACTCTAGCCCAGGCTGACCTGGAATTCACTATGCAGTCTCAGGGTGGCCTCAAACTCACGGCGATCCTCCTACCTCTGCCTCCCAAGTGCTGGGATTAAAGGCGTGCGCCACCACGCCCGGCCCACCCTGAGACTCTTATAATCTTTCTACCTGCTCTTCCACAATGTTTCCTGATGGACAAGATAGGGATCTGATTTAGTGTTGACTTCCCTGTATCCTCTGGATCTCAGTGTGGATTTGGAGAAAAATAGTCCCTACTGATTTTCTATGGGGACTAGAACATTCCTGCAGATAAGACTTCTGAAGAAATGCTTTCTTATCCTACAATTCTTCACAAGGATATGCAAATTAAGGCTCATGAAGGTTAGATCACCTAACTTTCTTTACTAAGTGAAATTTCAGAATCCTTGAGCAAGATTACTGAAGCAAGGTAAGGTGCTACAATTTTTTTTTTAAAAAAAAGGGGGGTCAGAAAATCAAGTTAACTTAAATGAATACAATAAAAATGTAGCAACTATAATATGTGAGAATATAAATTATTAGGTAATTTTTTGTAATGTAAACTCCATCTGTGGTATCATGCATCAAATACTTTCAATATTGAGGAATTACTGCTTTCAAATATCATGATTTTACGTATATATATATATATATATATATATATATATATATATATATATATAGACAGAGAAAGAGAGAAAGAGAGAGAGAGAATGGTTTTGTTCCTTCTGAACCCCTAATAAGAAACATGAACCATTTCATAATCAATACTGATAAAAATAGTAAATATCAAAAATTTTGATATAAGAAGTTTTAAGACTATTTCTTAGCAATGTATAAAAATGAATCTTTCTTGAGTCATGTAAATACACCAAAATATATACATTTTGAACAAAATAAGCACATATTGTCCAAAAAAATGTAAAGTAGTCATTAATTTTTCATTGTAAAATATAATTTTAAAAGTATGAGCAAAACTATTTTACTGGAGAAATTTACCTATTTACTAACAATACTAAAAAGTCTAAGCTGTACCTACCCACTACTAATTTAAGAAATAATTATTCAATTCTGACATTAAAGTTGTGAAGTCTTGAGGATGTTTATGACATAATCTTAATTAAAGAAAATCATAAATTTTCATGTATACAATGACCCTAGCAATATACTATTAGTTAAACACATATGAAGACATTCATGGTAAAGTGAAAAGAGTTTGAAGATATATTTTGTATTATTTTAAAATATTTACTTTAAAATATCTTATCTATTTATTTGCAAACAGAAAGTGAGAAAGAGAGAGAGAGAGAAGCAATGGCTGCACCAGGGCCTCCTGCCCCTGCAAACAAATTCTAGGTTCATGTGCTATTTTGTGCATCTGGCTTTAAGTGGGTACTGGGGATTTGGATCTGGGCCACCAGGCTTTGTAAGCAAGAACCTTTAACTGCTGAGCCGTCTCTCAGGCTCTTAAAATGTTTACTTTTATGATGTTATGTTAGTTTCCAGTCTAAAGGAAAAACATTTAAAATTGGACTTTTTTCTGATGGACACATAGAGTACAATTTTCTTAACCTGCTTGTAGATCTTCAGCTTTGCCAGCACTATTTAAGATGGTAAATTCTCCACTTTTAGCTCATCTGAAATCAGTTAACATGGGCCCAGGGTTTATCTCTGAGTTTCATCTTCTGTAAACTAATATATGTTTGTTGCATGCCAGTGCCATGCTGTTTTGATTATTTTAACATTGTAAGAGATTTAACTCATTTCATGTCTCTAGCTTTGTTCCTTTTGCTCAAAACTACTTTGGCTTTTCAATTTTTTTTTAACCTGGATATGAACATTACGATTATCTTTTCTTTTTCTACAGAAAAATGACATTGCAACTTTAATAGAATTGAATTTTTAGATCACTTGGGTAGTGCATAAATACACTAACCCATGAATACAAGATATCAAATGACTTTTATATCTAAGAAAAAAAATGTGTTGGCAAGAATGTGGAGAAAAGGAACTGGATATACTTTGGTGGTGGGATTGCAAATTAATATAGCCATTATGGTAAACTGTATGGTGGGTTATCAAAAAACTTAAACATAGCAATTCCATTTGTGTTTATATGCTAAAAGGAAATGATATCATGATACAGAGACTTCTGTGCTCTGATATTCATGGCAACATTACTAACAATGGATAAAATACGGAAGCAACTGAATGGCTGAATAAAGAAAATGTAGTACAGTGGAATGTTATTATTTACTCTTATACAAAGACAGAAATTTTATCATGTGCGACAGCATCGATGAACCTAGAGGACAATATGTTAAGTGAAATAGGCCACGCAGAGAAAGACAAGAACTTGAAGACATTACTGAAATATACAATTAAAGCATTGCATGCATGGAAGTAGAAAACAGAATCATGGTTGACAATGGGGGCAGGTAGAATACCCATTAGCAGGGACTGTGGGTGGGGAGTTCTGTGGAGATGATGGTCAAAGAATAGAAAATGTCACTTGGGCAGATAGAAGGAAAAGAAACAGGAAATAAAAAATGAAGAAGGCCATTGCAGGCCACAGTAACTATACTTAAATATGACACACTACTTGGAAAAAACTGAGTATATTTTAAATGGCTTGAACAAAAGAATGATAAACATGTGAAGTGCTGCATGTCAGTTGGCTCAAATGAGCTGTATCACAAATCCATATAAATAAAACATCATGATTTGCAGAACAAATATGTACAGGTTATTTGTCAACGCAAACATAAGAAAACATCATGTACAAAGAAATATTCAACAATAAAATTGGTCTGTTATCATAATATATACCAATGTACCACTAAAATAAATTTGCAGGTAAACTAAGATTTTGAGTCATTTAATTTTGTGTGCTCTCAGTAATAAAATGAAATTATATGTTCCAAAAACATATCTTTGCTCAATGAAATTTACAGACTGGCACATAGTCAAAGGTTTCTATATTCTAAAAAGGCTAAAGAGCTAATGTTTCTTAATGGATCCCAGACAAACTACTTTAGTAAGTAAAATAATACTGTATGTGACCAAGAAGCTAAGTAAGTTTTAATATTGATTTCTCATATTCCCAGTAATCCTGTCATTTTCAGTTTTTCCATTGAAATGCCAGCTCACAATTAAATCTTCAAATCTCCCATAAAGGGGAATTTTTTCTTATAAATTTATCAAATGCAATATTAAGCAACACTGGATTTTCTGAAATAAAAATTTAGCTAAATGATCAATGATGGCTCATTCATTTTCCTCAATATAAATTGGCAGTCAACACAAAAGGAATGATTGTGCTTCCTTTCTACAGAAAATAGATACAAACACCCCCTTGCGTCTGTGTGGGGGGCATATACTTCCTTCCAGGAGTTTGGGGTGTGAGCCTATTGTCTGTTTGGCCAATGAAATGTGTGGAGACACTGAGATGAGTGAAACTTTACATGCAATTGCATGCTTTGCCTGCCACCTCTGATTGCCCCGACTTACCAAGGGACCACCCTCTGAGACAGTGCTTGTTTCTGAAGCAAAGCCTTCCAATGAGAAGATCTGTAGAGTATCAGTTGGCTGCTTAGAGGAGACCCTGCCTACTGCCCCCTTTGTCCTCTATATAAGAGGCTGTTGTCAGCTGTTAGGATTTTAGAGCTATTACCACAGCCAAAGCTAACAACAAAAACTGAAACCTGGAAGTCCGGTGCTGCTACACTAAATATCTCACATCAGCTTTCGGTGTATGAGGATAAGAGATCAGTATCATTAGAAGCTGGAAATAGGCAAGTCTTGTTGTCCAGAAGGAAGACAGCTGACAAATCTGTTATCTTTTAATGCGTGACATTTAAAGTATAATGAACATGCCATAAGCAACAAGGTCTCAAAGACAATATTACTACAGTGTGCTGGTTACTGCCACTAAAAATGATAAGTAAGTACATGAAGGGGTACACTCAGAGACTTAATTGTCTTTTCTAGTGGTAAGAGATGAAAATCAGGTCAGGAATTCACTGACTTGCTACATCTGTTTTAGAATCAGTCACAGCACAAAGTTGGCCTCCTAAAACATGGAGGTGCACAGAGTGTCCTAGGGATGTGATATGAAATAAAGAACTCAGGTGTAAATAGAGAGCTAAATAAATCAACATAGTGATAAAACTAAAAGGGATAGAGTGAGAGGAAGAAGGAGGGGGAGAGTGGACCTTGGGTCACTGGCATTTTCTAAAAAGAACTGTGAGTAGGGACATCTGGCTGACGTCAAATAAATGGACAACAACACAAACAACTATGTTTTTAGGAAATTGTGCTTTGAATGTTGAGCTGTCCTGTGTGAAATTGACTGCTGCTGAGAATTTTAAACCATAGCATCTTTAGCATTATTTAGCAAATGAGGTACTAACACAGAATGGTGAAAGTATGCACCAAGTGACTACATGCCAAGTGAACGAGATCCTTCCCAAAGGCCACGTACTAGAGGGTTTAGCCCAAAGGAAGTGTCCAGTGGAATGACTATTTTGGGTTAGAGGAACACTGGAGGGGCAGAGATGTGTGGGATTAGTCACAGGTGTGGGGTTCTTCTAACAAAAATATTCAAAAATTGTGGTGACAGGTATAAACTTTTAGAATTTTGTGCATATACTGGAAAACACTGAATGTATGCTTTAAGTCAGTGAAGTGTTTGGTGTATGAATTCTACTAAAAGACAGCAGTTATTTTACAAGGAGCTGTAAAGGACCCAAAGCTAATAATTTTAAAATAACTTTACAGGCAGAAGACAGAGTAAGAGAGCTTCCAAATGTCAAGAGAATATTTCTATATTTCTACATGATTAGGGCTTCCTGAAAACAGTGACTAACCATCTCAATTAAAGATGATTGAATAGTAACTACTGAAGATTCTGTCTGTAGACCTTCAAGGTAATTTGGGAATATATCAATATACTCTCAGGAACCTTTGCACATCTTTGGGTGATACACTACAGAGAAATCTCTTCCCTTCTCAAAGAGCATGAGTTTACATCACAGCAAGGATACCTCTCTCTACCCCCCCCCCATGTGGAGAAGGAGCACAAATGCCAGCTGCCTTATATAAGCCACAAAATTAATGATGTCAGATTTCCACTCTTGTGGTATTAATACTTTGTATGTATACAACACAACACATTTGGTTCTCACTGAGTTTTCCTGCAGGAAGATGAGGCTCAGGGAATAACAAACTGCTGTGAGTAAACTGCACCTGAACCAGAGAGCCTAAAATCTTGTTAATATAATCTGTATATTTGTGGGCGTCACATATGTATCAATACATGAATGTATTGTCTGGCCAAGGACAGTCACATCTAGACTGCTCCATAATTTCATGAGATAATGGAAGCCAAAAGACTTCCCAGAGGGCAGAACCAAGAACCATGAAGTATATGGGAGCAGTAATGGGTATGTGGGAGTAGACTAAAATGTTTATCCCAGAAAACCTAAACTATTGTCTATTCACAGGGAAACACTTGATCACCAGGAGAACTTCAGAAATACTGCAGCTCAGAGACCAGTGTACACCTTGCCTTCTTTCCTTTCCATTGGAAATAATTATTACAGCTTTCTGATCCCATTTCAACACTTGGTGCTCAATATTGGGAGCAGGGTGATAGATTTTACTTCAAGGATATTAGGCAATTAAATGAGAGTTTATATTTCTTCCAAGCAGAAGGAGCTGGGCAGTAAGTACATTTTACACACAAAAGTAAAGGAAGCCAAAATCTATGAGGAAACAGATTACCATGCATTTTATTATTATTCACAATCCTTTCCCCCTTCTTCCTCTTCATGGGAAGTATATTATTCTCCGTAGATCTACTTATTTATTCAACAAGCACTGGATTAACAGCAGAAATAATGCAAAGCACAAGTATAGAAACACCGAATACATACTGAAGGAAACAATCAAACGATTAAAGGTTAATACACAAAGAAAGTAAAGTGTAAAGTTCAAAACTGTAAGATGAATGGTGACACTGAAGACACAAGCTGCTGCTCACTGTGAAGAGCAGGAGCACAATTCACCTTGAAGCGAGCGCCTGGTCCTGTTACGGTGTGTATTCATGGAAAATTAGTCTCTTTGTAGCTCCTCTAAAAGGAGCACTTAGGCCTTTTTAATTTCGTGACTACAACAGTGATGACTGTAATCTTTAACAATCAGACCTTTTGCAATTCAGATTTATCCTTAAGGCCGAGAGAGTCAAATCTTGGAGTTAAGTAATGGAATTTGGATTTAACTAATGGTGCTTATTTATTTTGCCACAGTGTATTGTGTATTTCACAATGCTAGAGTAAGCGTCTGTATAAAATTTACTTATAATGAACCAGCACAAAGCTGTATCAGATTTAATTCAATTTCACATAGAACATGATAAACTGCAGTGATGGAGATTGTCTGGAACTAAGCTGTCTGATAAAACTCTCATTGACTGACCTTGGGCTTCTGACCTTTCTGATGAAGGATAAGCACTTTATAGTTCATCAATAACTAATTTGATATTTTTTATCCAAATTATAATGGGGAAATTAGGACTCTGGGGTGCTTCCTGGAACCCCAAGCCCTGAGTTCATATCTGCAAACTAACCAAAGAATTGGCAATTCCAGATTGAAGGGAATGATTTTTAAAATACCACATTTTATTCAGATTTTACAAAGGAGTGAGGAAAGGGGAAAGCTGAGAGGTAAGGGAGATAAAGTGGGGAGAAGAGAAGTACACCAAGTGAAGCCCAAAAGCCCATGTGGGCCACTTGTAGCTCAGGAGTCCATGTAACCAGATAGGGAAAGAAAAGAGAAAAGGAAGTTCAAGGAGCCCCTGCCCTGTGGGCAATTGGAAGGGTTAAAGAACCCATGCACTGAGTAAGGGCTAGGGGGCCCTCCTGAAGCCAGCCCAGGCCCAGCCAAGGGAAAAAACCACAGCTGGAAGTTCCCAAGTGATCAGAGAGCCTGTCCTCCCCTTGCAAAGGTATGTGTAACCTTAGGGTGGTGGGTTGTCTTTTGGTCCAGGTGAACTAAAGGGGCAGCTGGTTGGTTAGGGTTGGGGGCTGTCTCAGGAAGAGATTAGCTCTGATACCAAGTTCTGGGAACTGAATTTAACCAACCACAATGTTTAAATCCTATGAAAGACTCCACCCTTCCCAAGAGGGGTCCTGACTGTGGAAAAACTGGTCTCTAGGGAACTAGGCAAAAGATAAAAAGTCAGATGATCTTGGATTTCTGGCAAGTGCAAACTTTGCTGCCCTTTTTACCTTCAGGGTTCCAGTCACCCTAACTCTACCCTCCCCTCACAAATGACTTTGGGAAAAATTAGCATTGTATTAACAATTTTAATTCAATACAACGCCTTCCAAGTGAAAATAAAAGCTGCTGATATCTGCTCATTTTTATCCAAAATTATTCCCAAAAAGGTAGCTGCAAAGGTAGGTGCATTGGCTAGGCCTAGTAAATATCCAGACTCAAGTAAAGGAGGGAGGAAAACTTCATTTGTCTTTCTGAAAGCATTTGAAAGTGGCTTTTAAAATATTTTATTTATTTACTTACTTACTTGAGAGAGAGAGAGAGAGAATGTGTGTGCCAGGGCCTCTAGCCACAAATGAATTGCAGACACACGCATACCCACATACAGCCAGATGCACAAAGTGGCACATGTATCTAGACTTCATCTCTCTCTCCATGTCTCTCCTTTTTTGTCTACTCCCCCTCTCTCTCTGTACACACACACACACACACACACACACACACACACACAAACACACTCTCTCACACACACAAATAAAAAAAAATGTTATTTTACAAAACTGACTAACAGAAATCTCAACTCACAATTTACAGAAGGGGCTAGGGGTGGGTTCAGGGTATAAGAGCACTTGCAGTCATGTGCGTCTAAGACAGCTAAGTTTGATTCCCTAACACTCAAGCAAAAAGAAGGTCATGCCTATGCACATCTGTAAACTGTCTGTGGGAAGGGACAGAAGGGCATAAAATGGAGAATCACTGTGGCTCACTGACCCAACATGATAGATCCAGGCTGAATCAGAGACTCAGTCCAAGAAAACACAGAGATGAGCAATAGTGGATACGCTATGTTCTCCTCTGGCCTACACATGAACGCACAGGTGGTACAAACATCTGCATGCCAATGTCCATAAGCCGCACACATAATACCACATCATCACGTTACACCACATGTACTCTAAGACATATGTTCCAACACAAACAAAGAAAATTAACAGAAGAAAGAAGTAGTAAGTGTCAGAGCAAAAACAAAGAGAAAAATTACAGAAAAAAATAACAGAACTAAGTTTAGTGTTAAAAAAGAACTGTAAACAAAATTGATAAGTCCTTAAAATGAAAAAGGAATTATAACTAAGATCAGAAATGAATGAAGGAACCTTACAGCTATTGCTCCTAAAATGTAAAATATCAATTGGGCATTTAAGCAATCATATTTCAAAATCTTTTTGGAAAGATACAAGTTACCATGACTGAATCAAGAAGAAACAAAAAGTTTGAACAAAGCAATAACAATTATATTAAAGTATTAATTTTCAACCTCCTAGGCAAAGAATAACTAGGATTGGATACTGCCAAATATTGAACAACAGAATTAATATCAATTCTTTTAAATTCAAACTAACAAGAAGTGGAGATAATACTTCCAACCTCAGCTAGACAGAGACAACACAAGAAAATAACACTTTATGTACATGTTGTTAATGAATACAGATGCATAAATTCTCAACATAGCACTGCCTACTAAACCCAATAACATAGCAAAACAAACAAACAAACAAACAAACAAACAAAGAACCATATCCTGTCCAAATGAAATTTATCCCTGGGATGCAATGAATAAATGTGGCCACAAAGAAAGAACGAAAGGTTAAAAACCGCATGATGTTCTCAATAGATCTGGGAAAAGCAGTTGACAAAGGTCAATTTCATTTCTTGATAACAGTAATTTTTTAAACTCTCAAGAAAGTGGGAATAGAAGGAAAGTTCCACAATATAATAAAGGCTGTTTATGAACAGCCCAGGGCTACTATCCCAATCAATGAGGAAAGTAGGTGAAAGCCATTCTCTCTACATAAGGTCCAGGAAAAGAAGCATTCCTGCTCTTACCGCTTCTGGTTAACACAGTACTTCAAGGACTAGCAGCTGAAAAGAAATGAGAGGCATTTACAGTGTAGAGAAGAAGGAACATTTTATTTTTTATACTTTTTTAATGTTTCCACTGAAAACAAAAATAAATTGTTAACAGAGCAAATTCAGTAGAGGATACACAGTCACCTTAGAAAACAGCAGCTGCATTTCTGCATATTAAAAAATCATCTATCCAAACCATAAACTAATAAAAAGTTCTGTTTATGATAGCATAAAAATGTAAAGTTCTTGGGAATGAATTCAACCAAAAATAGAAATGAACAACAACAAAAAAAAAAAAAACCAAAAAAAACAACCTTGAGGTAATGGGTCAGAAGAACTAAAAGTCAGATTAACTATACTGCTAAATCAATCTACAGATTCCCTGCAATTCATATTAAAATTTCAAGGGTATTTTTATACAAATGGAAAAGAAACTTAAATTCATATAAAACTATAGAAGTCACCCCCAACACTCTAAAACAAACAAAAAAAATCATGCTTGTATGAATTCAAGTTGCATTATGAAACTTTGCTAAGGAAACAGCATCACACTGGCGTGAGTAAGAGATGCACACACTAGCAGAAGGAAGTAGCGATCTTAAAAATAAACTCAGGCATTGTATGTCAATTAATTTTTACCAAGACCACCAAAAAAATTACATAACAAGGAAATGGGCACAGATAATCTCTTCAATTAACAGTGTTGGGAAAAAAAAGAGTGAGACTAGATGGTTACCTTGCACCACTTGTAAAAATCAAGTCAAAACGGGTTAAATAACCATTTCCAAGACATGAACCCATAAAACTCAAAGGAAAAGTAGGAAGAAGCTTTTTTTTAATGTTAGTCTTAGAAATGACATTTTTGGATTTCACACCAAAAACAAAACTAAATAAATAGGACTATAACACAGTTTTAAAAAAAAAGATTCTGTGCAGCCAAGAAAACAATCAAAATAAATTAGAAAAAACTTAAACCATGTATCTATAAGGAATTAATGTATAAAATATTCAAGACTCATCTAACTCAACAGTAAAATCACATTTAAAAATTGGCAAAAGTAAAGAAGAAATTATGCCATTTTGAGGAAAATAGATGGAACTATACATTAGCATTAAAAGTGAAATAAGCCAGAGTAAGTAAGAAAAAGATTATGTTTTCTCTTACATATAGAATTTAGATTTTTTTTTTAAATTAGTAGAAGGAGTAGAACGAGACTGCTTGGAAAAAGGAAACAAAGCAAAAGAAGAAGGAATAAAAGGAGAAGGAATAGGGAACAAGAGGCCTTGAGGTTGATGAATGTGACCAAAGAATATCATCTACATACGTGAAATGCCATAGTAATTTACACAATTAAAATGAAAATGTAAAATAAGCAATGGCCGAGAACAGAAACAGACAGCTCTCTAAAGAAGAAATTCAAGTAGCTAAAAAGCAGGTGTGACTGTATAGAATAGCGCATCACATCTGTTAAGGGCTCATCTGCTATTATCAAACAGATGAGAGAGAAACAGTGTGGGCAAGGGTATGGACACAATGGAACTCTCACAATGATGACATTGTGGTTTGAATGCAAAATGGACATATAGGCTCATGTGTGTGAGCAAACCGATCCCCCGCGAGGGGCACAGTTTGGGAAGGTTGTGGAAACTTTAGGAGGCAGAGCATGGCTGGAGGAGTTGGTCACTGGTGGGCCTGGCCAGCCTTGAGATTGTACAGCCTGTCCCCACTTCCTGACTCATTCTGTCCTTCCTGACTCTAGTGCGATATGACCAGCTCCACTCGTGCCACCATGCTTTCCCCACCTTGAGACTTTCCCTGCAACCTGTAAGCTGTAATAAAGCCTTTCACTTTTAAGTTGATTCTGGGCATGTGGTACAGCACAGCAAGGAGGAAGTAATTAAAACACGAGGTCAGAGGTAAATTAGTCCACCTATGTAAAACAGCATGTGCCTTCCTCAGAAGACTAAAGGCAAATGCCCGATATTTCTGGTGGGAGCATGCACACACAGAGCAATTGAAATAAACAACTCACAGATATCTTTGCTCCAGTGTTCACTGGAGCATTTCACAAGAGCCAAGATTTGGAGACAATCTCAGTGGTTGAGCGCATGTAAATAAAAATAACAAAAATGCCCTTGGAGTCAAGTGGGGATCATTAGGAAGCAGAAAGGAAAGAGTTGCAACACTGGGAAGAAAACTAACAGGAACAAGAAATGCTGTGACCAACAATGAAAAGAGAGTAAGATACATTAAACAACAGATTGAAAAACACTCCAGATGTCGACACCACTACAACTTCAGACATTCAGACGATAATGAATGCAACCATGCAGCGAGTTTACCTCTCAGCTTACTCCTAGTTAGGGCTGAACCCTGCCACTATTCTCTGCTTCACTGCAAATGAACATGAGCATTCTTTAACGTAATGCATTCTCTTTCAAAGGTTTTACTACATGCGTAATTGCTCACATCTCAGTTCTAGCTTAGTAAACAAAATGACTCGAGACTAGATGGTCCATTAGCAATATATTTTTCTAAAACTGAACATTAAGTATGAAGAGATGAATGTGCATATCTGCTCTACCTAAATCACTTTCCAAGTTCTGATATGGTAAAAAGTATAGTTTATAAATTCTTTACATAAAGAGCATTTAAGCACTTCCCTTAGAACAATAAACTGAAGAGTTTCAAGAAAATAAGCTATGTTTATTGCAATTCTTTAATATATCTGTAAGTTTTTTGTATTATTCTTAATGTCATTACCCCTAAAATGCTGTGAACTGGTTTTAAAATATTGTCTCAACAAATTTGCATATACTATGGTTATTTCAAATTTATTTACATCTATTTATTCCTAATTTTATTTAAGAGGCATTTCTAACCATTACTACAGGCAAGGGATCAGCAGTAGGGAAAACAGATGGAAGTTCTGTCCCAGTATCCCACTGCACAGTGATTGGCTGCTGAGAAGAGTTAAGAAACATGAACTCACTTTTATACCAGCACTTGGTCAGAGAGGATCTGGGGTTACAGAAATATGAATGCAGACGTCGGACAGGAGCATCTGGCACAAAAGTAACATGGAATTAAATATGGTTCAGATTGAAGAAAATGATACCGTATTTAACAAGGAATTTCAGTTAAATGTTCAGCTCAAGATGCAGAAAAAATATAATGCCAGAAGATGGTAGGCTTAATTTTAAATACTTTTGATAGTTAATTATATGTCAGTTACTGTATTTTGACCTAAGTTCATAAAGACAGAGAAAGCGTTTTGAAATTTTTTTCATCAGAATATTATCCTCAATATAATAGCATTTTTCTTGAAGAATATACAAATACAGTATCTTCATGCTTCATCCACGTGTGGGCATCTTACTATAGGCAGTTTGGGAAGTGGGGACATGACTTTGTACCTTGTAGAAGGTTCTGCTTTATCTTTCAACTCTCTCTTAACCCCCCACTCACATCTGACTCACTCAACATTTTGAAAGCAATGGGTACTTTCATATTTGCCAGAATTCTCCAGTGGTGTTCCTTATACCCATGTTGATATTTAGTAAATTCCTAACCAATA
This sequence comes from Dipus sagitta, assembly GCA_036346955.1. Taxonomy (NCBI): domain Eukaryota; kingdom Metazoa; phylum Chordata; class Mammalia; order Rodentia; family Dipodidae; genus Dipus; species Dipus sagitta. Next base: position 19,474,214 of record CM070770.1, read on the forward strand.
TCTCCACCCAGCAAAAGCCTACATAATCTTATTTGATGAGGTTTATTCAAAACGCCTAACTCCCCCTAGTGGTGGAATTTAGCACAGTTTCCAAATAAGCACTTAAGATTCCTCACAGTTGAGTTCCCCAAAGGCACTGCAAACTTTGAGGAGACAATTTCTGGAAAACAGTATTTACATCTAGTCTTGAGAATTAAATATAATTTTATATCAATAATTTTCAAACTTATGTACTCAGTACATGACTCTGTAAACAGTTTTGTATATCTGATTGTCTTCATGCCCACTTGCTGAAATGAAGTTTCTCCTATGACAATCTTTCAGTCATCCTAACAGAAGGTGAATGAGTGCTCTTGAGTATCCCCTAACTCCTCTCCCACACTTCCTTCCTCTCCAAAGTTCTTATAATTTCAGGTTAAGATACCATCATGTACCTAGTTGTGGAAATCGAAATCCTAGGTTGTATAATGACAGGTTTTTTTTTGTCTCCAATCTATCAGTAAGGGTTGGTTATATAATCTACAAGTTAAAAAAGTCTTACACGTGATTCTTTTTCTCCAACCCAACTACTACCCACCTACAAGTCCTCATGTCCTCCATGAACTGCCACTCTATACCTGCTTGACCAAAGGCTCCTGTCCACAGGTGTCTCTACAGTTGCAAAATGAAGTTTCTGAGGAGTTGATGCTGCCACTTTTCGTGTACTAACTGTCAACCGTAAGCGTCTTGATGGGCTGGAAGGATGACTCAGCTTTACGAGTATCCCACCGCAGAACCCAGCACCCATATATCCAAGACATGAGGGCAGGTTTCTAATTCTAGCTTTACGTATGGGTGAAAAAGGAGGTAGAGACAGGAGAGTCCACCACAATGTAGGGACCAGTTAGCCTGGCAAAAACAGTAGTGAGGAACAGGAGATCCTGCCACAAAGGAGGGGAAAGAGGAGGACCAACACCCAAAACTTGTCCTCTGACCTCCACGTGGCACACGTGTGCTTGCACCCGTACTGATGAACACACACATACACACGCACATCTTTCACACACACACGTACATACCAAAAACAAGAAATAAATATGCTTTGAAGAACTTTACTTCTTATAGACACAAAAACAAATGAAAATAAATAGGTCTTCTTTGAAGAAATGTCCAGTTTTTCGCCAATGTCTACACTGGGGTTGACTTACTTAATTGTAAAAGTGCTTTATCTATTCTGAACACTAATTGCTTATTAGATGCATGATTGGCAAATATTTTCTCCCATTCTGTGGCATTTTTTCCTTTGTTGGTGGCATCATTTAGAAGCATAAAAGTTAATTTTGGTTAAGTCTAAACGATGACTTTCTTTTGTTACCTATGTTTCTAGAACTGGATGTAAGAAGTTGCTCTTCAAACATACAAAGATCTATTTCTGTTGTTTTTAGTGAGATTTCAAGCTTAGCTTTTGTGTTGTGTACTTGGTTCACTCTGAGTTCAACTCTGTATATAATGTGAGGAAAAAGTCCATATTTATCCTTTTGAATCATGTCCAGCTGTCTCAGCAGAATTTGTTAAAAAGACATTTATCCCATCAAAGTGACTTGGGTTCCTTGTCAAAAATTACTTGGCCATAAAGCAAGGGCCATAAAGCTTTTGACTCCTCATCTTACTCCATTGATTTATATCTCTGAGAATGACTGGGTTATATCATACTATTTTAACTACTGTAAGTTTATAGTACATTCTTTTAATCTTGATTTGGTTCAAAACTATTTTGATATTATCAGTACTTTTGATTCCTATGATGATTTTTATTAGAACTTTTTAATTTTTATTTTGAGAGAGAGAAAAAGGGAGAGAGAGAGAATGGGTACACCAGGGCCTTCAGCCTCTGCAAATGAACTCCAGATGCATGTGCCCCCTTGTGAGCATGTACAACGTTGCATGATTATGTCACTGTGCATCTGGTTACATGGGACCTAGAGATTCAAATATGAGTTCTTAGGCTTCGCAGGCAAGCACATTAACCACTAAGACATCTCTCCATCCCTCTATATTGCTTGATTATCTGTTTAACACTTTCCTTAAAAATCCAACTAGGATTTGATTTGGATTGTACATAATCTATATCTTGTAATAAGGAATTAAAGCAATATTTTAAAACATGTCTTATCATGTACTGCTCTTGCACAAAATCTAATATATCTTAATAATACTTTAAATTAAGTCCACAACTTACTTAATAAACTAATACAATAGTGTGTTTTAAATTTATCAGAAAGTTGAGTTCTGAACTGAAGTCTGAAAGATAAAGGAGTTTTGGCAAATGAAGACACAAAAGACTTGTACAATTACATTTTGATAAAACCATAGAACGTTAGTAGACTCTGAGATTTCCTTAACTAGTTCACTTAAACTTTATTAACTTTGTAAAATAGACAACTTACTACTAGCTGAATTTTTGCATGCATATGTGCATGGTGTGCACATATGTATGGACATACATGGGTGCAGGAGTGCACATGAGTATCTATATATGGGGACCAGAAGACAATTTCATGTGTTATCTTCAGGTATACCATCCACTCCCTCTTCTGAGATTGGGATCTCTCACTGGTCTGGAGCTTACCAGTCAGGCTGCACTAGCTGGCCCACAAACCCCAGGGATCCTCCTGTCTCCACCTCCCCAGCCGTGGGATTACAGGCTCTGTATTTTTACATGGGTATTGGGGTTTGAATACAGGTCCTCATGCTTGTAAGATGTGCATATTAATTGAGTGAGCTATCACACAAGCCCTATTTTAACTTTTTATTGTATATTTTTTTCATTTTTTTATTTTTTATTTTTTTTACAGTCAGTTTGGTACCATTATTAGGCTCATCCATGACCTACCCCCTCCCCTTGGCCCCTCCTTGTTGAGGTATATGGGTCATGCATTTTTATTTCTTATTTCATTAACTATTGCTATATGTGCATTTCATGCTAACCATGTTTTTTTTTTTTTTTGTTTCATTTCTTTCCCAGCTTTTGGTATGAATATTGAAGCTCTTGGCATTTAACCTTTCTTTTATGATGAGATGATTTAAAACTATCAATTTATTCTCAAACACTGCTTAATTTTCATTCTAGAAATTTTAATATGTAGTATGTTGTTTATTTTTATCACATATCATTATTTAATTTCTATTATGATATTATCTTTGCCATAGCTTATTTAGAATGGATTTCTTAATTTCTAAATACATAAAATATCTGTTTATACTCATTATTTAGATCTTATTTAAATTTAATTTGGTTTATCACATTATAAAATCACTTTGATGATCTGAATAAAATGATTTCATTAAACATAACCTAAACCAAAATTTTCCATAAGAGAAGAAAATACTGTCAGAGTTTCAGTCCAGGGGGATACTATCAAAGCTCTAGCAGAAATTCTAATGTCACTGAGCTGTTATAGAGAACAAATATTACTACCAAATCTTATTTATGAGGTAAGCACAATAGTCCTACCTAATGCTTAAAAATACATGAAAAAGAGAAGCAAAATCAATATCTCATATGGATATTGCTACAAACCTCCAAATTTAAAGGGCAGAGAGATTCCAGCAGCACATGAAAACAATAACTTAACAGGAACTTCAGGATTTATCACAAAATTGTAGAGATGGTTAAATATTAGAAGATATATTATTATAATATAACAAGTTGATTGATTTAAGAAGAAACATATTTTTTCCCATATTTCAAAAGTATTTGATCAAATTCAACATAAATTCTGAGAAAAACACTCAATGTAGCAACAATATGAGTAAATGCTACTTCATGCAGAAATGGATGAATTAATCAACTCATAAGCCCTGAGACAACCTACTTGTGAGGAATCACTGGAGTTACTTCCAAGTCAGAATTAGACATGTATAGTCACCATTTCTGGGAGTTTAATATTGCGCTGCTGGTATAAACTGGTATAATTAGACAAAAGAACTATTTGAGGTATAACTATTGGGAAAGATGAGATAAGGCACGTGCAGTTGATAGGATTATATTCCGAAAATTTGAAAGAACTGAAAACTATTACAAACACCAAGAGAACTCAACATTAAGGTGTACAATTAACATGTTACTAGTGTAAATTAATACGTTACTAGTGTAAATAATATAAATCTATAAGCAACATTTATGGCATGTGGGAATGTCTATAAACATTATAATATAATATATAAAATCTATTTGAGGAAGATTTCAAAAATTCCTCAAGCACAGAAAAGCAGACAAGTACTAAGGCAGCAATGTATTTTATAATCAAAACAGAAATATTGTATGTACATGAACAGGAAAAATAAATGTTAACAGTTTTACCTAAATTAATTTATACTTTTAAAAATTAAAAGCAATTTATTTCTTTCAGAATGTGGCATACTGATCATAGGATCTATTTATAGTGATTATAAGAATAAAATTATTAAAGCAAATAATAAGGAATAACTAGCCTATTAAACAAAATATATTGTAGGTACTCAATATTTACAACAATATGGTAATGTAACACAAACAATAAGACCAAGATGGAAGCCATGAGAATACTGCAAAATATATAGGAATTTAGCATATGGTAATAAGAGCACCTCTAAATAAATGTAGTAAAGAATTAATAGATGATGTTGTAAAAACTTAATAGGTATCTGGGAGAACAGGTAGTTGAATGAATTACTTGAATTTGTGGTAGGTTAAAACAGTCAAAAGTTCTTCATCACTTCCTGATGAGGAAGAGGGATTATTTATCTCTACACCCTTGAATCTGAGCTGGTCCCACTGAGCTTTTGTCCCATGTAATACATTTACAGGCTTATCTTCCACTAGCAGCTGCCATTTCCCTCTCCTTCAAACTCAGTGACCATGCAGTAGTAAAAAGTAGCATGGACACATTCATATGGAAGAGAACTGAGGCTCTGAGACAATGGCCCTTCTGAGTGCTCAGCTAGTGTACAGCCATCAGCGATGCATTCCCATAGGCCTAGAGTCCACACCTGTGGCCTTGCTGGGCCGCATTCAATGAGGAAGAGTTGTTTGGGGCAATGCCTTAGCTTCTAGAGCACAGTGAAACTTCAGCTACACTATGTTGGAGATGCGCTATCCACACGGCACCATGTTGTCAGAAAATGTGACTTTACTGTGACTTTTATGAGCTCAAGTCTTCCTACACATATTTTTGTCAATTTATGCCACTAGCTTTTGGGTGGTTTTGAAGTACTGTTCTGCTACAATGTAATTTTATGCTAGGTGCCATCTTGAGTGTGGGAAGGACTGCAGTCAAATAGATGCTCCAGTCAGGATTTACAGGTTATTACTAACATCCTGCCAACGTGCTTCTCATGCAATTGGTGGAAAGCCCTCATAAAGAAATGTGGCCCACTCTCCAGTATCAACCTACTATCAATTGTGGGCTACAAGAGGGCCTACACATATTAAATTCTCTCTAAAAAAAAAAAAAAAAAAAGTAAGGGTTATCTCATTTGTCCTGGTGCTAACTTACTCTCCGTTGGAGAATCTGCTTCTCTTTTTCAGATAGATGTAGACCCTAAGGAGAGAGCCACCCCATCATACCTCAAAAGGGCTCCGGCTGAAACTAAGAAAACTTCGAGAAACAAGCAAGGGGGCTGTTTTTCCTGATGAACCGGACACCAGCACAAGGGGGAAGGAGATCAGCATAGAGAAAAATCAACTCCTACCAAATCAGAGAGCCAGAGCCTCAGAGGCCCTCAACACCTCATCACTGAAGCAGACCAAAAATGAACCCAACATGGCTCAGGGAAATTTTGCGGAAGAGGGGGCGGAAAGAATGTCAGAGTCACATGTTGGGTCATGATATGCAGAGACATTTAGCTTACCTATAACTGTGGGCTAACTCCACAATGCACGACCCGCATACCTCAACAAGGAGGGGCCAAGGGGAGGGGGTAGGTCACGGATGAGCCTAATAATGGTACCAAACTGACTGTATTTGCTGAATACAGAACTGACTAATAAAAAAAAAAAAAAAAAGAAATGTGGCATAACTCTGAGAATTACAATATGATTAGCCTGAAGCAAGCAACTTTATGCGTAAGTTATCTTATACTTACACATAGACACATACAAAACCATGTTTAAAGTTTTAAAGACTGAAAAGGTAAAGGAGCAAAAATCTTTTTACAGGGGCTAAACAAATAAAAAGGCAGTCTCATGTGAAAAACATTGTATATGTAAAAAACAGGAATAATATAGGTCAGCCGTGAAAAGATATGCAGTTATTTGGGGGGGGTGACAGAGTGATGAGTAGCAAACAGTGCACAACATATTTGATACTCACCTCCAAGATGTGAGCTTTTCATATTTTATTGTTTCTGGCATTGCAATGCACTTGGTAATCAATGTTATGTCCAAGTTTAATTGCCAATATCCTTCTGTGATTGTATACAAAATGTTTTGTGTTATTCCATATGCAGTCTCACTTTTATATAATGTGAAAATATAAAATAAAATTTATAATAAATATAATGTAAGAGTATGTATTTGTACTTATTGATAATTGCATGAAGAAATCTGGAAAAAACAGTGAGAGACAAGTGTTTATCTGTATGTGTCAGAGGCAAGGACTTTATAAAGGGAGGTATAGATAGACGTGAACCTTGTCAACTTAAGCTTTCAGTTCAGTTCTAATTTTAATTACATAGTGTTTTAAAAGCTAGGATTAATAAAAGGAAATCTGAGGACCTCAAATCAAATTTATTTTAAAATCTTATTTAGAACAATCAACTTTGCTTATTTCTCACCTCCTATATTGATCAGCACATACACTGATCTTTGTCAAAGTATTTGTAACTTGCTGGGAGCTCTCTACTTCTAAGAATAAATGTTGGCAAAGAAATAAAGGCTAATATCCATTCCCCATAGGCAGGAATGCATGTGCTTCATGGCTAACATGCTCACAATGCTACCACCACAGTTATGTTGCTGGCATTTGGAATCTTTAATCAAACAAAAAGCTAGAATACGATTTAATTATTAGACATTCTACCTTCAGTGGATATGCCTTGTTCTCTTAACACCCTTAGATTCAGATTAAGAAGTTCATTTTCAATATTAAAATTTTGATATTAAAAAAGTGAAGCCAATTAGAACTTCTGTTTCTTGTGAACTTCAATATTGAGAAAGGATTTATAATATCCCCTGTTCCTTTGGCTGAAATGACGCATGTCGCCATGATTTAATGGCCTACACAAAGTGTGCTAGCTACTTACTATGAATGACAATGATCTCGGCTAGACGTGACTCTATGTCCTCACATTCAGAAAGTTATTCCACTGTTATCATTAACTGCCAGCTTTCAGTACAAAGTCACCTTCATTTGAAATCCAACAAACGTTTATCTTAAGAAAAATAAAAAGTAATTCCAAGCACAACAATGAGGCATATTAAATAGAGTAACAACCAGATAAAGTGTGATAGTACTCAGGCTGCACTAAATAGCTCACTCACCAGGGAGTAGATATAAAGGCTTTGTAAAGGTCAGACAAAAGGATCACAGACAACGGTATTGTTCACTGTTATGCATCACTCCCTGTGCCAGCATTTTTGGGAAAATTAATTTGGTTTAGAAGCTGCATAACTATGATCAAAATTCTTTCTCCTTGTTCACTGATGGAAGGTAATTTACTAAGGAGAAGACAAAAAATTATGTACATTTTAACAAAATAAGGAAAATGTATTCCTGAATTGGTCCAAGATAACACTAGGACATACAAATTAAATAAGTGTATGGTTAAAATTTTGGGTTAAACATAGACTAAACTATCAACAGAGATAGAAAAAGAAATTATTCTTAGTCTTATAAAAAGTTGTTCACAGGGCTGAAGAGATGGCTTAGCGGTTAAGGCATTTGCCTGCAAACCCATAGGATCCCGGTTCAATTCTCCAGGACCCACGTAAGGCAGGTGCACAAGGAGGCACATGCATCTGGAGTTCATTTGCAGTGGCTGGAGGCCCTGGCACACCCATTCTCTCCCCCTCTCTCTCTCCCCCCCCCTCTCTCTCTCTGTCTGTCTCTCTCTCTCTCCCTGTCCCTCTTTCTATCTGTCAAATAAATAAATGAATAAAATATAATTTAAAAAAGTTGTTCACAGTCATGGTGTCCTTAATCACATTATCAGATATATACTTTTTTTTTATTTGAAGGAGGGTAAGAGTCAGAGAAAGAGAGAAAGAGAGAGAGAATGGGCACACCAGGGCTTCCAGCCACTGCAAACGAACTCCAGATGCATGTGCCACCTTGTGCGTCTGGCTCACGTGGGTACTGGGGAATTGAACCGAGGTCCTTTGGCTTTACAGGCAGTGCCTTAACCACTAAGCCATCTCTCCAGCCCTCAGATATATACTTTTAATTAATAAAAAATTGTCTCAATAAAACTAGTTCCACAAGATTGAATGAAGATAAATTTTATTAGAACTTTATTGTAATTTGTTGTAGTTTTAGATCTACATAATAAAAACAGATATCTTTTCCTATAGAAAAAAACACTCCAGTACACACCAGAGAATAATTAAAATACAGTAGTTTATTTGCCACAAACATTAAGGGCAAAAGCAAGATCACAGTCTGAGGTAAAGTTTATGTCCCCTAATAGACATGGGTGTTATTAAAATTGAGTTTGCAGCTTCTGCCACAAACAGGCAGACTCCTGCTACAGGAAGGGCATGTCACTGGGGGCCAATCTGAACTCCAGCCTCAGGTGTGCAGAGTGCTTGAGCGTAGCCTGGGGTTCCTGGAGTGTGCTGGCTTATGGTGCTGCTGGTGGTGTTTCTCTCTCTCTACATGGACCTGTGAAAGGGGGCCGGCTTCTTCTACCATTATAGATCCTGCAGATCTGTAAGCATCAATAAATACTTTTCTCCTATAAACTGTGCCAGGTTGGGAAGTTCACCACAGCAACATAAAGCTGACTACGACACAAAGAGCACACTAGTTCTACATTACAGATTTTAAAATTACTAAACAATGATACAGAATGTTCATAGTCTAGATGCTAGCCATGATGAGTGTCCACATACCATAAGATTCTAAGCTCAATCTTGTCTAAAAATTCATGACATTTTGAATTAAAAAGAAATGCAACAGGATAGTTTACTCCATATGGCATAGCAAAGGGAGATTCCTAATAGTAATAGTTCAACCTGTCTGGATAGACACTGTTCACCTTGCCTTCAAAACTGAATTTCTGTTGCCAGTAACTGAAATATACCTCACCAGACACAGAGCAGGGACTGGCTATAAATGGGCCAATGTCCAGAGTTGTTGAGCAATTCTTTTGCTGCTATGTTAAAGCACTTGCCAGCATCCCTACAGCCAAAACCAGCCTGACATATCAAACCTGGCATAACTTAGAAACATTTTTTTAGTGGTTTAATACAAAAGAATAGGTAGCATAACACAGTTGCAAGAGTTGCTTCTAACCAGAGTTCATGGAAGAAAAACAATTGCAGTGATGTAAGTACTTTGGTAGTTTCATTTGCTTTAAGTGACTGACAAATAACCTAATCCATAGAGGTTATAATTCAGCTTCCTTACATACTCAATTCAGTCTCCTTGGATATTCACAATGGTCTCAATAGTATCATTTGGTATCACATGCCTCCTAAAATAATATGGAATTTAATTAGGTTTTGCATCTCAAAACACTTTCTATATAGAAAACAATTTTTGTGCAACTCATATCAGTACCCTAAGATAAAAGAATAGCCAAAGGTTATATGTAAATGACTAATTATCCAAAGGAAGTAAAACCAATTTACTGCTTAATTTATGTCAACTAATCTGCTAGGCAAAAACTACTTTGAAAATAATAATAAATTCTCCACATCTATTTGAGATAAATGGTTCACACTGAATGACATAATGTAAAACCAGCTTGTAAGAACTGGCGGTGGCCAAATGGCAGCAACGGTCAGCTCTGGAGTGTGACGCGGATGGGACTCCACTCAGCAGGGCTGCAGCAGCCGAGACTTTCTTTGGCAGGGCCAAGAAGTCTTTCAGCGACCTGCCGGGGGGCCTGTTGTCTGACAGTTTGTGCTATTGCTATCTTTTCCTTGTAATTTTTTGGAATTATTATAAGTTTATTACTGCTTATTTTTGCTTTTATTTTCCCCTTCTCAGTAGTAATAGGGGAATCCAATTCAGATATATGTATACAGTCATCAATGATTAAACAGAAATTTCTGAGGCTGTAATGATTAAATAGGTAACAGATTATGGATCCTGAAACTATGAATAGTTTCAATGAACAAAATTTCTTAACACCAAAAGATGGGAAAAGAGTTAAATACCAAAATCTTCCTTTTATGGAGAGATTTACAAGGTCAGGACCAAACTGTAAAATACAGCAACAAAGAAAGGTCATAGAGAGACAATTAAATCAGTACTGAATTAAAAATAGAGAAACGTACTGTTATTCAGGCCACAAGGTAATATTATGTAAAGAATGGCTAACATGGTCCTTTCTGAGGTCAAAAATGTCTATCACCATACAGCTGCCAGAGCTACCTACCAGGGCTCTTGGCTAGTTTCCATGAGCCTGGGTAAGATATTAACCAGCTTACAAACTTTGACTTTCTTGTTTAAGATGTTATCAGAATGTCTATGGGGGCAAGAGGTTATATGAGTTAAGCAGAAGCAGGGGAAACCAAGGGAAAAGAGGAATATTGTGCAAGATTTCTTAGAGAATAAAAGCCACATGAATAAGTTGCTATTTCTTGCTTGCAAAAAATATAATGTGTAAATAAAGAAGAAGAGTTTTGCTCTGGGTCCAGTATGCTGCACCTGAACTACTAGTCCAAATCATTACCTCACAACGCCGCCTCCTCACATCCCTTTCGAGTTCTACAATCCCGCCAAGGCTGGACCTCAGCAAAGAATGACATATTTCTCTTTCTTGGATTAGAAAAAAATCATGGGCCTTATATAGACTTGTTTAAAGTATTATATATGGTGTTTAAAAGTCAAAGGTATGTTTCACTTGTAAACTTCATTACAGTTCATATTTTGTCAATTGAAGATAATTTTAAGTAGAAATAGAAAATTATTATTTTGACTTGGGAAGTTATAAAAAAACAGACCTACATGATTATGAAAATTCATAATATTTTACAATGATAACTTGGAAATTTTAAGAAAAAGTGTACTCTTGTATGAGTAGAAAAATTTTATAGAGAACAATAAGGAAAATATAATCAAACAAAGTGATGTTTCTATACTATTTTATGATGAAGTTTTGAGTTTTTAATCTTACAAAATTAGTTCAAAAATATTGAAACTATAAATTTTATATTGAATACTATTGTACTTTAACCTACTAGTAGTTGAAAGATTTGTGTATCAATGTCTTCAGAACCAATTTTTAAGACCAAGAATTAAATAATTGTGATGGGAGACCAGTATTTGAAAGGTATGAGTCAGTCAGAACCACTTTTTAACACTATAACAAAACATTTATATTGCTGTTCTCATTTTCCTATATTATTATAATAAATTTGAGTAAGAACTATAAAGTTTTTGAGAGGTACTCCAAAATGGGTACAGTTCTAAAAATCACTTCGCAAAATTTCACAGAAGGCTGGGATCCTAGCGTTCTTTAGAACTTAGTAAAGAAATCCTAAGCACTATGCTCTACTATAATAAGCTATGGAAATAATGATATTAAATGGTCAAAATGCTAGATGCCATGTTGACACTAGTTTGTATTGTTTAGACTACTTGTCAACATATGTGGAACATTATTTTATTTTTGAGATGATACATAGTTATAAATTGTAATTTATTAGAATTTTGTATCTGAAATCTGTTTTAAGAAGAATGCATCATGTCATGGCTTGCGCATGCACACAAAAACTTGAGAAAGAACCATGAAACAAACCCTGACAACACTGGTTAGGATAGGGAAGAATACTGAGAGACTGCACAACAGGTGTACACACTTTAAAAGTTGGAGCACATGGGTATGCTACTTATTAAAATTAATATGAAAGCAAGGAACAGATATAAAATACTTAATTCACAATGTTCATCCTCTAAGCAAATAACTACTTTGAAAGTAATAATAAATTCTCTGTCATTTGAATGATTCTTGATTTCAAGGCAGACTGCCTGTGAGTGTTTCTGACAGAAGAATTTCTTTTAAAAAGATCTCTATTTCTGGAATAAAACTGTAAAATACTAAATTTCCAAAGAATAGAAAACATGTCTACAAAAAATAGATAAAAAGGAAAAACATTATCCTTATTCCTAGATTTCAGAACAAGAACAAATTGACCACCCATAACAAATCTGAATGGGTCACGGGAAGAAAAAGATTCAAACTAGAATTGTTGTCATCATTCATAGCATTAAAAATGACAGTATGTTACATACGTAAAATAATAAATATATAACTGTTAACATTTTCAATACTCAACTTATGAATGAATTTAACAGCATGTTCATTCCATACATTCTAAAGAATGATTTGGCCAGCCTGAGACTACATAGTGGATTCCAGGTCAGTCTGAGCTAGAGTGAAACTCTACCTCAAAAAAACAAACAAAAAAAATGATTTGCCTAAATATCATAATTAAAGAGCAAAGAAAGAATTAGGCTAGTAAATGACAAGCCACTAAATTGAGCTGATATTATGGAAGCCTCAAAATAATATGAAAACAAGTAACCCTACATGCAGCTAGCACAGTAGACAGTTTCTAGGTGAGGACAGGAGCAGTCAGATGCCAGTTGAGAATGACTTTAAGTTCAGCTGTGGCTGGTGGAGGTGAAGAAGAAAGAATTATTGTTCATTATTCCTCTAAAGGAAATGCAAAATTAATCATAGTGGGTTTGGGCGATGGTGTTTATGCACTATACCAGACTCTTCCAGATGCTACTTTCCTCATGTTACTTAGAAGATCACTGAATTATTGTGAAAATCAAGTACACAGGCTTATAATATTAAAAAAGAACTTTTAGTTTGAAATAAAAATACAAGAAAAGAGACTATGATAACTACACTGTTTTAGAATTAAATATATTTTGAGCAATTAATAATCAGAACATTCTATAAATGTAATAAAACCATGATAAAATTATTACACTAGAATTATTTTTCCTTTTAGTTAGAAGTATAAAATATTATCAAAGCTCAAATATGAAGAAATTTTAGCTCATAGAAGAACAGATTCTGATAAACTCTGTATTGAGTTTAAATTAAGTGTGTGTGTGTGTGTGTGTGTGTGTGTGTGTGTGTGTCTAAGCATTAACAGTATATAGCTGGAAAAGAAATTCTACTAAAAACTCATGGTACAAAAAATGGATATTCAACACAGAGGTGAATATTTTGCCTATTTCTTATCTTAAAATTATGGTCTATGGGCAGATTGGAGAGATAGCTCAGAGGTTAAATGTGCTCACTAGCAAGGGGGCCCACCTAAATCCCTAGCACCCATGTAAAAGCCAGAAGTTAACTGGAATGTGTCTATAATCCAAACATGCTGACGGCAATGGGAAGTGGAGCCAGGAGAATCTAGGAGATGGTGGACCAGTAGACTGACATACACTAAGTGAAGCAGAAAAATTGAACAAAGCAAACCCTGTCTGAAGCAGGATGGAGGGAGAGATCAAGTACTCTGGGGTTGTCCTCAGACCTCCACATATGGCCTGTGGTTTGTGCATGTCCATAATACACACATCATATAAATCCACACATACATACAGATATACACAATTAAAAATTCTATCTTTTTTATTTTTAGCATTATTTACAGTATTTAGATGAGGTTAATATAGATGTTGGAAGTATTATCACTTTTGAACTCAATTTGTAATATATCACATCCAATATCAATACAATTCAGAAACCTATCATTTCTTAATAATTTATGCATACCAGTAACTTCATATTATTGTTTCTATGAAATATGTTAGTAAAAGTAATGAAAGCAGATTAATAAAAATTCTATACACCAAGTATTTGTGTGTAATATCCAAGACATATAATCATTACTCATTTAATAAATTTAAAAATAGTAAAAAAGGAGGAGGGACTGGAGAGATGGTCCAGCAGTTAAAGGTGCTTGCTTTCAAAGCCTGATGCCATGGGTTTATTTCCCTGGTACCTATGTAAAGCCAGATGCACGAAGTGGCACATGCTTCTGGGATTCGTTTGTAGTGGCAGGAGGCCCTGGTGTGCCCATACACACATTCTCTTTCTCTCTCTCTTTCTCTGTCTCTCCTCTGCCTATCTCTCTCTCTCTCTCTCTCTCTCAAATAAATAAATAAAATATTTTTTAAGATAGAGATAAAATAAATGTCTTTTAATTTAATATTCCATCTCTGTTATACTCATGATTGTACATGTAGATTTGCTATGTTAGAATTCATAAATAAGGTATAATTTACTTTCTTTGTCATAGTAATTGAGACTCCACTTACATTATACAACATCAAAACTAACTAGTATTTGGGGGGCTGGAAAGATGGCTTAGCAGTTAAGCGCTTGCCTGTGAAGCCTAAGGACTCCGGTTTGAGGCTCGATTCCCCAGGACCCATGTTAGCCAGATGCACAAGGGGTCGCACCCATATAGAGACCTTTGGAGTGGCAGGGGGCCCTGGCATGCCCATTATTTCTCACTCTCTGCCTCTTTCTCTCTCTGTCTGTTGCTCTCAAATAAATAAAATTTAAAAATATTTTTAAATGTATTTTTTGTAATTTTAATTAACTATAAATGATTTATTTCTCTAGTAGATTCAGGCACTAAGTTTGGATATGGGGTTATTGTATACTGAAGTGTGAAAGTAATAGTTCTCCCACAATAAAAAATATGTATAGATACTAAAATAACAAGTGGAAGGCCCTTGCTAGATCATGTTGGATCATTGGAAGATCTGTCTACTCCATTTTAAGTGCTCTCTCTTCTTCCTAGTTTCTCTTGGTATCTTGTCTCTCTATATTACAATTCTTAATGCTTCCCTTTTTGTTTGTATGTATATGTGGAGTGTATGTGTGTATGCTCATTCATATGCACGTGCCTGAGTTCAGGTCTTATGCTTGCATGGTAAGCACTCTAACCTCCTGAGTCACCTCACCAGCTTCCTGACTATTTTCTAAAGTCTTTTAGATATAAATGCCCAGAACTTATGAAGTACTTTGGAAAAAACTCAGCTCCTCAGACTTGTACAATAAGCATTTTAAATATTGAGCTACCTCAACTTCTCTATGGTCCTTTTAAAACACCAGAAAAAAGTAATTTTAATAGGTTCCAACTTTTTATTTGCACTGTGATTGTGATACATTATCTGAGAAGACTTTGTGAGGACCAGAGGTTTATTTCTCTTTTTTCCTTCCAAGGATGTTATAATTTAAAACTTCTATGCAGACATATCCATCTCTGTTGACTTAATTTTTGTAGATCAGGGGAGTCATGGGTCCAACTACACTATTCCAAATGTGGCCAGCCAGTTGCCCAGCATAACTTGTTGAAAGGGCTAATATTGTTCCTATTTAATTTGGTAGTATACATATATAAAAACAGCAGAAAATGCAAGTTTATTTCCTGTCTTCCAATTCTGTAAATCGATTCTTAACGTCAGTAGCACACTATCCTGATTATCTGTGTGCTAAGATTTGAATTCAAGAATATGAATTTTATTCTTCCTCATAAATATTTTGGCTTTTCAAATTCTTTTGAATTTCCGTATCTACATGTCAACATCTATAAAGCCAGCTAGTATCTGGAAAGCGATCACATTGGATCTGTCAATCAATTTGGGGAGTATGTCATCTCAACAATACAATCTTCAGAACTCTCAACATGAAGTACCTTTTATTTTATTTAGGTTTTCTTTATTCTCTTCAATTATTTCAAAGTGAGTGATCCAATTTGCAGTCTGGATTTTACCAGATTAGACAGCAGCTCTTTTAAGGCACTATCCTTCTTCATAGTGTGTCTCCTCGGCTCCAAGTATTCACACTTGGTTTTCCTACAACTTCACTGATTGCTAGTGTCTAGAATTTATTCACAGCTTTTCTTCTCTGGATCCCTTAATTTGGTTCCCTCAGGTCTTAAGCCTCTCCTTTTACTAATTTATTTAGTCCTAAATTCCATTTATATACTAAGATTCCCAATATTTTCTCCTTTGAGATATATTTTTCTTGTGCCAGACTCAATCCTGCTTCCTAGATGCTTCCAGCAGTATGCCTGGCCTCTCAACCTTACAACGAAACAGGAACTCACAAACATAAACAAAATGGACTTGCAGTCAACTCAGTCTCAGGTAATGACAATCTTATAGTCATTATGAAAATCGTGAAGGCATGATTGAATGTAAATTTATCTCATCCCTCCTCATCTATCTAATCCTATGATACAAACTGTATCTATAATCCAATGGCTTCTCATTATTCTCACACTATACACTGCTACCTCTTAATCTCAGCCATGATCATGATCAGTGAGTGATAGTGAAACATCCTAACCATTGTCATGTCTACAGTTTATTCTTATTACATCAACCAAATGGTCAGTGTAAAATTAAATTTGGGTTTGAAAGATGGTTCAGTTGGTAAAAATCTTGACCATACAAGCTTAAAGACCACAGTTCAGCTCCTCTGGAGCATACAGAAATGCCAGATAGTTGTGGGAACCCATTTTTAATCCCCTACACACAGGAGGCAGAGACAGGTGATCTCTAGAGCAATCTGACTAGCTAGACTAGCAGAATCAGTGAACTCTGGAATCAGGGACTGAACCTATCTCAATGAAAATGATAGCAAGTGGACTGGAGAGATTTCTTAGTGGTTGAGGCACTAGCCTGTGAAGACTAAGGACCCATGTTTGACTGTCCAGAACTCATGTAAGCTAGACACACAGGGTGATACAAGCGCACAAGATCACATATGTGCAAAAGTTGCACATGGTCTGGAATTCAATTGCAGTGGCTAGAGGCCCCGGTGAACCATCTCTCTCTCTCTCTCTCTCTCTCTCTCTCTCTCTCTCTTTCTCTCTCTCTTTCACTCTTTCTTTCACAGAAAAAAAGGCCAGTCTGTTGGGCTTGCCTCAAAAAAATGGTAGAAAATAACAGAGGGAGAAACCAACATTGATCCCTGGTTTCTACATGCACACACTCACATGTACACATCCACATAAACTTTTTATCCACAAAATGCATATATACAGATACACAAACATAAACACCATACATACATGCATATACATGCAAATTTTTAAACTAAAATAATTTTAATATGTCAGAAAAAAATTCCAGTTTCTCTGAGCAGCAGCTAAAGCAGTGCTTCAAGGCCAATAACACATACTAAATTAATGGGTGGGCTATAAAATAAACATATCAGGATGAGCTTATCTTCTAAAAATTCTGATTCTATGCATGTGGTAGGGGTTGAACAAAACAGTGTAACATAGCAGATCATAAAATATATGTGTGTTCATGTTATATAGAGAGATATATGTGTGTGTGCATATGCTGTGGAGAATAGATATGAGTAGATATGGAGAAGGAGAATAATTCAACACATACAGGAATTACTACTTGTAATATTAATTTATAATACAGGGATCATATCAACAATAATAAAAACATCCAATGCTTATGAAGCCTGGTAATGTTAAAAGGTAGTGTGTGACATTAATGCATTAACTCAGTAATAATAATCTTGTAAAATTGGCCTACTATATTTGATTGTTGTGCACTTCTTAACAAATTTTAATATCTCTGAAGCCTGATGTTATTTTCTAAACAATGACATAATATGACTACTGCTGCCCAGATGACAGTTATGATGAAGCTATCACTGCCTGTATGGCCACAAACTTGATTATCCCACTCGCGGATGATATGTGAACGAAACAAAACATTTTCAGCACAGTCAAAAATGATTTATGAAAACCGAGATTATGAAAGTGAAAATTTTAGTAACACTTTATTTTGTTTCTATTTTTCTTTGTTTGTACACATATGAAGTAATTATATATGATAAAATCTATATCTATAAAAGCCATTTCATTAAATATAAAATAAACTGTTGGTGGAAAGGGAGCAACATGCTTTTGTTGAATAAGCACTGCATTTTTCTTCTAAATGCTGCATTAAATAAGTATTGATCAAGTACTAATATTAGATGAAATACAAGTAATCCTATTACAACAAGTGAATACCTTACCTTATATGTGGCCAACTAGCAAATCAAACCTATTCAAAATCTGACAGACTTAATTTTAAATTAAAACTTATGAATTTCAGTCTAGCCCAGGCAGACCTGGAATTCACTATGTAGTCTCAGGGTGGCCTCGAACTCACGTCGATCCACCTACCTCTGCCTCCTGAGTGCTGGGATTAAAGGCATGCGCTACCACACCCAGCTACTCCTTATATTTTCAACATGGGAAAAATATAACTCTTAAGACAAGGACAAAATACTATTTTTGTTCAAGTGCCTATGTCTAAAACTTTAGATCATGCTTTCTTGGGAACAATTTAATTGTTGGTTTAAGAAATGATAACGAAATAAAGACCACGCATTCTTAGCAAGCATCCATCCCAAATGTAGAGTTTGTAACAGAGAGGGTAATAAAATTTAATGCATAGAATGTGTGCAATTTTGAATAGAAATTAATCATATAAAATATGCCATGCATTGTCTAACAAATGATACAGCTTTAAGATGAGTAATTCTTTGAAGCCAAATTCTTTTATTTGGATTATTCACTTCTTTATTTTCCAAAACTGTACTCAGAACAATACATTTTTGTAGATGCATAACTTATTTGTTTGAATTATACATTGTTTCATATCAACAAATAGTTGTCCTTTGGTTTTAGTTATATAACATTGCATAAGCAAAATTTATCTCAAGAATCTTTTTGAATAACATGAAATTGTTTTGAAATGCAAAAGTACTCTGTGACTATCTACAGGAATATATCTTGAAGATAGCAGGCATATATATGTGGAATATACTCTTAGAAATCTAATAACTGTATTAAAGGATTTAATTTTGATGGATAATATACAGACTATAGATCTTTTTTTCTTTATGCTTATGCAGTTAACTCCAGATTTAAAAACAAATTAAGAGTTTTCTCTGGAAACATTACCTTCTCCTCAATCCATGTGGACTTCAGTTAGGACTCGTCTCTCTACCCATGGACAGTCTCTGTATTTAGATTGGAGTACTTATATTGGAAATAACCTTGTATTAATTTATTGTTTTAATTTGTTATGTTCAATTACATTTAGCATATAAAAATACAGGTTATTCATTAAGTTTGAATGTCAGAAAACAATACACATTTAGGAGAATAAAGACAAGCACACACATCTCACACAGAGAGAGAGAAAGACTGAGAGAGAAAGACAGAGAGAGGTACATTTACTTGAGTGTATATTATATAAGATTTTATGTCAAACTAGATGAATATTTACTTATAGAAAATTACTATATACTGGATATATTACTGGATATTTCATACCTACCTAAATAATTAGGTCTAAATGTAGTGATCATGACCAAAATTTTATTAAAATTATGACTTTAAGAAAAATTCCTTCGTTACATGTAAGTCAATTTCAAAATATCTTAGATATCTATTCTATATATCCAATGGGTAACATTTTTCCATTAATATTCTCACATTCAAAACTTTTTGCACAGATCATATCATCTCCAAAGATAGTAAAATATGCTAAGTCCAGGAGTTCCTGTGAGTACTGTGAACATGTATGCATTTGTGGGTTTCTCCTACTAAATATACTCAATGTGTTTTTTTTTTCTTTTCTGACCAACCCCCAGTATTCTGTCCCTCTACATACATATCTACTATCTACCCACTTAATCCCTCCCCTCTTCTTCTTCCCCCATGGCCCCTTTAGATTACTGGCCTCTACTACTCACTCTTTTTTAAAAAAAAATTTTGTTCATTTTTATTTATTTATTTGAGAGTGACACAGAGAGAGAAAGAGGCAGATAGAGAGAAAGAGACAGAATGGGTTCTCCAGGGCTTCCAGCCACTGCAAATGAACTCCAGACACGTGCACCCCCTTGTGCATCTGGCTAATGTGGGTCCTGGAGAATCAAGCCTCGAACCGGGGTCCTTAGGCTTCACAGGCAAGTGCTTAACCGCTAAGCCATCTCTCCAGCCCACTACTCAGTCTTTTTCCAACTCACATAAGAATCTAAAACTTCAAAGCTAAGATCCACATATGAGAGAGAACATGTGGCATTGTCTTTCTGAGTCTGGGTTTCCTCATTAATATATACAACCTTTTCCATATCCATTAATTTTCATAATTTCATTTTTCTTTACAGCTGGAAAAAATACTCCATTGTCTATAGGCACCATATCTTCATTACCCATTCATCATTTGATGGATATCTAGGCTAGTTCCATTTCCTAGCTATTATGGCTAGAGTAGCAATAAACATGGATAAGCAAGTACCACAAGAGTCATATGTAGGATACATGCCAAGGAGTGGTATAGCTGGGCCACAAGGTAGATCTATATCTATTTTAGTTGTTTCAGCAACCTCCACAGATTTCTATAATGTCTGAACTAGATGATATAAACCAGCAACAATGTAGAATGGTTCCTTTTTACCCACACCTTTGCCATCATTGTCACTAAATGTGTTCTAAATCTATGCATTTCCTAAAACAAAATGGTCCATGTCCTTTCTAATTGTTTTTGCATTTATCTATTAATCTGAAATACATCAAGAGATTAACATATCTTTAATGAATAAAACAAAAGGGGGAAACTAAATTTATAAGAAAAGATCTTTAAAAGATTCACAAGGGCACAGTGGATGAACTCTCCAGTCCTGAGCTTCAAACACATCTGATATCACAATTTAAGTTCTTACAGTTACAGATGGTTAAAAAAAACTATGCTAATATAGATATGACTATGGGGAATATCTGTAATTTATAAACAGCTAATTTTAATACAATGCCAATATTTATACGTTACAATTCAATAAAAAGTTAATGCTAAAGAGCTGGGAATGTGGCTCAATGGCAGAGTTCTCACCTGGAGTACACTAGGCCTTGTTCAATCCTCAGCTCCACAACATAATAATAATGATAAATAAGAATATCAATGATGAGGAGGAGGAGAAGGAAAAAGGAATGAAGAAGGAGACAGAGAAGGAAGGAGAAGCAGAGGAAGAGGAAAAGGAAGAGAAAGAGGAGGAAGAGGAATAGGAAAAAAAGAAAGAGAAATAATATGAAAATGTAAATAGAAAGTGAGGCTACTACGTCACAGACATTTATTTGAATGCAAAGTTTACCACTGGTTAATAAAAACATAACTTAAAAAATTTTTTTTTGTTCAGTTTATTTATTTATTTATTTGAGAGTGACAGAGAGAGGAAGAGGCAGATAGAGAGAAAGAGAGAGAATGGGCGCGCCAGGGCTTCCAGCCACTGCAAACGAACTCCAGACGCGTGCACCCCCTTGTGCATCTGGCTAACGTGGGTCCTGGAGAATCAAGCCTTGAACCGGGGTCCTTAGGCTTCACAGGCAAGCGCTTAACCGCTAAGCCATCTCTCCAGCCCAATAAAAAGCATAACTTTGTGGGATGTTACACCTATATACTAAAATGAATATGCTTAAGGATTTTAAAGTACTAAGAAATTGTACCAAAAACTGTATGTAGTCCTAATCAATGTATTCTCATTTTTTCCCATCTATAATGTGTGCAAATCTCTCTTCTTAGTACGATAGGTGTCAAAGGAGGTAGTGTACATCAAGTTATAAAACATGCATTGTTCATTAGTAATATATCCATATCAATTCCATAGGAACAAAAAGTTTTAATGTGGTAGAATACTGCAAGCTTCCTTATTCACAAATGTCATTAATAAAGTATAAGTAAGTGATACTATTTTTCCTATCTGTTTTTATGTTCACAAAGCAGTTACAGAAGGAACTTAGGAGGTTATATCCAAAATAGTTTGTTCAAAGTTTTCAGAACCCTACAAACAGGCTTCAGTTTATTATTTTTTTTAACCAGGACTTCAGGTTTTAACTTAAGGTTAAAAAAACTTAAGGTTCCATGTCAATTCTTAGCATATACTTGGTATAGTTATTTTCTGTGATGCAATAACTAAACTAAAATCTGTGTCTGATGCTAAATATTTTCAATACCTCTGTAATAGCACCCAAGTGATATAATAAATTCCTCCTTCTACTGTATTATAATGATACTAATCAATATCCAATTATTGTTTCAATTCATTAGCATAGCCCAAAAGAAAGCTTTTGGATTACCACCAAAATCAAGTCAAGGATGCTATATTAATGGGTAATATCAAAATTACAATCTTCTATAGCTTTTTTTAATAGCCCCAAATTCTCAAGAGTTTTATTCAAAACAACAATAATAATAATGGGCGTCTGATATAAAAATTATACTCTTAAAAGGATATACATTCATGTTTAAAAGAAACTAAAACTTCAAATAATTAAAAGTTATATGCTTAGAAGAATTAAAGTTTAAAAAGTTCCAAGTTATTTTCATTTTTTACTGTTCTTATATTTAGGTAAGCTTTACAACTGACATAACACAATTACAGTAATTCTAAGAAGGAAAACACTGTCATTTTTATTTGCTATTATAGAAAAATTTTCATGTTATTAATCACAGGAAACCTTGAATATTTACAATAATAAAATCTTAGTTTTCAAATAAACATATCAATATATAAATAACAGGTTCTTATACTTTAGTGGGCATTATAATGTATTAGTAAAAAACTGAATAAGGAGAGCCAGGTGTAGTGGCGCACACCTTTAATCCCAGCACTCAGGAGGCAGAGGTAGGAGGATCGCTGTGAGTTTGAGGCCACACTGAGAATACAGAGTGAATTCCAGGTCAACCTGGGCTAGAGTGAGACCCTACCTCAAAAAACCAAAACACAAAAAACTGAATAAGGAGATAATTAGATAAAACAGTTTGTCTCAGGCTGAAGAGATGGCTTAGCAATAAGGCAGTTGCCTGTGAAGCCTAAGGATCCAGGTTCAATTCCCCAGTACCCACTTAAGCCAGATGCAAAAGGTGGCACATGCATCTGAAGTTTGTTTGCAGCAGCTAGAGGCCCTGGCACCTCCTTTCCCTCTATCTTTACCCCTCTCTCATAAATAAATAAGTAAAATATTTTAAAACTGTTTCCACTGACATAATGTTTGCAAATAAAACTATCACATTGTTGCTCATATGTTCAAAAAATCTTGAAGGATCATAAAATAAAAATGAGAGATCATCTTTTAATAGTTGAAAATATTTGTAGTCAACTAGTTTGGTTAAAAAAATCTCTTAGGCTTATAAAACCAAAAAGAGAAGTAATTTCTCAACAATATAAAAATTATTATGCAATACAGACCTATGGTATTCAAAAATATAATGTCATATTTGCTTTTGACATTAATATTTGAATTGTATATAAAATATATACGACTTTTCACTTAAAAGTATTGAGTAAATTTAAATTTAATAAATATAGATAAAATATTTTAATAGCTATTGTAGCATAACATGTCATCTCGGCATCTATTTTGTATGAGGTCACCAGACTAAATACAAGCATTCTAATTTTTCTCTAACAGAAATAAATACTACATTTTGAGTTTTGGAAAGATAGATAATATGCTGAGGGAATCCAGAACCACAGTTATATCTACTAAGACATAGTCATACTACACCTTGATTCCTAATGTGGTTCTCTTTTTTTCCTTTAAATACACACCAAATATTTTGAAAAATTATGGCATAAAATCTGAAATAAATTCATTTTCTTATTTCAAAAATTAAAGCATTATTAATTTGTCAAAACATTTCACTAATGTGTTTAAAAATATCATTACCACACCGAGGTGATATAATATTAAACAAAATCAATTTGTCATTTTCAGAAGTATGAAAGATGAACATTATTTTACAGAGAGGAGGACATCAAGTTTACATATATAAGTAGACATTATGTTTTGAAAATAAGAGGACAGGGCTGGAGAGATGGCTTAGTGGTTAAGCACTTGCCTGTGAAGCCTAAGGACCCTGGTTCGAGGCTCTACTCCCCAGGACCCACGTTAGCCAGATGCACAAGGGGGCGCACGCATCTAGAGTTCATTTGCAGTGGCTGGAGGCCCTGGCGCGCCCATTCTCTATCTATCTCTATCTGCCTCTTTCTCTCTGTCTCTCTGTCACTCTCAAATAAATAAATAAATAAATAATTAAAAAAAAAGAAAAGAAGAGGACAATCACAAATTCATATTCTTAATTCTTTACTTTCAAATACACTCGTGACTATTTTCAAATATCTTTAACATTACCTTTTATATATGGAAATCTATATGAGTAAACATATCGGATAAGGAATGGAAACTAATGTACACATACTCATAATACTAAAATTTTAATATAGACATTAATTGAACATTAAAGATCATTAATAAAACAAACTAATTTTCTTTATATGCAGTGTAGAATAAATGCACTGGATACCGCTTATCAGATGATTGTGTTTCATTGTTTCTCTCACTAACTTGATAACTGCATATTTAAAAGTAATAAATGAAATCTTCTAATACATTTACAATTGATGCCTTCTAAAAGCTTTTCTTTTAATAATTTTTAGAATTATAGGGAATATAATAATCAGTGCTGATACACAAGTGCATCAAATTGACAAGTTCTTCAAACATAGCTGGGTTGTCACATAACCAAGAAATGGAAGAAGTATTGATCATCTTCACCCCCCACAGGAAAAAATAATGTTATAGGAAATATGTAGTAGCTAATTTTTTTCTTAAACATCTGTCTCTCAGAATTTTTTTATAAATATAAACAGAGACACTGGTATAAAATAAATTGTGTATTGATAGCCTAACTAAATGTCTACATTAAAGAAATTGCAGGTTATTTAACAGAAGTATTTGTATTCACTATAAATTTTGGTATTATTTTTACAACCCTGCAACTAACTACCACTGCTATATACACTCACTTGAAATGACAGTGGTAGTTTACCCTGAAGCTTTAAAAATACACAATTGTCCAATGTCAGTGAGGAAAATTGATTTGAAAAGCTGTACTGGAAAGGAGCCGATTAACTAAGTAGAGACCCATTTTTGCTCACACCTTTAAGTAGAAGATTAAATAACATTACTGCTACCTCTCTCCGTCGAGAAGCCCAGCAAGTTTGTTTGATCTTCCATACCACAGCAGCCACCAGCAATAGGGACAAAAAACAGCTAGAAAATAAAGGACAGATAATTTTTATTCAAAACATGTAGGAAATATGTAATGAACTAATATAAAACATGACAATTCAGTGTTTTGCCCACAAAGAGACATTTGAAAGTGCTTGGGGACTTTTTTGTTGTTGTTGTTTTGTTTTTTGTTTTCTCGAGGTAGGGTCTCACTCTAGCCCAGGCTGATCTGGAATTCAATATGAAGGCTCAGACTGGCCTCAAACTCATGGTGATCCTCCTACCTCTGCCTCCCGAGTGCTGGGATTAAAGGCGTAAACCACCACGCCCAGCCTATTGGGGACATTTTTGATTTTCATCAGTTGGCATCTTGGGATGTTGCTAAGCATCCTACAATATAAGGATCACCTCCTCACAACAACAAAGACGGTTCTGACTGCTAATAGGGGTTAGGTGGAGAAACCCAGTTTTAATCTTAGCTATTACCATAGTGTGGTTATATTCCTTGCTATTCTCAAGTTAGCAGTGTAAATGCTAAAGTATTGTACTGCAAGTTGGTACTTAAGAAAGACTATGAGAGCCCAGTCATATAAGTTTGGTCAGACTATCATATCCTTAAGAATTTTAGCACAGGTGATAAAACTTACCAAATGTAAACTGAATTTTTTTTAATATTTTATTTTTATTTATTTATTTGACAGAGAGAAAGAGGGAGAAAGAGAGGGAGAGAGAGAGAGTGTATGACAGAGAATGGGCGCGCCAGGGCTCCAGCCATTGCAAACAAACTCCAGACGCATGTGCCCCCTTGTGCATATGGCTTACGTGGGACCTGGAGAATCGAACCTAGGAACTTTGGCTTTGCAGACAAACACATTAACTGCTAAGCCATCCCTCCAGCCTGTGAACTTAATTCTTAATAAACGTTCACAATGTAATCAACTAACATCTACTGAATAATGTGTACCAAATCCTATCTATTTTAGATGAAATCTCTCTTGTATTCTCCCCAACCATGGGTGATACACCATGTACAGTGTTGTGTGCTTATAAAGATAAGAAATTGAGTTAAGGAGAGTTTAAGTAAGTTTCCTATGCTTCTTTACTTACTAACTTGCAAGTTCTGTTGCCCCTGACCTTTTTGTTTCACCATTGCTTTAGAGCTGAATGTAAAACACATGCAATTTTATCATCCTTTGTACTTAAGTGTGTCAACTGTTTCTTTGACAATTATAGCAGTAGATAATAGCTCACATTCAAAAGTTCATTTATAGCTAGTAACTATAATTTAAATAGGAAACTACTTCATTTATTAATCAGAAAAGTCGCATTTACTCCTAAGTTATTACATGATTAAATTTACTTGAGAGAGTAAGGGTAATTAATATCTTCAACAAAATTCCTTCTGATCTGAAGTCCACAACTCAGATAGAATCACTTATGTAGCAACTCAGGACAACCTGAGTATCTAAAGCCTCTGTCATTTTATTTTCCTCAGAGGAGAAAGTATGTATTATTGGTTTGTAAACAATAGTCCAGAATAGAATTGCTTTTAGGTTAGCAGTAAAGTAAGATGATGAGAATGTAGACAAAATGGCTGATAATTTAATAAATAGTTTTAAAAAACATTTTATCATATAAAATTCTAATCCTTTTCAATAAAAATGCAGCTTGTAAACCTAATTCAGTGTAACTCAGTACCTACTACATAATTATTGGCAGTAGGCTTTAGCAAATGAACTGAATTGTTTCTTTAATTGATTCAAATATCATTATTTCTTGTATTAAATATCTTTTATTTTTTTCGAGGTAGGGTTTCACTCTAGCTCAGGCTGACCTGGAATTAACTATGGAGTCTCAGGGTGGCCTCGAACTCATGGCGATATTCCTACCTCTGCCTCCCAAGTGCTGGGATTAAAGGCGTGTGCCACCACGCCCAGCCCTGAATTAAATATCTTATTTGGCATGTTTATCCTCATTTCAAAGTAACAATTTATAAATGTTCTTGATTTCAAAGAAATTACATTGCAAACAAAATCATAAATATTTTTGAAATCAACACTTAAAAATAGTCTATCAAGAATACATGTTTCATTAAAATCCAACAAGCAAGTAAACAAAATATATTTACTATGGTTGTATAAGTGAAAATTACATTTGGTGGCTGCTACAAGGCCTTGTCTTTATAGGCAAGCCTAAAAATAAAAGGATTGACAGAACTTCATCATGTGGTGTTCCTGAATGTCCCCACGGAGCAGTGTTCTCCGTGCTCCTTTCTGTCCATCAAATTTTCCCCTTGGGAGAAGTCGATTGTTACTACCTTCATCTACTGAGACATGTGGGTTTTTCTCTTTCAGCTAGCTTTTCTTACTTTTAAACCAAAGATCTTGGGAAACCTCAAATATTAGTATCTTATGATTTAGTTTTGTGACTTTTTTCAAATATTCAAATATTTTTCAAAAATTCAAATATGAATTTTCGCTACATTCTTTAAAGAGTTATTTTTCTATTATACTCTGCAAAGGTTTATGCCACTCTTTGGTATAAATATTGGAAAAACAAATTATAAAGTGTTCTTTTTGAAAGAACAATGATGCAATTTAATAGTTTCAGAGTTCTAAAAGTTTCAACATTTCTCTGCACAATCCTATGAATAGAAATAGAGAAAGAGGAAGGGTAGATATAAGAAAAACAAAAAAAGTTAGCCAGGCGTGGTGGTGCACACCTTTAATCCCAGCACTTGGGAGGCAGAGGTAGGAGGATTGCCGTGAGTTTGAGGCCACCCTGAGACTGCATAGTGAATTCCAGTTCAGCCTGGGTTAGAGTGAGACCCTACCTCGAAAAACCAAAGAAAAAAAAAAGTTAGATAATAGATGGAATATGAAAAATTTGGAGGAGATATCAAAATTATTTGATCATAACCTTCATTAACTGATCATTTTCTAAAAGAATTATCAGTACAAAAACCATGAAACATATATCATTTAGAGAAAATTTCATTGCATGTAGTAGAATGTGTTAGTTATAATATATATTGTAAAACTAGACTCTAGTGATAAAAATAATAGTCTGGCTGTTATGCAGTTGGTAAAATGCAAAAGAAGAAATAACATTCTCACTATTGTGGAGCAATTTAATGTTAATTCTAATAAGTATTATGTACTATATATATACACATATGTATATATATATACATATATATATATATATAATATACATATATAATATATAATGGACTGCACAGACTATTCTTTTAATTCATTAAAAAAGATCAGAAACTAATGAATGGTGTAAAATGCAGGAATATAATATATCTTAAATGTAAGTTACCTTTAATAACTGATACAACCTTCAGTGTTTTTGTGCCTTCATAACACTCGAAGGATTTGCTTTTTTACAAACCAAAAACTGAACAAAATTAACTGCTAATTTAAAATACAATAAGGGGGCTGGAGAGATGGCTTAGCGGTTAAGCGCTTGCCTGTGAAGCCTAAGGACCCCGGTTCGAGGCTCGATTCCCCAGAACCCACGTTAGCCAGATGCACAAGGCGGCATATGCGTCTGGAGTTCCTTTGCAGTAGCTGGAAGCCCTGGTGCCCATTCTCTCTCTCTCTCTCTATCTGCCTCTTTCTCTCTCTGTCACTCAAATAAATAAATAAAAAGGAACACACACAAAAATTTTTAAATATAATAAGGACCATGTATATTAAAAAGGAAAATTAGCTTATGTCTTAGTTATGAGACTTATGTTATAAAAATATCAAGAAAACCCTGTAGATCAAAGTGGGGAAATAATGTTGACACCTAAACATAATGCTGAGCTTTAAGTAAGAGCACCTAAACATCAATAAAGTTTAATCTGAGAAATGAAGTGCTACAAAAATCCAATCATTTTAAGTGCTGATCAGATCCCATAGATGAAACGTTTTTACAGCCGATCTCGCACGTCAAGTTTCAGTCAAAATGAAGGGCAGGAGGGACGGCTCAGCAGATGAAGCATATGCTAAGCAAGCATGAGAACCGGAGTCAGGTTCCCCAGAACCCATGTAAAAGCCACAGGCAATAGCTCAGGAGTTTAGAAGCCAATGCACCATGAGGAGACAGGAGCATGCCAAAAAAAAGACGTTGGAAGCTTGCAGGCCAATACCCCTACTAAATCCTGCAGCAAACAACAACGTGCCTCAAGTGATTTGGAAGGCAGAGCTCACATCAGGTGTTGTCCTGACACCACACACGTGCTCAGGCACGTGTGCACTCTCATTCACACATACAAACAGAAATACAGCCCAAAAGAAACATAGGTGTACTAAAAATATTATACAAAATTACCTTCAGATTACAAGAAATATGTGACTCATGTGTTTTAATAGGGGTCCAATAAGCAATGTAACTCATTTTATATAAAAACATTCCAAACTGAGATTTAAAAAAAACTCTAAACTTTGAAACACTCTCATCCCAAACATTTTAGCAGTGGATGCTCTTGCAAGAATACCTTGGATAGGGCTACAGAGATGGCTTAGCATTTAAGTGCTTGCCTGTGAAGCCTAAGGACCCTAGTTCGAGGTTCGATTCCCCAGGATCCATGTTAGCCAGATGCACAAGGGGCGCACACATCTGGAGTTCGTTTGCAGTGGCTGGAGGCCTTGGTGCGCCCATTCTGGCTCTCTCTCCTTTCTCGCTCTCTGTCTGTCGCTCTCAAATAAATAAATAAAAATAAAAAAATATTTAAAAAGAGAATACCTTGGATATACAGTAAGGGTGATCTGACGTGCAAGTTACAAAACACAAATAATAATGTCCTTAAATATATTCCTGGAGTGGACATAATTATGCTCCCTCAGTCCACATACTGGAGCCCTAGCCCTCAGGGTAACATTGTGTGGAGATAAACACTTGTGATGAACTTTGTTCTCTCGACATAACATGGCCATCATCATCTAGAATTCTCAGTGGCTGTGATTACTCACAGGAAACCGGTACAAGATTAGGCCTATTAAAGCAGTCAAGGAAATGTTCAGGGGGCCCTGCCCCTCCCCTGGATACTTAGGCAGTTAAAATTTGCTATTGGTTTCCTCTCATGAAGCCCATCTTTCCCTGAACATATAAAGCTCATGTTAGTTTCATGCTATTTTGGATGAAGAAACCATTTTAACATATTTTTATTGATTTATGAGTTATATGTAGATTATGACTATAAAAACTATTCCTTTTATATAGGTTGAAAATATTATATTCCATGTGTGATTTATCCTGGTGATGGTATCTTCTTGTAATATAAAATGTGGTTTTTGGCTAGAGAGATGGCTTAGTGTTTAAGGCACTTGCCTGCAAAGCCAAAGGACCCAGGTTCAGTTCCCCAGTACCCATGTAAACGAGATGTACATGGGGGCTCATGTGTCTGGAGTTCATTTGCAGTGGATAGAGGCCCTGGAACACCCATTCTCTCTCTCTCTCTCTATCTGCCTCTCTCTCAAGTAAATATTTAAAAAATGTAGTTTTTTCAGCCAGGTGTGGTGGCACACACCTTTAATCCCAGCACTCGGGAGGCAGAGGTAGGAGGATCCCCAAGAGTTCAAGGCCACCCTGAGACTACATAGTGAATTCCAGGTCAGCCTGAGCTAGAGTGAGACCCTACTTCAAAAAACTAAAAAAAAAACAAAAGTAGTTTTTCCTGTAGTATAATTGTTTGTGTATAAGTATGTGTGTATATATATTTATATTATGTGGACATACATGTGAGTAGAGGTGCATATACACATGTATATCCATGCACGTAGAGGCCAAAAGTTGGCATAGGTGTCTTCCTCCATTGTTCCCCACTGTATTTTCTTGGTACAGGGTCTCTCACTTAACATAGAGCTCAACAATTTGTCTAGACTAACTAGCCAGTGAGCCCTTGAGATCAACCTGTCTTCACTTCTATAGCACTGGGATTACAGGCATGTGCTGCCACATCTGGCTTTTAAGTGAGTGTTGGGGATCTGAACTTGGGTCCTCATGCTTGAACAGCAGCCACTTTACCCAAAGATCCATCGTCCAGACCCTCTGCAGTCTAATTTTATTGT
This sequence comes from Dipus sagitta, assembly GCA_036346955.1. Classification (NCBI taxonomy): domain Eukaryota; kingdom Metazoa; phylum Chordata; class Mammalia; order Rodentia; family Dipodidae; genus Dipus; species Dipus sagitta. The sequence continues at coordinate 19,505,537 of CM070770.1, forward strand.
GGTACTTTACATGTTCTGCTTAAGAAAAGTTCCCCATTCTAACATTATAGTTCATCTGATACATATTACATACGTATAGAGTTATCTATAAAATATGACAGTAAACATATACAACTATAATTAATCTTAGAATAGGGAAATTATAATAAACGTCTGTAATATCTGCTAGATGCTCTACTGATTTTGCTTTCCTCCTGAGTTTATGTATATGAGGCAGCAGTCAAATGTCACTTTTCCCCATACACATAGCTAATAGGTCCAGGTCCTGATAAAGCTACTTTTATAGAAACAATAACCTTGATAAAAAGTCATGTGTGGGATAGAGAGATGGCTTAGCAGTTAAACGCTTGCCTGTGAAGCCTAAGGACCCCAGTTCGAGGCTCTATTCCCGAGAACCCACGTTAGCCAGATGCACAAGCGGGCACATGCGTCTGGAGTTCGTTTGCAGTGGCTGGAAGCCCTGGCATGCCCTTTCTCTCTCTCTCCCCCCCCCTTCTCTCTCTGTCACTCTCAAATAAGTAAATAAATAAAAATAAGCAAAAATTTAAAAAAAGTCATGTGCAAGATAATAAAATTTAAGGATAGGCCTTTCCATCAGAAGCATCTTGACTGCTCTCTCTAAGCCATCTTGCTCATGCTAAAATGACGTTACAAAGGGGTTGTAGTTGTTTTCATGCCCTGAATACAGTGAGGGCTGTGATAACAAGGTACTCGATGTCTTTGCATTACTATTCAGTCTGAGCAGTAACAAGCCAGTCTCTGTTCAGTCTGGCGCCAGAGCAGAATTCTACCCAATGGCTTAGTTCTCAAATCCTCAAGTTTGCTAGTGAAGTTCCAAACTTCACAAATGCAGCTCAGAGCTTATCCTGGGTGATGTATGGGATGGTTTTCCCTGTGTTGTCTCTGGGGTCTTTATGCTCCTCTGGGCTAGACTTTTCTATTTTTAAATGACAACAGCTCATTTTCATAATTGTGCCATGTTCCATGCTGGGGTAACAGAAAACAAAGTAATGGACTTTACATGGCATCTGGAAACAAAGTCCACCATACATATAGCACATTCCCTTCCTTCAACTTGACTTACAGCTCCCTTTGGTGAGCCTTTTTGGCTGTCTCCAATGTTCCTGTCATGGGACTACCTGGGACGAGCCTCCCGGTAAACTGAGGAAAAAAAGATAAAACACAGGAGGAGGTTTCCTTCACTGTCTGGGTTTCCATAAATCAGTACAAACGTGTTTTAAAATATCTACTCCACAGTAGACCAATTCAAGCTTAGGTTGCAATACATTCAGGTAAAGGGAGATGGAATAGAGGGTAAACTTTCAAACAATTCAAATGGAGTTAAAATTCTGCATTTTCTCCCTGATCTGCCTATGGACCTCCAAAAGCAAATGGACACACACATTTTATTAAGGTTTTACAGTTGAGTTGTACAGATGAGAAGAAAACTAAAATAAAAACTACTGAGAGGGGCTGGAGAGATGGCTTAGCAGTTAAGTGCTTGCCTGTGAACCCTAAGAACCCCGGTTCAAGGCTCGATTCCCCAGGACCCACATTAGCCAGATGCACAAGGGGGCGCATGCACCTGGAGTTCGTGTCAGTGGCTGGAGGCCCTGGCATGTCCATTCTCTCTCTTTATCTCTCTCTCTCTCTCTCTCTTTCTGCCTCTTTCTGTGTCTGTCACTCTCAGATAAATAAGCAACTGAACAAGAAATTTAAAAAAAGAGGGAAAGAAACTACAGAGAGGCCCATGCCCTGACAAAGATGGGAAATACCTAGAGACTTCTTGTTTTGTAGGTCTGGATGTGAAGAGATTTTGTGACTCTAGAAAATGGTGGTGGGTATATAAAGATGAACAGACATTTGTCTCATTCCCCTGCAATCCTACTTCCATGGAATTACCTAGGAGAAATGAAAACTTGGGCTGCTTGATGGGCTGTGTTGTTCATAGAAGCATTATTCATACTCGCCAAAAAAGTATAACAATCCATGTCTGCCAGTGAATAAACTGTGCAAACGCCAAACAGAACACTGCTTCACAAGGAATAAACTGTGCTATGCCACACAACAGAAGACCACTTAACAATGAAAAGGTAATGGACTATCAGTACAAACAAAAACAACTGGTATGAATCTCAGGTGGAATATGTAAAGGCAAAAAAAAAAAAAAAAAGCCAAAGAAATGACATTCTGAAAAAGGCAAGGGACAAAGGACAGGACAGCAGGGTTTGGGTTGGAAGAAAGGCAAGTACAAAAGAGGTCCTCAGGAGGTATGCTTTGAGTCTTTGGAATTGTTCAGAGCTGGTGATTCCAAGAATGTATATGATGGTATCAGAATACGAACTTTACTGCACATAAACTTTAACAGGCTAGATACAAGTGAAAGCAAATGAAAAAACCCAAAAGGCAGAAAAATACAGACAAGTAATAGTGCACTTCCCTACTCCCCAAGCACACAAAGAAAAATTAACTAATCAGTTGTAAGTTGGAGGATAGTAATATGAGGTGAAACATTTAATTAGACCAAGTTACATGGGAAGTTGAAGCCATGATTTGAATCATAAATGTAAAAGAAAGTTTCAAATAATGGGATCACAAATTCATTCAAGTGCTGAAAACTACTTTTAGCTGCTTTATATACAACATATTGACTGAGAGTTGGAAGATGACAGTAGAAAAGAAATTTTAGTCATTTCCAAAGTATAGGAGTGAGGGCAATAGCCGTACTTACAAATGAGCTAGAGAACACTTGAAAAGAGAAGCTGACTGTCAACCATAAATTCAGCCTAGGGTATGTTGGCCTTGAGGCATGGTCATGGTTCGAATGTGTGGCCCATGGACTTGGGTTTGAATCTCCAGTCTTCAGTAGGAGGAGCCCTACTGGGGAAGAGGGATGTCAACGGGGGTGGATCTTGGAATCCAGCCAAGGTGTGCTTGAGGCAGATCCTAGATAAGCCCTAGGGTGTGTCTCACTAGCAGAGTCTGAGCTCTGGCTACTTGTTCTTGCTGGGGTTGGTGACTGCTGTCTGTTTGGGGTGTGTCTGCTTGGGATCTATGGAAGGGGACCAGCTTCTTCTGCCGTTAATAGTATTCCCCAGGAATTTGTAAGACTGAAATGAACACCTTCTCTCCCATAAGCTATTTCTGGTTGGATGTTTGTCCCAGCAACAAGAAACTGACTACAACAGGCATGAAGCAGTTTTAAGAGTAAAGTCTGAAGTTACTCACATGACTCAGAAAAGTTTGATTCTGCTAATGGTGCTATAAGCCTCAGCATTGAAAATCAGATGTGGAATATTGGTTTAAAGTACAATAAACTTGGCATCAACACTAGTTAATTCACATCACACTAAGTACATTGATTTAAACAAGCAGTTGGGTCATAAATATCTATTTTTCTTTGACAAGGAAGCCATGGAGAAAATTGCTGAGTAAATTTCCAATACAATACAATGAAGAGTCACTTATTGCTTGTACTTAGCTGAATCTTGACCTCCAGGTCTCATCTCCATTACCATACCCATAATCATGAGCTCATTTGTGGAAAAAAGAAAAAGACTTCTGATGATTTTTCTTCACTCACCATATTCTTTGTCCTTGCTCTGGTTTGTAAAAAGCACCATGCCCAAAGATGTTGCTTTGAAACAAGTATCCTTGTTATTAATGATTTAGGTTTCTTTCTTATCCTCTAGGGACTTATATTACTACTTTTTTCTCTTTTGAAAATACTCTTATGCACAGAATGATTAAATGTTTTCTTTGTTCCAACTCTGGATTTCTATGTAAGCTCCGTTATTCTTCCCACTACAGTCACTTCCACTCCCAGTCAGCCTTGCCCTTTTGTTTTCTTATTGCTTAGGTTATGTTAGATATTTTGCTTTTGTATTCTTTTGTCTCTTCTACCTAAATTTTTCCTTTCAAATTGTTCTAACTTAGTTTATATCTCTTACCAACTTCCCACCCTTTACCCATGAAGAAAGAAAAGACAGTTAACAACACATGTTAGTAAGGCTATGGATAAATTGGATGTCTACCTCATGCCATGAGAATGTACAATACTGCATCTCCTACAGAAAAGAGCTTGGCAGTTTCTCAGTGTTTAAGAAGTGACCTATGATCAGCAGTCTGATTATAAATTTGAGCTATTACAATTAGAAACTCAAGAAAAAAAATTAATTTCCTACTTTAGAACTTACTTCCTTATCAGCCTGAGTTAGAGCAAGACCTTACCTCAAGAAGGAAAAAAAAAAAAAAAAAAGGAAAAGAACTTACACATAAATGTTCATAAGAACACTATTCACAGTAGCTAAAAGGGATAACAACTTAAATCCATATCAAATAATAAATGAAGAAAAATGCCACACTATAACAACAATAAGAAAAATACTTTAATACTATATATGAAAGAACTGAGATTTTGGGGAGCTAGGTGATCTAATTAAATGACAAAAAATGCTAAGGTCCATGTCAGGCAGAGTCCATAAAAGATCTCCCCAGTACTAGACTAACTGTCTTTACCATGGGACATCTCCACAATAAGAAGTAACCATAGCAAGAGAATTGGTCTCCATGATGCTAGGACTAAGGTGAGAAACTGGAACATTCCTGCCCATGCTGGATTAGATAAGAAATGGCAAAAGCAACATGATGGTCTGGTTGAAGGGTGGCCCTAAATGTTAACTTATCTGAAACCCTTTTGCTATTTAGCAGTGGCATTATAAAAAAAAAATTAATATACTTCCAAATAATCTGACTATGTTTTTTTCTTAATTATAAAATGATTTTAAAATTATCTAATTTACATTTCACTGCTAGAAGAAATTTAAATGACAAAGACTTCATCAAATATATTTGATCTCACACAATGATTAGAATAGTTGGTTTCCCTTGATCCAGTATGACAACCCAATCAATAAAATCATCTCTAACACTTGGTACACATTAATATTAGCTTGCTATTGCTTACAAAAGAGTTCTTGAACATAAATGTGCACAAATGCAAGAGCTCAAAACCCTAAACATTCAAATAATTTACATATATATTCATACTTATTAAATTTCACACATAACTGAACTTTTTAGTGTATTTCCATGCATGCTATTTTGCATCAAAAAGAACTTTTAATGCATTAAATAATGTTCACTCAGTCATAACTTCTAGTGCCTTCTAAAAATACATTGTATTTTGGTTCATATCCCTAAAACCTACTTTATCCTGATGTATAAAACCATAAAACATAAATATATTTAAGATGATTTCTCAAATTTCATTTTAAGGTACCTATTTAAAGTATGATTTTACTACACCTATGAACACGCTTATTTGCAGAGCAATGTGACTCTTATGGAAAAGATTTTAACAAAGAATTGGGTGAATGAACAGAGATTGTGAAAACTGAAGAAAAGAATTTGAAATTCTGAAAGGCTATAAATGGAGATGAGAGATTAGACATGTTACGCCTGTGCCCCAGTGGATGAATTAAAATAGATATTATAGGGAGACAGATTTCAGCTCAATTACAAAGAACAATTAGTTACTGGATGATAGAAAACACTATCTCCAGAGATGGTAAGTTTGGTCATTAAATGCACTCAGGCATAGGCTAGATCAAGGGTTGGGCAAATTATGTCTCCAGGCCAAATTCAGCTCACCAGATGTTTTATAATAAAGTTGAGTTGGCTCACTGCCCCACTTCCATTCACTCCCATATTGGCCCTCGGCTGCTTTAGCATTGTAGCAAGAATCGTGCATACATGCAGAGACTGCAAAGTCCACAACTTACTACCTGGTATCTAACGGAAAATATTTGCAGATTCTTGTGAAGGAAACAGGAACTCAGGTATTGGACAGGAACCAGGACAAGGCAACCAATAAGAGAATGACCACTTGGTGTTCAGAAAAATGCCCAAGGTATCATGTTCCAAGAATTGAGTGTTAAAGGTTTGCTACAATGTAGCGCACATCAGTCCAGACAAGTTGGTGAGAGAAAGTCAAATGTTTTGTTTCAAATTAACGTGCCAGATATGGGGTCATCCCTGCCGGAATGAATTCACTGCTGAGAGGTATCAAAAGTACCAAAGTAAGCTGCACTCATCTAAAACAATGTTTACAAACATAAATTATCTAACATTCTCAACTCACACAAGTTGTATGAGTATCCCTGAAACTCAACTTCTACAAACTCAGTGTTTCTTTATTTAACACTCATGGGAATTAAAATGCTTCCTGGTTTCCTGAGTTTGCAAATTACCAGAAATTCCTACAAACACTGCCCTCTCATTTAGAACCATATTGTGAGTTAGCATATTGTAAACTCTGAGAAGTAATATGAGTGGTAAACCGACCCCAAAAGCCCCATTTCACTTTAGTATACACAGCATTTTCCAAAGTTGTTTAATTATGGAAACTTTTTTATTATTAACCTACCATTAATAACTAAGAACTACTGATCTGGAGAATGATGTTCTATTTAAAGTCATTTATAGTTCTTCTAGATTAGGAACTCCTTAAGGGAAGGAACTGCATGCATTTTCTTATTCATGACACACTTTAGCACATTGCTAAGCCCATGATAATCACTCAATAAGGAATGAAATTGATTTAATTCTAGATGTAACTAATCCATGTGGCACATGTACTGTTAATCTCATTAAATAAAATAGTCTTTGATTATGTGCTAGGTAAAAGTAAAGTTATTGTCTTGCTACTGGATCCATTAGCCATTAAGTAGTATAAGACTGGAAAAATCTTGCACAAGTGCATTCCAAATATGTTGCCTCTGCTCCATGGTACATATTTAATCATTTAGGTTTTTAGGAAATGCAGTTTATTCAAGGTTAAGTAATGATAAATGATCTAACAGAATGATAGGATATAATTGGAACACAGGCTTTAAGAGCTGACTTCAGTAAAAGCAAGTTACCTGAAGAAGGTGACAAAAAACTGCACAAGATCCATGATTGTATTGTGTTGTGAAAATGCAATCTGAAAAATCAAAATAAAAGAACATTTGAAACTTACTGAACCTGTGTTCTTCACAGCCTATGGTGAAGTCAAATGGCATACAGTGTTTCTAAAGAACAAAACATTCAGAATCACTATAAGTCAAACAGATTTAAATGTGAAAACTTTACCTTAAATACCAATTATATTAAACTACTCGTGATGGTCCTGGCATGGACAGTACATTAAGAAATGAAGAACTATTATAAAATTATTTCAGAAATGTGAGCGATGAGTTCCAGGTGAAATGCTAAGGCACATTAAACATGGTATCCAAAACATCTTCATCTAGTAATGACCATGCTTCCAATTCATATAATCGATAACTCCTTGTTTAAAAAGCCCAAACAACTGCTGAAACTGAACTCTATTAAAAGAAACTGAAATTTGTTTTTCTCTATAGCTCCTTATCCACAGCAGTGGAACACATACATACAAACATTTTGTTATATAGCATCCAAGAACAGCATAAGCCTCTTTGTTTTGAAATTTCACCTCAATAAAAAATGAATAGCAAAAAGAAAATCAGCAAATGAGATAGTTGCTCTCCATTCCATTTAGCATTACAGATGCCATGCTTTAATGCCTGCTAGAGAAAGTGGTACACAGCATGTGAGGCCATGATGGAGGACCTAATGGGAAAGTCACTGATTAGGAGTCACAGCTCCCTTACTAGTCATACATGTTATAGTAAATTATGTAACCTGTGCATACTTCACTTTTCCCATATATGAATGATAATGATAAAATCACTTACCTCATAGCATTAGGCATTCTGTCATAATAATAAAGGGCACATAGTAGGCATAATGTAATGAATATTATTAAACTTTCCATACCATGAATAAATAAGATAGTCAACTTAATGTTGTAACACATAGCTGTAGCTAAATCACTATGGTATTACTATGCCTTTTTTCTTTTAATAATCCTTTATGAAAATCTTTGAAAAATATTAATAGAATTTCCCTTTCTAATTAAAATGGACTAAGAGGGCAAAGTTCTCTCTGTGGATTTAAAAAAGTATGCTGGAGAAAATATACATAACAACCAATTTCAACATTGGACAAGTGACCGTGAAGAATGTGGGTCTCAGAAATACACAGATAAGACCCCAAACTGCACTAGTATTCAGTGTGAAGAAATAGCACTGTGAAATTTAAATGGCATTCCAAGATAAGAGATAACAGGGTTGGCTGGATGGATGGTTGGTTGGCTGGTGGGTGGCATGGACAGTTGTTTGGTTTTGTAGATCTGGGGTTAAATCCAGCACCCTGAGCAGTCTGGGTAAGTGTATTCCTACTGTTTATGGCTGCAAGCCTGACCCTCATTTGACATGTGAAAGAATTAAAGTCAGTTGCGAATGTAATGAACTTTGTGTCATACACATACAAGCTTCAATATAATATTTGTTGCCAGCAAAGCTCTGCACAATGAAGAATTATAAAGCACTTATATAGAGACTAAAAAAAAAATTAGTACAAATGGCTAATGATAGAAACCATCTTAAAAATTAATGAAAAAGTAGAAAAGACATAGGATTTGTCTCCGCAGGTAAGAATCTAGGAAAATATAGCTTCTTTGCACAAATTATATTGTCTAGTTTTCAGTGTTCTCCTGATTAAAGAAAGCATTCTGAAAGTGCCCTGACTTCCTGGGTCTTCTGCTTTGTCTTATAACAGAGCTTCAGGCCTTCTGGAGAGTACCCCACTAGCCACTGCTTCCTCCCAGTGCATAGTGCCCTTCAGCTCACACCCAAACTTGAAATCGCCACTACACTGAACGTCAGTAAGCTGCTAGTAAAATGCATGCTGCCACATATAAGAGCCCTGTTCCCACATCATCTTAACCAACAAAATGGACTACTTTCTTCTTGCAAAATTTAAGACATAAATTATCTGACATTTCTGTATTTACATGGATGCATAAATAACGGGCATAGTCAATGGTGTTGTACGATGAATTCAGATGGGAAAAGCACATGATTCAAGCTGGTGCTACAGAATTTTACACTGGTATATCTGTCCTGCATGGGGCCACATATCTAAAAACTTGACAAGATTAATCCAGTTTGATGTAAGAAAGCAAAACAAAGATGCATGTCAAGATATCTATACTTTTATACACTTGCCCAAGAATATTTGAATAAGTACTGGGAAGTTATAATCACAATGTAAGCCACTAAAATACACTAAAACATGAAATAATCATATTCTCTGTCTGAATCTGATAGAAACAGAATAAGAGTAATTTGTTTTTTGAGGTAGAATCTCATTCTATCACAGGAGGACCTGGAACTCTCTGTATTCCCAGGTTGGCCATGTACTCTCAGCAATCCTTTTCCTCTCCCTCCAAAGTGCTGGGATTAAAGGCATGCATAATAATGCCAGGCTAAGAATAAATTTTAAAGTTTTCAAAGGAAATAGGAATGTTATTTTGATTCAAGCTTTTAGTTGGAGAACAAACTAAGGTATCAATAATAGAAAGTAACAAAATAACTGCATGCCCAAAACTAACACAGTTTTCTAAATTATTGAAAATAATAGCTAGAATTTCTCAAAAACTAAATTCAATGCAATGCTTGGATACTTTACTTCTGATTGAAGACCTCAATAATTTTTTGTTACAGATGTCCAGCCTTTCATAATTAGAAGTAGTATAGTATGAAAAAGAGGCATTTGAAATATAAACTGCCTTAGACACTGAAGCAGGATATTACCAAAGTTACACATCTATCGACATGATACTTCTTCATAGCGAATGGAGACATAGCCCACCACCAGGGTGCTATGGGACCTAAAATGCTGCTCAACAGGAGGATGTGCAATGTGATGTGCAAATGTTTCCTCACTTGAGTCTTTCTGTAGGGAAACTCATAGGAGATGTCCCAGACAGCCATTTGCCAGAAAAGGGCTTTAACAAATACTATTGGAATGCTTTGGGAAATTAAATGCAAAATAAGGGATGATTTGAGGAATTAGCAAGTGAGGCCACGAAGATACTAAACTCCATCAGAATTCCTCTGGCTATGATTTGAATGTGCCCCTCAAGTTTCATGTATTGGAAATGAAAACCTCAAACTTATATGGTAACAGCATTTAGAGATATTTAAAAGGCAACTATGGTTACAAGGTAGGTCCCCAAGGTGGCACTTTGGGTTTGTAAGAAGGGAGACTGAGTCCTCAGCATCCGACTCCTGCCTCTGGTTATCTCATGACTTCTGCCATAACGTAACACATCAAGATCCTTATCAGATGCCAACACTTTGATATTGGACTTACAGTCTTTTAAAGTGTAAAAGATATTTTTCTTTACCAATTACCCAGCTTGTGATATTCTGTCATACCAGCAGAAAAGAGATGAAAACCAGCTTCAGGCTGGAGATGGATAGCACTTCCTATGCAAGCTCAGAGGCCTGAGAAGCCCATAGAGCCCAGTCAAGTTTGATCTTCAGGACCCACATAAATATCTGGGTGTGGCCAGTGTGCATGACTATAACCACAGTCCCATAGAGGCGTAGAAACCAGAGCAATGGACAGAAGAGCAATGGAGCAAGACACCCATCAATCAATGGCTACTTCCGGCTAGCAAACCCCCTGAAGGCAAGTACATGGGGTGCTGCATGGGCACATGCACACACACACACACACACACACACACAATTATGTGTAAATCACACTACACACACACATGCAAAAAATATATACAAGATTTCCTCGTGTGTGCTTCCTCACATATTTCTATAAAAATGTACTGCACTTTGGGCTTCTTTGTTTTTACCAATGGAAAAACACAATAAAAGTACTTGTTGTTCTTAAAATGTATAGTGATAATAATTATAAAGTGTGTTGGAACATATTACTAATGGAACAAAGACCAGGAAATCACTATTTTCTATTAGCTACATGGGTAAGACAAGAAATCACCCTTTTAGAAAGGTGCCTAATCATATGCAGACATGCAGAGATTAGACAGCATACAAAGATCTAATAGAAGACATGAAATATTATAGTAGGCTCAAGTGCAGCGAGCTGTTCTCAGTGTTTTCCAGCCAGATCAGCATATACAACACCTTCAGGCCCTTTCCAGCGGAAGGCCTGGAGAGGGAGAAATACACACAAAGGGAGGACCGTTCTAAGTGATGCTGGGCAATTTCACATGACTGACGGGCTCCTCAAGTATCTCCTCAGTCACTTGGAACCACCCTCATCTAAAGTGGCTGCCTCTCTTCTTACTCTGAATATATTAGATTGGTTGATTCTTGAACTGTACTTACTGAAATATAGGCTCCTTGAGAATAGTGACTGTTAATATTGTTCATACTACTGATCCAACTTCTGGAACTCTACTTGGTATAGAGTACTGGAAAGTAGTTACACTTTGCTGAATATATGTATAAAAATCACAGCAAATTTAGTACAAGAGTATTATTAGGGCTTCATATTTTTTTTACTATCCATGAAAGGCATAGGTACAGATGTTACAATGAAATGTTGAAAATTATTTCTCATTATTTATTAAGAATTACTTATATGCTTCTGGATTATCTAACTAAATAATTCATACAGATTATACATACATTCTAACTTCAAATAAGAGCTATAGATTGCTCTTCATTATAATTTTTATAATTATTATAGATGTGAAGCTATGTAAAATATGTTTGTTTATAGAATATGTTTCTATTTTGTAACATAAATTTTAATTAAAATTAAAATGGCAAAAACAGGATATCAGAAATAGTTTCTTAATTTTAGCAGAGAATGATATTTTAAGAATGCTATTTGTTTATTTATTTATGAGAGAGAGAGAGAGGCAAATAGAGAGAATGGATGTGCCAAGGCCTCTAGCCACTGCTCACAAACTCCAGATGCATGCATAACCTTGTGCATCTGGCTTTATAGGGGTACTGGAGAATCAAACCTGGGTCCTCTGGCTTTGTATGCAAAGCCTTAACAGCTAAGCCAGATCTCCAGCCCAACAGTAATTTTTTAACATATCTATTTCTAAGATTTTTTTTCAGAAGTAAAATAGATCATATTGTAAATCCTAAGTGATAATTACTGTAAAACACTGTTTTTATTCTTCTGCTCTTTTGAGACAGGATCTCCTGTATCTATGGCTGACCATGGATTTGCTATGTGCTACATATCTGAGGAGATGAGGTTGACCTGGAACTCCTAAACCTTCTGCCTTTCTCTCCTAAGTGCTTGAATTAGAGGAATGAACCACTATGATAGGCTTTGAAACATTATTTCTTCAACTATGAAAAACAAATGAGATTGCGTAAAAGAATGATATTTTTTCACTAACTGCATTTAACAAATAGTGAGAGAAATCAATACAACAATATACTAAATCTGTAGCTTCCCCAAGGGCATTTCCTGAGGACATGGAATATTTTTGACCCTAAAATCTATAAGTATCTAATTACAAAGATTTTCATTGGCTGAAACCATAGCTAGAACATGGCCCTTTACAAATAATCAATATTTTTCATTTAGATTTGGTGGTCATTCCCAAGAACAATATTACATGCTTATATAAGTTGCATTTAAGGTGAATTTCAAAACTTTATCCAGTATAACTGCACCATTGAAACTCCCAACACTGAAATGATGTTATCCAAATTACCCAGTGACTATTTAAAGAAATAACTAATTCAAGAGAGCACAGAAGGCCAGAAAGATGGCTTAGTGCTTAAGGTGTTTGCCTACGAAGATAAGGACCCATGTTGGACTCCCCAGTTCCCATGTAAGCCAGCAGCACAAGGTGACACAAGCGTGCAAGGACGTACGTATGCACATGGAGGCTGTGGTGGTTTGGTTCAGGTGTCCCCCATAAACTCAGGTGTTCTGAATGCCAGGTTCCCAGCTGATGGAGATTTGGGAATTAACACCTCCTGGAGGCAGTGTATTGTTGGGGGCGGGCTTATGGGTATTATAGCCAGTTTCCCCATGCCAGTGTTTGGCACACTCTCCTGTTGCTATTGTCCACCTTATGTTGGCCAGGGGGTGATGTCCACCCTCTGCTCATGCCATCATTTTCCCCTGCCATTGTAGAGCTTCCCCTCGATCCTGTGTGCCAAAATAAACCTCTTTTTCCCACAAGCTGCTCTTGGTTGGGTGATTTCTACCAGCAATGTGAACCTGACTGCAACAGAGGCACATGCATCTGGAGTTTGATTGCCGAGGTTGGAAGCCCTGGCACGTCAATTCTTTCTCTCTCTCATAAAAAGCAGAAAGGAATGTTTGCACAATCTCCTAATTTTATCCAAATGTTTAAAAGCCACCAAATATTACACGACAATGCACCATTTGCAGAAACCACAATAATGAATTCTGCTCTTTCATACCTAAATGCAAGTTCATATTGAAAATATCTCCAAAATAAAAACCTCAATTTAACATATGCTAGATTTTTCATGAACTGTCTTCATCAATATTTTTTATTTTATGATTTAATGAAAAGTTGTATGAAGTATACTTGGATCAAACAGTAGAGTAATACCACAAAATGTCAGAATTTGTGAGGGAAAAATGCTCTTATTTTCTGAAGGACAAATGGATGTGTTTATATAAAATGTCAACTTGCGATACATAATAAACTCTGATATAATACTTGAGATAAACAAAAATGAAAATATAACATAAAAGGATGTGCTTAAATTATCAAGTTCATCTAACAAACTAAAGGTAAAAGAGAGGCTCTCCCAAGCCACTTTTGGATGAAATTACTTAAAATGTGGACAAAAAAAAAAAATAGTATTTCATAGTGGAAGGAAGAGAATTAGGTGTATCTTAAAAAGAATCAGGCTACATCTTCAGCAAGCAATTTGAGCTCATTAAGGTATATTCATTTTTAACTTTTTTTTAAAAAAAGGTATGAGCAAATTGGAGCTTATAGTTAGCTAATACTAACTAAAATCACCTACAAAAATAAAGTTCCCAAAGATATAACCATGTTTCTTACTGATATAATGATATATAGAGCTAATGATAAAGTACATGGTCAAACATAAATAGATGACTTATAAGATAAAATACAATATTTATGAATGTAACAAATAAACATCACAGCCAATTCTGCATACATATACAAAATACTTAATGTTTGAGTATTATTTATGAAATTTGGTCATGTAGGGCTGGAGAAATGGCTTAGTGGTTAAGGCACTTGCCTGAAAAGCATAAGGACCCAGGTTCAATTCCCCAGTACCCACATAAACCAGATGCACAAGGTGGCACATGTTTCTAGAGTTTGTATGCTGTGGCTAGAGTCCCTGGCATGCCTATTACCCACCCCCTCACTCTCTCAAATAATTAAATAAAATAACTTAAAATGTTGATTTTGTAAATCGTAGTTAGAGCAAAGATATGCCTTAATGAAGGCAATCATAAGTTCTATCTCATTTAAGACCCAAGATAGACTGGTTGCCTCAGCTTGAAGCTCCTAACACTGGTCATTTTTCACTCAGCTGACAAAAATGCTCTGTTTTGCATTGAAAGAAAGAGGCTTCTATAATTCTCTCTTTCCTTTTTCATATCCTTAATTACATTTCTTCAGTGCTTCTCCATCACTTTAACTTTGGAGTCCAACCTTTTTTGTTGTTGCTGTTGAGGCAAGTCCAACAGTCTGGCATTTTTTTTAAATGGGAGAGTGTAAGAGAGAAAGAGAATGATAGAGAATTAATGTGCCAGGACCTCAGCCACTGTAATCGAACTCTAGATGCATGTGTCCCCTTGTGCACATGTGCAACCTTTTGTCACCGTGCATATGGCTTATGTGGGATCTGGAGAGTCGAACATGAGTCCTTAGGCTTCACAGGCAAGCACCTTAATCACTAAGCCATCTCTCCAGCCCAAACATTTTTTAAAATTTTTTTGTTGTTTATTTTTATTTATTTATTTGAAAGTGAGAGAGAGAGAAAGAGGCAGAGAGAGAGAGAGAGAGAGAGAGAGTGGGTGCGCCAGGGCCCTCAGCCACTGCAAACGAACTCCAGATGCGTGCACCCCCTTGTGCATCTGGCTAACGTGGGTCCTAGGGAATCAACCTCGAACCGGGGTCCTTAGGCTTCACAGGCAAGTGCTTAACCGCTAAGTCATCTCTCCAGCCCCAGCCCAAACTTTTTAATGCAGCATATAACTACCTTCTAGAATTGTTCCCACACTCTTTCTCTATTAACAGCATTAACATTGCAGCACATCAGGTAAAAGTCTGGTAGTTGCTAAAATTTCTTATACACCATTTCACACAGTCTCCTCTTGCCTTTACACCTTTTGATCAAGAGTAGCTACTATTTGACACTCATCCCAGGCCTGTTCTGGATCTTCTCTTCTGTCAGCCTTCATCTTACTTCTGTTTTCCTTACCATATACTTGTGCCACAGTTCCTAAGAGAGCTAACCCATATAAGTGCTCTCTATTGCCCAGACAGAGGACTAAGTGCTTTCTAATCGCTAATTCTCAAATGACCCCAAGAAGTAGATAATGTCACCTCCACCTGATAGATGAGAAAACAGACTTCCACACTTTCCCAGGCCATAAGCAGTAGATTCCGGTCTCATCAGCTAATCACAATATGCTGAGATTATTGCCTCGCCTGTCCGTTTGTCCATTTGACTTCAAAACACTCGAGTTAGGCACTACAAGATTTCATCATATTACTAGAAATTAGCAAACAATCTATCATATTTACTTATATGTAACAAGCAAGTTAATTACTAGTAATTAGAAACATGTCTTTGCATTTTAGGCAAAAACCCTAGAACAGTTTCATTTAGCTAAAGGACAAGCTGAATGATAACAATAAGAGACAAGACTTGCTCTTAAATCAAGATTATCAAACTCATGATCAGTTTTGTTCATTTCTTGAAGTTAAAGGGTATTTTCAAAACAGTATTAGGTTAATCATGAAATAGAGGATGTATTTAAAAATGAAACAGAACTCTTACATGTGTGTTTGTAATGATTCACATACCTGTTCTTAATTATATATAGTATGTGCATTCTAATGACATAACTTAAAGGGGTTCAGGATTTAATTCACACATCAAAGACTTGTTATAGCAAACATAATGGTTAATTTAGAATTCTATATCAAAGTTATGTTTCTGATACTATTTTGCAGAAACTGTAGGTTTTTCATAACCTGGCTTTTCCAGTTTATAATTTGTGATACAACCAAAAATAAACTTCCTTCTATGTAGTGGGATACACTTACATCAACATCATTCTGGCTTAGCTAGAAAATGTCAAAACAGGCTTATTTCTAAAGCCTTAAAATAAAGCTTCAGCGAACATTCATAGGGTGACAAGTTTCATTATCAGAACAGCAGATGTTTTTATACATATATTCTTATTAAAGGAGTATCAAAGCCATTTATATGAGAAAATGCACTAATGATTGTAAAAAACTAAAATGAATAAAATTTTAAACTTACAAATACTTTATAGATTTAAAGTGTTTAAAATTTTATGACATGTCATATCCATTATATATTTTTAAAAAAATAGCATTTGCATATTTATAACACTACTATATATTTAGGTATATAAAATACAAGCACCTATAAGGTATTTTAACTTTTAAAATTAGTTTACTACTCTCATAACTTGTTAAGCAAAAGCAAAGAGAAAGCAACCAGTGAGGGAGGTGCTTTGAAAAAGACAGTTTATATGAGTAGATGCCACACAACTGCTGCTTTTTCTATTTGGGGAAAAGGGAGATTTTCTTTTCTTTTCTTTTACTTTCTTTCCATTTCCCTTTCTTTCTTTCTTTGGATGTGTATGTTTAGCAGGTGTGGTGTGCTGTGGTGTGTCTGTTGGTTGAATACATATGCATACAGATGTGCAGGTCCAGTGTGAAAGGATGAGGAGGCCAAAGGAAGTCCGGTGAGTTCATTCACTGAGATAAATTCTACCTCTGGATCTGTAGTAGCTGTTATCACAAGCCAAGAGATCCTCCACACTCCACTCCCCACATGACTGGGGTGGCATGCATGCATAGCCACTCAGACATGTTTTATGTGGTGCTGGGGAATCAAGCAGCCGTCCTGCTTGCTGGTAAACACTGTTGCCTACTGAGGCATCTCCCTGGCCACAGATCTCCTTTCTTTTTAAAATATTTTTTTATTTTTACTATTTATTGGCCCACACAGAGAGAGAGTGAGAGAGACAGAGAGAGAGAGAGAGAGAGGGAGAGAGAGAGAATGAGAGAGTGAATGGGCATGCCAGGGCCTCTTGCCACTGCAAACAAATTCCAGATGCATGTGACACTTAGCACATCTGGCTTCATGTGGGTATGTGGAATCAAACCCAGGTATGGTAGTTTGATTCAGGTGTTCCCCATAAACTTAGGTGTTCTGAATGCTAGGTTCCCAGCTGATGGAGATTTGGGAATTAGGGGCGGGCTTATGGTGTTATAGCCAGTTGCCCCATGCCAGTGTTTGGTACACTCTCCTGTTCCTATTGTCTACCTTATGTTGGCCAGAGAGTGACATCCATCCTCTGTTCATGCCATTGTTTTCCCCTGCCATTGAGGAGCTTCCCCTCAAGAGTGTAAGCCAAAATAAATCTCTTTTTCCCAGAATCTGCTCTTGGTTGGGTGATTTCTACCAGCAATGTGAACCTGACTGCAACACCAGGCCACCAGACTTTTCAAGCAAATGCCTTTAACTGCTAAGACATCTCTCCAACACCATCCTTTTTTAAAATTAAATAAAAACAGTACCATAATAAAATTTAGCTTTCTTTGTGAATTTAGTTGATGAACTTTAAAAGCCCAGTTCAGAAATCATAGTTTTTCAATATAAACCTCAAGAAACCATATAGTTATTTGATGTTGTTGAAAATTATGTTTGCCATATGTAGTTCATAAAAATTTTTCTTTGTTTTGAAAATTTATTCATCCTGTTGTATTTAGTGAGCCATTATTACTAAAATAACTTGGCAAGAAAAATGAGCATGCAAAAGTGATAAAAACAAAATAAATCAATAACATCAGGTACATAATATAATACTATACAATATATAACCTATTTTCCTTATGCCTAGTTACAGTATTGAGTAGAATCCAGTGTGTGAAATAGAAGGTAGCACCTAGTATTGATAAAACCTAGATTTGTTATCAATTGAATAATATAACTGTAAACTACTTTGCTCTCTGAAGAAATCCTTCCTGAAGAGCTTCATTTCCACATAGATAACTGCATGTTCCTGAAGCTCTTTTAATTATACTGTTAGTGCCTTCATATTGGCCAAATACCTTTAGATCAATATATTTTCTTGTTGTTTCTGACTCATTTTAGGCTATGCAAAGTCATGATTTGATAGTTCAAGTTAAACACTCACTATGTGCCTCAGCTAGCACTGAAATTACAACCCCCTGCCTCAGTCTCCCAAGTGGAGGATTAGAGAACTACATCATCTTGATCTAGTCATAATTATATTTTTAGCACTGGCTCCAATACTGAAAATTGTAGCTATAATGACATTGTCCTTCTAAACAATATTTTTATTTATTTATTTACAATTAGAGAAAGAGAAAGAGAATGACATTGTCCTTCTAAACAATATTTTTATTCATTTATTTACAATTAGAGAAAAAGAATGAGAATGAGAAAGAGAATGAGAATCAGAAAGTGAGAATGAGAATGAGAATAAGAATGAGAAACAGAAGGAATGTGCATACCATGGCCACTGCCACTGCAAAGAGAACTTCATATGCATGTGCCTTTATATAGGTGCTGGGAAACTGAGCTCAAGACTTCAGGCTTTACAAAAAGTACTACTAACCACTCAGCCATCTCTCCAGCCACTGTACTTTCCTTCTTTATGATGCTAATTCTAACAACAAATAATATAGCACCACACATTTGTTTTTGATTTCCATTTGTTTAGAATATTGTTTTCCACCCATTCACCCTGAGGAGGTGTCTGTCTTTAGTGGGGAGGTGGGTTTCTTGAAGACAACATATAGAAGGGTCCATCTCTCTCCACACTGTATATACACAATAATAGCTATATGTGTGAACTGAAACACACTCAAACCTAAAGTTGTGTATATTTTTCACTTATTTTACTCACTATAAATATTATAGATGCTATAATTTTATCTTGGTTTTAATAGTCTACTATCACATGATGTTTTAAAAATATGTGTACGTATGTAACACTGCGTTTGTCTACTAACTCCTTGCATTTAGCTTCCTGGGCGATGACACAAAGAAAATAAATCACACAACTAGATTTAAAAGCAAATGCCAGGAAACAATGAGCAATCTCCCTTGCTCCTGTACAATGACAATTGATTTTGGCTGTTTAGTAATTGTGATAAAGCATGGATATATAACTTTCCTATTAATTTTTTACTTTAATTAAACTTAAAATATTAAGTTGTTGAGAACATAAAATTATAGGTAAATTTAAACTTATGTTTTAAATAAATACTACTTAGCATTTCTTTCTATAGTCTCAATTATTATTCTAATTTTGAATTTCTTTATAAATACATAGTATGAGAAATCTAAGATAACTGTAACTTAAATTACAAAAGAACTTTGTTTAAATGTCTTACTGTTTCACATAGTGACATGAATAACCAAATATTTTATGCTTTGTAACTTTTATAAAACACTTGTAATTATGCTAGCAATGTTATGAATTTTAGATTTGTTGAAGTTTAACTTGTACACAAAACAATTTGTACATTATATAAGTACATATTTTAATAAATCTTGGTAAATAAATAGAGCCATGAATCTCTAACACAATTAAGATCTGAAACAGTTTTATCAACCTAAAATGGTTCTTAGTGACTCTGAACAGTGGAACCCAAAGCCAGAGCTCATGTTTTGACTACTATCTTTTACTGTGGCCTTATTTTTCGTACAATTTCATATGAATGGAATCATGAGGTACAGAATCATAAGAGGTTGACTTCTTATTGTTAACATGATTTTTCAAATATTAATCTACATTGATATTTTTATATTTTTATATTTATTTATTTATTTATTTTGATTCTTCCATTTTTTAAGGCAAGGTCTCACTCTAGCTCAGGCTGACCTGGAATTCACTATGTAGTCTCAGGGTGGCCTTGAACTCATGGTGATCCTCCTACCTCTGCCTCCCAAGTGCTGGGATCAAAGGTGAGCACCACCACGCCAGGCCCTTATATTTATTTTTATTGTTGAGTAATATCTCATAGTGTGAATATGGTAGAATTTGTTTATCCATTCACCATTCAATTTTATGAGTATTTTAAGGGGGAAAGAAACAGAAAAGCTTATGTAAAGGGAAAGCTATTGAAAATTCCCCAAGACATAAACAGCCAGATATATGTGGCTCAAAATTCTCTCCAATCAAATACATCCCAAAGACTTCACCAAGGTATATTATATTCACACTGTCAAGGTTCAAAGAAAATGAGAGGATCTTGAAACCACAGAGAGATTTGTCCCCACACAGGAGGGAACTTCCATCAGGGCATCAGTGGCTTTCACAGCAGACTTTCTATGGGGCAGGAAATGGATAGATAATGTATTCCATGTGCTGAAGTGAATAACTACCAAGCAAGCATTGTTCTGTCAGCTGAGGTAGCCTTCAGTAACCAACAAGAGATAAAAACCCTCCCAGAAAAACAAAAAGTGAGGGAATTCATCATTATTAGACAAGCCTTGCAAGAAATGCTTCAAGGTGCAATGAAAGGTTGCTTTCTAGTAACATAAAACACACAGAATTATAAGATTCCTTGCTGAAAATTAATATGTGGTCAAAATCATAATAGGCTAATAACTTAATGGTACATGAAGGTTAAAATTACTTAAAATAAGTACAGTGACAATATTTTATTAAATAATAAACAATATAAATCTGCAAGTAACAATATCAAATAAATTATGGAAAGTATAGAATCAAGTGTGTAATATATATTCAGTCCATGTCATTGTTGGCAAAAAATAAGTTACTATAAATGTAAAGTATTTTAGGCAGACCTCATGGCAATCAAAAAGCAAAAAGCTGTAATAGATAGGCAAAAGATAGGAAGAGAGGAGCCAAAGCATAACAGCAAATAAACTAAAAACAAAAAATAAAGGAAAACAAGAGAGGACAATGACACGCCAGACAGCTGGAAATGATGATCAAAAGAGCAAAGGCATGACATTACCTATCAACAGGTACTTTAATGTAAATGGTTTAAATTCTCTGAATGGCCAAACAGCTATATGCTGTTTACAAGGGGCACAGTTCAGCTCTCAGGACACTCAGAGGGAAAAGGAAGAGGCGACAACTGTAAATGAGGCCAAGGCAACAAAGATAGATATATTCTCATAAATCCAACAGTTCTACTTCAAACAGCTGAAGCTGCTTAATGTGACAATAAAATCAGGTATGATTCTTAAGTGAAATTCTTACTTATGACAGGTTTACATGTTCCATATTCTATTTGATATGTACTGTCACTAGAATTTATTTACTCCCCCAGATGATCTACTAAGTAAATATGCATCACTGAATGAAGTGATCACTCATTATTGGATAAAAATTAATATATTATAATTGCATATCTAATCACCCACCTAAAAAATTCAGTGCCTTTTACCATTATAACTTATTAAAGAAGATATATCTCTTTTAATTTTACAAAAGCAAAAAGAACATGATAATCTCAAAACCAATAAAGTTTACATTCCTAAAATAAGCATTTACTAGCTGTTTGTACAAGCAAATGATATAGATCCAAGATAGAAAGTTAAGAAAATTAGTAAATATCTCAAATTTCATATTAAATAATATAAATGGAACCTCGAGAATGCCAAATATCCATATTTTATCGCAAAATTATACATAATTAACATCCTCTGTTCTACATGTATTCAACTTTTACTTATATATTTTAGTAATTGTATGTAACATTATTCAATTCTCCACAACAGAAATATATCTTAGGTCATATACTTCTTTATTATCTGTGGATAGCTTCTGAAGACTTTGCCATATTTTGTAGTAAATGAACAATTCATTTGATCCATTCTTTTATAAACACATGAAAAGATATACAACAGGTCATAAGTGAAACTCAAAATTTTATACTCATATTTAATGCAGCTATAAATGAACACAATTAATTTCTTTAGTTCTAAAATGGAAGTTCTTGGGCTAAAGCTGGATGTACAAAGTTGTAGATATATCCAGAGTTCCTTGGCAGGAGGCACTGAAATGCCCATTTTTCTATTTCTTTATCTCTCTTTCTCCCTCTCTCTTTCTCCCTCTCTCTCTTTCTTTCTCAATGGAAAAACCAAAATATTTTAAAATAAAATAAGATTGAAGTTGCTAACAGACCTCAGGAAGTGAGAACTAAGTGTAATTTTAAAGAAAGAAAAGAAAGAGAGAAAGACAGGGAGGAATGGGGAAAAGGAAGGGAATAGGGAGGGAAAGAAAGAAAAGCTGTTGTAATTTTTTTTTAAATCATTAAGTTTGGGCTGGAGAGATGGCTTAGAGGTTAAGGCACTTTCCTGAAAAGCCCAAGGACCCAAGTTCAATTCCCCAGTATCCATGAAAGCCAGATGCACAAAATGGCATATGTGTCTGAGTTCATTTGGAGTGACTAGCAGCTCTGGTGTGCCCATTCTCTCTATCTGCTTCTTTATCTCTCTAATAAATAAGCAAATCAATAAAAACTATTAAATTTTAGATTTTTAATATGAATTTAAATTGGAAAGGTATAGTTAATAAGCATGGTAATACACATAAATATATATTTTGTACAACTACTCAGTAATTTAATTGGAAAAACAATAAAAATATTTTATAAATGATAGAATGTTCAACTTTACTAATAATACAAATTTTAAATAATGTTACTAGCAGAATAAGAATTAGTGTCGCATTATTTTCATATTTGACTCTCTAGTTCACTGAATGAAATTACACTTGTTATTTTGTCTATTCATTCATCAAATTTATGTACTAATAAATCTACTTCACAGCTTAGGAAAAATAGAAATCAATCATATAAAGTGCCTTGAATTGTGCCTGGTACACAGTACTCAGTTATAAATTTGTATATATACCTCAAAAAATCATTTAATTTTGAGACATGAGTATAAAAAATAATTTACCAAAATAAAAGATGAATCCAGACAGATATTCATTGTTGTATTATTATTTAAAACAAATACAACCCAGTTTTCAATATTTGATAACAGAAAAGTATAATCTGCCTAAAAGTCAATCATTTATTATTATACTACTACTAAAAATTATATAGAAATAAGTAAAATACAATATATTACATAAAAGCCATGTTAACTGTTTAAATGATACTGCTAACAATACATTGAAATTTATCAAAGCATTTAAAGTTCAAAGGGCAATTAAGAAGTTTTAAAACATTAAAATTTTATAAATGTAAAAGTTTAAAATGTTTTTCTCAAGACATTTTCATAGGAAAACAGATTTTTTTACATGGAAGCCATCTTATGTAACAATTCACTTAAGGCTTATAAAGAATAGCATTTGATAAAGCACTAAATAGTAGCATTTTAGATATAGAGTCAACAAAAAAAATTTGTAAAGTGCCAGATGGTAAATATTTTCAGGTTTGCGAATAATATAGTCTCAACTTTCCTGAATATTTGCACCTAAATGCAACCAGTCTTATGGCTATCATGAAAACATTCATTTATTTCTATGTTGAAGTATTCCTTATATATCATTCATATATTTATTTCCTGATTATCACAGTTAATGGAAATTATAAATTTGTTTACTCCCTTAACCACTTTTAAATTTATACCAACCTAGACTTGATAACAAAACAACTGAAGCTTAAGTGAAAAAATATATTTATAAAATATAATAAAACTGTACTAGTTTATAAAATGCATGATATGGCAACAAATAATAATAATAATATAATTATTATAGGTGTCTTATGAAATAACTAGAAAAAATATGTATGGGTACTTACCAGCACATAAACTTAATTTTCAAACCTTACACCTAAATATAAACTTGATCTTTATTTCAATACCCAGTTAACTAGTAAATTGCTATCTTATTATATGCTGAATTAAATCGACTATGTTCAAAATGCGAATGCAGTTGTGACAAAAAGTTGCCAACATTAGCATTGGTATTCAGGTATTTTTCTATCTTGTTCTATATAACTTCAGTATTATTAGGAAAGAACATCACTAAGCTAAGGATGGAAATTAGAGTTGTAAATTGGAGGATTCTTAGCATCATTCTCCTAAGGAAAAAAAAATCAAATCTAAATTATGATATCAGTTTGCCGATTGACTTAACAGTGAATTACCAAATCTCATTTACTCAGGAACAGGTAATTTCAATCCAATCTGACTTAACGTAATTTAAACGGAAACACACAAGTGGTGACTAGCAGCAGTGTCGTGGAGAACACAATGCAGAAGCTCAAGGAACTCACATTTGTGAAGTTAATGTTAGCAGCAGTCAAATATTCTCTCTGTTTTTATTGTCAAGAATCATTTGCAGTGCATTATAAGTCATAACACAGTTGCAGCAAAATAAACCTCACTTTAGAACTCATGAAAATCAACCACAAGTATTATTTCTAAAGAAAAAATCATACATTATTAAAAGATTATTGGCACATCTGTCACAAAATGCCATTATGCACCTTATACCCCTACATCTTTTTAAAAATATATTTATTTATTTACTTACTTATTTACTTATTTAGTTATTTATTTGACAGAGAAAGAGGGAGCGAGAGAGAGAATGGGCATGCCAGGGCTTTCAGCCACTGCAAATGAACTCCAGCCACATGCACCCCCTTGTGCATCTGGCTAACATGGATCCTGGGGAATTGAACCAGGGTCCCTTGGCTTTGCAGGCAAATACCCTAACTGCTAATCCATCCCTCCAGCACTATACCCCTAAAGACTATTTTAATAACATGGTGTTTAGCAACATAAACTACTTAACAAATGGCAACAAAGAATCTTTATTAAATTAGAATTGTTTACATTAAATTTAAACAATTTAAATGTATAAGATATTAAAGTGCCAATAATTAAATTAAAATATGACTGTATGCTTTTGGGTACCTATGTAAAATTTCTTACTCTTATAACATACCATATCTCTGACAAAAAAAATAGAATCATATTACTGATCTCTAAAATTCCACTAATAAAGAAAAAATTTACAGTTCTAGAAGACTGGTCCAATTACAATCAATGTAATTCAGAAATAGGAAAAAAATGAAAAATATTTTTAAAAATAGGGTTGGAGAGATGGCTTAGCAGTTAAGCCATTTGCCTGCAAAGCCTAAGGACCCATGTTCAACTCTGCAGATCCCATATAAGCCAGATGCACAATGTGATGCAAACACACAGGTCGCACATGGGCACGAGGTAGTGCATGCATCTGGAGTCTGACTGCAGTGGCTAGAGACCCTGGTACACGATTTTCCTCTCTCTCTCTCCCTCTCTCTCTCTCTTTCTCTTTTTCATAAGAAAAATTACAAAAAAGTAATGAGATTAGTATGTACAAGAAAGTAAAATCTCCCCAAGCAGATTATTTCTGTCTCTTAAACAAAAATAGCAAGTAGAGCCAGGCGTGGTGGCACATGCCTAAAATCCCAATAGTCAGGAGGCAGAGACAGGAGGAGCACCATGAGTTCAAGGCCACACTGAGACTACATAGTAAATTCCAGATCAGCCTGGGCTAGAGCGAGAGAGGCCCTACCTCAAAAAACCAAAAAAAAAAAAAAAAGCAAGTAGATTAAACCAACACCAATGTTCATGTATTAATCAGGTCAAAATTGTCTTTTATATTTAACAATAATTGTCACAACTTTTAATCACATTGAGTTTTTATACTAAAATAACTTCCTGTTTACTGTATCATTCATATTAAAATAGTTTTCTTGAACAATAAGTTAAGAAAAATAAATTTAAAGATTTAAAGGGATAACTGAGACAAGAAGTAAGCAGGTAATAAAAACATATTTGATGATATAGTTTGTGATATGTTTTATTAAACTGTCTCAATGAAAATTCAATAGTAAAACCAATTTCAGTCAAGATCAGCACTTTGTGATAAAAATAGCTTAAACAATCCTACACTGATCATGGCTTGCACTAAATCTAAATATAGATTGCACACATTTGTGATATTTTGTATGAGGTATATTGTATATGTAAAATCACATATTCACAGTTGTCATCTATTATTTGTACTACACAGTCCACTAGGTTCCAAAAGAATTTAAAATAGCTTACTTTTTATATGAAAACACTATTTTTAAACTGTCCCTTTTGAATTTTGAAGTAAAACTGCTGCCTACATAAAAAAAGCAAACAACATAAGTTCTGGTAGCTACCAAGAAAACCCACAAATCAAATACAACTAGTACAGCATTCTAACAACTAACATATGTCTTACACTATTTCTGGAGATGTTAAAACGTTTAATAAAACAGATTGGAATTGGAAAGCTCACTATTAGACATGCAAGCCATTCCCTTGGATGAGTATATTCATTAGAAATCCTGTATTAAATTATGTTTTCCTGTAACATCTATTGGCTGATATTATCTTACTCTCGAAATATATATATTTAAAAATCTATGTAGCAGTTACAATTATGTCAAACAATTTCATGTTATAAAATTTTCCAAAACAATTGACCTTATCTGTAAATATTCTATGTCAATAACCCTATTATTAAGTGGTATTCAGCACTAACTATCTTCTACAGGTTTATAATGCAATAATATGAATTAAATTCTTGAGAAAAAAAGAGCATAGACAACATATTTTCCATGAGTATGTATATGAGAGGTTGTACAAGCACACACACACACACACACACACACACACACACACACACATATATACGCATCTTTTGTGTGAGTGCACGTGTGTGTATAGGTGTACACGCATGTGTGCATGTTGCATGTAGAGACCACAGGTCAACATCAAGAGCATTCAGGTGATCTCCACCTTAGTTTTGAGACAGCATCTCTACACCAGCTAGACAAGGAGCCCAAGTCCTCCTGTCTCTGTCTCCTCAGCGGTGGGCTTACAAGCACTCGTCACCGTGTCCCAGCTTTTATGTGGGTCCTCGTGCTGCGCAGCAAGCACTTTGCCAACTGCACCTTCTCCTCAGTCTCTTCACTACATTCTCACATGTCAGTTTTTACAATCCTCATGAAACATCAAGGGGCGTATTAAGAAATATCTAGATAGGCAAGTCTGGTGTTTTTATTAAGAACACTTTTGTTTATTTTTATTTATTTGAGAGCAACAGACAGACAGACAAAGAGGGAGAGAGAGAGAGAGAGAATGGGTGCATCAGGGCCTCCAGCCACAGTAAATGAACTCCAGACATGTGCACCCCTTGTGCATCTGGCTTATGAGGGTCCTGGGAAACAGAACCTCGAACCAGGGTCCTTAGGTTTCACAGGCAAGCACTTAACTGCTATGCCATCCCTCCAGCCCCAAGTCTGGTGTTTCTAAGAGACCTACATTGAATTATAGGTTGGGAAATAAGTTTTCTAGTGCTCTAGAAATTTAATTTCAGGGACTCTAAAGAAGTGACGATTTTAAAGAAATGACTCAACACCCATGCCAGGGTCAGGCCTTCTGCTTCACTGGTCTCGTTAGGACTAAGAGTTTGTTGAAGAATTCCAAATTATCCTCATAAGCTTATTAAAATACTGTGGTGGTTTGATGCAGGCATCCCCCATAAACTTATGTGTTCTGAATGCTAGACTCCCAGCTGACAGAGATTTGGGAATTAATGCCTCTTTGAGGCAGTGTATTGTTGGGGTCAGGCTTATGGGTATTATGGTCAGTTTCCCCTTGCCAGTGTTTGGCACACTTTCCTGTTGCTATTGTCCACGTAATGTTGGAGAGGGGGAGATGTCCACCCTCTTCTCATGTCATTATTTTCCCTGCTTTCATGGAGCTTTGCCTTGAGTCTGTAAGCCAATAAAAACCTTTTCTTCCCACAAGCTGCTCTTGGTCGAGTAATTTCTTCCAGCAATACAAACCTGACTGTAACAGCAATGTTGGTACTGACAGTGGGGTCATTTGCTGCTAGACACTTGACTATAGGGCTTTGGCCTTTTGGAGCTGATTTTCAAGAGGAATGTGGATGAATTTGAAATGTTGGCCTAAGAGAAACCTTGCAATGCTTTAAGTACAGCTTGATAGATTATTCTGGTCAAAGTTGAAAGACATGAATACAGTAAGAACCATGGACTGTGAGGTTTGGCTTATAAGGGTGAAAAGGAGGTTCTTCTGGACTGGGCTAGCAATTTGTGTGAGAAGCTTGATGTTACGCCCGAGTCCTGAGAACCTGTGCAGGGTCGCAGTGTGTAGAAACAGACTGGTGTGTACAGAGGAATATGGCACAGGAAGAAATCTTTGAGCTGAAACTTCTGCCCATTCAGCTGCAATTATATGAGCGATTAGAACCTTTGAGATTGGGTCAGCTGACCTGCAATGGGGCAACAGGAAGAATGTACAATCAAATAGTAGCATAAAATTAATAGGAAAAGATATTTGTAAGATTTTCATTTGATAAGAGGCTTTTGCAATTTATTCCCACAATGAGAACAAAGGTAATGATTCTTCATTCTAGCTTAAAGTAAAGGAGAGTAAAGCAATTCTTTGTTAAATGTTTAATAAAAGTTTCCCACATAGCCAGGCATGGTGGTGCACACCTTTAATCCCAGCACTTGGGAGGCAGAGGTAGGAGGATTACCATGAGTTTGAGGCCACCCTGAGACTACATAGTTAATTCCAGGTCAGCATGGATCAGAGTGAGACCCTACCTCAAAAAGACAAAAACAAAAGAAAGGGTCCCCACAGCAAGTGCAATAAACTGCACTAATTTACACAAAATACTCCTAGTCTCCATGAGGCATGAAGTGAAACTCTAACTTGCTTTGACATATACAATTTGAATGGAAACTTCAAAAGTTATTGTACCATTGTGCCACCTTCACGATCTATTATGAGGAGATAATTTCATGGGTACAGAAATGAGCTCCTCCACCTGAGCCCCAAAATGAAAGCACATGGGCCACACTCAAACCCAAGCCATAATATTTATGTATGCCTGGCAGGACTGGAGCCTGATTCTGAACCAGTCACCAGAGCT
Organism: Dipus sagitta; assembly: GCA_036346955.1. Lineage (NCBI taxonomy): Eukaryota > Metazoa > Chordata > Mammalia > Rodentia > Dipodidae > Dipus > Dipus sagitta. The sequence goes on from CM070770.1 coordinate 19,534,703, forward strand.
CCATGTAAATCACATCAATGAACAGCATCAGACTTGAAGATTATTATATGTGTGATTAATAAATGAAGAAACAGAGACAAGTAAAATGAGATGCAAAGGACAAGAGTAAAAAAAAAAAAATGTCCTAAAGCATCAAGTATAATAGAGTATGGTATTTCCAAGGAATTGGCGACATGTAGCATGACTTGAAGATCTCAAAAGGAAGTGTGGTGAGAAATGATACAAACATATGGAAAGAAAAAGATCTTATATGGTGTCAGGAGTTTAAACATGATCAATAAATTGTGAAAGGCATTTAAATTATGCTTTAAAAATACAATGTGGATGAATATAATTTGCATATGATTTGTGTCACCATAAGGAGAAGTGGCTGAAGAGAAACAGCCATGTGGTTCTATGAGGCCTGCAAGGGATGAGATTGGAATCCAAACCATCTTGCTAGAAGATGTTGGGATGAATTTAACAAAATTATAAGATATTTGGAAAAAGGATAAAATTTTTCAATGGCATTAATTGTGTATTCTTGTCAAATAGATAGAAAGAGGTGAATATTTAAAACCCCAGTCTGTGGCTCAAATTAAAATGTCTGAATGGTGATATTTCCTGGGGCAAAAACACATGGATAAGTTAGCTTATGAAATATAAAAGAGCTTATAAGACATGGCTGGGCTAGCAATTTGAGTTTATTAACAATCGGCAAATATATCACCAACAAAACTATTATTATACATTAGCTGGCCCTGAGAATTCATTTCTACAGAGCAAATATACAGGATGCAGCCCTTAGATATGCAGTACACGAGGGTTGATGGAAAAGCGGAAGCTACCACTGATTTTGGCTAAATGGAGACATTATGCCCATCAAAAGCCTTTTAAAGATATATGTTAAGCCTTCAATGAATGCTGTTCTCATTTTCACTTAGTGACCTTCTTATTATGAACGGGAGCAAATAATAGGAAACAAGAAATGAATCCAGATGACAAGAAGAAAAGCCCAGTGCTTAGCAATAGGGATGAGTCATCTCTATCATACCCACCAGTGCTCAGGGAACACTGTAGATAAAGTGGCATAAAGAATATGAGTGCTGGGCTGGAGGGGTAGCTTAGAGGTTAAGGCATTTGCCTGTGAAGCCAAAGGACCCAGGTTCAATTCCCCAGGACCCACATTAGCTGGATGCACAATGTAATGAATGCATCTAGAGTTCATCTGCAGTGGCTTTCTCTCTCTCTCTCTCCTTATTTCTCTGTCAAATAAGTAAGTAAAAATAAAAATAAAAAGATATGAGTGCTGCTCTCACTGGTAGCTAGGGAACTTTCTGTACAGAGATGGTGGTGGACACTAAGCAGACTCAAAACTCATCAAAGTTGAAAATAAAAGGCTGATGAGAGCTTAAGACAAAATGACACAGCAATTATGCCCTCCAAAGTTGAGGGAACATTGTAGAAAAGAGAAAGGAGGTAACAATCACAGCATGGGAAGGCATATTTCGAGGGCCTGTCCTCGCAACATGAGCAGACCAGTGCATTCACGAGCCTGCAGTTCTTCCCAGTATTCTGACAACACATGCACTCTTCTCAGGCCATCAACACTTTGATGTGTAGGAAGACAAAAAGAATGTGGCAACAAAGCAAAAGAAGGACTACCTAATAAGAGGAGGGTCCTCTGTGAAATAGGAGCACAGGAGAGGGGCAAAGGAGGATGACAAGAAAGGAATATGATCAAATTACAATATATTCATATATTAAAGCACCCACCTATTTAAATATGATATCAAAAATGCTATTACACACACACACACACACACACACACACACACAATTTGAAAATAAAAGGAGAAGCCATCTGGTCCTGGACTCTTCATTTTGGGGAGGTTTTTTATTACTTTTTCAATCTCAATGAGTGTGATAGGTTTGTTTAGGAGATTAATCTGCTCTGAGTTTAGCTTTGATAGATGGTATCTGTCCAGGATTCTCAGCTGAATTCTATCAAACCTTCATGGAAGAACTCAAACCAATCTTTCTCAAACTGTGCCACACAATTGGAGAGCAGGGAAAGCTACCCAACTCCTTCTATGAAGCTAGTATCACCCTAATTCCAAAACCAGGCAGAGATGCCACAAGAAAAGAAAACTACCGGCCTATTTCCCTGATGAACTAGATGCAAAGATCCTGAACAAAATTCTTGCAAACCGAATCCAACAAGACATCAAAAGCATTATCCAGCTTGATCAAGTGGGATTCATCCCAGGAATGCAGGGGTGGTTCAACATACAGAAATCTGTCAATGTAATACACCACATAAACAAGGTTAAACACAAAAACCACATGATCATTTCAATAGATGCAGAAAAGGCCTTTGACAAAATACAACATCACTTCATGATCCAAACATTGGAGAGAATTGGCATGGTTGGTTCATATCTTAACATAATAAAGGCAATATACAAAGCTCCTAAGGCCCAAATAATACTTAATGAAGAGAGACTGGAGGAATTCCCATTGAGATAAGGAACAAGACAGGGTTGTCCACTCTCACCTCTACTCTTCAATTTACTACTGGAAATCCTAGCTCAAGCAATAAGACAGGAGAAAGAAAAAAACAAGGATACAATTTGGAAAGGAAGAAGTGAAGTTAGCTCTATTCGCTGATGACATCATTGTATACGTAAGTGACCTGAGAGACTCCATCCCAATACTCTTGAAGGTGATTTAACTCCTATAGCAAAGTAGCAGGATACAAAATCAATGCACAAAAATCAGTAGCCTTTCTATATACAATTGAAAGATATGGAGAAAGAAATAAGGGACATGGTTCCATTTTTAATAGCAACAAAAAAAGTAAAATAACTTGTAATAACATTAACCAAGGAAGTGAAAGATCTATACAACGAAAACATAAAAACCCTCAAAAAAGAAATTGCGGAGGACTTGAGAAAATGGAAAGGCCTCCCATGCTCCTGGAGAGGCAGAATTAACAGTGTGAAGATGGCAATCCTACCAAAGGCAATATACAGATTTAATGCAATTCCAATTAAAATCCCAACATTGCTCTTCACAGAGATAGCAAAAATGATCTCAAATCTCATAGGGAAAAGCAGAAGGCCTCGGATATCCAAGCATATCCTCAGCAAAAGAAATACCTCTGGAGGCATCACCATACCTGATCTAAAGCTATATTACAAAGCCATAGTAATAAAAACAGCATGGTACTGGCATAAAAACAGGAGTATAGACCAATGGAATACACTTGAGGACCCAGATTTTGGGTCAAGCAACTACAGCTACTTGATATTTGACAAAGGCCCTAACAATATATTCTGTAAAAAAGACAGCATCTTCAACAAATGGTGCTGCACAAACTGGATACCCATATGCAGGAAACTGAAATTTTATCCAAACATCTCACCATGCACTACACTCAAGTCCAAATGGATCAAAGACCTCAATATAAGACCAGAAACTCAGCCACTACTGGAAGGAAATATAGGAAGAACTTTCCATGATACAGGAGTGGAAAAAGTCTTCCTGAACAAAACCCCAGTAGCTCATGATGTTAAACAGTCACTCAACCAATGGGATCACATGAAACTGAAGAGTTTCTTCATAGACAAGCATACAATAAGCAAAGCCAATAGATTACCCACAGAATGGGAGAAAATATTTGCGGGTTATCCAACCGATAGAGGCCTAATCCCTAGAATCTACAAAGAACTGAAAAATCTAAACAGTTAGAAGTCAAACACCCCACTCACAAAATGGGGCATGAGCTGGACAGGCAGTTCACAGAGGAAGAAATACAAATGGCAAACACACACTTAAGAAAATGTTCAATATCCCTAATCATCAGAGAAATGCAAATTAAAACAACTATGAGATTCCACCTTACCCCAGTAAGGATAGCAATCATCAAAAAATCAAATGAAAATAAATGCTAGTGAGGATGTGGAGAATTAGGAACCCTCATCTACTGTTGGTGGGAATGTAAGAGGATACAACCACTTTGGAAAGCAATATGGAGACTCCTGAAAAAGATGACTACAGAGTTACCAACAGACCCAGTTATTCCCTTACTGGGCATCTACCCCAAAACCTTTAAAGGTCAGTCCAGAGATATTTGCTCAACCATGTTTATAGTGGCTCAATTCGTAATAGCTAAGACCTGGAATCAACCCAGATGTCCATCACTAGAAGAATGGATAACTAAGATGTGGTATATCTACACAATGGAATTCTATACAGCAGTAAGAAAACAAATGACACAATGAAATTTGAGAAAAAAATGGTTGAACCTGGAACAGATCATTTTCACTGAACTTACCCAAACACAGAACGATAATTGCCACATAGTTTCACTCATGTACAGCACCTAACCTGAATCTACCCAAGATGCCGACATGCCTAGCAAGCACCTCGAGGACTACACATTAGGGTGGGTGGGGAGGGAGATGAGGGCAAGGAAGGGGGTGGGAGACACAAATCTAAACCCAAATGGCAATGGTACCATAAAATTCTACCCCCTAAAAGGCAGACCAAATGGTTGAACCTTCACCAGGCACTTAGAGGGAACACCTGAGCCACAAGGCACTGGAGAGGGTATGATGAAGACTGACCTTAATCTTTTATAGCTTCTCTATCTCTCTCTCTTCTCTGTAAATCTTTTATATGAGTTATCTTTTTCTTTTTTTTCTTAGTAGGCACTGACCTGAAACTCCCAGTACCAGCATGTGGCTATCATCCACAATGAGCTTTTGATCAGAGAGACCTACAAGGTTTCCTAAAAGAAAGACAGGTTTCTGTCAGAGTACTTGATGACCCACCACAGGTTAGTGGTAAGACCCTACTGCTGAAGACACCTTATGTGATTGACATGCAAATTAGAATGGCATGGCTGGAAGATGGAAGAGAGTCAGTCCCCAGACAGTCAGCGCGTCTAGTGCCAGAAGGTGCTACATGGGCGACTGGGGGAAAATGACCAATATCTGTCCAAGAAACTCATGGTCTAACCTACTTAGCAGCAAATAACCTGTTTTGATGCCCACACAAGTTCAATAGTGGCACACAGCCATGGTAGGGAACCAACTGCTCTTGATTTGCCTAACTGATCCCCTCAGTGGAACGGGACCCATAGCTGGAGCTGGGAAACAAGTCAGAACCATATCCAAACATGAACCTGCTCTGCATTATCAAGCTACCACCAATCGTGGGCTACAAGAGGGCCTATACCTATTAAATTCCCTATTAAAAAAATAAGGGTTATCCCACTTGTCTGGTGCTAACTTTACTCTTCGTTGGAGAATCTGCTTCTCTTTTTCAGATAGATGCAGATACTAAGGAGAGAACCACCCCATCATACCTCAAAAGGGCCCCAGTTGAAACTAAGAATAATTGGTGAAACAAGCAAGGGTGCTGTTTTCTTGGTGAACCGGGTACCAGAACAAGGGTGAAGGAGATCAACACAGAGAACAATCAACTCCTACCAAATCAGAGAGCCAGAGCCTCAGAGGCCCCCAACACCTCCTCACTGAAGCAGACCAAAAATGAACCCAACATGGCTCAGGGAAATTTTGCGGAAGAAGGGGCGGAAAGAATGTCAGAGCCACATGTTGGGTCATGATATGCAGAGACATTTATCTTACCCATAACTGTGAGCTAACTCCACAATGCACGACCCATATACCTCAACAAGGAGAGGCCATGGGGAGGGTGTAGGACATGCACAAGCCTAACAATGGTACCAACTTTACTGTATTCACTGAGTACAAAACTAATTAATAGAAAAATTAATTAATTAAAAATAGTAAAAATTGAAAAAAATAAAAGGAAAGATTGAGAAATGGATTAGCCATCAAGGTGCATGCCTGCGAAGCCAAATGACCTAGGATTAGTTCTCAAGATCCCACATAAGCCAGAGGCACAAGGTGGTGCAGGCATCTCAGTGTGTTTGCAGTGGCTACAGTCCATGACAAGCCCATTTTCTCTTCTCTCTTTCTCTCCCTCCATCTCAAATAAAAATAAATAATTTTAAAAATGATAGAAATTTTAGGAAAATGTAGAATTATTAAGCACAAGAAAAAAATAGATTACAACACAATCAATGTCCTTTAGTAGCAAAATAATACTGAGGAAGAAAAATAACTATTTGTGCCTATCATTAATCTATTAATTATACTTAGCTTTCTAGTGGCAATGAGGATAAAAATTAGATTACAGCATTTTGCGGAAATTACAAGTTTTTCTTCAAAGCTGAAATAGTAATTATATTTTTCTTTGTAATGTGTAGTACAGTGTTTCAACACAATACCATACAATTAACATTTGACTAGAAATTAATGAAACTAAAAAAGATAAAAGCAAGTATCTTAATTGAGAAACATTCCTAGAAATAAAGTTTCATCTCTCTTTGTGTGGATATTAGCAATTGTTTGATCATTTTGAACAGGACCATCAAATTGTATGCAAAATAACAGAAAATGTCATAAATAAATAATACCATCCTTCATTCTCTTTCAGAAAATGTTAATACTGATCTTCAGAAAGGCAACCTTGTTCCTTCTCCTATCAGTGCACAATACATAAAGTTTTTTATTTGGTTTTTATTTTTTGTTCATTTTTGTTTATTTATTTGAGAGTGACAGATAAAGAGAAAGAGAGAAAGAGAGAGAGAGAATGGGCACACCAGGGCTTCCAGCCACTGCAAATGAACTCCAGATGCGTGCATCCCCTTGTGCATCTGGCTAATGTGTGTCCTGGAGAATTAAGCCTCAAACCAGGGGCCTTAGGCTTCACAGGCAAGCGCTTAACCGCTAAGCCATCTCCCCAGCCCCATAAGGTTTTTTAAATGTCCACTTAAAAAGCACAACTTAGGGTTCCTTGCATGGACAGTGTGCTGGCAGGCACAGCCCTGGAGTGAGTATGCCTGACCCATTTCCGGGCTCCTCCCAGCTCTCTCGCCTGGGTTCCTTGTGCACACAGTGTGTGGGCAGGCACAGTGGCCTGCAGTGAGTAGGCCAGACCCCTGTATCTGGGCTCCTCCCACCTCCCCATTCTGGGTTGCCTGCCCTGGTCTGTATAGGCCAAATCCCTGTTTCTTTCCTACTCCCAGTCCCCTGGTCCTGGTAGTTCCAACTGTGCCTTGTTTGGGGAGGCCTGGTCCCTATGTGAGCTCTGGAATCAGGCATTTTTGCTGTGGTATCATGACTGGCAACCAAGTATCATCATCCCTGTTCACCTGAGTCAGAGGGTGCATGGGCCAAATGACAAAAACTTGCTTCCTCCCCAATAAAATAAAGATTCTTGCTAAAAGTGGGTGGGAAACAATGCAAAAAAGCCAATGGAAGTCAGGAAACTGAGAGATCTCCACCAAGGATGCCTAGTCCTACTACAAAATCCTCCCTTGAAATCATTCCCAAAATTATAACACAACAACCAATGATACCCTAAGTTAAAACAATCACTGAATGTGAAGCAAGCTATCAAAGAACCAACAACTGTATAAATGAAGTTGAACAGAATCATCTCCAAGAGCAATCAGCTTTTGACACTAGGCTTAACTTGAATGAAGAAAATGTTAGAACCCTCCAAGGAGATATTATTCATATTTAAGGTAAGTCAAGAAATGGAAGACTTCAACAACTGGTTGATCAATCTTAATGAAGACTTGATCAAATGCAAGAATGAACTATAGGAAACATCAAGAAAATCAGAACTCAAATTGAAATCGTACCTCAAAAGAGAAAACAAAAATCAAATAGAAATTATAAAAACATCTCTAGAACCATTCACCAACAGAGTTACTTATGTGGAAAACAGAATCTCTGACCTCAAAGATAAGACAGAAGAAATTGATTGGGAGACCAAAAACTGCTGAATTCAAAAAAATCAAGTGAACAGCATATGAGGGAACTGTGGGACACCCTAAAATGACCAAGCATCTGGATCATGGGTATACCAGAAAGAGAAGAAATCCAGACGAGAGACATAGAGAACATACTCAATAAAATTATTGAAGAAAATTTTCTGAATATTGCAAGAGAGAGGCCCATCCAGATAAAAATAGCCCACAGAACACCATAAAGACAGGACCAAAGCAGAAACTCTCCAAGACACATTAGAGTTAAAACTCTTAACAAGGAAACCAAAGAGAGAGTGTTAAAAGCAGCAAGAGATAAGCAATTCACAACATACAAACGCAATCCAATCAGAATTATATCAAATTTCTCAATGGAAACCATGAAAGCCAGAAGGGCCTGGAATTGAACACTTCAAAGTCTAAGAAACTATGGCTTCCAACCCAAGCTATATTACCCAGCAAAAATATCCCTCATAACAGATGGTGAAAGAAAAGAATTCCATGAAAAAAGTCAACTCTATGATTATATGAATACAAAGCCAAACCTACAGAGAATACTTCAGGGAATACTCCACACAGAATAGTCACACAACAAATCTCAAGAGCCAACAAGAAAATCACAATACCCAAAATAAACCAGGCTCAAAACAGTATATAACACAAGAAAGCATCAAACCTCACAAAACATCTCATCATGGCAGGGAGTAATTCAAACCTCACAGTAATAACCTTAAATATTAATGGTCTTAACTCACCCATAAAAAGACACAGGTTATCAGGATAGATGAAAAAAATGGACCCTTCTACCTGCTGTCTTTAAGAAACCCAGCTCACTACTAGAGTTAGACATCTCCTCAGGGTGAAAGATCGTAAAATGATATTCCAAACAAATGGAAATAACAAATAAGTGGGTGTTGCTATATTAATATCTGGTAAAATGATTTCAAACCAAAATTAATCAAAAAAGGACAAAGAAGGCCACTTCTTCAAGGGAATGATCCAATATGAGTACATCACAGTCAAAAATCTATATGCGCCAAACACAGGTGAACCACAGCTTATGAAACAAAATCTATTCGACAATAACACAGAAATAAACACCGACACCATCATAGTCGTAGACTTCAATACTCCACTGTCATCAGTAGACAGATCATCCAAGCAGAAAATCAACAGGGAAATAACAGAGCTCAACAGATTCATAGATCAACTAGACCTAACGGATATCTACAAAACTTTACACCCAAGCTCTATAGAATACACACTCTTCTCAGCAGCCCATGGAACCTTCTCCAAAATTGAACATATATTAGGTCATAAAGCGTGCCTTCTTAAAGATAGGAAAATTGAAGTAACTTCCTGCACCATGGCAGATCACAATGCTTTAAAGGCAGAAATTAACAAGAGACACATCAAGAACTCACCAGCTTCTGGACAATAAACAACACACTTTTATACAATGAATGGGATGTGGAAGAAATCAAAAAAGAAATTGTAAAATTCCTAGAATTGAATAATAATGAAAACACAACCAACCAAAACTTATGGGACTCAATAAAGACAGTGCTAAGGAGAAAATTCATAGCCCTAAATACCTTCATTACAAAGACAGAGAAACCCCAAATCAATAACCTGACTGTCCACCTATACGCACTAGATACACAAGAAGAATTCAACCCAAAGAGCTCCAGATGGAAAGAAATAATCAAGATTAGAGCAGAAATTAATGAACTGGAAGCTAAGAAAACAATTTTTAAAATCGATGAAACAAAGAGCTCATTCTTTGAAAAAATAAAGAAGACTGACAAAGCCCTGGCCAAACTGATCAAGCAAAAAAAGAGAGAAGTCTCGAATTAACAAAATCAGAAATGAAAACCAGATATCACAACAGACACCAATGAAATTAGAAGAATCATTAGGACATATTTCCAAAACCTCTATTCCACAAAATTAAATAATCTGGAAGAAATGGATGATTTCCTACACACATGCCATCTACCAAAATTAAACTCACAGTAGATTAATCTTCTAAACAACCCTATCACATCCATGGAGACTGAAAAGGTAATAAAAAAAACTCCCCAAAAAGAAAAGTCCAGGACCGGAGGGCTTCTCAAATGAAATCTATCAAACCTTCATAGAAAAATTGAAACCAATTTTTCTCAAACTATTCCACATAATCAGAAACTAGGTAATCCCACTTGACTACTTTTATAAAGCTAGCACCACCCTAATAGCAAAAGCAGACAGCATGCAACAAGGAAAGATAATTATAGGCCTATATCCCTAATGAACATAGTTGAAAAGATCCTGAACAGTATCTTTGCAAAGCAAATTCAACAACACATCAAAAGCATCATCCACCTTAATCAAGAAGGCTTCATCCTAGAGATGCAGGGATGGTTTAACATACAGAAATCAGTAAACACAATACACAACATAAATAAAATGAACCATTAGAACCACATAATCATCTCAATTGATGCAGAGAAGGCCTCTGACAAAATATAACACTACTTTATGATCAAAGCACTGGAAAGAATAGGCATGGAGGGTTTATAGCTCAATACAATAAAGGCTATATATAAAGCACCTAAAGCCAAATAATACTTAATGGGGAAAAAAATCAAGGTGTTCCCACTGAGATTGGAAACAAGACAGGGGTGCCCACTCTCACTACTGCTCTTCAACATAGTACTAGAAGTCATAGCCCAAGCAATAAGACAGGAGAAAGAAACAAAAGGGATTCAAATTGGAAAGGAAGATGTCAAGTTGGTTCTATTTGCAGATTACATGATCCTGTATATAAGTGACCCAAAAGTCTCTGTTTCAAAATTTCTAAAGGTGATAAATTCCTATAGCAAAGTGGCAGTATACAAAATCAATGCACATAAATCAGTAGCTTTTCTGTATGCAAAGGACAAATATACATAGAAAGAAATCAGTAAGGCTGTCCCATTTTCAATAGCAACAAAAAATTTAAATACCTTGGAATAACACTAACAAAGGATACAAATAACTATATAATGAAAACATAAAAACACTCAAGAAAGAAATAGAGGAGGAAGTGAGAAGATGGAAAGACCTCCCATGCTCTGGATAGGTAGAATTAATATTGTGAAAATGGCAATTCTACCAAAAGTACTATACAGTTTTAATGCTATACCAATAAAAATACCAGCATCAGTCTTCACACAGATTGAAAAACTGATCTCAAAATTCATATTGAATGGCAGAAGTCCTAGGATATACAAACATATCCACAGCAAACAAAAAAATCACCTGTAGTGGTATCACTATACCTGATCTAATGCTATATTACAAAGCCATTGTGACAAAAACAGCAAGGTACTGGAATAAAAAATAGAAACATAGCTCAATGGAACAGAGTTGAAGACCCAGATATTAGATAGAGTAACTACAGCTTCTTGATCTTTGACAAATGTGCCAATAATGTAGACAGGAAAAACAAGAGCATCTTCAACAAATGTTGTTGGACAAATTGGATGACCATATGTAGAAAAATGAAATTAGACCCATTCATTTCATCACACACAAAAATGAAGTCCTAATTGATTAAAAACCTCAATATAATACCTGAAACTCTTCAACTACTAGAAGTAAAATTGGAGGCACTCTACAATATAGGACTGGAAAAAGACTTACTGAAAAAAAAAAAAAACCCCAGTAGCCAAGGAAATTAAACAAGCACTCAACCAATGGGATCTCATGAAGCTAAAAAGCTTCTGCACAGACAAACTTACCATAAGCAGAGCCAATAGATTACCCACTGAATAGAAGAAAATCTTCACCAGCTATACTACTGAAAGAAGCCTAATATCTAGAATTTACAAATAACTCAAAAAACTAAACAATAAAAAACAAGCAACCCACTCCAAAAGTGGGTCAAAGAACTGAATAGAAAATTCTCAGAGGAAGAATTACAGATGACCAACACACACTTAAGAAAATGTTCAACATCCCTAGCCATCAGGGAAATGCCAACTGAAACAACTATGAGATTCTACCTTGCCCCCAGTAAGGATAGCAAACATTAAAAATCAAATGAAAACAAATGTTGGCGAGGTTGTGGAGAAACAGGAACACTCATTCACTATTGGTGGGAATGTAAACTGGTATGACCACTGTGGAAATTAATATGGAGTCTCCTGAAAATAATGAATATAGATAAACCAACAGACCCTGTTAATCCCTTACTGGGAATTTACCTTAAAAGATCTACATCTCAGTTCAGAGATATTTGCTCAACCATGTTTATAACTGCTCAATTCATAATAGCTAAAAACTGGAATCAACCCAGGTACCCATCATTGGATGAATGGATAACCAAGATGTGGTATATCTACATGATGGAATTCTACTAAGCAGTAAGAAAAAATGACCCATTGAAATTCGTAGAAAAAGAATTGAACTTGGAACTGATCATTCTAACTGAACTCACACAATCACAGAAAGACAATCGTTGCATGATCTCATTCATCTGCAGTTTCTAACTTGGATCAGCCCAAGTTGCAGACATAACTGAATGGCATCCTACAGCTTGGACAACAGAGAGGGTAGGGCTTGGGGGACACAAAATTGAACCCAAATTGGAGTGTTACCATAGAATCCTATATCTTGGAAGTCAGACAAAAAGGTGGAACCCTCAATAGGACCTTAGAGGGAACACCTGAATCGAAGAGCCCTGGAGAGAGTGAGACAAAGCCTAACCTCAAATTTCTCCTGTTTCTCTCTCTTGTCTGGCTTTTTCTTTTTTCTTTTCCCTTGCCACTGGCCTGTAATTCCCTGTACCAAGATGTGGTCTACATCCACAATGAGCTGTTGATCACAGAGACTTACTAGATCTCCCAAAATAAATAAGACAGACTTCTGTCAGAGAACTTGATTACTCACCAGAGGTTAATGGTAAAATCCTACTGCTTAAGTCACCAAACACTGTTGGCATGGACAATGGACAGACCTGGTTGGAATATGGAGGCCAGCCAGTCCCCAGACAATAAGTCCATCTAGTGCTGGAAGGCACTACATGAGCTACCTGAGGAAAGTGCCCAACATCTGTCCAAGTAAATCAAAGTCTATGCGATTCAGGAGCAAACAACCTGACATGATGCTCACACAAGCGCAATAGTGGAAAAAAGCCATGGTGGGTAACCAGATGCTCTTGGATTGGCTAACAGATCTGCTCAGTGGAAAGGAAACCATATCTGGAACTGGGAAACCAGTCAGAACCCTATCCAGATAATGATTCTGCTTTCCATTGTCAAGCTCCCAGTAACTTTAGACTATAAGAGTATCTAAACCCTTTTAATTCTTTCTATATTAATAAGGGTTATCCCATTTAACTGGTGCTGACTTCATTCTCCATTAGAAAATCTGCTTCTCTTTTTCAGACAGGAGCTGGATTTGAGGAGGTAAATGATCCAGTGTACTCCACTCCAGCCCCAGCTGAAACCACAGAGGAATTGGGGAAATGAGCAAGAGTCCTGCTTTCTGAATGAATCTGATATCAGAACAAGGGTGATGGAGAAAGATACTGAGGACACTCAACACCTACCAAGCCAGATATCCAGAGGCTCCTAAGTGCCCACCACTGAAGTAGACTTAAAATGCTCCCAGCATGGCTCAGGGAATTTTGCAGAAGACGGGGTGGAAAGATTGTTAGAGCTACAAGTTGGGAGATTTTGCACAGAGACATTGTCTCTCCCCCATCCCTAATGCATGACCAACAATCCCCATGGGGTTGACCTGCACCCCCAATAAGGAAGACCTCTTCAGAAAAGGGGCAGGGAGGAGGGAAAGGATGGAACCAACAAGCGTTGTTTCCTAGAAAATATGTCCATATCTAATAAAAAATAAATAAATAAGCACAACTTAGCTTCAATTTTAAAAAAGAAATCTCCAGTCCAACTCCTAAGTTAGATTGTTAGCAGTATTTTCTTTCAATAGTAAGTATTTTGATTCCCTCTGAACATATTAACATTTGTTTCTTAGCAAAATTTCCAGCCATCCTTCCTCTCACCTTTTTAAGACCTCAAACATAAAATACTATCATTTTTGTATATCAGGTAACCTGCTTTCTAGTCATGCAAAATTTTGTTTCTAAAAGAAAATTTACTAATCCTGACATAGAAAAAAAAATCCCTTTTGTCTATAGTTCCCAGTCATGCTGAATTCCACTTGCTGAACTGTTGTTTATGTTTCAAAATCTTGTTTTTTTACTTAACTCCTTCTAAGAACCAAGCGTTTTAATTCCTGACATAGAAGTGGACGTAGAGGAGGCCTATCTATGGCCAAACTCCTACTTGTGTCATCCAAAGAATGTGGCCCATGGAGCATTCTATAAACCAAAGCAAACTAGATCCCTGACACTCTGTATAAAAACTTCAAGAGACTTTTCACTGCTTTCTCTACAATGACTAAATTAGAAAGCTATAAACTCAGCTAAAATAAAATAGAATGAGTTTAGTTTATATAAATAGAATATAGAGACACAGAAGGAAACACAACATTCATCCATTCAACAATTACTTATATAATATTGTATGAAGAATGTCAACAGATGCAGTTTTAGTAAGATGATCAGATTTGAGGATATTAAGTTCTTCAAGTTTCCAAAGACATTACCCCCAGATGCCCTGAACCTATTATATCATAGACCTATAATGTTAACGTTTTATTTCAATACAGGTTTAGAGTTGGATTTTTTTAACTCAGTGGAAAGAATGTTCACTAATATATTTTATGAACTGCATGAAGCTAGAGATTATCTTCTAAATTATTTTATCCCAAAATGTTCTGCTTGCAACAGAAACAATAAATATGTAGTTGAAATGTACTGAATATTTAAATAAACATTCATTATCTGTCATTTATATTAGAAGCACTACTACATATTAGCCTTTGATGAAAAATGGAAAATACTGAACAAGTACCAAAAATTATTACACTTGTTCATTTTTCTCATTATTTATATAAATTTATAAAACTCCATTATTAAGCTACTAAGTTTCATTCTACTAATAAAATGAGATCCAAGTTGAAGCAAGCCAAATTAAACATTTTCATACTTTCTAGCATATGAGTAAAAGCTTATCATTATTTGCTTAACAGTTTCTGAAATGGATTATTCAAATATATATTGAAGCATTACAGCTAAAGTGCCCAGAAGAAATGTAATGGATAAAATTAAGTAACTACCTCATAAAGCATGAAAATACTAGCGACAATAATTGAAGCCAAATCTATGCAAAATTTTTGGCTTATAAAAAATATATGATACAAACATACTTTATTATACAAACAACAATAAGAATTAAATATTAAATTCTTCATACATCTTTTATACTATAGTACACAAGACAAAAAATTAAATTACAATTAGAAAGGCTGAAACTTTTTTCTTTCAGCTGTTTTCAGCATTCTCCTTGAAGTTATTCTACTAAATCAAACACAAAAATAAACTAAATAAATGTAATAATTAAAGCAATTAAGGCAATTTTATCAGAACTAATATCTTTGCTTGTTAGATTGCATGTGCAATTTTATTTAAACAATGATATGTATTTTGGAAAAGATAATTCTTGTGAACCTTGTAGCAAAAATTAGGTTGTTTATACTTGAGTACAGTCATTTCTAAGAATAACTGCTCTATAAAATGCAGTTGATAAATATTTATGAATAGTTCATCTCTGCATTATGAAGTTCCTCATAACTTGTCACTCTGTGGAACCCACAATAGTATGTGTTAATGAAATCTAAAATACATACACATACATCTCCAAGTTGAGTGTCATTTATCTCAAAAATACATAGAAGCTTAGGTCCAAGTACCCACTTAAACAAATTTATAAAGAAATCCATACTACCAGAAGTATAGACATATTATTCTCACTTAGCGAATAAACTATGGCACTATGTTTATTATATTTATTATTTAAAATAAAAGCAATATAACTGATTTCTATACCCTTTCAAGATGGAGATACAAGTGGCTCTTCCTTGCAAAAATAACTAATAAATGGATAAAATACATGAAAAACAGTTTTTAGACAGTGAGTATCAGACAACATGGGACAAGCATCTCTTAGTAGGGTTAGATATATAGTGGACAGAAAAATGAGAGAATATTTTAATGCCACAAATTATGCTTTTTATGCTGTATCATGGGACAATGAACACAGATGCAGCCTAGAAATATCTGTGAGTTGAGAAGATGAAATTGGTTGTCCAGAGAAGTCAATATGGCCAGACTTCACAGAACCAAAGCTGAAGGATAACTAGCTACATGTGTACTCTACGAATTTAATGATGGTCTCTTTGACCCTTCACTTACACACAGTCCACCACACAGTGGTGAGTAGAGTTTCTGTGAAAAGAGCAAATTAAAGGGAGCAGATAAAAATTTCCTAAAACCCAGAGTTGGAAATAGCTCTTGTCTATCAGCCAGAGTGGGATACACTGTCAGTTACCAAGCACAGGGTACCCAAAAAGGCAGTGTTTCTGGAGTGAAAAGATAAAGTATGGACTGAGTGCTGCATTTTTCTTACCAATGATGCACAAAAATGAGCCTTGGGAAGATAAAATTGAGTCAGGTATGATGGTATATACCTCTGATTCCCCCAGTTGGAAAGCTGAGGAAAGAAGACACCAAATTTGAAGAGAGCATTGTGTATCCAAAGTTGGGGGAAATTTAATTAATTCCCCCATTTCCACAAAAGAAAAACACTTGGTAGTTCAAAAGAAGCACCAGCCAAAAAGAGAGAGAGAAAAAAAAAAAAAAGTACAAAGTAAGGCAGGCTGGCACATGCCTGTAAACCCAGCAAGAGGATTGGGGGTTAAAAGTCGTCCCCAGCTACTTAGGAAGTCCAGTCCAGTCTTATAGGAAACCTTATCTAGAAAACTCAAGCAAGTGCATCAGATGTACATAGTCTCCAACTACATGCTATCTGAGCAGAATCCGTTTTCAAACACAAAGATAGATTAAAAGTAAAAGTATGAGCCAGGTGTGGTGGCACACACCTTTAATCCCAGCACTCAGGGGCAGAGGTAGGAGAATCACCGTGAGTTCGAGGCCACCCTGAGACTACATAGTTAATCCCAGGATAGCCTGAGCTAGAGTGAAACCCTATCTTGAAAAATGAAAAAAAAAGTAAAATATGGAAGTGATATCATTCAAGTAATAAAGAATTTATAAGCAGAAGCTGCTATGTTATCTGGAAAAATAAATTTGAAAACAAGGAATTACACTAGGAGCTATTTCTATACTCCAAATGGAGCTGTTAAACGAGTGCATGTGCGATGGCTTGTATTATTTGTCAACTTCACAGGACCCAGAATCACCTAGAAAACTAGATTCTGGGCATGCCAGTGAAGGACTATGTATTCTAGGTTAGCACTGGGGCATGCCAGTGTGGAATAATCTTGACTA
Organism: Dipus sagitta; assembly: GCA_036346955.1. Classification (NCBI taxonomy): domain Eukaryota; kingdom Metazoa; phylum Chordata; class Mammalia; order Rodentia; family Dipodidae; genus Dipus; species Dipus sagitta. The sequence goes on from CM070770.1 coordinate 19,552,000, forward strand.
GGTTGATTTCGGTGGGAACACCCTGACTATGGGTGGCGCCATCCTATGGCCTGGAGGACTGGACTACATGAAAAGGAGAAGTGGCTGAGCAGTAACGTTTATCACTATTTCTCCTTCACTGTGGACTACATGTGATTAACTGCCTTAAGCTCCTGCCATCATGTCTTCCCCTCCAAGATGGGCTGTAATCTTGAAGTGTAAGCCAAAATAAACCCTTCCTCCCCTCAACTGATTTCTGAGGTATTTGATCACAGCAATGGAAAGTTACAAATAAAGCATCTAACTCAGTTAAAGCATATAATTCCTCAGAAACCAAATATGCAGAATGCATCAAATCTTGCTGAATTTTTGTAATACATTATCCATGGAAAAACTCTGCACAACAACAAAAAAACAAATACAATAAATAAAATGAAAAGACCATTGAAAGAACCAAAACAAAAGCAAGTTTGCAAATGACCTATTCCTGAAGAGTTGGCTTGTAGCATAGAAAAAAAATCATGCAACTCAACAGAAAACAAATAGCCAAAGTTGATAGTTGTTTTTGATGTTTCATTATTTTTTGGGGGGGATGTATGTGTGTGTGTGTATTTGTGTGTACACACATGTTTTCAAACAGGGTCTCACTGTTTCTGAAACTGGTCTGGACCTCATTATGTAGCCTACACTGACCTCACACTCACTGTTATCCTTCTACTTCAAACACACAACTTGTGGCACTTACAAGCATGCGCAATCATACCAAAGTAACAAAATTTTAAATGAGGAAAGATAAACATGTTTCTAGAGAAATACAGAAATGGGCAACAAATACATTAAATGTTATCCAATTCAACTCAAAATCACAATATCAACTCACTTCTAGAACGGCTATGAACAAAAAGAATTAGCAAGTGTTGGAGAGGATGTGGATAATGGGAAAAACTACTGACAGGAATGTAACTTGGACTCATCATTCTGGAAATTAGTACAGTGTTTCCTCAAAAAAATTAAAATAGAGCTACTATACAACCCAGGATTCCAACTACTGGGTATATATCACTTGTGTATGGAATAGAAAATGGGTGAACTTACTCAAATGGAGAACAGAAGGGTAGTTGTTAGGGCTGAAGATCTACAGATCTAATGTTAACCATGGTAAATATAGTAAATGATACTATTTTACATATTGGAAGTCATTTAAGAGAATATATCTTTTCACAACACACACAAACACACACACACAAAGCTAACAGTGAAGTGAATGGTATGTTAAAGCTAGCTTTATTTTGTAGATTGTTATACAAGATATGTGTGTTGGTTAATCTTGGTTGTTAGCATGATGGAATTCACAATCACCATGGAGACAAACCTCTGAGCACATCTGTATAGTTAGGTTAATTGAGGTGGGAAGACCTCCCCTACATGTGAGAAGTGCCATTCTATGGGCTGGAGTGAATAAAAGGGCGAGCTGAGCTGAGCAGCAGCATTCACCGCTCTCTGCTTCCGGACTACCAATGCAATGTGACCAGTGGCCTCAAGGTCGTGGTATTGTGGTTTCCCTGCCATGACAGCCGATAACCTCAAACAGAGAACGACAATAAACGCTTCCTCCTGTAAGTTGGTTCTCACCAGGTATTTTGTCACAGCAACAATGGAGGTTAGTATTACATAAACCTGGCACTCGAGCAGGGTTGTTGTTATTATAAACCTGATCATGTTGCTCTTAGGACTAGAATTGATTTGCAGGAGGATGAAAAAGTCTAGAACTAAGGGCTAGAAAAACTCAAGAGTTCTGTAGACATAGCTTCATGGACTATTCTAGTGGAAGCTTGAAAGGTCAGAACGCTGGTGAAACATGGACAATGGGTGACCAAATAATGAGGTTTCAAAGAGGGACAAGGACTCCACGGGGAACTGGGAGAGAGGCCATTCATGTCCATTTTTCTGACAAATAAACTGGCTACATTTTAGTCACGTCCTGAGACTCGGATGAAGCTGAATCACAAATAATGAATTAATCTGACAAAGAAAATGTCAAGATAGGGTGACAGCATCCAGGCGTGACACAGCTCCACTGCTCCCTGCTACTGTCCAGGTAGAGACAGAGAGCAGAATGAAAGTCAATGAAAATGTGGCACTTGGAAGGAAAAAAGAGGGTGTTTAAAGTTTCGGGTATGGTTGGTGTAAAAAAAAAAAAGCACCTTGTAACAATTTAAAAGAATATGTCTGTGGATCTATGGACACAAACAGGCTGGCGTTGTGAGCTGAATAACAAGGAGCGCTTGGCAGCAGCATTCATCTCTCAGCTTCCTGACTGCAAATGCGATGTGACCACTCGCCCCAAGCTCCTGCTGGCATGCCTTCCCCCCACGACAGGCTCTGACCTCACAGTGAGCCACATAACCCCTTCTTTCCTCAAATTGTTTCTGTCAGGTGTTTTGTCACGGCAACAAGGAAGTAAACTAACACCCTGTGCTTATATCAAAACATTGTGCTATTCACCTAAAATATTTAAAAACTTTCTGAAGTAGATATCAAAAGCAATGGATAAAAATTCTTCAAAATTACACAATAATATATAACATACCAGGATGCAGATGGCAGGCACAATGTTTAAAAGAATCTGAAAACTAAATTGAAACATTTTATTATAATCGTGTTAATAACCTTGTTGACAAAAGTAAAAAGACATGAAAGCCTGAGACTCTAACATCTTATGGCAACCTATGGCTAAAGGTTAGTATTCTGAATATGTGTAAGCTAGCACTATATGAGACTGGGAATCTATATACCTCAGTTGTACAGCACTTGCCTACTATGCAGGTGGCCCTCTCCGGGATCAATCCCCAGCACCAAAATAATAATAATTACATATATAATGAAAAATTACAAATAAACAGTGATTCTATTCAAATTAAGTTTCAGTTAAAAGTGGAGGAAATAAGGAAGAAAATGGAAAGCACATAAAAGCTTGATAAATTAAGATTCAGTTAAAATTTAGAATTTAAATTTTGTCAAATCATTAAAAGTAAAAATGCACACTTTGTACTAGGAAAAGATATATACAATACATATACCTATTAGAATTATAATATTCAGAGTTTAATATATAAGAAAATGACAACTACAAAAAATGTGCAAAAGTTTTGAACAGTACCTTCATTTAAAATAAAACAAGTAGTCATTAAAATGACATTTTCTTAATATCACATTCATTGCAGCAATCAAACTCCAGAACAATATTGTACTAAACATACTAATCTAAAATTGGTAAAATTTAAAAGACAGGTAATGCTAAGTAGTGAGGAGAATGATTGTAGCAATTAGAACTCACAATAGTATAGGCAGGCTACATCAGAACAGCTATATATCTAAATATATATATCACATCTTATGGCTACTCAGAAGTTAGACATAAATATAAATATCCAAGAGCAGTGAATGGTATTTTCACAAAAAATATTAAAAATGAGAATTCTATGTATTAAACTGATAAAGATCCAAAACAATACAAATGTTTGACAGTGAAAACAAAGTAATATCTTATTATAGGGAAAATGATGGACAGGTCTAGGGAAAAGCATAGAAATATCTGGGAGGGAGCTTTCCACATGCTTGAGCATTTGTGTCTCAATTTGCATGGTGGTTATGGGGTAAGTAAAGTCCAAGATCTAAGATTTGTATACTTTGCTAAAGATTCTTTTATAGTAAATATTAAAATATGAATATAATGGAAAATGAGTAGATAATAAATAATGGAGTAAATTTTAGATTCTCCCATAGCATATTATTGTGAACAATAATGAACAGGAATGAAAGTGTGAATTCATGTGATTATTTTAATGTCAGAATATCATCCTCATTTTCTCAAAATTAGAAATAGAAAAAGGAAAAATAAACAAGCTTACATTTTCACAAAGCTATTTGAGTTGCATTTTCAAGTTATCTATATGACAATCCTTAAAACATTTTGAAGTATGAAATTATAATTTGTTTAAGTTTAAATACATTGACATTAAATAACTTTCTCAGAACAATTTTAACACTTTTTCAATCTTTAAAATTACATTTAATTTGTCAATATAAATCTTGTCCAAATACAAATGATACAAATTTTTATATTACAGCAAGTGAAACTATGAGTTTACTGAGCTCCTTTTAAGAAAATCCTGCTAGTATTTGAAATATAATAAAAATATAGGCCGGGCATGGTGGCACACACCTTTAATCCCAGCACTCTGGAGGCAGAGGTAGGAGTATCACCATGAGTTTGAGGCCACCCTGAGAGTACATAGTGAGTTCTAGTAGATCAGCCTGGGCTAGAGTGAAAGCCTACCTCAAGAAACCAAATATAGATAGATAGATAGATAGATAGATAGATAGATAGATAGACAGACATGACAGTATCAACACAAAAAAATGGGTTAACAAATTATAATTTTTAATTTCAAAATAATTTTACTATGATTTGCATAACTTCCAAAGGTTTTCAGAGTCACTAAAATAAACCCATATAGTCATGTGTTTTAACACATTCCTCAAAGTAAATGTTAATTGATATAATAAAAAATAGAAATTCCCATCCCTGGTCTGAGTTCCCTGTGTGGACAGTGTGCAGGCAGGCATGGCATTGTGGAGAGAGTGAGCCAGACTCCTGGCTCCTCCCAGCTCCCTGGTCTGGGTTCCCTGCGTTTGCCTGTGTGTAGGTGGGCATGGCAGTGTGGAGTGAGTAGGTCAGATCCCTCTTCCCTGGCTTCTCCCAGTCCGCTGGTCCTCTAGGTCCCATTGTGCCTTGCTGGGCAGGGGGCTGTACACTGTGTGAGCTGTGGAATTAGGCCTTTTGCTCTAGTATCATGACTGGCCACTGGGTAACAACATCCCTATTCACCTGAATCACAGAGTGCATGGGCCAAAGAACAAAAATTTGCTTCTTCCTCAATAAAATAAAGAGTATACCTAAAATTGGTAGACAACAATGCAAAAAAGCCAACAAAAGTCAGAAAATTGAGAGATATCCACCAAGGATGCTTAGTCCTACAATGGAAGCCTCCAAAGAAATCATAGAGAAATCAACAGAAATTCATTCCCAAAATGAAAACACAACAATAAATAAGAACCTGATTAAAAAAAAAATTACTGAACTGGAAGCAAACCATCAAAGAACTAAAACTCATATCAATGAAATTGAACAAAGTGGTCTACTAGAGCATTCAGCTTTTGACAATAGGCTTAACTTGATTGAAGAAAACATCAGAACCCTCCAAAGAGATATGAATAAACTGAAAGTGAGTCAAGAAATGGAAGATCTCAACAACTGGTTGATTATGCTTAATAAAGACTTGATCAAATGCAAGAATGAAATTGGACCTCAAAAATGAGATGTACACCATGGAAAATAACACAACAGAAAATAAAAATCAAATAGAAATTAGAAAAACCTCTCTAGAACCCTTCACCAACAGTTACTGATGAGGAAGACAGAATCTCTGACCTGGAAGACAAGACAGAAGAATTTGATCAGGAGGCCAAAAACTTTGCTAAGTTCAAAAACTCAAGTGAACAGAATACAAAGGAATTGTGGGATACACTAAAAGAACCAAATATCCAGATCATGGGTATACCAGACAGAGAGGAAATCCAGGCCACAGGCATAGAGTATATATTCAGCAAAATTATTGATGAAAATTTTCTGAATCTCTCAAAAGAGAGGCCCATCCAGATACAAGAATACCACAGAACACCAAACAGACTGGACCAAAGAAGAAACTCTCCAAGACACATCATAGTTAAAACTCTTAACAATGCAAACAAAGAGAGAGTGTTAAAAGCAACAAGACAGAAACAAGTCGCCACATACAAAGATGCCATTAGAATTACATCATATTTCTCAATGGAAACCCTGAAAGCCAGAAGGGCCTGGAATGGAACACATCAAATTCTAAAAAACTATTGTTTTCAACCCAAGCTACTCTACCCATCAAAAATATCCCTCATAATATATGGTAAAAGAAAAACTTTCCATGAAAAAAGTCAACTCTATGATTATATGAACACAATGTCCAAACTACAGAGAATTTTAGAAGGAATACTACACACAGAACAGTCAAACAACCAATCTCAAAAGCCAACAAGAAAAGGATTACAATAACCAAAGTATACAATGCCCAAAATAGTACAAAACACAAGAAAGCACCCAACCACATAAAACCCATCATCATGGCAGGAATTAATTCAAACCTCACTGGAATAACCTTAAATATTAATGGTCTTAACTCACCCATCAAAAGATACAGGTTAGGGTGTATCAAAAAACTAGGCCCTTCTATCTGCTGTCTTCAAGAAACCCACCTCACCACTAAAGACAGACACCTACTCAGGGTGAAGGATGGGAAAATGTTATTCCTAGCAAATGGAAATAAAAAACAAGTGGGTGTTCCTATAATAATATCTGATAAAAATAGACTTCAAACTAAAAGTAATCAAAAAGGACAAAAAAGCCACTTCTTCCTCATCAAGGGAATGATCCAATGAACCAAAATGAGCACATCACAATCATAAACACAGGTGCACCACAGCTTATAAAAAAAAATCTACACAATGATTAAACAGAAATAAACACCATCATAGTCATAGACTCCCATACTCCACTATCATCAATAGACAGATCGTGCAAGTAGAAAATCAACAGAGAAATAATAGAGCTCAACATCATAGATCAACTAGATCTAACAGATATCTACAGAACTTTCCACCCAAGCTCTACAGAATACACATTCTTCTCATCAGTCCATGGAACCTTCTTCAAAATTGATCATATGTTAGGCCATAAAGTGTGCATTCATAAAGTCATGAGAATTGAAGTAACACCCTGCATCATGTAAGACCACAATGCTTTAAAGCTAGAAATTAACAACCAGAAACATATCAAGTACTCCACCAACTCCTGGAGACTAAACAACACACTTTTAAACAATGAATGGGTCATGGAAGAAATCAAAAGAGAAATTGTAAAATTCCTAGTATTGAATGAAAATGAAAACACAACCTAAAAAAACTATGGGACACAATGAAGGCAGTCCTAGGAGAAAATTTATAGCCCTAAATGCCTTCATTACAAAAATAGAGAGATCCCAGATGAACAACCTGACTGTCAACATAAAGGCAGTAAAAAAAAACAAGAAGAATTCAACCCAAAGAGCTCCAGATGGAAAGAATTAGTCAAGAATAGAGCAGAAATTAATGAATTGGAAACTAAGAAAACAATTTTTTAAATCAATGAAATGAAGAGCTGGTTCTTTGAAAAAATAAACAGGATTAGCAAAGCCCTGGCCAAACTGATCAAGAAAAAAAGGAGAAGTCTCAAATTAACAAAATCAGAAATTAAAAAGGAGAGATCACCAAAACAGACATCAATGAAATTGGAAGAATCATCAGGGCATACTTCTAAAACCTCTACTCCACAAAATTAAATAATCTGGAAGAAAGGGATGAATTCTTGGACATATACCACCTACCAAACCTAAACTCACAGTAGATTAATCTCCTAAACAAACCTATCATATCCATGAAGATTGAAAAGGTAGTCAAAAACCTCCCCAAAAAGAAAAGTCCAGGACCAGATGGCTTCTCAGCTGAAACCTATTAAAACTTCATTGAAGAACTGAACCCAATTTTTCTCAAACTTTTTTGCATAATCGGAGACCAGGGAATCCTGCCCAATTCCTTTTATGAAGCTAGCATCACCCTAATACCAAAACCAGACACAGATGCAAAAACGAAAGAAAACTATAGGCTTATATCCCTAATGAACTTGGAGGCAAAGATACTGAATGAAATCCTCGCAAACCGAATTCAAGAACACTTCAAAAGCATTATCCACTTTGATCAAGTAGGCTTCATCCCAGGAATGCAAGGATGATTTAACATATGGAAATTGATCAACATAATATACCACATAAATAAACTGAACCCTAAGAACCACATGATCATCTCAATTGATGCAGAGAAGGTCTTTGACAAAATACAACACTTCATGATCAAAACACTGGAAAGAATAGGCATGGAGGGTTTATATCTCAACACAATAAAGGCTATATATAAAGCTCCTAAAGCCCTAATAATACTTAATAGGGAAAAACTCAAGGAGTTCCCACTGTTCTTCAACATAGCACTAGAAGTCCTAGCCTAAGCAGTAAGACAGGAGAAAGAAATAAAAGGGATTCAAATTGGAAAGGAAAAAGTCAAGTTAGCCCTATTTGCACATGATCCTATACGTAAGTTACCAAAAATTCTCTATCTCAAAATTTCTAAAGGTGATTCATTCCTTCAGCGAAGGGAATCAATGCACAAAAATCAGAAGATTTCCTATATGCAAGGCACAAATATATAGAGAAAGAAATGAGTAAGGCTGTCCCATTTTTGATAGCAACAAAACAATTTAAATACCCTGGAATAACACTAACCAAGGATGTGAAAGACCTATGTAATGTAGACTGGAGAAAAGACAGCATTTTTAACTAACGGTGTTGGGAAAATTGGATGGCCATGTGTAGAAAAATGAAATTAGACACACTCATTCTGCCATACACAAAAATCAAGTCCATATGGATTTAAGACCTAAAACTCTTCAACTACTGGAAGAAAAAATAGGAGACAATCTCCACAATAAAGGACTGGGAAAAGACTTCCTGGGGGGGGGGGGGGAAATAGTAGCCCAGGAAATTAAACAAGCACTCAACCAATGGGATCTCATTAAGCTAAAAAGCTTTTGCACAGACAAACATACCATAAGCAGAGCCAATAGGTTACCCACTGAATGGGAGAAAATCTTCACCAGCTATGCTACTGAAAGAAGCCTAATATCTAGAATTTACAAATAACTCAAAAAACTAAACAATAAAAAACAAACAACCCCCCCCAAAAAAAAAACAACTCCAAAAGTGGGGCAGAGAACTGAATAGAAAATTCTCAGAGGAAGAATTACAAATGGCTAACACACACTTAGGAAAATATTCAACATCCCTAACCACTAGGGAAATGCAAATTAAAACAACTCTGAGATTCCACCTTGCCCCAGTAAGGATATCAAACATTAAAAAATCAAATGAAAACAAATGTTGGCAAGGATGTGGAGAAACAAGAACACTCATTCACTGTTGATGGGAATGTAAGCTGATACAACCACTATGGAAATCAATATAGAAACTCCTGAAAAGGATGAATATAAAGTTATCAACAGACCCTATTATTCTCTTACTGGGAATTCACCTAAAGGCTCCACATCTCAAAATTGCTCAACCATGTTTATAGCTACTCAATTCATAATACCTAAGAAATGGAATCAACCCAGGTGTCCCAGGTAGATGAATGGATAACCAAGATGGCATACCTGCATGATGGAATTCTCCTTAGCGTAAGAAAAAATGACATAATGAAATTTGTAGAAAAAAAATGGTCAAACTTGGAACTGAACATTCTATGTGAACTCATACCATCACAGAAAGACAATAATCACATGGTCTCACTCATCTGCAGTTCCTAACCTGATCAAACTAATTGCTTACATACCTGAATGGCATCTCGAGACTTGGGCAACAGAGAGGGTAGGGCACAGGGAAGGTGAAGTGAGGGGGGGACACAAAACTGATCCCAAATTGAACTGGTACCCATAGAATCCTATATCCTGGAAGTTAGACTAAAAGGAGCTTAGGGGTAGCACCTGTATCAAAGGGTCCTGGAGGGGGTAAAACGAAGCCTAGCTGTATATTTCTCCTGTTTCTCTTTCTTCTCTGTCCTTTTCTTTTTTTCTTTTCCCTTGGCACTGGCCTGTAATTCCCTGGAACAGGATGTGGTCTACATCCACAATGAGCTGTTGATCAGAGAGACCCACTAGATCTCCCAAAACAAACAAGACAGACTTCTGTCAGAGCACTTGATTACCCACCAGAGATTAATGGTAAGATCCTACCGCTAAAAACACTATATACTGTCTGCATGGATCATGGAGAGTCCTGATTGGAATCTGGAGGAGAGCCAATCCCCAGAAAATTAGCCCATCTAGTGCTGGAAGGCACTACACTAGCTACCGGGGCAAAGTGGTCAATATCTGCCCGAGAAACTCAAAGTCTAAGTGACTCAGAAGCAAACAACCTGACATGATGCTCACACAAGTGCAATAGTGGCACATAGTCATGGTGGGTTAGTAACTGCCTTTGGATTGGCTAACAGATCATCTCAGTGGAAAGAAAACCATATATTAAACTGGGAAACAAGTCAGAATCATATCCAAATAATGATTTTGTTTCCCAATGTCAAGCTCCCACTAATGTTTCATATAAGAGGGTCTACACCCTTTAAATTCTCTATAAATTAATAATAGTTATCCCATTTAACTGGTGCTGACTTCACTCTCTGTTGGAGATTCTGCTTCTCTTTTTCTGATAGGAGCAGCATCTGAGGAGATATAAATGACCCAGTGCACTTTATCCCGGCCCCAGCTGAAATCACAGAGGAATTGGAGAAATGACCAAGAGTGCTGCTTTCTCAGTGAACTTGATTTCATCACAAGGGTAAAGAAGATAGACACTGAGGACAGTCAACACCTACCAAGCCAGACATCCAGAGGCTCCTAAGAGCCCATCACTGAACTAGACTTAAAATGTAACCAACATGGCTCACAGAATTTTTCAGAAGAGAGGGCAGAAAGATTGTTAGAGCTACAACTTGGACATTTTGCACAGAGAAACTGCCTCTTCCTCATAACTGACTGCTGCCCCCACAATGCATGACCCACAATCTCCATGAGGTTGACCTTCATCCCCAGTGAGGAAGGCCTCTTCAGAAAAGGTGCAGGGAGGAGAGAAAGGATGGTACCAACATGTGTTGTTTGCATACTAAATATTTCCATATCTAATAAAAATAAGTTTTAAAAAAACAACAAAAAAGCAAGGGAGGTAGAAGGGTATTATGATCATGATATACTGTTTATGGAAGTGGCCAATAAAAGTTAAAAAATAAATTTTAAAATGATAGAAATTCTCTCTCTCTCTCTCTCTCTCTCTCTCTCCCTCTTTCTCTAATAAAAAAATAGTAAAATTTTTTAGAAAAAAAAGGAAGCTGCAGAGATGGCTTAGTGGTTATGGTGCTTGTCTGTGAAGCCTAAGAACTCATTTTTGAATTTCCATGTCCCACGTAAGCCAGATGCATGTCGCAAGCGTGCAATGTCATACATGTGCACAAGGGGGTACACACGTCTGAAGTTCGTTTGCAGCATCTTAAGGACCTGGGCCCATTCTCTGTCTCTGTCTCTCTCTCTCTCTCTCTCTCTGTTACTCAAATAAAAAATTGAAAAAAAAACAGAAATTAAGTTCTACAATCTTGACCATACCAATTATTTCCTATATTGCATTACTTTGGAAGACTGAAGTATTTAAACTTGACTACACAAGTTCTGTACGGTGTCCAGAAGAGACTACTAATTTGCTCTCCAAAGAAAATCTAATTTAGAATGCCATTTTGTAACCATTCAATATTCATGAACACTCTAAAGTAATTATGTAATTGGTTTAAAAATAAAATACAATCAGAAAACCAAGAAATAATTAAAAATGCAATCATATAACTTTTAATTACTATTTAGTAAGTACTATAAATGAGTCTGTGTCCCTTTGATCATAATTTGAGTAAACCAAGTTAGATCTAATCAATATTTATATATGAATCATAGGAAATAAGATTATATGCCATCAATATTAATTTTTAATTACATGAAGCTATTTCTAGTATTCTGAAAAGGCTTTTAAATCAATCATTAAACAATATAGTAATAAATGTGTTAAATTAATTTCTATCACTAATTTTGCTGAATTGTAATTCATACTAATATCTTTGAATGCTAAACAATTAAAAACAATTAAAAAATAATTAAAAAGGTGGTAAATCAAGATTTTTAAAAGTTCCATTAAAAATGCAGTTTTAAAAATCACTCACATCTCCCATAAGGGATCCTTCCACACAGGGATTAACATAAATAAGTCATGCAAATATGTCCAGTCATAATGCATGAGCTGTCATTTATAGATCCTCTAAATCTTTAAAAGATTTTTAAGACATAACATATTAGAATGGGGTTGGTCCAAAGCACATATTCCATAAATTAATATGAATTAAATCTAATCAACTATAAAGTAATAAATGAAAAATATAAAAATCAGCCAGGTATGGTGGTGTATGCCTTTAATCCCAGCCCTCAGGAGGCAGAGGTAGTAGGATCGTCATGAGTTCAAGGCCACCCTGAGACTACATAGCAAATTCCAGGTCAGCCTGGGCTAGACTGAAACCCTATCTCACAAAGAAATGCAAATATCAGCAATTCTTTCATCAAAGCATTAATTAATAGCAAAAGGAACATTGCAAGCATTTCCTGGACCTGAATCTGTAGCCTGAAGCACCTTACCAAGAATGATGATAAAATGAAATACAGGACACAACCAGCATATGGTAAGAGAGAAATTATGAAAAGAGTGGATCTTAAAAACTGTCAAGTATTGCTAATGCTAAATCACTAATGAAAGATGAATTATATATATATGTGTGTGTGTGTGTGTGTGTATACATGTATATACACACACACACATATAGTATACATTTATCATATAAAGATCAGCAAAAAAACAATTAATTATTTCAAACCGAGTGTAAGAAGGTATCTACCTTCAGTTAAATTATGAAATTCTTTATTTGGTTCAATATTACCTTTATGAGTATCTCTATAGAGATATTCATCATCACAGATAATGACAGATAATGTTCTACAAACCACAAATACATGTGTTACCACAGTTCAAGACAAAACCATGTCATCACTTTTGACAAAAAAAAACAAAAACATTATTTTGCAATGAAAAGATTTCCTGGTACTTAAAAGTAAATACTCTTAATGCTTACCTGTATTTTAATAGGCCAGGAAAAGTTGCTGACATATACATAGAATGTAATATTGGGATTGCTTCTAAAATTAAACTTCTCATAGGAAAAACTATCTCTGTATTCCTTTATATTAGTCTTAGAAACTATAGGAGTCTCTTCCCCAGATATTGTTCCACCTAAGACATAAATATAAAGAGCAATTTAAATAACTCATATTAGAAAACATGGATATTTATAATTTTAAAATATAAAGAACAACAATTTTTTACTATTTCAATTAGTGAAACATAGTAGCAAAATATACTTGAATATAATATAGAATAAGAAAATAGATTTGCTATAAATATAATGTTAATAGATTTAGAACAAAATTACTTTCAAAAATTCTACCACTGATTAAATAGTATGTCATTGGCACAAGTTTTGAGACTTGTTATTCTGTTTTAATAACAATTTCATCCCAGGTGAATTATCATTTCTCTTTTCAAACTGACACTTAGGGCACAGAAAGATGAAAGCATTAGCCCAGCAAGGGCTCCTGCGGTGGCCTCCTCCTATGCACCAGCATCCAGCGCTCCAGAGCGTGCCCATCCTCTGCTTATGACACCACAGGTCCTTGCAGTACAAATCAGACCATATTTCTATCTCTTAATCCAATTTAAAAAATGAAGGTTCTGGGCGTGGTGGTGCACGCCTTTAATCCCAGCCCTCAGGAAGCAGAGGTAGGAGGACTGCCATGAGTTCGAGACCACCCTGAGACTCCATAGAGAATTCCAGATCGGCCTGGGCTAGAGTGAGACCCTACCTCAAAAAAAAAAAACAAAAAAACAAGGAGAATCAATCAATTCATCTGTCTTACCACAAAATGAACTGCATTAAATAAATTGGGAAAAGGCCATAATTCAAAATATGAACTAAATGTTCCATTAATAAAACATGTGTCAGGAACTCAATAAATATTTACTGAAATTTGCCAAATGGAAAAGAGCATTCCCAACCTTCTTAGTGACACTTTCACCTGAACAATAAAATAATTATTTCCCACTGATGTCTTATTCTAAAATTGTTGGGTACTTTCTTAAAATGTAGATTCTAGCTATTAAAAGAATGTCTATACAAATTTATAATTCAATGTAATGATTTGAACTCTTTCAGTTATAATTTTTAAAACTCCATCTAAATTTATAATCCTTGATAACAAAAACATGTTTTGCCTAAACTGCTTTAATTCCTCTTTGCCCTGACAAGAAAAGAATGTATTCTAAGCTTAAAAATAATAGATAAGTCATTAGTTTTACCAGTATGTACAAAAGAATGTAATTGTGTTATATAAATATTAGAATTAATAACTAAGGGTACAACTTAACTAGTGAATTGATAACTGAAATATCAAAGTAATATATCTTAATTAAAATCACAGACTTTTATAATATCATTTTTAAAGCAGTCTATATCATTTGTTAGCCAGCTAATTTTAATTGAGTAAGAAAGTCAAAGTAACAAAGCCCTACTCATATTATTACTTCTGATTTTACCAATAAAAGTATAATGATATAGAAGATAATTTTTATGTATCTAAATGAACAGGAAAGCATATTAGAATAATATTCATATTTGGGGGAGACATGAGACCAAAATTCTTTTACCTGTTGAACCAACTGACCAAGTGATGTTGAGATTAAAGTTGTTTGATGCATTTATCGAAATATCCAAATTTTTGTTTGACTATCAAGAAAAAAAATATTAGGGTTAAAAAGTTAAACATGTGCTAAAAATGTCTGATTTAAATTGTCTGTAGAAAAGTATTTATTATATAAATATTTAACTGAATAAATGTGGATTACATCTATGATCATTTATTTAAAAAGCTATGATAACTCCAAAGGCAATTTTCCTCACATATCTTCACTAGTAATTTGACCTTTTGTCTAAAACTGGGGATATAATAACTATCCTCAAAAGTCCTTGCCTAATTTCTCAAAAAAAAAAAAAACTTGTTTGAGGACATTTACTGATAAAAGCAGTTTGCTATCATTTTTATTAGTGGTGTTTACACAGAAAGGCTTTTTTTTTTCTTCATCTGTCTCTTTACCCAGAAAATTGGGAAGTCATGAAAAGGGCATGCACTCCAACCTCATGTTTTTAACATTAATGGCATTCAAATGTAATTGCTGTTTTTATGAAAAAGAACAAAACTTTATTTTTGCTTGAGGTTAGTACTTAATAATTGTGTATGCCTTATTCTGGGTGAGGTGAACATGTGAATAGCTATTCTTTAAAACTTCAAACAAAATCCAAAATTGATATTTAAAAAAACTGTAAAATTTTTCTTGATTTGTTTTGGTTCAACCTCTATCAACTTCAAGTTTAGATGCCACTGAAATGTTTAGAAACTTAACTAGATTCCTGCAAAACCACTTAGGGTTTCTACAAAAGCTGTACTGAAGGACTTGATAACCTACAGAATGGTATCTAAAAGGCCTTTAGAACACTGATGGTAGTGGAAGAGTTCAACAAGATAGTTTTGCATAGAAACCTAATTGTTCATATGAAAGTGGTGACTAGAACTGGGTATAGAAATGGTCATGATGGGCTGTTGAAAAAAAATCTGTGGAAAAAATGCTATGTCAACAAAAATTAAGATACAATTTACTGTTGTTATTACTGTCTCATAGGACAAGCAAGAAAGATCCCTCAGTAATTCATATTAATTTTAGGGATTTCTCCCAGGCAAAGCTGTCTTGAATTCAAGTGGACTACATGCAGTAATGTCACAGCCCTCTTGTTGATACTCATGGGAGTCTGGCATCAGGAGCTATGTATGGGTTCTTTGGTTCAATTGGAAAAATAGGAGAAAGCTGGGACATTTGAAAGCACTCAGGATTTCTGGATATTAAACTAAAATGATGAAAGTAAAGAGAAACAAACCAGAATTGTAGATAATCTGGATGTGTGTGTGGCATATAGGTAATTCATTAAAGAAATACTGTTTGATTACAAATTTGGAGTCAGATATTCTACACATGTGAAATTCCTTAGATCATCAGAAAACTGTACTGATTTGGAATTAGTATGAACCATCAAGAAGCCAGTGCTAAGAACAACAATTCTCAAAGACACAAACGTGCTGAGTTTTGGAAATGCTATGAGAAGTAAAACAAGCCAATAAATAGGCCAACTATTACCATTACACCTATCTGAGGAAGCCAGACTAACATAAGACATGGACACAGAAGTACAATGACTGCAGCATTAGCTGGGAAAGAGAAGAATGTGGACACCAATACAATCAGAGAAGATTAAACAATAGAGAAGGATAGAGTGATGGCAGCAGTAAAACATAGGTGTGCCCGACGTGCCCAATTGCTGACCTAAAAGTGGTGTAATTGGTAAATTTTATTTTCTGTATTTCTACAGTATAAATTCAAGTGTGATTATAATGTACATGTAAGTACTTTCTTACCACACTCTTAACTATAGCTACTAACATTTTTATTATTCCTATAGAAACACAGGTAATCAGTGAAGAAAGGATTGTACTGTAAAGAAAATATCTTTGGGCTGGCTCGATGGCTTAGCCATTAAGGCACTAGCTTGCAAAGCCAAAGGACCCAGATTCAATTCCCCAGGACCCACCCAAGCCAGATGCACAAGGTGGCACATGCATCTAGAGTTCCTTTGCAGTGGCTGGAGGCCCTGGTGTGGCCATCCTCTACCCTTCCCCCTCTCTCCCCCTCTTTCTCTCCGTCAAATAAGTAAAATATATTTTTTAAAAAAAGGAAATATCTTTAAAATCCTTATTTTAAAATCACTAGGTTTAGGGCACTTGGGAGGCAAAGATAGGAGGATCACTGTGAGTACAAGGCTAGCCTGAGACTAAATAGTGAATTGAAGGTCAGCCTGGGCTAGGCTGAGATCCTACCTTGAAAAACCCAAAAAAAAAAGAGTGCATAAATTTAAACTTCATAAGCTTGTAAAATTAGATGGCTACGAAGCCACTATCTGTTTAAGAAAAATCACTGGATTTAGACAAAAGACAATGAAAACCAACTATTATGCCTTGGTCTAAGAGAAAAAATTATGTTTAACATAGCATGCTTTTAATTCATGGCTTTCATTTGCACATAAGACTTTTCTAAATTTGATTATGTAATTATGAGCATAAATACTGTTATAAATATATGGCTATTTCATTTAATTTGCCAACTAGAAATACAAAATTCTAACATTCTCTAAGTCTCATGAAAAAAGAGCAGGTTTAATCTTTTTTCTAATAGCCCTACCATGTGGTAACTGAGAAGAAATAAAGTTGCAATGAAAGATGACAGACTATTTGGAATCCTTGTACTAGTTAAATTCTACAATAAGAGGTGACTTTCCTTACCTGTTCTGGATTTGCTATGAAGTTAATGGCTGTGTGGTGGCGATCATCTTCCTGTAATAAGCTGAAGGTAAACTGGTAGTCAATCAAAAGGCTGTCTGTAGAAAAAAAAATAGAATGCTGACATATACTTTAAAAATTGTGCTAAACAAACGTTATGTGAAAATATATTGCACGCAAATATTTAAAATTATTATTAAGCATATCAATAGAAATAAACACTATAATTTATATGCATGCATAGTAGACTTTTATGCATCAGCAATGATACATCTCATATGGGGTTCATAGAATCAAGTACCAGTGTTCACAGATAATAACTCTAAATATTTTCCTTGTTCTATGTTTTATTATTTCTTTATATGTATGCATATGTGTTATGTATGAGACATGTTGCATGTCATGGTACAGAGGACAACTTCAGGGAATTTCTCCTGTCCTTTTACTTTTCTTTTGATATGGTCTCTCTTGCCCATTGCTGGTAGCAAGCTTCAAGATTCTGCCTCCCATTACCATGAACACACTGGGATTACAGATACATATGCCACTTTGCAACTGGCCATATATTGCCACTGAGTAGGACTGACCTACATTTAGCAGGCTTGCAGGCAAGTACCTTTAACCACTGAGCCATCTCCCCAGCCCCAAAAGTCATATATATTTTAAAGCATAGGAGTAGAATTTTTATGCACAATTAAGAAAATAAAAGGAATTATATTATATATATATATATACTATATTATAATAATGATTGACATAATGTACTCAAATATATTGGTTAATATTAATTTGTTCTCTATCTTGAATGCTAAATTATGTTGAAATTTAAGAAAATTAAGAGTTTAAATTTAAGAGGTGATTAGTCCATGTGGGCACCCTTCTCATAAATGGCCTGAGGATCTTGCTGCAGAAGTATGTCATTTACAAGGGGATAGATTGCTCCTTTCACCTTAACTCACCCCCTCTAAAAATATCCACTACTCGTGTGTGGTGAATTTAATTAGGGTTGTCTATATGGGCATGGTTGGGCACAATTTAACAAAGTGCTGAGTCATAACAGGGACTACACTAGTGCATAAAATGTCTCCTGCTTCACCTGTCACTTAAGCTTAGTGGGTCATGCCCATCCATAATTAGGAGAAGAAGTTCACTGGACAGAGGCAGGGTAAACAGGGTCAAAAGGAGGTAAAGGTAATGAGAGAGTATTATATCAGAATATATTATATACATGTATAAAACTTGTCAATAAATAAAATATTTTTAAGAATATAATTAATATAATCTAAAAATGTACAATTTCTCACAATGTAATTATCTTCAGCCATGTAGTACACAAGAAGGCATATGCAAGTCCTAGATGTTGAACTTTCCAAAATGAATACCCATGAGCCATATAAACATTTCTTTACAGTTTACAAGTCTTCTACATAATGTTATATTAGCAGAAAATGGAATACATATTGCAATAGGATACAAACAAGCATTATTAAAAGGACAAAATACGGGCTACATCTGGAGAGCACATGAAAAATTCCAATACTACTTGAAATGCCTACTTATTTTTTATTTTACAAATGTAGCTATGTATTAAGTTTTATTAAACATTCATATCAGGGCCTAGAAATATGGCTCAGTGGTAAAATGCACTTGTTTGCAACACTCGCTGACCTGGATTCAATTCCCCAATACCCGCATAAAGCAGAAAGTGTCACATGTTTTTAGAGGGTTTTTTTTTGAAACAGTAAAAAGCCCTGGAGCAACCACACTTTATCTCATGAAAACAATACTTTAAAAAGATTCATGTCACATACACAGCATTATTTGTTGCTTGTTTTGCAGAGTTGGGGATGATATTCAGAACCTCATACTAGTAAGCACTCTGCAACTCAGGTCTGTAACTCCAGTACCTGTAAATTTTATTGATCAAATCTGTGCTTTATATGCTATATATATGAAAGTATATACTATATTTTCAATAACTTAGAAAATAAGCCATATATTGTATATTTAAATATTTTACATATTAGTAGTAATTATTGAAAAGTTTTTCAATAGAAACCAACGACCTATGTGTTCAAGTTTGAAGATGCTATCAACATATATGAATCATTTCTTTGATCAGACACAGAGCCCAGAGTTAGGAAAAGCCTTATATTATATAGCTATCCTCTGAATACTATGACAAATAATCAACAAAATTCCCTACTTAATCCAGGAAATTTAGAAGCTGACAATTCTCCAACTATATTTTAAAATAAAGTCTATAAAGATCATTAAAATGGATGAAAGGAAGAGCCCTTTTAAACTTCTCTCATACTGTTTGTGAGCTTGTTTAACCTAAAGGTAAACGTGAAGCTACACATAATTCAGACTCCAGACTCAAACTGCACAGATTGAGAAATAATAAAACAAATAGAGAAAGACACTTTTGCTTTCCTTAAATTAGTTTGACTCACATAATGAGGAAAGGAAAGAAAATCTCATTTTGTCAACAGTAGAATAAAAAAAATCTGTAATATAGTAAAGGTAAAGTGATGCTTAATAGTCATTTACATTTAAGGGATATCTACAGTAAGAGGAAATGACTCCATAAAATTAAAGATGGGAAATTAGATATTAGTACTAAAGAGTTCAGTAAAAGAAGACAACTAAGTAAATCAAAACTGTAAGAGAAACAACAATGAAGACATAATTACAAAATAAGAAGTTAAAAACAGGATTAGGAGCTGAGCATGGTGGGAGGCAGAGGTAGGAGTATCACCATGAGTTCGAGGCCACCCTGAGACTACATAGTTAATTCCAGGTCAGCCTGGGCCAGAGTGAGACTCTACCTCAAAAAAAAAAAAAATAGGATTAGGAAGCAGAATAATTAATATAGAGTCAACTGCTAGGTAAGTAAAAAAGGTATCTCAAAATAGTGATAGAAATGAAAATCACCAAAGACATATAGAAAACCAGGGCTACAGAGATAGCTCAGTGGCTAAATGTACTTGTATGTAAACCCTGTCAGCCTAGGTTCAATTACCCAGTACGCAAGTAAAGCCAGACACAGAAAGAGACTTAATGCACGTGGAGTTCCTTTGCAGTGGCAGAGGTCTTGGCAAACTCATGATTTCTCATTCTCTCTTTGTGTCTCTCTCTCTCTCTCTCTCTCTCTCTCTCTCTCTCTCTCCTCTCCCTCCCTTCCTCCCTCCCTCCGTTGATCTCCCTCTAGCAAATAAATGAATAAAAAGATTTTAAAAGATCCAGAAAATTGAAGCATGTGAGTGACTAGCAGAGATCAAAACAAACCAAAGAGACAAATGTCTTCAAATATATGATAGAAAAACTGTGCTAGTGAGTAAAATCTAAATGCTCCAAAGAAGTACCATGTAAATATATATACATTGCTTTGGGAAAATAGCTCATCAGTTAAAGACAATTTCCTGCAAAGCCTAGGTGTCTTGGCTTGATTCCTCTACCCATGTAAAGACAGATGAACAAAGAGGCACATGCTTCTAAGGGTCATTTATACTGCAGTAGTCTCTGCTGCATTCATATTAGTACTTTCTCTCTCTCTATCTCTCTCAAATAAATGAAAATAAATATGTATATAGTATAAACTAGCATTGGTCAAAATAACATTAAAAAGTCAAAAATAATAATAACACAATATTTATCAAGTAATGACCCATAAACAAAGTATGGCATGCCCATGAGAATGGAGTACTGATATTTACTACAGTATGGATAAAACTTTTAAAAAAATATTTTGTGGGCTGGAAAGATGGCTTAGCAGTTAAGGCACTTGCTTGCAAAGCCACAGGACCCACATAAGCCGGATGCATAAGGGGGCACACACATCTGGAGTTCAGTTGCAGTGGCTGGAGGTCCTGGCATGCCCATTCTCTCGCTCTCTCTCTCTCTCCTCTCTCTCTCTCTCAATCCCTGCATATCTCTGTATCTCTATTTCTCAAATAAATAAAAATATTTTCCATGTGTGTTCACATGTGTACAGGTGTATGTGTGTGCATGCAAGTGGAAAACAGAAGCTAATGCCAAGGGTCTTCCTTGATCCCTTTAGCACTTCTTTATTTAATTTATTTATTCTATTGTCTTATTTGAACCTGAGCTCAATAATTCAGCTATTCTATCTCTGCATCCTGAGTGCTAGGACTACAAGTGAAGTTCAAGCCTAGCATTCATGTGGGTGTTGCACCTCCAAACTCCAGTCCTTGTGCTTGCACAGCAGGTGCTCCAGCCACTGAGTCATCTCTCCAAACACAAAACTTTAAAAAGATTACTAAATTTAAAAATGCCACCACAAATGTCAAAGTATTCATTTATATGATACATTCAGACAGACAACTCCATCGAGGCACAAAGCAGTGACAGTGAAGAGCCAGGAAAAAGGAGAATGAAGAATAAAGTCCAAGCTTTATTTGAATATGATGGAGATGTTCTAGAATTACAAAATGGTGATGCTTTAATAACAGAACAAGCCAAGGACTGCAGAAGGGTATACTTCAGAAGAGTGTCAATTCTACCTCACTGTAGTTATGATTTTAACAGTAGAACATCCAGGCCTATACATGTGGGCATGTGCACAAATGTGCGCGCACACACACACACACACACACACACACACGCACACATTTATACAAGCAAATCAACTATTTACAAAGAAAGATTAGGCAGGAAACCAAGTTCTCTTAAGTTTCAACAACTGTTAAACAAAAATGGAAGCTGGAGGCTGGAGAGATGGCTTAGTGGTTAAGCGCTTGCCTGTGAAGCCTGAGGACCCTGGTTCAAGGATCAATTCCCCAGGATCCACGTTAGCCAGATACACAAGGGGGTGCATGTGTCTGGAGTTCGTTTGCAGTGGCTAGAGGCCCTGGTGTACCCATTCTCTCTCTCTATCTGCCTCTTTCTTTCTCTCTCTCTCTCGCTCTCAAATAAATAAATAAATAAATAAATAAACAAATAAATAAATAAAAATAGAAACAAAAAAAATAAAAAAAATGGAAGCTGGATGTGGTAGTGCACACCTTTAATACCAGCACTCAGGAGGCAGAGGTAGGGGGATCACCATGATTTGAGGCCACCCTGGAACTACATAGTGAATTCCAGGTCAGCCTGTGCTAGAGAGTGAGATCCTACCTCAAAAAACAAAGGAGCAATATTTATGTAAAATGTGTACTCAGCAACGCTAACCAAAATCAAGCACCCCAGTTATTATAATTTCAGATAGAAAATATCCTGAACAATATGATGTATGTATTCACTATGGAAAAAATTCTTCAAATATACAACTAAAAGGCAAAGAGAAATATGGAACTGGTATATAGATAAAAGGTAGAACACTAAATAAATGATTGATTTCAACTTAGAAAATTATAATTGCATAAAAATAAGAAATATTTTTTTTAAAAAAGTTATCTTGTTATGCCTACTATCAGGCTATTTACCGAAAAAGAAATCAACATGGGCTGGAGAGATGGCTTAGCGGTTAAGCGCTTGCCTGTGAAGCCTAAGGACCCCGGTTCGAGGCTCAACTCCCCAGGACTCACGTTAGCCAGATGCACAAGGGGGCGCACGCATCTGGAGTTCGTTTGCAGTGGCTGGAGGCCCTGGCGTGCCCATTCTCTCTCCCTCTCTCTATCTGCCTCTTTCTGTGTCTGTCACTCTCAAATAAATAAATAAAAATAAGAAAAAAAAATTTAAAAAAAAGAAATCAACTTAAAATCTACTAAAAATAATAACAATCTCAGTCAAGAGGCCAAATATACATAAATATATAAAATCCACAGCTTTGATCTAAGGATCATTTATTAAATTGGTGATTATGCCCAGCCCCATACATCTAAATAAGTAAATAAATACATCATTTTCTTAGCAACTGTACTTATCTGATTAGCCCTAATATCTGATAAAAGATTAAATGTAGAAAAGTATTTAAATTTGCATATTAATGTTGTATTTGGAAACATGATGGTCACTGTTATTATTTCAAATAATATGTCTAAAAATCCTTGAGTTTTTCAAACAATAATATTATCTGAAAAATAAAATCAATAATAAAATTTATATCTACATGTATATATTTAATTTTAATCTATATTGCTATAATTCTTATTTCTATTGCCTCATTCTGTTCTTTTAATTTTTCATGAATTTGTCTGCTTGTTGTGCTAATAATGTAAAATGTTGTACTTGACTTTTCTGCTATGGCCTCACCAATTTTGACCCATATATTGTTTCTTTTACCAAGTGCATATATCCAGGAGTGATTTAATAATACTCTAAAACAAACAAATTCCTGAAGTTATGCCATGCAAAAATCATGCTGAAATAATTTTGGACCAAAGACTTTAAGAAAGGATCAATTCAAAATACATACCAATAAATATAATAAGGCAAAGGTAGTAAAAAGCAAGTTGGGGAATTTGCTGTCTCTTTGTCATGATCATATTAAAAATGCAAACCATTGGTTTGATAGAAGAATTCAAATAATTTTATATATTAAATCATCACTCTTATTAAATTGGAAATATAAGTACCTTTTCCTCAAAAAATATAAAAACTTTGAAAAGAAATATATAAAAAGTGAGTAAATTTACATTAAAAATGTAAATATAAATATTTTCACAAATATTAATAAAACAAAAGGTTTAGTACATCATTAATTACAAAATAATCAGACTGTAAAAACATAAAACCAAAACATATTTTACTTACAAGTGGCATGCCAATAGCACACACATATCACAAAAGAATAAAGGAATACACATTACAAAAACAGTAATGAAAACTACTGAAATAAATATATTCATATACTCACTGATATATCGATATGAATTAGAGTATGATAGAATTAAGAAACTAAAGATAAAGGGACTATAGCCCAGTGGTAGACTGCTTGACTAGCATGTATAAGACCATAGGTTCAGCCAGGTGTGGTGGCGCACATCTTTAATCCCACCACTCGGGAGGGAGAGATAGGAGGATTGCAGAGTTCAGGGCCACCGTGAGACTACATAGTGAATTCCAGGTCAGCCTGAGCTCGAGGGAGACCCTACCTTGAAAAAAAAAAAATAAGTAGATATTTAAAAAAAAAATTTTAAAGACCATAGGTTCAATTATTGGCATGTAAAAGCAAAACAAAAAAAGTAAAACCTACTTTGGGTTACAAAAGAAGATATTTAATAAACATCTATAATCAGCAATATATTCAGTTAATCATGTAACAATTGTAAGCATGCAGAAGAGGAAAGTTAAAAAATCTAATAACCTTCCTGTACCTCTGGAGTTTGCATTCTATGTAAGAAAGAGAAAGCAGAATAAAAATCAAATATAACATTTTACAAATGTGATATGCTGTAAAATAATCAGCAAGGTAATGTTATGGAACAGGTGTTTCAAATTACTGCCCAAAGCCCAAGGCTGACCCTCAGCCTGTTCATATAAATAAAGTTGACTGGAATACAGCCACATCATATCATTTACATATTATGTTTGGTTATTTTTCTACTATATTTCCAGAGTTTAGAAGCCTAAATGAGAATATATGTCAGGCTGTGTCTAAAAATATATATTATTTGTCTGTTTATTGCTACTGCCTCCCAATCTTTTTATAAGTTGGAAATGGAAATGCTTCAGATAAAGTCTAAAATAGGAAAGATGGGAATCGAAGAGTTGCTCTGTTCAAGGAAAAAAAAAGATACTCTCTGCTTAAATGATTTTTGGACCATGATAAGAAATAAGATTAGAATGCAGGTAAGTGCTATTATATGAAAAATATTTGTAAAGTTTTAAGCTGGGCCTGAAATGATCTGATATACATATCTAAACATAACTCAAGTGGAAAGTAGCTTGTAAAGAATCAAAACTGAAAATGGGTAAACTACATAGGAGGCTTCTCAAATGGCCCAGACCATAAATGACAGTACCTTAAAATCAGGTTATGAGGAGGATTCAGAGAGGCAGAGGAAAGATGGGATGTTCCTTTATGACTCATTTTGTAGGTTAAAGGCAATAGGAAATAGACAGGAGGGAAAGCATCAAGCTAAGTTAGGACTGCCATATAAGGAACATTTCTAAATTTCTGACTCTGACAAAGTAATTAGGCTTTTTTGCATTTACTAAATGGGTAAGTCTAGTCAAATAATTAAATTCTGGAGAGTGAAAAAGAACCAAGTTCTGTTTAGAACATATTATATCTATTTCTCTTGGGTTATATTCATGATGCATAATGATAAGTTTCTTAAAGACATTTTCACACAAGTATATCATGTCCTCTGACAGCATTAAGTATCTACCCTCCTCTCCCCTCTCCTACTTTCGTTTTTCCCAGTCATTTCCTCAGATAATCTCTCTTATATACATGATTCTGTGCGATATATATATATATATATATATATATATATATATATATATATATATAATCTAGAGAAATGAAAGAAAAGGCTGTTGATGCACTCCTTTAATCCCAGCACTCAGGAAGCAGAGGAAGGAGGATCGCTGTGAGTTTGAGGCCCCCCTGAGACTACATAGTAAATTCCAGGTCGCCTGGGCAAGAGTAAGACCCTACCTAGAAAAAAAGAAAGAAAAGAAAGAAAATGTAGTATTTGTCTAAGAGAGACTATATTAAAAAAAAACCCAATAGCCAACATTACATAGTAAATAGTGAGGTATTCCTGCTAAAATAAGGAATGAGAGAATGAGTCTACCTTCTCCACTCTTATTCAGTACAGTGTTAAAGTCTTACCTAGTGCAATAAGACAACAGAAAGAAATAAAGGAATACAAATAGAAATGGAGCGAGTCAAATTACCCTACTGGCAGATATTCTTATTCTAATGGTGGTATTAAATACCTTATGTGGTTGACATGCAAAATAGAATGGCATGGCTGGAAGATGGAAGAGAGTCAGTCCCCAGACAGTCAGCGCATCTATGCCAGAAGGTGCTACATGGGCGACTGGGGGAAAATGACCAATATCTGTCCAAGAAACTCATGGTCTAACCTACTTAGCAGCAAATAACCTGTTGTGATGCCCACACAAGTTCAATAGTGGCACACAGCCATGGTAGGGAACCAACTGCTCTTGATTTGGCTAATTGATCCCCTCAGTGGAACGGGACCCATAGCTGGAGCTGGGAAACAAGTCAGAACCATATCCAAACATGAGCCTGCTCTCCATTATCAAGCTACCACCAATCGTGGGCTACAAGAGGGCCTACACCTATTAAATTCCCTATTTAAAAAAAATAAGGGTTATCCCACTTGTCTGGTGCTAACTTTACTCTTCGTTGGAGAATCTGCTTCTCTTTTTCAGATAGATGCAGATACTAAGGAGAGAACCACCCCATCATACCTCAAAAGGGCCCCAGTTGAAACTAAGAATAATTGGTGAAACAAGCAAGGGTGCTGTTTCCTTGGTGAACCGGGTACCAGAACAAGGGTGAAGGAGATCAACACAGAGAACAATCAACTCCTACCAAACCAGAGAGCCAGAGCCTCAGAGGCCCCCAACACCTCATCACTGAAGCAGACCAAAAACGAACCCAACATGGCTCAGGAAAATTTTGCGGAAGGGGCGGGGGGAAAGAATGTCAGAGCCACATGTTGGGTCATGATATGCAGAGACATTTATCTCACCCATAACTGTGGGCTAACTCCACAATGCATGACCCATATACCTCAACAAGGAGGGGCCAAGGGGAGGGGGTAGGTCACGGATGAGCCTAATAATGCTACCAAACTGACTGTATTTACTGAATACAAAACTAACTAATAAAGAAAAAAAGAAAAGAAAAAAATCACAAAACAATTGACGTATCAGAAAAGTGAATAAACCTAGATATTTTGTAATACAAGCAAACAGCTATTACTTAAAAGCATGGGAATTGATGAGATATTTATGGAGTCTATGTAGATAGAAACAAAAGCTCAATACAGAACCCTGGAACCCACAACATTTAAAGATCAGGAAAGAGGTTATGGGGGTTGGAGAGATGGCTTAGCGGTTAAGCGCTTGCCTGTGAAGCCTAAGGACCCCGGTTCGAGGCTCAACTACCCAGGACCCACGTTAGCCAGATGCACAAGGGGGCGCACGCGTCTGGAGTTCGTTTGCAGTGGCTGGAGGCCCTGGAGCGACCATTCTCTCTGTGTGTCTCTCTCTGCCTCTTTCTTGCTCTGACTGTCACTCTCAAATAAATAAATAAACCAAAAAAAAATTTTTTTTTAAAAAAAGAAAGAAGTTATGGGAAAGTAAAGTGATGTGGTAGTAATTCGGCACAAGGCAAAGTATGTTCAGCAAAATGGAATGATTTACGAAAGCAATGTTACTGAGTTGGACTTAAGAGAAAACAGGTGGCAGACTTACTGAGAAGACTGGATAACTCTTGAAAAGTTTAGCTCTGAAAAGAAAAAAGAAAAAAAAAAAAAAAACAAAACAGGGCAGTACTTGAGGAGTAGAAGAGGGATAGAACGTTGTTTCCAATATGGAAAACACTACAACATACACACATGTGCTAAGCTGAACTGAGCCAGAACAATCCCGCAGCTGAGACAACAAAGGGAAGGAGAGAGCAGCGGCTCCTACAACGTGAAGACAAGGAGATTTCGAGAAAACACAGGTGACAATCAGCTTGTCAGGAACAAAGCCATTCTTTTTGTGATGATAGACTGAAGGTCTAGGTGCCTGTTGATTTGTGAGTTCAGAAAATAAGGATATATTCCCATGTTCTATTTTTTCCAATGAAGTAGAAAGTAAAATTATTAGCTGTTAGAGATGAAGCTTTGATAATACAGATTATACTTGAAAATGGTTATTGGGAGATAAGTGGCATTCTCAACTTCAAATGAGGTTACACTCTGATAATACCAGAGTGAGTTGGAAATGTTGTAAGTTGAAAATGCATTTAGTACATGTACCTGCCAAACCTCAGCTCAGTAGCACTGGACACTGCAGACTTTGTTCTTTTCCTCATGGAGCTCCCATAACTTAGGACCTACAGCTCATCATGCTGCCCAACATCTGGAGAGAATCTCATACCACACATGGCCAAGCCATGAAAAGATCAAAATTCAAAGTACAGTTTTACTGAATGGGCATTGCTTTTGCAATTATCATAAGTCATGGACCATGTATATCAAAACAAAATACTTATGGAAATTACCATGTAATATTGCATTTCTGTTTGCTACATAGAAAGCTCAAGACCAATCAACACAGTTATGTGATTTCTTTTTTTACTCCCTGGAATGTGAAGGTAAAAAAATATTTAAACAGGGAATAGTAAGAGCTAAGTTTAACCAGAATGTAATGTTGCTACAACAGATAGAATGAGAACAGGAAGTGACAAGAGCCTAAGGAATGTCAGCTATACACTAATTGCTGAACCATGAAAGTAAATTGGCAAAGCATACAGAAGAGAAGAGCAAGGCAGGGGTAGAGACAGAAAAAGGAGGAGGTAATGGGTTGAAAAATCATAATGACTTTCAAGAGTTACAGCCTTACTAGATAGTGTGCAGAAAGTGAATGGGGTTGAATAGTTAAATTTGATGTTTCATAGGTCTGAGGATAAGACTGTCATACTGTCATGCATAGGTTAGGACAGTATGGGGCCAAAAGCCAAATCTGTTCACTTTCTATTTTATCGAGGTACAACATTCATCATCTCTTTATGAAAGCAACTTCCATACTGTAATTCTGAAATTGATTCATTACAACAAAGACTATATGGCCTGCAAAGTTGAATATATTTAGAATCTGTTCCCAAACAGAAAAATTTTGGTTAGTTCTAGTATGGTAGATTTTTAAACAGAAGTAAGTACACTAAATTGGATCCTATATATTGCTTAATTTTAGTTAATCTGAGGTGGTTTAGACTGATTGTATGTGTAGCACCTGGACAGTCAGGAGTATTATGGACACTGGTGGTCATACTATGAAATATATTAAAGACATATCATATATTATAACCATGGGATTAATACTTGTTTTAAGAACAGGACACAGCAGCCTTCCATTTAGTCAAAATAAAAGGATCAATTACACCTGGCTGTGTAGCACCTAAGGGCTCACAGTTGGCCACGTGCCTCTGTAAGCAGTTCGCCACCACAGACTTCTACCCTGAAAAGACTTGGCACTTTCTAGCACTCTTGTAGGTGGTGATTCAGCGCCTAGAGAAAGGGCATATCCAAGCAGAGTAACAAAAGCCCCCAAAAGAGAGCTTAGGTGTTTTCCATGCATATCCTTTGGTTATGAATACGGTCCTCTGACCTCAGAGGACTTCTGAGTTGGTCAATCTTTTTGGTCACTGAGCACTTACATAAGTGAATCATAATTAAATTATATGCAGAAATTGAAATCAAAAAGATGAACTACAAGAGATAATCACCAAAATAAAAAAACAAAGTTTAAGAGCCAGGTGATAAAATGAAATGTAGCACCAAAGGAAGGTGGAAGACGGATTCAAAGGAAAGGAAGACCCCTAATGGTAAAGTAAAACAAGCCTTTGTCAAATCAAAAAGGAATGAGGTAGACACTTATCTCTGGTCTAGAATCTAAAGTGCTAAAATTGCAAAAGAAAAAAAAAAAAAAACAGCCAACACTGCCATTAGGCAACATCTAGTTTTCAAGGTACACCAAGACCAGTTAAAACAAGATAGTAAAGAACTGAACAAAAAGAATACAGTTGAGTGGATTTTAAAAGTTTCGTTCTTAAAAAAATGAAAGAATAATGCCCTTAGAACCACGGAGCAGATCTGGTCTGGCTGAGGTTTCTAAATATTCTTCTTCCAGAAAGAACCTGCTGCCTGATCAACTACGGGTCTGGGCCAGAGTAAGTAGCAGTGAGACTGAAATTCTCTATAGTGTCAGAAAATAAGCATATACTTGAAAAATGAGTCCTGACGAAATGATCAAGGGGCTAATTTGAGAAAAATCTCTGTGGCAATTAAAGCTACAAAATAAATACTTGCTAATTTTCCACAAACCTTAAAGTTAAATTAAGTAGATATCCATGATTCCATATTGGACACAAACAAATGAATAAATGAATATGAATGTCAGTGGCAGCTTTCCCTTATAGACACTAAATAAAGAACATTATTGTAATCAAGTACCACAATTTAGGTAAGTATGTTAATAATACTTATTTCATGTAAAAATAACCTAAGAATTGTAACAATCATCTTTCAGCTATTAATAGCTATTTACTCTCACTGGCTCATAAGTCCATGTAACCTCTACTTCTTGCTCCCAAAACCATATCCCCCACTACTGCAGTCAAATCACCTCTGCCCACTTTTCAGAGCACTTGGTGATTATGTCTGGCACACCAGGACAGTCCAGGCTAATATGCCCTTCTCAAGATCTATGACTTACTTATTATTTATTATAAATATGTATCATAGGTTATGTAGGATTAGAAAGTAGACATATGTGGGCACATATAAACCTTTCACAGAATATGAATCAATAGGTTTAAAAAAAAAGAACTGGAAAATATAAGTAACTAAGTTCTCTGGATAGAAGAATTATTAATGATTTTATTTGGACTTTTTGTACATTTTTCTAGAATGACCATGTATAATACTCCCCTTATTAGGAAAACAAAAAGGGGAAATTTTGAAAGAGGCACAGAGAGTTTCTTTTTTTGTGAATATTTAATCTCTAACAATTTTATATAATGTATACTCACATGTTAACTCTAACATGTTAAGTAATTATACTTATTAGTTAGGATTGTTTCCAAAGATGTAATATATCATTCATAATTCACACACTTCTTGAGCATAGGCTAACAAAAACATAATTAAAACATACATCAAATAAAACAGGTATCAGGCTCTCATCCTACTCTGATATGACTAACATACACCCAGGTTATGCAAAGCAGCAGCTCATGTTTTTTAATGTTATTATTATTTAATCAGTATTGGACTGGAATCCACCAAAGAAAACAAGTTACTACTTAGCACAGAGCCAAAATTGATACAGAAATTATACACAAAATTAAGATGAGAGTAAACACACTGCAAAAAAAATTAAGCAAAAAAAGTGAAAATCTTAGCAACTTCTACATGTTTAAAGATGTTAGATATTCTAACACACTCATGATTAAATGCACACTGATAATTAAGCCATCTATTCAGAAAAAGATGCTTGAAAGGGATTTTCAACAGTAAAGAACTTTTCTGGGTATATATAAGATGAATAAAAAGCATTTAATATTTTACATTTGTTTTACTCTGTTAACCAAAACTACATGATATTATGATTTATTAGGGAAAATCATATGTAGTCATAAAAAGAATTCATGTGTAACCTGGAAATCTGCATATGTGAATCCACAAAGCTGAGCATGCCCAGTCAAAAAGGAAAATAGCCTGGATTCATTGATGCTACATCAATGGCCCTGATCATTTCAGCTCATTTGGGAACTTTGGGAACCAGAATTCTTCCATAAAAAATTTTTAATTGTTTGAGAAATTTGTCTGTTGAATTATGTTAAAAAGAAGCTGTGAACTAATAATTTGTTTTACCATCATGTTTGTTTTGGTTAACATTATATTAATTTTAATTTAGCATGATTTACAACATTTAAGGGTAAATTTGTTGTAATTTCCCACATACCAAGTGGGCAATCCTATGTAAATTAATTAATCTTGGTGAGACTCAATTGTACAATAAGGATAAAACTGCTAATCTTATAAGATGGCACTATGGGTTGAGCATAATTGGGTATATGTGTGATTCAGTTTGTAAAAGACAATCTCATAAAATAAAGATATTTAGTCAATGCTGTGTTGCTTCCTTTTACATGGTATTTAGTTCTGAATGAATTCTCAAAATTCTCCTAAGTCAGATTCTCGCATGTGTATTTGTTATAGGCACATATGTCTTTATAAGTATATGAGGTCAAGGTCATATGGGGAACCATGCTGAGGAGTCTGAAAGGAATATACAGGCTTGAACAATATTTAGTGGTTTAAAATAATGTTTTGTTTATAAATATAAGCACTTGCTGACTTAGAGAATTATTTAGGAAACAATAAAATTTATGTGACTAAAAGTTCAAGCATATATTCAGTACCAATGTGTCATAGTAATATTTAACATGTAGCTCCAGGAATATACCTCAGAAAATAAATTACAAATGTCCTCTTTCATGTTCTGTTTATTCACCAAGCTGTTCTACAAACTGCAAGCAGATTGATTATTTTAAAAATAAAATTTAACATTTTGCTCCACTCATAATACCCTTTGATGATTTTCCATCTTTTTATAATAAATACCAAATGTTACATGCAGGCCCTGTGGATCTCATAAACCTCATCATTTGCCTTGATTCTACCTCACTCTCTCACACTGCCGCCACTTCTCAAGCCATACTTCACATCAAAACACAATCACTGGGGTAAGGGAGGCGACTAAGTGGACAGAGGCCTTTCTGTGCAAGCCTGATGGCCTGAGTTCGGAATCCAGAAACCCAGGTAAAGATCCATAGATATTGTGAGTGTCTGCAAACCCAGACATCCAGAGGGAAGAGAGGCTGAGTAGGAGAATCCTGAAGCCCCCAGACCAGCTGGGCTGGCAAACACAGCGGTGAACAAGAACGTCCCTACACCAAGAACAAGGTGAGAGGTGAGGACTGACACTTGAAGTTGTCCTCTGACCTCAACACGTGCACCATGGCACGCTCACACCCATATTTACACATGCACTCCCCATCCACCACACATCCACCACACAAAACTTTAATCATTCTCTTTACCTCACACACTCCCTGTCCCACTTATTAGGTCAGGCCCACTTGTAACATATTCCCAAAGCTATATAATTCTTATTCAGAGACCTTAGGATGATCATATTTAGACAATTATGTAACTAGTATAACATCTATTTTTCACTAGCATTCCATAACCTTCAGTGGAACAGAACTTCTTTTGTTCACTCTGATATCCCAAGAGTCCAACAAAGTAGTCAAAAACAATAGAGAAAATTTCCAATAACTCTCTCTCTAGTCTCTAACAGTTTAACTGTTCAGGAAGCAAATTAAGGAAAAAGACATACTCTTGGGATAACACAATATTAAACTTTTTGTGCAGAGTAAATATTCAATTAAGCTGGCCATTTAGCTCAGTTTGTTAGAGCATGGTGCTGATTAATATTCAATTAACACTAGTTTAGACTTTTGCTGCAAAGTACTAATCATGCTTACAAACTTAGTTTTTATTAAACTTGGATATTTTAGAATAATTTTACAGTGCATCTGTTGGTTATATATTGCAAGTTCCATAGCAAAGTCAATGAGTCTCTATCCTAAATCTGAAAGCGAATATGCCCTATGATATGCACTGAAGCACCCTGGGTCTTTAACCTCTTTCATCAATGAATGAATGAGGAAGCACAATGACGGCCAATGCACACATGTGAATGCTTCTAATGAATGGGTCTTTAAACAGCCACGTCTTCTGAAAACTTGTTCCAAACTACAACTAAATAGACCAATGTCCCTCAGACTAAGTAAAAGTACAAAGGCTAGGCCTACAGACATGATGGCTTGGCAGATAAGAGTGTTCAGCTCTTCAAGCACAAGAGGGCTGGAGGGAGCCTGAGAGCGCAAGTGTAAACAGCTGGGCATGGCCACACATGCCTGTGACCTCAGTCCTGCGGGGAGCAGAGACCAGAGAATCACTGGGGCTTATGGGAAATGGCAGCACCAGAATTCATGAGAGACTCTGTCTTAAGAAAACATGCAGATGAGTCAAGTCAGGAGACACCCAAAGTTCTCCTCTGGCCTCAGCACCCACATGCATGGGGCACATGTATTGGCACACACATGTGCATGTGTGTATGTTGTACACCACACACACACACACACACACATAACATCTCATATTGAACACACATGCAAAAAAAATTAAAAAGCAAAAGTTAAAATTCATTTTTCTTTAAATGAGGGACTGACAAAGGTTTTAATGATTAAGTCATATTGTCTGATGTCCATAGCAAATCCAAAGGAACCTTTACTTGACAATATGTCAAATAAGCTCCATTTTCATTTAGCATATCTTCAATAGGAATGGATTATGGACTATGGGAGTTTGACTAAATGTTCCCTAGTAGATTCAGGAGATCTATTAAAGCTTCTAGATTTCCAGCTGCCTAGCTGAAGGAGGGGTCACTGGTGTGGT
The DNA here is from genome assembly GCA_036346955.1 of Dipus sagitta. Lineage (NCBI taxonomy): Eukaryota > Metazoa > Chordata > Mammalia > Rodentia > Dipodidae > Dipus > Dipus sagitta. Next base: position 19,586,479 of record CM070770.1, read on the forward strand.
GGCAGATTTGGAATTCCAGTCTAAAGATGTGTAAAGTGTCCGAGTTCTGCCTGGAGTTCCTCAGTTTGCTTGTGTGTGGTGTGGCTTTGGGTTTTTTTGGCTTGGGGCTTTGCTCTCTCTGCTTGGTCCTTTCAGAGGAGGCCAACTTCTTCAGTCATTATGGAACTTCCCCTGGATCTGTAAACTTCAATAAATATCCCTTCTTCCATAACTGTGCCTGGTCTGGAAGTTCATCTCAGTGACCTGAGGCTGTCTGCTGCATGGACTAAGGGAATTACTCAGTGGTGAAAGGTGCCTGCCTGCTTGAAAACTGCCAGGTGAGGTTCAGTGTCTCAGCACGCACACAAAGCCAATACAACACAACACAGCTTTCCACGCAAAGCCAACACAAAGTAGTTTGTCAGCAAGAGACTCTGATGTGCCCATACATGCACACACAAATAATTAACTAAAAAGAATGGATGTATATCTAGCCGCAATACATTGCTATTCAGTTATTTATTAATAACTGGGATTACATGGTGTATACTACCATCACAACCTGCTATGAATCACAAACATGTTTAAGTATAGAAACCAACAAAACATGGCCTTGTATACATAGACTTTGTCTACTAAAAATCTATTTTATCTGAAAAAAATAGATTCAAATAAACAAAAAGTGAAATAATTTAATACCATGTAAGTATTAGGATAGAAATAAAGATGTGTGATATATTTATGAGGGAGACAAAAAAGTAAATCTAATATCCACAATCACAGGTGATCTTTGGGATCTCTAAGATTAAGCACATTAAGGCATTAAGGATTTCTGTGGAGATAAAATGGTTTCCTGTCAGTGTGTTCTGTGATGTGGTGGCACTACACTCAGAGTGCCATAGACTGGGAGGTTGAGATGATGGCCCATTGCCAGTATCCAATGAGAATTTTTTTGCTACATCACACTATGGCAAAAATCAGACGTGTTCATTTATGTTTTCACAGGTGATATTGGATGCACCCTATCTTCAATATGTTAAATATAAAATTTGGATTATCTTTGTTCACTAAGAGGACATATCAAAACCATTTCCAGATTAACGTGCTGGATCCTATTTAAATAGCAATTCATATTCACTAGTTAGAACATCAAATAAAACAAATTCACCTACAAAATGTATCGTAGAGTTGAAAACAGAAATATTTCAACTCCAAAAGTGAATTCTTTCATTAAATGTAAGAAATAAGTTTCAATTGTTTTTTTCATAGTTTAGTATGACGAAGCCTTTTCAATTTATTTTATTTTTGGTGAGTGTACTATGTGGGGCTGTGGTGTGTGTATGTGTGTGCAGATGCACGTGCTCCATGCACACGTGTGCAGAAGTCAGAGACATCTGCTGTGCTCCTCTATTACGCCTCCACCTTATTGCCTTGAGACAAGTTTTTCCAGTGAACTTACAGTCCATGACATTTTCTGATAGACTGGCTGGCTCGTGAGCCCAGGAGTCCTCCTATGTCTGCCGCAGCTCAAGGCTGCCGTCACAGGCGCACATAGACACAGCCAGCTCTGGGCCTGGATGCTAGAGGTTGCAATTGGTCCTCATGCTTCTGCAGCAAGCACTTTTAACCACTGAGCCATCTCCCCAGCCCCAGATGTGGCTTTTTAAGAAGGAACAACTATAATAGGAATTTACTTATAAATCATGTTTTTTCAATACAAGACACAAATGTCACTTAGATAAATCAATAACAACTGAAGTGCTTACAGTGAGATGAATGGATAAAATTTTTATTTAGTAATAGGAATGAAAGTAAAGCATACTGAGTAACATTAATTCATTACTTTCAAAAAATATGGATAACACATTATTGCTTCAAAAGTTATTCAGAATTCAAAACAGCAATAAAGTAATTCAAAATGAAGCAGTCACCAGGCATGGTGGCGCACGCCTTTAATCCCAGCACTCAGGAGGCAGAGGTAGAAGGATCACCGTGAGTTCAAGGCTACCTACATAAAGAATTCCAGGTCAGCCTGAGCTAAAGTGAGACCCTACCTCAAAAAACCAAAAAAAGAAACAAAAATGAAGCAATCATTTATCAATAAACTATTGATATAAGGTAAAATTTGATAACTTAAAATAAACCAAAAGTTCAGATTACTTGAAAACATTGCAAAATTCTACAGTGGCTAGTTTGGAAGTATATGTAGAATGAGTGTAGGGCTGGGGAGGTGGCTCATCACTTAAAGATGTCTGTTGGAAAGCCTGCCTGCCTGCCTGCCTGGATTCTGTTTCCCAGCCACCCATGTAAAGCCAGAAGGGAATTCATTTATAGAGACAAGAGATCCTGGCATGTACTGTGTATACACGTGTGTGTGCATGCACACACAGACACACACAAGTAATTTAAAAAAAGTAAGAGAGTGGATTCAACAGTGGCATAAAATACAGGTTTTCAGAAAGTGTCTTTGTGAACTCTAATTCTATTCTTTCAAATGTATCATCAACATGCTCACAATCTAGTGTTCAAATGTATCTAGTATTCAAATCTAGCATGTTCCCAATCTAGTGTTCCTTTATATGTTAGAGATACTTTGTTAAAATTGTTATAATTTCAAAAGCACACACAACAAAACTACACATCTTTATGACTAGTATTTTATTTTTACGTTTACTGAGAATAAAATAAGTAATTCAGTGTCCGCAAGGGAGAAATTAGATATCATTGATAAAAACTTTTATATAATGTGAGGTATGACAGCTTCCTAATATATTCTGTTTGGCATTTTAAACTAAAACTTGAAAAGCTACTGAGATGGTATTCAAGGGGCAACGGCTAATATACTATTTTCAATTATGTTAACACCACATTGAACTCAATGGCTTTAAGGTACAGTGTGGACTTGTGTCTTAAATTCTTACCTAATCTTTAAAATCTGAATAGTTCCCATTAACAACACTATTACACAAAATGCTCACCCTTTCAAAAATGATCATGCTTTAAAAGACTCAACAAATGACGACAGTGCCATCTAGTGTACTGTGACTATTACTTTAACACTTCCACAAGGCACTGCTGTTCCTAAATAACCTGGGAAGAGATTGCACAATTAAGCAATCAGTGGGCACTGTGGGTAATGAATAATCAAAGGACGAATGAATTGCATTACGATGTACTTCAAAGCGGAGGGTGGTGCTGCACACCTGTAATCCTATCAACTGGTAGAGTGAAACAGAGGCACTATGGATTTGAGGCTGGTTTAGATTACATATGGGGATCTCATTTAGAATAAAATGGTTTTTCAAACATTAAGCACAAGAGGAATATACAGATGTCTTGTTGATATATGTGAAAGTACTGATTACATGCTATATTGAAAACAAGTTAAATATGTCAAGTTAAATAAAATACTTTGTTTAAATTGATCTCACTTATGTCCTTTGCTTTTTAATGCAGTCACTACACAACTGTGTGTGTGTGTGTGTATGGCTTATGTTACATGTATATTGGTCATCACTGGTCTAGAAGAAAAGCTAGCTCAGTTTTTAACATGAAAGGCTCAATCAGCAATATACATCATATTTATAATGAGTGGAATGTACTACATAATGTGTTCATAATTGTAATTAGTTACCACTTGGTGTATAATAATAACTACAGACACAAAACAAAAATTTATAACTCAAAAAAGTAGTGTTGATTTACTTTTTCCCTCTTTTCACGAAGTGTTTTACTTAATTTTTAATATTTTGAAAAATACTTTACTTTTATTTATTTTAGAGAGAAAGGAAGGGAGAGAGAACAGGCATGCCAGGACCTCCAGCCACTGCAAACAAACTCCAGACACATGCGCTACCTTGTGCATCTGGTTTACATGGGTCCTGGGGAATCCAACCTGGGTCCTTAGGCTTCACAGGAAAGTGCCTTAACTGCTAATCCATCTCTGCAGCTCTATTTTTTCAACTTTAAAAATAATTTTATTGAGAAATTTAATAAATGAATACAGTGCAAATTGGTCATACTACCATCTGTTTTTCCTTTTTTCCTCCCCTCCCCTACCCCATTGCAGACCCCCCTCTCAATAAAGACTGGAGTACCTTTTGGCTTTTCTTTAATAGAAGGAAAAAAAGTTACATGTTTAATACTGTACCAAGGGTGAAGGAGAGAGACACAGAGAACACTCAACTCCTACCAAACCAGATATTCAGAGACAGAGGCTCCCAAGACCTCACCACTGAAGTAGACCTAAATTGAACCCAACATGGCTCAGGGAAATTCGCAGAAGAGGGGGCGGAAAGATTCTTAGAGCCACATGTCGTGACATTATGTAGTCTCAAGGTGGCCTTGAACTCATGGCAATCCTCCTACCTCTGCCTTCCGAGTGCTGGGATTAAAGGCATGCGCCACCATGCCTGGCTGTTGGGACATTATGCAGAGACATTGCCTCTTACCCATAACTGATGGCTAAACCCAAAATGCATGACCCGCATTCCCCAAAGAGGAGGGTCCCTGTGGAGGGGGGCAGACAGGGAGGAGGCTAACAATGGTACCACCATGGCTATATTCACACTGGGTACATAACTAATAATAATAATAATAAAAAGTTTTGTTCTGTTTTTAAAAAGCAAGCAACATGGGGAGGGGGGGACCCACCATTTGCAAGTCTGCAGGACCAGGCAAGTTCAGGTCCCCAGCACCCACATAAAGCCTGACACAATGTAGCACATGTGTGTAATCACAAGTCGCCTAAGGCAATAAAAGGCTGAGCCAAGATAACCCAGGAAGGAAGAGAGGGAGGGAGGGAACATAGGAGGGCAGAGGAGAGAAAGAGAGAAAGAAAAAGAAAGGAAGATGGATGGATGGATGGATAGATGGGGAAAAAAGGAAAGAAAAAACAGGGAGACCCTGTCAAAAGCAAGGTAGAAAAAAAGGACTAACACCCTAAGATTGTTCTCAGGCCTCCAAAGATGCACTGTGGCCTGCATATGCACACACACACACACACACACACACACACACACACACACACACACACACACACACAACAAACACCTATACATACATAATTTAAAAATGGGCAAAATATGCTCAACTAATATAAGAAAAACAGAAGAAAAGTAGAAAAGCTACTAATTACATATTGAAACATACTTTGTAAATATGAATCTGTAAGTTCAAAATATTCAAATATATACTCTTTCACCCTGAAAGATATTTAGCATAAAATTATTAATTGTACATAAATGAAGGAATAAGCACATGTTTTAAAATACAAAAAGGGCTGGAGAGGTAGTTTAGCAATTAAGCCACATAAAGCCAGATGCACAAGGTGGTACATGTGTCTGGAGTTCATTTGCAGTGGCTAGAGGCCCTGGAGTGCCTGTTTTCTCTCCTCTCTCTCTCTCTCTCTCTCTCTCTCTCTCTCTCTCTCTCTCTCTCTCTCTCCTCCCTCCCTCCCTCCCTCCTTCCTTCCCTCCCTCCCTCCCTCCTTCCTTCCCTCCCTCTGTCTTCCACTTTACTAAATAAATAGAATGTTTTAAAAAACAAAAGAATGCAAGTAACATTAAACAAAAATTAAGGAAAATACTACAGCATATAACATGTCTTTCCTACATTGACTCTAGCAATAGGGAACATGTGCAAGTAAGAAGATAGTTTCCTCAACCTGAGGAAGTCAGATTAACCATATTTAATGGTAAAATATTAACTGCAAAAATAAGTATCTGCCAGTTCACTGCTTACTTCAACACAGTGTTAAAGACTATACCTATTGCAATAAGACAAAAATAAATAAACTATCCAAATAGGAAAATAAGAACTTTATTATGTAGACAAGATTTTGTCTATATGGAAATACTGATAGACTCTACAAAAATATAGTAGGATTAAAATGTGAGTTTAAGGGCCAGAGAGATGGTTTAGCAGTTAAGGCGCTTGCCTGCAAAGTCTAAGGATCCAAGTTCTACTCTCTAGATCCCATGTAAGCTAGACACACAAGGTGACACAAGCACATAAGGTCACATATGCAGACAAGATGGCATGCATGGAGTGGGTAGAGGCCCTAGCATGCTAATTTTCTCTCTCTCTCTCTCTCTCTCTCATTAAAAATATAACAAAACAAAGTATTTTTTAAATGTGAGTTTAAGAAACACTAAAGGATACAAAATTAAAAGAAACTTCAATTATAAATGCCAGAAGCAATCAGACATGAAAAAAATGAAGATCAAAACAAAAGTTTATTGGGTCTAATGTCCATGACTGTATAAATTCACTTTTTGAAAGGCTGGTACAATGCTTGTCAGCAGCACCTATACCCTACAACACTTAACATTTTTCTATCAAACTTGGAAAGTAGGACATAGACACAAGTCTGGCAAGTATGGAAGATGAAGCAAACTGGAGAATCGTAATCAACTGTACAGTGATACCAAATGTATTGACACTAGATGCTAAGCAATTCATTGTCTTCAGATGCAAGAGGTCATTTTTTAAATTCATATCTAATTGACCCTCTTTATAGGTTTGGGAAAATAATTTGATATGGACAGAAAAACTCAATTAATTTATTTTAATAAGAATTCATTTCCTAGTTTGAGGCCACCCTGAGACGACATGGTGAATTCCAGGTCAGCCTGAACTACAGTGAGACCCAACCTTGGAAAACCAAAAAAAAAAAAAAAAAAAGAATTCATTTCCTATGAGTGGTTAATGTCCTTGCAAAATTTAACATGTTGCAAAATTTAACATATATCAAAGGTATGCAGTGGGGCTAGTTCATTTGTAGAGCATGTGTTTAGCACTCATAGTCCCTGGGCACATTTCCAATGAATATTTTTGTTTGTTTATTTTTATTTATTTATTTGAGAGTGACAGACAGAGAGAGAAAGAAGGAGATAGAGAGACAGGGAAAATGGGTGCACCAGGGCTTCCAGACACTGCAAACGAACTCTAGACGCATGTGCCCCCTTGAGTATCTGGCTAACATGGGTCCTGGGGAATCGAGCCTCAAACCAGGGTCCTTAGACTTCACAGGCTTAGCAGTTAAGGTGCTAGCCTGCAAAACTACAGGACCCAGGTTCAATTCCCCAGGACCCACATAAGCCAGATACACATGGTGGCACATACTTCTAGAGTTCATTTGCAGCGGCTGAACACCCTGGCATGCCCATTCTCTCTCTCTCTCTCTCCCTCTCTCTCTCTCCCTCTCTCTCTCTCTTATAAATAAAAATAAAACATAAAATTTAATTAATAGATATGCTTATGGAAATTATCACATGACAAGTTCCTTAGCAATAAGTCATTAAGAAAATGAAAACTGAAAGAGAATTAAGAAAACATTACAAACCTAGTAGGATAGCTAAAAGTTTGAAAGCTAACTGTATAGAGAAGAACTGGAACTCTCAAACACTGCTGGTGGAAGTGTAACCATATGATCATTATCAAATGAAAACAACTGTTGTTATAAAATAAGTATTGCTCTTTGGTAATGATCAAATGGTTTCCTGGAAAAAAAAAAAACTAAACTAACTAAATTCTGTCTGTTCAAAATTTAATCATGATTGTAAGAATTACACTAAACTATCCAAATTTTTCAAATACTATCTTGTATCCATGCTCAGAATAAGTTATTGCTATTTTACTACTGAAAATAGGAAAAGAAAGTACAAAGCACAGTTAAGAGCATTCAGCCAACAAATCCTGTCTTTTTGAGCAATAAATATGGAGTTGGATTATAAGCTTTAAGAAATAGAAAGTATATAAGAGCAATGAAAACTATATTCATTTATCTGAAGTCAACAATTAAGCCAATTATTTTAAATGAAAAATGTACAAATACTTACAATAACATGTTCCTCTGAGTGGATTACCAACATAGCGATTTTCAGAGTCACATCTACAAAAACACAAGAACTTATTCTTAGACCATGAAAATATCTTTAAAACTAAATCAATTGAAAATTTAATATCAGTCCTCCAAAAAAATCAATTTTAAGAATTTTATAAATGAGCATGGGTTGATGGAGTTGAAAAACTATGTGGAGAGTATGACAATAAACATACAAGAGAAGAAAATAAGGTATAAAAAAGGCAGGGGAAGATGAGGGTGCTTTGAGATCCTTAATAATATTAGGAAATTGTTGAATGTGAATAGAGACATAGGGACATTTAAATGGAAAAGAAATGAGGACATTCATAAATGCATACTGTCATATTGCTGGTATTATTTGAAAATAACATATTTCCCTACTTTCTACAATAAATTATTATTAAAGATAATCTCCTCAGTTGTGATGGGGAAATTTGTTCTTTAAATCAATGAAACCAAACAAAATAGACAAATATAGACTAAATTCAAAAGTTCAAACTTATTTGTGAAGGCAAATTATTATAAATAAACATATATGAGCTCAAGGTAAGTACTTAAAAGATTTGGTTACCTAACAGCAATTGGAAAATAATTTTTCTTCAAATTCTTTGAAATTTAGGTTATTTACTTATTGTTTTCAAAACAAAATTAAAGTGACAAATGGTAATACAAACACCTATAGCACTAAATTGCATATTGTTATTGCTTTGAACATCTTCCAAAATAAATATTACAAAATAGTTTTCAGGTAACTGAATACAGTGGCTTAATGTTTACATTAAGTGTTATTGAGACATTTTGAAATGCCTTTGGTTGATGCAGAGTTAGTTAGAACATAAAAATATAATGCCTACATATTTTAATTAATGAAGAATAAAAAAGTAGAGATACAGAATAAATGATTATATATTCCTCAAGCATTGGAGTCATGTGCTTCCTACATTTGATATTCACAAAACAATAAGGACTAAATCTCTTTCTATACTAACCACAAACATAAAGGAGAAACATGATAGCTTTCTATACCACTAACTCTATAAAACAAAGAAATATTGGGTGATAGGCTATCTATGGGTTCACTAAACATGACTTTTAAAGTTTGATATATATATAATTCTTTTTCATTTTTAGAAAATACTCATTATTACCAACCTAAGTACCACAGTATCTGCATCATATACCACATGCCAGAATACAAAGTCTATATATGTATTCAAATACTAATTTATATATAAGGTATACAATTCCTTACCTAATATGAAACAATATATGTAACTCATCACAAATGGCTATAATCACAATACTTCTGTTAAAATAAGAATATTTCTACCTAGTATCTCCAGCATAATAGTTCCTATATATCCTACATTGCAAAGAGATGCTAACCAAATTTCATAGCAATCTAAATTTATAAACCTCACCAGTAACAAAATGGAAGTGATTTTTAACTAATCATACATTGGCTTTAGAAGATTCAGGATACAAGCCTATTTCTCCCACATGGAAGTTATGAATTTCTCACTTGTTTGTTGTTAATAGTGTTGATTTATTAAATTTAAATAATCTTATACTGGGCTGAAATTTAGTTTAAATGCTGATCTTCAACACACTATAAGTTATATATAAATGGCTAATTATTTTTCTTCACATTTAAAATCTTTTAGAAGTAACAAATTATATACTCTTCTTTATGAACAAATGGTTTATAATGTTTCACTAGTTAACCTCAGAATTTTAAGGAAAATAGGGAGACAACTTTTGTGAGCACAAGGCAGATTAGAAAAGTATCTTGACTCAAGTGTTTAACATTAATAATTATGGAGAGAATGTTATATGTGTATTGACATGCCAGAGTCTCTGTCCACCAAATTTAAATGTAATAGTGTCTCAGATTTTTTGAAAAAAAATAAATATTTTTTACAATAGGATCAAAATTTTAAAAATACAGGGCTAAATCTGAATAAAATGTCTATTTCCCCAAATTCACCTATAAATTTGGAGTGTGATTGCAGTGGCTATGGTCCTGGTGTACCAATTAGATCTCTCTCTCTCTCTCTCTCTCTCTCTCTCTGTCTCCAAAATTTTTTTAAATACATTAAAAAAGTAAAAAAAAAAAAAAAAAAAAAACAAAGGCTAAAAAATTGACCATAGGACCCAGCTACTTCATTCTTAAGCATATTTCCAAAGGACTTGCTATCCTACCATAGATATCAATTTTCATGTTCAGAGCTGCTCTGTTCACAATAGCTATGAAATAGAAAGTCCATGAATTGATGACTGGATAATTAAAATGTGAATATATATATGACATATTTAGATGAAAAGATAAGTCATGAGATCTGTAGGAAAATGAATGTAACTGGAAAATAAGACTAAGTTTTCTCTCATATAAGGATCATAATTTTTAATATTTTTATGTTAGTAAGGGAATGTGAGCATGAGAAAAGACAATGAAGTAAGCTAGGAGACCACCAGAGAGGAACAAGAGGCTATGAGAACTTAACATGGAGAAGAAGAAATGAACTATTCAATATGAAAACAGAAAGAAGGCTATTGGCAGGGAGAAGAGAGAGGGTAAAGGAAATTAAAAAAAAATGTTTGTAATACTATGATAAACTGAAACCTAATTCTTTGCATGTTAATAAAAGTAAGTTTGCAAAAAGTTAAAAAGATTACTATGTCTGAAATGTATGAATTGAATGTATACATAAAATTTCAGTAGCTAAATTTCTGGCATTATTGGAAGGGTTGTTGTTTGAGAGTGTTCTATTACTTTCTATGGATTTTGGTTTTGTTTTCAGACAGGTATTTCTATGTAACTTGAGTTGACCCCAAACTTTGCCTAGAAATCAGAATTACAGAGATGACAGGGATGTGCCACCAGTGACTCAGTTTGCATTTGCTTTTCTTTATGAAACATTCTCTAAATTATCAGTAATTTAATTTAGGTCTTATTTCGACTAGTCATTACTTTTTGAATTTCTTTAATTCAAAAGGCATTAAGCTATTTATTTATTTTTAATTATCTTATTACGTATTCCACTCAGAGACTGTGGAGTATACTATCTATATTTCTTAGAATTAATATGGTTTTGCATTGTCATATTTAATATTACTTTTCTTAATTTTTATTTGCACTAAAACATACAAATACATGGGTGTACATATGTGCATGTACAAAAATAGCAAGTCATACCTGACAACAAAAACATAGCTCATAAGCACCATTATCCACTCAGCAAAATAGAAAGTTGGTCAGTTCCAGCTAAGCACTGGTGCACTAAGAACATTTAATTTTTATTAAAAGCTAAATGTTTTACTTTCATATTTAGGAAATAATTGTCAACTAAGAGGCATGATAAAAGTTTTTCTGTGTGGAAAAAGTGCCAATTTTCCTTTGTCAATTATCCTTAATTAGGAAGTTACTGATACATAAACATAAGGTCTCCTTATACAGCTCAGGGTAGCTTGAACCCACAATCCTCCTGACTGAGCCTCTTGAGTGCTAAGATTTCTGGTGTGTGTATGCCAGTATGTCCAGCAATAACAACAATATTTATTAATGAAATAATACCACTTAATAAATAATGGCTCCAGCTTTTTAATCAAAGAAATCATGGTGGAAGTCTAACACTAACTAGACTGTGATCTTGAATACATTAACTTTTTCAAGCTTCACTTTTTCACAAGGATAATAACACTACTTCCTTCGCAGGTGTGGTGGTAAGAATTAATCCAAAGTGGTAGCTCAGAAAGAGACATAGGGTAAGTCTCAATGTTGGTTTGCAATGATAAAGGTGAGGATGAGGATGATGACAGTGGAACAAGGAAGAGTGAAATGCTAGTGAAAACAAAGAGAGAACTACATTTACATCTGTCCAATGTCATAGTAAGACAAAAGAAATTTCTTTTAAAAAAGAGATTACACTGAGATATTCTCAACCATTTATCATTTTCCATAGTTCAGAGGTTGGTGCACTGTACTGGAACAGCGAGCAGAATAATAGAGTACCACATTTTACACACGTGCATTTGAAATGAGTCGACACATTGACAAAAATGACTACACATATATGTGAGATATCTTCTACATTAAAATGTTGAAACTCAGCCAGGCGTAGTGGCACACACCTTTGTTCCCAGCACTCGGGAGGCAGAGGTAGGAGGATCGCTGCGAGAATACATAGTGAATTCCAGGACAGCCTGGGCTACAGTGAGACCTACCTCGAAAAACCAAAAAAAATTTTTTTTTCAAAAGTTGACACTCGCTGTTAATTGTTTTTTCACAGAAAGTTAAATTAGAACATACTGAGAAGATTTTGATTTTGTCTCCTGCTCTTTCAAGAAAACTGTCAATTAAAGTCCAGCCAAAATAGCTCAGTTGGGAGAACATAAGACTGAAGAAAATTTTCAGTGACAAATATAGAAGTAATAAAATGTCCAAAAAGTATGTTTTCTTTCACTGGCACAGATGTCTGATTCATTTGTATTTGTTTACGTTTGGAATTAGTATAACATATTTCATTTTGAAACTCCTTTCCTTTATTTGGCATGTGTATGTGGAGAGTATTACAATGTGGTGTTTAAAGTGATGTGAATGTAGTTGAGGTGTGTATGTGTGTGCAGGTGCATGCACACATCTGGAGGCCAGAGAAGAATACTAGATATTTTCCCCTTTTTTACTAATTCACCTGTTTCCTTGAGATGGAAGCTTTCAAACCAGATGTTCCATTTGCACCATTCTTTTTCTGGTATACAAGTCCCAGTGAGTCTCGTGCTCTCTGCCGCTGCCTCGGTCTATTGTTCAGAACTCAATATAATATGACTTCTAATCTCATATAACAGAGACTGATAAATATAGCTAAGAAAGCTTGCAAAACTGACAATTAAATGAAATTAAATTTAATATGATTATGGAGAATGTTGCTTTGAAAGAATGATAGTAGGGGTAACACAAATTCAAAACTAAATATCTAAAAATCCAAATATGAGTCATAAGTTAAATTCATTAAATTCAGTAAGCCATATGCTAGAAGAACTCATTTATCTGCCATAGGAAATTGCTGGGCACATTAGACTTCCTGTCAGCTGAGTTACTTTCTGCAAGGACAGAATTAGATTCAGCCCAGTAAGGTTGCATGCTGAGATGCTTAACACGGAAGAGTACCATGCTGTCTAAACTGATACTTTGAGATTCTCAGCTTTAGTTACTGCCTTGTAGCCTTCCACTGACCGACAGTTTGCAGAACCCTGCAAACATAGGAGCTCCTTGGGGATTACAGTTCTTAGATGACAAGGCGGATGTCTCATCCACAAAAGTAAACCATGAATCCTATTCAAAGTTGCAACTGCAATGTCAAAAATTACCTAAAAATTTTTACAATCATCGGTACTAGTATTTGAAGACCATACCAGCACTCTTAATCCAACTGCGTTTGTGAAACTAGCTTGAATTAGATGTAATATAAAAGGCAAGGTGTGAAACAAATGACTCTTCTAATGGATTATATACTGACAATACACATTACAGTCAGAGAGGAAAGAAACATTGATGCCCCTATTCTGTATATAGCAGACTTTAAAACTAGGTAAGAGTAATGAGGAAAATAATAATCTTTTGTATTTTCATATGAAAAGTCCTTGCTCTGGACCAGAAACTGTTCTAGAAGAGAAGGCCCCTCCCTGCTTGATATACCAAAGATGAAATCACATGGTCATCATCTACTATCTCTCTTCCTCAACAACCTCTCCTTATAAAGACCCTCTAGGGCTGGAGAGATAGCTTAGTGGTTAGGCGCTTGCCTGTGAAGCCTAAGGACCCCGGTTCGAGGCTCGATTCCCCAGGACCCACGACAGCCACATGCACAAGGGGGCGCATGTGTCGTTTGCAGTGGCTGGAAGCCCTGGCGTGCCCATTCTCTCTCTCTCTCTATCACTCTCTCTCTCTCTCTCTCTCTCTCTCTCTCTCTCTCCCTGTCTCTCTCTCTCCCTCCCTCCCTCCCTCTTTCTCTCACTGTCTGTTCCTGTCAAATAAATAAAAATAAGCAAGAAAAAGAAATTTTTAAAAAGACCCTCTAGAACATGCTACAGAAATCAGCAATAATCTAAAATACTACTGGCCTAAAAGTAACTTCAGGGAAGAAAAAGTGCTCCAGAGGAAAATCATTCCATGGTAATTTTTCTCAAAATGTATAAAGCATTAACATTTCACAGTTACTTCCAGCACATGTTACTAAAGCACAACTGTGGTCCTCATCCCAGTTTTAGTCATCATATTCCAGAAGAAAGTTCTGCACACTAATTTTCAGAACCCATATCTTACACCTAACATAAGAAGCTAAGAAGAAAGTGTGAGATCAGTAAAGAAAGGTATGAGGAAGACAAGACTCAATATGAATTAATTTACTCAAACCCCCATGTAAGACTGCTATATGAATTAGGGAATTATATTCCTAATTCCAAATGCCATTCAGAATTTTCCTCTAACTTACTGTAAAATGAGGGCTGGGAAAGGCTCAGTCAGTGAAGAGTTTCACATGAAATCATGAGGGCCTGAGTCTGGATCCCCAGAACATATGTCAAAGTCAGGCAGGGGCAGCATGTGCCTATAAGACGGGAGGACTGGAGGACTTGCTGGCTAACTCATCCTGCCAAATTTATGAGTTCTAGATTCAGTGAGAGACCCTACCTTAAAAAACTAGGTAGGAATGATTGAAGAAGATACATGCCCCTTGCCTCTACAAACACATACCAATAAAATATCTAACTGTACCTTCAATGCATTTTCATCAGAAATCAAAAAACAAAAAGAAACTTGTTTGCCTAGTTAAAGGAAAATGCTAAATAATGAGGTCAGTGTTTCTCAATTAGGATACATGTCTGGGTGACAATTAGCTATCTCCATAATTGAGGAATTTTCTTGAAATGTATTAGAGGACTAAGACAAAGATCAAGAACGGAAGGTCTCCAAAATGTACAAGACAATCCCAAGCCAAAACAGAAAGAGAATGAACTAAATCTCACATAATTTTAGGATGTCATGACAGATATCAAGTAGGCTATGAAGTCTATGAATTAGCTGAGCTTATAACCTAAGTCCATTTTACTTAGATCACAAAATGGGTTTGTCATTTATAGATAATTTTCTAGGAAGGCAACTAGCATGTAATTTAAAGGTGTGTAATACATATTTTTATTCAAAATTTAACAAAGAAGTATTTAGCACTTCAGATAAATCTCATCACCAATAGGATACTACCATATACTTTTGAGTATACAATGTATCTAGAAAAAAAAATTCAAGACTTAAAAAAACTAGGAAGCAAATATTATTAAATTCTTCCACCTGATTAATTTCATTAGTAAAGGGATTAAAATTGCATTATTCCTATCCTAAACTATGATGTTAATGCTCTGGTGTAAAGTCTACGTGGCAAACTTGACATAGTAAATTTATTTACATGAGCCTTAGCAGTTCTGTTTCAATGAGGACACTGACAATGGACTAGAGGTCTATAATATCAAGCAACTGACTCTTGTCTTACAATGTCTTTTTCTAATCCATTTCCTAAGAAAATATACAGTCTCCAAAAATTTTAAAGTACAGGAAACTGAAGGTATGGCTTGACTTGTGGTAGGATTTCAACATGGAAAATACATGTTCCATGACATTTTATTACAATCTTGTCCATATCCAAAGGTAAGTAAGTATATTGGTAAATATAGTTACAAATAGGATCTACTATATATTTTAAAAAATCACATTTTTAAAAATTTTCTCTAAGGCTAAGGTCTATTTGTCTTGGCATGGTACCTTTAATTCAGATTTACCATGTTTACTAGTCTAGAGTGAATGTAGGTAATCTCAGGTCATTCTTCCTCTTGGCCCTTTGCAACGTTAATCAGCTCTCTGTCCACACGTCAGGAACCAATGAAGGATTTGCTTGGCAGCTGCTAAATATAAGCAATTGAATTACACATTTGTGGACAGAGAAGAGGACCACAGAGTGAGTTTGTAGACCCGTTGTTCTAAATGAAACAAATCTGGAATAAGATTCCATTTATCTCCTGGTCTCTATTGACCCCCTTCAATCAAAGGGTTATGGCTACTCAGGCCTGTAATACTAGAAATGTGCCCCAATTTAAAATAATATAAAAAAGAAAAATTGCTGGGCATGGTGGCACATGCCTTTAATCCCAGCACTAGGGAGGCAGTGGTAGGAGGATCGCCATTAGTTCAAAGCCACCTGAGTCTACATAGTGAATTCCAGGTCAGCCTGGGCTAGAGTAAAACCCTACCTCAAAAAAAAAAAAAAAAAAAAAAGAAAGAAAGAAAGAAAAAAGAAAAAGAAAGATGAAAAATTGTGAAAAATAACATTGGAAGAAAGTGAATGTTTTACTTGATTTCATAATGTATACATCTATCAAAATATCACAAGTTACCATTACTGTGCACAACATTTATGCTTTTATTAGTCAGTTTGCTTCATCCAGAAAGACAATCCATGACAGCTGTATTTTCAGTTTTGAATGAGTGCGTTTGTCAGGGATATGACAAGCAAAAGTGAAAGAAGAAATGACAGTAACAGAAAAGGAATAGACCATCAGGCTGGCCACTAGTAGCATCTACAGAAACGGCTAGAGCAGCTCCACTGAAAGGTAGAAGAATCAAATAACAAGTAGTAGATAAATAATAGAACATAATACCGGGAGCTCGTGACATCCAGCAGAGGCAACTGAAGAAGCCCACAATCAATAACTCAATAAAGAGGGTCCTGGGGGACTGACTGGAGAGATAGCTTAGCAGTTAAGGCACTTGCCTGAGAAGCCAAAGGACCCAGGTTCGATTCCCCAGTACCTACACAAGCTGGATGCACTAGGTGGTGCATGCATCTGGAGTTTGTTTGCAGTGGTTAGAGGCCCTGGTGCACCTATTCTCTCTCTGTCTGATATTCTCTCTCTCTCTCTCTCTCTCTCTCTCTCTCTCTCTCTCTCTCTCTCCTCTGTCTCTCAAATAAATAAATAAAATAAAATAATTTTAAAATTTACAAAAATTTAAAAAGAGGGTCCTAGGCAGAATGCCATCTCCTGGAGTGAGACTGCCAATTAGGAGTTCCCACCTCTGGTGTTTTTATGCCATGAGGACAACAGAAGTGACCTTTGCTCAAGTCTTAACATACTTGGGGAGGAAGCAGCACCAGACACCCTAGGAGATGGTTCCCCTTCTAGCTGGTCTCCAGGGCACATGAAGCTTGCTTGGGTCTGAGACAGGTGGGAGGGAAGCTCTAAAACAGCTGTGACAGCATATGACAATTTACCAACACAATTTTTATTACACAGTTAAGATTATGTTCTCAAAAAGTCTATCAGGCAAGATATATGAAGGAACTGCCCAGAAGACTCCCAAGAAGATGTAAATAATGGGATGCTATGGCATCAATGGTGGCACCAAAACTTATGTTATAATTAATCCAATTGCAAAGTAGTAGGAGGTAGGACTTTTAAGTGATATATCATAAAGCCTCTGCCCTTATGGACAGATTAACCCATTCAAGGATTAACAAACCCATAAGATATTTTAAGAGATATCAATGAGAATTATCTTCAGAATGAGTCTGTTAGGAAAGTCATCTGGGTTCTTTGATATGTGCCACTCTCACCATCTGATGCTCTGGGCACCCTGGGGCTCTACAAAGTCCTCAGTAACAACAAGCCCTTCATCTGATATGGCCTCTCACCTTAAACCTCCTAGAAGCATGAACTTTTGCCTTTAAAAATTCTCCAGCAGATGGGCTGGAGAAATGGCTTAGCGGTTAAGCACTTGCCTATGTAGCCTAAGGATCCCGGTTTGAGGCTTGATTCCCCAGGACCCACGTTAGCCAGATGCACAAGGGGGCGCATGCGTCTGGAGTTCATTTGCAGTGGCTGGAGGCCCTGGCGCGCCCATTCTCTCTCTCTCTGTCTCTCTCTCTCTCTCTTTCTCTCTATGTTGCTCTCAAATAAATAAAAATAAACGAAAAATAAAAATAAAAATAAATTACCCAGCAGAGGTCAAGGGTAGATCCCTCAGGTAAAATCTTTGCATTGTCTCCAAGGGAAAAAAGCTATTTTAGCAAAAGTCAGGTGGCTATTGTTCCAAACAGGAGTGTTTAGGGGAAGCCCGGGGCTCCATGTTCTGAGGTTACATTTATAAGTATTCACATGAAAGGACACACATCCCATTCCTCTCCATCCAACAGTAACTCTGTCCTGGAAAAACTGCCTTAGCCAAGGCATTTGTTCATTGCCTAAATCCCCCCAAAAGCTCATGGATTGAGGGTTGGTCCTCAATGAAGCTAACTTCAGAGGTGAGAACTTTTTCAGGGGAATAGATGGCAAAGGTTCTGATCTCATCAATGAATTAATTCATTGATGGAATTCTACCTTCAATGTTTCAGGAGAGGGACTTTTCATAAACGTGAGCTCACCCTGTGCTTCCTGGCCACCATGAGGTAAGCACCTTTGCCACACCACATAGTTCCACAGTGCTGTACTGTCTAAACACAATTCTAAAACCCCAACGGGTCGGGCAACACCCAAAGGACAAACAGCCCCCGAAAACCAAAAACCTTAAATAAATCTTTTATGCTTAGTCTAAATTCCTGAGATATTCTGTCATAGCAACAAGAGTCTGACTAACAAAGCAAAGACATCATAGATTTGATATGAATTAAAGGAAAATCATAAATATAATACAGATTTTATAAACAAATATATTTCCAGAAAAAAATATATATCCTTCTTTAGAAACAAAAAAATATGCAAAATTTTCCCAATAAAAAGATTAATTTTTAAAAATAATTAATAATATGTATATAAAAATACTTTATCATATTGGAAGCATAACACTAATCTTTATAAAAATAAAGCCTATAAAAATTAGTCCTAGGGCTGGAGAAATTGCTTAATGGTTAAGGTGTTTGCCTACAAAGTCAAAGGACCCCGTTTCAATTCTCCAGGACCCATTTAAGCCAGATGCACAAGGGGGAGCATGTATCTGGAGTTCGTTTGCAACGGCTGGAGGCCCTGGTGTGCCCATTCTCTCTTTCTCTCAAATAAATAAAGAAAAAAAAATAGTTCAAAAGCACAAAGTCAATCCACAAAAGTTTTCCAAAAAAAAAAAATGTACTTACAATTGACACTGGTCACCTTTTATTCCTTTTGTTGTACAGAAACATTTTCCTGTGTGCAGATGACAAACATTTGCATGGCCACTGCATGTACAAGCTGTAAGTCAAAATAACAACGGGTATTATGATTATTACCTTACACTGGGAGGACGTTTCCTCATGTCACCCTACAGCTAATGTTATCATATAGCATGACATTTTTAATTCTATGAAACTAAATTCATTTGTTTGAAGAATTTTCAAAATTCTTTAAAGCCTTTGGGGGTATCCTGAGTCTAATGTGGACCCAAATATTCCTTGAAATCTTCTTTGTGCCCCTATTTGTGATTTTACACATTTACTTGATGAGGATTTTTAAAAGAGCAAGAGCTTTAGAGTGAAATAGCTTAGCATCAGATGCACATCTATAGTCCCTAATTATGTGACCTTAGACAATTTAGTAAACCTATAAAGACTTGGTTTCTTCATCTACAAATGACAATACTAGCATTTAACTCTTAAGATTTAAATGGGAATTAAATGATACTGTAATTTAAAATAAAGCATATTAAGCACTAAACAAATACAGCTATTAATTATATCTTTACTATCACCAGAGTAACAAAAATATACTTGCACAAAATTTTTAAAATGTTTATTTGCCCTAAAAT
Source organism: Dipus sagitta (assembly GCA_036346955.1). Classification (NCBI taxonomy): domain Eukaryota; kingdom Metazoa; phylum Chordata; class Mammalia; order Rodentia; family Dipodidae; genus Dipus; species Dipus sagitta. Next base: position 19,606,143 of record CM070770.1, read on the forward strand.
CATCTGGTTAAGCTCCTGAGATCATTCTTAGTTTATTGTTCCAGAATACTTGCATGTGAACAGTTTGGCTCATATAAATGCATCTCAATCCCTTACTTTGAATTTCTTTCTTTTAAAACACTGTTCTAAATATTTAGGACACAAGCCTCATATTTTATTGAGTCTGGCATCTAGTAAATTGGCTGATATATTTATGGTCTTTCTGATTTCTAACCTCTCCTTTTCACTCTGACTGCCACTATTCAAGCGTTGTCATCCATACATATTCTGGGACTGACACCAATAGATCACACACAAGATCTTCAGTCTTTCAAGGTTATGATCCATTCTCCCATTTGGTGACATATTCACTATCCCTTTCAAAACCTTTAATAAGAATTAGGGGCTTAAGAGATGGCTTAGTGGTTAAGTGCTTGCCTGCAAAACCTAAGGACCCTGGTTTGAGGCTCAATTCCCCAGGACCCAAGTCCAGATGCACAAGGTGGCACATGCATCTGGAGTTCTGCAGTAGCTGGAGGCCCTGACACACCCATTCATTCTCTCTCTCTCTCTCTCTCTCTCTCTCTCTCTCTCTGTCTCTATTGCTCTCAAATTAATTTTAAAAAAAGAAAAAGAAAAGTAAATTCTAAAAAAAATGAATTAGTTTGTTTTTGTACCAGCAACTAGCAAAACCATCTGTTGAATAAAATAATATGGTCTATTTACATAGACATATCAAAATGAGCTAATGAGTTAAAGTTTTCAATGTTCAATATTTTTATTACTTTTTTCTTTAAAATATCAATTGAAAGTCTAACATATGCATGCTAACCAACAAATGTAACCAAATAAGCAAATGGATATCCGAGCTAAGTCCTCAAAGTGAAATGGGTTTTAAACACAAAGTAGTATAGGATTGCTCTGACGATCTCTGAGGGAAAAGAAGCAAACAATAGTTGGAGGCGCTTGTCCTGGCTTTATTGGTCAGATGGAGTCAATAGGAGTCAAAAAAAAGTGAAAAGGAAGATGATTTGGAGACAATTATCAGAAAGAGTCACTCCGCATTTGTGCGGTTTTCGAGTCCAGGGCTTGCCCTCCAAGGGAGTGGGGGCTTGACCTCTTTCTCAAGCCTAAAAATCCAGCCTTCAGGACAGCTCTCTGTGGAGCTGGGTGGGCGTCCCCAGGCGCCTGGGCTGTGCAGTGGAGGGAACTCTCAGCTCTTTAGCTATGCATAGCTGTGTCTGCTCAACTGAGTAGAAGGACAAAGAGAAGGAAGAACTACTTTAGAAAGTGTTAGCACTTTTGCTCAGGTCAAGAGCTGCTTACAACCCTGACCAGGAGAAGTGCTTAGAGCATTCAGGACTCCAAATGAAGAAGCTGAGGGCAAATTGTAGACGCAGGACAAAAGGGTGAGTCACCTCTTCATGAGAATTGTACCTGGCCAGCGCACAGATGAGCCCCAACGGATACCTATTTGTCTCATGCACATGAGAAAGGATCAACAGGTGTTCACCTCTCCTGAGAGGATCTTACTCACAGGGGATAGCAATATTGCCCAGATAAGACAGGGCAGTGTTCTTTGTTTTTGTTCTTTTCCTATTTTTAGAAAGAGCAAAGACAGTTACCAATCAGCTAGAGAGAAGTCATTCAGCAGTAGAGCATATAATTAGCATGTATGAGAGGATCTGGGTTCAATTCCCAGAAGAACAACAAGAAAAATTACCAATCTAGTAAAGGAGGAAAATCCTAAATACAGAGAGAGAGCATTTAGAATAAAGAAAGACAAAAGGAGGTTTCAAAACAGGTTCAGGTTTTTATCAAATCTAGACAGCTGTATTATTTATGTAAGCATGTGGTTGTAATTTAAACTCTCTATGCTAATTAAGATCAAGTATGGGATTTCATACAAGGAAAAATGTACTCAGTTGAGCATATTTTAAGGGACAATGGCAGAAAAAAAAATCTGTTATGGTTACACCTAATGAGTTTGCTTGTGCATCCCATCTCATAACATATATTCATTGCTTATTTGTTTAAGCCATCTGAATTGTAGATATTGTTTATTATTTTGTGAAAGGAAGAGGTGAGAGTGGTGATTTTAAATTGCAAGATACAATTTTGCACTTAGAAAATTGTAGGTAAATTAAACAGGATAAATCCAAATAAAACCATCTAATTGAAGGACTAGAATTTTGTGTTCATCAATCCTTTGCCTTTAAAAATAAGTATACATAAATTAGTCAAAGCATCTAACTTCCATTAGCAAATGAAGATAGTTCCAGTGGATTCGGAAAAACAGAACTGCAGGAGGCCCAGGAGGTCTTCTCATTTTAGGAGGACTAGTCCAGGAACAAAGCAGAAGGAGTGAGGCCGGTATGATGAGGGCCATGAGGAAGACCAACCTTGGAACGCACGCCACTCCACGCACACATAGTGCCTGTAGCTTTTCAGTCATTCCTCAAGAGTAGGTGGGCTACAGTGCAGGCCCAGTGGGGGAAGGGAATCCCAGGAGTTCTCTATCTTCATGGCATCGTATGGGTTATGAGCATGCAGCATTGCAGAGTCTCTGTTTTACCAGACATTCTTTGGTGGTCACACCTACCCAGAACCTTGACCAGAGACTTGCTCTAGGGTCTTGCCAATGCTCAGAGGTCATGGCTGTCTCCAGGCTTCACCTGAGCTTCTCTGGGGTGACCCCATTTACACTGGCTCCCTTTTCTCTTCAGCTCCCTTCAAGGCAGCCTCCATGAACCATGAAGGTTCACTCATCTCTGGCTCCTGGAGACAGCACATGAACATGGGATAAGGTAGTGGTTTTGTCCCATCATCTCTGTGTGCTTTGAACATGTTAACAGTGCTAGTTTTTGAAGCATATGAACATGGGATGTCCTCACATTTGTTTGTGTAATTTACTTTATCTTCTGTCAGTCAGTGTTTTAGAATTTCCAGGGTATGCTTTAATCACCCAAGAGTCTTGTTCTACCATCTTACTGATACCAAACTTTTGAAGTTTTTGCTTTACTTTATAAACTCAAATGTATGGTTTTGGGGAGAAAAACTGTCATAAACTTTTTTTTAAGAGAGTGAGAAACAGAGAGAGGCAAGATAGAGAACTGGCCCACCAGGGCCTCAGCCACTGCAATCGAACTCCAGACCTGTGCTTGCCTCAGCTCTGTGAATCTGGCTAACGTGGGATCTGGAGAGCAGAACATGGGTGCTTAGGCTTCACAGGCAAGTGCCTTAACCACTAAGCCATCCCTAGCCCAGTCATTAACTTTTAATCATATTGTAACCCAGGGTCACTGTATGACTACTTTGATATTAGATGAATACATACAGGTTTAAAACATTACTTTTCTTAGCTTTGTGCATGTTTTAAATTTTTCTAATAACATTTATTTAAAGAAGAAAGAAAAATGGCTGGTTGCATGCATACTGGTGACAGTGGCAGGAAGAAAGCTGGTGGCACCCACCAGATCAGAGACACAAAGCTACCAGTGGCCACTTAACACAAAACCTGTGTCACCTTGCTACTTAAATTTGAGACTGCATTTTGATCATTGGTAAAAATTTTTCACAAAATCAGATAAAAAACATATTTTTAAAACATGTGCCTCTTGAGAATAAAACAGTGAATCAAGACTAACTTTATTTTGTCAGCCCATTTTCTAAGCTCCTTAAAGGCTATGGGTTAGAAGGATTTGGGCTCTATGTCTCTTTGGGAATAACAAGTGGTGAAATAAAAAAGCAATCCTCACTGGGCGTGGTGGCCCACGCCTTTAATCCCAGCACTCAGGAGGCAGAGGTAAGAGGATCACCATGATTTCAAGGCCACCCTGACACTACATAGTTAATTCCAGGTCAGCCTGGACCAGAGTGAGACCATACCTCAAAAAAAAAAAAACAAAAAAAGAAAAGCAATCCTCCAGCCCCAAACAAGGTAACATAACCCCATTCCTCCTAAGCCACAAGGGAAATTATGAAAAATGAATTCTTTCAGTAGCAATTTAGAATTCATGTTTATCGCTGAGCTGCCTCATCAATATGAGTTTACAGTCATGATTTTTTTTTGACATTTATATATAGGTACAGAGGCATATAAATTCATATTAGATGACATGGAAACCTATGTATACAGGCATATAAACTCACATTAGATGACTGAAACATATGTATATGGGCATATAAACTTACAGTAGATGCCACAAAACATGTATACAGGCATATAAACTCATATTAGATGACACGTAAACCAATGCATATGGGCATACAAACTCGCATTATATGACACATGAATGAAAGAGGCAACCATTTTTAGTGAAAATATTTCTTTCTGTTCTTTGATTACTGTTCAATTTGCTATTTTTTTAACAAAAGTCACAAAATTTCCATTATATGCATCTTAAATCTCACTTCCTTACAACTGTGGTATGCCTTCCAATAACATCAGAAAGATGAGGCCACAATCCAGTGATGGATATGGCACGGCTTTTACTGAGGAGTGAGGGGCGGCTAGGAAGAAAGACCAGCAGACAGAAAGCAATGTGAACACTTCAACGTACGATGGGGTTTGGGAGGAGCAGAAAAGGGAGGGAGGGGGAGAATTTTCAACAACTGAAAAAGCACTGGGAGTCTAGCTTTCAAGTCATAGCCCAAACCATGCTGTCTTAAGTAGGTTTTCTTTTCATTTTTCCCTCTTTTTTTCTCTCTTTATAAAAAAAAAATCTCCCCAGCCTTAATAACTTTCAATCTACCTCAGTAAAGGCTACATCTCCACTAATCATCTCTCTACCTTTCTCAGGTGTGGGTTCATGGATGTCTTCTTTTCTGGAAGCTTTTCCAGCTTCTCATATTCCTGCAGTCTCCCTCTGGTGTTTCTGACCTGACCCTGTGGTGTGACCCCCTTTGGCTTTTCACTGGGCTTGGTGTCACTGTAGCCTTTAGCATGGCTTCCAGGATGTTCATTTTTGCTTCAGTATGGGATTACTTAACCATTCTTTGGTTTTCTTCCTTGAATTGCCATTATCACTATCATCCTCTTCTGTTAGGCAGTCCTCATTGCTGTCAAAATCTTGCTCATACTCTTTCTCTAGTTCCTCCCCGCCATAACTGCCCACTTTCCAGAGCATGTCTCTCTTAAAAGCTATTCTGCACTCTGCTTACCCTGTAAAGCAATGATCCCCTTCGTCTTTACTGTCCTCCCAAGGCAGGCAAGCAGAGGGCACAGCTTAGCAACCTAGGACACAACTTGGCTTGGGCAGTAAACCCACCCTTTTCCTACCAAAATACCTAGCAAAAACCCTGCTGGAATCTTTTTTAGAAACTGGCAAAGTGATTCTAAAATTCACAAATAATTACAAAGGACTTCACATACTCAAAATAAACTTAAAGGGGATAAACTTAGAAGACTTAGACATCCTTATTTCAAACATTATCGTAAACCTATACTGATAAACACACATGATACTGGCATAACTACAGATTACGTGTCACTACAGTGGAAATGAGAGTCCAGAAATAAACGACCACATTTGTGGGGCTAGGACAGCTAGATACATATATGCAAAAGTTGGTGTTAGACTTTCATTTTACACCACGCAAAAAAAAATTATACAAAATGGGTAGGTGACTGTGGTGGTTTGATACAGGTATCCCCCATAAACTTAGGTGTTCTAAGTGCTAGATCCCCAGCTGATGCAATTTGGGAATTAAAGCCTCCTGGAGGAAGTGTGGTATTGGGGGTGGGCTCATGCGTGTTATAGCCAGCTTCTTCTTCTTGCCAGTATTTAGCACATTCTTCTGTTGCTGTTGTCCACCTAATGGCCAGGAGGTGATGTCCACCCTCTGCTCATGCCACCGCTTTCCCTGCCTTCATGGAGCTGCACCTCAAGTCTATATGTCAAAATAAACCCTTGTTTCTCAGAAGCTACTCTTGATCAGGTATTTTCTGCCAGCAATACAAATAAGACTGCAACAGTGACTAAACTTTAGTGTAAAAATTTCAAAGTTCTTAGTAGAAAACATACAAATAGATCTTTCTGGGATTAGTTTAAGCAATTATTTTGACACCAAGAACACACACACACAAAGAAAAATAAACTGGCCTTCATCAATCTTAAAAACTTGTGTTACATGAGATGCCATAAATAAAGTAAAAAGACAATAAATTGTGGGAGTAATTGTTGTATATAATATGTCTTATTTGTATCCAGACATACAAAACACTTTAATTCAATTGAAAAGATAAATTGCTCTATTAAAAAATCCCTAAAAGCATCTGAATTGGCATTATTTCACAGGAAATACAAATGACCCATACACAAAAAGATAGCCAACATTAATCATTAAGAAATGCAAATCAAAATATCCCTTAACACCTACTATGATGGTTATAATACAAAAGAAAATAGTAAGTAACCACGAGATGTAAAGAAATTGGGCTCAAGTGAACCACCAGTGGAAATATAAGCTAGAGCAACTGCTCGTAAAAAGTAGTGAGTATTACAAAACTAACTAATAAAGAAAAAAAAAGTAGTGAGTATGTTTGTCAGTAGATATGCTCATCACATATCTATCTCTAAATAGGTATAAAATAAAATGCACTTTGGGCTAGAGAGATGGCTTATCAGTTAAGGTGCTTGCCTAAGAACACAGATTCAGTTCCCCAGAACACACAGAAGCTAGACACACATAGTAGTACATGTGTCTGGAGTGTGTTTGCAATGGCTAGAGTCTCTTGTGCACCCATTCTCTTTCCCTCTCTCTCTTTCTCACAAATAATTAAATATATATATATTTTTAAAAAGAATCAGGTATTTACTAGAAAAGAATAATATACAAACATACACAGTTCCTTTATAAATAATGCTTAAATAAATGCATACAATTTCCTCTTAATCTTCTTGACTTATCAGACCATAAGATGTGAGCATTGCACCAAGGAAAGTAAGGTGTGAAACTTCAGGGAATAATGGAAAGTAACAACAAGCAATAAAAGGACCCTAAGAGACACTGGTACTATGTAACGCTCTAAATAATAAATGAATATCATCACATATTTTTACATTAATTCACACAGTTTAAAATTAATACTGACTTGCATTCAGATGCACAATTGAAAAGATACATATTAATATTTTAGAACTTGGATAAACATTTTATTTATCTTTTATAGCAGGACTTGATAATAGTTATGCTTGCAGAGTTTTGTAAAAAAAAAATTATCATTGTATAGTAACTTTAATAATTCCTGAGACAAATGCATTAAAATACCTTTTATGTGAGCTCATTTTAAAAGAACTCCCTTGTGGTACAATACTGCAGAGTACAATAGCACAAATGCATCTTAAATTCAACTGTTTAAAATTTATACTTCATGACAGTTTTTAAATTATTCTGTTGTTGTCAGCATTGAGACCATTTTTTTATGCTGAATAAGCACCTATGAAAGAATCATTCAGTGGCCTTTTGTTTGGGAAAGTTTTATACAACAATGATTTTATAGCTTCAATATACACTGGAGGAACATAACATAGTCACGTGATAGTTCTGTGCCCCTCCCTATAATATAAAGTAGTAATATGAACTTATAAGCAAAACTAAACTTAGAATTAAAAAGATGCCAAGTGGGTTACATATAAAGAATATACTTTAGAAACATGAAATTAAAAAGTAATTATTGGCAGTACTTGTCTCAAAGTCTGTTGATATGTTACTGTCTGTCATAAACATAATCACTTTTGGAGATCATGCCAAGTGAATTACCTGTGTATTAGTCTAACAATTAGATTCAATGAAATGTCATAGACATATTTATATCTTAAATATAGTAAAACTTCTGGAAAAGTCAAAAGTGCCAATAACCATATGATTTAAAATTCTTTTTTTTTTTAATTTTTTTTGTTCATTTTTATTTATTTATTTGAGAGTGACAGAGAGAGAGAGAGAAAGAGGGAGAGAGAGAGAGAATGGGCGCACCAGGGCCTCCAGCCACTGCAAACGAACTCCAGACGCTTGCGCCCCCTTGTGCATCTGGCTAATGTGGGTCCTGGGGAATCGAGCCTCGAACCGGGGTCCTTAGGCTTCACAGGCAAGCGCTTAACCGCTAAGCCATCTCTCCAGCCCATGATTTAAAATTCTTCAGAATGGCTAGAGACACCTCCATCTTGGGGAAGTCTTGTCAGCCTAGTCTCAATCAGATCTGGAAGAAGCCCTGAGTCTCAGCTCAAACCCCTCTCTTCTGTGGCCTGAAAGAAATCCTATTTGTCTGGTTACTGATGAGGAAAGGTTCACCTATGTGGGCCACTATGAAAGGCATCACAGGCCCAGTCCTACAGCAGGAGAGACAGCCACGGATCTTCCCCTCAGGCCCCTTCAGTATTAGTTTGGAAATATTTCTAACAAGCTGCAGATCCACTAGGACACATCTCAGTCCACAGGACAGCCTTGCCAATACAGTCTCACAGCAGACCCTGAAACGGTCCTACATCTAGGCTCCAGTTCCTCTTGGAGTCACACCAGGAGCAGTTCACTTCCTGGCCCCCGCCCCCACCCCGGCCACAGTATGTGAAGGCTTACCTGTTTGTCACTGCCCTTGCAGGAGGGTGGACTGTTCTTGGTCACACAGTTGAATCTTGAAATAGTATTATAAATCAGCTCCAGCCCCACCCGGCTGTATTATAAGAGTATATCGGCCTACCTGTGAACCTACTAGGAGTCATGCACTTCACTGATCCCAAACATAGGGGTGTATGGATTGTGGATTCAAAAGAAGCCCTGTAACGTATTTCTAGGCACTGTCAACCATGTCTGTGATAAGACAGTGTGCACAAAGACACACACACAGAGCTCTAACAGGAGTCTCTGCAGAAAGCCAGAGGGAACCCTGTCAGTCCCAGGACATAGTAAGAAGCCCACTGTCTACAGAGCCCAAAGTAGATCTTCACTCAAGCATGACGCTTACAAACCAAGGGGTCTAGAGAATCTAGTCCACTCGGGGACCAGAGAGGCTCTGTACCTACTAGCGGTCCTAAAGAGAGGCCCCAGCAGTGTGAATTCCATCAACGGCTGAGCAATGGCTACACTGTGGAGTTCCAGTCAAAATCACTATAATGCTAGTACAGACTTCACACAGAAATTCCGACACTGGTAAAATGTGTCTGTGAGGTTGGGAGAGCACTTCACTCCTCACACGGACAGATGCCAATGCAAAGCCACAAGTAATCAAATAAAACATAACTCTACCAAATAAGACTAATAAACCTCCAGTAACTGAACTCAAACCTACACACATGTGCATAAAGCTGTGTAGGTCCATCTGTGTTCCAGGACTGTGTGCTGGATGATGGAGACAATACTATGCCTGAAGCACACAGCGCACTGGAAGAACCAGCGATCTCTGAGGCATGCCACCTTCTACAGTTAAGGCAGGAAAGGTTTAAAAAGAAATTTAAGGGAAATACAAAAAAATGACAAATCAGAGACATGAATACATAGATGATGTAGATAATTTTGTAAAACACAATCTACAAAGTGAAGGTGGACATTGAAAAATCAAGTCTAGGGACTTCCGGGTAAGAAGGCTGCATAGGAGTCATGCCAAACCAGCTTAGAGAGAGACTAACTAGAAACACAGCAAAATACACTCTTCTTCTGAAAAGTGAGGGTGTATAGGCTATTATTGGCCACAAGAGAGACAGCAGGAGAGACCAAGATCTACCAGTAAGGAAGAAACCGGCCAGAATCTTGCAGAGGCATTTGCGGACCTGATCCACGCAGATCCGTGTGCCTGCTTGGCCTGGCGCTGAGCTGCAGGAGCAGAGACCAAGCAAGGGAATTTTCCAGCCTCAAAAACCACCTGAATGGGAGAGAGCAGAAACCAGCTGGGGATGTGCTGAAGGGGATACAGGCGGGACCAGCTGCGCAGTTCCAGTACAACTCCAAGCTCCCTGCACTCTCTCATCCCAACCATCAGAATGAACCTCCAGAGAACTCATTCAGCCCCTGGCAGCACAGCATCCAGCACAGCTCATCAGAGCACCAGATCCACAGCACAACACACAGGGATCGAGGTGGGAACTCGGCATTGGTGAGATTGGAAGCCAGCCCAAAGCATAACACAGCCAACTGACAAGAAAGCAGGTACATAGTCCTGCACTGGAAATGATAATCTCTCTTTCCATGTCAGGGCAGGTTATGGGTTACATATTCTTGGTTGGCTTTACCATTCAAAATTAAGCTGTATTTGGGGGTTGACTATTGCTGCCTTTGATGCTTTCAGATTCATAGGGCTTTTGTCTTTTTCTTATGTCACCAGGGACAGGGTCTGATTCAGACCCAGGCTGACCTGGAACACATTTTTGAACAGAATTCTCAGCCTCCCAGAAGACAGGATTAAGGAAGTAGAGCAACATACACCCTTAGGGATTTGGGCTTTATAAGGATATCTGTTAGTTTTTAATCCCCTACTTGCACACACTGTGCTGGTTTTTACTGAATGTGTATATTGCTCAGCTGAATTTTAGAACTTGCCACTAAAATGTTCTACCCAGCCCACTAGAATACTTACACAGCAGGCAAACTCAATGCCTAGGATTACTTCTGTGGTTGAATTGGAGTACAAGAGCTACACCTGGCACCTGAAACTACTACCCTGAAGGTACATAAAATTGGATTTCCAAGTCTAAGAGCACTACAGATAATTAGAAAACCAAAGCATCAAATCAACTCAGGATTCAAAAACTGTTACATTATAATACAAGAAACACAAAGAAGCAAGACAATACAATCCCACCAAAAATTATAAATCCATCAGAAATGACCCCCAATGAAACGGTTTCAGATGAAATTCCTGACAAAGATAAAATGATTTCATATATAGTCAAAGAAATCAAAGGAATCAAAGAAGAAAACAAAAGAATTAAAGAAGAAAACAAACTACTAAAGGAATCCCAAGAGAACATAGGAAACCAGATTAATGAAATAAGGAGGTCATTACAAGACATGAGTAAGGAAATAGAAATGCTAAAGAAAAACTAGGCAAAAATACTAGCAATGAAAAACACAGTAAGTCAAATAAAAAACTCCATGGAAAGTCTCACCAGTAGAATGGATGAAGGAGAAAACAGACTACCTAAACTAGAATACCAAGTGGCAGATCTAACATAGTCTAACAAAAAGAAAGACAAGCTAATAGGAAGGTATGAATGAGAATTTCAGGCTATTCAGGAGACTATGAAAAGATCAAACATAAGAATTCAGGGTATAAGCCAGGTGTGGTGGCACACACCTTTAATCCCAGCACTCAGGAGACAGAGGTAGGAGGATCACCATGAAGTCAAGGCCACCCTGAAAATACAGAGTGAATTCCAGGTCAGCCTGCGCTAGAGTGAGACCCTACCTCGAAAAAAAAAAAAAAAAAGAATTCAGGGTGCAGTAGAAAGAGAAGAATTTTACTCCAAAGGCATAGTAGGCATTTTCAACAAAATCATAGAAGAAAATTTTCCCCAAATTGGGAAAGAAATTCCAATGCAGATACAGGAAGCTTTTAGAACACCATACAGACAAAACCTGCAAAGAACCTCTCCCCACCATGTTATACTTAAACTACTAAACACGCAAACCAAACAAAATATATACATATTTTACTATATTTTATTTATTTATTTATTTGAGAGACAAAGAGGTAGACAGAGGGAGGATGGGAGCACCAGGGCCTCCAGCTACTGAAAACAAACTCCAGATGTATGTGCCCCCTTGTGCATCTGGCTTACATGGGTCCTGGAGAGTTGAACCAGGGTCCTTAGGCCTTGCAGGCAAATGCCTTAACTGCTAAGCCATCTCTCCAGCCCCAAAGAAAATATATTGAAAGCAGTTAGAGAGAAAAAGCAAGTCACCTATAAAGGCAAGCCCATCAGGATAACAGCAGATTACTTAACACAAACTTTAAAAGCCAGAAGGCCTTTGAATGATGTACTCCAAGTTCTGAAAGATAACAACAGTCAATCGAGATTACATTATCCTGCAAAACTATCTATCCAAATTGATGGAGAAATAAGGAAATTCCACAACAAAATCAAGCTAAAGGAATTTATGAGATCTAAATACTCTCACCTGAAGAGAAAGCAAAGCACACACATGAAGAAAAAGGAAAATATAAACCATACTCAAATAACAGTTAAAACAAGAGAGTAAAGGGAAAACAGGAAGCACTACAAAACAAGAAGAATGGTAAGAATAAACACATACCTTTCAACAAAAACTCTTAGTACCAATGGCCTCAATACCCCAACCAAAAGAAACAAGCTTGGAGACTGGATTAAAAGGCAGGTTCCTGATGTTTGTTGCCTCTAGGAAACTCATCTTCAATAAAAGACAGATGCGAGCTTCGGGTAAAAGGAAGGAAAATGGTATTTCAAGCAAATGGGCCTAGGAAACTAGCAGGGGTTGCTATCTTAATAACTGACAGGATAGACTTCAAACAAACAGTCATGAGGAAAGATAAAGAAAGTCACTTTATACTGATTAAAGGAAGACTCCAACAGGAGGACATTATAATCCTAAACATATGTGCACCTAACATGGGGCTCCCAATTTAATCAAACAAACACTATTAGACTTAAAGTCACAGATAACACCAAACACAATTGTAGTGGGTGACTTCAATACCCCACTCTCATCAATTGACAGGTCATCCAGGCAAAAATTAACCAACAGACATCTGGATTAAATGATATCATTCCATCCAAATGCTGCAGAATATATACTTTTCTCAGCAGTACATGGAATGTTCTCCGACATAGACCACATATTAGGACACAAAGCAAATCTTAAAAAGTACAGGAAAATTGAAATATTCTCTTGAACTCTATTTGACCACAATGGGATTAAACTACAAATGAGCCAAAGAAAAACTACAGAGCATACAGAAATTCATGGAGACTAAATAGTACACTATTTAATGATGAATAGGTCATGAAAGAAATAAAATAGGAAATCAATAAATTTATAAAATCAAATGATGATGAGAATACAACATACCAAAACCTTGGGACACAATGAAGGCAGTACTAAGAAGGAAATTTAGAGTGCTAAGTGCCTATATTAAGAAATTAGAGGTGATAGAGAGATTGCTTAGTGGTTAAGCACTTCCCTGTGAAGCCTAAGGACCCCAGTTTAAGGTTTGATTCCCCAGGACCCACATAAGCCAGATGCATAAGGTGGCACATGCATCTGGAGTTAGTTTGCAGTGGTTGAAGGCTCTGGCACACCCATTCTCTATCTATATGCCTCTTTCTCTCTGTGTCTGTCTGTTGCTTTCAATTAAATAAATAAACAAAGCAGGCTATACTTAAAAAAAAAAAGAAATTAGAGAATTCACAAGAAAACAATTTAATGTTTCACCTTAAGGCCTTGGAAAAAGAATAACAAGGCAAACCAAAAATCAGTAGACAGGAAGAAATAATAAAAATTAGGGCAGATATTAATGAAATAGAAACCAAAAACAATCCAAAGAAACAAAGAGTTTTTTTGAAAGGATAAACAAGATTAATAAATCCTTAGCAAATCTGACCAGAAGAGACAAAAATTAATGAAATTAGAGATTTAAAAAGGCACCATTATAACAGGTACCAAATTCAGAAAGTCATAAGGACATACTTTAAAAATATATATGCCTTTAACTTTGAAAATATGAAAGAAATGGATGATTTCCTTGATTCATATGACCTACCAAAATTCAATCAAGATAAGATAAACCATTTAAATAGACCTATAACAAATACAGAGACATAAGCAGTTATAAAAAGTCCCCCAACTAAAAAAGATCCAGGCCCAGAATGATTCACTAGTAAATTTTATGAGACCTTCAGGGATGAACTAAAACCACTGCTTCTCAAACTTTTTCATAAAACAGAAAAGGAAGGAATTCTACCCAACTCCTTCTACAAAGCCAGCATCACCCTGATACCAAAACTAGACAAAGACAGAACAAAAAGAAAATTATTGACCAATCTCCCTCATGAACACAGATGCAAAAATTCTCAACAAAATTCTCAGCAAACAGAATATAAGAATATATCAGAAAGATCATTCACCCCAACCAAGTAGGCTTCATTCCATAGATGCAGGGGATGGGTCAACATATGCAAACTGGTAAATGTAATACACTACATAAATGGTCTGAAGGACAAAAATCAAATGGTCATCTCAATAGATGCAGAAAAGGCATTTGAGAAAATTCAACATCCCTTCATGGTAAAAGTCCTACAGAAACTGGGAATAGAAGAAACATGTCTCAACATAATAAAGGCTATTTATGACAAACCTACAGCCAACATAATACTAAATGGGGGAAAAAGTGAACCTTGTCCACTAAAATCAGGAACAAGACAAGGGTTTCCACTGTCCCCACTTTTATTAATATAGTACTGGAAGTCTTAGCTATAGCAATAAGCAAGAGACACTCATAAAAGGATGCAAATTGGAAAGGAAGAGATCAAATTGTCATTATTTGCAGATGATATGATTCTATACATATAGAGGACCCTAAAGACTCTACCAGCAAGCTGTTAGAGCTGATGAATAATTTTAGCAATATAGCAGGATACAAAATAAACACACAGAAATCACTGGCTTTCTATATACTAATGACAAACATGCAGAGGATGAAATCCGGGAATCATTCCTATACACAATTGCCTCAAAAAATAAATAAATAAAAAAGTACCTTGGAATAAATTTAACCAAGGACGTGACAGATCTCCACAATGAAAACTTTAAAACACTCAAGAAAGAAATTGCAGAAGACACTAGGAAATGGAAAGACATTCCATGTTCTTGGATTAGAAGAATCAATATTGTGAAAATGTCAATCTTGCCAAAAGCAACCTACACATTTAATGCAATCCCCACTAAAATTCCAATGGCGTTATTCATGGAAATAGAAAAAAAATCCTAAAATTCATTTGGAAGCAAAAAAAAAAAAAACTCAAATAGCCAAAACAACTTTGAGCAACAAAAATAAGGCTGGCAGTGTCACCATACCTGATTTTAAGCTATATCACAAGGTCATAGTAACAAAAACAGCATGGTACTGTCACAAAGACAGATACATAGATCAATGGAATAGAATAGAGGACCAAGATGTAAATCCAGGCAGCTATAGACATCTGATTTTTTGAAAAAAATGCAAAAAAATCATTGGAGAAAAGACAGACTGTTCAATAAGTGGTGCTGGGAAAACTGGATATTTATATGTAGAAGGATGAAAATAGATCCTTGTCTCTCTCCATGCACAAGAATCAAATCCAAATGCATCAGGGACCTTAATGTCAGACCTGAAACTCTGAAACTGCTACAGGAAAGAGTAAGGGAAACCCTTCCACATATTGGCATAGGCCATGACTTTCTGAATATAATTCCAATTGCTCAGGAAATAAAACCACTAATCAACCACTGAAATCTCATGAACTACAAAGCTTTTGTACAGCAAAGGACACTGTGAATAGAGCAAAGAGGCAACCTACAGAATGGGAGAAAATCTTTGCCAGCTACACATCTGGCAGAGGATTAATATCCAGAATATACAAAGAACTCAAAATACTAAATAATAAGAAATCAAACAATGCAATTAAAAAAATGGGCTATGGAACTAAATAGAGAATTCTCAAAAGAAGAAATATAGATGGCATATTGACACCTAAAAAAAGTGTTCTACATCCTTGGTTATCAGGGAAATGCAAATTAAAACTACTTTGAGATTCCATCTCTCTCCTGTCAGAATGGCTATCATCAAACAAACAAATGACAATAAATATTGGTGAGGATATGGTAAAAGGGGAACCCTTCAACACTGTTGGTGGGAATGTAGTCTGGGACAGCCATTATGGAAATCAGTGTGGAGGTTCCTGAGACAGCTAAAAATAGATTTACCATATGCTCCAGCTAAAGCACTCCTAGGCATATACCCTAAGGACTCTTCTCACTACCTTCGAGATACATGTACAACAATGTTTATTGCTACTCTATTCACAATAGCTAGGAAATGGAACATTCCTAGATGTCCCTCAACAGATGAATGGATAATAAAGATATGGTACATTTACACTGAGAAGTTCTATTCAGCAGTAAAGAAATATGAAATTTGTAGGGAAATGGATAGATCTGGAAAGGATTATACTAAGTGAGGTAACCTAGACCAAGAAAGCCAAATGTCATATGTTTTCTCTCATATGTGGATCCTAGTTACAAATGTTCAGGCTTGTGTGTGAGTTGGAGTAAAAATCATTAGCAGAGGCCAGTAAGCTAGAAAAGAGCTCTAAGGGAGGGAGAAGAAGGGTGAACTTAAGGGTATGGTTCTGTATATATATATATAAGTAGATGGACAGATTAATGTGGGTGGAATGGCCTAAGTGAGGTCAGAGGAAGAGATTGAGTAAAAGGAGTGTGGGAAGAAAGATAATCAAAATTCAGGATATTGTGAAAAAGCCACATGATAACCTAGTTTTTTTGGATAATAGCCAGGTATGGAACACTTTCCAGTGAGTTGTTGGCCAGGAAGGTCTCTGATGCCCCCAAAACATTACAAGCTCTTGCCAAGGCTCTTGGTTTCCCACCAGAAATAGATGATAAGACCCTATTGCTGAAGACTCCACATGTCTGGGCTGCAAGGTCACCAAGAAATCAAACAGGGACTGAGCTGAAAACCTTCTCCCAGTAGACCAGATGACAGAAAGCTGTTAAAACCTGCACTGCATGCAGCCTTACGGGAGACAGAAGCCATCAGTTGTGAAAATAGTGGACACTGCAAGCATCAAGTTTGGCCAGCCAGGCCAAATGAGCCAATAGATGCAATAGTGGCCTGCCTCTTATGGCAAAACCAACTGCTCTCTAATTGAACTGGAGACCTGCTCTTTGGGAGGGAATACAATGCCTGGTACTGAAAACCTTACCAAAAGTTTATGTTGTGGGAGGTCATGAGCATTAGGAGCATAATGCCTGCTCTTATCTGGCTAAATGCATATATTATGCTCACCAAACTGCCCTATAGGCACCTTACTTAGTGTTCATACCCATATATTAATGCTACTCTCACTTTTGGTCAGAGAAGCTTCTCTTTTCAGATGGCAGTGACCACTGGGATGACCCCAAAACAACATAGTACTAAAAAAACATGAGGGAGAAATGGTCAGCACTGAAACATCCCTATCACAACTTTCAAGGCTCAGGGTCCATTGTGAAAGAGGTGGCAAAAGAATGTAAGAGCTGGGCTGGAGAGATGGCTTAGTGGTTAAGCGCTTGCCTGTGAAGCCTAGGGACCCGGGTTCAATGCTCAATTCCCCAGGACCCACGTTACCCAGATGCATAAGGGGGCACACGCATCTGGAGTTCGTTTGCAGTGGTTGGAAGCCCTGGCGCGTCCATTCTCTCTCTCTGTCTCTCTCCCTCTTTCTCTCTCTGTCTGTCGCTCTCAAATAAATAAATGAAAATAAACAAAAAAAATTTTTAAAAGAATGTAAGAGCCAAAGGAAGGGTAGAACTGCCTATAATGCAATCAACCAGATAGAAACTGGCCTTTATATTCATGACCTCACAGTACCTAGCACTATCTTCATAAGACCCTCGTAATAGGAGGAAAAGATTATGACTTAAAAATAAAAGAGAGACTAATGGTGGGGGGATATGACAGAAGGTAAATGTGTGAAGGGGAAAGTGGGGGAGGGGAGGGAATTATCATGGTTTATTGTCTGTAAGTATGGAAGCTGTCAATGAAAAGGAATAACAAGAAAACTCATGTATTCAAAATAAACAAAGAACTCTTAAGATTCTATAGAAAAAAAACAAAACAAACCCCAATTTAAAAGTGTGAAAAGGGCTGGAGAGATTGCTTAGTGGTTAAGGCGCTTGCCTGCAAAGCCAAAAGGACACAGGTTCAATTCCCAGGACCCACATAAGCCAGATGCACAAGGTAGTGTATGCAACTGGAGTTTGTTTGCATTAGCTAGAGGCCCTGGCATGCCCATTCTCTATCTCTACCCCCACCCACTCTCTTCCTGTTTTACTCTCTCTCAAATAGATATTTTTTTTCTTTAAAAAAGTAATATAATCCCAGCACTTGGGAGGCAGAGGTAGGAGGATCACCGTGAGTTCGAGGCCACCCTGAGACTCCACAGTGAATTTCAGGTCAGCCTGAGCTAGAGTGAGACCCTGCCTCGAAAAACCAAAACCAAAAAAAAAAAAAAAAAAAATAGTAATATAAACATGGGCAAATTCTCTGAAAAGACATTTCACCAAAGAAGATCCAGACATGGAAATAAGCACAGAGAAAACACCCATGAGTTGAAACAAGTGTTAATGTGCCCCTATCTAGGGCAGCATTATCTGAAAATGTCAAGACACAGGAACAATTTAAGTGTGTCAAAATGGATAAATGAATGATAAATGCAGTATAAAAGACAACAGAAGGCTACAGAAGTTTCTCAGTGGTTAAGGCACTTGTTTGCAAAACCTAATGACCCAGATTCAACTCACCAGTGCCCACAAATAAAGCCAGATGCACAAAGTGACACATGCATCTGGAGTTCATTTGCAGCCGCTGGAGGCCCTGATGTGCTCATTCTCTCTGTTTGTCTCCTCTCTCTCTGTCTCTGTCTCTCTGTCTCTCTGTCTCTCTGTCTCTCTCTCTCTCTCTCTCTCTCTCTCTCTCTTTCTCTCTCCTTGCAAGCAAATAAATAAAAATTTAAATAAATAAAAGACAACAGAATATTATGCAGCCTTAGAAAGGACATTCTGACTCATGCTGCAACTTAAAGTATCCTTAATGATAGTTTTCTAAGGGAAATAAGCCAGTAACAGAAAAACAAAAACTGCATGGTTCTACACATAAAAAGTACTTAGTGCAATCGAATTCAGAGACATTAAGCAGAATGATAGGCATGAAGGGACTAGGAGATGAGTGATTTGGAAGCCACTGATTGATATAGAGGTTTGGCTTTACAAGATGGGGAAAATACTTTAGAGGATGGTGGTAATGTTTACTGTGACTGTACTTAACATCTCTGAAACATACTGAAAATAGTTTAAGTGATGAATTTCATGTGATAGTTTTACCACAATTTAAAATAAGTCTTTTTAAAGATATGAACAAACACGTCTTCAAATATACAGTACCAAAAAAACCACATGAAAAATAACTATAATTTAGGGAGATGCAAAACCACCATGAAATAATACTACATGCTCAATAGAATGGTTCAACTTACAACAAAGAACAGGAAAAACCAGCTGCAGGTGAGGATGTGGAGGCACCTCTCCTACAGCGCTGGTTGGAATACAAAGTGTTGTAGCCACAAGAGAAGAACTCAGGAGTTTCATAAAAACATAAAGAGATCAGCCACATGGCCAACAACTCCATACCTAGGTTTATGTACCAAAGAGTTGATAAGAGCCGCTCAGATAAAAACAAGTATGGAGCCAGGCACACACCTTTAATCCAGTACTCGGGAGGCAGAGGTAGGAGGATCACTGTGAATTCTAGGCTAGCCTGGGACTATAGAGTGAGTTCCAGGTCAGCCTGAGCTAGAGTGAGACCCTTCCTCTAGGAAACAAACAAACAAAATTGTTAACTAGTTCGACGAGTATGGTAATGTTGTCAACAACACTATTCACAATAGCCAAAATGTTGAAAAAATGTAAATATCCATCACTGGATAAAGGATAAAAAGAGGGGTTTAACCCTTTCCCCACCCCATCCTTATGGCTGTAAGAATCCAGTACCCTTGTTCCTACCGCCTGGCTATCACCAATGGGATGCCGTGTGATCCTCTCTTACATTCATTTCCTAACAAATGGTAGGTAGATCCAGATACTAAATTTGATTCTGATTTTTACATTTTATTTCCTTGACAGCTGATAAGTAATGTTTCTTTCTCTTTAAAGTACATGTAAAAAATGTTTTCTAGGCTGGAGAGATGGCTTAGCCGTTAAAGTGTTTGCCTAAGAAGCCTAAGGACCCTGGTTTGATTCCCCAGGACCCACGTCAGTCATATGCACAAGGGAGCGCATGCATCAGGAGTTTGTTTGCAGTGGCTAGAAGGCTTGGTACGCCCATTCATTCTTTCTCTCTCTCTCCCTCCCTCCCTCTCTTTCTCTCTCTCTGCCCCCAAATAAATACTAAAAAAATGTTTTCCCTCTCACCCTTTTAACAAAACTACTCTTGGTGAGGAGCCCCTAATTCATGCTACAGTAAGAATGCAAACCCAAATGTTATGCCAAGTGCATGAATCCAGTTACAAGAATTCCATGTGTATGAAATAACCTATACGTAAATTCATAAACTGATTTGTGATCACCAGCAGCGGGAATGATGGCTTATGCAGTAATGAAAGAGTTTAGGATCCAGATCACAGAGATGGGTGTACAATACTGTAATTGCCCTAAATGCCCACTTAAAATAGCTAAGACTGGGCAAGAGATGGCTTAATGGTTAAGGAACCTGCTTATGAAGCTTAAGGAATCAGGTTCAATTCCCCAGTACCCATGCAAACCAGATGCAAAAGGTGATGCATACGTCTAGAGTTCATTTGCAGTGGCTGGAGGCCCTAGTGCACCTATTCTCACCCATTCTCTCTCTTTCTCTATCGATTTGCGTCTTTCTCTCATAAATAAATAAATAAAATAGTTTTAAAAATAGCTCAGATTGCCAAGTGTGGTGGCATACATCTTTAATCCCAACACTCAGGAGGCAGAAGTAAGAAGATTGTTGTGATTTGGAGGCCAGCTTGAGACTACATAGTGAATTACAGGTCACCCTGGGCTAGAGTGAGACCCTACCTCAAAAATAAATAGCTAAGATTATATTTGATGGTGAGAAGGCCTAAGCTGAGGAAGGACATAAGTGACTCCATATTGTGAACTTACACAAGGAAGCTCAGCTTAGCTGGTACCTTAGGATATGGTCTCACCCACACTTGAACTTTATGCTTGGCTTGCTTTAACACAATGGGTCACCACAGACAAGATGTTTTTCTCGCTGTTGCTAAATGCAATCTTTAGCTTCTGTGTTAACTGCTGCTTGCTTGCAGTTACAGGAGAAGGAAAATGCAGGGAGGGAATTCTGGAAAAGTTTCTGTTTTTTCTAAAATCAACTGAAATAAAGTCTTGGTTTTGTAAGATTATGATTACTGAACTTCTGAACTGTAAAACTAAGATGTGCAATCTTAAGGATCTCTCCTATAATAGGAGCCCTGAAGTACAGCCTGGTACTGCCTTCAGGCTCCCAAGTCCTGGATGTAGTCACCGGCCAGCTAATAAAGATTCCTTTCCTACTACTTTGTGTCTGTGTGGTCTTTCCTGGGGGTCCTCACCATACCATTTGGAGGTCCCAGTGAGATCCTTAGGGGATCTAAGACCCATGGACTTGGGGATGGTGCTCCTGAGATCATCCTGAGGGGAGGCACCAGCTGAGACATTCCAGGGCCCCCAGAACTCTCTCAGCACTGCCAAAGGTAGAAGGAGAGACTCTTCTGGAAAACCTCCAGAGGTAGGTCTGGTTTGAGTTAACTCGCTGGTGGGGCATCTTGGGGGTCAGACAGGACAATAACCCCAGTGTCCAGAGACCTGAGTGAGATGTCACCTAACTCCCTGGTTTTGGTTCAGAGTAACTGAACTAGTGGCTGCTGTGTGACTGTGCTGTGTGGCTGTGCTGTGTGTGTGTTGTGTCTGCACAGTGTGACCGTGCTGTGCGGCTGGGCTGTGTGAGTGTGAGAGTGTGGCAGTGCCGTGCGGCTGTATCTGCGCTATGTGGCTGTGCTGTGTCTGTGCTGTGTCTGCACAGTGTGGCGGTGCTGTGTGGCTGTATCTGCGCTATGTGGCTGTGCTGTGTCTGTGTTGTGTCTGCACAGTGTGGCGGTGCTGTGTGGCTGTATCTGCGCTATGTGGCTGTGCTGTGTCTGTGTTGTGTCTGCACAGTGTGGCGGTGCTGTGTGGCTGTATCTGCGCTATGTGGCTGTGCTGTGTCTGTGTTGTGTCTGCACAGTGTGGCGGTGCTGTGTGGCTGTATCTGCGCTATGTGACTGTGCTGTGTGATGATACTTATTGTTTTTCTGCTTTTCCACCTAACCTGTAGGACCATGGGAAACTCAGCAAGCTGTCCCAAAAATGCCTTTGAGGTGCATACTAAAACATTTCGAAGGGCTGGAGAGATGACTTAGTGGTTAAGCGCTTGCCTGTGAAGCCTAAGGACCGTGGTTCGAGGCTCCATTCCCCAGGACCCATGTAAGCCACATGGTGGCACATGCATCTGAAGTTTGTTTGCAGAGGCTGGAGGCCCTGATGTGCCCATTCTCTCTCTCTCTCTCTCTCTCTCTCTCTCTCTCTCTCTCTGGTGGTTTGAATAGAATAGATGGCCCCCAATATATTCAGTTGTTTGTTTGTAGTTTGCATCTGCAGCCACCTGGCTGGAGGCAATGTCACTGGGTGGATCTTTAGGTGTGGTGGTGGGTTTCAGATTTCAATCTAAAGATATGCAAAGTGTGCCTAGCAGGAGTTCCTGAAGTGTGCTGTGGCTTTTGGCTTTTTGGCTTTTAGGCTTGTACTTCTCTCTCTCTCTGCTTGGTCCTGTGAAGGCAGGCCAGCTTCTTCTGCCATTATGGAGCTTCCTCTGGATCTTTAAGCTTCAATAAATATCCCTTCCTCCATAACTGTGCTTGGTCTGGAAGTTCATCTCAGCAAACCTGAATCTGTCTGCTACACTCTCTCTCTCCCTTCCTCCCTCCCTCCCTCCCTCCCTCTTTCTCTCTCTGTCTGTCACTCTCAAATAAGTAAAAATAAACAAAAAAAATTAAAACACTTCAAAGATGATTTTGTAGGTGGATCTGACTATGGTATTTCTTTTTCCCCATGAAAACTCAGGACTCTTTGTGAGGTAAACTGGCTGGCCTTTGGAGTTGGCTGGCCAGATGAGGGAACTTTAGATGCCCAAATGGTCCATGCCACTTGGCATGTGGTCACCAGTGACCCCGAACACCCTGATAAGTTCCCCTACGTTGACTGCTAGCTGTTCTTAGTCCCCCATCTCCTACCATGACTTTAAAACCTGTGTTGTCTCCCTAGGCTCTCAGGGCCATTTAGCCCAGGCCGTAGAGGGCAATAAACCTAATACAAAGCCAATTCTCTTGGCTCCACCAGAGAAGAACAAATTTCCCCCTCCATATAGAGGCAGACCTCTGCCCAGTCCTGGTGCCAGGGGAACATTCCATGTGGATCTGGTCTTTCCCACTTCAGACTCAGCCTCCCTTCTGGGTTCAGAGCAGATCTGCATATGGAAAGGCAAGACAGCCACCTGAAGCAGCTTAGGCTGCATTCCCCTGTCCCCTTCTATACACAAGGTGGCTCTGTTTACAGAGGGAGACAATCACCCAGAGGGACAGGAGCTGTACACAAGCACAGGGCAGGGACACCTCTGTTCATGGGTTATGTTCCTTTCTCTACTAGTGAGGTACACAGTTGGAAAACCCAGACCCCGCCCTTTCTCTGAGAAACCACATGCACTAATCATGCTCCTTGATACTGTCTTTTGTACCCACCAGCTCACCTGGCACAACTGTCAACAACTCCTGGCCATTCTATTCACAGTGGAAGAATGAGACCAACTTAAAAGCAAAAGTAGGGCTGGAGAGATGGCTTAATAGTTAAGCACTTGCCTGTGAAGCCTAAGGACGCCGGTTTGAGGTTCGATTCCCCAGGACCCACGTTAGCCAGATGCACAAGGGGGCGCATGCATCTGGAATGCGTTTGCAGTGGCTGGAGGCCCTGGCACACCCCCTCTCTCTCCCTCCCCCTCTCCCTCTTCTCTCTCTGTGGCTCTCAAATAAAAATAAATAAAAAATTTAAGAAAAAAAAAGAAATAGGAGATGCCTCCTGGCAGCAAAAAAAAAAAAAGTAAAATTAAAAAGATCTCTCTCAGACCAGGGACAACCTCACTCCCAGACAGTGAAACTCTAATAAAACAAATCTTTTCCTCTGTGAGACCTAATGGGCACCCCAATTCTGATAGAGGTTAGGAGTATCTATACAACTTTCACCAAACTCTTCTAGGAAAAATAAAAACAACTGCTAGAAAGGAAGCCTACAAATTTGTCTAAGGTAAGCAAGGTGACTCAAGAAATGCCTACTGGGTTCCTGAAGTGTCTTAGGGAGGCTTCTGAAGTCATTATTCACATAGACCCAGATACCCCAAAAAACCAGTGAGCCATAAATACTGCCGTTGTCATGAAGTTGGCTCCAGACATTAAAAGAAAATTACAAAAATTAAAAGGAATTAAAAACATAAATAGATCTGTTATTAAAAGTTGCTCAAAAGATATATAACAATAGGGGTACTATAAAAAAATTTTTTTAACTTGGCTGAGGTGGTAGGAACAACTCTAAGGAAAACAGATAATATAAAACCCAGGGACAAAAATCTAAGACCCTTCTCAGAAAAAAACAAATCTTAAAAAGATCAAGTGCCCATTACACACACACAAAAAAAAAGACATTAAAAAAATAAATGCCCAAACAAGGAAAAAAAAAAAAACTGACCACTTGATCCTTCAGTTAAAAAACAAAAAAACAAACAAACAAAATAAAACAGTTCTGGACCTGAAGAAAGCTTTCTTTTTCTTGCCTCTGGCACCCATAAGCCAGCCCCTTTTAACATTTAAATGAGCTGATCCTCAGGGAGGGCATATAGGCAGGCTGATTTCAACTAAACCACCTCATGAGTTTAAAAACTCACCAAGCTGTTTAATGAGGCCCTGAGTGCAGACCTCTCAGAATTCTACCAAAAACACCCAGAGAGCACACTGCTCCTATAAGCAGATGACCGGCTTGTGGCCTCTGAGCCAAACCTCCATACACCAGTCTCAGAGGGACAGAATCTCTCAAATGGACTGACACTAAACAAGAGGCTTTTAAGACCCTGAAGGAGGCCCTTATGTCTACACCTGTGCTGGCCCTCCCAGACCTGCCAGATGTCACCAAGCTCTTTCATCTGTATGCAGATAAAATCAGAGATAACAAAAGTGGTCCTAGCTCAAACATTTGGACCTTAAAAATGGCTAATGACTTATTTATCTAAAAGACTGGACTCTCTGCCTGCATGAGAACTGGAACGTCAGCAACAATATTGATAAAATAAGAGACTGATAAATTAAGGCCCAGACAGGATCTCCTCCTCACTACTCCCCACTCTGTTGAAACCCTGCTGACAGACACCCCTGAATGCTATACGACAAATGCCCGAGAGACTCATTACCAGGCTGCTTCTGGACCAGCCCTGCATAAGGTTTTACAGAACTTTAGCCCTTAACCCAGCCAGCCTGCTGCCGGACGACGACCCAGGACAACCTCTACGTGACTGTACCGAAGTGACTGATTCAATCCAGTCTACCAGACAGGACTTGACAGATGTCACACTGACTGAGGCCAACAAAGTGTTGTTCACAGATGGGAGCAGCTTCGAATTCAGGATGGCCTCAGTTATACGAGGGCAGCAGTTGTGCCACAGACTGGAATGTTTGGGCTCAGTCATTAAGCCGGGCACATCTGCCCAGAAGGCTAAACTTACAGCCCTGACTCAGATTCTTAGGTGGGGAAAAAAGCAAAGCTATTACAATATATACAGACAGTAGGTACACTTTTGCCACTGCCCATGTACATGGGACATTATACAGAAAACGGGGACTCCTCACCTCTGCTGGGACAAAAAATAAATAATAAAAACATTTTGGCCCTGTTAGAGGCCATTTGGCTATCAAAAGGTGTGGCTATTGTCCATTGTAAAGGACATAAGAAGGAGGACTCCCACAAGACATATAAAAACAAGACAACATATTTAGCCACCTGGCAGGTAGCCCTAGAACACCAGTGGGCCTCCCCAAGGTTCTTACCAATGATACCAGAATCCAAGCAATTACAAAAAGTCTCCCAACTAAAAGAAATTCCAGGCCCAGATGGATTCACTGGTGAATTTTACCAGACCTTCTTAGAACTAACACCACTGCTTCTCAAACTTTTCCATAAAATAGAAAAGAAAGGAATTCTGCCGAACTCCTTCTATTCAGCGGTAAAGAAAACTGAAATTATGAAATCTGCAAGAAAATGGATCGCTCTGGAAAGGATTATACTAAATGAGGTAACTCAGGCACAGAAAGCCAAATGTGGCATATTCTTTCTCATCTGTGGACCCTACCTACAAATGTATAGACTTCGGTGAGAGCTGGAACCAAAAATCAGTAGCAGAAGCCAGTCAGCTAGAAAAAGGCTATAAGGGAGGGAGGAGAGGGAAGGACATAAGAGGATGGTATATATATATATATATACACATATACATATACATATACATATATATATGTAAGTAGAAGAGATTATAGGAAGGGGAAAGATCTAAGCAAGGCCAGGAGAAGAAATTGTATAAAAGAAGGGGGGAGAGTCAATCAAAATTCAAGATATTCTGAATAAGACATATGAAAACCTGCTTTTTGGAATAACGGCACATCCAAAAGCCATAGACTGTTACTAGAAAATTTTTAGTGCCAAGGATGGGATACCATCCAGTGAGTTGTTGGCCAGAGGTCCCTGTTCCCTCCAAAACATTATAGGCTATTGCCAAGGCCCTTGGTTCCCCATGAGAACGAGATGGTAAGACCCTATTGCTGAAGACATCACGTGCCTGAGCAGCAAAGTCACTCAGAAATCAAGCTGGTGATGAGCAGAAAACCTCTTCCCTAGACCAGCCAACTGAAAGCTGGAAAAAGCTGAATTGCATGCAGCCCTATGGGAGACAGAATTCATCAGTGGTGAAAACAGTGGACACTGCAAGCCTCAAGTTTGGCCAGATGGGCCAAATGACTGAACGAGTGCAATAGCAGCATGTCTGCTCTGGGGGAAACCAACTGCCCTCTAATTGGACTGAAGGCCCGCTCTATGGGAGGGAATACATGCCTGGTACTGAAAACCTAATCAAAAGCCTGTGGCAGGGGAGGTCATTGGCCTTAGGGGTAAAAAGTCTGCTCTTGGCTGGATAAATGTATATGTTATTCTCACCAAACTACCCTGAAAGCACTACACTTAATGTTCATATTCATATATTAATGCTACTCTCACTTCTGGTTAGAGAAGCTTCTCTTTTCAGATGGTAATGATCACTGGGATGACCCAAAAGGCAACAGAAGAAGGGATGGAGGAGTGTCCAGCACTGAAACATCTGTATCACACTCTCCAAGGCTCAGGGTCCATTGCGAAAGAGGTGGCGGAAAGAATGTAAGAGCCAAAGGAAGGGTACCACTCCTTACAATGCAATTGTCCAGATATAAATTGGCCTCAATATCCAAGACTTCACAGTGCCTAGCAGTATCTACACAAGACCCTCATAATAGGAGAAAAAGACTATGACATCAAATTAAAAGAGAGACTGATGGAGAGAGAAAGGGGATATGATGGAGAGCAGAGTTGTGAAGGATAAAGTGGGGCAGGGGAGGGAAATATCATGGTTTATTGTCTATAAGTATAGATGCTGTCAGTAAATAAAAATTACATTATACTTATAGACCACAAAATTCAGATCAAATAAGTAAAATATTAAAAAACACTCACTAAACTAGTTATAATAACAGGCAAAAGTTGGGCTAACCTCCTACCTTTTGCTCTCCTTAAAACCAGATACACCCTATATGGAAAATGTTCTACTCCTTATGAAATAATATTTAAAAGGCTGTCTTCCATTCTCCCTAAAAAAAACTAAAAAACATAACTGAAAAAAAAATGAATCACTTACCCTCTCAAGATGAGTCAATGATTTCATTCATGCCTACAGACCCAGTGAGGAGTGTGACAGGGCCTAAGCTGGAGAAGGACACAAGTGACTCCATACTGTGAACTTACACAAGGAAGCTCAGCTTAGCTGGTACCTCAGGATATGGTCTCATCCACACTAGAACTTTATGCTTGGCTTGCTTTAACACAATGGGTCACCACAAGACATTGTTCTCGATATTGCTAAATGCAATCTTTAGCTTCTGTGTTAACTGCTGCTTGCTTGCAGTTACAGGAGAAGGAAAATTCAGGGAGGGGATTCTGGAAAAGTTTCTGTTTTTTTCTAAAATCAACTGAAATCAACTCCTGGTTTTGTAAGATTATGATTATTGAATTTCTAAACTGCAAAACTAAGATGTGCAATCTTAAGGATTTCTCCTATAAAAGGAGCCCTGAAGTACAGCCTGGTACTGCCTTCAGGCTCCCAAGTCCTGGATGTAGTCGCTGAGCAGCTAATAAAGATTCCTTTCCTACTACTTGGTGTCTGTGTGGTCTTCCCTGGGGGTCCTCACCATAACTATTCATTTAAACCTAATATTTTTAATATTTTATTTATTAAAAGAAAGATAGAGAGACATAGCATGGGCACACCAAGGCCTTCAGCCACTGCAAACAAACTCCAGACACATGTCCCACCTTGTGCATCTGGCTTATGTGGGACCTGAGGAATCGAACCTGAGTCCTTAGGCTTGCAGGTAAGTGCACTAACTGGTAAGCCTTCTCTCCATCCCAACCCTAATTTTTATAAAGCAACATTCTAGAATTGTGCCTATTACATATATATTACATATATAAAGTATTACATATATAAAGTATTACATATATTAAAAGTAAAGTATGATATATATTTAAAAATCTCTTGGCTATATCACATATTGGCATTAAAATAAGTTAGAAATTATGCATGAGATCATTGTCATAAAAGTAAAATGAAACATGCACGTTTATACATTTTCATGAGATAAATTTTCAAATATCTGCATTTTAAGAGAAGTCCAGACAACCATATTTTCAAAAGCTGGTGTTAAAAGTTTATCTAGATAAGGCTCAGCCTCCCACTTAAAGTGTCCTTTTCAAGGGTAACAACTGCTGATTTTCCTGTTTATGCTATATAGCCAATCTCCATGGACAGAAAGTACACAATTTTTTAAATAGAAAGGACAAATCTAGAGATTAAAAAAAGATTATAAAATTATACCTTAAAAAGAAATTTCTAAGAAAGACCCAATTTTTTTTTGGGGGGGGGGTCTCACTCTAGCCCAGGCTCACCTGGAATTCACTATGTAGTCTCAGGGTAACCTTGAACCTCACAGTGATCCTCCTACCGCTGCCTCCCAAGTGCTAGAATTAAAGGCGTGCACCACCACGCCTGGCCCAAAAAATCTTTAAAAATAGAAGAAGCAGGGCTGGAGAGATATCTTAGTGGTTAAGGTGCTTGCCTGCAAAGCCAAAGGACCCAGATGCACAAGATGGCGCATGCATCTGGAGTTCATTTGCAGTGGTTGGAGGCTCTGCCATGCCCATTCTCTCTACATAAGCCTCTTTTCCCCTCTCTCATAAATAAATAAATAAATAAATAAATAAATAAATAATTTTTCAAAAATGTAAAAATAGAAGCAGCAGCCACATGGAAAGGAATATAGCTAGAGACTAGTGAACTTTGTTCCTTGTATGTAACTCAATTCCTCAGGCCTATATTACATATGATCATGCATTCTTTATGGCATGCCAATGGTATGTAATCATATATAGCCCTTTACTTATGAGGGTAATGAGAGATAGATAATTATTTAACATTGTCATATACTGTAACAGAGACAGAACTAAAATATCAGCCCAGGAGTGATTCCAAACATATTCTCTTAAACATCTTATGATGGTACCATCTATCTAAGGTAGCTTGATTCTGGTTCCCCCATAAATTCATGTGCTCTAAATGTTAGGTCCCCAGCTGATAGCAATTTGAAAGTTGCAGACTTGCTGGAGAAGGTGTGCTGTTTGGGGCAGATTTATGGGTATTATAGCCAGCTTCCCCTTGCCAGTATTCAGCACACTCTCCTGCTGCTATTGTCCCTCTGATGGCCACCTTCCACTCATGCCACTTTTCTCTCTACCATCATGGAGTTTCCTCCCAAGTCCGTAAGCCAAAATAAACCCCTTTCCTCCCATAAGCTGCTTTTGGTAGGTGCTTTGTACCAGCAACAAGAAGGTTACTGCATCACTATCAAAAAAAAAAAAAAAAAATCTTACCTGATATACATGAAGCATAAAAAATACCTTTAATTATTTCTTATTCAAAAGTCAATTATCTACTATTAAAAACTATCAGCACCCTCTCTTACAATTACTGACTGAGGCTCTTATATCTCATAGCCCGCAAACCTAGGGGAAGACCAGCAATCCCACTGAGAAGGAGGGCCCTCAGTGGAATGGGAGTAGAGAATAGGGAAATTACAGTACTAACATACAATGTATCCATACAACTTTCTACTTAATTAAAAAAAAAAAACTATCAGCAGCCATTTTTAAATAGTGAGGCATGTTGTTTATTTGCATCTAAAAAATTTTTCTACAATAAACATACATTCATTTTGAAGTAAAAATATGTTAAAGTATACATAATATGGAATTTTTATACTTCACCAAGTTCTTTATCAATGTATGTCACTTTCCAAAAATATTAAAGCTGAACAGGAAAAAGTTTAGTATATATATTTTCCACAGGAGGCAGCCCTTTCTCAATTTTCTTGTCATTAGTTTAAAAAAAACTCCATGGAAGCAAAAGAAAGATATTTTACCTGTACATTGTCCTCCGTTGGTGGGATCTCCATAGTAACCTGGCATGCAGTCTTGACACTGTTTTCCTGTGGTGAGATTTTTACACTGTTCGCACACATTATTATTGATACATGTGCTATGTCCATTGCACTGGCAAGCTAGGGAAAGCAGTAAAAACATTACAAATAACTAAGTAACAACATCAAGTACAATAGCTATCAAGTCAGGCTTTACTTTGGAAATCTCATGTTAGCAAAATACAAAGAGCATTTTCCAAGTATCCAAATATGTAACACACATAACTCAAAAAATCAATGAAAAACAATAAATGCGTCAAGTTGTGAGCAGAAATTTGACTTTATCCTCTATAAAGTATAAACTAAAAGATAATATGAAACCAAACAGTTATAGCTAACTAGAGAATATTTAGCATACTATTTAAAGATTCATATGAATGCTATTTCTATTAAATTACAAAGACACAAGAATAGATAGTACAGCTTTGGCAAAGAATGTTAAAATGCATCTTAATTACACTCACAATAACAAAAAATCAACCAATAAAGAAAATTACGTGGCAATACATCCTTACTTCAAGAAAATGAATTACTTGAAAAATGAACAAAAGCACCTTTAAACTGTTTTAAAAAGGAATATTTCTTAAAGTAAGAAAAAAAATGCCTAACAACCCAAGTTCAATTCCCCAGTAGCCATATAAAACCAAGAGCACAAAGTGGCACATGCATCTGCTAGAGGCCCTGGTGCGCCCATATTCTCTGTGTGTGTTTCTCTCTGTGTGACTCTCTTTCCCTGCATGGTGGCATACACCTTTATTCCCAACACTTGAGAGGAGGAGGTACAAGGATTGCTATGAGTTTGAGGTGAGACTTTAATATACTACATTAAATACAATTCATATTAATATATTTAATGCTATATATATATGAATTTAACATTTTCACATTGAAGTTCATATATGAAAACATATTCTCAGCACATATTTGAGGCATAATCCAAGCTCTTTACCCAAGTGTTATCATCATCATCATAAACATTGTCATCATTACCATGATGAAGGTAGCAGCAGACATTTAGTTCTCTCTCTCTCTCTCTCTCTCACACACACACACATACACACACACACTTTATTCAGGACAGCCAAACTTCACCCCATGCCATCTATTCTTATTGCTCAGTGCACATGTTACATGTGTTATCTTCATATTGTTGCCATGACTCAGGGTCAAATCTAGGGCTTCCATGTACGTTAGGCAAGCACTCTAACTCTGAACTATATCCCAAGCCTCTTTTTTCCTTTTTTTACATTTTGAGGCACTAACTAAGATTCTTCAGCTAGCTATGAATTTATGACCAACCTACTGTGGCTACAGAGTAAGTTCAAGGTCAGTTGTGCAACCTAGAAAACTCAGTGGCCCCAGTTCTGAGTGCATGGGTTTTTAAAGTTTACAAATAAAGCTGGGCGTGGTGGCACACGCCTTTAATCTCAGCACTCGGGAGGCAGAGGTAGGACGATCGTTGAGTTTGAGGGCATCCTGAGACTACATGGTAAATTCCAGGTCAGCCTGGCCTAGAGCAAGACCCTACTTGTGGGGGGAAAAGAAGAAAGAAAGAAAAAAAAAAGCATCAAAGTAGAAGTGGGTCTAGTTGCAAGGAAGGGGCTCACCCAAGCAGAGACAAAAGAAAATGTGAGGTGTGTGTGAGCAAAATGTACTATAGACATATGTGAAAGTTGTCAACAAAGAAATTTTTACACAGGAATTAAATAGTCATAGTAAAGAACAAAATGTTTCCAATCAAGAATCTTTGATTTCACTCATCCCATGCTAAGATGGCTTTTATGTATAAAATACACTCCATAAAAAGGCTGAGCCCATGCACAACGGATGTATCAAGCACAAAGAAAGGACGAGCGAGTAAACCTATGATCATGCATTAGTTGCCACTTCCACCGAGTGCTGGATCAGGAGGTATCATAAGCTTAAGTTTACTAATTCTTCCAGGATGCATTGTTACTTTAAATGTTCTAATGTCAACCTAGCTGTATAACAAGGCTGAACAGAATCTATCTATTCTATTGTGTCTACATTTTAAAACCAGCCCAGATGGTTCCTTATTTATGGACATATAAACAGAAAAAAAATTAAAATAAAACATAATGACAAATTCTGCATTTGATATGCAAATAAAGGACATAGTTTGAAAAACATGGGCTTTACAAGACAGATGTGCAGCAATTAAAAATATCTTCTTGACATCTCAATAAATCTCAAAAATATACACAGAAATTCAAAGATAAAACTTACTGAAAATATTTTCAATATATAACCTACCTCAAAAGAAAATGAAATTATCAAGTGCTAAAAATGAAACTGGATTTCAAAACAAGAATGGTAAAGCTTGGGCTAGAATAAAAAATTTACAAACACTGAAAGACAAGCAAACATTAGGAGGCATGGGTTTCAAAATCTAGCAGGGCCATAAAATACATGTGCTGCCATCCTCAAGGAAGGAGCTAAACTAAACGGTGTTCTTAAACAAAGCCATCAATGGTGCCTGTGAACAATTATCACAATGCATAAAACCAAAGAAGCAGAAAAGACAAGAAGTCCACTCAAGCATGCACATGGAAGGCGAAGTCACTTATAGAAATTTACTATATTCAAAGCCTTATGAACTGGGTTGAAATCTGCAGTCCATATGATGAAGAAACTTCAAGAACAAACATTAAGGTAAACATGACCTACAAGAGTCAACGACTCGGAGACCTTAGAAAAGCAGTTTTGGGTGGCCCTTTTTAGGATATGTCTACTAAAATAAACATACCTGAGTACAGGGATTGTATAACATTTTCTTTACAGTAAAGGACTAAAGAGTAACTATGTTGGACTTTCCAAGCAACAGTACTTGTCCTAACTGCTCATCACTGCCCTTGTAATGAAAAAGAATGCAGAAGACATTCAAACTTATTTTAAAAAAAGAAAAAGAAAAAGAACTTTCTCTTATAAAACCAGGTGGAAGACTACATTTGGCTTCAGGCTTCATTTCTCAATCATCAAGGTGAAAGAAAAAATTACTCACTAAATTAAATCATACAATAAAAATCACAACTCACCATGAAGAAAGAATCAGGACAAAATAGGGAGAAATAATAAATGTAATAGCCAAATATAGACATAAAGAACAAAAAGATTTTTTAAATCTTCACAATAAAAGATAAAAACAGATAAGAAAAAAAGGGCTGGAGAGATGACTTAGTGATTAAGGCGCTTGCCTGCAAAGCCTAAGGACTCATGCTTGACTCTCCAGGTCCCATGTAAGCCAGACATACCGTGACAAAAGCACATAATGTCACATATGTGCACAAGGGGTCATATGCATCTGGAGTTCTAATGTAGTGGCTGGAGCCCTAGGCATGTCAATTCTCTCTCTCTCTCCCTCCCCCCCCCCTCTTTTTCTCTCATAAAAAAAGGCCAGTCTGTTGTGCTTGCCTCAAAAAAAAAAAAAAAGATAAAACAGCCGGGCGTGGTGGCGCACGCCTTTAATCCCAGCACTCGGGAGGCAGAGGTAGGAGGATCACCGTGAGTCCAAGGCCGCCCTGAGACTCCATAGTGAATTCCAGGTCAGTCTGAGCTAGAGTGAGACCCTACCTCAGAAAAACCGGAAAAAAACAAAAGATAAAACATTTAAAACATGCTTAAAGAAATAAGGGAAGATGTGCTGACAAGGTCTCATCAAAGCTGATCAAGAAAGACAGAGGGGTGGGGCTGGAGAGATGGCCTGCAAAGCCAAAGGATCTCAATTCAATTCCCCAGCATCCACATAAGCCAGATGCACGAGGGGGCGCAAGCATCTGGAGTTTGTTTGCAGTGGCTGGAGGACCTGGAACACCCATTCTTTCTCTCTCTCTGCCTCATTCTCTCTCTCAAATAAATAAATATATTTTAAAAGAGAGAGAAAGAAAGACAGAGGGTATGAGAAACTGAGTTCTGCCAACAATGAACTTCATCTCACTTGCATTTTTGTACAGAAATATATTTTCCTACTTTTTTTAATATTTACTATAACTATAAACATGTTCAACAGCTCCTCTAGTTTCTTAAGCATATAAAATACAGCTGGAATATAATTTCACTCTCCTGGTCTACTTCTAACATATACTTCCTCTCTAAGCTGGTTTTTGCTCATTGCTCATTCTTTCTTACAATAGACCAAGTTTTCCTAATTCTTTGCATGTATACTTCACTGAATGTTGAAGACACTGTAGATTTTTAAATTGCCTTACTGGGCATTAGATATTTCTGTATCCCTATAAATATTTAGCTTCGTTTTGACATAGGTTTTCACAGACCTCAGATGAAGCTAAGGCCACTGAAATCAGTGTAGTATGTCATTTAGAAGTTTCCCCAACCAAATGAAGTAAAAATTTTCTTGACATTCTCCATGATACCCAGGCGCAAATGAACATTTGCACTCTAGAAATTTAGAGAAGGCAGTCACCAGCCCTGTGTGTTATTTGATAATCATTTCTTTTCACTGCTTTCCAGCACTTTTTTTCTGCATTCTATAATTACGTAGCAATCTACAATCCTGAACGTATTTTTAGCTGAGTAGTTAGGATGTCACTCAGCAGTTCTCAGGATTCTGTATTAAAACAGATCTCTTTTTGGTTTTCTCAAGCAGTGTAGTATTTTTAGAACCCCAGCCCCGAGCCCCAGCTCTATCTCCTTCACTCAGGGTCCATACCCCACATGCACTGCCTCATACAACCTGGTCACTCTTCCTTTGTCTACACTCTCTAAACAATCTCTGACTTTTGTTGCCTGATCTCCAGCATCATAATGCCTTATTCACTGATTGTATCCCATTTCTTAAATGTTTTGTGTGAGATTGGTTAACTCGAGTCAGTTTTAGGGTGACCAGCAATCCTGGTTTGCCCTAGGCTGCTGCTCTGTGTTTGGTAGCAGAAGGCACACATCAAAAGAAGCCCCCCGCCCCCCCGCCTGAGTGCACGTCAGTCACACTAGTCACTGTTTTAGTTTTTCTAGATACTAAACTCCTTTATTATTTTGAAAATGTAAATTATACTATGCCATTTAAAATAAAAAGTATATTTATAGCATTTTAAAATAATGCATATTTAGTAGGCATTATATATTTAATAGGTAATACATATTTAATAGGTAGCATAATATATGTGGAATGTAATATCACAAATATAGATAGTGACGAGTTAAAGACCAGAGTGAGCAAAAAGAGAAGATAAAATCAATAAGCAAAATATAATTAAATCATAGGGCATATTAATTAATTTAAAGTCAGGCAAGAAAAGAGATAAACAGGAAGAAAAATATGCGAGAAAAACACAAATCAAACAGATGGTCAACTTAAGGCTAAGCATGTGGATAATTAGATTTCATATAAAAAAGACTAAGCAGATTCCTTTCAGTTTAGATTAAACAGAAGGACCAAAGTGAATCTTATTTTTAAGAAGCATGCTTCTAATATGATACAGATAGATAGCTTACAGTATAAACATAGAAACAGATACTTAAAACAATGATCAAAATGAGTTATTTAAGAAAATTTTGTTCACTATATCATTACATTAGAAGATTATCTAGTCAACTAAGTTCCCACATGTATGAGTAGAAAAAGAGCAAGTACTACTAAGTCAACAGAAGAAGAAAGGAGAAAACTGTGAGAAATAAAATGGACAGAAACAGGAGAAGCAGTGACAGCACTTAGCCACGGGATCCATGAAAAAGGCAATGTCCAGCCACACTAATCAAGAGAAAATTATAACATTTAGAATTTAAAAGTGGGCAGCTTTAAGAATCCTACAGACTCAACTAGAGTCAGTAACAACTCAGATGAAATGGAAAACTTCCTTGAAAAACACAAAAGACTGGAGAACCAAGCCAACTTGAATAGATTCATAGCTACTAATTGGTCCCCGTAATCTGTCTCTCAAAAGGAATCCAGGGTTCAACTCCCCAGGACCCATGTAACCCCACATAAGCCAGATGCACTAGAGGGCACAGTTATCTAGAGTATGTTTGCAGTAGCTAGAGGCCCTGGTGTACCCATTCTCTCTCTCTCTCTCTTTCTCCCTCCCCCGCTCTCTCTCTACCTGCATATTTCTGTCTCTCTCTCTCTCTCTCTCTCAAATTAATAAATAAAAATAAAATATTTTTAAAAAGAAAAAAAAAAGGAATCCAGGGGACTGGAGAGATGGCTTAGCAGTTAAGGCATTTGCCTGCAAAGCAAAAGGACCTCGGTTTGATTCCCCAGGACCAACGTAAGCCAGATGCACAAGGGGCACATGCGTTGGTAGTTCGTTTGCAGTGGCTGGAGGTCCCGGCACACCCATTCTCTTTCTCTTTCTCTTTCTCTTTCTCTTTCTCTCTCTCTCTCTCCCTCTTTCTCTCTCTTCTCAAGTAAATACATAAAAGTAAAGTTAAAAAAAATAAAAAAGGAATCCAGGCCCTGTGGTGATCTTTGACAAGCCCCTCAATGCATTTGAGGAAGAAACAATGTCACATTTACATGCATTCTTCCAGAAAATAAGAGGAAGAAATGTTCTTCAGCTCTTGAGAACAGCACTCGGCTGAAATCAAACCAGGAATCAAGAAAAGACATGAAGAGAGCTATAGGCAAGGCTGGGAGATGGCTCAGTGGGTAAAAGTTCAGGATCCCAGAACCATAACTTCAAAGACAGCAGTGAGCACCTGTAATACAGGCCTCCTATAGCAGATATGGGAAACAGAGATAGGAAGGTGAGGGAAGCTACGGGCCAGTCAGCTAGTCTAGCGTGCTTGTATACCCCTGGCATACACAGTGACAAATAGGAAAATAAAAACGCCCACCTCAAACAAGGTGGAGGGCAACAGACACCCCAAGTAGTCCTCTTTCCTCCACATGCGTGCTATGGCACACACACACCTACATTTAAACACATGAACATACAAAGATAAAACAGGACAAAAAAATGTACAGACCAAAATTCACATCAATATAATAACAGGAATATATAACAACATTTAAACAAACTGAATCTAGTGAGACAACAAAAAAAGGTAATACTTAATGAGCTAGTAGAGTTTAGTCAAGTAATGCAAGCTTGTTTTGACATTTAAAAATCAATGTGCATAATTAACCATATTAACAAATGAAAACAAATAATAATTATGTAATCATCTCAATAAATGCAGAAAAGCATTTGGTTAAAAAAAAGGCACATCTGTTCATGAGTTTCTTAGGAAAAATTCTTTATCAGTTAAGAATAGAAGGGACTTCCTTAAGCTGATAAAGATACTTAATGAAAAAACAACAGCTAGACCAAAAAGTCATTCTGAAAAACACAAAAACAAAACCCTGTAGTTATCTGTTGCATCATATCAGATTATAATGGAAGGAATAAAGTTAAAATCGAGACCAAAAGAAATGACAGGAAGGAGCTAGGAAGGTTGTTCAGTGGTTAAAGGCACTTGCTTGCAAAGCTTGTCAGCTCAGGTTCAATTCCCAAGCCACCCACAGAAGCTGGATGCAAAAACTGGCACAAGTGTCTGGTGTTCATTTGCAGTGGCAAGAAGCCCTTATACACATATATGCACCCACACACTGTGTTGATTTGAGTCATATGTCCCCCACAAAAAAGAATATTTATAACCTATGAAATTATGAATTATGCCATTTGCAAAAAATGGAACTGGAGATCACTGTGTTAAGCAAAAAAAAAAAAAAAAAAGCAGAAGAAATGTGAGTAGTGTTTTCTCTCCTATATGGAGTCTAAATAGAAATATATGTATACTGAGGGTGCAGCTTGCTGGTTTATCACCTGCCTAATATGTATGACCCTGGGCTTGAGCCTCAGCACTGAAAAAAATAAAATCTACATATATACGTAGGCACACATACATACATGCATGCATACATGAAAATATAAAAGAGATACCATCAAAAAAAGGAAGAGGGGTGGGGTAAAGGAACAAATGATTGTAGGATAATACCAAAAGAATTATCCAAGTATGATCATATGAATTTATTAAAATGTCACAATAAAACCATTTTTTATACTCAGTAGATGATATTCAATAAGGAAGGCTGCAGATGTCAGTGTTCCTGAGAATGTTCCAGAGTTTTCTAGCAGGAGCTGCGCTACTTCAAGCTTTCACTTTTGGACTCACAGTCTGCATGGGATTGCTTTCTTCCACAGTGTGATAGAAGGCTCCGATATCTAATTCACCTAGCATCATTATTGAACAGATCTTTTCCCCATTTTACTGTACTGCTGTCATTGTCATAAAGCAGGTCCCCATGCGGTATTATTTGAGTATAGTCTGACCACATCCCACAAGGTTTTATAATACTGGAAGCTTGGTCCTCAGGTCGATGGTGTTGGGATGGGGGAGACTTTAAAAGGCACAGCCTCATAGAAGATAACAAGATCATGGGGCATTCTCTTTGAACAAAG
This sequence comes from Dipus sagitta, assembly GCA_036346955.1. Taxonomy (NCBI): domain Eukaryota; kingdom Metazoa; phylum Chordata; class Mammalia; order Rodentia; family Dipodidae; genus Dipus; species Dipus sagitta. Next base: position 19,645,246 of record CM070770.1, read on the forward strand.
CTGTCATTGAAAAATAAGGTATTATATGATAAGACCGCCCCAGGTGATTAGCCCCTTCTACATCAACTGTTCCCTTCTTTCTACCATAAAGGGATAAAGAAAGGAGGGTCTGCTTAATCATGGACTTCTAGCCTCCAAAACTGTGTGCTAAGTTAATTCTAGTTCTTTCTTTATTTTCTATTTTTATTTATTTATTTGATGGAGAGAGAGAGGCAGGTAAAGGGAGAGAGACAGAGAGAGGATGTGCCAGCGCCTCCAGCCACTGCAAACAAACTCCAGATATATGCACTACCTTGTGCATCTGGCTTATGTTGGTCCTGGGAAATTGAATGTGGGTCCTTTGGCTTTGCAGGCAAGTACTTTAACCACTAAGCTATCTCTCCAGCTCTTAACTCTTATCTCTTTATAAAATCACCAGCTTTATTAAGAACTCACAATAATATACATATATACATACATATATATACATACATGTAAGTGCAATTTGATTATCTGATGTAGTGGTATCCCATTAAACCTATAGTAAGATAAAAACGTCCCAAGTTGAAAAAAATCACTTAATCCCTGGTATGGCAGCTTAGCAACATAGTGCATGAGGGTATCAGAGGTTCACCCTTTGATCACAGCACTAGCTGGGAGCTGAAGCCTACTACTGTTGGCCAGCACAACATGACAGTATTGAGCTATGTATCTCTAGCTTGAGAATGATTAAAAATCAAAGTATAAGTTCTTGCATTCACACCATTATAAAATCAAAAATCGTAAGTAGAAAGATTGTAAGTCAGGGACCATATGTCACATTATACTGTTCCTACAATCTGTATTTGTTTTGGGTTTATCTGTTCAACTCCATACTACCTTAATTAACAAAGATTTGATGGAATATAATCAGAAATACTTTATTTATATTTCATTTTTCTGCATAATTTTTGAATGGTCAATGCAAAATTAAGATGATACTAGCCACAATACCCCAGAGAAAAATTCTAATTGTCTTGGTCAGATTTGTCATCACTATAACCTAATACCTAAAAGAACAATTTAAAAATTAAGACAGAGGAGAGAAGATATTGTAAGGGAGTAAAATAGAGCAGGGTGTTTGTTGGAGAGAGGAAGGGGGGATGAGAATCAACTAAAACAAAGTGTTTTGAAAAATGTCAAAAGAATTATACCTGAGTCTCTATATGCCAACTAAAAATTTTTAAATTAAATAAATAGACAATAAAAATTCCTTTCAAAGTAGAGTCATTTTGGCTGATAGTTTCAGAATATCCCTTTCCATTATGGCAGGAAAGTTATGGTGGAAAGAGCAGCTCACACGCTGGTGGCCAGGAAGAAGAGTGAATGCCTTCCTAGCTGTTTTGTGCCTTTCTTCATTCCTTTCTCCATCAGGATATTCAGCCTATGATCTGGTGCTATCCATATTCACTGTGTATCTTAATAGTTGACTTAATCTTCCAAAAAAAATGTCATGAAATCACACCCACCAGTGTTCTTTACTAATCTCCCAGGTGTTTCTCAATGTGAACACAATGCTATTGAGAATGCCTATCAAAAGTCCACCCATTGCCAACACGGTTCAGAGAAGTGCATGTTCCAAATCTCCTCTCAGGCTAAAGACAAACTGTACTTGTAACCCCTATAAAATAAACTCAAAGGTACATAATTCCTTCTTTCAATGGAACAGAGTAAAGTTCGCACTCAAAACGGGTGAACTGGGAGGATAAAATGGGATCATTTGGCCAAATCAAGATCAAAACCCAACAGGGTGACAAATCCTGTAGCTCCATGTCTGGCATTAGGACACGCGGTAGCAAGATGTGCCAGAGGTCTCAGACATCCTTGCCTCTGTTCTTCTGGGTTTAAACAAAGCCTCTCTCTTTCACAGGCTCCATTCGTTGCCGGCAGCTTTCCTTAGTAGACTCTGACTATTGCTGGTGCCTCCAGCTTCCTAAGCTCTCCAGTACGTCTTCAGTTTCATCCCCACAGCTTCAGACATGACTCTCTCAGAGTCCTGATCCTGACACACACACCCCATCTTTGCTGGATGTCCTTGGTAATCGCAGTGGAAGCTTCCATGGCCCTGTAATTCCTGCATTCTGCATAGCCTGCAAAGCCAGCAGCATGCGGACAATGCTGAGATCTATCACCAGCTCAAATAGTAACCAGACCCATGTGAACCCTGGCTGCATTTGTCTCTGAGTGCCTGAGTGGCTGAAGTTGGAAACACTTCCTTATAAGACCCTGTGTGACCAGAGTACCTGAGACTTCTCATGCATATATATTCATTGCCTCGCCTCTAGTAATTGTAGAATATTATGAGACCCATATCCTTTTCTTTTTTTAACTTTTAAAATTCTGTTTTATTCATATCTTAAACACATGATTTTTGATGTAGTAAAGCAAGTACACATCTCTGTCATTTAGGACTCCTATGTCTACATCCAATCCATAGATTATAGTCAAACTGGTATGCTTTGCTCCCTATGATGGAAAAACTTAATCACTATACAAATTTTATCCACGTTATTTCTATCTGTTCCTTTAGGACTGCTTCCTGTAACATAAAAGATGACTTTATATTGTGTGTGTGTGTGTGTTTTCTTTGAGAAAGTGTTTTATATATTCAGTGCTGACTGGCCTAGGACCCACTAGGCAGTCCAAGCTTGCTTAAACTCAGGGACTCCTTGCCTCTGCTTTCTGCTAAATTACAGATGTGCATACCTATGTTCAGCTAGAAATAAGTTCTTGTTTATTAAGCTTTTCTTCTTTTAACACTGGTGTGCTATCCAACATCCTGTTTCTTCTTGGCTTCCATTGTGAAATCAGTTGTTAGTCTTGGGGATTCTATGCCTTGCAAAAATTAACTCTACTTTCCATACTTTTTAGACATTTCTTTTGTTCCTTTTTGCCTTCCAAAATTTTACTTCGATTACTTGAAAGCGAATTCTTCTGTACTTATGCTCTTGAGATCCACTGCTTGCACACACACACACACACACACACACACTATATATATATATATATATATATACATATATATGTGATATATATGTATATATATACATATATATGTGTATATATGTATATATGTATATGTATATATATATATATATATATATATATATATATATATCCGGGGATTCGAACCGGGGTGCTTTGGCTTCACAGTAAAAGGCTCTAACCCCTAGGCCATTTCCCAGTTCCATATCCTTTTCTTCTGAAATACTGACATATGCAGACAAGCTATGCCTGACTTAAAACAACTTTCTCCCTGAAGATTTGCCTATAGTCTTAGCATTCTGAAGAGGATTTTTTTTTTCTACAGCAATCATTGCTATGGTCTTTTAATGGTAAATTCTGTTTTTCTCATTGCATCTGTAGTTCTTATTTTGAATTTTACTATAAGTAAGATTTTCTCAGTCTCATTTATTATTTGCTCAAGTGTATGCATCAGGAAGAACATTATTTTGTTGCCTGGATGTGATCTACTTATTAGCTTTCAGATTGATTTTAAGCCCCTTTCGTATAACATATCTTTCCTTCTATTTTCTATTATTTTTTGCACCTTTTTCAATACTGAAAAATGCTCCAAGCTCATCATGAACACTCCCCGGCCTATCTCTGTAATGTGTTATCAATGCAGAAAGCCCTTATTCATTCACTGGAAAATGCTATTTAGAAACAGTTCCCATGAACTAGATGTGATCATACTTTTCTGCCATGGCTTCTAAGCCCTCTCTGAACAACCAGGGATAGGAAATGTATGTATGTATATTTACTCAAGCTTTGATACAAAATGCTCACATAGCTCTCACCCCTTTTAGCTTATTTCTCTGTAAATGAGGAACATAGCTCTCATTAAACACAATTTATTTATTTATGGTTAAATAACTTAGTATACACATAAAATCTTGTCACAACAGTTAAATTGTTCCTGTCAGAAGCAAATTTAACTAATCAGAATATACTGTCTTTAGGTTTTTTTTTCTTTAGCCTCTGAATATATGGCAAAAAAAAACCTGTTCTTCCAAAGGTAATTAGGTAATTAAGTCAAAATCAGTGTAGTTGTGTGTGTGTGTGTGTGTGTGTGTGTGTACGTGCACGCATATGTATGTGTGTCTATATAAGTGTATGACAGATGTTAGATCCATTTGTCACAATCTGTATTCAATCTTGGGATCCCTCAGTATCCTAGTTAATTTGTTTTATTCCATACAGTACAGTTCATCTGTTGTGATATATGGTATGGATTTTCTTATTTTATAGTACTGGACATTGAACCCAGACTTTGTTCATGCTGGGCAAATAATATAGCACTAAGCTACAGCCCAATAACACAGTATAGATTTTGACCAATGTATAGTTAACTAACGCTTACCACAGAACCACAAAAAATGTCCACACCCACCCCAAATTTCATATGAAGCCTTGTAAAAAAAAATTGATTTCTACCTTGTCTCCTAGAAAATAATCTATTGGCCACGGGTATAGTTTTGTCGGTTTCAGATTCTCTTATGAATTAAAACTAGCAAAACACATTTAAATTTCATCCATGATGATGGACAGTTTGATGCATCTTGCTGATCTTAACACAGCCAGTCTGTGCAGCAGGTGGTGCTGCACTCCATAGTCACTGGGTTCCCGTAGTCTTGGACACAGGTTAGGCACATCATCTAAAGCCTATTCTGTGATTCTCTCTACTTTTTTCCTCCTGAGGGTTTTCACTAGCCACAAGAGAAACCACTAGTGAGAAATACAAAGAAATTACTACCCATAGGGTTATCGGGGGAATGTGAGGTAGTAGATAAGGCACCAGAAGCTTCGCACCTCAGAGGGACAATTCCTAGAAGTAGTCAACATTGCTTTTCACTGGTCCTAGTGAATCGGAGTTCCAAACTTCACAGAGTAGGAGCCAGATTAATAATGTATTATTGGGTTTTTAGTTTTTTTTTTTTTTTTAGCTTTCTACACTCTCACTTGTGCTCCTGAAACTGCCTCCCAAGTAAACTGCCTCACTTAACTTTTGTGTTGGGCTGTCACCTTTTCTGGTGCAGTCTTTGCACACGTATCCCAAAAATGATGCATGTCCCTCTTCTACCTCGGGTGTTTAGTCCTGGCATCGCAGTGATGTTGTTTTCTTTTTTAAAAAATTTATTGGGAACTTTAAGATATGAACATACTGTAAATTAGTCGTATCCTCATCTTCTGTCCCCTCTCCCCACCCATATTCTACTGAGGTCCTCTCAGCAGGGGCAGCAGAAATCACTATGGGGCCAGGCATGCACCAGGTGGTTTGTGTTAAGGAGACAGTGATCTGCAGTGTGCCTTCCCACCCTGTGGCTTTTCCTTTCCACCTCCTCTCCTACAACATTCCCTGAGCCAGACCCCCTAAAATGATGCAGGCATTGATGAAGTACTTGGTTACCCACAGGAACCAGATGGTAAGACCCTACTACTGAAGATATCACAGGCCATGGTCAAAGGATACTGGGAAATCAAGCTAGAACTGAGAGGGAAGACATCTCCGTGCCTGCTAGCCGGAAGCACTGTGCAAGCTGCTGGAGGAAGAAACCATCAGTACTGTGGGGAAATAGTGGATCCTGCAAGCTTCAAAGTTAACAGCCAGCTAAGATGTACCCATAGGTACAATAATGGCATGTAGTTATGGGAATGATCAACTACTCCCTGATTGGATATAAGGTTTTCTCTTTTTTATAATATTTAGAGAGAGAGAGAGGAAGAGGCAGAGGCAGAGGGAAAGAGAGAATGGCCATGCCAGGGCATCCAGCCACTGCAAACGAACTCTAGATGCATGTGCCCCCTTGTGCATCTGGCTTATGTCAGTCCTGGGGAATCAAACAGGGGTCCTTAGGCTTCACAGGCAAGTGCCTTAACCACTAAGCCATTTCCCCAGCCCAAGTTTTCTCGTTTTTATTTTATTTTATTTATTTATTTGCAAGCAGAAAGAGTGAGAGAAAGTATGAGTGTGCCAAGGCCTCCAACCACTCCAAAGGCCTCCAGGTGTGTGTGCCACTTTGTGCATCTGGCTTTACATGGGTACTTGGGAATCAGACTTGGGTCATTAGGCTTTGCAGGCAAGCACCCTAACTGCTGAATAATCTTTCCATCTCAGGTTTTCTCTTTTAAATAATGTACTTTAATTACCTTCTGTCATGTACTACAACTATCAACATTTAACTTCATATACATGTGTAATTAATTTTATTTACTTCAATAAAATTATATTCTCTGAATGAGGTTTTTTTGAATAATTTGGTGTCAAACACATTATACTATTTAGGACACAGTAAGAACTCAGTAAATATACATCGAATAAATTAATTTTTTGAAAAAGTGGATTTCTTTCATCATAAGTACACATTCCTATTAAAAAATTACCTGATCTTCAGAATAGAATAAGTAGTGAAGATCAATGGCAGCTTTCAAAATGAGACCCGGTAAATCCATCACAGATGTTATACACAGCATTCACATACTTACCATAAGGTTCACTGGACACCCTGCAGTGCATGAAAATTCTAAGATATGATAACGATATGAGCAACAAAACATAATGACACCTTAGTTCACTCGAGCAGAAAAGGCAACGTTGTCATCATGTGTGTATTACCTGGGCACTGGATAAAAGACCACTCATAGTTCTTTTCTTTGGGGCAAAGATTAGTATCCAGAACCATGTCATGGCTTTGCATTCCAGCAAGCCTCACGGGCCCCCGTGAAGAGCCCTCAACACAGTGTCCTCTTCCTGTGTTACTAGGATCATTGCACCAACCACATCCAGGCTGTTCCAAACACTGCCCACAGGTTCTCAATCCAGAACAATTCTGAGCTGCAAGAATTAAAAAAAAAAAATCTTAAAATGTGCTTTTAACATTAAAAAAGTTGTAAGCTTCAGGAAGAATAAATGTGATTATGAAAAACAGACATTAAAATATCATCTACAGTTAATATATATATTTTACATTAGTACCTAAGAGATAAAAATTACTCAAAACACACAAATAAACACACATACATATAAATACATCATGAACAAAGAGGAGGTAAACTGAGCTGGGAGTTAAAAAGAAAAAAATAAACATGGCAATCACAATACAGAGATAAATAAAGTCAATACTACAAGACTGCTGAGAGTCTTGTCAATAATCGATGTTTGTGGGGCTGATCTGTGGCCTGTAGACCACCGGGACCACTGCTCACGCCAGCCACTCCGGCTGCACCTAGTAAGGGCCTTCGGCGAAAACCTGCGTCCTGCCCTTTGGACATCCAAAGTAAGTCATTCCTGCTCATTCCCTGACCCACATTTATGCTACTTCTCATGGCCAGTGCTTTTCCCAAGCATTCAAACTACTATTGCTTGGCAATCATGAGGTAAATAAGTTTAACCGCACCCCAAAAGCACACCGAGTTGGGAACCGGTGCTCAGTGTTAGTCAGTGACCCCGCTGCAGCTGCACAGATTAACTTTCCATGCTGCAGAATGTCACTCTACGGTTCACTTTCTGAAAGTCAGCTTCTGTGGGCTCTGCTGTTGTTGTTTTGGTTCTGTTTTGTTTTATTTGGTTTGTTTATTTTTTGCTTGTTTGATTTGGTTGGCACTTACCAAAGACTTTATTTTTTGTGATGTCACCAAAGATGAACAGATATTATAGTATAACATTATCATCAAGTTGTTGTCATATGTGGTTTTAAATTTTTATTTCCCAGTCAAAGCAACCTATATTGACCTAAGGTTTTCTGTAATTCTTTCACTTGCAGTTTGCTATGAATGGCACTCTTTGGGGAACTGTTCATCTATATAAAATGACACACATATATGGCACCATGAATGATGTCTTCTAGTAATATGAAAGAAAAGCCTTAGGAGAGAAAAATATGACAGATTTCTGTCTAACCAGCTCAAGTTCATTGCTGTGGTATTAATAATTTTGCTGCTACTCTGTGTTTAATATTACTGGAAGAAATGTGTTCCTCAAATAAGATGTTTCTTAGCTCAATAACACAATATTAGGTAAAATAATTAATTGATAGTAATATCTTCTGTTAACAATTCTTTGATGGGCAAGGATCTCAGAGACTTTATATATGAAAGTATAGTAAGTAACATCTCTTGTATTTCTTTAATAAGAAATATTTAAAAATATTTATCTTGAAAACAATACAAGGCATGAAGAGTTTTCCTTTGAAAAGTTGTATTTTTTTCTAGATAATACACAATAGTAAATGACAATTCCATTAAAAGAGCTATAATGACTGAATATTTCATAAATTATCCTACCACTCCTAAGTTTTTGAGGTATGAAACATTTCCATTATATTGTAGTTATTCCACAGAATAGTCGACTGTGTTATTCAAACTGCCATCAAAGCTATTTTGGGTTGCTAAAAACCAACAGGAAACAATGAAAAAATAACAAACTTAACATCTGTACAATAATTTATCACGTGATAATTTGAAGTGAAATTTACTTCATCTTGTCTAGAATAATTCAAGATTTCTAATATATTTATAGCACAAGGCTATTTTCTAGGTATGATGGTTAGTCCAAATTGTCAACTTGATTGGATTAGGAATCAAGTAATAGGCATACCACTGGACAGGTCTATGAGGCACTGCATAAATGACTAACAGAAAGGGGAGAGATTCCTCCAAAATGGGCAGCCCCTTCTTGCAACAGCCCCGATATAAAGAGTTCAAAGGGAAAAGCCATGCTCCTTTCACCCCTCAGTGATGAGTGCCTCCACCCTGCTGATGCCATCCTTCACTGACACTGGAACCCAGTCTCTAGCTTTCCAATGTGGACTGAGGACCATGGGAATCCTGCAGGTCTGATGCATCAGAGGAGGACTGCTGAACCATCCATGCTCTTGGACTGAACAGTTAAGAGGTTCTCAGGCTCTCCAGAGCAGACAGCCACCATTACCATCCAGTTCATATCACGTAAGCCAATCTAATAAATATCTAATAAAGACCCTTTTGATATTTATTCAGTCATTCTGTTCTTCCAGAGAACCCTGGCTGATACACTAGAAAAATAAAATTTACCTTTGAACTACTTGTAAAGAAAATATGATCATTAAAATGTCTTTAATATATAATAAAGTATTCTCAGTACAATTTCACCTTTAACTGGGGATATCTTAAATATTCCTGGGATTCATGAATCAACTGAATAACAAACTATTAATATTCCAGTTTTACTTATCAATTAGATTTTAACCTTAATAAAAGTTATGAAATTTCATGTTCACAGCAACATTTTAGTCCTTAAAGTCCATTTTAGATATAAACTATTAAGTAAGGTGACAATAGTTTTGGTTTTGTTCACATACAAAAAATAATGACAGAAATTCATTCTTTAGTATGTAACTGTGTTTCAAAGACCAGCAGTATTTTTTTCTTTTTCTTACAGAAACAATATCACAGGATATCTGAACTTTGTGTGGGGGTGTGGTTGTGTGAGTATTGTGTTAAGCAAAAAAAAAAAAAAGCTAGTTTCCTAAACTTACACACAGTATGATATATGATGTATGATACACAGTATATGATATAAACTACAGATACTTAAAAGAATTTTTCAGCTGTATTATAAAATATTCCATAAATCTTACAAAATACATAACTTTTAAGATCTATAAGAAATTCACCACATTTAAAAAATTATTACCTTCCTCAATTGTCAAGAATTGTTTTAAAATGATCCTACTATGCACAAATCCTTGGGTGATATCTCAGGGCTACAAAGAAAAAGTGAGGTTTTATAATGTCATTGTTTAAAACATTTGATTTTTGTTGATGATGTAGCTCCTAGTCAAATCATTTGCCTAGTATATTTGAGGCTGGGGTTCAGTCCCAGCACAAGAACCAAATTAAACCTCAAATAAATTATTCACATATACAAAACTTAAAAATACTGAAAGAAATATAAATTTTTGAGATATATATTCTATTTAACTATATTACTTTAATTTTCACTTGAGTTTCTATATATTAAGAACTAAATCTCTGATTATGGCTTGAAATGATGCCCATGGAATTCATTTTCACCCATGAAATATCCACTTATACAAAATGTTAATTATTAATAAATCCAGTTATTAAAGCTTTCTTAGAAATTACTGGGCAAAATTTGTCTTAACATATATTTTTTCTCTTCCTTTTGTGGATCTTAAACACCAATATTTCAATATTACAGCTAGAAAAAATTGAAGAACATTACAAAATCCTCTTGTTCTTCATCCCAAAAGACATGTCCCTTATATTCCTTTTACCAGACAAACTTCAAATCACTGCTGAGGTCTAAAAGCAACATAAAGATTAGATCATTTTTAATATAAAAGTTTATAAGCATAAAATGTTTCAATGGCTACTCTGAAATTTTAAATGAACGAGTAGACACATATGGTAGAAAATAACATGCAAATCTGTTGTACCTAATTGATCCCAAGATACAAAGTCAGAGGAAGAAGATGGCATTGCCAGAATCTGGTGGCACTGAAGAAGGACCACTCACTACTCTTAGCACTCGGGTGTTGAGCATAAATGGTATCTTCACCCTTAGACCCTATTCCATTTCCTGACATTTCTCCATTAGTCAGCAAATACACATTGGTTAAAAACATGGAAAAATTAAACATAATGGACAAAGAATTGGTTTTTTTTTTTCCACAGAGTAAATCAGTAAAGACTACTTGCTGAAATAAAAGGTTGCCTTGATATAAAGTGCACTGTCATTCTTTTCCATCAGAATGTTTAGGGTATATAAATTTTTAAAGCTGTAAGCAAAAGTAAATTATAACAGTGTTGAAATCATCAGCAAAATGAGCTATATATAGCCACAGGAAAGGCAGATATGGAAACAGGGTGAGAGAGAGAGAGAGACACCAATCCTATGGAGAAGAAAAAGCATCTTGTCAAGGAACAAACTTTGGAAGACAGTAAGATTTATAATAAATCAAGAAAATCAAAGGTACAAGAGCAGTGGAACAGAAGTGACTGATGTGTGCCCAGCTGATGACCTCACAGCAGTGGTTAGTTGTCCCCAGTAAATCTATCAGTGGAAAAGGTGAAATTCATGCTTGTGCTTAAACAGTTACACTCTACTCTTTCTTTAAAAAAAAAAAAGGATGTAAGGTTGGAGGTATAGCTTTGCAGGTAAGGTGCTTGCCTGGGAAGTCTAAGGACCCAGGTTCAATTCCCCAGTACCCATGGAAAGCCAAATATACAAAGTAGCACATGCGTGTCTGGAATTCATTTACAATGACAAGAGGCCCTAGAGCACCCAAACTCACTCTCATTCATTCTCTCTCTTCCTCCCTCCCTTTCTCTCTGTCTCTCAAATAACTGAAAATATTTTTAAATCTTATTTAAAGCCACTGTAAAATTGTAGGATGTCAACAATAAAGAAGAAAACTTTAAAATCTCCCAAAGAAAGAAAGAAAGAAAAAAGATATCCTACAAAGGAATAAAACTACACTGGCATCAGAGCACTTTGCCACAACACTGAGTATAAAAAGGGGTTCAGGGGGAAAATTATTTACATTTCCATGCACAGCCAATTGTACATTCCTGTGAAAATAAAAAAAAAAACTCTGAGTCATGTAAAAATTCCAAATTGGATGTGCCATTAACTTATTTAGAATTGCTAAGGACTGTTCTCCAGTGGCTAAACTGGTAAATTTTGTTATGTGTACTTTACCACAATAAAAAAGCATTGTTCACCAAGGAATGACTAAGAAAGAAGGAACAGGATACAAGAATAAATGATAAGCAGAGAAGATGGCTTAGGCATCACTTTAAATAATTTTTAAAACATTCTTGAGAGAATGGAAATTTAGAGGCTTTATTTTCACTTTTCTCCACTTTTTATCCTCTACGAAGTTGGAATGCCCCTCCCCCACACACATACACACACTGCATAGTGCATGAAAGAAACTAATCGACAAGGAATTATAAACCAACGTACTGTGTCTTCTCACAGCACGGCTAACCTCTCAGCAGTATCTAAGACAACACTTGGATGACAGTAACTTTTACTTTCATTACCCAAATGTACATTCCTAAAACAACATAATGTGGTCTGGCCTATTATGAAACTACATAAATGGACTCAAAGAGTTATTGTCAATCATTGTTATTGTTTCAAGACAGGGTCTTATTGTCTAGCCCAAGCTGTCCTAAAACTCACCGTGTATCCCAGGCTGACTTTGAATTCATGGAAATCCTCCCGCCTTGCCCTTATGAATGCTAGGATTATAAGTGTGAGCCACCATGCCTGTCTTCCTATGTTATCTTTAATATCTGGCTGGTGGAAAGACAAGCAAGACACAGATAGGAGAGGCTGAGACTGTCTCAAGTCTTCAGTACTCCCCTCTGTCCAAGTTATGTTTTCTATGCTAACAAGGCCACTTTAGGTCACCAACGACATCACTGCCAGTACACAGGCTCTCACAGGAGACAGCAAGCAACCAGAAGCTCTCCACGTGACACCTACCCTGCAGGAGCATTCTCTCCTTGTTGTCAAGACCCTAGAGGAACACACCCTAGCTTCAAATTCCAACCTACACTGTGTCCCATTTGTCTCAGCTAAGCAACAGCAGTGCCCAACATGGACCAAATACTAGTTTTTACTGGAAATGATAAAAGGCCTGGACAGCCAGTGAACTTCAATCCTGTTGCCTCTGCAGCCTGCTGGGAAGGTTACTCTAACTGGGAAGGTAATTTATTCAAGCAACAAGGGTTAGTAGTAATTCAGTGATCATGTTATCTAGGTCCATTGGATCCTAGGAGTAAAAAAGTCCAACCCTTACAGGTCTTAGGTCAATATAGTCACCAGATCTCACATCTCAGAATTATGAAGTTTCTGACTGCTACCTTGAACACCTTCTTAGAAGAAAAGTCAGAATGCCAGGAGACATGGCAGGGCTGGGGGAGGAAATATGGCCAGACAGATAATGCATACTGTTGCTGAAATGGCTGGCTGTACTTCATCATAATTATGTGGGCACTGATTGCTTCTATGAAGGGACTGTAAAAAAGTCAAGGGTCTTATAAGAAAATCCTAAATATAACAAGTAAAGTCACAGGGGGAAAAAGCTGAAGTGTAGCACAGACTCCTTGCACAGCTGAGGAGGAAAAAAAAAAAAAAAGAACAGAAGAAAGCCAGTGGACTGAAGTAAAAACATGGACTAGCCTTAAGAGTTGTGAAGATGGGATGAGAAGAGAGGGAAAAAAAAAAACAGAAACAAAGCCGGGTGTGGTGGTGCACGCCTTTAATCCCACCTAGCACTTGGGAGGCAGAGGTAGGAGGATCGCTTTGAGTTCGAGGCCACCCTGAGAATATATGGTGAATTCCAGGTCAGCCTGAGCTAGAGTGAGACCCTACCTCGGAAAACCAAAAAAAAAAAAAAAAACAGTATAGAACTCAGAATTGCTAGGAGAAAGGAAGTGGAAATGAAATAAATGTCCCCTAGAGAAGATTCCCCTCCTATAAACCTAAAACCTTTTCTTCCTCCACTCCGAAAATGCCTTTCATCCACACCCATGCCTAACTTTATCCAAGTGGCTCTTCCATCCTCCAGAGTTTCCTTTGGTGCCTGAACCAGCACACAGACATGTTTGTCAGATTCACTCTATTCAAACATTGCTTATTACCGGTAAGAGTACTGGAAGGGAAAAATTAAAGCCAAACATGTCTGAGGCATCCGTCCTGACACTCAGAAGAGTTGAAAACTGGAACACAGAAAAACAAAGCACTTTTTTCCCATTTTATCTGTTACGGCATCAGCAAGTAAATGAGGTGTTGCATTGCTCAAACAAAGGCACGCTGGCTTATCGTAAACTTGGACACCTAATCAAAACTTCAGTTGGGTGTATCCTCATCCCACAGTGCTTATAAAACATGAGACCAGCAAAGAGCTAGTTCTTCTTCCTGTCCTGCTGCCATAACGTTCCATGTGAAGTCCAGGCTGTGCTGCCTGCATTCGTACCACACACGTCAACATCGGTGAAATGGTTTTGCCAAAATAAATGTTCATCTGATTTTAACCATGAAGAAACAGAAAAATTGAGGAACCCACAAGACTCCTGGTGTCAGTTTTTCAAAACAATCAGTTGTATAAGGGAAAGAATACTTGAGGGCTGGAGGCCCTGGTGTGCCCATTATCTCTCTCTCTTTCTCTCTCTCAAATAAATAAATAAATATTTTTTTAAAAACCTAAAAAATAAAAAAAGAAGACTTGAGAACTGTATTAGAGGTCACTTAAAGCAGTCCATGAAGTGAGAGGCATCAGGACACATGGTGCTCTGCGTGCTACACTCAGGATTCAGGGGAGGAGCACCACGTGTGTGGCAAAAATGTTAAGTTAGGGTAGAATATTAGTGGAATTCAAAATGACAATACACTACAAATAAGTGGATAACCATGCTGTGACATTGTTTTCTCAGTATGCGAAACTTCCTCAAATGCTTAATTACTCTTTCTATCTGAATACTTACGAGAGCAGGTGGCAGTTTGCCACTCCAGACACTGCCCATATGGAAAGGAGATTATATATGCATTAGAGTCAACGCATCGCTTTGTACTGCTGCACCACATACACTCCATGCCATTGCTTGTGCAGTTGGAACATGAGGTCCTCAGAGAGCATGGCTTTTTGCATGGCCTTGCATTTTGATTTGGACTAACTGGAACAAATCAACAAGTTTATTTCATTTGTTAGCTTTATTTTAACACAAATACATGGGTTTTGCTTGTTATGTTATTTAGGAAAAATTTCAATTAAGCCAGATTCACCATTATAATATTATGATTTAGATGAAAATGAAGATGACGAACCTATACTATTTAAAGTTATCATTTAATTTGAAATTTTAGCTTATCATTTCTTTGATATTTAATCTTTTTGTTTGTTTGTTTGCTTCTTTCTTTTTGAGGCAGGGTCTCACTCTAGCCCAAACTGACCTGGAACTCACTCTGTAATGCCAGGCTGACCTCAAACTCATAGTGATCCTCTTACCTCTGTCTCCTGAGTGCTGGGATTAAAGGTGTGCACCACCATACCCAGCTGATTTTTAAATCTTTTTTATTTTATTTTTTATTGATTTTTTTGTTGCTGTTTTTTGTTTTTCGAGGTAGGGTCCCACTCTATTCCAGGTTGACCTAGAATTTACTATGTTGTCTCAGGTGGCCTCAAACTCATGGCGATCCTCCTACCTCTACCTCCCGAGTGCTGGGATTAAAGGCATGCACCACCATGCCCGGACTTTTTATTAATTTTTAATTCTTTATGAAGTATAAGTTGTATACTTTTGAAAACTGCAAGCAGTAATATAACGAGTAAGCTAGTTTTTCTATTTGCAAATACTATATACATTAGCATTATTTACTTTGCCAGCCAAAAATTTTTCCATAAATCCATAAATATTCCCATCTTTTTAGATGTTCTCTCAGTGACCTTGTCTCCTATATTAAAAAATATCAAAATACTTACCATACTTACCATAAAATACAAAATGCAAAACTTATCATGCTCATTAGGGTTACTATCATTTTTAAAAGCAATAAAGAAAATAACAACTGTTGACAATTTTGAAAAATTGGAAACTGCATTGCTGGTGGAAATGTATAATGATGCAGACTCTGTTAAAATCAGTATAGTAATTCCTCAAAAAGAAACATAGAATTACTATATGACTTAGCAAATTTATTGCTGACTACACATCCAAAAAGGTGGAATCAGAAATTCAAACAGATATTTCTATGCCCATATTCAGAGCCTCAAGTTTGTTAGCTAGATGGGAGAAGTGGCCCTAGAGTCCACTGAGGACAGCATGGACAAAGGTGAGTTATACATACAGTGGACTATGATTCTCCCTTGAATCAGAAGGAAATTCTCACAATGCTACAACATGGATGAAATATGAAGATATGATGCTAAGGAAATAAGGAAATCATAAAAGCTTACAACTTATTCTACAATACGAGGTAGTCAATATGAGTAGCCAATTCATTGAAGCAGTAGAATGGTGCTTTCCAGGGAGTAGAGGGTAGAGATTTGAAAGTAATTATCCAATGAATACAGAGTTTCAATTTTTCAAAAACAAATAAAATTTGGGCATGGATCATAGTGATGGTTACACAACAGGAGAATGTACTTAATATCTCAGAATGCATACTAAAAAGTGGTTCAAATGGTTAAGTGGTGTGTGCTTATATGTGTATATGTACATATATGTGTATCCATAATAAAAATGTAATTTTAAAAAGAATTCTATATTTCTTTCCATGTTGTAAAAAATTATTTCACTTACTAATAAAAATAATACAAGATTAAAATGAGTCTCAATTAGTCATTAATATTAAGGACAAATCTTTCCATCAACACTATTATATTAAAAGCAAAAGACATTAACAAATTAAGAATAGGTTATTGCAATACTGTAACTACAACCATCTGTTCATAGTCATACTATATCAACCATAAAATAAAGTTTTGTTCTACAGATGGTTCAGTGGTTAAAAGCACTTGCTTGCAAAGCCAACAAACCCAGGTTTCAATCAATACCCCAGCATCCATGTAAAGCCAGATGCACAGAGTGATACATGCATCTGGATTTTTTTTTGCACCCCTGGATTGTTTGTTTGCTTTTTTTTTTTTTTTTACTTATCTCTCACTCTCTCTGTCTCTCTCTCTTTCTCTCTCTCATCTCTCTCATAAGTAAATATTCATTTTGAAAATTGTTATATAAACAACAAACTTTTATTTTCACAACTTAATGCTGAGATCAATAATAACTGGGGATTGTGAATAAAAACTAAATATCAAGGGGGCTGGAGATATGGTTTAGTGGTTAAGGTGATTGCCTACAAAGCCTAAGGACCCAAGTTAGATTCCCCAGAACCCACATAAGCGAGATGCACATGGTGGCACATGCATCTGGAGTTTGCTTCCAGAGGCAAGAGCCTTTGGAATGCCCATTCTCTCTTTCTCTCTAATAAATAAAAATAAAATATTTAATAAATAAACATCAGTAAATAAGTATCAGAAAATGACAGTGTAAGTTACATCAGACTACATCTGGAAAGAGATGTTGGAAAGAGGGCTTACAACATGGTTTTAAAGAAATACTGATTTAGTGAGTCATTTGACTTACCCACAGGTTTCTCACAGACAAGGCCATCTGCCATAGATGTACAAGGATTTGCTTTCAAGCCTGCCACTGCAGCCCTTTCTAAATAAGCACAGAATCCAGAATCATTTGGTTCACCGGGAAGCCACTGCAATGTCGTGTTTGTAAAAGGAGACATGTCTTCCCATCCCCAGTAAGATATATTGATTTTGCGCAAGCCTACCCAAGGTGCCACTTTCTGAAAACAATAGGAAATGAGGTGTTTTAGAAAGTTAGATGCAAAACTACTGCATCTTACACTTTGACAAATGATTCATTATCATTAAAAAGTACACTTTAAAATATAGAGAACCACAATTCTAATCACTTTTAGGATACCAAAGGTCATCAATAATCCCAGCATATTTTGAAGATGATATAACATAGATCCCTATTTTTAAAGCATGGACTTGGTGGTTAGGTTCATGATAGGGGTGATTTATTTAGCCCTTATTAATTTGTTTCCTCCTCTCTAAAATGCAGACATAATGATCTGATGTAAATATCTACATTGTGATGCAAAATCATTTAAAGTTAATATATTGCTATTGTTATAACTATCAGCTTAAAGCATTAGTCAGCTATGGGTTTAAGATCCTCAAGATAAGAAGAATAAGAAACAAATAAAAAACTGCAGACTTATAAATTTGTAAGTATATAACAAATTTCACAGAATAAACACTCAACATGTATTTCCTGTATAAAATTAAAATACTTTTTGAATATCTGCTATGAGAAGAGATCTCATATTGCTAATAGAGTACAGTGCACATAGAAATGAATCAGTAAATTATGTTAAACAAAGGTCATTAAAATAAAAATGGTTATATTGCACCATCTGGAACAGTACTGAGACAGAGATGGTATTTAGCAGTGTTTCTAATTATAAAAACACACCATGGTTCACATTACAATCATTTTGAATATTTTTCTGAGAGATATTTTGAAAACAAAAAGCTGCACCATTTTTAAACTTTATATACTAGTAGCAGTTGGGTAATCAAACAAACATAGATATTTTAGATTAACAATGTGCTTCGGAGCGCCAGTGGTGCAATCAGTTAGTGTGTGATACTTACATAACAATGTGTTTCACATTACAGCAATTCTGCCTATATTTCCTAACTATCTATTGTAAAGACAAGTCATTTAAAAATGAAATATTACTCCCTAACTCATCGTGATAAGAATCTGAGAGGAATGGAAGAGAAATGAAAATGAAGCCAGTGATAAAGCATTTAAAGTAACTATTACCCAGTAAATGACCCAGACAGGCAGTAGAAAAGGAAAGATAAATTACTATGCTATGAAAATTTATTCAGCACGCCATAAATCATTGTAACGTTACATTCGCCATTTCCGATAAGTGAATGATCATTTGATCCAAGATATCTGTTTAAAGGGCATGGATTTGTCGATCTTTATTTGCCAAAGAAGGGTTATCTTAAGTTTATATAACCACAGTGACTCAGGATATAATTCATTTTATATAAAGATATGCCTAATGGATGTCTCCTTATAGAAGCTTTCACACTGAAATCCTGCAAAAAGCTCAGCTTTCCGATAAAACAAAACATTAATACATGATAGTTGGCAAACTACCAAATACAAGTTCACTTCATATACAAAGTAATTATTAGTCCAATCTCTATGATTTAAAATAATGGGTAAGGAATTAGATGCCATAATTTTAAAAACATACAATTTCTAAATTAAAACACTGAAGTTATATCATAAGATTATTTAGTAACAACTAAAAATGACAGACTTTAAACAAAGAAAAAGCAATAGAATTTTAATGACAAATTCTACCTTCTACTATCTAAAAATGAAAATCTGCAAATAACAAGCTTTTATGTGACATGAATTTAGTATAAGTAATTTTCACTTGCTAAGATATAACTGTCCCTCATGTATCTATAAAAAAAATGAAGGTTTTAACATTACAAGAATATAATGGACTTTATGTTGTATATTCATATGCCTATATAAAGCCATAAAAATTAGTTGTGTTACAAATTTGTAGAATAGAATTAAAATTAATAAGTATCCTTCACCTGCCACTACATGGATCTTATCTTTCAGTCATTAAGCAGGCAGATCTCAGGGCAAGTTACGAGAAGAAAAGGAAAGCATTTGCTGTTCTCACTTCTTCAAGTGCTGGCCAGCGTCAAGTCCTGCAAACCCTTCAGCTAGGGCTGCTCAGAGGAACATTCCCTAAACATGACTGATGAGGTGTGTGCCCGGATATTCACGTACCACGCTGAGTGTGTCAATCACTGCACTTACACTTAGTCTATTTGTGTTTCTCTCTCTCTCTCTCTCTCTCTCTCTCTCTCTCTCTCTCTCTATCTCTGTCTCTATATTATCAATGAGCAGAATGTTCAATAAATATATAAGAAATACTGGTCCATTATTCTGAGGAAAACTGTTACATTTCACAAAATAATAGTGTTTATAAATCATTTGTTCATACAAATTTAATTAGTATAGCTTTTGCTTCATGCTGTTAATCACAGCCACAGAAGAAATCTGCTATGAAGCCAGTAAGCATTGTGAGATGCACTTTTGAATAACGTGAATACTTTAAAAAGTCAAGAGACAAATTGCCAATTTTGTTAGTGAACTTGTCAGCTTTGATCCTACAGACAGAACCTGCTACTCAAAATTGTATTATGCACTATAGGACTTGTGAGAAATATACACACTTATGCCACAAAAGAACCTAGGGTAGGAAATAACAGTGAAAAGAAAATATCCACACAAAAATTATTCATCATGGAAAAATCAAAGCACTAGCCTGGGCCAGGCACAGTGATGCACGCCTGTAATCCCAGCCCTCGGAAGACAGAGGTAAAGCCAATCTGGACTACAAAATACTGAGAGGAGGAAGGAGAGGAAGGAAGGAGGCAGAAGAAATAATCTAGAAATGAAATCTAATATGAAAATCATCAAAATGAATCAATACACTTTACATGTAATATCTCACCTGTTACCCACAATTAACATTAAAGGCTGCTGGGATTACTACTCTAGTTTACAAATAAACAATCGAACTGGGGGAGTGGACTTGCCATTAAGCTGTAGAGATATGGAGCATGTCCAGACCATGACATGCTTTACTCCACTGTGAAATATCTATTGTACTGCTTAAAACTCAGCTATACCAAAAAACATTATAGTCAGTAACTCATAATATTTGTTCTACAGTTTTCTTAGCTAAAACCATCTGTGTCACACTATACATAGAAGAGCTATTTAAATACATGTTTCTAAAAGAATTCTTTCATTTTAGATGGCATCCTGGTAAGGTAATACAACCATTTGTTGTAAAAGCATAAGGTAAATAACCTTGTAAAAAATACACATGCAAAATGCATCATGCTATATTTCACTTTTGAAATCAGTTGTACTTTTCTTCCAAAAATGCAGTCATAATATATTTTTTAAAGAATCAGTTCCAACAACTACAGGATCATCATAGCATTCTCACAATACAGATATGGAGTTTACCTGTTGTGTATATTTCTGTATTTCATCCAGCACAAATTCTACTTCTTTTGGAGTTGTTAAAGAGGCAAGATTTCCACTAAGATTGTAACAATAAAGTTTTGCATTGTCATAACTTTCTCTACTGGAATTGATTCTAAGACAAGCATCCCCAATATGACTCCATCCTTCTCCACAAAGATGAGCTAGTCAAAGAAAAAGAATTGGAGATTATTTTTAGATTGTAGAAAAGCATATAAATCTTTCAATGGTTTCATAATTTGAAATATAGACATTGCCTAAATTAGAATAATTTTTGAATATAACTTTTAAAATATCTCAATGTGAATTCCTAAACAAAACTTATCTGTTTGATAAAACTTAAAACATAAAAAACAAAAGAAAATGAAAACATAGGATCATATTTTTATTTAATTCTTAATATAAGCCATAGTTCTATTTAAAACACATTAATAGCTAAGACTTGTGTTGTCTAGGATATATGCATGTGATATCTCATAAAATAAAATTATTATATTTTCCCAAGTCCAGGTTACCAAAGCTAAGATCATTTAAAGAGTAAACAGACAGAAGGTGGTGACAGAATGGCAAGTTCAAGGACAGTCTGGGCTATACAGCAAGTTCATACTAGGCTGAACTATGTAGTGAGACACTATTAAGAGGGTGGGTGGGGTGGAGGCAGAGGAATGCAGAGCAGAAGGAAGAATTAACAAAAACAATGTCAAAATAATTCCTTACATGACACTAATTGACCACAAAAATCAATTTCTGTGGCTCAGGTATATTGTTTAGATAGGAGTTTGATTCTGGATTCTTTTATTGTGAGTGTAACAACTCATTTCTCATATCTTTATTTTAAAAAGCTATCATCTGGGCTGGAGAGATGGGTTAGCAGTTAAACGCTTGCCTGTGAAGCCTAAGGACCCTGGTTTGAAGCTCGATTCCCCAGGACCCACGTTAGCCAGATGTACAAGGGGGCGCACGTGTCTGGAGTTCGTTTACAGTGGCTGGAGGCCCTGGCGCGCCCATTCTCCCTCTCCCTCTCCCTCTCCCTCTCCTCCCTCCCTCTCTCTCTCTCTCTCTCTCTCCTTCCCTCTTTCTCTCTCTGTTGCTCTCAAATAAGTAAAAATAAACAAAAATTTTTTTAAAAAAGCTATCATCTTTGCTTTCTGCTGTCTACTGTCATATTCAAGAGCTTAAACATACTATTCAGCAATATTATTTTACTTAGTCTAGATTCAACTTTAAACAACACTCATTATCTAATACATAGGTTTATACATATATTAAACTGTTATGCTACAGTGTGTACCAAGTAATAAGGCAATGTCTCATGAACACATAAATCCATATTTAGGCTGTATTCTAATTTTTATCATATTAAAAGGGTTTTTTACTATTTATCAAAGGACGTAGAAATATGAGTGAAATTTTTACAAAACTGTTTTAATACACTAATTCTTGAACTCTTTGGTCTTTAACTCTCAAAAGTTTTTGAGGGTTCTGTGATGGTTTGATTCAGGTGTTCCCCATAAACTTAGGTTTCTGAATGCTAGGTTCCCAGCTAATGGAGATTTGGGAATTAATGCCTCCAGAAGGGAGTGTATTGTTGGGAGTGGGCTTATGGGTGTTATAGCCAGTTTCCCCTTGCCAGTGTTTGGCATGCTCTCCTTTTGCTATTGTCCAACTTATGTTGGCAAAAAGGGTGATATTCACCCTCTGCTCATGTTAACCTTTTTCCTTGCTATTGTGGAGCTTACCCCTCTAGCCTATAAGCCAAAATAAACCTATTTATTCCCCACAAGCTGCTCTTGGTTGGGTGATTTCTACCAGCAATGTGAACCTGACTGCAACAGGTCCCTTAGATATTTCTTGATGCATGTTTGTTGTACCTATTGATTTTGACTATACTAAAATTAAACCTGAGATATAAAACATATATATAATTTAGAGTAACAAATTGTAAGTCCCATTTCAAATGTGCTCTTCCAGCTGCTAGGATGCCTTGTAACCCAAAAACCATTAACACTTCAAATGGAGGCCCCTGGTGTCAAAACCTGCAATGGGCTAATAAAGAAATGAAGTATTGCAGATGAAGTCATTGGGTTTAAAGAAAATTGAGAAAAACTTTAACTATAGAACCCTGGGTGTGTGTTTTGTATATCTTCTTCAAGTTTTTCCATTTCATATATGTTTAAATTTTTCAATAAAATGTAGAAGGTAAAATATTAAAACTTAAAATAGATTTTATGTTTAAAAACTGTATTCTCCATTTTTAAATTATGAGACATTGTTTTATATTTTTGTATAACTCCCTAACGTCTGATATAAAAGCAATAGTATTTTTATTTCTGCTTCTACATCCAGTCTACTGAGACTGCAAACTCGAGTACAAGGCATCAACCTTTTCCACTCACCATGACCTACTGCCTGAGAGATTTTTACATGACCATAGCATGCACGTTCATATATAAAATAGGTTTTATAAGTCAAACATCTACTAGTAATAAATTATGAAGAAATTTAGTTTAAAATAACTGTGGCTTACATAAATTTACCATTTATCACAGATGAAGGCAAACTTATATACTTATATACTCTTATATATAAGAGATGTGTTCTTTCTTTTTACATAAAAAGTTAAATTGTGTAATGAAAAGATGACTCAGTGATTAAAGGAGCTTGCTTGCAAAGCCTGATGGCCTGGGTTCAATTCCACAGTACCCATATAAACCAGATGCACAAAGTGACACATGTCTGGAGTTTGTTTGCATTGGCAGGACCTGGCATGTCCATACTAATTCATTCTCTCTTTCTCAATAGTCTCTCAAATAAACAAAATAAAATAAAAAAATAAATTTTGGATGAATATTTGATAGTGCAAAACAGAGAGTATCTTGAGCATTTTTAAGAGTTGATCAACATTTTGAGTTTATAACTGTCAATGTGGCAAATGCTGCTTCACATAACGTGTAGTACAAAATGGCAAGGGCATATTTACTGCCAAAATCCATTTAACAATTTTCTTATGAAAAGTCAATAACTCAATCAGCAATTATTTTTCTTTTTTGTTTTTGTATTTTTTTATTTGAGTGAGAGAGAGACAGGCAGAGGTTAGAATGGGCATGCTAGGGCCTCTAGCCACTACAAAGAAACTCCAGAAGCATGTTCCACCTTGTGTATCTGGCTTATGTGGGTACTGGGGAATCGAACCTGGGTCCTTAGGCTTGGCAGGCAAGTGCTTTAACCACTAAGCCATCTCTCAAGCCCCTCAAACAGAAATTTTTAAAATTAAGCATTCAAGACTTCGGCTACAAGGCCACTGAGAAATCCTGCTGGAACTGAGCTGATAACCTCCTCCATGTAGACCAGCTGACAGAAAGCTGGATGAAGCCATTCTGCATGCAGTTCAATGGAAGAGAGAGAAATCACCAGTGAACATACTCAACAGTGAACACTGTAAGCCTTATATTTGGTCAGCCAGTCCAAATGAGCCAACGGGTACAATAGTGGCACATCTGTCATGGTGGAAACCAACTGCCCTCTAATTGGACTGGAGGCCCGCTCCATGGGAGGAAATACATCCCTGATACTGAAAACCTACAACAGGGGTAGTCATGAGCCCTAGGGGTATAATGTCTGCTGCTGTCTGGCTAAATGTATATACTATGCTCATGAAACTGCCCAGTAAGCACTTCTCTTAGTGTTCATACCCATATATTAATGCCTCACTTTTGGTAGAGAACCTTCTCTTTTCAGATGGCAGTGACCTTGGGATGACTCAGAGGGCCTCATTGCACTGGGAAGAAGTGACAGAGGAGTGCTCAGCACTGCAATATCTCTATCACACCTTCCAAGGCTCAGGGTCCATTGCAGAAGAGGTGGTGGAAAGAATGTAAGAGCCAAAGGAAGGGTAGGATTCCTTACAACGTGCTCCTCCAGACACAAAATGGTCTGGGTATCCATGACCCCACAGTGCCTCACACTACCTACACAGACCATCATAATAGAAGGTAAAAGATCATGACATCAAAATAAAAGAGAGACTGGTTGAGAGGGGGAGGGAATATGATGGCGAGTGGAGTTTCAAAGGGGAAAGTGGGGGGGGGGGGCATTACCATGGGATATTGTTTACAATCATGGAAGTTTTTAATAAAAAATACATCAATTAAAAATTAATTAAATTAAATTAAGCATTCAAACACAATACAATACAAAGATATACTAATTTGATTCTGAAATTATAGTGGGAAATATTAAGTCATTTTTCCATAAGTAAACAATTCTGTAAGAGTAGAAAACATTGTATATACAGCAAATAAACTTCTATTCATACATACAATAGTCTCAAGTCTGAGCAGAGAAGCCACTGGTGATGTGTGGCATTAGTGTATACCCAATGGGAAATACACATGGGCTCAAAACCCAGGCTGCAGAACTCATGCATGGGAACACAAGCGAACGCTCCCGGAAACTCCTCGACTCATTATGTGTTTGATTCTGAATTAATTTTCAGACACTGTGCATTCAGAAACCTTTCATGGCTGCAGTTTCTTTACAGCTACCACACTGAGCTGTTTGACCCCATCTGGGCTTTAATGCTGAGCTTTAGTCGCTTTGGGAGAATAAAAACATGGAAACTTAAAAAAAAGAAGTATTTGAAAAGAAATGGCATCTTCATAATGTTTGTTCTGACATGTGCCCCCGAATAGGTCTGCAGTTTCACGTGCACTGAAATTTATGATTCTAAGCATTAATACCGTGAAAGAATCATTGTATTTTGAACATAAAACCTATTACCTGTAATTATCATTTAGTAAGCATCATAGGATGACCTGGTATTCTTTTTCTTTCTTTCTTTCTTTCTTTTTTTTTTTTTTTTTTTTGAGGCTACGTAAGTAGCAGTCGTCCTGGTTTTATGCAAACTAAAGTACCAAATACCAAATCATGTTTCTTTATAATACAAAGGATTTTTTTCCAGTAAAGTATTAGATTTTATTTAGAGTAAATGACACATTCGCATATTGTTAGTCCAAAATAGCACATATGTAAAACATACACACAAAGAGAGGACACATGTCTAATTAAGGAAAAGCTGCACATTTTGATGAGCTCATCCGGGTGTAAAGCTTACGCAGAGAATGAATACCGATGGTTGACATTTGCAGATTTCCTAATCTAGAATGCACAACGCCCAGAGCTGCCTTCCTCACTACCGATTCTCTGAGCACCTGACACTTTCTCCACAAGGCATCCTTACCCCTTCCCTGAAGTAGTTCCCTCCATCAGCCCTACCTCCATCACTTTCTAACCCTTTCCCTCTGTAAGCTTTCTTCATAGCATGTACAATTCCCTGTTATTTGAAAACAAATCACTTATCCCCTACTCCTGCCTGTAGGATGCAGCTATCAAGCAGGCTGGTTTATCTTTGAACTCTCGCTACTGCGACACAGCCTGCTGCATGGAACAAGCTCAGTGGTCCCTTGTCAAGTGGACTAAATGTTTTCTACAGAATCAATGTCTTCATTCTACAAACTTAGTGCATTTTTATTAGTATGGTCCCCTCAAAAATAAGTGACAAACTTTAAAAGATAATACCGCATTTCCTTAAGTCAGACTTATTTGGCTTGTATATGTCTTTAAAGAAGATGAATTTTAAGGGTTCTAAGTAAAACATACCTAAAATGCTGCAAAATTATCCTACAATTCTAGAATTATACCTGAGGATGGTTTTAAAAGCCGATTGTTGGGCTGGAGAGATGGCTTAGCGGTTAAGCACTTGCCCTGGTCGCCCATTCTCTCTCTCTATCTGCTTGGTAACACAATCACACTCTGGGAAAAGCCGGGTTCGGAACCTTGTACCCACCATTCCTCTCAGGCCTCCATTACCACAGCTTCACTAACCAGGAAGTGCAAATCAACTGTTCTCTGATTTAGAGGTAGGACAGAGGGGCATCAAACTCAACAGAAGGAGAAAGAAAAAGGAAAGAAAGAACAGAACAGATCATATCAATAGCTCTCACAATTCTGCTTAAAGGAAACTTACTATGACATAATCAAATCGCTCAATATTTGTGTGAGATGCTGTGAATGAGTTTGAAGGCAGACCAACTGTTGAGTGAAATATACTATTTGGTAGGCAGGGTGTCCATGCAGATGTCTAATTCAATAACCTGTAAAAATCTGAAAATATTAACAGCCATGGACTAACATACATATATATGTATGTACATATCTCTGTTAAGATTATGTGTAATTCCAATATTTTGCGTTTCGGAATATACATGATTTTCAATTCCTAGTTACAATCTTTGAAAGTAACATAGTCAAAATACTGGTCTGTGGAATAAAGAAATCCTAATTCAATGCAATAGGAGAAAACCCAATTTAATAATTAAATGCTTAGCATCTCTTCACAACTCATTCAGGACTTATGCCTATTATTTTGCTGTATCTCATGAGGGAATTTCATTGATTTGATAAGAATTCTGGCATTTAAGATTTTCATACAACATTTTATATCATAAAATTTGTTCACACAACTAATAACATACACTGAAAATAGTGCTTTCAGCAAAATATAGATGTATTTTTTCCTTCACATAAAAAAGTTCCAGCCAGGCATGGTGGCACACGCCTTTAATCCCAGCACTTGGGAGACAAAGGTAGGAGGATCGCTGTAAATTTGAGACCACCCTGAGACTACATAGTGAATTCCAGGTCAGTCTGAGCTACACTGAAACCCTACCGAAAAATAAACAAAAAAACAAACAACAACAAAAAAAAAGTTCCACAGTCCCAGATTGACATGGAAGCCCAGTTGTCATTATGGACCTTGGCTTATTCTGGTCTTCTTCCATAATATTTGCCTTCCATTTTTGAGGTTATCTGTTTTCCAAAATGGTTGCTAAAAGTTTCTGTCACCAAAGATAACAACTATTTAATTATGGGTTTTTTCATACCTTAATGAATTAAGGAATGATGTAGATTAGTTTTACCTGTCCCTATTTTTTAATATATATATAGATAGATAGATATTGTTTTTTAATTTTTTTATTTATTTGTATTATTTACTTGAGAGCAGGCAGAGAGAGAAAAAGGCAGAAAGAGAGAGAGAATGGGTGCACCAGGGCCTCCAGCCACTGCAAACGAACTCCAGATGCATGCGCCCCCTTGTGCATCTGGCTAATGTGGGTCCTGGGGAATCAAGCCTTGAACCGGGGTCCTTAGGCTTCACAGGCAAACGCTTAACCGCTAAACCATCTCTCCAGCAGTGTCCCTATTTTTTTTCATGAGACAAAAAAAAACCATGCTGGGAGATTTGAGGCTAAAATAAACTATACTGATGAGCCTAGTATTTTGGTACATCGGGCCACCATAGTGCTAAGCATCATCTCAACCGCGAGACTGAAAGGAAAGCAGGGCCATGTTTGAGGATGGTGACATCACTTCAAACTGCCAAGCCCGTGTGAGACTGAAACTTTGTTATAACAACATAAAAGAGACCAGTATACACTCCATAGATTAAATATTCTTTATAAAAGCAGA
This sequence comes from Dipus sagitta, assembly GCA_036346955.1. Taxonomy (NCBI): domain Eukaryota; kingdom Metazoa; phylum Chordata; class Mammalia; order Rodentia; family Dipodidae; genus Dipus; species Dipus sagitta. The sequence goes on from CM070770.1 coordinate 19,673,497, forward strand.
CTTTGATTCTCTTCCAATACACTTGTAAGAAAGATTCTCTTTTAGACATTATCTCTGTGATGAAATTTTCTAATAGTTTTAAGAATTATCTTGGTTCAGCAAGTTTTCTTTGAAAAACACATAAATAGGTAGAGGCCAAAAAACTAACACAAATTAAAGACTCTGTGGTTGTTATAGCTCTGACATTTTTGAACGAGTCACTTAACCAGTACACATATAGATTATAGGTCATAGGAAGATATAACTGGCTAACTTTTATTTGTCTGCTTTATCTCCCATATTTAAAAGGAAAGGTACTTAGGATTTACTAAGAATGTTAACTTTGAAAAATAAAATGAAATTATTTTTAAAATGAGCTTTGTTATTATTTATAAATTTTAGGTTCTTATAAAAGCAAGTATTAATTAAAATGCTATAATTTATACAAAAAGTCAGAAAAATATTTACTCAATTTTTGACACAAAGTGCATTTTAAAAAGTAATCTGGGATAGCTCTTTTTGGCTTTTCACCTTTCCTGAAACCCTGGGTCCCTGATCTGGTAAACTCCCCTCATCTCTGCCCTGGTGGGCTGAGACTGGGGTGCGGGAACCTGCATATGGGTTTCCTACACCCTCCTGTCTTCCACATGGCAGGAGCTCTCTCTATCTTCTCTTTCCTTATCTTAATCTAATAAAGCCTAAGTTTTACCCTCTGGTCTATGAATTTAATTCTTTAAATTCATAAGACAAGGACTGGGAATACCCTAAATTTATTGGTTTGTTAGCATTGTAAAAGGCCCCAAAACTCCAGTAACATATGGTTACTTGACTGGAAATTCAGAGGGTAACTAATGCTTCTCTATCAAAATTCTCTCCTCTGTAACTCTTTCGCCTAGGAACTGGGAGTATATGAAGTTTGGTGGCCAAGTCTCTCCTTTCTCTTTCACCTGTGGCCACACCTACAAGGGCCCAGAACACCCCAGGGACTTCAGCCAGGAAGCTCTGGATCGCTCCCACTGCAGCAGCCAGACCTTACCTGGCGAGACAGGTGCCAGCATGCCCCTGCTGCATAGCAGGATGGAGCTGGCAGCAGAGGCAGGCACCATGGGATCACATGGCCCCAGCCCTCTCGCCCTTTGTCTGTAGGCAGTGGCCAGAGAGACAAACACTCTCTTGGCTATTGGTTCCAAATCGTGGTGTAAGAGCACAAGGGGCCGGGCTAGCCTAGGGCCTAGGCTTCTGGAGGGGATGCCACAGGTCTCCTGGAGTGACCCCAACCCTCAGGGGGTGTGAAGACACAGCCAAGGGGGGGCTTCTCATGGCACCCAGACCCAGTGGGGCTGCAACCCACACTATGGCCTGGCATGCTACATAATTTTGCTTAATGCTTTCTGGTTGGGTGTCTTAATGTTTAGAGACATATATTAGTGATGGTATCTGGTACTTGCTGGCTTGTTTCTGGCTTTAGAGAAATAAGACGTTATGTATAAACACCTTTTGGTTTCTTTTTTGGGGGGGTTGGGGTAGGGTCTCATTCTAGCCCAGGCTGACCTCGAATTCAACTATGTAGACTCAGGCTAGCCAAGAACTCACAGCCACAGCAGTCTTCCTCCCTCTATCTCCCCAGGTACTGGAAATAAAGGTATACACCACCTGTTTTTTATTGCAGGTGGTAAGTTATAGTATGGCTTTTTCCCCCTGTTTTTTTTTTTTTTGTTTTTGTTTTTGTTTTTGTTTTTTGAGGTAGGTTCTTCCTTTGGCCCAGGGTGACGTGTAATTCACTATGTAGTCTCAGGGTGGTCTGGAACTCACGGGGATCCTCCTACCTCTGCCTCCTGAGTGCTGAGATTAAAGACGTGCACCACCACACCCGGCTCAGTATCTTTCTTAATCCAAACAGTCCAACAGATTTTAACTGGGGAATGCTTATATCCTATTCACTCTGGAAGTTTTTGTTGGCATTCTAGTTATATCAAACGTTTTTTGTTTGTGTTTTGTCTTTTTTGGTCAACACTGCTTCACCACTATCCTAACTAAAAACAACATAAATGGGATGGAGAGATGGTTTAGTGGTTGAGGTGCTTGCCTGCAAAGCCAAAAGATCCAAGTCCAATTCCCCAAGGTCCAGATAAGCCAGATGCACAAGGTGGCACATGCATCTGAAGTTCATTTGCAGCAACATAATACCCTGGTGTGCTCTTTCTCTCTCTCTCTTTCTCTCTCTCAAATAAATAAAGTAAAATAAAGTAACTTTTTTAAAAACTCATAAACTGGGCTGGAGAAATAGCTTAGCAGTTAAGCGCTAAGGGCCCCGGTTCGAGGCTCAATTCTCCAGGACCCACGTTAGCCAGATGCACAAGGGGGCGCAAGCATCTGGAGTTCGTTTGCAGTGGCTGGAAGCCCTAGCGCGCCCATTCTCGCGCTCTCTCTCTCTCTCTCTCTCTCTCTCTCTCTCTCTCTCTATATATATATATATATATATATATATATGCCTCTTTCTGTCTCTGTCACTCTCAAATAAATAAATAAAAATTAACAAAAAGAATTTAAAACCCCATAAACTAAAAATGGTTCTTTGATCCAAAATTTAGTTCTAACAAGGACTTTAAAAATTGCCTATGAAGGGCTAGAGAGATGGCTTAGTGGTTAAGCACTTGCCTATGAAGCCTAAGGACCCCAGTTTGAGGCTCGATTCCCCAGGACCCACGTTAGCCAGATGCAAAAGGGGGCGCATGCGTCTGGAGTTCGTTTGCAATGGCTGGAAGCCCTGGCACATTCATCCTCTCTCTCTCTCTCTCTCTCTCTGCCTCTTTCTCTCTCTGTCTGTCACTCTCAAATAAATAAGAATAAACAAAAAAATTTTTAATTGCCAACCAAAATTGGGCAAAATAAGTAAAACATTTAGATAGACTCTAAAATATGTCTAATTGATATCAAGGTAATAAATTTCAGCTCACTGATGTTAATTTGTCCATGGTATAAGGGTTATAAAAACTGGCTTTAAGGTTCTCAGTGAAGTTAACTATATTACTCTATTTGTCAAGGTTTTAACTATTGGGGAAACTGAGTCTTAAGGTAAAGGGTCATTTATTAGTGCTTAATTTTCTAAGATAAGATTCTCATACCTAAGAACATTGTGGTTTTAAAGATAGCTCCTGGCAGGAGAGATGGATTAGTGGTTAAGGTGCTTGCCTGTGAAGCCTAAGGACTCATGTTTGACTCTCCAGATCCCACGTAAGCAGACACACAAGGTGATGCAAGTGTACAGAGTCAAACATGCGCACAAGCTGGTGTATGTGTCTGGTATCTGATTGCAGCAGTTGGAGGCCCTGGCACATCAGTCCCCCCTCTCTCTCTCTTGCTCACTCACTCACATTTACTCTCTCATAAAAAATACAAAAAAAAGATAACTCCTATTTTGTTCATGATAATCCTGTTAAATGATCATCATTCAGTTTATCATTTAAGTTTAAATGATTTAATTTCAGGCATGTGACTTTTTCCTTCTGTTAGGCACAAATATGTTGTGGTAGCCTGCCTAAGCTTCATCATCTATTTTTGTAATCATGGGTAAAAACATAAAATTGCTTTATTTTAATCAAATGTCTCTAGTATACATCAGATTATTATCCAAGATTAAACCAAAAACATTGTTTGTCCAACAATGTTTTCTCTTCAAAACAGATTTGTCAAAGGTTGTATTAGAGCTCAGCTGTTTTAGTCCAACAATAACCAGGTTATGCTCTGCTCTTACGTGTGACAAAATGGTTTTTATCCAGACTAATAAGATGTTTTCAAACACAGGTGCCAAGACTTTATACTGTCTGACTTGTCTTTTCCTGGCATTTTCTAGGGCAAACTAATTGGCTTAGATTTGTTGATAGAAATATTATATTTAGGACTGCTAACACATTCTGCCGGTGCTTATAGCTGTTAGATATTTAAAGGATAAGACATGCCTGCTTTCTAAGCTTCAGATATGGCCTACACAGTCAGTGGACAACTAAACTTACATGTTAGACTGAATGACTTTAAGCTTTTGAGACATTCTCTAACTAGCTCTGTTTCAATAATCAGATGTGCTATATATACATGCCCTTCCAGGTTGCTAAAACTTTCTCTCTTCTTGTTTTAATATTCATATGTAGAAGCCAAAGCCAACATGAGTCACTGGAGCTTAAAATATATATATATATATTTTGGCCTCTGTTCTCAGGTCAAAAGTCCACAGAAGATGATAGGAAACTTCTAATGTTTTATACTGGATCTCTGGTAAGTCACCTGTCTTCCTGATCAGGGCATGGAGACCCAGAAACAAAAGAAATTAGTGTACAACCTACAAGAGAGGAAAACTGGTCCTCCAGGCTTCCCACAAGAGGGAAGACCACTTAGTCATCGTGGCCCTGACTCATCCTAACAGAGCCATAGTGCTCCTCCCAGGTCTCTAGAGTCTCGTGAAGAGCCACTCTTAACCTCCAAAAGTACATATTTAAGTAAAATTTGGCAACCTGCTTAGTCTTAAACACTCAAGAGAATTAACAACTTTAACCAAGCACAAAGGGGTACATGAAAACATAAAATGAGATAGTGGCAGATAATTCTGATAAAATATGCTTTATCTCTATCCTTGCTGTTTGTTCAGTTTTTCCATTCTACCTGCCTATACTCAAGAAGAATACTCATTCCTTCTGTGTCTAGCTCCCCCAGGATGGATTGGAAGGTGCACTCTGGGATTTACTTAGATGTAAGGACAACAAGTAAAAACCTTCGTGCACCCAGCCATAATTTATCTGTAATAAAATGCTGATGGACTAAGAGTGGTTTTCACTCGTCAAAAAAAAAAAAAAATCTACATACAGGGTCAGAGAGATGGCTCAGCAGTTAAGGCACTGCAAAGTCTATCAACCCGATATTTGATTCCCCAGTACCCACATAAAGCCAAATGCAAAAGGTGGGGCATGTATCTGGAATTCACTTGCAGTGGCTAGAGGCCCTGGTGCATGCATTCTCTCTCTTCCTCTCTTTCTTTTTCTCTCTCTTTCTCAAATAAATATTTTGTTTTAAATCTACGTACAGGTAGCAATGGGACATCTGACTGACTCTTGGGCCTTTAGATACCCCACACAAATGATGCTAATTGCCATACTCAATGACCCCATTCAGCTGGAAGTAGAGACTGACTGTCATCATCCCCTTTCCTCTAACAGCAGATATAGTTTCTTCTCAAGAGAAGGGAGAATTAGTCATGAGAGGGCCCAAAAGAGGGAGGGAAAGAGTGTAACACGGCCGACCTGATCCAGCTGAACTGAAATTCAGAGTCTGATCCAGTCTCATCCAATCAGCTCTCTCTTTCTCTATCTCTCCCCTCTCTCTCTCTCTCTCTCTCTCTCTCTCTCTCTCTCTCTCTCTCTGTCTCTCTCTCCCCCACCCCAGGTATGCTTACCCCTTCCTGAGCCCAGACCAATCAGTTCTTTCTCAGGCTCACCTGAGCAAGGCCTCTTTTTGGCATTTCACCTTTCCTGAACTTCCAGGTCCCTGGTCTGGTAAGCGCCTTCATCTTGGCCCTGTTGGGCTGAGGTGGGTGGTCCCCTACCCCTACTCCCACATGGGCTCCCTATCCCCTCTTACCCTCCACATGGCAGGAGTGCTGTATTTTCTCCTTCTTCCTGCTCTTAATCTAATAAAATCTCTCTAAATCTTAAAAATTAATAATAATATAGGACAAAATAGTATTTTTCAAACCTGTATATTGAGTCTGCATATTATTGTCTATGTCTTTAATTTATTAATATTTTAAGTAATAATTTATTTTAAATGACCAAGTCACCAGTAACTCAGGAAACTATGTACATCTGAAAACAATTTGAAGTAATGTAGTTATGAAACTTTTCCTATAAAAACAATGCTATTATATGTTACCGCTCTAATTAGAAAATGTGGCACTTGCACTAAACGGAATTTAATACACATCTGTAGACTACAGACTCATTTACCAAGTAGTGGCATATTACCTGGCAAAGCTTGGCATTCTTGCTGTCGTTGATCCCACTGGCAATTCAAGTTTAGTGAACAGCTTTTACAGCTTGTAAGTTTGTTACAAATCTGCTCATTTCTCACATGACATTTGGTGTAGTTTCTGACAGACTACAAAATTGAAAGATAAAGATAAGTGTTATTTTGAACCAGTGAACAAAGATTCTTAAACTTCAAGTATTTTTAAACTCCTAGTCAACTTTAAAATATAACTTCTAGCCTCAAACTCAATTCTACTGAATCAGAATTTCTCTCATTGTATTAGTTTCTTGAGTTAAATTAGGCTTAAATCTGCTTCTGTACCTAGTGAACTACCAAATATTTTAGTATGTAAGCAAACTTCCGTAACTTTAGAGCATATTCTTTAACAGCTACTGGGTCTGAGACAATTAGAGCAGCCAAGCTAAAGAATGCAGGCCAATCAGGCCATGTCCATATGAGGCAAATGCCAAGCTATAATCAACTGAGTTATTTCTGTGTATCACTTTGGATTTAAAATTAAGTTACAATTATCTCACATATAAAAACTTAATATAATAATATTTATCCTTCTAGGTACTTTAAATGTCACCCACCAAATATTTGCTGGTAAAGTATTATACTTTCAGTCACCTCACGCCAAGAGTACTAATTTCTTCAGAACCAATTATATTTACTCTATGACAACAGATAAAATGTTCCAGATACACTGTTTATCTTACTCATCCTTAAAAACATCACAGATAATACACTTTTACAAGTTTCAAGCTATTTTGAGACTGATTCCTCCACCACATTTCCTTTAGAAACACATAAACTTCCTTAAAGTCATTTTCCTCTGATTTAAAGATCATGTATTTATTAGAAAGAGGCAGATAGAGAGAAAATGTGTGTTTCAGGGCTTCTAGCTACTGCAAACAAACTCCAGGCACATGTGCCACCTTGTGCATCTGGCTTACGTGGGTACTGGGGATTTGAACCTGGGTCCTTTGGCTTTGCAGGCAAGTGCCTTAGCTACTAAACCATCTCTCTAGTCCAGACTTTGTATTTAAATAGCATATAAATCTTAGTATTATCCTATGTGGACAATAGAACAGAATTTTTAAATCCTGCCAGCTAATTGAAAATAAATAAATTTGCCTGAATTATTGAATAAATAAACCCATAAACATGACAAAAGAATGGCTACGTTGGAATAAGAATAATAGCTTACTATCAATTCCTAGAACAATAGTTACAATAGAATCTAAATCCAAATAATTCCACTGTTGTCCATTAAAAACAGCATGGTTGTATACTGATACTGAATAACTATAATACATGGTTCTATTTTAATCACACACAGAAACAAGTTAATCAGTGATGCAAGAATGTTAATGGAAACATTTTGAACTAATGAACCAGATACACATAGTGAACATACTATGAAGAGTAATCATTGCTGTACTAATCTTTAATATATTTAGATATAAATTAAATGTAAATCTATGGGAAATAAATGAATTTTTGATCTATTAAAATACAAAATATGCAAATTGCAGTAAATATGACTAAATAACGCAAGAGAATAGCAATACACATAATTTAGACTAAACTCCCATAGACTGTTCATATCCATTAGCATTTGGTTTAGTGTAATCATCAAACATTCTGATGAAACTGTTTCAACATTACAGAAAATTCTAAATAAGAGTGGGCCATCTGCTCACTCATACTATGGCATCCAATGCATTCACTGTTAACACATCAGCAAAACAAAAATAAAGCAAGGCTGAAGAGATTTCTCAGTGGTTAAGGTACTAATGCCTAATCACCTGGGGTTTGATACTCCAGTACCCATGTAAAGCCAAATTCATAAAGTGGAGCATGTGTCTGTAGTTCCTTTGCAATGGCTAGAGGTCCTGGAGCACCCATTCTCTCTCTCTCTCTCTCTCTCTCTCTCTCTCTCTGTCTCTCCCTCCCTCCCTCCCTCTTGCCTTGCAAATAAATAAATAAAAATCTTTAAAAATAAAGCAAAAATGAGCTGGAGAGATGGCTTAGCGGTCAAGCGCTTGCCTGTGAAGCCGAAGGACCCCAGTTCGAGGCTCGATTCTCCAGGACCCACGTTAGCCAGATGCACAAGGGGCCACACGCATCTGGAGTTCATTTGCAGTGGCTGGAAGCCCTGGCGTTCCCATTCTCTCTCTCTCTCTCTCTATCTGCCTCTTTCTCTCTCTGTCACTCTCAAATAAATAAATAAAAATGAACCAAAAATATTTAAAAAAAATAAATAAAGCAAAAGGACTTGTCATAAAATGAACACGTGTCAGCAATTTATATAATATAATTTTTGAAATGGAAGAATCTTTACCTACACATGTGTATTTTCCAAAATTTACATATTGAAATCTAACTGCCAATGTGAAGAAGAAAGAACTTTGGAGAAGTAATTTGGTCATAAAATGGAGACTTCATATATAGGAGACTTCTGTATATCTAAAGAAACTAAAGCTTCCAACTCTCCATAGGAAAAGACACTGAGAAGGAGCTGTCCATGAATCAGAACTCAAGTCCTCACCAGACACTGAATTTATCAGTGCCTAGAACATGAAATCTCTACCCTTCAAAACTATGAGAACTAAATTCCTGTGGCTTATAAGCCACACATACTTTGAACTGTTTTATTTTAGCACCTTAACAGATTAAGACAGTGTCTAAACAGAAAAACTGATCCAGGGTTATCCAAAAAAGGTTAAAATAAAATCTTTTTATAATTTTTAACTAATAATTTTTTTCCATTTTAATTTTGTGATATCTAATTTTCTGTGTCAATTTGACTAGGACATATAGTTTGGCTCCAACATTATTTTTAGGTGTGTCTGTGAGTATGTATCCAAATAACAGCACCATATGAGGGACTAAAAGGCTGGCTCAGTAGGTAAAGGCACTTGCACAGCCTGATGGTCCAGGTTCAGTTCCCAAGTATCCATGTGAAGGAAGATGAATAACATGGCACTTACATCTGGAGTTGTTTTATAGTGGCAAGAGGCCCATTCTCATTCATTCCCACTTTCTCTTTCTTTCTTTCTTTCATTCATTCTTTCACTTTCTCTTCCTCTCTCCTCCCTCTTTCCCTCCCAAATAAAGTATTCTTAGAAAATTGTCATTTGAATAAGCTGACTAAAGTACACTACCACCCCAGTCCCCAGTGTGAGTAGACATTATCTAACAATATTGAGGACCTGAGCAGAAAAGACAGGAAAACATGCTCTCTACCTGACTCCTAAGCTGAGACATTTGTCCTTTCCTGCACTTGGTGAGCTCATTGGTTCCTAGGCTCCTATGCTTCCACCACAATCTATACCAGGATGTCCCATTTGTAGGTGACAAAGAGATCATGGGGACTTTCACAATCACATCAGTAGTTCTTTATATTCACATACATAAATGTGATTTTATATATATGATATATTTGATGTATAGACATGGTTATTCCTCTGAAGAACCCTAATAAAAGTTGTTTGTTTCCATGACATTTTACTTCTTTGATATTTCCATTAAAATAATTCCCATTAGGTAAATAATAATAAATGTCTGAAATATAACAAAAATTTTTGATTTTTGAAATAGTCATGTCATGGCAATATTAAAATTTCAAATTTTTGTTCTATACATCATTGAATGTTAATTAATATACCTAGCCTCTGCATGCTATATGGGAAATACAGTCCCACATTTATTATAAAAAAAAGTCACCTGTGAGACAAAATTGCGTCCAGTTAAAAAAAAAAGTACTTTAAAGTCAGATAAAAGAAAAATTAATATCAACACTTCAGGTTAAATTTAAACAGTGTGTGGTGGTTTGAATCAGCTGTCCCCCATAAGCTCATGTATTCTCAATGCCTAGTCCCCAGCTGATGGTAGATTTGGAAGGTAGAACCTTGCTGGAAAAGGTGTGTCACTGGAGGAAGCCTTTAGGGTGTTACAGCCAACTCCTCATTGCCAGAGCTTACCTCACTCTGTTTTCCCCCTGCTGTGGCAGTAGTAACGTTCAACCTTGGCTCACGCCCTATTTTCCCCTGCCATGCCGAGGCATCCTATAGAGACTGTAAGCCAAAATCAATCCTTTCCCCCATCAGCTGCTCTGTCCCAACAAGAAGAATGCAACTACAACAGAAACCTGGTAACAGTGGAGTAGGATTGCTGCTGCTAGAAACCTGACCATGTAGCTCTGATCTTTCAGAACTGATTTGTGGGAAGAATATGGGAAGACTTGAAACTTTGGACAAAAAAGAAATCTTATAGTACTTTAGTCAGTGTTTGATAGGTCATATTGGTCAGAGTTGGAAGACATAAACACGGTAAGAACTGTGTATTATGACACTTGGCTTATGAGGGGAAGAAAAGTCTTTGTCGTGACTAGACTAAAAGCAGTTTGTGTGAGAGCTGTGCTGCATTCTGCCTGTATCATGAGAAACTGAGCAGAGTTGACTTCAGAAGAAATGTGCTGGCATGAGCAGGAATATATGGCACACAAAGAAGTGAAAGTTTGGGGCAGGAAAGAGCAGGCCTGTCCAGCTGCAATTGTTTCAGAAATTACCACCAGTGAAAGTGGGACAGCGGTTCTGCATTGGGATAGGAAGAATGCACTAAGCAGGGGTCCAGAATGCTGAAGGAGTTTTCTGTTCTTCAAAGTTGGCTTTATTCTCCCCCCCACCCCCGATTAAAAAAATTGGTAGCCTACCTGGTACTAGTACTGAAAGTATCACAATGCAGAGATGAGAGGCTCATTTTGATTTGCAAGGCCATTCTTTCAAAGATGGCCACTGTGCAATACAAGACAGTGTTGTTGGAGTCCCTGAATGAGGCCCACTGGAGTCATGGCATGAATGAACTGTGAGTTGCAGCGGAGACCCAGGATTTGGAGATGCCAGGACTATGATATGGCTGCCAAGAAGAGCTGCTGGCTTGCAAAGGAGTTATGGGGAGTCAAGTTAGAGGAGCAGAATCAGAACCCCAGAGACTTCATTATCAGTCCCAACTGGACATAGAACTATAAGATTTGATGTTTGACCTGCTTGTTTTAGATCTTGTTGGTTAAATTTTTACTTGTAATGCTATCTTTTGCAGTATGAATGTTAACTCTGTGCCATTAGGTTTTTTTTGTTTTATAGGATCATAGTTAAGAGATCTCAGATTATGTAGATGTTTGAACAGTGTTAGGGTTGAAAAACAGGACAATGAGGATTTTAAGTTAGGTGAAGTGCACTTATACATAATGAAATAATCATGAATTTATAGGGTCCAGTGGCAGAATGTGGTGGCTTGAATCAGATGCTCCCCATAAACTCATGTGTTCTGAAGACTTGCTACCCACTTTTCATCTTGGCAATTTGGGAGGTGAAGCCTTGCTGGAGGACGTGTGTTGTTGGCAGGCTTTGGGTGTTATAGTCAGCTTCCCTTTGATGTCTCACTCTCTTGCTGCATTTTTCCACCTACTGTGGCAGAAGTGATGTCCAGCCTCTATTCATGGAATGCTTATTCCTGCCATCATGAGGCTTCCCTGTAAAAACTACCCCCATCAGCTACTCTTGGACAAGTGCTTTGTACAAGCAAGAAGAAGAAGGTAACTACAACAAAGTGTGTGAAAATTAGACCCATAACACTATCTCAGGGAAATGATTTTAATACCTATCTATGTTATCCTATTTCCATCAGCCCAGAAAACAGCACTTAAAGACAACATCTAAAACTAAGCTGTAAGTCTAAATGTGGAAAATTTTTCAGTCTCATTCATGAAATTCACAAATATAAGATAGTAGTTATAAGAGAGAACAGACTGATGGATTTGAGCAAAAAGCTACAGTATGACTTTCACATTATACCAATGTATGAATGATTCAACATGTTATTTTCTATCTTGATATGTAAACTCCTTGATTTTTGACACAGTGATATTAAATGGAAAGCAGATGACGTACAATGTCATGTTAACAACACCACCATTTACTTTTAAATACTAACCATGCTGCAATTACTGTTTGCAGAAATGCATTTCTTATCACACCACTGGCACCCATTTGTATTGGCAGTGCAGCTGGCACAGTCTGCGTATCTATAACATCTGTCATCAGAAGCAGCTGTAACACAAATAGGAGATAAAGCATGTTAGGATGGAAAAGAAAATGTCACACTTCTTAATTCACTGGTTAATAATAACTACTTAGGAAAACTGAAATTTTTAAAAAAAGCATCAAAGTACATTCTCAAAGATGAAGTCAACATTGTAGTTTGAAATTACAGGAGCCATTTCAATTTTACACATTTAGATAGAGAAAAAGGACTTACCACAAAATGTATTATTATTGGCCCAAAAAAAAAGCATCATAATAAATTCTCTTGTTTTTAGGCAAGCCCAACAGACTGGCCTTTTTTTATGTGAGAGAGTGAGAGCAAGCAAGAGAAAGACAACAGGCACACCAGGGCCTTCAGCTAGTGTGATAGAACTCCAGACACGTGTGCAACATTGCGCACATGTGCAAACTTACACACTTGTATCACCTTGTGTGTCTGGCTTACATGGGATCTGAAGAGTCAAACATGCATCCTTAGGTTTCGCAGGCAAGTGCCTTATCCACTAAGCCATCTCCCCAGCCCCATAATAAATTCTTTCTAAAGACATTGAGCGATGTTTAGGTTGACAGTGTTTAACTTAACTTAGACACATTTGTTAGTTGTAGTATCAAAAATGTAGTAGAGCCATTTCACAATTAAAGAAAATAACTGTTATATAAATTAAAAATTAAAGGGCTGATTAATAATTGCTCAAAAATATGAATTACCTAATTTCCATTTTATATAAGAAATTAAAATAAAGCTATTATCATAGAATTCAAATAAATTTTAACTTTACAATGTCATTTGGCAATGATTCATTAAAAATAAAAACAAGGGCTAGAGAGATGGCTTAGCAGTTACGGCACTTTCCTGCAAAGCCTAAGGATGCATGTTTGATCTCTCTCCAGATCTCACATTAGCCAGACGCACAAAGTAAAGCAAGTATTAGGTCACACTAGGTGGCGCAAACGTCAGGAGTTCAAATGCAGTGGCTGAGGCCATGGATTTCTCTCCTCTTCCTCTGTTTCTCTCTCTCTCTCAAATAAAGTAAATAAAATAGTGCTTTGAAAAAAAAAACACCAGGGCTGGAGTGATGGCTTAGCAGTTAAGGCGCTTCTCTGCAAAGTCAATGGACCCAGGTTCCATTTCCCAGTACCCATGTAGGCCAGTTGGGCAAGGTGACGCATGTGCCTGGAGTTCATCTGCAATGACTACAGGCCCTGGAATGCCCATTTTCTCTGTCTCTGTCTCTGTCTCTGTCTCTGTCTCTCTCTCTCTCTCTCTCTCTCCTCTCCCTCTCCCTCTCTCAAATAAATAAAAATTTTAAAAATTTAAAAAAAGAAAACAACAAATATAATATAAATCACCTAATTATTTTTTTGAAGTAGATAATATTTCTGGGAAATAATATATTTTAAAATATGCTAACCTTATTACATAACGATTTATATATGACCTTATTACATGTGGGTTTGAAGTACGTCTCCCCAATAAACTCATGTTTTCTGAATGCTTGATCCCCAGCTGATAGCAATTTTGGAGGTGGATCCTTGCTCAAAAAGGTGTGTTGTTGGGGGTGGGCTTAGGGTTATTATAACCAACTCCCCCTTGCCAGAACTTGGCTGCTGATTTTCACCCTGATGTTGTCAAGGATGTGACGTCTAGCCTCTGCTCATGCCGTATTTTCCCTTGCCATCATGAAACTTCCCTCTTGAGACTGTAAGGTAAAATAGACAACTTTCCTCCCATAAGCTACTTTTAGTCAGGCGCTTTGTGCCAGGAATGAAAGGTAACTGTAACTCTGTTTGGACCAGGCTTCTGGCTATATGCCACCCATGCCCTGAAAATTTGGACAAAGTTGAATTTTAAGTAAAGGATTGGTATTCTTGGCAGAATTATAGAACAGAAAGATAGGAGAAAGTGTCACTAGGAAGATCTTAAGGTGTGGTGGTGGGTTTGAAATTCCAATCTAAAGATATGCAAAGTGTCTAGATCCACCTGGAGTTCCTGAACTTTGCTGTGTGGTTGTAGCTTTTGGCTTTGGGGGACTGTGGCTTCTCTCTCTATCTCTGCTTGGATCAGTGAAAGCAGGCCAGCTTCTTCTGCCATTGTGTAACCTTCCCTAGATCTGTAAGCTTCAATAAATATCCCTTCCTCCATAACTATGCCTGTTTGAGAAGTTCATCTCACCTGAAGCTGTCTACTACAACTATATAAAAATCACATCAATAGATATCAATGGATAAGGTAATTGTAATAGTACATATAAGATATATCAATAGATACAGATTTTAAAAATACAACTAAAAAAGCTAACAAAGATAAATGATTAATGGCTGCCTAACTCAAATATTAGATTTCTTCACTAAAATATTATGAATATTTCACATCTAAAACCTACAAAGATAATTCTGTGAGCAAAATGCATTTCTTCTTAGTCAAATAGAGAAATCTGAAACCAGAAAAGAGAATAAAAAAAAAACTTACCTGTTTTAGGAGGGCACTTTGCTCTAAGAATATTATTGGTATTCCCAGATTCCCATGATTCACAGTGATTTTTATTCCAAACACATTTTATCCCTGGACCAGCATTTTTACAAAGTTCTTCATCTCTGAAAGCATTGCAATTTGGAGGCTTGTATACAAGGATATCATTAAGGAGTACACTAGAAAATCCACCAAATATATACATAGACCTATTAAAAACAAAACAAGAACCTTAAACAAAATTAACATGCTCTGTCTAATAAGTTAGTTTTATAATAAACATATTGAACTGTGTATTTTATATATTTTAAGTACTTATATCAGAACTAGTATTTAAAATATTTCTAACATAAAATTTGATGTAAAAATACCAGATGAACTATTTAACATTCCTTAAAGACATTCCAGATAAAATCTGAAATATTGCATAGATATTAATGTACTAAGAAAACATGACGTTTGGAAAAATATATGTATTAACAATGCAATAAAAGGAATAATTATAAGTCTTTTTTCAGAAAATCCCTATGATTCTAATAAAATAGTAAACTTTTAAAATTTTGTTTATTTTTATTCATTTATTTATTTGAGAGAGAGAAAGAGAGAGAGAATGGGAGCACCAGGGCTTCCAGCCACTGCAAACGAACTCCAGATGCATGCGCCACCTTCTGCATCTGGCTTATGTGGGTACTGGGGAATTGAGTCTTGAACCGGGGTCCTTAGGCTTCACAGGCAAGCACTTAACTGCTAAGCCATCTCTCCAGGCCAAAATAGTAATCTTTTTAAGGAGGTAATAGTCAAGCCTGAATATTAGGTTAGACATTAGAACTGCTATCTGAAATTATCATGGTTATTTTTGTGGGGAGAGGCTGTGTTTAGTCTTGTTCAGTTTCGTTCCATTTTAGAGTTTCTACCTGCAGCCTTGACTGGCCTAGAATTTGCAGCCTATGCTGACCTTGAACTCAATGACCCGCTGGCCTCAGCCCTGTGACTGCTGTGATAATCATCTGTCACGGTATCAACCTGGAGTTAACATCTTTAATACAGATATAGAATTTAAAAATTAAACATTGAGTTCTTATAGAATTTTATTCTTTTATAATAAATGACCAGTAGGCACTCAGGAGGCCAAAGCAAAAGAATTGTCATGAGTTCATTCTAGCCTGGATTCTACAGTGAGTTCCAGGCCAGCTTGAGTTACAGTGTAAAACCCTATCTTAAATTTCAAAAACTTTTATAATCTAAGGAAAACTGGTAACTTAATTATCTAGTCCAATTTCCCAGTAGGCATATAGATATTAAAATTAGGTATACAGATATTACAAGTAGGTATATATAGATATTAAGGTCTAGAGAGGGTATGAGACTTGTTAAAAATCACATATTTGGGCTGCAGGGATGGCTTAGTGGTTAAAGTGTTTAAAGCCAAAGGACCCATGTTTGAGTCCCCAGAACCCATGTTAGCCAGATGCACAAAGGGGTGCACGCATTTGGAGTTAGCATTTGCAGTAGCTGGAGGCCCTGGCACGCCCATTCTCTCCCTCCCTCTCTCTCTCCCCTCTTTCTCTGTCAAATAAATAAATAAACAAATAAAAATAAAATATTTTTTAAAACCACATATTTGGATAATGACAAAACTCAAATGGGAATCTAGTTCTTACTTTCTCTGTTTTCCTGCATAGAAATAGGGTTATGATCTATCATTTCCTTAAAATCTGTTTATTTTTAAATATTTTGTTTATTTTCAAGCAGAGAGTGATAGAAGAGCAATAGAGAGAATGGGTGTACCAGGGCCTCTAGCCATTGCAAACAAACACCAGATGTATGTGCCACCTGTGCATCTGGCTTATGTGGGTACCAGGGAATTGAACCTTGGCCCTTAGGCTTTGCAGATAAGCACCTTAATCACTAATATCTCTCTCCAGCCCCCTTACTCATTCCTGTCAAATCTGTGGGAAGGAAAGAATTCAGAGTGACTTTACAAGGTACCTGCAGTTTTACCTCAGCACCTTTCCTTAACAATGCCCACAGCTCTTACACAGATGTAGACCAAACAAAAGTAAAGGATGGGGCACCCCACAGGAGCAAGGATACATAAAATTCAATGGTGACTTTCAAAAGGAATATCAGAATGGGTGGAAGTGTCAAGAATTATTCATCATCTTGAGCCTCTAAAAATTTTAAGTGCAGTTCATTTACCCATTAATGACTACTGCAGAGTGTCCAAATCTGTTGACATCTCTATGAAGATTTGGTTTCGGTAATGTTTTCCATTCATCACAAGCTAGAAAAAAAAAATAAAACAGAGAAACAAAGAATTAAATAGACAAGATAATATAATGAAACTATTGGTCAAGATAAAGACATAATACTAAATTAAATCAGATAGCAAATAGAGTCTTTTATTAATTTTCCACAACCTACAACTTACTATCATCACTTAACTAGTAGTTATTCCTCAAATAAAAATAATGCTTGTGGGCTGGAGAGATAGCTTAGCAGTTAAGGCCTTTGCCTGCAAAGCCAAAGGATCCCGGTTCAATTCCCCAGGATCCACCTAAGCCAGATGCACAAGGGGGCGTATGCATCTGGAGTTCATTTGCAGTGGCTGGAGGCCCGGGCACGCCCATTCTCTCTCTCTCTCTTTCTCTCTCTCTCTCTCTCTCTATGCCTCTTTCTTTCTCTCAAATAAATAAATAATAATAATAATAATTAAAATAATAATAACAATAAGCTTGTATAAAATCTAATGATTTTAAGTGCAGGAATGAAATTAAGCATGATTTATTCTGATGGATAATCTTACTGGTCAATATGAAGTATAACAAATTATACATAGTGAAGTCACTTTAGGGCATATAAGCTGGAAGCCTCATCAAATATTATATTATGCATATAAAGACAAACAGTACATATATAATCATTGAACAAATAACTGAAAATAGAATCATTGGAATATAATATTTAAATTGCTTTAATTATTTAGTGTTTCAAAAGAATAACATTTTATGTAATAAAAAATAATTTCAATGGCAAATAACCTTAATAAAATGCAAAAACAAATAATTCATATAGAATGGCTAAGAAAAAATTATCATTTCAATGTACTCAAAATTAGCATTTATACTAATGAGATTTTGAGATTTCAAATCACTCAGTATTCAGTGACTGAGGACATTCTTGAGACAATGTTTGAGGGTTAAGTCCTTAGACATGCCTATTCTAAAGTCAGATCTTGAAATAAAGACTAAGTGTAGTAAGCTTTTCCAAAAATAATTTTTAAGAGTATGGAAGCTTGCATAGAACAAAAAATAATAAATACAGTCATAAAAGTTGAAATTATAATAAATTGTTTTCCTTCTTAAATAACTGTACCTATAACACAAATAGTAAAGGGGTTTAATTCAATATTCTTACAAATGAAAATGAAAAGAATTAAAAAATCCAAATTATGATCATAACTATAATTCATATCAAACAGGAAAGACTTAAAACCATAAAATTCATCTTGAGTTGAGCAGCAAACAAGGGGTCTTCCAAGTTGCACAATGCTCCCCACCAAAAAAAGCCTCTCTATATCTCTCTGTGTGTCTCTCTCCCTGTCTTATAAATATATTTAAGTGTTTTGCCAATGCTTTGTCCACAGGAACACTGCTCATACAAGGTCTAGTAACATCCCTAAAAGCCAATATTCAATGTCGTGAAGATCACATTTTTTAAATTTTAAATAACATCACATTATGTAGGCATTACAAATACCTCTGTAATACTAAGCATATTTGCCCAAACCAATATTTTATCTTAGGTGCTGTAAATTATTTTAAAGAAAGAAAATTCTACAAATGTTACTGAAATTTCCAGATGTATACCTTCTTCAATTTAATCTTCTTTCTTTCTACTTTGGAAGCAACCAATAACCTATATTTACTTGTAAATGTTTCTATACTTATAGATGAGTTTATAGTTTTGCTTTGTTTACCATTTTAACAATTTTTAAGTATGGGAGCCTTCCACTTGTGATTGGGGTTAAAACCCAACAATATCAACCTAAATTGAACATACTATGTCATAGGGACATTCAGTACACCTCGCCAACATCACAGCTTAGCCACAGGACACCACAGAGAGCTGATTGCTCCCTCATCACCATGTGGCTGGCTGCAAGCGACAGTGCTCTGCCTCATGCCCAGCATACTGTTAGCCCAGGAAAAAACAAAAGTCAAGGTTCACAGTATAATTTCTTCTGAATACATATTATTTTTATACTAATGTAAAGTATAAGATGCTTCCAGAGCAATGTCTCCTAAATATTTTCATATTTTCAAATATTTCTAAATTGTGGTCAGCCTAATAGTATATAAAATATGCATTGTATATAAATCATCGCCAACTCAAACAGAACACAATAACTTTTTCAAACAATTTAATTTTACCTAGCCTAACCCCAGTATTCTCAGTAAAACTTCAAAACAAGTTGAATTGGCTCACTGAAAAGACTGTGTTTTGAGTGGTGAGTGCATCCCTGGGCCACTCCTCTGAACAGGAATTTGTGGAGATGCTGACTTGGTCAGTCAGCATGACATTTTTTTTTGAAAATTGTGACAATTAATCTCTAGTCAACTTGACAGGGTTTTAAAAGTTGGAAACAAACTTCTGGGGATGTCTATGAGGGATTTTCCAGATTCAGATAGGAGGACCCACCCTAAGTGTGATGGCCCTATTACATGTGCTACGGTCCCACAGGAATAAAAAAGAGAACGTGAGCAGCAATAACCATTGTACTCTGCTTCCTTGCTATGCTGAATGTGACCAGTGGCTCTGCTAGGTTGGTATAGTGACTCCTATAGATATTATGCGCATGGTTTGAGAGTTTCCCATATAGATCTATGAGGAAAATTGCTAAGGAAAGATACAACTTCATTTTTACTAAATGGTGCCAATCTGCTCTCCAAAGTAGTTAACAGTTCCTCCTGTTTTATTATATTTTTAAAACATTTGTGTTCAAAAGAGTATATAATGAAATCTACAAAGATTTACAGACCTTAAGAGTTCTGTGGTCAAGAACATTCTGAGTCACCTCATCTAAATGCACAAAATGACTGCACCACACCCACACAAGGCTTCTCCAAGTTCTGAAGGCAGCCAACTAAACTTTTAATACCAGTCTAGATGATACACTGGAGAAAAAGCAAAAGCTGCCAGCTCTAACTAGATGCCAGGGCAAGCAACCAGCTCTACTAAAGGTTCATCCTACACCCCAAGTAGTGCTGTAGCTACGGCCATAAGCCACAGCCAGGACCAGCAGTCATTCTAGCTTGTGAAAAAGTAGCACACTAGAATTTATGGCAAGTCCCATGAAAGAATCTCAATACAGAGTCCACACATGTGAGAGGCCATGCCATCTGCAGTGAAAAACTATATACTATCATTCCTGCCATGCTGTAAAGATACAACAGGAACCGTGTGTAATCAAGTGACCATGTTGAGTTCTCCTCCGCCCACAGGAATATAAGATGGAAGTGATAACCTGAAGTCAAGCATGTGACCAAGACCACAGGGCACAAATGGTCTGCATAAGCAAGTTGTCCAGACCCTGTGTTACCCACCACTGCTGCACTAGCATCCTTCCACATCTTACCACTGTGGCCATAATGGTGAACCCTCTGTACCCAGATACAAAGAGGAGGAAAACACACATATTCCAGGTAGATATTTAGTTACAATCACATGTCTTCGAAATCAATGCCAAGTTGATATAATCTGCTTACACATATGCTATTCCCATTCTGACACTGAAAAATCTCCTACATTATTAATCTGTTGGACTACAATCTAAAATTATATTTCCTGTCAAGAAGAAATGTAGTTCTGAGCATTTAGGTCATTATCACTTCATAACCAGTTTAGTCTAGACAAATCAAAGCAATTCTACACAGCAAATGAGAGCATTAAAACTGACAAAAATACTATTTCATACCAACAGATAACCACAGAAGGATAAAGAGCAAAGTAAAACATACTTAAATGCAGATTTTAAAAAAACACACTATGCTGCAAAATTCTTAGATTGCAAACCAAACACTTAATACACATAAAACAAGAATTTAAAAGTTTCTGGACTCAAACTCAAATTTCAATATACTGTGTCATCAAACCTATTTCCCAGGGATAATACATATAATTCAATTATAAAAATAGGTCTGTGATAGAGTACTTTCTGAGCATATGTGAGGCCTTATGTTCAATTCTCCAATTCTCAGTATCATAAAACCCTTAAGATGAACTCAGATATTGGCTTATTTTACCAATTATACATAAAATAATGTAGGTAGAAATATACTCATTGACTAATTTTTCTACAAATTCTCATTTTACCATAAAATATGCATCTATAATTTTAAGCATATGCATAAGGATTCTATTAATATTCCAAATTATTTATAACATCCAATATTAATAATGAAGGGGCAGTTCATAAGTTATTTAATAGTTTAGTTGAGATATGATGAAAAAGCCTACAGGTTTTATGTAGTAGGGTCAAACCAAGATGGATATGATGACAAACCATTAGACACTTCAATACTTTTGTGATAAAAATTAAATTTCTGAATGTTGACAAAAATCCTTTCCACCTATCCCGTAAATGTTGGTGCTCCACTAGGGTTTTATTCATACCTTCATCTAGGTAAAAATTCTGTTATTCTAGCCAAGTATAGTTGTGCATGCCTTTATTCTCAGCACTTGAAAGGCAGAGGTAGGAGACTTGCCATGAGTTCAAGGCCACCCTGAGATTATATAGTGAATTCCAGGTCAGCCTGGGCTAGAGCAAGACCCTACCTCGAAAGACCAAAAAAATTTTCTGTTATTGTAAATGTGCACCATGCTGCTCAGGCTTTTGTTCCCTGGCACTCATTCCATGCTAGACAATGTGGATATCACAGACTCCAAAACTTAATTTAAATGATTTTACAGTGTTAGAAAATAAAATAGTATTTGCCAGTGGCCATAGGAAATAGCCTTCATATAATAAATCACATTTATAAATTTCCCTACAATTCATCATGATTGAATTTCTAAAATAAATCCTACTGGTTAAAGTTTACTATACTTTTGGAATACTGTTAAATTCTATTTGCCAATATTTTATTTGAAATTTTTGACTCATATTCATGACTGATTTCCCCTGCCTTCAGACATAAGGGATCTTTAAGAACTTTAATTTCAGTGCATATTTTCTTTTAAGAACGTTTCTTCTCAATTTTCATATCCAGCACAAGCTTGCTCTGGATGTGGTGGTTCACATAGGTAACCCCAGCACTAGTGAGAATGAGGAAGCAGGGCTGCTACAAGTTTGAGGCCAGCTTAGGCAGCACACTAAGTTCCTGTCCAGCCTGGACTATAAAATCTTGTCTCAAAAAATAAAAACATACACAAACGGAAAATAAACACAGGGGGGAAAAAAGCAATCTCTCAAAAATTTTGGAGTGATTAAGAGAAATAGAAATTCACTGTTCATATACCATTTTTATCTTCTATCTTCAGGTCACTATTTCCTGGTCAATATGTAGGAAAGGGAAGGCAAAATAAAGTTCAAATATACTATAAAAATAAAATTAAATCCGATGGTACTATTTTTAGTATCTTCACTACACTGATAAATGTGTGCCCATTTTCCCAACTGGAAGACAATTGAAATTGTGTCTTGTTAGATCAGAAAAAAATAGTATAATGTAATAAAATCAAAAGACTTTAAGTTTAGAGTATTCTTCAAATGCTGAATTTTGCCTGTGTGACTTTATGTTTAATGATGATAAGCTACTATGTTTTCCTTTATAAACTGAATAACATAATGCACATTACACAGCTACTGTAAATCATTTCACTGTATTTTTTCTGAAAGCAGAAGGATGAGTAGAACCACCACTACTACTATTTCATCTAATCAAAAGAAAATAGCACATCAGCCAACAGGCTTAAAACCATCAACAGTAGCTAATTCACTAGAAAAGATGCATGACGACTTTGAGGATTTTCCTGACTAATAAAGAAACTAATTGGCTCTTTCAGGTGGCCAGGGAAACAGCGTCACTTTTACCAAAGAGTTATCAGGAGAAGGTAATTAAAGGCATAGAGAAACATTGGTTAAAAAAGAGAAGCCAGGGCTGGAGAGATGGCTTAGCAGTTAAGACGCTTGCCTGTGACACCTAAAGACCCATGCTCTACTCTCCAGATCGCACATTAGCCAGACACACAAAGGTGAGGGAAACACATGGTCGCAGATGTCCACTAGATGGTGAAATTGTCTGGAGTTCGATTGCAGTGGCTGAGGCCCTGGAGTACCAATTCTCTATCTCTCCTCTCTGTCTCTCTCTTGCTCTCACTAAAGCAAAAAATAAAAAATAAAAATAAATACATAAAAGAGAGAAACCAATAAAACCTCCAGCAAATGAAAATAATTATAAACATGAAAAACAAGGGAGTTGGAAATTTCAAGATTTTTGTCATACTGTCCAAAAATTAAACAATTAATTGACTTAATTTGAATATAATTTTACCATGAAATTATTATGCCTTACAAAACTGTATTCATTCTATATGAGTCCATGCATTGTGTAGAATCATGTATGCTATGCTCCCTATACTACGGGAAGTGATATTTTCAAGGTACACCACACTACAACGCCACTGTATTATAAAACTAAGCACATACATTATAATATGTTGTCAATTAAAATATCACTTCTTCAAATATGGAATTATTTTTCAATTTTTAATGATGTTTTACAGAATCACCTATGAAGAATTTAATATCATACTAAAACCATCATGTTCAGAGAATTTATTTTTAAAGCTATTATTAATTAAATCTAACATGAAGTTTCATCTGTTCTGCTTTCTACAAGATGTATTTCTGTTATCAATCCTACTCCCTACTTAATTCTGAAATAATCTAACTCAGGAAATCGCATGTTCATGTATCTATTATCTTTCATTTATCTTTTTGAAGAAAAATGTGATTAATAAGTTGTTTGCCATCTTATTCATAAATTCTATCTGAATTGTGAACAGAAGACTATCTCTTTCAGGAAAATCTTCTTAATCTTAAAAGAAAAGGTATCATGGTAGATTTCTGAAAGCAGTAATAATACCACTAACAGTAACAGAAAAGAAAAACAAAACTAATGATGTTTGCAGATTCTAACATTTGACTTTACACGAGATTTGCAAGTAGAACTTTGAACAGTGCGCCATGCTACATGCTATGGCTGATCCAGACTCATTCATGAGCTCTGGCTGGACGAGCGGTGCTACTTAGTCACGTTTTTTGTGTCTGGGTTTCTTCTTTTCTCTTGTTTTTTCCAACAACCTTCACAGGGGATGACAGCACACAGCCATGTTTGCAAATCATCAGCATTTGCCCTCTGCAGCTATCTTATGTAATACACTGAGAACTGTGAGGGCAAGTTGGATTCCCAAATATTAATGATTTTCACTGTATAAAATTCATCATGGCACTATGGTTAAAACTGTGTATTTAAGGCTGGAGAGATGGCTTAGTGGTGAAGCGCTTGCCTGTGAAGCCTAAGGACCCTGGCTCAAGGCTGGAATCCCCTGGACCCACGTAACCCAGATGTACAAGATAGCACATGCACCTGGAGTTTGTTTGCTGTGGCTGGAGGCCCTGTCGCACCCATTCTCTCTCTCTCCCCCTCTCTCTCTTTCTCTCTCTCTCTCTCTCTCTCTCTCTCTCTCTCTCCCCCTCTCTGTTGCTCTCAAATAAATCAATAAAAATAAAAAACTAATTGTGTATTTAAGAACAATGAAAAATTAGGATTGCCTTCATTTAAAAAGCATATAAAGTTTTAGGTGCATTTCAGTTAAATGTGCCAAAGAAAGGTACTACTTATAACATATTAGAGAAAAATTAACAAAATAATTTTAAATATATCTACTTTCTGATAGATTCACTATATAATACCTATATGTTCCAACAATAACTCTGAAAAGAAAATTATTTTTAATTTTTTTCTCTCATTACTGGGAACTTCTCTCATATGCTGAGTTGTATGGTTGCCGTGATGGTCTTGGTGTGTTACCAGAGGGTAAAATTCTACTATGTTGCAATAGAAAACTATTTAAAATGCAATTCTCCCTTCAGTCTATACAATTTATTTGAAAACTATAAAACATGTTTGCTATCTATTCACAGCACTAAGAAACAAACATTGATAAACATAAGATGTCTGAAATGTGTGTGGCCATAAGAACAGACAATGAACCCAACCAATGGGCGTGGCATAAGTCAAAAAGGAAGATTTAAACAACTTTCAGGAGTCACGAAGGCTAAGGTGATAGCATTTACAATCTACATGGCACCTGGACAAGTTACTATTTATTACTCTTGTGAATTTGGTTTTCTGAAATAATGACAACATCTTGTTATAAGGTCTTTGGAGTGTCACAGAATTTGTATACAAATTTTGTAACATAGTCCTTACCATTGTAATTTTAATTAGGATATTGATATTTCAATCTCTCTCTCTCTTTCTAAAACAAATTTATACTTGCTTTTACCTTGGTAAGCTTTTCTGATGCATACAACCTAAAAGATAATCTTCAACAATATGGAATAGATAAAAACAAATGGGGTAGAGAGATGGTTTAGCAGCTAAGGGGGCTTGCCTGTGAAGCCAAAGGACCCAGGTCCCAGGTTCAATTCCCCAGAACCCACATAAGCCATATGCACAAGGAGGCACATGCATCTGGAGTTAATTTGCAATGGCTGGAGACCCTGGCGTGCCCATTATATCTATCTGGCTCTTTCTCTCATTCTCTCTCTCTCTCCAATAAATAAATAATAAAATATTTTTAAAAGGAAATAAAAATAAGTCCACAATATGTCACCTAGAAACTAGTGCTAACAGTATCCCCTTCAATTATTGCAATTCTAATTTTTGGCTAGAAAGGCTTCTTTATACAGATGGAGATGAATACCAGGGACCAAAGAGTTATCATGATGCCAAGAAGAAGAGAAATACTGGTGCCCAGCACTGGACGAGTCATCTCTGTCACACCCAGCAAGGCTTGAGGACCATTACAGAGAAAGTGATGGATTAAAGGTGAGTGCTGCTCTCACTGTTAGCCAGAGAACCTTCTCTATGGTGATGGCGGTGACACTGAGGATACTCAAAACTCAACAAAGCAAAAAATTTGAGCCTATCAAGAGCTCAGCACTAAAGGAGATTTCTAATGTGCCCTCCAAGGATCGGGGAACATTGCAAAGAGGGACTGAAAGAATGTAAGAGCCAAGGAGTGCACGGTGTGCTGTGGGATAGTATCCTATAGGTAAGAACCCACTGGTACGTACATGATCCCGCAGATATTACAAATACCCCCACAATACCTACACTCTTCTCAGCTCGGAAACTTTTTGGCATAGAGGATGGAGGAGGTCAAAGGGAATGAGACAACAAAACAGAGGAAAGACTACCATAAAAGAGGGGTGTCCTAGGCGGAATAGGAGGTGGGGAGAGGGAATAATGCCCAACATAGTGGCACACACCTTTAATCCTGGCACTCAGGAGGCAGAGATAAGAGGATCTCTGTGAATTCAAGAGCAGCCTGAGACTGCATAGTGAATTCCAGATGAGCCTGGGGTAGAGTGTGAACCTATCTCAAGAAAAAAAAGGGGGGGGGGTAATGTGATGGGAACACAACCAAATTATAGTATGTTCATATATTAACAACAGCTTTACTTTATAGTCTTCATCAAAGTGCAGCCATTAAGTATAGAAGTTTATGTAAAATATCTACTGCAAAAATTCAAAATACCACTGTAACATTTTGTTTCTTTCCTGAAATGCATTCTTCCACAGAAGAAAACTGAATGAACACACACAAATCAATTAAACTTTTATCTACCTCCAGAAAAATAAACTGACTCACCACCATGGTCAAAGCAGTGTGCAGACAGCCCTTAGCATGGCAATGACAGATCGCGGCCTGCCTGGATGCAGTGCTCCATGCAGCCCTCTTCTCTGGATCTCAGACAATGATTTATGAGCTTTCAAAAAGCTCAGGCAACCTCATGTTCATCACGAGACATCACTTCAAGTTATTATTTTAAAAAGGTAAAGATTTAATTACTTAGAATTGAATGATTAATCACAAAGTGACATTCTGAAGCATACCATACTTAACTTTATGATTGGAATTATGCTTCTAACAAACCTACAATAGCATAAAGATCAAAGTGCTTATTAATCTTCAAATTTTCCTTTCTGTGCTGCCAATAGAACAAATTATGTAACTTTATAATGCTTAAGACAAAAATCTATTTAATACATCTTAATACATGTGTTATATTTCGATCTTTATTATTATCAAATGTTTCCTATTAGCATTGGATGTGGTATCATTTTATGTGTACCAGGATTAAAAGGTGTCTTTATATACTGTTAAATATATTTAAAGTGTTAGATAACTTTTATCCATAAATATTAAGCAGAAAATCAATGTTTTCACTATACTTATTATGGGAACATTAAATGGAGGATTTCAATAAATGCATTCATTTATGTAGTTGGTCACATACCTAGGTGCATTCTGGATTTCCAATTTGTCTCATAATTTATTTCTTTATCTCTTCTCCATACTCCCTTCTCTAGTTCTATAAGCTTTCCCCACTTAGTAAATGTACTGGCATATTTAATAAAAATGCAGTTTTGTTCATTCCTACTAAATCTAAAATGTTTACATTCCTACTATAGTTTTGTGAAATTTCACAGTATTCCACATCTATCCATTATGAAAACTAGTATAGCAACAAACACACAATAGTGTAAAATAGTGTTCACACAGGGATACAATATTCAAAAGGCTTCAAGAGGACATTCATAGCTAGACAGCTCTACTTCTCTATCCCAATTCAATCCAGCACTTTTGTTCTCTCAGCTCTACACTACTTTTATGCTGAAATTCAAAAAATACCATTCATGGTCACTCCATATCATGGAATTTATCTTTAAGATGACATATACACATGCTATATTGACAATTGATGTATTTGAGAATTTCTACATGAAAACTTTCTGCTATTTCCTACTTTGTAAAGTCCTAACAGATACATACCTATGTCATATGCCAGGAAATCAGCAGAAAAACATTTTGCACCGTTACTCAGGGAAGTGTCATTGTGGGTGTTTCCTCCAAAAATAAGCATAGCTCCATTGATAAGAACAGCTGAATGAAGGTATCTGGCAAACCCACTTTCTTTCAAAACGGTCCTACAGGATGAAATTTAGAAATGTATTACAAAGGATAAAGAGACCTCCCTGATTTTATCATAAACTGCACATAGAATTTTCTATGGAATTATGTGAAAAACAAATTAATTTTTCACAACTTTTAAACAAATTATAAGCTTCAAAATCTTGAAAGAATATTTTAATATCTTCAGTATCTTAAGATGCCTTGAAGAAAAACAGTATAGTTGGGATTTTTAATATTAACAGTAATTTATATTTTGAATGATTTGTTTTTTCATTTATAAAGGGAGTAAACCAGAGTCAACCTCAAGGTATAGGACCAAAACAGCATGACTTCTTTGTACAAAAATAAGTAAATAGTTAAATATAGCAAATTGACTCCAAATTACATTTGTTTACCAGTACAAAATTTATATGGGACCTGTTATAAGCTTTTGGAACTTACTTAAAATACCATGCACCAGCCAGGCATGGCAGTGCATGCCCTTAATCCCAGCACGCAGAGGTAGGAAGATCGTTTTGAGTTTGAGGCCACCCTGAGACTACATAGTGAATTCCAGGTCAGCCTGGGCCAGAGTGAGACCCTATCTCAAAATGAAAGAGAGAAAAAAAGAAAAAAAACATGCACCAAAGTGCAGATGTCATAATTCTAAAACTCAGTGAATTGTCACAAAATGAATACAGCTAGGTAACCAATGATCAGATCAAACTCAAAACAAAACATCACTACTGCTCTGAAGCTAATAGCACAGACAGCACCCGGATGGAATCACGTGCACCATTATGGTTGTACTCTTTTGTGTGTAAGTTTCTTTGTCACATCTCCACATATAGCCATATTTTTTTTTATTTTTTTTGTTCATTTTTATTCATTTATTTGAGAGCAACAGACAGAGAGAAAGAGGCAGAGAGAGAGAATGGGCACACCAGGGCCTCCAGCCACTGCAAACTAACTCCAGACACGTGCGCCCCCTTGTGCATCTGGCTAACGTGGGTCCTGGGGAATCAAGCCTCGAACCGGGGTCCTTAGGCTTCACAGGCAAGCCCTTAACCACTAAGCCATCTCTCCAGCCCACATACAAACATAATTTGAGTGTAATTGAAATTAAACTTCTGAGAAAAAATGAAATTGATATAAAGTAACATAAAGTACTACAAATATATGCTCATAATCATAAATTTTCTGAATGAACTAATCTATAATAAAGATGCATGACAATACGAATCAATACTCTATAGCTACTCTGAATAAACATCTGGGGAAAAGAACATAAATACAGTATAAATACAACAGTATGAGAAGCAGTATCTCCAAAAGCATGAATTAAAATACCATTTAATGCTTAATGAACATGTGACTGAGTTCCCGAAAAACAATATGAACAATCCATAACACTCTCCCAAGGAAAGAAGTTTAATTATATATTTGTGTGTGTGTATTACTGTCTCAGAAAGTTTAAAGGCCATATCCATCAAGAGAAATAGGAAATAAATATTTATTCAATCATATCATGATCTCACAGGGTATGACACTATCTACACAAGACCTTTGTAATAGGAGAAAAAAATGACATCAAATCAAAACAGAGACTACTTGGAAGGGGATTCAATGGAGGATGAATTTGAGAGGGGGAACTGGGGGTGGAAGGAGGAAATTATCATGGTTTTATTGTCTATACTTATGGAAGCTTTCAATAAAGGTGTTTAAAAAAGAATATCTACTATTTTTGGTTAAAAATGAATATGATGTTTTGGTGATTATATATTTATATATCAACACTGAGCTTGGCCTGGTAGCACTGGCCTGTTATCCCAGTTATTCAGGAGGATGAGACAGGAAGATCAAAAGTTTAAGGACTGTCTGGGTAACTTAGCAAGATCCTCTCTCAACAAAAAAGAAGTCTGAGGATATGGCTGAGTGGTGTAGAGTACCTGCCTTGCATACTCAAGGCCCTAAGTTCAATGCCCTAGCTCTACCATCAAAAATAAAATAATTTTTGAAAGGAAAATCAGTAGTGTGTGGCATCAGATCCATTACTACCTTCCTGTCTTCATGTATCTCTCACTGCTGAGCACACACATCCATATCAGGATGACAGGATCTCTACCCTTAGGTGTGAGAAGCTAAGAACACAAAGTTCCTTCATCCTTTCACCGCTAATCTTCATTCTCAACTTCACTAGATTAAGAATCACTTTGGTAACAACATCAGGGCATGCCTGTGAAGGAGTTTCTAATTGTTAACTGAGAAGGCATGCCTACAAGCAGGCAGCACCATTCTGAGGATCTTCATCTGAAAAGAGAAAGAGAGAGAGAGAAAGAGAGAGAGAGAGAGAGGAAGCACCAGAGAGACCTGAGCATCAGCACTCATCTCGTTCTACTTCCTGATTACAGATGTAGTATGACCAGCTACCCCTCAACCCTTGCCATTATGACTTCTCCACAGTGAAAGACTACAGCCTTAAACCGTGAACCAAAATAAACCCTTCCTTAAATTGATTTTGTCATTTACTTGTCACAGTGAGAAAATTAACTAACTGAGAAAATCAGAAACAAGAGGTGTGGATTTGACTGTGAAAAATCTGGCCACATGGGGGCTGGAGAGATGGCTTAGTGGTTAAGTGCTTGCCTGTGAAGCCTAAGGACCGCAGTTCAAGGCTCAATTCCCCAGGACCCACGTTAGCCAGATGCACAAGGGGGCGCAAGCGTCTGGAGTTAGTTTGCAGTGGCTGGAGGCCCTGGTGTGCCCATTCTATTTCTCTCTACCTGCCTCTTTCTCTGTCTCTTGCTGTCAAATATGGCCACGTGGTATAAGGGTTTACAACTTTGGACTAGCTAGAATGCTGAGTTTAATGAGCCATCATGGTGAGAGTTTGGAGTATCAGGATGATGACAGAAATGTGGACAGCAGAGGCTTCGCTCAAGAAGTTGCAGAAGATAACAGGGACTCTATAGCAAACTGAGCCGCCAGACATTTAGGTAATATTGCTGCAAGAAGCTGGCTACATTCTGCCTATGTACTATGGACTTGAATGAAGCTGAATACAGTAATAATGAACTAATTTGACAAAGAAAATCTCAAGGTACGAGACCAGATGGGCTGTGCCATGGTTACTGCTTCTTGATCTTATCCAGATCAACATAAAGAGAAACAAAAGGATAAGAAAGATGTGCTACTTGGAGAAGAAAGGAAGGCGCTTAAAGTTATAGACAATTTAGGTGTTGAGAAATCAGCTATGATTATAAAAGTAATGAGCACCATTAGAGAAGCCTGGCACTGTGCATCATAACTGTGCTCTAGGACAATAATGGTGCCATGAAAGCAAGACCCTACCCGTATAATCTAAATGCATTTCAAAAGAGTGAGCCTAAACTGAGTATGCCACTGAAGCGATCCCCTGCTCAAAAACAACCTCCTGAGTAAGCGCTTCCCTGGGATCAGCCTAGAAGATACCTAGTGACTGATGCAACCTTAGTCCAAGGTGACACGCTACATCTCAAGCTAGAGACCCAAACTGGGTACCTTAGTCCTGACAGAATTGGTTTTATAGGCAGGAAAGATGGAAGAGCAAGGGTGTCATAGAGGCTTGTGTCAAGGGTAATGAAGGCTGCTGAGGTCAAGCAATGCATGGCATGTTTGGAGTCCCTGTATAGAGGCCCTGAGGGGCAAGGAGAGCTGAAGCCTAACTTGGAATAGACAGCCCAGGATGTGGGAGCGACCAGGACCACCATGGGACATCCATGAAGGAGAGCTTCATGCACACAATTAAGCTGTGCGTGCTCACGCAGCAGAGCAGGGCCAGGGCTATACAAGCCTTTTAGAATCCAGATGATTCCATCATGTGCTACCAAAATGGACCAACAGAATTGAGTATTTGCCCTGCCAGAATTCATGCTTCCCTTGATCTTATCTTTCCTCGCTGTGCCCCCACTACTCCAAACGATACCTAACTTGAACCCAGAGAGAAAACGTTTTCTTCTCATTCTAGCTCTTAGGCTGCCCACAACCCACACCTGGATCTCCACCTAGTAATACTATGTCTCTCCACCCAGTAAGATTATGTCTCTCTACCCAGCAAGACTATGTCTCTCCCACCCTGGCAACAGGGTTATTTTCTTTATTACTATTTTTATGGATTTTTAATCTCCTTGGAGGCACACACCTTTGTTTTTAGAAAAACCCCCTTGCACATATTTGTTTACAGGGCCCACGTTCACTCTTCCACATGAGCTCCCAAACTACGTGATGTACTCTCCCACTCCCCGGCCACTTTCCCTTCCCCTTCTTCTACCACCCTCAAACCCTTGGCCTTTCCTTTTTATGTTTTTAGGTGGTGGTTTAAAAATCATTCTTCTCTGCTGGAGAGATGGCTGAGCAGTTAAGGCACTTGTCTGAAAACCCAAAGGACCCAGGACCCATGTAAACCAGATGCACAAGGTGGTGCAGACATGTTGGCAGAGAAAGGGATGTGATTTCAAGACCACCCTGAGACTACATGGTGAATTCCAGACCCGCCTGGGCTAGAGCAAGACCCTACCTTGAAAAAGAAAATCATTCTTCTCAGTTTGGTTTATCGAATTTTTTGGTTAAATTACTGACACTAATTTAGGGTTTGGGGTTCCAGGATTATTCCTAAACACCCCAGTTTTCTCTGTATTCACACACACACACACACACACACACACACACACGAGAAATAAAATTTTAAATTATGCAAAACAATTTCAAAGCTGAGGACATAACTCAGTGGTAGAGTGCTTATGTACCATGGATTTGATCTTCAGTTCTTCAGTACCAAAAAATAAAAAGTAAAAAAGGTTTTTTTAAAAAATTTTCATTTACAGAATGACCCTATATGAGTGAATAATTATGTTCCTAGGAGCCATGGCCTACCAAATAATACTACTGGTGCAGTATAATTCAGTTGCCTATATTACAGAAAGAACTTTGAGAAAATCCAACATCCTTTTTTGATATAAACTATTCAAACCAAAAAAAAAAAAAAGATAGCTTTCTTAAGATCATATCTCCAAAACCAACAATAACATCATGCTTACTAAAGAAGCACTGAAAGCATTTCTTTAAATTCAGGCATAATAAAAAATGTCTATTAACATCACTTTCTTCTATTCAACATGAAACTTACAAAGTAATGGAAATGGTACAGCAAGGAAAATTTAAAGTTTTAAGACCCAGAAAGGAAGAACCAAACCTGTCTTTATTTGCATATAAATCTGATTCACTACTGTAAAAAGGTAAAAATTATCTACACTTAAATTATTAAAATGCAGCAAGTCTGACGTAAAAGACGTAAAAGTAATATAAAAGTCAGTTGTACTTCTATTGTCATAAACAGAAAAAGAAATGAAAAGATACTGTCATAATTGAATGGAAAGTATTGTCTTTAAAATTCATGCATGCTTACAAATTCCGATTGTGACTCTATCTGGCAACAGTCTTTTCAGATGTTATGAGTTAAAGTAAAATGAGATGGGAGGTCATATTTCAATTAAGTTAAAGTGAGGTCACATCAACCAAATACTAGATGAGTACAGACCCTAAACCCAATGACCACTGTCTTTGTATATGAAAGTCATTGACAGACAAAAGCTCAGATTGGAATGTCACAGCAGCAAATAAAGGCAGTTCAGGATACCGTGGGTTACGGAAAAGGAAAAGAACTCCTTGGAGTCTGGGGAAGAAGCATGGCTATGGTGAGCGTGCCCCAAAGCTACAGTAATTCACTTTTAGCCTCTACAACTATGACAGGATAAATTTCAGTTGTTTAAAACCATGAGGTTGAGTCTGGAGAGATAGCTCAGCCAGAAAAGCGATTGCCTTAAAGCCTGAGGACCCGAGTTTGACTACCAGTGCCCATATAAAAATGTCAGGTGTTGTACAGAAAATTCTCTGAATTCAAATATTCCCTCCTGAGGGAGGGAGGCTCTGGAGAAAAGGACACAGGACCACTCCCCAAGGTTACAGGAGTGGTAAACTCCTATCGAGGGGCAGCCTTTGACCAGGGTTGTGGAGCAATTGAAACATTCCCTCGTGGGGGGAGATAAACTGTGAGGCCAACAAGTCTGGGGGAAAGGCTGCAGAAACCCTCCCTAAGGTTATACAAAGACTGGACTGCTGCTTGGGAAGAGACTGTCCACAGGCTGCGCAGTGTGCCTCAGAGCTGCAGCTTCCTGAGTTGCCGCCTCTGCTGGGGTGGGCTTTTCCGGGATGCAGTGACCTTTGTCTCATACATGCTCCCTGACGCAAGCCTTTACCTTGCTCTGTAGGTAACTCCAATAAACTCACTGGTTCACCAAAACTGGTACTTCGACCTGTCATCTGAGCCCTATCTAAGGTAAAAAGAAATGTGTTCCTGTCTCCCCAAGAAAAGAGTTTCACATGACACTGTGGTTGTCCTCTGGCCTCCACACATGCATGGACACAAACGTGAACATGTGAAGACACATGATGCTCGAAGAAAAAAAGCCATGAGGTTTGTGTGGTAATTTGTAATTGTACCCTTAAGAAGCTAAAATAGAATTCATTTTTTAAAATATGTAAAATATTAATAGAAAAATAATCTAGGAATAAGTCTAACAAAATGCTTTTAATATTTCAGGAAACCAAAGGAATGAATTTCTCAAGAGACATTTGGGGAGTACTGGTTATACTGATTGTCCACACGTACAAAAAGGACCCTAAACAGTTGGATTGACAATTGCAAAAATAATTTGAAAAACTATTTAAAAAAAAAATTAGAAGCCAGGTGTGGTGGCATATGCCTTTAATCCCAGCACTTGGGAGACAGAGGTAGGAAGACTGCCATGAGTTTGAGGCCACCCTGAAATTACATAGTAAAGTCCAGGTCAGCCTGAGCTAGAGTGAAACCCTACCTCAAAAAAAAAAAAAAAAAAAAAAAGAAAAATTATAAAACGTTTAGAGGACAATATGTAAAACATTCAATAAAAATGGCATTGTTTAAGTAAAATGTAAAGCAGAACACATAAAAGAAAAAGTAATCACTGAATATATGAATTAAAGTCTGTTAATCAAACAATGACACATTAAGTAGAACGGCATTCCAGAATATGAGAGAAAATATTTGCAATTTAAAAAACTAAAACTAGGGGCTGGAGAGACGGCTTAGCGGTTAAGCACTTGCCTGTGAAGCCTAAGGACCCTGGCTCAAGGCTCAATTCCCCAGGACCCACGTAAGCCAGATGCACAAAGTGGCGCATGCATCTGGAGTTCATTTGCAGTGGCTGAAGGCCCTGGCATGCCCATGCCCATTCTGTGTGTGTGTGTGTGTGTGTGTGTGTGTGTGTGTGTGTGTATGTCTGCCTCTTTCTCTCTCTGTCTGTTGCTCTCAAATAAACAAAAAAAAAATTAAAAAAAAAAAAAACTAAAACTAAGCCAGGAGCGATGGTGCACACCTTTAATCCCAGTACTCAGGAGGCAGAGGTAGGAGAATCAACATGAGACTACATAGTGAATTCCAGGTCAGCCTGTGCAAGAGTGAGAACCTATCTCGAAAAACAAAACAACAACAACAACAAAAAAACCCTAAAACTAGAGAAATACTAAAACAATTCCATATATTCTACTAAAAATAATGCAATTGGCAGAATTGTTGACCAAAATTTCAAATTAGAAGTCTCTGGCCAATAAATATTAAAAGATGTTCTACTTCATTAGTAATGAAGAAAAAGCAAGTTTAAATGAAAACTGTACATCATTTTCCATCATCACACTAGTAAAAACATTTAAAGGAAACAAGACCAAACCTTAGACTTTAGAGGAGTAGGGACTCTTATTCAATGTTGGTCAGAGGGCAAAATTAGTAAAAAGATTATGAATATGAAAATACTTGGGTAAAAGTAAACAGGACACCCCCTATGATCGAACATTTATACTTCTAAATAAACAGCATAGAGAAAGTGGTGTGCTGACAGAGGTTAAATAAGAAAATGTATACCATAATCGCTCATGATAGCAAAAACTGGCAAGTCAAATATTTAACCACAAACAGGAAATATAAAAAATATAATAATATGTTCACATCTTGGGGTTCCTCACATGGTCAAAATTTCTGCCAACAATCCTATTGCATTTCCCAAACCCATTAACTCTTCCTTATTTCACATGTTATCTTCTCTTTAAGATTTTTTGAGTTTGGTTTTGCCACATCCTTGTTCTCCACTTAAAATAAAAAGAACAAATATTTTACAAGTTCCCACCACCTCTACCCATTTACCTGCCTTTGTCATGTACTTAGCTGTAATGGTGTGATTATGAATGTCCCTCATAGACTCATGTATCTTGAACACTTTGTGCCCATCTGATGATTCTGTTCGGGAAGGCTGTGGAATCTTTAGGAGGTAGAGTCTTGCTGGAGGAAGTGGGTCACTGGGAGTAGGCTTTAAGATTCTATATAACCAGGCCTCACTGCCTGTTTGCTCTCTGCTTCCTAACTATGGGTGCAGTATAGTAAGCCAGCTTCCAGCTCCTGCCACCATGACTTTCCCCCATGATGGGTTATAGCCCTGAACTATAAGCCAAATAAACTCCTGCCTTAAGCTGCCTCTGCTCAGGTATCTGGTCACAGCAGCAAGTAAAGTAATAACTACATCCGCCTTCCTTCTGTTCCTAACAAAGAGTGCCCATGCCCCACCCTCGGAGGTAAGGCCTCTCTCTTTGTTTCTTGGTCCAACTGCTACTTGGTTTCACAAATATCCCTCTAGAAAATTCTTCCCTTTCTCTCACCAGTTTTTACATATTTTAGTTTTTTGAAATGTCAGTCTACAGGCATGTTTCTTCACACTTAAAAAAAATACTCATTCTCCCCACTTCTCTTACCAACTGTCACCCTATTTAATTCCCTCATAGTTCAACTGCTCAGGAAAGTTTTAAGTACTTTTTTCCTAATTCTTTTTATCCTCCCTTTATTTGAACACATGAAAATCAGATTTTACCTACAGCACTGCTTAAACCTCTTTACTGAGTGGAAAAAAACTACTAGTTCTTAAAGCTCATGACCATTTCTCAGTCCTCATATAGGTTGTCTTGTCCAAATTGCTTGGAACCAGAAGTGCTTCCTATTTCAGATTTGTTTTTCAGAATTGTGAATATTTGGAGATACATATGGACAAGACACAAATCTACATATAAAATTCACTTATGTTTTATATATGTCTTATGTAAATAACCTGAAAGTAACTTTATGTAATACTTTAATGTACCTACATCTTGACTGTGACCTGTTACATGAGGTTAGTTAGGATTTTTTCCACCTATGATGGAATAATGTTGGGACTCCGAAAGTTTCCAGTTATGGAGTACTAAGTTATTAGGACTTAAGTGTTAGGGATGTCAACCTGTTATTTTACCTACCAACAGCTTCTGACAAACTTACTCCTTTGAAATATGTTCTCTTGGTCTCAAATACCATGCTCCACTGGTTTTCTTGCAAACTCACTGAATGTTCATTCTCAATATCCTTTTCTGACTATTTCTCCTTAACTCTGGCAAGCAAGTTAGTGCATCCATATCATAACTATTTGACATATACATGAAGATGTGTGGATAAACATCATAAATTTAATGTGTCTAAAGCCAACCTTCAAATTTTCTCCTACAACAAACCTACTTCAAGGTCGTCATGTGAAGGTGGTAAGAATTGGTAATTCTGAATATACTTCCAACCAGTAGAGATTGGATAAACCAAGGAAGTGGAGGTAAAGTAGAGAGAGAGAGAGAAGGGAGAATGTAAGTGATGGATGAATCAGACTTTTAGCCTGAACATCTGAAAGTTGGAATTAATTGGTCCCAGATTCCACCATCTCTTTCTGATTATTACAATGGCTTCCTAGTTTTCTGCATCAACTCCTACACCATAACAATGACACATCAGACCACGTGCTCCTGCTCAGTGTACAATAAGAGCTCCTCATACTTCTGCTCAGAAGCCTCAGCAGCTATGCATGCCAAAATCCTTTTGATGCCCTCTACTGGAGTCCCGCCCATATGAGGACTGTGACATTGTTCTACAGATATTTGCATGACTCTCTCAAGTTTATTACATGTCTTCTCAGGGGGTCTTCCTTTGACACTTCTAATGCAACAACCCGAAATTTTCTGTCCTCTGTCCACCCTTACCTTACCCTACATAGCTCATCTCCATTTAAAATATAGTTTATTATTTTCATTTTTGTTTTTCTATCTCTTCCCATTAAAATATATCTCTAGAATAAAATTTATTTTCATAAGTCTCTAAAGAAAACATCAATTTAAAATAATATATGCAAAATTCAAATCAAACTGGTTTGCTTGAAAATATATATGTGAAGTTTTTAAAATCCTGAAGTGAATAATAAATAATTAACACAATATTAAGATAATGGTTACCTCTCTCTTGGGGACAATGAAGTGGGGCACCATCATGAAGGAACACATGAGGACTTCTGGGGTATTGTAATGTCCTCCCTCTTGAATCAGTTGGGCAGAGTGCTCATTTTATTATGGCCCTGAAACTATATATGTATGTTTTCATATACTCTTTTGTCCATATTAAGCGTTTCTTAATTATAAAAAAAACTAGAAAAACTACACATTGTAAATTACCTTCCAAAATAAACCTACGTTATTTCATTAATTATCAGTATTTAGTTTCAATTAGGCATTCTAAAATTCTAAAACTCACAATTTATGGTCTAAAAATCAGAGATAGCAGCCTTTCTTGATGTATAAACATTTTGATTTATCTTAATAAAATTGCCACTGCACTATTTCTTTATTACATATATATAGGTATTTACGTGTATATTTCTCATTTTCTGCATAAGTATGTTCCTTAATGTCTTAAATAATTAATACCACTTAGAGAATGTATTAGGAATGTTACCAATGCACAGCTTGGTCAGCATTCAGTAAAATTTTTGTTGAAAATAACATTCAGTCTGCAGAGATATAAGCAAGGATGACTAGCATGTTCATTAGCATTAACTGAAATACGGCTTAACTCCATGTTCACAAAATTCTCCTGTACCATTTCCTAAAACCTCTGACAGCAAAATTTCTTAAGAGAAATTACAAAAAAAATCAAGCTAAAAATTCAATTTAATTAGCTTTGAATATATCTATAAAAAAAATAACTGCCATTATATCAAATTGGAGCTAGAAGAGATCATTTCATGCAAGTAGGTGTAACCTCTGAAAACACTTTTGAAATAGATATGACCTCAGGGGTTTCTTAAAGTGGAGAATTAATATAGCATTATGGAAACACTGTCTTTAGAGTCACCACTAATCTTTTTAATATCTCTGGAAATAAGTTGAAATCTTTTTCTCTCACTTGAAAAATGGTTTAAAATAGCAGACAATGATTGTGGCAAGTTATAAATGATGATTGTATATTTGTTATATGTCAAAAGTTGTATTTTCTCATAGGCTAGAGGGACGCAAAAGAGAAAAAGATTTCAACAACTGGCCAAAAAATCAGAATTCCCTATTGTCACAGAAACACCTTGGCAGAGAAGAACACTGAACATGTAGTTGGCTCCTGTTGTAAGGAAGACAGGCACATACATTCAAAAAATGGTATCAGTTGTCTCTCTTAACAAAGCTAAGGAATCAAGACTATAGTAGCCCTAGTGCACAATCCCTTACAGAACAGTCCAAGTCCTCTGGTGTAAAGGATAATGTCAATCAGTAAAACACACTAACAACAACAAAAATCACTACTGACAATATAGCAGGAATATATGTTTTAGAAACAGAAGTCCTATAAATCAAAAGTGTTTGATTCCCTCTTCCTCTTTAAATGTGAAGAAACTAGACTTTACCTATGAGGTAGCAGGGTAGCAGCAATAGTTTTGAGTGCATCCTGAAATTTTATGTCACAATCCTTCCCCAGCAGTGACAAGAAAAATAAAATAGGGTAACTAAACAATGAAACTGACCATGTTTTAGTATCCCAAATTATCATAAAATAGTGACATATAATGTCAGTCTCTAGAAGTCACATAAAACACAGATTTCTATGCCTCAAATTGAGAAGTCATATAAAATACAGATTTCTATGCCTCAAATAAATTATAAAACATGACACACACAATGAGAAGTAGATAGAAGCAAATACATAATTAAGAATATGGTGCAATGGATCCACATATGTGAACACACATGCATGTGTAGCCAATTCAGAAGACTATTACCTACTCAAATCACCACTCAATTCTTTCTAGTCAAAGGCAAACATCATCATAATTTCTAAGAACATAGAGTCATTTTCTTCATTATATAAAGAAAATCTTATACTGTGTATTCTTTTATGTCTGCCTTATCTTGTTCAACATGGTCTTTGGTGAAATACAATGGAATAAATTCATGCAGACTTTCATTCATTTTCATTGGTGCATAGAACTCTACTATATGAACATACAGTTAATGTATCCATATGAACTGCTGGTGGGAATTTCATTTGTTCTCAGCTAAATATAATTGCATATAACATTGCAAGAAAGTTTTCTATACAACTCTATTGGACACATAACCGTGCTTTTGGATGCATAACAAGACATATAAGTAATAGTTGATAAGATATGTGCATTACATGTGTGTATAATGTACATGTTAAATTATGCAATTGCTGACAAAAGTTTTGTCAAAGCACCTCTACCTGTTTATACACACTTGGTATTGGAAGTCTTAAATTAGCAATTAAGTGTACATGTATTGGTGATCAGACATGGTTTCAATTTAAATTGCTCTGAAAACAAAGATGAGAACTTGAATGTATGTTAAAACAGATAGCTATCTTTTCTGTGGCATGCCTGCTCAAATATTTTGTCCATTGCTTTACTAAGTTGTCTGGAATGTTCGTATGTATTGCAGTACTTCTTATATTATTTTCAAGATGAGTATTTTTCTGGCTTCATGATTTTTAAATATCGCTCCACACTGCAGCTTGCCTTTTAATTTCCTTTTTTATATTTACTTGTCTTTATGAATTAGAAACTTTGTTGTATGGACAAAATATATGTTAGTCCCATTCCCTTTGCCCTTCTACTTTCATACTGCTATTTTTGATGTGCAATGATAGCTCAGTTTATTACATTTCCTTCTGTAATGCTACTGTTATATTATTTGAATAGCCTGAGGCACCATGTTTTCCCCACCCCTGTAGAGACTGGCTGAGGCCTCTTGGTCCCTGCAATGAACACCAATAACCCCAATGAAGACCCTCAGCAGAACTGGGGCAGAGGAGAGGGGGTCTATGTGTGCAAACATTTCATTTAAAAAAATCATAATAAAATATTTTCTTACCTATATGTATGTGTGTGTAGATATAATAACTTTTCTCTGAGCTACAGCATTTATTATCTTACACATCCATAATTGCTCTGAAACTGCCTTGGATGTATGTGGTATGAGGCAGGGCTCAGTATTCCCTTTTTCCAACTGTATATCAATTGTCCTAGAACAATGTATTACAAAGCTGCACGATAGTGACAACTTTGTCATTGAACGGGTATACATAAGTGAATATGCAATTGCTACCTGCTACATTTGAATATTTCCTTATCTCTATAACAACATTTAAAGATATAGTTTCAGAAGTCATTAGACCTGGTAGAGAAGTTTTTCCAATTTTATTTTTTGGATTTTTTTTTTTTTTTTAGGGTTTTCTTTGTGGGTTAGAGTTTTCTGAAACAGGGTCATGTAGCCAAGGCTGGCTTGGGACTCACTATGTAGCACAGACTGGCCTCAAATTCATGATTCTTCCCCTGCCTTTACCTCCCAAGTGCTGGGATTACAGGTTTGTACCATAACCTCTGACTCTCATTTTATTTTTATTTCTTTGTGTTTTTGTTGGTTTACTTGTTTTGAAACAAAGTTTCTATTAAAGATTCTATTTCATTGACATATTATTCTAAACTTTTTGATTTCTATTTCATTGAAATATTATTGCAGTCTCTTTTTGTTAATGTGTACTGTGTAGTGTGTGTGTGTGTGTGTGTGTGTGTGTGTGTGTGTGTAATGGGGGAGTCACACATGTTCAGTGTGTGGATATGTAAACGTGTATGTGGACACCAGAGGTTAACATCAAAAAGTGATCTTCAATCACTTTCCATATGATTTTTGAGACAAAATCTCTCACTGAACCTACAGCACACTAATTCATCTAAACTAGGTAGCCAGCAAACCCTACCGAACAAATACTCCTGTCCCTTAACCCCAGCACTAGGATTATAGGCACGTATCACTACCTTGTTTTTATGTGGGTGCTGGGGATCCTAACTCATGTACTCATGCTTGCGAAGCAAATATTTTACCCACTGAGCCATCCTCCCTAGCCTCAATTCCAATTGCTTATTCCTTTTTTTCGTTTATTTGTTTTTGTTTTTGTTTTTGTTTTTGTTGTGTTTTTTTGCAGTAGGGTCTCACTCTAGCCCAGGCTGACCTGGAATTCACTATGTAGTCTCAGGGTGGCCTTGAACTCATGGCAATCCTCCTACCTCTGCCTCCCAAGTGCTGGGATTAAAGGTGTGCACCACCACACCTGGCTCCCAATTGCTTATTCTTTACTTGACAATCTTCACTTGTCAAAAACTTCGCGGTTTTTTCCCAGAAATTTATCATGATTCATCAAATTTTCCAGTTGACTGTGTTGTTCCTTGTATCTACTAACTTCCAATGTTGTACAGTCTGTGGTGACACACCTTTTCTTTCTTGACAGCTTGCTTGTGCATAACCTTTGTCTCTGGGATTGTGGAACTTTGTGTCATGACTCTCCATAAAGCACCACCTTTGGTGTTTTGGGTGATTTTGTGAACCAACTCTATCATATTCCTAGTTCATTAATCTTGGTTTGATCTCATAATCCCTTCCTTTTTCACCTTCCTGTCTACTTTAGCCTTCCTTTTTTTATTAGGGGGAGAGAGAGAGAGAGAGGCAGAGAAAGAGAGAGAGAATGGGCATGCCAGGGCCTTCAGCCACTGAAAATGAACTTCAGATGTGTGCGCCCCCTTGTGTGCATGTGCAGTATTGCATGCTTGTGTTACTGTGCAACTGTATTAGGTGGGACCTGGAGACTGGAACATGTCTTCCCAGGCTTTGCAGGCAAACACCTTAACCACTAAGCAAACTCTCCAGCCCCTTCTGTATCCTTTCTTTAGGATCACCCTGCTGTTCCTTCTTGAGCTTTATGAGAGAATGTTTAGATTACTCATTTTAAGCTTTTAAATTATTTTCTAATAAATCCACTTAAAGCTTTAAATGTTTTCTTACCTACATCACACACATCTTAAAATGTCACCACTCAATACAAAATACTATCTAACATTCAGTATCATTTTTTTTACCAATAATATCTAAGGAGTTCTCATATTCATTTTTCTGATACTGCTGTGTTCATTACTCTGCAGGTTTTTAATTCCTTTAAATTTCTTGAAACTCAAATTAAAACCCAGCACATGGTAATCTAGAGAAGGTTACACATGGACTTGGAAACAATTATGTGCAATGACAAGGTACAACACTCTCAAATATCCAATAAGACTAAGTTGATCATTGGCTGGACAGATGGCTCAGCAGTAAAAAGCACTTTATCTGATGGCCTGAGTTTGATTCCCCTGTACTCACATAAAGCCAAATGCACAAAATGGTGCATGTGTCCAGTTTGTGTTTGCAGTGGCAGGAAGCTCTGGGGCACCCATACTCTCCTCTCTCTCTCTCTCTCTCTCTCTCTCTCTCTCTCTCTCTCAAATAAATAAGTAAATATTCAAAAATATTAAACATTTTAAAATTAAGTTATTCATTGTACTGGCCAAACATTTTATATTGATGTTTTTCAGCTCCTTGGTAGTTAATTATCAATTGCCAAGAGAGCTGGATAAACTATCATACTATGATCTAGCCAATTTTATTAAGTCAAATTTTACCTTATTAATCTTAACACTGTTATATGGTCTATATGAATATACAATTTCTTCCAGATGGAAGCTTGAGCTAAACTCTCATTACTTATCTGACCTTAGCATAGCTAGATGAACTTTCTCTAGTTTAGTGATTGTATGATATATCTCCCTTCCTTCCATTTATTTCCAACTTTTCGAAGTATCTTTAAGATGGATCTTTTCTAAGCAGCAGATATCTATGTTTTGTTCTTATGTCCAGTGTGAAAGTCCTTGGCTTTTAATTGAAAATATTGATTCTCTTATTACTATATTCATTTCTTTGCATTTAGTGTAATTATTGATTATTTAGAGTTAAATATATCACCTTTCCATTTCCTAATTGTTGATATATTTGTTGCTCATTGATGCCTTTTTGTCTTCTTCAAAACCTATTTAGAACTGTTTGCTATTCACATTTTCCCATCTACTAAATGCTAGATAATTTTAATTTCATTTTAGTTATTACCTAATGACTACAAACTCTTAGGTTTTTCATGTGGAACATTATTTTAGCAATTAAAACATAAGATACAAAGATTTTAGTATTTTTATTAAGCATTTATTATTTTATACATTAAAATTGTATGTAAATTCAACAATTACTATTATAATTTACATGATAATCATTTAGATTTGCTCATTTTAATTTCTCTGCATTCTATTCAGTAACTGGAATTATTTTTCTTCTATTTCAATAGCATTCATTTTAGTTAATAATTCCTTTATTGTAGATATGCTATCGTCAAATTCTTAGTTCTTGTTTTGCAAAAAAATGTCATTATCTTGTTAACATTTTTAAAACATAATTCACAAGATATAAAATTCTAGGCTATTTTCCCTTAGTCCTTTAAAAAAAATTGTG
The DNA here is from genome assembly GCA_036346955.1 of Dipus sagitta. Taxonomy (NCBI): domain Eukaryota; kingdom Metazoa; phylum Chordata; class Mammalia; order Rodentia; family Dipodidae; genus Dipus; species Dipus sagitta. Next base: position 19,718,158 of record CM070770.1, read on the forward strand.
TCTTCTAGATTCTACTTTTAAATATTTTATTTATGTATTTGAGACAGAAAGAAGCAAACAGAGACAGAAAGCATGGGGGACAGGGCCTCTAGCCACTGAAAACTCCAGACACATATGCTACCTTGTGCATCTGGCTTACATGGGTACTGGAGGATCAAAGCTGGGTTCTTAGGCTTCACAAGTAAGCACCTTTACTGCTAAGTCATCTGTCCAGCCCTGGATTCCATTTTTTAAAATATGTTATTTATTTATTTGAAAGACAGAGAGAGAAAGACAGATGGAGAATGGGTGTGTCAGGGCCTCTAGACACTGAAAATGAACTCCAGACACAGGCACCACCTTATGCATCTGGTTTACGTGGTTACTGGGGAAACAAACCTGGGTCCTTCAGCTTTGCAGGCAAGAGCCTTAGCCACAAGACATCCCTCCAGCCCCCTGGATTCCATTTTTTAAATTAAAAATTATTCTTAGTGTTGCCCTATGACAGGGAAGGTACTCTTTTCCACTCTACCAGCTTTTAATTTTTCTCATGTTTTTAGGAATTTAACTGTAAGATTTCCAAGTGTGAATTTCTATGTATTTATTACCCTCTGGTGCTCATGGAACTTGATTCTGTCATGCAATACCTTTTGTCATGCTTGAAGAATTAACATTTATTTCCCAAAGGGAATTCATTTTTTTTATCAAGAACATAAATATTAAGGTATAGATTTGAAAGCAAATTAGAACAAAATACAATTTAATTTTAAAAAAAACTGCTGTTCCTTTAAACATAATAAAACAACTTCATGCTAAAAGTTTTAAAGAATGGGGCTGGAGAGATGGCTTAGCAGTTAAGGCGCTTGCCTGTGAAGCCCAAGGACCCAGGTTCAATTCTCCAGATCCCATGTAAGCCAGATGCACAAGGTGGTGCATGCATCTTAAGTTCATTTGCAGTGGCTATGGTACTTCCATTCTCTCTCTCTTCCTCTCTCTGTCTCTAATAAACAAATTTAAAAAAACCTTAAAGCTTAAAAGAATGTTTAACAAGTAATGTCCCAGACGTTATAGAAAGAAACTAGTACAATAAATGTTCTATTTTAAAACTTATATTTTTAAAAGATAACTTAAAATTAGTATTTTAAGCATAAAGAGAATGTTAGGGATATAAATATGTCATTCATTAAATTTAAAAAAGGACAAATGAACACATGTTAGGATGCTAATGCACAATAATGAGTAGAAAAATACACATGAAAATATCAGTAAGCAGGGCTGGAGAAATGGCTTAGCACTTAAGGATCTTGTCTGCAAAGCTGAAGGACTCAGGTTCAATTCCCCAGCACCCACATAAGCCAGATGCACAAGGTGGCACATGTATGTGTCTTGAGTTCATTTGCAATGGCTAAAGGCCCTGGCATGCACATTCTCTCTTTCTCTCTCTCTCTCTCTCTTTCTCTCTCTCTCTCTCTCTCTCTCTCTCTCTCTCTCTTTCTCTTTCTTTCCCTCTCTCTCTCTCTCTCTCTCTCTCTCTCTCTCGTGCACACTTTCTCACATTTCTGTCTATCTCAAACAAAATATTTTTAAAAGTCAGTAAGTTACCATGCACATCTCTCACAATGGCAAAAGTAAAAATCATCACAGTTATCAAGTTAATGAGAAACTGTAGACACAAGGTTGCTCATACCCTGCTGGTGGGAATATATAACCCCATGGTGGCCTGAAAAGCATTGCGACAACACATGCACTAATGTTGAGTGCATTGATAAGCTCAGGCACACGTTCACATTTAAGTATATACCTGAGAGAAACTAATGCCTGTGTGCATAGCAAGACTAGTGTAAGATGTGTAGTGTAGCACTGTTTATAAGCAAAAAGGGAAAACAGGCCTAAATAACAACAAGCTTTCTATTTCACCCGACAATAGATGATTAAATTGAAAACAAAATGCTTTTCATAAAAAATTACAAACATTAATAAAATACAAGTACAAATAAGAATAAATCCCGGGACACTCAATATCAAAGCATAAAATTATAATAGCAAACAAAAATGCTCATATAAAAAGAGCATGACATTAGCAGCACTTATCAGTATAAATATTTCTATGGAGTCAGAAATCAATTTATAGTAAATCTTTTAAAGACATAGAAACTTCTTTATATTGTACTACTGCCACATGATTGCATATCATTAGTGATGATAAAGAAAACTTTCACACGTGTTCCTGTGAAAATATTTGGTGAACACCAATATTATACAAATATAAAATGCAACCAATTTTCTCCTTATCATACCTTTATTCAATGTACTCACCAAGTCTTAGTATTAACTTCATACATATAAAGATCATCTACCAGTCCATATTTATTTCCTGGTAATGCTTTATAACCTCCATGAACATATATGCACTTTGTTACTTCATCATACACACTTGTGTGGCCATATCCACCTTGGACAATAGCTCCTTTAGTCTCTGGAACTAGCCAAGTGTTTGATGCTGCAACAGAAAGAAAGCAGATCATGAATATCGACATATATTTAAAAATTTAACTAATCTATTGCAAGTGACTTCTGATGACATTTTTATGAATAAATGGAATATAGCTAATATTCACCTCATCAGATACACTTAATTTATTAAAGGTCTTATGTAAGTCCTGAGGTTGACATGACACTGGTTCCTCCTTGATGAAATTAACCTCTGAAACACTGACAATCTGTTTGTGTGTACAAGAGAAAGAAGGAAAGTTTGCTCTTATATGAACTTCTATATTTAAAAATAGTTCTTAATAAATTATTTAATATTTTGATGGTATTCTATGTGAAGACTTTGAGTTAGTTACTGATATAGTGAAGATTAAAAAATGATTACTGGGCTGGGAAGATAGCTCAGAGGTTAAAGGTGTTTAATAGAAAGCTGGCCCAGGGTTCAATTCCCCAGTGCCCACATAAAGCCAGATTTACAAACTATGAAGTTCACAACATGTGAAGTAGGTGTGGAATTCATCTGTAGTTGTAAAAGGTGTGTGCCCATTCTCATTCTCATTCTCTCTCTCTCTCTCTCAAATAAATAAATAAAAATCTTAAATGGTATGATTACTGTCCTTAAGCTAAAAGCAACTGAGCAAATTTTTAGCCCTCTTCTGGTCCTACAAACTAAAACTTCAAGACTTTTGACAATCACAATACTTTAGGATCCATCAGGGGAGTACTGGTAAGAAATTAGACGGCAACAGGAAGAAATATATTCTACTTTCGTAGGAAGCAGCAGGAAGAGGCCAGTAACTAATGGCTACGATGACAAAAGTGACAATTTCAGTAGCCCAGGGGTTAAATGGGATCACAGTTCTAGCTGTGTTCTAGCTTCTGGATTTCTGAGTGGTTCCTTTAATTTCATGTTTCTAACCCTTGTAGCAATTGATACCTGATTTCCTGTATTAAATCCCATTCTGACTGCTCTAACAAGAAGGGCCGTATTCCTTCTATAGATTCACTGATAAGGAACTAGCCATATACAAGACAGATGATTAAGAACATGCCAAGAAAAAGCATGTAGTTTCTTGGGCTGAGGAATTTTCAGTGATCAAAAATAAATGTACATAAGTCTGCATTAATCTTTAAATGCACAACCAAACGACTCTTCTGTCTTCACTCAAATCATCACCTACACTTTTGCATCCTAGACAACTCATTAAAAATACTCAAATCAACTAATAGAAAATTAGAATGGAACTTGAATTTACAAAAATATGAGGTAGTAGTAGGAAAAAGTTATTCTTTAAAAAAAAACAGTCATCCTTTAATTGTCCTATAAATTGGAATTGGGATGGAGATGGCTTAGCAGTTAAGGCATTTGCCTGCAAAGCCTAAGGACTCATGTTCCACTTTCTAGATCCTGCGTAAGCCAGACACACAAGGTGATGCAAGCATGCATGGTTGCACACGTACACAAGGTGGTGCATGAGTCTGAGTTCGGTTACAGGGACTGGAAGCCCTAGCACCCAATTCTTTCTTTCTCTCTCTCTCTCCCTCTCTCTCTCTCTCTTGCATGTGCACACTCGCTTGCTCACGTGCTCTCACACTCGCTCTCACATAAAAATAGCCCAGTCTGTTGTGCTTACCTCAAAAAAAAAAAAAACCCTGCAATTATAAAAAAAAAAAAAACAAGTTACCAAAGCATGGTATACTTTAAATAATCTGGGATTCATCTTCTTTTGTCACTTGTTGAAGCCATGTATAGCTAAACTAACGGTTTTTCACAATTTATTCCTTCTCCTTCTAATAAAGAAATATAAGCTTATTACTAAAACTATTGAATAGAGGGTTTAAATTTATAAAATAAAGCTTGAGGAAAAATTTATAAAATAAAAACTGAGGGAAAAAATCAATAAAACTGACACAATAAAATCTGAAGAAAAAAAACAAGTGAACAAGGATAATAAATGATTGAACACTCAGATCATGAAAACCCAGAAGCAATAGCCTGAAAGAATTAGCAAAACAATGGTTGGAAACTTCCAAATTTTGTGAAAGACATAAAACTACAGATTTAATAAAATGAGAAAACTCCAAACAAGATAGATATAAAGGTGCCCACGCCAAAACACATCATAAATAGACTTCAAAAACTAGATCAAAGCTGTCATGAAAGCCAGCAGAAAGAAATGGCATTACATAGAGGAGAACAATGATTGTAATAACAGTGAATTCTCATCTGAGACAAGGGAAACCTAAAGGAAGTGACACATTTCCAAGGATTGAAGGTTAAAAAGAACTATCACTTCTAAAATCTACCTCTGACAAAACTTTCCTTCAGGAATTAAAGAGGAAAAGACTTAGATAAAGAAAAACTAAGCTGGGCACGGTGACATACACCTTTAATCCCAGCACTTGGGAGACAGAGGTAGGAGGATCACTGTGAGTTCGAGGCCACCCTGAGACTACATAGTGAATTCCAGGTCAGCCTGGGCTGGAGCGAGACACTACGTTAAAAAAACCAAAACTAAAAGCTAAAAATACTGTCATCAGTAGATCTTCTCTTAAAGAACAGCTATAGGAAGTTTTCTCAGACAGAAATAATAACCTGAAATGTCAGGAAACACCAAGACAAAGAATGGATATATGAATCAATCAATTGACTTATCTTTATATCCTCATGAACATTTTAAAGCATACTTGGTGACGGAAATAAAATTTTAATGCCACATGATACACAAGACAATGATGCTTGAAGGTGGATAGAGCACAAGCAAGTAAACAGAGGCAAGGTTTTCACCTTCCCCTGAGGGAGTAAAGCAATAGCATATGTATATTTTAATACTTAAAGTCACAACTAAGGACACTGCATGAAGTGAAGGACATGAGCTCAGAAGTAATTTCTAAAATCAATCACATAAGCCATAGGAAGCAAACAGAGAAATAGGAACAGAAAACTTTAGAAAACAAACAGAAATCAAATTATAATGAAATAAAAACACATATAAAAATTACCAGATATGTGAATAACAAATTTTATATAACATTCTTAGGAAGACAAGCTTAATCAAAAAACTGAGAAACAAACTGGTAGCTGTCCAAAGTTAGGGTCACTAGTTCTAAATACTTGGGCATGGTAAAGTTAGCAAAAATAATGCCTGAGGAAATAATTTACCGAGTTAATAAGTCTATAATTCAAAACCACGCCCTGCAGTCAAATACAAAGAAGTGGGCCGGGTGTGGTGACGCACGCCTTTAATCCCAGCACTCGGGAGGCAGAGGTAGGAGGATCGCTGTGAGTTCGAGGCCACCCTGAGGCTACATAGTGAATTCCAGGTCAGCCTGGGCTAGAGCGAGACCCTACCTCGAAAAACCAAAAAAAAAAAAAAAAAAGTGGAGGGTGGAGGGTGGAGGGTGGAGGGACACACACGAAAACAGAAAACTCCACCAGCAGTAACGCAGACGTGAGCAACAGACTGACGGGCGCCAGAAGAGAGGAAGTGACGTACAGCGCTCAAGTCTGAGCACAATGGAGTGGGTTTCAAATTGCTGGGAAAGGGCTGCAAACCTAAAATTGTCTGTCAAAGACAAAAGTAGGGGCTGGAGAGATGGATTAACAATTAAAGAACTCACGTGTGAAGCCTACGGACCCAGGTTCAGCTCCCAAGAACCCATGTTAGCCAGATGCATAAGGTGACACAGCTGTACACGGTGACACACGACACGTGTCTGTAGTTCGACTGCAGTGGCTAGAGGCCCTGGAATGCCAATTCTCTCTCTCCCTCTCTCCTCCTCTCTCATAAAATTTTTTAAAGTAATATAATGAAATTTTATACTGAGAAAAAAAATTTTTTTAATGAAATGAGGGCTGAAGAGATGTCTTAGTGGTTAGGGCTTGCCTGTGAAGACAAAGGACCCAGGTTTGATTCCCCAGTAGCCATGTAAGCCAGATGTATAAGATGGCACATAGATCAGGAGTTCGTTTTGCAATGGCTGGAGGCCCTGGTGCATCTATATTCTTTCATCTCATTCTTTTGGCACATGATACTTTGAGGTGGAGTCGATTCACTTGTTCATTTTGTTTTTATGTACACACAACTAGATCTTGTACTCTTTCTGTGAAAATCGGAAGCTCACAATTGAACATAAATAAAGAATAAAAACCTAGGGTATTGTACTTCAAGATGTCTCCCATAGGATGTACAGAATGTCCTTGTAAAATAAATGATTGCTTTGTTAAAAAAAAAAACTCAAACAAAAAGGTGTAGTTAATAAAACCGTACAAGTTCAAGACACTAAGCAAACCACAAGCAGGCTATTAGAGCAGAGTTAGGAGGAATAAATGTCTCCACTGAAACGTAAATGCCTCAAAAAAATAAATTGCTTAAACGTACATATCAAGAGGCTTTTAAAAGGGAAAAGAGGTGGTGGTGCACACCTTTAACCCCAGCACTCCCAGGCAGAGGTAGGAGGATCACCCATGAGTTCGAGGCCACCCTGAGGCTACATAGAGAATTCCAGGTCAGCCTGGGCTAGAGTGAGACTCTACCTCGAAAAACCAAAAAAAAAAAAAAAAGGAAAAGAGATAGCTCAAATTTAGTACAAGGTGAGAAACAATAAAGATTAGATCATGAATAAAGAAATAAAGATCAGAAAAATTATTAGGAGTTCTAAAAGATAAATAAAAATTATAAACTTTTAGCTGGCCTGAATAAAGGGAAAAAACAGAGAAATGCAAACAAATTTAAATTATATATGAAAGAGAAGATATTAGGGAAGGGGAGATAGTTTAGTGGTAAAAGGTGCTTCTTTGAAAGCCTAATGGCCCTGGTTCGATTCTCGGGTACCCACATAAAGCCAGAAACAGAAAGTAGTGCTTGCATCTGGAGTTCCTTTGCAGTGACAAAGACCTTGACCCACCCATTCTCTCTCTTCCTCTCTCTCTCTCTCTCATAAAAATGTTTTTAAGAAAGAAAAACTATTAAAACTGATACAACAGAAATACAAAGAATCTGAAGACTACTATGAATGATTATATAATTATATAACAAAATGGATAAACTAAAAAATGGATAAATTCCTAGACAAACACAGCCTACTAAAACTAAGCCATGAAGAAGCAGAAAATTTGAACACAATGAAGATGAATAAGGAAATTGGATCAGTTATCAAAATTCCCTCCAACAAATGAGCAGATGGTTTCATTAGTGAAAGCTACCAAATATTTAATGAAATAATGCCAATCCTTCCCAAGCAATTCCAGAAGAATTGAAGAGGAGGGAGTGCTTCCAAACTCATCTCCTGAAGCCAGCAATAACTTCATACCAAATCTTGATAAGGATATTACAAGAAACTTAAAGGTCAAATTCCAATAAACACATAGTGTATTGTACACAGATAGTTGAAATACAAATCAACAGTATGTCAAAGAAGCACTCACGGTGATGATTCTTATTCTACAAATGCAATGATGGTTCAACATAAATAAATCAATAGATGTAATATAATACTTCAACAGAAAAACAAAATCATTACTTTAATAAATGCAGAAAAACATTCAATGAAACTGAACATACTTTCAAATAAGAAATGCTCATAAAATTGGATATAGAATAAATGTCTCAGAATGCAAAGGCTTTTAAAAACAAGGCCACAGCTCACACCCTTAGCTGACGAAGAATGAAAGCTCTTCTTCTAAGATCAAACAAGCCAAGGATGCTGGCTCTTGTCAAGTCTGTCTAACACAGTACCAGAGTTCTAACCAGAGGAATTAGAGGAAAAAAAAAAAAAAAGGCATTCAAATAGGAGTATCATACTTTAAAAAACCCTAAAAATGCCACTAAAAATACTTAACAAATAACAAATTCAGCCAAGTTTCAGGATACAAAATCAGCATATAAAAACCAGTTTTGTTTTTCTTCACTAACAGAGTAAGAGAAAGAGAATCAAGAAGACTATTTCATTACAACAACAATGAAAGGGAATATGCATAACCACAAAACACTCATGAAAGAAGTAAAGAAGAAACACCTAATTGAAAAGTTATTCTTCACCATGGGTTAGAGTATTAATATTGTTAATCTATAGGTGCCCAACAGGATCTACAAATCTAATTCAGTCCCCATCAAAATCTCAGTGATATTTTTCATATAAATAAAAAGTAAGCTTAAAAATGTGTACAGACCCACAAAAGACCCAAACAGATAAAGCCTTCTTAAGAAAAAAAAAATACAAATATCACACTATGTGATTTGAAACACTACTACAAAGTTGTAGTAATCAATAAATCCAGCATGGAACTAGGACGGTATGAACATAGAGACCAATGGAGCAGAATTCACAGACAAAATCCATGCATTTATGATCACCTGATTTTTAACTGAGAACCAAGAACATAAAACTAGGAAAATATATTCTTTTCAATAAATGCTTCTAGGAGTCGGGGGTGGCAAACACTCCTGTAATCCCAGCAATCAGGAGCCTGAGGATCATAAGTTAAAAAGACTAACCCTAAGCTACAAAGAGAACACTGGCAGCAGGAAAAAGGAAGAAGGGGAAGAAGCAGACAGGGAAGGAGAAAATATTAAATATTAAACAAATGCTTCAAAATTAGATATCTACATGCAAAAGGATGAAATTGTTTCTCATACCACATGACAAAATCAAGTTCAAAATTGATAAATGCTTAGCTCTGAAATAGGAAAAAAAAAACCTTGGATAACACATAGGAGGAAATTCCATGATCTAGCTGGGGGTAACAATTTTCAGATATTATCCCAAAAACTAAGGCAACAAAGGTGAAAATAGACACACTGGACTGCTCCACATTTACAGTAATCAAGTGACAAGAATGATACTTCAAAATAAAACTTATAGTATCAAAGAACATATTTGTAAACTATAAACTTGAAAGTGTTTAATACCTACCTACAATACCTTGAAAACTCAACTCTATAACAAAAACAAAAAATATTAATTGAAGTCATAAATAAGTACATATTCTCTCTCCCATTAGGATAACAAATATACTAGAAGCTGGAAACGGCTTAAAGAATGGAAGAACAGAAGGATGTAGCGTCCTTAATACATGAAAGGGATGATGTTACATGTTATGACTAAGTGAAGTTTATCCAAAAATGCAAGGATGACTTAATATGTAAAATCTTACATCATTCATTATATTGACATAAAAAGGTGTGGTGAGGAACGAGCTCAGTGGACAGAGTGCTTGCTTCACAACCATAAAGACCTAGTTCAATCCCCAGTGCTGAGGTAAAATGTTGGCTATAGTAGCCTGCACCTGTAATTCCGTCACTGGGTGACAGCCAGTCTAGGCTACTTGGTGCGCTCTAAGCTAATGAGAGACCCTGTCTCAGAAAGGAAAAAAAAAAAAGTAGATGGCATTCCTGAGTATGACACTTAAAGTTATCCTCTGTCCTCCGCATACATGCTTATTCATGTGCATTTGCCCACACATGCATGCATACACACACACACACACACACACACACACACACACACACACAGCAAGGAAGGAAGAAATGAAGGGAGGGAGGAAGGGTAGAAAGGCAAATGTTTTCCATAGATACAAGAAACTGGTTGCAGAAATTTACCACCATGTAAAAGCCTCTTAGCACACTAGCAATAAAAGTGAATTTCTTCAATCTGATAAAAGCCATCTTAGAAACATCTCCAGCATAACAATTAAAGACTGGCATATTCTCTGCTAAAATAAAGAAAATGAGGTAGCAATGTCCATTCTTCATCACTTCTGCTTTGTGTTGTACTAGACAGCCCACTGATAAAGTAAAAGAAAATAAGTTAACAAATTGAAAAAGGAGTCTAACAATGGATTTTAGCACACCTTATGATGACTAGGCAGGAAGGAGGATTTTGCCAAAAACCTGTACAGATGAGTAAGTGGATTTACCAAGTTCACATCACAGCAAAGAAATAAACTACTAAGAAACAAAATTTCAACTTAGCACTTCAGTGACAAAAATATGAGATACTGTAATAAACTTAGAAAACTCTCTGTAATACAACATGGAGAGACATAAAATACTGCTCAAACAGGAAACCTAAACATATGAAGATGTTTTATGACCATATATTGCAAGGCTTAATACTGTGAATGACTCAATTTCCTCAGCTACAGATTCAATGCTAGCACCAATAAAGCCCTCACAGGCTTCTGTAAGAGAAATTAATGAGCTGATTCTAAATTTTATATGGCATTATGAAAAAAATTTATATGGTATTTTGAAAAATAGGGAGCTTATGTAGTCAGATTTATACACTTAATCAATACAATGTGATAGGCCAGAATATTGGTTCATACAATAAGGAACAAAGAACCTCTTCAACCAATGGTGCTAGAACAAACAATGATTGATGAGACCATAGAGGGTAGGTAGATAGATGATGGTGATGATAGATAGATAGATAGATAGATAGATAGATAGATAGATAGATAGATAGATAGAAAGATATAAATATTATATTATATATTATATTATATATATAATTTAATCTCAGCTTTTTGTTCATGCCACAGTAAAACTTAGTTCAGAGCTAGAGAGATAACCTAACATTTAAGGTGCTTGCCTGTGAAACATAAGGATCCAGGTTCTATTCTCCTGTACCCGCATAAGCCAGATGCACAAAGTGGCACATGCATCTGGAATTCATTTGCAGTGGCTAGAGGCCCTGGTGCACCCATTCTCTCTATTTATTCTCTCTCTGTCTCTCTCTCTCTCTCTCTCGTAGGGAGGAGGTTCACTTTCCTTCAGGAGGACCACAAAACACTAGGTCATAATGGTTTTATGAGAGAAAAAAAGAGACGTTACTAACAATATAAAAAATTACTATGGCAATGGCTCAGTAAATAAATTGCTTGCTGTGCAAATATGAGTACCTGAATTCATATCCCAAGAACCCACATAGAAGCCTGACATCGCAGTGAGTCTCTGGAGTCCCAGCATGCCTACTCTGCCAAAAACTCCAAGGCAGCGCACCTGACGAATGAAGCGGTGAACTACAAGACCTTGCCTCAAGCTGGAAGGCGAATATGGACACCTGAAAGTGTCCTTTAACCTCCCAACACATACACCTTCACATACACATGGCATGAACACGCACATCCACACAAAAACACACATATGCACACACACATACACACCAAAAAAATTACTATATATGCATAGAAACTCAGTATTCCAGAAAAGTAACATGACCTCACAATATATGCAACAAAATTGGGTAGTTAAAAGGAAAAGCTTACACAATCAGCATAGTCATTGAATGCATCTTTCACAGTAACTAAAAGACTAAGCAGTCAAAATATCACAAGGAGCCAAGCATGGAGGTGCACATTGTTAATCCCAGCACTTGGGAGGCAGAGGTAGGAGGATCACCGTGAGTTCAAGGCCACCCTGAGACTACAGAGCAAATTCCAGGTCAGCCTGGGCTAGGGTGAGACCCTACCTCAAAAAACCAAAAAAAAAAAAAAAAAAATCACAAGAATGTATGAGGATTAATCAACACAAACAATGAAATAAGCCTGATAAATATGTTATTTTGGGCAAAGGTACAGCACTTTTTTTTAAAAAAAAGTTAGATATAGATTTCTTCTGGTGCAATTAAGTAGCAGAGAAACGTATCTATAAAGTGAACTTGGTAAGAATGTGCATAGCTACAGTATTCAGTGCGTGAGCATTTAAGGGACGATTGGTATTCAGATCATAAAACACACTTCAGATCCACGCACTTCGCTTTATGTAACTTCCACATCCAAATGTACATACAAAGTCATGAGTAATAGGCATGCTACTGTGTTTAGTGGTCAACTGTATCGATGCTCCAATTTTCATTAAAATGAACATGAAACAGACGGACAGAGAAATCAATATGGTATGTGACAAGGCAAAATGTTAATCACGAAATGTAAGAAATTAATTTATGAGAATTCATAGTCCAATTATATTAACTTTTCTGAATTGCTGAAATTTATCATAATAATTGGAGGTGGACAAAAAAGCTAGAAAAAGCCAGGTGTGGTGGTGCACACCTTTAATCTCAGCACTCAGGAAGCAGAGGTAGAAGGATCGCTGAGAGTTCAAGGCAACCTTAAAACTAGAAAAGATATTCTCTTGCCACAATACAATAAGCTAGAAAACAAAAACAATAAAAAGCTTAAGAATTCCTGTAACTGAAAATCTTAACCTATACTTCTTACACTGATATGTGAGTCAAAAAAAGGAAATTACTGTGTAGTTACAAAAATAATTTCAATGAAATAATTCATTAAATTAGGAAGCTATCTCCATGTTCACAATTTATATATTTTAAATGTTTATTTTAACAATTTTGAAAAGAAGGAAATCTAAAACATAGTAAGGTATCACCATCAAGAGAGGAGGAAGAGTATGAGAAATAAAAATGTATATTAAAGAGCTGGGCGTGGTGGCACACGCCTTTAATCCTAGCACTTGGGAGGCAGAGGTAGGAGGATCGCCATGAGTTCGAGGCCACCCTGAGACTCCATAGTGAATTCCAGGTCAGCCTGGGCTAGAGCGAGACCCTACCTCAAAAAAAAACAAAAAAAAATGTATTAAAGGAAGGATATCATAAAACAATTAAGACATAAATGAATATACTCAAAAAAGTTCCTCAAGGTTAGTACTCTGAAAACAATTAAAATTTACAATCTGGACAGTCTGATCAAGACTACAGTAGAGGGTTGGAGAAGATGGCATAGCAGTTAAGGTGTTTGTCTGCAAAGCCTAAGGTCCCCAGTTCAATTTCCCAGGACCCACATAAGCCAATGCACAAGGAGGCACATGCATCTGGAGTTCATTTGCAGTGGCTGGAGGCCTTGGCGTGCCCATTCTCTCTCTCTCTCTCCCTCCCTCCCTGTTTCTCTCCCTCTCTTTCTCTCAAATAAATAAATAAATAAAATATATTTTTTAAAAAGACTACAGTAAGAAGTCAGTCAAGATTAGGAACATAAAAAGGAACAAAGAGGGCTAGAGAGATGGCTTAGCGTTTAAGGCACTTACTTGCCTGCAAAGCCTAAGAACTCCTTCGAATCTCCAGGCCCCACATAGCCAGAAGCACAGTGACCCAATGTTGCACTTGCGCACAAGGGGGCGCACATATCTGGAGTTTGTTCTCAGAGGCTGAAGCTCCTGGGGCACTCTCTCTCTGTCTCTGTCTCTGTCTCTCTGTCTCTGTCTCTCTCTCTCTCTTACATATATGCCTCTTTCACTCTCTCTCTCTCTAAATAAATAATTTTTTTAAAACCTTAAAAAGGAGCAAAGAACTAAAGTATTGTTGAAGTATTATTTATTTATTTGCCTGTGTGGTCGATGCCACACATACATGCAAGGGTACCAAGGTCTCTTGCCATTGTAAAAAATGCCCGACCAACACTTTGGGTTAGATATTTGAAAATTTGTATGAAAATAACCAATTCTGAAAATGATTAAGTTATCATCTGACAAGAAAAAAAATTAGTAGTCTTACAGTTGGCATATTACAGGTGTCATTTTAAAAACCTTGCTACAAATGACCCTCCAGAGCCAAAGAGCTTCATCAGTGATTTCTACCAGACATTTCTTGGGAAAGCAATGACAACTGAGAACCAGAAAACAGGAAAAGTAATTGTATGTATGGAACAGGCAACAGGGCCAGTAAACGAAAACTATCTCTAGAAGGGGTTACAGTTTTACACTAAAATGCTAAAAGTCTGCTCCTGTGATTTTTATTCACAAATTATTTAGGAATCAGGAACTACCTTGTCAATATCCTATTTCCAACTTTAAAGCCTTTCTTGCAAAGTTCGTTTGAATCAGGAGCTACATGACAAACATACACATGGCACTATCTAGTCTCTCAAATGTCTTCAGGCTTTCTCCACTATTTTCTATCACCAATGCGTAGCTATCTAACTTTTCTTTCTTTCTTTTTTTTTTTTTTTTTGTCGATATCCATCCAGGGCAAATGCAAAGAGCTTCTGCAAAATAAGTGACCAATGGCCCAGTTAAGGTGTTTTTCTGCAAAGCCAAAGGACCTAGGTTCGATTCCCCAGGACCCACGTTAGCCAGATACACAAGGGGGCGCACGCGTCTGGAGTTCGTTTGCAGTGGCTGGAGCCCTGGCGCGCCCATTCTCTCTCTCTCTCTCTCTCTCTCTTTCTCCCTCTTTCTCTCTGTCAAGTAAATAAATAAATTAAATATTTTTAAAAAATCAAAAGCATCCACAGACTGAAATATTTAACAGGAAGTATCACAGCTTTCTTGAGATCCTAACAGTATCTACACAAGTACAGGATAAAGTGTACCTCACTTCACAGCAATTAACTAATTAAAGCTAATGAACAAATGTTTTTGCTATCAGTCAAAATAATAAAGTTAATATAAAATTTGAAATTGGATTGCATTCACAATATTAGTAAAATGTCATGTTTAGCACAGGTAGTTATGATCTCACAGAAATAATATGCTCTGTGAAGCTGTCAGGTCTCATTGGTTCATTACAGAATATAATGTATCCATAGAGAATGATTGAGATGGGAAGGAATCAACTAAGATAATATGTCTCACAAGTATTTTTTGAAGCTCTAAGGACCAAGTCCAGGACATTGTACATGAAAAACAAGATGTTGTTACTGAGTTACAGTCCCTGCTTCAGTCTTTGGTATATAATCTTCTTTTGCCTCTTAATAGCTGAGGAATCACTATCCAGTTGTATTAAACATCTGTATCTCAGTTCCCTAACTTGTAAAATATAAATAAATAAATAATAAATAAATTGTGTGTGTGTGTGTGTGTGTGTGTGTGTGTGTGTGTGATTTGAGGATGAGGTAATATGTGTAAAGAGCTTACAATGCCTAATATACATTAAGTGTCCAACAAATATTGATTAACTACTATTATTATTATTAGAAAATAATCTTTCAGTCATTATTTTATGTTAATTTTTGCCATTATCAAAAGGTTGTGGAGGGGCTGAAGAGATGGCTTAGTAGTTAAAGTACTTGCCTGCAAAGCCTAAGGACTCAGGTTCAATTCCCCAGTATCCACATAAGGTAGATGCACAAGGTGGTGCATGAGTCTGGAGTTCGTTTGCGATGATTAGATGTCCTGGTGTGCCCATTCTCCATCTGCCTCCCCCGCCCCCCGCCGCCCTTAATAAAATGAAATACCTTTTTTAAAGGTTGTGAAATGGAAACTTTGTAAGGGGAAGACTAAAGAACCTAAAGATACTTGCCTTAAAAACAGAAGACAGGGCTGGAGAGATGGCTTAGCAGTTAAGGCGCTTGCCTGCAAAACCAAAGAACCTCGGTTCAATTCCCCAGGACCCACGTAAGCCAGATGCACAAGGGGGCTCACACGTCTGGAGTTTGTTTGCAGAGGCTAGAGCCCTGGCGCGCCCATTCTCTCTCTCTCTCTCTCTCTCTCTCTCTCTCTCTCTCTCTCTCTCTCTCTCTCTCTCCCCCCCTTTCCATCTCTCAAATAAATAAATAAATAAAAATAAAATATTAAAAAAAACAGAAGACATGAGCTGAGCATGGTGGCACACACCTTTAATCCCAGCACTCGGGAGACAGAGGGAGGAGGATCGCTGTGAATTCAAGAACACCCTGAGACCCCTGAGACTCCTGAGACTACAGTGTGAATTCCAGGTCAGCCTGGGCTAGAGTAAGACCCTATCTTGAAAACCCCACACACACAAAAAAAGCAGAAGACATGGGCTGGAGAGATGGATTAGCAGTTAAAGCACTTGCCTGTGAAGCCTAAGGACCCAGGTTCTATTTCCCAGGACCCACGTAAAGCCAGATGCACAAGGTGGCACATGCATCTAGAGTTCATTAGCAGTGGCTAGAGGCCCTGGTGTGCCCATTCTACCTATCTCGCCCTCTCTCTCTCTCTCTCTCTCTCTCTCTCTCTCTTGCCTTCTCCAATAAATAAATAAAAATAAAAATATTTAAAAAATACAGAGCACATGCCAGATGTGGGAGCAAACACATTCAATCCTGGCACTTGGGAGGCTGATGTAGAAGGACCACTATGAGTTCAAAGCTAGTTTGAGACAACACAGTGAATTCCAGGTCAGCCTGGACTAGAGCAAGACCCTACCTCGGGGAAAAAAAGAAAAAGAGTCCAGGACTGGAGAGATGGATTAGTGGTTAAAACATTTGCTTACATGCCGGGCATGGTGGCACATGCCTTTAATCCCAGCACTCGGGAGGCAGAGGTAGGAGTATTGCCGTGAGTTCAAGACCACCCTGAGATTCCATAGTGAATTTCAGGTCAGCCTGAGCTAGAGTGAGACCCTACCTTGAAAAACCAATAATAAAAAAAAACATTTTCTTATAAAGCCAAAGGACCCAGGTTCAATTCTCCAGTACTCATGTGACATATGTGTCTGAAGTTTGTAGTGGCTACAAGCCCTGGAGTATCCATTCTCTCTGCCTCTTTATCTATCTATCTATCTATCTATCTACCTACCTACCTACCTCAAATAAAATAAATAAATAAAATATTTAAAATAAAACAGAAGTGGAACATATTTCAAAATACTCAAAAGTGTCTACGTATGAGGAGTGATGAAATTTCACAACTCCATATACTCAACAAAAAATAAGTGCAACATACAGGGAACGCATTTTCTAAATATAAACATTTAAAACATACACAAGAGTAGAATTAGCTGAGTATAGTGGCACAAGCCCATAATCTCAGCTACTTGGGAGAATAAGACAGGAGGATCACAAGTTCAAGACCGCTTGGACTGCAGAGTGAGTTCAAACCCAGACCAACTGACTTAGCAAGACTCTGTTTCAAAACAAACCAAAACAATATGGCAGCAAGGACTGGGGAGATAGCTCAGCAGTACAGCGCTGCGCTGGCAAGCTTGCTACACTGGGACCGATCCTCCGTTTGCAGAGATAAATACACACACAAGTACAAACAACACTGACATTCCCACGAATGACGAGATGTGCAGCAGAAGCAGAAACACCAGTATTTCTCGATCTTCAATGTACAGATACTGAATCTTCATACATATTCAATGCATACTTTCAAAGCTATCCGTACTTATGTAGCTGTAAACCCTTTAAAAACCTATCAGTTAGAGGTTGGGAAGATGCTCAGTGGATAAAAGTGCTTGCTATGCAAGCATGTCGGCCTGAGGTCAGATCCCTAGAGCTCACATAAGACAGGATACACTAGCAAGTCTAAGCGATCCCAATCTTCCTAAAGTAAAATGGAAGGCAGACAGGAGCATCCTGGGAGCTGGTGGGGAATTATGGAAGTTAACCTGCTGTTCAAGATGATGAACAACAGAGAACCTGACTCAAGCACGGCATCAGGTGAGGACTAGCACTGAAGCTGCCCTCTGGCCTTTACACACACACCGTGGCGCACATGGCTCTGCACTCACACACACAAACACACACACAAAGATTGGGAAAAAAAAACAGAGCGTAATAATTTAATTTACTAAACCTAAAGTAGTTTATTAAAACATTTTTGAAATGCTTAGCAAATATAAGAACATATTTTAACAGCTGTCATGATCATATACACAAATCAATTTATTAAAATGATATTTACTCAATATTTTAAAACTGTTTGGCTTTACACTGATTAGTCCTGATAATCTCTGTTCTAAATGAAATTCTACCACAAATGCTAAGCCTAATCTAAATACATACTAAAAATCTTTGTGTGACTGTTATTGTAGACTTTTAAACAGAAATCTCTCTTAATGAGGGAGTGGGAAGAATATGAGGGCCACAGGTGGGAAGGAGTATGCTGAGGCATTGCGCCCTCCACAAAGACTGACTGATGTATTCATGACCCCACAGTGACTACTGATAACCTCACAGAGGAACGGAGCACAGGACAATGAACATAAGAGGATAACATGATGGGAATATAACCAATAAACAACATGATCATACAGCAAAGTTCACAATAAATAAAAATTCTCTTTAAAAACTTTCTAATTCCCACCACTAATATAGGCCTTACAGATCTTACCAGTTTGCTGAAAATCAATGTCCAACTTGCACTTAAAATTCACTTCATAATTTTGAAAAGTATGTAGTAAGAGCGTGAGAAGTTATATAGTCATAGTTTACAAAGAAAAAATTACCTCTGTAGGTAAAATTATTATATGTCAATCAGGATATTAGCAATTCTAAAAATTTGAAAACATCAAGCACCTTGGCCTCTCCAATTAAT
The DNA here is from genome assembly GCA_036346955.1 of Dipus sagitta. Lineage (NCBI taxonomy): Eukaryota > Metazoa > Chordata > Mammalia > Rodentia > Dipodidae > Dipus > Dipus sagitta. Next base: position 19,736,871 of record CM070770.1, read on the forward strand.
ATTATTTAAATACAAGATGATTGTTATGTAATGGCCCATTTAAATGTCAAGAAAAAAAAATAAGACTCTAGAGTTGGGTCAGAAACAAGTATCACACACGCAATTGAAATTAACTTTCTCGATTCAGTTGACAAATAGAGACAGGCACAGCCCTGACTATAGTTCAAGTTCTGGCAGAATATATATAAAGAAGTCACTGGTGTTGCAGCTTTGTAACACGCCCTATATCTTTAAGAACACTGTAATACTACTACGCTGGCCCAGAAAAGGTTGAAGTGCTGGATTCACTTACATTGCATGTGTTGTGCCATCATGCAACCTTGCTGTATAGTCTTTACAGTAGAAGTAGACTCCAGGGTGTACCAAAAACTCGGTCTTTGAGAAGGACCATTTCAGCCTCAGACTTGGAGGAGTGCATCTCTTGGTCTTGAGACCAGTATGTTTTAGCTATGTATGTAGCCACCTTTATTACACACCTGGTTATCACAACTCAAATCTCAGGTGTTACAGATAAATCTACCTCTTTCAGACTGTAGATGGAAAAACTGTGAAAAAATAAATAAAAAGAAAAACTAAACACACTGCTTTATTTTTACAGCCCATGGCTTTCATGGGGATAGGAATTGTTAAGAGGGCTGTCTTGTTTTGCTTTTTAAGGACATTTTGTACAGATCTTTCACCAATGTAAATGTGATTTTATCTACTCAATTCTGCTTAGATTAAGTATATATGTATGATGAATTTTTTTTTAAAAATCTAAGGATTTTTACACCAAGGGAAAAGAAGTTACCATAAAATAGCATTAAGAATAGTTAACCAAATACTAAACCTAACAACATGAAAAAAAGTAGAGTAAAACATTAGTATTATATCCACCTTGAGACTCACATTTAGATTCTTAGAAAGTTTATGAGGTATTGCTAACCTAAAGGAAAATAATTTCCCTCAGGGCTGGCCCCAAATGGCTTTATGAACGAAGTTAGTAAAACGACCAACATAATTCCTCTGTGAGGTTTCCAGATTCACTAACAACTATAATCCTAAATGCAGCAAAAAAAAAAGGCACAAATTCATGTTTCCCTTACTGTCATAACAAGTTCACAGGAATTTATATAATTTTCATGTAAATATATATTCTATATAATCAAATATGTAAAAGCATACATACACTTCTTTTTTTAGCACTTTTGGACATAGCTTCAAAGGTCTAAATAAATTACTACAATAGCCAGAGAACTCTAATATACCTGTCACTCGATTCACTAATCATTAATTCTCTCTCTCCTCCCTTCTCCCTTCCTCTTTCTCTTTCTCTCTTTCTCCTTTTTCCCCTCTCTCCCCACATTATAGACATCATTCCCATAACCCCTAAAATTTTGGTTTATGTTTCTTAAAAAAAAACTTTTTATATAACTTCAAGACATTTAAATCTCAGTTATGGTTTTTTTTTTTTGGTTCATTTGCATGTTTTTCTTTTTCCCAAGGTAGGGTCTCACTCTAGCCCTGTTTGACCTGGAACTCACTATGTACTCTCAAACTGGCCTCAAACTCACAGCAATCCTCCTGCATCTGCCTCCCAAGTGCTGGGTTTAAAGGCATGTGCCACCACTCCTGGATCAATTATATTTTAATACACATACATACTTCAATTTTGTGAATGGGCTCACAATGCCCTTCATACAGATTTTTGTCCAGTATAATAAAACTAAATCTGATACCAGCTGCCATTGATTTGTTGTCACTGTGGTGAGTGCCAACAGTCAGCATTCATTCTCTTGACGTGTTTCTTTTTTTTAATTGTTTATTTTTATTTATTCATTTCATAGATATAGACAGAGAGAGAAAGAGAAAGACAGAAAGAGAGAATGGGCACACCAGGGCCTCTAGCCACTGCAGACGAACTCCAGATGCATGTGCCACCTTGTGCATCTGGCTTACATGGGTCCTGGGGAATCAAGCCTCAAACGTGGATCCTTAGACTTCACAGGCAAGCACATATCTGCTAAGCCATCTCTCCAGCCTTGACATGTTTCTTTAAGCTAGAATTTTTTAACCTTTGTCTCCTGAGACACTAACATTTAAAAGAATAAAGACCTTTCCTTTTTCAAATATGCTCTTCATTTGCCAATTGTGTGTTATTGCTTTGTGATTAGATTGAGGTTATACATTCCCTGTCAAAAGCTATCTTCCCAGGAGAAATATTATCAACAGGGCTAGAGAGATGGATTAGTGGTTAAGGCACCTTCCTGTAACAACAAAGGACCTCAGTTCAATTCCCCAGGACCCACGTAAACCAGATGCACGAGGTGGCACATGCATCTGGAGTTTGTTTGCAGTGAATGGAGGCCCTGGTGTGCCTCTTCTCTCCCTCTCTCTCTTTATGTGCTTCTTTCTCTCCCTCAAATAAATAAAAATAAAATGAAAAAATACTATCAACAAGCCGGGCGTGGTGGCACACACCTTTAATCCCAGCACTCGGGAGGCAGAGGTAGGAGGATTGCTGTGAGTTCAAGGCCGCCCTGAGACTACAGAGTGAATTCCAGGCCAGCCTGGGCTAGAGTGAAACCCTACCTCGAAAAACCAAAATAAATAAATAAAATATTATCAACAAATGGTCAGCAACCTATCAGTCATCAGCTAAACAAACATAGCCTACCATTCACCTTTGCAAAAAAATAAAAAGAAAGAAAGAAAAAGTTATACAAAGGTTCCCTTTCTGATACATCCTTGCCAACACTTGAATTCTTTTGTCTTCTTTATAATAGACATTCTAACAGGTGTAATATAATGTCCTATTGTGATTTGAATTTGAACTTCGCAGATGATACTGAAAAAAGATTTTCATTGTTTTGGCCACATGTGTGTCTCTTTTGAGAAATGTCTATTTCTGTTGTCCACTTTTAATCAAGCTTTCTTGTTATTAAGTTCTTTGAGTTCTTTGTATATTTTGGATTAACCACTTGGATGTATGGTTCATAAACAGGTACCCCATTTTGTAGGTTGTGTCTTCACTCTGGTACATGGGCATATTCATACATGTACACACTATCTAAGACGTGCTTCCATGTTATAACAGCACACTGATGGAATAGCAACCATCTAATCAAAAGTATTTACTACCTGAACCTTGAACGAGTAAGTTTGCAGAACCATGTTTCTTTGTGCAGGTACCATATCCAGAGGCACAGAGTGTGGTGTTAACCCTTATCAAGCAAAGATTTTCAATTAAATAACTGGGATCTTCTTTGGCACCAGTCGAAAAAGAACAGTTTTTAAATACCTTGCACACCTTATCAAATATTCATCCCACTGCCTCCCCTACCCATAGCATCCACTGGTGATGATGATTGCTCAGCTACAGCAATGCAAGTTTTAAAATATGAGGCTTCTTGATCTGGAGAGATGGCTTAGAAGTTAAGGTGCTTGCCTGCGAAGCATAAGGACCCAGTTTTGATTCCCCATTTCCCACCTAAGCCAAAGGCACAAGGTGGCACATGCATCTGGAATTAGTTTTCAGTGGTTAGAGGCCTTGGCATGCCCATTCTCTCTTCCTCTCCCTCTCCCTCTTACTCTCTCTCCTTCTCCCTGCCTTTCTCTCAAATAAATAAAATATTTTAAAAATATGAGGCCTGGGCTGGAGAGATGGCTTAGCAGTTAAGGTGCTTGCCTGCAAAGCCTAAGGACCCATGCTCAACTCTCCAGATCCCACATAAGCCAGATTCACAAAAGTGAGGCAAGCACAAGGTCACACATGCCCACTAGGTGGTGCAAGCATGTGGAGTTCAAATGCAGTGGCTGAGGCACTGGCACACCAACCCATTCTCTCTCTCTCTCTCTCTTTCCAATCAAAAGCAATATGATGCTTCTTTTTTGTGTCTGCATGTCTACTATCACAGTAAGCTCATGGGCTCCTTTTTCAATAATTTGTAATTCTTTAGCTTCCTAAATTATTCTGATGTTTAATGTCCCAGATTTTACCACTGGGTTACCTCAAGATGACACCTGTAGTCCTCTTACATTATTTTCTAGGTACATGCTCAACTTGAAAAGGTACCAGTTGTGTCTTTACTTTCCCGAATAGTCCTAGTTTCTGCAGTTGCTCCATAAGGTCCTGCCTTCTTTTCTTGAGTAATATTAGGAACATGATCTGAGAAGACACATGCTTTGTGTGCTACGACTGGAATGTCTTACCTATTAGATCCTCCTAGAAGAATCTATGCTTAGACCTCTGCTATAGAACTATGCATCTATGTGCTGTGTATGCAGTCATAAACTTGTATCGATATTCCCAATTCCAATCCACCACGGAAGAAGTCTTCCTTGCCATTTTGTGTCTTCCACGCTAAAGATCTTGAATCCCATCAGTAACAACACATCTACTCATTTTCAATCTAACAACATACCTGAAGTAATTTCAGAACTACATCTCCAAAAACTTCGAAAGACACTCATCAAAAAAAACCTTCAGAAATCACACGGATTAGTAGTCCTTTCCTTTCCTGTTCAACATGATTAGGCCATTCATTTAAAACAGTTGGGTTCATTTGTTCACTGTCATTATATTAGTTTCCCTTCTTAAATGCAAACAGGCAATATGCTTCTAAAGATCCATATGCTTAAATAGAAGTGGATTTTATTAGTTAAACTCAGAAAGAAATATACTTTCATCTCTTTTTTCGATACTATTCACCAATATCCCTTGTAAATAGCCAATGCCATGTCTTCTAACTTATTCCTATGATCTATTTTTCTCAAATAAGCAGGCATATTTGTTTTCCCTTAGCAAAAAAAATAACACATGGTACAAGATTCTTTACACTAGCAATAGTGGGCACTCTTGTTCAGATCTGAACCATAGCAGAAATACTTGATTGCCCATTAAGTATAAGAAGCTGGCACTGGTATTGAAACTATGTACTTACTGTGTTCAGTCAGTCTTTCCTACTTTCTAGTTTTCACTGAAAATGTTATTCTTTGAACCCGTGAACATAATCGTAATTTCTCTCTTTACATCTACTAATATAGGGAATTTTGTGAATGTATTTTCTAAGTATCATATATTCTACTTAATCATGGTGTTTTTTTCTTATTGTGTTGAATGTTTGACTTTGTGTTGATATTTAACAGGAAAAGGTTTAATTTCAATCATATACTTCTGTCATTTTCTATTTCTAAGCTAACTATTGGGTTTAGGAACTAATATTGTTTTTACTCTCTTATAAAACAAATTTTAAAGTTTCTCCATCTATTTCCTCCAGTATCAATGTACAGAATCTGAGGACTACTTGCTACCAAGTATTTCCTAACCTCACACATCTAGGTTTCCTCCACTTTTTCCATGGAAACTGCTGGGTGTAAACTTTCTTTCTTTTCTGACTTCAATTTGAAAAAATTATTTCCTAAAAAATGATCCAGGGCTGGAAAGATTGGTTAGTGGTTAAGGCATTTGCCTACAAAGCAAAAGGACCCAGGCTCGATTCCTCAGTACCCACGTAAAGTCAGTTGCACAGAGTGGTGTGTGTGTCAGGAGTACATCTGCATTGGTTAGAGGCCCTGGCATGCCCATTCTCTCTCTCTCTCCCTGCCTCTCTCTTGCTCGCTCGCTTTCAAATAAATATTTTTTTAAATTATCCATTTCTTCTAAACTTTGATATTATTTGCACAAGTCTAAAAAATATAATTGTACATATCACCTCTATCAGTATTTTTGCCCCTTGTCATCGTCATTTATCTTTATTTGTGTGGGACAAAACCTCCAGAATTTTCACTCTTTAACTTCGCTGAATCACTACAATGTGATTAAGTCTAGAGTATTGCTATCTGTCTCCTCATCTCATCTTCTACTTCCTAATGACTATGAAAGATCTTCCTCAGTCAATGTCTCCTTACCATTATGGGCAGAAAATGAGGATCTTTAAAGTCTTAACTGTGCTCAATAAAAGCTAAAGAAAGGGGGGATGGCTCCAAAAATGGCTTCTTTTAGGCCTTCTTTAAAAGTGATAAATAAATGCAGTAAGAAAATAGAAATGACCACTGTACCCCATTTTGTTAATTTGTCTTAGAATAATTTGAGATAACTGATGAGGATCAGATTAATTCATAACACTAAGAAATGACAAAATACTCCAAACAAAACAGTGAAAACAATAACACAAACATGTCACAGTATACCTAAGATTTATAAAAGGTCCAACAAACCAATCTGATAATTACAATTTTTTTTGAAGCAGGATCTCATGTGTCACAGGCCTCCAACTCACTACATAGCTGAGGATGACCTGGAACTTCTGATCTTCCTGTCTCCACTTCTCAGGTGCTGCCTTCACCTACTCAGTGTGCCAGCATGCCCAATTTATGTACTACTGAGGATTAACCCCAGGGCCTTGTGCATGCTAGATAAACACTCTACCAACTAAGCTACATCCTTGCCTCCTAGGCAGAATATTTTATAGCCATATAAAATATTTACATTTGTAAATAAATGCTCCTTGTTCTTTGGAAAGCTTTCAAGAAACAATAAAATTGATAATTACAAATCCTCTTAAAACAGAAGCTAAAAAGAAAAACTGGATCCAACAAACCCTTCTGGTCTTCCAAAAGCAAGAGGAGGCCTGGGGAGACGGATCTGTGCTTGTCATGCATAAACCCTGAGTACCTGAGTTCAGATGGCTGGGACCCACATACATGCCAGCCACTGTGGCAGCTGTCTGTAATCACAGTGTGTGTACCAGACAAGGACGGCAGAGATAGGAGACTTTCCCACGTGCCTGTAAGCTGGCTAGCCTGATGCATGCAGAGATGAACACAATATACCTCTGCCTGAAGCAAGGTGGAGGTCAATGACCAATGCCTGAAGTTGTCCTCTGACCTCGACAAATGGGCCATGACGTGAGCAAGTCACACTCATATATGAACAGGTACACACACACATTATACACATGTGCACATGCATGCGTGCATGCAGACACATATGGGGCATGTACGGACACACGCATACACACACACACACACACACACACACACATGCAAGAGGAGGGTGTAGTTTCTAAATTTCACCCTTATAAAGAATAGTTGTACAGAGAAAAGGATACTGGAGAGCTCAGCCTAGCTAGGTAGAGTAGCCCAACTAACAAGGTAACTCAGGAGACAGGAAGCACAAGGAACAAAATCTTTCGCCCTCACTCATTTCCGACTGTCAGATCTACCAGTGGCACCCCATGCTAGCTGATCCCAACTGGAAGCCAAAAGACACAGCAGTAGGGGAAAGAGTACAAGGTGGGTCTGGAAAACATAGGCAGATTGTCACAGTGCTTCTGAGTTACCACCAGAAAGAGAACAACAATGTGTGAGATACACGTGGTAAGTTATTTGGCCTGTATATGATAAGAAATATAGGTTCATATTGAAGGATAGGTGTTTGTGCTCATGCATTCACAGTATTAAGCATTTCATGATGCTCTGCCAGAAAGTATTCCTGTAGAAGTACACTACAGAATTTCTTTCCTAAAATTAACTTCTTAGAAAATAAATATGCGTGCAAAAGGAAAGCCCATAAAAGCAGCATATGTGAAAGGAGTCTGTTTGTGATGCTATAACAACATATGACAAACTGGATCATTTATGAACGAAGTTCATTCCTCACAGTTCAGGAGGCTGAGGTCAAGTTCACAGCACTGAGGCTTTGGTGTCTCGTGAGGCTTAGTCTCTCTGCTTCAAGATGGCACCGTGTTTGTGTCCTCACATGACAGAAAGAACAGAAGAGGAAAATGGAGCTTAAGCTAGGTTTCCTGGCCCTTACATACGACTCTAATCCACTCTTGGAGGAGTCGTGATGACATAAAACCTCCCATAAGGCTCTACTTCTTAATTCCTTTTTTTTTTGTTGTTGTTGTTTACTATATATGTCTTTCTTCATTACTTATGTACACAGTGTGTGTACAGTCATGTCGGTACCATCGTTAGCCTCCAACCTTCTCCTCCCCCCTCTGCAATGAGGACCCTCCTCATTGGGGAATGTGGGTCATGCATTGTGGGGTTAGCAATCAGTTATGGGGAAGAGGCAAGGTCTCTGTGCATAATGTCCCAACATGTGGTTCTAACAATCTTTCCATCCCCTCTTCCACAAATTTCTCTGAGCCATGTTGGGTTCATTTTAGGTCCACTTCAGTGATGAGGTCTTGGGAGCCTCTGTGTCTCTGGATCTCTGGTTTGTCTACCTCTTAATTCTATAAAAATGGAGATTACATTTCAACAGGATTTGGGGGGGTGTTGAAAGCAGGTAGCATATATATTATTCACATACAAAGTAACAAAGGAATATGGAGGAAAACAAAACTCCCTCCAGAAAATGAAAAAGGCACCAAATCCAGCTGAGAATTAACAGGAAGTCTTTGTATCTATATATGATGTCAAAGGCACCTCTATCTTAAAGGATACGGAGACTTTTCCATAACTGACCCCTTAATTATGCATCTTCCTTATTTTCACAAGGAGAATTTGGCACATGAAGCTTGGTGGTCACTGTCACTCCTTAGAACTTCATAACTATAATCACTTTTTGAAGTTGCACAACAGGTGTTCTTATGAAAAATGTTCCTACCAAGTCTATTTATTTGTGATTCTTTCTCAATCTCTTTAGTTGTTCTATTTTTATACGACTATACACACTTTCATATAACTCAAACCACTTTGAATGAAACATACCTTCATCTAAAGGATGAATGGATCTTGGAGAAACAGTCTACAGGGCTCACCAGCTAACTGGAAGTTTCATGAGATAAGGTAATTTCAATGCCAGGGAAAAGGCTCATCACTGCCGTAGTGCTGTGTACAGACCCTTCAAAACTCACCTTCTAATTTCTGCCTTACTTCTTAGCTCATCTAATAAGGCTACATATAGTTTCTTAAATAAAGTTCTACCCTTGAATCCTTGTGTCATAGTGTGCTTCTGTGAAAACTCCAACCTAAAAGGATCCTACATTTCCTACCAGCTTTTACCTACTTCTTGTTTTCTTATTTGGTTCCGCCTATCATTTCCAGTTCCATGCCTCTCATTTCCTGCTGAGTCCGGTCCTGTCGGGCATTCCCAGACCTCTACACAAAAACTGATGCTGCCAAGATCCCCGGTGGCTGCACAGTGCTAAATTTCATAGTCAATCCCTAGTCATCACCTCACCCGATGTGGTAACAGCACTGGGCAGAGTTCATTCCTCTGCTTAATACTCTTTCCTGAGTTGGCTTCTAGCCCCCGACACCTCTCACTTACATTCTTCCCACCGCTCTTATTACTGGCATGCTTCAGAGCCCAGTCCTCTCCCCCTCTTCATCCTCACCCACTTCAAATCTACAATGCTGGTTACAATGTGGGCTTGAACACGAAACATGCATGTCCTTAGTTTTCTCATAGCTTTAAACATATAAAGATACTTTTAGTAAATCCAACCCACATATAGGTAATTAAAAGAGTCAGGAAAATGATCCTAAACTAACATCACAATATAGTAATTACACCAACACAAAGAGGAGGGAAACTTCTCTCTATTGAGATGAAAGCATTTACTTTAAAATTAAGAGGAAAATTATGTCATTACTTATATGTGAAGCAGCCATTTTGAGTACAGTATCATTCTCTGAAGTAGCACTGTTCTATGGTGTAGTAAAATTTTTCTGACATCTTTAAACTATACTTACTCATTGTTTCACATTCTTTTCTTTGTAAGTAGTTTCAAACTGAAAGTGCTTAAAGTTTTGACACCAAATACTTTCAACATTAAAGCAGCTCCTCAAAGTGCGCTCAGAATAAGGTAACAAATCTGATGATTAGCATATAATTTTAAAGAAAAGTTGATGGATTTTATTTTGAACTAAAATACCCATAGAATTTAAAATTTTCTCATGATTCATCTATTATTTCTATAAAACTCATAAGTCATGACTCTTCCCACTACATTCTGAAGTATACCAGACATACCATGCAACCAGCAAAACAAAGTCCAACTCAAAAACTGGTGTCAATAAATTTATTTAGAAATGGTATTTGGTTATAGAATAGGCCAAAAGAAATTCAACATAGAATTTTTTTAATTTTCCAAAAGATCATTGCAATCAGACTATTCGAAATTGAAAATAAGAATACTATTGTGCCAATACATTTATCAGCTAACAACCTACACCGGGCTGGAGAGATGGCTTAGCAGTTAAGGCATTTGCCTGCAAAGCCAAAGGATCCTGGTTCGACTCTCCAGGACCCACATAAGCCAGATGCACAAGGTGGTGCACGCGTCTGGAGTTCGTTTGCAGTGGCTGGAGACCCTGGCGTGACCATTCTCAATTTCTCTCTGTGTCTCACTCTCACACACCAAACACACACTCTACCTCTTTCTCTCTAAATAAATAAATAAATAAAATATATTTTTAAAAACATTAGGGAGGTAGGTGGGAAGAAAATTAAATTTCCACAAAAACTAGGAGAATTAAAACACAAAAGTCTCCTCAAACTCCAAACCACATGAATGTGTAAAAATCAAGTGAAAGCAATGGAGGTAGAAGAAGCCACAAAGCACACTGGAGGATGAGACAAAGGGGAGAGAGAAAGCTAATGACTGGCAGATCTCAAAAATTACCATACTCTGTTCCATGAAAAATGGGCTGGAGAGATGACTTAGTGGTTAAGCACTTGTCTACGAAGCCTAAGGACCCCAGTTTGAGACTCGACTCCCCAGGACCCACATTAGCCAGATGCACAAGGGGGCGCATGCGTCTGCAGTTCATTTGCAGTGGCTGGAGGCCCTGGCGCGCCCATTCTCTCTCTCTCTCTCCCGCCCTCTTTCTCTCTCTGTCTGTCACTCTCAAATAAATGAATATTTTTTAAAAATGGAAGGAGCTATACATGACAAAAATTATAATTAAAAGGAAAAATGGAAATGAACTGATGGCTTTAAAACATATAAAAAAAATTAAAACCAGAGTAAAATCTAACTTTCTCCTATACATGAGTAAAACTTTAAAACAATGATTCTGAAACAATAAGAGTGATAATAATAACAAGAGATGACCAAGAATATACCAGGAATAGAATCACTTATATAAGGAGTGTGATAATGTTAATACCAGACAAACTAGCATTTAGATCAAGAAACATTAAACAAGCAAGTGACTTTAGTGTTAAAGGACTTAATTTATGATAAATATGCACAATAGTATTAGTATCTGTCACAGAAACTTCCATAAAGCATAAATTCCCAAATATACAATGAGAAATATGTAGAAATAGACTAACATGTTAAGACTTCAGTTTAACTTCCAGAGAAATCAAAATAAAAGTAGAGCAAAATACAAAACAAGTTATAGAAGGCCTGAACAATGTAATCAATAAAGCAGATTATATGTTATACATATATTCAGTCCCATGATAGTATTGGATTTACCTTATTTTCAAGTGCTTGCGAATTGTTTATGAAAACTGGGCCACAAAGAAAATTTCCCTAAGACATTCCTTTAACACTATAATAAAATCAAAACTAACAAAATGGGAAAGGAAAACAGCTTTTCTACAAACAAAACTTATCATTGTTGCTTAAAAAACTCATGGTCCATCTCAAAGATTAGAATAACTACCTTATTTGCTTCAATATTAGCATGAGTTACATTAATAATGTATGTAATATGTAAGTGAGCTCATCCAACGTAGCCCTGCTTCCTTAGCCAGAACACTCCGCCATGCTTTCCTGAGTATTTCTCTTTTGATTGCTGCCATTTTCTCAGTAAACAAGAAATGAGGCTATGTGTGAGGAGAAACATTTATGGAATAATTTGTTAGGAGAGAACAATCTAGACTGACAGCTATTGCACACACACACACACACGCATACACACACATATACATGCATACACACACATATGCACACACACATACACACATGCACACACATACACACACATACACATACACACGCACATACACACACACATACACGCATACACACACACACAACTAAAGGTGATTTGAGATCAGTGTTTATGAACTTCCATCTGGGAGCAGTTAGAAGCATGGGCAGGACAATGAGAGACAATGGGAAACGTGACCAAAAGCTAACTGGACTAAAGACTCTGGAAAGGTCCAAGAATTATCAGAAGTATGGGTAATGAAATGAAATAAGCAAATCAAGTCAGTATAGCTGAAAAGTAAGATATTTGAAACATGGTGCTGGATCCAGTCAGAAGTGTGTGGCTGGGGAGGTCAGAGACCCTAGGAGGAAAGCTACTTCTATTGTTTGAATAAATGGATATGCTGTGCCCATTAAATTGCCCTCTAAATATTTATGGTGATGCACACAGATTAGCACTCTCTCTCCTTTGGTCAGAGAAGCTTCATTTTGCAGTTGGCACTGCCTACTGGGGGGATTCAAAATTCACCAAAGTGCTGAGCAGTGACTGTTGAGTGCTCAGCACCAAATGTGACTTCTGCATCACTCTGCCTCCAAGGCTCGGGGAACAGTGCAGAAGAGGAAGCAGAAGAATGTAAGAGCCCGAGGATGTTTTCTGGGCACAGAGTGGCCACTGCATTCATGATCTCACAGCAAATGAAGTTATTGGCACAAAACCCGTACAATACTGGGTCCATCAAAATTCCATCATCAAAGAGGGCAAAAAAAAAAAAAAAACAGAGATATTTGAACTAGAATTGATGGGACTTGTTGCAAGTACTAGAACAGCAAAGTCAAGAGTATGGCAAGGGGAGAGGTTAAGAAGGATGGAAAATAAGAACTTTGGTAGACAGATAAAAATGTTAAGAAGCCAAGCATTGTAAGGCAGTTATGTGAAAATTAAAATTTAAGTAAAAATTATATTGCTGATATATGCTGAACAGAGTGATAGTAAGCTGAAAGCTATATTCAAGAAATAAAATGGTCATGTGGGGCTCAAAAGAATGAGTTTGAGGACTGATGAGATGGCTTAGCAGTTAAGGCGCATGCTTGTGAAGCCTAAGAACCCAGATTCAAATCTCCAGGTCCCACATAAGCCAGATGCACATGGTGACACATGCATCTGGAGTTCATTTGCAGTGGGTAGAGGCCCTGTTATGCCCATTCTCTCTCCCTTTGTGTCTAATAAATAAATAATAAAATCCTTCAAAAAATATTGACTTCAAGAAAGTAGGGTGATAAAATGAGTGTCAGACATCATAAGACTCAAAGCCAGTAGATGTACAGGAGAAATATTGAAAATGTAGTGGAAACAGCAACAAAAAGCAGGAGGACTACACATCTCACTTTCAACGCACCTGTAAAGAGACATGGAAATAAAACTACTGTCACTTAAATGACTGCAGGGAAGACATCAAAGGGGCATATTCCTCTATTCACATGAGTGTGCATGCACATATGCACATGCATGTGGGCATATGCGCGCGCACACACACACACACACACACACACACACACACACACACACACACACACACACACTGCCAGTGAGTTTTCTCAGACACTGCCCATGGACTCGACAGTCATATTTTGGTACACATAAGAGCCAAGAGCAGAAATGGAATATGTTCTTAAAGTAAAGTAGCAACCACAGGGCACATGTTTGTAGACAAACGAAAAATAACAAAAAGATTACCAGTGCTTCAAAATGTTATAAAGAATGAAAAGATACCAAGGAGAAAGAATCACAGTACACAAAAATCATATGTACATGTCCAAACCACCTTCAACACTAATGATCTTTTGGGGCAGCCAACAGTCTCTCCTTGGGAAGCTTATTTCAGAGGAGCAATGGGATGCAGGAATAAGATCAGGAAGAGAATGTATGAAAATGAAAACTCTATAATCACTGTGGGTTATAAATGCACCAGTTGGTTCAGGTTGGAAAGGCAGTGCCCCACAGTATGCCTTCCCACCCTGTGGCTCTTACATTCTTTCCAACCCCCCTCTTCTGCAATGTCCCCTGAGCCTACTGGTGGCCCCCACAAGATCTACACTGTTCTGAGCCCATCAACATTTAGACATAGCGGATGGAGGAAGACAAAAGGAATGAGACAGCAAAACAGAGGAAGGACTACCTTAAAAGAGGAGGGTCCTCAATAGGATGGGGTCTGGGGAGAGTGGACAAAAGAGGGTAGCATGGTGAGAACGCAGGCAAGTTATAGGTGTTCATATGTTAAAGTCCCCAATGAATTGTTTTAGTGAAAAATCCTGAAATCATAGAACGCATGATAAAGAGACTGGGTTAATTTCAGCTCTTGGCTCATAAGTAAAATCCAAGCAAATGGCACCATCTACTGGAATTTCTTATATTTCAAAATATTTTCAAATTTTGAATAAAAGGATAGTATGCAACATCCCCCCCTCATTCAGCTAAGGAAATAAACTTACATATCCAAGAACAAAATCTAACATAATCAAAAGCTTGTATTAAAAATCATTAATCCTTGTATTGTATTTCCACCTAAAATAACTCACCATTTTGACTAAATTCATATGAAGATTTTATTAAAAATCAGAATGTGCTCAACCAACAAAGAAATTACAGTTTTAAAGAAACTCACAGATATGGTATTCCTGTATGCTGCTTGTATAACCATATATTGCAGAATATCCAAATATTATGATCATGACAACATCTCTACTATCCAACTCCATAATATGTGCTGAATGTCCCTCCACAGCATACTGCTGACCATGTCCAAGAACAGTGGGAGTTTTTGTACTCCATGACTGACTAGGTATGTTAAAAACCCATAATTCATCTGTGACATTGCCATCACTTGTTTCAATTCTGCCTCCATACATAAAGATGTTTTCCTGTAAGTTAAAATACACATATTAGTAAAGAAAATAGTTCTTTCTCAGCAACATACATCATTTCAATATTAAAGTATACTTAAGTACTACATTTTAGTAACTGTTCAAACATTCATAAAGCATAGTTCTTTGCTGTAAAAAGTCAAATGGGAATGGACTAATTAGAGCTAATGTTTTACATACAAAAGAGTTAACATATTTATGCTTTTAAAAAGTTATAGAACAGTCTTTTATTTTAAATGGTTTCATTATGTGGTCAATTAGTTATATTTTTAATTATCATATAAGAATAAAACACTGAAATAATGTTGTGAAAATAGAAATTACAATGAACTAATCAGAGACTTAAAATTCAGGATAAAAAAATAAGATAAAATTTGGGATGCAGTAGCTTTTACAATGCATGCCTCCCATACGATAGAAAAGTAACTAGGTTTCTAACTGACATTGCTCACATAATCTTTTCAATATGTGAATGACCTGAGTTCCTAGTTATTATATTTAAATTATATCATCTATGCTTTTTGCTATCCTCAAATACTTACTGTTTTTATCAAGTACTATTCACCAAAAAGGTAGGCCATATTTGTACATCCTAGAGACTATATTTTTATTACCATTTCTCATGGCTATAGGTAAATACCATCACACCTTTGGAAATCTTTACAGTACTTACAAATTATAAGATTACTCACATTTATATGTGCTAAAAATAAATGATATAAGCCACTATGTTTCAACAAAATTGGAATAGAAGAGAACTTATTCACTGAGATAAAGGGCATCTAAGGAAAACACAGCTAATATTCTATTTAATGGTGAAATTCTGGATGCTGTCCCATAAGGTCAGGAGTAAGATAAGGATGTCCACTTTTGTCATTTCAATATAACATTGTACTGGAGGTTCTAGTAGGGCAAATAGACAAAAACTAATAAAGGCTTTCAGATAGGAAATAGAATGAGAGAAGAAAATTTCTATTTGTAGATTATATCGTCTTATATATAATAGAGTCTAAGAAATGAAAAGAGCTAATAAATGAGTTCAGGTACATGTAGGAAATGAGATCACTGTATTTCTATGCATTTGCAATAAATAATCCAAAAATAAAATTAAGAGAACATTTCAAAGATAGAAGGGCCAAAGGGGAAAAATATACAAATTTTAAAGAGGTCAAAACCTTACTCTCAAAATTATAAAACATGGTTGAAATTTAAAACAATCTAAATGGAAAAATATTTCATGTTTAGAGATCATAATACGCTCTCAAATTTTATATGCAGAGTCAACATAATCCCTATCAGACTCAGAAGACCAGGGACAGGAAAACTGACTATCAAATTCTACCCAACTTTTAAAAGAACACCCATGCACTTTCAAGCAATTCCATAAAATAGAAAAGAAAGGAACACTATCAGATATTTTCTGTGAAGTCAGTGTTACTTTTTTATATTTCAATTTATTTATTTGAGAGAGAAAGAGAGAGTATGGGCACAACAGGCCCTCTTGCCACTGCAAATGTACTACAAATACATGCACAAGTTTGTGCATCTGGCTTTGTGTGAGTACTAAGGAATCAAACCAAGGCCAGCAGACTTTGCAAGCAAGTACCTGCAACCACTGAGCCATCACTCCAGCCTTGAAGTTAGTATTACTCTTATACCAAAATTAGATAAGGGCATAATATAAGTGGAAGACTACAGACCAGTTTCCCTGAAACATACACATAAAAATTCTCAATGAAATATTTGCAACCTAATTCATGAGCACATCAAGAAGAACACATGCCATGAACAAGGTGGATTCATTCTAAGGCTGCAAAAATTGTTTAAGATATGCAAATCAATAAGTCTAATACAGCATATAAGAAGACTTAGGGACAGATGACATGATCACCTGAAGAAGCATAAACAAAGCTTTTGATGAAGTTCTACATCCCTTCATAATAAAAAGCCCTGCAAACTAGGAAAAGGTAATGTTGCAGACACTTGACCAAAAGCAGCTTGTGGAAGGAAAGAGTTTATTTTTGCTTACAGACTTGAAGGGAAAGCTCCATGATGGCAGGGCAAAATTATGGAATGAGCAAAGGATGTACATCACCTCCTGGGCAACATCAAGTAGACAACAGCAGCAGGAAAGTGTGCCAAACACTGGCAAGGGGAAGCTAACTGTAACACCTATAAGCCTGCCCCCAACAATGCATCACCTCCAGGAGGCTCCAATTCCCAAACTGTCACCAGATGGGGACCTTGCATTCAGAACACATAAGTTTATGGGGGACACCTGAATCAAACTACCACATTCAGTCCCTGGCCACTACTAACTGATAACCATACATGATGTAAAATGCAATGCATTCAGTCCAACCTTAAAAGTCCCCATAGTTTTTATTTTTTTAATCAATCCAATGATGTTCAAACATCCGCATAGTTCAACATCATTTAACTGAGCCATAATACCAAAATAATAATAATAATAAGAAGAAGAAGAAGAAGAAGAAGAAGAAGAAGAAGATGAAGATGAAGATGATAATGGCACAGAATAAACATTCACACCGAAAAACATGACATTGAGCATACCAAGGAAAAATTGAATACAAGATTTAAAACTAATAGGGAAAACAACAAATTTTGTAGCTCCAAGTCTGGTAACTAAGTCTAATAATTCTAACCAGTGAAGAGTCTCTGGAGTTCCAATTCCACCCCTCCAGAAACTATTCATCCACATGGCTCCATCGGGCCCCCACACAGGTAATCCAACAAACCTGCTTCACACTGCCCATGGCCATTTCAAAAAAAAAAAAAAACCATACTGAATATTCAATGACCCTTTCCTTCCTGGATTTGTTATATTCCATAGTACCAGATGGGCAACCAACTTGTTAATTCAGTGAGGAATAAAGCTAACTTTGAAAAAACAGTCCTTTAGCATTCAGGCCCCTCACTTCAAAAGAGTCTACATTCTTCCTGCTGTCCCACTGCAGATCAGCTGGCCCAATCTCAATGGCTATAATCTCTCAAACAACTGCAGCTGAACAGGCAGCAGTTTTGGCCTACACATTTCATTTCTTTCTGTGCCATGTCCTTCTTCTCATACCAGTCTACTTCTACACAATACAACTGTGCACAAGTTCTCATGACACAGGTATAACAGCAAGCCTCTCACACAAACTGCTTTTAGACCAGTCACAAAAAATGTTCTTTCTCACCCTCATAAACCAAACCTCACACAGTCTATAGTTCTTACTGAATTCAGGTCTTTAACTCAGAATAGTCAGAATAGTCCATGAAGCTGTACTTAGAGCACTACAAGGCATCTCTTAGGCCAAGGTTTCAAATACTTCCATATTCTTCACTCCAATGAGTCCCCAAAAGGCCAAAAGCCACATAATCGGGTTTCTAGCAGTAACAACCCCACTTCTTGGTAACCAATTTTACTATTGCAGTCAGCTTCAAGTTGCTGGCAGAAAACACTTTACCAAGAGAATCTTGTGGGAGGAAAGGGTTTATTTTGGCTTAAAGACTCAAGGGGAAGTTCCATGATAGCAAGGGAAAACAATGGCATGAGAAGAGAGTGCACATCACCTCCTGGCCAACATTAGGTGGAAAATAGTAGCAGAAGAAGTGTGCCAAACACTGGTAAGGGAAAAATAGCTATAATATCCATAGGCCTGCCAGCAGCTGGGGACATAGCCCAGTGGTAGAGCATTTGACTGCAGAATGCGTGAGTTTATTAAGGACACCTGACTCAAACCACCATAGGTACATACATAATAATGAAGGATGTGTGTGTGTGTGTGTGTGCGTGTGTGTGTGTCAAAGCTATAGCCAACAGTATACTAAGTAGGAAAAAACTGAAAGCATTTAGTCTGAAATCATAAATGAGTCAAGGATGTTCATGCCCTCAAGTCTTAGTTAATAGAGTTTGAGGTCTTAGCTAAAGCAATACTGCAAGAAAATGAAATAAAAAGGGATACAAATGCTTTCCTTTTTGAAGACAATATGATTCTACTTTAAAGACCCTCAAGATTCCACCAGAAA
This sequence comes from Dipus sagitta, assembly GCA_036346955.1. Classification (NCBI taxonomy): domain Eukaryota; kingdom Metazoa; phylum Chordata; class Mammalia; order Rodentia; family Dipodidae; genus Dipus; species Dipus sagitta. The sequence continues at coordinate 19,755,713 of CM070770.1, forward strand.
ACTCTTAGGTATATTAAGCACTTTCAGCAAAGTATCACAATGCAAAATCAACATACAAAAAATCTATGACCTTCCTATATACCAATAAACCTGCTGAGAAAAAAAATTAAGAGGGAAAAACTCATTCACAATAGTCTCAAAAATAAATGAAGGCAAGGAGGATAGCTGAGCAGTCAGCAACACTTGCCACTTAAGTATGAGGGTCTCTGTCGAGAGACTACCAAGTTCAATTCCCCACAACCCACATAAAAAGCTGAGCATGGGGCTGGAGAGATGGCTTAGTGGTTAAGGCACTTGCCTGCAAGGCCTGAGAATGCATGCTCAATTCTCCAGGTCCCACATAGCCAGACACACAATGATGCAAAGGTACTATGTCACACATGTGCACAAGGGGACACACACATATATGGAGTTCATGCACAGTGGCTGAAAGGCCCTGGCATTCCCATTCTCTCTCTCTCTCTCTTGCTCACTCTTGCTCTCGCTCTCGCTCTCACTCTCAAGAAAAAAACTGGGCATGGGTATACACAGCTGTAACTCCAGTCGGGGGAGGGGAGAGCAGTAAACCACTGGAGTATGCTGACCAACAGCAGCTCCAGTTTGAAGGAAAGACCCTGCCCGTCTCAAGAAAATATGGGGATGTGCAGTAAGAGTATACTCAATATTCTATTTTGGCACCCACTTTCATGAGCCATGCACATCTGTCCACACACATACATATACACATACACATGCAAAAGAAATGAATAAAATAGCTTAGAATAAATGTAACCAAGGAAATGAAATACATCGGCAATTTAAAACTTTTAAAACACTGAAGAAATTAAATAAGGCATTGGAATATGGAAAACTTCCCACCATGCTCATGGACTGGCAGAACTATATTGTGAAAAATGACTACAACACTTTATGCAATCCACAGATTAAATGCAATTTCCATCAAAATTCCAGTGGCATTCCTCACAGGAATAGAAAAATGCCTTAAAATACATGTGGAAGCATGAAAGACCCTTAATATCCACAGCAAGCCTAAGCACCAAGTGCAACGCTTTCTAGTACCTGTGTTCAAATTATACTAGAGACATAGTAACAAAAACAGACACGCAGGCCAATGGAACCGAACAGAGGACAAAAATTAAATCTATACAATCAGAGCCATTTAACTTGAGAAAGATGCCAAAAGCACACATTTTAAAAAAGAAAGGAGCATGGCTGGAGATATGGCTGAGCAATTAAGGCAGTTGCCTTAGAAGCCTAAGGACCTATGTTTAACTTCCCCAGATCCCACATAAGCCAGATACATAAAGTGACACATACACAAGGTCACAAATGCACACAAGATGGTGCGCACATCTGGAGTTTGATTACAGACCAGAGGCCCTGGCACTCCAATTCTCTCCTTCACTCTCTCTCTCATAAAAAAAAAAAAAAGGCCAGTCTATTGGGCTTGTCTCAAAATAAATAAATAAGTAAATAAATAAATAAAGACAGGCAGCTTCTTCAACAAATGATGCTGAGACAAAATGGCTGCATGCATGTAAAAGAATGAAAGTAGACCTGTATCTCTCACCCTTTACAAAAATCAACTCAAGACAGACATGAAACTCTGAAACTGCTAGAAGAGAACAAGTATGCATAGGCTAGGACTTTCTGAAAAGGACTCTGGTAGCTCAGGAAATAATAGCAAGAATTGAGAGATGGAATTATATGAATTAAAAGACTTCTGAATATCAAAGAAAATAATCACCAGGGTGAAGAGACAGAGTTTAATTAACAAGGTATAACTCTATGAACAAAAACACAGTCTTCAATCATACATGGCAGAACACACCCATAATACCAGCACTCAGAAGGTTAAGCCAGGAGGACCAAAGTTTAAAGCCAGCCAGGGTTATTCAATTCCAGCCTGAGCCATTTAATGAGACCCTGTCTCAAAAACAAACAACCCTCGGAGAAATAAAATTTTAAAACTCAGTCTTTATGTCTTTATATGCCCAATGGGCAACTGTACTAAAATCTACTCTACCCTTTTGCTAAAATAATATATTCTTATAATATATAAAATAATATATAAGGCTGTAAGATCTAAAGTTATTATGATCCATATGATCTACTGCTTTCATTGAGTGTTTGATATAAATTGAAGATTTTATACTTTCCTTCCAATGTAGGCCTTTTTAAAGTTTACTTATTTATTTTTTTAGTTACCATGCAGAGATTGAGGTATCATTCATTCTGACATTTTCAAATACAATTTGTTTCTGTTGATTCCCATTCTGCTCTCCAGTTCCCAGTTCTGCTATCCCCCAGCTCCCTCCTCCCCAGTATCTTTTCCCTTCTGTTTACATGTCACGTGTGTCATTTTGCACTTTCCTCACTCCTCTTCCAGTTCATCTTTATATTCACTCTTGGTTACAGTTCTACTTTTACAGGGTTTATTCACATTTGTACCTGCAGTTTTTGTCTTTAAAAGAAAATGCTTAATTGTTTTGAAGTGGGAAACATACCTGATGTAAAGCAAGCGAGTGCCCGTATCTCTGCAGAGGTCCCCTTGACAGAGCTCCTACATTCCATATGCTGTTTTCTAGATTGTATCTAAAACCAAGAAAAATAACTGCTTAAGCTAAGATTCATTCTCAGTTTTTTTTTTAACTTACATTTGTTTGACTTTACTTGTACCCAATATCACATTAAATTCAAAAAGAACTTTAATGAAATAATTTCATTTATCACTTAAAATTTTTTAACAAAGACTGCCAAAAAAAACATATTATACATTAGGATTCAATCACTTAGATACACATGAATTTGCTTGATCGAGACATTCGTTACTACAATTAATGTTTCTAATTGCCTTTAACAATTTCAGTGAACTGGGCTGGACAGTTGGCTCAGTGGTTAAGTGTACTTCCTGCACAAGCATGAGGGCCTGAGGGGGCCCAAGACCTCCTCCCCAAGTTCAAATCCTCAGAATCCATGTTAAATAGCTGTGCATAACCACGTAAGTCTATAACCCCAGTCTCGTGGGGGAGCAGTGATCTGGGAACCACTGAAGCTTGCCAAAAAAAAAAAAAAAAAAAAAAAAAAAGGGCAAGCTCCAGTAAGAGACGCTGGTTCAAATACAACATGTGGAGGAGTGACAGAGGGGCCATCCCAAGTTCCACTCCAACCACTGCAGGCAAGCACAACAGGCAAATGCATGGGGTGCCTCAAGGACACATACACCACAGATGTACCACGCCACACATGCTCTCATACACACACGCTAGCCAACATCAATAATGATAATTTCAATGAAGTGAATAATCTAAAAAGTAATGAGCTATTCTTCACTTTTTAAAGTGTGTGTGTGTGTGTGTGTGTGTGTGTGTGTGTGTGGTGGGGATGTGGATACATGTGTGTTCTTATCTGTATAGGTATATGTGTGAAGGCCAGAGGACATCCTGGGTGTTGCCCTCAGGAACTCTATCCAGTTCTTTTCCAGGCAGGGTCTCTCACTTGCCTGGCAGTCACCAACTGGGCTAGACTGAGTAGCTTCCTATCTCTGCCTCCCCAGCCCTAGCCTTACAAGCATGCACCACTGCACTGGCGTTGTACATAAGCACTCATGCTTGCTAGACAAAAAGGGGGGGTGAAGAGATTGCTTAGTGGTTAAGGCGCTTCCCTGTGAAGCCTCAGGACCCAGGTTCAATTCTCCAGGTCCCACATAAGCCAGATGCACACAGTGGCACATGCATTTGGAGTTCGTTTGCAATGGCTAAAGCCCTGGCACACCCATTCTCTCTCTCTCTCTCTCTCCCCCTCTGTCTCTAACGAGTAAATAAAAATGAAAATAAGATATATTTTTTTAAAAAGCACATCGGGTTGGAGAGATGGCTTAGTGGTTAAGTACTTGCCTGTGAAGCCTAAGGACTCTGGTTTGAGGCTCGATTCCCCAGGACCCACGTTAGCCAGATGCACAAGGGGCACACACATCTGGAGTCCGTTTGCAGTGACTGGAGGCTCTGGCATGCCCATTCTCTCTCTCTCTCTCTCTCTCTTTCTCCCTCTTTCTCTCTCTGTCTGTTGCTCTCAAATAAATAAATAAAAATAAACAAAAAAAATTTAAAAGAACATTAACCGCTGAGCTATCACCCCAGCCCTCTTCTGCATTTTTAAATTAAAACCAGCTTTTATTGGAAACAGATGAAAACCTTCTCCCTTTTCAAAGTAGTCATTTGCCTTCAGTATTTATCCTTCACACATATATAGCTGATTGTTACATAAGTTAACCAAAGAAACATGGATCTCCTATACACAAATATAATTTGTCTGCTGATAATTCTTTTAAATTTTGCAAAATAAATCCAGTAGTATAGAGATTTCTATGAAAATAAGTTACTCTTAAGTTATGGGGTACAAAAAGTATTTTTTTCCTACTGATCTACTACATATAAACACTAAAGTTTTGATCTGTGGATTCCAAGTGCTTAACCAACAGAACTCCAGTTCACATAATGTTTATACTCAAATCTTAAATTTGGCAAGACATATTCGTAGGAGCACCCATCCAAGAAATAAAGTAATGTTTCAAAGACTCTCACTGTCAATTGTTATCTCTCCATTTCTTTTTCTTTCTTCAACACATCAGGGAGGACAACAAACTGCCGCTTCACTTCACAAGACAGTGAGTAAGGATTACCAAAATTGTCTTTAGGAGAATTTCATTTCCTAGTTTGCACTGTGTATGATACAAATGATAAAATATGATCAGCCAGACAACTTCCACAGACACACATTACTAAATACCTACAAACAGACTGCCTTGCATCTCGTTATCATAAATTAGGGGCGCTTCTTCCTCTGCAGATAGCCAATGCCAAGCAGTAAATAAATATCTTGGGCTTTGCAGGTACTCTTCCACCATCGTTCGTTTTGTTTGTACTTTGTTTTGTAATCCATCAAAGATGCAAAGATCATTTTTCGCTCCTTCCACAGCCAGAACTCCAGCTACGCACTAGATTCCACACCCCGCCCAGTTCTCCATCTCCCTCCACTGGTCTCCCTGGATCGCTGCTGCAGCGTGCATCATGATGCTGGTACTGCCACTGCGCCTCAGTTCCTCTGCAAGGCACCGTTCTGCTTCGTCACATCCATCAGTTATCTTTCCATTCTCTCTTAGATTAACTCTGAAAAGTCTCTCCACTCCATCAATAAAGCTGATGTGTTCAATTCAACTTCTTCATATTATATTCAGGACAAGTTTCTGGTCCCTCCTCATGGTCTTTGTGTGGGTAATCATCAGCAGGTATTCTCTTCTTGCCTTTAGGAGGCAGTGCAGTGTTGGTTTCCTTCTGTCACTGGTTTCTTCATACCCCCCCCTCCCCATCTTCCTAGCACCATGGTGCCTCGGGTTCCGTGCTTGGCCATCTTCTCTATAAAACTCATTCCCTAGATAATTTTATCCCACCTAGCTTAATCCCTCTTCCTACTGTTCCTCCCAATCCCCATATGTTCTCAACCACATGGCCAGAGTGTCGTAAATGATGGTGGCGCACATGTCTGGAGTTCGTCTGTAGTGGCTGGAGGCCCTGGTGTGCCCATTCTCTTCTCAATATCTCTCTCTCTCTCTCTTTCTCTCTCTCTCTCTCTCTCTCTCTCTCTCTCTCTCAAATAAATAAATATAAATTATCAGTCAAGCATGCTCAAATCCTGCCATAATCTCAAGGAGTTACACCTGTATCATCTGTCTCCCTCTTCCTCCCTTCAACTTCGTATTTCCCTCTCACAAACTGTGGTCCCCCTTGTTTCTGAGAATTTCAAAGCACTCCTCCTGAAGGCCTTGCTCTGGCTTCTTACTGCGCCAACAGATGGCTGCAGTGCCAATTCCCTGACCTCCTTCAGGTCTTTGATTAGCTTTAGCTTTTAACATCCTCACATAACCTGCCTTAACTGCAACCTCTATAACTGCAGCTCCCCCTTCTTCGCAGCCCTAATTCCTCACCCTTGCAGTCCATGCTCACCTATCTGTGCATCCATCTACCACATGCATGTGTAACTTGCTCTGGCACGTAGGTGTATTTTCTCATTGCCAGTTCCTTTCCATTAACTTAACAATGACAAGAATATGTGTCATAGACACTGATACATCCCAACTAACAATACATGTAGTAAGTATTCAAAACAGTTTTTTGCTCATGTTAAATTTCATCATATACATTTTATCTAAAATGTAACCTCTACATCCAACTTAAGTTGTGCTCTAGAGGTTGTAGAGATTGCTCATTAAGGCAGTTACCTGCAAAGCCTAATGACCCAGGTTCGATTCCCTGGTATCCACATTAAGCCAGATGTAAAAAGTGGTGCATGCATCAGGAGTTTGTTTGCAGTGGCTGGAGGCTCTTGCACACCCATTCTATTTTGTCTGCCTCCTCTCTATCTCTCTGTCTCTGCTTGCAAATAAATAAACAAATATTGTTTAAAAAGAAATATACTCGAGCCAGGCATGGTGGCGCACGCCTTTAATCCCAGCACTCAGGAGGCAGAGGTAGGAGATCGCCATGAGTTCAAGGCTACCCTGAGATTACAGAGTGAATTCCAGGTCAGCCCGGGCTAGAGTGAGACCCTACCTCAAAAAGAAAAAAAAAGGAAATATACTCTCGGGGGTGAGTGTAGCTCAACAGCAAGGCACTTGGTTGGCACGTACAGGCTCTGAGCTCAATCCCCAGCACTGCAGGAGCAATAAAATAAAATAAAATAAAAGTTCTGCTTTAAAGATAAATCAAATTTATGAATGAAGCTCTCACTTTTAAAAGCTGTGTAAATATCCTTATGTATATTTGAACTATGTTCAGAATGATAAAAAAATTCTGTCCCGCAAAAATAGCAACAAATTTATTTCTAATCTAGTATGTTATTGTTTGTGTCTATGATTCAGGTATGGTGGTGCACGCCTTTAGTCTCAGTACCTGGGAGGCTGAGGTAGGAGGTTTGCTGTGAATTTGAGGCCAGTCTGGGCTATAGAGAAAGTTCCAGGTAAACATTTACTACAATGAGACCCTGTCTAAAAAAAAAAGCAATAAATAGTTTATATCTATGTAAGCTAACAAATACATTATATGTATACATATATATCTTCTTTAAATATTTTATTTTTCTTTATTTATTTATTTGACAGAGAAAGAGGGAGAGAGTGTGAGAGAATGGGTGCACCAGGGCCTCCAGCCACTGCAAAGGAACTACAGATGCGTATGCCGCCTTCTGCATCTGACTAACATGGGTCCTCTGGCTTTGCAGGCAAACGCCTTAAGGGCTAAGCCATCCCTCCAGCCCTACATATATGTCTTATACTTACATATTTACACTTCATATATACATACATTCACGCATAAACACCGTAAGCAAAGAAGCAGGCTTCACATCAAAGTTAAACTATCTGGCTGGGATGGGAAACGTTCACGTCCAAGAGAAAATCCTAACATTCATCAATGAATCTGAAATACTACTCAGTTTGCATGGAGCTCTGGACTTCCATGTTCAGTGAGAACTGTGCTGTCTCCACAGCTCCCTTGGGAAATACCTCACAGAGGCCAAATTCCTCTCATGGACTTCTCTTTTTTTACTATTCACTGCCTTTAGTTGCCACATTTAAATCTCATGATTTTCTTTAGGCTTTATTTAGATCTTGTTTGTATTTTTTATTATTATTTTTATGAGATAGAGCAAGTGAAAGAAAGAGAGAACTGGCATGCCAGGGCCTCCAGCCACTGCAATAGAACCCCCCGTGCCATCACCTTGTATGCATGGGCTTCCGTCACCTTCTGTATCTGGTTTACGTGGGATCTGGAGAGTCAAACATGGGTCCCTAGGCTTTGCAGGCAAGTACCTTAACCACTAAGCAATCTTTCCAGCCCTTTAATCTTCTTTTAATTTGATTTTTTAAATTTTTTGTTGTTTATTTATTTGAGAATGACAGACAGAGAGAAAGAGGCAGATAGAAAGAGAGAGAGAGAGAATGGGCGCGCCAGGGCCTCCAGCCACTGCAAACGAACTCCAGACACATGCGCCCCTTGTGCATCTGGCTAACATGGGTCCTGGGGAATCAAGCCTAGAACCGGGGTCCTTAAGTTTCACAGACAAGTGCTTAACCACTAAGCCATCTCTCCAGCCCATTGATTTGATTTTTTATTGAAAAAAAAGTTGTACTCTGTTCTCTTACACCCCCCCCCACCTCTGCCCCACTTCTTTTTTTTAATTTTTGAGGCAGGGTTTCACTCTCTAGTCCACTCTGACCTGGAATTAACTATATAGTCTCAGGCTAGCCTCAAACTCATGGTGATCCTCCTACCTCAGCCTACCGAGTGCTGGGCTTAAAGGTGTGCGCCACCAAGCTTGAGGGCCTTCTTTGGTGGGGTTATTGGTATTTACTGTGGAGACAAGAGACTCAGTCACGGGGGAAACAGGGCACAGTGGCACAGACAATTCCTACCCACCTACCCTAAGGCTCCTAAAATCTTTCTCCAAGATAGAGATCTGATCTAGTGATTAGTTCTCTGTAGCCTCTGGATCTCCGTTTTGATGAGTTTTGAGTAAGCACAGCATCTATCGCCACCTCCCTGGAACTGGTTTTCAGCCCCGTGGTAAGAGCGGTACTCATGTCACCACTTCCTCTGTAATGACTTCCGGGCCCAGCAGATGAGGTGGGGGTGACCCATCACATGGTAGACAGTCAGCTCTCTTTGATTCAAATCCTAACAACTCGTTTTAATCTCACCAATGATTTTCTGATTCTTTCTACTATACTTTGTTCATTGTATATTTTATTAAAGAAATCTAAGTTTTCATTTAAATGGTTAACCAAAAATTTACTCCTTCAAATTTTAGTCAACCATAGGTTTTTAGTGGGGAAGGAGTTGAGGCAGAGTCTCACTCTAGCCCAGGTGGACCTGGAATTCACTGTGTGACCCAGGCTGGTCTTGAACTCACTGTAATCCTACTATCTCAGATTATTGAGTTTATAAAGGTGTGAGCTACCACACTCAGCTCTCAAAGTTGCTTTTGATTTTGTTAATGATCAATACTTTATTTTTTAACATACAGAAATTTAGTTATTCATTCTGGTATATTCAAATACAATTTGATGGTACGTTTTTATTCCTGTCTCCTTCCTATCTACCACTCTTCCTCTTCTCCCCAATTCCTCTCTCTCCTATCATAGCTTTAAAGAAAGTTCCCCTTGTACACATAATTTTTAAGTCTTCAAAATTTTACATCTTAATATATTCAAGGAATAGAGTTGTAAGATAAAATATAGGCTGTCCAGTAATGTATGAAAAACCAATGTTTTACTAAAAGAATCACCCATGACACATTTAAAACATATATCACAAGGGAGATTATGACATGACAAATTAACTTGTTTTTCTGAAATTCAAGTATGTTTATCTGCTAATATTGACAATTCTATTGGATACACACCACTACAATGTACTGTATAGGACCAGTTCTGATTGGATACCCACATGACATTAGCAATTACAAATTACGAATTATCATCCCTGAAAACAACATTGGTAATTGAAGGATCCTTTGAATCTTAGTATGTTTTATTCTATTATTGGGTGGTTTCTAAAATACAATTATCAGCTGAAAAATGAATCAGGTAAAACTGCTACCAACAGAGTTCCCCTTGTCATTCAACCATACAGAGAAGAGCCTGCACCAAGCCAATAGTGAAACGATCTGTTTCACTGCTTTGTAATTCATTTGGTGTATGCATGCATGCGTACACACATTTGTGTAAATGAGTGCCACAGCACACATGTAGAGATCAGATAACAACATTTAGGTTGAACCTTGCCTTCCAGCTCGATTTGAGGCAGGGTCTCTCAACTGTTCACCATTTCCCTTGTAAGCTTCCAAGAAATTCTCTTGTCTCTGCCTCCCTTCTAGCTACAGGCATGCTGGGATGACGGAAGCCTGTCCCAGCTTCTGGCACACACACGTGTGTGTGTGTTGCTGTGTTGTGGGGCTGCCTGCCATTTATGCACCTGTGTGTGCAGATGTGCATGCTCTGCGAGCACAGGTTCAAAGGCCAGAGGGGAGGCATCCTCCTCTACTGCTCTTTGCTTTCTTCCCTTGACACCATTTCTCAATGGACCTGGAGATATTCTGTCAGTCAGTCTGGCTGACCAGAGAACTCCAGTGATCCTTCTGCCTCTGCCCCAGCCTCCACAGGGCTAGAGTTGCAGCTGTGTATGGCCATACCCCGCCTCAGCTTCTGGCTTTTATCTGGGGTGGGAGGGTTCAAATTCAGGCACTCAGAGTTGTATAAGAAGCACTTCATCCACTGAGCCTTCTCCCCAATACCAAACATCTATTTTCTAATGCTGGCACTCCTATCCCAACAAGCATGTATAATATGTAAAGCAGGTAAGCATTTAGGTATATTAAAATGTACAAGAAAAAACAAATTATGTACGCACACACACACATCCCATATCCAATTACAGTGCATTCTGAAAAGGTAACAGGTGACAAGGACAGACACAGCCTAACATTTTGCTAAATATTTCCTTACTTAGAATTTATTTAGAGTGCTTTAGAGAGGCAATAAAATTTATTTATAAAAAAAACCTATAATTACAAATAACACATTAACTTGGACAAATTGAGTCCATATATTTCCAAATCCCATATAAGTGATTAGATACTATCACAAAAGTAGTATTTATGTATTTGGGAAATAAAGTTTAAAAAAAAAAACCAAGCTAAAAATCTAAGAATAAATACTTACTTCAGAACCATTTGGAAAGAACTGTAGTTAAAAGTATATCCACCAATCACCCACATAAATTTCCCATGTAAAACTGCTTTATGTGAAGCCCGGCCTACAGAAGGACTGAAGGGTTTAACATTTGGCAAAATCCAGTAAGACTCAGTAGAAGGAACATTCAAAGAGCAATCAGGACCTAGTAAAAAACAAAAAATCAAACAAGATACTGGGTTAAGCAAAGACCTTAGATTACAGAAAAAGACTGTATGGGTTAAGACAACATAAGAATCTAATGTCCATCATATTGATGAATGTATGTCACATACTATGGAGTCTGAGTCTAGGCATTGTGAACAACTAATACTCAAGAGACTATAGCTGGGCATGATGGTACACACCTTTTATCCCAGCACCTGGGAGACAGAGGATCGCCATGAGTTCAAGGCCACGCTGAGACTACATAGTGAGTTCTAGGTTAACCTGAACTAGAGCAAGATCCTACCTCGAAAAACAAAAACAAGGCTAAGTCAGAACTAAGCCCTCGGGAACCATCAGGCTGCACAATAAAGCTGTGTCTCAAAAGACCTCTTCCCCCCAAAAGAATCTAAATTACAGCTTTTAAGAAAGATATTAATAGCAAATAAAATTCTAGGGCTAGGGGGAGGGGCAAAATCATCAGATGTGAATGTGTGCAAATAAACATAATCTTAAAATATTACTTACATAACATGAAATTTCAGATTTAGTTTAGTAGTCTATTCAAATATTAGAATAGAAACAATGGACTCTTTTCTAGCTCTGGCACACATTAGCAGTGTGATCTTGGAAAAATCTATTTACCTCTCACATGATCAAGATTTCATCTATAAAATGGAAATATATATTTCCAAATGGTTTTAGATTTGCTTTGTTTTTTCAAGATAGAGTCTCACTCTATCCTAGGTTGACCTGGAACCCACTCTGTAGTCCCAGGCCAACTTTGAACTCACAGTTATCGTCCTACCTCTGCTTCCTGAATGCAGTAATTAAAGGCATATGCCACCACACCTGGCTTATTTTTAGATACTTTTAATGTTTTTAAAAATCAGTGGAAAAGTCAACTTAAAACACACCCACCACAGCTCAGGGAATTTTGCTGAAAAGGGGCCAGAAAGAATATAAGAGGCCTAGATGGAAGGGAATGTCCAGAGGCATTGCCCCTCCCTTTATGATGACTAAATGATGGCCTCACATCTCATAACTCACAACCCTTGGAGGAACATCAGCAATCCCACTGAGGATGGTCCTCAGCAGAATGGGGACAGGGAGAAGGGAAATGATGGTACTAACATATGATGTGTCCATGTAAGTTTCTACTTTAAAAAAAAGAAAGAAAAATAATTGGTGGGAAAAGGCATTCATAAATTATAAACTATTGAATAAATATAAAAATCACATTTTTCTTCTAATAGACCAAATTAGCTTCAGTAGTAGGCCTTACATATCCTCAAAGAAAAAAAAGATATTACTATTTAAAAATTACTGAAAGTTTCATAAAATAAAAACCATTATTAGTTAAGGATAATGTAAATACTATAAAGTCTACTAAAACATAGGCTTATCTTACCCATATTTGTCTTATTCCTGAGTCTAGATTTCCTCACCGGTAAATGCAGGTAAGGTGAGAACTTAAGTAATGGAAGGAACGCTCCTAAAGGAAAAATGTTTCCATTAAAAGTAAGGGCTCAAATGGGTACAGTAGTGGCATGTCTGTTATGGGGGAAACCAACCCCTCCCTGATTGGATTACAGGCTGCCACATGGGAGGGAATACATGCTTGGTCTGAAATCCTAGTCAGTACCTATGGAGGGGAAGGTCATGAGCCCTATGGGAGTAACGTCTGCTGTTGTGTGGCTAAGTGTATATGTTATGCTCACCAAACTGCCCTGTAAGCACTTGTCTTAATATTCATACCCATATATTAATTTTCCTCTCAGTTTCGGTTAGAGAAGCTTCTCTTTTCAGATGGTGTGACTACTGGGATGAATCAAAAGGCACCATAGTGCTGAGAAGAAGTGACAGAGGAGTACTCAGCACTGAAACATCACTATCACACCTTTCAAGGCTCAGGACCCATTGCAGAAGAGGTGGAAGAGAGAATATAAGAGCCAAAGGAAGGGTAGGACTCCTTACAATTCAATCTTCCAGACACAAAATGGCCTGGATATCCATGACCTCAACATACACAAGACCCTCACAATAGGAGAAAAAGATGATGACATCAAAACAAAGGAGAGACTAATTGAGAGGAGGAGGGGATATGATGGAAGGTGGGATTTGTGAAGGGGTCAGTTGGGGAGGGGAGGGAATGACCACAGTTTATTGTCTATAATTATGGAAGTTTTCGATAAAAGTTTTTTTTAATTTTACTAAAATAAAATTTATTCTTTAAGAACTTTAAAAATAAAGTAAGGGCTCACAGATGATTTTAATTCTGATGAAATGGAAATACACTCAAATAGTTGACAGAAACTCATGCTTGCAATCTTTTAAAATTATCAAAACAAAGTAAGTTTATAAATTATGTATGCACACTTCTATAACATTTACATTCACAGGCATACCTGGCTTCATTTTACTTTGTGTTATTATACTGCACTGATATTTTTTTTTTTTCTGAGATAGGGTCTCACTCTGGTCCAGGCTGACCTGAAATTAACTATGTAGTCTCAGGGTGGCCTGGAACTCTTGGTGATTCTCCTACCTCTGCCTCCCAAGTGCTGGGATTAAAGGCATGCGCCACCACATCCAGCTCTGCATTGATATTTTTCACAAGCTAAAGGTCTACAGCAAACCTAAGACAAAGAAGTCCATGTCAGTCATTTTTCTAATAGGATGTGGTCCCTTTACATGTCTCTGTCTCATTTTGCAATATTTCAAACCTTTTCCTTATTATTGTAGCAGTCATGGTGATCTGTAATCAGTCGTCTTTAATGTCACTATTAAAACTATCTGGTGTCACCAGTAACCAAACCCATATAAGAACCTGCCAAATGTATGTTTTAACTGCTCAACCAATCAGCTATTTCCCAGTTCTTGTCCTCCTTAGACATCTCTATTCCCTGAGACACAACAGCACTAAAATTAAGCCAACTACTCACTCTACATTGCTTTTATGTGCTCAAGTGGAAAAAAGAAAAGAAAAAGAAAAAGAAAAAACAGTCCGCTGTCTCACTGTAATCTAACGCTGGAAATGATGAAGCTTACTGAGGAAGACATGTGAAAACTGAGACAGGCCGAAAGCTACACAAATCTGTAAATGAAAAGCAGTATTTCTTGAATGAAATTAAAAGTGTTACTCCAGTAAACATAAGGAATAAGAATTTAAGGACCTATATTGCTAATACTGAGAAGGTTTCAGTTGTCTCGGTGGATCAAGCCACGCACAGCAGCCCTATAATTCAAGGCCTTTGTTCCCTTCAGGTTTGTGAAGCTGGAAGCGGCGAGGAAGCGGCAGGAGAGCGCGGAGGCGGCAAAGGCTGGCTCGTGAGGCTGCGGAAAGACGCCCAGAGCGCACAGGGAAGCGGCGAGGACCACGAGAGGCCAAAAACCTCGCGAAGATGACAGACAAGCCTCACCTACCAAACCAGAGACACAGAGGCTCCCAAGACCTCATCACTGAAGTAGACTTAAAACGAACCCAACATGGCTCAGGGAATTTTGTGAAAGAAGGGGGCGGAGAAATTGTTAGCGCCACAAGTTGGGTCAATAAGCACACAGACATTGCCTCTTCCCATAACTGATTGCTAACCCCACAATGCAGGATCCACAATCCCCCTGGGGATGACCAGCAAACATCCCCAAAAAGGAGGATCCCTTTGGGGGGGCAGGGATGAGGGTAAGGATGGTACCAAGAAGTGCTGTTTACATACTAAGTATGTCCATAACTAATAAAATATATATATAGATACGTCACAACACTAAAACACTGATTTTCTGAGTAGAAGAAATAGCCTTTCTAGATATCATGGTGCACTTCGCTGCTGACTAGCATCAAAGGACAGCCTGACTTGTTAGCCAGTGCAGATGGTGGTGGCCAAGCCTAAACCAGCACTTATTTATCATAGCAAAGGCCCTAAGAATTATGCTGAATCTACTCTAATGCACCTTATAACCGAGACTGAATAACAGCACACATACTTATGACAGTTTTTTTTAAGCAGGGTTAAATAATACCTTATTTTTTGAATAATGGTATATAATTATGCTTATTTGCATAACTCAAGGTGTGCTGACATTCCTTATTTCTGAAGAAGAGAAAACACATTTTTCAACATTCTTTGACTACTTAAAAATTTTTTACCAGTTTTTTAAGGCCAATGCTGAGACCTCAGATGTCAGTGCTTACTGACGATGTGTCTGGTCACCCAAGAGCTCTGGTGGAGATGGACAAGCTCAATGCGCTCACATGAGCACAACCATGATTCTGCTGTACACGGAGCAGCCTTCGATGAGCAATAACTATAGCTTCCTAGTGATAAATATAGCTTCCTAAAATGATGGAATGACAGGAAGGGTTAAGATAGTACATGAACTTTCATAAAGAGGTTGTGAGGGTTAAATTTTTTAAGAGGTTCTTCTATGGGTAAAGTGTGAGTAAAATGTTATTAAACAGTATCACATCTTGGTATAGAAAAAAATCTCTCATGACAGGAAGAGTCAGACTGATAGTATAACCCTCACTTTAAGATATCTCACTTTAAGAAACTGCCAGGGCTGCCTCAACCTTCAGAAGTGCCCACCCTGGTCAATCAGCAGCCATCAAATCG
The DNA here is from genome assembly GCA_036346955.1 of Dipus sagitta. NCBI lineage: Eukaryota > Metazoa > Chordata > Mammalia > Rodentia > Dipodidae > Dipus > Dipus sagitta. Next base: position 19,771,274 of record CM070770.1, read on the forward strand.
AGGCAAGATCTTACAACAACAAAAAGACTTTGATTGACTAAAGGTTCAGAGGATTGTTAGTATTTTAGGCAATACAGTCTTTTTCATTAAGATAATTGCATTCTGGACACAATCATATTGAACACTGAACAGACTACAGTACAATGTGAACATAACTTGTTTGTGTGCTGGGAAACTAGAAAATGCACGACTCATTATTGCGTAACTCATTTTATCACAATAGTGTTGAATGGAATTCACATCTCCAAGGTATGCCTAATTTCATTTGATAAATGTGATGTTTAGCTGAAACTTAATCAGTGATCCCAAGCTGAAATACTTTAACATCGCGTATTTTAAATGTCATTTTAGCATACCTATATTCTTTTGGCTGCATAACTCTACCACATTTTTCTTTCCTCCACTTGCTACAAAGCTTTTTAGTACGTACAATATGGCCTATGATCACTTATCCTTCACGTGTCACCAAAGTAGTAACACACCTCAGATGTACTCTTTTTAACCTACAAAATAAAGTAAGAAAACTTGCTTAATGGTTCCAAATTAACAATAAACACAAGTGCTGGCATGGCAACCAAATGGAAGTACTTGGTTATAACATCAGGCAGTTGATCTTAAATTTGCTTTTATCAGAAATATTTAGATCATTACTGAAGTTAAAAGTTCATACAACTTTCATGTATTCATTTGTCCCCTCATCTGTATGTTCACTCATTCATCTATGAGATTTTTACCAGTGCTTATATGAGATAGATCTCTGTTTTCAAATACAAACTAGAAAGGATTTTTACATTACCTATTGGATAACTGCATCACCTTTCAAGTAAAATATAGAAAATTTTCTCATTTCTGAAAGAAAAGACTTAATTGCCCCTTGGAAATCAGAGGAGTTAAAGAACCCTACTTCTCAAAAGAAAAAATATATAATACTAAAGCAATTACAAATGATTTAACTTCAAATATGTTTTTGGGAATAAAGTTTCATTAGAACACAGTCATGCTAATTCAGTTACGCTGCTTGCATACTAAAACAGCAGGGCTGGATAGGTACAACAGAGACCATATGGCCTGAGAAGTCAAAAGAATTTACTTCCCAGCCTTTTACAGGAAATGCTGCCAAGCCCTAACTGAAGAGAAATGAGATTGTGTAGGCATTGTACATGAGTAATGAGTAGTAAATTTGTATCTTACAGGCTTTAAAGAAAAATAGAATTATTTTAAAAGGTGAACCTGAGTCTTGTTTTATAAAGTTTTAAAGTCTTTCTTTGTGCATTTATATTGTATTTATTTATTTATTTACTTATTGACATTTATTAATTATTTCTCACTATGCAGTCCAGGCTGACCTAGAACTCCTGATCTGCCTGCCTCAGCCTCCTGAGTGCTGGGATTTACTAGAACACCATCACACCAGGCTATTTGGGAATAATTTATAAGGGAACAGGTCAAAATAGACTACCCCTAAACTACAGAGCTAGAAGCAGTTGAATAGTATCAGAGGATGACTTGGTAAAGAGTTTGACAGAATAATAACATAAGGAAAGTTCCCTAGCAGTCAGGGATAGTTTAAGAACACTTATGCAATCTGTGCAGAGCCACATGTCACAAAGATGTGTGCATTAGGTCAAATAAAGTCCCACAGACATCCAGATCCTAACCATCTGGACCTGTGAAGATCACCTTGCATGACAAAAGAGAGTTTTCAGGAGTAGTTAAAATTTGGGGGATGGACATATTATCTAAAAGTCTTTAAACGTAGTCACAGGGGTGCTAATAAGGGGGGGAGGGAAGGAGGGAGAGAGAGAGAATATGAATGAATTCAACTACAGAAGTGGAGGGCACTGTGACCACTGAAGCCGCATTGCTGATCTGAAGAAAGGACAAGAAATGCAGAGGTGCAGGGATGCAAGGAAGCAGCTCCAAGAACTGGAAGAGTCAAGAAAACAGAAATCACAGATATGCAAACATGCCAAGACCTCAGTGTGTTCCCGGTGAACTTGTTCCTGATTCTGGATTACAGAGTGGTGCAAGATTAACACATGTTTGGAAATACTAAATTTGTGGCAATTTATAACAGTAGTTATAAAAAACTAATACCAATAATCAATTTAAACAGAAGCCGGATATGGTGGCGCATGCCTTTAATCCCAGCACTCGGGAAGCAGAGGTAGGAGGATTGGGATGAGTTTGAGGCCAGCCTGAGACTACATAGTGAGTTCCAGGTCAGCCTGGGCTAGAGTGAGACCCTACCCCAGAAAAAAAAAAAAAAAAAATGGTATTTGTTTTAAATGGGATTCTAGAGATATTTTTTTGTTTTCCAAGTAAAACATCTAATTTTATATCTTGGTCTTGTTTGTTTTGTTTTGTTAGTGCAACACTAGGTACCAAACACAAGGCTTTGGGGATACTAAACAAGGGTGCTACCACTGAGCCACATCCCTGGCCCTAAAATACCAAATTTTCAACACAAAAGAAACTAGTAGGACGGGAGTGCGATCTGGCTACAACCTCTGTCACCCCATTGATCACCAGGGTTGGTTTGGCTGATCTGGCTGGTTAGGTGGGTGTCCCCTTCCTCCCTCGCCGCTCCATGTGCGTCCTTCCTGATGCTGTGCATTCAGTGGAAGAGGACCACCTTCCCCGAACAGAAGAGGACCACCTTCCCCAAAAGAAGAGGACCACCTTCCCCGAACAGAAGAGGACCACCTTCCCCGAACAGAAGAGGACCACCTTCCCCGAACAGAAAAGGACCACCTTCCCCAAAAGAAGAGGACCACCTTCCCCAAAAGAAGAGGACCACCTTCCCCGAACAGAAAAGGACCACCTTCCCCGAACAGAAGAGGACCACCTTCCCCAAAAGAAGAGGACCACCTTCCCCGAACAGAAGAGGACCACCTTCCCCAAAAGAAGAGGACCACCTTCCCCGAAAGAAGAGGACCACCTTCCCCGAAAGAAGAGGAGAGGACCACCTTCCCCGAAAGAAGAGGACCACCTTCCCCAAAAGAAGAGGACCACCTTCCCCGAACAGAAGAGGACCACCTTCCCCAAAAGAAGAGGACCACCTTCCCCGAACAGAAGAGGACCACCTTCCCCAAAAGAAGAGGACCACCTTCCCCAAAAGAAGAGGACCACCTTCCCCGAAAGAAGAGGACCACCTTCCCCAAAAGAAGAGGACCACCTTCCCCGAACAGAAGAGGAGCACCTTCCCCAAAAGAAGAGGACCACCTTCCCCGAACAGAAGAGGACCACCTTCCCCGAACAGAAGAAGACCACCTTCCCCAAAAGAAGAGGAGCACCTTCCCCGAACAGAAGAGGACCACCTTCCCCAAAAGAAGAGGACCACCTTCCCCGAACAGAAGAGGACCACCTTCCCGAACAGAAGAAGACCACCTTCCCCAAAAGAAGAGGACCACCTTCCCCGAACAGAAGAGGACCACCTTCCCCGAACAGAAGAAGACCACCTTCCCCAAAAGAAGAGGACCACCTTCCCCAAAAGAAGAGGAGCACCTTCCCCGAAAGAAGAGGACCACCTTCCCCGAACAGAAGAGGACCACCTTCCCCGAAAGAAGAGGACCACCTTCCCCGAAAGAAGAGGACCACCTTCCCCAAAAGAAGAGGACCACCTTCCCCGAAAGAAGAGGACCACCTTCCCCAAAAGAAGAGGACCACCTTCCCCAAAAGAAGAGGACCACCTTCCCCGAAAGAAGAAGACCACCTTCCCCGAACAGAAGAGGACCAGTCTTCAGTCAAGAGCATGTGAGTAGCTGTGCTCCCGTGCTAGAACCTCCAAACATGCTCTCAAGAAAATAGTGATCAAAAATTTCCCTTGTTTACTAATACATCTTATGTAACTTCTACTAATGATAGTATTAGGAACAGTATCACACAGTTGAACTAGAGAGTGTCTATTTTACTCTAAATTAATAAATTTGTAAAGATAGTAAGGTTTATAAATGTAGGGCTGGGAGATGACTCAATGGATTTAGCAGTTGCCACAGAAGCATGGGGACCTGAGTTTGGACCCCCAGAGCCCACATAAATGATGGCAGGCATAGTGGCACTCAAGAGGAGGAAACCAGGGGTCCCTGGCAAGCTGACTAAGTGAGACTAACCAAATTAATGAACTCTGGGTTCAAGTGAGATACCCTGCCTTGGTAAAAAAAAAAAAAAAAAAAGTGGAAAGTGATTGAGGAAGACACTCGGTATCAACCTCTGTCCTCCACATGCATGCAGTCAAATGAGCATACACACACACACACACACACACACACACACACACCACAAGCACATGCAAGAAAAGATTTATAAACATAATTTTTTAAGTTTAAGGTAAATTAGATCTCTTACTTTTTTGCTTAAAATATATCGACAAACTAAATGTTTACTTAAAGTATAAATGACTATAGAGCACTTCATATAAATAAAGGCTTCCTATAGTAGGGCTGGAAAGAATGCTCCATTGGTAAAGCACTTCCTTTGCAAGCATAAGGACCTGAGTTCAATCCCCAGAACCAACATAAAAATAGTGGGTGTTGTAGTATGCACTTGTAACCCCAGAGCTGGGTGGGCAGAGACAGGCACGTTCCTGGGGCTCGGGGACCAGTCAACAGCCTAATTGTAGATCTCCAGGCCAATGAGAGACTATCTCATAAAAAAAAAGTGGACAGTACTCCTGAGCAATGATACCCAAGGTCATCCTCTGGCATGCGTGCACATACACACACATATGTACACCTATATACACATGCACATACACACACACAAAAGCTAAAAAGTAAATAAGTAGACAAAAACAGAAATATGGGGGTTGCGGAGATGGCTTAGTGGTTCAGGTACTTTCCTATGAAGCCTAAGAATCCAGGTTCGATTCCCCAATACCCATGTAAGCGAGCTACACAAGGTGGTGCAAGCATCTGGAGTTCATTTGCAGTGACTGGAGGCCCTGGCATGCCCATTCTCTTTCTCTTTCTCTCTCTGCTAATCTCTCTGTCTTTCTTCAATAAGTAAATAAATAAATAAAACAAAAATCTAATAGGAATATCTATATTCAGGGCTGGAGGGATGGCTTAGCAGTTAAGGTACTTGCCTGCAAAGCCAAAGGACCCAAGTACATAAAGCAGCTGCACAAGGTGGCGCATGTATCTGGAGTTTGTTCGCAGTGACTGGAAGCCCTGGAGCACCCATTCTCTCTATTTACCCCCCCCCTCAGCTAAATAAATTAAATACATAAATAAAAATACCTACATTTAAAGCTGCCACAACTCTTCTGATTTATTGATTTGTGTGTGGTATATGCATATGTGTGTGCAGATGTATGCATGCAGAGGCCACAGGCGACACCAGGTGTCTTCCTCTGTCACTCCTTGGCATGTTTCCTTGGGACAGAGTCTCACTAAACCTGGAGCTGTCATTTTCAGACAGACTGGCTAACCAGTGAGCCCCAGCAGTTCTCTGGTCTCTGTTCCCCATTGTTCTGGGCTTAGAGGCATACATAACTACACCCAGCTGTTTATGTGAGCACTGAGGAACCAAACTCAGGGCAAATCAGGCCTTCTTGGCCCTCATGCTTGAGTGGCAAGCACTCTTATCCACTAAGCCATCTCCCTAGTCTGACCCCCTTGGACTTTCTATAATATGCCAACAAACAATCTTCAATCATCTCATATTCTGATCCTTCACATGATATCCCCACAAAATTCTGCCTGCAAACTTCTCTCACTCAGCGTGAAAATCTCTAGGTAACAAATCTCAGCTAGAATAAACTAATAGGATACAAACAACTAACACCACAGTGGATTTTCATGCTACCTTCTCACAGGTCGTGTACAGTTTAGTGATCCAAAGAACACAAAGGAATTGTCCATGTTATGACCTGACATTAAGTACGCCCTGCTAAGACTCAGAGTTTTGAGGAAATTAGCACCTCTAGTCCCACAACTTCTCATGACTTCAAGCTATTACTTAGTATTTTCACTTGAATATATAATAATCACCTCACATGTAACATCCAAAACTGAAACTTAGGCGCAAGGCGTATCTCAGTGTCGAAGTCACGTTTAGCAGGCACGAAGTCCTGGGTCCACCCACGGCACTATTGCAACTTTCATTGCTTCCCCTCAAGCGTACACCTTCACCAGTGTCTACCATCTCAGTAAGTGGTAGGTCCATTCACCTAACTGTTCAAAGCAAAGACTTTGGTGCCACAACCTAAATCCAATATACCACAATCAATCTGATATTATTTAGGCATGCATATGTCAAAATGTACAAATGCTTTAATGGTGATTGGTATACAGTTTATCAGTATGCACAGAAAACTGATTCCCAGACCACACCCTTCAGATATCAAAGCTGTATACATTTAAGTTCCTAATGTAAAATGACCTAGTATTTGCATATACTATAGGCATAACCTCATATAAGCTTTAACTTACTTCTAGATTACTTATAACACTATGTGATGATGCTTAATCTCTGGTTGTCAACTTGGCAGGATTTGGAATCACCATGAGAACAAATCTCTTGGCATATCTGCAGGAATTTTCTAGATTAGATTAATTGAGGTGGGAAGAACCACATTAAAGGGGGTGGCAGCGTTTGGTGGACCAGGGGCCTGAGCTATATGAGAGCGAGCGAGCTGGCTGGGCGGCAGCGTCCACCGCTCTGCGTGCTCCCTCATTGAGCACAAGCAGCTCCCACCACCCACCTTCCCTCCGTGATGGACTGTAACCTGGGACTATCAGCTAAGACAAACCCTTGCTCCCTTAAACTGATTCTGAGGTCTTTGTCCCAGCAATGAGAAAGTAAGACATGCTGTTAGATTTCTGTTAGAGTACTAAATATTTGAGATAATCAAGTTATAGAAAGAAAATGTTCATTTTCAATTTCAGTTCATGATCATTTGGACCCTGCTGCTTTGGGCCTTTGGTGACACAGGACATCATAGTGTGAGTACATGCTAAAGAAGATCATTCAATTCATAGCAGGAGTGGAAGACATAAAACAGAAGAGACCAGGGTCCCTACCTCTTTGTGGGCAGCTAGGACCAAAGTTCTACCACTACCCACAAGGGCCACATTGAAAAGCATGCCCTTATTTTATCACATGGTCTTTGGGGGGACATCTCAGATCCACACAACAGTAAATACCAAATACAATGTAAATACTACATAAGCTGTTATTGTATAGTATTGCCTAGGGAATAATAACCCAAAAAAGTCTATAAGTTTAGCATAGAGGCAACTTTTTTATCAGAAAGATATCTTTTGCCCACAGTTGGAGTGACGGGATCCATGGATATTGGAAAAGGTCAGCTGTGAATGTGCCTCAGGTTTTACCAACCTTTCCCTTCCAGGTGCCCTGACTTCTCCTAAGAAGACCCAGAATGCCCTAAACTAATCAGCAGGGGTATGTCACACCATGGCTGCTCCAGTCCAAAGGCCAAGTCTTTTCAAATTAGTATCTGAGATTCTGTGCCTTAACAATTATAAACTTTAATAAATTCTATCACCTCAACCAGACTCTATTGAAACATTCCCTACAGAAAATATCCCAGTCTAAACCATAAGTCACTCTCACCTGAAATACAGCAATGGTTCTAAACTAGTCTACTTCCCATCAAATTCAACTGTCTACATCAACCAGAATGATTAAAAACAAATCTATTCCTGTTGTTCCCATACTCAGAATCACCCAATGATTGCCCATCATACATATATAAGGCAAAATAAAAAATCCTCAACATGACTAGTTTCAGTACAGAAGACTGAATGAATGAATAAATGAAGCCATCAATCAACGCAAGGATGATGAACAAAACAGACCTTGGAGCTGTTAGGGATCAAGAGCATGAACTATAGAGCCTAACCTAGCTTTCCAACTTAATAGTTCTGAAACCTTTAACAAAATTACTTAACTTCCCTAAGCTTCAGTTTAATTGTGGAAATTACAACTAGAACATGGGATTTTGTGAAAGTAAAATGAGATTTTAAATGAAGTGTTTAATATTTAATACTATAAAAAGGCTTCACAATAATAGTAGTAACCTTATTGTTATTAAATCAGCCCCTACATTTTATATTCAAGGAAACGAAATATAATTAGATCAGTAAACAAAATAGATTAATGAAGAACAGTGTTATTAGATATTATAAATATAGAGGCCAAGAGAAAAAAAACTAAGTGAATTTTTCCTATATTTACAATCCTACTATGAAATAATTTCAAAGGATAAAATATTGCAAAGTTTTTCAGGTTCTACTAACTCCAGGACTAATAATTTACATCCTTTCTTTCCAAAGTATAAAGTCTAATTATTTTGCATAATACAATTGTTTCCTAAGGAAATATATCTGATTCTATAATGGAAATCAGTACCAAAAATTATTTACTTTATATAATTTGAATGTATAAAACATCTTAGCTTCCATGAAGAAGGATAAACATGTCAAATATTCAAATGAGGGAAACAGCAATCCCTAAAAGTCCCCCAAATTTATAAACTGATTGATATACTAATTTCTGACTTTATTTAGAAAGACTGTAATTGCTACATGCAGGGACAAAAAGCTAGTTACACAATTTTATCTCCAACTACCAGGCAGGTGAGGTTTTCCATTTACTGCTCCATTTCAGCATCAGTATTTTTTATTTCATTTAAGAGTAGGAATTATGCCAGGCATAATGGTGTACACCTGTAATCCCAGCACTGGGGAAGTAGAAGCAGATTCTTTTTTAAAAAAACTATTTTATTTATTTGAGAGAAAGAGAGGGAGGAGGAAGAGAGAGAGAGAGAATGGGCACACCATGCTAGGACCTCCAGCCACTGCAGACAAACTCCAAATGCATGTGCCCCCTTGTGCATCTGGCTTACGTGGGTCCTGGAGAGTCAAACTGGGATCCTTTGGCTTTGCAGGCAAATGTCTTAACCACTAAGCCATCTCTCCAGCCCAGAAACAGATTCTTTTATCTCACTGGCTAGCCAGCCTAGCTTAATTGGTAAGCTCCAAGTCAATGAGAGCCCTTCTCAAAAAGAAGCGGCACGCATATCTGAACACAATACCTGTGGTGTCCTCTACCTCCACATGCATGTGCGCACAAAAGTGTTTCCACACACATACGAATACTCATACACACACAAACACTCATATACACACATGTACATCACACAAATGCACACACCAAAAAAGAGATAGAATTATTCTGAGTAGACTTTTTTTTAATAGAACTTCTGAAATAAAAAGCGTTCATGAAAGTACAAAGGAAAAAAAACTGAAAGCAATGCAGTCAAATAAGGGCTTATTATTCCATGGTGAGCCTGACAACCTGTGTCAGAGAGATGGTGATAGACACTGAGGAGACTCAAAATGTACCAAAGCAGAAACCCAGAGGCTGCTGGGAGCTCAACACTAAAGTAGACTTAAAACATAACTACAATGGTTCATGGAATTTTGCAGAACAGGGGATGGAAAGACTGTAAGAGCCACAGGGTGGGAGGGAATATCCAGAGGCGTTGCTCCCCCTTACAATGACTGACTGCTGTTCTCACAACACATAATCCACAACCCCATGGTGAATACTAGTAATCCCACTAATGAGGGCCCTCAGTGGAGCAGGGCAGGGAGGAGGGAAATGAGGGTACCAACACATGATGTGTCCATATGAAGTTTCCACTTAATAAAATATTATATATTTTTAAAAAATAAGGCTATCAGAGGAACAAACGAATCCTGTTCCAGTATTTAAACTTCTTACTGACACATTGCTAGCTCATACCCTAATTTAATTCATAATATTGTGGGGGTTTCATCTTATGATTAAGATGACACATATTTTTAAAGCCAAAGATATTTTGTTCCTTTTTGCAATTCTCAACCCAAAGCATAAATACTAATATCTGTGAACCAACTAGATCAAATGCAAATTATAATGTTGCCTGTATACAAATCATTCTTTACCAGAAATACTACTCTGGGTATTTTACATAAACTTAACAGCCAAGAAATAATAATCCCTTTGTATCTCTATGATAATGCAGCAGTTCCATATCTTTAGTTGTAAACCACAGAAACTAATTTAGTTAAGGAGAAAACTGGAAATTTATTGGGAAATACTAAAAGTAAAAGATGTTTTAAAATTTAGACATGGATTTATCATCCCATCAAGATTACTTTTAATTAATACAAGGCAATTTCTCAAATATTTGACTGTTAATAGGAAGGGGAAAATATTTTGTAGAAAAAAATAATTCTCAAAATAGTCTTATGATTTAATGATATACTAAAATCTGAAATTCTCAGCCAGGTGTGGTGGTACACACCTTTAATCCTAGCACTTGAGAGGCAGAGGTAGGAAGATCACTGTGAGTTCAAGGCCAGCCTGATAGTGAAATTCTCCAACAAAAGCAAAGCAAGAAAAGACCTTTGTAAGAATGTTATCTTCTAATATCACTAGAAAACTTTTGTTTCTATAGCCAAAGTAGTCTACAAATACAAGACTCATAAAAGAATTTCCAGCTTGTTGTGGTGGAGCACACCAGTAGGATATTGCTGAAGAGGCAAAGGCAGGAGGAGCAGGATTTGATGCCAGCCTGGGTTACACATTTTAGCCAGGTATGGCCCACATGCCTTTAATCTCAACACTTAGGAGGCAGAGATAGGAGGACTGGTTTGAGTTGGAGACCACCCTGAGAATACAGAGTGAATTCCAGGTCAGCCTGGGCTTGAGTGAGACCCTACCTCAAAAAAAAAAAAAAAAAAAAAAAAAAAAAAAGATTTTCCAATATCCAGGTACCAATTGTGATATATTTCAAATTCCTATAACTATACTGACAACATTTAATTTTACACAACAATGTGTGATGATCATCATTCTAGACTGTTCCAAGACTATCTGGTTTTTATAATTCAGGATGATGAGATTTCCCTTTTGTTTGAAGCAATCAGCAGTTCCCAACTCATTACTTTTGAGTTTTACTAGGCTTAAAATAAAAGTTGTACATAGACTCTCAATATGCACACTATTCAAAGTGATGACACTATGGTTGAAGCAGGAAAGGGAGATACCTCACCTTCCAACACAGCCACACTTCTCCTTGAATAGTCCTTGCGGCATATACTTTGAAAGCCACTAGTGTTATCAAAATCCATGTGCACAGACAATAGTAACTTCACAATTCTAAAGACCTATTTTTGAATAATTATATCCTTCAAGATTATATACAAAGGTATCTAACATAATATAAAATATAAAATAATGAAAGAATATACCATGCATTCTAGACAACAAAAACTAAGCTGCCCATTTTATTAGCCTGGTATATGTATAATGGTCACAGAATATCTAAATAGTATGTCTAATATCTAAGTACCATTCACATATGCAAATTTTATAGGTTACTAAAATGCATTAAACTTAGTTGCAAAAGTCATTACTAAACCAAAAGCTATTACAAAATGTCTACTTACTCAAAATGAAATATTACTGTAGTACCAGCCCTTAAAAATACTATTTCAAATCAAGCTGTCAATCCAGAACTCAACAAGAGTAAATAATAACTGTACAGAGATAACAAAATAGATCATTAAACAAATTAACTGACTACCCCAAAATAACCCAAACTATGAGCAGGGAAGAAAGTTTTCCTCCATAACCTGGGGTGAAGAAATATCTATTCTCAAGAATTACCATGTGTTATATAAATGAAATGCTTGTGATCACCAAAATCCTTAAGGAAGAAGTCAAACTAGCTCTGTTTGCAGATGATATGATTCTCATCAAAACGAGTGATCCAGGGGCTGGAGAGATGGCTTAGCAGTTAAGCGCTTGCCTGTGAAGTCTAAGGACCCCAGTTTGAGGCTCCATTCCCCAGGTCTGATGTAAGCCAGATGCACAAGAGGGCGCACGCATCTGGAGTTCATCTGCAGTGGCTGGAGGCCCTGGCACGCCCATTCTCTATCTATCTGCCTCTTTCTCTCTCTGTTGCTCTCAAATAAATAAAAATTTTTTTTTAAATTGAAAAAAAAACAAGAGGTCCAGACTCTACAGAGAAAGCAACACTAAATCAGATGCCTACCTTGCCTACCAAGACTCAGAGAACATTGCAGAAGAGGGAGCGGAAAGACTGTAATAGCCTCAGGACAGGGGTGGGGGGAATAACCTGAAGAGCCATGCCCTGCCCCCCAGAGTCCTCTTGTCCCCACAATGAAGACCAATATCCCACAGAACACCCTCAGAAGAACTGGGGCAGGGGAGAGGGAGGATCTAAGAGTACAACCTTTCTATAAAAATATCAATAAATAATAATAAAACTTTTTTAAATAAATAAAACAAAAAAATACTGCAACAGAAACCTTAGAGCTTTTGATCAGAGAGACCTAAAAGGTTTCCTAAAAGACAGACAGATTTCTGTCAGAGTACTTGATGACCCACCAAAGGCTAGTGGTAAGACCCTACTGCTGAAGACACCTTATGTAATTAACATGCAAATTAGAATGGCATGGCTGGAAGTTGGAAGAGAGTCAGTCCCCAGACAGTCAGGGCATCTAGTGCCAGAAGGTGCTACATGGGCGACTGGGGGAACCTTAGAAAACTAAATCTATATATAAGTTTCATATAGAGCTATACAATGTAACCCCAAATTTTTTTATTTTTTTATTATTGACAACTTCTATAATAATAGACAATAGACCATAATTCCCTCCTCCCTCACTTTCCCCTGCACAACTCCATTCGCCATCATTTCCCCTCCCCCTTTCAATCAGTCTCTCTTTTATTTTGATCTCATCATCTTTTCCTACTGTTATGACGGTCTTGTGTAGGCAGTGTCAGGCCCTGTGAGGTCAGGGATGTCCAGACCATTTTGTGTCTGGAAGAGTGCATGGTAAGGAGTCCTCCCCTTATCACAGCTTCCAATTTTTTTTTACACTAATGAATAAAAAGAAGCAAACTATAAATAAGTTACATCGTATTATATACATTTTCACTTTTTACACAATCATGGCCTCACAGAGGCTGTCATTACCTGCACAAGACCTGCACAATATTGGGCCCATCAACATTACATCCTGCATGATGGAGGATGGGAAAAAGACATCAAAATGTAAGAGGGACTAGTTGGAAAGAAAAAAGAGCTCAGTGGTGGGGGCAGAGGAGGGAAAAAGAAGGTAACAGGAGAGGATTATGATCAAAACACATTATGTACATGTATGAAAAGTTATAAGCAAGAAAGTTAAAAAAAACTGTTATTGACTTTTGTCAAAAGTCAGATCTGGGGCTGGAGAAATGGCTTAGCACTTAAGGCGCTTGCCTACAAAGCCAAAGGACCCAGGTTGGATTCCCCAGGACCTACATAAGCCAGATGCACAGAGTGACGCATGCATCTGGAATTCACTTCCAGTGGCTGGAGGCCCTAGTATACCCATTTTCTCTCTCTCCTCTCTCTCTCTCTCTCTCTCTCTCCCTCTTTCAAATAAATAAATAATTTAAAAAGTCAGATCTGATATAATTGGTAGATGAATAGAATTTAATCAATTATGTAATCTATCAATCTGTATAAAATTTAAAATATAAATAGCATGTTCACTATTATTAAATTTTCATAGGGAAATGTAAGCTAACTTGTGAATTTCTTCAGGGCAACCTTAAAGAACTAATTATGGTATTATATACTACATGAATTTAGGGTAAAATATGAGTTTGAATAAAAAGAATTTATATTTTTCTAAGTCAAATAAAATTGTCAAGTATTCACAAGTTAAATAAAGCCATGAAGTTTAAATGTTCTTTCCAGTAGTAAATACTGCCATCCAATGGCAATTATTAGAATCTAAAAAAAAAAAAAAACCAAAGGATTTAAACAAATATAAACCCAATGATTCAAGAACCAAAGCTTGAACAGAATATTTGTAAAAGATCATTTAATTTGTTATTCTTCTCAGTACTGTTATAGTTTATCCCTTAAGTGCATTACATAATTTTCTAGAAACATAATTACAGGATTTTCCAAAACATCTAAAAGTAAGCATCCATGTTAGTCTACTAGCTCCCTAAGGGATTTCTAGTCCATTCACTGAATAACAACAAAAAAAAGTGAGTGTCGGCTACAAGTCAGTCAGTACATTAGGCTCTGGGAATACAAAGGTAATCAACACATAATTCTCTTTCTTCATAGTTTATATGTCCGTGGAAGAGACAAGGAAAGCACCACACAGACACAATTATAACCATGTCATATGTTATAAATCAAAAACGCAGTATCTTGTCAGGCATGGTGGCCCACACCTTAATCCTAGCACTTGGGAGATTCAGATAGGAGGATCCCTGTGAGTTCAAGGGCAGCTTGAAACTACACAGTGAAGTCCAGATCAACCTAGGCTAGAGTAATATCCTACCTCAAAAATAAAATGCAGTATCGTCTCACGAAAAAATAGAAGAATCTGATCTGGTTTTAAAATCTCAATGAACTTAAGGTATTTTGGGAAAGGGTTCACAGATTGGAAAGATTGTGAGTTTAAAAGGGCCAAATCAGAAGCATTGTACAACAAAACTATTAAATCACTTGTAAATTCAGTCTATAGTCCTTTTTAAGATTTTTATTTTTATTTATTTGAGACAGAGAGAGAGAGAGTGAGAATGGGCACACCAGGACCTCTAGCCACTGTAAACAAACTCCAGATGCATGTGCCACCATGTGCAACTGATTTACGTGGGACCTGGAAAATTGAATGGGCCTTAGACTTTGCAGGCATGTGCCTTAACCACTAAGCCATCTATCCAGCCCATAAATTCAGTCTTTTAATGAATAACTTAAAAGCTTATAACAACCAAATGAGAACTGTGCATGGACTGAAATGAAAACAATACTGAAAGTAAAAATGTCCTGAAGACATTTAAAAAGTAGGACAGAAGTACGAAGGACATTCTGAAATAGGATGTGAATAGGGGCAATTTCACAGTGGTTAGTTAAGTTTTGTGTATAAAAGATGTTGATGGATTAGTTTTAAAAATTCTTATGTTGGCTGGAGAGATGGCTTAGCAGTTAAGCGCTTGCCTGTGAAGCCTAAGGACCCTGGTTCGAGGCTCGATTCCCCAGGACCCACGTTAGCCAGATGCATAAATGGGCGCACGCATCTGGAGTTCGTTTGCAGTGGCTGGAGGCCCTGGCGCGCCCATTCTCTCTATATATATGCCTCTTTCTCTTTCTGTCTGTCGCTCTCAAGTAAATAAATAAAAATTTAAAAAAATTTTAAAACTCTTATGTTGAAGCCTATTGGTTGTCTTGTTGACCTGTCTGCTCCGACCATCTAGTCCACATTGTAGATTTTCCGAGAAACATGTGAGAACTACTTAACCCATTCTTTGTCAATTATGGCAACAATACAGACTGAAAAATATTTTATTTAGAATTTTTGTGCATGTTTTGAGACCATTACCATGTAGTTCTGAATGGCCTGAAACTCAGTGTGTAGCCAAGGATGCCACTGAACTTAGGGTCTCACTCTAGCTCAGGCTGAATCCTCCTGTCTCCACTTTCCAAGTGCTGGCCTGTCTACAGGTATGTCCGCTGCTTTTTGTAGTTGGGCTTTTTTTGTGGGGGGGGGGGGTCAAGGTAGGGTCTCACTGTAGCCCAGATGACCTGGAACTCACTATATACCTGCTTGGGGATTCTATCCATTACAACTCCATTCCCGTGTTTGAGAAAAACTTTCATTATGTGATTTGGATCCAGAAACCAAACCCATTCCCACACAAAACAGAAAGGTTAAATTCTCAATTTTAATTTCCTGAACAGCTACGGTGTGGATGAGACCTTGGTTGAACCAAGGACATGCTGCTAAGCAGGACTAGGAGTCTTCACAGCGAGACGGGTCTGTGGCGACAGCTGAACACACTCCCATCCACGTCTACTGAAGGCAGTATCCACTCGAAGGAGGCCAGTGTGATTCCCCAAGGGCAAGTGTCAGTGACAACAACACTCTAATCTATTCTATATGGCTTCATCCTTGCTGGGGCCTAACATTGTTTTGTATCCTCCTTTCTGCATTGGTGGTTTTTCTAGCCTTCCCTTCTGGTGGTGAGCTACCTGATGGTCTTTTGCATGTGTTGGGGAGAAGGCTAAGTGAGCCAAAGAGAAGCTGCTGAAGAAGTTAAAAGTGAGATTCTCAGGACACAGATCAGAGGTGAATGGACCAAAGCTGCAGGTGTTGCCATTTATCAGACATAAGGAAATAGCGACATAAACTTAGTATCACATCTATCCTAGCAGTAATATAGGATGACAGGTGTGGTATTTAGTAACCAAGGGGTACTTCAGCCAGAAATCAGATAAGCTGTGGTATCACCACACTATGGACATTTGGTATAAAAATAAATTTGAGGGCTGGAGAAACGTCTCAGTGGTTAAGGCACTTGCCTGCAAAGCCTAAGGAGCCAGGTTTCATTCCCCAGGACCCACATAAGCCAGATGCACAAGGTGGTGCATGCCTCTGAAGTTCGTTTACAGTGGCTGGAGGCCTTGACATGCCCATTCTCTCTCCCTCTCTTTCTCTCTCTCTCTCTCTCTCTCAAACAAATACAAACAAAGAAAGAAAGAAATTAGCTATCAAGCTATGCATAGACATGGAAGAAACTTAAATACATATTTCCAAGTAAAAGAAGTTCTTCAGAAAAAAACAATTATATGATTTCAGCTACAGTCAAGAAACAAAACATTTCAGTCAAAAACCACATCAAATATATAGTACCAAACATTAAATCACCTAGGATTATTAAGACATGCCAGTGTCATAATATGCACACTATATGATGTTCACACAACAAAACTGCATGAAAATATATTTCTCAGCATAATCAAGCAACACACAGTTGTATATGAAATGCAATAAAGGCAAAAACTATGGAATAGGAAAAGATTAGGAGTTAGCAAGTTAAAGAAGGAACAAAAAAGAGGCAGGGCATGAGGGATATTCAACTATAGAAACTATTCTGCATGATAGTACAAAGACAGATACATGCCATGATACATGTGACCAACCCATAGTGTATTATAAAACCAAGAACCCCATTGTAAACTATTACTGGGATGACATAATGAGGTACTGGTGTAAGTTCTTCATTTTAACAAATGTTAAAAATTTTTAAATCTGGTGGAAGGTGTTCAGAATAAGAGAAGCTATGTATGTGTACAACAGAGACCTCTCTGCCTTTTGCTCAATTTTGCTATGAACCTAAATTGTTCTCAAAAACGAAGTCTCCTTTTTTTAAGTCATAGGTGTAGATGAATCCATCATCTTTCACAAGTGAACACTGTAACAAAAGTAAACATTATACAGAAAACTTCAAAATTCTACACTCTGCATTTTCTATCTTCTTAACTATTTCAGCTTCAAGGTTTTTAAGTGCTTTCTCCAGAAAAAGGAAGTTGAGTGGCTTTCGTGGTACATTTATCCTTAAAATATGCTCATATGTAATTTTGAAAAATGTGTTAAACAGTAAAAAGATGAAGTACACAATTAAAGAAAGAACCAGATGCACAAGAGAAAAGAAAAAATACAATGCTGGCTGAGCAGAAGTCTTAGAGGTGCTGTGCAGAAAACAATGGGAATGGAACCCATGACTCGGCATAAAACCAGAGTCCCCTCTCCCTCTGTGTCCGCAATAAAACATCACTTGCTAGAGGGCAATGATAATTTCCAAAGTATATAAGAGTGTGTGTGTATACACTTAGACTACTCATATTACTACTCTGCTTGAAAAGTGAAGATATCTAGTATTTGTTTCCCCATTCCATTTGCTTAAAGAGACTGGGGAAGTTTTGTGATTTGAAATACTATTGAGAATAGCAGAATATAAAAACACCAATAAACAAAAGGCAATATTTTGAACCACATCTATAAGACCTTCAGGGGGAAAAAAGCATTTCAAAGAAGAAATACAATAAGTAAAGAATGAAAAAGGGACAGAGATGTTTACGGGTAACATTATACAAATACAATCCTCTCTGCTTTCAAGACCACTGAAATGAAACAGCCATTGAAACCAATTTAGAAAGCACTAAACCTCGTGTAACTTCTCCCTCTCTGGCTTTGATTTAAATTAATACTGAGATATCACATTGCCTATAAAAAAGGAAATTAGTTTCGCTTCAAGACTGAGATGAAAAAACAAATTGTCTAAAGGTATTTTTTCAGAGTACAAAAAAGTCAGAAATTGGGAGCTGGAGAGATTGCTCAGTGGTTAAGGCGCTTGCCTGCAGAGCCTAATGACCCGAGTTCAATTCCCCAGTACCCACATAAAACCAGATGCACAAAGTTTCACATGCATCTGGAGTTCATTTGCAAGGTCTAGAGGCCCTGGTGTGCTCATTCTCATTCCCTCTCTCTATTCTTGCAAATAAATAAATAAAAATAAATTTTAAAGAGTCCAAAATGGGGCTGGAGAAATGGCTTAGCAGTTAAGGTGCTTGCCTGCGAAGCCTAAGGAACCATATTCGACTCTGGGTTCCATGTAAGCCAGATGCACAAAGGTGAGGCAAGTGCAAGGCGGCATACGCCCAGTAGGTGGCACAAGCATTTGCAGTTCAATTTCAGAGGCTGAGGCCCTGGTACACCCATTCTCTCTCTCTCTCTCTCTCTCTCTCTCTCTCTCTTTAAAATAAAAATTAATTAATTAAATAAATAATTTTAAGGAGTATAAAATGATTAAAGCAGCCACTTAAACTACACAACCCCAAAATCAAGTAACACAAAACTGTACCTATCATAATCACAAATACATACAAAATCATAAATTACATTTACTAAGTCACTAACATTTTATAGTTGGTATATCTAATACTCTTGAATGAGATACCATAGATTTAAGGTAGGCATAATTTATAACAATCCTAAGCCTTCTGATAAACTACTCATCATAATCAATAGCATTTAAAAAATATTTTTAAGTTTTATTTGAGTGAGAGAGAGAGAGAGCTGGGTGTGGTGGTGCACGCCTTTAATCCCAGCACTCAGGAGGCAGAAGTAGGAGGATCGCCATCAGTTCAAGACCACCCTGAGACTACATAGTGAATTCCAGGTCAGCCTGGGCTACATTGAAGACCCTACCTCTAAAAAAAAGAAGAAGAAGAAATTGAAAGAAAAAAGAGACAGAGAGAGAGAGAATGGGTGTGCCACGCTCTCCAGCCACTGCAAATAAACTCCAGACACAAGCACCATCTTGTGCATCTGGCTTACGTGGGTGCTGGAGAATTGAACACGGCTCCTTAGGTTTTGCAGGCAAGCATCTTAACATCTAAGCATTTCTCTAGCCCAACAACATTTTTTAAAAATGTTCCCTCAGGAAGGAATTCTGAAAATAGCCACATGAGCACATTCTCTTCCATTTTTACCTATGTTACTACTGTAGCCATGCTGCTAGAACACATAATAATTATATTTTTGTATTTCATAATTTTTCAGTCAAAGTTCCCTTTGTCAAAATATTAATAAGTTTACAGATATAAAGCTTCTCAATATGTAACTATAATTATCTAAAAGTAGGCTCTGGGTAGGTAATGGTACAGCTAGCCATATATATGTCTCAGTTGAATTACACAATGAGAAAATACTTATACTTAATCTATAACTGTTCAGTGTGGTCTAAAGTTGATTTCTGGTGGAAGATGGAAGAACTGTTTGGACTTCTTTCCAGGAATCTTACTTTTACCATATGCAGCTAAACTACCTTGATCTTTTTTAAATACTCTATTCATTTAAAGAAGGCCACCAGAGGGCAATCTTTCCCAACAAATATGTTTAAAGTAACGCATAGTTTAGGATAAGCTTGTATGTTTGCAATACACTATGTTCCATTATAAAATAAATGTAATGTTCCACATGTTCAATCCAGTGAATTCATGACATCTTTGGAGACAGATCAAAAAATCACAGATTATAATTAGCACATGCCTACAATTTTAAAAGCTTCATATATAACTGCATTTAATCCTCAAATCAGCATTAAACAAAAGTCTTTACCAATGCTACTCATGAGAATGCAAATTATTAAGAAGTTTATTGTTAATCCAAACATTCTGAAAATAAATGTGCATGATTCGTGTGTGCAAACAATAGCAAACTAAATGAATGTAGAATTTCTAGTACGAGATACACGAACCAATGCATCACATGCCCGAAGTGCTTACCTTGCCAACTGTCATTGCAGACGCACAATTTCTCTCCTGTGAGGTCACAGTAGCCGTGGTCTGGGCTGCCGCAATTGGCTCTACAGTACGGGATATCGCACGCTTCCCCCTTCCAGTACTTATCACACTCACAGTACACTTGACTCGCAGCAGAGGTGCCAGTCGTGCACTTTCCGTGGCCAGAGCAATTGTTAGGACAAGAATTGATGCTGTAAAAGATCATTCATTTTCTCAAATAGGATTCATATACTCAAACTCAAGAAAATTCAAAACAGAATTTTGGATAATGCTGTGTAAACTTGAAATTTGTATACTGAGTCTTATTGCTTATTAATGTAGCACAGATTCACAATGCTGCGTCCGTGCTTCAGGCTGTACCCTCTTCTGCCTGATTCCTTTGTTTTGAGACAAGGTCGCACTGTGTAGCCCAGGCTGGCCTCAAATTCATGGTAATTCTCCTGCCTTAGCCTTTCAAATGCTGGGATTAGAGATGTGAGCTGTGCCCAACTGCCCTTTTATTCTTATGCAATTAAAATCTTTTTTTTTTTCACAATTAACCTCAGTTCATTGGTTAAGTTCACTTTGCTACCAAGATTCCAAGAATACAAGGACTACACTCAACATTCTCAGGATCTCTACAGTTTCAACACACTGTTTTATAAAGACTTAAAGCCAGATGTGCTGGTGCACACCTTTAATCCCAGCACTCAGGAGGCAGAGGTAGGAGGATCACTGTGAGTTTGAGGCCACCCTGAGACTACATAATGAATTCCAAGTCAGTCTGGGCTAGAGTGAAAACCTACCTCAAAAATCAAATACATAAATAAATAAATACCTAAGTACAATTATTTTGAATATATATTTTACAGAGAAAAAACTAAGTTTATGAACATCTGAAACTATATGAGAACCAAAATATACCTTGGTTATGTAATATCTTAAGGTGCATATATTCATAAAAGAGATGCTTATCACATTTTATTTTAAGGTCATTTAACTATGGTCTACTATACATTAAATTTCCCATACACACATACTTGGATATGCTTTAGGATTTTTAAAAATCCTGTAATGAGCTACTAGCTCAGGTATATTTAGAATACTTTATTTATTCCTGGTAAAAATTTCTCTACTTAGCCATTTTCAGCTTTGTAAAGAAGGGGTAAGTGTGTTTGCGGAGTTCCTCTGTGGTCACTCCTCTCAAAGCGTCTATTTTCATCTCATCCCTGCATTTCTAGACGCAAAGACAAAACTATGCAACATAATCAGAGCAGACATGAATAAACTCCTAAACAAACTCTAACAATACACATGAATGAAATAAAAGTCAATACAAGATATGAAAGAGGAATTCGAAAAACTGAAAATATTCTAACTGAAATCCTGAAAATGAAAAGCTTAATATGTCAAATAAGTAACTATGGAAGCAGCCTGGACTACAGTGAGACTCTACCTCAAAAAAAAAAAAAAAAAAAAAACAACTATGGACGCCTCACCAATAGGATGAATCAAGGAGAAGACAAACACACACAGGGACAAAGCAAGATAGATGAATTTGAACACTGACATTGAGACAAAGATAAAATTGTAGGAAAGTATAAACAGAACATGCCAAAGACCTAGTGAACAACATTAAAAATCAAATTTTCAAATTATGAGTATAGAAGGAGAAGTGTGGGCTGGACCGATGGCTTAGCATTTAAGACACTTGCCTGCAAAGCCAAAGGACCCGGTTTGACTCTCTAGGACCCACATAAGCCAGATGCACAAGGGGGCACATGCATCTGGAGTTCATTTGCAGAGGCTGGAGGCCCTAACATGCCCATCCCCTCTCTCTCTCTCTCTCTCTCTCTCTCTCTCCCTCTCTCTCTCTCTCTCCATGCCCATTTCTGTATATCTCTCTCTCAAATGAATAAATAAAATTTTAAATTTAAAAAAAGGAGAAGTTCAAGCTGTAAAAGCATAGAAAATATATTTGATAAAATCATGACAGAAGGGCTGGAGAGATAGCTCAGCGGTTAAGCACTTGCCTGTGAAGCCTAAGGACTCCAGTTTGAGGCTCGATTCCCCAGGACCCACTTTAGCCAGATGCACAAGGGGGCACATGTGTCTGGAGTTCATTTGCAGTGGCTGGAGGTCCTGGAGCGCCCTTTCTCTCTCTGTATCTCTATCTGCCTTTTCCTCTCTCTGTCTGTGATTCTCAAATAAATAAATAAAAACAAAAATCATGACAGAAAGTTCCCCCAATCTAGAGAAGAAATAGCTCTCTGGTTGCAGAAGGCATTTAGAACACCAAACTTTAAAAACCAGATAAATAACTTATACCATAAATGGAGAAGTGCAAACTGAAAAATGCACTAAAAATATATTCAATAAACAAAGCAGAAAATTTCCCAAATCTAGGGAAGAGATTGGTGTTTAGAACACCAACTAGTCAAGATAAGCAAGGATCTTCCCCATTTTATAGTTAAAACATTAAGTATGCAGAGCAAAGAATGTTGAGGAAAAAAATCAAATCACATAAAAAGGTAAAGCAATCAGAATAGTAGCAGATTTCTTGATAGAAATTCTAAAAGCAGGAGGGAATGAAAAAATGCATTTCAAGCTGTGAAAGCCAGGGACTGCTAACTCAAATTACTGTGTCCAGTAACATTATCCTTCAGAATCAAAGAAGAAAAATTTTGCTTGATAAACACAAATTAAAGGAGTTCATGGCACTAGGCCAGCACTGCAGAAGGAACTGAAAGGAATCCCATACACTAAGCACACCCATGAGGCTATGGGAAAGAATAAACTGCACTGTAACAGTACATACATGAGGCTTAAGAAAATACACATTACAAAAACAAAAACAATGGGAATTATCACACACTTTTCAAAACTAACTCTGAATATTAACACTCTCAAAGACAGACTAACAGATTAGATTATAAAACAGGACCCATCTATTTCTTGCTTGCAAAGAGATGCACAACTGGCAAAGACAAACACAGCCTTATGATGAAATGATGGAAAAATGTATTCCAAGTAAATGCAGCTAAAAAACAATCAGACGTAGTTATAAACACCTGACAATGCAGACTTCAAACCAGAATTAGTCAGAAAAAATAAAAGTAACTTAGTATTAAGGAGGAAACCCCATCAAGAGGATATTAATATTCTAAATGTAGGTATTGAAAATTACCACACTCAATTTCATAAAACAAATACTACTGGATATAAAGGAAAAGAGTCACCTCAACATAACAGTAGTGCACAACTTCAGTACTCAAATTCTCACTAACAGACACATCATCCAGACTCCACAAAGAAGAAGGAAAATCAACAGAGAAACATCAGAGTTTAATGATATTATAGATCAAATGGGTTTAATAGACACCTACAGAATATTCTGTCCAAAAGCTTCAGCATATACATTCTTCTCAGAAGCCCATGGAATTTTACATTTCATGGCACAAAGCAAATTTTAACAAATAAAAAAAATTCTAATTGATCACAATGGACTAAAACTAGAAATAAGGAGACACTGCTGAAAATATACAAACTCATGGAAAATGAACAACACATTACTGAATTATGAGAGTCATTAAAGAAATCACTAAAGAAATTTTTAAATTCCTAAAATCAAATAAAAACATGTCAAAACCTTTCAGTTACAATGGAAGCAGTTCTAAGAGGGAAGTTTATAGCTATAATTGCCTGCATATTTTTAAAATCAGAGAAATCATAAAATACCTCAAAGTTTTAAAAAAAAACCCAGATCAGGGGATAGAAGGAAATAATAAAGATAATAATAATCAGAGTGGAAATCAATAAAATAGAAACAAAAAGAACTACACACCAATCAACAACAAAGAATTGGTTCTTCTAAAAAGATAAGCATGTCTGACAAACCTCTACTCAAACCAACCCAAAAGAGAGAGGGGTAGAAGGCCCAAATTAATAAAATTAGACATGAAGAGGTAGACATCACAAGAGATAACAACAACATCCTAAGGACCATCAGGAAATAAACTGGAAAATCTAGAAATAGACAAATTTCTAGACACATACGATCAATTAAAATTAAACCAAGAAGATAGAAACAATAAAACCAAATACATAACAATGACACTGAAGTAGAAACAAAGACTCGCAACCAAAAAAGCCCAGATGGATTTAAGCTGAATTCTGCATAGTCTTTGTGATATTGATGGCCTTCAAAGTACTTCAGACACAGAAAAGTACAAAGTGTCCGACACAAAGGAGATTTTCAATATCATCTTTCTTATTTTGGAGGCGACTGTAGCATAGCCATGTAGTCTGTTTCCTAAGCTTTAATTTTCCCCATGCTTAAAACGGGAAAGTCAGACACTTGGCAAACTGTTGTAAGTAATACAGTGCACATATACATAGCACCCAAGACCTTCTCTGGGAGGCAGGACTACCAAAGCTCAGCTTCCACACTCCTGTTCAAACTGTAAGTAAAGTACCCGAGAGGAACGGAAAGAGTTCAGACCTCCTTGTGAGCCCATGTACCTGCTCCTGCCCATTAAATTACACTGTTTTATGTTTGTTTACTTAGTCATTTGTCAAGCAATTTTAAATCTTGTCGTTAATATTTCAACTAAGCAATTTGCTAATATAACATCCTTGGACTTGGAAATGATCAGAAATCATGCTTAAGACAGTAACTGTGGTATATTACTAATATTCTTAGGAAGGAATCCTAAATGATTTGAAATTTCACACACCAGTCTGTTCCTGATATATAACACATTTATATATAATAGTGCCTTACTACAAAGTGGAATTGAAAAAATACTTACGAGTAGAAAATGTTGAACCCTGTTAGATTATAGGCAGCATCACTAAAAAAGTGTAGCAGTGCAAACCCAGAGGTTGTGACAACTTCAGGCACGGTTTCATTTCCTCTTACTTCAGGGACAATCAAACCACTGGGGGGAGAAAACAGAAAAAACAGCAAAATTTAAAAATGTATATTCCCACTGTATTAAGATGACTACTTCTCAGAAAATTTCCTCAAAAATACTATCACGGGCTGAAGAGATGACTTAGCGGTTGAAGTACTTACCAGCGAAACCTGAGGACCCAGGTTCGATTCCCCAGGACCCATATATGCCCGACGCACAAGGTGGCACATGCACCTGAAGTTTGTTTGCAGTGGCAGGAGGCCCTGGTGGACCCATGCTCTCCCTCTCTATCTCTCTTTCTCAAATAAATAAATAGATATTTTCAAATATATATTATCAAAATCATTAATGTGTGTCCATTGCAAGGGACAACTAGAAAGATAGTAAGTCTGAAACTGTTCCCTGTGTCTACCTAATAGCTCCACACAGCTGGCAGTACACTACACTTCCATGTTACCTCATTTCATGTCCCATTCTCCCTGTCATCCATCCAGTCATATTAAATGATGATTTTCTACTTGACTCATATATAAAACATCACGCAAAGCCCCCCTTGACAAGTGATTTCCCACTGTGTACAAAAAAGAATGAAGCTAGAAGAAATACTTTACACCAGCTAAGTGCTTACAATGAAATTCTAGCTAAACTGATACAATTCCAATACACTAATTTAAATGTTTTGGTCATTTCATAATATTTTTTGTTCACTTTTATTAATTTATTTGAGAGTGACAGAGAAAGAGAGAAAGAGACAGATAGAGAGACAGAGAGAGAATGGGCGTGCCAGGGCTTCCAGCCACTGCAAATGAACTCCAGACGCGTGCACCCCCTTGTGAATCTGGCTAACGTGGGTCCTGGGGAATCGAGCCTTGAACTGGGGTCCTTAGGCTTCAAAGGCAAGCACTTAACCACTAAGCCATCTCTCCAGCCCTGTTTTGGTCATTTTAAAATATATACTTTGGGGGCTAGAGAGATGATCAGCAGTTAAGGCGCTTGCCTGCAAAGCCTAATGACCCGGGTTGGATTCTCCAGTACCTACATAAAGCCAGATACACAAAGTAGGGCATGCACTTGGAGTTAGTTTGCAGCAGCTGAAGGCTCTGGCATGCCCCTTCATTCTCTTTCTTTCTGTCCCTATCTCACTCTGCTTACAAATAAATATATGAAAATATTTTAAAAATAAAATATATTATACACTTTCATATTTCTTTAAAATCTTGCATCATTTATGCAAACTGAATTAATACATAAATATCATCAATTATAGCCGGGCGTGGTGGCTCACGCCTTTAATCCCAGCACTCAGGAGGCAGAGGTAGGAGGATCGCCGTGAGTTTGAGGCCACCCTGAGACTCCATAGTGAATTCCAGGTCAGCCTGGGCTAGAGTGAGACCCTACCTCGAAAAACCAAAAAAAAAAAAAAATCATCAATTATAATATTGCTCACTTAGGCTGTTAGGCACACACATGAAAATTAATGAGGTGAGTTTATAAATGTACAAAAAACAAGAGCTCTAAGTTACTGCTTCTTTTTTGTTCGTTCATTTGTTTTTTTGAGAGTGGGTTTCCTATTTCTTCCCCAGCTGTCCTTGAATTTAGGACAATCCTCCTGCCTCAGCCTCCTAAGAACTAAGATTATATGTGTGAGCCACCACATTTCAGCTTTGACACTTCTCTTTTAACCTACCTGTTATGAAAATAATTACATATCCTCATTTAGTCATACTATACTACCCTCTCTACATTTGTGAAAGTATGCAATCAGTGAAAAAATGGTAACAAATTATATAACCCAAAATAATGAATTCTTTTTTTGTTCTTAAGGTCAAATTTGGTAAGGTACTATTTGCATACATACAATACACTCAGTTCTAAATATATACACTGGCACGTCACCACAATCCAGCTATAGAACATTTCCATCCTCACCAATTGTTATCTTACACTCCTTCCTAGTCAGTAGTCCTCTACTTACGGCCTCAGAAATCTTTCTTTTTTCTGCTACGATGTCTTTTTAGAACACTGCAAAAATAAAATCATAAGGTACACATTCTACATGTGATTTCTTTCTCTCAGCATGTTTTTTAAGATTCATCCCTATTTTTCATATATCTGTAGTTTATAACTTCCTCAAAACATCTTGAGTTTTGGTAAATTATTTTAATGAAAGTTTAATTTGTATTTAGGCAGCACTAGGAACTGATTCCCACAATTGAATCATACTTTATAGAAAAATGAAACACTAGAGTTGATTTATTTTTCAAACACAAATTAAAAAGTAATCAACCCTTAGCTGGGTGTTGTGGCGCACACCTTTAATCCCAGCACTTGGGAGGCAGAGGTAGGAGGATTGCTGTGAGTTCGAGGCCACCCTGAGACTCCATAGTGAATTCCAGGTCAGCCTGGGCTAGAGTGAGACCCTACCTTGAAAAACCAAAAAAAAAAAAAAAGTAATCAACCCTTTATTTAATTCCTTAGTAATTATTATTGTATCTACTAGATAGTAACAGAACAATGGATTATACAAGGAGACTGTCAATATAATTCACATCCTGTAATGTCAGTCTTAGTTACACACACACATGCATATTATTGTAACATTGAGATTACACTTGTTATGACTTTTCCAGGGCAGATGTGAGCAATCATCTAAGGCTCAGGGAACATCATGGAAGAAAGGGCAAAATGAGTGGAAGAGTCAGAGGAAGTGGTGGTATTATAAACCTGTCTCCCCAAAATTAAAACAACCACTCCTGGAGAGTGACGGGAACCCAGGGAGACTCAGGAAGCCAATAAAACTTAAAAGGTTCAGGAAGCTCTCAAAAGTTACAAGATCCACAAGGCCCCTCCCCAAGGTTCTAAGTAGCCAACAACTGCTCAGGGAGGAGAATGGGGTACGAATGACTCAGTGGGTAAAGAATTTGCCCTGCAAGTATGAGGACTTAAATTTGGGTCGCACAGCCGAATCGTCGTCACCCCAGTTTAGGGACCCAATGTCAACTTCTGGCCTCCACACATGTCCACACATGTGCACGCATAAACTGTACTCATACACACACAAGCCTTCATGAGTCGTGCGCTTTTCAGAAATGCAGCTGCTTTGTGTCACCCATGCTCCTCTGAGTAACCCAATAAGCTCACAGAGTCACCATGTTACAAGTGGGGGGAATCATTTCTTTGGTCCGTTTCTGGGGTCCTATCTGAAGTGAACAGATCTTTACTCATGTCTCCCCATGGAAAGTCACAACATAAAAATAAGTGTGCTGGTAATTATAGTATTTCCAGGCGTTTAAAGTAAATACACCTAGCCTCTGAGACCTCTCTGAAATAGGAAAAAAAATGGATTTGTTTGCTTGTTTATAAGTGCTTTTAAAGCAATAAATGAAAGAGGATATCCACTCATTATAAAACTTACCAGGCAATTTGGACCAACCAAATTATAACACAATATGCACAGGAAAATGGCTATATAAAACCAAAAATAATCTTCCTGAAGTTATTGTGGAGCTAATTAATACCAGAAAAGAAGCCTAGGCACTGAGGTCATTTCCCTTACAGGCATATGCTGATTTCCAAGTTGAAAGTCAGTTTTTAAGGGCTAAGAAATGGGAAGATAGTTCAAGATTTTATAGAGCTAGGGAAAGAATAAGGGGAATTTGGGGCGCTCAATTTTAACTGGGACCCCAACAGCTAAGAGTTGAGAAAAGTGAGCTACTTTAGCTGAGGCTCGCCAAAGAATGGCATCGCAGCTTAGCTCTGAGGCACCTCAACATCAGAGTTTGACTGAGCTGACTATGGACTGCTGGTGTCTAAAAATCTGCGGGAATGTGTCTTTCCAAACCTAAACTATTACTGTGTATGATTTTCCCAAACTCAACATCCACCACACATTTGTCTAGCACTCATTTTTCCAGCACATGGTGGGGAAGGGCGATGACTCTTCCATTCCAAACATTCTCTCTGCAGTCTACTAATGCCTTGTCCATAGAATAAAGTCCTACTTTTTAGTGTGGTGTATGAGAAAGCACTATTACAGTAATTAAAAGAAAAGGTCTGGAATGATGGCTTAGTGCCTTCAAAGCCTAAAGACCCAGGTTCAATTTTCCAGTGCCCATGTAAGCCAGATGCACAAGGTGGCACATGCATCTGGAGTTTGTTTGTGGTGGCTTGAGGCCCTGGCACACCCATACTCTCTCTATCTGCCTCTGTCTCTCCAATAAATAAATATTTAAAAAAAATAAAAAATGAGTTGAGGTCAAGAACAATACAGCATGGGCTCATATCTGACTGTCTCTTACCAGACAGACAGCTTTGGGCCACTCTCAGAATCTTTCTGTCTTCAATTCTCAAGTTGTGTCACTGTAAAAGTAACACCCACCTAAGAAGTCAGTGTGAGGACTAAATGAATTGGTAAATATAGAGAACTTTCAGACAGCACATGTTCCTGACTGCTGCTATTGAGCAGTCTGGCTCCTACCTATCCTGTGGTGAAGTTACTCAGAACCACTAACTCTAGTTTTCATGTTCCATTTGGACATGTTTTTTTCTACCTAGAATATCCTATTTGCCCTATACTTTTCCTATTATTCTACTAAGATAAAATTCACCATGGAAGATTGGGTATTTGGTTGAAATGATATCACTATCTCTCATAATATGATTATACTTAATATGTGTGAGAATCTGTTTTCATGTCCCCATTAGTACATGACTATTGTACAGTAAAGAAGTTGTCTGGCCTCTATTACCGGTTCTTGAAATACAGCTTTTAAATCCTTAGAATTTCCCAAGTCTTTGTTATTTGTGTAGACCCACAGAACTTATGCCAATGGGCACCCAGATAACAGAAGCTAAAGACACTTCAGAATGAGGACTGGCCACACCAATAAGATCCAAGGACTAAAAAGTTAAAACCATATGGTATTATCCTGACTTTTTTATATTGAGAACTTTATTGTGTTGATATATTGCTTATTAGTCATGTTCCCACTCTCCACCCCATCTCCTTGAGGGCCCTCCTCAGTGGGGCTATCAGTATTCACTGTGGGGTCCTGAACGTACCCAGTCTCTGGGGGGATGGGAAGCGCAGGGAGGATAATGCCTCACAGAACACCTTCCCAGCCTGAGACTCTTACATTCTGTCTGTCTCCTCTCCTGCAATGTTCCCTGAGCCTTGGAAGAACGTTACAGAGGAAGTGGTAAACTAAATATGAGTGCTGATTTTACTGCTATCCTGAGACCTTCCTCCAGGGAGGAATAGGAGACACTGAAGAGACACAAAACTCATCAAAGCAGAAAATCAAAAAGATACAGAGTTCAACACTAAAGGAGGCCTAGCCAGAGGTGGCTTAGCGGTTAGGGTGCTTGTCTGAGAAGCCTAACAATCCAGGTTCAATTCTCCAGGTCCCATGTAAGCCAGATGCACATGGTGGTACATGCATCTAGAGTTCATGTGCAGTGGCTAGAGGCTCTGGTGTGCCGATTCTCTCCCTCCCTCCCACTCTCTCTCCCTCTCTCCCTCTCCCTCTCTCTGTCTCTAATAAATAAATAAATTAATTAATTAAATAAAAGATATTTCTAACAGAGGCTTAGAGCCTGACTTTTGAAGAAGAAGGAAGCTGGAGATTTGAGTTCAGCCTCACTGTGGACAATATTCAATCAAGCCTACTAGTTCTGATTTCTATTCTTTGCAATAAAACTGTGGTCATAAATATAAAAGTTATATGGATCATTCTACCAAATTATCAAATATTAGGGAAGCAGGAAAAGCCTTGAAATTGCAGCCAGATGAGCAGAAGCACCTGTGGGACAACTCCAAGCCTCTAAGCAGTGCCTGCAGTAGGGGCAGTCTTGTGGATGAGCATTTCCTGGCTCTAGGAAGCTTGGCCTACCTCCAGATGGTTGGACACTGAACTAATTGCAATAACCTTTGCCTTATTCCTTACTATATCCTCCAGGCTTCTAACAGTCTCTGGAATTGAACTGCTTATCAAATGATTAAAAAAATAAATGTGATTGATTGAGTAATAAACATTTGCATAGCTGGCAAAATTCAAACATAATTAGATTCTGTTTCTTAGCAGAGTAAAGTAGAAACTATATGCTTTGAAATGGAGGCTGGAATCCTGGTCTTGGCTTATCACCTATTAGAAGTACACAATTTCTCAAATCTCAACTTTCTCAATTGTAAAATGTGGGAAATGTTTTGAGGCTGAGATGACAGTTAAGCTGACAGGAACACTGAGTAGCATGAAGTAGATATTCAATGAACATGACTTCCCCATCTCCCTCAGGATAGGTAATAGGAACACCTGCTAATGAAAAGTCCCTACTTCTATCTCTAGCCATATACTAAATTTCATCCTAATAATCTTATTAAATGTCCTCTATTAACAGGAAAGAGTTGGTGAGAATGTGATTAATCAGTGCTAATTAATGCAAAGTCATTCAATTAAAATACTAACAAATGAAAAGATGCATTTAAATGGTCAGTTAACAATGTCATGAAAAATTAAAAGATGATAGCAAAGTGATATTTTTTTTAATGTTTCTTTTTTATTTCAAATTTTTATTAAAAACTTCCATGATTATAAAAATTATCCCATGGTAATACCCCCCTCCCCCCACTTTCCCCTATGAAACTCCATTCTCCATCATATCCCCCCCCCATCTCAATCAGTCTCTCTTTTATTTTGATGTCATGATCTTTTCCTCCTCTTATGATGATCTTGCATAGGTAGTGTCAGGCACTGTGAGGTCATGGATATCCAGGCCCTTTTGTGTCTGGGGGTAGCATGTTGCAAAGTGATATTTTAAATTGCCAAAAATAAATGTGTGGAACCTGGATCATATCTTATTAGTAATGATGACTAATCTTACATTATAATTATTCTCAAGGGTCTATCCCATTTCATAATTATTATCCTTAAATAAGACATGTATAACTAACCTTTCCGTAATATTTAAACAACTCAAAAAAGAAATTCTAAAGTATTTTCCAAAATCTCACAGAATAAGTATCTAGACCACTACAAGTTTATTTGGAAACTGTCATAATATATATTATATATCCATAAGTTATACAATGGAACTACAAGTCATTGCAAGTTTATCCAAAAAAGTTCATAATAGAACAGAATATGTAGCAAAGTGAACAGTGGAAAGAAACATTTAACGGAAAATTGATAGGAACAACAAGTACAAATTCTCAACAGTGACAGAACACAAGCAATATTGTGCAAATAACAAAGGCAAAGAATCACTTAATGAGCAACTAGCCAACAATCACATTAATGAGGTTGGACACAAAGTGCACATTACATGTTCATAATTTTTCTATGTCCAACATATTTACCTCTTACTCTCAAATACAACATTAATAAGTTAATATAGGTACTTAACATGCTGATTTTATTTGACTATGACTAATAAAATTTAGAAGTAAAACATTCCCACACTTTGACAACTGGTCCCCTCGTATATTAAGCCATTAAACAAAGCACAGTTTTGTCCTTCTGTCCCAAACTTAAAATTTCACTAAAAGAAAAGCACAACTATAAATATATATACATCTACTTGTGTGTATATGTGTATATATATGTGTATATATATATGTGTATATATATATATATAGAGAGAGAGAGAGAGAGAGATTAACCTAGTTTTTCACCTTATTCTCTTCAAATAGTCCTAGAAACATATTCAAACCATTTTAAAAAATAAACTAAATTCATGAGAATACAGGGTATTTCTTTTAAAAACACAAAAACAGTATACAGTTCCAATACAGTGCTTACTTATCTAAGCTGTATCAAGATTTACATTATAATACATATATTTAACAATCATAAAATACAACATGGGATTATAATAATTCTTGAAGTTTAGCTATCAGTAGCCTCACTAAATATGAATACAGATCAATGCATTTCAAATTAACAAATTATACAGACATTTACTTTCCTACAACAGACTATACATCCATCAACTAAACATAATTACTCACCTAAGTACAGCTATCAAAGGTGAATATATTGAGTCTCCATCATAAACATACATATGATCCCAGCTACATTCTGTAGCAAAATGATTGAATCTTAATCTTAACACTGCATTTGGACTGAAAAAAATAAAAAAAAAACCTTTAACATATAATATATAAAGCATACTCTTAAAGCTCAGACATATTTTATAAAATTATATTTAGAGGGCAGGAGAGATGGCTTAGCGGTTAAGGCACTTGCCTGTGAAGCTTAAGAACTCATATTCAATCTCCAGGTCCCACACAGCCAGACAGTGATGCAAGTGTGCAATGTTGCACATATGCCACAAGGGGGCACATGCCTCTGTAGTTCATTTGCAGCAGCTGAAGGCCCTAGCACGCCATTCTCTCTTTCCCTCTTTCTATCTCTATCTCTCTCTCTCTCTCTCTCTCTCTCTCTCTCTCTCTCTCTCTCAATAAAATAAAAAACATATATATTTAGATACTTTTTCTATAAATACTTAAGTTACCAGTGGGGGGAAAAAAACAAGCTATCAGAATAAAACTCAAGCATTTAATAGGCCACATGTATATACAATAACTTTCTAAAAGTTATTTATTCAAGAAAAATGTTACATGCCTTGATTAAGGTAGACGTAGATGTGCACAGCTCACATATATTATGAAACCTTACTAAGTTGTATACTACACTTAGAGGGTTTACCATAGCAAGTTGTACTTCAATAATGTTGATTACAAAAATTCAACACTTGTCAGGCATGATGGCACACACCTTTAATCCTAGTACTCAAGTGGTAGAGGTAGGAAGATTGCCATGAGTTTGAGGCCACCCTGAGACCACACAGTGAATTCCAGGCCAGCCTGAGCTAGACTGAGGCCCTACCTTGAAAAAAAAAATTAGCACTCAAGAAGAAATTATTGTTTCTAAAGAACCTCTAAATGGATGCATAAGTTCTTTAATTTTTACTCAAAAGGTCTCAAAAGTGATATACTATGAAAAAGTAAACTAAGTCTGTAGGTATACAGCAAAGAACAGCTTTTGTTTAAAAAAACACTGAAAGTAACACCAATAGATGGCTCCAAATACAATATAAAAATCATAAAATGGGGCTGGAGAGATGGCTTAGCAGTTAAAGCACTTGCCTGCAAAGCCTAAGAACCCATGCTCGACTCTCCAGGTCCCATGTAAGTCAGACACACAAAGTACCACAAGCACACAATGTCACATGTGCACACAAGGTGATGCACACATCTGGTGTTCAATTGCAGTGGCTGAAGGTCCTGGTGTGAAAATTCTCTCTCTCTCTCTCTCTCTCTCTCTCTCTCTCTCTCTCTCTCATAAAAAGAATTCCAAAAAAATCATAAAATGCCTCAAAAACTGATATAAATTAATGATCTACTCATTATAATGCTTAAGTACAGAAATAGTTTCAAGCCCTAATTATGCAAAATACTTCTAAAGGGATAAAAGTATTCTGTTTAAAGCTTGGTGTGGTGGCTCACACCAATAAACCAGCTCTCACGAAGCTGAGATAGGACAGTTAACATCATGAGTTGGAGGCCAGCCTGAGCTATACAGAGTGAGTTGCAGGTCAGCCTGGGCTAGAGTGAGAACCTGCTTCAAAATGAAAAATGTTCTTTCAAAAAGACCCTTATTTTTTTTAAAACCAGTAAGCCATCTCTACAGCCCCAACAATTTTTTAATAGTAATTTTTTATTTATTATTATTTATTTATTTGAGAGAGATAAAGAGGCAGAGAGAGAGATAGAGAGAGAATGGGTGGGTGTACCAGGGCCTCCAGCCACTAAAAACAAACTCCAGATGCATTGCCACTAAAAACGAACTCCCTTGTGCATCTGGCTTATGTGCGTCCTGGAAAATCGAACTGTGATCCTTTGGCTTTGCAGGCAAACGCCTTAACTGCAAAGCCATTTCTCCAGCCCTTTTTTTCTTACTTTCTTTAATTATTTTATTTATTTATTTATTTATGTATTTATTTATTTTGGTTTTTTGAGGTAGGGTCTCACTCTAGCCCAGGCTGACCTTAAATTCACTATGTAGTCTCAGGCTGGCCTCAAACTCACGGCGATCCTCCTACCTCTGCCTCCCAAATGCTGGGATTAAAGCTGTGCACCACCACGCCCAGTATAAAAATTATTTTTAAAGGGCGTATTAGGGCTGGAGAGATGACTCAGTGGTTAAAGGCACTTAATTACAAAGCCCAACAACCAAGGTTCACTTCCCCAATACCCATGTGAAGCCAGAGGCACAAAGTGGCTCATGCACCTGGAGTTTGCTTGCAGTGACAGAGGCCCTGTCTTTCTCTCTCCTTGCAAATAAATAAAAATATTTTTAAAATAAAAAAAATAAGTGGATCATTAGAACTAAAATGATAAAAAGTTTTAAAATGTGTATGAACCACCCAGCTTATCATAGAGTATTTTTATACTTTCTACAGATTTTAAATTTTCCTACCAAGGTATTTTTCAAAGCCCAAAAAACCTACTATATTTAATGCTTCAATAACATAATTCAAAAATTAAAAATATAATTTATCTATTATATCATCAGTGAAGGAGTACTATAATTTATGTTTTAAAATCACGCAAGAATTATGAATATGTTCCAATAAAAAGCAATTAACTAGCCAGGCATGGTGGCACACACCTTTAATCCCAGCACTCGGGAGGCTGAGGTAGGAGGACCGCCGTGAGTTCGAGAGCACCCTGAGACTACATAGTGAATTCCAGGTCAGCCTGGGCTAGAGTGAAACCTTACCTCAAAAAAAAGCAATTAACTAAAATACATAACATAAAACCAAATGACTTAATGCATTAACACCAGTCATTTGCTTTAGCACTTCAGCACAAAATCAGCTTATTCAACTCAAATTGTATACTTACTAGCCTTCAATTAGCCATGTACATTTTGTTTTATATTTATAGTTAATTGGACCATCTGTTAGATATCCAGAAGGTTCTGTTAACCTAGAAAAGAAAATCATGAAAATAATTACCTTAAAGTAACTTTAAGACACAGAGTAGTAGTATGGCAAAATGTTTAAATCCTTAAGCCTAATGAATGAAACATAGCAATACCTAAAATGGAGGATGTGTTTACCACCTAAGCCTTAACACATCAGGCCCATTTCAACTGCAATGGTGGAAGCAGCCACTGGGAGACTGATCATTATACTCATGGATTCAATGTTGATGCATGGTTGATTAGGTTAGACTTTATCTGCCCAAAAATCAGGTTGTGGCAAAAGAAGGAAGATCATATGCACTCTGAATGACATACATCTATGGAGTAAGAAAGCACAAATGTGTGCCTCATTTTAGGAAGATACCACTGCATCTGTTTGCTAAGCACCCAAACTGCAGTCATCAGACTTCACAGAGTTCTGCTACGTATTTATTATGATGTTCCCTTGCCTACTTAAGGCCAAGGTCTCAACCAATCTTAAAAATATTTACATACAAAAATGAAAATAAGAAAAAATTCCTCCAATTTTCAGAATCTTGAAATATTCAAAGCAAAAGTCTCAAATCTACATTGCTTTGGACTTCTTATTTCTGGCCTAATTATTTTATCAGAAAAATCAGTATCTTAAATAATTAAAGTATCTTTCTTCTCAGCATTCATATACATTTATGTAAATATACACATACAAGCACATACACTTCCAAATAACTGGTCTTTATATAGTTACATAAACATACACACCTATACACAAAGACATTAGGGTCATAATCTACTTTTAAATAAATAAAAATTAAAATATTCATATAGCACAAAGGCTTAATTAAATCATTAGGATAAAAAATGTTCATTTACCTAAATCAGGGTTGACAGAAAGGTCAGTCAATGCTAATGTTATCTGTCTTTCATTATCTTTACAAATGACTTTGGCAATAAAAAGGCTAATTTATGCTTGAAAAATATTAAAGAGCAACAGAAAGATTCCTATGTTCTCAAAATGATAAACCAATAAAGTGAACCATTTTCTACATGTCAGGTGATAATGTGTTAACATACTGTGTTACCTCATTTAAAAATTTCAATAACCTGAGCTGGAGGGATGGATTAGCAGTTAAGGTGCTTGCCTGCAAAGCCCAAGGACTCCAGGTCCCACATAAGCCAGATGCACAAGGTGCCACATGTATTTGGAATTCGTTTGCAGTGGCTGGAGGCCTTGGCACGCCCATTCTCTCTCTCCCTCTGCTTCTTTATACCTCTCAAATAAATAAATAAACTATATTAAAAATCTCAACAACCCTGTAAGCTATCCCATACCACATGATGGAAAAAAAAAAAAAACTAAAGCACAACTTAGTAGGTTAATTAACTTGCCCTGATTTCTCATTTCCAATAATACTAGATCAAGTAATTCAGACAAACATTCTACTGATGACAACTTGAAAAGTAGAATAATGATTCTTCAATATCTATAGTTTTACCAGTAACCAAATAAAAAGTCTACCTACCAAGCCAAGACCCAGAAGTTGTGAATTCTTTGAAAGAAGCCAGGCATTCAGAGCTAGTTTTGCTCTGGAGAGATTTCCTATCTACAAGAAAATCCAAAAGGCTGTTGGGTTGCCTCAAGGAGAGGAATAAAAATGAGAATAGCCCACAGCAGAGAGAATCAAATACATGGCATGGCACTTAACTTGGGCACAGAGACTGGCTCATTGGGTAATGGTATGTCAGAAGTAAACTAGCCTTCACCCAGACTGTAGCAACAGAAAACCCCAAGCCTTAAAACTGGCTTAAGCTGACGTCAAACTGCTAGTGTAGCAAGGTTCCTAACAGAGATACACGATACTCTCTAAAGAAAGGTCTAAATATCCCAGGCTCCAAATTACATCTAGCAATAACTTTTCAAATAAAATATCCAACAAGATCAAAGATAATTTAATGAATAAAAATAATGTGCTTAATATTAATATGGTTAATAATTAAGCCTAAGAAAATACATGATAAGAAGTAAGAAGCAATGGGCAACAATAGGACAGAATAACGTTGATCTACTTACTGATTTTTATAAGGTGGAACTAAGTAAAACAAATGAGCTATGTTGAAAAGACAAAAAGGTAGGCTGGAGAGAGAGTTCTGAGGATAAAACATGTCTCAGGCAAGTGTGATGAGTTTAGATCACTATAACCCCCAAAAGGCAGAATGTGATAGTACACATCTGTGATCCCAGCGTTCCCATTGTGAGATGGGAGGCATAGACACTGGAACTCCCCAGAAGCTTGCTACCCTGGCATACACAACAGCAAACTAGAGACCCTGTCACAAACAGCGTGGTTACTGAGGACCAACAGCAAGGTTTAAGCTCTGCCCTCTACCACAGGCATGCTGTGATACGCATGGCAACACACGTGCACATGCACACACGTGCACACACGCACACACACACAAACACCAAAATTTTAAAAAGGCAAGATTTCATTTTGTCAGTTAGCTGAAAACTATAAAACATAAGAGTATTTGGAAAATTCTAAAGAAAATTCTGGTACTAAAAAGCTAAAATAATCAAAATTAAGAATCTAAGGGGCAGGTGTAAACACAAATTAAACACAGCTGAAAATAAGCAAAGAGATTAAGAAGATAGGCTAATAGAATATATCCCAACTGTACAAGGTTAATTGAGACATCACATTTGTGTGTGTTTAGGTCATATCACTCTACCAGGTAAAAGCTGTTGATGGTAAACCCCAGTGCCAGTAAAAGACCTAGAGACCAATGGAACAGAACTGAAGACATGGCCCTTACTTCCAGTAACCATAGCTATTTGATCTTTGACAAAGGAGCCAATAACACTGGAGAAAAGACAGCATTTTCAACATATGGTGCTGGACAAATTGGACAACCACAAGCAGAAAAAACGAAACTAGACCCACTCCTCTCAGCATGAACAAAAATCAACTCTAAATGGATTAAAAACCTCAATATAATACCTGACACTATTAAATGACTGAAAGAAAAAAATAGGAGGATCTCTCCATGATATAGAAGTGGAGAAAGACTTCCTGGACAATATCCCATTAGCACAGGAAAATGAACAATCACTCAACCAGTGGGATCTCATGAAGCTAAAAAGTTTGTACAAACAAACATACCATAAACAGAGTCAACAGACTACCCACAGAACAGGAGAAACTCTTCGCCAGCTACACCACTAGCAGAGGCCTAAAATCTAGAATCTACAAAGAACTCAAAAACTAAGCAACAAGAGCTTGTAGAAATGGCTTAGCAGTTAAGGCACTTGCCTGTGAAGCCTAAGGACCCATGTTCAACTCTCCAGATCCCACGTAAGCCAGACTCACAAAGGTGAGGCTCAAAGTCACCCATGCCCACTAGGTGGCGCATGCATCTGGAGTTCACCTGCAGTGGCTAAGGCCCTGGAAAGAAAGAAACTAAGCAATACAAAAAAAATCAAAGAATTAACTCCAAAAAATGGGGCAGAGAACTGAATAGGGGGTTGGAGAGATGGTTTAGCAGTTAAGGCACTTGCTTGCAAAGCCTAAGAACCCATGTTCAACTCCCCAGATCCCATGTAAGCCAGATGCATTAAGATGATGCAAGTTCAAGGTCGCACATGTGCACTTGGTAGCACAAGCATCTGATGTTCAATTGCAGTGGCTGAGGCCCCATTGCACCAATTCTCTTTTTCTTTCTCTCTTGCTCTCACTGTCTAGAAAAGAGAGAGAAGTGAATAGGGAATTTTCAACAGAAGAAATACAAATGGCTAATACTTAAGAAAATGTTCAATATCCTTAACCATCAGGGAAATGCAAATTAAAACTATGAAATTCTACCTTACTCCACTCAGATGGCAATCATTAAAAAATATCAAACAACAATAAATGTGGATGAGGATGTAGAGAAAAAGGAACCCTCACTCATTGCTGGTGGGAGGGCAACCTTATAAAACTACTATGGAAATCAATATGGAGACTCTTGAAAAAGATGAAAATAGAACTACCAACTGACCCAGCCATTCTTCTACTGGGCATCTACCCTAAAGGCTCCACTCTTCACTGTAGAGATATAAGCTCAACCATGCTTATAACTGCTCAATTCACAACAGCTAAGAACTGGAATCCACCCAGATGCCCATCATTTGATGAATAGATAATGAAGATGTGATATATTTACACAAAGGAATTCTTCTCAGCAGTAAGAAAAATATAATGAAAATTTTAGGAAAATGGACAGAATTGGAACGGATCATACTAAGTGAACTCAGATGAGCACAGAAAGACAAACACGGTATGTTCTCCCTTATCTGTGGTTCCTAACTTGGAACAGCTTGAGTTGCAGGCATACCTGGCAGACAACTTGAGGGACAGATAATAGGGATGGAAGGGTTTGGGGGGAAGGGAATGGGAGGGTAGAGGGAAATATACACAAAACTAAATCCAAAATAAATTGGTACCATAGAAAACCTCCTCCTGGATAATAGACTAAAAGATATAGCCCTCAACAGGATTATGGGGGAGATCATGTGGTAAGAAGCACCATGGTGGGTGAAGTCTAACTCTAAAACATTTGGCTCTGGCTTATAACTCCCAGCATAAGAAATCAGTTACACTATAGACATTTGGTGATGGAAAACATGCACAGAGGGAAAAATAGTGTCCCAGATTAAATAAATGTCATGTGCCCATCTCAGCCAGAGCAAAAGCTCTCATATGGGATGATTAATATGAATCCTTGACTCTGGGGATAGCTTTATACAATATATGAATGAATGATCCCATTGTAATAAGCTTGACAACTTCATATACTTGGGTTTCTGAAAAATTAGAATAAGATACTCTTTAATTGTGTATTTAAGTAAAATGTGGGAAAAGTTCTGGTTGTATAAACTTCATGACAGAATGATGTGTGTGTCAATGTGGGGAACTGTTATGACCTCTGTAAGCTGTACAATCAATTACATAATTATGCAAAATTAAAAAAAGAAATCAGTCACAACCCATATTGAGCTGTTTATCAGAGACCTATGAGATCCCCAAAACAAGACAGGCTTCTGTCAAAGCACTTGATTACCAGCCTAGGTAAAAGTTAAGACCCTGCTGCTAAAGACAACACATCCTGCTGACACAGAACATCGAGGGATCTGGCTGGAGTCTGGAAGGAAGCCAGTGCCCAGATAGTTATTCCATGTAGTGCTGAAAAGTGCTACATGAGCTTCTGGAAAAAAAAAAAAAATGGCCAACAACATTGTGAACAAGTGGAAGTCACTACTATACGAAAGCAACCAGCCTAACAACACGTTTCAGTGGTGGTACCTGACCTAGGTAGGTAACCAATGGCTTTCAGATTGGCTAAGGGATCCACTCGGTGGAAAGAAACCCATAGCTGGAACTAGGAATCAAGTCAGAATCCTATGGAGACCAAGATTATGGACTTCAAGGAGATGCTCCCACTAGATTTTGGCCAAAAGAGATGCTACACCTATCAAAATCTCTCTAAATTAACAATGCTTACCCCTTTAACCTATGCCAATCTCACTCTCCATTACAGAATTTTTCTTTTCCAGAAGGCAGTGAGAACCAAGGCCAACCAAAATCTATCAGTGATATCTGACTCCATGGTAGGAGATGAACCACTCCTTGCACATGAGCTAGGGCCCAGATGAAACCAGAAGAACTGGCGAGATAAGCAAGGGTGCTGCTTCCATGGTGAGCTTGACAACCCGTGCCAGGGTGATGGAGACAGACACTGAGGACACTCAACACGCACCAAAGCAGAGATCCAGAAGCACCTGAGAGCGCAACACACACCATGCCTCAGAGAATTTTGCAGAAGAAAGTACAGAAAGAATGTAAGAGCCGCAGGGCTGGGAGGTGTACTGGGAGCATTATCCTGCCCACAAGAACCAGCAGATACGTTCATGACCCCACAGTGACTACTGATACCTCCAGTGAGAGGGCCCTCAGTGGAATGAGGGTGGGGGAGAAGGGACATAAGAAGATAACCAGGTGGAAATATGACGAATGTGCAGTATGTTCATATGTTAAAGTTCCCAATAAATTTTTCAAGAACAAAACCATAAATATAAAATATGATCTTACAGACAATTATAAAAGCAAGGATCATAAGATATTTTCAATTTGTTCCATGCACAGGTTTATTTCTCCTTCATACTTGGTTTTTTTGTTTGTTTGTTTGTTTTTTAGAGAGAGAGGGAGGGAGAGAGAATTGGCACACCAGGGCATCAGCCATTGCAATCAAACTCCAGACACTTGCACCACCTAGTATGCATGTGCAACCTTGTGTTTGCTTCACCTTTGAGCATCTGGCTTACATGGGATCTGGAGAGTCCAATATGGGTCCTCAGGCTATGCAGGCAAGCACCTTAACCACTAAGCTATCATTTCAGCCCTCCTTCACATTTTATTCTATATACAAGTCATTGGAAATAAACTCCATAATTTACTCTTTAGATATAACATTCAGTGTGGCTGTGACTGAATGTGAGAAGTGATCAATATCACCAAGAGTAACACAATGGTTTTGAGGTTGTCTCCTCATAATGGCAAGATAAAAATGGTTGTACAAAGGTGAAAACCTTTTATTTATAGGAGTGGTTTTGATTATTTAGGGGGAGCTTAAATGTGTCCAAATGCTCCTTCTGGAAGTTAAATCATTGAAAGGCACACTGTACCTGTTTGTTACACATCTGCTGCCTCTCATCTCCACACTCATCCTATCTGCCTACTGTGTGAAAGAGATCTGGACCCTTCAGACATCTCTCTTTGCCAGACAGCAAAGAGCTTAGCTGCGTGCTTTGTTCACAGAATGCAGCACAGAGATCTCACGAGAACGGGGTCTTGCGTGCTGGTTCCCGTGTGCTCACACAGCTTACGTAGCTTTGCAGCACTAGATTACTGCAGTGTCTAGTGGCCAGTGGCATCCAGTAACCATCAGCTTCCCCCACATCTTCCCAACCAATTCTGTATCAGAGTCCCTACAGTGAGACACTTCCCACAAAGTTTTCTCAGCTTCCTAGAAAATATTTCAAGGCAAGTTCTACAGCGCAACCCTAAGTAGCTTTTCTACCATTCATTAGGCCACAGCCATGCCCACCCAGCAAAATGTCAACCTCGGACACAAAGGACAGGGACTCTTACTTAGTTGAGGTGTTCTATCTCAATCATAAGAGTGTAACTATTTATATATATTTATATACTAAGTATATATTTATAACAACTATTTCTATCCTTCAGGGTTCTCTTTCTTACAAACCCTCATTACTCCAATCTCTGTTACAAGAAATAACACTTCATTAATTTTACCTATTAAAATGATATTCTTTCCTTAATGGACAGAGAATAACAAATGAATATCAAAGACATGCAAAATATAACGACAATAGCATACTACTTTGCACCCAACAAAAAGACTAAAATTTTAAACATTAACAGTATCATATACTGGCATGGAAATACAGAA
Source organism: Dipus sagitta (assembly GCA_036346955.1). NCBI lineage: Eukaryota > Metazoa > Chordata > Mammalia > Rodentia > Dipodidae > Dipus > Dipus sagitta. Next base: position 19,814,839 of record CM070770.1, read on the forward strand.
AATGAATTCTGATAGGAATAAAGCAGCATAACTTTAGAGAAGAATTTGGCATTGTGTTCAATGCACACCTCACTGTACAGTGACTACTAGCGACAGTACTATGCACATGTCTCCCCAGACCCTGACCACTTCCACCCACATTTTCCAGTCTGGCACCTAAGGTCAGTGGCTGCATCTTGGCTGAATGACAACCTCGGGCTACTGGAATTCACCTTGCCTGTGCAAATGGTCAAGGGTGCTTCTGAATCCATGTTTTCCCCTACCACTTCCCTGTGGAGTTAAGCTACAAATGCCCACTGTGGTTGCTGACTTTAACAGACTTCTAATTGACCACCCTCTCTTCTCTTTGCCAGTTTTCTATAGTGCCTCCAAATCTTCCATATATATATTACACGTACACACTTGTCTCAGGACATCTGCTTCAAGGAAACACATCTTCAGGATGTGATAGGATCCTGGTGTTGGGCCACTTACCAAATGGCAACAAAGGGCACACAGTGAGAGGGCACCATGCATAAGTCACTCATGCTATGGTATCACCGTTACTCAGATTTCTCTTATAGTGAGTTGAGGTGGCTTACCAGCAGAAAGGGTTGGACGCTCTAATACAATAGGCTTGTGAATATCTACACCAGCATTTGAGAAATTTTTAGCAGCAAGGGTTAATTATAAAGACATTGGAATTAGTAGATTGTTATTAAAAGACATGGGTGTGCTAAATTGAGAAAATTATGGACTCAATCCAGTCAATTTTAGGTACAGCGTGAAAGCCAGAGGTTTCTCTAACACTTCAAGAAACTGTTCTAAAGAAAGAAGAAAAGAAGTAAAAGACTAGCTGTGAATGGATAACAACAAAAAAGGGGTCTTGGGGAGATAGAGTAGTTAGGGAGATAGTGCAGTCAGTGAAGTGGTTACATCACAATACTACATAAAATGCTGGGTGCAGTGGCACACATCTGTAATACCAGGGAAGCAGGGGTGGGGGGGCAGAGAAAGAGAGAACCTTGGAGCTGGCTAGCCAGCCAGGCTAGTTTAATTGGTGAGCTCCGGATGACTGAGACCCTCCCTCAAAAAGAGATGGATGGGGCTGGAGAGATGGCTTAGCAGTTAAGGCACTTGCCTGCGAAGCCTAAGAACTCATGTTAGAAACTCCAGGTCCCGTGTAAGCCAGACATACAGTGACTCACACATACACACAAGGGGGCGCACGCATCTGGAGTTCGCAGAGGCTGAAGGCCCTGGCACGCCCATTTACACACACTCTCTCTCTCTCAAAAATAAAAGAGATGGGTGAGTTTGTCCTTCACACACATGTGCACACACAGACACATGCACATAAATAATGATGCAAACATACCCCCCCCCACACAAATTTATTGTTTAAAAAGGTTTAATTCACAGCCCTTATAAGACTCCAAGGTTACAGATAGTGTCCTAAAGGGGATGTAGAACCCTGATACTTACAAGGGTGCTATCTGACTAGATGTGCTGTAGAACATCTGTTGAACATACTGTTACCCCCTCTGAATCTTCAAAAGCCATGACTGGAAAAAAAAAAAATGACTTCTGACCTTCTTTAAAAGTGGCTAGCTGGGCCGGGTGTGGTGGTGCACGCCTTTAATCTCAGCACTTGGTAGGCAGAGGTAGGAGGATCACCATGAGTTCAAGGCCACCCTGAGACTCCATAGTGAATTCCAGGTCAGCCTGGGCTAGAGTGAGACCCTACCTCGAAAAAACAAACAAAAAAAAAAGTGGCTAGCTGGGCGTGGTGGCGCATACCTTTAATCCCAGCATTTGGGAGGCACAGGTAGGAGGCTTGCCGTGAGTTCAAAGCCAATTGTAGATTATGTGACTACATAGGAACTTCCAGGTCAGCCTGAGCTAGATCAAGACCCTACCTCGGAAAACCAAGAAAAAAATTTAAAAAGTGACTACTTGAGGTGGGCGTGGTGGCACATGCCTTTAATCCCAGCACTTAAAGAAACACAGGTAGGAGGATTGCTGTGAGTTCAAGGCCACCCTGAGACTACATAGTGAATTCCAGGTCAGCCTGGGCTAGAGAAAGACCCGACCTAGGGCGGGGGGTGGGGAGTAGCTACTTGACCTTTAGCCACAGCAAAAAGTAACATCAGAATTGAATTAAATCACTTTAACCCATTAATGACAGTGGGCTACAATAATCATGAGTCCTAAATCAGTACAGTTAGTTCATGCACAATGATCACATGAAAAATATAAATTAAAAATCCCCAAGTGTTTGGAAGCTCAAAAGCAAATTTCTAGGTCACAAAACCATCTACAAATATTTTAATTAACTAATTTCAAGCTCACAACATACGAAATGTATAAGATAAAACTAAACTAATGATTAGAAGAATTTAGAATGCTAAACATAAATATTTTAAAACTGAAAAATTATAGTTGGAGAAGACAACAAGAACACTTTAAAACAAAGTACAAGGAAGGAAATAATAATGATATTAAAAAATACTTGAAAGAAAAAGCCACATAATAAAGAAAAATAAATTTATTTTATGAATCACAGAGCTTTAAAAAACTCCTATTAATCTGGGGCTGGAGAGATGGCTTAATGGTTAAGGCATTTGCCTACAACGCCAGAGGATCCCAGTTCAACTCTTCAGGACCCACGTAAGCCAGATGCACAAGGGGGCACATGCATCTGGAGTTCATTTACACTGGCTGGAGGCCCCGGCCTGCTCGCTCTCACGCTCGCTCTCTCTCCCTCCCTCTCTCTCTCTCTCCCTCTCTCTCTCTCTGCTTCTTTCTCACTCTCAAATAAATGAATTAATTAAAACTCCTAGTAATCTAATCAAGAAAGAAAAAAATATTAGGGCTGGAGAGATGGCTTAGCAGTGAAGACACTAGCCTGCAAAGCCTAGGGACCCTGGTTCAGTTCCCCAGTACTCACATAAGCCAGATGCACAAGGTGGTGCATGCATCTGGAGTTTGTTTGCAGTGGCTAGAGGCCCTGGTGTGCCCTTTCTCTCTCTCTCTGTTAAACAAGTAAATAAATAAAATATTAAAAAAGAAAAAAATATTGATTATTGAGGAGGAAATTATCTCAAATATGGTCAAAGAACTGAAAGAAGCCTTACATTAAAAGTTTTAAAAAAATTAAGGAAAGTGAAAATCAACAGATATTAACATTTAGAACTTTCATTATGACTATCTCAAAGTCAGACATTATTTCCATCCTTGTAATAAGCAAGGTGATAAGAGGAGAAAGCCTTTATAATTACTACTAATACTACAGAAAGAATAAGATAGCAAGAACTTTGTATCAATGAATTTGAAAGTTTAAATGAAACGGGGAAAAAAATCATTAAGTATAACAACTTGAGAAACTAGCAAAAAAGGAAACAGAAAATCTGCAGAGTCCTATATGTGCTGAGGAGAGTTCTATGAAAAACAGGACATCAAAAATACCTGCAAGCATAGATGGCTTCACTGGTGAAAACTTTCCAATATTTAAATGAGAAATAATAAAAATGTTCTGCAATCTCTTTCAGAGACTATAGATAAAAATAATGCACACCGACATCTTTAATAATGCCAGGATATGCTGTTCAAAGAAACAAAACCTAACAAGAATAGTTCTAGAAATTAACATTACAGGCACATACAGCTCATACAAAAAGAAAATCTTAAACAAAATGTCAAATGTGGGGCTGGAGAGATGGCTTGCCTGTGAAAGGAAAGCCAAAGGACCCAAGTTCGATTCCCCAGTACCCACATAAGCCAGATGTACAAGGGGGCGCATGCATCTGGAGTTTGTTTGCAGTGGTTAGAGGCCCTGGTATACCCATTCTCCTCTCGATCTCTTTGCTTGCAAATAAAATAAAATAACTTAAACATATATATATATATATATATATATAAATAAAATATATATAAAATAAAATATTATATATATATATCAAATGTAATCTAGTAAAATATAAAAAATACAAGCTGGAGAGTCCACTCAGTGGTTAAATGCACTTCCTGTGCAAGCATGAGGGCCTAAAGGAGCCTGAGAGAGTCTGAGATCAAACCTCCAGATCCCACATAAAACAGCTGGGTATGGCCACATGTACCAGTATCTCCAGTCCCACAGGGGAACAGAAACCCCGACCAGAGAATCTCCCGAGCCCCGCAGGCTCAGGAACTAGCAAAAGGTGACTCTGGCTGAAAACAAGACCTACAAGAGTGGGACTCAGAAGCTCCATGCTGGCCACCTTTAGGGGAGCACACGGAGCACAAGGACATATACACGTGCACACACCACACAGCACATTACACATACAAGCAGGTATAAAAAGTGAGGAACACACAACAGAATTCCCTGCAGGCATATGCGTGTGAAGGTCTGCAGGCTCATTAAAGGGCATTGTGGGGAAAACAGCAATGAAATAAACAATCCATTACCGCCCCCAGGCAAAAGATCACAGTCAAAGCAAGCAGACCAAAAAGCCAGAGGGTCAAAACGACAGAGATGCTTTGAAGAGTAGGAACACTGAACGGCCTGTGTGGGCTTCACACCAGGGATTTTAGGAAGCCAACATGTACGCCTAAGGTACACTACATGCTGAGAAAGACCGGAAGACCCACAAGTCTCCCTGCCAGATCATCTTCCGGCTCAGAACAAGCAGGGCGTGAGGACTAACCCTCAAGGAACACCACAACACACAGACAATCTGCAGAGGCTGAGCGAATTTCCTCATCCCTGGGTCTAAGCAATCATGAAGATCTGTCAAAACACGAGCTGACCACAAGACGAAGGAATGGAGACTTCAAAGACCACACACAGTAAAGAATATAAGCTAGCAGAAACAACTTTCAGAGGGGCTGGAGAGATGGGCTCAGTAGTTAGGTGGTTGCCTGTAAAGCATAAGGACAGGGGTTCAATTCCCCAGTACCTGCGTAAAGCCAGATGCACAAAGTCGCACATTCATCTGGAGTCTGTCTTCTGGAGACCCTAGCATGCTTGCTCACTTGCTCGCTCTCGCTCTCTCTCTCTCTCTCTCTCTCTCTCACACACACACACACACACACACACACACACACACAAACGCGCGCGCGCATGCGCACCATGGGGAAAATGTTTGATTCATGGACGCCTTTAATTCCAGGCAGAGGCAGAAGGATCTCTGTGAGGTCGAGGTCAACCTGAGACAGCAGAGTAAGTTCCAGGGCAGCCTAAGCTAGAGAGAGACCCCTACCTCGGGGGAAAAAAAGAAAACCAAGATAGCTGGGCAAGGTTGAGCAGGGGAAGGACAGCTTTGGTTGTAGGAAGACTCTTAAACAATAGTCCTACTACTCTACACAGAGCAGTACGCCACCTGGAGTCACTACAGACATCTTTTTCCTGGGCTTGAGAGATGGCTTAGCAGTTAAGGCCTTTGCCTGCAAAGCCAAAGGATCCCGGTTCGACTCTCCAGGACCCAAGTAAACCAGATGCACAAAGGGGCGCATGCATCTGGAGTTCATTTGCAGTGGCTGGAGGCCCTGGCACGCCCATTTCTCTCTCTCTCTCCTCTCTCTCTCTCTTTCTCTCAATCCCCCTACCTCTTTCTCTCTCTCAAATAAATAAATAATAATAATTTTTTAATTAAAAATTTTTTTTACAAAAACAGATTTCCTGGTTTAAATACTACTACATTGTATTGATTCCTTTAAAAAAAAAAAAAAGCAGGAATATCCTTGAGCCTTCCCTTTCAGTCTCCACTTTGCTAGAGATCCAAGAAGGATGGGGCTGGAGAGATTACTTAGCAGTTAAGGCACTTGCCTGAGAAGCTTAAGGACCCCTGGTTCGTTTCTCCAGTACCCACATAAGCCAGATGCACAAGGCAGCTCATGCATCTGGAGTTCATTTGCAGTGGTCAGAAGCCCTGATGTGCCCATTCTCTCTGTGTTTGTCTGTCTGTATCTCTTTTCTGTCTCTCTCTGATTATAAAGAAAATAAAATATCTTAAAAAAGAGAAGCCAGGTGTGATGTTGCACGCCTTTAATCCCAGCACTCGGGGAGGCAGAGGTAGGAGGATCACCATGAGTTCAAGGCCACCCTGAGACTCCATAGTGAATTCCAGGTCAGCCTGGGCTAGAGTGAGACCCTACCTTGAAAAACCAAAAAATATATATATAGCATCATATATAATTTATTTGAGATGGGGGAAATAATGGGCCTCCAGCCATTGCAAACAAACTCCAGAAGCATCCACTACCTTGTGTATCTGGTTTACATGGGTCCTAAGGAACGGAACCTGGGTCCTTAGGCTTCACAGGCAAGTGTCTTAACCAGTAAGCCATCCCTCCAGCCCCACAGTGTCCTTTTATCTCCATCCATGTGGCAAATGGCGTGATTCCTTCTCAACCTTCTTGAAGGCCAAACAGTACTTCATTCTGTATATATGCACCTCTTTAAAATCCACATCTGTTGATGGCATGTAAGTCTTCTCTAAACTTTGGCTATTGTGAATAATGATACAATGTGTGTGGGAATAAAGATATCTCTTCTGCCAGGTGTGGTAGCACACATCTTTAGTCCCAGCACTGGGGAGGCAGAGATAAGAGGATTGCAGTGAGTTTGAGGCCAACCTGAGACTACATAGTGAATTCAAGGTCAGCCAGGGCTATAGCAAGACCCTACCTTGAAAAACCAAAAAAGAAAAAAAATGTATCTCTTCAACATTAATGAATGAATGTCTTGTAAATAGTGGAACAGATGGGTCATATGGTAATTCTTATTCAGTTTTTCAGGAAAACTTCTGTTTTCCAAAATGTATTAATTTGATTCCCACTATTAGTATATGAGTTTCCTCTTCTTTATACCCTGAATAACACTTCCAATCTACCATCTCCTTCATGAGAACAATTCTCAAAGGTATGAGGTAGGTGACAGCACATCAGTTTACTTGCATTTCCCTCATGATCACTGATGTTGAACATTGTTTTAGGTATTAGTCTCTTGTCTGTCTTCTCTTAAGAAATGCTTATTCAGGGCTGGAGAGATTGATTCCCTAGTACTCACGTAAAGCCAGATGCACAATGTAGTGCATGTGTCTGGAATTCTTTTGCAGTGATTAGAGGCCCTGGCATGGCATGCCCATTCTTTCTCTCTCTCTCTCTCTCTCTCTCTCTCTCTCTCCATCTCTATCTCTCTCAATCTGCCTCTCTCTCTCAAATAAATAAATATTATAAAAAGAAATGCCTATTCGAGTCCTTTGCCTATTTTAAATATGAAGTTTTATTTTTATTATTATTATTATTATTATTATTATTGAATAGTCTGAGTTCCTTATTTTGAATACAAGTCCCTTACCCAGTACATGATTCACAAATATTTTCCTAATCTGTGAACTTTCTTTTCACTCCATTAGCTGTCACCATCACTGCAGAACTTTTTAAATTTTAGTCAAACCTTATTCATCCATTTTTGTTTTGTTGCCTGTGCTTTGGGTCATACACAAGTAACTTCCATTACCTTCTAGTAATCTTAAGTCTTTGGTCCATTTCAAGGTGATTCCCTTATAATTGGTATGGGCTCGATGCCATTTTTCTACACACACACACACACACACACACACACACACATATATATATGGCAAGGTGTGTTTTCTTTTCCAAACCATTGATTGAATACCCTTTCCCCACTCTATGTTCTTGATCCCTATGTCAAAAATCAATTGAGCTGGGCATGGTGGTGCACATCTTTAATCCCAGCACTTGGGAGGCTGAGGTAGAAGGATCGCTGTGAGTTCAAAGCCTGCCTGAGACTACATAGTGAATTTCAGGTCAGCATGGAATATAGCAAGACCATACCTCAAAAAAAAATCAATTATGAGGCTGGGAGATGGCTCAGTTGATAAAGTGTTTGCTGCACAAGTGTGAAGACCTGAGTTCAGATCGCCTTCACCCACATAAATGCTGGATGGGCATGGTAGCACACCTCTACTTTCAGCTCTAGGGATGTGGAGACAGGAGATGCCCCAGGACAAGCTGGTTGCCAGACTAACTTAATCAGCAAGAGCTAGTTGAACAGAGAGCCCAGGAAATAAGGTGGAAGCAAAGAAGATATCAAACATCAACCTCTGGCTTCCATGAGGATGCACACACACACCACCCATGCACCCACCTACGTGCAAACATGCACACACATACGCATGCATGCCACACACATATATACACATGTAAAAACGAAAGTTCAAGTTCATTCTGAGCTACATACTGACAGGAGACTGTCTCAAAAAAAAAAAAAAATCATGGGCTTGCAGGAGGCACTTCCAGCCATTCAAACTCCTAGTCAGGGGCTGTGGAGATGGCTTAGCAGTTAAGGCGTTTGCCTGAAAAGCCGAAGGACCCATGTTTGACTCTCCAGATTCCACATTAGCCAGACACATGAAGGTGAGGCAAGAGCAAGGTCACACATGCCCACTAGGTGGCACAAACGTCTGGAGTTCAATTGCAGTGGCTGATGTTCTGGCATGCCAATTAGTTCTCTCTCTCTCTCTCTCTCTCTCTCTCTCTCTCTGTGTGTGTGTGTGTGTGTGTGTGTGTGTGTGTGTGTGTGTAAAATAAATCCTAGTCAGTTGGTGTGGAGGTAGCATTCTGTGTACAATCAGACCAAAAGGGAGACAGTGCTGCTAGAATGAGGCCCATGAGATTTTTGATGAAATTGAGTCATGAAACTGTAACCACTAAATTGAAGAATGGAACATGGGTCTATGGAACAATGATAGGTGTAGGTGTTAGCATGAACACACACCTTAAAGCCGAGAAAATGACCTGCAGAACAAAGAACCTGTACAGCTGGAAAGAGTGAAGTGTTCAAGGGAATAACATTCAATATTTCATTCAGCCAGACAGCTTACCTCTGGACACACTACTTGTGGATGTTGAGCCAAAGTGAAGTCTAAGAAAAGGGATGCTGTAGCAGTAAGAGGCCAAGGCAGAAGTGGGACAAAAAAAAGTTATGGGGCTGGAGAGATGGCTTAGCAGTTAAGGCGCTTGCCTACAAAGCCAAAGGACCCAGGCTCAATTCCCCAGGACCCACATAAGCCAGATGCACAAGGTGGAGCATGAGGTCTGGGGTTTGTTTGCAGTGGCTGGAAGATCTGGTGTACCCATGCTTTCTGTCTCGCTATCTGCCTCTCTCTCTCTCTCTCTCTCTCATAAATATATAAAAATAACTTTTAATACCAAGTGTAAGGCCCTGGATTCAATGCCCAGTACTGCAAAGCAATCAAATCAAATTGTAGTTTACCAGTGAATCACCCTCCCCTCTCCAAAAAAAAAAAAAAAAAGACACAAAAGTAGGAAGGAGTCTAGTGGGGAAAGAGTGAAATGCTGAGTGGGAGGGGAATAAGAGAGGGTAATGGGAGGTGAATATAATCAAAAACCATATGAAGTTGTCCACAAGAAAATAAAAAATAAATTCTTAAAGTATACTTTATTGTATGGCATTTAAAAAATAACTATTACAATTGTAACTAAGTACTTCATTTTGAAATGAATGAAAAAGTGTTATTATTAGAGTACATAATAAGGTATAAGCTAATCTGATGAATCAGAAAAACCTCCTATAGAAACTGGGTTTTAAGCTAAGATTAAAAGGTTTATCAGTAACCACCCAAGTAAAGACTAGACAGGAAAGAGTTCTGAGAAGTAACAAAGTATAAAATGCCTTGGGGCCAAAAGGAATTCACTTTTAAGGAATATTTCTTAAAAGCAGTGAAGAAGAAAGGAAAAGTAAGTGCAATTTGTTTCAGAATTCAAATGGAAACACTTGTTCTCAAAAAAATCATGCTAACAGGAATACCACAGTTTAAAATTTAGAATATAAACAGTCCATTGAAGTTATTTTAAAGTCCTATTGTGCCATTAGGTATTTTAATAATACAATATAAATAATAAGAGTACAGTCTATTCTAGTCTTACTTTGAAGTAAAGATATAGAAACATGGAACATTTGATTTAACTTCATAGTTTCCCTATAATAATAAGAATCCCATATATTGTATTTAAACAACTTAGAAAAAATATTTACACTTTTAAATTCTGTCTCTTTGACGGATTAAGAAGAAATCCTGGGGCTGGAGAGATGGCTTAGCGGTTATGGAGCTTGCCTACAAAGCCTAAGGCCCACGTTTGACTCTCCAGATCCCACCTAAGCCAGATGCACAAATGTGAGGTACATGTAAGGTTGCACACGCCCAGTAGGTGGTGCAAGCATCTGGAGTTCAATTTCAGTGGCTGAGGCCCTAGAATGCCAATTTTCTCTTACTCAAAAATAACAATCAAAAATCCTGCTCTCTAACATATGTCCATTTTTACTGTTATTATAAATAGAATGATTTTGTCTATAGAGATGGCTCAGCAGTTAAAGACACTTGATTGCAAAGCCTGGTGGTCCAGGTTCAATTCCCATGTACCCATGTAAAGCTAAATGCATAAAGTGGTACATGCATCTGGAGTTCCTTTGCAGTGGCAAAAAGTCCTGGTATGTCCATTTTCTCTTTCTCTCTCTCTCTGTCCCACTTTCTCTGCTTCCAAATAAGAAAAAATACTAATATTAAAATGAATTAGAATGATTCCATTATAAGTATGTGAAATTCAAATTTGCCTAGCTAAAGGTTAAAAACTATGTATTAAATAATGATTTTAAGAAAATATTGAATGTGTGCTTATAATTTGATATTGATAAATAATTCACAATATAGTGAGATAATTTTCAATCTCACAGCATCACTTTGTTTACCTAAGAGATTAGTGATAAATCTCAAAACCCCATTAGCAAGAAAATGTCTAAATTTGAACACAATATATATTTACATAAATATAAATCTCAACTACTCTATAAAAATGATTCTTAAGAACTAGCTTCTAAAATAGAATGTCAGTTAAATATGGTAAAAATATTTTATAGCCTAATGCTATACTAAACTCCTCAAACAAATGTAATTTTAATTAGTCTTCCATATTCTTGATTATATTTCAAATTGGCATAGTCCTTTCTGATTCTCAGCCTCAGACCTTTAGTCTAGTTTTAGCTGGAGATCAAAGTTTGCTTTGTTTTACCAATGCAGGAAATGGTTCATTATTTTGAATGTTTTATTCTATCCAAATGGAAACAAACAGAAGAATGGGCTCAATGCTGAGATGTGAGTCCCACTTCTAACACTATACTTGCTTCTGCTTTTCTTTACCTAATCATCAGTCAACCTTCCATTCCAAGGTACCCTGTGAGGAATGCTGTATTCTCTAGCTGCAATTTCTATGTAAAGAATGCTTTATTCCCTAGTTGAAACTTATGTAATCAAAAAAAAAAAACTAAGTTACCATACCAATTAATTTTGACAACTGCTTACCAAGATCAATTATTTTTGATGATTATTTGTAAGGTTATTGTCATCCACCTCAATAAAAAGATAATTAGTGAAGTGAGAATTTTAAGTTCTTTCCCAGTGTGTCTTCAAATGCTGGATTAAACACAGACATATGTACACTCCCCCCCCCATACACACACACATCAACCTTTCACAGCTTAGTGTGTACCTTACCAAGAATAATTCTTTCCTTCTAAATGATTCTTCTCTTTAACATTAAACACCTTTTTTTAACCCCAAAAGTATACATAAGCAAGCACAGATACTGTACTCATTATATTTACTCTAATAGCTTGTATTCCACAGAGAAATGAAGCAATGTTTAACAAGAGTACAATAAATCAGAAATAACAGCTTCCAAAGAAATGGTGAATGTGTGATGTTTAATTCAGGGCTTATTGTTATTTAAGTATATCTACACTAAAATCTACTGTTTTCACTCAACCATGTATTTGGATTCTGAACACCATCTCTCAGTGTTATTTAGGTTACTATTAACTTGATCGGTGATGTCTCTTACTAACTGGGACAACATCTGCTAAGTGAGGTCACAGGCTGCTGATTCAGCTGATTAACAAGTTCCCCTACTGTAAAATGAAGACATTGAATTAAGATTCTCAGACCATAGCAATGCAATCCATTTTATACAAATGGAGCAGGTTCACTCACACAAAGCCAATATTTGTGAGTTGTATATGGATCAAGCAATCATTCTATTTATGGATTAAAATGTGGAAAAATGAATGTACCTTTTTTTTCTGCTATTGTCTGTTTCCAGACAATTCAAAATTCTCTCTTGCTAGGTAAAGGGGATGGCTGATATTGCCATGCCAAAGTTTTAAAATATTTAAGTAAATAATACTACTAATGAGGGACAATTCAAGCCAATCAGGCCTCTTCTCATCTTAAAACACTTTTAAAACTTTTAATATGCACCTGTCACAAATTCTTTTCAATGTACTTTCAAACTTTAATACTGTAATTTGTGATACTATGAACCCTGGAAACATTTCTGCCTATTGCCACAAATGAATTTCATAAAACTTCACTTTAAGATTTCCCTTCCAAAACCAAACTAAACAGTCAAGTCTACTTAAAATTTAAGTTAAAGCATACATGTTTACACTGAAGTCTTAAAGGGTACTATTTTAACCAGCAATGGTAAAAGTTTTAAAAAGGAAAGAAAAATATGCTGAGTTTAAAACTGCAAAAACTATCCAACTATCCTAGAATATATTAGTAAACGACATTCTTACCTTTGCCTTAGAGCTGAGACATTTCCCCTAGAATCATTCTGCTATCATCCTGAAACAAATATTAGCAATAATGTCTTTTCTGAATCACAACTTGGCCAGCAACTTCATGCTAAGTATCTAGAAGCCCAAAGAAGCTGACTGTCTTAATAACGGCGCCTGCAGGTCGTCAGAAAGCTAACACTTACGGCCTCAACAAACTTATATTTGGCTCACCCATATCCATCCACTTCTTTTCATATCCGGCAGGAATCTAATAAACAGCATGCCACAGAGAGAACTATCTTTACCTCCATAAAGCAAGCACCTTTGGCACCTGAAACTTCAGAAAAACTATTGTGTACACACACACACACACACACACACACACACACACCACACACACACGAGCTGATCGTGAGTTTAACAGGAAAATCCATTGTCTTTGCCACAAGTCTGGGCACTTCATCCTTTAGGCAACGGAAAGTAGTCCTTTTATGTTTCTCAACCAAGGCTATCCGACGTAGCACATGGCTAGAAGTGTACAGTCTGGAGTCAAGTTGATTGGTTTGGAATCACGACGACTCAGCATTTTCTGTTTAACCTTGAGCAAGTTAACTCATAAATGCTGCCTCTGCTTATCTCTGTCGATCCAGCTTAGGAATCCTACAAAGTCCCTGAGTGATGAGGATTGAATGAGATGGATCATCTCAACAGCTAACCTCCACTTATGCTGCTCACTGATGCCTAACTAAACGGTCAGCCGCGCTTCTGTCCAGAGGGAGGCGCAGGACAGAGGAAGGAGGTGGTCCTGGTCCACAACTTTAAAATCTCTACACTTCGGACTTTTCGTGGGGGGCACGTGCTTCACGAGTTATCTGCACCATTTGTGATTAAAAATACATGCACTGTCTTGATAACACGGTGCCTGGCACTATAAGTGAGTGTGAAAATGTTCTGGTCGCTGCAGACGTGTGCGGAACGCTTCGCTCCTTGTCACTCGAAGCTTGGCAAGAGCGCCTCGAGGGAGAGGGGGAGGTTCTCCCAGCGGTCCGCAGAGGGGACCGCGCACCGCTGCCCACCCCCGGGCACCCGAGGCCACAGCTTGGGGGTGGGGTGGGGTGTAAGGAGCAACAAGAGAGGATGAGAAACCTGAGGTCCGGGGGTTCCGGCGAAGGCACTTACTTGAACCTGCCCTGGCAGTGCTGGCACTGGTCCCCCACCCAGCCCGGGTCGCACAGGCAGGTGGAGTTGACACAGCGACCCGAAAAGCAGGAGCCGCTCCGGTCGCAGGGCTTGGACTGGGACACCTGCGCGTAGAGCGCCAGGTACAGGAAGCCGTAGCACAGCAGCCAGCTGCTCCCGTCCAGCAGCCAGGACGAGGCGCCCCCGCCGCCCCCGCCGCCCGCCGGCCGAGCCCTCCACGGCCCCGGGGCGGCCGGCTGCGGGGGACCCGAGCGGGCCTGGCCCCCCGGCTCCATCTTCCCCGGAGCCCCTGGCGGCGGGGCTGCGCGGACGAGCGCGGATAGGGATGCTGCGGTCTGGCGGGCGGATGGATGGATGGATGGATGGATGGACGGACGGACGGACGGACGGACGGACGGATGGATGAAGGGAGGGATGGAGGGATGGAGGGATGGAGGGATGAGGGACTGGGGGGATGCCTGCCGGAGACAAGCCCGCCGCCGCCGCCGCCGCTCCTCCTCCTCCTCCTCGCGCTCCTCACCGGCGCCTGCCCCGGAGCCGCAGCTCCCCGCCGCGGTCGCCGCCTCCGCTCGGCTGCCTCGAGTGGTGCTCGAGCATCGCCGGCCCCGGGTCTTCTCGTTGACCTTGTCCCGGGCGGGCCAGAAGCCCACGGCCGCGGCGCCGGAGGAGGAGGAGGACGGTGCTGGCGACGCGGGCTTCGGAGGCGGGGGAAACCTGCCGGCGGGGGAGGGGACGGGACGCCGCGGCCCCGCCTCGCCTCGCCTCGCCCGCGGCCCCGCGCCGACTGCCTGCGCTCCGAGCGAGCGCGCGGGCGGGCGGGCGGGCGGGCGGGCGCGAGAAGCCCGAGGTGGGCGCGTCCACCCGGGCAGGACGGGGGGGGGGGGGTCGAGGCGGGCTGGAGGCGGCCGTCAGCTTGGCGCCTCCCACTCGGCCGCCCGCCGCCCCTCCGCGGCCATCTTCCCCGCTCCCGCCGCTCCGCCCCAGCCGGGCCGGTGGGGGGGCTCGAGGGGGGGTGCGGCTCGCCGTGGGAAGGACGGTCCCCGCAGCGTCGCGCGTGTCCGAGCCACCACCTCCCACCCGACCTCCACGCAGGTCTGCGCCGAAGTCTCTCCCCCGCCTCCAGACAGGGACCTGGGATTCCCTCGCTGTGCCTCACCACCCCCAACCCCACCGCCGCCCCGCGAGCTGCGGGGAGCCCGACCCCCCACGTGGGGCCCTTCTGCTCGCTCCACGCCGCGCGTCCCCGGCTCCCCCACGCGGGAGAGAAAGGTCCCCACGGCTGCCAAAGTGCGGCGCTTCCTCCCCAGCGCGCGCCCTCCCTCCTTCATCCCCCATCCTCCTCCTCTTTTTTTTTTTTTTTTTTTTTTTAACTTAAAAGAAGAAAAACTCCCCAACTACACACAAAGAGCTTGAGCGAGTGCCGCCCGCAAGTCGTCTTAAAGGCACCGCAGTCCCGGACCACGCGGGGGTCCCGCAAGGACAGGGAGGGTCGCGGAGCAGGGTCCCCGCGGAGTCATCTCTCTCCGTGAGTGGGAGTTCAATTCTCCCACGGGAAGGGACCCCGCCCCCAATAAAGAGCCCGAGATGCTGAGCCCTCCCCCCCAACACACAGCGCGCCACCCCTTCCCCATCTGCCTCGGAACCCCACGAATCTCCTTTTTTCTGCTCCTCGGTGTCTCCCTTCCTTCATCTGGGACAATATTCTGTCTTGAAAAATATTGCAGCATCGGGGCTTTTTCACACACACACACACACACAGAGAGAGAGAGAGAGAGAGAGAGAGAGAGAGAGAGAGAGAGAGAGAGAGAGAAGCAGAAATGATGCCCAGAAAAGAGCCGTTTTCCTTCCTTGGCGGCGGCAATCTTTCTTCCTTTAGATGACTTTCAACATGTGGCATATGCTGGGATTGTTGCTTTGTACTTTTGTGCTTTCTTCCTCTGCACGGCTTTTTTATCTGAACCCTTGGGAAGAGAGAAGCCGACGCAACTTGCAGGCGCGCAGCCCCGAGTGCTGCGGGAGCCCCCACCGAAGAGCGGGCAGCGGGAGCGAGAACGTGAAACCCATCAAAGGCATTCTGACAACTGAAGGAGAAAAAGTTTTGGTTGTGACCCCACAGTCATATTATTGTTAAGATCCAACTCATGTTTTATTTTGGGAATAATGTACCCACGTCATCTCTTTTAATCTGCATCATCCCATCCCCACTTTGGGGAGAAAAATCCTCTATTAACCCCATTTCGCAGATGAGGAAAGAGACTCCAAGGTTGAAAGATTAGTCAATGGCAGGTTGGCAGTAAGTGAGGAAGAGAGCTTGAAACACAAGTCCTTGGACTTCGGGCTTTTCCCAGTACGTATCAGCCTGCTTCTATTGGCCCATGCTTTGTTCTCCTCTGGTGAATAAAACATTAAGTGTTGGCTTGGTTTGCAAATACCTCAACAGTGACCTAAGAGGAAAACAAAGGTCCAAAAAGAAGTGGCTCCTTCGCAAATCAAAACGAAAAAGAAAACGATGATTCTCACTCCAACAAACGAATCATAACTTCCAACCTCATACTAGTGCCCACAACGGCCATCATCAAATCTAAATTTCAGACTGCCCCTCCCCCCCGTCTCCTCCCCCTTCTTCCTTCACATATCAGGATGCCTCTTACAGGCATCTTGAGACAGAAAGAAGTGAGCGGACACTGAAGACAATTAAAAGGCTATTACTACGAGTTCCACCATTTAATTTCCACGTCTATGAATCCCAGAACTCTTTCCACCCTCCACGATCCATTCTTCTTTTTCTGTCAGTCGAAGTTTAAAGTGGGCTACATCTTTCACACATCTAAAGCAGAGTCACTTTAAAATGTGTGGGATGTGACCAAACTCTTAAAAAAAAAAAAAAAAACAGTGAGAGTACAAGTAATTCAAAGGGTGCACTGGAGTCCCTTAAACAAGGAAGAGATCACAGTTCCACTCAGCCACACACTGACTGTAGCCTGTATTGGAGCAGAGTGTACCCTTTAAAAATACCTGTCTTTGGCCTGGAGAGACGGCTTAGTGGTTAAGGTGTTTGCCTGCGAAGCCTCAGGACCCACATCCAACTCCCCAGATCCCACTTAAGCCAGATACACAAGGTGACACATGCACAAGGTCACACAAGTACACAAGTTGATGCACACATCTGGAGTTCAATTACAGGGGCTGGAGGCCCTGGCATGCCAATTCTACCATGTGTGAACTATATCTCTCTTTTAAAAATAAATAAATAAATAAATGAAAGCCAGTCTCTTTGTTGGGATTGCCTTGAAAAAATACATATCTTTGGGCTGGAGAGATGGCTCAGCAGTTAGGGAGTTAGGGCACTTGCCTGCAAAGGACTCAGGTTCAGTTCTCCAGGACCCATGTAAACCAGATGCACAAGTTGGTGCATGCATATGGGGTTCGTTTGCAGCAGCTGAAAGCCCTGGTGCTCCCATTCTCTATCTATCTGTCTCTCTCTCTCAAATAAAATAAATAAATATCTTTTAATCACCTACCACTATAATCAGCTCAATACTTCACCTTACCTTGAACATGCAGCCCACAGGCCTCCTCTCAACACTGCCTTGAGAAATGACTTGAATATATTAAACTCATATAAAATTACTCTCATTTAGAGTTATTCTCATAAGAATCACATAGCAAATCTACCTGCCCTGTATTGTACGTCTCTTTCATATTGTTTCAATCAACTATCATGAATCTGAGGAACAGAAAAAACAAAGATGAAGGCGTGTGATGTCTACCCTCGAGCAAGCTTATCTGCCTCACTGAGTTGTAAACTCCCAATGCAAACGAGTGTGATATTGTTTATAGATGTGGAAATAGAAAAATTAAATGATTTGAAATGGTCACTAAAAAAGCCAGTGACAAATCAAGTTCAGTATCTTCTCTGATAAAGAAATTTCAAAACTCCCACATGCTACCATTTTTCCCCTAAAGAAGAGCCCTCATTCCAGCAGTGCTCGACAACATGAAAATAGTTCTAGGATTGGGAGTCGCAGATATAATCTAACAGAAAGGTGAAAATTTGCCACCAGATAGGGAGTGGGGCAAGCCAGTTTTACTGGAGTAGGATGAAATTGTTAAGAAGTATCTGTTTAATTTCTCTAAGGGGAAACATAAGAAAAATGTATTTGTTCTCTCCACAATTAGACTTATATCAGGATCTTCAGATATTCAGGGGAGTGTGTTTCACTTCCATTCACACTAACAATGGCTTTATAATATGATAGACAAAAATCTAAGCCTTCAAACTGCCTAATTGAATGACATTTGAATTTTTTTTTAAGGAAAGGGAAAGTAATGGGTTCGCTGGTCTTTTGATTGTTACTCAAAAAGCAAAGGATCCTATTTGGACTAGTGAGCAAAACAGACCCTTCTTAGGTACCCGATTGGAGAGTGGTCTCTACTCTGTTTATTGTTCTCCATTGGCTCATATTAGGCTTCTAAAAACATCCAAAATAATGAGACCTGCAGATCGCTTGCTCCCAGGAGCCAGAAACACATACATTCAAGGGACACACAGTGCAAATGGAGAGGCATTTTTAAGACATTAATAAAGCACAAATGATCTGTGAGATTAGACAATAAAGAAAATCTCAAGTTTAGATACTCGTTAAAATTGACGGTGTTAACAATGCTGATATGGCTGTGATCTGAAACAGCGCTCTCCTCCCAGTCAAAAGCTCGTGGTCTGCTTTTTCTTGGACGCATTCTTTTCCTCCATCCGTTTCTCTTGCTGTCATACTTGCAAACACACATGTGCCCATCCTTCTGCCAATTTTTCTACTTAACACATTTCAAGCATATTGTTATAAGGAAATAAATCCAAAGATTCTAAATTCATTATGCTGAGCTAATGTGATTTTTAATTGAGAGGTACAATGAACATTTTTAAATCCTCATCCTTAAATAGTCACACTTTTTACCCTCCTTGCCCCCCAATAGTAGAATGATAAGAGTTAGTTGTAGAAATTTAATAAGAACATAGGCTAGGACCTCCTATAAACACAGTGACTCAAGTATGTGGAGCTAACTGTGTGTGCGGTGGTAGTGGTTGGTGCATGTCTGTAATCCCAGCACTGAGACAGCTCAAGGCCAGCCTGGGCTACATAGTGAGACCTTGCCTAAAATAAATTAAATAAATAAATAAATGCAATAATTTCTTCTTCCTCTGTAAATCCTATCAACATGACAGGAAATTGTTCTTTTTTTTTATTTTGTTTTAGTTTTAGGGTTTTTATTTTATTTATTTGTGTGTATATATATGTGCATATATGCATATGTGTATTGTATGATGTGTGTGTGGGCACATGCATGCTGTGGTGTGTGTGTGTGTGTGTGTGTCCATAGAGGTCAGAGGATAACCTCGGGGTGTTTCTCCTCTCCTTCCACCTTCTTTTTTGTCTTTTTTTTTTCTATTTTTTAGAGGGAGCGAGAAAGAGATAGAGAGGGAGAGATAGAGATAGAGAAGTGGCACACTAGGGCCTCAACCATTAAAATCGAACTCCAGACACTTGCGCCACCTAGTGGGCATGTGTGACCTTGCACTTGCCTCACTTTGTGAGTCTGGCTAATGTGGGATCTGGAGAGTAGAACATGGGTCCTTAGGCTTTGCAGGCAAGCATCTTAACCACTAAGCCATCTCTCTAGCCCCCACATTCTTTTTGAGACAGAGTCTCTCTTGGTGTTTTTGTTGCTGTTGCTGCTGCTGCTCCTAGCTCCTCCTCCCATTGCCATGGTTGTGTTGGGATTACAGACACGTATGCCACTTTAAATCCGGCTTTACATGGGTAGTGAGGAGAATTGGACTCAGGTCAGCTATCTTGCAAGTAAGTGCCTTTAACCACTGAGCCATTTCCCCAGCCCTTAGTTTTAGTCACAATGAGAGAAGATCTTGGAAGTCAGTGAAGGAAGCTCACGAGTGGAGAACTGAAGACTACCACTTGCGTTCTACAGAGGTGACTGAGCAGAAGAGTTTGAGGCCCAGCAGAGTCTCAAGACTCAGAAGCAGAGTCAGGGTTCTAGAATGAAAGCAAAGGAACTGGTTGAGGACAGAATGAGGACCCACGGTTAGTTCCCCCAACAGCCAAAGGTTACAGCAAGTCCAACCCAACAGAAGTTTAATCCTTTAAGAAATCCAATCAGACTTCAGACTTGGGTATCCAAGCAAAACAGAAACGTGTGAGTTACACAAAGCAAGTAAAAAAACTGCGTTGTAAATAATAAAATTTCCCTGTTACCTTCCCTACCTATTCCAAAATGCCTAAAAACAACTGGAGGACAATTATCTGCAGAAAACTAAAGATACCTATTGCAGAATTTGAAAAGTTTCAAGACAAAAGACATTTGGAGTCACCTAACTAGATGACAAGCCAGCCTCTACAAGGAAGCCTGTTAGTCAGTAATCCTTACCCTCATCCACTGGCTTTTTAAAAAAAATATATCATTCTTTCTTAAACATAGACAATAAACTTTCACTAGACATAAGACAGAAACAAAACAGGAAACAGGAGAGGACGCAAGGGCAGGTGAAAGAAAGATTTCGCAGCCATGGAAGAAGAGCTGGAAACTAAAAACAGAACAAAACAACCCCTATGAATCTAAATACAAATTTTAAAAGGGCTGGAGAAAAATAAGAATAAAATAAATAGGAGGTTTAGCATTTAGTATATAAATACAAAAAAATAATGAAGCGGGAATCTGCTTTTTTGTTCTAATTTCTAGATTCCCTGTGTTTTATTTAACAAGCACATTTTGCACGTTATTTTTTTTTAAGTTACTTGATTTTTGTTCTGATTGTCCCCATCATGGTAGAACTAAATCTGTAAGTTCTTGTCTTTATTTTTATTTATTTATTTGCAAGCAGAAATAGAGAGAGAATGGGCACACCAGGACATACTGCCATTGCCAATGAACTCTAGATGCATGTGCCACTTAGAGTAACTGGCTTTATGTCAGAATCAATTCTGGGTTATTAGGCTGTGCTGGCCAGCACCTTAACTGCTAAACAATCTCTCTAGCCCCTAAATCCATAATTTCTTTTTTTTTTTTTCCAAGTAGGGTCTCACTGTGGCCCAGGCTGACCTGGAATTCACTCTATTCTCAGGGTGGCCTCGAACTCATGGCAATCTTCCTACCTCTGCCTCCCAAATGCTGGGATTAAAGACGTGCGCCACCACACCTGGCTTAAATCCATATTTTTTAAATAAATGATTAGATATCCAAGGTTGATACATCCAGATGTAGCAATAGTATCGTGCTACCTTGAAGAAAAGATTGAAAACCTGTTTTCTTGGGGAGATAGGAAAGTAACAGGAAATATAGCATTTTATTAGAAAGCTTTTAG
The DNA here is from genome assembly GCA_036346955.1 of Dipus sagitta. Taxonomy (NCBI): domain Eukaryota; kingdom Metazoa; phylum Chordata; class Mammalia; order Rodentia; family Dipodidae; genus Dipus; species Dipus sagitta. The sequence goes on from CM070770.1 coordinate 19,836,036, forward strand.
GACGGTCAGAGTGATTGAAAATTAAAAATTAATTACAATAAAGATAAAAATAGAAAATAAAGGCAGCGTTATAGAGCTTAAGACTCATAAAAATCCTTGGTTTCATTTGTAATTCTGCCACCTATATGCAAGTTACCCTTGAGTGACTCACTAACCTGTGTGCCTTAGTCTCCCCACATGTAAGACGGAAGTAGAGACACTGCCTGTCAGTATCCCCTGGAGGGCTGAAGAGGGCCCAAACACAAGAGTACATAGAACCATCGAACGAATGGCAGAGTGTTGAACAAACTTGGATGTTTAATGATCCCAAAACCCTATTCTTAGAAACTTTAAAAGATAGAAAAACACTCTTATAAATATAAACACAAGACCTGCATAATGTTAGGCCCACCAACAGGTTGTCATGGATGATGGATGAGAGCAAAAATAAATAAAAGGGACATCAATATAGAAGAAGGTATAGTAGAGATTTAGTGGAAGGAAACAAAATCAGGTGGTGGGGGGGATTATGCAAATTCTAATAATAATTTTTATTTTCAAAAAGAAGCATAATTAGTTCCCTTTCCATGTAAGGATAAGGGTTATTGAACGGGGTTGGAGTCAATACAAAAACACACACAACCACTGCAAAACAGGCAGAACTATAAGAAATCCAGGTAATTCTAAAGATGGAACAAGCCTGAGCTCTTTATCTTGTAAATGAGCTGCTGGGACCTAAGAAAGCAAAATGTCCTATCCAAATCCACAGCTAATTAGTGGCAGAGCTAGGTTTAACCTCCAGTTCTCCTGAAATCAGATCAATTGTTTTTGGCCCTCCACCATCAAACTCAGGCTAACAGGAAAAAAAATTTCAGTTAGTCATGCATGACTAGCCCCTAGAAAGACTTTCAAAGGCTCGCTATAGTTAAGTGACTTGCCCAAGGTCATACCACAAGTACACGTACACAGCAGCAGAAGCAAAAGCAAAGCAAACAAGAAGACAGACATCCAGGGGATGAGCCAAGACCTCCATCGGAATGAAGGGGTCACCAGAAGAGTGGATGGTCAAAGTCTGAAACATAGTAAGTGATAAATTCCTATTACTTGATAAGCTGACTATAAGTTATTGCGTATATGTGGAAAGAAAAGAAATAGTCTTTTAATGATCAAATGCGGGAGGAAAGGAAAGGAGGGAGCAAGGGAGGGAAGAGAGGGATGAAAAATCTGTCAGAAAGCCAGGCGTGGTGGCGCACGCCTTTAATCCCAGCACTCGGGAGGCCGAGGTAGGAGGATTGCCGTGAGTTCGAGGCCACCCTGAGACTCCATAGTGAATTCCAGGTCAGCCTGGGCTAGAGTGAGACCCTACCTTGAAACACCAAAAAAAAAAAAAAAGAAAAGAAAAAAAAAGAAAAATCTGTCAGAGTTTGTTCTGAAGATGTAGGTAAATAATTGGACTTGACTAAATCAGAGGGAGAGTGTGAGAATGAGCAAAGAAAACAAAGGAAGAAAGGGCATGGCCCAGTGACTGATAAATGTGTCCATTAATAATGACAAGCTGGTGGGCTGGGGAGATGGCTTAGCAGTTAATCACTTGCCTGTGAGGCCTGAGGACCCCGGTTCGAGGCTCGATTCCCCAGGACCCACGTTAGCCAGATGCACAAGGGGGCGCACGCGTCTGGAGTTCGTTTGCAGTGGCTGGGGGCCCTGGCGCTCCCATTCTCTCTACTTGCCTCTTTCTCTCTGTGTCTGTCGCTCTCAAATAAATAAATAAACAAAAAATTTAAAAAAATAATGACAAGCTGGGGGCTGGAGGGATGGCTTAGCGGTTAAGGTGTTTGCCTGCAAAGCCAAAGGACCCAGGTTCAATTCCCCAGGACCCACATAAGCAACATGCACAAGGTGGTGCATGCATCTGAAGTTTGCCTACAGTGGCTAAAGGGCTTGGTGCACCCATTTTCACTCTCTATCTGTCTCTTTCTCTCTCTCAAATAAATAAATAAAATATGTTTAAAAAAAAAAAGAAAATGGATGGCTCTGGAAAGGATTATACTAAATGAGGTAACCCAGGCCCAGAAAGCCAAGCGCCGCATGTTCTCCCTCATATGTGGATCCTAGCTACAGATGATTGGACTTCTGTGTGAGAAGGAAAAAACTCAGTAGCACAGGCCAGTAAGTCAAAAAGGAGATATAAAGGGAAGAGAAAGGAAAGGAGGAGGGTACTTAATAGGTTGGTATTGTATATATGTAAGTAGAAGAATAGATTAACGGGGGTGAAAAGGCCCAAAGTGAGGTCAGGGGAAGAGATTGAGTAAAGGAAAGGTGGAGGGAGGGCTAATCAAAATCTAAGAGGATATAAATAAATCATATGCAATCCTCCAGTTTTGGACAATGGAACACTCAGGAGCCATAGATCATTGTTAGGAAATTTTCAGTGCCAGGGATGGGATACCTTCCAGTGAGTTGTTGGCCAGGGAGGTCCCCGATGCCCCCAAAACATTACAGGCCATTGCCGAGGCCCTTGGTTTCCCACCAGGAATAGATGGTAAGGCCCTATTGCTGAAGACTCCACATACTTGGGCTGCAAGGCCACTGAGAAATCCTGCTGGAACCGAGCTGATAACCTCCTCCATGTAGACCAGCTGACAGAAAGCTGGAAGAAGCCATTCTACATGTAGTTCAATGGGAGAAAGAGATACCACCAGTGAAGATACTCAACAGTGGACACTGCAAGCCTTATGATTGGCCAGCCAGGCCAAATGAGCCAACGGGTACAATAGTGGCATGTCTGTCATGGTGGAAACCAACTGCCCTCCAATTGGACTGGAGGCCCGCTCCATGGGAGGGAATACATCCCTGATACTGAAAACTTAAACAGGGGTAGTCATGAGCCCTAAGGGTGTAACATCTGCTGCTGTCTGGCTAAATGTATATACTATGCTTATCAAACTGCCCAGTAAGCACTTCTCTTAATATTTATACCCTTATATTAATGCTACTCTCACTTGGGGTAGAGAATCTTCTCTTTTCAGATGGCAGTGACCTTGGGATGACTCAGAAGGTATCATGGTGCTGGAAAGAAGTGACTGGAGTACTGAGTAACATCTTGATCACACCTTCCAAGGCTCAGGGTCCATTGCGGAAGAGGTGGCGGAAAGAATGTAAGAGCCAAAGGAAGGGTAGGACTCCTTAAAACATGCTCCTTCCAGACATAAAATGGCCTGGATATCCATGACCTCACAGTGCCTGACACTACCTACACAAGAGCATCATAAGAAGAGGAAAAGATCATGACATCAAAATAAAAGAGAGACTGATTGAGATGGGGAGGGGATATGATGGAGAATGGAATTTCAAAGGGGAAAGTGGGGGGAGGGAGGGTATTACCATGGGATATTTTTTATAATCTTGGAAAATGTTAATAAAACTTGAGAAAAAAAAAAAAGAATCACAAGCTATGGCTGGGGGCATGGCCTAGCGGTTAAGACATATGGCTGCAAAGCTAAAGGACCCTGGTTCAATTCCCAGGACCCTACGTAAGCCAGATGCACAAGGTGGCTCATGCATCTGGAGTTCATTTGCAGTGGCTGGAGGCCCTGGCCATACCCATTCTCTCTCTCTCTCTCCCTCTCCCTCTCAAATAAATTTTTAAAAAATTAAAAATTTAAAAAACAGAATGACAAGCTACTACATGACAACCAATAGGTTTCCCTCATTTCTCCTTCAGATAACGTTGAATGGAATGAAGGCAAGGAACAGCACATAAAATGGTTGGCGGGGGGGAGTGGGATGGGTGGGCCAAGGCCTCCAGATGCTGCAAATAAACTCCAGATGCATGTGCCATTTTGTGCATCTGGATTTATGTGGGTTCTGAGGACTCAAACAGGGATTGTTAGGCTTTGCAGGCAAGCACCTTAACCACTGAGCATCTTCTCAAGCCATAGAAATTTCTCAAAAAGAAAAAGAATAAAAGAAACCCTTCTAAAAAACTCCAGCTGCTGACTGAGGATGAAGCTAGGTTGGTAGAGTTCTTGCCTAGCATGCATGAGGCCCTGGTTTGAGCCCCAACACCACATAAACCAGGAATGGTGGTATAAACTAGGCGTGGTAGCACAGGTCTCTAATCCCAGCATCTGGATAACAGAGATAATACAATCAGGAAGTTCAAGGTCATACTAGGCTACATAACCAATTCCAAGCCAGCCTGGGATGTTTGAGAATCAGTGTCTCTAATAAATAAATAAAAATTAAATTAAAAAAAAAGAGTTGCTATTGGCCTGGAGGTGTGGCTCAGTGGTAAAATGTGTTCTATCACCAACCCCCAGCACTACAAAATCAAACAAAACACACCCCTCCTTTCAGCCCTCTCAATAAAAATTGACAAGCATTCAATTTGATTTAGATTTTAAAAGAAAATATCATACCATTTTTTTCAGATGTCATAATTTTTCCTAATAGAGAATTCTAATTTCTGAGGACTAATCCTTATTAAGAGCTATACTGTTTTGCATCATCTCAAATCCAAATAAACCCACTCGAAGCAAGGTAAAACATTGAAAATAGCATCATTGAACACAGAGAAAACTATACCTTTGATTCTGAGAAATAAGCAAGGTTGTTTTAATTGTGAGTAATTCCCAACCACTGCTATAATCAAACTCTTAAGGTGTTACTAACATAGGGATAAACCAAATAAAAATGTCTGTATACCTTAGTTAAGGTTCCTTCTTCATAAAAAAAAAAAAAAAAACATGTCAGGCTGAAGAGATAGCTTAGGGGTTAATGTACTTGCCTACAAAGTCAAAGGACCTAGGCTCGATTCCTCAGAATCCACATAAGCCAGATGCACAAGGTGGTTCATGGGTCTGAAATTTGTTTGCAGTGGCTAGAGGCCATGGTACACCCATTCTCTGTCTCTCTCTCAAATAAATAAATAAATAAAATGTCAATATAAAAAAAAAAAAAACAGGAAATACTTAAAAAGAAAAGTGCTCAGCTGGGCGTGGTGGTGCATGCCTTTAATCCCAGCACTCAGGAGGCAGAGATAGGAGGATTGCCATGAGTTTGAGGCCACCCTTAGACTACATAGTGAATTCCAGGTCAGCCTGGACCAGAGTGAGGCCCTACCTCAAAAAACCAAGAAAGAAAAGAAAATAAAAGCTCTCAGGCTGGGGAAATGGCTGAGGGGTTAAGGCGTTTGCCTGCAAAGCCTAAGGATCCCAGTTCGATTCCCCAGGACCCAAGTAAGCCAGATGCACAAGGGGATGCATGTGTCTGGAATTTTGTTTGCAGTGGCTAGAGGCCCTGGCATGCCCATTCTCTCTCTCTATCTGCCTCTTTATCTCTCAAAAATAAATAAATAAATAAAATATTTTTAAAATGAAGAAAAAAAGAAAGAAAAGCTCTCAAAAAAAAAAAGCAAATTATAGGAAAAACAACACATTAGGTTTTAGAAAGCTGCTTGGGGTCTTGACACAGGAAAATATGCTTCTGTTTCCACCTAAAAGTGGAGGAAAGAATTGTGGACAGTCTCATTATGAGCACTGGGATTCAGGGAGGTTTCCTTAACCAGCGCTCTGAGACAAAGAGGACCCACACAGGTAAAAAGAAGAAGAAATATCTGACAAACGATAGCCAGGCCCCACATCTCCTGATAACATGACATTCTACTTATTAAAAACGTCAGTCTTAGAAGACTCCAGGCACTGTAATTTTGGAAATGTACACAAGTAAATTAAAACCAGGCTTATGCTTCTGTTTATTCTAAGTCCCCCACTCGGATCCCTCTGCAAAGCCAATGCGAAGTTTCAAATTAGGCGATAGAAGAAAAAGTCAGTGTGAGCATTGCTGGTTTGAAGCAAGAGTCTCAAGTTTTCCACTTTTTAATTGAAATATGGTCTGAAAGTCTTTGAGCCCATGAGGTGTACACACATAGTTTTCTAGGAACATCAACTCCAGGATAAACAGAGAAAATGTTCAATCTAAAGTTAGGAAGCATGTGTTAACTTTTATTTAATTTATCTGAGCCACTTGGTAACAGACATCTTAGGACATGTTTATGCCCTCAACACTTTACCACTGAGCATAGTCCTTTGGGTTGTGGATATAGCAGAATACAGAGCAGAGAGAGCTGGACCAAAATCCAGCAGACCCAGCGTCTATGATCAAATACTTCGTTCATTTTCTCTATGTCCCATTAATTATTTAAAAAAATATATATATATATATATACATACATCTATATAGGGGCTGGAGAGGTGGCTTAGCACTTAAGGCACTTGCTTGCGAAGCATAAGAACTCATGTTTGAATCTCCAGGTCCCACATAAGCCAGACTTACAGTGACACAAGCACACAATGTCACACATGTGCACAAGGGGGCGGACACATCTGGAGTTCATTTGCAGCTGCTGAATGCTCTAGTGCACCCATTCTGTGTCTATATATATATATATATATATATATATATATATATATATATATGGCTGGAGAAATTGCTTAGTGGTTAAGGCACTTGCCTGCAAAGCCAAGGGACCCAGGTTCCATTCCCCAGGATCCACATAAGCCAGATGAACAAGGTGGTCCATACATCTGGAGTTTGTTTGCAATGGTGGAAGGGCCCTGATATGCCCATTCTCTTTCTCTCTCTCTCTCTTTGCCTCTCTCCCTCTCTAATAAGTAAAATTTATATATCTATAAATTATATATTTATATATAAATGATATATATAATATATCATAATAATATAATACATATAAATATATAATTTATATAATTTTATATATATATATATATATATATATATATATATATATATATATATATGTCATTGTTGAGAGGCTCAAAATCCCAAATGAAGAAAAACATCAAAGTTATTTGAATAAGCACACAGCCCTGTTTAAGTGTGCCAGCTTCCTTTCCTTCCTCAGAATGAAGTGAATGAAGCAGGGGGAGGGAGGTCATGTGATACTGGAAAAGCAGAGAGCAGATTTAATGATTCCTCTTGTCTGTCAATGTGACAGACAAGGATTTCACTGCCTATTTTGTGCCTAAGTGAGGTAAGATAGCACAGGGCTATGGTGTCCGCTGGAAGGCCCCAGAGATACACTGGACTCACATACTTGCTAAAGCTGGGAACTCCAGCTTCGGACTGCATCACTCTCACTTCAAAACAGCAAAGCATGGACACAACTAGCTGTAACCCCAATCTTGTTTGAAGTTGGAGGGGGGGTGCTGACAGAGACTGGAGAATCACTGGGGCTTGCTCTGGGAGTGTCCATGTCCAGGAAAGAGACTGATGAATGAGAAAAAGAGAACGCTTGAGGGCTGGAAAGAAGGCTTAGCAGTTAAGGTGCATGCCAATGAAGCCTAAGGACCCAGGTTCGATTCTCCAGGTCCCACGTAAGCCAGATGCACATGGTGGCGCACATGTCTGGAGTTTGTTTGCAGTGGCTTGAGGCCCTGGCGGCCTCATTCTCCCTCTCTCTCTCTCTCTCTCTCTCTCTCTCTCTCTCTAATAAATAAATGAATAAATAAATAAATAAATAAAAATAAAATAAAAAGAGAAGACTTGACATTTTCCTGTGCTCTCAGCATGCATGTACCCAGGGCACACGCAGCTGCACACACATGAGTACACTAAACACATATCAACACATGCCAAAAGAAAAAAAATGATGCATCACTTCCCCTGCATCTTTCTGACCATCCCTGCTCTCTCCATCGCACACAGCTATCAGAAGGAGCAGGAATCCGAGTCACCACCAACCTTTCATCATTTCAGTATAGTAATATGTCCATGGAAACAATGTTTATACTTTTTAAAAATATTTTTGTTTTTATTTATTTATTTGAGAGAGAGAGAGAGATACAGAAATAAACAGGTAGAGAAACAGAGAGAGGGCTTCCAGCCAATGCAAATGAACTCCAGACACGTGTGCATCTGGCTTACGTTAGTCCTGGGGAATTAAACCTGGGTCCTTTGGTTTAACTGCTAAGAGATCTCTCCAGCCCCTTTTTTGAAAAAAAAATTTTTTTATTTATTTATTTTAGAGAGAGAGATACAGAAATAGGCAGGTAGAGAAAGAGAGAGTGTACTTTTTTGTATTTTTTTTTCAAATTTTTATTAACAACTTCCATGATTATTAAAAAAATCCCATGGTGATACCCTCCCTTCTCCCACTTTCCCCTTTGAAACTCTATTCTCCATCATATCCTTCCCCATCTCAGTCTCTATTTTACTTTGATATCATGATCTTTTCCTCCTATTATGATGGTCTTGTGAAGGTAGTGTCAGGCACTCTGAGGTTATGGATATCCAGGCCATTTTGTGTCTGGGGAGAGTACATTGTAAGAAGTCCTACCCTTCCTTTGGCTCTTACATTCTTTCTGCTACCTCTTCCGCATCAGACCCTGAGCCTTGGAAGATGTGATAGAGATATTACAGTATTGAGCTCTCCAGGCACTTCTTTCCAGCACCATGATACCTTCTGAGTCATCCCAAGGTCACTGCCATCTGAAAAGAGAAGATTCTCTACCCAAAGTGAGAGTAGCATTAATATATCAGTGTGAACATTAAGAGAAGTGCTTACTGGGCAGTTTGATAAGCATAGTATATACATTTAGCCAGACAGCAGCAGATGTTACACCCTTAGGGCTCATGACTACCCCTTTTAAGTTTTCAGTATCAGGAATGTATTCCCTCCCATGGAGCGGGCCTCCAGTCCAATTGGAGGGCAGTTGGTTTCCACCATGACAGACGTGCCACCATTGCACCCGTTGGCTCCTTTGGCCTGGCTGGCCAATCATAAGGATTGCAGTGTCCACTGTTGAGTATCTTCACTGGTGATTTCTCTTTCTCCCATTGAACTGCATGCAGAATGGCTTCTTCCAGCTTTCTGTCAGCTGGTCTACATGGAGGAGGTTATCACCACGGTTCCAGCAGGATTTCTCAGTGGCCTTGCAGCCCAAGTATGTGAAGTCTTCAGCAATAGGGTCTTACCATCTATTCCTGGTGGGAAACCAAGGGCCTCGGCAATGGCCTATAATGTTTTGGGGGCATCAGGGACCTCCCTGGTCAACAACTCACTGGAGGTATCCCATCCCTGGCACTGAAAATTTTCTAGCAACAATCTATGGCTCCTGAGTGTTCCATTGTCCAAAAAAGTAGGATTGCATATGATTTATTTATATCCTCTTAGATTTTGATTAGCCCTCCCTCCACCTTTCCTTTACTCAATCTCTTCCCATGACCTCACTTTGGGCCTTTTCAACCCCATTAATCTATTCTTCTATTTACATATATTCAATACCAACCTACTAAGTACCCCCCTCCCTTCCTTTCTCTTCCCTTTATATTTCTTTTCTAGTTTACTGGCCTTTGCTACTGAGTTTTCCTCCTACTGAGAGTGTACTTTTTAAAGAGAGATGAAGAAACAGAATGAGCACCAAAGAGTTAAATTCTAATCATGGGATTTTAGACAGAATGGCTCTGAGTGGAAGATTTGATGTGTACCTCAAGTCAATTATGGTAGGTAGCTACTTACTTCCCCTATGTGGAGATCGGACCTAATCTAGCATCTCTACTATGAAATGGCTCTAAGAGGAAAATTAAAATGAAAGCTTAAGTCTTCACTAGGAAACACCCTCTCAAAGCTCCAGGCTCACAGATATGAGTAAGAGCCCTGTTTTTACTGGCTTGGAAAATGCATAAGGAAATGTCAATTGCTGAGATTACCCTATGTCTCGTCTGCATAAATAATAACATCATTACCGACAGATTCTTGGCTCAACCAATCTTCTTTTAAACATGCAGACTAGTCAAAATGAGATACTTATTAGAGAAAGATTGGAAAGGATGAAACTGGAAATGATCACTCAAAATAAGAAAAAAAATCAGCCTCATTAAAAGAGGGATAAAAATATGGGCATTCAGAGCTAGCCAGATACCAAAAAAATTATGTATGAATAAACAGAAAAGCAGCAATACTGTGTTGGTGAAATGGCCTTTGAGGGTGCTAAAACGCAAAGGAAATTACCAAGGAGACCAGTACAAACCCCTAACACATGCTTACAAGGCTGGTAGATGCCCAGTGGTCCCAGCAGGTTGGCAATAGTTTATCTGGGGAGTGGGGAGGATTTTTTGCTCCTACTTACATGATCAGTGTTTCACCAAAGCCTCGGGGCATCCTAGTGTTTTATTACTTTCATTCTAACTTTTTCTGCTTATTCACACAAATGCCCCATCTTTCCGAATCACCTTTAGCTATTTGTAACAATTATTCCATGATTCAGTTTCTAAAGTTAGGTTTAAATGGACATGATTTCGTTCATTTTACATTTTTCCATCTTTGTATTTATCAAGTCCCTTTCATTCCTTTATTATTTGTCTGTGTATATATGTATGTGCATGGGTGTGAATATATGGGTGCAAGCATGCCACCTCTTTTGAACAATGTCTCTCTTGTGGTTGGGAATGGCAGGCCAGCTGGCCCGCTAGCTTCAGGACTCTCCTGACTCTATCTCCAATATGCTGAGATTACAGATGTGTACTCCACTTTGTATCTGGCTTTACATGGATACTGGGGATAGGACTCCCGTTGGCCAGCTTACAAAGTAACAGCCTTTAACCACAGGAACATCCCTCTAGTCCTGCTCCTTTATTATTAAAAATTAAATAAAGTAAACATTCAACTATTCTTCTCTTTAAAATTCATTATTTTATATTGTTTATCAGATTTCTACTTTTTTTCCTCCTAACTAAAAATGTCCTAGTCAATAACCTCTAGGCTCTATCTTGCTTCAGTGACTATAATTATGTTAGCTCACCTTGCTTAAATTATGTCTTGCCCAGCTGAGTCATTTTTGAAATAAAGAAGATAAATGGTCTAGGACATTTAAAATTAGGGTAGGTGCTTTGTAAAAAAGTGAAAATAATTATATCCTTCTATTCACTACAACCCTTGGAAACCAGAATAATCTTGTTTACTCATTTAATCACCACCATTCATTCAGAAAAATATATTATTTGAACTGCCCATAGGATGGTCCTATGTTTTTCAAGGATAAGAACTCATTCAATTCCAATAAAAATATTACTTAAAAGCTGTAGAGATGGCTCAGCATCTCTACAAGATGCTTGCTGGCAAAGCCAAAGAACACAAGTTCAATTCCCCAGTGCCCACATAAAGCCAGATGCACAAGGTGGCACACACATCTGGAGTTGGTTAGCAGTGGCTAGAGGCCCTGGCGTACCCATTCTCTCTTTCTCTCTATCTTCCTATTTCTCTCTTTCTCTCCCTCTCTTTATCTTTCATACATAAATAAAATATTTTTCAATTTTTTGTTTATTTTTATTTATTTATTTGAGAGTGACAGAGAGAGAGAGAGAGAATGGGCACACCAAGGCCTCCAGCCACTGCAAACGAACTCCAGATGCATGCGCCCCCTTGTGCATCTGGCTAACGTGGGTCCTGGGGAATTGAGACTCGAACTGGGGTCCTTAGGCTTCACAGGCAGGCACTTAACTACTAAGCCATCTCTCCAGCCCTAAAATATTTTTAAAGCATATTATTTAAATCTTTTTTGAGAAAAGTTACAATTTGAGAATCTCAAGGCAAATTTCTCTCTGGTATGTTCTTCAGTTTGGTTAAAGAAGAAGTATATGTGCTTTTTTGCGCTCTGTGATTATGAGTTTTAAATCTGTATTTGTTCTTTATCATCTGCACTAGATAATATGATAAAGAGTCCTTATCTCCTGAGGTAATTCTGTTGCCCACATCCTCCACCAGCAAAACCTACTTAGGCAGCCGTCTTTGAACACATCATTCTGATCTCCTTGGCTACTAATGATTAGTAATGGGAAGCACCCACCTGTGGGCAATTAATCCTTAGATCCATCAACACTTCTGCTGAGTGAGTTAGCACCAAAGTGCTTCTCAAACAGGGGTGCACTGGGATAATCAAATTCTCACTTTGGAGGGTTTGCATTGGGAAATATAGACAGAATTAAGTAATTAAGAACAGAAAATGGGCTGGAGAGATGGCTTAGCAGTTAAGTTGTATGCCTGCAAAGCCTAAGGACCCCGGTTCGATTCTCCAGGTCCCACATAAGCCAGATGCACATGGTGGTGAATGCATGTGGAGTTCGTTTGCAGTGGCTAGAGGCCCTGGAGTGCCCATTTTCACTCTCTTTCTATCTCTCTCACTCACTTGCTCCCTCTATCTGTAATAAATAAAATCTTAAAAAAAAAAAAGAACAGAAAACAAGGCTGAACATTAGGAGAAACAATGAGAGGAGAAACCACAAAGAGTACAGTGTCTCACTTAAAAGAAGGTAAAACTTATGAATGAGAAGAAGGTATGGATTAGTAGCAACTACACATACAGAAATGATGAGTAGAGGACCAGCAGGTTCTACTGGTGCTTGGACAGAGGCAGACGTGCAGTATATTGTCCAGGGGCATTCCAAGTCAGCCAGTAAAAATCCAGGAACTGCTTCAGTGTCTCGGGTGAAAAATAGCCATTGAGTTCTAGGCCCCATTCATGGATTTCCATCAGATTTTGTGTTGAAAATATTTTTTTTAATATTTTATTTTATTTACTTATTTGAGAGAGAGAGACAGAGAAAGAGAATGAAAATGGATGCATCAAGGCCTCCAGCCGCTACAAACAAACTCCAGATGCACGCACCACCTTGTACATCTGGCTTACGTGGGTCCTAGGGAATCGAATCTGGGTCCTTTGGCTTTGCAGGCAAGTGCTTTAACCACTAAGCCATCTCTCCAGCCCATAGTGTTGAATATATATTTAGATGAGAAGTCCATGCTTAAACTGCCTTGGGTTAAGCCCCTGCTCCTAGACACCCAAGAGCCTACCTAGCACTCACTCTGTTCCCTTCTCAGCTGATGCCACTGTCTGTCCCAATTGCTAGTGCAGATCATGCCATCTTGTCCTTGCCTTGTGCTCTTCTCCACCGTGCTCCCATGTCCTTCCCCAGGTCTCTGTCATAACTTCTACATCATTCACTCTTTGTGGTTGGCCTCTCCACACAGTAAGAGTAGGAGGCAAGAACTCCCTTCTTGGCCTTTTTGTCACCAGAAGCAAGAACAATGCTGGGACTGGAGAGATGGCTTGGTGGTTAAGGTGCCTGCTTGCAAGCCTGACAGCCCAGGTTCAAATCCCCATTACCCAAGTAAAGCCAGATGCACAAATTGCTACATGAATCTGGAGTTTGTTTGCAGTGGCAGGAGGACCTGGCATGCCCATATTCATTCTCTGTGTGTCTCTCTCCCTGCTTATAAATAATAATAAATACATTTTAAAATTAGCCTAAGGATTAGTTGCCACTTAGTAGATATCTGGGATTAATGCATGACTAAACAACTTGTCTTTCATATTCATTGTCTCTTTCATATTATTAATAAATACAATAAATTTAGAAGTGAGTATTGGGAACATAAACAAGCCACTTCAAAAAAACGGCAATGGGCTAGAGAGATGGCTTAGTGGTTAAGTGCTTGCCTGTGAAGCCTAAGGACCATGGTTCGAGGCTCAGTTCCCCAGGACCCACATAAGCCAGATGCACAAGGTGGTGCATGCATCTGGAGTTCATTTGCAGTGGCTGGAGGCCCTGGCACGCCCATTCTCTCCCCTTGCCTCTCTCTCTCTCTCTCTCTGCCTCTCTCTCTCTCTGTCTGTCACTCTCAAATAAATAAATAAAAATAAAATAAAATAAAAAGCAAAAAGATGGCAAAAATTTGAGTAGGTACTTTACAAATGGGAGTACCTAAATGGCTAACAAATACATGAAAAAAATGTTTAATATCAATAGCAGTTAAAGAAAATTAAAACTATAATATGCTATCACAATACAATGAGAGATACAAATTTTCATATGTTGATGATGAAACAAGTATAAGTTGGCATGACTATTTTATAGAATTTCTTGGTAATGTTCTTCAAAACTAAACATGAGCCTGCCTGGGTCAGAGCAATTGTACTTCTGTGCACATGCCTAAGAGAAATAAAGACTGTGTCCACTGAAGGACATGTAAGAGTTTCAGAAGTGCTTTGTTTGTTTATTTACATATTCATGAGTTTTCCCAGTGGTGACAGAAATCAAACTCAGAGATTTGTACATGACCAACATGAACTCTACATTGAACTATATCCTCAGTCCTAGGAGCTTTATTCTTAATCGCTTAAAGCTGTAAACATTCAAATACCCATCAACAATATACAAACACATGTATGCACATTTGTAAATCAGTTTTAATTATTTTCATTGAAAATATTAAAAATTAATGGGAAAATTATGTACATACATATACATGTATATATACATACATATACAGATCTCACCATGGATGAATCTCACAGATATCTTTATAAAATATATTTTATTTATTTATTTGAGAGAGAGAGAGAGAGAGAGAGAGAGAGGGAATGGCATGCCAGGGCCTCCAGCCACTGCAAACAAAATCCAGATGCATGTGCCCACTTGTGCATCTGGCTTACATGGGTCCTGGAGAATTGAACCAGGATCCTTTGGCTTTGCAGGCAAATTCCTTAACTGCTAAGCTATCTCTCCAGCCTGATAGATAAGATATCTATCTTATGGAGCACAAAAAATATCTAGGACTAGGGAGATATTTCACTTGCTTAAGTGCTTTCTTGCAAGCGTAAGGACCTAAGTTGAATCCCCAGAACCCCACTAAAAATAAAAAGCTGAATGAGGTAGTGCATGATTATGCACTAAGAAGGTTGACAGGTGGATCCCTGGGGTTAATTGGAAAACCAGCCTAGCCTACTTGGTGAGTTCCAGGTTAGTGAGAGACGCTATTTCAAAAAATAAAAGAAGAAAGGAAGGAAGGGAGGGAGGGAGGGAGGGAGGGAGGGAGGGAGGAAGGAAGGAAGGAAAGAAGGAAAGAAGGAAAGAAGGAAAGAAGGAAAGAAGGAAAACGTTACCTGAGGAATGATATCTGTGGTGGTTTCAATGTAAAAAATACCCCCCATAGATTCATGAGTTTGAAAACTTAATCCCCAGTTGGTGATGGTGTTCAGAAAGGTTTTAGAACCTTTAGGAGGTAGAGCCTTGCTGGAAGAAGTACGTCACTGGAGACATGACAAGGCCCCACTTCCTATCCCCCCTCTCCTTCTCTCCCTACTTCTCTCATTTAGTAGTGAAAGCAAGACGAGGAGGCCACTTTTTCATGAAAAGAGAGAAAAGCCATCCTCTCTCATTCCTCTTTGATCCAATGTGCTTAGAGTCCCTCAGTTTTTATGACTAAACAATTGGGGTTGGAGGAGAAGGAGAGAAAGAGAGAGGAGAGATTTCCCTTTTTGTTTCTCATCCCTTCTTCGGCTCTTGTCCCTAAGCACTATAATTAGGTCCATTTAGCCAGCACAGTGCACGCGTTTAGGGTAAAGCCCGGATAATGAGTAAGTGGAACTTTGACTTTTGTATTCCTCATTAATCCACATTCGTGTATCTACCTCATCTAGGCTACCTCTCAGGGCAGCGCTGCTACAGCTGGGTTTTGACACTCCTGGGCCTCAGGCCACAGTGTCATCACCTAGCATTAACTCCAGTCGGTACCACTCAATAAGCATTTGTTCTCTCCTATTAGAAAGACGACACAAACATGAAAGGGGAAGCTGGTTACTAACAGAAGACTGGCTATTCTTTGAGCCCTTCATTCTGGTACCAACTCCATGCTCAATTTGCATCCAAGGTCAAACGCTGGAGTCAGCAGGTAGAGATAGGACCAGGAATACCTTGGAGGGCCTACTTATTAGAGGATTTGAGTCCTGCCTGAGACACACATTGACTTCTAGGCTCAAGAGCAAAGGAGATGTCAGCTTTCTTCCCCTGTCACAGAACCTGAGTAATTACACTGGGGCACTTACCCAAGATATTGGGGTTTCAGGGTGGGAGGTACATTCTCAGCAGGACCAGCTACCCATGACCCTGAACTGAATTTGCAAAACAAATGTTCTGTGGTTAAGTTATGTAAGGCGGTTAAAAACATGTTCCCCGTGACTCTTGTGTGTCCAATTCTAGACTTGAGCACACTTGTCTATGCAAACAGCTAGAAGCATGTTATCAGGTGAGGAAAAGAACCAGTTAAACTGTCTCCCAATTAAATATACATATCTACTGGGCATTGTCTTATGGTTTTCTATAAATTTTAAAATTGTCACAGACACACTGGGGAGGAAATTATGTCATACTCCCCCACCCCTAGTTTGGCCAAACTAAGCAAACCTATTTTTATTTACTATTTCCTAATTTCTCTTGTAATTAAAAAAAAATGAGATGGAGAGATAGATTAGCAGTTAAGGAGCTTTCTTGCAAAGCAAAAAAAAAAAAAAAAAAAAAAAAAATCAAACCCAGTTTCGATTCCCCAGGACCCATTTAAGCCAGATGCACAAGGTGGTGCATGCGTATGGAGTTCATTTGCAGTGGCTGAAGGCCCTGGTGCATCCGCATCCGTTTTCTCTCTCTCTCTCTCTCTCTCTCTCTCTCTCTCTCTCAAACAAATAAAATAAAATAATTTTTAAAAAGGCAGTGGGTAAGGACTTAAGTGCCCAATGACACCGAGGCTTTAAGTGGCTAGAATGTGGCTGGGAAGATAGATAGATGTGAGGGCAAATAGCTGATCTGATGTGTTAATCAGTCATTTAAAACTATACCACTTGTAACTTAATAATAATAATATGACAGTTAGTCTTATTTCTGTTTTAAAAAAAATAAGAGAAATTGATCTGCTATAGATAGCCCAGAATAAGAAACGATGATGACCCAGGTGTAGTGGCACCCAGCCCTTAGGAGTCTGAAGCACTAGAGTCAAAATTCAAGGTCAGTTACTTTACTTAGCCAATTAGAGTCCATCCTGATTTATATGAGACACTGTCTTAGAAAACCAAAACCAAAACCAAAAGAAAAGTAAAGAAAGTTCTTGTTCACTGAGAAATCAAGCTGGCGCTGAGCAGAAAACCTTCTCCCCATAGACCAGCCAACTGAAAGCTGGAAAAAGCTGCATTGTATGCAGTTTTATGGGAGACAGAAGTCATCAGCGGTGAAAACAGTGGACACTGGAAGCCTCAAGTTTGGCCAGACAGGCCAAATGACTGAACAAGTGCAATAGTGGCATGTCTGCTCTGGGGGAAACCAGCTGCTCTCTAATTGGATTTACGGCCCACTCTATGGGAGGGAATACATGCCTGGTACTGAAAACCTAATCAAAAGCCCATGGCAGGGGAGGTCATGAGCCTTAGGGGCATAAAGTATGCTCTTGTCTTGATAAATGTATATATTATTCTCACCAAACTGCCCTGGAAGCACTACACTTAGTGTTCATACTCATATCTTAATGTGAGCAAGTGCCTTAGCCACTAAGCCATCTCTCAGCTTTCTTCTGCTCATTCTTATTTGAGCCCAAGCCTCCTGCTGATCACAGAGCTTGCCGCTCTCTCCATAAGCTCCAGCAGTTCTCGGATCTCTACTGGACTCGGGTTATCGATGGTATGGCCATGGCCGGGTGCTTATGTAGGTCCTGTGGATCAAACCCAAGTGATCTCAGCCTCCTCGGGTCCTCATGCTTGCAGAGGAAGAGCTCTTCACCACTGAGTCCTCAGCCTTGACCTCCTCCTACTGCAAACAAACTCCACCTTGTGCATTTGGCTTTACTTGGGGTCTGGGGAATCAAACCTAGGCTGACAGACTTTGCAAACAGGCACCTTCAGCCACTGAGCCATCTCTCCAGCCCTTAACTGGGTAATGGGGAATTGAACTTAGGTCCTTTGGCTTTGCCGACAAGCACCGTAACTGCCAAGCCATCTGTCCAGCCCTTAACTTTTAATCTTTCTTTAATTTGTAAATTTTCCTGAACCTTGGAACCTGGTTGTGAATTATATCCTTTGAGCCATGTAACTTCAAAGGTCATAAATGTAGCTATTGCGAAGATATGATCTCCCTCTAACGAAAACTGTATCCATGTCTTAAGTATCTACCCTCTGGCTCTGTTTCTGTCTTCCTGTCTTTTCCCATGTTTAAATCCAAATGTATGTGTACTGTCACATATCTATACTTAATAAACTCACCAGCATTGCTTCACTCTGACTCCTGAAATCCTTCTCTTTTGCATATTCAATGACCTAGCTTTACCCGAGTGCAAGCCCCCAAAAGAAGAAATGAACTCTTCCAGCTACAGACAGCAGTACAGGGCTGTCTACTCACTGCCAACAGGATGATTGTCATTCTCATTAAAAAAAAAGAAAGAAAGAAAAGAAAAGAAAAGAAAAAGCCTGCTGTGGTGGCACACGCCTTTCATTCCACAACTCGGGAGGTGGAGGTAGGAGGATCGCCATGAGTTTGAGGCCAACCTGAGACTCCATAGTGAATTCCAGGTCAGCCTGGGCTAGAGTGAGACCCTACCTTGAAAAACCAAAATTAATTAATTAATTAATTAATCTAATAACAAAATTTTAAAAGGCTAGAGAGGCTGCTTGGTGGTTAAGTCACTCACCTGCAAAGCCTAAGGACCCAGGTTCAACTTCCTAGAACCCACGTAAGCCAGACACACAAGATGACATGTGCGTAAGGTCACGCATGCGTATAAGGTGGCACACATATCAGGAGTTTGATTGCAGTGGCTAGAGGCCCTAGCATGCCAATTCTCTCTCTCTCCCATTCTTTCTCTCTCTCATAAAAAACAAAAAAGAGGCAGTTTTCTTTTGAAATAGTAGGTTTCAACTCAGAGCATAAAAATATCAAAGTTTGGCCTGGAAATTCCTTTATGACCAAAAGATATCTTGAAATTAGAAAGAATATTTCAGTTATTTGAACTGGAAATTCTTTTTGTTTGTTTGTTTATTTTGTTTTGTTTTTTCAGGTAGAGTCTCGCTCTAGCCCAGGCTGACCTGGAATTCACGATGTAGTCTCAGATTGGTCTCGAACTCATGACGGTCCTCCTACCTCTGCTTCTGTATGCTGAGGTTAAAGGAGTGTGCCACTCCCAGCTGAACTAAATTTTACTTTTTTCAAGAGGTGTCATTTAAAATGTTTATTTATTTTCAAGGAGAGAGAGGAGGAAAGAATGAGTGTGCTACATACAGATGAACTCCAGACATATGTACCACTTTGTGCTCTGGTTTTATGTGGGTCCTGGGGAATCAAACTTGGACCAACAGACTTTAGAAGCAAACACCTTTAGCAGTTTAGACATCTTAGGTGCTGAACTGACTGTTACACAGAATATTCAGTCACCCCCTCCCTGCAAGGACCCTCCAAATGCATTCTATTCAGTATCTCTGTTGTCCAACACAATAGTTCAAAGCACCTATGACCAAAAATGCAACTGAAGTTCATTTGTTTTGTTTTGTTTTGTTTTGTTTTGTTTGAGACAGGGTCTCCTGTGTCCCAAGCTAGCCTTGAACTCATGAGCCTCGCAAATGCTGAGATTATAGGAGTTCATCTTTTAAAGAAGATTAATAAAGACTATGCTTACCAGAGAATTTTTAATTTTACTGTTACCATCACCTTTGCTTTGTTTTAAATTTTTTTGGTTTATTTTTACTTATTTATTTGAGAGTGACAGACAGACAGAGAGAGAAAGAGGCAGAGAGAGAGAGAGAGAGAGAGGGAGAATGGGAGCATCAGGGCCTCCAGCCACTGCAAACGAACTCCAGACACATGTGCCACCTTGTGCATCTGGCTTACATGGGTCCTGGGGAATTGACCCTCGAACTGGTGTCCTTAGGCTTCACAGGCAAGTGCTTAACTGCTAAACAATCTCTCCAGCCCTCCTTTTCTTCTTTTTGATACAGAGTCTGATATAGCCCAGGCTGGCCTCAAATTCACTAGCACAGAATGACATTGAACTTTTTAAAAAACTTTTTATTTGTTTGAGAGAGAGAGAGAGAGAGAGAGAGCAGATACAGAGAGAGAGAACTGGTGTACCAGGGCCTCTAGCCACTGAAAACAAACTCTAGATGCATGTGCCACCTTGTGCATCTGGCTTACATGGGTCCTGGGGAATCAAACTTGGACCAACAGACTTTAGAAGCAAACACCTTTAGCAGTTTAGACATCTTAGGTGCTGAACTGACTGTTACACAGAATATTCAGTCACCCCCTCCCTTGCAAGGACTCCAAATGCATTCTATTCAGTATCTCTGTTGTCCAACACAATAGTTCAAAGCACTATGACAAAAATGCAACTGAAGTTCATTTGTTTTGTTTTGTTTTGTTTTGAGAGAGAGAGAGAGAGGGAGAATGGGAGCATCAGGGCCTCCAGCCACTGCAAACGAACTCCAGACACATGTGCACCTTGTGCATCTGGCTTACATGGGTCCTGGGGAATTGAGCCTCGAACTGGGGTCCTTAGGCTTCATAGGCAAGTGCTTAACTGCTAAACAATCTCTCCAGCCCTCCTTTTCTTCTTTTTGATACAGAGTCTGATATAGCCCAGGCTGGCCTCAAATTCACTAGCACAGAATGACATTGAACTTTTTAAAAAACTTTTGTTTTGTTTTGTTTTGTTTTGTTTTGTTTTGTTTTGTTTTGTTTTGTTTTGAGAGAGAGAGAGAGAGAGAGAGAGAGAGAGAGCAGATACAGAGAGAGAGAACTGGTGTACCAGGGCCTCTAGCCACTGAAAACAAACTCTAGATGCATGTGCCACCTTGTGCATCTGGCTTACATGGGTCCTGGGGAATTGAGCCTCGAACTGGGGTCCTTAGGCTTCATAGGCACACGAGCTTGGAGAGACTGAGTCAAACTTCAGCTCCAGGTATCCCTCTCTCGGGCCTCTGTACTCCCCAGTTCTCTCAGCCTAGAATGACTCTTGCCCCATTAGCCCCATGGCTCAGAAGGGGCCACCCCAGAATAAGCACTGTGAATTCATTTTGAGATGATGCTACTTGAAAGAACAGTAGATCTGGGTGGATTTCAACTCAAGACTGCCACTCTACTTAAAAACAGTTCAGGGCTAGAGGGATGGCTTAGTGGTTAAGGCACTTGCCTGCAAAGCCAAAGGACCCAGGTAAGCCAAATGCCAAGGTGGTGCATGTGCCTAGAGTTCATTTGCAGTGGCAGGAGGCCCTGGCTTATCCATTCTCTCTGTCTCTCTAATATTTTTAAGTTCATAAAATGTCCCAGGAGAAAAGTGCCCACCCTGTACAAGGAAGAGAATGCTCTTATCATCAGAGAGAGGCAGTCATCATCAAAATGCACCTACATTAACAAGCCTACTAATACAACTCTCATTTTGTATTAGTTTTCCACATTTACTTCCTGATTACTGTCTTTAATGTATAAGCCATTGGCCGTAAGGTTTTCTTTGTGTCCTATTTTCCTTCTAAAGGTTCCCATGTACATATAAAATTAAATAAATGTATCTGTTCTACTCCTGTCAGTCTATGTCAGTGTAATTACAAGATCTACAAGCCAACTTAAGAGGATGGAAGGACTTTTCCCCCACCTAGGTACCCACACAGTTCACTTCTACCCCCTCCTAGAAGACTTTGCCCAGTTGTATCTTGTCAATGAAGTCTTCAATGGCCACGCTATAACTGTAGTATCTGACCCATTCAATCCTTCCTCTTCCTTCTCTTCCTCCTCCTCTTCTCTCCTCCTTCTTCTCTTCCTTTTCTTCTTCTTTTTTGTTTATTTTTTTATTTATTTGAAAGTGACAGAGAAAGAGAAAGAGGCACATATATAGAGAGAGAATGGGCATGCCAGGGCCTCCAGTCACTGCAAACAAACTCCAGATGCATGCGCCCCCTTGTGCATCTGGCTAATGTGGGTCCTGGGGAATTGAGCCTCGAACTGGGGTCCTTAGGCTTCATAGGCAAGTGCTTAACTGCTAAACAATCTCTCCAGCCCTCCTTTTCTTCTTTTTGATACAGAGTCTGATATAGCCCAGGCTGGCCTCAAATTCACTAGCACAGAATGACATTGAACTTTTTAAAAAACTTTTTATTTGTTTGAGAGAGAGAGAGAGAGAGAGAGCAGATACAGAGAGAGAGAACTGGTGTACCAGGGCCTCTAGCCACTGAAAACAAACTCTAGATGCATGTGCCACCTTGTGCATCTGGCTTACATGGGTCCTGGGGTATAGAACCTGTGTCCTTTGGCTTTACAGGCAAGTGCCTTAACTACTAAGCCATCTCTCCAGCCCACCTTGAACTTTTGATAATTCTGTCTCTACCTCCCAAGTACTGGACATGGACCACAATGCCTAGTTTATGTGGTACCCAAGTTTGAAACCAGGGCTTTCTGCATGCTAGGAAAGGACTATTATCTACTGAGATACATCCCCAGCCCACTCCCCTACATTCTTGCTCTTTATAGACAGTATGTAATTAAAAATATTTTGATGTATTTTCTCTCATTAGAATGCAAGCTTTGGGAAAGCAGAATTATTTTTTTCTATGTCCATCTCTGATTTCCATAGAATAGCTATTCTGCTTCCTGTAACATTTACTTAACCAGCAAGTTATCATGTAATATGTGCCAGAAACTGTTCTAACAAATCAATTCTTTCATAGTCTTCTATAAGCATTAAGTCTTTAATGCTCACACAGTCTCCGTGGGAGAGGCACCATAGCCAGCAGTTTTGAAGATGTGGGATCAGAGACCCACCAGAGGAAGGCAACTTATTTAAGGCCACACGAAAAGTAGTGGCAAGACTAGGATTTGAGACTGGGCAGGCTGGCTCCAGGGTCCAAGCTGGTACCCACCCTACTAGGCTACCTCACCACCACACCAATGTAATCAGGACCTTGAGCTGTGGGTTGGCCCCCTCATTGTATAGTAATCATGGTCTCTGGGCCCGGAATAAAATTTACAAGTTCACTTTGTTAACTAAGAAACATTAGTTAATGTAGCTCCGTGATGGAGTGCTTGCTTAGGATGAATAAGGTCTGGATTCAATTCCCAGCATCCTGCCCCCTAAAATAGGAAGCAAATGAAAATAAATTTACCTCAGTTTCAATAAAGAACACAATAGATAAAACATTCCTAGATTATTTCCCTCTACTAGAGGTAAGGTTAATAAAAACTAAGGAATTCCTCTTTTGTTAACACGTGTCTCTTCTGAAGTATGGACGACACTGCTTTGTCACTGTCAGTGTTTATGCTCCATGTCTCACATAAAATGTGCAGTATTTGCACTCAGTAACGGGCTACACCAAAGTTGAAGATACTGTTTAAGAATTCAAGGACTGGAGAGGTGGCTTAGCAGTTAAGGCACTTGCCTGTGAAACCTAAGGATACAGGTTCGATTCCTCAGAACCCAAATAAGCCAGATGCACAGGAGGGCACATGCATCTAGACTTCATTTGCAGTGGTCAGAAGTCCTGGTGCACCCATTCTATCTGTCCCTTTCCTCTATCTCTCTCAAATAAATAAATAAATAAAAATAGAATATTTTTTTAAAAAACGAATTCAAGGAGAAAAAAGGTTAAATTTAATCCCCAAGAATCAAATGAAGCATTTCAAGGACAGTACAGACTGTTCCAAAAACTTTCAGTTTAAACAACATGACACTATGAAAAACATGCAGACTGGATCATATTTTGCTTATGAGACTTTGGGAAAAGCCAAGGCTAATGAGCGTACAAACTCAGCTCAGGTCCCTCTACCCTTCAGTTCTTTAGCTTTGGTGTCTTCTGTTGACTTTTTTTTTTTTTTTTTTTTTTTTTTTTGGCAAGCCCAACAGACTGCCTTTTGTTATGAAAAAGTGAGAGAGAGAGAGAGAATTGGTGCGCTAGGGCCTCCGGCCACTGCAATCAAACTCCAGACACGTGTGCCCCCTTGTGCGCATGTGCAACTTTGCACACTGCGCATCTGACTTACGTGGGACCTGGAGAGTCAAACATGAGTCCATAGGCTTCATAGGCAAGCGTCATAACGGCTAAGCCATCTCCAGCCCTATTTTCTTTTCCATAAGTGGATTTTCAGCTGATGGTTGTTTTTTAAAGAGAAATCATTTCATAACTATTCTGTAAGTTGACAACAAAAGACACAGCAGATACCTCACTTTTCCTTCAAAAAATTTATTTGTTATAGAAACTATATTAGCTTATATTAAAGGAAGCTTTTTCAACAATGATCATTTATATCCTGCTATCATAGCACAATAGTTCTGCTCATTTTTCTCTATATTTTTCTGTTTGTCTATAGACTTACTAAAAAAAATCAATTCTGTGATTAAAAGGAGACTTGAATCATTTATATGATTGAGTTCAGTTACTGCCACACTCTCTCCAGGAACCCTTTTAAGCACCGGATATGCTGAAACCATGACATGGTGGGTGTGGAGGAACCTTAGAAATGATCAAGCTCAATACCTGCACTTCAGTAGAGGCTGTCTCATCAATATTATCAGTGTTAGTAGTTATAACAGCTGCTTCCACTCATTCAGTGTCAGGAATATGCACTGGATACTTTCTGTGTGTTATGTCTACTCTTTTTCTTTGAAATTACGGAAAGGAATGAGGAGAAATGATCCGGGTGTGTGTGGTGGTTTGCATGTGAAATGTCCCCCGCAGTGTCATGTGTGTTTGTGATTAAGCCTCATAACTCAATCTCCAGTGATGGAGCCTTTGGCGGGTGGAGCCTGGCTAGAGAAGGTGTGCCCCTGGGATTGAACCTTGAGGATTTTTAGTTCAGCCCTACTGGGTGTTCACTAGCTAGCTCCTTCTTGCTGCTGCCAGTTGATGTGATAGGAAGTGATGCCCAGTCTCTGCTCTGCCATTCCTTTCTGCCCATGATGAAATCTCCCCTTGAAAGTACAGAACTGAAATAACCCTTCCTTCCCATAAACTGCTTCTGGTCAGGTGTTTTGTCTCAGCAATAAGAAAGTAACTGCCACAGGATTTCTGTGGATGTAGCTTAGTGGTAGAATTCTTGCCTAGCATGAGCAAGGCCCTGGGTTCAATCCCCCTCACACAGAAAAGAAAAATCTTGGTTTGAGTCTCATATAGTCCATACCCATTTTTACAGATGAGGAAAATGAGGCTCAGAAGGGTTAAATCACCATCTCACTGAACCTGAGCTACTGCCTAGAACATTGTTTCATAACTATACCCAGAAAACAATATGCTCCAAAATCCCCTGAAGTGCATGAGAAAAGTTCAGTTCTCTGGGTCCTTCCTCGCACTGACCCTATCAGGGGCTCTGGTGGAAGAGAACTGGAGTGCCGCTTTAGAAGTTCCCTGGGTGCTTCTGTGCAGTAGAACTTGGAACCTATGATGCTCAGCTTCCCAACTCACCATACTGACTGTGGGCTTCACTGCAAGTTTCTACCCCATCAAACCAGTTGGGAGAATTACCATAGTATAATATGCAGGAAAGTGTTGTGTTAACTGATGATTCCTTGCCAAATAGGAAAGGGCAGTGGCCAGCACCTCCAAATCAGAGACCTAGCCAGTAGCCAGTCAGATTATCCCACAGGCTGAGGCACCCCTAATCTGAAGATATGAAATCTGTAATGCCCCTATGGTAGTTTGAATGTATGGCCCCATTGACTCAGGTACTTTTGATTAGATTTTCTACTTCAGCCCCTAGCAGGCTACTGGGGAAAAGAAGTATGTCACTGGGGAAAGATCTTAGAGTCCAGCCCGAAGATGTGTTTGGGGGACAGATCTTCATTCCAGCCCAAAGGTGCATGCAGAGCAGTTTGACCTCTGGCTATTTCAAGTTTTGTGGTGCCAGCTGATGGTGATGTCTCTCTGCTTGTACCTATCTCCCATTGATGGTGTTCCCTGGATCTGTAGGCCTGAAATAAATCCCTTCCTCCCATTTGCCGTGTCTGGCTGGATGTTCATCTCAGCAATGAGGAGCTGACTGCAACAGTTCCAAACTCTGAAAAGTTTTGAGTGCTTAGCATGACCTGAAGTGGAAAAACTCCATACCTGGCCTTATATGAGAGGTCACAGTCATCATGCAGGTGCAATAAAAAACATTGTACAAATTTACCTTCAACTGGGCTGGAGGGATGACTTAGTGGTTAAGGTGCTTGTCTGGAAAACCAAAGGACCCAGGTTCTATTCCCCAGGACCCACATAAGCCAGATGCACAAGGTGGCACATACGTCTGGAGTTCGTTTACAGTGGCTGGACGTCCTGGAGCACGCATTCTCTCTCTCTCTCTCTCTCTCTCTCTCTCTCTCTGTGTGTGTGTGTGTGTGTGTGTGTGTTTCTCTCTATATATCTCTCTCTCAAATAAGTAACTAAAAGTAAAAAATATTAAAAAATAAAAGTACCTTCACCCTATCTGTATAAAATATATATGAAACACAAACTTTCTGCTTAGGCTTGGTTCCCATCCCCCAAAATCTCAGGTTTATGCAAACTTCCAAAGTCTGAATAAACAACAAATTGGAAATCCAGAATGTTTTGGGTTCCAATTATTTCAGATAAGGGTTACACAACCATGCATCTGTTTTGTCTCATTATTTAACTCTTACCCCTAAACATACAGGCACTGTTTTGAAGACTTGATAATATCCCTTTTCATCCCCTGCTCTAATGGTGTTCCCAGATAAAACTGCCATTGCAGGCTGGGGAGATAGATGAGTGGTTAAAGGTGCCTGCTTGCAAAGCCTGGTAGCCTAGTTCAATTTTCCAGCTGCATGCAAAGTGGTGCACGCATCCTTGATCTCAACAAGCCTAAGCCAACGGGAGGTGGAGCCAGCAGGCAAAACCAAAACTCCTGGGCTAGCTGGTCTGATGTGTTGGGTTTTTTTTTTTTTTTTTAATTTTTCCAGCAGCAAGAGACCCTGTCTCAGAGAAGGTAGAACACGGGCACTTAGAGGTTGTTCTCTGAGCTCCGTCCACATGCTGTGGATCACACACCCACACCCATGCAGAAATAAATTTCTCAAAAGCATGACATTGCCACACCACAGTTGACATTAGGCACTGCTGTTCC
The DNA here is from genome assembly GCA_036346955.1 of Dipus sagitta. Classification (NCBI taxonomy): domain Eukaryota; kingdom Metazoa; phylum Chordata; class Mammalia; order Rodentia; family Dipodidae; genus Dipus; species Dipus sagitta. The sequence continues at coordinate 19,862,949 of CM070770.1, forward strand.
TTCCTTGCCTTCGTCATAGCATCAGTTCATTTGTCTGTGAATGACCAGAAAACCAAGAGTTTGTAAAGAGTTCTGTGTTCTCTGTGTTTTATACCTGGAGCTGCTAAGATGGACTGACATTTTCTTTGGTAGGTATATGATTTCGAATTAAATCAGCATATAATCAAACCAGTCCACTTGGCTAACCTCCCCCTTAATAAAGCACCTTTCAGAGAAGGGGAATAGGGGTAGCATGCAAAGAAAGAAAAAGGCGGGGGGAGCTCAGAAACCACAGGAGCAGCGAGTAACGTGGCAGCTGTGGGCAGACCTGGACGAAAGCAGCAGTAAGGATGGGCTCGAGCGAGAAATGGCATGGGCTGTTTTCTTCTCACTCTCTCCCACGAAGCTAGCCTCTCCATGGAAACTCTTCACAAAGAGAATGGAAAATTTTTTAGCTAGAAGAATGTGGGTTTTCATCTGCCTAAAGGAAAATTTTCAGGCCCATCTTGGCTCTAGATGCGTGCTTTCCCAGCCGCACACACTGGAAGGTGGATGGGCATCTGGGCTTCCGCTTGACGGGTTCCTACTTTGAACCACTTTTGTGAGTCCTGGGGTGCTACGCAGCCTTGTTCTGAAGTCCGCTACACAAAGTGATTTCTCCAGGGTTGTACGTCAACTCAGACCTAGCCAACAATGGCTCAGCCTCAGGATTCTTTCTTTTTTTTTTTTTTTTAATTTGAAACTGTAGTTTTGTACTCTTGCTCACAGAACTAGGAAGGTGACACTTCAGAGATGTTGTTGGTTAATTTCACACCTGTGGAGAAAAAGTCTTTGCAGATGAAGGGAATAAAGTCCTCCAGAATCCAGAAGAATTGTTGACTGAGAGAAGAACTTCTGCACCCTGGTCCCTAGTGACCCAATACCTCTCTCATGAAGTCTTTTATGGCCTAAGCTAGGTTGAATTTGCTTCCTGTCCCTTGCAAACCAGAGTTCTTAGTACCTTCCTATTCTCTCACGTGGCACTCATTTCCAGATCTCAAACCTACAATATGTCATCTCTACGTGTTCCTCTTCACGATCAACTACCCTTGTGGGAAACACCACAAAAAGGCTTGATGCAGTGCATGATTCTTTTTTTTAAGATAAAGCGAGAATTGGCATGCCAGGGCCTCAGCCATTGCAATCATACTCCAGATGTTGTGCCACCTAGTGGGCATGTTTGACCTTGTTCTTGCCTCGCCTTTGTAAGTCTGGCTTATGTGGGATCTGGAGAGTTGAAAATGGGTCTTCAGGCTTTGCATGCAAATGCCTTAACCACTAAGCCATCTCTCTAGCCCACTGATGATGACTTTTTAAATTGTGCTACTTTTCCAAGAATGTCATGCACCATAAGATGACTATTCTCTTGCTGGGCATGGTGGCAGCCACACCTATAATCCCAGAATTCAAGGGGCAGATATAAGAGGATCACCATAAGTTCAAGGCCACCTTGATACTACATAATGAATTCCAGGTTAGCCTGGGCTAGAGTGAGACCCTACCTCAAAAAAAAAAAGGAGTACTTTAGCAATAACAACAGCTACAGATTATTGGGTGGCAGATTCTATGCCAAGCACATCATATAAATAAACTGATTTATTATGACAGCAATCCTAATGTTCCCATGTTGTAGGTAATGAAACTGGCAGTGAGAAAAGTCAAAGAAACAGTCTCCAGTAATGCAATTTCAGGAGCAGCACCTATGGGCGCTCTGCCCATCCATCCTTAAACCTATGTCACTAGCCACATTGTATATGTATGCTTGTGCTATGTATAATCAACTCTCCATGCTTAACCAGCCAGGGGTAGGGCTAGTCAGAAAGCCTCTTGTTTTACTTTTTATCTGGAGACCTGATGGATAATAAAGGCCACAACTCAGCATTTGTCAGGCAGAAAAGAAAGCCCTGTTCTATCTATTCAAAACAAATTAAAAAAAAAAAAAAAACAGGCTGGAAGCCAAGGAACCCTGGCCAAAGAGAGTGGGGCAAAGGAATATTCATTATCAACTGTCATCATACAGTGAACATGGGATTCAATCACTCCCCAGAGGAGAGGATCAGTGACGTTGAGAGTATGGCTCAAGAATGATGAGCCAGTGCTTTCTAGTCCAAACGCTTGCAAGTTTGATTCTTGCCAAGCTTAAGAGGCAGACAAACTCCACCCATAGTTTCTTTCTTCCTCTTTCCCTCTCTCCATCCCTCCCACCTTTCCTCTGCTCTTCTTCCAGTTTTCAACAGATAGTTAGTGAACCTCTATGACATATTGAGACAAGATTCTCGCCTGTGGGTCGGGGAGGTTATAATCCACAAGAAAAATAAGCAAGAAAGCCAGCAATGATAATACCAGACATGTGGTGATTGAGTACGAATAGCACAAGCTTAAGAGCCAAACAGATTGAGTTCAGAATCAGGACTTTGCTTCCTACCAATAGACATGATCTTGAACAAGTTATCTAACTATATGTGCCTACATTTTCTCATGTATAAACTGAGAATATTAATCACATGTATTTAGTAGGATTGTTGGAATGACATGATATCTGGCAAATATTGTGTCCAATAAATGTTACACTCTATTATACTTATAGATATATAAACACATATATAAACATATATAAACATATATATACATATATATATATATATATCTTCTAAGGAGAAATTTGGTACAATTTTTCCCTGTTCTTATTTCATTCAATCAGCATTATTAATGTCTACCAGGGACACAGCATACAAAAATGATCAGATTATAAGGTCCAGTCTCTATCATCCAGCAGTTTATGAACTAGCAAAGAAACAAGATGGATGAATAGGAAATGATGTGTGTATTTAACCTCTATGGCATATAAACCTCCCTGGATAATTGCAGTGCTCAAGAAATGTTTTGTGGAATGTAGGGGCCTGGAGCTGGGGTATTAAAGAGGGATGGGCCATGGCATAGGGAAGAAGAGTACACAAAGTGTGGAGATAGCTCTAAGTATGAGGTAGACCAACGTGGTTACAGTGGGGTTCCTCCTGGGAATCAGTAGTTCAGAGGTGGACTGTTGGGTCTCATGGGATGGGCTGGGGAGTATGAACTTGATCTTGGATCCAGTAGTAGCTTGACTGTTGGAGAAAACATAGTTTTAGCATTACTTTGGAAATATTAACTGCTTCATGAAAGCAGGGGAGATTTCTGGGAACAAACTTCTAAGGGAGTGAAAGTAGCAGACTGGTTTGGTGACAACAGTTGAAAGAAGGCTCTAGGTAGTAAGGGAGAAAAAGTAACTATACCAGGCTTTTGAAAACCTTTAAAAAAACAAAAAACGAATGTGGTAAAATACACAAAGCACATGCGATAGTTGAATGTGCAGCTCCCCTATAGCCTTGTGTGTTTGTGATTAAGCCTCATACTTCATTCTCAGCCGGTGGAGCTTTTGAGAGGCGGAGCCTTGCTGGTGGAGGGGTGTCCCTGAGAGTGAGATGTGAGTTTTATTAGCTCAACCCCACTAGGTGTTCAATAACTCACTCTTTTATTTATTTATTTGAGAGTGACAGAGAGAGAAACAGGCAGATAGAGAGAGAGCAAATGGGCATGCCAGGGCCTCTAGCCACTGCAAACAAACTCCAGATGCATGCACCACCTTGTGCATCTGGCTTACGTGGGTCCTGGGGAATCGAGCCTCAAACCAGTGTTCTTAGGCTTCACAGGTAAGTGCTTAACTGCAAAGCCATCTCTCCAGCCCCCAATAGCTCACTCTTTCTACTGTTCTTTCTTCCTGCTGCTGTGAAGCTATGCCTGGCTAGCTGTCTGCTCTGGCTAAGCTTTCTTCCACCATGATGAAACTTCCCTTCATTACTGTAAGCCTAAAATATAACTATAAACTTTTTCCTTCCATAAGCTGCTTCTGGTGAGATGCTTTGTCCCAGCAATGAGAAAGTAACTGTTACAATATAAAATTTACCATCTTAACCATCTTTTTGTTGTTGTTCTTTGTTTTTGTTTTCAAGGTAGGGTCTCACTCTAGCCCAGGCTGACCTGGAATTCACTACGTAGTCTCAGGCTGGCCTCAAACTCATGGCAAGCCTCCTACCTCTGCCTCCCGAGGGCTGGGATTAAAGGTATCCACTATCACACCCGGCTTAACCATCTTTATTTTAACCATATTTAAATATAGTTGAATAATTTGCATTGATGTGCACCTTACAAAACTGAAACTATAATTATTAAACAACAGTTCCCTGGTGCTTCCTCTCACTAACCCCAAGCAACCATCATTCTACTTCCTGGATGGCAGAAATTTTATGTCATTTAGAACTATTTAGGTTTCAAGAGCAAAGAATAACTTAAGCTAGCTTGTCAAGGAGAAAGAAGGGGATGTATCATAGATTAATAAATCAATCAAAAAGATGTCAGGCTTCTCTGAATCCTTGTATCCTTCTCTGTGTGCTGGTTCATTATTGCGCACACTGGCTTACATTGTGTCCTCCCTACCTGGTAGAATAGCGCATCCCGGGGGGTGAGGAGATGGCTCAGTTGTTAAAGGCACTTGCTAATAAAGCTTACTGGCCCAGTTTCAATTGCCCATCACCCATGTAAAGCCAGACACAATAAGTAGGTAGGGTGTTTATTTGCAGTGGCACACACACACACACACACACACACACACAATAAATAAACAAAAAAAATTAAAGACTATTGCATCCCAATAGCTTCATGAGTGCATGTTACAGGCTCGCCACATGCAGAGATTAAGGAACTGTTTGTGCATCTCAATGAGGGGGAGGAGATATGCGCGCGTGCGCGCGCACGCACACACACACACAAACACACACACACACACAGAGGGGGAGGGAGAGAAATGATTTGTGGACGTATACTTAAAATCTTGAAATTTTAACAAAATGTTACTAGACTGGGGAAAAAAGCTGAATGACATTTTTAAACATTCTTTCATGAGGTACAGGAGAAAAAGCACAGTCACTTCGAGGATAATGACAAGAGGAGAGTGGACACCGGTCAGGCGGAGAGTCCTTGCTCCTGATTTTGAAAGCTGCTGCTAAGGTTGGGAGAGGTCAGAAGCTTTTCTGCAGCCAAGTTTTCTGAAGAGATTTCTGCAAAGTCACAGTTTGTTCCTATTAGTAATAAAGAAAAAAATAGACAAAAATGAGAAGGTAGAGTTCAGAGAGGACCACACTTAAAAATAACATTCAAATCACATCAGTCTCTGATACATCCTGAGAACCTCCCACAAACCATTCCAAACTTCGTTATCAGCAGATCCGTGACTCCAGCTGCACTTAAAATGCAATAAACATAATTAAATATAGGCTCCAAAGGGATAAAGTGATAGAGTCACAAAGCCCCTGGACTTTTCTTTTTTTTCTTCAAAGTATTTAAGCACTGGCTTCTTTAAATTTAATTTTACCTGAAAATTTCAACAGACCAGTTGGATTCTGAAATTACATGTTCCATTTTAGATGAAAGCTCGGTAGTTCGGCAAATTGTATGTCAACTCATTTCTCTAGACATCAGTTACCAGAAACCCTTTTAATGAAAGCTTTGAGGACCGGCTGTCCATTACGCTGCTAAGGAGCCTGAGTCAGCAAGCTCATTGAGATTTAAAAATTTAACTGGCCCTCAGCCAATCATTAATCAAAAGCTAATGCACTTTCCCAACCTAAGTCTTTTGCATCCACTGTCCAGAGAGGACAAGGAATACAACATTGTAAGGAAACAGCTCCTGTGGTATGCTAAGGGCTATCGTGGTTGTATGGGGATTATGGTGTGCGTGTGCGTGTGTGTGTGTGTGTGTGCGCGCGCGCCGCATATGTGTTTGCTTTAAAAGTCTTCCCAGTCATAGACCATTAATGAGCCAATGTGAGGTCAGACTTTCCACAAATGCTTTTTCTCCTGCTCTGGAAATGGGACTAGATATAATCCCTTAGCCCTTGCAGGTCTCCCAGAGCCTGTGGATAGAGTTAACAATTCAGAAGGATCCCAGCACTTGGGAGGCAGTGGTAAGTAGATCACCCTGAGACTACCTAGTGAATTCCAGGTCAGCCTTGACTAAAAGTAAAAGCCTACCCCTCAAAAAAAAAAAATAAATAAATAAATAAATAAATAAAAAGTGTTTGGCAGGGAGCTCCTCAAAGAATCTAAATTCCTTTTCTGGAAGAGCTTTGGGCTAAGACTAAGTTATCCTAGAAGGCATGAAATGAATTATTTAATTCCCTGTGGATAAATGGATCACAAATGTGAGAACAATTACCAGTGTTGGGCCAGTGACCAGCCCTGGGACAATGTTTAATGAACTGGAACAGGTAGGTTCTAGATAAAATCCTGGAGGTATATTCCACAAAGAGAGACTTGTTTATTCTCTTGGGTTCACTGAAAGGCTAAAACACAATCCACAGTGTTTTTAGAACAAGCTGAGGCACTTAACTCAAGTTACCTGTTCTGTGAAGTGTTTACGGAAAAGTGACCTTTCTGCACGGGTACAAAAGCCAAAGAGGTCAAGCATTGCCCACTTGAGTCAAGATTGTTCCCATGAAAAAGAAACCTTTTAAATAGAATCTCAATGGCCCGATTAAAGAAATACTTTGCCTCCCACACAGTCTCATTGTATTATTTTTATATCCAGCAAAGCCAACCTGGTCTTTTAATTACATGAGTTGTACTTTTTTGTATCTTAGCTAATAATTTCCTTGATCTAAGTGAACGTTGAATTTGACAGATCTGTTTCAGCCAGTCCTGTGAATTCTTTACACATGAGAGTAGTTAGAGAAGAGATTTCTGTGTCATGTTGTTTAATACCCCTTGATATGTAAGCCAAGAGCCTTAATACATATAAAACATTTACACTTGAGAAGCACAGCTCTCATGAATAGATACCTAGTAGCAAAGCCCAGTGTTGCATGAGAGAGAGTCATGTGTGAATGACTTACAGGAAAATTGTACAAATTATCAGTGGATTCAAAATAATTATACACTAAAAGTAGAGAACTTGTAAAAAAAAAAAAAAAACAGAGGAAGGCTGATCTGTAAAGCTCAGCTTTCTTATTTTCCTTTCATAATTTATCACAGGCTTTGGAACTCATGTGATAGAAGCTTTCAAAAGTGTCAGAAACACTCATTATTCCAGGTGATGGTTTGAGGCTTCAAGCGCTGACATTGCTATGTAAGAGGAAACAGCAGAAAACACAGGTGAGGAAGGAAGGAAGGAAGGGAGGGAAGGAGGGAAGAAGGGAGGGAGGGAGGGAGGAGGAGGAAGGAGGAAGGAAGGAGGGAGGAAGGAAGGAAGGGAAGGACACACAAAAGAGATGGCTTCCTCTTCGGAGACTGCGTCACATATCTTGGGCCATTTCTGATGTCATCACTGAATACGTGAGAGTGGTTGATTGCTCACGGCTTTAAAGGCTGGGTAGTCCAAGAGCCCAGTGCTGGCACCTGGTGAGGAGTCCATAGTGCTTCATCTCGTGGTAGAGAGTGGAACGACAAGAAATGCCTGCATGAGAGAAAAATCGCACAGACGGGCTCTGCAGCAACTCCTTCAAGGATTCACTCCCGTGGGAGTAGTATTCACCCATTCATTAAATCTCCGCCCCTATGATTCAAACATTTCCTAAGTGTCCTACCACGCTCGATACTGTCATACTGACAATCCAGTGTCAACAAGACTTTTGCAAGGGACTGGCCACAGTGAGCCGCAGATAACAGCCTTAGACTAACTCCAGGGACATGAGAGACCAGATGATGTCAGTCTCAGTGCTGTGCCCTACTCCAACCTTTTGGAGATTAGGTGAACTGTTCAAAATACAGCTTTTGGGAAGACCTCAGATTTAGGAGACCTCTCTGCATCCCGGAAATGGCCTGGTTAGTGTTGATTTCAGGAAATGTGATGGTTAAGTTCCACTGTCAGCTTGACCCCGTTGGAAGCAGAGGCGCTCCAGGAGGACCCCAGGACTTTGCTCCTTCGTCCAGCCTCCGGGCTGCTCGCTGGCGCTTGCTTTCTGCCGTCCTTTCGGCCCTGTGAACCGAGTGCTGCCTGGTCCTTCAACTTCCCAGCTTGCGTCCAGCCTCGTGGACTAAGCCCCTAATGTGTCCTAGGACTCTTCAGCCTGTATCTAGTTTTGCAGACAGAGCAGCTGCAGGGTTCTTCAATTTTCCAGTCTGTAGCTGGTGGACTGTCCAGTCTGCACCTTGAGAGCTGATTTAATACATTTCCCCCTTTTTAAAAATATATTCTTTCTGTTGGGCCTATGTCTCCAGAGAACCCTGACTAATACAGGAAGGGAATGCTTATGTTCAAAAACGTGAATAAATTTTGCAGACAGTTTTCAGAATGTCTACTGTGAATGAGGCCTTTCCTTTTCCGAGTGCTTGACCTGGGTGGGCTAAGAACAGTCCCGGGAGCATGGCTGAATGCCTGCAATTTATTTGGTCTAGGGTAATCGGAAGACATTGTTCTTCAGGATGAAAACAAAAACAAAGCTAGCAGTCTCCGCTCCAGAGGTCAGGAGACGAGGCCAGCTGCTAGCATGAAGCAGCAGAGAAGAGCGAGGACCATAAAAGGAGCCCAGCTTGGGAGCAGCCTTGGCGGAAGCTTTAGACGAGGCTCCCAAGCTCCAGACCCAAGCACTCAGTAGCATAGTTCCTGTGTTCTTTGCCTTTTGCGCGCCTTTGTTGGAAGCCCTTGAAAAGTACAGGAAAACATCATGGGAAAGCACTTTGACGTCGCTTTGTATTTCTGCCTGCTTAACCCTGCTTCCTCTCTTCTCTCTCTCTCTCTCTCTATCTCTCTCTCCCTCCCTCTGACCCCACTAACCAGTACCATCAACATCTAAGCACCACACAGGTAATTCACACTGGCTTAGTCCCAGTACTGCCCCCTCCATCCACACTCTCTGTGAGGTTACCTAAGCCTATACATTGCCCTTTTAACTCAGGTTGATTTGAATTAGGTTTCTGTCAGTTGCCACAGAGATCTAAGCCATACCCATGGAAAATCTGTTTTTCTTTTCTTTGCATAAAAAAATACAGATATGGGGCTGGAGGGATGGCTCAGTGGTTAAGGCGTTTGCCTGCAAAGCCAAAGGACCCAGGTTCGATTCCCCAGGACCCACGTTAGCCAGATGCATAAGGGGGCGCACGTGTCTGGAGTTCATTTGCAGTGGCTGGAGGCCCAGGTGCGTCCATTCTCTCTGTCTCTCTCTCCCTCTTTCTCTATCAAATTAATTAATTAATTAAATAATACAGATGTGTTTGTCATAAACATATACCAAAATATTCAGTACTCTTTCTGCTATGATGAAATAAATTAATTGTTTTTTTTTTCTCTATATCTGACCCCCCCGTTACTCTATGGATTTGATCTTCACGGGGTCTCTAGGGTAGGTACACAGACAGGATTGGGTGGGAAGGGAGTGATCAAGCAATGGTCCCCACGAGCCATAGGTATCAGAAGGTTAAGGGCCTGCTACCAGAGCGGGATTGAAATTCGCCTCTCTGGGTCCCGTTCTTGCTGCTATGGGCATCAAACAGAGCCGCAGGTGAAGCTAAGTGCTTCCTCTGCTCTCTCCATGGAGATGTTTGAAGTGCTTCGGTACTAGCTGGGGATGAAGCAGGAGAAAATGGAGCAATCAATCAGGAAGTGTCTTTCCTGTGCTTCCTTTGTGAAAGGCACTGCTAGGTGCTGTAGGATGCCCACAGATGGGAGAACATGGTCCAAGAGCCTAGAGAAGACCACATTCTATTCGGGGAGATGAGCTATACACACAGACAAGACACTTGCCCAAATAAAGGAAGCAAATATTAAAGATTAGTAGGTGGATTCGACAGGCAAAGCTGTACAAGTTTGGAAGCAGCAGACCTCATTACAAGCTGGTATTTTGTTAGTTCTTGGTTGCAGGGAGACTCTGGCCAACTTTATCCAAAATAGGAACTTACTGAAAAGTCAACTGCAGAGACCAAAGAAAAAAATTTTGAACACCATAGCTTCAGGAGAAAGGAATCAGGGTAGTTCCAAAAAAAAAAAAAAAAAACCCTCCTCAGTGCTCATCATGATGGGGCGTGGAGACTCCTGAGCTCCGTCACTGTGGTAGTCAGCTCCACGCTGCTAGGACAGACCTCCAGACCAGACACCGTTTACGGGATGAACAGGGTTTATCTTAAGCTTACAGATCCAGGGGAAGTTCCACAATTGCGAAGAAGCTGGCCCCCTGTCACAAGTCCACAGAAAGAGAAAAACCACTGCCAACGCCATGAGCAAACAGCCAGCAATAAAACACCAAGAGAAAACAGCCTGGACCCAGGCAGAACTCCGTCTGTATACCTCGGGCTGGAATTCAGATCCACCCCCAGTGACATGTCCCCCTGTAGCAGGAGTGTGCCTGTCAGGGGCAGAAGCTGCAAACTCAATTTTAAAAACACCTGAGTCTATTAGGGGACATAAATTCAAACTAACACAGTGAGGAAGCAATGGAAAGAGAAAGGGGCGAGGGAACATCAGAGTGAGAGGAAATGTACCTGTCACTTGCAGAAGCTGGAAAAACACTGCTGATCAACTACAATGGATGCAGGCATCTTTGGGATCGGTGAAAGATTTGTGTATATTGAGGGTGAACCTATCACAGCAGATCTCCGCCATAAGTAAGAATTCTCCAGATTCATATCAAAGACCAGTGAGGGATTTTTAACTACTGAAGAACCGAGAGCAATATTCTGAAATTGACTGTCTTGAAAGCTCTTCCTTACTGAGAACTTTGACTCAGCAATCAGTATGCAGGAAGGGGACACTCGGCCTTCTGGCTTATTGAACATTATCGACAGGCTCAGGCATCCATGACAGCTAATCGCAAAGTTCCAATTAGCTCTTGTCTCTTAATGCCCTTCCACAGGGGGTGTTGCTGTGCAGTCGAGGTTGGCACATGCTTTGGCCAGGAGGGGATCCCACAGAGGGAGCAAGTATCCCAAACATTGCCAGGGTGTAATTAGAAGGAAAAAAAATGCCAAATGGTTCTGATATCGTGCTGTGTTTTATAGAAGAGGAAACATTTTATTTTTTTTGAAGAATATATTTTTTAAGTCATGTGGCCACATGATGGGGCGTTAAGGAGTGGGTGCGGAAATGACAATATCATATGCAGCAGCCACAGATGGCTCTCTTCAATGCAGGCAAGTGGGAGGCAAAAAGTTGACAAAGACTCCCCACGATCCTTGCAAGTTATTTCTTATTACTAATAGACATGATGAGTCTTCATAGTTGAAAGAGAAGCCGTATCCTCCCAAACCTCATATGCACATACACAATAGCAGAGAGTAAAGTATGGGAGAAAACCTTGTCCCTCTGTCTACACGCCACCTCACTGGCTTGTCCAGAATCAACTGTCTAATTGTTTCCTCTTTAATATTTTTATTTATTTATTTGCCAGCAGAGCGAGATAGAAGAGAGACAGAATGGACATACCAGGACCTCCAGGGCACTGCAAACGAACTCCAGATGTATGTGCCACTTTGTGCGTCTGGCTTTATGTAGGTACTGGGGAATTAAACCTAAGTCTTTAGGCTTTGCAAGCAAGCGCCTTAGCTACAGAGCATCTCTCTGGCCCTGAGATTGTTTTCTTAGGAAGCGCTGACCAGTTGTGGCCTGCTGCTGCCTCTCCTTTTAGAATAGCCTGTTTTCATCCGACCTTCTCCTCTGTTCCCACGCTGTCTACTTCTATGAGAGAGGCACAATGTGTGCAGCTCTTCTGGTGACTGGGTGGTGACTTTGTCTTCTCATTTGGTCATGAAGTACCGGAAACCCGTCAGGGCCACACCATTAAGCCACATCCCACAGGCCCTCTGGTATTCCCATCTATGTCCCTCCGACTCGGGTGTGATTCTCAATTGCTTAAGAACTCAGGGGAAGAAGAGAGAAGAGGGTGTTCTAGGGCTCCAGTGTTGTTTATGACCTTTAACAGCAGTCAGAAATATTTATGAATGGCATTTGCTACCCAAAGTAAGCATACTTTATACACAGAGTACTTTCTCACATTATCCCTATGTGACTTGCAAAGTCCTATGAGTTGGTAGGTAGAGCAGCTGTTGGTGCCTTAGTTTTGTAGATTAGAAAATAAAGATGCCAGGTCTGGGGAGATGGCACAGTGGGCAAGAGTGTGGCTGCACAAGCATGAGGATCTGAATTCAACCCCCGCACCCACATAAAGAACCGGGCATCGACACACAATGCCTGTCGCCCCAGTGATGACAGGAGGGGGCTGGAGACAGGGCGACGCTGAGGCTCCTTGTCAGCCAATCTAACCAAGAAACAGTGAGCTCCAGGTTCAATGATAAATCGTCTCAAGTTATAACACAAGAAACACCAAAAACCAAGGCAATATAAATCCACCAAAAAGCATCAATGCATCAGAAATGACCTCTAGTGAGAACGAGTTAGAGGAAATGCCTGAGAAAGATTTCAAAAGAATGATTGTAAATCGTCTCAAGGAAATCAAGTGAAAAATTGGTAGGGGAGCTCACTGGTATGAGACCCATAGCTGGAGATGGGAAACAAGTCAGAACCATATCCAAACATAAGCCCACTCTCCAATATCAAGCTACCGTCAATTGTGGGCTACAAGAGGGCCTACACCTATTAAATTCTCTATTAAAAAAAGAAGGGTTATCTCATTTGTCCTGATGCTAACTTACTCTCCGTTGGAGAATCTGCTTCTCTTTTTCAGATAGATGTAGATCCTAAGGAGAGAGCCACCCCATCATACCTCAAAAGGGCCCCGGCTGAAACTAAGAAAAATTGGAGAAACAAGCAAGGGTGCTGTTTTCCTGATGAACCGGATACCAGCACAAGGGGGAAGGAGATCAGCACAGAGAAAAATCAACTCCTACCAAATCAGAGAGCCAGAGCCTCAGAGCCCCCCAACACCTCATCACTGAAGCAGAGCCAACATGGCTCAGGGAAATTTTGCGGAAGAGGGGGAGGAAAGAATGTCAGAGCCACATGTTGGGTCATGATATGCAGAGACATTTATCTTACCCATAACTGTGGGCTAACTCCACAATGCATGACCCATATACCTCAACAAGGAGGGGCCAAGGGGAGGGGGTAGGTCATGGATGAGCCTAATAATGGTACCAAACTGACTGTAAAAAAAATAAAATAAAAAATAAAAATGAAAAAAAAATTGGTAGGGGAGGACACCTGATAGCCTCTTCTGTGCACTCCTGCACAGAGTACATGCATCTACACGCACACATATATTCATAAGTGGTGAAGTTAAGGCTCCAGCCTGGATTCCCACCCCCAAGTTCTATAGAACCATTTACTGGAAATACGATTTTATAGTGAAGGTTTAAGAGCCATGTGGATTTTGGTTCAAGCCCCAGTGCAGCCCTTCCTTTCTGTGGAAAACTTATAAGCCTATCAAACTTCCCTTCCTTAGGTATAAAGTAACAGTAAGATCATCTTGATGATTTTTTTTTCACTAAATACTAAAAAAAAAAAAAAAAAAAAACCCTAACAAGTGCTCATGAGACAGTAAGTGTCAACACTTTTTTTTTCTAGGTAGGGTCTCATTCTAACTCAGGCTGACCTGGAATTCATTATGTAGTCTCAGGGTGGCCTCGAACTCACGAACTCACGGTGATTCTCCTACCTCTACCTCCCAACAGCTGGGATTAAAGGTGTGTGCCACCACTCTCGGAAGCTCTTTTCAGTGTAGATTTAAGTTAGCTGAAGAAGCAATCTCTTTCCCAACCTAGGTTTGGCACAGAATTAATCTGTAAACACACGTTTGGTCACAACTCTGTGGGGTTACATAAACAACTCAGTGGAGTTCTTAAAGTTGAACTGAGCACTCTGGGTTCCTGCTTCCAGTTCTGTCACCATGTCATCCATTATAAAGTGCTCCTGAACAGAAGCTAATTTTTGTGATATTTTCAGTGGTGCTTTCTGTAACATATAATATAAAATGTAAATTGGGATAATCCTCTTAAAAAGCAGTTTGGGAATTTTATATTAAGCATCAGAAAAGATGTTGATGCTATATGACTAAGTAATTCCACTTGCAGGAAATTATGCAAAATATTTTTAAAACTGTACCCATATACACAGTTATGTATATTTATCACAAGAGTATTCAAAATAATAAAAAATAAGCATAGTTCCTAGCAACTTGTCTATCACTTAGAGTTTTTCTTGGTTGCCAAGAACAGAGAGGAACTCTCGTGATAGTCAATAAAAGAGATCATTGGAAAGACTGAGTAGTTCTTGAGTGGATGGGATGTGAATCAAGACCTCACTCCAGTATTCTGAGTATTAAGGCCTTATGCACAGTCTCCCATTGCTCTTCCTTCCTTTTGGTGTGCATAAGATATGTGTTCATATATGTGTGAGCATACTTATGTGTGTATGTGTGAACCAAAGGTCAAATTCAGATGTCTTCCACAATCATTCCTCTCCCTTATTGTTGTGAGACAAACTCTCTCACTGAACTTGAGACTCATCCAATCAGCTGAATTAGCTAGCCAACAAGTGCCAGGGATCCTCCTCTATCTGCCCCCTCAGTGCTAAGATTACAGGTGCATACCCCCACACATGGGGTTTTACATGAGTGCTGCAGATCCGAACTCAGCTCCTCATATTTGCATGGTAAGCATTTCACATACCGAATAAATTCCCCAGCCCCTGCTCTCAGGCTTTCTAATACAGTTCTTAAATGATCCACTGATTTGAATGTGAAATACCCCCATGGGTGCATATGTGTTTAAACATTTGGTCTCTAGCTGGTGGTGCTGTTTCCCAAGATTGTGGAACTTTTAGGTAGGCTATTTTGTGACCATCTAATTTTTTTAAAAAAATCTTTTATATTTATTTGCAAGTAGAGAGAGATAGAGAGAAGAGAAGAGAAACACAGAGAATGGGCATGCCAGGGCCTACAACTGCTGCAAATGAACTCCAGAGGCACGCTCCACTTTGTGCATCTGTCTTTATGTGGGTACTGGGGAATCGAACTCTGGTCGTTAGGCTTTGCCAGCAAGTGCCTTAACTACTGAGCCATCTCTCCAACCCCTCTAATATTTTGATGTGATGTGGACAGTATAGCTTAGTGGCAAAGTACATGCTTAGCTTGTACAAGGCATGGAGTTCAATCCCCAGCATCCACTATCCCCCAAAACTATGTGCACAAGAATGATGGTTAAAAACACATCATGATGTTAAATTTTTGATTCATTCTACCTATTTTCTCCTTAAGTTCCTGGTACCTCTGATAGCAAAGTATGGCAAGCTTTAAATTTGCAATGTATCAAGTCTGTTAAATTCAACTGCTGCCAATATCCCAGAATTGTAACATTTTACTTGGTTGAGTTACAAGTCACCTCACTTTCTCCCTTTGAATACAATCTTTCTATTCTTCTATAACTTAATAATCCAAGTGAAAAATTTGCTTATGTTTAAATATAATGGCTTCATGATTGGTTCTCTTGCAGGTTCAGTAATCTATTTGTTTTTATAACTCTCTAAAGATTCTGAGGATAAAAACATTGCCTAGAGCCTTCTTCAAAATTTCTACAATTTTTCCCTTGGTGATACAAGGACAAGGAGGCTGTGAATAACAAATTTTCTTAAGCAAAGAGACGGGGATTTTTGAAAACAAAGTTAAACAAAAAAACAGACTTGTGAGATTGCTTAGTAGTTGGAACTATAGCATTCCTCTTTCATCTCTATACAGTTTTAAAAAAGACATGAGGGCTGGAGAGATGGCCTAGTGGTGATGATATTTGCTTGCAAAGCCTAAGGACCCAGTTTCAATTCCCTAGTACCCACATAAGCCAGATGCACAAGGTGGCGCGTGTATCTGATGTTTGTTTGCAGTGGTTAGAGGCCCTGGAATGCCCATTCTCTCTCTCTTTCTCTCTCTCTTTCTATTTCTCTCTCTCAAATAAATGAATAAATTTAAAAAAAAATTTCAAAAGATATTAGTCCTGTTTCCAAAGTTTCTGGGAGAAAGGAAAGAAATCTATACAGAACAATATTCATAATTATATATAGGTTTTTGAGGACCTTGAGAAAGCTATAATTTTTTTCTGTCTTCTGATGTTCACATTTTACAGTATGAACCTTGTTTTTAATGTGGGAATGGGGGAGTACTTTTACAGAAAGACTTCCAACCTTCTTGTGCAGAGCTATTGAACACTTCAGGAGGAAAAGCCATGTCGTAAGTCAAATGAGCTTCAAAAGTCATATGAAACTTCCTTTCATATAAAATTGTATCCTGTATTCTCTGATATGTCCTTCAACTGTAGGATTTTTATTCTCTTAAAAAATCTTACAGAATATAAAAAGAATATCAAGAAATACTGGTTATAAGATAGAAGGAAGCGTGAACATGCATAGAATCCTTTGCAAGACAGAACATCTTGAGAAGAAACCCACACTTTAATCTTCAATGCTGTCATCATTTCCTGATGAAAGCACACAATCTTGAAATGCAAACTGAAAGGTTCCAAGGAAAATTAATTTGCTAAATGAGAAGTGGGGGGAAGCCAGCTTGTCATTTGAAATAATGAATACTACAATTCTGCGCTTACACGACATGTCCTAGACTTGAATTTGCAAATATGTCCATTGGGTTTTGAATTCAACTTTTGTGCTAGCTGAGCTTTCTACTCAAAAAAAGGAACAGGAAATATAAAAGACAATCTTTTTTTTTTTTTTTTTAATCTCGCTCCACACAAGCAATAGCCCACAAGTCTGCATAGGTAAACATGACATTCAATTTATTTATTTTTATTTGTTGTGCCTTTTGTGTTTTATTATTTATTTACTCATTTGTAAACAGGGTCCTATGTATCCCAGGCTGGCCTCAAGATAGCCAAGGATGACCTTGAACTCCTGATACTCCAGTCTTCATCTCCAGAGTGCTGGGACTACAAGTGTGTAACACACCTGCTTTATGTGGTTCCGGGCTCCACGCTTTCAACTGAGCTCTATCTTCATGAAGCTCTCAACTGGATTTTCTTTTTCTTTTTCATAGTGTTGAGGAACCCAGGGCCTCACGCATGCTAGGTAAGGGCTGTGCCACTGAGCTATAGCCCAAGCACACCTGTTTATCCTGAAGATTCTCTCTGCCCCTTCCTTCTGCTCTGGGAGTTCATTTGTCTGCCCGGGAATGAGTACTCACAGAGACCCTCCCCTTGTCAGGATGCTCTTAGAAAATAAAAGTTCTCAGCTACAAAATAGGCCTCGATTTAATAATTAAGGTATACAGGTGCTGGTGAGATATCTCAGTGGTCAGAGTGCTGTTTGTGCAAGCATGAGTGCCTAAGAGGGCCTGAGACAGCCAGAGTTTGATTCCCCAGCACCTCCTTAAAAAGATAGGTGTATGGGGGCTAAAGAGATGCCTTAGCAGTTAGGGCACTTGCCTGCAAAGCCAAAGGACCCAGGTTTGATTCCCCAGGACCCACGTAAGCCAGATGCACAGGTGGCACAAGTGTCCCTGGCATGACAATTCTCTCTCTCTCTCTCTCTCTCTATCTCTCTCTCCCAAATAAATAAAAACAATTTTAAAAATATTAAGAAAATATAGGTGCATGGGCTGGAGAGATGGCTTAGCAGTTAAGTTTCTTGCCTGCGAAGCCTAAGGGCCCAGCTTCAATTGCCCAGTACCCATATAAACCAGATGCACAAGGTGGCACATGCATCTGGAGTTTGTTTGCAGTGGCTAGAGGCCTTGGTGTACCCATTCTCTCTCTCACACTCTCTCCCTCTCTCTTTATCTGACTCTCTCTCTCTCTCTCAAATACATAAATAAAATATTTTTTAAAACTTTAAGATAGGTATAGCCACACATATCCATAACCTCAGTCCGGCAGGGGGCAGACCAGAGAATTGCTGGGGCTCATTGTCAGAAAGGTAATTTAAAACAGTAGCTCTTGGTTGAATGAGACACACACATGCAACACACACACACACACACACACACACACACACATGCATTCACAAAATAATAAATAAATAATCTTTAAAAACCTAACCCAAATATACTCAAAAGATTAAATGCTTTTAAATAAAATAACATTACATTTTCTGCTTTAAAAGGAACACAGCTTTTCCTGCCTCCAACCCTCAGATCTGTGGCAAAGGTGATCCTATGGTTTAAGAGGAGGAAAAGCTGCTTTTTCCCCTACTAGGGACTCACCTTCACCTCTGGGCTCTTGCGAACCCCAGGGCTGAAGGGCAAAGAAGAAACCAAGACAAAAAGAGTGGGGATGTCTTGCTTGCTAGGTATGCTAATGGTGATGTAACATTTGAGTTTTCTGGGTTTGGCTTATGTTTAGAACTCTGAGTGTGTGTGTGTGTGTGTGTGTGTGTGTGTTGGTTTTTTTGAGGTAGAGTCTCACTCTAGCCCTGCCTGCTATGGAATTCACTACGTAGTCTTAGGGTGGCCTCGAACTCAGGGTAATCCTCCTACCTCTGCCTCCCGAGTGCTGGGATTAAATGTATGGGCTACCGCGCCCAGCTCTGTGTGTGTGTGTGTGTGTGTGTGTGTGTGTGTGTGTGTGTTGAAGGAACACATGATAATTATTACTTACTCCCCATCACTGGGGATATTTTCCACATGCTTCACCCCGTAGGGAGAGCGGATTTGAGTGAATGAACTGGAAGTCACCTGAACAGGCT
Organism: Dipus sagitta; assembly: GCA_036346955.1. Lineage (NCBI taxonomy): Eukaryota > Metazoa > Chordata > Mammalia > Rodentia > Dipodidae > Dipus > Dipus sagitta. Next base: position 19,881,628 of record CM070770.1, read on the forward strand.
CCAGCTTCCCGTAGGATGCTTCCTCCTCCTTCCCCGCGGAAGGCATCCAGCTCCTTTCTGCTGCTGAGTGTGCATTCCTCCATGGGGACCTCTTGGACAAAATTAAAGTCAATACTCATGAGAACTTTCAGTGAAGGCTGTCTTCTCGACTTCACCCTCAAAAAAGCCATCAGTCTCTTCTCTGTAGTCAGAAACTAGACCACTATGTGTGTCACCCCCACACCCCCTGCCAGCTACAGTTTTCACACACGAGGATCTCGAAGTATTCTTGAAGAGGTCCTTTTCCAATTTTGCTTGAGGGAAGGACAGACACTGAGGACCGTGTGGGACCCATTCATAGCATATGAACATCACTTTTCAAGAAGATTATCCACCTGATTTCCAGCGTTCATCCTTACACACTGTCCTCCAGGGCAAAACACTTCAGAGGTGTAACATTGATTTTTCTTCCCATCCCACATAAATGTTTTCTTTTCAGTCCCAAAAGGTGGTCTGTCAGGCATTTTGGAATATATTACTTTTTTTATCGTCCTCAGTCTTAAACAAAATTTCCACTTTAATATCTTATATTGATGTTCATAAGAATGTTCTATTTTAGCCCTCTCTTCAGAGAATGTGGATATATGCCTGGCATACAATGCTCCAGATTCTAATAAAAGTTACAGGTACTCAGGATAACCCAAAGGCGATACAAATGTGAGTGATGATAAATTCAATAATGTGAAAGAAAGTATCAGGAAGGGAATGTCTACAAGCTATCACGGTGCTGCTGTTGTCACATTAAGCCAGTCAGTATCAAAGAAAATACGTGGAGGACATATTCGCTACAGAAATGAGTTACTTTTATCAAATAGCCATTGTTTTTCCTGCCTGTTCATTTTCTTAACACTGTCCGAGCTGCTTCCTGGCTGGCCTCATCAATTATGTGGTCTTCCTTTTATAGGGACATCAAGCCAAGAGTGAACTGTTCCAGGCACAATGCAATAGCCTGTTTCTTTTGAAGCAAATAAAACAAGACTGTGGTTTTCAATCTTTTTTTTTTTTTTATTTTGTCTGAAAAGTGACAGGATAAGAATAAGGCAAAGAGAGAAGCCTAAAGAAACATTTTCTTCCAGAAGGCTGAGCAGCACTATATTAACAATACACTTCCTGATGGGGAAGCAGTGAGTTCTTTTGTTTACTAAAATACCTCAATCAATTTTTCTTTTAATGACTTCATCACCACTGCCTACAGGGTGCTGTGCTGAAGGACATGCTCCTTCGGGATCTTATCATTCCTCGTGTTCTTTATTGTTCAGAACAAGCACACACCGTGGTCATGTGATCTTCCTTATTAGCTGTAACTGAAGCTTAACGGATATAATTAATGGATTATTCCAACCCTTTCTTTAGTTCCACAGCTCCTTTTATTCTTAAAGAGATGAATTCTAATAAGGGCTTTATCAGATTCTAAATGCAGTAGAGACATTAGATGAATGAGACGCTCCTTCTGACTTACTATGGGCCTTACTGCAGTAATGAAATAAATGCCCTTCCAGAGGGATACTGTTAGACTTTAGCACTTCCCCTTTGGCTCTTTGCTGGAGCCTAGAAATCTGCTTATAATATCTTCCCAAGCTCCTTACTACTGTGTGAGACTGGTAAATAATTTATCCTGTTACTTTTTTTCTTTGTTTTATTTATTTATTTGACAGAGACAGAGAGAGAGAGAATGGGTGTGCCAGGGCCTCCAGCCACTGCAAACAAACTCCAGATGTGTGTGCCCCCTTGTGTATCTGGCTAACATGGGTCCTGGGGAATCAAACCTGGGTCCTTTGGCTTTGCAGGCAAATGCCTTAACTGCTAAGCCATCCCTCCAGCCCTATCCTGTTACTTTTTTAAAAGTTTATTTTTTTTAATTTGCAAGCAAAGAGAAAGAAAGAAGAGAAACAGAGAGTGAGAATGGGGGGGGGGGGTAGGGGCACTTCAGGGCCTCCAGCTGCTGCAAACGAACTCCAGATGCATGTGCCCCTTGTACATCTGGCTGTACATGGGTACTGGGGAATCAAACCCTGGTCACACAGGTCGTTAGCTTTGCAGACAAGCACCTTAACTACTAAGCTATCTCTCTAGCCTTACCCTGTTACTTTTGTCATCTACAAAATAACCACATCAAGAATGTCTAGCTAGATCATTTAAGTCGACCATGCTTCTCAAACCTTAACACTTACTCAGAACTTACTTCTATAGGATTAAAAAGAAAATTAGGGGCTGGTGATATAGCTCAGTTGATAAAGTGCTTGCCTAGCATACATGAGTCTTTTTGTTCAATTCCTGGTACCATATATACCAGGCATAGTAGTACAGGGCCTGTAATCCTAGCATTCAGGAAGTGGAGGCAGGAGGATCAGAAATTCAGAAATTCAAGGTCATCCTCCACTACATAGTGAATTCGAGGCCAGCATGGGCTACATGAAACCCTGTCTTAAAAAAACAAACAAACAAAAAAAACCAGAATTACTATTAGAATAAGAAAAATGTTATTTAAAATAAATAAGAATTGGGGAGATTGCTCAGTGGTTAAGACACTTGCCTACAAAGCCTAACAACCTGAATTTGAGTCCCCAGTAGCCACATAAAGCCAAATGTACAAAGTGGCACATGCATCTGGAGTTTGTTTGCAGTGGCTAGATGCCCTGGCATGCCCATTCTCTCTCTCTCTCTCTCTCTTCCCTCTCTCTGCTTGCAAAAAAATAAATATAATGGTTTTAACAACAAACCTAAAAAATTAATATTGACAAAAATACATTTGGATTTTACATTTCTACAACCCTCATCCACTTATGGGTTAAAAAAGCCACAGTCATATAGAGATCATCATGACATATTAGTGAAATCTAGTCCAGAAAGCACAAATGTAACACTGCATTAGATTCTAATAACATTTACAGAGCATCTATATGTGGAAAGAGCATACATGCAAAGAGAAAAGAATGCTAAAGACAAATCATATGCCATCCTGGCCCCTTGTAAACTGCCAGTTTCAAAGGGCATCAGACTGTGATCTGTAAACCAAGTTCAATTCAGTTTTGCCCATCCGACTTGTATCAGGTTCAAGGCATTAGAGATGGAAGATGAATGAGGAGATTATGGCACAGTACAAAGCATGGATATTTAAACAACTCCAGAACCAGTGCTGCTAGCAAACATGCTAAACAGCCAGGAGTGGGGCTCCGCTGGAAGGCACTAGCTCATTCTGACGAGATCAAAGCCCTGCACATAATGCTGAAGTGGCTCCATTCTAGTGAGTTCTGAGCTCTTGAACAAGCTATTTAGCCTCTCTGGCTGGCTGTTTTGCTAGTTAAAAGCTAAAACTTTGGAGCTTTTATTTATTTATTATTATTACTTGAGACAGAATGTCATCTAGCCCAGGCTGGCCTCGAACTCGCTATGGAACCAAGGGTGGCCTTGAACTCTTGATTCCCTGCCTCTGCCTCCAGGGTGTTGGGATTACAGGTATGCTCTGCCCTATCAGCTATGAATTTGGGCTCTTACATTTCAAATCATGGCAGCTGTAAAATTCTAAGAGACTGTGATTGCATGCTATAACGATGAGGGCCTTTTAGCTCCTGGTTCTTTTAGCCTCTCTGTGCACACTTCCTGAGGACTCCCTGCCATTGACACACTCTATACCATATCAGGCCCGAGGCTGCACCTCTCCTCTATTTCCATCCCAAAAGATCCAGGCACCCCAGCTGCAGGGACACTCAGCCTCTGACCTGAGCATGCTTGGCTTGGAATGTCCCTGCTTTATCAAATTCCTTATCAAGGATTATACATTAAATGCTGAGTGACACAAAAGGGAATTATGAACACCAGCTAAATTAACTGTTTTTATAATTAACTGGTTTGGCTTTTATTCTATTTTAAAGGCATGCAGGAAGTTCACTCCTGCTTTTTCTTTTTTTCTTTTTCTTTTTCTTTTCCTTTTCCTTTTTTTTTTTTTTTTTTTTTTGCCTGTGAATTCCCCCCCCCCCCCAAGGTTTCTGTAAATCTTACACATTAACCTTGAAGTCACATGCTTTTCTGACATTCTTTGAATTCTTTAAATAGATCTGGGGGAGTTGGATTCTGGGCTGGCTTTTATTAGCATTACATTTTCAGCAAATAATACCCACTCTGCTCTCTTTGTTAGAGAACATTATTATTGGATCCATTCAAAGGGGAAAGCATGGAGTTGTTTGATAATCCATAAATACAAGCTATATATATGAAAAGCCATCTTCCCTGTTATTTATTAAAACACATGTGAAATTAATGTCTTAATCTATTCACCATTTAATTAAAATATATTTTATGAAGCTCCTGGCATGTGAACGGCAAAACATTATTTCAAAAAATGCCCCACGCTTTCAGGAGAATTTATTCTTTTCTTCTGACATTTAAATGATTCAGCCCTTTAAAAATTCTCCACAGACTGCTGTGGGCAAGAGACTGCTGGTTGAATCCTAATACTGAAAGGGCAACTACTGACTGGAATGGAAAAGGCAGGAGGAAGAAAGAATGGGCTTTGTCAACTTTGGCACGATTGACATTTTCAGCGAGACAATTCTTTGTGTGGGGAGCTGCCCTGTGCTTTGCAGAATGTTTGACAGCATCCCTGCATCCAACCCACTGTGTACCAGCACCATGGCATCCAAACCCTACCCTAGTGGTGACAAATAAAAATGTCTCCTAATTTTGCCGACTGTTCCCAGAAGTCAAACTCACTCCTTGTTAAAGACTCGCTGAGAAGCAGTGACTTTCAGACAGTGTGACAATCTGTACTCAAAAACATATTCCCAGGCCATTGCCAAGGCTCTTGGTTGCTTACCAGAACTAGATGGTATACCCTGTTGCTGAAAACACCACATGCTTTGGCTGCAGGGCACTGAGAAAGCAAGCTAGAGCTGAGCTAGAAGCCTCCTCCCTGTCATAGTGCTAAGAATTGCTATGGGAGAGAAGTCATCAATGGGCTTAGCCAGCAGTGGCCCTGCAAGTTACATGACTAGACAATCAGACAAAATGAGGTAACTGGTGCAATGGTGGCACATCTGTTACGGGGGAAAACAACTGCTCTCTGAGTGGATTTGAGGCCCACTGCACAGGAGGGAATCCATGCTCGTTACAGAAAATTTAGTCAAAAGCCTATGGCTGGAGGAGTTCACAGGCCCTTCGGGGAAACTACTACTATTTGTTTGGCTAAATGAACATAGGATGCCCACCAAATTGCCCTCAAAATATGCCCATGCCCATTTAGCAATGATATTCTCACTTTTGGTTAGAGAAGCTTCTCTTTTGCAAATGCCAATGACAATTGGAAAGACTCAAAAATGACCATAGTGCTGAGCAGAAGTGACAATGGAGTGTTCAGCACTAAGTGAGACATCTCTACTACCCCCTTCAAGGCTCAGCGACCATTGCAGAGGAGGTGGCAGAAAGAATATAAGAGCCAAAGGATGGGAAGCACTGATTTGCTATCTTCCAGACACAAAGTGGCTGTGGTATTCATGACCTCACAGTGGTCAACACTATCTAAACAAGCATCATATGAGGTCAAAAAGAATTGTTGACATCAAAATAGAATAAGGACAAGTTGCAAAAAAGGGGTTTAGTGGAGCAAGATAAGGGAAGGCATATGGGAAAGTGATGAAGGGGAATTATGATCATGTATTGTGTATGTATGTATGAAGGGTCTCAAAAAAAGCTCAAAAATAAAGAGTGATGACAGAACCCACTCTATAGGCTTGTTATAGAAAAGATACTTGGGGCTGGAGAGATGGATTAGCAGTTAAGGCATTTGCCTATGAGGCCTAAGGAACCAGGTTCAATTTCCTAGTACCCACATAAGCCAGATGCACAAGAGGGTACATGCGTCTGGAGTTCATTTGCAGTGGCTGGAGGACCTGGCATGCCCATTCTCTCTACCTGCCTCTCTCTCTCTCTTCTTCTCAAATAAATAAATAAAAATATTAAAAAGACAATATTAAAATAAGTATTTGGATAACTTTGAGCCTAGTTTAATCTACATAACAATACCATGTCTCAAAATATTAAATATTATTAATGAAATGCTTTTAAAAGTGGCTGGCAAGAAAGAGAGAAGACATAAGTGGAGATAAACAACAGTGGACACTGAAAACCTTAACTCTGGCCAAATGAGCCAATGGATACAATAGTGGCATGTCTGTTATGGGGGAAACCTACCACTCTCTAATTGGAGTGGAGGCTGGCTCTATGGGAGGGAATACATGCCTAATACTTCAAAACCAATGACAGGGGAGGTCATGAGCCCTATGGGTGTAACGCCTGCTGGTGTCTGGCTAAATGCATATGTCACCAAACTGCCTGGTAATCACTTCTTTTAATGTTCATACCCATATATTAATGTTACTTTCAATTTTGGTTAGGGAAGTTTCTCTTTTCAGATGGTGATGACCTCTGGAATGACTCAAAAGGCAGCATAGTGCTGAGAAGTGACAGAGTACTCAACACTGAAACATCTCTATCAAACCCTCCAAGGTCAGGGTCTATTGTAGAAGAGGTGGCAGAAAGAATGAAAGAGCCAACGGAAGAGTAGAACTCCTTACAATGCAGACTTCCAGACAAAAAATGGCCTGGATATACATGGCCTTGCAGTGCCTGATACTACCTACACAAGACTATCTTACTAAGAGGAAAAGATAATAACATCAAAATAAAAGAGAGACTTATTGAGAAAGGGAAGGAATATAATAGAGAGTGGAATTGTAAATGGGGAGGTAGGTGGGGGGGGAATTATCATGGTTTATTGTCTATAATTATGGAAGTTGTCAATAAGAAAAATAAAATATATTAAAAAATAAGTAAGTGGCTGGCATAAACGAGAGCTACTTTTATTGTGTTTTATGATTGTGCATAATGTTTTATAGATAAATTGTTTACTTACTCTTAAAAAAGTATATTCTGCTGAGTGTAGTAGTACACACCTTTAATCCCAGCACTTGAGAGGCAGAGTTACGAGGATCACTGTGAATTCAAGGCCAGTCTGGGACTATAGAGTGACTTCCCGGTCAGCCTGGGCTAGACTGGAGATGTCACCTCCAAAAAAAAAAAAAAAAAAAAAAAAACCCAAAAAAGTATATGCCTTTTGCATTCTACAGATAATAACATCTGTGTACAATGAGATTTCACATAAAGCAAATTACATTTCTGTGCCTCTGTTTCTTGTCACTAGGAGGAACATTGGGCAGTCCTTTCATGAAAGAGACTGAAAAAGTGAAGACCGGCCTGCATGCAGAGTTATAAGTTCCTTAAATAGAAGTAACTTTGTATTAGCAACATACACTGTGTCTGGTACAGTCACCCTTGTTTTAGTTTAGGCTGCTGTAACAAAGTACCCCCCAAAATGTTGGTACTCACCGTTCTGAGGGTTGGAACATTAGATCAGGTACCAGAAGAGTCAGGTTTGGTCATGGCCCTCCTCCAGATTGCAGACTGCCAGCTTCTCACTGCAGAAAGATAGTCAGAGACTACTCTATAGCCCCTTTAGAAGACACTGATCCCATCCTCGTGACCTAGTTACCTTCTAAGGCCCACCACCTAATACTATCATATCAAGAGTAAATGAGGGTTTTTTTGTTTTTGTTTTTTTTTTGCGTCTTGTAACTCTTTTTGACCCATCTTTTAAAATATTTTTTTATTTAGCGTGCATGTGTGTGTGTGTGTGTGTGTGTGTGTGTGTGCAGATATGCATGTACCACACTGTACATGTGGAGGCCAGAAGACAGTACCAGGTCTATCATTGCACAGTGCCTCACTTGAGGCAGGATCTTTGGTTGTTGTTCACAACTCTATCCATGAGGTTCCAGGAAAAATCTTTCTTCTCACCGTAAATGCTCTGAGATTACAGAAGCCCACTACAGCTTCTGGCTTTTATATGGGGCCTTGGGATCTGAACTCAGGTACTGGAAGCAACAAGCATTTATCTACAAAGCCATCTCCCCAGACCCAAGAATCAGTACTTTGATATATGAATTGGCAAGGCACAAATATTCAGTACATAATATCGTTCATGATGACAGTAGTGCATTTCCCCCAGGAATTTCAAAATACAAGAGCTTTGGGAGTTGAGTCCAAAATTCATTATATCTTGTACTGAGTAAAGATGTGCAAAGGAACCTCTGAGCGCTGGTATTCATGTCACAGGGTATAGAAAGGACCTAGTGACTTGCTTCAAATGCACATTCCTGCGTCCCCAGCAGTGATTCTGACTTAGTAAGATTGGGCAACACATCCACATACTCCCTGGGCACACAGTCTAGCGCTTCTCTTTGAAATACATATACTGCCTTGGGAATGGACTTCAGAGGTATAGCACTTGCCTAGCATTCATGCATCTCTGAGTTTGATCCCTAGCACTATATCTATCTATCTATCTATCTATCTATCTATCTATCTATCTATCTATCTATATCTCCCTTGAAGATAAAGAATTGCTGCCAGGTCTCGGTGACCCAGTTGGAGACATTTTCAGAGCCAAGAAGAAGAGCATGAGTAGGTTACAGGTACAGCATCAGCCATAGCCATAGTCATGCCATGAGGGGAAAGTCTTTGAGCAAGGACAGAGTGACAACAGAGGCTGAAGAGATGGCTCAGCAGTTAAAGGCACTTGCTCACAATGCTTGACCACCTGGGTTCAATTTCCCAGTACCCATGTAAAGCCAGATGCACAAAGTGGCCACATGCATCTGGAGTTCATTTGTAGCACATGAGGTCCTGGCGTGCCCATTCTCCTCTCTCTCTCTCTCTCTCTCTCTCTCTCTCCAAATAAAGAAAGAGAGCTGGAGAGTTGGCTTAACAGTTAAGGCACTTGCCTGTGAAGTCTAAGGACCCATGTTCAACTCACCAGATCCCATGTAAGCCAGACGCACAAGGTGATGCAAGTGTGCAAGGTCGCACATGCACACAAGGTGGCACGTGTGTCTGAAGTTCTATTACAGTAGCTGGAGGCCATGGCGTGCCAATTCTCTCTCTCTTTCTCTCTCTCTTGCATAAAAAAGGTCAGTCTGTAGGGCTTGCCAAAACAAAAGAAAGAGAGAGAGAGAGAGAAAGAAGGGAGGGAGGGAGAGAGGGAGAGAGGGAAAGAGAAAGAGAAGAAGGAAGGAAGGAGGGAAAGAAGGGAAGAAAGAAAAAGAATGAAACCTGGCCCTGCCCAAAGACTCGCCTGAGCCTTCCTTAAGGCAGTTAGTGTCTCCATTGTGGAAATGGATAGTGTGTGTCACCTTAGCCTAATGCCATTAAACATTCAAAATATTTAACCAGCTTCATTTACTTTCCCTTGGGAATGCCCAGGGGCAACTCTCCTCACTGGGAATTAATAAGTTGATATTTTGATTATACATATAGACTGACTATGAGCCTGGGTGATAGGAATTCTTCCTTGAAAAATGGCTCTATCCTCAGCATACTGACAAATCCAGGTTTCTAGGTCTAAAGTCAGACAGAATCCAAACTGTAGTAACTTTAAAAAGATAAAACTGCTGGGCGTGGTGGCACACTTCCTTTAATCCCAGCACTCAGGAGGCAGAGGTAGGAGGATCACCGTAACTTTGAGGCCACCCTGAGACTACATAGTGAATTCCAGGTCAGCCTGGGCTAGAGCAAGAGCCTACCTCAAAAAACCAAAAGTAAAAAAAATAAAAATAAATAATAAAGATAAAACTGATGGCATGTTGGTAAGTTCATAACAAACAGACCTTCAGGAAGGGTGAAAAAAAGACACCTAAATTTGTGAAACTGACCAATCTTCATAATGCAAATACTTGCACTCCCATGTGACCAACTTCAAGTTACTGGACACCAGGCTGTGTGGAGTTGAGAAGAGAAACCCATCATTATATGATGCTGCCCACCCCCCATGGGCACAATTAGCAGAGACACAGACAGGAAAACAGAAAAAGAAGCATCAATGGAAGATAAATATTTTCATTTAAACTTTTTATTTATTTATTTATTTATTTTGGTTTTTCAAGGTAGGGTCTCACTCTGTCCCAGGCTGACCTGGAATTCACTATGGAGTCTCAGGGTGGCCTCAAACTCACGGCGATCCTCCTCCCTCTGCCTCCTGAGTGCTGGGATTAAAATTGTGGGCCACACCCGGCTTGTTTTTTTTTTTTTTTTTTTTTTTTTAAGAGAGAAAGGGAGAATTGATACGCAGAACCTCAGTCACTGTAATCAAATTCCAGATGCTTGTGCCACCTAGTGTGCATGTGTGACCTTGTGCTAGTGTCACCTTTGTGCATCTGGCTTACGTGGGATCTGGAGAGAGATTGAACATGGGTCTTTAGGCTTCACAGGCAAGTGCCTTAATGGCTAAGCCATCTCTCCAGCCCTTAACTTTTTTTAAATTTACTTTTATTCTATTCGATACAATTTAATTATAAATAATGGCTTTTTTTTTTAACAGCTAACTTACAAGAGTCCTGAAGATTTAGCAGGTGGCCCTTGTGAGTTGATACTCCTGGAAGACCAATCCTTATGGACTGGTTAGGAGGAGCCCATCACCTTCCTCAAACAACTCTCCTTCAAATATAAATGTTTTTGGGGTGTGTGTGTGTGTGTGTGTGTCCACGTATATGCTGGTGCATGTGTGTGAGGGTGCATATGAAAGCCAGAAACCAGCCTCAGGTGTAATTCCTTAGGTGAAATTTTCCTTTATTTGCCTCCTTACTAGGATTACATTCCATGCTGAAAACCATCAACCTATTTTCATCAATCCTTTGGTTGTGTGTAGTTCCTGTAGAGCAGGGGAAAACTTTCAGCATATAATTTAAACTGATTTTTAACAACCATCTCATAAACTGAGTATAACAGAATCGTTCTCTTTTATTGATGAGGAGCTAAACTGAGAAACAGCCAAACTACCTGTTCATGGTCAGCCTGATGGGATGAAGCAGGGCAGAGAAACAAAGCAGGTACCACTTAGAGAGCGCCCACCCCTGGGGGATGGTGCAGGAGGGGGAAGTATTGTCCTCTGGTCTGATCCTCAGAGCGATTCTGCCCAGCAGACACCACGGGTCCTACTTTATGCAGCAGTGAGATGACGTGACTCATCTGCTTGGGAAGTCTGACTGAGTGAGGATCTGCTACAAGAGGCTTCTCAAACCTGAAAGCACATCACAACCACCAGAGAGCCTCCTAAAATAGAGATTACAGGGTCCCTGGGAACTTTAGATTTGATGAGTCAGGCTCAGAATCTGCATTTCTGACAAACTCCTTGGAGACATCCAGGATGCTGGCTTAGGCATCACACTTTGAATAGCCTTGAGTTGTACCTTTTCAGTCTATCCATGGCTTCCTGGGAATCTAAGTCACCCGACTCTTACTTCTGTTCTCTGCCCACTGCAACATATTGTAGTTATTTATTCTAGCCCTCCTGGACTAACCAGAATCAGACAATATTTTGTGAATTTATAAATGGACGTATTTTGTTTTAGTCAGTTCTGAGCTTTTATGTAGATTGATATTACAAAAGAAATTTGTCAGGAAAACTTTTAAATACCCCTCACTGGGCTTATTTATAAGATTTGACTCATTCCTGGAAATAAATTTTTTAAGTAAAATCTTGTCAATAGTCCATGTATGAAATAAAATGTTAATGTTTTGTGAACCTGCTGAAATCATAAGTTGAAAAATATATGGTTTTCAAATTTCAATTTTGCTTCAGGGAAAACTGACTTCTTAATCATCTGATATGCATATTTAGACGATCTGCATCCAAGCAATGCTTAATGATAACGCTAATTATATGACATCTTTTTTATGAGACTCTCAGAGAACCACAGTCGTGTAATCTTTTTCACAGTGTGGGCTCAAGATAGAGATGGAATTGTCAACTCCATCTTAGAGATGACAAGCCTGTGGTTCTGTGCAGAACCGTAGGTGTCTTGCTGAAGGTCATCCACAGCCTTCACGCAGCAATAAGACAATCAGAGTCTGGACCCTGGGAATCCTAGCTTAGAACAGGACCCCCCCCACACACACACACCACATACCGCTATTCAGTTCAATAGACTCAAGCTACCTCGCTGCAGCACAGGGTCGGAGGAAGAACGGTGAGACTCAGCCCAACAGAGTGGGTACTAGTAACTGCTTAGGTGAGAGGTGAGGAAACAGAAGTCAAACCCTTGGCTAAATTTATATGGCTCATGTCCTTCTACTTCCTAGTTACCATAGAAAATCATGACTCAGCATTTGTTCTTAATGGTTTACCAAATCTGACCTGGAGAACCCTACTGTAGCTTCTGAAAATTGATGCTTTATTAAAATAGGTTTCGTTCAGTGTGTCATATCTGCACACAAACAATTAGGAAGCAATTCATTTTCAAGTAATAATGGCCCCCATGAGTGCTTGCCCAATTAACATGATAATTTAATTATATTCAACAGCAACATGTGATGAAAGGAAACCTATTTGAAATCTTTGACTCACCCTCACAATTCTCCCTTCGCCTTCTTTGTAAAATACCAAAGCAGCCCCTGCAAGTTTTCCTTTTGCCCTGTTCGAGGGTGGCACATCCACTTGCTCTATCTCACCACAATGTTCATGTCACGGATGGCTGAAAAGTGATGCACATTAAACTTCCTGTGTCCCACCCTCTCCGAATGATGAGTGGCTTTAGGAGTTGAGGAACGCGGAGTTTCTTGTGTTGTTCAGATCTCCGTGGTGACTAGAAAACCCAAGTTGTAGTCAGAGACATCCACATCCCAGCCTCATGTTGCTGGGAAGTCTTGTCTTTTCTACTTATTAGGAGCCTCGGCTGGTTCCCGAACTTCCAGAGAGAGCGTGGAGGCTCATCCACAGACATGACACAGAGTGCGTTTGGGAGAAGGAGGCTGGGTTTTAGGCGTTAGTGAAAATGATCTCATCTACTTGTAGTGCTGGGTTTGGGCTCTTAGCACATTTAATGTATACCATACGGTTGGACAGTCCCTAGCCCATCACAAGCGCTCAGATATTAGTCATAAGCACTCAGATATTAGCTCTTGTTGCAATGGGCTTATAGTCTTTTTTTTCCAAAAAAATTATATTTATTTATTTATTTGAGAGACACAGAAAGAGGCAGATAGAGAGAATGGGCACACCAGGGTCTCCAGCCACTGCAAAGGAACTCCAGAAGCACGTACCCCCTTGTGTATCTGGCTTATGTGGGTACTGGAGAATTGAACCAGGGTCCTCAGGCTTCGCTGGCAAGCACCTTAGCTGCTAAACCATCTCTTCAGCCCAGGTTTACAGTCTTTTAAGACCCATCCATCTTCTCCCACTGCCAATCAAGTTTCCTCTGCCCCAGCACAGCCATGCAGAGTTATGGCAGCCAGAAACCTTCCTTAATCTCTTTTAGTTGTTCTTTCCACCAGTGTCTCTCTAAGGGCATCAGAACCAACTGGATTTCAGATTTTCAGGCTTCGCCCAGCACAAACATTCATTTCAGCCTTGCTCGTTGTCGCTGTGCATTCAGGAGAAGGTGCAGCTGGTCATCCAGTATTGAATGAACACCATGTTTGACCACAGTCTTTTTATTTGGTTTGTTTATCCTGAAACCAGATCTCACTCTGTAGCCCAGGGTGGCCTCAAACTTGTGGTGAGATCCTCATCTCGACCTCCTGAGTGCTGGGATTCCAAGCATGAACCCACATCCAGACTGACCATTGTCTTGACAAGTATTACTGTAATTTCATATGACTTTGTTCTATAATGAATACCTCAGGAATAGATAGGATTTAGAGTGGTGTGGAAAATTGGGATAGGCCCGACGAGGATGATTATTGATTCAGCATCATGTCCACTCCCTTCTGATGACTGGGAGGACCACCTGTCATGATTCAGTGAAGCACTTGGCACGCCTGGCTCATGATGACCACAAGAGCTGCCGCCTCCTCCCATCGGACCTCTGGGAGCCCAGCTAGAATCCCTTTCCTTCACCACTGTTAACAAGAATGCTGACAGGCGGCAAGAGGACCTTTCTGTGTGTCTTGGGAGAAACAAATGCCTCGACCTCAAGAGCTTTTTCTGGAACCTGAAGTATGTCCTTTTGAACTGGGTTGTCAGTCCAGGGTAGTCAGCAGAGGGGCCCAGCAGCTGCTCTCAGGGTCATCCTTGGTTTCACAGCCCCTGCATTTCTCCACCATTTTCCCTCCATTCATCTCTCTCATACCTGTCATCACTCAACTCCTAGAAGACAGTCTATTCACTTCCTCCCTGGGAGTTGAGGGAGGGGATCAAAGACTGCAGGACTAGACACCCCTGGCAGGAGCCTTTCTATTTGTTCACATTTAGAGGTCTGCTTCTGTCAGGCCTTTCAGCTGTGCAAAGATTTAAAAAAAATGGGGGTTCAAAGCATTGTCTATGTGATGAAGAGCACATTAGTCAGCACCATTTCCATCAAAAGCGAGGACTCCTTCCAAGAGGCATAGAAGGAACACTCTTACTGTTGACAGGGAACAGGGTGCATGTGAGAGACGGCCCATGCATGTGTGTGTGCACCTGTGTGTCTAGACAGGAGGCAGAAGAGATAGAGACAAAACCAGAATCAGGCAGGTGGGAGTAAAGAGGGATCGCATAAATGAGTGCTGTCTATAACGAATATAGGAAACACAAGCATCCTTTTACAAGGTAGCTCACAGCTAAGTACCATGTCTGGGAAGCCAGATATCACGTGACTTTTTCCTCCATGAGCATCTCACCGCCCCAGTCTGCTCAGCAGTGACTTGAGAGCATTTTCCAAACAGTAAGTGGCCCGAGGGACTGCTCTGTGCAAACCTAAATCAAAAGTCATTAACACTGTCTGCTGGCCCCTTGGCAGTCTTGGAGAAGAGTTCACAGCAGTAGTTGCCCTCCCTCCCTCCCCCTCTCCCCTGCTCCTGACAGCTGACCAATTCAGATGGAATTGCTGCTTTGGTGCCATGGACATCAAAGGTAAGTGGGTAAATTCTAGGCAAGGTGAATCCCAGCTCACATCCTCAACCCTTCAAACTCACGCAGTCACAGCAGAGCTTGTGGCCCGATACACTCAAGCTATAAAAATGGTCAGAAGAATTGGATCATCATAGCACATGCTAGGTCCCCTAATCTCTACTTTGAATCATTTGGATGCATCGAGATAAGACATAATACATAAAAATACTCTTGTTTCCTCATATCACAATGCAGCTAAAAAAAAAAACATTTATTAACTCACGACAAACAACAACAACAAAAAAATCATACACAAAAATCTGGAGGAACATATCCGGTAGACATTGAGTGTAAATCGCTGGTGTTTGAAAGGAGACAGTGAACAAAGGTAGCATGGAGAGGAGTCAGAGAGCAAATAACAATACAACTAAAAACTTATAAATCAAGATGAATACCATAATAGAAATGAACATGGTGTCATAATTAAGAGTAACTGGGGGAGGTCCCTTGAGACAGGCTACAGCACTTTGTGAGCCATAAAGGATGAGATGGATGGCTTCTGCAAAGTGGAGAGGAGAGAGGAATAGCAGGTGTAGGGCTTCAAGATGGGAAAGGCATGGTGTGTTAGGGTAAGAGAAAATGCTAGGGTGACGAGAATGTGGCAGTTGAGGGAAAGAAGTGGGAACAATGAGTATTACAAGTCATCTTTCTGTCTTATGACAAGACACATGAGATAATCCACCCTGAAGGGGAATAAGGTTATTTGGGCTCACACTTTCACAGGTTCTGTCTGTGGCCATTTGGCTTTGCTGCTTTGGGACCTGTAGGGAGGTGAAACATCATGGTGGGAGTGTGTAACAGAGGAAGCTATGCATCTATGACATCTGAGAAATAAAAAAAGGGGGGGAGGAGTAGTAGGGTTTCTACTTTGAGATTATGCCCCCCCCCCCGCAATCGAACTTCTTCCCAGGAGAACTCACCTCATAAAGATTCCATCAGCTTCCAATAGGACCTCAGGCCTTTACCACAGACAGCAAGCCTTTACTATCTGGACGTTATGGAGACATTTAAGATCAAACTGCAGCAAAGAGGAACCAGACATCTAAGCCTTCCATCCCCAGACCATGGCAAGAAGGGAGTAAAACACATGAGCAGTCCACATAGAACGGGCTGTTCTGACAGACAGAGATGCTCCCATCAGCCTCAGCTCAAATTCAGTCTTCTAAGAGTGTGTGGCTGGAGTCTGGACACCTAGAGTTTGGCTTTCAAACTTGTCACAGTTCATCTTGTCACCCTCAGTCCCTCCCTTCTTCCTGAGGAGCTCTTTATAGCTAAGTGTGCCCCCAGTCTTCTCATCTGAAAGTCAAGGAGACAAATGTTGACCAGAACTTCCCAGCTGGTAGTAAACCTACCCTGGAAGATAGACGCTATTTCTAGAGGTGAGGTTAGAGGTCAGCACACAGGCTGGTTGGCAGGGGTGCATTCATTATGTGTCTCATCGCTGCCACAGAACACCTGACAGAAACAACTCGAAGGAGGAAGGATTATTTATTTTGACTCACAGTTCTAGAGAGTACAGTCCATCACAGCATAGAAGGCAAAGATGAGTTCACAGAGACAGAAGTGTGAACCTAATGCTCCTCACGTTTTAGTAGATCAGGAAGCAGAAAAAAATTCTGCTGAAAGTGAGGCTAGGCTATAATCCTCAAGACCTGTCCCCACAGAAGCCCTTCTTCCCTGTAGTTATTTGAACTAGGTGTGCCCCATAAACTCATGTATCCTGAATGCTTGATCCCCAGCCCGTGGCAGTTTGGAGCTAGAGCCTTGCTAGAGGAGGTGTGTTACTGGGGATGGACCTTGATGGTTTATTACTCCTGAGCGTGCCAGTGTTATTTTGGCTCCACTCTCTTGCTGCTCTTTCCACCTACCATGGCAGAGGTGATGTCCGGCCTCTGCTCGTATCACCTTTACCCCACCGTCACAGAGCTTCTCCTGGAGACTGTAAGCCAAAATAAACAAAGTCCTCCCATCTGCTGCTTTTGGTTGGGTGTTTTGTGCCAGTAATGAGAAGGTAACTGCAACACTCCTAAAGGTTCCACAATCTCCTAAAACAGCACCACCAGCTGAGAACCAAGTATTCAAACACATGAACCTATGAAGGCACTTCCCATCCAAACTATAACATTTTGGGGGCATGCAGTAGAATTTTTGTTCATGAAGATAAAGATGTAGACACAGGGGCTGGAGAGATGGCTTAGCAGTTAGAATACTTGCCTGTGAAGCCAAAGGACCATGGTTCAATTCCCCAGGGCCCACGTAAGCCAGATGCACAAGGTGGTGCACGCATCTGGAGTTCATTTGCAGTGGCTGGAAGCCCTGGCACACCTATTCTCTCTCTGCCTCTGCCTCTTTCCCTCTCTCAAGTAAATAAAAATAAAATATTTTTTAAAAACATGTAGACATGGGCAAAGCAGATTTCTTTTCTCAGTATTAAAGTAGAACAATTTCTAGTACAAAGTATCAGTATTTCTTTTTATGACAACAAAGTACTTTGGAGAGTGTCCAATGTATGATGTCTATTAAGCAATTGCTTCAGCATTTGGATCCTGGGAGATGCTATGAAATACACAAGGTCACCTGTCCAGTCATCTGAGGACAAAGGTATGTGATAACCCCAGTGTGTGTGTCGGGGGGGTCCCTTTGTAGCCTGGGTAGCAGTTTTCACTTTGCTAGTATTAGAGTGTTCCTATTTAAGAAAACTGGGTGATAAAGGCCAACGTTTTGAAGCCTCTTCCCTTAAGCATTGAGCACAGCAGGCAGAACCATTTCTTTTTGGCACGTGCAGAGATCCAGCAACAGATCAATACATTTCCACAGGGGCCAAAATCCAGCTCCATTTCTTATGGCTATATATCTCCTGGAGTGGGAAGAATTTAGCTTTGACACCCTGTTCCCTGATGATTTTTTTCATTTCATATAAAAAATGTTGTCTAAAAAAATATAATGTTGGGCTGGAGAGATGGCTTAGTAGTTAAGGTGCATGTCTGCACAGCCAAGGGACTCAAGTTTGATTCTCCAGGTCCCATGTTAGCCAGATGCACAAGGGGGACACATGCATTTGGAGTTCATTTGCAGTGGCTGGAGGCCCTGGGAATGTCCATTCTCACTCTCTCTTTCTCTCTCTCCCTCTCTGTCTCTAATAAATAAAAATAAATCTTTTTACAAAAGATATAAAAATGTGTGTACACACACACACACACACATATTGTTTCCTGAAAATACAGGAGAGTTTGAAAGCTGTTATCTGTGCCCAACAGATCCACAGCTGACCTTGACAAGGTAGATGCCCACCTAGTGCAGAGAACCCTGCTGCACCAATTCACCATGTGTCCCCAGAGGCACAAAGCTAAGATGATCCCAGAAAAAGAACTTTAGCCGAAGACCTTCTTTTCTAGGGAAAGATAGGCTATGCTATGTTGGACAAGGGACGTGGTCAGAATCACTTCTATATAATTCGCTTTCTCAAAGTGTGGTCCCCAGGTCCTCTGTGCTAAAATCATATGGGTGGAAAGTGGAGAGCTTCTCCAAGATGAAGGTGCCTGGCTCTGGGCCAATCTACTGCCTGAGACTCTCTGAGGATGGAACCCAGCTATTTGCTTCCTTTGGTAAGTTAGCCATGTGAGATTTTTTTTTTTTTTTTACATGCTGAAGTTTCAAAACCATTTGTATCACTTTTCTTAGAGGAGAGGTTCATGTGTATTTTCAGTCGACAAATAACAGAATTGATTCTGGGTTAGGCACCATGCCCAATACTTCAATTTACATGTTTGCCAGTTTGCTCTTAGAATCGCTCTATGAGGAAGGTACTATTTCCACTTTGTAGAAAAGGGAGCCAAAGCACAGACAGGTTAACTGGCCCGACTCCACACAGAAACCTTTCACCAGACTACTTCCTACTCCACACTTAATTCCTGCACGGTGAGCCTGGTCTCTGTGCCCCATTCATCTAAGTCTGTGCCCTCACGGTTCAACGCTACCAACTGGGCCTGCCTGCCCCTGTGCACCCTCCCTTGCTGTCCTGAGATGGTGGTAAAACGACAGGAAGGCTGGCCAGGGAGGGTGAGTTAGAGGAGGGAAACAGACGCAAGGTGCCTGCCAGGAACGGCGATCTTGCCTCCCCAATGCACTGCAGACACTGGAAATACATCCCCCTCCCCCTCCCCCGTCCCCCGCACCCCAATCTCCGCTGTTAGCATGCTCCTTGAAACCACACTTCTGAGGTCAGCGAAAAGAACCAGAACCCACAAGGCTCGCTGTCACTGAATATGGCTGGCAATCAAACCATGAAAAATCCATGCCAGGTTTCCTGGATGTGACGTGAAAATTCCCCTGTTTGCTAATCAGAGGTCAAGTAAAGGGCTAGTCCACGGGGCAACAGTCCTGGTCAATGTACCACTGGCCTCAGAAGGCAGGGCGAGTTCTTCGCCAAACCTCCAAATGCCTGGGACAGCCTAAGAGTTGTCCTATTTTTGTTGAATGAAAGAATGAATGAATCCTGAATGACAACATGCCATGTTCTGGTATGTCATCCGTAGGAATATCAGAGCCAGAAGAACAGGCTTTGCACCTGACAAATCTCTCCTGTGTCCAAGCAGTGCTTTTGCTTTGCTATGGTGGGTGATTACCTTCCCTTCACAATGGAAACGTGCCAATTGATATGTGAATGCCATAAGTACATCTGTGATGCTTTCATCCAAAAGAGACTGCTGGTGAAGTTTCTGTGCAAGCTATTTTCACCCTCACTGAGTATACAGAACCAGTAGACCTTCAGGAAGCTTAAGGTCTTGTCCAAGGTCAGTACGCATGAGTGGCCCAGTTAACTCAGGGAAGCAAATCTGCTGGCGTCCACGTTAGTCCTGCTCCATCCCATGGTCCTGCCTGCTTTCTTCGGTTCCTAATGCCATTTTCTGCCAGCTCCGGTCACTCACACATTTCCTGGTAGGTGAGACTCTTTCACGACCCACAGAGTACATTTCCAGCGTGACAACTACTCCATCAGCCACTCCAAGCAGAAGGATTTGAAAGGAGGGCTGCTATTTTCCATGAGTGCAATTATTTATGTGCACAAATAATTGTGCACATAATTGGCTAATGGAGAGTGCAATCGGCCACATGTGGGCATAATTAGCCACTTGCCCCTCGTTTGGAGGGTATAATTATCAAAGCAGGCAATTTTATATCTGCAGATAATTGTACATGCAGGAGAGAGATGGCTAGGAAATCCGGTCCTTAATTACTCTTCGTGTCCTTATTTCCAGGGAGGGGGAAAAAAATTGTAAGGTAAAGGTAGCTTTTACTTCTTGTGGCCTGCTTGGCTAGACCATCAGATCTAGTCATGGAGAGGAGGCAGCAAACAGAGCGGGATCCTGTGGGTGACGCTGAGGTAGGAATGGTTCTTGCCAGAGCAAGGCCAGCCTCCAATTACCCGGGGTGTTACACCGAGGCCCGTCTTGGCCAGCCATCTGCCTTGGCAGACAATAACGATCCAGTGTGCTGCTTCCCTGTTACTGTACATCATCTTTGCTTTAGCTGTTTTAACATTTTCCTCACTTTGTGGTTTTATAATCTCAGAAACACCAGTTGGCTTGGCAAAGTAAGTGATTTTTGTGCGCTGCTGGAAGTGGGTCATTTAAAATGTCTCAACAGTACCTTCAGCTTCTCATTCATCCTGGGCTGTACATAGAATAATAAGCGGCGAACGCATCTCGCTGCGGTTTTTCCAAGACCTTGGACGGCAGAGATTTTACAGTTGCTCCCAGCCGCCCCCTCCCCCTCCTCTGCATTCTGGTTTAGACAGCTCTGCAAAAACTTCTCCCACTCTCCCACTCAGTCACACAAAAATACACTTGCTAACAGCAGAACCTAAAAATACATGTCACATGCAGGCACAAGGCCGATTTTTTTTAAACATGAATTGACTCTTTAGGAATATGCAAGCTGAATTATTTAAAAAAAAAAAAAAAAAGAACGCTCATTCTCTGAGTACTCTAAGTCCTCACGTCCATCAGAGTGTTCTCTTCTAAGGGAGGCAGTATAGCACCGTGGTTGGGGATAGGCTTTTTGATATTAGAAAGACCTGTGTTTTGGGATGTGTGGAATTGGAGAGATCAAACATTTGACTCAATTCTATAATCTGTAAAGTGGAGTAAATAAAATCTAAGGGCTGGAGAGATGGCTTAGCAGTTAAGCGCTTGCCTGTGAAGCCTAAGGACCCCAGTTCGAGGCTCAATTCCCCAGGACCCACGTTAGCCAGATGCACAAGGGGGCGCACGCATCTGGAGTTCGTTTACAAAGGCTGGAAGCTCTGGCGCGCCCATTCTCTCTCTCTCTCTCTCTCTCTCTGCCTCCTTCTCTCTGTTGCTCTCAAATAAATAAATAAACGAAAATAAATAAATTAAATTAAATCTAAAGGTAGATCTCTAGGGGGCTGGAGAGATGGCTCAGTGGTTAATTCCCCAGTACCCACAGAACGCCAGATAAACATACTGATGTATGCATCTGGAGTTTGTGCAGTGGTGAGAGGCCCTGGTGCACCCATTCATTCTCTCTCTCTCTGCTTGCAAATAAAATATTTTTTTTAAAAAAAAGAGAAAATATCTAAGGAGTAAATAAATGCAGATGAAGCATCTATCACAATACTTGGGCACATTGTAAATGCACAAGTAAGTGGTATTTATCATAAATTAATGAAGAGCCGCATCTTTGAATCTCTAGCATACCTCATCTGCACCATCTGCATGGCACTCTATGTCATAGCTTTACACTGCACAGGCCTTGTCTTCTCTAGAAAATGCAAAGGAATGGTGGCTGGCACAGTTTTGTACTGTGGACAGCATTATGATCATAGAAGGCCAAGCGCACAATTAAGTCTATGGCTTCTGGACCCAAACTTTGTCCTTCACTCTTTCCTATATCTTATGTGGTCACCCTCAGAGATACAGTTAGGGACTTTCTGATCTCTGTTTTTATTGACGACCTCTGTGAGTAGTTGAGTTCAGCCAGCTCAGCACCACTCCTTAGACTCCATCATCCCTCAGACCCGAGACACCTCACAATCCTGAGTTTTCTTTGGCTTTATTGATTCACTTTTCTTACCTTCCCAGAGACACACTGTACACATTTCATTCAAACTCTGTTTTCAAGCACCTCACGTTGATAGCTTGAAACTGGCCACTGTTAAAATATTTATGTCATGGAAGTAAGCAAATGATATGTTAGGGCTTCTCCCTCAGGAAAGCCAGTTGTTAGCCATTTTCTGGCACAACATAGCAAATATTTATCTCATAGCTCCTAATTTTGCCACACCTAAATATTCTCTTTCTTTTATTATTTATTTTCAAGAAGAGACTGAGAGAGAGAGGGAGGGAGAGAGAATGGGCTCACATCAGATCATCCAGCCACTGCAAATGAACTCCAGATGCATGTGCCACTTTGTGCATCTGACTTTTCATGTGTACTGGGGAATCGAACCTGGGTCCTTAGGCTTTGCAGGCAAGTGCCTTAACTTCTAAGCCATCTCTCCAGGCCCTGTCTTTCTATTTTGTACCTGAAGCAGTTTCTTCAATAATACATTGACTTGGTCTGTTTTGTGCTACCACACTGAATTATCTGAGACTAATTTCTAAAGAAGGGAGAATTTTTTTTTTGTTTCTGGTTTTTCGAGGTAGGGTTTTACACTAGCTCAGGCTGACCTGGAATTCACTATATAGTCTCAGGGTGGCCTCGAACTCACAGCAGTCCTCCTACCTCTGCCTCCCGAGTGCTGGAATTAAAGGTGTGCGCCACCACACCCATCGAGATTTATTTCTTAAAGTATGAAGGGTGAAAGGCCCTCGTGTGGCCAGGGCCTTCTTTTTTTCCTTTCCTCTTTTCACTTTTTATTTATTGACAGCTTTTGAAATGTATATAATCCCTTTCCAGTATTTTCTTTTATCTTCCGTCACTCACACCTCTCTCTGAACCTCTCCTATCGAACTAGTCCCTCCCCTACTTTGATGTCATTTCTTTTTTGACTTCCTCCATCATCCATGACAACATGTGGATGGGCCCAGTGTTGCACAGGACGTACGCAGGTGACGACAGGCACTCTGACATCATGACTGCATTGGCTACTTTGTGTCCGGAAGACAGCACTTCTCCTTCCTTTGGCTCTGACATTCTTCCCCCCATTGCTTCGGTAGTCCTTGAGCCTTGGAGGGTGTGATAGAGATGTCTTGTTTAGTGCTGAGCACTCAACTGTCACTCCTTGCCAGCACGTTGATGAGTTTTTGTGTCTACCAGGAGTAGTCATTACCACGTGCAAAAAGAAGCTTCTCTGACCAAAAGCACTAATCTACGGACATAAACGTAAAAACGCACTAATCTACGGGTACAAACATAAATAGAGGGCAATTTGGGCAATTTAGAGAAACAACAGTAGTAGCTTCCTCTCTAGGGCCTGTCACCTCCCCAGCCATAGGTTTTTGACTAGGTTTTCAGGACCAGGCATGAATTCTGTCCTGCCAAGGGGGCCTCAAATCTAGTCAGAAAGTAGTTGGTTAATGCCATAACAGTCATGCCACAATTGCACCAGTGGCTTTTTGCCTTAGCCAGGGCCTTCTTGGTGTATCACCCTCTGGCAAAGGGCACAAGGGCAAGATGACGGGAGGAACAGAAACAGGAAGAAGTAGAGCCATGCTTTTAAAAAATATTTTGATTTATTTATGTTTACAAAAGTCATTCTTATATCCCCTCTCCCCTGATCCCAATTTCCGTGAGGCCCCTCCTCAGTGGGGTTTATTGGTATTCACTGTGGGGTAATTAAGGCATTACTTAGTCTCTGGGGGTGGGGATGCTATGCCTCAGGTCATTCCTACGCACCCTGTGGCTCCTACAGCTTTCCACACCCTTGTCTGCAATGACCCTTGAGCCTTGGTGGGTCTGTTAGCAGTCTGGTTTAGTTGAGTTCTCTGCAGGCTCTGTATTTCTGCCTTGATGGGCTGTGCTTAACCATAGTGTCTGTCACAGGTTTTCTAGAGCTGTTTGTCAGGCTAACAGTGGTATCGACACTCATGTTGTTGCTTCCTCTGCAATTTCTTATGGGCCCTGGCAGATGTGTTAGAGGGGATTCTCCAACAGTAGAAGCAGTTTTGCTTAAGGAGAACGTAGCAGACAGCTTCACATTGCTGAGATGAACTTCCAGATCAGGCACAGTTATGAAGGAAGGGATTTATGGAATAGAGGGGAAGTTCCATAATGGCAGAAGAAGCTGGCCTGCTTTCACAGGCCCAAACAGAAAGAGAGAGAGAGGGAGAAGTGACAAGGTGAAAATCCCAAAAGCCACACCAAAAACAAGCACACTTAGGAACTCCAGGCAGAACTCAGGCACTTTGCATATCTTTAGACTAGAACTCCAAACCCATCATCACACCTTAGGGCCAGGATCTGCCAGGTGATATCTCCTCCAGCCAGTTAGCTGGAAATCTAAGAAGCTTTAATAAAACCCCTGACTCTGTTGGGGGAGGGGGAAAGGCATCTATTCAAACTACCACAGGGGATATGGACAGTTATTTGAGAGGGGTTTTGATGAGTATACCCATTCTTCTTATCCAGAGAGCAATGGGGGCTTCTCTCTGGAGTCTATGAGTTTCCTGGCCATGGGATTCTGACTTTGTTCCCAGTAACAGATATGAGTTCTCTCCCACTAAGCGGGCCTCATATCTAATCAGAGGGCAGTTAGTTACCCACAAAGGCTGTGTGCTGCTATTGCACAAATGTGTACTTCATGCCCAGCTGGTTGATTGCATAGCTTGCAGAGTCCCCTGCTTATTTATGTGGTTGGAGGAATTATCCCCCAGCAGCTCCAATAGCACTTTCCAGTGCCACGTAGGTTTTCCAGGAGGGAGCTGGTAAAACCATACTTATTTAAAAATACTTCTTAAAATTTTTATTTATTTATTTGAGAAAGACAGAGAGAATGGGTGTGCCAGGGCCTCCAGCCACTGCAAATAAACTCCAGACACATGTGCCACCTTGTGCATCTGGCTTACATGGGTCCTGGGGGATCGAACCTGGGTCCTTTGGCTTTGCAGGTGTTGCAGTCAAGTTCACATTGCTGGCAGAAATCACCTGACCAGGGGGCTGGAGAGATGGTTTAGTGGTTAAGCACTTGGCTGTGAAGCCTAAGGACCCTGGTTCAAGGTTCAATTCCACAGTACCCATGTAAGCCAGATGCATAAGGGGGTACATGCATCTGGAGTTCATTTGCAGTGGCTGGAGCCCCTAGCACGCCCATTCTCTATCTATCTCTCTCTTTCTTTCTCTGTCTGTCTCTCTTAAATAAATAAAAATAAAAATAAATTTTAAAAAGAAATCACCCAACCAAGAGAGGCTTGTGGGGGAAAAACGCTTTTTCTGGCTTACAGACTTGAGGGGAAGCTTCATGATGGCAGGGGGAAACAATGGCATGAGCAGAGACATCACCCCCTGGCCAACATAGATGGATAACAGTGACAGGAGAGTGTGCCAAACACTGGCAAAGGGAAACTGGCTCGAATACCCAAAAGCCCACCCCCAACAATACACTGCCTCCAGGAAGCGTTAATTCCCAAATCTCCATCAGCTGTGAACCTGGCATTCGGAACACCTGAGTTCATGGGGGACACCTGAATCAAACCATCACTGCAGGCAAGCGCCTTAACTGCTAAGCCATCTCTCCAGCCCTAGAGCCATACTTTTAACAGGGGCCCCATACTGCAACCACTAATCCAATTTACTCCTTAGAAACCAGAATGAATCCATCCATGAAGTCAGAGCTCTGGTGACCTCATCACCTTTTAAAGGGCCCACCTCTCAATGCTGCTACTTTGTTTCTAACACATGAACTTTGGGCTCACAGTCAAACATCAGCAGACGTAATATTGTTCTCTGATCTCTTGCCTTCTGATAGTGTGCTGGTTGTACTTTTCTGCTCTTTTTCTTATGGAAAAGCCCCACATCCTCTCCTGATCCCATTTGTTCCTCTTATGACCACATCTCGCACTGACTCCCAAGGCAACTTCACAACTGATATTCTTAACCTTCAGGCCTTGAAGCATGTAGAGAAGGCTGTGATTTAAGTGCAATAGACTGCTCTCTCTATTTCTTGTTCAGATTTTCATACTGCCTCTCACAAAGGGGGAGAGGGGTCCTATGAAGGTCTTTTAATAGCTTGCCTATTTGTTCCTTTTCTAGCCCAGTTTTTAATACTAACATAGCCCTCCAGGCAGTGACTTCCACATGCCATTTGATAACACAGGCAACTCTCTTAATGTATCTGAGCCTTGAAGTGTTGTCTAGAGCCGATAGGGCTCTTCCCTCAAAGAGGCAAATCATAAACACTGACTTATTAAGATTATTAAGGTTCCCCCATTGAAGATCTGCGGAGCCCAAGCTGGAACCCAGAGGGAAGGAGCAAGAAGATCCAAGATGCAGTGGGAAAGAATGTTCACGAAGGGTGGGGCACACTGCCCTGTGACTGTTGTGTACTGGGGCCGTGGGAAGGACAAGAGTACACTGGGCTGGAAAGTTTTGGCCGGCACAGTTCTTTTGGAAATGTGAGCATTTTTACACAACATTGAAATTTCTGTTTTTTTTTCCTGAGAAATCTTCAGTATTGGCCACACTGGGCGTGCAGTTCTTCATCAGAACACAAATGACTGGAAATGAGTAACAGCTGCTCCCTTTAAAAGAGGCATGCCTTCGCCAGTTGAAAACAGCTCCACCCACGACCCACCCACCCATAGCTGTTTAACATCCAGCCCAAACCACTCATTTGTAGTCAGCGGGGCGTCTGCAGGGCATTTGAGTTGATGACACGTAGCCTGAAGGAAGCCCCAGAGCTTATCCGTGTTTAAGAGCAGTCCCAAAAGTGATGGTTTATAGGATCAGTGAGTCTCATGACTTTATTCGTTTCTGAAGTTTCATAATAAAGTAGATGGCCACCTCGCCAGAACAGAGCACTCACTAGGTGACCAAGATTAAGCATCTGAACAGCTGTCCTTGCCTTTGATAGTGACACTGCTCCTCTCCCAAACAGCCGCAGAACCTCACCCACATCAATATTGTAGATTCTGTTCGCTTGGTCGTAGAGAGAGCTCTTCTAAATGTCATGGGGGTGGAGGACTCTTTGAGCCAGGACATCAGGGAACTGTGTGTGCGTGTCCATGTGTGTACTGTGCATGCATGTGTGTGTGCAGGGACACATGTACTCTTGTGCATGTGGAGGCCAGTGGTCGATTATCAGATGTCTTCCTACTGTTTCTCGCTGTGGTAGTTTGACTAGATGGCCCCCAATTTACTCATTGTTTTACTAGTTTTTAGTTTGCATCTGCAGCCACCTGGCTGGAGGCAGTGTCACCGGGCGGTCCAGGCCTAAGGTGTGATGGTGGGTTTGAGATTCCAGTCTAAAGATACGCAAAGAGCCTAGCTGAAGTTCCTGAAGTGTGCTGTGTGGCTTTTGGCTTGGGGTGTGTTTGGTCCTGGGAAGGCAGGCCAGCTTCTTCTGCCATTATGGAACTTCCCCTGGATCTGTAAGCTTCAATAAATCCCTTCCTCCCTAACTGGGCCTGGTCTGGAAGTTCATCTCAGTGAACAGAACCTAAAGCTACCTGCTACACTCTCCATTTTACTTTTTGCAATAAGGTTTCTCATTGAACCTAGGGTTCACTGCTTCAGCTAAACGAGCTGGCTGGCCAACCCCAGGGATCCTTGTCTCCTCCTCTCCCACCTTTTCCAGGGAATTCAGGTGTGAGCCACCATGCCTAGCTGTGACACGGGTGCTGGGATGGAAATTCAGGACCTGTTTGCCCAGCAAGCACTTCCCCCTCCCCCCCGCCCAGCCATCGCTCCTGTCCTGGAAGCATCTTTTACTAGCAAACTTTTATCATTTCAGTTCTTAATAAAAGATCCAGAACAGTTATTAAGTCATTTCCTTCTGGTCAAGGCAGTTTATCAGGACGTGAGGGCGATCTGGCTGTGACATCTGTCACCCCATCAATGGCCAGCGTTGATTCGGCTGATCTAGCGGGCTAGGCGGGTGTCCCCATCCCATCCTCCCTCACCACTCCGTGTGCGTCCCTCCTGAAGCTGCAACCTTCCCCAATAGAGGAGGACCCATCTTTGGTCAAGGGTGTAGGAGTAGCTGAGCTCCCCTGCTAGGACCTCCAAACAAGCTCTCCAGATAGTTTACCACTAGAAAACACTCACTGGGGGGAGAGGGGGCTGGTTAGCATTCCACACACCCCCATTCTGGGGTGTCCAAAAGGAGAACACTACTTATCCCAGCCCTGTCCACAGACTCTTGATAATGAAGCTTGTTACTGGCTTTAAAATGGTTTTCACTTATAAATTTCAACTAAAATAATCCCCCTTTGCACTTCTGACATAGAAAGGAGCAGGAGAGTTCGCAAAGGTTTCCTTGTCACCTTGACCTGGTCTTGGCAGCAACTGGCAAGCGGAGTTCTGCGCTGAAATTCAGGACCTGCACGGCACCATCTTCGGAGCATGCAGGAGCTCTCTAAGGCACGCAGGCAGGCGCAGTTCTCACTCTAATTAGAGCAGAACAAAATGGGTGCCTTTCGTGTTTCATAGAAATTTGAAAAATCAAACAACTGTCCCCTCCACCTCTTCCCTTCGCCCCCCCCCACACACCCGCCACCCTTTTGATGTGACCTGACATCGAGGTGCTGGTAAGGCAGTCCTTCTACTAAAAGGAAGGACAAAGAAAGCCCCAAGGTGCTAATTGGATCCATACCACCTCCTCTCCTGAAGCCAGAAAAACAGGACTAACAAAGAACTTTCTGTTCTTGGGATTGAAATGACCCAAATGGGCCCCTTCTCAAATTAAAAATTGAAAAAAAAAATATCCCAAACTGTTGCCAATCACATTTGAAGGTTAATGGTCCTGTGCACAAATAGTTTCTAAGAAGGCAATTCCCCAAAATAGAAGCAACAATGTTATTTTAACCAAAAAAATGTGTTTACCACATAGCCAGTGACATGAAATCTGAGGGATTAATTAGCAAACTCTTGTATCAAGTCAAAGTACACAAGAGAAATATGTTAGATGAAGATAGGACACTTTTAGATAATTTCGAAGCTTTTGAATTATTAAGAATACTTTAAGTATTTACTTTTAATTTTTGGCTGAATAATCATAGTAAAAACCATAATACCTCTTAAATAAATCTTTAATCACATCTAGTATTCCATAGCAGACACTACTCTAAACACATAAGCTTGCTCCTCATTGTAAGCCATCATTGTTCCTAAATGTCATGAAAACAGAGAGAGGCTGAGACAGGCTAAAGATAGAAGGCCATCCAGTATGTAGCAGCCCTGGGATTCAGATGCAGTTCAGACCAATCCTAAAGCCTATGTTGTTTCTTTAAAGAATCAGCATTCCGGGGCTGGCGAGATGGCTTAGGAGTTAAGGTGCTGGCCTGCAAATCCTAACGACCTGAGTTCAATGCTCTAGTACTCACCTAAAGCCAGACAAGATGGCGCATGTGTCTGGAGTTCGTTTGCAGTGGCTAGAGGCCCTGGCACATCCATTCTCTCTGTCTCTCTCTCTCTCTCTCGCTCTCGCTCTCTCTCTCTTCTCTCTGTCTCTCTCTACTTACAAATAAAATGAAAATGAAAATAAATTTAAAGAAATAAGTGTTTCAGATTATGAATTTGACAAGTATAGCTTTGACTACATCCCATAAATTTTAAAGCTCACTGCTCAGCTCATATCATTTTCTTTAGCGTATGATTCTGCATGTTTGTGTGTGGGAGGGGGTGCAGATGTATGTGGGTGCACGTGGGTATACATGCATGGGGTGGCCAGAGGATAAGCTCAAGTGTCATTTCTCAGGCACCGTCCACCTTGTTTTATTTTTAAACAGAGTCTCTCACTGACCTGGAGATTGCTCAGTAGGCTAAACTGGCTGGCCAGCAGGCCTCAGAGCTGGGATTACAAGTATATACCATCGTGGCCACTTTTAAAAGAAAACAAAACATGGGTTCTAGGGCTGGAGGGATTGCTTAGTGGTTAAGGTGCTTGCCTGCAAAGCCTCAGGACCCAGGTTCGATTCCCCAGGACCCACTTAAGTCAGATGCACAGGTGGCACATGCATTTGGAATTGTTTTGCAGCAGCTGGAGGCCCTGGTGAGCCTCTTCTCTCTCACTCTGTCTCTCTGCCTCTTTCTCTCTTGTCAAATAAATAAATAAAAATAAGATATTTTTGAAAAAGAATAAAAACTTGGGTTCTAAAGATCAAACTGAGGTTCTCATGCTGGCACAAGCACTTTACTGACTGAACTATTTCTTTTCCCAGACATATCTCATGTGATCCATTTTTTTAAAATATATGGTGTGGAAGTTTGATTCAGGTGTCCCCCATAAATTTAGGTGCTCTGAATGCCATGTCCCCAGCTGATGGCAATTCAAGAATTAAACCCTGCTGGTGGCAGTATATAGTTGGGGGCAGGCTTATAGGTGTTACAGCCAGCTTCCTCTTGCCAGTATTTGGCACACTCTCCTGTTGCTGTTTTCCACCTGATGTTGGCAAGGAGGTGATGATGTCCACTCTCTGCTCATGCCATTTTCCTGCTTGAGTCTTTAAGCCAAACTAAACCTTCTTTCCCACAAACTGCTCTTGGTCAGGTGATTTCTACCAGCAATGCAAACCTAACTGCAACAGTAATGTGGGTACTGAGAAGTGGGATCATTCTTGCTAGAAATCTGACTGCATGGCTTTTGGTCTTTTGGAACTGATTTTCAAGAGGAATGTGGAAGAATTTGAAATCTTGGCCTAAGAGACACGTTGCAGCTTGATAGACTATTCTGGTCAGAGTTGAAAGACGTTGAGTGCAGTAAGAACTATGGACTATGAGGTTAGGCTTATGAGGGTGAGAAAGAGCTTTGTCTGGACTGGGCTAGAAGCAGTTTGCATGAGAGGTTTGCTGTTATGCTTGTGTCCTGAGAACTTGTGCAGGTTGCTTTGCATAGAAATAGACTGGTGTGAGCAGAGGGATATGCCACAGAAAAAATAAAATCACTGTGCCAAAACTGCTGCCCATTCAGCTGCAATTGTTTGAGAGATTACATCCATTGAGATTTGGGCCAGCTGACCTACATTGGGACAACAGGAAGAATGCAGACTCTTTGGAAGTGGCCTGAATGCTGAAGGAATGTCCTCTTCTTCAAAATCTGCTTTATTCCCCCCTGGATTAACAAATTGGCAGTCCACCTGGTATTATGAAACATAAAAAATTCAGGAAAGAGAGGGTTATTGAATTTGCAACATGGTCTTGTGTTTTGGAAATGGCCATGGGCAATGTGAAGCATGTTTGCTTGATGCCTGCGTGAAGACCCAATGGAGCCATTTGGATGAACCGTGGGTTGCAGTGGAGACCCAGTGGAGCACCAGGACTATGGGATGGCTTCCAAGGAGAGTTGCCAGCACTAGATGAAGTTTTCTGGGACTGGGAGTAGCCTAGCTGGAGGGGCAGAATTGGAACTCCAGAGACTTGTCAGTGGTTAGAATCCTCAGACTTGGAGACTTGTCATTGACTAGAGTTGTTGGACTTGGAGCTACAGAGTTTGATGTTTGCCCTGTTTAAATCTTGTATTGATGAATATTTCTTTGCTATGCCCAATGCCATCTTTTGCAGTGTGACTATTTATTCTGTGCTATTATAGGGTTGGGGGGATTTTATTATGGCTCAGTTAAAAGATCTTGGATTATGGGGATGTTTGAACATCATTAGGATTGATAACAACTA
The DNA here is from genome assembly GCA_036346955.1 of Dipus sagitta. Lineage (NCBI taxonomy): Eukaryota > Metazoa > Chordata > Mammalia > Rodentia > Dipodidae > Dipus > Dipus sagitta. The sequence continues at coordinate 19,913,429 of CM070770.1, forward strand.
TGGGGACTTTAAAGTTGGACTGAATGCATTGCATTTTACATCATGTAAGGTTATCAGTTTATGGGGTCCATGGGCAGAATGTGGTGGTTTGATTCAGGTGTCCCCCATAAACTTAGGTGTTCTGAATGCCATGTCCCCAGCTTATGGTAATTTGGGAATTAAAGCCCTCCTAGAGGCAGTGTATTATTGGGGGGGCAAGGTTTATGGGTGTTATAGCCAGCTTCCTCTTGCCAGTGTTTGGCACACTCCCCTATTGCTGTTGTCCATCTGATGTTGCCCAGGTGGTGATGTCCACCCTCTGCTCATAGCGTCCTCTTCCCCTGCCACCATGGAGCTTCCCCTTAAGTCTATAACCAAAATAAACCTTTTTTCCTACAAGCTGCTCTTGGTTGGGTGTTTTCTGCCAGCAATGTGAATCTGACTTCAACATATGGCTAGAAGATGTTATAGTGTCAATGTTAATTTTCTCATTTATCATATGTATCTTAACTTTTCCTTCCACATCTCAATACTACCTAGCTGGCAAAAATCTGTTCTCCCTTGTTATGTATTCAGTTTTTTTTTTTATTTCCATGACAGAGAGAGAGAGAGAGAGAGAGGGGGAGGGAGGTAGAGAGAGAAAAAGAGCAGGAAAGAGAGCGAATTGGCATGCCAGGGCATCCAGCCACTGTAATTGAACTCCAGATGTGTGGGCCACTGTGTGTGCATGTGTGACCTTGTGCCCTTGCACCACCTTGTGCATCCGGCTGACATTGGATCTGGAGAGTCAAACCCGGGTCCTTAGACCTCACAGGCAAGCCCTTAACTGCTAAGCCACCTCCCCAGCCCCACTCTGCTAGCTTTGCTTCAGCCTAAATGGAAGAATTCATGGTGGGAAGAAGTAATTAAAAGACCATGGAAGGGTGGGAAGTTGTAGAGGGCACAGCATGGCGAGGTGCTAAGAGTTCCCAGCTTTTCTAATACCTAATAGCTGCTATATATAAAAAGAGCTGCTAAGGCATTTTGTTTTGTACATTTTTATTTATTTATTTGCAAGCAGAGAGAGATAGAAAGAAGAGAGGCAGACAGAGAGAATGGGCACGCCACAACCTCCAGCCACTGCAAATAACCTCCAAATATATGGACCACTTTATGCATCTGGCTTTATGTGGGTACGTACTGGAGAACCAAACCCAGGCCATTGGGCTTTGCAGGCAAGTGCCTTACTTAACTGCCCTCATTTGAGTGTATAACTGTGGGAAAACACTACCATCCTTCTCTAATATTACCCATAACCAAGTCTATATCAAATCCTTGAAAGTATAGCTTATTAAACAAAGTCAGCAGTGCATGCTATAAATACTACAGGCAAATTGTTCTCCAGTATTTTTGTATGTACCTATTTATCTTTCCATCTCCCTACTTACCCAATGAGCAACTTCAGCAAAAGTAGAAAACACTGTCTTACTCATCTTAGTATTCCATGGGCCTAACACAATGCCCAACATGGAGAGGACAGCCAGTTCATTGAAAGAAAATAGCCATTGCTTGGAGATCCCCAATAAATCCTCTCAACTGAATTTATGGCACAGAATTGGTCAAGGTCCAGCACAGTTTTCCAAGCCGTCTTGGATTCCAAGTACTATGCTGTAAGATCCCCTGCAGATTGGAGGCCTGTCCCTTCAAGCTGCATCTTCTCCCTCAAGGTCCCAGGCAGTCCTTGTGCAGGAAGATGCATACATTATGAAGTACTCAGAAGACCAACCTAAACAGATACTCGAGCACTGAGTAGGGTGGGAATAAGAAGCATGATGTCAAGGTTATACACGGTACTGGAGAAATGGCTCAGCAGTTAAGTTTTTTAAAAGGTGTTTGCCTGCAAAGCCTAATGACCTGGGTTTGATTCCCCAGTACCCACATAAAGCTAGATGCACAGTGGCCCATGCTTCTGGAGTTCGTTTGCAGAGGTTGGAAGCCCTGGCCTTCTCTTAGAATGTGTATTTTAACCCATTCTCTCTCTCTCTCTCTGTCTCTATCTCTCTTCTATCTTTCTCTACTTATAAATAAATAAATAATAAAAATATTTTTCTTTAAAAAAAAGCTGGGTGTGGGGGCGCATGCTTTTAATCCTAGCACTCGGGAGGCCGAGGTAGGAGGATTGCCATGAGTTCAAGGCCACCCTGAGGCTACATAGTGAATTCCTGAACTAGAGTGAAACCCTACCTCAAAAAAAAAAAAAAAAAAGTTATAAATGGGCTGGAGCAATGCTTTATCAGCTAAGGTGCTTGCCAGCATAGCCAAAGGACCCAGGTTCAATTCCCCAGGACCCACATAAGCCAGATCAGATGCAGTGCAAGGTGGTGCATGCATCTGGAGTTCATTTGCCATGGCTAGAGGCCCTGGTGCACCCATTCTGTCTCTCTCTCTCTCTCTCTCTTTCTCTCTCTCAAATAAATAAATAAATAAATTTTTTTTTTCAAAGAAGCTATACAGGCAGGTGCTGATTTAAAGGAGAATTTGACAAATTCACTTAGATTTGCCAGTTACATTGGAGGGCATCTGTTACCTCTGTCATACAATTTAACAGATGAGAAAATAGATAAATATAAAATATAGAACGCTGTTTAAAGACCATTAGTGCAAAAGGGGAAAAAAAGAAGATGGTTAGCTGGCAGGAAATCCATAGTCAAGGGAGATTTTGTTGGCTTTCAGCTTTGGTTGTTTCAAATCCTGGGCAACACTGCAGTGGAGAAAAAGCTGGAGCAAAGGAAAGACAGACTCCCTCACCCTTGGAACTCACCCCGAAAGAGGCCACAGTAATTTGAAAAGTGATTTGAAGTCAGCCATGACATACCCTTCAAAATTACAAGAAATCAGAGGGAGAGGCAAAGGCCTTAGAGAATGTGACTCTACAACTAAATGTCATTGTGACAGCCTTGTTCTTGGAGGTACAGTTACGATTATTTGAGTTGTCATCTCCTCTAGGAAGACTTCACTTTAATTACACAAATATTGAATATTTTTCCATGATAAGGATGGCAAAGAATCCGCTTTGAAGTTTTTAGCCTTCAAACGCTATTATAGGAGTTCCTCCTTGGAGGAGCAGTTGAGGGATATGGAAATGAGTGCAACGGGCCTCATAAATGAGGAACTGTGAATGTTAATGGGGCAGTTTACTAAAGCCATCTACAGGGTCACTTGAGAAGCCTTATTATTTCAAATATCACAGGTGTGAGGGTTCACGAAGGAAAATAGTGATAAATATTGGTAAAATTGCCTATAAAGACAAGGCAAAAAAAAAAAAAAGCCAAAAATTCAAGTTGGCCATTTAAAATGCCACCAAACCTTGCATTTAATTGCCTTTTGCAGCATACCAGGAATGAGATCTAAACATCAAGTGTGAAGCTTACCCCCGGCATACTCTAAAACATTGGCTCTAAGGGGATTGATTTCAAGCACAATTGCACGGCTCTCGGCCTGAGTGCAGCCAACTGGGGAAAATTGAATTTGGCCTGCTGGTGGATGGGGGCAGAAGGCAGGGGTGGAGGAGGCAGGTGGGCAGGAGTCCTCAGAGGTCCAGCCTGGAAAACAACGAGGAGCTAGACACTCCTTTCGCTCCTGGCTCTTCCAGTTGGGAGCTGAGGCCCGTGCATTTATTACGAATCTCGAGTCCTACTTCCCTCAGCTGTGAGTGTGGTTAGCCCCATATGGAACTTAAAGGCTCACTGTTAGGGTGAAGAGTCAGCGCTCCTTCGAGAAGTGGGTATTCAGATCACTACATGCCAGATGTGCTAGGCTTGGGGCCGTCAGCAGGGAACCAAGCACTGAATGCAGAAGGGACAGGAAATCCCTAAGTCACTGGATGTGTGCAGGTGCGGGTAAGGAGCAGGAACGCAAGGTTGCTCTCCTCAAACCCCGTAGCAACATCCGCCATCCTGCAGGCTCCTGTTACTGTGCGTTCCAACTGAGAGGTGACCACGATGTTCTTTCCCTCTGCTACTCAGCCTGTGACTACCCAGTCAAAGAGAGTGTGTGGAGCCATGCTACGAGGCTCTGAGACAGCACAACTTTGCTGGCGAGGATACTTTAAAGAGCCCATGGCCCCAAGACCAGCATGCGGTGAGGAAGTTTAAACTAGACATGGAGGAGCCTCAAGACAACATGCAACCTACCCTGTAGTTGCCAAGTTCTATCCAACTATCCACAAGTAAATGAAAGATCCTAAATCCAGCAACTTCTACCTGGAAGAATCCTTGACCCAAAGAGCCCAAGAAGGATAAAATCATTGTTGGTGATGTTTTAAGAATAGTTTTTATTTTTTTTGGGGGGGGGTTTCGAGGTAGGGTCTCACTCTAGCCCAGGCTGACCTGGAATTCACTATGGAGTCTCAGGGTGGCCTTGAACCCATGGCAATCTTCCTACCTCTACCTCCCGAGTGCTGGGATTAAAGGCGTGCGCCATCACGCCCAGTTTATTTTTTTATTTTTATTTATTAATGAGAGAGAGAGAGGAAGGAAGAGGCAGATAGAGAGAGAATGAGCATGCCAGGGCCTCCAGCCAGTACATACAAACTCCAGACACATGTGCCACCTTGTGCATCTGGTTTACATAGGTTCTGGGGAGTCAAACCTGGGTCCTAAGGCTTTGCAGGCAAGTGCCTTAACTGCTAAACCACCTCTCCAGCCCCAATTGTTGATGATTTAACTTACTAAGTTTAAAAAATATATTTTATTTATTTATTTATTTGAGAGAGAAAAAGAGGCAGAGAGAAAGAGAGAGGGAGAGAATGGGCGCACTAGGGCCTCTAGCTACTGCAAACGAACTCCAGATGCATGGGCTCCCTTGTGCATCTGGCTTACATGGGTCCTGGAGAATTGAACAGGGATCCTTTGGCTTTGCAGGCAAATGCCTTAACCAGTAAGCCATCTCTCCAGCCCCTTAACTTACTAAGTTTCACAGTGGTGCTGTGGTCTGAATGTAAAAAGTGTCCCCCGTAAACTCATGTGTTTGAAACCTTGGTCCCCAGCTGGTGGAACTGTTTGGGACACTTGAGGAACCTTTAGTAGGTGGAGCCTTCTGAAGAGAGTGAGAAGTGAGTCCCTGGGGATGAACTTTGAGGTTTTAGAGTCAGGCCTCACTTCCTGTGAACCCTGTTTCCTGGCTGTGGATGCAATGTGGCCAGCTGGTCTCCTGTTCCTGCTGCCATGCCTTCCGGCCACGAAGGACGGCACTCTTGGAACTGCAAAACAGACAAGCCCTTTCCTCCCTGACGCTGCTCCTTGTCAGGTGAGGTCACAGCAGCCAGTGCAAGTGACTAGTAGCTGCAGATAACTAGAGCGGTAGCGAGCGCAATGGAGAGTTCAGCCACACGTGGGGTCCCGGGGAGAGACTTCCCTGGATGTCTCATCTACAGATTGGCATCTGGAGGAAGGAAAGATCTCCAGGTGAAGAGCAGTGCTGGTCTGCTCCAGGCACAGCAAGGAGGCCGTAAGGCCAGTGGAACAGAGTGAGGGAGGAAGATAAGAACAGCACATGACTGCAGAGTAAATTCCAGGTCAGCCTGGGCTAGAGCAAAACCCTACTTTGAACACACACACACACACACGAATAGTCAGTGAGGCCTAAGGCATAGCAGTTACAAATTTAAACTCTGGAGCCAAGCTGAGATCAAATTCGGGCCTTATTGTTTCCTTGTTGGTCTCTGAGGGAAAGATCTGTTCGTAGCCTAGGCTTTTCTCCAACCCACAACTCTTCTGCCTCAGCACCCCGTCCCAAAGTGCCAGGAGTCCACAAGTGAGCCACCACACCCGACTTGCCTTTGCGTTTTATGAGCTGTCACACTGAATAAGTCACTTTCGCCTCCTGGTGCCTCCATCTGTGTAATGAGGGGCATAGCTGTCATGTCAGGGTTTAACATCCAAGGCGTCTTGGGTACTTAGCCCAGGACCTGGCACCCTGGAAGTGCTCTGTCACGTCACCTTTCATAGGCACACACATGCAGCCAGGGGCCCAGCAGGTCGCCTCACTCTGTGAGCAAAATTATCATCCTATTCTCAAACCCCTACTCCTGGTCACCTCCACTCAATTCTCCTTACTTGTTTAACTCAAAGGGGCTTTTCCTCACATTTCTCTTTTTTTTTTTTTTAGATTCCATTTATTATTTATTTAGTCATTTATTTATTTGCAAGCAGAGAGATACAGAGAGACAGAGAGAGAGAGAGTATAGGCGTGCCAGGGCCTCTAGCCTCTGTAATGGAACTCCAGGAGCACGCACCACTTTATGCATCTTCCTTATGTGGGTACTGGGGAATCGAACCCAGGTTGTCAGGCTTTGCAGGCCAGTTCCTTAACCGCTGAGCTATATCTCCAACCCCTCACATTTCTCTAGTTGTAACTTCTTCAAATCTCGTTCATTCTCTATGTCCTATTTTTACTTGCTTCACTGACTCCTTGTGTCACTAGCTCCTTAAGCTGAGTATGGTGGCACATACCTATAATCCCAGCACTCAGGAGGCTGAAGCAAGCAGGGTGCCAAGTTCGAGACCGGCCTGGATGACATAGCAAGACCCTATCACAAAATAACAAAAATGGGCTAGACAGGCCTGGTGGCACATGCCCTGAGACTCCATAGTGAATTCCAGGTCAGCTTGAGCTAGAGTGAGACCCTACCTCAAAAAAAATTTTTTATTCATTTATTTATTTACTTGAGAGAGTGAGAAAGAGAGAAAGAGGCAGAATGGGCACACCAGGGTCTCCAGCCACTGCAAACGAACTCCAGACACATGTGCCATCTTGTGCATCTGGCTTATGTAGGTCCTGGGGATTCGAACCAGGGTCCTTTGGCTTTGCAGGCAATTGCCTCAACCACTAAGCCATCTCTCCAGCCCTCTGTTGCTATTCTTTTCTTTTCTTCTTCTTCTTTTTTTGTTTGGTTTTTGTTTTGTTTTTCAAAGTAGGATCTCCCTCTAACCCAGGCTGACCTGGAATTCACTATGGAGTCTCAGGGTGGCCTCGAACTCACTGTGATCCTCCTATCTCTGTCTCCTGAGTGCTGGGATTAAAGGCGTGTGCCGCCACGCCCACCCGGCGCCCTCTGTTGCTATTCTTGAGGGATTCTAACATCCGCTAACAGTTCCCCCCACAGCCAGGACTCTCAGTTACTCAAACCTCGTTTTCCACTTCATCTTGGTCCTCTGAGTACAGGACAGGCACAATGACCCACGTTCTCAGGGATTCTCAGAGCTGCTTCGTCTCAACACTAGATGGGTTGAAGGAAGGAAGTGGCTCCGAGAGTCCCAAGTCCTGACACTGTCGGGCTGGGCGACTTGAGTAAGTCACACGCTCCCTTTCTGAGCCTTAGGATTCCTCACTGAGTGGGCCAGGGCAATTCCATGGAAAGAACGTTGACCTGGGAGCTTAGGCCCCAGCTTATCCAAGGGACCCTGAGCAAATCATTGAAGATTTCTGGCTTTATGTATCTATAAATTCAGACTGCTAGAGGAAAGTTGTCTTTGATGATTCTTACAAGCGTGAAAATTTTATGCTCCCTAAGATCGAAGTTCTATTTTTGATCTCTTCTTCCCACTTCCTCACTCTAACCGGAGCATGTTTGCATTATCATCCTGGTCCCTAGGACCCAAATTTGACCTTCCCACCCTCTCCGTATACCCTGGGCTGCACCCTTGCAGTGTCCTTACAGTGTCCCAGGTATCCATACCTTCCCGCCCTGCTTTCTCTTGCTATCACCTTATCTTTCCCCACTCAGACATAGCTCTGAGTCAGCCTTTATAATCCAGTCTAGAGTCACATGCCTGGAGGCCTCTGGAGGCCTCCTCTTCTTGTGACTTTCCAAACACCTCAACAGTGACCTTTTAACCCTACCATAGCCCTTATATCATGAGACTGTCTCCTCTACTTTGTGACAACAGATCATACCTGTCATCTTTGTTCCCATCTCCTAAAGCAGAGCATGGCTTGTGGCTGTTGGTGAACTGCTACTTGATAAATGAAGAGGACCCAGTATACCAAAAGGGATCCATGGGCCATGGTGACCTATGCTAAGTGGCTTGCACTATAAAGGCCAGGACTAGAATTCCTGCTCCGTCATATTGAAAGGCATGGACTTTTCAGCAGGGCAAGTCCTTCAGAACACCTCATCGGAGTGCTGTGTTCTCCACCTCCGGTGTTAAGTTCCGCTTCTGTCCCAAGACCAGCCCTTGCTGTGTTCCCTGTTTTGTAAAAAGCCTTATCGTCTGTGGCGGTTGAATCAGCTGTTGCCCATAAACTCATGTTTGAATGCTTGATCCCCAGCTGATGGCAATTTTGGAGGTGGAGCCTTGCTGGGGGAGGTGTATTGTTGGGGGTGGGCTGTGGGGTGGTGTAGCCCAGCTCCCTCTTGTCAGAGACTGGCTCACTCTCCTGATGCTGTTTTCTACCTGCTGTGGCAGAGGTGATGCCCAGCCTCTGCTCATGCCATGCTTTCCCCTGCCCTCACGGAGCCTCCCTTGAGACAGGAAGCCAAAGTCAAACCTTCTTCCCATCAGCTGCTTTTGGTCAGGTGTTTTGTCCCAGTAATGAGAAGGTCACTGCAAAACCTTCTAAACGTTCAAATCTTGGAACTATGTTTAACTTCTGCCAATGTCCTTGTTTCCTTCTTCATTTCCTCCTTCCTGGACTTTCCTAAGGATTTCCTAGGGCCTTCCTGATTCTCCTCCATCATATGTGAATATAGTTGCTCACTGAACTTCTAAAACGTCTATCCTGATTGCCTTTCTTAAAAAAATAATAATAATTGGGTTGGAGAGATGACTTAGTGGTTAAGGTGCTTGCCTGCAAAGCCTAAGGACCCATGTTCAACTCTCCAGATCCCACATAAGCCAGACACACAAAGATGAGGCAAGTGCAAGGTTGCACATATGCACAATGTGGCACAAGTATCAGGAGTTCAATTGCAGTGGCTGGAGGCCCTGGCACATCAATTCTCTCTCTCTCTCTCTCTCCCCTGCCCTCCTGCTCTCACTCTCCCATAAAAAAATTCTTTCTTGCTTGCCTAATAAGACCTAAATTCTCCAGCTGTTTTTTTTTGAGCTGCTTATGGTCTCCTCTTACCTTTATTTTCCTACAGCATGGCTCAAAAAAGGCAGAGTCAGATATTCAAAGTTGAGTGTCATCAACTGGGCCTTGAAAACTGGGTAGAATTCAGCTTGGCCTGGTGATGAGAGCTACAAAGCTACGATGACTTCTCATCACAGTTCTGCAGCTTATTATCTGAGTCACCTTGACAGTTACTTTGCTTCCCCGAATCTTAGCTTCCTTGACTAGAAATAAGAGACCTGTCGACATTTTCTGTAGTCCACCGGGGCAGGAAAGCAAGGCAGTGGACACAGGAGTGGGGCCCTGCCTTTGGCAGCCAAGTGGAATGGGTCAAGGCGCTGGGTACAGCTTCCTCCTTTGTCTGTTTTCTCTCGGGAGAAACTGTGTTCTGATTAAGAGCAGGTCCCCTTGGAGAAAACCTTCACCTTGATAAGGAAGTTCTTGGTTGTTTTTGTGCATTATGAAAATCCAAGACAAACAGGGAACTATTATCCTAGGCTAAGTTTATATGACAAGGTATTTTGCCTCATGGTATAAAAGTTATCTCCATCTAAGGGCATTGGGAAGGAGAAGTAATAAAAGTGTACAGCATCATTATGAATTGAGAACTTGGGGGCTGGAGATATAACACAAGGGTTAAAGTACTTGCTTGCAAAGTTTGCTGCCCTACTCTCAATTTCCTATCATCCACAAAAAACCAGATGCAAAATGTGGTGTATCTGGCATTCATTTGCAGTGGCAAGAGGCTCTGGTGCACACTTGTACAACACACACACACACACACACACACACACACACACATAAAATATTTAAAATGTTAAAAAAAAATTAAGGTCCTAACACCCAATACCTCAAAATATAATCTTATTTGGGAATAGGTCCATTGCAGATATAATTCATTAAGATGAGGTCAGATTTGAGTAGAGTGGGCCATTAGGCCATGTCATTGACATAGTTAGGGCAAGGAGGAGAGATGTGGAGACACAGATACAGACGGGACAGCATGAGATGATGGAGGCTGAGATGGAAGTGCTGCAAGACAGGGTTAGGGTTAAGGATTGTTTATTGTTAGCATTAGTGACCTACCAGAAGCTAAAAAGACTTCCCCCTCATGAGAGGAGCTAATATCCTTATTAAGAAAAACCCAGGGGGATTTGTTTTTCTCTCTCCACCATGCGAGGACACAGCCAATAATAGTCAACAGCCACCAGACTAGGAAGAGTCTATCCTTACCAGACACCAGATCTGCTAGAACTCTGGGCTTGGACTTTCTGCTTCTAGAACATGAGAACTAAATTTCTATTGTTTATAAGCCACTCATTCTGTAGGATTTTGACATAGTAGTGTGGTGGACTAAAACAAAAAATGGTCCATAGATTTATTCAGGACCAATTTCCAAAAATGACATGATGTGGACGGCAAGGACCCTAGTTCTTTCTCTTCCCTGAATTATTTAGAAACAGCACTGGGCTGGACAGATTGCTCAGTGGTGAAGGCACTTGCCTGCAAGACCTAAGGACCTAGGTTCGATTCCCCAGTATTCACGTAAAGCCAGATGCACACAGTGGTCTATGTGTCTGGAGTTTGCAGTGGCTAGAGGTCCTGGAGTGCCCATTCTCTCTCTCGCTATCTGCCTCTCTTTTTCTCTCTCATAAATAAATAAATTAATTAAAAAGTTAAAAAATAAATAGGACTGATTCTTATGGAACAAAACTGGACTGGGAAAGGGAGTTCTCAGGCAGGTATGGGACTTCCTGACAATGAGAGGAAGTGGAAATTCAAGCAATTAATCAGAAAAGTAAAAAAAGACTTTGTTCTATTTATATCTCAAGTTGCAATGGCAGGTCAAAGACTGGCAAACCGAATGCAGTAAACAAAGCAACTGTGTGCATGCTTGGCTGTGAGGGACAGTGTGTTCCAGGAATAACAGATGAGAAAATCTATTACTGGAAGGCTCAAAAGAGATTTTATGAAACCTATAGTCCAGTTTGTTGAACCAAATCTTTGAATAGACTTCAAATAAAACCTCCTTTTTACAGAAGTGAAGCTATTACTCAAAATCAACCAAGAGCAAAAGAGCCCTGTGTCAGCAATGGAAATTGGTCAGCTGTTTCCATGTGGAACTGAATTCAGAAAAATATCCATTTTCTCAGCAATAGCTTGTCATCAGTTATAAGTTCTGCTTGGAGAAAGCCGAGGGATGTGTCACAGTCCAACACCACATGCATATAACCCGGATGCAGTAGACATTCCTCTGCGAGCAAAATAGACAAGCCGGAACAATGGATGATTAAAGGAATCAGTTGTAAGCCGAGTACTCCCAACCGGCATAGCTTGCTTGGTTCTTCGTGCCACCTGCTTGGGGTGGGTTCTCTACAGAATCTGGAGATTTAAAAGAACTTTCCTTTGCGTGTGTGCACATGTGTGCATGCAAGTGCAGGGGCCAGAGGAGGACACTGGTGTCTGTTTCTTGTTCTTCCACTTGTTTCCTTTGAGGAAACTGAACCCAGAGCTGCTGGGTTTTGATCGATGAGCCCCAGTAATTCTCCTGTTCTACTTAATTCTCCGGCTCTACTTCCCATGGGTCTGGGGTTATAAGACTATGGCCACACGCAGCTGTCAAGCTTAGGCAGTCTCAGGTCCTCATGCTTACACAGCAAGGGCTCTTAGCCACTGAACCATTTCCCCATATGCCCTGAATCTCTAGATTTTTCTGTGTTAAAATGGGTGTCATATGGTTCCCACACATAAGTGCTCAAAGAATCCCTACTGTTGATGTTATTGAATATGTAAAGGGGACTTTGAAGGGAAAGATTGTCATCCTGAGGATAGTGGGAAACCAGTATGATTTTTCTAGGCACAAGAAGAGAACTTAACTGTGGGGACAGTCACAAAAAGTGAAGGGTCACAAAGTAGGGCTCCGAATCCTACCACCAACACACCTAGTGGCTATGCTCCCTTCCCTTGCTGCGTGTCCTCTGTTAAGTTGTTCACGATAGGGATCTTCCCATCCTCCTGAGGAGCGCAGCAGGCCTTCTGATCGGCAAGGACCCCGGAAGTCTGAGCGAGCTGATGTCTTCTGGGTGAGTTCAACCACATGACTGCGCAGTGAGCTACAGACACAGCAAGGGCGAAAGATGGTCCTGTTCGCCCGGGAGGCAGCTGTCAGAAAAAGTTTTCCCTTGCTATCATTCTCTTCTTTTTGTGGTTCCTCTTTTTTATCTTTTACATCAATCACTACATGATTGCTCCCTCTTTTCCACAGGAACTCATGCAGACCCCTCCAGGGCCACAGCACAGGTGAAAAGATTTGGTCAGTCATTCAGTAAGTGCCTACACAGTGTTTCCTAGAGATGGCTAGAAATCCAATTAGGGTTTGTTCCAAGAGGGCATTCAATGCCAGGCTGAGGCTAACAATAGTTTTCAAAACTTTTTAGGGGTGCTGGAGAGATGGCTTAGCAGTTAAGGTGCTTGCCTGTGAAGCCTAAGAACCCCAGTTGGATTCTCCAGGACCCACGTAAGCCAGATGCACAAGGGGGCGCATACATCTGGAGTTCGTTTGCAGTGACTAGAGGCCCTGGAGCGCCTATTCTCTCTCTCTCTCTCTCCCCTTCCCTCCCTCTTTCTCAAATAAATAAATAAAATATTTAAAAAGCATTTTATCATTTAAAAAATCTATTTATTTATTTGAGAGAGAGAGAGAGAATGGGTGTGCCAGGGCCTTCAGCCTCTGCAAACAAACTCCAGACGTGTGCGCCCCTTTGTGTGCATGTGTGACATTGTGTGCTTGCATCATTGTGCATCTTGCTTACATAGGACCTGGAGGTTCAAACATGAGCCCTTAGGCTTCACAGGCAAGCACTAAGCAATCTCTTTTAACCACTAAGCAATCTCTCTAGCCCTGTTTGCTTTTTCTTTAAGGCAGGGTCCTGCTCTAGCCCAGGCCAACCTGGAGCTCACTCTGTAGCCCCAGGATGGCCTCAAACTCACAGCAATCCTCCCACCTCACCCTGGGACTAAAGGTGTATGCCACAACCCCAGGTTTTCAAAGGTTATTTTTGTTGTTGCTGCTGCTATTTAGCTTTATTTAAAAAATATTTTATTTATTCATTTATTTGAGAGAGAGAGGGGAGAGGCAGAAAGAGAGGGAGAGAATGGGCACTCGGGGCCTCTAGGCAATGCAAATGAACTCTAGGCACATGAGCCACCTTGTGCATCTGGCTTTACGTGGGTCCTAGGGACCTTTGGCTTTGGAGGCAAGCACCTCAACCACTAAGCAATCTCTCCAGCTTTATCATTATTTTTTTTAAGAATTATGATATGGAAACAGAGCTGTTCTCTCTCACTAATGACACAGAAAATTGCCTTGCTTTATGTCATTCACATAGTTCAGTATCTTTAAAGCGTTCCCTGGAACCCTTAAGATCCTATTGAGTACTCTGTTAAGAAATGCATCTCATTCTCTCTCTCTCTCTCTCTCTCTCTCTCTCTCTCTTAAATAAATAAATAAAAGAGGCTGGAGAGATGGCTTACCAGTTAAGGCACTTGCCTGGTAAAGACCCTGGCATGTCCATATCCCCCCCCCGCCTCTTTCTCTCTCTCTCTCAAATAAATAAATAATAATAAAAAGAAATGCATCTTGCAGTAGGCAGTATGTAGCTACTAAGTGTTTCTAAGCAATGGAAAGACAAGATAAGGAGGGACTATTCAGGAGCTTCCCCAGACTTCACTGCCAAGTTCATTCACAAAAGAGACAGGACAACAGAAGAAATACACCAGCTTGGCACTTGTATATAGTGAGTACTCCACAAATACTTGCTGAAAGAATAATAAGAGCAGGGAGAAGAAATTGAGAGATACTGTCAAGGAATCTTGAATAACACTTGCTACTGGATGACTGTAGGGAACAGGGGAGAAGCATGATATATATTTTAAAAAAACATGTAAGTGTGGCTGGAGAGATGGCTTAGTGATTAAGGCACTTGCCTGTGAAGCCTAAGGACCCAGGTTTGATTCTGCAGAACCCACATAAGCCAGATATGCATGGTGGCTCATGTGTCTAGAGTTCATTTGCAGTGGCTGGAGGCCCTGGCATGCCCATTCTCTCTCTCTCTCTCTCTCTCTCTCTCATAAATAAATAAATAAATAAATATTTTTAAAAACCATGTAAGTGACTAGACTGATATGCACAGTAGAAAGTGGTGAGCTTAATCCTAAAGTAATTGGCTCTGACTTGTGAATCCCAGAATCAGAACAGAGTGATCCCCCACAGTGAGCAATGGGCCAGAGAGATTTATGAGGTCCCCAAAGCAATGTAGGCTATTGGCAAGCACTTGCTTACCCAACAAAGCTAAAAGGTAAGACTCTATTGCTAAAGACACCACACACTGGCATCTCAGGACACTAAGAGACCATGTGGGACCAGAGAGTCAGCCAGTCCTCTCCTGGCAAACCTCCAAGGCACAGGAAAGCGCTATGGGGGCTGTTGGATGACAATGGTCACCAACAGCACGAATAAGCAAGAGACCCTGCAGGCCACACAGTCCACCAGCTGGACAAGAACTGCCACTTGGGCAATAGTGGCATACAGCCTTAGTGGGAACCAACTGCCCTCTGATTGGACATGAGGCCTGCTCAGTGGGAGAGAACTCATAAATGGTAATGGGAACTAAGTCAGCACCCCATGGTCAGGAAAATCATATTAGGCAGGGTGTGGTGGCGCACGCCTTTAATCCCAGCATTTTGGAGGCAGAGGTAAGAGGATTGCCTTGAGTTTGAGGCCACTCGGAGACTACATAGTGAATTCCAGGTCAGCCTGGGCTAGAGGGAGACCCTACCTTGAAAAACATAACAACAAACAAAAGTAAAATCATGGCACCCAGAGAGAAGACCCCAGAGTTCCCTGTATAAGTTGAATGGGTATCCTCATCAAACTGTCTCTAAACTACATGCATAGCTCTCCTAATCAAAGCTGCTCTCACCTTTGATTAGAGAATCTGTTATATTTTACAGATGCCAAAGAAGACTGGGGAGATCCAAGATCCATCTCACCATGAGATGTGCCGCCTCTACCACACTCATCGGGGTCCAGAAGAAACTTTAGAGGTAGCAGTGACAAGTATTGCTCCCAATGCTAGCCAGACAACCGCCTCCAGGGAAATTGCAACAAAAGTGGTGGTGAGGGACTGGAGACAAAGCTTCATGGTTAAGGTGCTTGCTTGCGAATCCTAAGGACCAAGGTTCGACTCCCCAGAACCCACGTAGGCCCCAGATGCACATGGCGGTACATGCGTCTGGAATTTGTTTAGAGTGGCTGGAAGTCCTGCCGTGTCCATTCTCTCTTTCACTCTCTCTCTGTCGATAAATAAAAATAAATTTATTTTTTAAAAAGTGGTGGTGAGAGTCTACAGAGAACTCAACACTAAAAGCAAACTGCTAACACACCCACCAAGACTCAGGGATTATTGTGGAAGAGAGGTGCAAAGATTGTAAGAGCCATGGGGGAGGAGGGCAGAAATATCCTGAGGCACAAATACTCAATTATAAATGTCCAGGGACATTTGAGAAGGGGAGGCTGAGACTTAAGAGAGTTAGATCAGAGTTCCTGACATCGATGAAATAATGTAATAAAGACCCATGTGTGGATAAGATGACATAGAGAAGTCAGAGAGGTGAGGCAGATTCTGGGAAACAAGATCATTTAGAGGAAGGGAGGAGGAGGAGAAGCTGAAAAGGCAGTGGAGTGTTTGGAGCGAGAAAAGAAAACCATGGTCATTTCATGCCATAAAAACCATGTGAGATGCTTTAAAGGAGGTGGCCCATAGTTACTTCCTTCCAGGGCACAAGAAGGAACAGCACCCCAAAAACATTGTGACATTTGAGACTAATCATTTACCTTGAAAAGGCCAATTTCGAGTAGTTGAAGAAGGAGGCCTCATTAGACTCCAGTAAGACATGAAAGGGAAGGCAAGAAAAGGAAATAAAGATGCTGCAGAGGCCATGGGTTTTTGTGTTGTTTGTTTGTGTGTGTGTGTGTGTGTGTGTGTGTGTGTGTGTGGCAAGCCCAAGAGACTGGCCTTTTTTCTTATGACACAGAGCAAGCACAAAAGCAAGAGAGAGAGTTGGCATGTCAGGGCCTCCAGCCACTGTAATTGAACTCCAGGCATGTATCACCTTGTGCGTCCGGCTTACATGGGATCTGGGGAGTTGAACTGGGTCCTTAGGGTTCACAGGCAAAGCGCCTTAATCACTAAGCCATCTCTCCAGCCCAAGACCATACTTTTGAGAACTCCCCAATGACTTTAAAAAGGACAAGAAGGTGTTGCAAATTGAATCTGAAATGTTCCCCATGGGCTCAGGTTTTAGCCAGCCTGAGGGCTGTGGGACATTTAGAAGGTGGCTCTTGGCTGGCAACAGCAGGACCCCAGTTGCTGCATTTTAAGGTTATACTCACCCTGGTTCCTGGCTAGCTTTTCCTGCTGTGTGTTCTGTGGGATGGGAGCAAGCCTTACTGCGAACTAACTGCTCCTGCAGCCAAGCCTTTCCTTCCACGATGGACCAAGAAACTCTGAGACCATCAACCACAATAGAGCCTTCCTTGCGTAAACTGCTTCTGTCAGGTACTGTTCCACAGATGAGAAAAGTAACTAAAACAAACGGTAAGTAGATACATGGAGAAACGTTCACTTCTTAAAGCGGTTCAAAGGCAAAGAGGAAACTAGAGTCATCAGAAGGGAAACTGGTGGTGAAAAGAAATCACAGTCAAGTTAAATTTTCTGAGTGACTAAAGCCATACTTTTCAAAGTTGGAGACATAGTTAGGGAAAACAGAGTGCCTAACATGTGAACATAAGTCTGCTAACTGGAAAATGATTGCATATACTGCTGCAGCTTACGAAATGTGTCTTACCTGGAAACTGCTCATGTGTGCTCAGTTAGTCATCTGGCAGGAGGCTAAACTGCAGTTCTTCCTGTCGCACAGGCAAGAGCGACGTTCATTACCGTGAAACACTGTTAGGAGCCGTCATAGCATTAGGGTGTTTGTACTAGAGCTTGAAGACATCCATCTGTAATTTTAAAGAAACCGTGCTAGAGGTCTCAGGCATAGACTGAGATTTGCAACTGGCTTCGGGCCATGTTAGCACATACATTCACGATGTAGCAATTGGCCGCGTGGGCTCTGGCGCCTATGGGAGACTCCAAAACTGGGGCCACCACATGCTAGCTGTGGACTTGGGCTAGCTGCTCAGCCTCTGTGGTCTGTTACTTACCCGCAAAGTGGAGATGGGAATAGTATCTGCCTGATGGGATTGCTGTGAGGAGTAAGTGAACTAATAGAGGAACTGGTTTTGGGCACCCCTGGATGGTCAAGTTCCTTATGTCACACGGCCTAGGATTTGCAGTTAACCGATGGAGGTCCTCCTACAGGGTTCACTTCATCTCTGGATTAGTTACGATTCCTCATACAATGAACAAGCTATGTAAATAGTTGTTATAGTGTATCATTTGGAGAATGAAAAAAACTGTACTTGATCTGTACAGATTTTTCCCCCAAATATTCTCAATTATTTTTGATCATTTGATTCATAATCTACATAATGTACTTTGATGATATTCACTCCCATGGCCTTCTCTTGTCCCTGCTGTCTTGTCCCCACTCCCTTTCCTGAACCTCTTCTGCTTCCCAACTAGGAACCTTCCAAATGTCATCTTTTTTTTTTTCCTCAAATGTTTTTGATCCAGAGTTGGTTGAATCCACCAGTGCAAACTCCGTGGATAAGATGGTTACCCGTGTGTACAACTGTGTTCAAACAGGCATACGGTAAGAGTGCAGGAAATGTTGCCTGTTTATTGGAGTATATTGTGTATTAGCCATATTCGCTTGCTTTTAAAATTTCCCAGACCAGCCGGGCGTGGTGGTGCACGCCTTGAATCGCAGCACTCGGGAGGCAGAGGTAGGAGGATCACCGTGAGTTCGAGGCCACCCTGAGACTCCATAGTGAATTCCAGGTCAGCCTGGGCCAGAGTGAGACCCTACCTCGAAAAACAAAAAACAAAAAAAAAAAATTCCCAGACTTCATATTCCTGTGCCCCAATATTGTCAATTTGCTTGCTCTTTATTCCCTTTGTTTTTTGTCCTCTTGATATATTTTGTTAAGCCATTTTTATATCTTTAACCATATTAAGCTTCCCTCACCTCAGGATGATTATGAAACTATTGGTACTTTTATTAGTAATGTTTTGTTACACTTTTTAACATTTTAGTTATTCATTTATTTGAGAAAGAGGAAGATAGAGAGAGAAAGAGAGAGAGAGAGAGAGAATGGGCTTGCCAGAGCCTCCAGCCACTGCAAACAAGTGCCAGATGCTTGTGCCACTTTGTGCATCTGGCTTTACATGAAAACTGGGGGATTGAACCTGGGTCCTGTGGCTTTGCTGGCCATCTTAACTGCTAAGCCATCTCTCCAGCCCAGTAATTTTTTTTCTTTTAATTATGGAGATAGGGTATGGTTCTGGACTTCAAGGTTTAGGACTGAATATCAACATAATTGTAAAGTGTGTTTGTGTGTGTGTGTATGCATTTTAAAATCCGCCTGTTGAAGAAAATTATTACTGTAGACAAGTTAGTCTAAGCCAAGGTAATTTTTAAATCCTTACATCTGTAATATATAGTGGGTCCTATGGGTCAATAAACAAGCTTAGTCATGAAAGTATCCATGTAGGGCATGCTCAATAAATTTTGCTTGGTGTTAATGGAAGTGAGAATCAACTCAACTTTAACTGTGATTTCCTATGCAAAGCACTGCCTGGTTTCAATTGTAAGGGTAAGCATTAACAAGCCAAGATGGCTGATCCACTTATTCCATAAATATAACCAACTCCTATGTTAACCTGGGGAAACTGAGTTTATTATGTGGTAACAAAATCCTACACTACTGCTCCTTCCGGTCAGACCAATACAAAATTTGTTAAAAAGGAAATTATTTTTAAGATTAAAAAATGCTTTGAAAAACTGTGCCTCTCAGTTTCCTCTCTTTACGTGACTGGTAGCATTGTTGGTTCAAGTATATCTAAATATTAAAATATATACATATTTAAAGATGGGCGTGGTGGTGCACTCCTTTAATTCCAACACTTGGGAGGCAAAGGTAGGATTGCCGTTTTGAGTTCAAGGCCAGCCTGAGACCCTACCATAAAAAAATAATAACCCATATATGTACGTGTGCATTTAGCATATGCAAAAATCTTTTATCCACTTCCAATTAATGTAGTATAAGAAATGAGGTTGGGAATAGGCTGTATCTTCTCCAGGGACTAGCCAATTATCTCAGTACGTATTACTGCACGATCAGTTTTTCTCCACTTGTTAGTTCAGCACGCCACCTTCTATTTTGTAGCATATTATGCGTTTGCAAGTCAACATTCTTAGACTTGATGCCTGTCTCATCGATCTGCTGGTCTCTTCCTGCACCTTTTATTTTGTATGTCTCTACAGAACTTCAATTCAACATTTCCTGTGATTGGAGAGCTTTGGTGTAGAACTCCCGGAAAGATTCAGGATGACAGGGATGGGGCAGGACTGGATCTTAACTCATTTACAGCACCAAACTTTTCTTTCAACAGGGCTGCTTCGTTCTTGGCCACCTGAAAGTTCTGTGACCGTCTCTAGTCTTCATCCTCCCACTCTGTCTTAAGGCTTCTGTGGCCTCGTTATGACTTTCCTGCACATTCACGATTCAAATATTGTTTAATATTTATTAATTTGCAAGCAGAGAGAGATAGAAGAGAGACAGACAGAGAGACTAGGTACACTAGGGCCCCCAGCTGCTGCAAAGGGACTACAGATGCGTGTGCCACCCTGTGCATCCCACTGTACATGGGTATGGGGGAATCGAACTCAGGTCGTCAGACTCTGCCAGCAAGCTCCTTAACCACTGAGCCATCTCTCCAGCCCTCAGATGATTCTTTAAATTTTTCTTTTTTGGTGTGCATGTGGTATTGTGGTATGTGTGTGGTGTATTTCCATATATGTGCAGATATACATTGTTGCAGTCCGGTTTGCATTGCTGGTAGAAATCAACCAACCAAGAGCAGATTCTGGGAAAAAGGGGTTTATTTTGGCTTACAGGCTCAAGGGGAAGCTCCACGATGGCAGGGAAAATGATGGCATGCACAGAGGGAGGACATTACCCCCTGGCAAACATAAGGTGGACAATAGCAGCAGGAGAGTGTGCCAAACACTGGCATGAGGAAACTGGCTATAATACCCATAAGCCTGCCCCCAACAATACACTGCCTCCAGGAGGCTTTAATTCCCAAATCTCCATCAGCTGGGAACCTGGCATTCAGAACACCTAAGTTTATGGGGGACACCTGAATCAACCACCACACACATGCACCCATGCACACGTGAGGCCAGAGGAGGACGATAAGCGCCCTTCTCCATCGCTCCTGTGCCGTATTTCCCCGAGACAGAGTCTCTTATTGACTCTGGAGCTCAGCCCTTTTCCTCTAGATCGGCTGGCCAATGCGCCCAGCAGTCCTGTGTCTACCACCCTCAGCACCGGGGCTGCAGGTGTGTTTGGCCTACCTTGCTTTTTACGTGGGTGCTGGGGATAGAACTCAGGTCCTCGTGCTTGCCCTGAGCCATTGCCCCAGAGTCCAAATTCAAATTCTGAGAAAGGGAGCCAAGGAAATCTAGCAAAACTAGAGACATCCTTGAGCGAGACCTCCTCTTAGTGAAACTGGCCGGTATGAATGGAGCAGCCTATGGGTCCTCCTAGTGGTCCAGGCTCTGAGTAGTGGACCCTGACAGCCTTCTCCATGTTGGTGTGATTGCCCTGAAGAGAAGAGGACCTGGAAGGCTTGGGGACCCCAAAGGAAGTTCAACTCCAATGCTGGTGGATGGATGTGGAGAGTCACAAGAGTTGACATGGCACTGCCCCATGAGCTGGACACTCAGTGGCTGCTTCTTCCAGGAAGCCCTCCCTGGCCCCCGGCCTAGGTAGGTAACCGAGATTCTGTCACCTTATGTGGGGCAGGACCCTGCTTCTTCCCTCCGTGCTTCGGGCACAGGCTACAGCCTCTTTCACCTCCTGACACGCTGGAGCTCAAGTCAAGTGACTATTGCTTATCCCCAAGGTCCAGAGAGACCTTCCTTCTCAGTTTGCAGTGCTTGTGTCCATGTTGGGTACACATTACACTGTGCTTGGGCTGCTTCCACATACAGTCAGTGTGCTCTGAAATAATTTAAAAAAAATAAAATAAAGGGCTGGAGAGATGGCTTAGCAGTTCAGCGCTTGCTTGTGAAGCCTAAGGACCCAGTTCGAGGCTCGATTCCCCAGGACCCACGTTAGCCAGATGCACAAAGGGAGCACATGTCTGGAGTTCACTTGCAGTGGCTAGAGCCCCGGCGCGCCCATTCTCTCTCTCTCTCTGCCTCTTTCTCTCTCTGTCTGTCACTCTCAAATAAATAAAAATAAACAAAAAAATTAAAAAATAAAAAATAAAATAAAATAAAATTTTGGTCAGGTGTGGTAGCACACGCCTTTAATCCAAGCACTCAGGAGGCAGAGGTAGGAGGATCAACGTGAGTTCAAGGCCACCCTGAGACCACATAGTGAAGTCAGGTCAGCCTGGACTAGACTGAAACCCTACCTTGAAAAAGAAAGAAAGAAAGAAAAGAAATATTTTGAAGACTCAAAACAGTTAATGATGTGTTATTGGCATGTAGTCACATACTGGAAAAGGAACATGTTAGAAGCTCTGTATTAGAATAGTCAATTAGCCGGGCGTGGTGGCGCACGCCTTTAATCCCAGCACTCGGGAGGCAGAGGTAGGAGGATGGCCGTGAGTTCGAGGCCACCCTGAGACTCCATAGTGAATTCCAGGTCAGCCTGAGCTAGAGTGAGACCCTACCTCGAAAAACCAAAAAAATAAAAAATAAAAAAATAAAAAAATAAAAATAAAAAAAAAATAAAAATAAAAAAATAGAATAGTCAATTAGACCTGCACAGTGGTACAAGATCAGAAGTAAAGACAGTCAATAAAAATTAGGCACATACGTTCAATCCTGCATTAGAGAAATGAATAATTTAAAAGAAACATAATATCAGCTATACTGAACATATTTTTTATTTGTTTATTGGAGGGAGATTAGTCATGCCAGGGCCTTCAGCATCTGCAAAAGAACTCCAGATGCATGTGCCACCTTGTGCATCTGGCTTACGTGGGTCCTGGGGAATCAAATCTGGATCCTTTGGCTTTGTAGGCAAGTGCCTTAACCACTAAGCCATCTCTCCAGCCCCTGAACATATTTTTTGAAGGAATAAATTATCCAAATGTAATTTGGTTATTGAAAATTATACTTACATGTACTACTTCCAAAATGCCTATGATAAAAATGGAGGCTTAAGACAGACATGGTGGTGCACGTCTTAAATTCCAGTACTTGGGAGGCAGAGGTAGGAGGATCACCATGAGTTTGAGGCCAGCCTGAGACTACATAGTGAATTCTAGGTCAGCCCAGGCTAGAGTGCAACCCTACCTTGAAAAATAAAAAAATAAAAAAAATAGAAAGAAAGAAAGAAAGAAAGAGAGGCTTAAGAAACATATGATCTGAACAAATAAAATGAAATATTTCTCTGAAGAATTTCAGCACCAAAGTAAGATCCCTTTTGTCACACATGGCTTTGAATATTTTTTAAAAAATATTATTTATTTATTTATTTGAGAGAGAAAGAGGGAGAGAGAGAGAGAGAGAACGGGTGCACCAGGGCCTCCAGCCTCTGTAAACAAACTCCAGATGCATGTGCCCCTTTGTGCATTTGGCTTACATGGGTTCTGGAGAATTGAACCGGGATCCTTTGGCTTTGCAGGCAAATACCTTAACCACTAAGCCATCTCTCCAGCCAGGCTTTGAATTTTGTATGTTGAGGTTTGAGACATTTTCATGGAGTGTGTGGAGTTTGTGTAAGATACACGCTTGGTGCAGACAGGAAGGGAGAGTGGCTCCACAAGAGCACAGGGTTCGTGCGGACTGAACTCTAGAGGGTCCAGAGGCCGGGATCCACTCTCCCTTGTTACAGGGCCCTTAGCAGAAGGAGACGGGGTGGCAGCGGTGTAACATTTTTGCAGTTAGCCAACGCCATTAGAGGGGAAAGTAGGGATGGCTGCTACTCATCCCATTAAGATGAAGGAAGTGGGGGTGGAAAGACGCAGTTTAGAGAAAAAAAAAAAAAACCTAGAAATTCTAATTCTGGCAATTTTCCATCCCAAGACAGAAGTGCCTAAGGCTAACAGGATGATTTGGGAGCTACTGTATAAAGTGTTGCATGCACAAGTGCTGACAAGTATTTGATAAAAAGAGAAAAAGGGAAGGTTCAATCTACCAGATGAATGGAGGAAGAGAAACAGAAGAACAGCATTTTACCTATCTCCATACAAGGGTTCGTGTTCTGCAAAGTCTATATTAACTTTTACATACTTAGGAGCTGTGCTCAAAACTTGCAGATTCCTGCATAAAGTTCGTTAAGCAATCCTGGCTGGTGCATTCCAGTATCTACGGATCCTCCCACCTCAGAAAAGAGGGAACGAGGCCGCCAGGTGTGGTGGCGCACACCTTTAATTCCAGCACTCAGGAGGCCAAGGTAGGAAGATCGCTGTGAGTCTGAGGCCAGACTGAGACTACATAGTGAATTCCAGGTCAGCCTGGGCTAGAGGGAGACCCTACCTCAAAAAAAGAAAGAGAGAGAGAGGGAGGGAGGGAGGGAGGGAGGGAGGAAGGAAGGAAGGAAGGAAGGAAAAGAAAGGAAGAAGTAACTGAAATTACTGGTATGATTATCTCATCCTACTGGTGGAGTTACTGAAGATCTTGTTTGAAGCTCACAGGCTCTAAACTTCCTCTAGGAAGGATGAAGTTTGGGCTTCAGCCAAGCACACATCTCCGGCTGCCCTTGCTTCCAGCATTATTCTTCCTAGAGAAAGGACATGGAGACTGTTGCAGTCAGCTGCGTGATGCAGGCAGAAAACCAAGAGCAGCTTGCGGGAGAAAAGTGTGGATTTTGGCTCACAGATTCGATACTCCATGATGGCAGGGGGAAATGATGCCATGAGCAGAGGGTGGACTTCACCTCCTGGCCAACATCAGGTGGACAACAGCAGAAGGAGAGTGTGCCAAACACTGTCAAGGGTAAGCTGGTCATAACACCCATAAGCCCTCCCCTAACATTATACACCGCCTCTAGGAGGATCCAATTCCCAAACTGCCACCAGCTGGGGACCTAGCATTCAGAACACATGAGTTTATGGGGGACACTTGAATCCAACCATCACAGGGACCCGGCACCTCATGGCAGCTCCTCTGTCTTTGGTATGAAGCGATTGCAAAGACTCACCATATGCTTGACCCAAAGGACCGTGACCTCCAGAAGGGAGACAGGCAGCCAAGCTGGGCTCAGCACCACTTAAGACCCAGGTAAGATGGAGCTGGGAGGCGCCTGGGAGCAGAGGGCCTGAGTGAGTTTGCCGAGCAAACATTCCCTAACCACGAGGGCATCACTGGCTGTTAATTACTTTTACATCATAGCGATCCAAGTGCTGACAAAGCTAAAGAAAGAAAAGGCTTTTTTCTCCCCAAGGTGGGGGGGTCTCACTACAGCTCAGGCTGACCTGGAATTCACTCTGTAGTCTCAGGGTGGCCTCGAACTCAAGGCGATCCTCCTACCTCTGCCTCCCAAGTGCTGGGATTAAAGGTGTGTGCCACCATGCCTGGCTTACAAAAGACTTGACTCACAGTTTCAGAGTCTTATGGTGGGGAAAGCATGGTAGCATTCATGGTGATGGGAGAACGTGATGGACATACCTCACGAGGCGGAAGACCAGGTAACAGACCATGACCAGAACCAGGGCCAGGCTAGAGCCTTCCATTGTGCAACTTTGCCTAGGGAAATGAGAGCAAAAGTCTCCTCACCCAGCTAGGGCATCGCTGGCAGGCCAAGGTCCAACTTGGTGAACCAATGGGTTTATTGGGGGGGGGGGTGAGGGGCTACTTACAGAAGCTTAAGTGACTCAAATCAAAATAATAGTACACTGCTCCTGAGTTATTGTGACGATCAAATAAAATAAGGAGCCGAGCGTAGTTGGTACAGAATGCAGCAGACAATCAAAACCTAATGAGAAGCCGGGCGTGGTGGCGCACACCTTTAATCCCAGCACTTGGGAGGCAGAGTTAGGAGAATCGCTGTGAGTTTGAGGCTACCCTGAGACTCCATAGTGAATTCCAGGGCAGCCTGAGCTACAGCGAGACCCTGCCTTGAAAAACCAAAATGAACAAATAAATAAATAACCTACTGAGGAAGTAATGGAGCACGCCCCAGCTGTTAGAATACATAAACTAGATGCACACATAATAAGGCTAACTTACAAAACCTACTTCAGTGAAAAAAAATGGCACCATTAGACACAAGCTTACACAGACTATCTGAACACAAATAAGTAAATGTACATCAAATATATAAGAATGATTACCCGTGGATTGGTGGCTGGGAGCAGACACATGGACAGGAAACAGGAAAGGGTTAAAAAATACATGAAACAAGGGCTGGAGAGATGGCTTAGCGGTTAAGGTGTTTGCCTGCAAAGCCAAAGGATCCTGGTTCCATTCTCTAGGACCTATGTAAGCCAGATGCACAAGGGGGCACATGCGCCTGGGGAGGCCCTGGTATGCCCACTCTCTCCTTCTCTCTTAAATAAATAAAATATGTTTTCAAAATACACGAAACAAGATCAGGGGCTGGGAGAGTAACAGTGGAAACATGCCCTGAGTTGAAGGGTGTAATTAATTCCACTCCCTGCAAAGGAGGTTGATAAGAAAAAAATAATAAAGGACTGGAGAGAAGGCTTGGTGGTTAAGGCACTTGCCTGTAAAACCTAATGACCTGAATTCAATACCCCAGTACACATGAAAAGCCAGATGCACAAAGTGACACATGCATCTGTAGTTCATTTGCATGGGCTAGAGGCCCTGGCACACCCATTCTCTCTCTCTCTCTCTCTGCTGGGCATGGTGGCACATGCCTTGATCCCAGCACTGGCGAGGCAAAGGTAGGAGGCTGAGGATCACTGTGGATTTGAGGCCAGCCTGAGACTACAGAGTGAATTCCAGGTCAGCCTGAGCTAGAGTGAGACCCTACCTCAAAATAACAACAACAACAAAACAATGATAATAACTAGTAGTATCATCCCATTGCTTCCCCTTGCGTCCACTTGGGAATGCCAGAACATTCTTCAGCTGGCACCCTTCCTGCACTTGCTCAGGTTGGGGAGTTTTTTCCTTCAGGTTTCTAGATGATTTAACACACCGGGGACTAAGTACATAAATAGGCACAGTGCTCCTCTGGGTAGCCTTTCTGGACTTCAGAGCTAAACTGCAAAGTCAGGTCTATGTGTGTGATTTCGTCTATGAAATTAGGGCAAGGCAGGAAACATGCAAAGAAAACTACTGGTTTATTTTATTGCTATTATTCCTTTTTAAATGAAGGGTCAGGCTGTCTCTTTTGTCCATGACTTTGAGCCAAGATAAATGGAACACGGCTATTATCACGTCCCTTCACTGCGCACACGCGCGTCCCACCGCCGCAGGAGCTGTGCGCCCTGCCGGCCTGTGCACAATGCAGGGACTGGCTGTGGTTCTGTAGTGGCGCTGTGGCACAGGAGACAGACATTGGCTAGGCAACATGGGGGTGATAGCACCCCGAAGTGGATAGCTTTCTCCTTGACTAAAGGCGGGAACTGCCCTTGTGTCTGTAGGGTGAAATCTAGGTCATTACACTTTGCTAGAGGTCTTTCCACTCCCTCCTGGGAAGGCCCTTCCTAGGTAATTAAGAATTCTGGGATGTTTGTCCTTTTCCAGAAATCCTGACCTGGCTCCTGATGTCAGGACTAGAGTGACTGAAAAGCCAGCTGCCTACTCATGAGGCTCATAAAACAAAACCCGACCTGAGTCTTGAGGTGGGCTTCTCAACCCCCCTCGCCTCCCTGGACAAGAGTTCTTAAGTTCTGGGCTTCTCAATGTCTTCCTTCCTTGCCTGAAGTCTCTCTTCTCTCAAAGGGCTCCCTCCTAAAGCTCTACCCTATAATAAAATGTTTACGACCCTTATCCTCTGGTCTATAGTTTTCATTCTTCGAATTCATAAGAATCCTTAGACACCCCAAATGATTGGTGTGTTGGCACATCATATTGGTGCATTGGTGAGGAGCCCCCAAATTCCTGTGTCATTATTGGTACACTGGCTGGGAACCCCCAAATTCCTGCATCGATGCTGGCTTCGTCACTTAGCTCCATGTGCGCTGGCACAGCAGAAAAGGAGGGAGGGAGATGCTTAGAGGTCAAAGGTTGACAGGAAGAAGCGGGAGAACAACCACAGGCTGAGCCCAAGGGTGTCACTGTTGACTGGTACACTATCATGTGTTCCCAACGGCAGCTGGCAATGAGCCCAGCTCCCTTGAAGCCTTTCTCGAGGTCACCTTCAATTCCAATGTTCAGCTCTCTGGCAAAAGCAAGGGATAGATTTGGGGGTTAAGGATGGCTCTTCTGGTATCCTGCCAGGCAGTTTGCATGTGTAACAACACTCTACATTACTGCACACCCACTGGTATTATAACTCAGGGAGGGACAGCACTGGCCCTCAAAGGACCTCTGTTCTGCCACACCCACCCATGCCTGCTCCTCTGCTTGCCAATGCCCTGTCTCTGGCTCTGGCTCTGGCTGGCTTTGTCTTCAGTGGCTCTTGTCCATCTTTCTCTCCCAACCTGCCAAACTCCGTGGGCGTGTGCGTGCACGCGTATCATCAGAACTTGGAAACTGAGCAGTTTTTAAAAATATCTTATTTATTTGAGATAGACAGGCAGAGAGAAAGAGTGGGAGAAAGAGCGCACCAGGGCCTCTAGCCACTGCAAACAAACTCCAGACACATATGCCACCTTGTGCATCTGGCTTTACGTGAGTACTGGGGAATCAAACCTGGGTCCTTTGAATTGCCAGCAAACTAACCGCAAAGCCATCTCTCCAGCTCCAAACTGAGCAGTTTGAAGTACAAGGAGTACATCTTCCCACTCTTTTGGTTTTTGTTATAATTATTTATGACTTGTATTATCAGGAACATTAAATGTGGGAGGGAAACTTTGGTGTTCAATGAAAGTGTGTGAGTTCGCGTGACTCTTACACACCTCTCCTTAGGTGCGTCCAGTTACCAGCGATCTGTGCTGTTAGTTGGCACTTCTGATCCCACCCACTGTTACAGCTTTACTTTTCATTTGCATGTTGTAAACAACTCCTAATTATCTGGTCAATAAGCTCCTTGTTTACTTATTGCTCTATCTTTTTAAATCAGTCTCCTGGGCTGGAGAGGTGGCTTAGCGGTTAAGGCACATGCCTGTGAAGCCTAAGGACCCAGGTTCAATTCTCCAGTTCCCACATAAGCCAGATGCACATGGTGGCGCATGCGTCTGGAGTTCGTTTACAGTGGCTAGAGGCCCTGGCGTGCCCATTCTCTCTCTATCTCTCCCCCCACCCATGTCTCTAATAAATAAATAGATAAAAATAGATCTTTTAATAAATCAGTCTCCTGTGAGCACTAGCCTAATAATTAAAGCATGAACTGTGGGAATCAGACCAGACTGCCTGGGTTCAGATCCTAGCTCTTCACTCTTTAGTGGCATATCCTTAGGTAAAGCATAAAATAGCAGTGCCCTTGTCCTTCCCTGTCAGATGGAAATGATGGTGCTTACTCCATAGGGTTGCCATGGGAATTAAATAGATAATACATTGTCAGCCATGCAGGAACTGCTCGGTAAGTGCTATTTTTTTTTTCCTGGCCACTTTGCTTAGAATAATGCACACACCAAACAAATTTTGCAAATAATTTCAAGTGGCTCCTAAAATTGCCATGATCAAGATTACTAACAAATAGAGTTTTCAGGGTCCAGGGTCTCCATTTCATGCTGACTTTCCTCTTCCCTCAGCAGCCCTGGCCCGTCCCCTTCCCACCTGAATCACTTCTGCCCTTGTTAACAAGGATGCCATTGACCCATGCCTTCTCTCCTACTACCTGAGCCTAACTTGAGTGACCAAGGACTCAGACGCCATTTAGCTTCTCTACACTGGTGCTAGAATGACCATCTGTCTGGATTCCCTGGGCTTAAACACATTGATGACCCTTGATCTTCAGCCCCCATCTCTCCGAGTCTTGGCCAGTTCTTAGATATCTGACACTCCTCAAACCAAACACATGTACACGTGACTGGGGAAATGGTTTGGCGGTTATGGCATTTGCCTGCAAAGCCTAAGGACCCGAGTTCGATTCCCCAGGACCCACGTAAGCCAGATGCATAAGGGGCACATGTGTCTGGAGTTCGTGTGCAGTGGCTAGAGGCCCTGGCGTGCCCATTCTCCCTTTCTCTCTATCTGTCTCTTTCTCTCTCATAAATAAAAACACATGTACAGTGGTCCTAGCTGCCTCTGGATTTCCACACCTGCCTTTCTAAGTGTCACTTCTGCCAACAGTGAAGATGGTAAACACCTAGAAAAGAACCCATGTCAGAGTCCACTCAAGAGCCTGTATGGCTTGGGTTGGAGCTGAACAATGTCTACATCCCAGGTCCTGTGGGCAAGGGGCGGGGTAAGGAGAAAGTACACTGGGAGCCACGTGCCAACCTCGAGAGAACGTGGTACAGGCAGCTGAGCAGGGACAGTAAAGCCCACAGCAAAAGCCATTACAAGAAAACAACCAGGAATGTCTGAGGATCAACAGAATGTGCTTGTAGGGAAACTGAGTCACAGTTAAAATGAGTGCCAAGTGGCACAGAAGGCAGATGAATCCAGCAGACCCTACAACCAGATGCCATTTCCTTGTATTCTACATCCTCACATTCCTTTATTTATTTATTTATTTGAAGGAGAGAGAAAAGACAGAGACACACAGAGAGAATGAGAATGTGAATATGAGCATGCCAGAGCATCACTGTAAATGCACTCCAGACACATTGTGCATCTGGCTTTACGTGGGTCCTGGGGAATCGAACCTAGGCTGTCAAACTTTGCTAGCAAACACCCTTAACCATCGACACAGGCACCGCTTTTTGTGTTTGGCTTTATGTGGGTGTTGAGGAATCAAACCCAGACTGGAGTCCTTGTGAGCAAGCATCTTTAACCACTTAGTCATCTCCCCTGTCAGCCTCCCTTTTAAAGTTTTTAAAAATTATAAGAAGCCGGGCATGGTGGTGCACACCTCTAATCCCAGCACTCGGGAGGCAGAGGTAGAAGGATCGCCATGAGTTCGAGGCCTCCCTGGGACGACATAGTGAATTCCAGGTCAGCCTGAGCTAGAGTGAAACCCTACCTTGGAAAACAAAAAAACAAAAACAAAAACAAAAACAAAAACAAAAGACAGTTCATGTATAGACTAATGTTTCCACTCTCCTGCCCACCACCTGCCCCTAATGTACGTATTCCTCGGATGGCATCTGCCCACGTACTGAATTACTAACTCTCTCTTCCTGTATCACAGAGCAGAGCCTGGAGGCCACACCCTCACCTGCCTGTGCATCTCACAGACACCTTCCATGCATGCATCTATTGCCTTCCGTACATTAGGCCCTGGGCAGTGGCTGGATGGAGGTGTGCTCCTCAAAGACCTCAGAGACCTTCAGGAAAAAAGGAAAGCGTAGTGAGCAGCATATGCTATTCTCACAGATTTGAGAAGCCGCAGCTATTTTTAAAGTATGTTAATTCAGAAGGGATTAGTGTTATGTGAAAATAGGACACGAGCTTCAACTTCGGAAGTGTAACATCAAAAACTTATTTCTGGTTTGGAGATCAAAGCCAGGTGCAACCCAAATCCCAGCTTACCTTGGGAGGTTACCAGTTTCTGCTCCTCCTACAGCACTTCAATTCATTCGACTAGTGAAGAAAGATGTTTAACCAGTAGCAAAAGTTTAGCATCACTGACCTCTGATTATCAGAACCTCTTAATGCTCTTCGTTCATTCTCACCTCCTCTGTCTTGCGCCTTAACACGCCTGTAAAGCTGCTACAAATCCAAGAAAGGGTTGTGCTGCCTAAGCTATTAATAGAGTCCCTATGTAGTGCTCCTTGGTACAAAGCCCCATCAGTGACTTCCCAGAATTTGCTATACATACCAAAGTCAATGAGAATTTCAATATTAGTGGCAAGCTTTCTGGTTATGGTGACATGGCGTACAGTTTGCCATACAATGGTTCTCATTTATACCTGCTATAAATCCATTCATGTTTTAAAACTGTTTGAGTACCCTCACTTCACCTGCCTAAGTGTCTTGGCTTAGATGATAAATTGTATAGTGATCTTCCTCCCTCCCTCCCCCAGCAGACTTTTCCTATCACAAGCCTTATGTGGCTAGGATCTTTTTTTTTTTTTCTTTTATTTGTGCTGTGTCCTGTCAAAAGGATTAAATAAGAGCCTCTGATTTGTTATAGGAAGCCACTCCAGACTTCCATTTCTGGCATGCTTCCTGAACAGAACACTAACCAAAATAACCCCCTTCACCCAGATGTTACCAGCACAAATTGTGCTGACGCGACACAGCTGCTTTTCTATGGGGAGAGAGCAGGCGATGAAAAATTAGTAAGAATTAAGGCTGAGATTATACAATAAAAATGTTCGACACTTAAAGTCTGGGATTGTTTATTGAATTTGAAAATCAGCTTAGAATTTCAAAATTCAGAATGGCTTTCTGTTATAAATTGGAATTTTCCTTGTCTCTTCACCTGTATCAGCCCTCCACATGAAAGAAAGTCACATTAGAATAATATGAAGGAATAACTATGGTTTTAGCACAGTGATTTCAAGCCAATTTTCAGTAGCTTCATTAGAATCCAATGTTTCTCATATGGTTTAAAAACAACAAAAATCTGGCACTTTGGGAGATCATATGAACAAAGCTTTAACTACTCACTTTCCATGAAAAATAAGATTTAACATAAAAAAACCTAAAGCAATGCCCCAAAGGTTCTTAAAAAACAGAAAAGAACTTCAACTTTGCTGTACACATTAAATAATTCAAATCAATGATCCTCTTAAGCCCTCAGCAATGCAGGGACCAGTGGAGGGAAGCAATCTAATACTTCATGCATTAGGGGAATGCAGGAAAGACTTTTAGCCTAATTCTGCCTTCAGAGATGCAAATGCGTGCAGAGCAGACTGATTGGGGGCCTGTACGATTTAGTGATGATCGAAACTTGTAATTTTTGAAAATGGGACAGATGTCCAGATGAGTTGATGCTGACAGAAGAAGAACCAGAACCAAACAAGCAATCCATTTCCTCCCCTCCTTGAAATGGAAACAAATAAACAAAGCAAGTTACATATTGTCTTGGGTTT
The DNA here is from genome assembly GCA_036346955.1 of Dipus sagitta. NCBI lineage: Eukaryota > Metazoa > Chordata > Mammalia > Rodentia > Dipodidae > Dipus > Dipus sagitta. Next base: position 19,945,915 of record CM070770.1, read on the forward strand.
TTCATGGATTCTTCAAGCGCAGAGGCAGCTTTTGGGGGAAGAATAAATATTTCTTGCGGCGTGTCACCGCATTATTCAGCATCCTGTCTTTAAGACACAGAAATGGGGGAAACCCTGGTGCCTGCTATGGAGTGTGAGCTCTTGGAGCCGGGCAGGAGAGCTAAGTACATAATACACACGCCAGCTGAGGACCGCCTCACGTAACCTCCATGAGCGCCCACGGTCTTTGTTTAGAATGTCGCGGCTTTCAAGCTCTGATGGTGTTGCATGCCTAGAATATACCAGGCACTGAAGAAATACAGATGAAAACAGGTTTTTTTAATTATTTAACAAGGAAGACAGTCAAATAAACATGCTATTAAGATGGAGTGCTAAGTCTACTATATGTACAGTGTGTCAAGGCAACTGATATGAGAATGAATTGGTCTGGCTTGGCCATCAAAGAAAGAGAAAAAAGAAAAAAGAAAAGATGTAGCTGGGTGTGGTGGCGCACGCCTTTAATCCTAGCACTTGGGAGGCTGAGGTAGGAGGACTGTTGTGAGTTCCAGGCCAGCCTGAGACTAATCCCAGGTTAGCCAGGGCTAGAGTAAGACCCTACCTCAAAAAACAAAAAAAGTTATGCCATGAAAAGCTCCTGGACGGGCTTGGTGATGCAGCCCGGTTGGCAGAGTGCTTGCCTGGCACGCACAACGCTCTGGGTGCCCTCCTCAGCACATGGCGGTGTGCACTGAAGATCCCAGCACTCCAGAGGTGAAGGCTAGAGAATCAGAAAAGTTCAAGGTCATTCTTGGCTACATAACAAGGTGGAGGCCAACCTGGGTTATATCTGACCATGTTTCAGAGAGAGAGAGAGAGAGAAAACACTCAAAGGCTCACATGCTGGAGGCTTCGTCTTTACTTGGTGGGAAAATGGCAAAACCTTTCCGCAGCCTAGTGGAAAGATGTATTAGCGGGAGGCCATTTCAGAAGGCATTTAATGTAGTCCTCATGGGATTCTGGTTAGTTCACACGAACGTTCTCTCTCACATTTGTTCCCTCCATAGTGTTACCCTACCGTGTGGTGATGAAGCCCATGATAACGGATGCTAACACTAAGCTCTCAGACCTCCGAAACTGAGCTCTTCTCAATATACATGACCCAGCCTCGGGTCTTTTGTCACAATGCACAGTGGACTCTGACAGTACACAGGGAGAAAAACCACCTTCTGGGTAGAGGCTGATACATAGAGCCACGCAGAAGGCAACAGGAGGGTGGGAGGGGCTGTGGTGAATGCATTCTGTGAAATCGTTATTGCAGATTATCTGTGCAGCAGGCACGGTGTGAAACACCAAGGATGTAGCGAGAAACTAGGCCTGGTTCTTTATTCTGAAGGTGCACGGAGCTCGCTCAAGAAAGCAATGACACAGCTGTTTCCTGCTCAGTCCCTCTGGAGACTGCGGAAGACGATGATGGAGGGAAGAGCGGAGAGGTCAGGAAGCTGACCGAAGCAGCCAGGCCGCCTTGAGTCCCCCCGCCCCCCCATGGAGCCAGCCCCCATCTTGTTCTTACTGCCGTTTGCTGGCCTACTTGTGCATTCAGGAAATTTTCAGACATGACAGCTCCTCAGATGTCAGGCTGTGTTCATGCTTGATTGCCATCAGCAACGTTCAGATAAAATATTTATATTCCTCTAACAAACAACAAAAGCAGACAAGGCCTTCACTACAAAAGCTCTTCAGACTTCGTGCCATCCTTGCCCAAAGCAAGAAGGTGAGGTCTTATTAGAGCGAGTAAAGGATAGAAGTTAGCTTTTTAAATTCTTTTTGTTCTCCCGCAGTGTTGTGAAGCAAGCCCAGAGCCTTGGACATGCTAGGCAAACACTATCACTGAGCCACAGCCTCAGTCCAATTTCTTTCTCTCTCTCTTTTAGGGGAAAATCTTCAGCTTCATAGATATTTACTGGAGCATTTAAAAAACTTTTACTTTAAGCTGGACATGGAGGTGAATGTCTGTAATTCCCTCTTCTGGGAAGGATGAGGCGGTGGGGGTGGGGGGGGTGAGGTGCAATTTCCCACCCCATTTCTCAAAAACAAACAACTTTGTGAATCACTCTTTTGCCCAAACTCAATATAAAGAAAGCATTTTTCCATTGGAGAGGAAATTACACTCAGAACTTTGCTCTGTGGCTCTTACTTCCCACCGTCAGGGGTGGCAGTCAGTCCCACTTTTGAGCAGAGTGGTGGCTCACACCAGTAACCCCAGCACTTGGGAGGCTGAGGTAGGAGGATTACCTTGAGTTCAAGGCCAGGAATTTAGGTTAGCCTGGGCTAGAGTGAGACCCTGCCTTGAAGACACCAAAAAAAAAAATTTTTTTTAAATATGTTTTTGAGATAGAGTTTTAAGCTCAGGCTTAAAAAGGTGCATTGTGAAGGTCTTCAACCACATGGCAAAGCAGGGAGAGTAAGACACTTGCACATTTCCTTTCTCCCTCCCTCCCTCCTTCCCTTTCTTCCTTCCTCCCTCCCTCCCTCCTTCCCTTCCATCCTTCCTCCCTCCCTCCTTCCCTTCCTTCCTCCCTCCCTCCTTCCCTCCCTTCCTCTCTCTACCTCCCTCTTTCCCTTCCTTCCTCCCTCCTTCCCTCCTTCCCTCCCTTCCTCTCTCTACCTCCCTCTTTCCCTTCCTTCCTTCCTCCCTCCTTCCCTTCCTCCCTCCCTCCTTCTTCCCTCCCTCCCTCCTTTCCTTCCTTCCTCCCTCCATCCCTCCTTCCCTTTCTTCCTTCTCTCCCTCCCTTCTTCCCTCCCTCCTTCCTTCCTTCCTGTGCAACCTACTCTAGACTTGGCCATACCTGCTTTGCCTGGCCCTTTCTTCTTTTCTCCTTTCTCTCCCCTTTTTCTAATCTTCTCCTCTTTCTTTCCTGTAGTATTTCAAAGCAAATGTTGTTATATGCCTGTAATCCGATACATGAACACTGAAGGGGAGGGGGAGACATTTTCTTATATATCCATATTATCACACCAGACCAAATGAACAATAATTCTCTAACATCACGGAACACCTATTTCCCAAGAAAGTTTTAAAAATCGTAAGGCTTGAAATTTTGATTGCTTCTCTGGGGAAGGGCTGTGCCGCCAACAGCCTCAACAGATTCATCATCAGGAAAAACGGTGTATGCTCAGCGAAGTTCTGCTCGTGTTCCCGTATGCCGGGCCCCTGTGTGCTGTGTTAAGTAAATGCACAGTTGCTTTTTAGTCATTACACTTTCAGGTATTCGTATGCATTCAGCTGGCATGTGTCTTTGCTTAGCCAAGCTACACACATTTAATTCTTCTCATCTTTCCTTGTAAATCCATCACATCGGCCCATCAGTCATTTTGAGCTTGTCTTTGAACCTCACCCATAGTTTCTGTAGACCTGGGACTGCGCAGTCCCCTACCGGATGCAGAGTTCTAAGAGTGGTCTCACCCAAACTGAACCACCTCAGTCCCAGACCAAAAGAGCCTTCTTTTCTGTCGCATCAAAATGGGAACAAATGTCTTGTTTCTTCATTGCCAGTTATTGTTTTTGGCATGACAGAATATGTTTCATCTCCCTTCCCTCACCATCTGCCTCACGGCACTGCTCTCCAGATGTGAAGCAAACAGTACTTTGCACTGAGAAATGCACTGAGCCCTCGCTCTGCCACACCAGCCTGTGACTAGTGAGTCACCTGGTCCTCGGCACCACTTTAAGCTCTTCATCTAAATGACAAAGGCAGACCCTGCCCACTTCGCAAGACTGATGGAGGAACTACTGGGATAATGCGAGTGCCAGGGGTTTGCAGCACGCAGTCTCTCCTCTACGTCCACATCCACAGTCCCCAGTGGATGCAGCAAACCGCAGACAGTACCATACCTAATACGTGCTGTTTTCTTACACCTTTATGATAAAGCTTAACTTAGAATAAGGCTTACAGGAGCCGGGGAGATGACTCAGTGGTTAAGGCACTTGCTTGCAAAGCCTAAAGGCCTGGGTTCAGTTCTCCAGTACTCACATAAAACCAGATGCACAAAGTGGTGCATGCATCTAGAGTTCATTTGCAGTGGCTAGCGGCCCTAGCATGCACACTCTCTCTTCCTCTCTCCTTGCAAATAAATAATAAATAAAAAATTAAAATAAAAAAGACTTACAATGAATGGCTTATAATCAAACTTATAACAGTAACAATAACTCATAAGATAGAACAATTCAGGGCTGGGGAGATGGCTCAGTGGTTGGGGTACTTGCCTACAAAGCCTAACAACCAGGGTCTGATTCCCCAGTACCCACATAAAGCCAGATGCACAAAGTGGTGCATGCATCTGGAGTTTGTTTCCAGTGGCTAAAGGCCCTGGCATGCCCATTCTCTCTGTCTCTCTTCTTGCTTATAAATAAAAATATTTTTTAAAAGATAGAACAATTATAACACCATAACAAATGTTATTTAGAACTTATGAATTGTTTATTTCTGGAATTTTCCATTTTGTATTTTCAGATTGTGGCTGACTATAGATAACTGAAACCATGGAATGTGTAACTGCAGTTAGGCAGGGCCTGCTGTACTAATTTTAATGATGTGTCTGAATATGTATATTTTAGTGCACAAAGGTGAACACCTACGTTCTTTAAAAATCATTTCTACATCTATCAATAGCCTATTTCACCATTTAATATCAGGAAGTGTTTTCTTTCAGTTCAATTCTTAACAAAACAGCATCTTAGAAATTACTTATGGGACTGAAGAGATGGCTTAGCAGTTAAGCACTTGCCTGTGAAGCCTAAGGACCCCGGTTTGAGGCTGGATTCCCCAGGACCCACGTTAGCCAGATGCACAAGGCGGTGCACGTGTCTGGAGTTCATCTGCAGTGGCTGGGGCCCTGGCGCACCCATTCTCTCTCTCTCTCTCTCTCTCTCTCTCTCTGCCTCTTTCTCTCTCTGCCTCTTTCTCTCTCTGTCTATTGCTCTTAAATAAATAAATAAATAAAATTACTTATGAAGGGGTTGGAGACATGGCTCAGTGGTTAAGGTGGTTTGCCTGTGAAGTCTAAAGATCCAGGTTTGATGCCCCAGTACCCACATAAGCCAGATGCTCAAGGGGGCACACGCATCTGGAGTTTGTCTGCAGTGGCTGGAAGCCCTGATGTGCCCATTTTCTCTCTCTTTCCTGCTTGCAAATAAAAAGTATATTTTAAAAAAGAAATGATCTATGAAATACATGTAATTTGAATCCATAGGCCATGAGAATTTCAAATTCATTGTTTTTTCTTGCATATAAATCAGGTATGTGGCATTTGCTTTGTAAAAAATGTTTTCTTTTATTTTATTTACTCATTTGTAAGGCGGAGAAAAAGAATGGGGAGGGAGGAGAGAATTGGGCACACTAGGACTTATTACCAATGTAAACAATCCCCAGAAGTACGTGCCACTTTGTGCACTGGTCACTACATGGGTACTAGGGAATTGAACCCAGGCTGGCAGGCTTTGCACGTAGCACCTTTAACTGTTCAGCCTTCTCCCTAACCCATAACTGCTCTTATTTACTAGTTACTGTTTCCTAGGCGCCAAGAATCATGGCAGGTACATTAACTGAATTCTCTGATTTAGGCTTCAAATATTATTAATATCCCCACTTTACAAACAAGGAAATTGATGCTGAGAAAAGTTAATTAACTTGCCTAAGATCGGTAGCTGATGATAAGCAATATGGCTGGCATGACTTAGTACTTCAAATCACAGTCAGCAAGCTCTAACTTCAACAAACCCCTATAGGCCACACATTCTAGAGAGCAATGGAAAACCATGGCCTTTCCCAGACACTCCTCACCCACTAAAAGAGGTGCAAGTGTGGTGGCAATTCTTATTATCACAGGCAACTGTTATCAACTATCTAATTTCAGATTCATTCCCCTTAAAGAAAAAACTGTTGCTAATCATTTTGTCCTCCAATTCCATAACCCTCAACTAGCTAGTAAGTCGCTAAGTGCCATCAATTTTCCTTCACACTGTCCATTCAAACATCCATTATCTGATGACACCCTCATTTGTAGTTTATGACCTCAACCTGGCACCACACTCATTTCTGTGTGCTCTGCCCCATGTCTGCTTCTACCCATTGCCATTTAATCTCTTTAAATAAAGCTCCCACCTCAACCAGTCACTCGTGTGAAGCCTCACTCAATCCTGCTTTACAAGCTTCAATGAGGTGACAATGAGATGACTGACAACTGCCACCTCCACTGAGCAGCCTCTCCTCCTCAGCTGCTCTCTCCTCTTAACTCTTTGGTCATACTGCTCAAGGCCGACTCAAAGCCTTTCTCCTCCATGCCGCTACCCTGACTACGAGGTGTCCCGTATGCAATTTTCGGCTCTCAGCAGAAATGTAGCAGATGTTTGTAGGAATGAATGATTGTTCCATTAAGCTCCTTCTGGCAACAGCACTCACTGATACTGATGTATTGCCCTACGTTGCTACTTATATTTCTTGAATTCTCATCTCAAATTAAGTGAAAGCTTCTTAAAGGACTGGACTGTGTCTTTTCTATGCCATACATTATATTTCCTTACAGGGAGAGCACTTATGAACATTTGACAACGCGTGTATTTAAATTATATAGAATTAAATGAGCTAGTCATCATCTTTCAATCATGTTGGCAATTTTGTGAACCAAAACATTGCTAGTGACTTAAGGTATCTGGCCTCCAGGTGCTGTCCCGATAATGTAATAATTTGGGATTACTTTTCTGTGCCCCATCCTTTTCTCATACAATGGAAGAATGAGAACGTTAGATAATTCCTAAGCACCTGAATGCATAATAGCTTAGTAAATACTTTGCCATCCATCGGCTGCTTGGCAGATCATTTTCTAAGGACAGGATATTAGCTGCAACATTGTAGTTTCACAAATTAGTTTGTCTTAACCACCTCAAAGATAGGCACGTTCCATTTTTAGCAAAAAAAGGACAAAAAAACCCTCAAAATCCTTTCAACCCTAAGTACTGAGAGAAAAAAAAATAAAAAGCATTAATTTACACACAGAAAGCCTCAAGAGACAATCAATTCTACCCTAATAGTGAGAAAATACTGGATAATTTTTTGAGCCCATCAGGGAGTTGAGGCTACAAGGTAAATTAAATTTAAAAGGTGATAAACCTCTCCAAGGAGATGGGAAATATAAACTCTTCATTTTAAAAAACATTTTATTTGCACCTATTTGTATCTGCACATGGGCATGCCAGGGTTTCCTGCTGTTACAAATGAATGTCCGCTCAGCTTTACGTGGGTGGCTGAGGAATTAAACCTGGACAGGCAGGCTTTGCAAGCCAAGTGTCTTTAACCACTGGGCCATCTCCCCAGAGGGGCCCCCCTTTTGTAGAGTACAGAAAAAGAAGCAGGTACAATACAAACAAGTGTTTTTCTCCAATAGAACCAGGAGCAGACAGACAGGTAGGTGGAAGGTAGAAGGACAGGTGATAGACAATCCTTTCTTAGTTTCTCATCTTTGGGGTAAAGTATTTGATTTTTTTTAAAAACAAGAATGATGTTAGGTATATGTTTTTCATAGATATTCTCAATCAGATTGAGAAAACTGGAAGTTGTTGGATGTTGGTGTTTATAAAAACAAATATTGAGAGGACAGAGAGATGGGCATGACAGAACAAACCCCAAACGCATGCACCACTTTGTGTACCTGGCTTTACATGGGTGTGGGGAATTCAACCTGGGCCGGCAGGCTTTGCAAGCAAGCGCCTTTATGGACTGAGTCATCTCTCCAGCCCCTACTGGTGTTTTTATAGATATTGACAGGCTGAAATACTTCTCTTCAATTCCCAATGATTTGTGAGTGTGTCTGCTTTAATTGGGAATGGATTCTTGTCAGCTGACTTTTCTACATCTATTGAGATGATCATGTCAGGACCTTATAATCTGATGGAATCATGAATTACATCAACTACTGAATGAAGTAATCTTGTATTCCCAGGTGAAACTACATCCTCATCAAGTACTGTCCCTTTAATATAGTACTTGCTTTGGTTTTATCATATATATATTTTGCTTTTTTTTATACCTAAGATACAGTGATTATCCTTTTCTTAAAGTATTTAATCTGTTTTTTAAATTTTAAAATATTTTATTTATTTGAGAGAGAGAGAAAGAAGAGACCCAGAGAGAATGGGCATGCCAGGGCCTCTAGATGTATGTGCCACCTTGTGCATCTGGCTTACGTGGGTGCTGTGTAATTGAACCTGGGTGCTTAGTCTTCACAGGCAAGCGCCTCAGCCACCAAGCCTTCTCTCCAGCCCTTGATCTGCTTTTTGTATAAAGAAAATATTGCTCTCAACATTCCCTTGTCCTGTTAGTGTCTGTATAAGCTATGGTAAAATCTCCTTTTCCATTCCCAATACTGGTAATTTGTATCACTTCTATTTAATTTCGTGGACCTTTTTAAATGATCAGTTTGCCTTCATTGTTTTTTACCACTGTTTTCTGAATTCTATTCTTCACACATTTATTTCTGTTCTCTGTTATAGGGCTATTTTGCTGCTGTCTTTTTTGAGGCTCAGAAAATTTCAAACACAAGCATTTAATACTGCCAATTCGTCTCTAAACTATGCTTTTAGCTGCATCTCACACGTCACAATTTCAGTTCAATATTATACATCGTGATATCTCCCTTCACCACTAGGTCTTTAGAATTAATTTCCAAATGCTGGAGGATTTTCCAGATCTCAGTTGGTTTCTTTAAAAAAAAAAATATTTATTTATTTATTTATTTATTTGGGAGAGAAAGAGGCAAGTAGAGAGAGAAAGAGAGAGAGTGCGAGTACATGCCAGGGCCTCTAGCTGCTGTAAATGAACTCCAGATGCATGTGCCACCTTGTGCATCTGGCTGACATGAGTCCTGGGGAATTGAACCTGAGTTCTTTGGCTTTGCAGGTAAGTGCTTCCACTAAACCATCACTCCAGCCCCCATTTAGTTTCTTAGTTTCACTGTGGTAACAGCACATAAAATACATGAATATAAAACATATGGCTTAAATTCTTATCAATTTATTAACTTAATCATGATAGGAAGGGTCTACCATAAATTACACTTTAAGGGTCTACCTTAAATTACACTTCACGAACATTCTTTTGGAATGCGTTTCCACCGCTACTGTGAGGGTAACTGTAAATCAATTCCATCATCTAGTTGCTCATGTTGAAATTTTCCACAGCATGACCAGGTTGTTTGGCTCAATTCTGGCTTGTTTTCTTTGTCTATCAGGCACAGTGAGAACTGGTATCTCCCAATCCTAAAAGTGGGTTTGTCTACCTCTCCTTTTAGCTTTATACTTTGGCTTTACGTATCTGAAATCTTTATTACTAAGTGCACATGCATTTATAATTTGGAGTTGTGAGTTCTGGTTAAGGGGGCAGCTTAGGAACCACACCAAAGCAGCCTAGGGGAGAAAAAGCCAAAGAATACCCAGCAAAATACACACTTTTCCTAAAAAGTGAGATGTATAAGAAATTAAAACGGCAGCAGAGAAGTAGGAGAGATCCAGAGCATCAGAGCCCACACAGGCAGGCCGAAATGGCTCCGGCAGCGGCGGCTCCGGCTCCGGCAGCAGCAGCAGCTCCAGCAGCAGCGGATTCAGCAGCGGCAGCAGAAGCTCCAGCTCCAGTTCCAGCAGCAGCGGCGGCGGCGGCGGCTACAGCAGTGGGGTCTCCAGCAGCAGCAGCTTCAGCAGGGGAAGCGAGGGCTTCAGCAGCGGCGGTGCCAGGTCTGTGGGGCCACAGCTGCCAGGCTCAGCTTGCCCCACAGGAAAAGCCAGTGCCCAGGCTCCAGAAAACAGAACAGCGGTCCAGCGATCCAGCCAGCCTACTTGAACCCACAGGGCACCAAAGAGGGACGCAAGCAGAGCGCAGCATAACTGAGACCAAAATCATCCGAAAAGGTAAATGGGATTGCACCAGGGAAGGGTCTCACTTGGTCACAAGCTGACTTGGAACCCTCAACAGACCAGAAATCTTAACCTCTTTGTTGACAGAGGATCTGGTTGTTATAATACCTACTCTTGCATAAATACTTGGTGCTGTTTTTTATTGAGTGTGTACATTGTTTAGTTAAATTTTAGAATCTATCTATTTTGTTCCACTCAGCCTACTTGAATACTCCCATAGCAGGCAAACCTAACCCCTAGGAACACCTGCATAGATACTCTGAGAGTCTTAAGAGCCACACCTAACACCTTAAACTCTGATATATTATATATCAGATCTGATATATAATATCAGATCGATTGACACAGCTAAGAATACCCAGCTAATTAGAAAATCCAAGAATTAACTTAATCCAAGATGCAAAAATATATACAGTATAACACAAGAAACACTAAAAATCAAGACAATATAAATCCACCAAAAAGTATTAACGCATCAGAAATGACCTCCAGTGAGAATGAGTTAGAGGAAATGCCTGTGAAAGATTTCAAAAGAATGTTTGTAAATATGTTCAAAGAAGTCAAAGAAGAAATCAAAGGAATGAAAGAGGAAATCAAAGGAATCAAAGAAAACACAGGATATCAATTTAATGAAATAAGGAGGTCAATACTAGACATAAATAAGGAAATAGAAATAATAAAGAAAAACCAGTCAGCATTACTAGCAATGAAGAACACAGTTAATGAAATAAAAAACTCTGTAGAAAATCTCACCAGTAGAATGGATGAAGGAGAGGACAGAATATAATTTGGAGTTGTGTGCCTAGCAGAAACAATCTCCAAGACTGCAGGGACACTCTGGATCCAAGCACACAAGATTCCCATATATAAAATCTCACTGAATAAACTCAGGATCTTAGTTTGCAACACAAACATAGCAATTTGCCTTAACCAAGTGTGGACTGCAGATTCAACAAACATTAGAATACACTTTCTAAGGACTTCAGCTAAGGGAATTACTGCCTACAGATCACTAAATAGACAAGAAGGCTAACTACATTGATAGACTAGGCAATCAGACAGAAATTAAACATGTAAAAGAAACCATAGCTCTAAAAGAAAGATTACTAAAACCACAGTGTGATGACCTAAACTTCCACTATCAGCTGAGATGAAATGACGAGCACTCAGTGCTGATGTGAATGTGGGATAACCCCAACCCCTACATGGAAAAACTGCTACCTAATTCCACTGTTAGAAATATCCAACAGACAGGCTGGGCAGATGGCTCAGTGGTTAAATGCATCTGCTTCCCCGGGTTTGATTCTCCAGGACCCACATAAAGCCAGATAGATGCACAAAGTATGCACGTGAAGTTCATTTGCAGTGGCAGCAAGTATACCCACTCATATTCTCTTCCCCTCTCCTTGCAGTTAAATAAATATTTTAAAGAGACAGAAATAGCCTACAGAGACATGTGATTGTTCACTGATTAAAATGAGAAGAAAAAAACATTAATTTTTCTATGGATAAATCTTGAACATTCCAGAGACTTCTCTTAGTTTCAAGGATATTTTCATAGATATTCTCTACCACATTGAGAAAACTGAATGTCGTTGGTTATTGGTGTTTTAAAAAAGTATTGAGAGTTAGCCATCAGGGAAATGATAATTAAAATTACTTTGAGATTCTATTTCACTCCTGTCAGAATGACTATCGTCAAGAAAACAAATGACAATAAATGCTGGTAAGGATGTGGAAAAAGAGGAACCCTCCTAAACTGTTGGTGGAGCACAATCTGGTAGAGCCATTGTGGAAATCAGTGTGGAAGTTCCTGAGACAGCTAAAAAACAGCTTTACCATATGACCCAGCTGTGCCACTCCTAGACATATATCCTAAGGATTTGTCTCACTACCTTAGAGATTCTTGCTCAACCATGTTTACTGCTGCTCTACTCATGATGAGTGGATAATGAACATGTGGTACATTTATACAATGGAGTTCTATTCAGTGGTAAAGAAAAATGAAATTATGAAATCTGCAGGGAAATGGATGGATCAGGAAAGGATTATACTTAGTGATGTAACCCAGGTCCAGAAAGCCAAACATTACATGTTCTCTACCATATGAGAATCCTAGCCACAAATGATTGGACTTCTTTGTGAGTCGGAATAAAACTCAGTAACAGAGGCCAATAAGCTAAAAAGGGGACATAAAGGGAATAGAAAGGGAGGGGGAACTTGAGGGTGGTATTATTGGGGATGGAAAGGTCTAAGTGAGGCCAGGGGAAGAGACTGAGTAAAGGAAAGGTGGGGGAGGGCTAATCAAAGTATAAGAGGGTATAAATAAGTTATATGAAATCCTACCTTTTTGTAGGATTGATAATGACACCCCCAAAAGTCATAGATTGTTACTAGAAAATTTTCAGTGCCAGGGATGGGATACATTCCAGAGAGTTGTTGGCCAGGGAGGTCCTTGATTCCCCCAAAACATTACAGGCCATTGCCAAAGCTCTTGGTTTCCCACCAGGAAGAGATGGTAAGAGCCTACTGCTAAAGACTTCACATACTTGGCCTGCAAGGTCACTGAGAATTCCTGCTGGAGCTGAGCTGAAAAGGCCCTCTGTGTAGACCAGCTGACAGAAAGCTGGAAAAAAGCTATGCTGCATTTAGTTCAATGGGAGAGAGAGAAAAAAAAAATCACCAGTGGAAATAAACAACAGAGGACACTGCAAGCCTGAAAACTGGCCAGTCAGGTCAAAAGAGCCAACAGGTGCAATGGTGGCATGCCTGTTATGGGAAAAACCAACAGCTCTCTACTTGGACTTGAGGCCCACTCCACAGGAGGGAATTCATGTCTGATATCGAAAATCAATGACGGGGGAAGTCATGAGCTCTACGGGTATAGCATCTGCTGGTGTCTGGCTAAATGTATATACTATGCTCACCAAACTGCCCGGTAGGTACTTTTCTTAATGCTCATACCCATATAGTAATGCTATTCTCACTGTTGATTAGAGAAACTTCTCTTTTCAGATAGCAGTGACCTTCGGACGACTCAGAAGGGACCACAGTGCTAAGAGGTGGCAGGAGTACTCAGCACTGAAACATCTCTATCACACCTTCCAAGCCAAGGCTCAGGGTCCATTGCAGAAAAGGTGGTAGAAAGAATGTAAGCCAAAGAAAAGCTAAGACTCCTTATAATGTGCTCTTCCAGACACAAAATGGCCTGGATATCCATGAACAGTGCCTGACACTACCTACACAAGACCATCATAATAATTTTGATTACATCAAAATTAAAGAGGGGAAAGAGGTATGATGGAGAGTGGAGTTGCAAAGAAGAAAATGGTAGGGGGAGGGAATTACCATGATTTATTGTCTATAATTATGGAAGCTGTCAATAAAAAAAATTATTGACAGGAGAAAGAGATGGGCATGCCAGAACAGACTCCAAACGCATGCACCACTTTGTGCATCTGGCTATACATGGGTGCTGGGAAATTCAACCTGGATCTATGAAAATTAAGAATATACTCAACTGTTCATATTTACATATCTAGCATTGGTAAAGCAGGAAGAATTACTAAAATAAGTTAGCAAGTTTGGATAGCAAAACTTAAAGGAAAGAAACAGTATAAAAAACTGGCCATGACATTGCCAAAACACTTGGTTACCTGCAAGAGCTAAAAGGTAAGTCCTTATTGCTGAAGACACCACAGCCTGTAGCCACAGGACATCAACTAGCCATGCTGGAACTGAGAGGGAATCCAAACCCATCCCAGTGAGCCCTCATATTGCTGGAAAGTGCTATGAGGGTGGCTGGATAATAACAGTTATCAACAGACTGAATAAGCAGGATCCTGCCAGTTTAAAAAAAAAAAAAAATCAGGGGCTGGGGAGATGGCTTAGCGGTTAAGCGCTTGTCTGTGAAGCCTAAGGACCCCGGTTCGAGGCTCGATTCCCCAGGACCCACACTAGCCAGATACACAAAGGGGACGCACGGGTCTGGAGTTCGTTTACAGTGGTTGCAGGCCCTGGCGCACCCATTCTCTCTATCTCTGTCTCTTTCTCTCTTTGTCTGTCGCTCTCAAATAAATAAAATAACAAAAAAAACTTTTTTTTAAATCAGGGCTGGAGAGATGGCTTAGCAGTTAAGCACTTGCCTGTGAAGCCTAAGGACCCCAGTTCGAGGTGGTGCATGCATCTGGAATTCATTTGCAGTGGCTGAAGGCCCTGGCGTGCCCATTCTCTATCTATCTGCCTCTTTCTGTCTGTCTGCCGCTCTCAAATAAATAAAAATAAACAAAAACAAAATCAACCAACCAAGCAGAAGTATACACTTGTGCAATAGAGGCACATAGCCAATGCAGGTAACCAACTGCTCACGGATTAGACATGAGACCCAGTCTGTGAGGGAGAACTCGTACCTGGCTCTCGGAACTAAGCCAGATTCCCTTGGACAGAAAACCAATAGGCTCCGGAGAGAACCTCCTCTGCTCTTTAACTACGAAGAATGGATAAACACATCAATATATCTAATGAATAGGCTTACCCTGCTTTATTCAAATTGTTCTCACCTTCTTTTGAACATGTTTTTCATTTTATTTATTTACTTGAGGGAGGGAGAGAGAGAGGCAGATAAGAGAGAGAATTTCATACTAAGGCTTCAAGCCACTGAAAACAAACTTGAGGCATACACAACCTTGTGCATCTGGCTTACATGGGTACTGGGGAATTGAACCTGGGCCCTTAGGCTTCACAGGCAAGCACTTAAACCACCAAGCCATCTCTCCAGCCCTGTTCTCATTCTTGGTTGTAGAATCTGTTCTATTTTACAGATAGAGGAGAATACTGGGGATACAAGGATACGTTAATAGTTCAAGAAGGGAGAGCTGACTGTGTACCATGAGATTAGTCACCATACCTCATCTGCCCAGGCGTCATTACAGAGGAAGTGGTAATACACATTCTGTGCTCATGGCTAGCCTGAAACCAGTTCCAAGGAAATAGCGACAAACACTGTGGTGACTCAAGCCTCATCAAAATGGAGATCCAGGGCTGGAGAGATGGCTTAGTGGTTAAGGCATTTGCTGGCAAAACCAAAGAATCCAGGTTCGATTCCCCAGGACCCACATTAGCCAGATGTACAAAGAGGCACACATGTCTAGAGTTCATTTTCAGTGGCTGGAGGCCCTGGTATGCCCATTCTCTCTCTCTTTCTTTCTCTCTCTCCCTCTCTTTCTCTGTCAAGTAAATAAATAAATAAATAAAATATTTTTTAAAAAGATTCAGAGGCTACAGAAAAAGCAACACTAAATCAGATCCCTGTCTTGCCCACCAAGGCTCAGGGAATTGAGGAAAAGGAGGCAGAAAGAGTGTAGGAGCTTCAGAAGGGTGGATGGGAATAGCCCCTGTCCCCATATGGTGAGACTGACTGAGGCCTCTTGGTCCCCACAACGAATACCAATAACCCCACTAACATATTGAATTCCAGGACAGCCTGGGCTAGCATGAGACCCTACCTGAAAAAAAAAAAAAAACTACATAGAGAAATGACACAAAAGCATATTATAGAAATTCTACTAAGTTAGCAACAACGTCCAAAACCCCTGCTCCAACAGTGACGCTGCAAACGTTATGACCCTGGGAAGGCAAGAAGCAAAGAATCCACAGGTGCTCATATTACTTCACCCAATGAGGGTAAGAATATGTCCTAATTGGGCTGGAGACATGGCTTAGCGGTTAAGCACTTGCCTGTGAAGCCTAAGGACCCCTGGTTCGAAGCTCGGTTCCCCAGGACCCATGTTAGCCAGATGCACAAGGGGGCGCATGCGTCTGGAGTGGCTGGAAGCCCTGGCGTGCCCACATTCTCTCTTTCTCTCTGCCTCTTTCTCTCTCTGTCGCTCTTAAATAAAAAAATTAAAATTTAAACAATTACAAAAATAATTTTTAAAAAAGAATATGTCCTAATAAAACTGAAAACCATGTAAGTATTTAGTAAGGGGAAGGTGGTTTAAATGAATTGTATCAGGTGATTGACATAATCATAAAAAACCTAAGAAGCAGGTAACAAATGAAAAGGGCAATAAAAAATCTAGGGGACTGGAGAGATGGTTTAGTGATTAAGATGCTTGCCTGAAAAGCCTAAGAACTCATGTTCAAATCTCCAGGTTCCATGTAGTCAGACACACAGTGAAGTGTGCGATATCACACGTAACACAAGGAGGCACACACGCCTAGAGTTCGTTCGTAGTGGCTAAAGGCCCTGGCATGCCCATTCTCTCCCTCCGTCCCCCCACCTGAGCATTTTGCTCTCTCAAAATAACTAATTAAAAAAAAAATCTAGGCTCTGGAACTAAGGAGATGGCACAACTGGTAAGGTGCTTGGTGTTTAGATCCCCAGAATTCCCCCACAAAAAGCTAAGTGCATCCATGTGTTCCTGTAAGCCCAGCAGTGTGGAGACAGAGATAGGAGGATCCCTGGGACTTGCTGGGCAGTTAATCCAGCCAAATCAATAACCTCAAGGCTCAGTGAGATGCTGTCTTGAAAATAAGGTAGAAACCAATTGAAGAAGGCATCCAATGTTGATTTCTGGCCTCCAAACACATGCAGGTACACACATGTGCATGCATACACACACACACACACACACACACACACACACACACACACACAAAGTAAGGGTGACTTAAGACTGTAATTATGCCGGGCATGGTGACGCATGCCTTTAATCCCAGCACTCGGGAGGCAGAGGTAGGAGGATCGCCATGAGTTAGAGGCCACCCTGAGACTACATAGTGAATTCCAGGTCAGCGTGGGACAGAGTGAGACCCTACCTCGAAAAACAAAACAAACAAAAAAAGACTGTAATTATGCAAATATAAAAGGAATAGTAACATACAAATTTTAATTCTAAAATGAGTGCATTAGGACAATGTGAATTATGAGAATATTTTTCCATGGCAAAATTTTCTTCAATGTTTTCAATATGAAAGGATTGGCTACCATCCTAAAAGTTACCTTTTTCATATAACCTATGCTCTTCCCTATTAGAAAATTATCCACATCAATTTTGAAACTGAAAAAAAGGCAGATATACCTTAGCTGTGTTGTAAAACCTAACATTCTCTATTTGGACTTAGCAATTAGTGAAGACATACTATGTACAGCTTGTGCCATTCCAACAGATGGAAGTGTGACTGCCACCTTTAGTTGACACAACTTCTAGGGCACTAGGTATAAGTACAATACTCAACTTTTGATTTATAAGCTTACACATTTGGTATTTATGATAATGTACCATGATATCAATACTTTTATTTTGTGTGATATTAAGAATGACCTTTATTTTATATTAAGATGTGCTGGCAATATGTGGAGAATGTTCCACTGAAGCACCTAGCTTTGCATACTGGGTTTACATTAGAGTGAGCGCAAATAATCCAGTCCAACTGCTTACTTGTTTGAAAGTTTTGAGTTAGAAGCAATCACCGTTAAAAAGAAAGGAATTTATAAAATATAAAAATTCATTTTTAATGCCTTTCTTTAGAAAAATGTATTTGAATAAGTGAAGAGGTATTAGAGTAAGTTTTTACAGACTAGCTGCAAAACATGATACATTGCAACTGGGAATGTCGGTATGTACCTGTAACCCTAGCACTTGAGAAACAGAGGCAAGAGGATAAGGAAGGAGTTCAAGGCCAACTTTGGCTACATTTTGAATTTGGGGTCAGCCTGGGCTACATAAGACCCTGTTTCAAAAAAACCAAACACTACACTCCCACTAAAAAAATAAAATTAAATTAAAAATGAAGTACTCATCACATGACATTTACTATGGTATAAGAACACATTTTCAAAAGTATAGTACAAAGGGAACTTTCAGAAGCTACTTGAAAATCACATTTGAGAATCACTGTTTTCTGTACTCAGAGAGGGAGAAATGAGCTGGAGACACAGGGCAGCTCCCCCACGCCCACTGCGCCTGAAGGAGCAGCAGGTGAAGAGCTGTGCCATGGCACCAATGCCCATAAAGAAATGTGAAAACCCATGCCGTGGGCACCAATGCCCGTAAAGAAATGTGAAAACCCATGCCGTGGGCACCAATGCCCGTAAAGAAATGTGAAAACCCATGCCGTGGGCACCAATGCCCGTAAAGAAATGTGAAAACCCATGCCGTGGGCACCAATGCCCGTAAAGAAATGTGAAAACCCATGCCGTGGGCACCAATGCCCGTAAAGAAATGTGAAAACCCATGCCGTGGGCACCAATGCCCGTAAAGAAATGTGAAAACCCATGCTGTGAGCACCAATGCCCGTAAAGAAATGCGAACAGCTGCTGAAGAGCCAAGAAAAGAAAACCTGAATTCCAGACACACACTGTACATTTTCAAGATTACGTTATTTAGTAATCAGGTGATTCAGCTATTGAAGAAACAGCTCACAGCTCTCGCAATATATGGCCAGACAAGCAGTCTTCTAAGTGACAGAGATAGAATTAGATATTTATTTTCTATTTACATCCTGATAGTGGTAGCAGAGCCACCTAGTTCATTTATAAATATTTATCATAAAAATGTATTCATTCCCAAAATCTAAACAAACATAGCTATTACTAAATGAGTACACTGTTATCAAAACAAAGTTTCTTTATAATAAACTCTCCAAACATATAAGACAGTTCCATACAGAACGTTTCAGACATAAGTGAAGAATTCCTAAACAATGGAACCACCCAGCAGCCTAACAGAGTAAAAATAACAAGTCACTTTTGTGAAATTAGTAGAAACAGTTAAGTCCTATTTCTTTTTTCTTTTGGTTTTTTGAGGTAGGGTCTCACTCTAGCTCAGGCTGACCTGGAATTCACTATGTAGTCTCAGGGTGGCCTTGAACTCCTGGTGATCCTCCTACCTCTGCCTCCCAAGTGCTGGGATTAAAGGCGTGCGCCACCACGCCTGGCCTTATTTCTTTTTTCTTTAAAATATTTGTTCAACTTTTTCACAGGAAAAAGACTAAAGAAAGATCAAATTCAGAAAGCTAATTTTCCTGAATCCAATCGAATCCACAGCTGAACGACATAAAGACATCTGGAACAATCCACAGTACAGCCCAGAATTGAACATCGCCAAGGCCGTTTATAACGTAAGCACAGAGTGTCCACTACAGAAAGTGTAAACGATGGCCACTTCCTCCCAGAAAACAAAGCAGTAACTGCTGCTTGCAGCTCACCATCCATTCTGCATCTGTACACAGGAGTCAAATACCAACCGGGAAACGACGATCGGCCCAGGCCAATCTCAAAGTGTCTTAATGACATCATCATCCCCCTTTGGCTCACTCAGAGTTATATATGCACAACTCAAACCCTGCTCGTGAGACTCCTCAGGCTTTGGTTTTTTAAGTGCCAGCTCTGCTGGCAGAAGAGACGCACAAAGCTCCAGGGACTGCGCAATGTCATGGATTGTCCACTTGTCTTCGGGAAGGGCGTGTTCTTCAAGGGTAAACGGCCCCTGTTTGGTTCGGGTCAGCTCCAGCACAGTGGCACAGGAAGACAGCTCTACAGTATGCAAAGTAAAACACAGGATAAGCCGGGAAGCTTTTCACAGTCTCCAATTCTCAAATGACATCAAAACTCAACTGTAACCTTTCAAAATAACCTCAAATGGTAAGCTAAACCACACCTTCAGTTAAACCAACGATTAAGCAGGAAAATAGTATTTAGAAATTTTTCTTATAGGCGGCTTTAAACTCTGTAAAGACTTGCACATGCTTTCTTACTTAACCCCCAAAGCAAACCGCTGAGGTAAATATTCCTCTACTCTGCAGGTAAGATCACATGACCTGTCTTGGTCATAATGCCCAGGGAACAGCAGAGCCGGACTGGAACTTCCTGGTTGGTTGTCAGACTACAGCTTCCAGATTTTTTGCTTTTTTAAATATTTATATCAATGCAAATCAATTTTCAGAAAGAAAAATCTCTTTTCCTGATTCCTACTTTAAGGTAAAATGATTTGCACTTGAAAAAAGAAGGTCGGCCCTTTCACCCATTATTCCTGTCTTCGCTTTCTGTTCTTCTCTCTGTTCTTCCGGCACAGTCAGTCCCTCAGAACAGCTGCTGAGCTGCCCGCCACCTGCAAGCTACAGCCACAACCCTCCTGGAGCTGAAGCGGCAGCAAGGGCTCGGCTCCTGGGGCCAGGACTCAGACTATGAAAAACAGACAAATCCCTCTCCCATCTCTAAATGATCATTCATAATTCATCTTCCCGCTTACCTCTGCCAATGTCACTGACCAAGCTTCTGATATAAAAACCTCCTCCACATTCAACATCTGCAATGTTAACAGTGACAGGGTGAGTCGCTAACCTCCTATGAAATCCACTTTACATAGAAATGATGCCCCTCGACAGATGTAAAAATGCACTATGCAAACAATCGAGTGATAAAATATTAATGTGCTAAAACATAAATTATTCATCTAGCAGCATATGTGTTTGTGAGATTGAAAAGTCAAAGTGTGGAGAAAGCACACAGCAGAAATCCATGAACACATTTTAAATTAACTGGCAAGTCATACCACCTTAATATTTCAGTCTAGTTTACTCACTAGATTTTAAGTAGTTGGAAATCTCAGTTTTGCTATCAGAAGCTTGAGACGTTAAAAAGGATTCCATTCTAATCATATTCGTTTGTTCATTTATTAGGTTTTAAATTATTAGCAGTCTCAGCCTTGCTATCACAAACTGTAAGTTTTTAAAATAGCATCAGATTTCATACATAACAAAAAAAAACCCCAACCATCACCAACACAAAAACCCCTTTCACGATGACAAGAATTTTGTGATGCTATACTTATGCATATGTCTCAGTGTATTTAAATATATGTAAATATTCACTTGGAAATATACCTAAGAAAATCATAAAATAAAGCTATGTTATGCCATGAGCAGGCTGAGTATCTAATCATCTTCTTAGCAGTGTCATTCTTACTGGGTGACAGCAGGGCTCTGCTTTACATGACTTAATCAATAAGACATCCTGCTACATTTGCCACACAAAAGGACGACATCCTACATTTGTTTCTGGTCATAGCGGGCAAATAAAGCCATTAAGGAGACTTCATCAAACCTCACCAAGTGGGGATTATAATTTTTTTCCTCAGCTTACAGGTGGGGCCACTGCTAAGGATGAAGTGGGGGTGTGCTTACATGTTTGCATTATCTTGGACTTGGCAGAAAAGGACAGCTGCTTTGGCCCACTACTCTCTCAAGTCAACACAATCAAGTATTTATGACTTAAGTGCAAGCAGAACACTGGGTTTCCTGCTTCCCTGCATCCAACTCCACCCAGTAGCTGCTGCCTTGTCATGGAATGGAGCTGAGCACTGGTGAAGTGGTGTTCTTTTTCACTGTCTGTCAAGTCATTCACAATCAAGAAAACTTAACGACTTCTGTTCTTACCTGCAACACACTCTGACAGGAACAATACACATTAAATAGTAATGCCAATGAGAAAAGCCAATGAGATTTAGGGAAAAATAGGCTTTTGGGAAATGGTTTCTAACAGGAATACTATCCAGTACGTACTCTAAAATTAAGGGTAGGATCAATTTCAGGAACACTGAGAATTAGCAACTATACAACTTTTGGTTCTTCACATTCTTATAAGTTCAAGGCTTCCCCTACAACTTTCTGTATACAGGAAGAACACAAAATTTCTAAATTGTGGAAACACTTTTTTATGTTTTGAAATTTATTTCAAATACAGATCATATATTCAAACCGATAATCAGAACTAAAACATGACCAGGTGTCTTACAATACATTTCTGTCCTACCTATTTTTAGGATTTTTAGTAACAACTTATAGACAACAAAGACAAGTGAAAAATTCAATCTACTCTTAGAATTTTTTGTCCAAACAGTAAACACTTTAAAAGAACAAATTAATGTCTATTCTAAAACTGAGTGGGTTGAGTGCTAAGCAAATTGAAGGAAAAAGGTAAAATCTAAAATCTTGAAAATATATACATACTACTTCCCATGGAGATCTAAAGTAGCTTACTCTCTACAATGCAATAAGATAGCATCATGTAACACAAGACAAAATCCATTTCTAAATCTCCATGCAGCTACAGGCAACTCATTAATGTGCTATCAAATCATAGCCTTCCTCAACTTCAATTTTTATCCTTATCTACTGAAAAATCCTATTAAGAAATCTTGGTGGGGGCTGGAGAGGTGGCCTTGTGGTTAAGGCACTTGCCTATTAAACCTAAGGACCCAGTTTTGATTCTCTAGGTCCTACGAAGCCAGATGCACATGCATCTAGAGTTCGTTTTCAGTAGCTAGAGGCCCTGGTGTGCCCATTCTCACTCTCTCTCTCTCTCTCTCCATCTCTGTAAAATAAATAAAAACATATCTTAAAAAAATTTTTTTTTTAATTTTGGTGGGATGTAATGGCTCAGGCCTATAATCCCAGCACTTGGAGGCTGAGGTGGGGGAACACCATGAGTTTCAGGCTATCCTGGGCTACCGTGAGACCTTGCCTTTAAAACAATAATGTGTAATACTGTGGGAAAAATTCATTATAGTTACACAAAATTAGCCAAATAGGGCTGGAGAGATGGCTTAGCGGTTAAGCGCTTGCCTGTGAAGCCTAAGGAACCCAGCTCAAGGCTTGATTCCCCAGGACCCATGTTAGCCAGATGCACAAGGTGGCGCATGCATCTGGAGTTTGTTTGCAGTGGCTGGAGGCCCTGGCGCGCCCATTCTCTTTCTCTTTCTCTCTCTCTCTCTCTCAAACAAATAAATAAAAATAAACAATTTTGTTTAATAATTAGTCAAATAACAAAGTAAGAACATAACAAATACAGATTATTTCAAATTTCTCCAACTTACCCAATGTGAAAAATGGTGGCTGGAATTTCTGAAGGGAGATGCTGTACACAGTAACTGGCCTGGCAGGCTTCGCTTCTACGGCCTCCCCTCTCTTCATTAGAGTCGAAAGTCTCTGTCCATCTTTCTTTAATGCAGAATAGCTTGCAATTTAAGAGAGAATGAGAGGGAAAGATATGAGGGAGACTGCAAGAAAATAATACTAGGCAGCATGGCAAGAGCTTCTAAAAACTGAACTAGCTTTTTCTTCTAGCACATCCCACCATCTTGCCAGTATAAAGTCCCTAACTATCTCTGAGGTACTACAGGCCCATTCTGGCATCACTGGGCAATGTGGTATGTGGATTCTTTCTTTCCACTAATCATGGACTAATCATGGGTCTCCTCCACTAGTCTTCACCTTTATGAGCTTCTGCTCAGAAGAGCTCAGCTAAATTTCTTTTTTTCTTTATCTTTTTGGTTTTTCGAGGTAGGGTCTCACTCTAGCCCGGGCTGTCCTGGAATTACTATGGAGTCTCAGGGTGGCCTCGAACTCAGTGATCCTCCTACCTTTGCCTCCAAGTGCTGGGATTAAAGGCGTGCATCACCATGCCCGGCTTAAGTTTCTAATATAATAAAATGTTTGTTTCTAAAAAGTTAATAAATAATGTAACAGATCTTAGCTTTATGTGATAACATTTTATTACATCAAAAACCCCTGGATAACCAAAGAAAAGAAAATCCTATTAATATAAATAAATTTAATTTAGCTTAATAATAGCCCAAAACTTATAAGTAGGTCTTGCTAATAAAAATTTCAAGGCTTTACATTTGAGGAAAAATCATGAAGAAATAGTTCTCCATATAGTGCAATGTTCTTTTTTTAAAAGGTCAATATTTTAAAATACAAAATAAATACTAAATTCTAAAAGAACTATTAGTAACACATACTGACATATCCTGTAGCCAGTTAGGAATTTTAAAAAGTAATTTTAAGATAGACATGGTGGCACAAGCCTTTAGTCATAGCACTCAGAAGGCAGAGGTAGGAGGATTGCTACAAGTTCAAGGCCATTCTGGGACTACAGAGTGATTTCCAAGTCAGCCTGGGCTAGAGTGAGGCCCTACCTGGAAAAAAAAAAATTTTTTTTTAATGAATTGTGAGAAATGGGAATATACACACAAATATGGTATTAGGAGGTGGGGCCTTTTAGAAGGTGACTATGTCATAAACCAGAGTCCTCATGAAAGAGACTGGTGCCCTAGATAGATGGCTTGGCGTTTCCGTGACATGAGGATATAGTGAGAACGTGCCATCCATGAGAAAGCAGGCTCTCATGAGCACGATAACCTGCAAGTGCCTTATCCTGGACTTAGCCTCCAGAACCATGGGAAAGAGCTCCCTAGTTGCCCAAATGAATTAAGAAGAGTGGTAAAGGGCTGGAGGAATGGCTTAGTGGTTAAGCACTTGCCTGTGAAGCCTAAGGACCTCGTTTTGAGGCTCGATTCCCCAGGACCCACGTAAGCCAGATGCACAAGGGGGCGCACGCGTCTGGAGTTTGTTTGCAGTGGCTGGAGGCCCTGGCGCACCCATTCTCTCTCTCGCTCACTCTCTGTCTGTCTGTCTGTCTCTCTCTCTCTCTCTGCCTGTTTCTCTGTCTGTCACTCTCAAATAAATAAATAAAAATAAAAAAAATTTAAAAATTAAAAAAAAGAAGAAGAGTGGTAAAGCAGTATACTCTCTTTTGACAAAGTTGTAATTCTTATCTGTTTGATTTATCACAGAGAAAGATTCTCAGCCCAGACAGGCAGCACACCCTAGGACTATGAAACACAAAACGTGGCATACATGACATCTCTGGATGCTATTCCTGCTCTGGTACCTATGGCAGCATCAGAAAAGTGCCTAAAAACTGAACCGGACAGATGCCAGGCTATGACTCCCAGGAACAGAGGAGACCAAGTCCAGTGCTGAAAAGGATGGATCAGAAGCTTTGTATCCAGGCTGAATGTGGCTCAGCTCTTCTTGATGACCTACTATGCATGTCTTCACCACACAGCAAAAGGAAACCCATTACATTTGATTATATTTTAACTTGTGATGCTAGCCAGTTGGCAACAATAATAAACACTTATTCAAATTCAATAACTGAACTTACAGGGGTGGTACTTGCATTATATTCCCAATAAATTTCTGTAGAATGCCTTCAATATCTTCTTGTGTTATTTTATCTGCCAAAAATGAACATAAAAAAGTGACACACCCATGGGAGTACATGTGCTATTTTTACAGCACCAACAGCTCTGAAACTTCATTTAAATTTTTTTCAATAAAATATTTATTACAGTGCCTGTCCCTCAGGCCAAGTTTTACCTTGCTGAGAAGAATAAAATATATATTAACAAGATGAAAGGGAAAGAAAGTCTTACTCAATTATATATATATATATATCATATTATATATTACAGTCATATTCTTTATAAAGACTAAATTTCCCTTAGTTCAACTATTCCCCAATAATTCCCCAACTAAAAGTGATCCACTGTATTCGTATTTGGCTGGTTCTGACTTCAGAAGGCCCAAGGAAAGCATCACATTAGCTATAAAAATGGATCTACAGTCATTGATAATGAAATGATCAGAGAACAGGCAGAAAAATAGTCCCAATGTTTTTGGCTCAGTTTTTCTAGGCATTAAATATTATAAAGAACCTGCTACATAATGAATGTTAATAAGAACTATTACCATCTTAAGTTTCAACTGATGAGATTTCAGAATTATTCCATGGTACAGCATAAACTTTATACACTCACATTCAACCCTGCCTCCAAGTAAAGCTATAATGGTCTATCTCCCCCATCCCTTCTCTGCTCTGGGGACTTTGCTCCTCTTCAAAATGAGTACTCTCACTTAGCCTCAACATATTTTTTTAAACAATGATGTTAGAAAGTTTGAATGAAGACTTATGCACAAAGCTTTCAATGTCAGTCATGTTATCAGCTTGTTTGATATCATTCTGTGATTACATACAGTTCTATAGCATGTCACAGTTAAAAACTATGATAAACCAGGTGTGGTGGCGCACACCTTCAATCCCAGTACTCGGGAGGCAGAGGTAGGAAGACTGCCAAGAGTTCGAGGCCACCTTAAGAATACAGAGTGAATTCCAGGTCAGCCTGGGCTAGAGTGAGATCCTACCTCGGGGGGGGGGGGGGGAACTATGACAAATTCACTATCTCAGATTTTCAAATTTACACCTGAGCCTATATATATATGATCTCATATTCAACAATAAACTATGCCTTACAAATATTCTGCCATTTATTTATTTATTTATTTTGGTTTTTCGAGGTAGGGTCTCACTCTGGCTCAGTCTGGCCTGGAATTAACTATGTAGTCTCAGGGTGGCTTCAAACTCACGGCGATCCTCCTACCTCTGCCTCCTGAGTGCTGGGATTAAAGGCATGCACCACCAAGCCTAGCTTCTACCATTTATTTAGATCATGGTCCATGGAAATAAATTACAGTATTTGTATGATTTTGTAGGAAATATAAACTTTTGAATAATATTATTAAAAATTAGTATGCTTTGAATTATTGTTCTAGCAGTATGCTAAAAGCTAAAGAACATCATGGAATAATGTGTCCAGATGGCAATATCAACCAAGCAAGACAGTCTTAACCTCAGTGTGACCTTGTCCTTGTAAGTTAAACACAAGCAAAAATCTAGAATCTGCTAGACTTAAATAGTAGCGAAGGGCCACATAAGTAATCCAAAGAACTTCTCCAACAGCTAGACCTCACAACCACCGCCCTCAACAGCAGATCCATTAGACTGCATCTCAAACAAGCCTATCTCAAAATAGGGAGGGACAAGGACGTTTTGGGGCAAACTGTTCCTATATCAGCACTAAGACACAACTACGGAGGGCACCTTAGCTATGCAAATATGAGCTGCCAAAACCAGACAGCCAATGCTACCACCAGGCTGGCACTTGCTGAAAGTAATGCCATTGTTGATAAAACTGCCCTTGTTCCTAACTTAGCTACACATCTTTAAAGGCAAGTTCAAATTGCTCTTTTCTTCTGTCACACTGGTCTCTTTGCTGACATTCCAAATGTGTCCCCTTTGTCCTGCTTTCGTGGCTATCTTTCACCCACATTACTGCACAGGAGCCAACACGTACTCCTCCTCATTCGGACTCCGGCCTCCCCCTCCTCTTTCTCTGACTTCACAACTCAGGCATCTGTGGTATGTGCGGTTCATTCTGCAATTAGCCACCACAATTTTTAACAACATAGTAAGATATTACCTCACCAATGAAATCCTGGGCTTTGCAAAGACAAAGACAGTTTTTCTTAAGATAACTACACCATTAAGGTGGCACTCAAGACATTCTTGCAGAAATTTAATTTGTTTAAGGATAATAGAATCTTGCAAGGTTGAAGGGCATTTAAAAGTCACCTAGGCCAATCATTTATCTGATGTTTGCCAGACAAAAAGCCTGCATGGCAGGTTATGTTATAATAAAAACCAAGCTGGTGAATATATAGAGAATCATGCTGGCTGTATATATAACCTGGTATTAGTCTCCAATCAAATAACTGTTCCATAATTTCACAATGTTACTACCACATGATTTAAAAAGAAATGTAGAATAAAATCTCACAGCAAAGATATCCCATACCCTCCCCCTAAAAAAAGTGCACCTGGTAAAATAAGGTAGGTATGCTACAAGCACAACAGGGATGGGCCAATTATTCTTGGGTTAGTAAATGAGTACGCCATCAATATGTGACAGGACTCATTTGAAATGAATTTGTTAAAGCCTTCCTCTGGGCTGGGGATATAAGTCAGAGAAGAGTGCTTACCTAGCAGACAAGGCCCTGGATTCAATCCCAATCACAACAAAAAACAAACACAATGGGAAACGGGAGAAAGTTAATACTTACAAGACCAGGCTACACATCATTAGTTGCTAATAACACACCAACTCTTCCAGGGAACTCCCAGTACGGTAGGTGACACTTACCTGAACTATGGAGCTAAAGGCAGTATTGGAGTTAAACACAATCCGCAAGGAGAAGGACAAGCCCTGTCACCATGATCACCTGCTAAACTCATCAAATCCACTGACAGAGTTCTGAGCCTCCACAGCAGTAAGCAAGGACTCCCATCCCTGAGAAGAGGAAGAGGCCAACACCAAGAAGGACGCTGCTGCCTATGGGGGCTTTTTTTTTTTTAAACCTGTGGGGCACAGAGGGGATTCCAGAGAAAGCAGTTATCTTAAGGAACTGTGTCAGAACATAGAGAGCCAGGGACAGCTAGATTTGGAGGAAACTACAGAGAAACAGATGTCTCTAAGGGTGCCCTGAGCCCTGGCTAACTTCTAAACTGTGCATATACACACAGTGACACTACACAAAATACAATACCCACTACCAAAGTCCTAACAGAGGTGGAGGGTTGAATTTCAACTCTGCAGAGTAAAGAAACTTTAACACTTGTGACATCCAATAGAGACCCCAGAAAAGCTGTGTGCTAGAAGGACTTATAGACCGAGAAAAACAGCTAGACTCATTCAAACCATCTAAATAAAGGGCTGGAGAGATGGCTTAGTGGATATGGCACTTAACTGTGAAGCCTAAGGACCCAGGTTCGATTCCCCAGTACCCATGTAAGCCAGATGCACATGGTACCCCAGGCATCCAGAGTTCATTTGCAGGGGCTACAGGGCCTGGGGCGCCATGTTCGTTCGTTCGTTCGTTCGTTCGTTCGTTCGTTCTTTCTTTCTCTCTCTCTCTCTCTCTCTCTCTCTCTCTCTCTCTCGTAAAAAAGAATCTAAATAAAAGCAATCAGAACTAATAAACAAGTTCAACAAGGCTAAGCAACAAAAGATCAGTAAATACAAATCATGTGCTAGGTACTAATGAGTAATCAGAAGCTAACCTCAAAACACCATTTATAATAGCATAAAAATGGGAAGTATGAAGCAATTTCCTATACACAAGACATAAAAAGTATGTATATGGGGCCAGGCATGGTGGTGCACTCCTTTCATCCCAGCACTCAGGAGGCAGAGGTAGGAGGATCGCTATGAATTCAAGGTCACCCTGAGACTACATAGTGAATTCCAGGTCAGCCTGAGTTAGAGTGAGACCCTACCTCACACACACAAAAAAGTATGTATATGACTGTAAAAACTATAGGCCTAAAAGCTCAATACTCCTCACATGTCAATTCTCTCCAAACTGATCTGCACAATCAACAAAATCTCTAAATCCCAGCAGACTGAGTGTGTGTGTGTGTCTATGAACTGACAAGCTGATTCAAAATTTCATGCAGAATTGCACAGGTCCTCCAAGAGCAAAAGCAACTATGAGACAGGGTAAGGTGGCACAGGTCTTGAATCCCAGTACTTGGGAGGCAGAGGTAGAAGAATACCTGTGAGTTCAAGGCCAGCCTGGGGTGAGTAAGACACTAACTAGAAATCAACAACAAAACAACTATGAAAAGTAAGCTAGAGAGCTAATATATTCTTACTCCAAGATTTATAAAGCTTTTATAAAAATCAAGTTAGTGTGAAACTGGCATAAAGATAGGCAGATAGATCAAAGGAATATAATTTTTAAAAAGGGGGGTCTTGCATTGGGGCTGGAGAGATGGCTTAGCGGTTAAGCGCCTGCCTGTGAAGCCTAAGGACCCCAGTTCAAGGCTGGATTCCCCAAGAGCCACGTAAGCCAGATGCACAAGGGGGCGCATGCGTCTGGAGTTCGTTTGCAGTGGCTGGAGGCCCTGGTGGGCCCACTCTCTGTCTCTCTGCCTCTTTCTCTGTCTGTCACTCTCAAATAAATAAATAAAGATTTTTAAAAAGTGAGCATTTAGGTCAACCGATTTTTGACACAGCGAGAAGGAAAAATAATGAAATAATGTAATATTGACTTGCAAAACTGGGGCTGGGGTGGGGGTAGGAGATAGTTCAGCAGGGAAGACTGATTTTGCAAACATAAGGACCCGAGTTCAAGCCTCAGCACCCTGTAAAAAACTGGCAATGGGCCACACGTGCCTATAACTCAGCATAAGCGGGGTGGACACAAGAGGCTCACTGGGGCTCCCTCGTCAGCCAGTCTAACTGGCTCACTTTTGGTAAGAGAAGCTTCTTTTTGCACATGGTGGTGACTACCAAAACTCATCAAAGTGCTGGGCACTAAGTGACTGCTGAGAGAGTGCTTAGCACTAAATAAGACCTCTCTATCACACCCTCCCAGGCTCAGGGAATGTCACAGAAGAGGGTGAGGGACAATGTCAAGTCAGAGGATGGGGAGGAGCTGTCTTGCTGACAAGTGGCCATTGTATGTATGACCTCACAGCGACTGTCATTACCTTCATAGTATCGAGCCCATCAACGTTTCATCATGGATGATGGAGGGGGGAGAAAAGACACCAAAATATAACAGGGATTAGCTGGAAAGAAGGGATTCAGTGAAAAAGGAACAGAAAAGGGGGACAACCCAGTCGTGGTGGCACATGCCTTTAATCCCAGCATTTAGGAGGCAAAGGTAGGAAGATTGCCATGCGTTCAAGGCCACCCTGAGACTACATAGTTAATAGTTAATTCCAGGTCAGCCTGGGCCAGAGTGAGACCCTACCTCGAACCCCCCCCAAAAAAAGAAAAGGGGGACAAAAGGTAATGAATGGGGAGGATTATGATTAAAATACTTCATGTGCCGGGTGTGGTAACACACGCCTTTAATCCCAGCACTCGGGAGGCAGACGTAGGAGGATCGTCATGAGTTCAAAGGGAGCCTGAGAATGTAATGAATTCCAGGTCAGCCTGAGTTAAGAGTGAAACCCTACCTTGAAAACCCAAAAATAAATAAATAAATTAATTAATTAAATTAAATACTTCATGTATATGTCTGAAATTTGTTAATAAAAATATTTTTTAAAAAGGAAAGTCTGGCCTGGAAAGATGGCTTAGTGGTTAACTGCTTGCTTGTAAGCCTAAGGACCCCGGTTCAAGGCTCGATTCCCCAGTACCCACAGCACCCATGTAAGTCAGATGCACAAGGTGGCACATGCATATGGTGTTCATTTGCAGTGGCTGGAGGCCCTGGTCTGCCCATTCTCTCTCTTTCTCTCTCTCTCTCTTTCTGCCACTCTCAAATAAATAAATAAAAATAAGCAAAAATTAAAAAAGGAAAGTCCATGATTAAAACTTCCTTATAAAAGAAAATTCCAGAGTAGATATTTACCAGTAAACTCTATTAAATATTAGAAAAATATGTAATTTCAATTGGATACAAATTCTTCCAGAGAACAGAAAAGCTGATAATATCCTTCAACCCAAGAATATTAAGAGAAAGGAAAAATAGGGCTGGGATATAGCTCAGTGGTAGAGCAATTGTCGCACATGTGGGAAGCCCTAGATTTAATTCCCCAGTACCAGAAAAATAAAACTATATAAAACATATAACAAAATATTTCTCATGCCAATTTAATTCAGGCTCAGTCAAGTCCTTAACAAGGTACCAGGATAAACTTTAAAAAGAGAGAGGAGAAAAATAAATATAGGGCAATCTCACTCATAAATACAGATTCCAAAACCCTAAGTAAGTATTAGCAAAACAAATCCAACATGTATATGTAACATATCATAGCCAAGTTGAATATATTTCCAGAAATGTGAAGTTACTTTAACATTTGAACGAGAAAACAAAAGATTAGAAAACAAAACTGATAAAATTCATTATCCTACGTGATTTAAAAGCAAAACAAATCTCAAAGCTGTTTTAATAAAAACTACAGGGAAAAAAAATCTGTAAAGAAAAAGGCAGGAAGACTCTTTCTTCCACATATCAAGACTTTGTCTCCAATGACAGCAACTGAGATAGGAGGTATTAACACAAGATAGGCCGAATGACCGAGCCAACCAGACTCCAAACCAAGCGGCGCCTGCACGGTGCTTGGTTGTAAGAGGAGGGCAGCGAGCAGTGGAGAAAAGCCCATCAGAGATCCATGAAGGAAAACAATGGATCATAGCGCAATGTGAAAGGCAAAGTCTTAAAAACATTTATAACACAGGAGAGTATTTTCATGCTTCTGAAGTAGAAAAAATGTTCTTCAAGAGAATACCAAAACAACTAGCCATCAACAAAAGACATAAGCTTGCTGGACCAATTAAATCTAAGAACTTCTGTTTCTCAAGACACAAGAGAGAGAGAAAGCAAGTCATGAGCGCATCGCCAAAGCATATAGAGTCCTTTATTCTATAGATTAGTAAGAAAGAGGCAACTTGAGAAAAAGAAAAGGGGAAAAAAAGGTAAAAAATGCTTTGTCTTTCCTAGGACAGATCTGAAGTCATGTTTGAAAATGGCTTGTTTTTGCACAGGGTACTTATTCCATGTGCCACATTCAGAACAGATGTAAGAACACGGCAGCTCTCGCCCTGCAGCGTAAGGCAGCCGCACACAAAGACACGCTGAGAACAGAAGCCACTGCTCGTTAGAAGGGCTATGGGGTGGTAACAGAAAATAGACGGAAGGTCCTGCTCACGTGGCTGCATGACAGTCTCCTAAAGCAGACTCATTTTCTTGTGCCTCTAAGCTAGCTTTCAGCTGGCTGGTCCCACTGCTAAAAAAGTATTTGTCTACTTAGGACAACATTACTTAAGAGCATTCATTTGCCAGTGACTACAGACTGCCTTAGTTATATTATCCTTATATGGATCAATAACAAATTGCATTTTTGGTTGTTAAACTGACTGGATGGATGGTGGCACCAAGAACCTTTAATGGGTCAGGGCCAAGGGCCATGAAATACAACAAAAATCTGTCCTGGGTATAATGCCTGACTTCTCAATGTCTACCACCAGATATACAGGTGAAAAGCCTATTTACAGTTATCTGATTAGAACTGAACTCCATCTGACATGTAAACACAAATCATTTGTATCCAGTGTTATATATACTGAATTACTAGTAGTGAGTCATTGATATAAAATATACCTGTATCAGCTTATATTTAAACTTGAGGCACTCCAATGACTTATGTTTAAGTACAAACACCTGGCTACTTCATGAGGCCTTTTAGTGTAGTGTTATCTATAACTTTACCTATCACTGCACTTACTACAACTACTTTTATTTCTCTATACTCCATTCCCTGCATTATATTGATTTTTTTTTTTTCGAGGTAGGGTCTCACTCTAGCTCAGGCTAACCTGGAATTCGTTGTGCAGTCTCAGGGTGGCCTCAAACTCACAGTGATCCTCCCACCTCTACCTCCCGAGTGCTAGGATTAAAGGCGTGCGCCACCATGCCCGACTTTATATTGATTTTTTTTTAATGTGCATTTAAGGAAGTTTGAGTATTTCTGAATCTTATTCTAGGGTAATTCTAAAGGCATTTAAATACTGGCCACAGGTCTCAGAATTAGTTCTCAGAGGGCTAAGAACATAAATCGGAATTCCCCACAGGACAGTAAGTTCCTTAAGGAAAGAAACTGGGCCTTACCCACCCTTTATCATGTCCTTGATACTTAATGCCGCTTATTTGATGATTTACTCAAAAAGCAGAAAAACCATGCCAATCTACAAAATGTCCGGGGCTCTTATTTTCTGGGACAAACTGTTCAGGGTTTAGTGAAAGGTATTCTTTCTCCATGATTTATTAGATTATGAAGGGATTATGCTGACAAATTGAGCTTTCTCTAGGCTAAGTAAATAAAATTACAATTTACACAATAAAAATAGATTTTTAAAAATTCTAAAATGCTCCAAACTAGGTAGAAAGCTAGAGCCTCTGGAATCCTAACTGAGTGAGCTATAGCATCATGAAGCCAGTTTTAAAACCTCAAATCTTAGGTCACAGTTGACGACCCTCTCACTGTCCCCACCTATTCAATCAACAAACAAGTTTCATCACTTTTATTTACTAACCACTACTGTAGTCTGAAAATGTCATGGACTCTGCCACTACCATGCTGGATCAAGCTACTACCATCTCTACTGCGACCCCTACAGGAGCCTCATGGTCATGACATGGCTATGACACCCTTGTAGCCATTCTCTTCCAATCACTCCTCATAGCAACTATGTGAAGTAGATATCACCATCATCACCACCTCTATCATCATTTTGAAGATGAAACATACACTTCTTAAGAAATGTCCAGGCCAGGCGTGGTGGCGCACACCTTTAATCCCAGCACTCGGGAGGCAGAGGTAGGAGGATCACCGTGAGTTCGAGGCCACCCTGAGACTCCATAGTGAATTCCAGGTCAGCCTAGGCTAGAGTGAGACCTTACCTCGAAAAAAAAAAAAAAAAAAAAAAAAAGAAATGTCCAAGTAGGGGCTGGAGAAATGGCTTAGTGGTTAAACGCTTGCCTGTGAAGCCTAAGGACCCCGGTTTGAGGCTCAATTCCCCAGGACCCACAGAAGCCAGATGACACATGCATCTGGAGTTTGTTTGCAGTGGCTGGAGGCCCTGCACGCCCATTCTCTCTCTCTCTCTCTCTCTCTCTCTCTCTCTCTCACTCTCAAATAAATAAATAAAAATAAACAAAATTTTTTTAAAAAAAAATGTTCAAGTAACACAGCAAGAACATGGCAGAGCTTGAAATTAAATCCCAGTCTTCTGCTTTTCATACTTCCCCAAGCTGTTCCCCTTGTCTCCTCAGCTACACTACCCTACAGCCACTGTTTCAAACAGCAATCACTTCCCTTTATTTATGCTTGGCAAATGACAAAAGTCATAAGAAGCTTTTGCTGGAGAGATGGCTTAGCAGTTAAGGCGTTTGCCTGCAAAGTCAAAGGATCCCGGTTCAACTCTCCAGGACCCACGTAAGCCAGATGCACAAAGGGGCGCAAGCATCTGGAGTTTGTGTGCAGTGGCTGGAGGCCCTGATGTGCCCATTCACTCTCTCTCTCTCTCTCTCTCCCTCTTTCTCTCTCTCAAATAAATAAATAAATAAAATATAAAAAATACATAGGAAGTTTAATTTTGTATGTTTAACTATATATATTGACAGTATACTTTCATATACTGTGGGAATCTGATATCTTCTTGTTGCCCTATGCCTCTTTAATCTTAAAGGCCTTTTGGTTGAAGGTATTATTCACTAATTTTGTAATACTAAGCTCAAGGATAATTCATGATCTTTTTTTAAAGACACTGCAATAAATCAGTGACTATTATTTTCACTATATAGTTTGTTTAGCTAAGATACTAACTAACTACATATAAAAGTTAGCAAGGTAAGTGAAGCCACTATGAATAAGAAAAGGTTGGTCTTGCTACTAGGGTAATGTAGAATATATAATAAGGACAATTAACACAAAAACATAGGGAAGCCAGATGCTAGACTGTCTACAGCCAAATTAAGAAATTAACATTAAGCAAGGAGGTAGGGGACAACCAGAATGCCTACAAATAATTCACAATTGGTGACATAATAATGCAGGTGACCTGACTGCCAAACCAGCAAGCACTGTATTATAAAAATAGTGTGAGCTCTGTGAGAGTTGCTAGGAAACCAGTTCATGTATCTTCCCTTTCTGAAAGTAGTCAAAGAAGGAACGGCAGAAAAATTAAGGTGGGCCCCAGTGAGTTCCTCTCTACTTAAGAGAATTAGCTCTCCTTTTATCAGATCTTTTTATGCCAAAAGTACAGGTAAATGATGAGTTTTAAAGTATTAAGTCTGGCCCATTTATTTCAACAATTGAAAAGTAATTACTTTTCAAAAAACATTAAAAAGGTAAGTTAGGTAAAATCTAACAAGATAGATTCCCTACTTTGTTTCTCACTCACAGAGAAAATATCTTAAGTTCTGTCTTCAAATATGTTTGGCAAGGGAGTCATTTTGAAGAATAACGCTTAACATTAGAAAAGTTCACTATAGCAGAAAAAAAAAAGCAGTAACACAAGATCTTTATTTATAAGCTCATACCAAATAAGCTACAATGTGATTAACAATTTCCTACCTGCTTAACCTAAAGACATGTACTCATAATTAAAAATCACTGGAAATACATATGTATTTGCAAATTCTGTTGAGAATGCCCTGCCCCCTCTTTGGACATAGAGACTATGGAGCCCAGGCTGGTCTACAGCTTACCATCCTCCTGCCTCAACTTCCCAAGTACTAGTATTCACCACCACGGCCAGTCTAAATTCTGTATTCACAGACACTTTCTGTAAATATCAAAGACGAGGAACGCCATGAAATGAACTTCCTACCGTAGGGTTTCTCTTCTGTTACTTTTCCTGTAGAATCCAGTGTGTCGGTAGCTTTCCCCAGCTCTCCAGTGGCAATATATCGCTAGAGGAAGGGAAAGAGAAACCGGCCATGAGGTATGCATGCCTTGAAATTTGTACACAAGCACACTAATACTTCCAACTTAATAGAACGTCAAGACAAAAATAACAGTGAGCTGGGCGTGGTGGCGCACGCCTCTAATCCCAGCACTCGGGAGGCAGAGGTAGGAGGATTGCTGTAAGTTCAAGGGCACCCTGAGACTCCATAGTGAATTCCAGGTCAGCCTGGAGTGAGACCCTACCTCGAAAAACCAAAATAATAATAATAATAATAATAATAATGATAATAATAACAACAACAACAACAACAGTGAAATTGTTTGTTTGTTTCCAGTATGAAATACTTACATAAACTGAGGAACATTCATAAACTTACCACACCAACCAACAAGAGAAAGACCTAGTATTATTGATTTTTATGCCATAACTTATTACAAAGTTATTTTATTTTTATTTTATTTTTTGAGAGAGAAAGAGGCAGATAAGAGAGAGAATGGGCACGCAGGGACTCTAGTCACTACAAACTCCAGATGCATGTGCCACCTTGTGCATCTGGCTTTACAGGAGTACTGGGGAATCAAACCTGGATCCGTTGGCTTTGCAGGAAAGTGCTTTAACTGCTAAGCCATCTCCACACCCTGCAAATAAAAATTTCAAACCACTTTTATACTGGGAAATTTGTTTTTTAAGGAAAAACTTCAAATATAATTGGCTCTCCTGACCCATGAATTTTACATCAACAAATTAAATCAATCACAGATTGAAAATATTCTAGGGATTGGAGACAGCTCAGCAGTTAAAGCACTGGCTGGCAAAGCCTAATGTCCTGGGTTTGATTCCCCAGTACCCACATAAAGCCAGATGCACAAAATGGTGCACACATCTGGAGTTCATCTGCAGTAGTTAGAGGCCCTGGCCATCCCTTTCTCTCTCTTCTCACAAACAACTTTTTTTTTTTTTTAAATAGTAAGTTATCCAGGCCATTTTGTGTCTGGAGGAGCACGTTGTAAGGAGCCCATGTTCTGAACAAAGTTGAATTTAAAAGAGATGGACTGGTGTGTTTGTAAGAAAACACAGAGCAGAAGGGCATGGGAGATATAAAGTTTGGCACAGAAGGAAATATGAGCAAATAACAAATTTCTGGCCCCAGAGACTCTCGCCGCCTTAACTGTGACTGTTAAAGAACGAGCACCATTGAGGATGGGCCAGCTGCTCTGCAGTGAGGTAACAGGAAAGGCGTCCTGAGGGGACATGCAGGCCACTGAAGGCTCGAGCTGAAAGGAGCGCTGGAGGAGGCGGCCTGAAGGAAGAATTCTGAAAGAGTTTCCTTCTCCTCAAAGTGGGGTTTTATCCGCCCCCATGGTGAAACTTCTGCTTGAAGCTGCAAGCCAGAATAAACCTGCTACTTCCATAAGCTACTTCTGGCCATGAGTTTTTCTCAGCAAAGAGAAGGTAACTGCTACACACAGTATTGATAAGCATCCAACTACTGAAAGTGTACCATGATGTTCTCTTGTATGAATGTGTTGTGCAGAGTGTGTTCCAGTTAGCCTGGACTACAGTGAGAACCTACTTCAAAAAATCAAAAAAAAAAAAAAATAAATAATACAGAGAGTGATTAAAGAAGACACCTGACATCAATCTGTAGCCTTCCCATCCACACACACACGTGTGCCCACACATTTGAATATGCATATGCACACATATATGTACCATACACACATACATGTGCAAAAAAGAAAAAGAATGGAGGCCTATATCAAATCCACAAGTTTCCATCAAATTTCTTAAGAACTACACAAGTGTAAAGAATTCTCCTAGTGCTTGTGAGGTACACAGACACAAGCTGGACAGGTTACAGAGAGCCCACTCCTTTAGGAGGTCACAGACCACAAAGGAAAGCACTGCAGAGGAGGAGCACAAAGGCAGTGACTGACAACAGGCTGTTCGCCATCGCGGGTGTCTTACTGGCTTCTCGCACTGTCCTGCTAGGAACACAAGCACCTACACATATCCATGCATATCCACTGTTTCCCAATCATGTCTCTAAACTGACAGTATAAGTCGTTACTACTGTCTAGTTTACTTATCTTAGAATCGTATCATAATTAATCTTCAGTTCTATTAAGTTATCCACAGACCACTTAGAAAAGCTCACCCAACCAGGCATGGTGGTGCATGCTTTGAATCCCAGCACTTGGGAGGCAAAGGTAGGAGGATCGCTGTGAGTTCAAGGCCAGCCTGGAACTACAGAGTTCCAAGTCAACCTGGGCTATAGTAAAACCCTTCCTCGGGAAAAAAGAAAGAAAGAAAGGGGGGAAAGAAAGAAAGAAAGAAAGAAAGGGGAAAGAAAGAAAGAAAGAAAGAAAGAGAGAGAGAGAGAAAGAAAGAGAGAAAGAAAATCCCACCCAGTCAATTCAAACCTCCAGCTGAAATACAGCCTATCAAAAAGATAGAGGACTGAAGAAAAAGGTGAATATACGCGTAGAACCCTATCATTTTCTCCTACTGGATCTAAAGTACTACTTTTTGCTAGCCTAAATTATACATAGAGACTGGTTTGGGAGTTACTTATTCTCCAAGACTTATACCTGGGAGCTGTGAATTCTGTTACTATAGTCATTACAACATCGCTCTACTATGCCAAAACAAATAGAAGCCCTGTACAAAGTGTGGTTTCTGCTTGAACACCTACTCTCCACTTGTTTAAGCTCCCCAGGCCTCAGGGCAGATTATCAACCAGATGTCTCGATCAACGAACCAACTTCTTAAAAAAAATTACTAATAAAAAAAACCAACATCTATATGCTTCCAGAGAGAGGAAAATGTCTCTATCACAGAAAGTGATTCAACCATTTATATCTCAAATGAGCACTGCTTTTTAGAAAGCTTGACATGGGAAGTCACAAAGAAAAATAGGGACATTATTTAGGATTTTTCTTTTTCAGCACCAAACCAAAAGCATGTGGCTTTGAATGTCATTAAGAAGGAATAGCTCTTGGGCTGGAGAGATGGCTTAGTGATTAAGCGCTTGCCTGTGAAGCCTAAGGACCCCGGTTCGAGGCTCGACTCCCCAGGACCCACGTTAGCCAGACACACAAGGGGGCACACGCGTCTGGAGTTCGTTTGCAGTGGCTGGAGGCCCTGGCGCGCCCATTCTCTCCCTCTCTCTATCTGCCTCTTTCTCTCTCTGTCTGTTGCTCTCAAATAAATAAATAAAAATAACAAAAAAATAAAAAAAAAAAGAAGGAATAGCTCTTTACAGTTCCTAAGTACAAGCCTGCAGTTGTTTCTGTAAAGTACTTCTGAAATATCTGAAGGTTTGCAGCAGATACAGAAAAGGTACAAGCTGAAACAGCCTCAGAAGAAGGCTGAAACCTCAGAGCTGGCTAAGTTTCTCAGGAGCACCACTGAGGCCGAACTCTAGTTTCATGACTGGTTAACCCACAGATGCCCTTCTGTCCTTTGACCACATGGAGGGTGGAAACTTTGTAAACGCCAATGACATACTCACTAAGTTACTGGAGGTGACAGAAAGCTGCTGTATGACAACTGCTGACTCTGCTACAGATACCACTATGGCTTCCCTCCTCACAGATAATCTGTAGATATCTCTATAATGCTCATTTGATTCAAGGTTTCATGACAGGATATCAAGTATTTCATCTGCTCATCACCTGGCTTCTAAAAACATCTATGAAGCAGCAAAATGTAATGATCAATACAGAAAAGTTGTAAAACGAGCACTCTAAAACCTCACCAAAGACTGTTACTTCAGGACATCGGTTCTCCAGCTCTGGCTGAATTAACGGGCTCTCAGTGTGAATTTAGGAGCTGGCAGAGGGACTACTACCTTCCTTTCGGTAATCTACACCGGATACTTGGATCAAAATAGGCAAAGGAACACATTAACCTGACCTCTCAGATCATTTGTCTAAATATAGTTTATGTAGATCTACTTCTACATGTGTTGCAAACTATTTCTGAGAACCACCATCTCTCTGTCATTTCTCATTTGAAACCTGGAAAACTTGTCTTTTCTTAAAGAACTGGTTTACTTTCTCTTTCTGATGAGTGCCCTGTTTTGCCTGTAGCATCAAAAAATCACAGGGATAAAAAAAACAAGCCAGCTCTCCACTATCAAGCTCCTACCAATCATGGGCTACAAGAGGGCCTATACCTATTATATTATCTCTAAAACAATAATGGTTATCCCATTTATCTGGTGCTGACTTTACTCTCTGTTGGAGAATTTGCTTCTCTTTTTCAGATGGACACAGATCCTGAGGAGAGAATCAGCCCACCGCACCTCAACAGGGCCCCAGCTAAAACCAAGAGTAGGGGAGATGAGCAATAGTGCAATAGCGCTGCTTTCTTGGTGAACCTGATACCAGCACAAGGGTGAAGGAGATAGACACAGAGAACACTCAACTCCTACCAAACCAGATATCCAGAGACACAGAGACTCCTAAGACCTCACCATTGAAGTAGACCTAAAACAAACCCAACATGGCTCAGGGAAATTCGCGGATAAGGGGGCAGAAAGATTGTTAGAGCCACAGGTTAGAACATTACCACAGAGACATTGCCTCTTCCCCATAATTGATGGCTACCCCCACAATGCATGATCCACATTCCCCAATGAGGAGGGTCCCTGCAGAGGGAGTAGGACAGGGAGGAGGCTAACGATGGTACCAACACAGATGTATATACTCTGTACATAATTAATAATAGGAAAAAGAAAGAATGGAAGTTAAGCATTCTTGCTACAAAGTAAAAAGAAAAAAAAATCACAGGGATAAAAACATAAAATAAACTGTATATAAGACTCCCAAAGGAACTTGTATAAAACTGATTTCAGATGTCTATGGGACATGCAGTTAGAATAACCTAAGAGGCCTGGAATTCAGAAGAGAAAGGATTTGGTGATAAGTAAAACAGTCGGGAATATTAATAACACTATTTATTGAGCAATTTATGTAGAGGAAGCCTTATAAACAAACTCAGACGCACATTAGAGACATAATCTTTAAAAGCGTGCAGCAGTAACATCTGGGCAAGAGGCAAAGCAGCGGCGGCTCCAGTCACGGCCATGCTCCTCTCCCTCCCACCGGCCCTTGCCCTAGGCCCAGTGGAGCAGGGGCCTCCAGCAGTTTGCACAAAGGTTGGAAAGGCCATTGTTTCTTGACAGTCTGTGGAGATGACTGGAACTTGGATTGAGGGCTTATTAGCAGCTTTTCCAAAATTCATGAGCACTGGAAATCAACGCAGGTTTGTTGAAACAAAGTGTAAGACACGTCTACCAGCCCACGGAGAAACTGTACATGGCGCTGATCACTACCAAAACAGCAATACTTAAAGATTTGGAGACTAGGGCTCTTCTCAAGAGGGATCTCTGAATACTGCCAAGCCTTAGAGGAAAGTGATGTATCTGAGCATAGCGTTGATCTGAATTTTGCTTAAGGTGACATTGTTGCCCTGGGATATGGGGAGAGGGTTAACCTGACACAGATCAGAACCTTCACGGAGACGGATTCTCATGAGAAGGTGTTCAGCACAGACCAAGACTCAAGAGTGTAAAGCTAAGGCTGAGACGCGGTGGAAAGCACAGGAATTACAACAGCACAGAGAGAGGTGGGAGACAGGGCAAAACAGCAGCAGGATTTGGGGGATCTGGTAGCTCTGCAGCGTCTGGAGGCATGATCCCAGAGCCCGTCACTGAAAGCGGCACCTGCACCAAGCAGACCTTCAGGACCCAGCCAGGCTTTGAAATTTGGAGTCAAGGGAAAGGAAGTAGATAACTTTGTGGACAAACTGAAATCTGAAGGCGAAACCATCATGCCCTCTAACATGGGGAAGCGCACCTCCAAAGCGCACACTCCACCAATCACTTCGGAGAGCGCGCATGAAGACTGAGGAACAGACGAGGACCACAGAGCATGGAGCTGCATGGCGTGATCATGCTTAGAATCTCAGATGACAGATTTGGCCGAATTCATCTTCGTGTATAAAATGAAGATAAGAAAGGAGTGCAGCTACACAGCCATCCAAATGTGGATAAAAGACTTTTCACCACAGTCTCTAACTGGCTTGAAGAATCCAGAGAAGTCATCTCCAGTCAACAGTGATACAGCAGCAGTAAGTGGAGACTACCTAACAACATAGGACTTTCATTTCACTGACAATTAATTGTTGGCCCTCAGAAAGTGGAGATGGCTGTGATGTCAACCCAGAATGTGAATTGCAAGATCATTTAGAACTGAATGATGTGGTCACCACCATCCCACTCCCATGGGGTACTGGTGAGATCAATGGAGATATGACACAACATGACAGCCAGCAAAATCCCTTGGAGTGATACCTGCAGTGACTGATGCCAAAAGTAAGATTGGCAACCTGCAGTTTACCATTGCAGGGCAGCCCAGGGCAGCCCAATGATGCCTTCCCTGTTCAAGTTTCCTTCATCTCTAAAAAAAAAATCACTGCAAGATACAAGTTACCAAAGTGACGCAGGTGGATGGAAACAGCCCTGTCAGGTTTTCCACAGAGACCACTTTCTTAGTGGATAAGTATGAAATCCTGTAATTCAAAGAAGAAAACCGAAAAGAAAAAATTTCAAATTAACTAAAAAGAAGCCAAAGATGGCCGAAGAGGTTTTCCAAATTTATAGACGACTAGACTGTTTATTTCCCGATCCAGTGCACGTCCTCTGCACGCAAGGCCCTCAAGACACCCCCAGTGTTTCAGAGTTACAGGGGACATAAAGGGCAAGGTTGCCAATTTCTTTGGGAATTTTCCCTGCCGGCAGGACAGCAAACTCCTGAGAGAACACCCCACTAGACACCCGCTCTGCCTCCCCCAAAACCGCTCCTTCATTTTAACCCCCAAAGAGAGTTAGATTTCGTACTTTGTTTTACCAGTTTTCTCTGTAGATTTTAACCTGTCATACTCCTTTATGTTCAGTTTTTCTTTCTGTACATTCAGTAAAGCACTGAATCATCTCTTCTTAGGCACTGTGTCTGGCACTCCTGGAACAAGGCTATCTAACTCATTTTTGATTTTTAGACAGTGCTGGTGAACTGTTTCATGATTATAGAGTCTAGAAGTCAAAAGATAAAGTTGTCTTCTGTTCTTTGCCATGTCCTTATTCCTTTGTCAAGTTGTTACCTTATAAAACCTTTGCTTCCAGTTCAAAATAGTACTGAGTATGAAAATTAATACTAATATTAAAAGGTAGCTGAGAAGTAGCTTCCAGCTGCACACTGCTGTTAAGGATGTCCAAGAGACCTTTAAACCATGTCTACTGCTAATGCTACCCTACCACATCTTCTCTTATGGGAGGGTTGAGATACAGTGTAACAGCTCAGTCTATAAGCCATGTGTTTTTCAAGTTGACCACCTCCCTCTTTGTGGCTCATCTTCCTGCCAGCTGTTTTCTCTAAAAGAAAGGAGCTGGTGGTTTTGGAGGCTCTTTGGTGAGTTTCTGTACCATTTCCCACTGGCCTGGAACATCACAGAGACTCCATCTCCACCACTAGCAGTATCATTTCAAGAGACAACTGATTACTGGGTGTGCAGGGGTTACTCACATATACTCCATTTCCTCCCAGCTAACCCAGCATTTTCCATCAGCCTATCTATCTCTACTTGAAATCCTTCCTTCACTTGCCTTAAGCCATTTTGGTGTCACCAGGTAGTGATTATTTCTCAGCTCCATTTCCTCTGTATCAGTCAGCCCGACACAGTAGTGCACTTAGTAGGGTGGGTGACAAGTAGCTAGCTACAAGGCTGTAGGGCCTGGCTGTCGGAAGAGGTAAATGACTATGGGCATGCTACCAACTGGCTGGAGAGCAGGACTCACACTCCGAACCTCAGCTCTCCATGGCAAGTATATGCTGTACAGAAGTCAGCTGTCACACACAAATGGCCAGGCAGAGATGGCTTGCCAAATAAATTTCTGGCCTTTCCCTTTCCCCTAAGTACACCAGGGAAGAATCCTTACCTCTAGCTTGATTTTCATGTAAGGTTTTTCTGAGGGAAGACACTGGGACAAGAAGTCCGTCATATAGTTAAGTAGACAAGAAATGTTAAACTGTGTTTAAGAGTTGTTTGTCCTCAGGGCTGGAGAGATGGCTCAGCGGTTAAAGCGTTTGCCTGCAAAGCCAAAGGACCCATAATCAATTCCCCAGGACCAACATAAGCCAGCAGCACAAGCACATGCATCTGGAGTTTGT
This sequence comes from Dipus sagitta, assembly GCA_036346955.1. NCBI lineage: Eukaryota > Metazoa > Chordata > Mammalia > Rodentia > Dipodidae > Dipus > Dipus sagitta. Next base: position 19,990,260 of record CM070770.1, read on the forward strand.
TTGTAGTGGCTGAAGGCTATGGTGGACCCATTCTCTCTCTCTCTCTCTCTCTCTCTCTGTGTGTGTGTGTGTGTGTGTGTGTGTGTGTCTGCTTCTTTCTCTCTCTCACTCTCAAATAAATTAAAAACTTAAATAAATATAAAAAAGGTGTTTCACCTTCCAAGGCTCAGGGTCCATTGCGGAAGAGGTGGTGGAAAGAATGTAAGAGCCAAAGGAAGGGTAGGACTCCTTACAACTTGCTCCTCTAGACACAAAATGGCCTGGACATCCATGACCTCACAGTGCCTGACACTACCTATACAAGACCCTCATAATAGGAGGAAAAGATGCTGACATCAAAATAAGAGAGAGACTGATGGGGGGGAGGGGTATGATGGAGAATGGAGTTTCAAAGGGGAAAGTGGGGGTGGGAGGATATTACCATGGGCTATTGTTTACAGTCATGGAAATTGTTAATAAAAAATAATAAATAATAATAAGAAGAACATGTAACCATGGGGGGGAAAGAGTTGTCTGTCCATATGATTTTTAAAAAGTTTAATGTTACTTAGACTTTTTTCCCCTGAAATTACTTTTGGAGTAATATTTTAAATGAGAGACATTTTGTGACCCTGTAAAATACATAGGGAATGTAACAGTCCAGTGTATACAAAGAAGGCAAATTTTTAAATCAAATAAAAACAGTACTATTTAAAAGAAGAAGAAGAAGAAGAACCAGGGCTGGAGAGATGGCTTAGAGGTTAAGGCGCTTGCTTGCAAAGTCTAAGAAGGCATGTTCGAATCTGCAGGTCCCACATAGCCAGATGCACAGTGACACAAGTGTGCAATGTCGCACATGTGCACAGGGGGTACATGCATCTGGAGTTTGTTCACAGTGGCTGAAAGGCCCTGGCGTGTCCATTCTCCCTCTCTCTCTCTCTCAAAAATGAAATAATAATAAAGGTAACTTTTGTTTAAAGTACCAAAAAAATAAAAATAATAAAGAAGCCAAGTATGGTGATACACACCATTAATCTCAGCACTTGGGAAGCAGAGGCAGGAGGATTGCCATGAGTGCAAGGCCACCATGAGACTACACAGTGAATTCCAGGTCAGTCTGGCCTAAGGTGAGACCTACCTTGAGAAAAACAAACAAAATAAATAAATAAGGTGAAAAAGGAATGTAGCAAAATAAATAAATAAATGAATAAAAGGCTCAATAGAAACATGATCACTGGCAGAGCACAGTTTACCATGAGATAGAAGAGCAAGAACCTGGGCTGGAGAGATAGCTTAGCAGTTAACACACTTGCCTGCAAAGCCTAAGGACATGTTAGCCAGATGCAAAGGTAAGGCAAGTGCAAGGTCACACATGCCCGTAAGCGTCTGGAGTTCAATTTCAGTGGCTGAAGCCCTGGCCCGCCAATTCTTCCCCCCCCCCAACCCCCCGCCTCTCTCTTGTGTCTCTATCTCTTTCTGTCTCTCTAAAACAAAAAAGACAGAGAACAAGAATCTGAGGAACACAGAGTGAAGGCTCATTTCTTACTTTACACCTGATCTGAGTAAGAAAATGCAGGAAGGGCTGGAGAAATGGCTTAGTGGTTAAGGCACTTGCCTGCAAAGCCAAAGGACCCAGGTTCAAATTCCCAGGACCCATGTAAGCCAGATGCACCAGGTGGTACATGAGTCTGGAGTTCATTTGCAGTGGCCTGAGGTCCTGGCATGCCCATTCTCTCTATCTGCCTCTTTTTCCCTACAATACATAAAATAAATTATTTAAAATACATAAAACACAAGAGTACACCCTGACGTATAGGGTGCCAATTGCTTAATGCAATTTTTACTTTTTGCATGTGCATGTATACACAGGCTCATAATGTAAAATGAATCTCTTACTAAAGGTCTTTGTCAAAAATGAGATGATCTCAAAGATTTTCTCTAGAGCTAAAAAAAAATCTATCCAAATAATCCATAAGTAGTGTCTATTGCCTTTCAACATACTAAACATAACATACTAAAAAGTAAATTTTAAGTGATTTGTTAAGCAGATAACATAAGATGAATATAAAAGTGTGAGCAATAGAAACAGCTAACAAAACGATGGTGCCTACTTTTGAAATGTGAAGCACACCAGAAGTGGGTTTCTGTGATGAGATACACCCGGGAGAGTCTCTCTATGCCACAGTCATCTGAGGCTCTCTGTCCGACTCTCAGCTCCTCCAGCTGAGGAGCAAAACGGTCTGCACCGAATAAAACTTCCAGCAGATGTATTTACACTTTCAGTCATCACAGTTCTGAAAATACGCATGGAATTTACAAGAAACTCTTTTAGTAACACAGTATGTTGCACATGTTTATGATTTCCTCAGGAGAGGTGAATAACAAATATTTCAATGACCTCAACAGATTTTATCATGGCATAAAAAGATAGAATTATTAAAGTAAATATATCCTTTTGTTATTAATATAAAAGTGACTTTAAAAATATTTCATTTATTTACTAGGAGAGAGAGAGTGCACGCATGCAGGCATGCCAGTGCCTCTTGCCATTACAAATTCAAACACATATGCCACTTTGTGCATCTTGCTTTATGTGGCATGGGGAATCAAACCCAGGATGGCAGGCTTTGGTAACAAGTTCCTTTGACTGCTGAGCTATCTCCCAGTCCTGAAAGTCACTTTTTACTATAAAACTTTTAGAAAATATGCCAGGCATGGTGACACATGCCTTTAATCCTAGCACTCAGGAGGCAGAGGTAGCAGGATCACCATGAGTTCGAAGCCATGCTGAGACTACTTAGAAAAAACAAAAACAAACAAAAAAAATACTTTTGGAAATTCCAAATCATGTGAAAAAGAAAATAAATATAATCCCCATACCCCTATGTAACAATCACTATTTATTTATTTATTTTTTTAAATTTTTTTATTTTTTTTGGTTTTTACGAGGTAGGGTCTCACTTTAGTTCAGGCTGACCTGGAATTCACTATGTAGTCTCAGGGTGGCCTCGAACTCACGGTGATCCTCCTACCTCTGCCTCCCGAGTGCTGGGATTAAAGGCGTGCGCCACCATGCCCGGCCCCTAACAATCACTATTTATATTCTGGAGTTAAAAAATAAAAACTGGGCTGGGGAGATGGCTCAGTAGTTAAGGCACTTGCCTACAAAGCCTAACAACTCAGATTTGATTAGCTAGTACCCAAGTAAAGTCAGATGCACAAAGTAGTGCATGCATGTGGAGTTCACCTGCTGTGACTAGAGGCTAGTAGCTCAGAATATGGCAAGCCCATATTCTCACTCATTCTCTCCCTCCCTCTCTCTCTCTCCTTCCCTACCTCTTTCTCTCTTTGCTCGCAAATAAGTAGATAAAAAATATTTTAAAATAAATAATTGAAATTCGATCAAAGTGCTCTTCGGTCCCCATTCCTGGATATCCTGCAACAGAGAGAATGTGCAGCGGGCAGCGGGCAGCAAGTGAGTAGACCAGATCCTAGTTGCCTGGTCCCAGTAGGGCTCCCTGTGGCTGGCTTGGGGCTGCTTGGACACTGCGAGCTTGCAGGAGAAGCAGGCCCCTTGCTCTGCCTTCCCGATCAAAGCACCCCTGGGTTCCCATTCCCAGATACTCTGCACTGGAGGGTGCTCACATTGGGCGTGGAAAGATAGTGAGACCAGAGAAGATAAACTACCCCTCACACTTCAGCCAAACCACAGCTAAATCCACAGAGGAATGGGGAGACAAGCAAGAGTGCTGCTTCCATTCCATTCCATTCCTGATAATCAACACCAGGGTGAAGGAGACAGACCCTGAGGACACTCAACACCTATCAGAGCAGAGCTCCAGAGGATCCTATGGCTCATCACTGAAGTAGACTTTAAACTCACCCACCACGGTTCAGGGAATTTTGTGGAAGAGGGGGCAGGAAAGATTGTAAGAGCCACAGGTTGAGGCATCATGCCCAGAGGCATTCCTCCCCCCCCCCAAAATAACTGACTGCTGCTCCCACAATGCACAAACCACAACCCTGTGGGGAATCCTGGCAACCCCACTGAGGAGAGGCCCAAAGGAAATGGGGGCAGAGACAAGGGAAAAGAGGGCACCAACACATGATGTATCCATACAAAACATCTTGTTAATAACAATAATAGGGCTGGAGAGGGGTTAAGACCTTTTCCAGCAAAGCCAGAGGATCTCAGTTTGATTATCCAGGATACACATAAGCCAGATGCACAAGGTGGTGCATGCATTTGGAGTTCATCTGCAATGGCTGGAGGCCCTGGCACACCCATTCTCTCTCTCTCTCTCTCTCTCTCCCTCTCTCTCTCTCTCCCTCTCTCTCTCTCAAATAAATAAATAAAATATTTTTAAAAACATGGAATCGATGCTGTATGGACAAGTCCATATATTTGGTTAATTGTGAGATGATCTACATTTTTTATAAAGTAATTTCTAAATACCACTTAAAACAGAGTAGAATACTTATTTTGGAGTGTTAAATGTGTTAGGACATTCTGGTAGATGTACAGTTGTCCTGGTGTTGAGTTTTATTCATTTTGCCTAATTCTTGCAAGATTTGTTAATTCGCATTTACATTTGTTTTCATTTTGTCGCAATAAAAACAAATTCATTTACTACTATACATACGAAAAGCATTACTATGATGTAAGATTTCTTTCTTTTCATCTATCTGTCTTGAGGTCAAAAGCCATCTCTAAGAGTGGGTCTGTTTGTGTAAAACACACATGCAAAGAACATTTATTTTATATATGAATGCATCTTAAATATGTCTCTTTTATGCATCTGTTTTGAATTATTTAAGATGGATTTTGTCTCTAAGAGTAGGGCAAACACAAAAATAGGTATGATATATTTAATAATTTATGAACTTTTTCACAAGCTCAAATTCATGTAAAATTATATATGTATCTATTTTATATGTGATATACTTACATATACTTTGTTTATAAATAATATAACATATATATATATATATAAGGCAAAAGCAATACCTAAAAAAGAAACTAACATTTAGTTGATAGCACGATGTCTGAAAAGCAAATTGGAAAAATGTTACCCATACCTGATACTTCATTTCACGGAAATAGTACAAAATTAATTTATCAAAAACATATTTACTTATATTGTTATCTCATCAAGTATAATGTTCTTCATACAAACATACATAAACATATGGTATTTTAAAACTCATACACAAAGTATATCTTCATGAATATTCTATAATTTCTGTAGTCATGTATAGACTTTCTTTAGTTGAAATATTTTATTAGGACTCTATAATCCCAGATAATGCACAAATTTCATCTAATAACTTTTGCAGTTCAATTTATAAAGTGAATTATCTTATTTATATAATGTACACAAAATATAGACTGTCCTTACTGATTAAAATATTATTATAAATTATAGCTCAAAAATTAAATTAAATTAATTCCTTATAAAACACGTATAAGAAACAGATTCTAGGGCTAGAGAGATGGCTTAGCGGTTAAGGCACTTGCCTACAAAGTCTAAGGACCCAGGTTCGATTCTCCAGGTCCCATGTAAGTTACATGCACATTGTGGCACATGCATCTGGAGTTCATTTGCAGCGGCTAGAGGCCCTCTCTCTCTCATAAATAAATTTTAAAAATACTTTAACAAGGGCTGGAGAGATGGCTTAGCGGTTAAGCGCTTGCCTGTGAAGCCTAAGGACCCTGGTTCGAGGCTCAATTCCCCAGGACCCACGTTAGCAAGATGCACAAGGGGGCGCACATGTCTCGAGTTCGTTTGCAGTGGCTGGAGGCCCTGGCGCGTCCATTCTCTCTCTCTCTCTCTCCTCTTTCTCTCTCTGTCACTCTCAATTAAATACTTAACAAAAAAGAAACAGAGTCTATCTAAACTCTATGTGATAGCATGTAAGCACAATATATAAATTTGCTAGGAAACAGGGAAATGCTTTTTTTTTTTTTTTTTTTTTTTTGGAGGTAGGGTCTCATTCTAGCCCAGGCTGACCTGGGATTCACTACATAGTCCCAGGCTCACAGATCCTCCTATCTCAGCCTCTAAAGTACTGAAATTAAAGGCACTCACCACTATACCAGGCAAATGCTTAGATGTTAAGACACTTTTCATATTCTGTGATATTTTTTAAATTTCAGTACTTTAAAAGATTACAAAGTAAGTCACACTGAAATTTATCTAAGGTACAAGAGGCACGGGTTTTCAAGCTTGTTGGTAACTACATGACCTTTTATTTTAAGGAAAGCATACTCAGACCATGTCTACTCAAAGTGTGGTTTACAATATCTATTCATACTATCGGTTCAGAAAACGAGGGTGCTGGTAAAAGTTTATAAAGTAGATAAAGTGACAGTGTCACAGCATCCTAACGGTGTCTTACAAGAGCCATCAATCAGTCTACACTGAACTGGAAGTTCTTAAAATAGTTTTTGACCACACAACTTTTTAAAAATATTCCAAGTACTTCATAGTTTCCAGTCTCTAAATAATCCTCCTTTCTCTGTTATGGAGAGTTTGAAAACGTGTGCTTGAATCTAGCAGCTCTCAGACCTCAGCAATATAATTTAGCAAAAAAAAGAAGTCACACTGTCTTCCTTAAAAATCATTTTGTAACCATTATTTATTTTTAAAAATATTTTTCTTTATTTGTAAGAGAGAGAGAGAACATGGGCACCCCAGGACCTCTTGCCTGCCACTTCAAACACACTCCAGACACAGGCACCACTTTGTGCATCTGGATTTATGTGGGTGATCCCCATCCCTTTATAACCATGAAACAAGCATATTTTCGTTAAAAAAGTATAGCTCATGCAAAGCCTGCCAGCCCAGGTTCAATTCCCCAGCTACTACATAAAGCTACATGGGCATTTGTTTGCACTGGTAAGAGACCCTGGCACATTCATACACATGTGCACATGCACTCACATACATGTGCAAATAAATAACTTTTAAAGTATATGGCTAACAAAGTGGCATTGTTTTTATAAAAATGCCAATGTTAAAAAATATTAAGAGCCAGGCATGGTGGCACACGCCTTTAATCCCAGCACTCTGGAGGCACAGGTAGGAGGACTGCCATGAGGCCAAGGGTACCCTGACTACTCAGTGAATTTCAGGTCAGCCTGGGCTAGAGTGAGACCCTACCTTGAAAAAAAAAATGGAAAAAAAAAAAGGAAAAGAAAAAAAATATTAAGAATTGGGCCGGGGAGTGGTGGCGTAATCCTTTAATCCCAGCACACGGGAGGCAGAGGTAGGAGGATCACCGTGAGTTCGAGGCCACCCTGAGACTCTATAGTGAATTCCAGGTCAGCCTGGGCTAGACTGAGACCCTACCTCGAAAGAAAAAAAAAAAAAAAAAAAAAAGAATTGGGCTGGAGGGATTGCTTAGAGGTTAGGGAATTTGCCTGCAAAGCCAAAGGACCCAGGTTCGATTCCCCAGGATCCACGTTAGCCAGATGCACAAGGGGGCACACGTGTCTGGAGTGCGTTTGCAGTAGGTGGAGGCCCTGGTGCACCCATTTTCTCTCTCTCTCTCTCCCTCTTTCTCTGTCAAATAAATAAATAAAAATATTTTTAAAAATAGTAAAAATTGATGGCCTGTAAGTTCCTTTTATCTAAGAAATGTTTAAAAAATTATATATGAACTATTTACATAATTTTACTTTTGTAGGTCTGTCTTTCGATTCATTGCCACATTATGTTAACAAACATTGTGATAAATAATAGTGACACTTATCCATGCAAATGACACTCTATTTCTACTTATTTATTCATTTTTCAAATTTCTGTAGTCCAGGTTGGATTTGAACTTGTGATCCTCCTGTCACAGAATCCCAAATGCTGGGATTCCAGGGCCTGCACTACCACAGCTGTCAATATGTTTATTTTTTTTAAATCTTATTTTATTTATTTATTTGTTTTTATTAGAGAAAGAAAGACAGAGAATGGGAGTGCCAGGGCCTCTAGCCACTGTAAACGAACTCCAGACACATGGACCACCATGTGCATCTGTCTTATGTGGGACCTAGAGAATTGAGCCTGGGTCCTTAGGCTTTACAGGCAAGCACCTTAACTGCTAAGCCATCTCTCCAGCTCCAATCTGTTTATTTTTTTTTTAATTTTTATTTATTTATTTGAGAGTGACAGACGGAGAGAGAAAGAGGCAGATAGAGACAGAGAATGGGCGCGCCAGGGCTTCCAGCCACTGCAAACGAACTCCAGACACGTGCGCCCCCTTGTGCATCTGGCTAACGTGGGTCCTGGGGAATTGAGCCTCAAACCGGGGTCTTTAGGCTTCACAGGCAAGCGCTTAACCGCTAAGCCATCTCTCCAGCCTCTATTTATTTTTTAATTGAGAATATGCAATATGTAGACTATTAAGAAAAACATTTAAGGAGGAAGAAAACATTCCAGTAATCTTACCTTGGACCCTGACAACATACTGGTCAGCATTTTTGTTCCCCTTCCAATTCCAACCACTACAAATGAAAGAAAAAAATATTATGACACTCCATTCTGAAGAGTAGGTTTGTAAAACATTTATACTATCTGTTCATAATTCACTGGTCTATGCAATATAAGGCTGAAAAGAATATAAACTTCAGCATAATTTGATGGCCCCTTTGCTCCAACTGGCCTTGTCAGGAAACTAAGACATTCTGAAAACGGAAAGGAAGAGAAAATCTCCATTGTCAAAGTAGTCAATACAACAGAAAGCTCAACCCAGACCATTAGATAATGAAGATTGAGAATAATCTCAAAGGTCTCTCTGGAATTTCATATGGACAACAGTGAAAACTACCGGGCATAATTACCATGTTCAAGTGGTGTGATGAAACCCTGATAGACTTCACGATTAAGCAAAGCAAAAGCCATCATCATAGCTAATGAACCATTTAAAGGTGACTAGAACTCTGTAGCAGACAATCAAGAAAAAAGAAGCCAGGTATGGTGGTGCACACCTTTAATCCCAGCACTTGGGAGGCAGAGGTCAGAGGATCACCCATGAGTTCAAAGCCACCCTGAGACTACATAGTGAGTACCAGGTCAGCCTGGATTAGAGTGAGACCCTACCTCGAAAAAACCAAAAAAAGAAAAAAAAAAAAAAAAAGGGAAGAAACACAGCAAATCAACCTGACAGAAAGAAAACTAGAGACCAAAACAAGCCAAGAGAATGGGTTTCGATCCAGAATAAGGGCAAAGAGAGCAGATTTCTACCCAGACCAACTTGTGCAGTGGCCTACCTTTCTCTTGAGTTTCAAACAATAGTTATCCTTATAACAACACAGCTCACCGGGTGAGGTTGAGAGGACTTGATCATTTCTTCATGAGTAGCAGGCAGATTTTTGTAAGAATTTTTTTGTAAGAATTGAATTTTTTGTAAGAATTGAATTTTTATCATCACTGGGCACAAATGCAGATAAGTATACAATATAACCACACAATTCAGAATTCAGAGGAAATAGAAAAGATAAACTGAAAAAATTATCACTATTTAGAGCAGATATTATTCAGTGAGTTTACAAGTATTAATTTCTTTTTTTTTTTTTTTTTTTTTTTTGGTTCTTTGAGGTAGGGTCTCACTGTAGCCCAGGCTGACCTGGAATTCACTATGTAGTCTCAGGGTGGTCTCGAACTCATGGCGATCCTCCTACCTCTGCCTCCCAAGTGCTGGGATTAAAGGCGTGCACCACCGCGCCCGGCTTACATGTATTAATTTCTTTATGCTTTTCATAATCTCATTTAATTCTTACAACAACCTACATAATTATCTCTCATAACTCAATTAGCACAAGCTGGAGAGATGGCTTAAGAAGTTAAAGGTACTTGCTCACAAAGCCTGCCAGCCAGGGTTCAATTCTCCATTATCCACATAAAGCCAGATGCACAAAATGGCACATGTATCTGGAGTTTGTTTACAGTGCCAAGAGACCCTGGTGTGTCCATATTGTTTCTCTCTCTCTCTTTCTGCTTGCAGATAACATAAAAATTCAAACTAAGCCACATATATATATACATATACATACATATACATACATATACATACATATATATATAGATATATGATCTCCTTTTCACTCCCCTTGCCACCTCTCATTGCACTTTCTTCCCATAGGCACCAGCCTAAGCCACTGCACATCTGTTCTTCATGCTATCCTTCCTTTTCCCATGCACACCATTTCCTAACTATTCTGAAACTTCCACTCTGCTCACAAAGCCCACAACAACCCTTAATGAGGTTCTCCACAATACAGCTCCTTAGTATTCAAAGCCCAGCCTTCAAAGCCTAGCTCAAGTCCCAACTCATTCATAAAGTCTATTCGAAGCCCTCTAAAATTCTGCCACTCAATGGTATTGATCCTTTATCTCTAAACAGAAATAGTTCAACGACTAAGATCAAACACTGCTCGACTTCAATATGCTCAGAAAAGCTCAACAGTGTTCAGATGGCAGGGCTTGATACAGCTGCTGAGGTGGCCAAAACCTTGGATGGTTACAAGGATTCAATGCAGTCTGATCTCATTCGAATGAATCCCCAATCGATAGTTTTTGAACATTTACTACATACAGTCATAATGGGACTATATCCATGGGGACAACAAAGAAACTGAGATGTATTTCCTAACTTTGAAAGAGCTTATAATCTTAGGGTGGGGGAAGAGGAGACAAAATACAGAAAGAGGAAAATCACAGTGCTCAGAAACTTTCCTCCCAGTGAATGGGTGGGCAGCGCTAAATGACAGCATGATATGTGGCAAAATGTCAAGGTGAGCAGAGCCGCTGAGGGAGGTCACAAGAACTCTCAAAAGGCTGAGGTGAGCACGCCTCACTCAGCCGCCCAGCCCGAGTGAGCCAGGCCTAGACCATGAACGCTCGGAGAGAGTGTGTTCACGTCTGGAGAAGGCGCACATGGCACAAATCCTGGGACAGCAGACAGGCACACAGGATTACCAACCGCCATGCAGGCTGGCATGCCTGACTCTCTCCTGGCTGAGGGCTTTCCCCTTGGTGGCTTCCAAGTAATGCAAAATGATGAAACTTAAAGAAGATACCTTAAGAGTCACCCAGATTATCCCTCTCATTTAATATTCAAGAAAATAAAAGTCAGTGTGCACTGAAGTTGGGGGGTTAGTGAAGGTAGAGCTGGGGGAAGACTGATTCCACAGCAGCATGCAGAACAGGAGCGGGAGTTGGGATCCCACCAAACAGCAACTTTGCAGTCAAGGGCTGAATGAAGATCTAAGGGACAGTTTTCTAGACAGTTTGACTTAGTTATGTCTTTTCTGCCCCCCACATCCTGCATATGTGATCATCCACAATTCTATTCAGTATTTGCTGTATAGGAATGAAAATAAATAACACCAAGTTTTAGCCATCATGAGTTACAACCTAACTGGGAGGAAAATGCTAACAAAAATTAAGACGGTGGGCTGGAGAGATGGCTTAGTAAGCAGTTAAGATGCCTGCTTATGAAGCCTAAGGACCCAGGTTTGATTCCCCAGTACCCATGTAAGCCAGATGTCTGGAGTTCGTTTGCAGTGGCTAGAGGCCCTGGTATGCCCATCCTCTCTCTTTCTCTGAAATAAATAAATAAATAAATAAATAAATAAAACTAAGAGAGGGCTGGAGAGATGGCTCAGCAGTTTAGGTACTTACCTGCAAAGCCTAACTATCCAGGTTCAATTCCCCAGTACCCACATAAAGCCAGATGTACAAGGTGGCACATGTGTCTGGAGTTTGTTTCCAGTGGCTAGAGGCCCTGGTACACCCATTCTCTCTCTGTCCTTTGCCTTCTCTCTCAAATAAATAAATAAATAAAATATTTTTTTAAAGAGCTAAAAGGGGCTGGAGAGATGGCTCAGCAGTTAAGGCTCTTGCCTACAAAGCCCAACTTCTCGGGTTTGATTCCCTAGTATCCACATAAAGCCAGATTCACAAAGTGGCGCGTGTATCTCGAATTTGTTTGCAATGGCTATAAGGTCCTGGCACCCATTTTTTCTCTCTCTCTCTTTCTCTCTCCAAATAAATTAACAAATGGAAGTTTAGCAATGTTAAAAAAAAAAAAAAAAACAGCAAGGAGCAGCCTTTACATGTAGGAGACAGCACCTCAGGTAAGCATGACAGAAAACAGTACAGGAGACAGACAGATGAGCAGTTCCTATGAAAAGCATGAGCAAAGACAGAGACTTGGGAAAGTGGGCATTAAGGTTGAATGAAGAAAGAGGGTTTTCTATGTGATCTCACAATTACTATTCTAGCTTCCAAATTTCCTGCACTTACTCAAATATTTTCATTTTAAAAAACATTCAATATTGAAAACCTATCTAATGTCCAGTACTATAATTATAAAGCCACTTCAGGACAGGCAACAGTATTACCCACATATAGTTCCAAAGCTTTCTACAGTAGGAAATTTCTACTGTGATTTACCTAGCTCTGTAATACCCTCCTGACCATCCTAAAAGACCTGCAGGTTTCCAATTCTAGGAATTTACCTTAAGAATCCAAAGAGCAGGTCCTATTCATAAACACATTCTTCACAAATCCATCTAGAAACAAAGCTCTGGCAGTTACCTTCATGACTTCAAACAGGAAAATGATTATATAAATTTCACTTGTACTCTTATGCAGCCATTAAAAATGTTTACAAAGGGACTGGGGAGATTGCTTAGTGGTTAAGGCACTTGCCTGCAAAGCCTAAAGGACCCAAGTTTGATTCCCCAGTACCCACATAAAACAAGATGCATAAGATGGCACATGCATCTGGAGTTCATTTGCAGTGGCTAGGGGCCCATTCTCCCCCACCTCCATGCTACCTCTCTCTCTCTCAAATAAATAAATAAATAAAATACTTTTTAAATGTTTACAAAAAGGGTTCTTCAAATTATCATGAACAATTACAGTCATTAAATTACAGAATTGGCCAGGGTGGTAGTGCATGCCTTTAATCCCAACACTTGGGAGGTAGTGGTAGGAAGATCACAGTAAATTCGGGGCCAGCCTAAGACTAGAGAATGAGGTCCAGGTCAGCTTGGGCTAGAATGAGACCATAATCTCAAAAATAAATAAATAAAAACTGTAAAATTGGTAAAATTGTAAAAAGCAGGCTAGGGCAGGACAGCTAGCTGAGCAGTGAAGAGCACATATTTGTGCAAGTACAAAGGCCTAAGGGGCCTGAAAATAACTGAGCTTGCATCTCCAGAACCCAATTTAACAGTTGGGGATGGCCCTGCACATTGTAACCCCAGTCCTGTGAGGAACAGAGACCTGAGAATCACTGGGGCTTCCAAAAAGCCAGTTCCAGAATCAGTGAAGAGACTCCATCTCATGGATAAGTGACACCTGACGTTCTCCTCTGGCCACCACAGATGTGTGCACAGAGAACCACATCAGCACATATATGGGTATACCCCACACAACACTCCCCCTTACTACACACATGTAGATAAAAAAGCAAGATAGGCCAGGCATGGTGGCACACGCCTTAATCTTAGGAGGCAGAGGTAAGAGGACTGCTGTGAGTTCAAGGCCAGCCTGAGAATACACAGTGAATTCCAAGTCAATCTGGGCTAGAGTGAGACCCTACATCAAAAAAAAAAGAGGGGAGGACTTCCGGTCAAGATGGCAGGCATAGGAACCACGCCTAAGCAGCCTAGGGGAGAAAAAGCCAAAGAAAACCCAGCAAAATACACAAGGGAGGTGTATAAGAGATTAAAACAGCAGCGGAGAAGTAGGAGATATCCAGAGCCCACACGGGCACCGGCAGCGGCAGCTCGGGACCCGGTAGCGGCAGCTCGGGATCCGGCAGCGGCAGCTCGGGACCCGGTAGCAGCGACTTGGGCTCCGGCAGCGGCACCTCGGGACCCGGTAGCGGCGATTCAGACTCTGGCAGCGGCAGCGGCAGCACGGGCACCGGCAGCTGCATCTCGGGCTCCGGCAGTGGCGACTCGGGATCCAACAGCGGCGGCTCAGACCCCGGCAGCGGAAGCGGCGGTGGAAGCCGGAAGCGGCGGTGGAAGCCGTGATTCCAGCCCCAAAAACACCATCAGCTGCTCCGGTACCGGCCACAGCGGCTTCAGGGCAGCGAATCCAGCAGCAGAGGCTCCAGCGGCTTCAGCGGCAGAGGCGGATCCCGCAGCGGCAGCACCAGCGGATCAGAGGCGGAGGACCCAGCAGCGGCAGCTCCAGCGGATCAGCGGGGACAGACCCAGCAGCGGCATCTCCAGTGGCGGATCCAGCAGCAGTGGTCCCAGCAGCAGCAGCTCCAGCGGCAGCAGCGGGGATCCAGCATCAGGGGCGCCAATCTGCAGGGCCACAGTTGCCAGGCTTGGTTTGCCCCACAGGAAAAGCCAGTACCCAGTTCCAGAAAGCAGAACAGCGGCCCAACATCCCAGCCAGCAACTTGACTGAGACCAAAAGCATCCAAAGAGGTAACTGGGATTGAACCAGGGAAGGGTCTCACCTGGTCACAAGCTGACTTGGATCCCTCAACAGACCAGAAATCTTAACTTCTTTGTTGATAGAGGATCTGGTTTTTATAATACCTAATCTTGCATAAATGCTCGGTGCTGTTCTTGACTGAATGTGTATAGGGTTTAGTTAAATTTTAGAATATACCTGTATTTTATTCCACTCAACCTATTTGAATACTCCCATAGCAGGCAAACTTAACCCCTAGGACCACGTGTCTAGATACTCTGAGAGTGGTAAGAGCCACACCTAACATCTTAATCTCCTACATAGAAGATATACAATATCAGATCAATAGATACAGCAAAGGATACCCAGCTAACTGGAAAATCTAAGCAGTAACTTAATCCAAGATGCAAAAATATATACATTATAACACAAGAAACACCAAAAACCAAGGCAATATAAATCCACCAAAAAGCATCAATGCTTCAGAAATGACCTCTAGTGAAAACGAGTTAGAGAAAATGCCTGAGAAAGATTTCAAAAGAATGATTGTAAATATGTTCAATGAACTCAAAGAAGAAATCAAAGGAATCAGAGAAGATACAGGACACCAATTTAACGAAATAAAGAAATCAATACAAGACATAAATAAGGAAATAGAAATAATGAAGAAAAACCAGTCAGAATTACTAGCAATGAAGAACACAGTTAATGAAATAAAAAACTCTGTAGAAAATCTCACCAGTAGAATGGATGAAGGAGAGGACAGAATATCTAAGCTAGAAGACCAGGTGGCAGATCTAATACAATCCAACAAAGAGAAAGACAAACTAATAGAAAAGTATGAATGGGAATTTCAAGATATTCGGGACACTATGAAAAGATCAAATATAAGAATTCAGGGTATAGTAGAAGGAGAAGAATTTCAATCCAAAGGTATAGTAGGCATCTTCAACAAAATCATAGAAGAAAACTTCCCCCAAATTGGGAAAGAGGTGCCAATGCAGATACAGGAAGCATTTAGAACACCAGCCAGACAAAACCTGGAAAGAACCTCTCCTCGCCATATTATAATCAAACTACCAAACACACAATCCAAAGAAAAAATATTGAAAGCAGTTAGAGAGAAAAATCAAGTTACCTACAAAGGCAAGCCCATCAGGATCACAGCAGATTACTCAACACAAACTTTCAAAGCCAGAAGGGCTTGGAGTGATGTATTCCAAACTCTGAAAGATAACAACTGTCAACCAAGGCTACTTTATCCTGCAAAACTATCCATTCAAATAGATGGAGAAATAAGGACATTCCATGACAAAAGCAGGCTAAAGGAGTATTTGAAGACAAAACCAGCTCTACACAAAATACTTGAAAGAATCCTCCATGCCGAAGAGAAAGAAAAACACACATATAAGGAACCTGGAAAACAACAAACAACACTCAAATACTAGTTAATATAAGAGAGCAAAGGTAGAACCAGAACCACCAAAAAAAAAAAAAAAAAAAAAAAATGGCAAGCATAAATACACATCTTTCAATAATATCTCTTAATATCAATGGCCTCAATGCTCCAACCAAAAGACATAGATTTGCAGACTGGGTTAAAAAGCAGGACCCTACAATTTGTTGTCTCCAAGAAACTCACCTTGCTACAAAGGATGGACATTATCTTAGGGTGAAAGGTTGGAAAACGGTGTTTCAAGCAAATGGACCCAGAAAGCAAGCAGGGGTTGCTATCCTAATAGCTGACAAGGCAGACTTCACTCCAACATTAGTCAAGAAAGATAAGGAAGGTCACTTTATATTGATTAAGGGCACACTCCAACAGGAGGACATTACAATCCTAAACATATATGCACCTAACATGGGGGCTCCCAAATTCATCAAACAAACAATGTTAGAACTAAGGTCACAGATAACACCAAACACAGTGGTAGTTGGTGACTTTAACACCCCACTCTCATCAATTGACAGGTCATCCCGGGAAAAAATAAACAGAGAGGCATCTGGACTAAACAAGGTCATAGAAGGAATGGACCTAACAGACATATACAGGACATTTCATCCAAATGCTGCAGAATATACATTCTTTTCAGCAGCACATGGATCATTCTCTAAAATAGACCATATATTAGGACACAAAGCAAATCTTAACAAATTCAGGAAAATTGAAATAATTCCTTGCATTCTATCTGACCACAATGGAATCAAACTACAAATCAATAGCAAGAAAGGATATAGAGCATACACAAAATCATGGAAACTAAACAATACATTACTAAATGATGAATGGGTCAATGAAGAAATCAAGAAGGAAATCAAAAAATTTATAGAGTCAAACAATAATGAGAACACAACATACCAAAATCTCTGGGACACAATGAAGGCAGTTCTAAGAGGTAAATTTATAGCTTTAAGTGCCTATATTAAGAAATTAGAAAGGTCGCAAATAAATGACCTAATGCTTCACCTTAAAGCCTTGGAAAAAGAAGAACAAGGCAAACCAAAAATCAGTAGACGGGAAGAAATAATAAAGATTAGGGCAGAAATTAATGAAATAGAAACCAAAAAAACAATACAAAGAATTAATGAAACAAAGAGCTGGTTCTTTGAAAGGATAAACAAGATTGATAAACCCTTAGCAAATCTGACCAAAAGAAAGAGAGAAGAGACACAAATTAATAAAATTAGAGATGAAAAAGGTAACATCACGACAGATGCCAGAGAAATTCAAAAAATCATAGGGACATATTATAAAAACATATACTCCACAAAGGATGAAAATCTAAAAGAAATGGATGATTTCTTGATTTATATGACCTACCTAAATTAAATCAAGATGAGATTAATCACTTAAATAGACCTATAACAAGCATGGAGATCCTAACAGTTATCAAAAATCTCCCAACTAAAAAAAGCCCAGGCCCAGATGGATTCACTGCTGAATTTTACCAGACCTTCAGGGAAGAGCTAACACCATTGCTTCTTAAGCTCTTCCATGAAATAGAAAAAGAAGGATTTCTACCAAACTCCTTCTATGAAGCCAGCATCACTCTGATACCAAAACCAGGCAAAGATAGAACAAAAAAGGAAAATTACAGACCAATCTCCCTCATGAACATAGATGCAAAAATTCTCAACAAAATATTGGCAAACAGAATACAAGAATACATTAGAAAGATCATTCACCCTGACCAAGTAGGCTTTATCCCAGAGATGCAGGGATGGTTCAATATACGCAAATCTATAAATGTTATACATTATATAAATGGGTTGAAGGACAAAAATCACATGATCATCTCATTAGACGCAGAGAAAGCATTCGACAAAATCCAACATCCCTTCATGATAAAAGTCCTACAGAGACTGGGAATAGAAGGAACATATCTCAATATAATAAAGGCTATTTATGATAAGCCTACAGCCAACATATTACTAAATGGGGAAAAACTGGATGCTTTTCCACTAAAATCAGGAACAAGACAAGGGTGTCCACTGTCCCCACTTTTATTTAATATAGTTCTGGAAGTCTTAGCCATAGCAATAAGGCAAGAGACATGCATAAAAGGGATACAAATCGGAAAGGAAGAGGTCAAGTTATCATTATTTGCAGATGACATGATTCTATATATAAAGGACCCTAAAGACTCTACTAGCAAACTGTTAGAGCTGATAAACACCTACAGTCATGTAGCAGGATACAAAATAAATACACAGAAATCAGTAGCCTTCATATATGCTAACAACAAACACACAGAGGATGAGATCAGAGAATCACTCCCATTCACAATTGCATCAAAAAAAATAAAGTACCTTGGAATAAACCTTACTAAGGAAGTAAAGAATCTATACAATGAGAACTTTAAAACACTCAAGCGAGAAATTGCAGAAGACACTAGGAAGTGGAAAAACATCCCTTGTTCCTGGATTGGAAGAATCAATATTGTGAAAATGGCAATCTTACCAAAAGCAATCTACACATTTAACGCAATCCCCATCAAAATTCCAAAGGCATTCTTCACGGAAATAGAAAAAACAATCCAAAAATTCATTTGGAATCACAAAAAACCTCGAATATCTAAAATAATACTGAGCAACAAAAATAAGGCTGGTGGTATCACCATACCTGATTTTAACCTATACTACAGAGCCATAGTAACAAAAACAGCATGGTACTGGCACAAAAGCAGACTCGTAGATCAATGGAACAGAATAGAGGACCCAAATGTAACCCCATGTAGTTATAGCCACCTGATATTTGATAAAAATGCCAAAAATACTCATTGGAGAAAAGACAGCCTCTTCAGCAAATGGTGCTGGGAAAACTGGATATATATCTGTAGAAGGATGAAAATAGATTCTTCTCTTTCTCCGTGCACAAGAATTAAGTCCAAATGGATTAAGGACCTTAACATCAGACCTGAAACTCTGAAACTGCTAGAGGAAAAAGTAGGGGAAACCCTTCAACATATTGGTCTTGGCAAAGACTTTCTGAATACAACCCCAATTGCTCAGGCAATAAAACCACAGATTAACCACTGGGACCTCATGAAAATACAAAGATTTTGCACTGCAAAGGACACGGTGAAGAAAGCAAAGAGGCAACCTACAGAATGGGAAAAAATCTTCACCAGCTATATATCTGATAGAGGATTAATATCTAAGATATACAAAGAACTCAAGAAGTTAAATAATAAGGAATCAAACAAACCAATCAAAAAATGGGAAATGGAGCTAAATAGAGAATTCTCAAAGGAAGAAATACGAATGGCATATACGCATCTAAAAAAATGTTCTACATCCCTAGTCATCAGGGAAATGCAGATTAAGACTACATTGAGATTCCATCTCACTCCTGTCAGATTGGCTACCATCATGAAAACAAATGATCATAAATGTTGGCGGGGATGTGGAAAAAGAGGAACCCTTCTACATTGTTGGTGGGAATGCAATCTGGTCCAGCCATTGTGGAAATCAGTGTGGAGGTTCCTAAAACAGCTAAAGATTGATCTACCATATGACCCAGCTATAGCTCTCCTAGGCATATATCCTAAGGACTCATCTCATTACCTTAGAGATACTTGCTCAACCATGTTTATTGCTGCTCAATTTATAATAGCTGGGAAATGGAACCAGCCTAGATGTCCCTCAACTGATGAGTGGATAATGAAGATATGGCACATTTATACAATGGAGTTTTACTCAGCAGTAAAGAGAAATGAAGTTATGAAATTTGCAGAAAAGTGGATGGATCTGGAAAGAATTATACTAAGTGAGGTAACCCAGGCCCAGAAAGCCAAGCGCCACATGTTCTCCCTCATATGTGGATCTTAGCTAGAGATGATTGGGCTTCTGTGTGAGAAGGAAAAAACTCAGTAGCAGAGGCCAGTAAGTTAAAAAAGGAGATAGAAAGGGAAGAGAAAGAAAGGGAGGAGGGCTTTTATTAGGTTGGTATTGTATATATGTAAGTAGAAAGATTGAGATGGGGAGGGGATATGATGGAGAATGGAATTTCAAAGGGGAAAGGGGGGAGGGTAATACCATGGGATTTTTTTTGTTATCATGGAAAATATTAATAAAAATGGAGAAAAAATAAAATAAAATAAAATGTAAAAAAAAAAAATCAGATTCAAGGGGTTCAGGAGGGGGCATTTGGGAGGGGGGAAAAGGGAGAGTGGTGGGAGGAAATTATGATTATGATATATTGTCTATATGTAGGGAAGTTGTCAATAAAATGGTTTTTTTAATTTAAAAAAAAATAAAAAAATAAAAAAAATAAATAAATAAAAAATGTAACTTAAGCTCTTTCTAAATTTAACTTGGTATGGTAACAAACTCTTGATGTGTTAACAATCTTACCTTTTCTGTCACTTTTAATGTGTATGTCCTTATCAGAACTCATGTATCCCTTCACAAAAATGTATTGATTCCACAATATTATAGGGGAAACAAATTTTCTGTACAGAATAAAAAGTTGAACTTGATAATGAAAAAAAAAAAAAAAAGAGGGGGGGGGACAGAAAGATAGGAAAATACACAAAGTAGAGCCAGGTGTGGTGGGGCACGCCTTTAATCCCAGCTCTGGGGAGGCAGAGGTAGGACGACTGCCATGATTTCAAGGCCACCCTGGGACTCTACAGTAAATTCCAGGTCAGCAAAGGCTAGTAGAAGACCTGACCTCAAAAAAGAAAAAAAGAAAAGAAAAGAAAAATACACAAAGTAGAACTCAACATTTAAAATGGGCATAGATAAAAAGAAAAAATAAAGCCGGGCGTGGTGGTGCACGCCTTTAATCCCAGCACTCGGGAGGCAGAGGTAGGAGGATCACCATGAGTTCGAGGACACCCTGAGACTCCATAGTGAATTCCAGGTCAGCCTGGGCTAGAGTGAGACCCTACCTCAAAAAACCAAAAAAAAAAAAAAAAAAAAAAGAAATAAAGTAAAAATATTAACAGTAATTATTGATAGGAATACTCATGACTAGTTTTTTTCTTCTTTAATATATTTTATTTTTACTTATTTATTTGAGAGAAGGAAAGAGGCAGAGAGAGAGAGAGAGAGAGAGAGAGAGAGAGAGAGAAGAGAGGGGAAAATGGGTGCGCCAGGGCCTCCAGCCACTTCAAACAAACTCCAGATACATGCACCACCACGTGCATCTGACTTACATGGGTCCTGGGGAATCGAACCGAGGTCCTTTGGCTTTGCAGGCAAGCACCTTAACCACTAAGCCACCTCTCCAGCCCCTAGTTGTTTTCTTTTAAACTTTGGTTTTAACATTTCCAAAGTTTTCCCCACTGTGCTTTTATAATTTTTAAAGTAAAATATGTATCTAATAGCCGTGTGTGGTGGCGCACACCTTTAATCCCAGCACTCGGGAGGCAGAGGTAGGAGGATCACCGTGAGTTCAAAGCCACCCTGAGACTCCATAGTTAATTCCAGGTCAGCCTGGGCTAGAGTGACTCTACCTCTAAAAACCAAAAAAAAAAAAAAAAAAAAAAAAAGTATCCAAGGGCTATAGAGATGGCTTAGCAGTTAAGCACTTGCCTGTGAAGCCTAAGGACCCTGGTTTGAGGCTCGATTCCCCAGGACCCACGTTAGCCAGATGCCCAAGGGGGCGCGAGCGTCTGGAGTTCGTTTGCAGTGGCCGGAGGCCCTGGCGCGACCATTCTCTCTCTCTCTCTCTCTCTATCTGTTGCTCTCAAACAAATAAATAAGAATAAACAAAACAAAATTATATATATATATATATATATATATGTGTGTGTGTATATATGTGTGTGTGTGTGTGTGTGTGTGTGTGTGTGTGTATCTAAGAGCCAGGCGTGGTGGTGCCCGCCTTTAATCTCAGCACTCGGGAGGCAGAGATAGGAAGATCACCAGGAGGCTACACAGTGAGCTGAACTAGAACAAAATCCTACCTCGAAAAAAAAAAAAAATATCTAAGAGGCTGGAGAGATGGCTTAGCAACCTGAGAAGCCTAAGGACCCAGGTTCAATTCCCAGCACCCATGGTAAGCCAGATGCAAAAGGTGGTGCAGGCATCTAGAGTTCATCTGCAGTGGTTAGAGGCCCTGGTGTGCCCATGCACTCTCTCGCTCTCTCTCGCCCCCCAAATAAATAAATAAGAACATTTGAAAAACTATGTATCTAAGGTGGTATGCACAAGTTTAATTTCCATCGTGAGGGATTTATGAGAAATGGGTTTATTGTTCTAGTGCTTCTGTAACAAACTATTAACAGTGGTTCAAACCAATCCCAACATTTTATCATATAGTTCTAGAGCCAGAAATCTGAAATGTATTATAATAAACTAAGACAACTATTATGTGTCAATAAAACCAAACAGAAAAGCAAGGAACTGGCATGGCTGTGTTCTTCCCTGGAGGTGCTACGACGGAGAACCCACCACTCAGGGCTTCCCTCAGGCAAGTTCCTTGCCTTTCCCAGCTTCTAGAGGCTGCTCACCATCTTGGCCTGGGATCCCCTTCCCTCTTCAAAGCCAGCAACCACACCACTGACGTCCACTTCTACAGGCACATCTCTGACTTTCTTCGCCTCCTCTTCCATTTTAAAGACTTGTGATTACACTGGACTCACCTAGAAATTTCAGGACAATCTCATTAAACCATCTGATTAGCAACGTTAGCTACCTTAACCTAACAGAGTCATAGGTTCTGAAGATGAAGGTGGACACAACTTTACAGGACCACAATATCTGAGAACATTTTGCATGCTTTCTTGTAATTGTTTTTTTTTTAAAAAAAAAACAAACAGAATTACAGCCTTGAGTTCAGATTTAACTCTATGTCACCTCTATTCTTAAATCTGTATCATTACAAAGAAAATGGTTTCTTTTGTATAGTATGTATATGTGTGTGGCAAGCATGTATGTATGCATGTTTACATGTATGAGTACACATGTGCAGCTGTGTGTGCACATGTGTAGATGCCAAAAGTTGATAATAAGTGTCTTTCTCAACTGCTCTCCACCTTACATATCAAGACAGAGTTTCTCTCTTGAACACAGAGCTCACCATTTTAGGTAGCCTTGTAGCTAGCTTACTACAGGGATTCCACTCCTCCCCAAATTACTGGGCTTACCAGTGGGCCACAATGCCTGCCCAGCATTTATGTGGGTGCTGAGGATCCAAACCCAAGACCTGATACTTGCATAGCAAGCCCTTCACTGACTGAACCATCTCCCCAGCCCAAGAAAACAGTTTCTACACTGTAGAAAGCACTTGGGGTAAGAAACCACAGTAGAAGCCATCTCCAGATGTGTGGTGCAGTGAAGAGTAAGATAAGAAAGAACAGACTACTCCAAAGAAAGAAACGGAGGACAAGCCAGGAAATGTATAAAGGGAATGAAAAGACAGTTGAAAAGCAGACAGACAGAAGGACAACTGCATGAAAGGAAAACGCCTCCCTCGCACACACACATCACCAGCTTTATGACTCCCTGGCATGGGGAAGGGAGGCAGAAGCTTGTTCCAAAAGACAAACACAGCATTAATCATAGGATGTGTTCCAATTCAACTGCATTCAACAGACAGACTCCAATGGTAATAGGTACTTGCTTACAAAGCCTGCCAACCAGGGTTCAATTCCACAGTACCCATGTAAAGCCAGAAGCACAAAGTGGCTCATACATGTGGAATTTCTTTTCAGCAGCAAGAAGCCTTGGCACACCCATACTCTCTCTAAAATAAATAAATATTAATATACTAGTTATTTTGAGGCAGAGAGACAGACAGACAGGATGTGAATATGGGAAGCCAGGGCTTCCTGCCACTCCAAACCAACTCCAAATGCATGTGCCACTTTGTGCATCTGGCTTTATGTAGGTTCTGGGGAATTAAACCCAGGCCATCAGGCTTTGCAAGCAAGCTACCTTAACTGCTGACCTATCTCTACAGACCTAGATAAATACGTTTAACAAAAAAAAGAGACGAGAAAGTCAAACATCACATATTCTCTCTCATATGTGGATCCTAGCTAAAAATGATTGGATTTCTATGTGCGTAGGAATAAAACTCAGTAGTAGAAGCCAGTAAGCTAGAAAGGAGATATAAAGGGAATAGAAAGGGAAGGAGGGTAGATTTAATAGGATGGTATAGTATATATGTAAGTAGAAGAACAAATTAATGGGAATGAAAAGGCCAAAGTGAGGTCAGGGGAAGAGATTGAATAAAGGAAAGGTGGAGGGAGGGCTAACCAAAATCTAAGAGGCTATAAATAAATTCTATAGAAACCTACTTTTTTGGACAATGGAACACTCAGAAGCCATAGATTATTACTAGAAAATTTTCAGTGCCAGGGATGGGACACCTTCCAGTGAGTTGTTGGCCAAGGAGGTCACCGAAACCCCCAAAACATTACAGGCCATTGCCGAAGCCCTTGGTTTCCCACCAGGAATAGATGGTAAGACCCTATTGCTGAAGACTCCATGTACCTGGGCTGCAAGGTCACTGAGAAATCCTGCTGAAGCTGAGCTGAAAACTTCGTCCCCATAGACCAGCTAAACTGCATGCAGTTCAATGGGAGACAGAGAAATCACCAGTGGAGATACTCAACAGTGGACACTGCAAGCCTTAAATTTGGCCAGTCAGGCCAAATGAGCCAACGGGTGCAATAGTGGCATGCCTGTTATTGGGAAAATCAACCACTCTCTAATTGGACTGGAGGCCCGCTTCATGGGAGAGAATACATCCCTGAAAACCTACAACAGGGGTAGTCATGAACCCTAGGGGTGTCATGTCTGCTGGTGTCTGGCTAAATGTATATATTGTGCTCACCAAACTGCCCAGTAAGCACTTTTCTTAATGTTCATACCCATATATTAATGCTACTCTCACTTTTGGTTACAGAAACTTCTTTTCAGATGGCAATGACCTTGGAATAACTCAGAAGACACCATGGTGCAGGAAGAAGTGACAGAGGAGTGATCAGCACTGAAATATCTCTATCACATCTTCCAAGACTCAGGGTCCATTGCGGAAGAGGTGGCAGAAAGAATGTGAGAGCCAAAGGAAGGGTAGGACTCCTTACAACGTGCTCCTCCAGACACAAAATGGCCTGGATATCTATGACCTCACAGTGTCTGATACTACCTACACAAGATCATCATAATAGGAGGAAAAGATCATGTCATCAAAACAAAAGAGAAACTGATGAAAGGGAGAGGGGATATGATGGAGAGTGGAGTTTCAAAAGGGAAAGTGGGGGGAGGGAGGGAATTACCATGGGTTATTGTCTATAATTAATTGTCAATAAAAAATTAAAATGAGCCGGGCATGGTGGCGCACGCCTTTAATCCCAGCACTTGGGAGGCAGAGGTAGGAGGAGTGCCATGAGTTCGAGGACACCTTGAGACGACATAGTGAATTCCAGGTCAGCCTGAACTAGAGTGAGACCCTACCTCGAAAAACAAAAACAAACAAACAAAAAATTAAAATTAAAAAAAGAAATGAACAATCTTCTCATTAAGAACCCCAGTAGTTAGTACACGAGATGGACAAACCAATCAGAAAGAGAGAGATAGTAGAGTAGAAACGTAGCAGATAAGACTGGCATGGTGGTGTACACCTTTAACCCCAGCAGTCAGGAAACAAATGTAGTAGAATAACGAATTAAAGCCTAGCTAATATCCATAAGGAGTTCAAGGCCAGCCTGACAACCTGACAAAATAAACAAACAAATAAATAAGGGCTAGTGGATATAGCTCAGTGGTAGAGGACATGACAACCATGCAGCAAGCCCAAGGCCCCCAAGGTCCATTCCTAGCACTGTAAGATAATAAAATCAATTTTAACGTAGGAATTACAAAACCAGGTTTATACAAAACACCATCCTGCCTTGTAAGCACATTATTAGATTGAATGAACAGTCTGTTACAATAAAGAAGTAAGAACCAAGCCAAGGGAGGTGGCACACAGCAGTTTGAGGCCAGCCTGGGGCTACAGATCTAGTCCCAGATCAGCCTGGGCTATAGTAAGACTCTGCCTGGGGGGAAAAAAAAGTAGAAATGTATCTGTTAGGATTTTAGTTCATCTATTTCCTAGCAGAATTGTTTCCCTGTCATGGAAATGAGGGACTCCTGGATTTGAACTGACCTCAAGTATATAAATTCATGCATTCCTCTGTCCATTATAATTCTCTTGTGAAGTTTTGGGAGTCCTAGGAATTTTAGCACTTTAAATGAACCTAATGTGTATCTCATCTAAATGAATGTCTTCTTGGGGAAATGGACCTTTGTTTTCCTATGGTTTCATTGAGAGAGACCAATTCTCCTATAGGAGGCTACAGTACGTATACAACGTCCCATCCCAGTGCTGCAGAGTACACATTCTTTTCAGCCATACATGCAGCACGCTCTCAGACCATATAATAGGACCCAAAGCAAATCTTAACAAAAGAGCAGGGCACAGTGGCACACGCCTTTAATCCCAGCACTCAAGAGACAGAGATAGGTGGATCCCTGTGGGTTCAAGGCCACCCTGAAACTACGTAGTGAATTCCACGTTAGCCTGGGCTAGAGAGCAAGACCCTACCCTGAAAAACAAAAACAAACAAAACCTTAACAAATACAGGAAAATTGAAATAATTCCTTGTACAATATCTGACAGCAACAAAGACCATTACAGAACATATACAAACTCATGTAAACAGAACGTTGCTGAATGATGGTTATTGAGCAAATCAAGGAAATAAAAAAATTCACAAAATCATATGATAATGAAAACACAATGGATACAATGAAAGCAGTCCTAAGAGGGAAATTTATAGCTTTAGTTGCTTATATTAAGAAATTACAGAAGTCACAAGTAAGCAATGCTTCACCCTAAGCCTTTGGACAAAGGAGGCAAACCAAAATCATATAGAAATAATAAAGATCAAGGCAGAAAGTAATACAATAAAAACCAAAAAAGCAACATGAAGAATCAATGAAACAAACAGTTGGTTCCTTGCAAGGATAAAGGAGATTGATTGAACCCTTAGCAAAACAAACCAAAAGAGAAGAGACAGAAACTAATAAAATTGGAGATGAAAAAGGCAATGCTACAACATATACCAATCAAATTCAGAAAACCATAAGGACATACCCTAAGAACATATATTCCATGAAGTTTGAAAGTATGAAAGAAATAAATGATTTTCTAGATATCTATGAGCTACCAACATTAAAGCAAGATAAGATAAACCATTTAAACAGACCTATAACAAGCACTAAGATCAAAGCAGTTAAAAAAATCTCCCAACTATACCATGGGATATTGTTTATAATCATGGAAGTTGTTAATGAAAAATAAATAAATAAATAAATAAATAAATCTCCCAACTAACAAAGTTCAGGCCCAGATGGATTCACTCGTGAATTCTGCCAGACCTTCACAGAAGAACTAACACCAAAGCTTCTCAAATTTTTTCATAAGATAGACAGGAAGTAATACTACCAAACTCCTTTTATGAAGTCAGCATTACCCTGATACCCAAACCAGATAAAGACAAAACAGAAACAAAAACAAAAAAATTAGACCAATCTCTCGCATGAACATAGACACAAAAGTTCTCAACGAGGGCTGGACAGATGGCTTAGCAGTTAAGGCAAAGCCTAAGGTCCTGGGTTTGATTCTCTAGTACCCACAAAAGGCAGATGCACAAGGTGGGCTCATGTGTCAGGAGTTCGCTGCAGTGGCTGGAGGCCCTGGCACATCCATTCTCTTTTTTTCTCTCTCTTTCAAATAAATAAATAGATAAAAAAAATGTTTAGCCGGGCGTGGTGGCGCACACCTTTAATCCCAGCACTCGGGAGGCAGAGGTAGGAAGATCATGGTGAGTTCGAGGCCACCCTGAGACTACATAGTGAATTCCAGGTCAGCCTGGGCTAGAATGAAACCCTACCATGAAAAACAAAACAAAAGAAGTTTAAAAACAAAATTCTCAACAAATACTGGCAAATAGAATACAAGAATATAACACAGCCAAACATGGTGGTGCACACCTTTCATCTCAGCACTTAGGAGACACAGGTTGGAGGATGGCCTAAAGTTCAAGGCCACTCTGAGACTACATAGTGAATTCCAGGTCAACCTGGGCTAGAATGAGATCCTGACTCAAAAAATAAATAATAGGGCTGGAGAGATGGCTTAGCAGTTACGGCACTTGCCTGCAAAGCCAAAGGTCCTCAGTTCAATTCCCCAGGACCCACATAAGCCAGATGCACAAGGTGGCACATGCATCTGGAGTTCATTTATAGTGGCGAGAGGCCATGGCACACCCA
Organism: Dipus sagitta; assembly: GCA_036346955.1. Taxonomy (NCBI): domain Eukaryota; kingdom Metazoa; phylum Chordata; class Mammalia; order Rodentia; family Dipodidae; genus Dipus; species Dipus sagitta. The sequence goes on from CM070770.1 coordinate 20,018,453, forward strand.
TTCTTTCTTTCTCTCCCCCCCTCCTTTCAAATAAATAAATAAATACGAACATTAAAAATATTTTTAAAAACAAATAATAATAATACATCAAAAAGATCATTGGAGGGTGGAGGAATGGCTTAGCTGTTAAGGCATTTGCCTGCAAAGCCAAAGGACCTCGGTTTGATTCCCCAGGACCCATGTAAGCCAGATGCACAAGGGGGCGCACGCATCTGGAGTTCATTTGCAGTGACTGGAGGCCCTGGTGCGCCCATTCTCTCTCTCTCTCTCTCTCTCTGTCTGCCTCTTTCCCTCTCTCAAATAAATAAATTAAATAAATGAAAATTTAAAAAAAAAGATCATGCACCCCGAACAGGTAGGCTTTATCCCAGAGTTGCAGGGATGGTTCAACATACACAAATTGATAAATGTAATACACCATATAAATGGACTGAAAGACAAAAATCACATGACTATCTCAATTGATACAGAAAAGGCATTTGACAAAATCTACATGCCTTCATGGTAAAAGTTAAAGAAGCTGGGAATAGGCCAGGCGTGGTGGCATACACCTTTAATCCCAGCACTCAGGTGGCAGAGGTAAGAGGATCACTGTGAGTTTGAGGGCACCCTGAGACTACATAGTGAATTCCAGGTCAGCCTGGGCTAGAGTGAGACCCTACCTTGAAAAAAAAAAAAGAAAAAAAAAACTGGGAATAGAAGGAAAATATCACAACATAATAAAGGCTATTTATGACAAATCTATAGCTAACATATTAAATGGGCTACAAGCAATGAGACAACAAATAAAAGAAAGAGGCAAATTATTATTCACAGATGAAATGATTCTATACATAAGGGATCCTAAAAGCTCTACGAGCAAACTGTAGAGCCGATGAACACTTTCAGCAACATAGCAGGATACAAAATTAATATCCAAAGTCAGTAGCCTTCTTATACATTAAGAAACATGCTGAGGACAAAATCAGGGAAACACTCCATTCATACCTGCCTCCAAACCAATAAAGTACCTTGGAATAAACCTAACCAAGCAAGTGAAGGATCCCTACAATGAAAATTTTAAACTAGTCAAGAGGGGCTGGAGAGATGGCTCAACAGTTAAGGTACTTGCCTGCAAAGTCTAAGGACTCCAGTTTGATTCCCCAATATCCATGTAAAGCCAGACAGATGCACAAGGTGGTGCATCACCTGGAGTTCATTTGCAGTGGCTAGAGGCCCTGATGAACCCATTCTCTCTTTCTCTCTCCCTTTTTCCCTCCCTCTCTTCCTCCTTCCTTCCCTCTTTTTGCTCCTTTCTCTTTCTCTTTCAAATAAATAAACAAATAAACACTCAAGAAAGAAATTGGAAGAAAAAAAAGACCTGGGCGTGGTGGTACACACCTTTAATCCCAGCACTCAGGAAGCACAGGCAGAAGGATCACCATGAGTTCAAGGGCACCCTGAGACTACATAGTGAAATCCAGGTCAGCCTGAGCTAGAGAAAAACCTTGAAAAAAAAAAAATGAATGAATGAATTTGAAAAAGACACTAGGAAATGGAAAGACATCTTTTGTTCTTGGATTGGAAGAATCAATATTATGAAAATGTCAATCTTAAACTGGGCATGGTGGCACATCCAGCACTCGGAAGGCTGAGGATGGCTGTGAGTTCAAAGCCAGCCTGAGCTAGAGAGCAAGACCCTACCTGGGGGGTGGGAGGGGGGAGAAGAAGAAAAGAAAATGTTAATCTTACCAAAAACAGTCTACACATTTAATGTAATCCCCATCAGTTCCAATAGCATTCTTCACTGATGTAGAAAAAATAATCTTAGAGCTTGAGGGATGGCTTAGCAGTTAAGGCACTTGCCTGCAAAGCCAAAGGACACAGGTTCAATTCCCTAGTACCCATGTAAATCAGATGCACAGGTGGTGCATGCATCTGGAGCATGTTTGCAGTGGATGAAGGCCCTGGAGCACTCATTCTCTATCTGCCTCTTTCTCTCTCAAATAAATAAATAAAATATTAAAAATAATAATAATAACTGTAAAATTCATTTGCAAGCACAAAAAACCTTGAAAAGCCAAAGCAATTCTAAGCAACAAAAATAAGGCTGGCAGTATCACCATACTTGAAGATATATGACAGAGCCATAATAGCAAAAACAGCATGGTACTGGCCAAAAAAAAAAAAAGACACATAGATCAATGGGAAAACATAGAGGACCCAAATATAAAACCAGGCAGCTATAGCCATCTGATTTTCGATGTAGTTCAAGATGTTAAAAAATACCAAGGTATGCCCAGCACTCGGGAGGCAAAGGTAGAAGGATCGCTGTGAGTTCAAGGCCACCCTGAGACTACATAATGAAATTCAGGTCAGCCTGGGCCAGAATGAGACCCTACCTCGAAAAACCAAAAAAAAAAAAAAAAAAGATATGACCCAGCTACACGACTCCTGGGTATGTACCCAGAGGATTCTTGTTTGCCTGTTTTTTTTGTTGTTGTTGTTGTTTTTTGGGGGTAGGGTTTCACTCTAGCCCAGGCTGACCTGGAATTCACTATGTAGTGTCAAGGTGGCCTGGAACCCACACCAATCCTACTTCTGCTGGGATTAAAGGCATGCGCCACATGCCTGGCTCCCAAAGGACTCTTAGTCAGCATACCAGAGATACCTGGAAATTCATGTTTACTGATTCCCTACACACAACAGCCAAGTGATGGAGCCAGCCTAGATGCCCAACAACAGAAAATGATCTTTTAAATGTGGCATACATACACCATGTTTTATTCAGTAATAAAAATGAAAGAAAACATGTGAGTTGCAGGAAAATAGATAGAACTGGAGATCATGTTAGGTAAAATAAGCCAGACTCAGAAAAACAAATATCCCAAGCTTTCACTTTTTAAAATTTTCTTTATTTGCAAGCAGAAGGAGAGACGGTGGGAAGATATAAATGTGTGTGCAGGGCCACTTCATGCAACTTAATTTACATGGACACTGGGGAATTGAACCCAGGTCATTCATTAGGCTTTGCAGGAAAGTGCCTCAACCACTGAGCCATCTCTCCAGCCCAGTTTTCTCTCTCATGTGGAATCTAAAATTAAATATAAATAGGTGTGTGTGTGTGCGTGTATTTAACATAAAAGTGGAAGGTGCTTGGCTTTCTGGGTCATAGGATAAATCTATTTTTAGCTGCCTCAGGAAATTCCACACTGATTTCCACCAGGAATAGATGGTAAGACCCTATTGCTAAAGACTCTACATACTTGGGCTGCAAAGTCAATGAGAAATCCTGCTGTGTTGAGCTGAAAACCTCCTGCATAGACCAGCTGATAGAAAGCTGGAAAAAGCTAAGTTTGGCCAGCCAGGCCGAATGAACCAATGGGTGCAATAGTGGCATGTCTGTTATAGAAGAAACCAACGACTCTGCTGGTATCTGTTTAAATGTATATATTATGCTCACCAAACTATCTTGTAAACACTTCTCTTAATGTTCATACCCATTTGTTAATGCTACTCTCACTTTTGGTTGAAGAAGCTTCTCTTTTCAGATGGCAGTGACCTTGGGATGACTCAGAAGGCACCACGGTGCTGAGAAGAAGTGACAGAGGAGTGCTCAGCACTGAAACATCTCTGTCACACACCTTCCAAGGCTCAGGGTCCATTGTGGAAGAGGTGGCGGAAAGAATGTGAGAGCCAAAGGAAGAGTAGGACTCCTTACAATGCACTCTTCCAGACACAAAATGGCCTGGATATCCATGACCTCGCAGTGCCTGACACTACCTACATAAGACCATCTTAATAGGAGGAAAAGATGATGACATCAAAATAAAAGAGAGACTGATTAAGAGGGGGAGGAAATATGATGAAGAGTGGAGAAGAGGAAAGTGAGGGGATTCCCATGGTTTATTGTCAGTAATTATGGAAGTTGTCAATTTTACAAAAGGGGGGAGGTATGAAGAGATGGCTTAGCAGTTAAGGTGTTTGCCTGCAAAGCCAAAGGATCGTGGTTCAACTCTCCAGGACCCACATAAGCCAGATGCACAAGGGGTGCATGCATCTGGAGTTTTTTGCAATGGCTGGATACCCTGGCGTGCCCATTCTCTCTGTGTGTGTCTCTCTCTCTCCCTCTTTCTCTCTCAAATAAAAAAATATATATTTTTTAAAAAAGAAGTGGAAAGTGGACTATGAGGGCAGAGGAAGGGGTATAAAGCAAGAGGTTGCAGAAAGGAAGAGAAAAGACAAAATACGGCATGTTTTATATAGTTCTGCCTTTGTTCCTTCAGCCTTGTACCAGAATTACCTTCAGCCTCAGCACTCTGCATTAGTTCCATAAATGGATTTGTTATATCAGCTTTGTACTCTAGGTAAGCTCCACCAGTTAGTTAGAGTTGAACCTTGAATTGAAGCCCATTTTCCTACCTTTCACTTTCCTGTTTGCCAAGGCACAGCCCCATAGATGCAAGAAAAGAGAACCTTCTCATTTATGCATAGACAGAGTATGTTAATTTCCAGAGCTGTCCTCACTGGCATGCAGGAAATACTAATATAGTCTGTATTATTCTGAGCATATAAGGGATCTTGTTGAGGTTTTCAGTGTTTTAAAGGAGCTGGGGTTTGTATGAATAAAACAGTATCTGTCATAATTCTCAAAGCTTTATTAAATGATCTTACACTTTACAGAGTGCTTTTATTAAAAAAAAAACGGACTTGTTACTTTCTACTCTCTTATATATTAATCAGTTTTTAAGTCAGCATACAAAAACTGGGCTGTTGTAATATTTTCATACAATGTCACTGTACCTTGCTCATATTCATAAGGTAATAGTGCTACCTAAGTACCCTCTCCTGTCCCTTCTCCTCTTCTTTCATTAATCTCCCTCCTCCCCCAAGTCCTCCTTCTGTTTTCATGCTATATGGGTGGGTATACACACATATGTATAGACATACATGTATGTGCAGTTACATATAGGTTCTCTTTGTAAAACATGCAATATTTTGTCTTTTCCCTTCCTATCTTGTCCTTCCAAGTGAACATGCTAGCCAAGGGCAAGCCTTGCACAAAGGCCTTTCTAAAGATGACAATTTTGGGGGACATTTGTTTATGCAAGCATGTAGAAACAGTACTATATTGTGCGGTTCATGTGCACACACATGCAGAGTCCAGGGGAAAACATCAAGTGGCCTTTTCACCACCCACCTATTTCCTTGAGGCACAGTTTCTTACTCGACTCGCCACTGCCATTTTCAGTGTTTCTTCAGTGAGCCCCAACAATTCTCTGGTCTCTACTCACGGCAGGACTGAGGTTACAGGCCCACACAACCATGCCTAGCTGTTACTCTGGTGCTAGGGATTTGAACTCAGGTGGTCTCAAGCCACCATGCTGGAGCAGCAAGTGCTCTTACCTGCTAGACCATCTCCCCAGCGGTTAACGACTAAAATTTTATACCTGCTGTGTTAACTGTTTTGGGCACAGACACAAACTTTTCTCAAAGTTCCATGCACACATAAGAGTGGCTGCTTCTAGACATATGCGCTTTGCACCAACCAAGGGCTTCTTAGAAGCAGCACTCCAGGGGATGAAGAGACAGCTTAGTGGATAAAGCGGCTCAAGTTAGAGTACCTGAGTTCAATCCCTCTACCCCATGTAAAAAGCCAGAAGCTACAGTGGGTTTTTGTAGTGCCAGCATGCTGATGGCAAGATGGGAGATGGAGATGGGACCAGAAGAATATCCTGGAAGCTCACTGTGATCCCAGCAAACAGGAGATCAAGAATCTACAACAAGAAACCCTGCCTCAAGTGAAGTAGACAGGCAGAGGCCTGATCCAAAAGTTGTCTTCTGACTCCAACACATGTACTGTGACATGCAGTCACCCACATACAAACACACATATAAAAAAGAGTACTACAGGCCTGGAGAGATGGCTTAGCAGTTAAGCGATTGCCTATGAAGCCTAAGGACCCCGGTTCGAGGCTCAATTCCCCAGGACCCACGTTAGGCAGATGCACAAGGGGGTGCAAGCGTCTGGAGTTTGTCTGCAGTGGCTAGAAGCCCTGGCGCGCCCATTCTCTCTCTTTCTCTCTCTCTCTCCCTCTTTCTCTCTCTGTCGCTCTCAAATAAATAAATAAAAACAAAAACAAAAACAAAAACAAAAAAAGAGTACTATAAACCCAACAGAACTGAAATGCTCCAAAACACATTAGAGGCAACATGGCTTTAATCCATTGAATCTGAATTCAACAATCAGGCTTTCTGACATTACTGCACAGTTCTGTTAAACATCCTTCATGTCTCTTACCTAAAACACCTCTGGCTGCACTGTCCAGAGTCCCTCCATGTCCAATTTTCAAAGTCTGCTTTTTCCTCTTGCTCCATTCTAAAGAAGGCATTCCAGCTTCTAGGAGAGTAATTGGAACAAGAAGAGTAATTACCAATACAAGAAAATTAGAATATGGGGGAGAGGCAAGACAGCCTATTCAAAACAAAACCTATTATGCAAATGTAAATATTAAGACAAGTGACCACATAAGTAGCAAAGAGATTTACAAAGTATAGATAATCCCTATTCGTAATTACAAAGTAACACTATTTCAAAATTAGTTTTCGGGGCTGGAGGGATGGCTCAGTGGCTAAGGTGCTTGACTGCAAAGCCTAAGGACCCAGATGTGATTCCCCAAGATCCATGTAAGCCAGATATGCAAGGGCAAGCATGCTTCTGGAATTTGTTTGCAGTGGCTGAAGACCCTGGCGTGCCCATTCTCTCTCTCTCTCTCTCTCTGTCAAATAAATAAATAAAAATAAAAAATATTTTTTAAAAATTAGCTTTCTAGAATTTGTTTTCCAAGAAAAAAAAATTGCAGTGGGTAAATATCTTAGCCAACCCACCAAAATATAGTAATTTCCTAACAGTGGGCTATTAGAGAATGATGAAAAGTTAAATTTAGCCGGGCGTGGTGGCACACACCTTTAATCCCAGCACTCAGGAGGCAGAGGTAGGAGGATCACCGTGAGTTCGAGGACACCCTGAGACTCCATAGTGAATTTCAGGTCAGCCTGGGCTAGAGTGAGACCCTACCTCGAAAAAAAAAAAAAAAAAAAAAGTTAAATTTGATACACACAGCTAGCTTTAAAACTCCTCAGTTTACACTTCTAAATCTCTTCTATTTCCTGCTGCTTTTCCCTGGCAGTTTCAGCTCCTAACTTGGGGAACATATTTCATACAGGTACTATACTCTGTATACTGAGTTCTCAAACTACTGTTGTCCTCCTAATTCAAACTCTCAATTTATTAAAGAAGCTAATCTCAGTAAAAGGTTAAATAGGAAGTAGTTAACAGCTAAATTGCCTTTTACCTTCTGAAGCATTTTTTTAAAAAACATTTTTTTTTCTTTGCAAGGAGATGGAGAGAGAGAGAACGAGCACACAAACTCCAGGTGCTAGAAACAAACTCCAGGTGCAAGCGCCACTTTGTGTGCCTGGCTTTACATGGGTACTAGGGCACTGAACTTGTGCTGTCTTTGCAGGCAAGCGTCTTAACTGTTGAGCAATCTCTCCAGCCCCAAGAAGGCCCCATATCTTTAAGTGCCTTCTCTGTGCTCAAAGTTACCTCATTCTAACTTGCATATATAATGCCTCTGCTTTTATTGGAATTTTGTTCACTCTATTGAACCAAATATTCATGAATATTCATTAAGGTCTTTTGTAGCTATAAAACTGATAGGCTCCTGGTCTTGAAAGATTCACAGACAAATAGGGATGGCAGAACAGCAGGAATCAATGTAGAACAAGAAAGGAATATTTACTAAGAGGCCATGCTTGTCAAACTTGACCAGCACTAGAATGAGGGTAACTTTCACAATCTCCCCAAGTAATTCTGACAGTGAGGATGGCATTTGGGAAACCAAATTTAGCTAACAAAAATAAATTAGCAATCACAAGAAATGGAGAATGAAGGTGGCGCATGCCTTTAATCCCAGCACTCAGGAGGCAGAGGTAGGAAGATTGCTTTAAGTTCAAAGCCACCCTGAGACTACATAATGAATTTCAGGTCAGCCTGAGCTACAGTGAGACCCTACCTCAATAAAAAAGGAAGAAGGAAGAAATGGAGAATGAGGATGTCAACATCTGAATGAGTGGTTTTTCTGGAAAAAGAAAAGGCCTGGCCTTGAAACACATGTTTAGACTTGTGTGTGAGCTGGAACCAAAAAATCAAGAGCAGAGGCCACTAAGCTAGAAAAAGGCTACAAGGGAGGGAGGAGGAAGGACTTTAGGGGTTGGTATTGCATATATGTAAGTAGAAGATGGTATTGTATATACATAAGTAGAATAACAGGTTACAGGGGTTATGGAAGGGCCTTAAGTGAGGCCAGGGGAAAGAGACAGTGAGAAGGGTGGGAGGAGGTTAAATCAAAATTCAAGATATTCTTAATAAGACATATGAAAGCCTACTTCTTTGGATAATGGCAGAAGCCATAGACAGTGTATTTTTCAATAACATTTAAATCTTCATGTTGCCAATTTAAAAAAAAAAAAAAAAAACTTTCTATCAGGCATGGTGGTGCAAACTTGCAATTCCAGGAGGGTTGGACAGGAGGGAACACAGATCACAGAACATTGGTCTGCAAGCACAAGGGCAAAATAAATAAATAAATGAATATATATGTGTGTGTGTGTGTAGTGCGTGCTTGCTGGTCACCGCACGCCCACGCATCGTGAGGCCACTATCAACCGTCCCGAGAGTTCGCGCTTGGCCGGGCACAGGCCCAGTAAGGCCGGGATTGCAAAGGACTGTGCGCCCGCTCCCTTCCTTTTTGCGCTGGGGCGGGCGGGCTGCGGCCCGAGCCTGGCCCCGGCCGGCCTCAGTACCTGCCAGCAGCTTCTCCTTCAAGCGGTTCAGCAGCTCGGCCGACGTGGGACCCTTTGGCTTGTGGACCGCGAACACGCCGCTGAGCGACAGCAGCTTGGTCGCCAGAGCGGCCTTGGAGACCTGGGCTTCGGGGCCCATCGTGGCCGTGGTCACCACGGTGGCGCTCGTCACGGAGGTCGCGGCCGTGGCGGCGGCTGTTCCCGAACTTTCCGAGACCAGAGCCGACTCGGCTTTCACAGACGACGGCAACACGACGACCGCTTCAGAAGCTGCCATGCTTTCCCAAGCCCAGACCGAGGAGCGGGAGGCGCGCGCAGATGACGCAATAAGCCTGCGCCTGGCGGTCCCCTTTCCACCGCGGGTATGCCTAGAGGAGTCGCGAGGGCTTCTGGGAATTGTAGGCTGCGGTCTTCCAAGTGGAGGTGGTGGGACGCCTCAGGCTTCTGATGGAGTTGCTGATTTCTCCTGTAATCCTTTCTGCTTCTTAAATGGGGCTAGGTCCCTGCCGCTGGGATACTTTGAAGTTGCGGTTCTCCGCTTCCCAACACAAACACCAACGCTGTGTATTTTAGGCGGAGGACTCTCAAGTGCCACAGGCGTTCATCCAGAACTACAAGGACCTAATAAAAAATGAAAAAATAGGAAATTTGTAATGGAGAAGAGGGGATATGATGGAATGTAGATTTTTGAAGGGGAAAGAGGGGTAGGGGAGGGAATTATCGTGGTTTATTGTCTGTAAGTATGGAAGCTGGCAATAAAAAGGAAAAAAATAAAAATTTGGAGGGCTGGAGAGATGGCTCAGCGGTTAAGGTGCTTGCCAACAAAACCAAAAGACCCAGGTTCAATTCTCCAGAACCCACCTAAGCCAGATGCACAAAGTGATGCATGTGTTTGCAGTGGCTGGAGGTCCTGTCGTGCCCATTCTCTTTCTCAAATGAGTACAATATTTTTAAAAGGAAATTTAAATTTGTGACTTTTTTTGTTTGTGTGTGTGGTTTTGCTTTTAGTTAGTTTGTTTTTCTTTTTTACTTTTTAGAGGTAGGGTCTCACTCTAGCCCAAGATGGCCAGGAATTCACCATGTAGTCTCAGGGTGGCCTCGAACTCATGGCTATCCACCTACTTCTGCCTCCCAAGTGCTGGGACTAAAGGCGTGAGCCACCGCGCCTGGCTTTTTAATGACTTTTACTGTGATATGTGAAAATCCACATCCCTCTTTTCTCACTACTTCATCTTAACTTTTATGCTTTTGAATGCACAGTAGAATTAAAGTAATGTGAACAAAAGCTTAGTTACTGCTCAGACTTTATACTGTATCACAAATGCCTCACATGCATTCGGCATTTAAGTAAGTATCTAGGAATGAATCCAGTACTAACTTTTCAGAGTCCTGAAAGAAACTGCTAGGCTAAGCCAGTGATAAATCACCTGGACTTCTCCAGTGCATTGCTGTCTTCCCATGCTCCCACAAGCCATTCTTGATAATTCTAAGATTTTTACATATTCTTTTGTAGATGGCATTCTTTTGTAGGTATTACTTGGATGAAATGGTTGAAATTCATAAAATTAAACAACTTTTGATTTATATTTAGCATCAGACAATTCTGCTAAAAGTGATTCAATCCACAGCAACATTCAAAAACATTTTGATCCTAGCACAAGACAAAATGGTGAAAAATTCATTTTACTTTTCCAGTGTCATGCATGATATTGTATTATGGGACAGCTAAATTTATATTCCGTGTTCTCCTGTATTATCCTGCAGCTATTCTTTAGAAGGAGTGAGGTACCTTTGTTAGATAGTGTAGGGGACTGGGCCCCTGAAAGTAAAAAAGCAGGAATGTCTTTGGGCCTATCTTTGCAGTCTCCACTTTGCTAGAGATCAATGTATGATCTGACTTCCTATCTCTTTCCTAGATCTGTTCCACAAACAACCTGAACCCCTCCTGGGAGGGAGGCCCCCTTTCTTAGAATTTAAATATAATCCTGACATTGTGGTCGGTAAAATTTAGCCCCCAAAACTTGGCAGCCTCTAGCCCAGACCAATCAGCTGTCTTTCTGGCTCTGAGCTAGAGGTAAAGCACAGTACAGTAAGGTTAAAAATAGCTTTACGAGGGGAGGGCAACCTCTCTTGGCCTGCTCTTGAGCTACAGGGTTCTGGTAAGCTTCTCTTGTCTCTAACCAGCTGGACCAAAAAAGAGAGGAGGGGGGAAGCCCTTACTCGCACATGGACTCTCTACCCCTTCCTGCCTTCCAAATAACAGAAGTCTCTATTTTCTCTTCTAAAAATGTCTTTACTCTAAATCTCTTTTTACATTTCTTCTAGGGCCACATGGGCTCTCAGACCATGGGTGTATTTATTTTCCTTCTCTTGACTTTATATTTCCCTAAATAAACATAATAATTATCCTTCTAGGACTTATTTTAGACAATTTTTTGGTTAAAAGTAGACATGAACTAAGGACTCTATTCGTGAACCCACTAACACCCCTTGTTGCAATCAGGTTCATGTTGCTGGCAGAAATCACTCAACCAAGAGCAGCTTGTAGGAAAAAAAAGATGTTTATTTTGGCTTACAGGCTCGAGGGGGAAGCTCCAGGATGGCAGAGAAAATGATGGCATGAGCAGAGGGTGGACATCACTCCCGGGCCAACATCAGGAGGACAGTAGCAACAGGAGAATGTACCAAACCCTGGCAAGGGGACACTGGCTATAATACCCATAAGCCTGCCCCCAACAATACACTCCTTCCAGGAGGTGTTAATTCCCAAATCTTCATCAGCTGGGAACCTAGCATTCACAGCACCTAAGTTTATGGGGGATACCTGAACCAAACCACCACATTCCGCCCCTGGCCCCCATAAACTGATAACCATACATGATAGAAAACACAATGCATTCAGTCCAACTTTCAAAGACCCCACATTTTTTTATCAATCCTAATGATGTTCAAACATCCCCAAAATGCAAGGTCTTTTAACTGAGCCATAATACCAAAAGAATCTCCCCCAAAACCCATAATGGCACAGAATAAACATTCACAGTGCAAAAGATGGCATTGGGCATTGCAAAGAAATATTCAACCAATACAAGATTTAAAACAACCAGAGAAAACATCAAACTCTGTAGCTCCAAGTCCAACAACTCTAGCCATTGATAAATCTCCAAGTCTGATAATTCTAACCAGCAACACGGCTCTGGTATTCCAATTCTGCCCCTCCAGCTAGGCTACTTACAGTCCTGGAAAACTTCATCCAGGGCCGGCAGTTTCCTTAGCAGCCATCTCGTGGTCCCGGCATCTCCACTGGATCTCCACTGCAACCCACAATTCATCCTCATGGCTCCATGGGGTCTCCATGCAGGCAACCAGCAAACCTGCTTTACACTGCCCATGGCCGTTTCCAAAACACAAGACCGTGTTGCAAACTCAATGGGCCTCTCTTTTCTGTATTTCTTATACTCCACAATACCAGGTAGGGTGCCAATTTGTTAATCCATGGGGGAATAAAGCAGACTTTGAAGAACAGGACACTCCTTGAGCACTCAGGCCCCTTCAAAAGAGTCTACATTCTTCCTGTTGTCCCAGTGCAGGTTAGCTGGCCCAAATATTTCATTTTTTTTCTGTGCCATATCCCTCTGCTCACACCAGTCCATTTCTTTCTTTCTTTTTTTTTTTTTTTTTGGTTTTATTTTTATTTATTTGAGAGCGACAGACAGAGAAAGAGGCAGAGAGAGAGAGAATGGGCGTGCCAGGCCCTCCAGCCACTGCAAACGAACTCCAGACACATGCGGCACCTTGTGCATCTAGCTAACGTGGGTCCTGGGGAATCGAGCCTCGAACTGGGGTCCTTAGGCTTCACAGGCAAGCACTTAACCACTAAGCCATCTCTCCAGCCTGACACCAGTCCATTTCTACGCAGTGCAACCCTGCACAACTTCTCAGGACATAGGCATAACAACAAGCCTCTCAAACTGCTCCTAGCCCAGTCCAAGCAAAGCTCTTTCTCACCCTCATAAGCCAACCCTCACAGTCCATAGTTCTTACTGTATTCAGGCCTTTCAACTCTGACCTGAATAGTCCATCAAGCTGTACTTACAGCACTGCAAGCCATCTCTTTGGCCAAGGTTTCAAATCCTTCCACATTCCTCTTGAAAATCAGCTCCAGAAGGCCAAAGCAACACAGTCAGGGGTCTAGCAGCAATCCCACTCCTCAGTACCACTTTACTGTTGCAGTTAGGTTCACATTGCTGGCAGAAATCACCCAACCAAGAGCAGCTTGTGGGGGAAAAAAAAAAAGAGGTTTATTTTGGCTTACAGGCTCGAGGGGGAATCTCCATGATGGCAGGGAAAATGATGGCATGAGCAGAGGGTGGACACCACCCCCTGGCCAACATCAGGAGGACAATAGCAACAAGACAGTGTGCCAAACTCTGGCAAGGGGACACTGGCTATAATACCCATAAGCCCACCCCCAACATTACACTGCCTCCAGGAGGCATTACTTCCCAAATCTTCATCAGCTGGAAACCTAGCATTCAGAACACCTAAGTTTATGGGGGACACCTGAATCAAACCACCACACCCCATTTTATATCACTTTCTCATCATCCTTTTAGATGTTAATATTTTGCATCCTACTGATGATGCCTCTTAGCTGCTCAAATCACCAATTAGGTGATCCCATTTGAATTTTCATCCATTAATGCAACATATATGTATATAATAATTACTTTAACTAAAAGATACTCGGTATAAGAAACATCAAGCTCTAATTTTCTGGGATTACCTACATCTTCCACATCGGGCAAGCCTTTAATTAATCTTTTTTTAATTTTATTTATGAGACAGAGTGTGTGTGAGAGAGAGACAATTGGCACACCAGGGCCTCCAGCTACTGCAATCGAACTCCAGATGTGTACCCCACCTTGTGCACATGCATGACCTTCTGCATCTGGCTTATGTGGGTTCTGAGGAGTCAAACGTGGGTCGTTAGGCTTCTGAAGCAAGTGATTGAATTGCTAAGCCATTTCTCCAGCCTCAATTCATCTTTCTTGGTTTTTTTTTTTTTTTTCTTTTTGATGTAGGGTCTCACTCTAGCCCAGACTGACCTGGAATTCACTATGTAGTCTCAGGGTGATCCTTCTACCTCTGCCTCCCAAGTGCTGGGATTAAAGGCATGTGTCACCACACCCGGCCTCAATTCACCTTTTTAATACTTATATGAGTTAGGACTCTTTGGTCAGAAGCAACAGAAACTAATTAATACCAGCGTGGGAGTGGGGAGGGAAGATTTTGTTATGCAGTCTTGTGATGCACAAGTAAGACCATTAACTCAGAGAATGTGAGGCAGTTTTATTGGGTAAAAAGAAAGAAAAAGAGGAAAGCTGGTTCAGCAGGTCTGCATCTCAGAGTTCAGGATCTCAATGCAGCCCTGGTCTGTTCAGAGAGTCAGCTTTTATTGGAAATAACCACATGATGTTTATAGTAAAAACAGGATTGGGAGTTAAGCCACAGAATTACATACTGTTAAACAAGGGAGAAGTCACAAGGTTCCGTAGGTCACATAGGCAGAACTGAGGCAAGAAACATTCTATGCTATGTAGTCACAAAGACATTTAGAAACAAAGAGACACGGAGGTCATGGTGCATTGCACAGAGGGATCATCCCATTCCTTTCACATTCCATTTTCCAATTTATCAGAAGTTCACTGGAATGCTATTGGGTACCTGGGAAGTTCATGTTCTCTCCTTCTCTCTCCCCCTTCCTTCTTTCCTTCCTCCAAATCTCTTTTATGTTACACTCTTGTGTCTTATTCACTCTGCTCTCTTCCAATATTTTGTTGTTGTTGTTTTAAGGTAGGGTCTCACTCTTGCCCAGGCTGTCCTAGAACTCTCTGATTGTTTCAAGGCCAGGCTTCTTTTTATTTTTAGAAAAACCACTCATTCACATATTGACATCCTCATTCTCCATTTCTTGTGATTGCCTATTCTTTATTTTTGTTAGCTAAATTTGGTTTCCTAAATGCCATTCTCACTGTCAGAATTACTTGGGAAGATTGTTAAATATACCCACATTCTAGTGCTGGCCAAGTTTGACAAGCATGGCCTCTAAGTAAATATTCCTTTCTTGTCCTACATTGATCGCTGCTGTTCTGCCATCCCTACTTGTGTCTGAATCTTTCAAAGCCAGGAGCCTATCAGTTTTGTAGCCAGAAAAGACCTGTGGTGGTTTGTTTCAGGTGTCCCCCATAAACTTAGGTGTTCTGAATGCTAGGTTCCCAGCTGATGGAGATTTGGGAATTAACGCCTCCTGAAGGTGGTATATTGTTGGGGGCAGGCTTATGGGTGTTATAGCCAGTTTCCCCATGCCAGTGTTTGGCACACTCTCCTGATGTAATGGTCTACCTGATGTTGGAGAGGAAGTGATGTCCACCCTCTGCTCATGGCATCGTTTTTCCCTGCCATCATGGAGCTACCCCTCGAGTCTGTAAGCCAAAATAAACCCTTTTTCCCACAGCTGCAGCAATTTCTGTCAGCAATGTGAACCTGACTGCAAATATCTCATCTGAAATATTACATAATTTAGTAATTTTGTTTAATGTCTTTAATGAATATAAGTTTCATGAGTACAGGAGTATTTTATTCATTGCAGTATCTCCAGGGCCTGAGATAGTGTCCAGCCAATATAGCACTCAATAAATATTTGTGGAATAAATGAATGGATAAACGTGACAGCTCCAACCTAAACCTCCACAGAGGAAGGTCAGTGCCAATTTCCAGAAAACTAGAGTACTGAGCATATAAAATAAAAGATGTATATTTTGAATATAGCTGGCTACACTTTGCTTCAAATGGCCATTATCTCATTATATATGTATGGTACTGAAGCAAAGAGAATAGAATTACCCAATGTCATATAATAGCCTCTAATTTTAATTGCTACCTTTAACTATTTTATTTTCTTCAGAAAGGGAGAGTGAGTGAACATGGGTATGGCAGGGCTGTTTGTCACAGCAAATAAACTCCAGACACATGCACCACTTTACATACTTGGATTATGAATCAAACCTAGGTGGTCAGGCTTTACAAACAAGCACCTTTAATTACTGAGCCATCTTTACAGCCCCATGTGAACTCCTTATATATTATAGAATGATAGAGAGTGGTGTATGGTGAGGGAATTGAGTCCAAATAATCTGGGTCCTCCATTTCCAAAATGAGAAAAAGAAAGGTGTTCCTGACAACAGAGAAAGCTAAGAATACTCAAATCTGAATCATAGACAACACGAGAAAGGCATTGTTTTTTGTTGTTGTTGGTTTTTAATTTTAGAGCAAAGATAGGTGGACATGTCCCATCTGTTTCATGGTTTCTATCATGAAATTTGAGATAGCTAAAAAACTCAAAAAAAATTTTTTTAATTTTTTTGTTTATTTTTATTTATTTGAGAGCGACATACAGAGAAAGAGAGAGAGAGAGAGAATGGGCATGCCAAGGCCTCCAGCCACTGCAAACTCCAGACGTGTGCACCCCCTTGTGCATCTGGCTAATGTGGGTCGGGGAATCGAGCCTCGAACTAGGGTCCTTAGGCTTCACAGGCAAGCACTTAACTGCTAAGCCATCTCTCCAGTCTGAGAAAACTCAAAATTTTGTTCATGTTATGTCATTGAAAATTATCCTAATGGGAATGAAAATGGTAAGATAATTAAAGAAATCTGGTTGGTTGCAAAAGGAATTCTCCTGCAAACAGGGAACCAAAAAAATATGTTGTGTAACCTTTAGACTTACTTGCTTTGGTATGCATTCCTTCTTTAATTACTAAAAATAGTAGGAATACTATAAATCTTAAAAGTAAGTGAAGAATGTTTTTATTTTTTAAAAAAGGAAGAAAGGATAGATAACGAGAGACTGATATTAGAAGACAAGCTGGCATCAGATGATCTGGGAACAGAAAGACATGCCAGAGATGCTTCAAGAAAAGAAAAGAGAACTTTTTAGAAGATCAAGAAGAAGAAGTCTTTTATTGCGTAAAAACACTGAGGTAAAGAAGACAAAGTCGGGCTGGAGAGATGGCTTAGTGGTTAAGCACTTGCCTGTGAAGCCTAATGACCCCGGTTCAAGGCTTGACTCCCCAGGACCCACGTCAGCCAGATGCACAAGGGGGCGCACGCGTCTGGAGTTCATTTGCAGTGGCTGGAAGCCCTGGCGCGCCCATTCTCTCTCTTTCTCTATCTGCCTCTTTCTCTCTGTGTCTGTCTGTCACTCTCAAGTAAATAAATAAATAAATATTTAAAAAAAAAAAAGAAGACAAAGTCCAAGTGAGCTCTAGTCTTCCTATCTGCAGCATCAAGAATGATTTTGAGGTGAAATGAGAACAAAAGCTTGTTAAGAGGAGAACTTATCCCTGAGGGTTAAAAGTCTGGAAGAGAAAGCTTGCTTTTATTAAGACCAGAGCTCCCAGTCCAGGGATGAGGCATAGGGAAACCTGAAAAGCAGACAGCTTAAAGGGTCTGACTTTGGGTGAATGGATGCTTGGTGATGACTCATCACTTTTTTTTTTTTCCTGACATTTCTACAGTGAGTCTTCAGTCATGCTCAGTGAAGTATGATTGGGTATGAGACCATCACTACAAGGTCAAAATTATCATCATTCTCACCAGTTTACAGGTGAGGAAATTGAAACTAAGTGTGGTTAATTTGACCAAGCTCACATGACTATCATAGAGTGAGTGACCTATTAGGGACCTCCAAGACTGACTTTCTTCCAGAATCACTAAAAAGACTCAAGAACTCAGAAAAGCTCTAACACTGATGGCTAAAGTTTACTATGGTGAAAGTGGCAAAAGAGGGCTGGACAGATGGCTTAGCAGTTAAGGTGCCTGTAAGGCCAAAGGACCTCAGTTTGATTCCCCAGGAACCACATAAGCCAGATGCACAAGGGGGCACATGCACCTGGAGTTCGTTTTCAGTGGCTGGAGGGCCTGGTGCACCCATTCTCTCTCTCCCTCTCTCTGCCTCTTTCTTTCTTCCTTTCTTTCTCTCTCTCTCAATTAAATAAATAAAAATAATTTTTTTTAAAGTGGCAAAAGACTTTTAATAAAAGTGAAATTTGAAGAAAGCATTGAGGAGTTACAGACCTGCCGACTCTTAATGAAACGTTACATCCCGACAGGACGTTTTGTGGATCCTTATGAGTTGACTTCATTACAAGAGAAAAGCTTAACAGAGGCAGTGATGGGCTCAGAAAGTTTTAATATAGAAGCCCCTAACTATTTGTCCAAAGAATCTGACGTTCCTATTTATGCCAGACAAACTGAACAGTGCACTGATTTTGCCTGTGCGGCTATCGCTGTCACCGGCCCCATAGGAAGGATGGCGACATCCTTATTGTGGTTAGCAACCCAGATTTACTGAGCTACTGTGAGGAAGAGTTCTCAGTTTTGAAATGCTGGGCTCAGTCGGAAGTGCCAGCTCCCTGTGCAGGGAACAGTGAGGAGATCTGCCAGTGTTATGCCCAGTTCTTGGCATCCCCAGTGACCGCCAAGGAGAACCAAACACATACGCAAGGGTAAAGAGCTTTATTTCGGGCTTAAGCTCGGTCTCTTGAGTTCACCAACGCAGTGGATCCGTACAAGAGCCCCGAGTAGCGGGAGGGTAGGGTTTTTATAGGGATTTGAACATAGAAGAAGGGGATGGGTACATGATTGGTTGATTTAAACAGTAACTGCACTTGTACTCTTCTGATTGGCTTAGGATTTTGGCGGGCAAAGTTGGCGGGCTGGGGCTAGGGGAATTGAACTTATCTATGACTACAGGAATGTATGGCGGAATCAGTTTCCAGTAACCATTAAACCCACCCTTACCAAAAATAAAAACTTAGACCTTGCCGGGAAACAGAAACTTAGGCCTACTGAGGACTCTGAAGCCTGTCATGGCATCTATCTGGTTCCTGAGTCCTTCATTAGTGGAACGACATGAAGTGTAAATCAACTCTCAAGAATCTGACCCTGCGAGTTCCTGTGGGACTGTCTATACACACCTCTTTAGTGTGGTCTGTGACTCCGCTCATTGCCGTCCTCTGTGCCACCCTGATCTTCTAGCTGTTTTCAAATATGGCCATTTTTTTCTATAAGTTTTAAACAGTTAAGTTTTCTATACATCTAATAACTTGTGAAAAAAGAAAAAGTGGCAAAACGGAAAGCACACAGGACGAAACCAGGCACAAGAATCCAGCTCCCTCACTCAGCCCAAAGCCTCATTCTCCTAACACTAAAATGTGACGTGTACCAGCATCACCAATCAGCGAAACTCACCTGAGCCTCGGTGGCCAGGTTTTTGCTGGGGATCAGTAGTCACATAAAGTGCCTGCATGACTGACCTTAGCTCCTTAGTCCCTAGCTCCCAGAAGTTAAATTGACACTGAGGTGACCAAAGGCCTGAGACATACAACAACGTTTTAGCAGAAAGGATAATTCAGGCCCTTAGAGCTTGTCTCCCAAGGATAGTGCAAGGGCTCAGAGGTTGTCTCCCAAGAGCCAGTAGAGTCTTTTCTTTAGAAAAGGGTTTGAGTAACCCAAATATGTTCACTTAACCTTTTACTGCATGCCACAGTCAGCCTCATATGACTGGGATAAACTTCCAAGCCAGGCACAGTTACGGAGGAAGGGATTTGTTGAAGCTTACAGATCCAGGGGAAGTTCCTTAATGGCAGAAGAAGCTGGCCCACTTTCACAAGTCCATGCAGAGAGAGAGAAAAAAAAAATCACCATAAGCAAGCACACTTCAGGAACCTCAGGCAAAGCTCAAACACTTTTGCATGTCTTAGGTTGGAACTCAGATCCACCTTAAGGCTGGATCCTAGGTTGTACCCATAGTGATACCTCCTACAGCCAGGCAGCTGGAGATCTAAATTATAAGCTTTTTTTTTTTTTTTTTTTTTTTTTTTGAGGTAGGGTCTCGCTCTAGTCCAGGCTGACCTGGTATTCACTATGGAGTCTCAGGGTGACCTCGAACTCACGGCGATCCTCCTACCTCTGCCTCCCGAGTACTGGGATTAAAGGCGTGCGCCACCACGCCCGGCCTAAATTATAAGCTTTAATAAAACACCTAAGTCTTAGGGCTGGAGAGATAGCTTAATGATTAAGGTGCTTGCCTGTAAAGCCAAAGGACCGAGGTTCAATTCCCCAGGACCAACCTAAACTACATGTACAAGTTGGCATATGCATCTGGAGTTCATATACAGCAGCTGGAGACCTTGGCACACCCTTACTTTATTTCTTTATTTTTAATATTTTTGTTTATTTGACAGAGAGAGGCAGAGAAAGAGAAAGAGTGAGAGAATAGGCACACCAGGGCCTCCAGCCACTGCAAATGAACTCCAGATGCATGTGCTACCTTGTGCATCTGGCTTACGTGGGTCCTGGGTACTTGAACTTGGGTCTTTATTGAACTTGGGTCTTTTGGCTTTGCAAGCAAGCATCTTAGCTGCTAAGCCATTCTTCCAGCCCACAACCATTCTTTCTTTCTCTCACTCTCTCCTTCTCTCTCTCAAATAAACAAAAAATAAAATATATTTTTTAAAAAACCTCCTAAATCTACTGGGGGACATCCATTCAAACTGCCACACTACACAATAGGCAGTTGGCATTAGACTCCAAGCCTCACTCTACCTTGCAAAGCCTGCTGTAACTACTCCAAAGACCTTGAGGTGTCAGACATGATAGTCCATGGTAATCTTAGCACTCAGGAGACAGAGGCAGGAGGACATGAAGTCAAGGTCAGCCTGTGATTTTTCCCTATCTCAAAAAAAAAAGATAAATTAAAAATAGATAAGCCAGAGCCGGGCGTGGTGGCGCACGCCTTTAATCCCAGCACTCGGGAGGCAGAGGTAGGAGGATCGCCTTGAGTTCGAGGCCACCCTGAGACTCCATAGTGAATTCCAGGTCAGCCTGAGCTAGAGTGAGACCCTACCTCAAAAAAACAAACAAACAAACAAAAAGCCAGAGTGGGGGCCTGGAGGGATGGTGTAGAGGTTAAGGTGTTTGCCTACAAAGCAAAAAGACCTAAGTTCGATTCCCCAGGACCCACATTAGCCAGATGTACAAGGGGGTCCATGCATCTGGAGTTCGTTTGCAGTGGCTGGAGGCCCTGGTGTGCCCATTCATTCTCTCTCTCTCCCTCCCTCTTTGTCTGTCAAATGAATAAATAAATAATTTTTTTTAAGCCAGAGTGGGGAACGGAGTGATGGCTTAGTAGTTAAGGCACTTGGTCCCATGTTCGACTCCCCAGATCCCACGTAAGCCCAACGCACAAGGTGACACATGTGCAAAGTCACACATGTGCTCAAGGTGGTGCACGTGTCTATGGTTCGATTACAGTGGCTGGAGACCCTGGCGTGCCAAGTCTCAATTCTCTCTTGCTCTCATAAAAAAAAAAAAAAAAAAAAAAAAGCCAGAGTAGGTTCATTAATTCAGCAAACACATCAACACTACTATGCAAGGCACTGGAAATTAAGCAGTAAGTAAACAGTCTACAGAGTTGGGAATTCAGCAAACGTGCATTGCATTGCTGCTGCATGCTGGGTGCAAGTAACAGGCAAAGTTTCTTCACTCAGAACTCGCGAGACTGGAAAGTGAGAGACCAACAGTCACACCTTATTTGCATTACAGAAACTATCTAGTAATTTAGTATTTCTTTTTTTTTTTTTTTTTTCAGTTTTCCAAGGCAAGGTCTCACTCTAGCCCATACTAACCTGGCACTCACTCTATAGTGCCAGGCTGGCCTTGAACTCATGGCGATCCTCCTACCTCTGCCTCTCAAGTGCTGCGATTTAAAGGCGTGCGTCACCACGCCTGGTGTGATATTTTTAAGAATACGACGCTGAGGTGAAATGACATTTTAAGGAAAAGTAGGTGGAATAGGTTTTGGAAAAGGAATAGGTTTAGTGGATTAATGTTTCCTAAAAGAGATTATTTCTAGTCTGTGTTAACGGTAGCGTCCTGGGTCAGATTTTATGTACCATTGACTTGGATAAAGAGAAAGTATGTGTACATCATTTGCCATTGTCAAGAAGATGAGGGGAAAAATAAAAGAGGAAAGGCATTTGAGGACAGAAAGTGTTTTCAGAAAAATCTGTGCACTTCCTGAGTGCCGTACGCAACAATTAACACAAGAACTCCCACACGCAACTCCTCTAACCACCCTGGGAAATAATATAACCATGCAAAGATGAGTAATCTGAGGTCCACAAAAGCATGTCACTGAAGACTCAATAGTAACAAAAGCCATCAGATTTGGTAGAGGCCAGGGGTGGTGGTTTGACTCAGGTGTCCCCCATGAACTTAGGTGTTCTGAATGGCAGTTCCCAGGTGGTGGAGATTTGGGAATTAACGCCTCCTGGAGGCAGTGTATTGCTGGGGGCGGGCTTATGGGTGTTATAGCCAGTGTTCCCTTGCCAGTGTTTAACACTCTCCTGTTCCTATTGTCCTTCGGATGTTGTCTGGCGGGTGTTGTCCACCCTCTGCTCATGCCATCCTTTTCCCTGGTCATCATGGAGCTTCCCCTCGAGCCTGTAAGCCCAGATAAACCTCTTTTCCCCATAAGCTGCTCTTGGTCAGGTGATTTCTGCCAACAATGCGAACCTGATTGCAATACCAGATTTGCCTGAGTCCAATGTTCCAATACCCATACGCACAGGATGTGGTAGTTTGAATATGATTATTTGAATGTATGGCCCCATAGACTTGGTTGTCTTATTAAAATTGAGCTTGTAACTTGCATCTCAAGCTACCTGGCCCTAGGAGGTGTTACTGGGTCAGTAGGGGGGGGGGAGGTGGATCCTAGAGTCCAGCCCTAATGTATGTTTGGGGGTGGATCTACATTCCAGCCCAAAGGTGTGTGCAGCACAGTGTGAGCTCTGGCTGTTTCGAGTTTAGTGGTGCTGACTGTTGGTGATGTGTCTCTGCTTGGATCTATGGAAGGGTGCACCAGTTTCTTCCACCATTGATGGTGTCTCCCCAGACTCTGTGCACCTGAAATTAATCCCTTCCTCCCATACGCTGTGTCTGGTTGGATGTTCGTCCCAGCAATGAGGGTTTGTGTGTGATGAACCATGATCCCCAGCACACACACCTTTAATCCCAGAGCTTGGGAGGCAGAGGTGGGAGAGTCTGAGGCTTCATAGTGAATCCCAGGCCAGCTTGGGTTACAGTGAGACCCTACCTAGAAAAATAAAATAAAATAAAATAAAATAAAATAGCAAAAGGGAAAAGAGGTAATCAAAAGGGAACACAATGCAGAAATGTCTAGGAAAACAAAGCCATATAAAAATGTATAAAAATAAATGCTGGAGAGATGGCTTAGCAGTTAAGGCATTTGCCTGCAAAGCCAAAGGACCCAGGTTCAACTCCCCAGGACCCACGTAAGTGAGATGCACAAGAGGGCACATGCATCTGGAGTTCGTTTGCAGTGGCTGGAGGGCCTGGTGCACCCATTCTCTCTCTCCCTCTCTCTGCCTCTTTCTTTCTTCCTTTCTTTCTCTCTCTCTCAATTAAATAAATAAAAATAATTTTTTTTAAAGTGGCAAAAGACTTTTAATAAAAGTGAAATTTGAAGAAAGCATTGAGGAGTTACAGACCTGCCGACTCTTAATGAAACGTTACATCCCGACAGGACGTTTTGTGGATCCTTATGAGTTGACTTCATTACAAGAGAAAAGCTTAACAGAGGCAGTGATGGGCTCAGAAAGTTTTAATATAGAAGCCCCTAACTATTTGTCCAAAGAATCTGACGTTCCTATTTATGCCAGACAAGCTGAACGGTGCACTGATTTTGCCTGTGCGACTATCGCTGTCACCGGCCCCATAGGAAGGATGGCGACATCCTTATTGTGGTTAGCAACCCAGATTTACTGAGCTACTGTGAGGAAGAGTTCTCAGTTTTGAAATGCTGGGCTCAGTCGGAAGTGCCAGCTCCCTGTGCCGTGAACAGTAAGGAGATCTGCCAGTGTTATGCCCAGTTCTCAGCACCCCCAGTGACCACCAAGGAGAACCAAACACATACGCAAGGGTAAAGAGCTTTATTTCAGGCTTAAGCTTGGACTCTTGACTTCACCAACGCAGTGGATCCATACAAGAGCCCCGAGTAGCGGGAGGGTAGGGTTTTTATAGGGATTTGAACATAGAAGAAGGGGATGGGTACATGATTGGTTGATTTAAAAACAGTAACTGCACTTGTACTCTTCTGATTGGCTTAGGATTTTGGCGGGCAAAGTTGGTGGGCTGGGGCTAGGGGAATTTAACTTATCTATGACTACAGGAATGTATGGCGGAGTCAGTTTCCAGTAACCATTAAACCCACCCTTACCAAAAATAAAAACTTAGACCTTGCCAGGAAACAGAAACTTAGGCCTACTGAGGACTCTGAAGCCTGTCATGGCGTCTATCTGGTTCTTGAGTCCTTCATTAGTGGAACGACATGAAGTGTAAATCAACTCTCAAGAATCTGACCCTGCGAGTTCCTGTGGGACTGTCTATACACACCTCTTTAGTGCGGTCTGTGACTCCGCTCATTGCCGTCCTCTGTGCCACCCTGATCCTTCTAGCTGTTTTCAAATATGGCCATTTTTTTCTATAAGTTTTAAACAGTTAAGTTTTCTATACATCTAATAACTTGTGAAAAAAGAAAAAGTGGCAAAACGGAAAGCACACAGGACGAAACCAGGCACAAGAATCCAGCTCCCTCACTCAGCCCAAAGCCTCATTCTCCTAACACTAAAATGTGACGTGTACCAGCATCACCAATCAGCGAAACTCACCTGAGCCTCGGTGGCCAGGGTTTTGCTGGGGATCAGTAGTCACATAAAGTGCCTGCATGACTGACCTTAGCTCCTTAGTCCCTAGCTCCCAGAAGTTAAATTGACACTGAGGTGACCAAAGGCCTGAGACATACAACAACGTTTTAGCAGAAAGGATAATTCAGGCCCTTAGAGCTTGTCTCCCAAGGATAGTGCAAGGGCTCAGAGGTTGTCTCCCAAGAGCCAGTAGAGTCTTTTCTTTAGAAAAGGGTTTGAGTAACCCAAATATGTTCACTTAACCTTTTACTGCATGCCACAGTCAGCCTCATGTGACTGGGATAAACTTCCAAGCCAGGCACAGTTACGGAGGAAGGGATTTGTTGAAGCTTACAGATCCAGGGGAAGTTCCTTAATGGCAGAAGAAGCTGGCCCACTTTCACAAGTCCATGCAGAGAGAGAAAAAAAAAAAAATCACCATAAGCAAGCACACTTCAGGAACCTCAGGCAAAGCTCAAACACTTTTGCATGTCTTAGGTTGGAACTCAGATCCACCTTAAGGCTGGATCCTAGGTTGTACACATAGTGATACCTCCTACAGCCAGGCAGCTGGAGATCTAAATTATAAGCTTTTTTTTTTTTTTTTTTTTTTTTTTTTTGAGGTAGGGTCTCGCTCTAGTCCAGGCTGACCTGGTATTCACTATGGAGTCTCAGGGTGACCTCGAACTCACGGCGATCCTCCTACCTCTGCCTCCCGAGTACTGGGATTAAAGGCGTGTGCCACCACGCCCGGCCTAAATTATAAGCTTTAATAAAACACCTAAGTCTTAGGGCTGGAGAGATAGCTTAATGATTAAGGTGCTTGCCTGTAAAGCCAAAGGACCGAGGTTCAATTCCCCAGGACCAACCTAAACTACATGTACAAGTTGGCATATGCATCTGGAGTTCATATACAGCAGCTGGAGACCTTGGCACACCCTTACTTTATTTCTTTATTTTTAATATTTTTGTTTATTTGACAGAGAGAGGCAGAGAAAGAGAAAGAGTGAGAGAATAGGCACACCAGGGCCTCCAGCCACTGCAAATGAACTCCAGATGCATGTGCTACCTTGTGCATCTGGCTTACGTGGGTCCTGGGTACTTGAACTTGGGTCTTTATTGAACTTGGGTCTTTTGGCTTTGCAAGCAAGCATCTTAGCTGCTAAGCCATTCTTCCAGCCCACAGCCATTCTTTCTTTCTCTCACTCTCTCCTTCTCTCTCTCAAATAAACAAAAAATAAAATATATTTTTTAAAAAACCTCCTAAATCTACTGGGGGACATCCATTCAAACTGCCACACTACACAATAGGCAGTTGGCATTAGACTCCAAGCCTCACTCTACCTTGCAAAGCCTGCTGTAACTACTCCAAAGACCTTGAGGTGTCAGACATGATAGTCCATGGTAATCTTAGCACTCAGGAGACAGAGGCAGGAGGACATGAAGTCAAGGTCAGCCTGTGATTTTTCCCTATCTCAAAAAAAAAGATAAATTAAAAATAGATAAGCCAGAGCCGGGCGTGGTGGCGCACGCCTTTAATCCCAGCACTCGGGAGGCAGAGGTAGGAGGATCGCCTTGAGTTCGAGGCCACCCTGAGGACTCCATAGTGAATTCCAGGTCAGCCTGAGCTAGAGTGAGACCCTACCTCAAAAAAACAAACAAACAAACAAAAAGCCAGAGTGGGGGCCTGGAGGGATGGTGTAGAGGTTAAGGTGTTTGCCTACAAAGCAAAAAGACCTAAGTTCGATTCCCCAGGACCCACATTAGCCAGATGTACAAGGGGGTCCATGCATCTGGAGTTCGTTTGCAGTGGCTGGAGGCCCTGGTGTGCCCATTCATTCTCTCTCTCTCCCTCTCTCTCTCTCTCTCTCTCTCTCTCTCTCCCTCCCTCTTTGTCTGTCAAATGAATAAATAAATAATTTTTTTTAAGCCAGAGTGGGGAACGGAGTGATGGCTTAGTAGTTAAGGCACTTGGTCCCATGTTCGACTCCCCAGATCCCACGTAAGCCCAACGCACAAGGTGACACATGTGCAAAGTCACACATGTGCTCAAGGTGGTGCACGTGTCTATGGTTCGATTACAGTGGCTGGAGACCCTGGCGTGCCAAGTCTCAATTCTCTCTTGCTCTCATAAAAAAAAAAAAAAAAAAAAAAGCCAGAGTAGGTTCATTAATTCAGCAAACACATCAACACTACTATGCAAGGCACTGGAAATTAAGCAGTAAGTAAACAGTCTACAGAGTTGGGAATTCAGCAAACGTGCATTGCATTGCTGCTGCATGCTGGGTGCAAGTAACAGGCAAAGTTTCTTCACTCAGAACTCGCGAGACTGGAAAGTGAGAGACCAACAGTCACACCTTATTTGCATTACAGAAACTATCTAGTAATTTAGTATTTCTTTTTTTTTTTTTTTTTTTCAGTTTTCCAAGGCAAGGTCTCACTCTAGCCCATACTAACCTGGCACTCACTCTATAGTGCCAGGCTGGCCTTGAACTCATGGCGATCCTCCTACCTCTGCCTCTCAAGTGCTGCAATTTAAAGGCGTGCGTCACCACGCCTGGTGTGATATTTTTAAGAATACGATGCTGAGGTGAAATGACATTTTAAGGAAAAGTAGGTGGAATAGGTTTTGGAAAAGGAATAGGTTTAGTGGATTAATGTTTCCTAAAAGAGATTATTTCTAGTCTGTGTTAACGGTAGCGTCCTGGGTCAGATTTTATGTACCATTGACTTGGATAAAGAGAAAGTATGTGTACATCATTTGCCATTGTCAAGAAGATGAGGGGAAAAATAAAAGAGGAAAGGCATTTGAGGACAGAAAGTGTTTTCAGAAAAATCTGTGCACTTCCTGAGTGCCGTACGCAACAATTAACACAAGAACTCCCACACGCAACTCCTCTAACCACCCTGGGAAATAATATAACCATGCAAAGATGAGTAATCTGAGGTCCACAAAAGCATGTCACTGAAGACTCAATAGTAACAAAAGCCATCAGATTTGGTAGAGGCCAGGGGTGGTGGTTTGACTCAGGTGTCCCCCATGAACTTAGGTGTTCTGAATGGCAGTTCCCAGGTGGTGGAGATTTGGGAATTAACGCCTCCTGGAGGCAGTGTATTGCTGGGGGCGGGCTTATGGGTGTTATAGCCAGTGTTCCCTTGCCAGTGTTTAACACTCTCCTGTTCCTATTGTCCTTCGGATGTTGTCTGGCGGGTGTTGTCCACCCTCTGCTCATGCCATCCTTTTCCCTGGTCATCATGGAGCTTCCCCTCGAGCCTGTAAGCCCAGATAAACCTCTTTTCCCCATAAGCTGCTCTTGGTCAGGTGATTTCTGCCAACAATGCGAACCTGATTGCAATACCAGATTTGCCTGAGTCCAATGTTCCAATACCCATACGCACAGGGTGTGGTAGTTTGAATATGATTATTTGAATGTATGGCCCCATAGACTTGGTTGTCTTATTAAAATTGAGCTTGTAACTTGCATCTCAAGCTACCTGGCCCTAGGAGGTGTTACTGGGTCAGTAGGGGGGGGGGGAGGTGGATCCTAGAGTCCAGCCCTAATGTATGTTTGGGGGTGGATCTACATTCCAGCCCAAAGGTGTGTGCAGCACAGTGTGAGCTCTGGCTGTTTCGAGTTTAGTGGTGCTGACTGTTGGTGATGTCCCTCTGCTTGGATCTATGGAAGGGTGCACCAGTTTCTTCCACCATTGATGGTGTCTCCCCAGACTCTGTGCACCTGAAATTAATCCCTTCCTCCCATACGCTGTGTCTGGTTGGATGTTCGTCCCAGCAATGAGGGTTTGTGTGTGATGAACCATGATCCCCAGCACACACACCTTTAATCCCAGAGCTTAGGAGGCAGAGGTGGGAGAGTCTGAGGCTTCATAGTGAATCCCAGGCCAGCTTGGGTTACAGTGAGACCCTACCTAGAAAAATAAAATAAAATAAAATAAAATAGCAAAAGGGAAAAGAGGTAATCAAAAGGGAACACAATGCAGAAATGTCTAGGAAAACAAAGCCATATAAAAATGTATAAAATAAATGCTGGAGAGATGGCTTAGCAGTTAAGGCATTTGCCTGCAAAGCCAAAGGACCCAGGTTCAACTCCCCAGGACCCACGTAAGTCAGATGCACAAGAGGGCACATGCATCTGGAGTTCGTTTGCAGTGACCATTTTCTATCTGCCTCTTTCTCTCTCCTTCTCTCTCTCTCTCTTAAATAAATAAATAAATAAAAGGTTTTAATGTATAAAATAAGAGTACTTGCATTTTTTCGCTTTTAGGGTGGGTCCCTGAAAACATTCCTATGATCACTCCTGGGATCCCAGACTATTCACTCAAAGGCATGAACATTCCCAATAAAGTACACAATGTTATCAAGGGAAATTTATGACAATAAATTCTCAGATGAAACGAATACAAAAAACTCGGCCTGAGGAGACAGCTCAGTTGGTAGAGCACACGCTGCGCAGGGATGAGTACCTGGGTTCAAATCCCCAGAACCCACACAAACACTAAGCAGTCATGCAGCCTTCCTGGGACCCCAATGCCCAGGAGGAAGGCAAGGGAGCCCTGAGGTAAATTGGCTAGTTAAACTAGCTGAATTGGAGAACCCTGGGTTCAAGTGTGAGACTTTATCTCAATAAATAAGGTGGTGAACAATTAAAGAAGGCACCAATGTCAATCTCAGGCCTTCACACACACATACACTTGCACACACATGCACACACACTACACACATACCCATGCAAAAATGTAATATATTCATTTATAAGTATTATATTTGTATTACATTGCATTAATAGTATATATATATATATATATATACTTTTTTTTTTTGGTTTTTCAAGGTAGGGTTTCACTCTAGTCTACGCTGACCTGGAATTCACTCTGTATTCTCAGGGTGGCCTGGAACTCACGGCAATCCTCCTACCTCTGCCTCCCGAGTGCTGGGATTAAAGGTGTGCACCACCACACCCAGCTCATGTTTATATTTTAATGTAAACTTCATATATGTTATTATGTAGCAGATTATAAGTACAACAGAATAGACTAGTCAGATTAGTCAAACACAACGCCTCTTAGTTCTGGTGTTTATGTGTAAGCTTTCATTTGTCTTTTCCTTTGCTTGTTTATTATGCACATAATAGGTACAGGAGGAACTTTCATACAGAACACTGTGCATGCACAGGGTCATCTAAAAATAGTTATTTATTTATTTGAGGGAGACAGAAAGAGGCAGATAGACAGAGGAGAGAGAGAGAAAGAGAATGGTTGTGCCAGGGCTTCTAGCCACTGCAAAGGAACTCCAGATGCATGTGCCACTTTGTGCATCTGGTTTACATGGGTCTTGGGGAATGGAACCTGGGTCCTTAGGTTTCACAGGCCAGCACCTTAACCACTAAGCTGTCTCTATAGCCCTAGGGTCATTTTTATAAAGAGCCTAGAGAAAGTACTAGCACTATTTACTTTTCAGTAGGCTCTGAGGAGATGGGATATTTAAAACCATTCTCTATTCATACTCGAAAGAAAATGTATAAATCGTCTGCACTGATTAATCTACACGACCATGAGCCAGGGAAACGTCTTTCTGCGACTTCAGTTTTCTTTAAACATTTAATAATGTTCTCCACTTGAGGAAGAGTTTAAGGCTGGCCTCGGAGACGCAGGTGATGGATGTTTCCCATTACCAGGTTGAATGAAAAGCCTCTTATTTAGCGTGGACTATGCCTAGAGGCTAACTGAGGGAGAAGACTTCCCCTCTGTCATTTGTTATCTCAAAATTCCTGAAGGCTTCAACCTTCCCTATTATGACTTAATTGAATTTAGAAAGTCCTGATCTCCTTCCTCCATATTTTATATATATTTAAAATGTAAGGTTGTTTTAGGGGAGGGATAGAGAAGGTTTGGATATGTTTCTCCTAATCTATTCCATTTTATGTTTTAGACAGTTTGGAAAATAAAAATGTCCATAATTTTGGAGCCAAAGCACAATTAGGTTTTAAGATGTTTGTGGCTAGCTGTAAATATGGAAACATACTTGAAAATAAGAAACGCTCACATAAAGATTCTAAAACTAGGTTGTGTAATTGAACATTGGACTGTACGTAGTATGTTATATGTTGATCACTCCATAGACTACTACAAGAATCACAAGAATAAGTCTGGCCTATTCCCTACATCTTAATGTGCACATTAAAAGCTTTCTTTTCTTTTCTAATCTCCTACTCTGATTAAATACTGCTTAACCATGGACACATGATCATTCTTCTCTCCAGAAATTAAAACACTTTAAGTTTTAAAGGAAAGAACACAATGGTCTCACTTCTAAGGCCACACTCTAGCTCAGTGTTACTAGGCTTTGATCTATTTCTTAATCTGTAACATGGGAACTCATAGCTCATATCTGGTTTGTGTTAGCTATGGTTCCTCAGTAAGGGCTGAACTGATTTATTTCAGCCTATTCTGCAAAAGGCTATATCCCACTCAACAAATTTATCTCTGACAATAAATATTCTAGAGGATCTGTCTCTTTCTCTCCATCTTTATCATCTGTATCTCTCATCTGGATCTATATAGTTTTTGTAGAATATTGAAATCTTTGTCTATATTATAAAATAATGTTCATGTTTTATCAGAAAGTTGCCATAACTGTTATGTATAAAGCTGCCGATTTGTACGATCAAACAGTACAAGCTCATGCACGCTGCCTTAGCCTTGATCCACTTGAGTTTATAGCCAGCTTGCTTAATTAAACATATGGATCTAATATTTACATAGTTCATGTGCATAAATTCTATTTGCTGATTACCAAGAAGGCACACTTTGTCCACATCCCAGCTTGTTGTAGACACAGCACCACATCATCAAACGGTGCTTCATTTTCTGATAAATGGCTTCGAAAGCAGTCACACCACCTTACCCTTTCCTCATCTCCCACACCTCACAGAGTTTGTCAGTGCACTTTTATAACCTGCCCAAAGAGAATTATCATGTGCAGTGTGACTTCGCCAGCCATTCATCTTCTTCCCACTTTAGGTCTGAAAGAAGAAATCCCTAGAGCCTGCTCTTCCCCGGCCCCGAGGCATCCTGTTAGCATCTTTAGTCAGGCATAGAAAGAGCTGTCTCGTGCTCTCGGCTGGTCTCTGGGGGCAGGGCCAGCGGCCTGACTGCTTCCCTCGGATTTTCCATGAAGGATTCACACTTGTCGCCAGCCAGCAGAAATCAACCCAATGGACTCTCGTGAAGGTGTTGCTATCAGCAGAAGATGTCTGCACAGCTCTGACAACAAGAAAATGACACGCGCAATTGACATTCTAGATATATTATCATCTGGAATTCTTTTTGAAAGCTTTCATAAAATGATGGTCTCTGCTGGCAGAAGCGTTTCATCAGCAGCTGCAATAGTTGACTCTTTAAATTCATGGCTTCCCTTGGAAGTCTTGAGAAAGGCAATTGTGATTCCTGGGTATGTAAGTGGTCCAGGATGGCTCTTCCCAGGACCAGATCATATGTCTGTATTTTGCCCAGAGAAGATTCCTGAGAGAAACTGAGCATCTTGCATTATTCCCTGAAATACTCTACCACAGTAGACTGAGGAACACACTCTCCAACAGCGGGGTGGGCAAGTGACGCTCACACAAAACTTCCGTGTTTGTCCCTCGGTCCTGTGAATCAGTGATTGGTAGGTTCACCAGTATGTCCACACTTAGTTGTTTTTTGTTTTTTGGTGTTTTCTCTTTTTTTTGTCTCCATGAGAAATGTAAATTGAAACACAGCAAACATTTTTTTTTCACTCTGCTGGTCACTGCTGACTAATTGATCCATTTAACATTCATCCACTTAACATTCCTGAAAACAGAGCCTTTGAAGGTGTTCTGTAAAGGGGTTCCCTGAACACGGCCTGATGTTCACAGGTACACTGATAACGGGCCCAGTACAGAGATGCAGTCTGTTCTGGGGTCATAGTGGTATAACTGGAGACTCACATTGGCAACTTATTAACAGAGCTTAAATATGATATACTTATACCTCAAATGACCTAAACCTGTAATTCTCAACTTTGTGGAGAATATATTTTCTAAAATGCCCAATTAGCTAAAATTCCGACATACACTATACAATAAAAAAATGATCTTCAAGAAAATTTAAATTCAAAAATGTCCCTAATGCAAGGCTGCATTTTATTATCGCACACTATTATAGGGCTTCAAAAGTTCTTAAACGAGCCCAGTGTGGTGGCACACGCCTTTAATTCCAGCCCTTAGGAGGCAGAGGTAGGTGTATCGTTGTGAGTTCAAGGCCACCCTGAGACTACATAGTGAATTCCAACTCAGCTTGAGTAAAACCCTACCTCAAAAAAACAAAACAAAAACAAAAACAAAAAAACCCTTAAATGCAAAGAGATGGTTTAGTGGTTAAGGTGCTTGCCTGGAAAGCCTAAGGACCCAAGTTCCGTTCCTGTTTCCATGTAAGCCAGATGTACTAGGTGGCGAGGCAGTGGCTGAAGGCCCTGGTGTGCCCATTCCTCTCTACCTGCCCCTTCCTCTCACTCAAATAAATGAATAAAACAAAATTTCAAAAAAATTCTTAGCCAGGCGTGGTGGTGCACGCCTTTAATCCCAGCACTCGGGAGGCAGTGGTAGGAGGATCGCCGTGAGTTCGAGGCCACCCTGAGACTACATATTGAATTCCAGGTCAGCCTGGGCCAGAGTGAGACCCTATCTCAAAAAACAAAAAAAAAAAAAAAAAAAAAAATCTTAAACTCATGCCAGACAACACACCTTGAATCCCAGCACTTGAAAGGCAGAGGTAGGAGGATTACTGTGAGTTTGTGGTCAGCCTGGGACTACAAAGGAAATTCCAGGTCAGCCTGGGCTAGAGTGAGACCCTACCTCAAGAAGAAGAACAACCAGGCATAGTGTCACACACCTTTAATCCCAGCACTGGGGAGGCAGAGGTAGGAGGATCACCATAAGTTCGAGGCCACCCTGAGACTACATAGAGAATTCCAGGTCAGCCTGAGCTAAAGTGAGACTCTACCTCGAAAAAAAAAAAAGAAAAGAAGAACAGCAACAAAAAGTTCTTGAATGTTTGTTCTCAGTGTGACATCTTAACACCTCACGGAACATGCCACTGTGCTGGTCTGTAGATCAGACTGCACGCAACGCCGACCTGAACCATTGTCTTTTTGCTTCATGTATATGCGGGTACTTCAAGTATGACCCTTTGTACATTGAAATCTAACTGACTCAAACCTTGTCAGAGAAATCCTCCTGCATCAGAGGAAAAGCAATCCCTTGTTAGTGAAGTGGAAAATGTTGCTCATTCAGATCTTTTTATTATTATTTATTTGACAGAGAAAGAGGGAGAGAGAATGGGCACGCCAGGACCTCCAGCCACTGCAGACCATCTCCAGATGCGTGCGCCCCCTTGTGCATCTGGCTAATGTGGGTCCTGGTGAATCAAACCTGAGTCCTTTGGCTTTGCAGGCAAATGCCTTAACCACGAAAGCCATCCCTCCAGCCCCAGAGCTTATCGTTTTCTTTCTAGACATGGAATAAGGTTTTGATTCAGATGTGGGTTTGAATCCTGGGCTTTCCTCCCTCCTCAGTCTAGAGAGAGGAATAGTTGTGATGTATTAGCAGTGTACAAACTATATCTGGAATGAAGTAAATAGGCAAGGAATGGAACTATTGTTGTTATAAATAGAAGTCCAGCTAGGCGTGTTTTGGCATGCCTGAGATCCCATCACTGGAAGGTGGCAGCAGGAGGATTGGGGGTCAAAATCATCTTAATTCATAGTGCGCTCAGGGTCACCCTGAGTTACATGAAATTCTGTTCCAAAAAATTTTTTTAAGGTTTTTTTTTTTTTTTTTGAAGCAAGCCCAACAGACTGGCCATTTATTTATTTATTATTTTGGTTTTGCAAGGTAGGGTCTCACTCTAGCCCAGGCTGACCTAGAATTCACTATGTAGTCTCAGGGTGGCCTCTCATAGCAATCCTCCTACCTCTGCCTCCCAAGTGCTGGATTAAAGGCATGAGCCACCACACCCAGGTTTTTTTAAAAAAATATTTTATTTATTTATTTTTTTGAGAGAGAGATACAGAAATAGGCAGGGAGAGAGAGAGAGAGAATGGCACACTAGGGCCTCCAGCCACTGCAAATGTACTCCAGATGTATGAACCTCCTTGTGCATCTGCTTTACGTGGGTCCTGGGGAGTCAAACGTGGGTCCTTACGCTTCACAGGCATATGCCTTAACCACTAAGCAATCTCTCTAGCCCTATTTATTTATTTGAGAGCGACAGACAGAGAAAGAGGGAGAGAAAGAGAGAATGGGCATGTCAGGGCCTCCAGCCACTGCAAACGAATTCCAGATGCATGTGCCCTCTTGTGCATCTGACTAACGTGGGTCCTGGGGAATCGAGCCTTGAACCAGGGTGCTTAGGCTTCACAGGCAAGCGCTTAACAGCTAAGCCATCTCTCCAGCCCTCAAATTTTTTTCTCAATTTTTATTAACATCTTCCATGATTATAAAAAATATCCCATGGTATTACCCTCCCTCCCCCCACTTTCCCCTTTGAAATTCCATTCTCCATCATATCCCCTCCCATCTCAATCAGTCTCTCTTTTATTTTGATGTCATCATCTTTTCCTCCTATTATGATGGTCTTGTGTAGCTAGTGTCAGGCACTATGAGGTCATGGATGTCCAGGCCATTTTATGTCTGGAATGAGCACGTTGTAAGGAGTCCTACCCTTCCTTTGGCTCTTACATTCTTTCTGCCACCTCTTCCGCATTAGACACTGAGCCTTGGAAGGTGTGATCGAGATGTTACTCAGTACTCCAGTCACTTCTTTCCAGCACCATGATACCTTCTAAGTCATCCCAAGGTCACTGCCATCTGAAAAGAGAAGATTCTCTACCCAGAGTGAGAGTAGCATTAATATAAGGGTATGAATATTAAGAGAAGTGCTTACTGGGCCGTTTGATAGGCATAGTATATACATTTATGCAGTTATCAGCAGATGTTACACCCCTAGGGCTCATGACTACCCCTGTTTTAAGTTTTCAGTATCAGGAATGTATTCCCCCCCATGGAGCGGGCCTCCAGTCCAATTGGAGGGCAGTTGGTTTCCACCATGATAGACGTGCCACTATTGCACCTGTTGGCTCATTTGGCCTGGCTGGCCAATTATAAGGCTTGCAGTGTCCACTATTGAGTATCTTCACTGGTGATATCTCTTTCTCCCATTGAACTAAATGTAGAATGGTTTCTTCCAGCTTTCTTTCAGCTGGTCTACATGGAGGAGGTTATCAGCTCAGTTCCGGCAGGATTTCTCAGTGGCCTTGCAACCCAAATATATGGAGTCTTCAGCAATAGGGTCTCACCATCTATTCCTGGTGGGAAACCAAGGGCCTCGGCAACGGCCTATAACGTTTTGTGGGCATCGGGGACCTCCCTGGCCAACAACTCACTGGAAGGTATCCCATCCCTGGCACTGAAAATTTTCTAGCAACGATCTACAGCTCCCGAGTGTTCCATTGTCCAAAACCAGAGGATTCCATATGATTTATTTATATCCTCTTAGATTTTGATTAGCCCTCCCTTCACCTTTCCTTTACTCAATCTCTTCCCCTGACCTCACTTAATCTGTTCTTTTCTTACATATATACATTACTATCCTATTAAGTCCCCCCCTCCCTTTCTATTCCTTTTATATCTCCTTTCTAGCTTACTGGCCTCTGCTACTGAGTTTTCTTCCTACTCACATAGAAATCTAATCATTTGTAGCTAGGACCCACTTATGAGAGAGAACATGTGATGTTTGGCTTTCTGGGCCTGCAAATTTCATAACTTCATTTTTCTTTACCACTGAGTAGAACTCCATTGTATAAATGTGCCACATCTTCATTATCCACTCATTAGTTGAGGGACATCTAGACTGGTTCCATTTCCCAGCTATTTTATTTATTTGAGAGAGAGAGAGAGAGAGAGAGAGAGGCAGAGAAAGAGAGAGAGGGAGAGAATGGGCACACCAGTGTCTCCAGCCACTGCAAAACAAACTCCAGATATATGCGCCCCCTTGTGCATCTGGCTTATGTGGGTCCTGGAGAATAGAACTGGGATCCTTTGGCTTTGCAGGTTTAATCACTAAGCCATCTCTCCAGCCCTCAAAAAAATTTTTAAGTAAATAAATATCTGGCCAAATCAAGAGCTCCTTTAAGGCAGGTTGTGGGTGGGGGGAAAACACATCTTTTTCTTTGTATAGGTCCCAGCACCTACCTACACATGCTCATCTCTATGAAGAGAAAGGAAGAGGAAAAGAGATTACTAGAGAAGAAAGGAGAAAAGCAATGCCAGTAGTGGTAAATCAAAGGCTTTATCCTTCTAATGAGTTTCAGAAAGTGCTCCATTATATAACTCACAGAAAATGCAATGGATGAGACACAAATTCTTTGGCTAGCTGCCAACGAAGGATCAGAGTGGGGTTACTATCTCTCGTTTGACCTTAGACATCACACTGCAGCCATTGGACAAGCTATCAGTCGGTGGATACTCAGGCAGCAGTATTTCCAAGCCCTGTGCCAGGCAAACAGAGCATGGGGCAGCATGACTTTGAGACATTCCTATGTAACTGAGGGTGAAAAATAAGATTCCACAGGAGCTTCATATCATTTTGAAAACAAAACAAAAAATAAATAAGCCAGGTGTGGTGGCGACGCCTTTAATCCTAGCACTCAGGAGGCAGAGGTAGGAGAATTGCTGTGAGTTCGAGGCCGCCCTGAGACTCCATAGTGAATTCCAGGTCAGCCTGAGCTAGAGTGAGACCCTACCTTGAAAAACCAAATATATACATATATTCCTTTTTGAAGCCATGGTCAGTTTTATTTATTTATTTTTATTTTTATTATTTATTTATTTATTTATTTACTTATTTATTTTTGGTTTTTCGAGGTAGGGTCTCACTCTAGCTCAGGCTGACCTGGAATTCACTATGTCGTCTCAGGATGGCCTTGAACGCATGGCAATCCTCCTACCTCTGCCTCCCAAGTGCTGGGGATAAAGGCGTGCGCCACCACATCCGACTAGAAAAAGGAACATACTTAGTAGATTTTCATGAAGAACTAACGAGTGTCAGCAATCTCTCCTGTGTAGCTTAAGTTGGACATCATTATTCACAAGGTCAACCTACTGGGCCCATGCTTGTATTACAGACAGAAGGGGCCGTGTAGGCTAAGCAAGGTTATTTCTCACCTGCTGCAGCTGATGGAGACTTCAGAGTCCTATTTCTTTCTGCAGATGATGTCAGTTATTTGGTGTGTATTCTTGGAACATGGTCTTCTCTCAAAAGTTAGCTGGCCACAGATGTGATAGAAATGATATTGGTCTTTTGCAATTACAGAAATAAAATCTACAGCTGGGGGAAAAACACTTATAGCTGGGTATCGGTGTTAAGTGACTCATTTTTTTTAAGATGACAGCCTTTTCTTCACTCTTCTTTGGTAGCAAAGAATTGACGCTGGACAAGGGATATCAATACTTCTTGGAACACAGTGCTCTTTCTCTTGCACTTATGCAAGAAGCTATTCTGTAGTTCTTTAGAAGTAATTAACTTGGTACTTCCAGTAAGAGAAAGATTTCAGGGATTTTTGTTGTTGTTGAGGTTAAGGTGAAATATTCACCTAACCGCAATAATATCATGTTCTATACTG
Organism: Dipus sagitta; assembly: GCA_036346955.1. Lineage (NCBI taxonomy): Eukaryota > Metazoa > Chordata > Mammalia > Rodentia > Dipodidae > Dipus > Dipus sagitta. The sequence continues at coordinate 20,056,847 of CM070770.1, forward strand.
TGAGAATGCTTAGTATGGTAATTACTTCTCTGGATAGAATTAATAATGACTGCTACTGTCTGAAGTAATTCTCTTTTGTTTCCAGGGATGCGTAAAAGACAATATGTCAGCTTGCCATTGCACTGAGGAACCAGTCTTTATTCCTACAAGCAGTTCTAATTTCCATCATATTGAATTTAGGAAGATCTTTCGCATCCTTTAGCCAGGAATTAAAAAAAATTAATTCTTTAATTGGATAAATCTCTCTTAAACAAAATCCCAGGAGGTGGTAAATCCTGGAAGCTGATAAAACCCAAAGGTGTTTAATAAAGGCCTTTCCCCCACGATACACGAAACACTTCTAAGCGTGAGAACTCTGGGAGTATCATTATCGTTAGTGGTGTACAATGTAAGTTCTTATCTTGCCTATCTGCATAGTTCAGCCCTTTATGACAAGATAGCAGGCAGAGGCTGACACAGGAAGCATCAGACCACCCAGGGGAAGATGAATGAAATACATTTTACAGTCCTTTGATTTCCTCCGAACTCAGCGGGGCTTTGATTCCCGGTTTAAATTTATAAGATTTATTATCATTCCCCTTGCAATAAAAATATGCTCATTTTTCAAGTTGTAATACTACTAATTAAGAACCGAGGAAGAAAATACCAGGACGCAATGGAATGTAGCACTTTAAGAGCTTTCAAAAAAAAAAAATCACCAATGTAAACAACTGGTTATTTACTGTGGATGATGGATCTTCCTATTTCTGGCAAGATATAAGAGAGGAAAAATGATCCCTGCAGTTATCTTCCTTTGTCAGTGATAAACAAACATAAAGATTAGGGCCTGCCCTGGCATCCATACACACAATGCATAGTGAGTCCTTCATTTATGAAAACCTTAGCATGGAATTTGGCTCTGTGCCAAAACTGTGATGAACCCCAGATGTGTTCTTTAAATTGCTTAAGTAAGCAATGTTCTGTGCTTAACATCACCTCTCAGTTTTTTAGAGTTATCAGGAGATACCCAGATTTCTCTCTCTGGAAGTGTTTCCAGTGACCCGACCCTCCCCTTTGGTCCTGATTTAAGCCTTCAGTGAGAGAAGCAAATGCAAAATGATTTCACTGTGTTCGTCAAATGATCCAAACTGCTGGTCTCTTCTCTGCATCCCGTCTTACCTCTCTGAGATCTATTGCCTGTCTGTTTTCCCAGTAAGTGATTGTAGCACCACAAGAGGTCTATCTTCATGAAGGCCCCGGGAGAATAGTGAGGCTGTGGGCTTTGTTTTTCTTGCCAAGGCAAACAGACTCACATCTTTCAATTTTAGGAGCTTTTGTTCTTTTATTTCTCCTCTCTGTCCCATCAAACTTTCCCTCTGTATCTTCATTTCTAGTAAGGCTCAAATAACTGATTACAACCCAAGACGAGGCCTCTTGCCCACAGTGCACATCAGAATTGCATGAGCAATGAACGTGCACGTGATCCTATGCCAGACTTAATGAATCAGTAACTAAGAGGGGGAAACAAAAATTTCAGTTTGGGAAAAGCCCAAGGGTATTCTTGACTAAGAATTACTGACCTTTCATTAGAATCTGCATTTTAATAGGTTCATAACCTGTGACTAAAGCCACAGCAACTAACTAAAAGATGTTCAGGGAATAACGGGAGAAAGTTGCCCATCCCCAGGACCTCGTGAGTGTGCGGCTAGGGCCCCACAGTCTTTGCCTATAACAATTGTTTATTTATTCGCATGGGTACATGCATGCATGTGTGAGTGTGCAGATGTTCCAGGGCCTCTTGCTGATGCAAATAATGTCATATGCTTGTGCCCCTTTTGCATCTGGCATATGTGGGTGGCTTGGGACTTGAAGCCTGGCCAGCTCAATCACTTTTTTAAAAAGATATTTTATTTATTTATTAGAGAGGGAGAGAGACAGATAGAGAATGGGCATGCGAGGCCTTAGCCACTGCAAATGAACTCTAGACATATGTGCCACCTTGTGCATCTGGCTTTGTGTGGGTACTGGAGAATCGAACCTGGGTCCTTAGGCTTTACAGGCAAGCGCTTAACCGCTAAGCCATCTCTCCAGCCCCTTTAATTGCTTTTTTAATAACAAAAACAAATTTTTTTTTCCTGTTTGAAAACTGCCTTTCTTATAAGAAATATGAAGAAAATGAAGAAGAAAGTAAAATCTATATGAGATATAGAACATAACATTTTAGCTAATTCTCTTCTAGTTGTTATTCTAGGAGATTATTTGTATTTTATATTTTTATTTTGTTCACCTTATCTGTTTCATAGTATTTTCTGCCAGTCAACATTGATTTTCTTCTTTGACTTTAGGGTCTGTTTCTTTTTCTGTCTGTCACTGCATGTTTTTCTCTCTCTCTTTGTCTTACACACATACACACACACACACACACACACAAACACGCACAGTGCCTAACAGGGCCTCTAACATTTTTATGTTCCCAGTAAATATGTGGAAACTGAATAAATTCAGTGACTTACCTTTGAACTCTTTCCTGGGCATTTGCGTGAGGATAGTAACAAGTGTCATAATGGTTTCTAGTTCTTGCTTTCTCAGGCAGCCACAAAAATATTTTAGGATAATTATGGCAAACATAGAATTATTAAATACAATTTGAGTAGTTCTTTTATTTTTTAAAAATAACAAAATGGCATTTTTTTGGGGGGGGGGCCCAGGTTGACCTGGAATTAACTATGTAGTCTCAGTGTGGCCTCGAACTCACGGTGATCCTCCCACCTCTGCCTCCCGACCTCCCAAGTGCTGGGGTTCAAGGCGTGCGCCACCGTGCCCAGCTCAAAATGGCAAATTTTTAAATTTAAAAGAAACCTATCTTATAAGAAATAAAATTTCTGCTCCATTTTAGTTTCTTTTGGAGCCACTTTCAATACCACTTTGCAGACGAAGCCAGCACAATGAGCTTTGGTCATATATTCATATATTCATAAGGCCCCAAAACAGCAGGTTAAGTAAGAAAATGTCCAGCAATAGGAAGTCAAGATATGCCAACTTAGGGTGTTGGGGTTATAGGCATGTGCCACCATGTCTGCATGCCCCTTCTTTCTTTTATACTCATAGATTCCTTTTTTTTTTTGGTTTTTCGAGGTAGGGTCTCACTCTAGCTCAGGCTGAGCTGGAATTCACTATGAAGTCTCAGTGTGGCCTCGAACTCACGGTGATCCTCCTACCTCTGCCTCCCGAGTGCTGCGATTAAAGGCACGTGCCTCCATGCCCGGCTATTGATATATATATTTTTTAAGGCAAAGAAACCTTTATTTTATTTTTGAGAGAGAGACAGGGAGAGGGAGAAGGAGGCAGAGAGAGAAAGAGAGAGAAAGAGACAGAGAAAATGGGTGTGCCAGGGCCTTTCAGGCACTGTGAACGAACCCCAGGCATGTGTGCCCCTTTGTGCACATGTGCAACATTGCATGCTTGTGTCACTTTTGCATCTGGCTATATGTAGGACCTGGAGATTCGAACAGATGTTCTTAGGCTTCTCAGGCAAGCACCTTAACTGCTAAACCATCTCTCCAGCCCAGATTCCAATTTGTTTTATTAGCTATGTACACAGTGTGTATACAACCATGTTGATACCATCGTTAGCCTCTTCCCTGTCCTCCCTCCTATGCAGGGACCCTCCTCCTTGGGAAATGTGGGTCATGCATTGTGGGGTTAGGCATGCGTTATAGGTAAGAGGCAGTGTCTCTGTGCATAATGTCCCAACATGTGGCTCTAACAATCTTTCCACCCTGTCTTTGGCAAATTTCCCTGAGTCATGTTGGGTTCATTCTAGGTCTACTTCAGTGATGAGGTCTTGGGAGCCTCTGTCTCTGGATCTCTGCTTTGGTAGGAGTTGACTGTTCTCTGTGTCTATCTCCTTCACCCTTGTGCTGGTACCAGATTCACCAAGAAAGAAGCACTCTTGTTCATTTCCCCAATTACTTTTGGTTTCAGCTGGGGCCCTGTTGAGATGTGATGAGCTGATTCTCTCCTCAGGATCTGCATCCATCTGAAAAAGAGAAGATAAATAGTATAACCATTATTATTTTAGAAAGAATTTAATAGGTGTAGCCCACAATTGGTGGGAGCTTGATAATGGAGAAAGGGCTCATTTTTTTGGATATGGTTATGACTTGTTTCCCAGCTCCAGCTATGGGTTCTGTTCCACTGAGCAGATCTGTTAGCCAAATCAAGAACAGTGGCTGTGTGCCACTATTGTACTTGTGTGAACATCACATCAGGTTGTTTGTCCATTCTTTTTTTTTTTTTCTTTAAATATGGAACGCTTCACGAATTTGTGTGTCATCCTTGCGCAGGGGCCATGCTAATCTTCTCTGTATTGTTCCAATTTTAGTATATGTGCTACCAAAGTGAGCACCATTCTTTTTTGTTTGTTTGTTTGTTTGTTTGTTTCGAGGTAGGGTCTCACTCTATCCCAGGCTGACCTGGAATTCACTATGGAGTCTCAGGGTGGCCTCGAACTCATGGCAATCCTCTTACCTCTGCCTCCCAAGTGCTGAGATTAAAGGCATGCGCCACCATGCCCGGCTCTCGTCCATTCTTATAATCACTTAGTGTAAAATATGGCTGCTGGAATGTCACCTTTTAAAAAAATTATTTATTCATTTATTTGAGAGACAGAGAGGCAGATAGAGAGAGTGAGAGAATGGGTGCACCACTGCGAACGGACTCCAGATGCATGTGCCACCTTGTGCATCTGGCTTACATGAGTACTGGGGAATTGGACCTAGGTCTTGAGGTTTCACAGACAAGCACCTTAACCACTTAGCAGTCTCTGCAGCCCTGGAGTGTCACTTTGGCATCCACATGCCAGGCAGGACAGTGAGCAAAGATGCAAGGATGGAAGAGAGTCTTTTGGTTAAACTAGCAACCTTTAGGGAGAAGTCTCAGAACACACATTCCTTGATTTCTATTTGCATCTCAAATGAGATGTAGTTTGCAAGGAAGTTGGTGGCTAATAAAGATACAAAGAAGAAAAAAAGGATAACAGATAAGGTATAGGCAAATAGCAGTCTTCTTTCACAGAAAATTCTCTTATGTCACTTGAAAATTAAGATCATTTGCCATAAGCAGCAGAATACCTAGTAGTAAGTGGCTTACACATCTATCTGCTATGCCAGTCTTAATATATCAATAACATCTTTCTTTTATTTTCTTCTTTTTAAATTTCTATTTATTTATTTGTGTGAGAGAGAGAGAGAGAGAGAGATTGGGTGTGCCAGGGCCTTCAGCCGCTGCAAACGAACTCCAGATGCATCCACCACCTTGTGCATTTGGCTTACGTGGGTACTGGGGAATCAAACCTGGGTCCTTTGGCTTTGCAGGCAAACACCTTAATCACTAAGTCAGCTCTCCAGCCCAATCACATCTTTCTTGATGGTGGAAGAAATCTCACGTAGCTGCAGCGCACCCTCACATATCCGACGCTGGAAGGCACACATTCTCATTTGTGTCCCTTTCAGAAAACATCTTCCCTGAAGTCTTCTTCCTAATGGGCTTCATGGGCTCACCCTTGAGCCCTGCATTAGAAAAGTGATGGAATGACAGTTGGTTTAGAGGGAAGGATCCTCAATGCTGTTCTGAGCTGAATATGTGGGAAGTGAATGTGTGAGCAAAGTCAGGGCTCAGCCACCAGCAAAGCCATGAGGGAGTCAGAGGGATGAGGACAACTGGCGAGTCCATAGATCATAGTGCACGCTAGCCACATATATGTTGATTTACAAAACACAGTGATTTACAACTGTTCTCATGAGAAGTACATACTTAGGAATGATACCTTCTTTAAAGGAGCAAAACACATGCCTGAGAGCAGGTATCATCAAATATCCACACACAGGGGCCAACTTTTATTCCTATAGCTGTAGAAAAATGGAAGGAAGGCTGGAGAGATGGCTTAGTGGTTAAGGCTCTTGCCTGTGAAGCCTAAGGACCCATGTTCAACTCTCCAGATCCCACGTCAGCCAGACGCACAAAAGTGAGGCAAGTGCAAGGTCACACGTACACACTAAGCGGCACAAGCATCTGGAGTTTGATTACAGTGGCTGAGGCCCTGGTGCATCAACACTTTCTCTCTCTCTCTCTCTAAAAAATCAAAAATAATAAAAAAAAAGAAAAGAAAATGGAAGGAATGACCTTTGAAGCACAGTACCAGGCTGATTCTATATCACATCTTGGGTTGGGGGGATGGCTCAGTAGGTAAAATGCTTGCCACTGGAGGTGAATGCCCAAGCTGGGATTCCATGCAAAAGCCAGAAACTATGGCTGACTCCTGTAACCCAGAATGCTGGTGGCAAGAAGGGAGCATTCATAGCTGGCTCCTGTGACGATGGCTCCTGATGGTGGGATGGGAGGTGGAAACAGAGAGTTTCTGAGAAGCTTGCTAAACACAGCAACGAGGACAGAACACTCCACCTCAAATTGTCCTCTGAAGTCCACGCATTCACTGTGGCATGAGTGTGCCCACATTCACACGTATGAACACACACACATCAAAAAATAGTATCACACTTTAACATCACAGTGGCATTGGAGGGGCTGGGGATGTTGTTCAGTAAGCTTTTACCTAGCACGTGTAATGTCCTTGGTTCAATTCAGGACACAGAAAAAAATTTTGATTACAAATTTTTTTTAATGCAAAAATAATGGTATTGGAGGAAAAGAAACAAAATGTTCCAATTGGGGCTGGAGAGATGGGTTAGTGGTTAAGGTGCTTGCCTGCAAAGCCAAAGGATTCAGGTTCAATTCCCTGGTACCCACATAAAGCCAGATACACAAGGTGACACATGCATTTGGAATTCATTCACAGTGGCTAGAGGAGGCCCTGGAGTGTCCGATCTCTCTCTATATCTCCCTCTTTCTCTCTCAAATAAATAAGAAAATAAAAATTGGCCATGCATGGTTGTAGCACGCCTTTAATCCCAGCACTTGGGAGGCAGAGGTAGGAGGATTGCCATGAGTTCAAGGTCACCCTGAGACTACATAGTGAATTGCAAGTCAGCCTGGACTAGTACAAGATCTTACTTCAAAAAAAAAAAATTTTTTTTTTTGGATACTTATTCGCCGTATAGGACACAAACCCTGAGGACACTCAACACCTACCAAAGCGGAGATCCAGAGGTTCCTAAGAGCTCGTCACTGAGGCAGACTTAAAACTCACCCACCAAGGCTTAGGGAATTTTGTAGAAGAGGGGGAGAAGATTGTAAGAGCCATAGGTTGAGGCATCATGCCCAAAGGCATTCCCTCCCTGAAAAATAACTGACTGGGGCTAGAGAGATGGCTTAGCGGTTAAGCGCTTGCCTGTGAAGCCTAAGGACCCCGGTTCAAGGCTCATTTCCCCAGGACCCACATTAGCCAGATGCACAAGGGGGCGCACGCGTCTGGAGTTCGTTTGCAGTGGCTGGAGGCCCTGGCACGCCCATTCTCTCTATTTCTATCTGCCTCTTTCTCTGTCTGTTGCTGTCAAATAAATAAATAATTAATTTTTAAAAAATAACTGACTGCTGCTCCCACAATGCATAAACCACAACCCCATGGGGAATACCTGCAACCCCACTGAGGGGGGTCCCCAGTGGAATGGAGGCAGGGATAAGGGAAAAGGGGGTATCAACACATGATGTATCCATATGAAATATGTTGTTAATAATAATAATAATAAATTTAGAAGATTTTTTTAAAAGTCCCAATTGGTTTGAATAAAAGAATCATCTAACAATTTTAATTTCTTTCACATAGATGAAAATACATTTTTATTGTGAATTAGTTTTTAAACTGCTAATGAGTTTAGTTGGTTAATGTACAATTATCCTTTAAAAAGTTTTTTTATTAACAACTTCCATGGTTGTAAACAGTATCTGATGGTAATGCCCTCTCTCCCCAACTTTCCGCTTTGAAACTCCTCTCTCCATCATATCCCCTCTCCCTCTCAATCAGTATCTCTTTTATTTTGTTTTTTTCCCCAAATTTTTATTAACAACTTCCATGATTATAAAAAATATCCCATGGTAATACCCTACCCTCCCTTCCCCCACTTTCCCCTTTGAAACTCCATTCTCCATCATACCCCCTCCCCATCTCAATCAGTCTCTTTTATTTTGATGTCATCATCTTTTCCTCCTATTATGATGGTCTTGTGTAGGTAGTGTCAGGCACTGTAAGGTCATGGATATCCAGGCTATTTTGTGTCTGGGGGGAGCACGTTGTAAGGAGTCCTACCCTTCCTTTGGCTCTTACATTCTTTCTGCCACCTCTTCCTCATTAGACCCTGAACCTTGGAAGGTGTGATAGAGATATTACAGTACTAAGCACTCCTGTCACTTCTTTCCAGCACCATGATGCCTTCTGAGTCATCCCAAGGTCACTGCCATCTGAAAAGAGAAGGTTCTCTACCAAAAGTGAGAGTAGCATTAATATATGGGTGTGAACATTAAGAGAAGTGCTTACTGGGCAGTTTGATGAACATAGTATATACATTTAGCCAGACAGCAGCAGACATGACACCCCTAGGGCTCATGACTACCCCTGTTTTAGGTTTTCAGTGTCAGGGATGTATTCCCTCCCATGGAGCGGGCCTCCAGTCCAATTAGAGGGCAGTTGGTTTCCACCATGACAGACGTGCCACTATTGGACCCATTGGCTCCTTTGGCCTGGCTGGCAAAATATAAGGCTTGCAGTGTCCACTGTTGAGTATCTTCACTGGTGATTTCTCTCTCTCTCCCATTGAACTGCATGCAGAATGGCTTCTTCCAGCTTTCTGTCAGCTGGTCTACATGGAGGTGGTTATCAGCTCAGTTCCAGCAGAATTTCTCAGTGACCTTGCAGCCCAAGTATGTGGAGTCTTCAGCAATAGGGTCTTACTTTCTTTCCTGGTGGGAAGCCAAGGGCTTCGGCAATGGCCTATAATGTTTTGGGGGCATCGGGGACCTCCCTGGCCAACAACTCACTGGAAGTTATCCCATCCCTGGCACTGAAAATTTTCTAGTAACAATCTATAGCTCCTGAGTGTTCCATTGTCCAAAAAAGTAGGTTTCCATATGATTTATTTATATCCTCTTAGATTTTTATTAACTCTGCCTTCACCCTTCCTTGTCCTTTGTTCCATAATACTAACAGCTTGGGTGCTGTGGTGTAGATGCCCCTTTTCTTGACCCCAAGTAAAGTAACTCATTCTCCTATACTGAGAAGTTGAATTTCCTTAGCCCCAAGAAGGCATATTTAACCTGAATTCCTAAAAATCTAGATCCATAAGGGTTTCAAATCTAGATTATTCTGGATTGAGGAAGAGGGTGCCCTGTGGATTGGGGAGAGATAAGGAGCCCACATAGGGTAGTAGGGTTCCTTTACAGCAAGGACTAGGGAGGAGCACCGTGGCAAGTTCTATAAGATGTGAGGTCCATCCCCACTCAGCCCTCAGAGTGATAGTATCAATGCGTATACAGAGCCTAGACCCCTAGCACCGTGGCCTGGAGGACAGACTGGCTCATGGGCATTTCTGTGGCAGCACCCTTGCATGAGTGCCAGCAACAGACCATGCTGTTGAAGAAGCATCTGGAAAGAGGGCATTATGACAGAGTCAGGGCCCTGCTTACTTCCCTAGGGTCAAGCACATGCTCAGGTCCTTGTGATGCAGCACAGACAAGGAGGGAGCCCCGAAATGACAGACAACTGGTGTCTTCTTTCTTAGTAACAAAATGGCTGTTACTGGAAGCAACTGTGCCTGGCTTAAAACCACAGCTCTGTGCTTCCTTCAAGCAGCACATGCGCTGAAACTGGGGCAACACAGAGAACATCAGCATGGGCCCCAGCACAGGGATGACAAGCAAAATCATGGAGTGTTCTAGATCTGAAAATAAATGAAACTGGGCTGGAGAAATGGCTTAGTTGTTAAGGCTCTCGCCTACGAAGGCTAAGGACACAGGTTTGGTTCCCCAGGACTCACGTACAGCCAGATGGACATGGTGGCGCATGCATCTGGAGATCATTTGCAGCCGCAAGAGGCCCTGGCACACCCATGCTCTCTCTATATACATATCTGTCCATTTTTTTCTCTCTCTTGCTCTCAAATAAAATAAAAATAAATGAAACCACATTTTTTTTGTTGTTTTTTTTTTCGAGGTAGGGTCTCACTGTAGCCCAGGCTGACCTGGAATTCACTATGGAGTCTCAGGGTGGCCTCAAACTCACAGCGACCCTCCTACCTCTGCCTCCCCAGTGCTGGGATTAAAGGCGTGTGCCACCACGCCCGGCTCAAATGAAACCACATTTGATAGCCTTTGTCACATGTGTCAATGAGAGCAAGAAGAGATCTTTGAGAAGCACTTTGAAAACTGTTCGCTCTTTAGGCTTTCTCTTGTTCCCATGGCAAATGAGTTCATATCTGGAAGTCAGTCCAGTAACCACCTGTGCCTCTCAAGGATTGAGAATCGATCCTTTAAAATATCTGGGCACAGCTTTATTGGCTTGTTTTTGCGTGTAGAAGGGGGTTGTTCTCTGGGATTTTTTTTTTTTTCATTAGTTTGTTTCCAAGTAGGGTCTCACTGTAGCCCAGTCTGGCCTTGAACTCACAGCGATCCTCCTACCTCTGCCTGCCAAGTGCTGGGATTAAAGGCATGCGCCACCACGCCGGCTTCAAGCATAGTTTTTCTGTCCTCAAAACGCATTCTCCTCTCTATCATGAGGTCTGGCTCTGCAGGCTGCAATTCACTCATTTAGGCAAAGCTGAAAGAGGAATGCGGAGAGCAGAGCAAGGGCCGGGCAGTGGGGAAGCTGTGGGGAGAAGCCTGGATGTGCGCCCGCGTCACTGGGCGTGAGTTAGTGTGTGCACACACGAGGACACTCAGTAAGTGTCGTCACGCCGATGAAATGGCTTCCCCTGTTTCTGCAGATGCGGCCATTGCACCTGAGGTCTTTTCTGAACTTGAACCTCAAGTCAGAGTTAAAATTATGCCTAACAGTGAGTCTGCTAATTGAGTTAATTTAGATGCCAATCCTGATGAGTCAAATCCCCGAGAAGAAATTTTTGGTCTAAATTAACTAGTTTAATTGTCTGCGAAGTCTAAATTGACCAAATAATTGCAAGTTAATCCTTGTATTTGATGCTGTGTCCAGCCCCTCGCTCTGTCTGGAAGCCGGCCATTTGTATCCTCAATTGTCTGTATCTGAATCACGGGGTGATTCCTTTCACCAGCCTGGGGCACAGAGCTCACGGGACTTTTGGCAAGGTACGGAGGCATTATTGGTTGTCACAACGAGGCAATGTTACTCGCATCCAGCGGGAAGAGGCCACGGGTGCTGCTTAGCCCGGCCTGCACAGAAGGACAGACCTCCCATAACCCGGAATGATCCAGAACAAAATGTCAGTATGCTGCCACTTGGAAACCGAGCTTTAGTCAAACGGGACTTAGTGAAGGAAGGTTTGGTCACATTGATCTGTTCACAACAGTCTGACCAGTTAGCCCAAAACCCAAAGTCTCATGAAACTTGTCCCCACGGTGCACCAAATTAAGCAGGCAGTTGATTATACTGGCTTCCACTGTAGACACACCTAAAAAGTGTAGCCAATAGGCTTCTGACATTCTTCATCTTTTCGGTTTCCAGCTTTGGTGTTTACTGGAAGGTCATTAAGTTGCTTTGCTTTTGAAGCCCATTCATTACTTCTAGATCCACTGCAGTCTATTTAGTCTTCCTTAATGCTGTCTGGTGAAACATTAATGAGAAGCTCACGCGTAGTCATAGAATTTGCCTGATTACTTCATTCATTTTTAACGAGCTTGCTGCTTACACTTCAGGATAACATAACAGAAATTGGATAATGTAATTCTTTCTGGGTGGAATGCCACTAAATTTGGCTTTCAATTATTAATCATGTAGGCTGAGGACATTAAAGTCTCTTGCCCATAAATTTACATCTTTGACTATGTAATTTCCATCAATATATTCTCTTCCCAGAAATTTCTTTTAAATCAATTTTTTTGTGGTTGAAAACATCCAATTTTCTTCAGAGTGAAAGTCCTTAGAATTTAAAACCTGAGAAATTGAACTTCATTATAAGATTCAAACTGAAGCTACTGACAGGAAATATTATATTCACATCAGTTTCTTAAGCAGAAAGGTGAGTCATTGTATGAAATATTCATTCATGGTTCCTAGAATTGAGGTAATACTTTTAATTCAATATATATATTTACCCAAGTCATCTAAGCATATTTTATATTGTTTTAAAATTCTCACCATATAGATTTGGAGCACAAATTTTCATAAATATTCTACTAGCTTTGCAGCTAGTGAATAATCTAAGTCCCACAGAACAATGAACGTTGAATCCCTCAGCCAATCAAGGTTTTTTTTATAGTTAGAAAAGCCTCAGTACAAATGAAAGTCAAGTCACCCAGTCTAGTCAAGAAACCCACTCCTTTTCTGGGTCAGCAACCACTTATTTCCAAGAGAGTGAGATAATATGCTGGAGAGATGGCTCACTGGTTAAAGGTGCTTGCTTGCAAAGCCTGAGGTCCCAAGTTCAATTCCCCAGTACCTACATAAAGCCAGATGTACGGAATGGAGAATGAGATAATAGTAAAAATCAGGAAGTAAAGTATCATAAAGCTGCTGTATAACCTGAACTATTCTATCAAAACAATACACTAAGCAAGGCGTGGTGGGGCACGCTTTTAATCCCAGCATTTGGGAGGCAGGGGTAGGAGGATTGCCAAGAGTTCAAGATTACATAGTAAATTCCAGGTCTGCCTGGGCTACAAGAGACCCTACCTCAAAAAAAAAAAAAAAAACCAAAACAAAAAACTAGCTCTGTTCAGCCCTGGGCAGTATAAACCAATGCAGGCGACGATTATGTGTTTAGAGATGCACATCATTATAAAATGTGACAAAAGAAGCAATCTATGGAATTAATCTGCTTCAGATCATCAACACTGGAACACAAGCCAGGTGACTGATACTTTTCAGCTTCCATTCACCCAGCCATCATTTCTCTCAGACAAAATGAATAGGTTTGTCAGAAATCTAGAATGATCATGTTGCCTCAAGCCCTTCAGAACATGAGTTTTTGTGGAAAAACAAGTATGGTGGTTGTGGTAGTTTGAATAGATGGCCCCCAATATATTCAGTGTTTTATTAGTTTGTAGTTTGCATCTGCAGCCACCTGGTTGGAGGCAATGTCACCGGGCGGATCTTAAGGTGTGGTGGTGGGTTTGAGATTTCAATCTAAAGATATGCAAAGTGTGTCTAGCTGGAGTTCCTGAAGTGTGCTGTGCTGTGTGGCTTTTGGCTTTTGGCTTGTGCTTCTCTCTTTTTACCTTTACGAGGGGGCCAGCTTCTTCCACCATAATGGAACTTCCCCTGGATCCTAAGCTTCAATACATCCCTTCCTCCATAACTGCGCCTGGTCTGGACGTTCATTTCAGCGAACCTGAAGCTGTCTGCTACAGTGCTCAAGCTGGCCACTTTGGATATACAATTTATTTATTTATATTTTGCATGTGTGTGGTGTGTGTATGTGTGTGTACACAGGTACATGTGCCTCATGCATGTATGCAAAGGCCAGAGGAGAATATCAGGTATTACCCTTCCATTTCATGTTTGCTTGAGACAGAGCCTCTTATTAATTCCAGAGCTGCAGTTTTTGTGAGGCCCCAAAATTTGCTGGTCTCTGCTCCCCACATCATTTGGGTTATAGATAAGCACGGCCATGCTCAGTTGTTTATGTGCATGCTGGGGAATCAAACTCAGTCAGCCTCAGGCCCCTCAGGCTTTCATGCTCATGCGGGAAGGACTCTTACCTGCTGAGCCATCTCTCCACCCCGTCATGTCCTTTTACTGAATCTGTTAAGTATAGGCTCAAAAGTCAGAGGGGGTTGGGCATGGTGGCGCACGCCTTTAATCCCAGCCCTCGGGAGGCAGAGGTAGGAGAATCACTGTGAGTTCAAGGCCAGCCTGAGACTACATAGTGAATTCCAGGTCAGCCTGGGCCAGAGCGAGACCCTACCTCAAAAAAAAATGGGGGGAGCTGGAGAGATGGCTTAGTGGTTAAGGCGTTTGCCTGCAAAGCAAAAAGGACCTCAGTTTGATTCCCCCAGAATCCACGTAAGCCAGATGCACAAGGTGGCGCATGCATCTGGAGTTTGTTTGCAATAGCTAGAGGCCCTGATGCACCCATTCTCTCTCTCAAATAAATAAACAAAAAAGAAAAGAAAGTCAAGAGGAACTGAAATAACAGACATATTGCTAGTGAAGCTAGACTAAAAGAAGCGTCTTGGGTCCACCACCTGTTCCTCCTTCCTGAATTTTCTGAGAGAAAGATATGCAGCCAAATATCAGTCCTCTGCAGGTGAAGGTGTAACCTCTACTTATCAACTCAAGAGAGAGGGTGGCCGGCTTGCTGCCGACAAGCTCGCAAGACAAGACCAGGGCGGAGGAGGTGGCACAATAGCTCAGCGCTCTTCTGTAAGTCAAGAAAAAAGAAAAAAAGCATATTTGTGAAGAAACCAATAGTCATGGCATAGAAAAATTTAAGAATTACTAAGGGAAAGTCTCACTCTAACCCAGAATGGTCTTGAACTCCTACCTCAGGATCCTGAATACTGGGATTAAAGGCATGAGCCACCATGCCTGGCTCTCAATGTGACGTTTGTTGGTGATATTGACCTGAGAAGTCTAGGCTTTCCCTGTGTGTATAGGGGAAGGTGTTATTTTTGTATCTATGGATGCCTAGAATGACAAATTAATATTATACACTATCTTGACAAAACCTAAAGAGAAGACCTAGTTTCACAAACATCACAAAAGGACTTCAGTAGTTTCTAAAGGATATTGGCAGCCCAGAGGTATTGCAACGGCTTTATAAAAAAAAAAAAAAAGAAAAGAAAGTAAGTAAGTATACTGACTCTTGCTAAAATGGCCTAAATCAGTGGTTCTACTAATGTGGTCCCCAGACCAGAAGAAAGCACTAATACCAAGGCCTCAGTAGCATTGGGAAACTCTTGAGGGTAGAGGTCAGCAATTAAGGTTTGAACACCTCAATGCACATTAAACTTGAAAGCCACTGGGTAAACTGACAGTCTGATGACCCTGTTAGGTCTGCAAAGGAGGCAGACCTCAGTAAACAGAACAGTCCCACCCTTCTGCTCTTCAACTACACAAAAGGAAAACACAGAGATAGTTGAAGACATAAAGTTCCAGGGTTGGAGAGATGGCTCAACAGTTAGGATGCTTGCTTTTATAGCCTGATGACCTGGGTTCAATTAATTTCCCTGTGCCCACATAAAGCCAGATGCATAGTGGCACGTGCATCTGGAGTTTGTTTGCAGTGGCTGGAGGCCCTGGCATGCCCATTCTATCTCTCTCTCTCTCTGATTGCAAGTAAATAAATAAAAATATTTAAAAGAAACATATAGTTCTTATTCCTGGCTTCCTTTTTCTACTCAACTAGGCAACTAGAAGCCTAGATGGGTTCTCTACATTTGAGATTTTCATTCTGAGAAAAGAAGACTTGCTATAACCTGAACATGCCTCTCCCAACTCACTGTCTTTTCTAGCTTCTGATATCCCAAGGTGTCCCCTGGTTTGTGACAATCTCTCTCTAGGATTGCCTCCATCTTCACATGGTCATCTTCCCTCTCTCTGTGTGTCTATGTCCAGTTTCTTCTTCTTATAAGGACACCAGTCATATTGGATTAGGAGCTCACACAAAACTGGGCATGGTGTTGCACACCTTTAATCCCAGCATGTGGGAGGCAGAGGTAGAAGGACTACCATGAGTTCCAGGCCAGCATGGGCTAAAGAGAGATCCTACCTGGAAAAACTAAGAAAAAAAAAAAAAAAAAAAAAAAAGCTCACACTATTCCACAATGACCTAATTTTAGCTTAATTAAGTACTTATCTAATGGCCCTTTTAATAAATAGATCAGATCTTGTAGTACTACAAAGGGGGATGTGCATAGGTTTCAAAAATATCTTTTGAGGCAGGGGACTTAGTTCAACCCATAATAATATAAAATATTACTTCTTCTATTTACTTCCCAGGTGACACCTATTATTGTGCTTTGCTTGGACAAAACACCTGACTGAAAGCAGCTGATGAGTTGAAAGGGTTTATTTTGGTTTACAGCCTGTAAGGGAAGCTTCCATATGCCAGGGAAAGGATGACAGAGCAGAGGCTGGACATCACATCTTGCCACAGCAGCTGGCAGAAAGCACCAAGGGAAACTAAGTTATAACACCCCTAAGCATGCCCCCAGCAAAACACCTCCCCCAACAAAGCTCTACCTCCCAGCTGGGGAGCAAGCTTCTATGTCACAATATCCCCACACACCACCCACAGTAGACTGCAGACGATTGGCCCCATTGCAGTATTTCTTTTTTGTTTGTTTTGTTTTGTTTTGTTTTTCGAGGTAGGGTCTCACTCTAGCCCAGGTTGACCTGGAATTCACTATGGAGTCTCAGGGTGGCCTTGAACTCATGGCAATCCTCCTACCTCTGCCTCCTGAGTGCTGGGATTAAAGGCGTGCGCCACCACGCCCAGCTGCAGTATTTCTTCTATAGTAGCCTGGTAGCCTCAGAAACTTTACAGGGTCCTGAAGGTGATGAAACTAACTATATAGCCTACCTTACCCTGTCTTACAGTCATGGTACCTGCTTACAAATTTCAAATATTAAAAGAAGTAGTCACTAGAAATATAGAAAGTTTGTGTTCACATGAGCAGTGCATGTTCTCCACATAGGCAAGCTGCATGGGCTCGGAACATCAGGCAGTTGGCAGGAAAGAATGGGAGGCGTGGCAGCTGCGGGCACGGGAGGCCTGTATACCTTGAGTGTTCAGGACAGTAAGGAGACCATCAGAAGGGCCTCCACCCTCCGTCTGCATGTAGATAGTTCTGCTGGCCTTTGACAAGTGATTTCTATTCTTTGGCTGAACAAGCCCTCGCGAGCCCTCATTCTGTAGATACAAATTAATATCTTCACTGTGGTTACGTCCATTCTTATTGCTGAGGAGCCATTTGACCACTGGTAATCTCCGCTCGGATTCATTAGAAATTCACTTAAGAGTTCAGCTCTCGGCGGTGACTTCATCGCTAAAGGCTCAAGGCCACCGTGCCCAGGCACGTCTAAAAGAGTGCAAAACGTCCCGGCCTTGCAAAGGTCAGAGAAAGGCAGCGGGGCAGTTCCAGCACAAGAGGACTTGCTGGGACAGCGCACTCCAAGCCCCAGGAATGCAGGGGGACAACAGGAGGTCCTAGGAAAACGAGAGGCTCAGGGGAGGGAGGCGGCGTGACAGCGAGGAAAAGCTCCGGAGCTTCCAAATTTTCCCTAGGGCCAGTTGAGACAGAACCCTTTTCCCTCTTCACAATGAGTAGCCAGAAAAAAACTGAGATGACAACAATGTGGGTTTTTTTTTTTCCTCCTTAAGCTCGTCTCAACTTGAGGCAGAATATTAATGGCAAAGGGCTCAATATCTCATTATCAATCCCCATGGGCATATAATCGCCCGAAAAGACAAATACTTGAATAGATGAAGATAATAGGTGATCATTTATCGTCAGCACGCCACAGGCACTCTCGCTGAATCTTTAATTTAAAACTAGTACTTCTGAACTTGCAACAATTAGACACATATTTATTTTGAATTTGAAACTCAGATCTGAGGATCATTAGGTCCCTAGAAGCTCTCAAAGAGGAGCAGCTTCCTTATTGATTTACCCAGGACAGGCAACACAGTGTATAGATATTTTTCCCCTTTTTCTTTCACTTCATTGAGTAAAAATAGATCGAGGCTTACACCAGTTTTCTCAAGATCTTGCTTGAAGGTGAACTTGAGGTCACCTTAATGACTATCAGAACCACTTCTGATTGCCAAGCTTAGAAAACTCTCCCCCCCCCCCCCCCCCGTTTGAAAGTCTGTCTTTAGGGGAACTTTAACCTCTTTCTGACTCCTAATTAGCTTTTCCTCAACGACAAATGTTCAGAGGAAGGTGGAAATAGCAGGAGAGGTTGCCCCAGGGCACAGGTTCCAAAAGTAATGGGATATCTTTCATCTCTTCTTCTGAGGTGAATCTAGGGATTGATACCGTTGTCTTTAAAGGATCCTTCAGATCCAAACCTCCCTAAGAAGATATTGATGTGTACAAGCAGACACAATCCCCCCCGTGGTTGGTTGATTTGTGCTGAACCAGATGCCTCCACTCACAGACGTCTTCAATGTCAAGGCTTACAAGATGACTCATTCTCACACAGACTCCTCATAGACAGCCTGATAAAGACCTTCCAGCTCCCTGTGGGCCCAAGCATTCTGGAATCAAGTGTTTTTCTATTAGGTGGGGGAAATCTTTCTCCAGTGGAAAATGAATCTTCCCTTCATTTGGACATGGAATAAGAGTGGCCAGCAGAAGCCTCATTGTCTCAAAAGACTGCATTCTGAAAGAAGTTCTTGGCTTTATTTCTCACTAATAAAAAACCCAGTCAAGTGAGTTTTTAAAATGAAAGTTCAGGCTGGAGGGATGGCTTAGCGGTTAAGGCATTTGCCTGCAAAGTCAAAGGACCCAAGTTCAATTCCTCAGGAGCCAGGTAAGCCAGATGCACAAGGGAGTGCGCGTGTCTGGAGTTCGTTTGTAGTGGCTGGAGGCCCTGGCACACCCATTCTCTCTCCCCGCCCTCTCTCTCTCTCTGTGACTCTCTCAAATAAATAAAACTTTTTTTAAAAAAAAGACTAGCCTGATGGGCTAGAGTGAGACCCTACCTTGAAAAATCAAACTGATAATAATAATAATAATGAAATAAAAAAATAAAATGAAAGTTCAGTGTATTCAAGTGTAATCAAGTTTACACTTTGATTTATTCGACAAACATTTATGCAGTGCCTGCTCTGTGCCAAGGAAAGGTACTAGGTTTAGCCATGCATGGTGGCGCATGCCCTTATTCCTAGCCCTGGGGAGGCAGAGGTAGGAGGATTGTCATGAGTTCGAGGCCACCCTGGGACTACACCGTGAATTCCAGGTCAGCCTGGGCAGGAGTAAGACCCTATCTCAAAAAAACAAAATAAGTAAATAAATAAAAAGAAAATGTACTAAGCTTAAAGCTTAACTTCAACTCACATACAGTTGACATTCTACTGAGAAAGAGGGATTAAAAAGCAGGCAAGGAAATAAACACATCTAATAGTTTCTAGTAGTAATAGATTTTGTGTTTTGTGTTGATTGTTTTTGTTGTTGTTGTTGTTGTTTGTTTGTGTTTTTCGAGGTAGGGTCTCACTCTAGCTCTCAGGTTGACCTGGAATTCGCTATGTAGTCTCAGGGTAGCCTCGAACTCATGGTGATCCTCCTACCTCTGCCTCCCGAGTGCTGGGATTAAAGGTGTGCGCCACCATGCCCAGCTGATTGGGTTTTTGAATGGTTTTCTTACAGTGTTACCCAAGCTGGTCTCAAACTCCTGGGGTCATGTGATCATACCATGCTAGCTCTTGTGTAGTTGGTACTTGGGGTGTGCTTGGCTGGCAAGGGAAGTTTATGTAAGGTTAGAGTGGAGGACACTGAACTGAAACTGAAAAGATGAGAAGACAGTCATGAAAAGTGAAAGAAGACACTTCCTCACACCAAGACTACCAACAGGAAGGGTAGGGACTGGAGAGATGGCTTAGCGGTTAAAGTGCTTTCCTGCAAAGCCTAAGGACCAAGGTTTGATCCCCCAGTACCCATGTAAAGCCAGATGTACAAGGTGTTACATGCGTCTGGAGATCATTTGTAGTGGCTGGAGGCCCTGGTATGCCCATTCTCTCACTCTACCTGGTTTCCTTTCTCTCCCTCTCTCTCAAGTAAATAAATAAAATAAAATAAGGACTGGACAGATGGGTTAGTGGTTAAGGCTTATGCCTGCAAAGCCTAAGGACCCAGGTTTGATTCTCCAGGATGATGTAAACCAGATACACACGGTGGCACATGATCTGGAGTTCATTTGCAGTGGCTGGAGGCCCTGGTGTGCCCATTCTCTCTCTCTCTCTCCCCCACACACAAATAAATAAATAAAATGTTTTAAAAAATAAAACTAAATAAAAAAGGAAATATAAGCAAAGAGCAGCAGGGCAATCACTCCTTCCTTCCTTCCTTCCTTCCTTTCTTCCTTTGTTTTTAAAGACACAAGGTTGGGCTGGAGGGATGGCTAAGCTGTTAAGGTGTTTGCCTGCAAAGCCAAATGACCCAGGTCCCATTCCCCAGGACCCTTGTTAGCCAGACGCACAAAGGGGCGCACAACTCTGGACTTCATTTGTAGTGGCTGGAGGCCCTGGCGCACCCATTCTCTCTCTATTTCTCTGTCAAATAAATAAATAAAAGTAAAATATTTTTAAAAAATTAAAAAAATAGCCGGACGTGATGGCGCACACCTTTAATCCCAGCACTTGGGAGGCAGAGGTAGGAGGATCGCCGTGAGTTCAAGGCCACCCTGAGACTCCATAGTGAATTCCAGGTCAGCCTGGGCTAGAGCGAGACCCTACCTCAAGCCCCCTCCCCCAAAATTAAAAAAATATAAAGACACAAGGTCACATTTAGCCCAGCATGAAATAATTTGCTATGTTGCCAAGGATGACCTTGAACTTCTGATCCTTCTGTCTCCACCTCTAGGATGCTGGGATTACAGATGTGCAACCACCAGTCTGTGCAGAGCTAGGAATTGAACTCAGGGTCTCATGCATGCTAGGCAATCACTCTACCAACCAAGTTACATCCCCAGCCCAGAAGTGGAATTTTTAGAACATAGAAAAGCCAGCATGAAGGGAGGCGTGGGGGCGCACGCCTTTAATCCCAGCATTCAGGAGGCAGAGGTACGAGGATAGCTGTGAGTTCGAGGCTACCCTGAGACAACATAGTGAATTCCAGGACAGCCTGAGCTAGAGTGAGACCCTACCTTGAAAAACCATAAAAGAAACAAAAATATTTTAAGTCCTTTCCTGACAACTTTATGCTTATGGCTAAGGTAACTCATTTGAATCATTAATAAATGAATAAATAATATCATTGAAATAATTTTTTGTATGTACATTGTGTGGCATGCATGTGTGTACACGTGTTTATCTGTGTGTGTATGCATGTGTGGTGAATGTGATGCATGTGGAGGAAAGAAATTAACATTAGTTTCTTTCTCAATTGCTTCCGCTTTATTTACTGACACATGACCTCTCACTTGAACCCACAGCTTGCCAATTTGGGTAGTCTAGCTAGCCAGTTTGCCCCAGAGATCTGACTCTACATTGTGAATACTGGCATTACAGAGAGACATGTGCATGCACATGAATGAATACACACGAGTGCACGCACACACACACATGACATTAATGTGGGTGCTGAAGATCTGAACTCCAGGACTCATGCTTGGTCAAGTGCTTCCCCACCTCATCCCCCTCTGCTCTGAGGGAAGGCCTTGCTCTAACCAAGACTGACCTGGAATTCACTATGTAGTCTCAGAGTGGCCTCGAACTCACAGCAATCCTCCTACCTTAGCCTCCCGAGTGCTGATATTAAAGGTGTGCGCCACCACACCCAGCATCAAGTGCTTTATATCCACTGACCTATCTCTCCATGTCTGAAATAATTTTTTTGTTTATTTATTTATTTGACAGCGACAGAGAGAAGGAGACAGAGAGAGAGAGAGAGAGAATGGGCGCACCAGAGCTTCCAGCCTCTGTAAACGAACTCCAGATGCGTGCACCCCCTTGTGCATCTGGCTAACGTGGGTCCTAAACGCGCTTAATATGATAAATTGTTTATTTGGCAAATTGTCATTGGGTAAGTTAAATTTCCAGAAGTAATTTGGCATTTGACAAGTTGATTGCTAGATAATTCACCAAGGAATGATTCAATTTCCATGAATGAAGGAAAGAACACTGACATAAAATGGAAAATGTACTCCTTCTGGCCCCTCTTCCACAATGTTCCCTGAGCCTCAGCAACTTCTGGATTTCTGCCCGGGTACACTGAGTATCCTCGGTGCCTATCGCCATCTTCCTAGCGCAGACTGTCTGGCTCATGATGACAGCAGCCCTGAGTTTGCCCAGCTTGCCCTGCGGTTTCACCTGGACCCTCGCTGATGTTCAAGAGATACAGAGCCCAGCTGCTTACACGGTAGGCTGTGAGCCCACATGGGGGTCACATGACTGAATATGGGATCCTAAAATATTTGACAACAATAAAAGTTTTCTTAGCAGGCAACAAACAGAGATTAACTCAGGATCAAGTGCATAATGCATCTAGAGTGTTCCTGGAGGTGCCCACCTGTGTGGCATCACACAACTTCACTGCGGCCATGGTTCTGGGCACACAACGTGTACGCGCTGCCCTGTGCAGCCCGTCATGCCTGCTGGCCCCACCTCAAGCTGTCCCGAACGCCGCGGCTCAGATTCCTGTATGCAGTGTTTTTACTGTAGTACAAAGTGCTCTGCTCTTGTATAAATACAATTGTTTAAGTTCAGGAAACAAAGACTTAATATTTTCCTGCCATCATTCCCTTCAGCCAGTAAGTATCAAGTGTCAGTATGTCTTTAGATTGTTTGAATGTTTGATTTTTAAAATTGTTTGAATTGCTGACTTGAATTTCCCAAAACCTTCAATGGATTTTGCCTTGGAGTCAGGATAGAATTCCCAACAGCTTTTGAAATGGCCCTATACATTCTCTTGGCATTTTTGCACAACATGTTTACACAAAGACGTGGCCACAACATTGACACTTACAAAATCAAAATGCCAATCAGAAAACCTGAATAAAAAAATTCTGAATAATGTTGAACATGCTCTGTGTCTTGCAGTACCAAATATTCAGTCAAGATTTAATTCTTTACATGACAATAAACAAGCACATCCATCTCATTAGTATGCACTCATCATCTTTAATCTTTCATCTTTTTTTTTTTTTTCAAGGTAGGGTCTCACTCTCTAGCTCAGGCTGACCTGGAATTCACTATGTAGTCTCAGACTGGCCTCGAACTCATGGTGATCCTCCTACATCTGCCTCCAAGTGCTGGGATCAAAGGCATGTGCCACCACACCAGGCTTCATCTTTTTTTCTTAATTTTTTTTTTGTTTATTTTTCTTTATTTACTTGAAAGTGACAGAGAAGGAGGGAGGGAGAGAGAGAGAGACAGACAGACAGACAGACAGACAGACAGACAGACAGAATGGGCGTGCCAGGGCCTCCAGCCATTGCAAACAAACTCCAGACGCATGCGCCCCATTGTGCATCTGGCTAATGTGGGTCCTGGGGAATCGAGCCTTGAACCAGGTCCTTAGGCTTCACAGGCAAGTACTTAACCGCTAAGCCATCTCTCCAGCCTTTTTTTTTTTTTAATGCAAGAGTGAGAGAGAGAAAGAGGGAGTGAGAGAGAGAATTGGCACACCAGAGCTTCCAGTCACTGCCTTCGAACTCCAGCCACGTGTGACCCCTTGTGCACATATGCAACCTTGCAAGCTTGTGTCACTGTGCATGAGAATCAAAACATGAGTCCTTAGGCTTTGCAGGCAAGCACCTTAACCATTAAGCCATCCCTTCAGCCCTAATCTTTCATCTCTAATGAACGGTAAAATTATATGTATACCGAAGAATTGTTTTAGGATAAATTTCTTTACGATTTATTACCAATATATGTTTGATTTGTAGACCTATCTTATTAATTTATATTATCAGGGTCACATAAAAATTTGTATGCTAAGCCAGGCGTGGTGGTGCATGCTTTTAATCCAGCACTCGGGAGGCAGAGGTATGAGAATTGCCATGAGTTCAAGGCCACTCTGAGACTACAGAGTGAATTCCAGGTCAGCCTGGACTAGAGTGAAACCCTACCTCGAGAAACCAAAAAACCAAAAAGAAAAAAAAAAAATCCATGCTAGCCAGGCATGGTGGCACAAGCCTTTAATCCCAGCACTTGGGAGGTAAAGAGCATTGCCATGAATTTGAAGCCAGATTGAGACTACAGAGTGAGTTCCAGATCAGCCTGGGCTAAAGTGAGAACCTGCCTGCCTCAAAAATTTTTTTTTCTAAGATGCAAAGGGGTTGTGAGCAGGAAAGGGTTAAAAAGCCCTGCTTTAGAAGAATCCTTTGTTCCAGACATGGCCCTTCTCTCCCCCATTGTGCAGCAGGGGCCACTAGGATTCCCCTTGGTCACTGGGCTCAGTTACACCGTAGCCAGGAAAACACCATCTTTTCCTGCTAATTCTGTCAGGGGCACTGGTTGCTGGAAACAGCCGGGTAACAGTCTCATCTTACAGTGAATTGCAGTATCCACAGAGCAGGCCAACAAAAGGAGGATCCTTTGGGGCTGAGAGGTAATGATAAACTCATAATTTGCATGGTCGTCTCTGTTTTCCACGTAAGGAAACTGTGACTTGGCGAGGCTAGTTGATATGCTTCATACTACCGCCTATCAAGGTGGGGTCTAGGACTCCAACACAGGTCTGGAGTCCCCAGATCGGAATGTTCCCTTCTGTTCCTTTAACAAGGGAAGTTCAGGGAGGCTGGATCAAGCACCAAACGCCGGGTCTAAATTCTGTAACTGCCTCATTGCGAGACCTTGGGCAAGTCATTCAAGGATTCTGATCCTCAGTTCTCTCAGCTGAAAAGCTGGGATACCAGTCCCCAAGTGACAGAATTAGAATGAGAACTAACGAGTTATGGTTTAGGAAAATACTATGTAAACTTTAGCAAGATTGTGCAAAGCAAAAAATGTCATTTTTAAGGATTTTATAGACTCCATTTATTGCTTACCCACAGAAATTTTTGACTGATTCCTTACTACCTCTTCGTTTATGAAAAATGGCCTCTATTAGGGGAAAGTTGCTGCCGCTCAGGCCACAAACAGGGTGAATTCTAAAAGCAGCAGGAAATAGAGAGCAAGTGGGCTTGGTCTGCATTGGTGAGAATTGAAAGAGTTCCTTGAACCAGTAATCTCTGAACCTCAATTATTTTTTTGCCAAATAGTTCTTTCAAGTCATTTTGGGAAATGGCTCGCTGCCTTTTTCTATTTTATTAAATCTAAGAACCTCATTAAGTTAAACCATCAGCAATGCATTGTCAGCAGGAAGAAAATGGGGAAAATCCTCTTTCTGTGTTTGATCATGAAAACTCTTCTAACAAACCCAAAACAAACACATTCCCCTCCTACTGCCTATTCACATGAGATTAACTATTGTGCCCGTTCACAATGTTCAGTCATCATTTCTTCCCCATTTAAGAGCTGCTTGCATGAATGAGGAAGCCAAGAACAGCAGACTCCAGGACCTCGGTCTACATTCTCAACACTAGAAATGTGGCTTAATTAAAGGCAATTAAGACACTGACACTATTTTTATTATGAAAAGAAGAAACTAGTTAACTGGAGCGCTATATAATGTTTATTTGCATTTAAATACATTGTGGGGCTGAAGAGATGGCTTAATGGTTAAAGTGCTTGCCTGCAAAGCCAAAGGACCCAGGTCTAATTCACCAGGACTCGCGTAAGCCAGATGCACAAGGTGACGCATGCATTTGGAGTTCGTTTGCAGTGGTTAAAGGCCCTAGCATGCCCATTCTCTCTCTCTATCTGCCACTTTCTCTCTCTCAAATAAATAAAAGAGTTTAAATATTAAAAAAGAAGAAGAAACTAAAGCTATCCCCCTCCAAAATAAAGAAAACAAGATAATAAGAGAAATTTAAGTTTTTTTTTTTTTCACTTTCAATACCCAGCCCATGCTGCTCCCTCGTTTTGTACATTTCCTGGATCATGACCTTCAAGCCACCCCTAATAAACAGCTTTATTTCATGCATTGCCTTTTCTTGTCACACCAGGGGTCCCCGCTAGTTACAAACCAGGATGATCGTCACTTCATATACCCAGTACGGTTTATGAAAATAGCCTTTCCCACATAGTTCTCAGAGGATGGCTACGTCGGTCCAGTGACCACTGATCTCTTTATACCTGTCTGAGTGACTAATTCTGTATCTGGAGCCACTGGGAAATAAGCCTTGCTGGAGGAGGGGTGTCGCTGGGGGGTGGAATTTGAGGTTTACCAGGCCAGCCACTGGATGTTTCAGCAGCTCGCTCTTGTTGCTTCCTGCCAGCTGATGGGACAGGTAGTGACGCCCAGATGTCTGCTCCTGCCATGTTTCCCCCGCCATGATGACATTTCCCCTGGAGACGGCAAGCCGGAAATAAACCCTTTCCTTCCATAAGCTGCTCCTGCTCGGGTGTTTTGTCTCGACAAGTACAGGAGGTCTGCTACACAGGTGTATAGTCAATATTTTGGGGGATTCACTCATATCACAGCCTATTATCAAGGAGGAATCTTACAAGGACTCATGAGGCAGTCCTAAACTATTCAGAGGGCATTTAAAGTTAACGGATTTCGTGCTGTAAGGCCAAACTAAGATCTTTTTCTTTTTGGTTTTTTGAGAGAGGGTCTCGCTATAGCCCTGGCTGACCTGGGATTCAGTGGCCTCAAACTCTCCAAGATCCTCCTACCTGTGCCTCCTGAGTGCTGTGATTAAAAGTGTGCACCACCATGCAGGGCCAAAACTAAGATCTTTGCTTTTAAGAAGCAATTTCCCACTGGGTGTGATGGCACACACCTTTAATCCCAGAACTCAGGAGGCTGAGGTAGGAGGATCACCGTGAGTTCAAGGCCACCCTGAGACTACATAGTGAATTCCAGGTCAGCCTGGACTATAGTGAGACCCTACCTCAAAAAAAAAAAAAAAAAAAGAAGAAGAAAAAAGAATAAATTTCCGAGGGTGAAAAGACAGCTCAGCAGTAAAGGCTCTCACATGCAAAGCCTAACAGCCCAGGTTTGATTCCCCAGGACCCACATAAAGCCAGATGCAAAAAGTGGCACATGCATCTGGAGTTCCTTTGCAGCCACTAGAGGCCCTGGCACACCCATTCTCTCTCTGCTTGCAAATGGAAGGAAGGAAGGAAGGAAGGAAGGAAGGAAGGAAGGAAGGAAGGAAGGAAGGAAGGAAGGAAGGAAGGAAGGAAGGGAAAGAGGAGGGAAGGAGAGAAGAAGGGAGGGAAGGAGGGAGAGAGAAATAAATAAGAATCAATTTCCCAGCTGGAGAGATGGCTTAGCAGTTAAGGCATTTGCCTGCAAAGCCAAAGGATCCCGGTTCAACTCTCCAGGACCCACATAAGCCAGATGCACAAGGGGTGCATGCATCTGGAGTTTGTCTGCAGCAGCTGGAAGCCCTGGCACACCCATTTTCTCTCTCTTTCTGTCTCTCAAATAAATAAATAAATAAATAAAACATATTTTTAAAAAAGAATCAATTTCCCTTTTGTTGTAAAACATGAAAAATGGAGAATGGAGCCGGTCGTGGTGGTGTACACCTTTAATCCCCTCACTTGAGAGGTAGAGGTAGGAGGATCACTGAGTTCAAGGTCAGCCTGAGACTATAGTGTGAGTTCGAGGTCAGCCTGTGCTAAAGCTAGATCCTGCCTTGAAAATAAACAAAAAGTGATAGATGGTCATTTCCAATGAATGCATGATCTTCCATGATACATGCATGCATGTGTGTGCGGGGTCGCCCCTCAGTGAGTGCATGCAGAGGCGGATGGGAAGACATTCCCCTGCACGCACTGCAGAGGATGTGCCCACGCAGGCGCCGCAGCACCCAGCTGGAGTTCTTGCTCACTACAGAGCTGTGCTGGTCTGCAGAACAGACTGATGATCCTAAATAAGATTTTGGGGGAAATATGGCATTCAGGGACAGGCAGGAAATTTTATAGACCTAAGTAGATTAATCATTAACTCTAGAAACATCAGTGGAACTGTTGCTGATTGGTTGGTGTTTAGAAGCAGATATGCATTGGACTCACTTCTCTCCTGTTCGGTTGACTCACAGACTGTCAGTGGTTGGTCGGTTGGTCGGTTTACCAAAGTGTGTTCACTGAAGCAAGTTACACTGACTGATAGAAAGTGCAGCCAAGCCACAGCTGAATCCACAGAGGAATTGGGGAGATGGGCATGAGTGCTACTTCCATGCTGAACCTGATAATCAGTGCCAGGGTGAAGGAGACAGACCCTGAGGATACTCAACACCTACCAAAGCAGAGATCCAGAGGCTCCTAAGAGTTCATCACTGAAGGAGACTTAAAACTCACCCACCATGGCTCAGGGGATTTTGCAGAAGAGAGGGGAAAAGATTGTAAGAGCCACAGGTTGAGACATTATGCCCAGAGGCATTCCCTCCCCCCACCAAAAAAAATAATAATTGACTGCTGCTCCCACAACACATAAACCACAACCCCACAAGGAATACCTGCAACCCCACTGAGGAGGGTTCCCAATGGAATCAGAGCACGGACAAGGGAAAAGAGGGTACCAACACATGAGATATCCATATGAAATATGTTGCTAATAGAAGTAATAATAAAATAAATAAATAAATATTTTTTTAAAAAAAGGAAAGTGTAAAAACCCATCTAGCTGGGCACGGTAGTGCACGCCTTTAATCCCAGCACTCAAGAGGCAGAGGTAGGAGGATTGCTGTGAGTTCAAGGCCAGCCTGAGACTACATAGTGAATTCCGGGTAGGTCTGGGCTAGGGTGAGATCCTACCTCGAAAAACAGGAAAA
Organism: Dipus sagitta; assembly: GCA_036346955.1. Lineage (NCBI taxonomy): Eukaryota > Metazoa > Chordata > Mammalia > Rodentia > Dipodidae > Dipus > Dipus sagitta. The sequence goes on from CM070770.1 coordinate 20,085,462, forward strand.
AAAAAAAAAAGAAAGTTTAAAAATCCAACTAGAGGGATGGAGAGATGGCTTAGCTGTTGAGGTGCTTGCCTGCAAAGCCAAAGGACCTCAGTTCGATTCCCCAGGACCCATGTCAGCCAGATGCACAAGGTGGCGCATGCGTCTGGAGTTCTTTTGCAGTGGCTGGAGGGTCCTTTGGCCTTATGGGCAAGCTAGGCCATCTCTTCAGCCTCATGAACTTTTTAAATTATCAATACCATCATTCGTCTAATCATCCCCTCATGGTGGCATAATTGGAATAGTTATAATTTTTCTAATTTTTGGGGGGGTGTGGGGGGGATCAGGCTGACCTGGAATTCACTATGTAGTGTCAAGGTGGCCTCGAACTCACAGCAATCCTCCTACCTCTGCCTCCCAAGTGCTGGGATTAAAGGCATGCACCACCATGCCTGGTTAATTTTTCTACTTTTATAAATAAGACTCTGGTGAACATCCTCATAAGCTTCCATGTATATCTATAGTTATTTTCTAGAAGTGGGTTGGTGATTTAACAGGTGGGATTTTTAATGTTAGAAAAGCAACACAGGGTTATTCTGAACATTTAGGAAATGTGGACACATAGAGTGAAGAAAATGAAAATAATCCACAGTCCACGCCCCCCACACCACACGCTCTGCTATCTGCTTGGAGCGCACCTCTAGCCACCTGCACTTCTGCAGAGTGGTAGAGAAATAACATGCATACATGAGAACCTCTGACAGGATTCTTCTAGTGTTTTTCTTCACCTAATTAATTACTGGGGGATGGGAGAGGGTTTAGTTGGTGAGGTGTTTATATTACAAACAAGAGGATCTGAGATTGATCCCTGGGACCCACATTTAAAAAAAAAAAAGCCAAACATCCAGCTGGAGAGATGGCTTAGCAGTTAAGGCTTGCAAAGCCTAATCACCAGGGTTCAATTCCCCAGTATCCATGTGAAGCCAGATGCACAACATGGCACACGCGTCTGGAATTCATCTGCAGTGGCTGGAGGCACTAGTGTGCCCATTCTCTCTCTCTCTCTCTTTCTCTTTCTCCTTGCAAATAAATAATTTTTTAAGAAGCCAAGCGCAGTGGCATGCATCTGTAGTCCCAGTGCTGGGGAGGAAAAGCTAGGCAGGTCCTTAGGGACCACTGGCCAGTTAGTCTAGCATACATGGTGAGCTCCAGGCCAGTGAAAAGCCCTGTCTCAAGAAAGGTAGATTGTCCTTGAGAGGAATGACACCTGAGGTTGTCCTTCTGACACACACACACACACAAATAAACTACCATGTATACTTTTCCTCGCCATCATACAGTTTCATATAATGACTTGATAACCTGTATGTTATACTTGTATGTAATACTATAATTATTTGACACTTTTCTATTGAACATTCAGGCCTCTCTCCTTTTGTTTTGTACAATATGTCTATCTTCATGCTTTCCTTTTCATTTTATTATGAACATTATATCATTTTTAAAAGGTTTACTTTTATAAAGAAATGCAATAAATTTGTTGAAATATTGTTTATTTATTTGCAAGCAGAGAGAGATAGAAGAGAGGCAGACAGAGAGAATGGGCACACCAGAGCCTGCAGCTGCTGGAAACGGACTCCAGATGCATGCACCACTCTGTGTATCTAGCTTTACATGGGTCCTGGAGAATTGAACTTGGGTCATTAGGCTTTACAGGCAAGTGCCTTAACCACTTATCCATCTCTCCAGCTCCAAATATGTTTAATAAATATATATGCTAGGGTTGGAGGGATGGCTTACTAGTTAAGGTGCTTGCCTGCAAAGCCAAAGGACCCAGCTTCAATTCCCCAGGACCTGTGTAAGCCAGATGCACAAGGTGGCACATGCATCTGGAGTTTGTTTGCAGCGGATGGAAGCCTTGGTGTGCCCATTCTCTCTCTCAAATAAATAATAAATTAATATGTATGCTATATATAAGTAATATATTGTATACATAAGTTGCATTTGGAATAAATAAGACCAATAAAACTATTGTATATATTTGCATCTAAATATATGCTTATTGCCTTGGGATAAACTTACAAAAACTGTATTTTGGATCAAATAGTAGAGCAAAGTTTGAATAATTTTGCTAAATGTCACAAAAATGATTTCCAGAAAGACTTAAAGTTTAAGCTGTGCATTATGCTTACAATTTTCTCCACCTCAGATATACTTTACTTCATTATTTTTCCTACTTATTTCCAGTTTCATAGAAAGATTATAGCCCTATCCTAGTCTGTATTTTCCCAAGTGGAGGGTTGAAATCTATTTTCCAATTTCTTTTTTAAAACAATTTTTTTTGAGGCAAGTTCTTACTCTAGCCCAGGCTGAACTGGAACTCACTCTGTGGCCCAGACTGGCTGTGAATGCGTAGCGATCCTCCTACCTCAGCCTCCCAGTACTGGAATTATAGGTGTCAGCCAGCTTACCTTTATTAAAAAATATTTTACTGGGCTGGAGAGACTGCTTAGTAGTTAAGACACTTGCCCATTCTCTCTCTCTCTCTCTCTCTCTCTTTCTCCCTACATATATATATATATATATATATATATATATATATATATATGCCTGTTTCTCAAATAAATAAATAAAATAGTTTTTAAAAACACATTTTATTTATTTATTTAAGAGAGAGAGAATTGGTGCTCTGGCCTCCTGCCACCGCAAATGAATTCCAGACACATGCACACATGTGCCAGGGAAACTTGGCAGAGCAATGACCTGCATGAAGGAAACTCAGGCTACATGAGCTGTGCAGACTGGCGCAAGAGGAAAGAATGCTTAAGGCACAGGCAAACCCAGCGGGGGCGTGTGTGCGTGTGCGTGCGTGCATGCGTGTGTGTGTGTGTGTGTGCGCGCGTGTGTGTCAGAAGGACAACCTCAGGTGTCATTCCTCTCAAGGACAATCTACCTTTTTTGAGACAGGGCTCTTCACTGGCCTGCAGCTCACCATGTAGGCTAGACTAACTGGCCAGTGGTCCCTAAGGACCTGCCTAGCTTTTCTTCCTGGACTACCTTGAAAAACTACCTTGAAACCCTACCTTGAAAAAGCAAAATTTTAAAAATTATTATAAAAAGAAATAAAATATGACCAGAGAAGAAAATTGGAGGAATAAGTCCTCTCATGTGGTGGTTTGATTCAGGTGTTCCCCATAACCTTATGTGTACTGAATGCTTGGTCCCCAGCTGATGGCAATTTGGAGGTGATATATTGTTGGGGGGCAGCTTAAAGGTATTATAGCCAGCTTCCCTTTGCCAGTGTGTGGCACACTGTCCTGCTGCTGCTGTCCACCTGATGTGGGCCAGGGGGTGATGTCCACCCTCTGCTCATGTCATCGTTTTCCCTGCCATCGTGGAGCTTCCCCTCGAGCCTGTGAGCCAAAATAAACCCTTTCCTCCCACAAGCTGCTGTTGGTCGGGTGCTTTCTGCCAGCACGATGAACTGCCTTATCATGAACCCTTATAATGAGCTGAACACTCGCACGCTCCCACCGAATCCCACTCCCTGGGCAGTAGCTGGAAGACTGTGAGCAGGCCCTGCCCACTTTGCTTTCTGACCTCTAGCTCCTTCACTTCCTATCATCCTCCTGGCAGCAGAGGAGACTGTAAACTTTCCTGCTGCTGTTCAGGGGACCTCTTCCTCCCTGTCCCCAATAAACAGACCCCGAGTTCCCTTCTGTACCCATTTTTTAAATTCCTTTACCCACAAGACCAAGAATCTGGAAGACAGACTTGGTGTGGGTTAGTGACTCTGCCCCGTCCTGGCCTCACACCTCCACTGACCTTTGGGGATCCTTCTAGATCCAGCCTAATATAACATGCTCAGGTGGTGTTGCAGTCCGGTTCACATTGCTGGTAGAAACCACCCAACCAAGAGCAGCTTCTGGGAAAAAGATTTATTTTGGCTTATAGGCTCGAGGGGAAGCTCCTCGATGGCCGGGCGAAACGATGGCATGAGCAGAGGGTGGACATCACCCCCTGACCAACAGGAGAGTGTGCCAAACACTGGCATGGGGAAACTGGCTATAACACCCATAAGCCCGCCCCCAATAATACATTCCATCCAGGAGGCATTAATTCCCAAATATCCATCAGCTGGGAACCTAGCATTCAGAACACCTAAGTTTATGGGGGACACCTGAATCAAACCACCACAGGTGGTATTTTCTCTTCTTTTTTTTCATGTTTTCAAAGAAGTATTTTATTTTAATTTATGAGAGAGAGAAAGAGAGAACAGGGTGCACCAGGACTTCCAGCCACTGCAAATGAACTCCAGATGCATGCATCTGGCTTACATGGGTTCCGGGGAATTGAACCTGGGTACTTAGGCTTCTCAGGCAAGTGCCTTAACCGCTAAGCCATCTCTCCAGCCCTCGGGTGGTATTTTCTGGCCCCAGATTAAGTGTTCCGCAAGCCCCCACATGCATCCTCCATGCCCTTTTCCGTCAGTACTGCACCACAAGGGCCTTTGGAGTCTGTCTTCTCCCTGTGAGCCTGTTTCTTCATCTTCAGGGGGCACTGGAGGACGAAGCCCATAGCGCGGGGTGCTATGAGGGTAAATGCAGAGGCTGCAGGGAATGGCAGAGCATGCTGTACCCAGTACGCTTTCCAAGTAGACGAGCCCCTCCTGTCCTCTGAGAACAGACCCCGTGGAGACAGGTTACCGCTCACGCCTCGCTTGGCGGTGTCTGCCTGGGGCTGTTGCACAAGCTTCTGCACCTCCAGTAGATGGATGAGCAGTTGCTGCCTGGATGCAGCTGTTCAGAAAGCCCGCAGACATCTCTGGTCCACAGGCGAGCAGACGGCACAGAGCAGCACGCAGAGCTGATTCGGGTCAGTGGGCACCGGCTTGCCGCTCTGTGCTGGCCGAATGAGACGGGAAACAGTCTTGTTAAACCGAAGCCATCACAAACAAGCTAAGCACATACCTGCTGTCATAAGAAGGATTTAATGACTGGGGCTGGCCATCTTGGAAATAGACTGGCACTTGGGCTTATAAATAAACAAATACACCAGGTCATGCTAGTTGATATCACCCCCACACACACACACACACCCTGGGGAATGAGAATGAGATAGCAGAGCCGTGAGATGCCCTAGAATGGGCATTTTGGGAGAACTCCTCCTAGGCTAGTCATCCTTGAAATGTGGAGTTTTTCCTTGTTATTCCTGCTGAGGCTCTGCAGGCAACCAGGCACTGTCAGAGTGAATTAGCAGCTTCCTAAACCCCAGCCTATATGGCTAAATGGCTGGGGCAAAAAAAAAAAAAATCCTGAAGCTTCTTACATTATTTCAGCAGGTTTCTCTAAAATATTTAAGGCAAGCAGGCAATATGGAAATCGGGGAGGAAGACCCAGGATGAGGCTACCACTCTAGCTGGGTCATCTTGGGTAAATCTCTTAATGTCTCAAAGCCTCTTTATCTGCAAAAGAAGGCAGGGTGTTATGTCTACTTCATAGGGTGATGGTGACATGCTAAGGCACGGTCAGCGACTTGGACCCTAGTCAAGTGATAAACAGCTGGGTTATATTTTCAGTATGATCCCCTTCCTCGAAAAGCATTGCAAGGAGATGTGTCCTAGCATGCCACTCATCTCCCTCTGTTGAGAGGGATTAGTAAATCAAAGGTATCCAATGGGACTCAGCTAAGGGAAGTTTTTTGGATCCCTGGAAAAATACCAATTTCAGGCTTCTTGGTGGTTCTGGCACAATGATGGTTTGAAAGTCCCAAATCACCCTCTTGCAAATAATAAAGTGCAGCAGGTTTGCGGTTGGTAGTTGCCTCAGATTTCTGGCATTTCATACTGCAAAGTTCCCCGTGGTCTCTGTGAGAATGCAATCTCCATATAATAACGGAGGTGGCCTTGTAAGGAGATAGAAATGCTATTGCTGCTGCTTCCAGGAAGATAGACTGACTGCGAAATGTGTGGCCAAGGGAGGCGTTTGTTGGGAGTCTCAAACAGAGCATCCCCAGTGCTTGACTGATGCCTTTTGTGCACTGCAATCGCTAGGGACACTGCTTTGAGATTTGGCCACTGGTGCCCTGTGCAGGATGTATGGAGTTCCTGTGTCTACCAAGAAAACCAAACAGGAACTTACTCTAGGATGACCAGTACTTGAAGCCTGGTGCAATCCAGGACTGAACACACAAGGGTTCTGAGAAGGCTTCCTTCCAGACATCATTCTCTAAATACACACTCAGTGCTTACTTAGAGGAGAGGCACGTGGTGTTCAGTGGGAGGGTAACTGCAGAGCACTCAGCCTTTCTCCCATTGTCTCTGCCTATGAACTCTTTTTTCAAAAAGATATTTTATTTATTCTTTTATTGGAGAGAGAGAGGCAGATAGAGAGAATGGATGTGCCAGGGCCTCCAGCCACTGCAAACAAACTCCAGACATATGCATCTGGCTTATGTGGGTCCTGGGGAATCAAACCTGGGTCCTTAGGCTTTGCAAGCAAGCACCTTAACCACTAAGCAATCTCTCTGGCTCTCAGCTCTTTTATTTTTTATTTTTTTTATTAATTAGTTTTGTACTCAGCGAATACAGTCAATTTGGTACCATTGTTAGGCTTATCTATGACCTACCCCCTCCCCCTGGCCCCTCCTTGTTGAGGTATATGGGTCATGCATTCTGGAGTTAGCCCACAGTTATGGGTAGGATAAATGTCTCTGCATATCATGACCCAACATGTGGCTCTGACATTCTTTCCGCCCCCTCTTCTGCAAAATTTCCCTGAGCCATGTTGGGTTCATTTTTGGTCTGCTTCAATGATGAGGTGTTGGGGGCCTCTGGGTTTCTGGATCTCTGATTTGGTAGGAGTTGATTTTTCTCTGTGTTGATCTCCTTCCCCCTTGTGCTGGTGCCTGTTTCACCAAGAAAACAGCACCCTTGTTTGTTTCACCAGTTGTTCTTAGTTTCAGCCTTTTTTTAAATTTTTTTTTGTTCATTTTTATTTATTTATTTGAGAGTGACAGAGAGAGAGAGAGGCAGAGAGAGACAGAAAGAGAATGGGCGGGCCAGGGCCTCCAGCCACTGCTAATGAACTCCAGACACGTGCGCCCCCTTGTACATCTGGCTAACATGGGTCCTGGGGAATTGAGCCTCGAACCGGGGTCCTTAGGCTTCACAGGCAAGCACTTAACTGCTAAGCCATCTCTCCATCCCAGTTTCAGCCTTTTCTTTTAAAAAAATATTTTATTTATTTATAGAGAAAGATAAAAGAGAGACAAACAGAGAGAACAGACATACCAGGGCCTCCAGTCACTGCAAACAGACTCCAGATGCATGTGCCATTTTTTGCATCTGGCTTTATGTGGCTACTGGGGAGTCAAACTCAGGTCCTTAAGTTTACAGGGAAGTACTTTGACCACTGAGCCATCTCTCTAGCCTCTGCCTATCTACTCTTCCTCTAAACTTGTAACCTTCACTCTGAACCACATATTGTTTGATTTCACTTACAAGACATGCCCTGGACAGACAAAATATAGATGGGAAGTAGACTTGTGGTTGCCAAAGGCTGGAGGTTGAGGCAGGAGAATTGGGGTGATGACTAAGGGGAGCTAGATCTCTCATGGGAGTCGTAAAAATGTCCTGAAATTGCAGAGATATAAGCACACAGCTCTGTGAGCAAACTTAACACCACGGTACTATGCACTTTAAATGAGTGAATTATATGGTATGTGAACTACATCTTGAAACTGTTAAGCATAAACGATTTATCCTGCAAACCCCAAGCCCTCTAGCCATCCATCCCCAGTGCTTCTTATGAGCACTCTATTGTCACTAGGGAAAGGGAGAATGCTCCTCCCAAGAGATAACTCTCACATGGAACCTAGAAATCTGAGCTTCCTATTGTCATTATTATTACTACTGGCCTTTTAAAGACAGGAGCTAATGTAACTCAGGTTGTCCTTGACCTTGCTGTGTAGCTGAGGATGACCTTGAACTCCTCCTGCTTCTACCTCCCAAGCGTTAAGATTACAGGTGTTGGAGTTTCAAAGGGGAAAGTGGGGTGTGGGAGGGCATTACCATGGGATATTGTTTACAATCATGGAAATTGATAATAAAAAAATTGAAGAAAAAAAAAGATTACAGGTGTAGGCTATCAGGCCCAACAAGAAATGCACAGATCAGTATTTAAGATCTGTTGTGAAATGCTCTAGTTAACTGGCACATGCCTTTGATTCTAGCAGTCAGAAGGCTGAGGCAGAAGGCTAGCCCAATAAAGGCCATCCTGGGCTACATAGTGAGACCCTATCTCAATAAAACAAACTTCAAATGCTTTATTTCAGTCATATCTTTTTCTGTATTAACACACTTTTGTTTTGAAACAAGGTCTTGTGTAGTCCAGACTGGCTTGAAACTCAACAAGTAGCCAAATGACCTTGAACTCCTAATTCTCTTACCTCATAAATGCTGGGACCACAGGCATGGGCCACCATGCTCAGCTTTCATTGCCTTTCTTGGACTTGTGTGCGTGTGTAACATTCCAAGTGGATTTTCTTACTTTTTTTCTTTCTTTCTTTTCCTTCCTTCCTTCCTTTCTTTTTTGTTTTTGGAAGTAGGTTTCACTCTAACCCAGGCTGACCTGGAACTCACTGTAGATCCATGGTGGCCTTGAACTCACTTCTACCCTCCTATCTCTGCCTCCCAAGTGCTAGAATTAAAGGCATGTGCCACCATGCCTGGCCCATGAGGATTTTCTTGCCTGCACTTTAATCTGGCTGTAGGATAACTGCATGTTATGGAAGAGATGTGTTCCCTTCTCTGATGTGACTTTGGGGCTTATACAAGTGTCAGGGCAGGAAGGAAAACACAGCAAACATTTTCCTGGAGGTTTTCAAGACACTTTAGGATGAGGGCCCTGTTTATAAATCTTTTAGTAATCTGTTCTTCCTTTGAGATATGGCCGCTCAAGCGTCACAGGCAGTGGCCTGTGATTTTCAGCACTGTGGAAACAGGGCTTTGGCTCCTTGAGTTTAAATTCTGACTCATTCATTTATTACTCTCATTGCTTTGGTTTTGTTCGGTATATTTGGAACACTGGTACCTTGCTCATAGACTGCATCTGAAGAGTAAATGAAACAATAAGTGTACAGAATTCGGCATCCATCTGCTCAGTAAAAAGGAAGCAAACGTAACTAGTATTAAATTCCTCGGGTCATGGTATAGTATATGTCTTCATGTGGATTAAAAATTCTAAGTTCTTCACTTGGGTTCTAAGGCACACAGCTTGTAACAACTCTCATGCCGAAAAACAGAGGGACTACCAGGAGGGTAGGCCACAGGGGCTCCAAAGAGCCACATGCTCATCTGTCCTGACTCCTACCACCAAGATCATAAGGAGCTTTGCTGAGTGACCTCATTCTCTCTGTCTGTCTCTAATAAATAAATAAAAATAAATTTAAAACAATTCTTTAAGGGCTGGGGAGGTTGCTCAGTGGTTAATGGTGCTTGCTTACAAAGCCTACCAGCCGAGGTTCGATTCCCCAGCACCCACATAAAGCCAGATGCAGAGTGATGCACATGCATGCAGCCCTGGTTTCTCTCTCAAATAAATAAAAGTATTTTAAAATAAATAAATAAGTTATCTCTTCTGGCCAGTTTCCTCAGAACCCTAGCTATTTTGATGTCTGACAAACTAATCCACACATACGTCAAAATAGCTTGAGCACCCTCAGAGGGCATTGCTATTTGAAAGCGGACATCCAAAAGTAAGATGATGGCTTCAACTCTGACCCCTTCCAGAAGTAGGCTAAACAGTTTGCTTTCTAAACCCAAACATGAATAGTAATTTCTCAAGCTGCCAGATAAACATGATAGAAATATCTAAAAATAATTTTTTTTCTCCCATATAATTTCCCTTGGGGTCAGCTACCAATGTGTTAAGTAGACTCTTGGGTGAACGCCACAATTGCTAGAGAACTTTCAAACACACAAACACTCCAGCTTCCAGACAGTGTGATAGGCCTTAGGTGGGGGGTGGGGGAGAGGGGACCTACAGCTGTGGGGTTTAGACCCTTTTTGTTTTTTTTGTTGTTGTTTGTTTGTTTGTTTTTGTTTTTGGTTTTAGTTTTTCAAGGTAGAGTCTTGCTGTAGCCCAGGCTGACCTGGAATTTACTCGGTAGCCTCAGGGTGGCCTCGAACTCTTGGCAATTTTCCTTCCTCTGCCTCCTGAGTGCTAGGATTAAAGACGTGCGCCACCACGCCCGGCCTTGGTTTTAGATCTTTTTTTTTTGTTGTTGTTGTTTGTTTTTGTTTTTAGATCTTTTAAGGTGATCCTAATATCTAGCCAGGCTAGATATTATATCTAACCACTTACCTGCTGGTATTGTGTGCAAAACTCCACCCAGTAGTTTCATTGTCTGAAGCGCAATAATACTGTATTTTCTGGGATTTCAGAAGGAGCCTCACAGTTTCCACTTGGCCTATGAATTTATAGATTCCCTCCCCCCACCCCCACCTCCCCTCTTCCCCTCCTCCCCACCTCCCCAGTGAACTGACCCTGGGCCGCGGCCTTTTCCCCCGTGGAGAAAGAGACTGTTTGGCAGCATCGCCCCCTCGTGGCCACGCTTGGTAATTGTCTAGCCACCTGGGTTCACCCCGCCTTCACTTCCACGCAGGCACCAAGGTTGTGGTGACTCTCCACATCAGAGCCTCCAACGAATGGCATTTGCACCCCATAGAGCCAATGGCTGGCTGGGTGGGGACCTGCCCTTTGGAAGGTTTTTTTTTTTAAGCTGGTTGTCCATTTGCTCCTGCCTGCCATGTCAGCAAAGGACTTGGAACGATAAACCTGGGACAAAGTTTCCAGACTTATTCTTAATTGTCAGGAGTGACACCAGAGAGAAAAGCTACAGAGTTGCTTATCGACACTGGTAATGCTGAGCTCAGCTGGAGTTACTCCAGCAGGGTCACAGGGAAAAAAAAAAAAAAAAAAAAAGCACACTCACAGGCCTGGAACAAAGGAAAGAGAGTGTAAATCCCTATAGAAGATACGGTTTGGGGGCTGGAGAGATGGCCCAGTGGTTAAGGCGCTTGCCTGCAAAGCCTAATGACCCGGGTTTGATTACTCAGTACCCACATAAAGCCAGCTGCACACAATGGTGCACGTATCTGGAGTTTGTTTGCCTGGCTAGAGGCTCTGGCACGTGCATGCGCATGCGCTCTCTCTCTCTACTTGAAAATAAGTAAATTTTTTTTTTTTTTTTAAGATTCTGGTTTTTAAGTTCTTTCCTTTCTGTGTGGCAGGAGTTCAAGGCAGGTGGGATGCCATGTGGGGAGGGGCAGCTGAGAAGTCTCACCTGGAAGTGGGGATGTTGGACGGAGACAGCTGGCCATGCTGAGACCTGACCCTAGAGCTGGTGTATGGGGAGAGCTGGTCTCAGTAAAGAAAACCCCCCAGTCCATCAGGAACATCGAGAAAGCCCGTCCAGCAAACTGCTGGCTGAATCCGTTCCAGCCATGATGATGTGGGAGTCCTAGGAGGCTGGAAAGCCGGGGAGCAGCGGGGGGGCTGCTATGACTCGTGCACTGAGTCCTTACAGCAGTCAGCACTCCCTCTGAGGTGGACGGCCCCACGCCCGACTTACAGATGTACAGAGGAGACTCGGCTTGGGGAGGAAGCCAGGCTGCAGTGCGACCTGAGCCGCAGTGTCCTCTTGGGGGTGGGGTAGAAGGCTGATCACATGAGCAATTCCCAGGGACAAGACAAATGCTTCATTAACGGGCCTAGTGCCAAAGTCAGAGCGGGCCGAGATAAGAAGGAGCTGTGGGGCTGGAGAGGTGGCTTAGCGCTTGCCTGCAAAGCCAAAGGACCCAGGGTCAATACTCCAGTACCCAGGTGAGACAGATGCACAGGGCCGCGCATGCGTCTGGAATTCGTTTACAGTGGCTGGAGGTCCTGCCTTGCCCATTCTCTTTCTCTGCCTCTTTCTCTCAAATAAATAAAATACATTTTTTAAAATATTTATTTGCAAGCAGAGAGAGAGAGAGAACACGTACCAGGGTCTCCAGCCACTGAAAATAAATTCCAGATGCATATGCCATTTTATGCAACTGGTACTGGGGACTTGAACCTGGGTCATTAGGCTTTGCAGGCAAGCACCCTAACTGCTGAGCCATCTCTCCAGCGCAAAGAAACAAATTTTAAAAATGGATCAATTTTCAATATGTTCATATTTTAAAGTTCCCAATCAAAACTATATTTAAGCCAGGCATGGTGGCACACGCCTATAATCCCAGCATTTGGGAGGTAGAGGTAGAAGGATCTGTGAGTTCAAAGCCAGCCTGGATCTACAGAATGAGTTCCAGGTGAGCCTGGGCTAAAGTGAGACCCTACCTGAAAAAAAACAAAAGTTATGGCTGTTAAAAAAAAATCTTGAAAAAAATTATATTAAGATTGGACGTGGTGGCGCACGCCTTTAATCCCAGCACTCGGGAGGCAGAGGTAGGAGGATCACCATGAGTTCAAGGCCGCCCTGAGACTCCACAGTGAATTCCAGGTCAGCCTGGGCTAGAGTGAGACCCTACCTCAAGAACCCCCCCAAAGAAAACATATATATATATTTTTTTAAAGCTGAGCATGGTGGTGCACACCTTTAATCCCAGCACTCAGGAGGCAGACGTAGGGGGATTGCCCTGAGTTCGAGGCCACCCTGAGACTCCATAATGAATTCCAGGTCAGCCTGGGCTAGAGTGAGACCCTACCTCGAAAAACCAAAAAACCCAGGAAGGAAAAGCAGGGCCCCGAAACCAGCAGAAGGCTGCTGCGGGCTCTACGTCAGAAAGTGGGAGTGAAGGAAGCGAGGCACTGGTCAGCCAAGATTCTGGGAACTGGGGTTCCCTCTGGTGCTCCTCTTTGTCCCTGGAGCGCCTTTCTTTCCTCTCAGCCTTTTCTTGGTCCTCCTTTTTTTAAATCTCCTACGTTCTCCCTTTGTATCTTGTTCCTTAGAGGAGAGAGGTTTTCTCTCCCTTCCCCCAGGCATGCTCTCTCAACACATCCCATCCACCTCTCAGAAGCCATCATTCAAGTCACCAGTCCACAGGCACTCCAGCCTGCCCAGTGCACACCACCTCACTAGCCCCACAAGGTCCCTTCCCTCGCGGCTGAGCTCATCGCGGGCTCTGAAGCGCTGTCTGCAATTCTCTGTGGCAGCAGTACTTATCTGGCTCTCGTGTTTAATGCAAGCGAGCTTCTGAGGCAGGAAAGCTTTCAGGAACAGCCGAAGGCACGCACTGCCGTGTGCAGAGCAAACACTACTTACAAAGCCGACGCGGGTTCTCCTACTTTACAGTAATTGCGTTCTCATCTGCACAGATGTAAGCACACCATTTCTGTCAGAAGAGGAGAAAAATCTATATACAAGGGCCTCTGTGGCTTAGAGAGGCCCAGATCATCTCCACTGTTTGAGTCTCTCGGTAATTTCAAAAGGGAGAGATGCCAACCTAGGTTGAGAAAATTGTAGTTCAGTGCGAATGCTTATGATTACCAAGCTAATATTTTAACACACACAAAAAAAATAATGCAAAGTAAACTGTTGTAGCTTCGAAGTAATTACAGGATTTTGTCAACTGTAATCACCGAGAGTGCACTTTAGTAATGCAACACATATGTTATGCTATATCTTGAATAATTTCGTTCAGACCCATATATGCATATGGCATGATTGTATAACCCCTTCAGAAGTTATACAGATCTGACATAGAAGTCTCGTGTATGGCCATGTTCAAGCAGAATGCTTGGTACCAGAGGAAGGTCCCTCAGAGATGGGTTTGGGGGATTAAGTGCTTGGCTTTACATGCCAGGTTGAGTTCTTTGTCAATGGAAAACGCTGTGCTAGTTCTCCACAGCCTGCAGAGCCATAGTGGTTCAATGAGCACAGCAACTGTTTTATATATTTATTTAGGTTTATTATTATTTAGTTACTTGAAAGTGACAGAGAGAGAAAGAGGCAGAGAGAGAGAGAGACAGACAGACAGAATGGGTGCACCAGGGCTTCCAGCCACTGGAAATGAACTCCAGACGCATGTGCCCCCTTGTGCATCTGGCTAACATGGGTCCTGGGGAATCGAGCCTCAAACCGGGGTCCTTAGGCTTCACAGGCAAGCGCTTAACCGCTGAGCCACCTCTCCAGCCCCATAGCGACTGCTTTAGTTACCTTCTCGTTGCAAGGACAAAATAACTGACAAGAACACAGCTTGGGAACAGAAGGGTTTATTTTAGTTTATAGCTCCAGGTTACAGTCCATCAGGGTAGGAAAGCTGTGGTGGCAGGAGCTTGAGACAGCTGGTCGACCACAGTGACGATCTAGGGCGTTGACTGCTTCTGCTCAGCTCTCTATCTCTTTCTCTTTCCCTTTACTCTCATCTTCATTCAGTCCAGGACCCCCGCTGCCCGCAGTTAAAGTGGGTGTTCCCACCTTAATGAGTCTAGTCACGCTAATCCCTCACAGGTGATTCTAGGTCCTGTCAAGTAGACAAGCGAAATAAACCATATTGAGTGATTGGGATAAAATAACTCCTGCAGTGTGTGTTTGGTGAGACGGTGTTATATGCAAGTTAAGAGGGAAAAGTACAACATGTAAGTTATCACCGTGTCTTGGTTACCCTAACTATATTAGTAATTATGGAGTTTGGTTTTTGTTTTGTTTATTTATTTATTGGTTTTTCGAGGTAGGGTCTCACTCTGGCTCAGGCTGACCTGGAATTCACTATTTAGTCTCAGGGTGGCCTTGAACTCATGGTGATCCTCCTACCTCTTCCTCCCGAGTGCTGGGATTAAAGGTGTGCACCACCACACCCGGCTGTTTTGTTTATTTTTTGTTTATTTTTATTTTTTTTTGTTTTTGTTTTGTTTATTTTTAAGACAAAGTCTCTTTTGTGACCTCAAAGTTGCTATGCAGCTGAACCCGCCCTTGAATGCTGGATCCCCCCCCCCCCCCCCCCCGTGCCCCTATCTCCCAAGTGGTGGAGTTACTGCCCTGTTTATATTAGTAATTAGTAAGGTGGCATCAATCAACTGGGGATTTTTAGAAAGGAAATTACTAACTCAAAATTTTTTAAAAAACATATATGTATATTTTAATTAATTAATTATTTATTTTTATTTTTTATTTTTTGGGTTTTAAAAAATATTTTTATTTATTTGACAGAGAGAGAAAGAGAGAGAACAGGCATTCCAGGGCTTCCAGCCACTGCAAACGAACTCCAGACATGTGCACCCCCTTGTGCATCTGGCTAACATGGGTCCTGGCCCCTAACTCAAGGTTTTAAATTGTGACATTCAAATCCAAGATAGCAAACCAGAGAGCTTCCATGGCAGCTTCGAGATGGTCACATTTCTTTAATGAAGACAATCTCCCACAAAAAGATGGGTCACAGAATTACAATATAAAATGTACTCAGGTTAGCCATAAAGCTCATATGAAAATGCATTATTTTGGAGGGATTTTACATGGCCATGTGTGGGTAATTATGAATGAAGCTAAAATTCTTTAACTGAAGGCATCTTTCTGCCAGTGGAAACATTTAGCTTCTAGTCTTCTAATTAGAGTCAGAGCTCAGCTCTGGAGGGTTGGGGGAGGTGTGGAGCCTAGCCTGGGAAGAATTAGTTTATACTCAACAAGAATGGCAAAATCTTGGGCTGGAGAGATGGCTTAGCGGTTAAGACGCTTGCCTCCAAAGCCAAAAGGACCTTGGTTTGATTCCCCAGGACCCACATAAGCCAGGTGCACAAGGTGGTACATGTGACTGGAGCTCCTCTGTAGTGGCTGGAGGCCCTGGCCTGCCCATTCTCTCTCTCCCTCTTTCTCTCACTCTCAAATAAGTACAAATATTTGTTAAAAAAAAAAAAAAAAAAAAAGAATGGCAAAAATCTTGCTAATTTATATGAGCAGAAATCTGGAAATTACTGTAGGAAAGGAAGACAAAATGTAACCTTAAATCAAATGCATGGGCTTTGGTGCACTGACGTCCATAGCAATCAAGAGGCTGAGGCAAAAAGACTGTTGCGAGTTTGAGGCCAGCGTGGCCTAGACAGTGAGTTCCAGGCCAGCCAGGGCTACATAGCAGGAGCATCTCACTTCCCCTTTCCCTCCTCCCAGAGAGAGAGAGAGAGAGAGAGAGAGAGAGAGAGAGAAACTCATTGTTTCAAGGTAGAAATCAACTCCCAGGGTGATAAGAGTCTGACAAGTTTGCCCACAGGTTAAGAATGTCATGTAAGGTCTAAGAAACCTGCAAGGTTTTTCTAAAATTAACCCAGGGATCAAAAGAAAAATTTAGTATTTGCACCTAGCCAAATAAGACTGGCAGGATTTCTGTTTCAAAGGGTCAATGGTAGTTGAGCAGTGATCACACACAGATACCAAGAAAAGGGCAGCAGACAACGACCTTGTATCAGCTGGATAGCATTAGCAAGCTGTAAAAATGAGGACAAAGAACCTTTAATAATGCAAAGACCTTAAAATGATGTTGATATTGAAATGCTCAATCCAGAGTTATCTGTGTCAAATTAATTACACTTCCTCAGTCTTTTCTTCCCACTGAAATAAAAATGATAATGAGCGACACAGCCCTGCAAGATGTATATCAGCTCCGTCTTTGAAACACCCAGAACTCAATGAATATCAATTATATTATAAGCTATGCATGAAAAGACTCCAACCATTACAGGCTGTGCAAAATTATTTTTATTTCAACGTCAAACTCCAAAGAAAAACGCCCAGAAATTGCTATGTACGTTTGCTTTTATAGCTTTATTTTTAGGATGTGGTTCTGAACCCAAATTCCAGTGTGTCTCATATGCTCACGCCAACAGCATTTTCAGGGAAAGCTTCACTTGGATCTGTAACACACTGGATCATTTTATGGAAAACAAAAGCCTTTATAAAACAAAACCAAGGATTGTCAAGACATCCAAGGCCCGGGGACTACAGAGATAATGTTTATATCCTTTAAAAAAAAAAAAGTTAGTTTGCATTTCTGTTGGAACCCAACACCAAGACAGTTTAAGAGAAAGATAGTCTATTTTCTAAACGCTTCAAAAACGGAAAGGAGATATAGGTCATCGGGCACTCAAATAAGAGACTTAAGTAGAAAAGAAATATTTTAATGTTTAAAGGTTTGTTTCCCTGTAGGAAGCTGCAGTTTGTGACTCTCGTCCAGTCAGTTAAAGCCCCACACGCAGTTCTGCTTTTGAACGGCGTGAGGAATACACTTCGCATGTTAGTACTTAAATGAGTCTCATCCTCGGGGCTCTGAAATGCAGCTTTATCCAGACCAGAGCGGATTTGCGTGCCATCTCATCTTTGTGCATTATGGTAAAATTGATCTGATGATTCCTTGCTCATAAATTACCGGCTGGAGCCCATCCTGGCCTTGGGAATGCTTTCCGCTCAGTCTTGCCTGGTCCCGTAGGCGGGCCATGCTACTTACTCTTTGGAACCGCATGTGGCCCTTGAAGCTTGCAATACTGCTAATACTTCTCCACCTTGACCCGGATGGTCTCGTAGATGCAGCGTGGCTGGTTTGGATCCTCCAGCCCTGAAACCTTTAGCACATCACTGGCAAGAGATCTATCTTGTTAACAATTAATCACGTGGACACTCTGTGTATTAGTCAGGGTTCTCTAGAGGATTAGAACTGCTAGAATGAATTATATTAAAAAGGGAATTTATTGGATTAGCTTATGGTAGGTAGTCCAATAGCAGTTGCAGGCTGGAGAGTCAAGGAACCCGGTAGCTGCTCAGTGCACATGGCCGGATGCTTCAGTAGTCCCAATCGGGCACTGAAGGCCTGGAGGCTTCCTGAGGAGCTGCTGGGTTTCAATCCACGTGGGTCTTCAGTCTGCACTGGTCTTCAATCCACACTGGAAGGCAGCAAGTAGCTCTGGCAGCCAAGTGGGAAGAAGGAAGTGGCTCTTTTCACCCAGAGCTTCCTTATATGAAGTCCCCCTCTGACAGAGGTCCCCCGCTCTGGGGAAGGACTCACTCTGGGGGAAGGACTTCCTCCTTCCTCCTTCCTGGAAGCAACCTCAGAGACCCACCCAAAAGGGATTCCTGTGGATTACTAAACAGATCAAGTTGACAACACCTTGACCATCACAAGTCCACCCCTTGTCAACTTGACACCAAACCATATCTGCTTACATCACACTTAATTTCCAAATGAAAATAATAACAAGCTCATAATTCCACCTAACATGGTTTAACTATCCCACATACAACTGGAAATGCAAAATCTTCCCCCCAACACAAAGCAAGGTTCCTTGAGGAATGCCTAGTCTATAATACAATAGTTCTAATATAAATTCAGCAACAGTTAGCTAGTGATATAATCTTAATATTGGTGTAGATATGTACAAACACTCTGTATCAAGGTAGGACAGAAATTACAGTCCACATTGGTTCCCTGGTTTGTGGAGTGAGGGCTATAATAGGAGGAAAGGCCAAATGGAAGCCATTGAGGCTCCCACCACCAAGGGAAATAGTGAATAAAAAGCAGTATCGCATCCCTGGAGGGACTGCAGAAATTAATGCCACTATAAAGGACTTCAAGGATGCAGGCAGGTGGTGGTTCTCCTTCTAACTCTCCTTTTTGGCCTGTTCAGAAGACAGACGGATCCTGGAGAATGACAATGGATTATCAGAAACTTAATCAGCTGGTGACTGCAATTGCAGCTGCTGTACCAGATGTGGTTTGTTGACTTGAGCAGATTAACATATCTTCTGGTACCTGGAACTACTGACCTTGTGAATGCTTTCTTCTCCATATCTGTCCACAAGGACCACCAGAAGCAATTTGCCTTCAGCTGGCAAGGTCAGCAATACACCTTTACTGTTTTACCTCAAAGTTATATTAATTCTCCAGCCCTGTGTCATAGCTCAGTTTTCAAGGATCTTGATCTCCTGTCCCTTCCACAAGGTGTCACATTGGTCCACTGTATCGATGACATTATGCTGATTGAATCAAATGAAAAGGACAGTGTGCCAAACACTGGCAAGGGGAAACTGGCTATAATATCCATAAGCCTACCCCCAACAATACACTGCCTCCACCAGGCGTTAATTCCCAAATCTCCATCAGCTGGGAACCTAGCATTCAGAACACTTAAGTTTATGGGGGACACCTGAATCAAACCACCACACTATGCAAACAAATGCATTGCACATCAAGACACAGGTACCATGATGAACTAACCACTACAAAAAACAAAGGGTGGGCTGGGGAAATGGCTCAGCAGTTAAGGCACTTGCCTCAAGTCTATTAACCCATGGTCCATTCCTCAGGACCCACAAAAGCCAGATGCACAAAGTGGCACATGCTTCTGGAATTCATTTGCAGCAGCTGGAGGCCCTGGCATGCCCATCCTATCTCTCCTCTCTATGCTTACAAGTAAATGTTTTGTTTTTACAAAACCAGAGGGTGTCCTTTCCCCCAACACTAATGTCTTTGTGTGTGTGTGCACACGCATGTGTGTGAGTATGGAGACTGTCAGTTACTAGATACACCGACTAATCTTATGAGAGGGAAGGGTTAGGGGTCATAACATGAAATCGCTGGGCACACTGAATTCCCCTTTCACTTCTTAGGCTCAGCGGGAGGTCAGGAAATCCCCTGAAGGCGATCATGAAGGGGACAGAAGTCATCATCTCATCTGCTGGCACGTAGGTGTCCTGGCCTGGTAGGGTGGGAACCGGGGACCAGGGGAGGTTTTCTCAGTCCACCTGTCCACACTTACCCAGCATATGGCCTCTGGATTCAGCTGTCTTATCTCCACCAGGCCCCTAGGTTCTCCCTCTGAATTGAATATGCGGCCATTCTATAGCCCGAACCCAGGCGAGAACAATGTTCTAGCGCTTGGTCTCTACAGATAGGCTTTCACTATATACCACAGGGAGGTCTTGAACTCTCCAACCCTCCACCCCCCACCGCCCCGACCGCCATGGCTTCTTGAGTGCTGAGATTACAAGCATGCACAGCTATGCGAGGCTGGTTTTCTTTTTCTTTCTTTTTTATTCCTTAAAGTCCAATTCAATCATTTGGTTTTACTATTGTAATTCACTCTTTGCCTTCTCTCTCTGTAACAGTTCCAGAAGGAGGTCACGTAGAACAGTAAATTATTACTTATCAACAGACAAAAATCAAGGCTCCAAAGCACAATTCCTCTAGGCTGCTTGTTCACACCAATCTCACTTTGGCCACCCTGGAAAACAGAACAGGGTAGAGAGCGGTTTCATTGCCTGCTCAGTTGGCTTTAATATAGCTAGCTGTGCTTTCTCAAACTAGTCAGCATATCTCAAAAGAATCTAATCTCAGAAAGAATATGTATAAAATAAGGCTGGGGACATGGCTCACTGATAAAGAACTTGCCTAGCCCTGTGAGGCCCTGGGTTGGAGCCCCTGCCCCCTCCCACAGCACACACACACACACTGCGTATGTGTGTAAAACACTGATATCATTGAGCCTCAGATTTTCCCTTTTGCACACTGTAACACTATGGATTCCTCCAGTGCTCACACCACTTACAGTTTCTCTTAACAGTACTTGCCACACAATTGACTGCAATCTATTTGTGCAAACATGCTGAACTGCCACCAGGGCTATGACTTCTTGAGGACGGAAACAGCTTCCCCTTGGTTTCCCAGTTCCTTAAGAACTGGTTCATAGAAAAGATCTCAATATTTTGGGGTAAGTAAAATTCTTGCACAAAATAGATGATTTTGTTTCTGGTACATTCTCAGGAATGATATAATCGCTAATGCACACTACATGCATGAAACTGGCTTAGAAGCCCGGCCTGTTGGAACAGACCTATAATCTCAGCTACTCAGGCTGGGACAATAGAATCAAGTTCAAGGACTGCCTGGGCTACACAGTGAACTCAAGGTCAGTCTAGTTGTAAGACCATGTCTCAATAAAGAGAGGACTAGAGCTACAACTCAGTGGTAGAGTGCTTGCCTACAGTGGGCAAGATTCAATTAAAAAAATATGTATATAGGGAGCTGGAGAGATGGCTTAACAGTTAAGGGCTATGAAGCTGGTTCAATTCCCCAGAACCCACGTAAGCCAGATGCACATGGTGGCACATGTTTGGAGTTCGTTTGCAGTGGCTGGAGGCCCTGGTGAGCCCATTTTCTCTCTCTCCTTTGTAAAAAACTTTTTAAAAATATATTTTATTTATTTATTTGAGAGAGAGAATGAGCACGCCAGGGCCTCCAGTCACTGCAAACAAACTTCAGATGCATGCGCCCCCTTGTGCATCTGGCTTACGTGGGTCCTGGAGAATTGAACTGGGATCCTTTGGCTTTGTAGGTAAATGCCTTAACCACTAAGCCATCTCTCCAGCCCCTAAATTTTTTTTTTTAAAAAGCTGAGATAGGTCTCCCTGAAATAGAGAGTGAGGCACATATCAAATGAAGTTTAAAAAGCATCCTTCTGGGTCGATTCTCCAGGTCCCACGTAAGCCAGATGCACATGGTGGTGTATATGTCTAGAGATCATTTGCAGTAGCTAGAGGCCCTGGCACACACATTCTCACTTTCTCTCTCCCTCTCTCTAATAAATAAATAAATAATCTTTTTAAAAAAATCCTTCTGCTGGGCATGGTGGCGCATGCCTTTAATCCCAACACTTGGGAGGCAGAGGTAGGAGGATCGTCATGAGTTCAAGGCCACCCTGAGACTACATAGTGAATTCCAGGTCAGCCTGGGCTAGAGTGAGACCCTACCTTGGGGGAAAAAAATCCTTCTAAAAAATACATCTTTCTATAATTATGGTGGCCCATGGCACAACTCTTGTTTTAGTTGGCCAAAGACCAATGGAAACATATTCCACGTGTATGGATCCTTCAGCAGGAAGGAAACCGGTGCGTAGGGCTCTGCTGGTTTCTTCTGGCTTTAAGGAAAGAGCTACAGCTTCCCCTGGTAAAACTGCAGCTTTCACGGATTCATGTGAATTCTTTAAATCCCCCTGCGATTTCTTCTTTTTGGGGGTGGGTGGGGGGATATTCAAGGTAGGGTTTCCCTCTAGCCCAGGCTGACCTGGAATTCACTATCACTCAGGGTGGCCTCAAACTCAGTGATCCTCCTACCTCTGCCTCCTGAGTGCTGGGATTAAAGGTGTGCGCCACCATGCCCAGCTCTCCCCTGGGATTTCTAATGTAGTCTTCCAGACACAACACTGCAGGGTACTCAATAGCAGTTTGAACCAGGGTTTGGATGCCTCAGTCTTCTCAGCTTGCTACACCTTTCATTTTCTTCTAAAGCTACTTAAAGTCATAGTGACTAAAAAGACTCTTTGGGTAGTTGTGATTAACAACCAGACCTTTTCTGGTTGTGCTCTGCCTGAGTTGTTTTTTGTTTGTTTTCAGTTTCCAATTAAGGGACTTGGGCTAGGGCTGGAGAGATGGCTCAGTGGTTAAATGAACTTGCTTGCACAGCCTAACGGCTCAGGTTTGACTCCCTAGTACCCATGTAAAACCAAGATGCACAAAGTGGTGCACCTGTCTGGTGTTTATTCATTTGCCATGGCAAGAGGACCTACTATGCTATTCTCTCTCAAAATAAATAAATACATAAATGAATAAATAAGGGACTTGGGCAAATGGAATAACTCTAGAGTTTTATTGTTGGAAACACCAGCTACAGAAAAAGGCTTTTGCAATGTTGGGAAAATATTAAGAAATACAACACTTGGGAGGCAGAGGTAGGAGGATTGCAGTGAGTTTGAGGCCACCCTGAGACTACATATACATTCCAGATCAGCCTGAACTAGAGTGAGACCCTACCTTGAAACAACCCCCACCCCCGCCAAAAAAATTAAGAATGTTTAGAATGATTGTTTCTCTAAGATTTGCATAAATATATCTTCTTTAAGAACACAATTGCTAAGGAGGGAACTGGAGGATACAGGTGAGATTTCCCAGGGGTGATTTTTCAGTTCTCTTCCACAAATACTAACACATTGCTTTTTCGTTTCTCCCTAGAATTAAAACTGAAGTGGCTCACTGACTGTAGCGCCCCACACTTCTGTGTGTTAGGGGTGAGAAACAGTCAAGGATCCTTGTTTTACACTTAGCAGTGAGTAAAATATTTCCTGCTAGTGTTTTACAAAAATATAAGACAATGTTTTGTTTAAATTACAGATTTATTTTCTTGATTTCCCTCTTAGTCCTGCATGCATTGTTAGCATAAGAAGCCGAACTTGGTCACCAGCTCCTTTGAAGAGTGGGTGGCACACAGTCACCCCTGAAGAACGGTCCAGGAATTCCAGACCTTGGTAACACTGTCAGTAACCTACACATGTTCATAGAAAAGTCTACCAAATATCCTGTTTAATGTAAACAAGGCAGGCGGCCAACAGAGTATTACAGTAACACTATTTTATAGGGCCCAGAAGTCTGATTATCTATCATGTTTTAACATAGCAAGTGTCACGATGACATGCATATTTTGATTTACTATACAACCCAAAATGTAATTACCATAATTTGTGGTTTTAGCACTTCAATGTAACTTCTTCTGTCAATACCTATAAACTTCATAACTAAATGGTAATTATATAGTAGTGCAATAATTTACAAAACTATTACCATTAATGTATGAAGTAATTCCATAATTTGTGCCCCATAAAATTAAGTGTAACAATCTTTACACTAGCAACAGTGTAAGCAAGCTAAGGATTTTGGTCCATATATACATAAATATATACACATGTACACACACAATAATGTACAATTAAATCAAAAGGCTATGAATCCACTCATAGCTTACATATTGCACAAACAGATATATTTTATAACATTACAGTTATAAGGTGAGTACTACAGACAAAATTGGCTGAAACAAATCAGAGTTCTAGCAAGTAAAGAATGACACATTGCTACAAATAACCTCGCACTATTATGATAGACATTGAAAAGATGTGTGCATCTATTCCCTATTTACACAAATGGGAAGCAAGGCAGAAATTCAGCCTGGACTTTGTGTTAAGGGTTTTTTCTACCCAACAGTAAAGGAAATATTCAACTTCCGAGCGATTGTAAGAAAAAGACTAGCAATGTGGTATATATACTGTTTCATTACCAAATCCAACTTACTGTGAGAACTTGCACTGGTTCTAAGTCTGAGAGAAATATGTCAGAGAGAGAAAGTTAGAAGAAAATCAAATTAAACTCTATCTGATTTGCAAATAAGTCAGTAACTTAAGAAAAGGGTATCTTCAGAAGCGGCACATACACACACAAACAGATACAAGTGTTAAAGCTTTTCTGAGCTTCACGGATTAGCAATAAGGTCCCATTGTGAAATCAAGGATAAAGAGTATTTGGTTTGAGAGGTAACATCATTGCTATACCTACTGAGCACGATGAAGACATTAAGAAGTATCTAATATCTCTTAATGCCTTGTTTTACACAGTCCTACAACATAGCAATCCATAAGTACATCTACAATGGAGGTGGCGTCGTGCTCCTTCAATAGGCTGGCAGCTAAACGCAGCGTAACGAATGATGTCTCATCACTCAAAATTCCTGCAAGAAAATCATGCACGAGGAAGCAATCTCCCACGTCTGCTTCCTTAATTCACTTAAAAGTTCCTAGAAAAAGCTAAGACAGCCTTGCATTGCATTAGAAATGTTTTGTTGCTTTAACAATCTTGAGTATTCTAGGTGAGACTATTCATAAGCTTGTGATATTTTGTTCTTAATAAATAGCAAAAACTAACTATAAATCAGAAACACTAGTACAACAAAACGAGCAGAGAGATGTGAGCACACCAACAAGCACAGGCCACATGACACGCTGCTCAGGAGGGCAAAGGCAGCTCCTCCCCAGCTGGGACGCGTGACAGTCTCTCCCCAAGTAGCACAACGGAAAGATGAAGAGGAAAAGTGCTGCTGCTTTAACAATTCAACAAGAACAGAGAAAGTAGCTTAAAAGCAATATTTGAGTGACAAGCGTCACTTAGAGAACAGCTGGAAAGACACAAACAAACAGGGTTGCAATTCACACACAACACGCTGTGCACAAGGCATGGGTCACCTACACACGCCTGCACTGCACGCACTCACGCACACCCAGTCCCCGCAAATCCTGTAACATGTAAACAGCACATTTAAAAGACTTTAAAATTTTCTTAGATCATTTAAGACAAAAGACTGAACAAAATGAAAAAAATGTAAACATTAAGAGGCCATTGGCATTGATTGCTGCCTACGAGTTATCAGTCAGTTGCCGACTCTACCATGCACTTCAGTAGGAAATTATAAAGCAATTCCATAAAGCAATTTTCAGAGAGGAGTGAGAGGGGAAAAGTTCTCAACCCAGTACATTAGTTAGCTTAGAAAAATACTATTTTTGCAAATGCTATCAATGATGAGCATAAATTCAATGCTGTTGCAAAAATGACAGTGTAAATAAACTGGGACCCACACATGAAAATTAATCGCTAACATGGCTATGTGCACAAAAAGTGAAAGAACATTTCTTTAAAAATATATATTAATCAAGAATTTCTTTACCATATTAAATTGTTATTCTTAGAAAGGCTGAAGAAAGCTAATGATGCTCTACATTTTTCTCTTCCATGTAATTCACTGGATGGTTCCTGAATTATATTTTTTCTCATTTATAGTTTTTCTAAATATTTTGTTTCACCAGACTCTTAACCTTAAAAAGTTATAAAATTAGTGATTTTTTTTTTTTTTTTTTGCTGCTACTTATTAATCCAAAAGAATACAAGCGTTTGAGTCCCAGAGAATGTCAAGATGCCTTGCAGCCAGAAAGGATATTAAGATAACAGAAAATCATCAGTCATGACACCAGAAATTTTGCAGCTTTCCCCAGTCATTAGAAATGCTTACTTCCTGAAGTTCCTCTGATTGTATCCTGGCCAACAATGTGCAATTTTATACAGAGAACCATTCTGATAAAGCCAAGGAAAACATTATGCCGCATGTGACCACAAGTGTCCACTCAATGGGTTCTTAGTGGCTCTGTCCAGTTTACAGCAATGCTTCATTTTAAGGGCTTTGTATCCTCCAATGTTGGGTGGCACTGAGTCGTTGCAGATGAAGTGAACACAACAGTATGGGTCACCCAAGACTTGGAAGATGCTCTTCACGGTGTGGAGGAAGCATGGTATTTCACAAATGCGATCGCAGCTAGCTCCTTACAGAACTCTTCTAACACAATCACTCCCTCTAGCAACGTGATGTGGTCGATGCTGGAAAAAGCAGACAACATATCAAGAGAACAGCAGACCATTGAGCTTGATGATATTTTGATAAAAATATATAAAACACTGACTCACATAGGGCCTTCGGGTTCCAAACCAAGTAGCCGCTTTCTGACAAGCAGAAGTTTGGGAGTGAAGTCTTGAATTCGCTGAATTCGAATCATAAGGTCTCCAACAACCTGCATCAGAAGCAAGGACCTCAGTTCCCAAGGAAACTACACGGGGATTCTTAAAGAAAATTTCCTTTCTAGCTTAGTCTCCTAGCTATTCTTTAAAACATAAAAGCTGTAATATTATTTGAAAGGATGATTCCCTCAATTCTGTAATAGTTCAGAAGTAGTTATCGTCAAGCTAAATTTTTCATCGTGCTATGCTAAGAACACACGATGACAGGAGGATGAAGACTGGACAGGCTCGTCTACGAGCAGAGCAGGACTCACCCTGACAGTCACAGAGAAGAGGGATCTACAGCCAGAGGCCAGGTTCACGTAGGGATCCAGAAGGTACTCATGTATGTGTGGGTGGGGGAAGAGGGACAGTCTGGATAACACCGAGGTCACTTGCAGATTCACATCGTAAGGCTGAGCAGAAATAAGAAAAGAAAGAGCCACATGTTACAACGTACATTACGTGCTTAGCCGACTGTGTCAGCATGGCTCCCCAAGAAAGAAAAAACACCATCCAGCTCTCAACACACACTCCTCTGCCAGAATACCCACACTAAACTGTCTCTAACCACTGAAGTCAAAGTGCCTTTAAACCTATAAAACAACAGAAAACAGGCACAGAAGAGACAGATGTGATATGGAAGGAGGTGTTTTTTTGTTTGTTTGTTTTTTCTTTTCCAGGTCTCACTTTAGCCCAGGCTGACCTGGAATTCACTAGATACTCTCAGGGTGGCCTTGAATTCACAGCAATCCTCCTACCTCTGCCTCTCAAGTTCTGGGATTAAAGGTGTGTGCCACCACACCCAGCAGGTGTTTTAGGTAGGTTGATCTGCTTAATGACACAGTACCACAGGTCATCAAAACCCACCCATGCGAGCTGGGCGTGGTGGCACACGCCTTTAATTCCAGCACTTGAGAGGCAGAAGTAGGAGGATCACTGTGAGTTTGAGGCCACCCTGAGATTACATAGTGAATTTCAGGTCTGCCTGGGCTAGAGTGAGGACCTACCTTGAAAAACCAAAAATAAAAATAAAAATAAACCACCAATGTGTCAGATAGGATATCAACTACCAACCACAGAGGACATTACACTGAAGTCCTAAGAAAGAAAAGGTGTTTTATCTCTTTAACATAGGAGCCTAATTTCAGGGTTTGTGTACAGTTCCTTGAGTACTTTTTTAAGTCCCACCACACTCTCCTTGAGTCTCGTTCTTTGCGCATCACAGCAAGCAGCTTGGCAGTGCTCTGCGGAGCTTGTCAGCGGAGAGCGAGCGGAAGGTGGGCTGTCTGAGAAGCACTGCGTCACTGCCTGATGCTTCCATTGGAAGCCTCTCACCCCTTCCTCTTTTCTTCTAAGCAGCCAAAGGAAACAGACTGGCTGAATCAGAACTAATAACCCGGATGAGAAGCTGCCTGAGTGACGCAGACAGGGCAGCTGGGAAGGGAAAGGGGACTCAGGACCAAGTTTATCTGAGCATGGGATCTGCAGGCTAGATCTCAGCCACTTTCAAGCCCTTGACCGTAACCAACACCAATTACCAGTGAGTCTCAAAGTAGAACATCTGGGCACATGCCAGAAGCTATCAGGCACGCTGATGATCATATATATGTTACACTATTAAAAACTCAACTCCTGGGATCCAAATCCTCTATCAGTCATTTTTCTTTCCATAAGACTCATAAGCATGATTTTTTCTGAAAGAAAAACTACTTCTGACTCACTCTATTTCAAAATCTAGCCTTAAACAAGACAAATGAAAGGAAATTTGGATTCCCATTAAAAGAGGATTTAAGAATATATTCTTCGGGGCTGAGTGTAGCAAGGCAATTGCTTGCAAAACCCACTGGCCTGGGTTCAAATCCCCAGTACCCACATAAAGCTGAACACACAAAGTGGTGCATGTCTGGAGCTCATTTCCAGGGGCAAGGCCCATATTCACTTTCAAATAAATAAATAAAGCCATGTTTCTTTTAAAAAAATACATTCTGTTACCTAATAATATCTGCAATAGAATACAGCTTTCTTCAAGACTCAACTCATAACAATGAATTCTCATTAAACTATATTTCAGATACAAAAGAACCAATCACAGAAATCCATTTTTAAAATGCACTTGGTAAAATTTTGAACAAAATAATTTAAACTATAACAAATCTAGAATTCCAATGATCCTTCATTTCAGGTAGTTAAGATCTTTAGGGCTAGAGATACAGTGTAATGGTAAAGTGCTTAAGTCAGAAGTCAACACAGTCTGCCTTTCAACCTGACTCCTATTTTTAAATTTCTGAATGTAGTATTACTTTGTTTTGCAACTTTTTTGTTTGTTTGTTTTTGAGGTAGGGTCTCACTCTAGCCCAGGATGACCTGGAATTCACTATGGAGTCTCAGGCTGGCCTTGATTTCACAGTGATCCTCCTACCTGTGCCTCTCAAGTCCTGGGATTAAAGGCATGAGCCACCATGCCTGGCTGTTTTGCAACTTTTAACAGGAATCCAGGTCATTTAAAGCTGACACTAATTCTTCATTTTGATTATGGTACTGGGACTAAACCCAGATTCTTACACAACCTAGTCAAGAGATTTTCTGCTAACTATATTCCCAGCACACATTTTTTCTTAATATTGTAAAAATGAAAATAAATTTCTATAGGGAGGTCCCTGATGCCCCAGAACATTACAGGCTATTGCTAAGGCTATTGGTTGCCAACCTAGCTAGATGATAAGACCCTACTGCTGAAGACTCCACATACTTGGGCTGCCAGTCACCGAGAAATCACGCTGCAGCTTAGCTGGAAAGAACAGTGCAGCCTCTTGGAAGAAAGAAGTCAAGAACGGTGTGAAATAGCAGTGGACCCTGCAAGCCTTAAGATTGGCCAACCAGGCCAAATGTGTCAACTGGTGCAATAGTGGCATGTCTGTTATGAGGGAAACCATCTGCTCTCTACCTGGACTGGAGGTCTGCTCCACAGGACGTAATATATACCCGGTACTTGAAGCCTAGTCAAAAATCTATAGCTGAGGAGTTCATAAGCTCTAGAAGAGTAACAACCACTGTTGTCTGGCTGAATGCATATATTATGTTCACCAAGCATTTTCACAGGTTTGTACCCACATATTAATGCTACTCCCACTTTTGGTTAGAGAAGCTTCTCTTTTCAGGTGGTGGTGACCACGCCCTCCAAGACCCAGGGTCCATTGTGGAAGAGGTGGCAAAAAGAATGTAAGAGCCAAAGGAAGGGTACGAATGCTTACGATGCTGTCACCCAGATACAAAATGGCCTTGACATTCATGATCTCACAATGTCTGATACTACCTACACAAAACCTTCATAATAGGAGGAAAAATAAAATGACTTCAAAATAGAAGAGAGACTGATTAAAAAGAAGAAAGGATTCAATGGATGGTAGATTTGGAATTGGTGAATTGGGGGTGGTGGGTGGGAATTATCATGGCTTATTTTGTATACTTATTGAAACAGTCAATAAAAAGTTAAAAAAAAATGGGCTGGAGAGATGATTCAGTGGTTAAGGCTCTTGCCTTCAGAGCCTAAGGATCCAGGTTTGATTCCCCAGTAACCATATAAAGCCAAATGCACAAAGTTGTGCATGCATCTGGAGCTCGTTTGCAGTGGCTGGAGGCCTTGGTATGCCCATTCTCTCTCTCTTTGTCTATATCTCTCTGCTTACAAATTATTACATAATATATTTTTAAAAAGCTGGGCGTGGTGGCACACACTTTTAATGCTAGCACTTGTCAGAAGTAGGATGATCACCATGAGTTTGAGGCCAGCCTCAGACTACATAGTAGATCCCAGGTCAGCCTGGGTTAGAGTGAGACCCTACCTCGAAAAACAAAAACAAAAAGCCAGGCATTATGGCACACACCTTTGATCCCAGCACTCACGAGGCAGAAGTGAGAGGATTACCATGACTTTGAGGCCAGCCTGGAACTACAGAATGAGTTCCAGGTCAGCCTGGGCTAGAGTGAGACCATACCTTGAAAAAAACAACCAAAAAAAGTTTTTAAAAGGGCTGGAGAAATGGCTTAATGGTTAAGGCATTTGTCTGTGAAGACAAAGGACCTGGGTTTGATTCCCTAGGCCCCATATAAGCCAGATGCATAAGGTGGTGCATGCATCTGAAGTCTGTTTACAGCGACAGAAGGCCCTGGTGCATTCATTCTCTCCCCTCCACTCTCTCTGCCTCTTTTTCATACACACACACACACACGTATGTATGTGTGTGTATATATACATGTATATATATGTGTGTGTGTGTGTATATATATATATATATATATATATATACACACATATATATATATATATATATATATATATATATAAAGTTTAAAAAGGAGGCTGGGCTGGAGAGATGGCTTAATGGTTAAGGTGTTTGCCTGCAAAGCCAAAGGACCCATGTTAGCCAGGTGCACAAGGGGGCGCAAGCATTTGGAGTTTGTTTGCAGTGGCTGGAGGTCCTGGCATGCCCATTCTCTTTCTCTCTCTCTCTCCCTCTTTCTCTGTCAAATAAATAAATAAATAATAAAAATAAAGAAAACACCTAAAAAGATAAATGAAAAATAAAAATAAAAAGAAAAAGGAGGCTGGAGAGATGGCTTGGCAGTTAAGGCATTTGCCTACAAAGCCAAAGGATCCCGGTTCGACCCTCCAGGACCCACGTAAGCCAGATGCACAAGGGGGCACAAGCATCTGGAGTTTGTTTACAGTGGCTGGAGGCCCTGGCATGCCCATTCTTTCTCTCTCTCCCTCTTTCTCTTTCTCTTTCTCAAATAAATAAATAAATAAATATATTTTTTTTTAAATATAATTTTTTCTGATGTGCCAAATGCACTTGGCTTATTTATTTATTTATGTATTTGCATGGGTGGAGGGGGCATAGACCACTGCAAATAACACCAGACACTTGCACTACCTTTTGCATCCAGTTTACATAGGTGTCTTAGGAACTGAGCCTGTTTCTAGAAGCTTTGCAAGAAAGCACCTTTAATGGCTAAGCCACCTTTCCAGCCTCTTGGCCCATTTTTGACAGGGCTCAAATTGACCTCAAAGTCTGAATTAAACCAATAACCTTTTACTTAAAAGCACACTGATGTCACCAGCAAATAGTCAACCTTCTACCAAAGTCTAAATATGCAGATAGTC
The DNA here is from genome assembly GCA_036346955.1 of Dipus sagitta. Taxonomy (NCBI): domain Eukaryota; kingdom Metazoa; phylum Chordata; class Mammalia; order Rodentia; family Dipodidae; genus Dipus; species Dipus sagitta. The sequence goes on from CM070770.1 coordinate 20,117,050, forward strand.
AAAATGAGATTTAAATCAAGTTTTTAAAAATTTCTATTTGAGGAGGTATTGTGGCTCATGCCTAGAATCTCAGCACTCATCGGCTGAGGGAGGAGGATCAGCATGAGTTCAAGAGCACCTTGGGCTACAGAGTGAGTCTCAAGTCAGGTTGGACTAAAGTGTGACCCTACCTCAAACCAAACCAAACCAAACCAAACCAAATAAATAAATAAATAAATAAATAAATAAATCTTCACTTGATAGTTTTTGAAACTGCTAATAATGTATTTTAAACAATTTGCACTTTTATTTATTTATTTGAGAGAGTGAGAAAGAGACAGACAGATAGAGAGAGAGAGAGGAAAAAAAAAAAAAAAAACAGAGAGGGAGAGAGAATGGGCACACTAAGGCCTCTGACCACTACAAACAAACTCCAGATGCATGTACCACCTTGGCTAGCTGGCTTTATGTGGGTAGTGGGGAATCAAACATGGGTCCTTATGCCTTGCAGGCAAGTGCCTTAACTGCTGAGCAATTTCTCCAACCACAATTTGCATATTTATAAGCATTTTAAAATGCTTATTACATTTTTACCAGCAGATCTTTGATTAACACTAGTCATATCAACCTCACTTTTAACAATCAGGAAATAGACCATGCGTAAGTTACTTGCCCAAGTCCAAACTCTTCTCTCTCAGGACAGGGATAAGACTTTGTATTCTTGTATTTTCTTTCTTTCTTTTTTAAAAAAATATATTTTATTTATTTGAGGGAGAGAGAGGGAAAGAGAAAGAATGGGTGTGCAAGGGCCTCCAGCCACTGCAAACGAAGTCCAGATGCATGCGCCACCTTGTGCATCTGGCTTCATGTGGGAACTGGGAAACCAAATCTGGGTACAGTCTAGTCTCATCAGTGACCTCCAGATAAATGAGAGATTCTTTCTAAAAAATGAGGTGGGTCAAGCATGGTGGAGTACGTCTTTAATTCCAGCTCTTGGTAGGCAGAGATAGGAGGATCACAGCCTGAGACTACATAGAGAATTCCAGGTTGGCCTGGGCTACAGACCTGATCTCAAAAAACCAAAAGAAAAAAAAAAAGATGTATATGGTGGCACTGTAAACCCTGGTCCAAAGGTCATGGCTGGGGAAGTCCAGGGCCCTAGGATAGCTCCTATCTTTTTATTTATTTATTTTTTAATTAAACAGACATGATGTGCTCATCAAAGTACCTTCTAAATAACTAAGTTTAGGTACATAGATCAGAGATGCTGACAGCTTTGGTCGGAGAAGCACTGTTTTGCAGGGGTCAACAGTGACTCAGAGTCTCATAATTGGTCAAAGGAATGCTCAGGCATAAAAGGGGCGTATGTAACATCAGCCCAGCTGAGGCTCAGGGAATACTGCAGAAGACGGGGCAGAAAGAATGCAAGAGCTGGAGAAAGGTAGGGAATGCCGACTTCTGCCCATGACACGACTATTGCACTCTTGAACCCACAGTAGCTGCAGTAACCTATACAAGGTTAGGTTTCTCAAAATCCTTTCAAAGAAGGAGGAGGGGCTCATGGGACCTCACTCTTTTCTGAAGATTTACTCCCAGCCAATTGATGATAGGAAGGAGAGACATTGTCTTCAGTCATGCAGCCACAGGTAAGGAACCCATGATCCTATAAACAACCCTAATGAATCACTGGGTCACAAAAAGTAAAAAATTAAGACATGAAATTTGAAAGGGGCTAGTTGGGAAAAGAAATCAGTGGGAGAAGGACAAGGGAAAGTAATGGAGGGTAATATGATGGAAATTCATTACACATATATGTGAAAATGTAATGATGGAATACATAATTGTGTGTGTAATATATGCTAATAAATACACTGAATAGGCAACATTCTTAAGGTATAACACCTGAGGTTGTCCTCTGGTGCGTGCGCACACGCACGCACACACACACACACTCACAACTGCACAAAGATGAGCATGCATACACTGATGCATGCCACATACACACACAGGCAAGAAAAAGAAAACTAGTACCTTAAAATGTATTACCTGATCAAGAATTCTTCCCATTCTGTCAAATAAAACCTTCAAAAAATGGCCTTCAAAGAAAGCTGCTTCTAAATTACACTTTTCCAATGCTTTTGGAGACCCCGGCCACTCCCATCTTAAGCAGATAGCACAGTAGTCCCGGAACTAGGGGAGAAATAACAACCAGATCATTAAAGAACCACCAAGATCACGACCTCACAGTGGCTGATGCTACTTACACAACGCCTGCATAACAGGAAAAAAGAAAAAAAAGACGACATTAAACTAGAAGAGAGATGATTTGGAAAGAAGGGATTCGGTGAGAGGGGTTCAGGAGCCGGGAAAGGGAGAGCAGTGGGAAGGATTATAATTATGGTATATCATTGAATATATAGGGCATTGTCAATAAAACTAAGATGAGCACATGAAACAACGTGCATCCTGACGTGAGGTGCCATAGTCACAAGGGAAGGAGGATTCGGCACCTCAATGGATGGGCACAGTCAGCAGCACAGTAGCCACAAGCGATATGAGTTGGTAGGAAAAAGATGTATTTTAACTTCATCAATGTGCCTTTAAAGGAATTTAACCCTTTAGTCATTTCCCTGGCAGATTCTGAGCTTAATTACAAAGCAAAGACCCAACTCGTTTTTTGTTGTTGCTGTTGTTGTTGTTTTTTGAGGTAGGGTTTCACTCTAGCTCAGTCTGACCTGGAATTCACTGTGTAGTCTCAGGGTGGCCTTGAACTCATGGCAATCCTCCTACCTCTGCCTCCTAAGTGCTGTGATTAAAGGTGTGTGCCACCACACCCTCTAGTTTTATATATAAGTGTGTGTGTGTGTGTGTGTGTATTTTTTTTTTAAACTGCGACACAGAGAGAAAAATGGCACACCAGGGCCTCAGCCATTACAATCATCAAACTCTAGACACTTACCCACCTAGTGGGAATGTGCAACTTTGTGCTTGCCTCACCTTTGTGCTTGCCTCACCTTTGTGTGTCTGGCTTAGGTGGGATCTGGAGTACAACATGGGTCCTTAGGTTTCGCAGGCAAGCACCTTAATTGCTAAGCCATCTCTCCAGCCCCAGACCCAACTAGTTTTTAATGTACTCTAAAATATTACATATAATGGATGAACGATGGCCATTACTTAAAGAAAGCTTGATGTTTTAAGAACATATTTACCTAATAATGGTACCAAACTGACTGTATTTGCTGAATACAAAACTAACTAATAAAGAAAAAAAAAAAAAGAACATATTTACTCTGGGCATATTGTCATGAGGATAAAATAGTACTATTCAAATGGCAGTCCAAGGCTGGAGAGATGGCTTAGCAGTTAAGGCATTTGCTTGTGAAGCCAAAGGACCCAGGTTCAATTCCCCAGGACCCACATAAGCCAGATGCACAAGGGGCACATGTGTCTGGAGTTCGTTTGCAGTGGCTAGAGGCCCTGGTATGCCCATTCTCTATCTGTCTATCTGTCTATCTTCTCTTCTCTCTCTCTCTCTCTGCTTGCAAATACATAAGTAAAATTAAAACACACACACACACACAAAATGGCAATCCATGGGAAAAAAGCATGTAGCCAGGTGTGGTGGCTGATGCTTGTAATCTAAGCACTAGTAATCTCAGTACACATAGGCAGAGGTAGGAGGAGTCCATGAGTCTAATGCCAGCCTGGAGTGAGACCCTATCTAAAAACAAACAAGCATGTAACTGGGTAGTCTGAAAGTTGCAAGGAATGAAGATGGAAAAGATGAAAAGTTGGAGAATTAATCCAAAAGGATCCTGAATGCTAAAATTGGATGTCTAAGAATCTAGACTGAATACAGTTAAGAAAGGAGAACTGGTGTGACTTTGCTAAGTAAATGGATTGCAAGTAGGAGGAAAAGACAGGAAGCCAAGGAGCAGGAAGATGGATCAATCAGAGACATCCCAAAGGGCCAGTCTTGAAGGAGACTGCATGTGCCACTGACCACAGTGGGACAGAAAGTGCAGATGCAGGTTTAGAGGAAGCAGAGACACAACTAAACAGCTCAGTATAGTCTGAGACATCCAGATACTGCAGGTGAGAAATAGAATTCACAGGAGATGAAGACTTAGCCGGAAGATTGCAAAAGGATGGAGATGGGAAGGAGAGCCAGAGAAAACATCTGAGGCCAGAAGAGCAGCAGGAAAAGGAAGAATGCTGCTCAAGAAGGACTGGGCCTGGGTAAGCAAGTTCTGCAAAGTTGCAGGATACAAGATTAATATACAATTCTATAACATACATATAACATACACAAGCAATGAACAAACAGAAAATAAATCCAAAACACTATTTCACTTATACAGTACCAACAAACAGAAAAGCTTCAGGAATAAATCCAACTAAAGAAGTGCAAGACTTGCACACTGAGAACTACGAACTACTATGGGAATACCGCGAACCTGAGTGAATGGAAGGCCATCTGTGTGCTGGAACTGGAGGACTACCTCTGTTAAGATGGAGCAGCCCCAAAGCAATCTTTAGATTTGGTGTAGTCAATGGTGTGTGTATTCTAAGTTTTCCTTCCAAAATTAATTATGTACTTACCTGTCTATGAGCATCTCGGAGGTAGGTATCATATCCAGTGCCTTCAACATGGTAGGATGATTTTGCTTCATCCGGAACCAGACAGAGAAAGCTTAAAGAATAGTGACCACAATCAATCATAAAATATCCTTACACTCCACTAACATTTCATATTGATTAAAAGAGCTGACGCTGTTATAAGGTTGGCCAAGTGGAAAACTAAGTTATGTGTTAACTCCTTATCTTGAGTTAGCCTTGTCATGTACTTATTTAGTACTACTTCATTTATTAAATGTTTTATCAAAAAATTACTAATTCCACATAAAATAGAAGTGAGCCTAAGAAAGACTTTTTATTTTTAGATTCTGTACAATGACAAATGGTCAGTTATTAATATCAGGAAACTGGCTGTAAGCTACTGAACTTGAGTGATTTTTATGCACCATATCTTTTCATTTAAGCTAGATGCATTTTTTTTAACTGTCACTTGCCAGAACTAGGCATAATAGTGACAGCAGTGAAAGGGAAGATAAATAGAAAATTGCCACAGAAAAGGCAGCTCTGAAAAACGTAAAAACACAAATGGAAAAAAATAGCACACATACTTAGTATGCACAATTTGATAAATTAGCAATTGCCAATGTTGCTATAATAGAGAAGTACTTAAAATTAAGTCACTTATATTGGTTAAAAATTGGAATATTTAATGACTCTTTTATTTTCAATGACTTTCTTTCTTCTTTTTGCTGGGCAGTGATGCGTATTGATCCCAGAGGTCAGTGCATGCAAGCACATACTCTACAATTGAGCTACATCCCAGAAGCAGAAAATTATTTTTCTATTAAGCAGAGCTTTTCTCCTGGTGTCAACTATTGCCCCAAGCTGGAACCTGCTACATAATCAGGACAAAATAGCTGACATAAATAATCTTGACAGAAGATTAAACTCATAATCCATTTCTGTAGAAACATAAGAGCAGTACTAGCATATTCTACACGTGAGATGAAAGTCAAATGCATCCAGCAACTTACCTATTTACGATTTTATGAACTTCAGTTTTGCCGTCATTTTTGGGGTGGTCTGGACTAGCACGAGGAGAGGAACTAAGCCACTCTTGGTTTGACAAAGTGTTATCTGGTGAAATGTCAGTAAATAATGGATCTTCCTCCAGATCTCTAAGTTTAATTTAATGATGTATAAAAAACAACATTTATTATGACATTTTCTAAACCAAAAGATTCTCTGCTAGTTTCTGAGAAACTATTACATTGTTTTTCTAATATATAGAAGAAATAAAGTATAATACACAAATTAGCATCTTAGGTTAATATTCTCAAGCATACACTACTAATCTGTTAATAGGTGTAAGGAATAGTTTAGCAGCACTTGCAATTTAAAAGGAGGGTATCACCAGGACATCTGAATTTTACTTTTAAAAGTGTTTTGACTTAGACATATTTAAGCATAAGAGAGAGAGATTAGGAGGAGAAAGTTCTGTCTCTATGAAACACTGTAATCAGAGTGAGATGGAAACTTACACTGCTCCTGCTATTAAGCCATTCTCAACCATGTCCTTGTCTTCGGGGCACAAAGGTTTATATTCTGTATAATTTCTTTCTTCAAGATTTCTTAGGACCAAATTGTAAAGGATGTGCTCATTGGGCTTTTGTAGAAGATGTTCAAACATTCTCAGTGTCATTATGCTTATCTGAAACAAAATTGATTAAGAACTAAAAAAAGGGAATGGAGAGATGGCTTAGCGGTTAAGGTGTTTGCCTACAAAGCCTAAGGACCCAGGTTCAATTATCTAGGTCCCACGTAAGCCAGATGCACAAAGGGGTACATGCATCTGGAGTTCGTTTGCAGTGGCTGGAGGCCCTGGCACACCCAATCTCTCTCTTCCTCTCTGTCTCAAATTAAGAAAATTAAAAATAAATAAAATATATAAGAACTGAAAAGATCTTCACATAGACTGTTGTTTCCTGTAAGCCACATAAAAGGAGGCTGTCTGGCTCTTTCCCTGCTGCCACTGGGCTGCGCGGATGCAGAGGCTCCTGCGCTTTCAAGACTTGGCTTCACCTGTAATGCGCCGCTGGAGGTGTAAGGGACGCGACACCGCGCTGCAAGCGGTGCTGAAGCGCCCTCATCCTGGACCGCCGGCAGTGCGGAATCCCTGAAGCCACCAAAGCCTTAGACCAGCGCCAAGCGCATCTGTGTGCTTGCATCCAACTGTGATGAGCCCATGTATGTCAGGTTGGTGGGGGCCTTTGTGCTGAGCACCGACTCAACCTAAGTCAGGCTGACAACAAGAAGAAACTAGGGGAATGGGCAGGCCTCTGCAAAACTGATGGAGGGGAAACCCGGGGCTGGCTGCAGCTCTGTGGTTGTTAGGCACTAGGCAAGGAATCTCAGGCCAAGGATGTCATCAAAGAATACTTCAAATGCAAGAAATGAACAAATAAAAATATGGCTCATTTTCTTTAAAAAAAAAAAAAAAAAAGGCTGTATGGGCTGGAGAAATGGCTTTCTGGTGAAGGCACTTGCCTACAAAGCCAAAGGACCCAGGATTGATTCCTGAGAACCCACACAAACCAGATGTACAAGATGGCACATGTGTCTGGAGTTCATTTGCAGTACCTGGAGGCCCTGGTGTGCCCATTTTCTCTCTCAAATAAATAAATAGAAATTAAAAAACACACACAAAAAAGTGTCGGGCTGGGCATGGTGGCACATGCCTTTAATTCCAGCACTCGGGAGGCAGAGGTAGGAGGATCACCGTGACTTCAAGGCCAGCCTGAGACTACATAGTGAATTCCAGATCAGCCTAAGCTAGACTGAGACCCTACCTTGAAAAACTGAGACCAAAACAAAACAAAACCAACAAAACAGGCTGTATTTAAAATATTGCAGATCATTAAAATCATCATTTCAAAGACCCCAAGTCCAATATCAAGTCACTGCACAGCTTACCTCATCAGATATATGATCACAATGTTCAATTAACCTATGTCTTAAAGGATGTCTGCTAATTTCTGCCAGAGTTTCTGGTTCCCTCTGCTCTCCGAGGATAAAAACCACCATTTCTTGCAGCAAAACATCAGAGGTTACTTGTCGAACAATACGATGCAGCAGGGCAGTGGACGTGAGAATGCCCATCTCAGAACTGCACACAACAGACGGCCAGTTAGTGGACAGAAATGACATAACAATGCCCCCCCCGCCCCCCAGTAAGGATAGAGGTCACTCACGTCTGCATTAACTGAGGTTCCATTACACCGGTGAAAAATCTTTCATGAACAGCTTTGGCAAGAGCAACAGCAGTAGTCTAGAATATAGTGTGAGCATCATTATTATTTAATTTTTAAATTGTAACATCAATACATCAGCTTGTACTCCCATCTGAATTAATACAGAAATGTAAAACTCAGCCAGGCGCGGTGGTGCACACCTTTAATCCCAGCACCCAGGAGGCAGAGGTAAGAGGATTTCTGTGAATTCAAGGCTAGCCTGAGAATATATAGTGAATTCCAGGTCAGCCTGGACTAGAGTGAGACTCTACCTTGAAAAACAAAAACAAGAAAAGGGAAAAGAAAGGAAAAAGAAATACAAAACTTGCCTATTGGGGAGAGGGAGGGAATTACCATGGGTTATTGTCTACAATTATGGAAGTTGTCAACAAAAAAAATTAAAAAGAAAAACTTGCCTATTGACCGACCAAAAACCTAGACTATTTAAGGTTTTTTGTTTTAGTTTTTGTTGTTTTGGTTTTTCGAGGTAGGGTCTCGCTCTAGCCCAAGCTGACCTGGAATTCATTAGGTAGTCTCAGGGTGGCCTCGAAATCACAGTGATCCTCCTACCTCTGCCTCCAAGTGCTTAGATTAAAGGCATGTGCCACCACGCCCGGCATATTAAATTATTTCTAAGAGAAAGAAATATAGGATTTAAAACATTATTCCAATAACTTTGGAGTAATTAACATCTCTTCAGAGAGAAGGTGGAGAGAGGGCAATGGTGTGAAGTCAGTGCTCATGAAGCATTGCACGTAATACTTAATGACTCATAATATATCTGGGGATGTAAACCAGGGTTCCAATCTTACTTAATAGACACATTTAAAAAATGTCATGGAGTTGGGGATTTAGCTCAGTGGATGAGTGCTTGCCTAGCAAGTGCAAGGCCCTGGGTTCCGTCCTTAGCACTGGGGGGAAAAAAAAACATCACAAAAAGATTTTAAAAAACAAAACAAAACCAAACAACAATTAAAAAAAAAAGCTGGGTGTGGTGGTGCACACCTTTAATCCCAGCACTCAGGAGGCAGAGATAGGAGGATCGCTGTGAGTTCAAGGCCACCCTGAGACTCCATAGTGAATTCCAGGTCAGCCTGGACTAGAGTGAGACCCTACCTTGAAAAAAAAAAAAAAAACAAGGGAACTAAAAATGTCAAAAGGCAACTAACAAACAAAATTCAAACCTTTTGTGCTTCCTTAATGAGCTGATCACAATAATCAAACCAGGAAAGAAATGAAATTAAGGCTCGTTTCCCAGGGAATGCTGAAGCGTCTTCTTTATGACTGTAGGAGTCCAACCTGTAGGACACAGAAAACCGGTTAAGTCCAAGGATGAGGCCTGTGTTCCACATGGAAAAATGAAAGCCCACGCATGAACTCAGTACACATGCTAAGACAGTCACAGAGCAACACCAGGTGGCAGTCAGAAGGGGTTTGTAAGACAAGGCAAAGATATGGAAACCCTTTCAGATAAAACATGTAGAACATCTCAACCTTAAGTGGGAAGAGAGAGACTAAAGCAGAACGGAGCAGCAGGAGAGAAGCCATTCAGACAGCCCCTCGTGCTTCTGCCACAAACCTGAAATGCAATAAAAAGGTGGAGGTTCCCAGTGCCAGGATTTGGGGGGGGGTGGGAAGAAGAGAAAATGGAGGCAGAGAGTTTGCAAAAGATATACTAGGGGCTGGAGAGATGGCTCAGTGGTTAAAGATGCTTTCTTGCAAAGCCTGATGGGCCTGGTTTTTGATTGCCCAGCACCCACGTGGAGCCAGATGCACAAAGTGGTGCACGTGTCTGTTCTGTTTGCAGTGGCAGGAGGCTCTGGTGTGCCCATTCAGTCTCTCTCTCTCTCTCCCCTTGAAATAATAATAAATTTGAAAAAAAAAAAAGAAAGAAATAGTGACTTGCCATCTGTTCTTCCTGCCTCAGAATGCAATGTATTCACAATGCTAACAAGTGTTCAGCCACAGAGAGTAAGCAGAAAATAGCATACAAAGAGCCAAAAACAAAGAGGGGTAAAGTTGTGAAGTAAACCACAAGTTAATTAAGTTAGAATACTAGGCTGCTGATACGTATTGAGTTTATGAAAAGTTTCTTGTCCTGACTTATATCTTTAATAACTTAAAAACGTTATGACATTGAGAAAAATCTATTTCTGATGAAAAAAAGTGAGTCAAGGGTTAAAAGACTGAGGTAGGAGAGATTCCACAAAAGCAGGCTATAGGACACAGACAGCTCTAAAGATGTAGAAGTTATTAAAAAGCAGAGTCCTTCTGTAAGAGTTTTCTGATGGTAATAAAATAACCAGATGTGCTGGGAGTGATGGTGAAAGCCTTTAATCCCAGCACTCAGGAGGCAGGGGTAGGAGGATCACTATGAGTTCAAGGCCAGCCTGGGACTGCAGAGTGAATTCCAGGTCAGCTTGGACTAGGGTGAAATCCTACTTTGAGTTAAAAAAAAAAAAAAAAAAAAAAAAAAAGTCCAGGCGTGGTGGCGCACGCCTTTAATCCCAGTACTAGGGAGGCAGAGGTAGGAGGATCACTATGAGTTTGAGGCCACCTTGAGACTGCATAGTTAATTCCAGGTCAGCCTGGACCTGAGGGAGAACCTACCTCGAAAAACCAAAGGGAAAAAAAAACACATATGAAGTTAGCCTTAAAAAAATAAGTTTAATATTTTCTTTTTATTTAGGAGAAGGAAAATGGGAGGATGATAAGGACTCAGAAGAGGAGATTAGACTTAACTAAAGCAAACTGTATTTGAAAATGCCAGAATGAACGATACCCAAATGTCTATGCCAACTAAAAAATAAAACAAAATTTAAAATAAGCCAGGCGTGGTGGTGCACACCTTTAATCCCAGCACTTGGGAGGCAGAGATAAAAGGATTGTCATGAGTTCAAGGGCCACCCTGAGAATACAGAGTCAATTCCAGGTCAGCCTGGGCTAGATTGAGACCCTACCTCGAAAAGCAAACAACAACAACAACAAAAACAAAAACACCCAGTAATCACCAACAGCTATTAAGTATGTAAAATATGCTTACCCTTGCCACAAAAACTTTCTGTATTTTCTCTCACTCTGACTCCCTCAACCCCATTATTCCTCTAAAAGGCCTTTATGTAGTAGAAAGACAGACTGGGCACCAGCCACTGCAAACAAACTCCAGATGCATGTGCCACCATGTGCATCTGGCTTATGTGGGTTCTGGGGAATTGAACCTGGGTCATTCGGCTTCGCAGGCAAGAGCCTTAACCATTAAGCCATCCCTCCAGCCCAGGTTATCCTTCTTAATGAAAGCCCTGTAACAGACAAGAGTAGCTGTACTCTAACAGCTAGATTGTTCCCAAGCCAATTCATTACCACTTACTAAAAAACTAAATATAATCCTCAAGAGAATATTCCATGTAAGACCACTAATGTTAGATTTTCAAAACCAAGGGTTTCTATCACTGTAAAACAATAAAGAATCATGAAATGTCAGAGTATGAGAAGTGACCTTTATGGGAAAATGCAAAGAATAGTGCTTACCCCCAATTGATGGCTTCCACGGTCTCAATATCTAAGGGATCCACTGACTGAGGTAGGGCCTTGTACAGGGAGGCGAGTCTGTCGGTCAGCAGTTCGCACAAGCAAGTGCTCTGCGTAAGGCACTTTGCAGCTGCAGGCTCTGGCAAGCTCACCAACAGCATCAAGCCCTCGCATGCTTTCACAGCAATCCGGCCGTCCTGAGGGAAAAAGTATACCCTTCAGTCCTTGAATTAGAGCCACATCTAGCTGCTGAGGAGATGCAATATAAAAAGATTTAGTGTTTTACATCAAGGACGAACAGACTTCATCCTACTCTGAGTGCATCATTGCAAGGCTAGGGAAAGGTAAGATGATGACTCACAGGACTTCTGGTAAGATTTAACAAGGAATTCACTAAGTTGTAATCCTGGTTTGGGCGAACGACGCAGGCCTCTGGCAGTGAGGTGACGTTGAGGTCATCTAAGCTTGTGGACAGGTCATCCATCTGGTGAGGGGGCTCCTCCTCTGACTCTGTGTGCTCCACTCCAGTAGCACCACACAGCTCCTCGGGCTGACAGGACTGGCCTGTATCAGTTGACAAGGAATCCTGACCTTTCAATGTGTCTTCTGAAATTACATTCAGTGTTCCTCTGGAAGCCAATGACTTCAATTTATTCTGAAAACAAATGTGATTATAAGGTTTACATTGAGAAGTTTTATAAGCCAGAGAACCAGAGAGATGGCTCAGCAGTTAAGGTGCTTGCTTGCAAAGCCTGATGGCCAAGGTTCAACCTCCCAGTACCCATGTAAAGCCAGATGCACAAAGTAGCACATGCATCTGGAGTTCATTTACAGCAGCTAGAAGGTCCTGCTGAGCCCATTCATTACCTCTCTCTACTGCCAAATAAATAAATAAATAAATAAGGGACCCCCTTCCTCCTCCCTGTCTCCTTTCTGGTGTGGGGCTGGGGATTAAACCCAAGACTTCACACGTGCTGGGCAAGCTTTCTCCCACTGAGCTGCAGCCCTAGTCCTAATGAATTTTTCTATAATTAACATCCCACATGCTTAAGTAGCAATAAGTGTTACATCAAATGCAAATACTCACGGCTTATAATACACTATATTTTAGATGTAATTTTATAATCACGTGGAAATTAATGATACTTCATGGCAATTACAAAATGTTTTACACTGACTTTAAGTAATGAACACTATTAGGGACAATTACATGACTATTATTAAAAACAGCTAGCACTACTGGAAGTTTCAATGGCAGTTAGATTTGTGTATTTTTTAACCATTAGGCTAAATACATAAATACATCACCTCAATGTTGATTCTGTTTGGATGGGAGTGGGGGTGCAAATGTACAAACAAGAACACTTTGAACGTCAACAGTTGCTGACATTGGGGCCGGAGAGACAGCTCTGTGGCTGCACGTGGCTCCTGTGCACAACGTGAAGGCCCGAGGAGGGCTGAGGCTGCTAAGCGCAAATCCCCACACCCACGAGAAATGGCTGTGTGGCCTTGATGCCTGCAACCCGTGTCCCACAGGGGAGTGGGTCTTTGAGCCACAATTAGTACAAGGAGACTCTAACCCAAAACAAAGCCAGGAGGAAGAGCAATGGAGTACCTCACCCAATGCTCCACTCCAGCCTTCACAGGTGAGTGACATCCACCCCAGGTGAGCACATGGGGCACACCACAACCCCACACACACCACACACACACCAAACACAGCACACATACACCACATATGCAAAAGAAAAAAAAATGCTAACAGTGGACTTTACGTTTCCACAAAGCCCTCAAATTTTAAGTTTTTAAGAACTTTTTCTTTTCCTCTAAACTTCCACTCTATGAAAATTAAGATTTGCTTACTCAGCTATCCCTCCAAACACAAAGAGAATCTTAACTGAAGCAAATTATTAGTTTCAAGGCAAAAATGTCTGACTTTCCATTTGAACCTAAGAGAAAAAGTAAAATGACACACAGAGCTGAGGCTCATCATAGGCAGCCTCTCCACAGGGTCCACCACAGAGCTGGGCTCATCACAGATACACACTAAAGGTTGATTTAATTCAAGTTCCTACCTCCAAAATGATAGCACAATAATTATAAATCATTGCTGTAAAACATCATTTAGACAAGTCTTTTTGAGACATACTAGCTCACACCACACAAATATATTAAAAACAAACTATGAAAACTTGATAATTTTCATACAGAATCAATAGCATATCACACTTAATGAAAATAAAACATTTTATACCTCTAAAATTGTAATATTGTAGGAAGAGCTGTCTCAAGTAAGAATGTTGAGAGGAGCTGGGCGTGGTGGCGCACACCTTTAATCCCAGCACCCCGGAGGCAGAGGTAGGAGGATCGCTGTGAGTTCGAGGCCACCCTGAGGCTACATAGTGAATTCCAGGTCAGCCTAGGCTAGAGTGAGACCCTACCTTGAAAAGCCAAAAAAAAAAAAAAAAAAAAAGAGTGTTGAGAGGAAAAGTAGTCCTAAGCTCCTAAGCATGACTGGAGAGTGCTGGCGTCCTGGTCTTCCACTGGGCTTGGTAACAAGAGTCCCAGCCACGCTGTGCAAAGGCACAGGCCCTGCTTGGTGGGCGCACCCGAGGCAGCCAGGGGTCTGCACTTAGAAAAGCCCCCTGGTGAGGAACCACAGCTGCAATTCTTGCACTTTGATTCCACTATAACTGTGGAAATTTGAATGTGATGGTGTAAACGTATGGCCCCATAGACTCAGGAGTTTTATTAAAATTAAACTTGTAACCTACGTCTCCAGGTGCCCAGATGGCGAATGTGTCACTGGGGACAGAGCTGCATTCCAGCCCGAAGGTGTAGAGAGTATGTGAGCTCTGGTGGTCCACGACGGACGGCCGCGCTGGTTGTCTGGTGGCGCCTTTCTGCTTGGATCTATGAGAGGGAGCCAGAGCTGCTTCCACCATTGATGGTTCCATCTTACCACAATGACTGCCCCCTTCCTTTCCTCGTGAGGGGTGGAATATCACTAGTCTCCATAACAAACTTATGCACATGACCCTGGAATCTCTTCCCCAGACTTTCCTCCCAAATCACAGACCTGCAATTTCCCCATCATGGAATCACGAGAACACAAAGCACCCAGGACCCAAATTATCATCTTCCCCTGAAAACAAACTCCCTAGGGTTCCCCTCCTCTCGTTGCAGTCTCATTGGGTCAGGACTTCAAGCACTCGAGTGGCCCCGTCTCTGCTTCCTGCATCTGGCAATTCCACAGTGCACAGCTATCTCTAGCCCTGCAGCACTAGACCCTGCCTCACCCCAGGCTACCGCTGGCAACTTAGCTTCTGTCCTTGTCAACTGACAGAATGGTTCCATCAACTTCCAAGCAGGTTTCCCCACGTTTCGCTCTCCTCCTAAAGGAACCAACTGTACAAAATGCTACCACCTGGAAAGAATGTAAGAGCCAAAGGAAGGGTAGGACTCCTTACAACGTGCTCCTCCAGACACAAAATGGCCTGGATATCCATGACCTCACAGCGCCTGACACTACCTACACAAGACCATCATAATAGGAGGAAAAGATCATGACATCAAAATAAGAGAGAGACTGATTGAGAGGTGGAAGGGATATGATGGAGAGTGGAGTTTCAAAGGGGAAAGTGGGGGGAGGGAGGGAATTACTATTATTTACAATTGTGGAAGTTGTCAATAAAAAATGTTTTAAAAAAATAAATTAAAAATCTAAAAAAAGGAGAAAAACAAAACAAATGCTCCCACCAATTTCAACTACTTGTGTGTATGTGTGTGTATGTAAGTATGTGTGTGGTGTGCATGCATGTAGCAGACAGCTTCAGGTTCGCTGAGATGAACTTCCAGACCAAGCACAGTTATGGAGGAAGGGATATTTATTGAAGTTTACAGATCCAGGGGAAGTTCCATAATGGCAGAAGAAGCTGGCCTGCCTTCACAGGACCAAGCAGAGAGAGAGAAGTACAAGCCTAAAGCCAAAAGCCAAAAGCCAAAAGCCACAGCACACTTCAGGAACTACTGCTGGGCACACTTTGCATATCTTTAGATTGAAATCTCAAACCCACCACCTAAAGATCCACCCAGTGGCACTGCCTCCAGCCAGGTGGCTAAAGATGCAAACTACAAACAAATAAACAACTGAATATATTGGGGGCCATCTATTCTATTCAAACCACCACATTCCGCCCCTGGCCCCCAATAGATTTATAACCATCACACATTGTAAATTGTACTCAGTTGAATTTCAAAGGTCCCCACAGCCTTGACCAATTTAAGATACGAAGATCTGTAAAATCAAACAAGTTAAACATTTCTAACATATAAAGGCACAGAGTAAACATTTTCAACTGGTATAATGCATAGCAAGGAGACTAAAACAATGCAAACTCAACCACCATCAAACAAACATCAAACTTTTGCAGTTCAAGTTCAATATATCCATATTCTAACAGTCTCCAGACTTTTCAATTCCGCCCCTCCAGCTGGGCAGAGTAGCCAGGGAACACTTCCATCTCAGGCCAACAGTGCGCTCTAGGTAGCGCTTGCATAGTCCTGGTATATCCAAAACATCTTTAGGTCTTCATGCAAACCACGGTCCAACTTCCAAAGACTCTTTCAGCCTATCAGGGCATCAGGCCCTACCTCATGCCGCATCTCAGCGGCAGCTCCTGGAAGCATGTGCAACTCACGACCACTCCTCACATTTTTCATGCTTCTGAAACCAATACCAGCTGTTCAGGACACAGCCATATTCTTAATTCAGGGACGAAACAAGTCATAGCCTTGAAAAGCAGGTTCCTTCTCCACTCAACTCTTTCCAAAAGTGTTTGCATTTCTATGATAGTCTTTCCTCAGGCATCCTTTCCAGGGTAAAGCAATTGGACCATCTTCCTTTAAGATTGTTAATGTGTTTGACAATAGCAGATTCAGTAACCTAAAACCAGTCTCAGTGCCTGTAATTTTAACTTGCTTGAAATTTTCCATCTTAAAATCTTAAATCTCTCAGTCCAGTATCTTCAGCAAAGCACATCAGTCCATTACAAATTTAACCTTGATCAAACTCTCAGGGCCTGGGCAGCAGGATGCAGCCAGCCCTTATGCCAGTAGCCCAGTTCCAACAAAGTCCTCCGCAGTCTTTCCTTCCCCTTAGAAAGCTCATAAGCCAAGCCTCAAAGTTCAATATTGTCTACACTTAGAATTCTCAAACTCTCATCATAATAGTCCATAACACTTGGCTTACCACTCCAGAAGACATCTTCAGTTGCAAGCACCAAGTCCATGCCTATTCCTCCAAAACAAAGGTTCCAAAAGATCAACGTCCACATGGTCAGGTTCATCTCAACCCACTTCTGGTACCAAGTTCTGTAGCAGACAGCTTCAGGTTCACTAGGATGAACTTCCAGACCAAGCACAGTTATGGAGGAAAGGATATTTATTGAAGCTTACAGATCCAGGGGAAGTTCCATAATGGCAGAAGAAACTGGCCTGCCTTCACAGGACCAAGCAGAGAGAGAGAAGTACAAGCCTAAAGCCAAAAGCCACACAGCACAGCACACTTCAGGAACTCCAGCTAGGCACACTTTGCATATCTTTAGATTGAAATCTGAAACCCACCACCACACCTAAAGATCCACCAGTGATATTGCCTCCAGCCAGGTGTCTGCAGATGCAAACTACACACAAACAACTGAATATATTGGGGGCCATCTATTCTATTCAAGCCACCACAATGCATATGTGTGTGGGTATGTGCACATGTGCAGCGTACATGCACGTGTGTATGCAAGTGGAAGCCAAAGGCCGATATCACAAGTCGTCCCTGATGGTTCTCTTCTCTACTTGCTGAAGCAGGGTCTGGTCTCTCACTTGAGCTCAGGTCTCGACAATTCAGTCACACTAACTAGGCAGCTTATATGCAGGATCTCATTTTTGCCTCTCAAAATGCTATTTACAGAAGCCGCCAAACTCACCTCACTTTGCATTTACTGAGTGCCAAAGGTCCAAACTCTGGTTGTCATGTTTGAGTAACAAGCATTATCCACTGAGCCATCCTCTCCAGCCCCCAATTTCACCTACTGAGTGTCACAGTCAGGTTCACATTGCTGGTAGAAATCACCCAACTAAGAGCAGCTTGTGGGAAAAAGAGGTTTATTTTGGCTTACAGGCTGGAGGGGAAGCTCCATGATGGCAGGGGAAAATGGTGGCATGGGTAGAGGGTGAACATCACCCCCTGACCAACATCAGATGGACAATAGTAAAAGGAGATTGTGCCAAACGCTGGCATGGGGAAACTGGCTGTAACACCCATAAGCCCGCCCCCAACAATACACCACCTCTAGGAGGCGTTAATTCCCAGCATTCAGAACACCTGAGTTTATGGGGGGTGGGTCATCTAAATCAAACCACCACACTGAGGTACAGATATGACCACATAATAACATTCCTGTTCAGAACTCAGCAGTGGCTTCCTGGTGTTTATGAAAGCACAGACACCCAGCCCCTCGCTTGTCTGTTCAGGCTCTTTTTACTACACATCCTATCTCGACTGTTTCCTGAACACACTTCATGCTGTGTGTTCAGTCATTCATATCTAAATGTCTGCCAAAGTTCCTTTCAAAGACAACGTCTTCAATGAACTTTTCTGATGACCTGAAGCAGATGCAACCTCTTCATCCTGTGAATACTTAAGGCATTTATTTTGCATCTTTTTTATAATTCTCGCCTGCTGAACATCTGTCTTACACTCCTCATCAGACAGCATACTCCTTTGGCCAAATGCTGACTGTAATTCATCCATCAAACACACTTAATGCATGGTATATACCTATACTAGTTAATATAATTGAACAGAAATTAGAGTTCAGGGGCTACATGCTTGAGGGCTACAAAATATTTTTGTTACTATCTATACTTAAAGAAGTAAAGGATTGGAGAGATGGTTCAGCAGTTAAACTATGTGTTTACGAAGACTGCTAGCCCAGGTTCAATTCCCTAGTACCCATGTAAAGCCAGATGCAAAGTGGTACATGCATCTGGAGTTCATGTACAGTGGCAAGAGGCCCTGGTGTGCCCATGCACTCTCTCATGCTCTTTTTCTCTCTCTTCCTCGCTCTCTCCCTCCTTGCAAATAAATAAAACCTTGTATGTATGTATGTACATATGTACATACTTGAGAGAGAGAAAGAGACAGATGGGAAGATAGAGGGAATGTGCCCGCCAGGTCCTCTAGCCACTGCAAACAAATCCCATACACATGTGCTACCTTGTGCATCTGGCTTACATGGGTACTGGGGAATTGAACCTGGGTCCTTAGGCTTCGCAGGCAAGCACCTTAACCACTAATCCATCTCTCCAGCCCAAATAAAATATTTTTAACAAAACAAAGCACCATGGTGCTAAGAAGAAGTGACAAAGGAGTGCTCAGCACTGCAATATCTCTATCAAACCCTCCAAGGCTCAGGGTCCATTGTGGAAGAGATGGGGGAAAGAATATAAGAGCCAAAGGAAGGACAGGACTCTTTACAATGCAGACTACCAGACAAAAAATAGCCTGGATATCTATGACCTCACAGTGCCTGATACTACTACCTACACAAGACCATCATAATAGGAGGAAAAGATGATGACATCAAAATAAAAGAGACACTAGTTGAGAGGGGGAGGGGATATGACGGACAGTGGAGTTTCAAAGGGGAAAGTGGGGGGAGGGAGGGAATTACCATGGGATATTGTTTACAATCATGGAAGTTGTCAATAATAATAATAATAATAACACACAAAAAATGGTTGTCTATAATTATGGAAGTTGTCAATAAAAAAGTTAAAAAAAAATTTTAAAGAAATAAAGTGTCATTTCTCTGAGATACATTCATTCACTAAGGGTCAATTAAGCAGCTGTCATCCACTGTTAGGGACACAGCAGCTGTGCAGCCCAAAGTCTCACGTGATAAGAGCCTTGTCCTCGAGGAGCTTAATTAATGACCAACGAGTGGGAATGAAATGCACATAAGTAATTCTACAGCTGAGGAGACTGCGATAATTGGTGCTGAAAACTTAGGGCTTTTCTTATTTGTATAGAAAAATGGAGATAGCTGTCACTTCAGGCTCTGGAGAGACGCCTGCTGTGAGGTGCTGCAGAGCAGAGCCATCCCCATCTGAAGGGTCTCGCGGTGCTGAGGCTGAAGTGTAAGCGCTCCTCTGCGGACAGGCACGTGAGGTCACTGCCCACTGACACGCACGGGCTCGGCCGGGCAGGCGTGGCGGGGCACACCTTTGATGCCAGCCCTCGGGCGGCAGAAGTAGAAGGAGCACCATAAATCTGAGGCTAGTTCGGGACTACAGAGTAAGTGCCAGGCCAGCATGGGATAGAATGAGACCTTACCTGGTGGGGGGGGGGGTGTAAAAGATACACATAGGCCTGCAAATTTCCTCTGCTTCTCATGTATGGTATGTAATCATGAGACTTCCAGATACAGTTTTGAGGAAATTTCATGCACCTAAAGCACTCTAAAGTGTCTAAGAGAACTTTAGCAAAAAACAAAGTTTGAGAAGAAAAATCTGTTGTGTGTAGTAGCTCCTACCTGTAACCCTTAAACTGAGGAAGGTGAGGCAGGAAGATTTCTGCAAGTTTGAGGTCGTACTGGGCTACCTAGTAAGTTCTAGGCCAGTCTATTCTATAGAGTGAGATTCTGTCTCAAGACAAAATGAGGCTAGAGATAGCACAGAGGTTAAAGGTGCTTGTTTGCAAAGCCTACTAGCCTGGAGTTCAATTCCCCAGCACCCACATAAAGCCAGATACACAGAGTGGTGCGTGCATCTGGGGTTTGTTTGTGATGGTAAGAAGCATTGGCATGCCCATACACACACACACTCTCTCTCTTTCTCTCTCTCTCTCTCTCTCCTTGCAAATAAATAAATACACTTTTAAGGCAAGCCCAACAGACTGGCCTTGTTTTAAAGAGAGAGAGAGCAACAGCTAGAGAGAAAGAAAGAACTGGCACACCATGGCCTCCAGCCACTGTAACTGAACTCCAGACGCGTGCACCACACTCGTCACCTTGTATGTCTGGCTTGTGTGGATCTGGGGGATTGGACATGGGTCCTGAGGCTTTACAGACAAGCATCTTAACCACTAAGCCATCTTTCCCACCCTAAATATATTCTTTAAAAAGACAAAGAAAAAAAAAACAGGCAGGTGTGATGGCACACACCTTTAATCCCAGCACTCGGGAGGATGAGTTTAGCTGTGAGTTCCAAGGTAGCCTGGACTATACTGAGACCCTACCTCGAAAAAAAGAAAGAAAGAAAGAAAGAAAGAAAGAAAGAAAGAAAGAAGAAGGAAGAAGAAAGAAAATTCATACTTAGCCAAACTAATCTAGTTCTTATATATATACTGAAAAGAAAAAGGATTATAATGCCACTCTCATTAACAAATCTTTAGGAACTCAAAATCATGACTATCCTAACCATTCTGAAGCAAACTTGCAAAACAAGACACAGAACACGATGTCCATCATGAACAGCTACCAGCCAGCCCCCAGCCCGCCAGCAAAGCCGGCCAGGTACAGTTCTGCAGCTGAGCCGCTTCCTAGAACAGTCAACAACCGGATCACAAGTGAGAGATTCAGTAGTAGAAGACAAAGCTATCTATGGAATGGCTAATATTAAAAACAAAAACCACAAAACCCTGCCATCCCCAGTGCTGGCCAAGCAGATGGGGCAAGAGGAGCCCAGACCCGTGCTGCTGGGATGTGAGGTGACAAGCTACTCTGGCAGCCTCTTAGGGAGATAAATACACGTCTACCACATAACTGGCAATCCTTTGGCTGGGAATTTCTCCAAGTGCAGGAAAAACCCAAGCCCACGCAGAAATCTGTACGTAGATATTCAGAGTGGCTGCATTCTTAAGTGACAAAACTGGAAACACACCTAATAGCCCCTGACTACACCGCAAGACAACGGCATGAATGAATCTCAAAGGCACTAAGTAAGCAAACGCTACTCTCAAAGACTTACTACAGTTACATGACCATGGATAAGCAAAT
Source organism: Dipus sagitta (assembly GCA_036346955.1). Taxonomy (NCBI): domain Eukaryota; kingdom Metazoa; phylum Chordata; class Mammalia; order Rodentia; family Dipodidae; genus Dipus; species Dipus sagitta. The sequence goes on from CM070770.1 coordinate 20,138,480, forward strand.
GCTATTGGACAGAAAACAGGTCACTTATTGTTAATGGACAGGGGAAAAGAGGGGACAGCTACAGAGACATGATGCAGGGTGACGGAAATGCTCCACTGTGATGCTGTTCCCACAACTGTCTGTCAACCTCAGGCTCAGAACTGTGGACTGAAAGGCATGAATTATACGTAAGAAAGGGAGAGGGCGAGCTGGGCGTAGTAGCACACACCTCTAATCCCAGCACTTGGGAGGCAGAGGAAGGTGGATCGCCATGAGTTCAAGGCCACCCTGAGACTACATAGTGAATTCCAGGTCAGCCTGGGCTAGAGTGAGACCCTACCTCAAAAAACCAAAAAAGAATAAAAAAAATAGAGAGAGAGAGAGAGAGAGAGAAGCTGGGCATGGTGGTGCATGCCTTTAATCCCAGCACCCAGGAGGCAGATATAGGAGGATCGCCTTGAGTTCGAGGCTACCCAGAGATTACACAGTGAATTCCAGGTCAGCCTGGAGTAGAGTGAGACCCTATCTCAAATAAATAAATAAATAAATAAATAAATTAATAAATAAATAAATAAAGAGGGAGGGAGGAAGGAAGGAAGGAAAGGGGCCAAGGAAGGAGAAAATATACTTTAAGATTCAAAACACAATCACATTTTTTCCCTAGTATATTCCTGAATGATTCAATGCTAGAAAAAGAAAGTCAGTGACAGCAGAAGTACACACAACTTATTTCCACTTTAAAACTAGAAGTGAAATCCAAACTATCCAGTGATGTAAGTAAACTATGACTTGGTGACCATGGCTACGGAACAGTGAACTGGAGCCACCCCAAGGGCCACACAAGGCTGGAGGGTTCACTCAGGGCTCTCCAGGCATGCACTTGCAGTCCTTCCCCAAGTTCCATTCCACGTCGCACAGTATGCCAGCCTATAAACCTCTGCACCTCCTCTCCAGCCAGTCTCTCTAAGTCAGGTCTGCATCTTCCAGGACTGCCCCACATATGTGGCTCAACTATCTGGTAACTGGTAAAACACAATTCTTCCCAAGACTATCACAGAATCCAATTTTCATAATGATGTCAATGCAAGCATACTTTGAAAAGTATAGCATACCTCCAGAAAAAAATTAACCAAGTAGGGATCCTGTTTCAGCTTTGCACACACAATACAGAGAAACTGAATCTCTTCATTTTCCGTTGGTGTTGCAAGGACTTCACCACAGAGTCGAATTAATTTCTGTCAAAAACAATTTTAAACCTTACAAAGTGTATAGCTAGCCACCCATTGACCTTAAGCATATTTAAACTTTTCAAATAATGCAAATACTTTATATTAGATAGAACATCAACAAGGTTTACAACTGCCTATATCAAAATTAATTTACTAGGCTGGGCATGGTGGTGCACACCTTTAATCCCCTCACTCGGGAGGCCAAGGTAGGAGAACTGCCATGAGTTCAAGGCCACCCTGAGACTACAGAGTGAACTCCAGGTCAGCCTGGGCTAGAGTGAGACCCTACCTCGAAAAGCCAACAACAGCAACAAAAATTTAATTTACTAGTAAGTTTTCAAATATATTGCCCTAAAAAATTAATGACACATAATAAAACTTAATTTGTGATGACATGGAAGCAAATTAAAAAGAAAATTGCCATGGGATTTTTTTTGTTATCATGGAAAATATTAATAAAAATGGAGAAAAAAAAAAAAAAAGAAAATTGATATATAAATCTTTAAAAAATGATGTCACGGGCTGGAGAGATGGCTTAGCGGTTAAGTGCTTGCCTGTGAAGCCTAAGGACCCCGGTTCGAGGCTCAGTTCCCCAGGACCCACGTTAGCCAGATGCACAAGGGGGTGCACGCATCTGGAGTTCGTTTCCAGTGGCGGGAGGCCCTGGCGCGCCCATTCTCTCTCTCTCGCTCTCTCGCTTGCTCTCTCTCTCCCTCTCTCTCTCTCTCTCAAATAAATAAATAAATAAAAATTTAAAAAAAAATGATGTCACATGCAACAACAGAAATTTTAAGAGAAATATGACGATATATAAAGAAAACCTAAATTCCTGCTAATTTTCATGTTATTCTAGAATAACTTCCTTTATTAACTTTACCCTTAGAAAAATAATACAAAATGACTTCTACACTAAACTCAACTTCATTTTAGTGTCAGAGGAAAGAATACCTGCACTGGCCGGTACACGTTAATGTGTGGAAGCAGCGGCTGCCGGATCCTTCCCAGAAGTTTAGTGTAGAACACCAAAACCTGCTGCTTCATGCCCGGAGGACACTGGACAGGAAAAAAGGAAAGCAAACAGGAAGAGAAGGGATCAATGCAAAGACACTCAGATGCTTGAAATAGGAGAGACAGTCAATGTCTGTTCACCTCTTCCACCCTCAAAGACAATGCAACGGGCCAATTAATGACTGTCAGAGTAACATTTTCATTGAATATTAATGAGTAGCAGACTAGAAATACAATCATATATCTGAGAGTATCTGAGAGCATAACATATTGTGTAAGACCACAGCCCCATGCAACTACCAACAGCACAGTGATAATGCATTGTTGAGATCACAGTTTGGATCAGGCAATGACAAGCAGGTACTGGGGTAACAGGAAACTGTAAGTTGACTCCCTCCCAGAGCAAAGACAGATCTTGTGACTTACACCAATGACAGCTAATCACTAACTTGGCATCACCTATACAGGGGTAACTAAAACCTAATACACATATATGTAAATAGCAGGAATCCTATGGTTAAATAACTGTGATTTCTCCTAATAATTTTTAAAATATTTATTCAATTTATTTATTTGTAAGCAGAAAGAGATAGAAGAGAGACAAATAGAGATAGTATGGGTGTGCCAGGGCCTCTAGCCATAGCAAATGAACTCCAGACATGTGCCTTTTTTTTTTTTTTTTTTTTTTTGAGGTAGGGTCTCACTCTAGCCCAGGCTGACCTGGAATTCACTCTGTAATCTCAGGGTGGCCTTGATCTAACAGCAATCCTCCTACCTCTGCCTCCTGAGTGCTGGGTTAAAGGCATGAGCCACCACGCCAGGCAATGTGCCATTTTTGTGCATCTGGCTTTCTGTGGCTACTGAGGAATCAAACCCAGGTTTCAGGCTTTGCAGGCAACTGCCTTAACCACTAAGCCATCTCCCCAGCCTTGTCTAATAATGTGTTAAACTAGTTATAAAACATTTACATTATGATTGCAATGAATATTTACTTGGAAGGTTTTAAGAACAACACATCAGCTGTTCTGCTGAGCAGTAGGAAAGCTTTTGGTTAGTCACACTGTGACTAAGTGAGTCTGAGTCAACTGAGCTGTGTGCTCTGTAATACAGCAGACACTGGCCTCATAATTAAATAGTCACAGGATGGGTATTTCCAAGGCACATCACAGACATGCTATCTAGAAACGTTACTTTTAAGCTTCAAAAAGTGCAACTAGTGATCTACTTAACTCAAGTATATTTTAACTTTTCAGATAATATAAACACCTTGTATTAAACAGAATATACCATGTTTAAATAAACCATGTTTAATCTTTTTTTTTTTTTTTTTTTTTTGAGGTAGGGTCTCACTCCAGCCCAGGCTGACCTGGAATTCACTATGTAGTCTCAGGGTGACCTCAAACTCATAATAATCCTCCTACTCTTGCCTCCCAAGTGCTGGGATTAAAGGCATGCACTACCAGGCCCGGCTACAATAATATTTTTAAGACATCAACTACTTTAAGTTATTCATAAAAATGCATTACTGTGCCCTTGCATCAGAAATCATTTTACTAAGACAGGCGGTGGTAGCACATGCCTTTAATACCAGCATTCAGGAGGCAGAGGTAGGAGGATCGCTGAGAGTTCACCTTGAGACTACATAGTGAATTCCAGGTCAACCTGAGCTAGAAGGAGACCTTACCTTGAAAAAGAAAAAAAAAAAAAAAAGAGAGGCTGAAGAGCTAGAGAGATGGCTTAGCCATGCGCTTGCCTGCAAAGCCAAAGGACCTCATTTTGATTCCCCAGGACCCACATAAACCAGATGCACATAAGGTGGCGCATGCATCTGGAGTTCATTCGCAGTGGCTGAGGACCCTAGCGCACCCATATTCTCTCTCTCTCCCTCCCTCCCTCTCTTCTTCCCTCCCTCTTTCCCTCTCTCAAATAAATAAATAAAAATAAAATATTTAAAAAAGAAACAATTTTACTAATAGTGCACTCACTAACATTTTGTTAAACATCAATTAATGTTTATTAAATTCAGTGTTATAAAATGCCTCTCTTTAAAGGATAGGAAAAAGAAGGGAGTATGACAATAAACATCAGGCTGCCAGCGAGACTAAAGCTTAGAAAAAAACAAAGTGAGTAAATTTAACTTAAAAATTGAAGTTTAAGGGCTTAGCGGTTAAGGCATTCACCTACAAAGCCAAAGGACCCAGGTTTGATTCCCCAGGACCCATGTAAGCCAGATGCACAAGGTGGCACATGTGTCTGGAGTTCGTTTGCAGTGGCTGGATGCCCTGGTATGCCCACTCTCTCTCTTTCCCTCCCTCATCCTCTCTCTCTCAAATAAATAAATAAAAATAAATGGAGTTTAAGCCTGGTATGATGGCACACACCTTTAATTCCAGCACTTAGGAGGCAGAGGTCAGAGGATCCCCATGAGTTTGAGGCCAGCCTGAGACTACACAGTGAATTACAGGTCAGTCTGGACTGGAGTGAGACCCTACGTAAAAAAAAAAAAAAAAAAAAAAACCATCAAAAAATTGGAGTTTATAGGGGCTGGAGAGATGGCTTGGCAGTTAAGGCATTGTCTGTAAAGCCTAAGAGCCCGGATGTGATTTGCCAGGACCCATGTAAAGCCAGATGCACAAAGATATGCATGTATCTGGAGTTCGTCTGCAGCAGCTAGAGACCCAGGCATGCCCATTCTCTCTTTCTCTCTTCTCTCTTTCTCTCCTGGTTTCAAATAAATAAATAAACAAAAACTTTTTGTTTGTTTGTTTTTCAAGGTAGGGTCTCCGCTCTAACCTAGGCTGGCCTGGAATTCACTATGTAGCCTCAGGGTGGCCTTGAACTCATGGCAATTCTCCTACCTCTGCCTCCAGAGTGCTGGGATTAAAAGTGTGCACCACCATGCCCAGCCTCTAATTTTTTTTTTAAACTAGAGTTTATAGACAAAGTCAAAAGAAAATCATCAAGCCGGGCGTGGTGGCGCACGCCTTTAATCCCAGCACTTGGGAGGCAGAGGTAGGTGGATCACCGTGAGTTCGAGGCCATCCTGAGACTACATAGTGAATTCCAGGTCAGCCTGAGCTAGAGTGAGACCCTACCTTGAAAAAAAAAAAAAAAAGAAAATCATCTTTAATACTAGAGATGACTCTACTTAGTATTAAAATGTGTCCATTAGTTTGCTTTTCATGTTTATTACAGAAATTCATAAAACAAAACTAAAGATGTTTAGAAGGTAAAGAAAGTCTCCTAACAATCACTTCCAAGGTTTTAGAGGTTAGGGTCATGGCATGGGGTTTTATTGTACCTTTTCTATACTTAGGTATATTTAGATACCCAGACCCTTAGCATTACCCTGCAACTGCTTGCAACTCGGTACAGAGGCGTGCTGCACAGGCTGTAATCTAGAAGCAACAGGCACTCCACCAAGCCTAGCTGTTTGGGAGGCAGCACCATCCAGGAGAGTGTAAGGACACACTATGACAGCCACACAGCAAGATCACCCCACACATTTCTCACATGACCCTGTTGTGACACATGAACATAATTTCAAAGTTTTATGGTACAAAATACTATTTCTATCATAATATTAGCTTTGCAAAGATACTTCAAAATTAGTCCTAAAATATTGTTTACAATTATGGAAGTTGTCAATAAAAAAATAAAGTAAAAACATAATAAAAAATATGAATTGATTCCATTCTGGATATTCATTTAATGTCAAGATAATCAATGACATGTTATGCAAATGATGCCTGTAACCCAATTCAATAGGTTCTTTCTCATTTCCCTTGATTGTGAGCACCTGGACTTGAGCTTATTTTCACAGTTCTAAGCAGAGAAGCACCAGCTGTCGGCAGAGCATGTGGGAGCGTGGCAGTCTCTCCCTCATCTTAACTTGATCTCTAACACGTGCACTGCGTACCTCTTCACTTACGCTGAGTATCTGACAGCTTATTCTAAGGCATCCCTGCATGAATTACGTGTCCAAGAACATCGTATGGATTAGAAACTCACGTCAGCTTTCCCTAAAGTGTACAACGTTTCCAAGATCTTATGATGAAGCAAGTATTCCATGCACGGGCCCGTCTCTCCAGATTCCCGCTCATTCTCTTCTTGAACCAGTATATCTAACATCTGCTCCAGGTGGGATGGAATGTTCGTATCAGTCACGGGGGCTTTATCATCTAAACAAAAAGAAACACTCATCAAATACTCAAGAATTTTTAGACTTTGCATTTGTAACTAACACCCTCCATATGCCCCTATTCCTATTCAAACTGAGAAAAATCTCACATGACTCTGCTGGAGTCAACAGGATGCTTTTTCCTTACACATCCAAAGAGTGACTCTATACTCTGAAGCACATGTCATCTGCCAATAGTCACCCACAGAAATTTATATGCATCTGGAGTTTGTTTGCAGCAGCTGAAGGCTTTGGTGTGCCCATCCTCTCTTTCTCTCTCTCAAATAAATAAATAATCAAAAAAATTTTAAAAACGACCCCCTTTGCCACCACATCTCCCTCTCAGTTCCCTCCCCTTACACTAACACTGAAGCGAGTCTACCCATTTCTGCCTATTTTCTCCTCAACATACTCCCTTATTCCAATCAGGCTTTTTTTTTTCTTCCTGCCATTAAAATGGATCTTATCGCGAGCACCAATAAGCTCCTTGTAGCTAAATGACAGCGACTATTCCCAGTCCAGCATCTCCACTAACAACCCGTCTCTCTTTCCTAGCATGCTGTTCTCTCGAGTATCTTTCTTTCTCTTTCCTCCCCGCATAATCTCATCCATTATCATGGCTTTAAACGCCCATCTGTTTAGATCTTCCCTCAAGTCCAGATTCCTGTGACCAATTCTGTACTTGGCATATCCAGTTGGCTGTGCGGCAGGCATATCAAGGTGAACACGTGCAAAGTCCTCATGCAAACCTGCTCCTCCAGCGCTGTTCTTCTTAGTGAGTGACACCTCTCATTTTCCAATCACTCATGCCCAGCCCTTCAGTGACCTTGACTTTCATTCCCTCATACCCAGCATGTAATCTAGCACTCTTCCAAATACATCCACAGTAGAAGCCCTTCAGACTACCTAGTCTATTCCACCATATGCTTGAACTGTTCCACCAGCTTCACCTGCTGCTCTAAAGCAGTCGTCTCTTCATAGAACCCAGAATGACCGCTTTAAAACAAGCGATGTCACAGCTCTACTTAAAACTCTCTAAGTCTTCCATGAGCAAAAGCAGCAGTACTCTGGATGGCTCAGGAGGCCCTGGTGAGTCCCTCACTCTGCCATACTTCAGGGACCCACCAAGCAGGCACATGCCCCACCCTAGGGACTGCACTCAGTCCTCTTCCTCAGATTCTCTTCCCCAGGGTCCACCAGGCTCGTTTTCCCCTTGTCATCTGACACACATGTATTTTTCCACTGACTGATTTCCCTTCCCAGTCCATATACCAGCTCTACCAGAAGAGGGCTGTTACATGACTGCTTGATTCCCCAGTGCCCAGAACAATGCCTGGCATATACAGTAGCTGCTCAATATGTACACTTCTAAAGGAATGAGTGATGCTAAAAGATGACTAAAAAGTGAGAAGAAAGTTAAACACAAAATAATTTTGAAAACTTATTTTGAAGTAGATCTTGGTATTGTACAAATTTTTGTTTAATACCAGCACTGTCCTTACCTGAGGTCTCTATGTAGTAATGGGTAATCGCCTTCCAGTGATAAACAAAATCTTCTTGTAAAGGAAGAGAGGGCGCAAGCTACAGAAACACACAAAGACCACAGCAATTAAAAACATGGTGTCAAAAGCTTCCCATAAAGTCTGACACTACACTTGCCCACTATGACGCAAACACAGGTAAAAATTAGAGCTGCACTTGATTCTGGATGTCAGATAAGAAAAACAGAGTTGAGTCCAAGAAAGTAAAATGACTTCCTGAGAAATAAGAAAAACATATTTATCAACATTATTAAAATAGAGGGCTGGAGAGATAGATGGCTTAGCAATTAAGGTCTTGGCTGCAAAGCCAAAGGACCCCAGGTTCAATTGCCCAGGACCCACATAAGTCAGATGCCCAAGGTGGTGCATGCGTATGGAGTGTGCTTACAGCGGCTGGAGGCCCTAATGCGCCCATTCTCTCTGTGTTTGTCTATTTCTCTCTCAAATAAGTAAATAAAAATTGAAAAAAATTTAAATAGAGCTTTAGGTTTCTCCCAAACCCTTCCTTGTTACCACGTAGCTTCAAAAGCAGCTATGTTAAATCAAAACACACCATATTCTATGGCCACGATAGCTGTAAAATGAAATTGCTGATAACCAGAGCTCTCTGAACCTAGGACTTTGCAGGAGACAGAGTGAAAGCGCTGGGCAATTAGTCACACGTCATCACCACTGCACAGGCACCGTCCTAATCAGATTAAAGTGCTGCCTACTCTCAAGAACACCCCAGTAAATCTTCTCTTGTGAAAGCCTGGATTAGGCAGTGCATATTTTTAGCAAAATAACCACATAAACAAGACACTACCAATATAAATTTTTTTTAAATTCAAAGAAATTTTACATTTTAAGTTTTTTCTGTTTGTTTGTTTTTTGGTTTTTTGAGGTAGGGTCTCACTCTAGCCCAGGCAGACCAGGAATTCACTATGTATTTTCAGGGTGGCCTCAAACTCACAGCAATGCTCCTACCTCTGCCTCCTGAGTGCTGGGCTTAAAGGTATGCACCACTGCACCTGGCCATTTTAAGCTCTGAATACACTTTGAAAGTTTCAAGACCTAAATTACATTCCTTCAGCCATCTTATTGCAAGCTAATAAGCAGGTGGGATATTGTGTTAAGTGGCCAGAAAGGCTGGTTACACCTTCTCCAGCATCTTTTCCTTATAATGAGTGAAAGAGGGCTGGAGAGATGGCTCAGTGGTTAAGGCACTTGCCTGCAAAGCCAAACGACCTGAGTTCGATTCCCCAGTACCCATGTAAAGCCAGATGCACAAAGTGGCAGATGCAGCTGGAGTCTGTTTGCAGCAGCTGGAGGCCCTGGCATGCCCATTGTCTGTGTCTCTCTTCTCTTTTTCTGCTTGCAAATAAATAAATAAATAAATAAATACTTTTTTTAAAGCAAGGCATGGTGGTTCATGCCTTTAATCCCAGCACTCAGGAGGCAGAGGTAGGAGGATCGCCATGAGTTCAAGGCCACCCTGAGACTACATAGTGAATTCCAGGTCAGCCTGAGCTACAGTTGAGCCCCTACCTCAGAAAAACCTATATAGGGCTGGAGAGATGGCTTAGTGGTTAAGGTCTGCAAAGCCTAAGGACCTAGGTTTGATTCCTCAGTACCCACATAAGCCAGATACACATGGGTCTGCAGTTTGTTTGCAGTGGCTAGAGGCCCTGGCACGCACATTTTCTCTATCTGCCTCTTTCTCTCTCAAATAAAAAATAAATATTTTTAGAAAACAAAAACATAAGCCAGGTGTGGTAGTGTACACCTTTAATCCCAGCACTTGGGAGGCAGAGGTAGGAGGATCACCATTAGCTTGAAGCCGCCCTGAGACTACATAGTGAATTCCAGGTCAGCCTGGGCTACAGTGAAACCCTGCCTCAAAAAAACAAAAAAAAAAAAAAAATATATATATATATATATATGTATGTATGTATGTATGTATATATATGTATGTATATATGTATGTATACTTTTTAAAAAATAGAATGAAAGAGTGAGGCCCCCGTATCCTAAACTTGCCTGTCAAGTTGTGGTCAGACCCAGGCTAGTTTAGAACAAGCAGGTTTCTATTCTGGGAACCAAGATGTGGCAGAATGACCCTCCATTTTCATCCGCTTCCTCTGCACACATGATCTAAAGCAGGTCAGGTTCTGTGCCACACTGTTCCATGTCGACGCTTGTTTTCCTCCCGCTGTGACCTCAAAGTTGACTACACTGTCAAAACAATTTCCAAACTATTGTGCAACTTACAAATATTGATCTCTCTCACACACATTAAGTATGTCAATCCAAAAAGGACAATGTATTTATGAAAAGAAAATGGAACTGAAAAATTGTCAAAAAATTACCAGCATCTGTGCCTATTCTGTCTGTACAGAACTCAATTAAGAGATCAAAAATGCAGGGCATGGTGGCTCATGCCTTTAATCCCAGCACTCAGGAGGCAGAGGTAGAAGGATCACCATGAATTTGAGGCCACCCTGGGACTACATAATGAATTCCATCCAGGTCAACCTGAGCTAGAGTAAAACCCTACCTCGAAAAAACAAAACAAAATTTACCTTAGTCTGAAATAGGATATTGTGAAATCGCCTAAGACTTTTTTGTTGTTTGTTGTTGTTGTTTTTCGAGGTAGGGTCTCTCTGGACCAGGCTGACATGGAATTAACTACGTAGTCTCAGGGTGGCCTTGAACTCATGGCAATCCTCCTACCTCTGCCTCCAGAGGCCTACTTTTAAAAAGAAATTAAGATCTTTGGTAGTATGTAGCTGTATATATTTAAATGTACTAACAAATAGGATAAACAGAAATAGAATGTACTAGCCGGGTATGGTGGCAACACACCTTTAATCCCAGCAAAGGTAAGAGGATCTCCGTGAGTTCAATGCCACTCTGAGACTATAGAGTGAATTCCATGTCAGCCTGAGCTAGAGTGACACCCTAGCTCAGAAAACAACAACAACAAAATTCTGTATCCTGGAGATTGTTGTTTTATGTTGGTAATGTCTGAGCTAGAATGAGACCCTACCTTGGAAAAAAAAAAAAAAAAGGAAATAGAATTTACTGTTTTAAGAACTGTAACTGTGCCAGGCATGGTGATGTGCACCTTTAATCCCACATTCAGGAGGCTGGGATAGGAAGATCACTATAAATTCAAGGACTACCTACGACTACTGAGTTCCAGGTCAACCTGGGCTAGAGTGAGACTCAACATAAAAAATAATAATAATAATAAAAGGGCTAGAGAGATGGCTTAGCAGTTAAGGCAGATACTTGCAAAGCCTAAGGATCCAGGTTCGATTCTCCAGGTCCCACATAAGCCAGATGTACAAGGTGGCACATGCATCTGGAGTTCATTTGCAGTGGCTAGAGGCCCTAGCACGCCCATTTTCTCTCTCTCTGTCTCAAAAAAATGAACAAATATAGATAAATAAAAATGTTTTTAAAAATGGGCTAGAAAGATTGAGATGAGGAGGGGATATGATGGAGAATGGAATTTCAAAGGGGAAAGGGGGGGGAGGGTAATACCATGGGATATTTTGTATAATCATGGAAAATATTAATAAAAATTGAGAAAAAAAATAAAGGTACAAGGAGCTGAAAAAAAAAAATGGGCTAGAAAAATGGCTTAGTGATTAAGGCATTTGCCTGTGAAGCCTAAAGACTCCGGTTCGATTCCCCAGGACCCACGAAAGCCAAATGCACAAGGGGGCACATGTGTCTGGAGTTCGTTTGCAATGGCTGGAGGCCCTGGTGTGCCCATTCTGTCTTTCTCTCTGCCTCTTCCTCTCTCTCTCTAAATAAAATAAATAAAATATATTTTTTAAATGTTAAAAAATTTTAGCCAGGTATGGTGGCACATGCCTTTAATCCCAGCACTTGGGAGGCAGAAGTAGGAGGATCACTGTGAGTTTGAGACCAGACTGGGACTACATAGTGACTTCCAGGTCAACCTGAGCTAGAGTGAAACCCTACCTCGAAAAACCAAAAAGAAAGAAAAAGAATCAGAGACAGGTGTAATGGTGCATGCCTTTAATCTCAGCAGCAGCCTTTACACTTTACAGCCTTTAATTTCACCACTGGAGAGGCAGAGGAGGGAGGATCACCATGAGTTAGAGGAGGCTGGCTTAAAACTACATAGTGAATTCCAGGTCAGCCTGGGTTGGAGTGAGACACCACCTCCTCGAAAACAAAATACAATCCAGGCCCGGTGTGGTGGCGCATGTCACCCTGAGACTGCCCTGAGAATTCCAGGTCAGCAAGAGGTAGAGTGAGACCCTACCTCAAAAAGAACAAAACAAACAAACAACAACAACAACAAAAAAAAACAGACCAGCACACCAGTTTACACTCATAATCCTAGCACTTAGAGGGCAGAGGCAGGAGGATTGCTTGTCTACAAAGTGAGTTGCAGACAAATGTTTCACCTTGTGAGACGGTCTCAAAAAAAAAAAAAGGGGGGGGGGTAGAAAGAAACAAAAGCAAACAAACAAAAAGCAAAACTGGATGAATGGCTCGGCACCAGGAGATTCTAATTTAACTTTTCATTATACAGAGATTCGATCTGTAAGATTTCATGCAAGCACTGCCTCAAGCAGGCATGACACGCACACCTGTGCTCTCTGTGACGTCTCTTCCTCCTATGCCCTGCGGCTCCTGCCACTCGGGCTCTCTCCTAGCCCTTACCCCACTTTGTCACTGCGTAATTGGCCCTCTCCTCCTGGAGGCTGCACGCGGGACAGGGCTGGGATCCTGTCATGCTCTTCATCACCCAACCTCTGCTCTCCAACTCCCTGCTTATTCCCTGAAGAAATGGATGGGCCCAGCAGTAACTGACATTTGATGAATAGCATGTGCCGGACAGACAGCACTTCAGAGTTTATACACACTGGAGTCCTTTTTCTTTCTTTCTTTTTTTTTTTTTTTTTTTTTTTTTTTGAGGTAGTGTCTTTCTCTAGCCCAGGCTGACCAGGAATTCACTCTGTTCACTCTACAGTCTCAGGGTGGCCTTGAACTTACATCAATCTGCCTAACCTTCTTTCTTTCTTTCTTTCTTTCTTTCTTTCTTGTGTGTGGGGGAGTAGTACTGGGGATTGAATCCAGGGCTTTGAATATGCTAAGCAAGTACTCTACCACTGAGTGACCTCTCAGACCTCTTTATTTATTTTTTTAAATATTTTATGTTTTACTTGAGAGAGAGAGAGAGAAAATGGGCACACCAGGGCCTCCAGCCACTGCAAACAAACTCCAGATGCATGTATAACCATGTACACCTGGCTTATGTGGTTACTGGGGAACTGAACCTGGGTCCTTAGGCTTCACAGACAGGTGGCTTATCCAACCCTCTTTTTTACTTTTTATTTTGTGACAATCTCACTAAGTTTCCCAGATTGGCCATGGACTTGAGGTCTTCCTGCCTCAGTGGGTACCAGCATGTTCAGCTGTAAGTCTTAAATTCTCATGAGAAGCTCCTACGTTGCTCAGACTCTTATCTTTGAAACTGCTTCTTTTTACTACCCCTCGAATTTACCTTTCTTTTGTTTTTGATTATTGTTAAGTATTTCATTTATTTATTTATTTGACAGAGAGATAGAAAGAGGCAAAGAGAGAATGGGTGCGCCAGGGTCTCTGCAAGGAATGAACTCCAGACATATGTGCCACCAAGGACATCTGGATTTACGTGGGTACTGGGGATTCAGAATTGCAGGCAAGCGCCTTAACCTCTGAGCCATCTCTCCAGCCCAGAGTTTGTTTTTTGAGACAGAAACTTGTGTTGTCCAGGCTGGCCTCAAACTCCCTAAGTACCTGAGGCTGGCCTTCAACTGACGGTCTTGCCTCCACCTCCTGAGTGCTGGGATTACAGGCATGGGCTGCCACCCATCTTTGTTTTGTTTTTCTTGAGACAAGGTCTCATGCCATAGCCCAGGCTGGCTTGGAACTATGCACAAGATGATCTCAAACTTGGAAATTCTCCTGCCTCAGCCCCCTCTCAAGAGCTGGGATGGCAAGTATGAGCCGCCATGCCAGGCTTCCCCTCATAGTTCCTAATTCTCTCCACATCTTTACCACCTCTCCATAAAGTAGCTTAGTCTCTGGAAGGTTCCAGGGCACGTTCTCCAACCACTCTGTCTCCCTTCCCCCACAAACCTTCCTTGCCAGGCAAACTAACCACCCAAATAAATAAGCTAGCACACACTGAGCACTTCCATGGAGCCAGTCACCAAAGAAAGTGCTCGGCAGTTCATTCCAATCTGCTCAACAGTTCCGAGGTGGAGCTAATCAGCCCACATCAGAGTGAAGAAAGTGGAGTGGACGACTTAGTAAAGCCATCCAGGTACAGAAGTCAGGGGAAGGCTAGAGTGGAACCCTGCTCACCCGGCTCTAGAGGCTCCACGCATTCTCAGGCAGTGTTTATACTGTGATTTGACCTGCGCATGTGCTTTGTGCTGAGATGGAGATAGCAAGACGCTCTGTCCCCAGCACTGTGCTGTCCTTTCACGGTGGCTCATAAAACACTTGTTAAATGTGTCAAGGACTGAGAGACATCACCGGTTTAACCTGAGGGTGTTTTGTTTGTTTGTTTTTAAAGATTTAGTTTTGTTTATTTCTTAAGAGATAAGAGAGAGTGAAAAAAGAGAAAGAGAGAGAGTGTGAGAATGGGCACGGCCAGGGCCTGTAGCCACTGCAAACAAACTCCAGAGGCATGCGCCACCATGTGCATCTGGCTTATGTGGGACCTGGAGAATTGAACCTGGGTCTCTAGGCTTCTCAGACAAGCACCTTAACTGCTAAACCACCTCTCCAGCCCTTGCTTTGTTTTTTTTTTTTTGAGGTAGGGTCTCACTCTAGCCCAGGCTAACCTGGAATTCATTATGTAGTCTCAGGGTGGTCTCGAACTCACAGTGATCCTCCTACCTCTGCCTCCTGAGTGCTGGGTTTAAAGGCAGGTGCCATCATGCCCAGCTAATCTGAGTTTTAATTCCCAAGATGGAGTAGATTCATTTTATTTTTACTGGCTTTTTTTTTTTTTTAAAGAACTACTAGTTGATTGTTGTGGTGCATACAGAAGAAAAGTGCTGGAAACAATGAAGCAGGAGGATGGTGATTAAGGCCAGCCTGGGCTATATCTTTAGGGTCCAGAGATATAGCTCAGTGGTAGAGTAGTTGACTAGCATGTGTGAGGCCCTAGGTTCAGTGCCCAGTACTGGAAAGAAAATAAAATGCTGGGTGTTCTTTTTGTTTGTTTATTTTTATTTGAGAGTGACAGAAAGAGAAAGAGACAGAGAGAGAGAGAATGGATGCATCAGGGCCTCCCGCCACTGCAAACGAACTCTGCAGGCATCTGGCTTACGTGGGTCCTGGGGAATCAAGCCTCAAACCAGGGTCCTTAGGCTTCACAGGCAAGTGCTTAACCGCTAAGCCACCTCTTCAGCCCATTTCTTTGTTTGTTTGTTTCTTCTTTTTTTTTTTAATTTATTTGAGAGAGAGGGGAGAGAATTGGGCAGGGGGAGAGAGAGAGAAAGGATGGGTGTGCCAGGGTCTCCAACCATTGCAAACAAACTCCAGATGCATGCGCCCCTTTGTGTATCTGGCTTATGTGAGTCCTAGGGAATCGAACCTGGGTCCTTTGGCTTTGCAGGCAAGCGCCTTAACCACTAAGCCATCTCGCCAGTCCCAACTTGCTTTTTTATTGTTTGTTGTTGTGAGGCAGGGTCTCATTATGTAGCCCTAGCCAACCTGGAACTCACTATGGAGACCAGCCGAGCCTTGCATTATGGTAATCTTCCTGCCTCTGCCTCTACCTCTGCCTCCTGAGTGCTGCCCAGCTCGTTCTTACCTACAATCTCCGAAAGCGTGACATTCCAATTCTGAAGGATGTCTTCCACTGAATTCATTAAAAGAGATAAAAGTTTAGGGACCTGCCTCGTACCCTCTCTGGAATAAAACCTGCCCACAACAGGAGAAAACTGGTTGGAATGTAAGAGAAGATAGCCACCACAGTGGACCAGGCTTCAAATACCAAATGGAGTGTGTGATTTATCCTTTGGGAAAGTGCTGCAAAACAAACTTTTAAGACAGGCCTGGTGGCAACTAGCTAATGGAACGCATGCATTTCATAAGACCCTCACCAACCAGTCACTGCTATACAAGGAAGGTCCTTTCAGAGAGGAGGCGAGAATTATTACAGCTCTGGATTTTTGTCCAGGTGTGAATTTCTCTCCTATACTCAAAGTGCAGTCTGTGAGCTTAATAACACATTTTCAAATACAAACTTTAAAACTATTTTACAGTTTTTTTTCTTTTTGTAAGTAATTAACAGCAAGATGGGGAAAAACATTAATTAAATAATATTAACCTGGCATGGTGGCACATACTTGTTACCTCAGCTACTTGGGTGTCAGAAGGTCTCAAGTTTGAGGCCAACCTGGATAGATCAGTGAGATGCTGTTTCAAAACAGAAATATTAAACCGGGCTTGGTGGCACACGCCTTTAATCCCAGCACTCAGGAGGCAGAGGTAGAAGGATCCCCGAGAGTTTGAAGCCACCCTGAGACTATATAGTGAATTCCAGGTCAGCCTGAGCTAGAGTGAGACCCTACCTCAAACCTCCACCCCACCCCCCCCCCCCCCCCCCCCCCCCCGCCAAATAGAAATATTTAGCAGGGCGTGGTGGCACATGCCTTTGATCCCAGCACTTGGGAGGCAGAGATAAGATAACCATGAGTTCTAGGCCACCCTGAGACTACATAGGGAATTCCAGGTCATCCTGGGCTAAAGTGAAACCCTACTTCGAAAAAGAAAAAAAAAAAATACTAGGGATATAACTCAGGGGTGGAGAGCTGGCCACAACTTTGGGATCAATCCTCAGTACCACAAAGCAAAAACAAGCTAAGTGTGATGGCACCTGCCAGTAATTCAAGAACTTGGAGATGAAGGCAGGAGGATCAGTAGTTCAAGATGGCTCTTAGCTACACACATAGTGAATTCTACACTAAGTTATAGGATACCTTATCTCAAAAAAACAAACATGCCGGGTGTGGTGGCGCACGCCTTTAATCCCAGCACTCGGGAGGCAGAGGTAGGAGGATCGCCGTGAGTTCAAGGCCACCCTGAGACTCCATAGTGAATTCCAGGTCAGCCTTGGCTAGAGTGAAACCCTACCTCGAAAAACCACACACAAAAAAAAAACAAAAAAAACAGGGGGGCTGGGCATGGTGGCGCACGCCTTTAGTCCCAGTACTTGTGAGACAGAAGTAGGAGGATTACTGTGAGTTCGAGGCCACCCGGAGACTCCACAGTTAATTCCAGGTCAGCCTGGATCAAAGTGAGACCCTTTCTTGAAAAACAAAACAAAACAAAACAAAACAAAACAGAAAGAAAGAAAGAAAGAAAGACAGACAGACAGACAGACAGACAAACAAACAAACAGGGCTGGAGAGATGGCTCAGCAGTTAAAGGTGCTTGCTTGCAAGGCCTAAGCCCAGGTTCGATTCCCCAGTGCCCATGTACAGCCATATGCATCTGGAGTTCTGGCACGCCCATTCTCTGCTCCCCCTCGGGGTTTACATCTTTCTGCTTGCAAATAAATACAATTTTTAGCTGGGCATGGTGGCATACTACTTTAATCTCAGCACTTGGGAGGCAGAGGTAGGAGGATTGGTGTAAATTTGAAGCTACCCTGGGACTACATAGTGAATTCCAGGTCAGCCTGGGCTAGAGCAAGACTCTACCTAAAAAAAAAAAAAGCTGGGCCAGATCTCTGGGAGGCAGAGTAAGAGGATCTGAGTTCAGAGATCACTGATCAATGAGTTTAGTTCCACCCCAGCTTGGGGCTACAGAGTGAGTTCTAGGTCAGCCTGGGCTAGGGTGAGACCCAGCCTCCAACAACAACAACCAAAAAAAACTCTACACCTGAGGCTGAGGAAAAGGCTTAGGGGGTAAAGCACTGGCCTCACAAATATGAGAAAATGCTCGGCTTGGTGGTGTGTGCCTTTAATCCCAGCAATGGGGAGGCAGAGACAGGGAGTCCCTCGGGCTCACTCTCTAGCTAGACTGGCTGCATACAGAGCTCTAGGTTCAGCAAGACAGCATTTGTCAAAGAAGAGTTAACAGAGAATGACTTCCAACATCTACTTCTGGCCTTGGTCCGTGTACACACACACACACACAAACACACACGGCTCTACATCTAACCTTTTAGAGAACATGCATCTGACCAACCTTAAAGCGCAGCTTGCCAGACTGAACACGGAAACGCAGGCACTGCAAAGCCAGATGGCTGGGAGCGCACTGCTCTGCAGACACGTAAGAGGGCGACTGAAAAGAAAGGCCCGTTGCTTGCAGGTCTGAGTCCCTCCCACCTCTGCAGAACTCGGATGATTATGTTAACTGGAATGCTGCCCCAGAAATTAACAGTAGAGAGAAAACGCCAAGGAACTGAAGAATGGGGAGATTTGTTTGAAAATAGGCAAAAACATAAATGGACCTGCATAACTAGAGTTATGAAAAATCATTCTTCAAATACCACAGAATGGCTTACTTATCACTACATATGAGCATTTAAAGGAGAATGTTAAAGGTTGGGGGGCGGGGGGAGTATGTCAACAGATTTTCTTAGCCAGGGCTGGTGGTGCATGCCTTTTAATCCTAACACTCAGAAAGCAGGGGTGAATAAGATCCATTCCAACTTCTTCCTCCCCTTAGCAGAAGAGAGAACCTGGTTATTACAGAACCACAATCCTACACGGATAATTTGGCAAATGTTAATGATATACACAATTATAAGACAGGATGGGAAGCAAAGGCCTTGGGACAAAGTTGAACCTCTAAATAACAAATTCTAGCCATGCACAGTAGCACACAACTATAACTCATTACTCCTGGGGCTGAGGCAGAAAGATGGCAAGTTCAAGGCCAGCCTGGACAACTTAGTAAAAGCCTGAAAAATAATTTTTTTTAAAGGAATGAGACTGTGGGTACAAGAATGAGCTCCTGTGGAGCATTTGACAGATCCCTAGGTTCAATCACCAGTACTAAAAACTAAAATCACTGGGCACGGTAGTGCTAGTCTTTAATCCCAGCACTGGGGAGTTTGAGGTGGGAGGATCACTGTATTGTGAACTCCATGACAGCCTGAGGCTACAGAGTGAGTTCCAGATAAACCTGGGCTACAGTGAGACCCTGCCTGAAACAAAACAAAACCAAAAAGCCTTAAACTCAATTTTAAAAGTTCTTGGCATTCTAAGCTACAATACAAAATGTACTTATAAATTTTGACTAAATAATTTCACGTATGTTGTAAAGTCTTAAAGTCTCTTATCCCTCGCGTGTAACACAGCTCTTCAGTGACACTGTCTTTCTTGATTTGCTCTTTTCCCCAAAGCTTGTCCTAGACCTAACATTTCAAGCATTCCCACACATAACTGAAGCAACAATTGTACTAAAGTTTTGTTCTCTTCACATTTTATTTTTATCTGGGTATAATAACCATTCGGTCCTATTTTACTTTTCGAAAGTCACGTGGATTTTAAAGTGCTCTATGTACCATGTCATCTGAACATGGAAAGAAAATGCCATCTCAAAAGGAACTGACTGCAACTGCTTCTAGACAGAAGGCATTATTCAATTTGGGCCATTCTTCTCAGGATCAAGTAAACAACTCAAGTAAAGCGACGGGCTCGGGCACCGCGGGGACCAGGCGTTCTCTTTTGAGGTGGTTCCGGGAAATTCCTCTATTCGGGGGTTTGGGGAAACGTGCCCTCTGTGCAGCTGGGACCACCCTCTGAGTGCAGCACGGTCGCAGGTCACGGCCAGCGCGTCCAGGAAGCGCATGATTCGATCAGAAAGCAACCAGATGGTCTGCGCTTAGACCCCGCTGCAAACAAACTCCATGGGACCCTGCAAAGTGCCGTTGCAGATCGATCGATAGATCGATCAGGTCCAGTCGGCCTTGGCAGCATGATGAAAGCCGGGCCGGCCAGCTGCTGGCCCGCCAGGTCCCACCTTGCCACCGTCCACCCCCAACAAAGCCAAACAAAGCCCAGCAACCGTGCGTGGTCGTCTCTTTTGTCCGGCCCCCAAGCTGGCCACTTCCCCCCGCTTCGGTCCCCAGGAAAGGTTAACGGTCAGCGAGCTCCCCTGTCCCTGGCAGGGCCATGGACGCCCACCGACAGCCCAGCCCGGTCCACCGCCGTCACCCCTCGTCCCCGCCGGCCCGGCGAGCCCGGGAAGACCCCGGGACCTGCGGCGTCCCGCCTCCCCCCGACCCGGGCTCCGAGCGCCGTCCCCGGCCGGCAGGGAGCGTAGGCCGCCGCCAATCCCCGGCCTGTCGTGAGGCCCGCGGCCCGCCGCCTTACCGCCTCCACGGCGTGCTGCAGGATGGAGGTGAACTTGGAGAACATCCTGTCCCGGGACTGCAGCAGCCTCTCCCGGGACGACCTGGAGAGTTCCTCGATCCGCCGCCGCCGCCGCCCCTGCTGCGGCTGCCCGGGCCGCTCCAGAGTGAAGGCCGGGGCGAGGCGGGGCGGGGAGGACGGGCGGACGGCCGAGGCACGGCGGGGCCCGGCCGCGGCGGCGGGGCGCGGCGGGGCGGGAGGCCGCGGCGCTCGGGCGGGCGGGCGCGGGGGCGCGGCGGGGACGGCGCTCGGCGGACCTCGGCCCCGCGAAGCTCCCGCGGCGCTGGCGGCGTTGGCGGGGTTGGCGGCGGCTCGGACACCGTGGCAGCCGCTCGGCTCCTTCCGCCCGCTCTGCCCGCCGCGGCCTGCAGGGGGCGCCGCGGCGGCCTGGGGAGCCCGGGCCGGGCCTGGCGGGATCCGGGCCGCGGCCGGACGCTGGACCGCCCCGGGGCGGGGTGTGCAGTGGGCAGAGCCGGCGGGTACCCCACCCCCACCCCCGCGCGCAGGAGCAAACCCCGGCATTCTTGCTGTGTTTCAGCCGTCCTCAGTTCGGTTTCTCCGGTGTAAAATGCTGACTCTGTAGGGAAATCCAGCATTCCTTACACATGTATAACATTCAGGACAGATGGGGAGGACAGGTATTCCCAAAGCAAAGACGGTGGGGTCCTAGATGCTACGGATCTGAACAGATCAAATGCAGGTTAAATGGCTTTGCTAAGTGCAAAATATATTATTGTATCATCAAAATAGGAAGACCCAAATAGCCAAGTTAAATAATGGCCGCGCAGATGGCTCGGTGGTTAAAGGCACTTGCTTTCAAAAAGTCTGAGGTTCGATTCTCCAGTACCCACCTACAGCCAGATGCACAACGTGGCACAGGCATGTTGAGTTCCTTTGCAGTGGTAAGAAACCTTGGTGTGTATGCACTCGTGCTCTCAATCTCTCTCTCGCTCTCTCTCTCACTCGTTCTCTCTCTCACACACACACATGAACACACACAAATATTTTAAGTAAATAACTCAAATGATGCATGATGTTTGATAGTTGTGTGCAAAGAATCAATGTAGCCTTTTCTGTTCACTTTTCAAATGGAAACTTTAGTGAGGAAAATCAGAGAGGATTCTACAAACGCCTAGGACTGATGGAAGTAGGTACAATGTAAAGACTTCGTTTCTTTTTTACTTTTTTTTTTTTTTTTTTTTTGTGGGGTTTGGGGATTCCAAGTCAGGGTCTCACTCTACAGCAAGCTGACCTGGAATTCACAGTAATCCTCCTACCTCTGCCTCTGGGATTAAAACACGCACCACCACACCTGTCTAAGACTTAGTTTCTTTAGATTGAAATCTTTTTTTTTTTTTTTTTTTTTTTTTTTTTTTTTTGGTTTTTCAAGGTAGGGTCTCGCTCTAGCCCAGGCTGACCTGGAATTCACTATGGAGTCTCAGGGTGGCCTCGAACTCATGGCGATCCTCCTACCTCTGCCTCCCGAGTGCTGGGATTAAAGGCGTGCGCCACCACGCCCGGCTAATGAATCATGTCAGGGGGCACCTGGATTTGAACCAGGGACCTCTTGATCTGCAGTCAAATGCTCTACCACTGAGCTATACCCCCTCTATAGTTTCTTAAGATACTATGCAATGGTGTATTAACCAAGCCTAAAAGAAACAGCTCAGACTAGAAGTTTAAGTTGGATGGATATAACTTAAACAAAAAATTCTAGCCGGGAGTGGTGGCTCACTCCCGAGGTAGGAGGATCTCCATGAGTCTGTGGCCACCCTGAGATTACATAGTGAATTCCAGCTCAGCCTGGGTTAGTATGAGACCCTACCTTGAAAAAAACAAAAACAGAAACAAAAAAAATCTATGCTGACATGCCCATTCTATCTCTCTCATTCTCTCTCTCTCTCTCTCTCTCTCTCTCTCTCTGTTTGCAAATAAATAAATAAAAATTCTGTATCCTGGAAAGCATTATTTTATGCTGGTTATGTGTCACCCATAGGACTTGGAAGTTCTTTCTGAAATTTATTTTTTGACAATTGTATATATGCATATGTTGTGTTTTTTAAATATTTTATTTATTTGCAAGCATAGGCAAGAAAGTGGGAGAGTATAGGTGCACGAAGCCTCCTGGTGCTGCAAACAAACTCCAAACACATGACCCACTTTGTGCATCTGGCTTTACTAATGTGGGTACTAGGGAATCAAACCCAGGCCTGCAGGTTTTTCAAGCAAACACCTTTAGCTACCGAAGCGTCTCCCCAGCCCCATATGATGTATTTTGATCATATTCACCCCAATTACTCCTCTTATCCCCTTCCCAATCCCACCAAACTCCATCTTCCAAACTAGTCCCACTTCTATTTTAATGTCTTAAAAAAATTTTTTTTAATGTGGAAGCCAGGTTTGGTAATGCATATCTATCTATCTTTCTCTCTCTCTCTCTCTCTTTCTTTCTTTCTTTCTTTCCTTATTTTTAGAGAGGGAGAGATAGAAAGTGAGTGAGAATGGGCATGCCAGGGCCTCTAGCCACTGCAAACAAACTCTAAATGCATGCACTACCATGTGCATCGTGGGTCCTGGAGAATCAAACCTGGTCCTTAGGCTTCACAGGCATGTGCCTTAACCGCTAAGCCATCTCTTCAGCCCTAAAAAATTTTAACATTAATTTATTTATTTGCAAGGAGACAGAGAGAGAATGGGTGTGCCAGGACCTCTAGCCAGTGCAAACGAATTCCAGGTGCATGTGCCATTTTGTGCATCTGGCTTTACATGGGTACTGGGAAACTGAAACCAGGTTGTTAGGCTCTGCAGGCAAGTGTACCATAACTGCTGAGCCATCCAGCCCCAATGTCTTTTTTTAAAATGACCCACTGAGTTCATTTAGGGTTGCTTGCATGTCATGGTGGGTGGGAGGGGTTGAGGCAGTTTTGGGGAACAGGGCCCTGAAAGTAAAAATGAGAAATACCTTTAGTGTACTCTGGCCATCTCCACTTTGCTAGAGGTCAGAGAAGGAGCTGGTCTCTCATATCTTGCTGCCTAAAGGAGTTCTCTCGATCTGTTTTCCTGTAAACCCAACCTGAGTCCCTCCCTAGAAAGGAGTTCCCCTTTCCTCCAGGACTAAGATTCCTAGAAGGATTAAACCTGATTATCTACAAAGAAACCTGGTGTCTTTAGAGCTGGTCAGCTCTACCCCATCCAGAACCTAGAAAAGACCCTAGTTTGGGTCTCTCTGGTGGGCTCCATTTCCAGAATCCCCCTCCCACTGTACAGGACCTTTCTAATCTTAAATTCCAACCATAATCTAATAAGATCTCTAAAACTACACCCTGGTCTGTGGATTTCAGTTCTTTGAATTCATCACACAAGAACCTGAAGGCCATTGATTCAGGAAGTTTTTTATCTTTATTTTTTTTTCGGGGTGGGAGGGGTTTGAGGTACTGTCTTGCTATGGCCCAGGCAGACCTGGAATTCACTATTGTAGTCTCAGAGTGGCCTCAAACTGATGGCAATCCTTCTACCTCTTCCTCCTGAGTGCTGGGGTTAAAGGTGTGTGCCATCACGCTTGGCCTCAGAGGAGGTTTTTTGTGAGGGTGACAGTGTGGCACCCTGACTCCTGGGTTTCAGCCCAACCAAGAGCTGAGAAAGGCTTTAGCAGTGCCCCCCCCCAAGAAAAAACCAAATTCAAGCCGGGCGTGGTGGCGCACGCCTTTAATCCCAGCACTCGGGAGGCAGAGGTAGGAGGATTGCCGTGAGTTCGAGGCCACCCTGAGACTCCATAGTGAATTCCAGGTCAGCCTGGGCTAGAGTGAAACCCTACCTCGAAAAACCAAAAAAAAAAAAAAAAAAGAAAAAACCAAATTCCTGTATCAGTGGTTATTTTACAAAACAGTGGCTATACCGCTGAAGAAAATGCTTTCTGCCCCCCCCCCCAGCAACCATTAACTGCCAGTAGTTCCTCAGAAAAGGGTGGGACCTTATGAACCCCACCCCTATCCGGGACAGAATGTTGACAGGCCTAATCCTGTGCAGGTCTCATGAAGGGTTACCACAGGTGCTTTGAGTTCATGAGTGCAAGCGGCCATGACACGTCCAAACGTGTTCCACAGGATTCCTCCCCGTCCTCCGGCTCTTACATTCTTTCCATGTCTTCTGCAGCGGTCCCTGAGCCTTGGCGACATGGTGATATATATGTCCCACTGAGGGCTGATCACTCAGCAGTCAGTTATTCCCGGCACTTTGATGAACTATCCGTCTCTACAGTCATTGTTGCTGCCCAGTACAAATGAAGCTTTGCTGACCAAGCCGAGGGCAGCACTCATCTGTGGAAGTCAACGTAAATATTTAGAAGGACCTTTGAGGGACACAGCATCCAATTATGAAAACAATAATAGCTTCTCCCCTAGGGCCTCTGACCTCCCTAGCCACAGGCTTTGGACCAGGTTTACATAACCAGGCATGAATTTCCTCCTGTGGATGGTGTTAGTATTTCATCAAGAGGCGAGGAAGTCCTTGCTAAGGTGGACTATTGCACAACCAATAATGGAAATGTCTTTATAGTTGAATTAGTTGAACAGAGAAAAGAAAGGCAGCAAAGGTTGCGGTAGGGCTGGAGCAATGCTTTAGAGGTTAAGGAATTTGCCTAAGGACCCAGGATTGATTCCCCAGTACCCATATAAACCAGATGCACAAGGTGGCACCAAGTGTCTGGAGTTTGTTTGCAGTGGCTAGAGGCTCTGGCATGCCCACTCTCTATCTGCCTCTTTCTCTGCCTCTCTCTCAAATAAATAAATAACACATTTTAAAAAATGTATTTATAAGGAGGCTGGAGGGATGGCTTAGCAGTTAAGGCATTTGCCTGCAAAAGATCTAGGTTTGATTCCCAGGACCCATGTTAGCCAGATGCACAAGTTGGTGCATGTGTCTGAAGTTTGTTTGCAGTGGCTGGAAGCCCTGGTGTGCTCTCTCTCTCTCTCTCTCTCTCTTCCCCTCCTTTTCTCTGTCAAATAAATAAATTAAAATAAAATATTTTTAAGCCAGGCATGTTGGCGCACATCTTTAATCCCAGTACTTGGGAGGCAGAGGTAGGAGGATGGCCTTGAGTTTGAGGCTACCCTGAGACTACATAGGGAATTCCAGGTCAGCCTGGGCTAGAGCATGAGCCTACCTCAGAAAAAGAAAAAGAAAGAGATTCAACAACTTGCACGTGGGAGTGACCAAGCTGGAACCCCAGCAGGTACCCAATTTCAGAGTTTGGCTTCTTGGCTCCACTTAATGCCACTACAACCTTTTCTTAAAAATATATTTTGTGGGCTGGAGAGATGGCTTAGCTGTTAAGGTGCTTGACTGTGAAGTCTAAGTACCAATGTTGGGCTCTCCAGATCCCACATTAGCCAGATGCACAAAGATGAGGCAAGCACAAGGTCGCACATACTCCACTAGGTGACACAAGCATCTGGAGTTGGGTGGCAGTGGCTGAGGCCCTGGCACGCCAATTCTCTATCTCCTCTCTCTCTCTCTAAAAGTAAAATACAAAAAATATTTTATTTATTTATTTATTTGACAGAGAAAGAAGGAGAGAGAGAATGGGTACACCAGGGCCTCCAGCCACTGCAAAGGAACACCAGACGGGTGCGCCCCCTTGTGCATCTGGCTAACATGGGGTCCTTTAGCTTTGCAGGCAAGTCACTCCCAAGTGCAAGTTGTTGAATCCCTTTGTGTGCCAATTGCCTCATCTGTTCAGAAGGAAGAAAAGGACCGACCTCCTGAAGTTGGTATGAGAATTAATGGTATGTCTACCCTATAGTAAGAGATACAAAGTTTTTGGTTGTTCTTGATGTCAGTAATACTACAATAGCATTTAACAAAATAAGAGGTCCAGAAATTGTGATCTAAGGAAGAGATTTGTCTTTTTTTTTTTAAAAAGGAAAGATTTGTTTTTTGAGTTTGCCTATTTATTTATTTATTTTTAATTTTTACAATTAACAACTTCCATGATTGTAAACAATATCCCATGGTAATTCCTTCCCTCCCCCAAGATTTGTCTTCTTTTTTCTTGCTTTCATTGTTCATTTCTGTGCTCAAAGGCGGATAAATTTGGCCTTCATTTTCTTTTTTTTTTTTTTTTTTTTTTGGTTTTTCGAGGTAGGGTCTCACTTTTTGGTTCAGGCTGACCTGGAATTCACTATGTAGTCTCAGGGTGGCCTTGAACTCTCGGTGATCCTCCTACCTCTGCCTCCTGAGTGCTGGGATTAAAAGCGTGCGCCACCACACCCGGCTTGGCCTTCATTTTCTATAACCTAGAATGCCAGAGCCTCTATTGTTTGTCAAATATTGAAACATAGATCTTACCAAATGCGGCTCCTTGTTCCTGCTTCAACCAAGAGCACAGCATGTTAATTTTTATTTTTATTATCATTCATACGAATTAAGATGTTTGGTTATATTATTAACCATAATAATTTTCCTGGCCTAATATTCAGGTATTTATATAGCATTTTGTGTTTTCGTAATACCTGACAATTACTGCTTGTGTGAGGAGGTTTGCTTAAAACAGGAGTAGAGTGGTTTGCAATTGGTACCTATCTTTGTATACTTATTATAAATGCAATAATATATATATATATTGTTTTGGATTAATATTAATACTTAAGCTAATGATTCACCTACCTAAACTAACTTCCAAAACAAACAAGTTGGACTGAGCAGATATTTTTATTTATTTTCAATAAAATGCCTGTAGTAACACTAATGTTACAACCTGGTTAAAGCAGGCGTGCAGTCTAATCCACATTAATAACTGTGCTCTGGGAAAACACAAGAAAAGGCCTTCCTTAACTTTCACAACCTTCAAACTTGGTTTCTTGAAATTTCTCAACTGGAAACTTAAAACTTCTTTTAAAAAAAGTATTTATTTATTTATTTATTTGAAAGAGAGAGAGAGGAAGAGGCAGAGAGAAAGAGAGAATCGGCATGCCAGGGCTTCCAGCCACTGCAAGCGAACTCCAGACACAGGTGCCCCCTTGTATATCTGGCTTACATGGATCCTGGGGAATCGAACCAGTGTCCTTAGGCTTCGCAAGCAAATGCCTTAACCACTAAGCCATTTCCCCAGTCCTGGAAACTTACTTCCTGTTTCCTTTAGCTTGAGACAATTAAGGAAAAAAGAATTTGTCCTCAGGCTGGAGAGATGGCTTAGTGGTCAAGGGACTTGTCTGTGAAGCCTACGGACCTAGGATAAATTCCCCAGTACCCACACAAAGCCAGATGCACAATGTGGCACAGTTACCTAGAGTTTGTTTGCAATGGCTAGAGGTCCTGGCACACCCATTCTCTATTTAACCCCTCTCTCTAGTAAATTAAAAAAAAATACTGAAATACTAATTGGAAAGAAAATACATTAAACTCTGTCATTCATTATCTCTTGGGATTATTGAATTTGTTAAATTGTTGGGGGGGGGGTGTTTTGTTTTTTGTTTTAGGCAGGTTTGTTACTGGAATCTGAGGTCCACTTCTCATTAGTTTATCAAAACACAAAAGAAGCCGGGCGTGGTGGCGCATGCCTTTAATCCCAGCACTTGGGAGGCAGAGGTAGGAGGATCGCTGAGAGTTCGAGGCCACCCTGAGACTACAGAGTGAATTCCAGGTCAGCCTGAGCTAGAGTGAGACCCTACCTCGAAAAACCAAAAAAAAAAAAAAAAAAAAAAAAAAAAAAAAACCACAAAAGACAGGGCTGGAGAGATAGCTTAGTGGTTAAGGCACTTGCCTGCAAAACCAAAGAACCCAGGTTTAGTTCCCTAGTACCAACATAAAGCCAGATGCACAGGGTGGCACATGCATCTGTTTTCTCTATGTGCCTCTCTCTTTCTCTTTTTCTCAAACAAATTATATATTTAATAATATAATATAATATAATATAATATAATATAATATAATATAAAAACCTCTGGGAACAGTGGTGCACACCTTTAATGGCAACATTCAGGAGGCAGAGGTAGTAGGATCACCATGAGTTTGAGACCACCCTGAGACTACATAGTGACCCTACCTCAAAAAAAAAAAAAAAAAAAAAAGCCAGGCACAGTGGCGCACGCCTTTAATCCCAGCACTCGGGAGGCAGAGGTAGGAGGATCACCGTGAGTTCAAGGCCACCCTGAGAACTCCATAGGGAATTCCAGGTCAGTCTGAGCTAGAGTGAGACCCTACCTTGGAAAACCGAAAAAAAAAAAAAAAAAAAAAAAAAAAAAAAAAAAAAAAAAAAAAAAAAAAAAACCACCAAGGACAGGCATTGATAAAAAGGAAATGTGCTTATTTATAGTTTTGGCCAGAACTGCAGAGAGAAATATTCTCAGCTTCTCTCTGCTTTGTATGTAGTACGGTTATAATTTGGGGGGTGGGGGGATGAACCAAAAGGCCAGAAATACCCATTTATAGATCCATTTATAGAGTTAGATGTGTGATAAGTTGTCAGAAGTGGCAGACCAGCCTTTCCTGGGAGAAGGTTTCTCCAGCAATTTTGCCTCTGGTGCCAGGGCTTCAGGCCGTTCTCACCCTCAGCATGGGATTCCCTGGAGAATTTTTCACTTATTGAAGGTCCACGGAGCACTGTTACAGGGGCTTGCTACGTAGCCCAGGCTGGCCTTACACTCACAAGTACTGGCATTACAGGCCCGCACCACCATGCCTAGTTAAGTTCTTTCCTAAATTGAAGTTCAATCAGTGAAGATACATTAAGTATTGAAAACTGAAGCCCACTTAGAATGGGAGTTGGGGAAAGGAACAAGATACTTCTTTTCTTTTTTAAAAAAAAACATTTTATTTTTATTTGACAGAGAGAAAGAGGTAGAGAGAGAGAGAGAGCGAGAATGGGCGCCACAGGGCATCTAGGCACTACGCACAAACTCCAGACACATGCGCCCCCTTTGTGCATCTGGCTTACGTGGGTCCTAGGGAATCGAACCTCGGTCCTTTGGCTTTGCAGCAAACGCCTAACTGCTAAGCCATCCCTCCAACTCCTAAGCTGCTTATTTTCAATGTCTGGCAGACTTGTGATTAAATATGTGGGTATAATACATAAATTTAGGCACATTCCCTCTCTAAAACCAGCTGAAATGTAAGTAAAGGGATTTTTCAAAGTATAAACTCACAAGGGTAAATGAGACAGGAGAGGAGAGAACAGCTGCAGAATTCTGAGAACTGGAAGAAGCCAGGTACCGAGAAAGTCCATGAGCACACCCGCAGACCCTCTCCTGGTGCAGGAACTGCTGGCAGTACAGACCTCTGAAAGCAGGACCAGTGGGACCAGAAGTGTCAGAACAGATCCTTGGCTCTGCAAGCTTGTCTGACTGCTCCTTCCCAGACCCGGCATAAGATGAGGGACTTCACTCTGGGAAGGGCTGGACACCCCATGTTGGGATAAGGGAGAAAAAGGATAAAGTGACCACAAACACTGTTCATAACAAGGCACACAGCCCCGACCCTCAAGCTCCTCTGGTCTCTCAGAACACTGACACCTATTTGATCCTTCCAGACAGAAGACAGGAAAAGTACCCCGTAGAGAATCTGAGAACAGGAGGAAAGGTCTAAAAATACTGACTGAGAGCCCAGTGCCGAGCTCCTCCCACATGGTCAGAGCGTCCAGACAGCTGTATCATGCACCTCTCTGAAACAGGATTAGATACCCTGGGGTCCTCAAAAGTGTGAGGGACTCTTACCAAGTCAGTAATACAGACTAACGGTGGGGGGGGGCGGTTAAGGGAAAAAGTATCAATAACACCCCTCAAGAGATAAAAGACACTGAATCTACAAACAAGTATGGTAGCTGAGCGTGGTGGCACATGCGTTTAATTCCAGCACTTGGGAGGTAGAGGTAGGAGGATTGCTGTGAGTTCAAGGCCAGCCTGGGACTACAGAGTGAGTTCCAGCTCAGCCTGGGCTAAAGTGAGACCCTTCCTCAAAACAAAACAAAACAAAATACCAACTATGGTAGACTATTTATAAAATAGCAGCATTTACGGCTGGAGAGATGTCTTAGTGGTTAAAACCACTTGCTTGCAAAGCCTGATGGCCTGGGTTTGATTTCCCAATACCCACATGAAGCCACATGTACAACATGGCCCAAGAGGCTGGAGTTTATTTGTGGCAGAAAGAAGAACCTAGCATGCCCATTCTCTCTCTCTCAATCTCTCTCTTTTTTTCTCCCTCTCTGTTTACAAATAAATAAATATTTAAAACAAAAATAAAGTAGTATTTAGAGAACAAAAAAAAGAATTCTTTGAAATAAAATAATGAAAGTAAAGAAATAATATAAAAAGGATAAAAAGGGCCGGGCCTGGTGGTGCACACCTTTAATCCCAGCACTTGGGAGGCAGAGGTAGAAGGATTGCCGTGAGTTCGAGGGCACCCTGAGACTCCATAGTGAATTCCAGGTCAGCCGGGGCTAGAGTGAGACCCTACCTCGAAAAAAAAAAAAAAAAAAGGATAAAAATTAACACTTTCCAAAGTGTTTTCCAAACACCAGTGTAAAAACTGGTGTGGTGGCACATTTCTATCATCTAAGTAGTTGAGAGGTAGAGATAGGAGGATCAGGAGTTCAAGGCCAGCCTCAGCTCCATATGGAGATCAAAGCCAGCCTGGTCTACATGAAACATCAAACCATGTCTCAAAAACAAAAACCCAAAGTGAAACAACAAGAACAAAAAGACTAGTGTAAATTTATGTAAGATAAAGGGATGAAAGATGTAGGGAGAGTTTTAAAAATATTTTTATTTACTTATCTAGGTGGGCGTGGTGGCGCACACCTTTAATCCCAGCACTTGGGAGGCAGAGGTAAGAGGATCGCCATGAGTTCAAGGCCACCCTGAGACTACCTAGTGAATTCCAGGTCAGCCTGGACTAGAGTGAGACCCTACCTCGAAAAACTAAAAAAAAAAAAATTTTATTTACTTATTTGAGACAGTGAGAAAAAGGCAGACAGGGAGAGGGAGTATGAGTATGCCAGGGCATCCTCCTATTGCAAACGAACTCCAGACACTGGGCATCTGGCTTTACGTGGGCACCAGGAAATCAAACCCAGACTGTCAGGCTTTGTAAGCAAGTGCCTTTAGCAGCTGAGCTCTCTCCAGCCCCCAACTTCCTTTTGTTTTTGTTTTTCAAGATAGAGCCTCACTCTAACCCAGGCTTACTTGGAACTCATTTTGTAGTCCCAGGCTGGCCTTGACTCCACAGTGATCCTCCTGCCTCAGCTTCCCAAGTTCTGGGACTAAAGGTGTACATCACCACAAATGGGTTGGAATTTTTTTAAATACTTTAAAAATATTTTATTAGCTGGACATGGTGGCACACACCTTTAATCCCAGCACTCGGGAAGCAGAGGTAGAAGGATCACCATAAGTTCAAGGCCACCCTGAGATTATATAGTGAATTCCAGGTCAGCCTGAGCTATAATGAGATCTTACCTTGAAAAACCACTATATATATGCACATGCATATATAATTTAGTTATTTATTTGAGAGAGAGAGAGAGAGAATAAGAATGGGTGCACCAGGGCCTCTAGCCACTGCAAACAAACTCCAAAAGCATGTGCCATCTTGGGCATCTGGCTTACATGGGTCTTGAGAAATTAAACCTGGGTCCTTACGCTTCACAGGCAAGACAGACATAATGAGAAGAGAAGAAAACTCATAAACACTAAAGGAAACTTGTAACACACCCTCCAAAGCTCAGGCAACATTGTGGCAGAGGGGAGGAAAGAATATCAGAGCCACAGGGTTGAAAGGTGTATCCTGGGCTGCAGAGATGACTTAGCCATCAAGTTGCTTGCCTGTGAAGGCTGAGGTCCCAGTTTGATTCTTCAGATCCCATGTAAGCCAGACGCACATGGCAGCACATGCGTCTTAGAGTTTATTTACAGTGGCTCGAGGCCCTGGCATGCCCACTGTCTCTCTCTCTTTCTCTCCATCTGTCTCTAATAACTAAATTAATTTAAAAAAAGGTGTATCCAGAGGGGAATATGAAAATTATAAAATATATATATATATATATATACATATATATATATATATATATATATATGTAGTGAAGGCCAGATATGGTGGCACACACCTTTAATCCCAGCACTTGGGAGGCTGAGGTAGAAGGATCACCATGAGTTTTAGGCCAGCTTGAGACTGCAGAGTGAATTCCAAGTCTACCTGAGCTAGAGCGAGACCTTACCTAGAAAAAAAAGAAAGAAAGAAAGAAAGAAAGGAAGAAAGAAAGAAAGAAAAATTGAGAAGTAGCACAAGCATATTATTTTTTAAAAGGAAGTAAATGATGACAGCATCCACTCCCGGTGTTGAAAGCAGCCACCTCTACGAAGCAGGAAATGGGGAGTTTGGGAGGAAGAGCATGAGCTTTCATAACAGACCTTGTAAAAGCTCTGACTAAACTATACGCTGGTGTAGCCTAAAGTTTGTTTGTCAAGGAGAGAAATGAGAGACGGGGAAAACTATCTGTGCTGCTTTTGTAAAAGTTCAGAGGAAAGATTATGGCTTGTGCGAGTTGTTAATGAGTGGGAATGGGAAGGAAGCGGCAGACTTGCCAACGAGGTGAGATCAGCAGAAATTTGCAGATTACAGAGAGCATAAGACGGACTTGTCACTACATAGGGTTGACTAAACTGTATAACCACATTGATGTGGAGGTGTCTGGTTTTGTTAAGGGGAAACTGAGTCACACTGAGCCGGCACCAGAGACTGAGTGGAGAATCAGAAAATTTATTCATGTTGCATGGACCCAGGGGAATAACTTCCAAAGCCTGATTACCTAGTTCTTATATGCCAGGGTTTTCATAGGCAGTATGGCAGGTGGTTTGACATCATTGAGTTCTTTTTTTGGTAATTTTTTGTTTATTTTTATTTATTTATTTGATAGCGACAGACAGAGAGAGAAATAGGCAGAGAGAGAGAGCGAGAGCGAGAGCGAGAGCGAGAGAGAGAGAGAGAGAATGGGCACGCCAGGGCCTCCAGCCACTGCAAACGAACTCCAGATGCGTGCGCCCCCTTGTGCATCTGGCTAACGTAGGTCCTGGGGAATCGAGCCTCGAACCGGGGTCCTTAGGCTTCACAGGCAAGCACTTAACCGCTAAGCCGTCTCTCCAACCCCAAACACTATTGGTGGGTTAGACTTCTGGGCTATGTGACTGGGGACTGAAAGCAGAGAATTACAGAAGTTTAGGGGAGTTTGCCTGTGACCGCACTAACCAGATAACATGCAAGCAGGGTGCAGCTGCCTAGATAGAGAGAGAGTCAGGGTCCTGCTGGCTCCTGGTAAAGCTTGTGCAATAGAAACTGTGCTTTTGAGTAGAGGAAAAGCTGGGTCTTCTTTCCCTGTCAAATTTCTTCTATCACAGTTTGAGGCAAGTTTGCATTAGGAAGTTAAAAGATTTGGAATGGTAAAAAACGTTTGAGACATCACCAAAAGTAATCTAAGTACAAGAATAAACAAGACAGTTCAGTAAGTTATATGGTTAAAAAAAGACAAAATAGTAGCCGGGCGTGGTGGCACACGCCTTTAATCCCAGCACTCGGGAGGCAGAGGTAGGAGGATCGCCGTGAGTTCGAGGCCACCCTGAGACTCCATAGTGAATTCCAGATCAGCCTGGGCTAGAGTGAGACCCTACCTCGAAAAAACCAAAAAAAAAAAAAAAAAAAAAAAAAAAAGACAAAATAGCCGGGTGTGGTGGCGCACACCTTTTAATCCCAGCACTGAGGAGGCTAAGGATCGACTGCTGTGAGTTCAAGGCCTGACTGAGACTACATAGTGAATTCCAGGTCAGCCTGGGCTAAAGTGAGACCCTACCTCAAAAAAAAAAAAAAAAAAAAGAAAAGGTCGGGGGCTGGAGAGATGGCTTAGTGGTTAAGGTACTTGCCTGCAAAGCCAAAGGACCCAGGTTCGATTCCTCAGTACCCATGTACAGCCAGGTGCACAAGGTGGCGCAGGCATCTGGGGATTGTTTGCAGTGGCTAAAGGACTTGGTGTGCTCATTCTCTCTCTCTCTCTCTCATTCTCAAATAATAAATAAATAAAATTTGGGGGGGAGGAAAGGAGAGAAAATGGAAAGCATATTACATAGGAGTCCAGAGTTAAGCAAATTTCAAAAGTTGAGAAGCTGGTTCAAGTCATAATGGTGAGTTAGTGCTAGCCGTTCTCCTAAAGGCAATTTTATACTTACCACATGTTACAGTTTGTACATGAAGTGTCCCCCAAAAGGCTCGCATAGTTAAGGCTTGGACCTCAGCTGGTACATTCATTGAAGGGTGATTGCATCTTGAGAGCTCTGACTTCATGAATGGGCTCATCCTTTGATGGATACACAGTATCATGGCTTTATTGGGGGTTGGGACCTAGTTGACAAAAGTAGGTCACTGGGCTACACCCTGGAAAAATAATAATTTGGTCTCTTTCAATCTCTCCCTCTCTCTCTGTCTGTCCTTCACACACACTCACTCTCTCTCTTGCTCTTCCACTCTCACTGTTTCCCAGCTGTTCTGAAGTGAGCTGCTCTCTTCCACTTCACTCCCTCTGCTGTGATTTTGTGCCTTACCACAGACACATAGTGATGGGGCCAAGCGACCATAGACTGAAACCTCCGAAACTGTGAGCCAAGATAAATCTTCCTTCTTTTTATTTTAGTTTTTAATTTTTTTTTATCTTAGAGAGAACGAGAGAGAGAGAACACGAGTGAGCCAGGGCCTGAGCCACTGCAATTGAACTCCAGATGCTCCCGCCACCTAGTGGGCATGTGTGACCTTGCATTTGCCTCACCTTTGTGCATCTGGTTTATGTGTGGTCTGGAGAGTAGAACATGGGTCCTTAGGCTTTGCAGGCCAGCACCTTAACCACTAAGCCATCTCTCCAGTCCCCACCCGTTTTAGTTTTTTAATTTTTCCTCTTTTTAAGATCTTTATGTCAGACCTCTTGTCACAGAGATGAAAGTCTAACACACTACAGAAACAGAAGGAATTGGATAGACCGCAGAAACTTACATCAAAACTGAAAACTGTGGGTTGGAGAGATAGCTTAGCGGTTAAGGTGATTGTCTGCAAAGCCTAAGGACCCAGGTTTGATTCCCCAGTACCCATGTAAGCCAGATGCACAAGGTGGCACATGCGTCTGCATTCCATTTGCATTGGCTAGAAGCCCTGTTGTTCCCATTCTCTCTTTCTGAAATAAGTAAATAATATAAAAGTTCCCAAAAGGGGCCCGGGGAGTGGGGTTTGGGTTTAAAACACTTGCCGCAAAGCCAAAAAACCCCGGGTTTTTTCCCAGGACCCAGTAAGAGGGACAAGGGGGGGGCAACTTTGGATTGTTTGCAGTGGCTGGAGGCCCGGCACCCATTCTCTCTCCCTCCCCCATTTCGTATCTCTCTCTCAAATAATAAATAAAAAAAAATTTAAAAAAAAGAATTCCCGGTGGGGAGTGATTGCTGTTTAAAGGGACTTGCCCGCATGCCTAAGGACCCGGTTTGATTCCCTTAAATCCCCCGTAAGCCCGAGCACATGGTGGCAATGGGTCTGGAGTTTTTTTGCAGTGGCTAGAGGCCCCGGGGCACCATTCTACTTTCTCTTCTCTTTCTTTAAAAATAAATAAATAAAATTCCCTTGGGCGTGGTGGTGCATGCCCTTTTCCAGCACTCGGAGGCAGAGGTAGAAGGTAGTCATGGTTCAAGGCCACCTGGATACATACATAGTGACTTCCAGGTCAGCCTGGGTAGTGTAAAACCCTACCTTTGAACAATCCCCAAAACAAAAATTCCAAAAGCGGTGGTACACACTTATAACCTCAGTGTGGGGAGGTAGATCCTAGGCTCCTCATTTCACAGCGGTGGATTCTTGGCAAATTTGAGCTCTTTGGTGGGGGTGCCCCTTGAGTCCGGCACTGGCGGGGAGGTAGGAGGATCCCTGTGGGGGTTTAAGGCCCGCCTGGGACTACAGAGTGAGTTCCAGCTCAGCCTGGGCTAAAGTGAGACCCTTCCTCAAAACAAAACAAAACAAAATACCAACTATGGTAGACTATTTATAAAATAGCAGCATTTACGGCTGGAGAGATGTCTTAGTGGTTAAAACCACTTGCTTGCAAAGCCTGATGGCCTGGGTTTGATTTCCCAATACCCACATGAAGCCACATGTACAACATGGCCCAAGAGGCTGGAGTTTATTTGTGGCAGAAAGAAGAACCTAGCATGCCCATTCTCTCTCTCTCAATCTCTCTCTTTTTTTCTCCCTCTCTGTTTACAAATAAATAAATATTTAAAACAAAAATAAAGTAGTATTTAGAGAACAAAAAAAAGAATTCTTTGAAATAAAATAATGAAAGTAAAGAAATAATATAAAAAGGATAAAAAGGGCCGGGCCTGGTGGTGCACACCTTTAATCCCAGCACTTGGGAGGCAGAGGTAGAAGGATTGCCGTGAGTTCGAGGGCACCCTGAGACTCCATAGTGAATTCCAGGTCAGCCGGGGCTAGAGTGAGACCCTACCTCGAAAAAAAAAAAAAAAAAGGATAAAAATTAACACTTTCCAAAGTGTTTTCCAAACACCAGTGTAAAAACTGGTGTGGTGGCACATTTCTATCATCTAAGTAGTTGAGAGGTAGAGATAGGAGGATCAGGAGTTCAAGGCCAGCCTCAGCTCCATATGGAGATCAAAGCCAGCCTGGTCTACATGAAACATCAAACCATGTCTCAAAAACAAAAACCCAAAGTGAAACAACAAGAACAAAAAGACTAGTGTAAATTTATGTAAGATAAAGGGATGAAAGATGTAGGGAGGGTTTTAAAAATATTTTTATTTACTTATCTAGGCGGGCGTGGTGGCGCACACCTTTAATCCCAGCACTTGGGAGGCAGAGGTAAGAGGATCGCCATGAGTTCAAGGCCACCCTGAGACTACCTAGTGAATTCAGGTCAGCCTGGACTAGAGTGAGACCCTACCTCGAAAAACTAAAAAAAAAAAATTTTATTTACTTATTTGAGACAGTGAGAAAAAGGCAGACAGGGAGAGGGAGTATGAGTATGCCAGGGCATCCTCCTATTGCAAACGAACTCCAGACACTGGGCATCTGGCTTTACGTGGGCACCAGGAAATCAAACCCAGACTGTCAGGCTTTGTAAGCAAGTGCCTTTAGCAGCTGAGCTCTCTCCAGCCCCCAACTTCCTTTTGTTTTTGTTTTTCAAGATAGAGCCTCACTCTAACCCAGGCTTACTTGGAACTCATTTTGTAGTCCCAGGCTGGCCTTGACTCCACAGTGATCCTCCTGCCTCAGCTTCCCAAGTTCTGGGACTAAAGGTGTACATCACCACAAATGGGTTGGAATTTTTTTAAATACTTTAAAAATATTTTATTAGCTGGACATGGTGGCACACACCTTTAATCCCAGCACTCGGGAAGCAGAGGTAGAAGGATCACCATAAGTTCAAGGCCACCCTGAGATTATATAGTGAATTCCAGGTCAGCCTGAGCTATAATGAGATCTTACCTTGAAAAACCACTATATATATGCACATGCATATATAATTTAGTTATTTATTTGAGAGAGAGAGAGAGAGAATAAGAATGGGTGCACCAGGGCCTCTAGCCACTGCAAACAAACTCCAAAAGCATGTGCCATCTTGGGCATCTGGCTTACATGGGTCTTGAGAAATTAAACCTGGGTCCTTACGCTTCACAGGCAAGACAGACATAATGAGAAGAGAAGAAAACTCATAAACACTAAAGGAAACTTGTAACACACCCTCCAAAGCTCAGGCAACATTGTGGCAGAGGGGAGGAAAGAATATCAGAGCCACAGGGTTGAAAGGTGTATCCTGGGCTGCAGAGATGACTTAGCCATCAAGTTGCTTGCCTGTGAAGGCTGAGGTCCCAGTTTGATTCTTCAGATCCCATGTAAGCCAGACGCACATGGCAGCACATGCGTCTTAGAGTTTATTTACAGTGGCTCGAGGCCCTGGCATGCCCACTGTCTCTCTCTCTTTCTCTCCATCTGTCTCTAATAACTAAATTAATTTAAAAAAAGGTGTATCCAGAGGGGAATATGAAAATTATAAAATATATATATATATATATATATATATATATATATATATATATATGTAGTGAAGGCCAGATATGGTGGCACACACCTTTAATCCCAGCACTTGGGAGGCTGAGGTAGAAGGATCACCATGAGTTTTAGGCCAGCTTGAGACTGCAGAGTGAATTCCAAGTCTACCTGAGCTAGAGCGAGACCTTACCTAGAAAAAAAAAGAAAGAAAGAAAGAAAGAAAGGAAGAAAGAAAGAAAGAAAAATTGAGAAGTAGCACAAGCATATTATTTTTAAAAGGAAGTAAATGATGACAGCATCCACTCCCGGTGTTGAAAGCAGCCACCTCTACGAAGCAGGAAATGGGGAGTTTGGGAGGAAGAGCATGAGCTTTCATAACAGACCTTGTAAAAGCTCTGACTAAACTATACGCTGGTGTAGCCTAAAGTTTGTTTGTCAAGGAGAGAAATGAGAGACGGGGAAAACTATCTGTGCTGCTTTTGTAAAAGTTCAGAGGAAAGATTATGGCTTGTGCGAGTTGTTAATGAGTGGAATGGGAAGGAAGCGGCAGACTTGCCAACGAGGTGAGATCAGCAGAAATTTGCAGATTACAGAGAGCATAAGACGGACTTGTCACTACATAGGGTTGACTAAACTGTATAACCACATTGATGTGGAGGTGTCTGGTTTTGTTAAGGGGAAACTGAGTCACACTGAGCCGGCACCAGAGACTGAGTGGAGAATCAGAAAATTTATTCATGTTGCATGGACCCAGGGGAATAACTTCCAAAGCCTGATTACCTAGTTCTTATATGCCAGGGTTTTCATAGGCAGTATGGCAGGTGGTTTGACATCATTGAGTTCTTTTTTTGGTAATTTTTTGTTTATTTTTATTTATTTATTTGATAGCGACAGACAGAGAGAGAAATAGGCAGAGAGAGAGAGCGAGAGCGAGAGCGAGAGCGAGAGAGAGAGAGAGAGAATGGGCACGCCAGGGCCTCCAGCCACTGCAAACGAACTCCAGATGCGTGCGCCCCCTTGTGCATCTGGCTAACGTAGGTCCTGGGGAATCGAGCCTCGAACCGGGGTCCTTAGGCTTCACAGGCAAGCACTTAACCGCTAAGCCGTCTCTCCAACCCCAAACACTATTGGTGGGTTAGACTTCTGGGCTATGTGACTGGGGACTGAAAGCAGAGAATTACAGAAGTTTAGGGGAGTTTGCCTGTGACCGCACTAACCAGATAACATGCAAGCAGGGTGCAGCTGCCTAGATAGAGAGAGAGTCAGGGTCCTGCTGGCTCCTGGTAAAGCTTGTGCAATAGAAACTGTGCTTTTGAGTAGAGGAAAAGCTGGGTCTTCTTTCCCTGTCAAATTTCTTCTATCACAGTTTGAGGCAAGTTTGCATTAGGAAGTTAAAAGATTTGGAATGGTAAAAAACGTTTGAGACATCACCAAAAGTAATCTAAGTACAAGAATAAACAAGACAGTTCAGTAAGTTATATGGTTAAAAAAAGACAAAATAGTAGCCGGGCGTGGTGGCACACGCCTTTAATCCCAGCACTCGGGAGGCAGAGGTAGGAGGATCGCCGTGAGTTCGAGGCCACCCTGAGACTCCATAGTGAATTCCAGATCAGCCTGGGCTAGAGTGAGACCCTACCTCGAAAAACCAAAAAAAAAAAAAAAAAAAAAAAAAAAGACAAAATAGCCGGGTGTGGTGGCGCACACCTTTTAATCCCAGCACTGAGGAGGCTAAGGATCGACTGCTGTGAGTTCAAGGCCTGACTGAGACTACATAGTGAATTCCAGGTCAGCCTGGGCTAAAGTGAGACCCTACCTCAAAAAAAAAAAAAAAAAAAAAGAAAAGGTCGGGGGCTGGAGAGATGGCTTAGTGGTTAAGGTACTTGCCTGCAAAGCCAAAGGACCCAGGTTCGATTCCTCAGTACCCATGTACAGCCAGGTGCACAAGGTGGCGCAGGCATCTGGGGATTGTTTGCAGTGGCTAAAGGACTTGGTGTGCTCATTCTCTCTCTCTCTCTCTCATTCTCAAATAATAAATAAATAAAATTTGGGGGGGAGGAAAGGAGAGAAAATGGAAAGCATATTACATAGGAGTCCAGAGTTAAGCAAATTTCAAAAGTTGAGAAGCTGGTTCAAGTCATAATGGTGAGTTAGTGCTAGCCGTTCTCCTAAAGGCAATTTTATACTTACCACATGTTACAGTTTGTACATGAAGTGTCCCCCAAAAGGCTCGCATAGTTAAGGCTTGGACCTCAGCTGGTACATTCATTGAAGGGTGATTGCATCTTGAGAGCTCTGACTTCATGAATGGGCTCATCCTTTGATGGATACACAGTATCATGGCTTTATTGGGGGTTGGGACCTAGTTGACAAAAGTAGGTCACTGGGCTACACCCTGGAAAAATAATAATTTGGTCTCTTTCAATCTCTCCCTCTCTCTCTGTCTGTCCTTCACACACACTCACTCTCTCTCTTGCTCTTCCACTCTCACTGTTTCCCAGCTGTTCTGAAGTGAGCTGCTCTCTTCCACTTCACTCCCTCTGCTGTGATTTTGTGCCTTACCACAGACACATAGTGATGGGGCCAAGCGACCATAGACTGAAACCTCCGAAACTGTGAGCCAAGATAAATCTTCCTTCTTTTTATTTTAGTTTTTAATTTTTTTTTATCTTAGAGAGAACGAGAGAGAGAGAACACGAGTGAGCCAGGGCCTGAGCCACTGCAATTGAACTCCAGATGCTCCCGCCACCTAGTGGGCATGTGTGACCTTGCATTTGCCTCACCTTTGTGCATCTGGTTTATGTGTGGTCTGGAGAGTAGAACATGGGTCCTTAGGCTTTGCAGGCCAGCACCTTAACCACTAAGCCATCTCTCCAGTCCCCACCCGTTTTAGTTTTTTAATTTTTCCTCTTTTTAAGATCTTTATGTCAGACCTCTTGTCACAGAGATGAAAGTCTAACACACTACAGAAACAGAAGGAATTGGATAGACCGCAGAAACTTACATCAAAACTGAAAACTGTGGGTTGGAGAGATAGCTTAGCGGTTAAGGTGATTGTCTGCAAAGCCTAAGGACCCAGGTTTGATTCCCCAGTACCCATGTAAGCCAGATGCACAAGGTGGCACATGCGTCTGCATTCCATTTGCATTGGCTAGAAGCCCTGTTGTTCCCATTCTCTCTTTCTGAAATAAGTAAATAAAATATTTTTTTAAAAACTGAAGCCGAGGGCTGGAGAGATGGCTTAGCGGTTAAGCGCTTGCCTGTGAAGCCTAAGGACCCCGGTTCGAGGCTTGACTCCCCAGGACCCACGTTAGCCAGATGCACAGAGGGCGCACGCGTCTGGAGTTTGTTTGCAGTGGCTGGAGGCCCTGGCACGCCCATTCTCTCTCCCTCTCTCTATCTGCCTCTTTCTCTCTGTCTGTTGCTCTCAAATAAAATAAAAATAACAAAAAATAAAAAATAAAAAAAATAAAAATAAATAAAAAAAACTGAAGCCGAACATGGTGGCACATGCCTTTAATCCCAGGAGTCGGGAGGCAGAGGGAGGATCACCGTGAGTTTGAGGCTAGCCTGAGACTACATAGTGAATTCCAGGTCAGACTGGGCTAGAGCAAAACACTACCTTGAAAAACCAAAAAGCAAACAGAAAACCCTGAAAACTCTGGTGTTCTGTGTCAGTTCCCTTGTTCCACTTGTGATGGCAACTGCAGGGGGCGGTTCTGTGCAGGCCTAGACTCACTTCCTGGTGATTACATCTTATCTCAACCCTATCTTCCCCTCTTTAGAGTTTCTTCCACAGATCTGGACGTGGTGGTACATGCCTTTAATCCCAGCACCCAGAGGCAGAGGTAGGAAGATCACCATGAGTTCAAGGGCACTCAGGAGTCAGAGTGTTGCAGTCAGGTTCACATTGCTGGTAGAAATCACCCAACCAAGAGCAGCTTGTGGGAAAAAGAGGTTTATTTTGGCTTACAGGCTCGAGAGGAAGCTCCACGATGGCAGGGAAAACGATGGCATGAGCAGAGGGTGGACATCACCCCCTGGCCAACATAAGGTGGACAATAGCAACAGGAGAGCGCGCCAAACACTGGCAAGGGAAACTGGCTATAACAACCCTAAGGCCGCCCCCAACAATACACTCCCTCCATCAGCTGGGAATTTAGCATTCAGAACACCCAAGTTTATAGGGGAGACCTGAATCAAACCACCACACAGAGATAGAAAGATTGCTGTGAGTTTGAGGCCACTCTGAGACTCTTAGTGAATTCCAGGTCAGCCTGGGCTAGAGTAAGACACTACCTCAAAAAAACAAACAAACAAAAAAAAGAATTTCTTCCACACACAACTCTGTGGAGAGCAGGGAAGATAGCTTAGTTAGTAAAGTGTTTCCAGTGTGCAAGCATGAAGACCTGAGTTGAATCCCCTGAACCCTTATTCAAAATCCAAGAGTGAGGGCTGGAGAGATGGTTTAGCAGTTAAGGCAAAAGCCTGCAAAGCCAAAGGACCCCGGTTTGATTCTCCAGGACCCACATCAGCCAGATGCACAAGGGGTGCATGCATCTGAGATTGTTTGCAGTGGCTGGAGGCCCTGGTGCACCTATTTTGTCTCTCTCTCTCTCTCTCTGCCTCCTTTCTCTCCCTCAAATAAATAATAATAAAAGTTCCAAGAGGGCCTGGAGAGATGGCTTAGAGGTTAAAGCACTTGCCTGCAAAGCCAAAGAACCCTGGTTTGACTCCCCAGGACCCAAGTAAGCCAGATGTACAAGGGGGGCGCATACATTTGGAGTTTGTTTGCAGTGGCTGGAGGTCCTGGCACACTCATTCTCTCTCTCTCCCTATTTCTGTATCTCTCTCTCAAATAAATAAATAAAAATAAAATTTAAAAAAAAAGAATTCCAGGCTGGAGAGATGACTTAGCTGTTAAGGCACTTGCCTGCATAGCCTAAGGACCCAGGTTCGATTCTCTAAGTCCCACGTAAGCCAGATGCACATGGTGGCACATGGGTCTGGAGTTTGTTTGCAGTGGCTAGAGGCCCTGGCGCACCCATTCTCACTTTCTCTCTCTCTCTCTCTTTAATAAATAAATAAATAAAATTCCGTTGGGCGTGGTGGTGCATGCCTTTAATCCCAGCACTCAGGAGGCAGAGGTAGAAGGATAGTCATGAGTTCAAGGCCACCCTGAGACTACATACATAGTGACTTCCAGGTCAGCCTGGGCTAGTGTAAAACCCTACCTTGAACAACTCCCCCAAAACAAAAATTCCAAAAGCGGTGGTACACACTTATAACCTCAGTGCTGGGGAGGTAGATCCCTAGGGCTCCTCATTGCACAGCGAGTCCGGACTTCTTGGCAAGTTTGAGCTCTTCATGGTGGTGGTGCCACCTTGAGTCCCGGCACTGAGACGGTGAGGTAGGAGGATCCCTGTGGGTTCAAGGCCAGCCTGGGCCACATTCAGAGAGACTATCTCAAGGAAATACAAGGGTGAGTGATAGAGGAAGGACACCCAGCATTGTCCTCTGGCCTCCACACACACGCATTCTTTTCTTCTTTGGTTTATGCACATTCCTCTATGTCTATGCCGAGGATACTCCAACGTAACAACTTTATAGACTATCAAATCCGAAGTTCAATTAATCATCCAGCAACCCCGTGAGAGCCGCTTCTCTGACACTAGCTCTCTCACATGACGCCTAGAGTCCCAATGAATGCATTCATGTGAGTGCATTTGGTCTGATGTCATCTGACTTGCTTTCTCCTCGGAGTAACACTCTTCAAATTCATTGACAACACGTTCTCCGGGCTTTTGGGTCTCCATATACTGGAAACACCTGGACATTTTTTTTTTCAGCATATGAGCCATATGCTCCTAGGATAAACTTAGCCCTCATCTCCTTGGAGCATGCTGGGAGATGACTCTAGGGTGGAGTCGTTCATGGTGGTCAAGGAGGGTCTTGACAAAGACAGGCATCTGTCGGATAGGCAACTTTCTCTAGCAGGCCTGGCACCCACTCAATCAAGACGTCTTGGGTCCATGAGCTATGTTAAGTCTGCACACTTCACTTGGTAAGAAGTTAGTCTACACTCTATTGATAGGACTCTAGAGAAGGCTCTACAGGATCTTTTTTTTTTTTTTTTTTTTGAGGTAGGGTCTCACTCTAGCCCAGGCTGACCTGGAATTCACTATGGAGTCTCAGGGTGGCCTCGAACTCACAGCGATCCTCCTACCTCTGCCTCCTGAGTGCTGGGATTAAAGGCGTGCCACCACGCCCGGCTCCTCTACAGGATCTTTAAGCAAACTTAGCCTCCTCAGCCATAAGAGAGCTGGCTATTTCTGCTGGTAAGAGAGGCTCAGAAGAAACTGGGGGTTCTAAGGTTTCAATTTTGTGCAATTCTGAGATGGAAATTGGGGTAAGTGTCAGGACATGTGCACCAGACCAGAGGAGTTGACAACCATAAGGATGAGGAAGGGTCTCCTTGACATTTATGCCCCTGGAACGAAGGGTCAGGAACACATCGGTCGGTCGGTCTCTTGAGTCGTGGTGTATGTGCGTTCGTGCCGCCCTGTTTCCCGCTTTCTC
Organism: Dipus sagitta; assembly: GCA_036346955.1. Classification (NCBI taxonomy): domain Eukaryota; kingdom Metazoa; phylum Chordata; class Mammalia; order Rodentia; family Dipodidae; genus Dipus; species Dipus sagitta. The sequence goes on from CM070770.1 coordinate 20,183,463, forward strand.
TAAGATCACATTTGTTCTCAGTTTAGTGTTTGTCCTTGAGTCAGTAGCGTGACTAGTTTCCTTGGAGCTTGAGTCTGTAAAAGCAACTTTGTTTTTCAAGATGTGTCCCTAATTGCCTTGGATGTGAAAATGCTAGGCTCTCTGCAATAAAGTATCAGATGCATAAGACTTCTGGCCCCTGTGTCTTCATTTCAGGTCTCTCCTCCAGGATCCCATGACTCGGGAATTCACAACAAGGAACTTCAGAAGCCTCTGCCCTAAAGTTATGTCCTGTACTATAATAGGCTTTTGGACAGGTTATGTCCTGCACTGCATAGTCCTTTGTGCAGACACCATGGTTTTTCGTACTGTTTCGTACTGTTTTGTACTGCAGCTTCTGACCTGTACTGAAAATCATCTCGTGTTTCTTTTTCTCTCCATAACACAGCTGCAGGCATCTCTCTGCTAATTGCCATTTTTTATGTTTTCTGTAAAAGTAGCCTATTTCATAATCAAGGTCTCTGCCACTAAGGCCTTGGTTTTGATCTCTGAGAGTTAACAATAATAAGATCAGTCCAAGATAAAGCATATAAGCCCTGAACCACAAGGAGTCAGGGTCCAGGCTTGGAAGAGATTCCCCTGGGCCCACGCTGGCATGAAAATAAACTGATTCTCCACTCAGTCGCTGGTGTCACTTCTGTGAGCCTGTTTCCCATACCAACTCAACCTAGAGGTCCCCATGCCAAGTCTCAGGTTCACTTCTTCTCCATGTCATAAACATAAAAGATGTGGCAAGGCCATGGATTCAACTTAAGTTAGCACTTGGCAATTCAGGGGACTAAACAAGGTCGAATATTCAGTACACTATGACCCTGCGGCTGTAGATACTAGCCGGTCATCTTGGGGCCATCATAGATGGTCTCTATTTCTTTGTGACTGGAGAAGAAAGCTTGAAACTCTGATTTCATTGTCTTCTTGCTGTGATCTCTCCAGTGTCATCAGAAGTAGCTATTCTAGTCCACAGTTTATTCCAGACATAGCAGTCAATTTCAATCGCCACTTGGTTCTCCAAGCTCTTTCCATCGCTAGATACCTCACAGTCAGCTACATGGAATATTTTATCTAGATGACCGTTAACTCCCTTTTTGAGGGTCTATTTCCTGAGACCACTCTGTCACCAAGAATAGTTTTAGGCCAGGCATAGTGGCACACGCCTTTAATCCCAGCACTTGAGAGGCAGAGGTGGGAGGATCACTGAGAATTCAAGGCCAGCCTGAGACTACATAGTGAATTCCAGGTCAGATTGGGCTAGAATGAGACCCTACCTTGAAAAAACAAACAAACAAAAATGAAAGAAAGGGAAAAGGAGGAAAGAAAGAATAGTACGAGTTAAGGCACAGCCAGGGAAGCAGAAACCAAACACGTCATTTCACCATAGAGAATTTAATACCAGAAATGTGTTGTATAGTGCTTGGAGGACTAAAAAAGCAGCCAGTAGACCTTGAAGTCTGGAGATAATAACCCGCAGAGGAGGGCTGGAGAGATGCTTAGCAGTTAAGGTGCTTGCCTGCAAAGCCAAAGGACCCAGGTTCAAGTCCCCAGGACCCACATAAAGCCAGATGCACAAGGTGGCACATGGATCTGGAGTTTATCTGCAGTGGCTAGAAGCCCTGGCATGTCCATTCACTCATTCATTTTATCTCTCTCAAATAAGTAAAATAAAACATTTAAAACAGGGCTGGAGAGATGGCTTAGCGGTTAAGGTGCTTTCCTGCAAAGCCAAAGGACCCAGGTTCGATTCCCTAGGACCCATGCAAACCAGATGCACAAGGTGGCATATGCATCTGGAGTTGGTTTGCAGTGGCTGGAAGCCCTGGTGCACCCTTTCTCTCTCTCACTCCCTCATAAATAAATAAATATAAAATTAAAAAAAAAAACAAACATTTAAAACTTTTTAAAAACAAATAACCTGCAGAGGAATAAAAGTTTTCAGAAACTAGAGATTAAGAGGTGGGTCCCACAGATGCTGAGGAAGATGTTGCCCTATGATATTAGTGCTTCCGAGGGGCACTGGGAAGCTAATTTTGGAAGTGCCAAAAAAACAAAACAACTGTGCACCCGGAAGGAAGTAACAACATGGTTGATGGAACTTGCACAGGCTCAGGTAAAACTGGAGGCGGTCACCACCTCCCTCTTCTACCCCACATGCTCCACTCAGCGCCCCCTACTGGCCGAACCAAACACTTATCTGACTAAAGAGAGCCCTGATTTGCTGTCCTGCAGCCAGACTGCTAACAGAGGGGTGGATTTGGAACTGATGTGATGCACGTATGGGCATTTGAGCACATACGTGCAGACTTGACTGCAATAAGACAGGATGAGATCTAAGTCTATAGTTCTACTTTTTTGTTTATTTTTATTTATTTGAGAGCAAGCAAGAGAGAATGGGCACATCAAGGCCTCCCGCCACTACAAACGAACTCCAGATGCATGCGCCAGCTTGTGCATCTGGCTTACATGGACACTGGGGAATCGAGCCTCAAACTGGGATCCTTAGGCTTCACAGGCAAATGCTGAACCGCTAAGCCATCTCTTCAGCCCCTGTCAAATAGTTCTAAATGAGTCAGCATGAGAGTGGCAGCTATGTACAGACACAGCATTGAGGATGCCAATAGCAAGAGGGCTAGTGCCAGGAATAAGGTGATTTACCCACGTGGTGAGCAACTTCTGCTAATGTTCTAAACGGAATAAGGTACCACTTCCCTTAATTTATAAAGCATGCATTGCTAGAAACCATATTGCATATTAAATATTCAATTAATGGTAAATATGGTTTTACCTATATGAATATCCATCCAGAAATTTAAGAAGTTAATTAGGACAAGAGATAATTTATACTTTCATGGGAATAACTTGTGTCTTGCAGGAAGAGCCTTCCACAAATTTCCAAACCCCTGCTAGGAAATGGTAACATCATCTCCATTAAGACTGTCTGCCAGTATCGGTTGTGGTGGTGCACACCTTTAATCCCAGCACTCAGAAGGCAGAGGTAGGAGGATCGCCATGAGTTCAAGGCCACCCTGAGACTACTTAGTGAATTCCAGGTCAGTGTAAGCTAGAGTGAGACCCTATGTCAGAAAACAAAACAAACAAAACAAACAAAAAAGCCTGGCTGGAATGACTCAAAAGGCACAGTAGTGCTGACAAGTGACAGAGGACTGTGCAGCACTGAGACATCTCTGACATCTTTTGTTGTTGTTGTTTTGTTTTTGAGGTAGGGTCTCACTCTGGCCCAGGCTGACCTGGAACTCACTATGTAGTCTCAGGGTGGCCTTGAACTCACGGCAATCCTCCTACCTCTGCCTCCCGAGTGCTGGGATTAAAGGTGTGCACCACCACGCCTGGCTTCTCTAACATCTTTTAAGGCTCAGGGTCCATTGCGGAAGAGGTGGCAGAAAGAATGTAAGAGGCAAAAGAAGGGTAGAACTGCTTACAAAGCCATCTTTCAGACACAAAATGGCCTGGATATCTGTGACCCCACAGTGCCTGGTACTACCTACACGGGACCCTCATAATAGAAGGAAAAGATGATGACATCAAAATAAAAGTAATACTAATTGAGAGGGGGAGGGGATATGATGGAAGGTGGATTTGTGAAGGGAAAAGCAGGGAGAGAGAGGGAAGTATCATGGTTTATTGTCTATAATCATGGAAGTGTTAACAATAAAAATAAATACATTTTTAAAAAGACTGGCTGCGGGCTGGAGAGATGGCTTAGCGGTTAAGCGCTTGCCTGTGAAGCCTAAGGACTCTGGTTCGAGGCTCGATTCCCCAGGACCCATGTTAGCCAGATGCATAAGGGGCGCACGTGTCTGGAGTTCGTTTGCAGTGGCTGGAAGCCCTGGCGCGCCCATTCTCTCTCTCTCTCTCTCTCTCTCTCTGCCTCTTTCTCTCTCTGTTGCTCTCAAATAAATAACTAAACAAAAATAAATAAATAAAACACTTAAAAAAAAAAAAAGACTGGCTGCCAGAGGGTCTAACAACAGCAGGGTATAAGGATCTTGAATTTCATGATGAGTCCAGAAGTTTTGGACTGGTTCTTGACCTGTCTATGGGACCCATGCTGGCTTTGAACACATGCTCCTCCTGCCTTAGACTCATGAGCGCTGGTGACGACAAGGCATGCCACCATGGCCACCTCACTCTGTGGGGAGGGCAGGCATGGAAGCAGTACACTCAGTCCAGAGCTCATGTTGTTCCAGGGAGAGTCGTACTGGTTGTGTCTCTTGTCACAAATGTCCGAGGGAAAACTCCAGAAAGGAGTTCTTTCTGTCATGGATTCAGAGGGTTCGGGCCTTGGCTGCTTGCGAAGAGCATGACGGTGGTGTAGGACCTTCTTCCTCATGCTGAGCAGGAAGCAGAAAATGCATAGAAGATACATCCCCTAAGGGCATTCCTCCACTCCTCCCACGAGCTACTTCCTCCAACTAGACCTGTCCCCTTGCGCCTCCCAAGAACGCCATCATATGTGAATCCACCAGGGGATGAATCCATTCATTATCCAGAGCCCAGGTGCTCTAACCACCTCCTGAGACACCCTCAAGACACCCCCAGAGGTTACTCTACTGATTTTTCCTGTGCTTCTCAATCAAATCAATCAAGATCAGCAATCATGGAGGAAAGACTGGGCCCAGCTACAGAGAGCCTTCACTGAGTGCACTCTGTTTTCTTTGGGAAGTGAAGGAGCAAGAGAGGTTGAGGGGAGTGTGTTGGGTTTTGAGGAAAATAGAAAATATTTGAAACGGCCAGCCTTGGTAGAATGAGGGAAGGAGGGAGGAAGAGGTAGGGAAAGAAGGAAAGAAAGGAAGAAAGAAGGAAAGAAAGAAAAGAAGAAAAAGGAGGAGGAGGAGAAAAGAAGGAGGAGGAGAAAAAGAGGAGGAGAAGCTGGGTGTGGTGGCACACGACTTTTGATCCCAGCACTTGAGAAGCAGAGGTAGGAGCATTGCCGTGAGTTCAAAGTTACTCAGAGACTACATAGTGAATTCCAGGTCAGCCTGGGCTGTGAGACCCTAACTCGAAAAAACAAACAAAAAAAAATAAGGGCTGAAGAGATGACTTACTGGTTAAGTCACATGCCCGCAAAGGACACAGGTTCAATTCCCCAGGACCCACATAAGCCAGATGCAAAAAGTGGCACATACATCTGGAGTTTGTTTGCAGTGGCTGAAGGCCCTGACATGCCCATTTTTTTTCTCTCTCTATCTCCCTGTGTCAAATAAATAACAATATAAAGATAAATTTAAAAAGGAGGAGTAGGAGGAGGGCTGGAGAGATGGCTTATTGATTAAGGCGCTTGCCTGCAAAGCCAAAGGACCCAGGTTCAATTCTCCAGGACTTAGGTAAGCCAGGTGCACAAGTTAGTACATGCGTCTGGAGTTCAATTGCAGTGGCTGGAGGCCCTGATGCTCCTCTTTCTCTTTCTCTCTGCCTCTTTCTCTCAAATAAATAAACAAAAATAAATTTTAAAAATTTTAAAAAGAAGATGAAGAGGAGGAGATGGAGGAGGAGCAAGAGAGTTGGGCGTAGAGGGAAGGGAAGAGGGGAGGCACATTTACTGTGAACTGGTGGGTAGCTTTAAAATTTGGTGACCCTATAACCAATCTACACTGTGATTTTCTTTTTCTTCTTTTTCTTTTTTCATACTGTGATTTTCTTCATCAACCCCCTGGTTATAGGTAACAGAGAAGGTCCAAGGATGTCACTTGAGCTCAATCAGAACTAGGTTTTGCCAGGTCTGTATAAGAAGGACTATGAATAAAATCATCAAGGAAATCTGTTCAGAGTTGGTGAGTGACAGGCCTTAACATTTAATTTGAAGTGAAAATAAAGCTAGGAGGGAGTTGATACAGAAAAGGAGATGTGACAGTCTTCTGGAAGTTCCAAGTGAGTCTGGGACCCACCTCTTGGGACTACTTGATTGCAGAATTGGAGGAATAAGGCAGTTATGATGAGAGAGGAAGACACTGAATTTTCTGTTCATGAAGTCAAACAATTTTGGTGATGAGAACTATGGAAAGTGGCACGAGGAAGGAGGCCAGGATGGAGAGTCAAGAAACTGAAAGCCAAGCGGTAGGAGAAGTGGACGTCCTAGGTTTATGGACTTGGAGAGGTGCTGGGGTGTGGCCCACAAGTCTACACGCCCAGCAGCAAGGAGGGTAGTGACTGGTATTGATGCATGGATGGAAGTTAAAGGTGTAGAGATCTTTAAAAAATATTTTATTTATTTATTTATTTGAGAGAGAAGAAAGACAGAAAAAGAAAGGGGCAGATAGAGAGAATGGGCATGCCAGGGCTTCTAGCCACTGTAAACAAACTCCAGACACATGCGTGCCACCTTGTGTATCTGGCTTACATGGGTCCTGGGGAATCAAACCTGGGTCCTTCAGCTTTGCAGGCAAGAGCTTTAACCACAAAGCTATCTTTCTAGCTCAGAGATTTTTTTTTTTTTTTTTTTTTTTTTTTACAAGACAGTTAAAAAGCAAGTCTCAAGGAGGCACTGGGGAGAAAGGAAGTCACCAACCTGAGAGATCATGTGACTCAAACACCTATGTATGGTTGAGAAATACTGAGTGAGGGAGTGTGGTAGTCAAGATGTCCCTTAACATACCCTACCTGAGGGTCTTCATATTCCTGCCACAGAGTATCAGGCTTAGTTCATGTTGGATGGGACTGTTGCGGGGATTTCCTGAGTGAGATTGAAAGCCTATCAGAGAGAGGAGAGGAAGATTTATTCACACTAGCCGACTGACACCCAGGTCACTCCTTCAGCCCCGAGCTTAGGCCGGAGGGGTGTTATTAAATCTTTCTTCTTACAAGCAAGCAAGGTTACAGAAGCGAACGTGGCAAGAGTTGCCAGCTACATAGTTTAAATCTCTTGTAATTTCTGTTCCACTCAGGCCCAAGCTATCAGTAACTCGCAGGGGGGGCAAGAAACTTATCTGTTGTTTTGGTCTCCCCTAGAGAAGACTAGCGGGCAAGCAGGAGCTTATCTCTCCGTTCTCCGGGTGGCTCAAGGGTGACCAGGGACTTACTTATCTCAGCTCTCTGTGGGTAACTTTGGGACTGTTGGGGGGCTCTGGAATTAAATACAAGTTTTCTTTTAATACAGCTATTTTCTTCTAGATCCTCTCCTCTTTATCTTTATAAGCCTTTATGATCCTTTTTTACTTTTTATTTTTAGAGAGTGCAAGAGAGAGAGAATGGGCGTGCCAGGGCTTCAGCCACTACAATCAAAGTCCAGACGCCTGTGCCATCTAGTGGGCATGTGTGATCTTGCACGTGTCTCACATCTGTCCATCTGGCTAATTTGGGATCTGGAGAGTAGAGCATTGGTCCTTAGGCTTCACAGGTAAGCTCCTTAGCTAAGTCATTTCTCCAGGCCCTTTATGACTCTTTTTTTTTTTTTTTAATAAGAGAAAATGGGATTTTTAAAATGAGAAAATAGGATTTTTTAAAAAGAGAAAACAGGATTTTTTAAAAGAGAAAACAGAATTTTTAAATTTTATTTTAAAAGAAAACAGAAAAAATGGAAAGCCATCCCTGTTCTTGGATGGGAAGAATCAATATTGTGAACACAACAATCTTACTGAAAGCAATCTACACATTTAATGCAATCACCATCAAAATTCCAATGGAAGGCTGGAGAGATGGCTTAGAGGTTAAGTGTTTGCCTATGAAGCCTAACGACCCCAGTTCGAGGCTCAATTCCCCAGGACCCACGCTAGCCAGATGCACAAGGGGGCACACACATCTGGAGTTCATTTACAGTGGCTGGAGGCCCTGGCATGCCCATTCTCTCTCTCTATCCCCCCTTTCTCTCTGTCACTCTCAAATAAATAAATTAAAATTAAAAAAACAAAAAATTCCAATGTCATTCTTCACGGAAATAGAAAAAAACAATCCAAAACTTCATTTGGAAGCACAAAAAACCTCAAACATATAAAACAATTCTGAACAACAAAAATAAGGCTGGTGGTATCACCATATCTGATTTTAACCTATATTACAGAGCCATAGTAACAAAAACAGCATGGTACTGGCACAAAAACAGACATGTAAATCAATGGAACCGAATAGAAGACCCAGATGTAAGTCTGGGTAGCTATAGGACCTGATCTTTGACAAAAATGCCAAAAATACTCATTGGAGAAAAGACAGCCTCTTCAGCAAATGGTGCTGGGAAAACTGGATATGTGTCTGTAGAAGGATGAAAATAGATCCTTAGCTTTCTCCATGCACAAGAATTGAGTCCAAATGGATCAAAGACCTTACCATCAGACCTGAAACTCTGAAACTGCTAGAGGAAAAAGTAGGGGAAACTCTTCAACATATTGGTTTCGGCAAAGACTTTCTCAATATAATCCCAATTGCTCAGGCAATAAAACCACAGATTAACCACTGGGACCTCATGAAATTACAAAGATTTTGTACGGCAAAGGGCACTGTGAGTAAAGCAAAGAGGCAACCTACAGAATGGGAAAAAATCTTTGCCAGCTATACATCTGATAGAGGAATAATATCTAGGATATACAAAGAACTCAAAAACTAAATAATAAATCAAACAACCCAATTAAAAAATGGGCTATGGAACTAAATAGAGAGTTCTCAAAAGAAGAAATATAGATGGCATATAAACATCTAAAAAAATGTTTTATAACCGTAGTCATCAGGGAAATGCAGATTAAAACTACATTGAGATTCCATCTCACTCCTGCCAGATTGGCTACCATCAAGAAAACAAATGACCATAAATGCTGGTGAGGAACCCTTCTACACTGTTGGTGGGAATACAATCTGGTCTAGCCGTTATGGAAATCAGTGTGGAGGTTCCTGAGACAACCAAAAATAGATCTACCATATGACCCAGCTATGCCACAACTCTTATACTGGTGAATGACTTGTAGTCTTATTGTCGTAATCTGATTATACATACATACATGCATACATACGTATGTATATGAGAGAGACAGAGAAGCAGATAGAGAGAATGGGTGTGCAATGGCCTCCAGCTACTGTAAACAAGCTCCAGACGCATGTGCCACCTTGTGTTTCTGGCTTACATGGTTCCTGAGGAATCAAACCTGGGTCCGTAGGCTTCGCAGGCAAGTGCCTTAACTATTAAGCCATCTCTCCAGCCCTTAATCTGATTTTTAATGAAGTGAGTCAAGATGTTAATCAAGCAGGGGCCAAATAGTAAAGCCAAGAGGACTATAACCAAAGGGCCAGTTTGGGGTGCCAACCAAGGCCCCAGGAGTTTCAGGTACTTTGCCAATATGACATTTTAGCTTTTTCTCACAGCTTTTTTTTTTTTTTTAAGTTGTCTGGCATTTTCCTTACTATTTCTGATTGATTTGTATAAAAGCAACATTTTTCCCCTAGGAAAACACAAATATTCTTTTTTTTTTTTTTTCATCATCAGCCAGGCATGATGGCACAGACCTTTAATCCCAGCACTCGGGAGGCAGAGGTAGGAGGATTGCCATGAGTTCAAGGCCACCCTGAGACTACATAGTGAATTCCAGGTCAGCCTAGGCTACAGTGAGACCCTATCTTGGAAAAACCAAAATAAAATTTTTTTTTCATCATTAGATCTAGTCCTTTGTGGTTTTGTAGCATGACTGAAGACAAAGAATCTATCTGGTTTGTTTGTTTATTTGTTTGTTTGTTTGTTTTCAAGGTAAGGCCTTACTCTAGCCCTAGCCCAGGCTGACCAGGAATTCACTATATAATCTCAGGATGGCCTTGAACTCTCAGTGATCCTTCTACCTCTGTCTCCCAAGTGGTGGGATTAAAGGCGTGCACCACAACTACCCGGCTTCTATCTGATTTTGCAGGGTATCCTTGCTGGATTAGGTTGAGGTCCTCTTTAATATGATTAGATAATTGATTGTGTTGTTCCTGTGGAGCCCTATGGCAGTCACCCCAGGGGCTGCTGTCCCTGTTAAGGTCATGCCCAGGAGGATGGGGAGCAGGACTGGGCTCCTCTTCTATCTGGAGTGGCTAGACATCTGGGGGTCTAGTCTTATGAGCCAGTCTGGTGCAGTTGTCCACATATATAATTTAGCTGCCCCTGAGTCTGTCCTGAGGGCCCTGTCACACAGGCGCCATCTTTGGCAGATGGATTATTTTGGGTCATGTTGAACAGAGTTAAGTTGGTCATTTCTACCCCAGTGTAGGTCATCTGGCTAGTTTTTTTTTTTTTTTTTTTTTTTTTTTTGGTTTTTCGAGGTAGGGTTTCACTCTAGCCCAGGCTGACCTGGAATTCACTATGGAGTCTCAGGGTGGCCTCGAACTCACGGCGATCCTCCTACCTCTGCCTCCCGAGTGCTGGGATTAAAGGCGTGCGCCACCACGCCCGGCATCTGGCTAGTTTTTAAGCAGACCCAGCAATCTTTCCCAAGTTCTGGGTCTGCTTGTCTTATCAACTCATGGCTGGTGTTTGTCAGTTGATGCATTTTTATAGGGGGGGCATCCGGGTTGAACCCAGGATGGTTAGCATTCCCCTTATGGGTTCTTGGGTCATGGTTTGGTTGGGGGTCCCAGGGATCCAGTGTGTTGACTCTGATCACAGGTAGCTAATCATGCCTGATGATCAGCCTGAATGCGACCAGTGGGTTAGCTCCCTGCCAATGGCTTTTGAGACACCAACCCATCTTAAAGTTTTGAGAGCCCTATTGTTGGGGCCTCTTATAGTCAGTTTTCAATTTACAATGTGCCCTTTTCCTAGCTCAGGATGAGCATTTTTTTTTCTTAATTTTTATTAACATTTTCCATGATTATAAAAAATATCCCATGGTGCTACCCTCCCTCCCCCCACTTTCCCCTTTGAAATTCCATTCTCCATCATATCCCCTCCCATCTCAATCAGTCTCTCTTTCATTTTGATGTCATGATCTTTTCCTCCTCTTATGATGGTCTTTGTAGGTAGTATCAGGCACTATGAGGTCATGGATATCCAGGTCATTTTATGTCTGGAATGAGCACGTTGTAAGGAGACCTACCCTTCCTTTGGCTCTTACATTCTTTCTGCCACCTCTTCCGCATTAGACCCTGAGCCTTGGAAGGTGTGATCGAGATGTTACTCAGTACTCCAGTCACTTCTTTCCAGCACTATGATACCTTCTGAGTCATCCCAAGGTCACTGCCATCTGAAAAGATAAGACTCTCTACCCAAAGTGAGAGTAGCATTGATATAAGGGTATGAATATTAAGAGAAGTGCTTACTGGGCGGTTTGATAGGCATAGTATATACATTTTTCCAGACATCAGCAGATGTTACACCCCTAGGGCTCATGACTACCCCTGTTTTAAGTTTTCAGGATCAGGGATGTATTTCCCCCCATGGAGCGGGCCTCCAGTCCAATTGGAGGGCAGTTGGTTTCCACCATGACAGATGTGCCACTATTGTACCCGTTGGCTCATTTGGCCTGGCTGGCCAATTATAAGGCTTGCAGTGTCCACTGTTGAGTATTTTCACTGGTGATATCTCTCTCCCATTGAACTAGATGTAGAATGGCTTCTTCCAGCTTTCTCTCAGCTGGTCTACATGGAGGAGGTTATCAGCTCAGTCCCAGCAGAATTTCTCAGTGGCCTTGCCACCCAAGTATGTGGAGTCTTCAACAATAGGGTTTTACCATCTATTCCTGGTGGGAAACCAAGGGCCTCGGCAATGGCCTATAATGTTTTGGGGGCATCAGGAACCTCCCTGGCCAACAACTCACTGGAGGTATCCAGGATGAGCATTTTTACCAGACACTGAGACTCCTTGCCATTTGTTTTTGAGCTGTAAAGCTGGACACATTTCCCTTTAATGAATTACAAACCAAATCACAAATAGTGTTAATAGAAACAGCACTCTAAGACAAAGGGTGGGAGAAGAAAGAAGCCAGAGAAAAGAAGAGAAATACTCTTTTTAGAATATTTAATTTAATTAATTTATTTATTTGAGAGAGATACAGAAACAGGCAGGTAGAGAGAGAGAAAGAGAATGGGCACACCAGGGCCTCCAGTCACTGCAAATGAACTCCAGATGCGTGCACCCCCTTGTGCATCTGGCTTATGTGGGTCCTGGGGAATCAAACCTGGGTCCTTTGGCTTCGCAGGCAAGTGCCTTAACCACTAAGCCATTTCTCTAGCTTGAGAAATACTTTTATTATTATTATTTTTTTAAAAAATATTTTATTATTTATTTATTTATTTATCAGAGAAAGTGGGGGAGAGAATGAATGGGCACGCCAGGGCCTCCAGCCACTGCAAATGAACTCCAGACACGTGCGCTCCTTTGTGCATCTGGCTAATGTGGGTCCTGGGGAATTGAACCTGGGTGGAATCCAACCTGGGTCCTTTGGCTTTGTAGGCAAATGCCTTAACCGCTAAGCCATCCCTCCAGCCCTCCCCCCAACAAATACTTTTCTTTTATTTTTATTTATTTATTTGAGAGAGACAGAGAGAGAGAGAGGTAGAGAGAGAGAGAGAGAGAGAAAATGGGTGCACCAGGGCCTCCAGCCACTGCAAACGAACTCCAGATACATGCGCCCCCTTGTGCGTCTGGCTTACGTGGGCCCTGGGGAATTGAACCTTGAACTGGGGTCCTTAGGCTTCACAGGCAAGCTCTTAACTGCAAAGCCATCTCTCCAGCCCCCGAGAAATACTTTTAAAAAAACGATTGGATTACAAAACCCCAAGGTGCACATGGCAACAAAACCAGCCACACTGACAAAAAATTTCCTATAACCTGAAATATAAATATAATTGTTCATCCTTTTATAGAAATATCTTCCCCAATGTGCGACCAGTCAGTCTTGAAAAAGTGTCAGCATTCTCAAAATGACATCTAGACCCTCACTTCCAACTTATACCAGGTGACTTTCGGAGGAAGATGAGAGCAGGGATCCCTCGACATTGAGCAGCTAAGATTCCTAAAAGAAAAATCCAAACATCTTTTACCTGCCTAGTTAGGCCAAGGTGAAGCAGCAGATCAGAGTGAGACACAATCCCTGTCCCTCCTCCTATAGGGGACCAGCCTCCAGACCCCTCTTGCCCATAGGAAGGACACACAAGTGCCCTGCACGACTCCTTGCCCTTTTATGTGGGTTCCCATTCAAGCCCTGGGAGTGGCAAAGTCCACACAGGACTAATACCTAAGGTTTGACCAGGACTCTCCTTCCCCACAGTCCTCAGCGTTCCTTGGTATGCGTCCATAGGCCACATAGCTCCTGTGTCCCTAGTAGTCATTGTCAGATCCCCCTGAGAAACACCACCGGAAAAGAGATGAGATGGGGTCCTGAAGGGGACAGTCAGTCTTGTTTATCTGTGCCAGGCCATGGTACAGGCATGCCTCCCAGTCTTGCTTGTGAGCCCGAGGCACCAGCAGCCGGGCTGAGTGGGGGGTCATTCAGCCAGTTCAGGTTTAGGAACAACAGGGTTGTCCACAGCCGATTGAATTTCAGAGGGTCATCTCCAGGTCATCTGGACAAGGTCAGATTTAGTGGCTGGTCGGGGTGCAGTTTTAGTCTCCATTCCTGGCCCGGATCTGCGGCAGCCTTGGTGTGGGTGTGATGTCTCCACCGCCTGCAACTTTAAGAGCTGAGGGGTTGGTCAGTATGACTTGATATGCCCCCCCCCCCACCTTGGGTCCAGGTTTCCCTTAACAGGGACCCTGATCCAGATTCAATCCCCCAGATTCCAGGGGTGAAGGGGAACTTGAGCTATAGCAGGGAGGGGGAGGTTTAAGCGTCCAGCTATCTCTTTTGTAGTGTTGACCAAGTCTTAGAAACCGCTGGAGATGGGCGTGCCCATACTCCGGGAGATGGCCAGCAGCGGGGGAGAACGTCTAAACAGGATTTCAAACGGGGAAAACCCGCATCTAGGGCTGTGCAGCACACTCTGAACGGCAGAGGAGGCAAGATGTCAGGCCTGTCTCCCGGCAACGTTTAGCCATGGCAGGTTTTAGAGTTCTGCTTACCCTTTCGGCTCTGCCTGAGGACTGGGGATGGTGCCGTAAGTGCAGATCCCAAGTTAGTCCTTCCACCTTTAGACATTTGCTGGACAATTTTGCTAACAAAAGCAGGACCATTATCTGATCTTATGCTGGTAGGGACCCCCCCCAAAGCGCAGAATTATTTTTATTTTTCCCCCAAATTTTTATTAACAACTTCCATGATTATAAAAAATGCCCCATGGTAATACCCTCCCTCCCCCCACTTTCCCCTTTGAAATTCTATTCTCCATCATATCCCCTCCCCATCTCAATCAGTCTCTCTTTTATTTTGATGTCATGATCTTTTCCTCCTCTTAGGATGGTCTTGTGTAGGTAGTGTCAGGCACTGTGAGGTCATGGATACCCAGGCCATTTTGTGTCTGGAGGGAGCACATTGTAAGGAGTCCTACCCTTCCTTTGGCTCTTACATTCTTTCCGCCACCTCTTCCACATTAGACCCTGAGCCTTGGAGGGTGTGAAAGAGAGTGCAGAATTATTTTTCTGGCTAGAGTGCCCAAGAAAGGGCAGACTATGACCGGCAAGTATCTCTAGCCCTTACTAGACTGAATGTCCATGAAATGTACTTTTAAACGTTCAAACGGAGAGGATCCCACTTCTGAGGCTGCAGCGCGGCTCGGGGCCCTTGCTTGGGACTGTGCCGTGCCCATCACACACATGCTCTGCGAGCTTCTTTAGCTAGTGTTGTCAGCGTGGGACCACCACGTATCTCTGTCGCAGGGCCGGTAGGGCTGTCTTTCCCAGGCTCACCGGCCTGTTTAACCAAGCCAGATGCTGCACACTTTTGAGACTCTGTTATCTTGGGCGATCAGCCACTCCTCTGAATTTCCAGTTGCTCCTCCTGCCCCCCCCCCCATGCTTTCTCCTTCTCAGAGCTATGTTTGGGCTGCCCAGGGAGGACTGGTGAAGGGTTAATAGCCTTCACTGAGAACTAAAGGGAACTAAATAGTTAATAGCTATCCCTAAAGCTTGTTGGCAATAAAGAAGTTTGGCACCCTTCCCTGATTGATGTACTCCCCTTAGCCTAGATGGCCTTGAAGGACCAGAGACCATCTGAGTATCCTCCCTTAGACATTCCTGGCTGAAAAAGCCTATTCTGAACAAAGACACAAACAGCTACAATTTTCTTATCAACTGCACCTGGTCCAGTCTGTTTTTCTTAGGATCCTCCTTATAAACTTACACCCCAGCCTGGCCCAGTGCTTCAGCCTTCATCCCGTGGGAGAACTGAGGCCCCTCTCCGTTCCTCTCGATAAAACAGTCTGTTTGTAAAGATCAAAGTCTGGTGTTTTGCTTGTCTCTTACACTTTCCTTACAACTTGTAGGGCAAAGCACACTGTTTTTGGTCCCCAAGAAGGGGGCCGGGACTCGCTTTCTCAAGGAGGGCTGCGTGCTTGGCTATCTGGTCTGTAAGCTGGTTTCCTTGGCTCACCGTGTCTCGGTTTTGAGTGTAAGCTTGGCAGTGAACTACTGCTATAGCCTTGGGGGCTCAGGCTGTCTCCAGAAGTGGGAGGATCTGGTTGCTGTTTTTAATTTCCTTTCCCCCTGAGGTTAATAGTCCTCTCTTCTTGTAAATGGCTCTGCGCATATGGAGGATACCTACTCAGTACAGGGTGTACCTCACTTTCCTTCTGTAAGCAGGAGGGCTCTGGTGAGTGCAGTTCAGCCTTTTGGGTCGGCCAATCACTGGGGAGTCTCCCCTCTTCCAAGATCTTATTAGCACTAACCACCGCATACCGGGTGCTATACACTCCCTGTTGTAAACTTTGACTCCCATCAGTGAAGAGTTTTGTTTTTTTTTTCATTTTTATTTATTTATTTGAGAGTGACAGAGAGAGAAAGAGGCAGATAAAGAGAAAGAGAGAGAGAATGGGCACACCAGGGCCTCCAGCCACTGCAAACAAACCCCAGATGCGTGTGCCCCCTTGTGCATCTGGCTAACGTGGGTCCTGGGGAATGGGGCCTCGAACCGGGGTCCTCAGGCTTCACAGGCAAGCGCTTAACTGCTAAGCCATCTCTCCAGCCCAGTGAAGAGGTTTAAATTGGAGTTAGGGAGCGGTTTATCTTTCAAATCATGCCTGGAAGATTCCTTCCACTACCTCCTCACAGGAATGGAGAGGCTCCCACTCTTCTTCTGGTACATATGTGGCCAGATTCAGGGTTCACACTGCCTCCATCTGTACCCGGGGATTTTTACCCAGCATAGCCTGATAGCGGGGCCACTTGTGTCCCGGTTATCCAGTGGCTAGCTGTCCCACTGAGTAGGGCAGTGATGTGGAGGGGAGCTCTGACTATCAGAGCCTGTCCTAGTGTCAGTTAATGTGCTTTCTGTCCCAGCAGTACAGTAGCTGCCAACACCCAGAGGCAGGGTGGCCATCCTGCCGCCACGGGGTCTAGCCATTTGGACAAATACACCACCAGCCTATTTTACTCCCCACCTTTGTTTTTCGAGGTAGGGTCTCACTCTAGCCAAGGCTGACCTGGAATTCACTATGTAGTCTCACGGTGGCCTTGAACTCACAGCGATCCACCTACCTCTGCCTCCTGAGTGCTGGGATTAAAGGCGTGTGCCACCACGCCCGGCCTTTTTTTTTTTTTTTTAATGTACATACAGGATGAATGGCTGGGTGATGTCTGGAAGGGCTAACATGGGCATTTTACTCAGTCTTTTTTTTTTTTTTAAAGTTGGTTGAAAGCTGTTTCTTCCTCCTGTGTCCATTCCAAAGGGTCGGTGGAGGGGCCCTGCTACGGGACAGAATTCTGGAATCCAAAGCCAGTAGAACCCGGCTGCTCCCAGAAATTCCCAGAGTTGTTTTTTAGTCTCGGGGCAGGGTAGCAGGTAATCACCTGTTTCCATCCTTTTCCCAATTTTTCCTTTCCCCAGCTGAGTTGATATCCTAAGTAGGTGACTTCCTCTTGGCAGACTCGGGCCTTCTTCTTGGATATCCTCTACCCCACCTCTTGTAGAAACTGCAGTAATTCATCAGCGCCCTTTTCACAGGCCTCTCTGCAGGGGGCGGCCAGCAACAGGTCATCTACTTATCGCAGTGCAGTGTACCTTGCTGGTCAGCAGTTTCCTAGTCTTTTGTCAGCGCTTCCCCAAAAGACGGGGTGTGTGTGGGGGGGTATTTGAACCCCTGGGGTAGCCATGTCCATGTTAGCTGGCTTTTTGTGCCTGTTTCTCTTCTTACTCAAAGGCAAGCAAGGGTTGACTTGCTTCTGCTAACCACAAGCACAAGATGGCATCCTTCAAGTCCAGACGAGTGAAAACTGCCGCCATGGGAGGCAGCAAGCTCAGCGGGGTGTGTGGGTTGGGGACCACAGGGTGTGCAGTCACGGTGGCATCACTGACTCAGGTGGAGATCCTGCACGGGCCAATGGTCACTGGTCCCTGGCTTCCTTACCAGGAGAAGTGGGGTGTTCCATGGCGATTGACTTTCTCACAGAATTCCTCCTTCTTTGAGCCTCTTATTTATTTATTTATTATTATCATTATTGGTTTTTGTCATTGTTGTTGTTGTTGTTGTTTTTCGAGGTAGGGTCTCACTCTAATTCAGGCTGACCTAGAATTCACTATGTAGTCTCAGGGTGGCCTCGAACTCATGGCGATCCTCCTACCTCTGCCTCCCGAGTGCTGGGATTAAAGGTGTGCGCCATCATGCCCAGCTTCTTTTCTTTTAATTTTTTTGTTTATTTTTATTTATTTATTTGAGAGCAACAGACAGAAAGAGGTACAGAGAGAGAGAGAGAATGGGCGCGCTAGGGCTTCCAGACACTGCAAACGAACTCCAGACGCGTGCACCCCCTTGTGCATCTGGCTAACGTGGGTCCTGGGGAATCAAGCCTTGAACCGGGGTCCTTAGGCTTCACAGGCAAGCGCTTAACCACTAAGCCATCTCTCCAGCCCACGCCTGGGTTCTTTGAGCCTCTTGATGTGGGGGGATATCCCACGCTGGGCTTCAAGGGGGTCTGGGTATTGCCTTTGTCCTATGGGGGTGGCCCCAGGCTTGAGGGTCACCCTCATAGGTGGATGGCTTTTAGCAAGGCCGATCTTATATATGCCCCACACCTTGGGATAACACTCCAAGTACCAGTTAAGTTAGCATTTGGAATGCTTCCTGCCAGGGCCTCAGAGTGCAGTTGCCACCCTTCCTTGCGGTGGACTTTCAAAGCCAGCACGGACAGGGCACCAGGGTTGGCAGCAGGGCCCAAGTCCATCATCACTGTGGTGCCTAGCTTAGATAGCAAATCTCTTCCTGAGATGGGACCCGGAGCCTCAGGAACATACAGGAACTGGCGGGGGACTCGGTGGCCTCCTACTGAGCAATCTCTCGGCTCACAAAACTGGTACTTTTTGGTGGTTGCTGTAGCCCCAATAATTGTAATAGAGTCCTTAGTGAGTCTAACGGTGGGAGCGGTCACTATACTAATGGCCATGCAAGTATCTAAAATAAAATCCACAGCTTGGCACCCCTAGTTTTATTTTGACCATGGGCTCTTGGGAACCAATTGTGATTGAGCCCAGTCACCCTCGGTCAGATTCAGTCTCCCATCCTGGCTGTTTGACCCTGGGTGGGTAGGCCTGCTGGAAAACTGCAGTCGTGGCAGGTCTAGACTCTTTATAACCTCATGTTCTTTGATTTTCTCCCCAATTAGGGTACTCATTTTTCCAATGGCCCCTCTTCCTACAGCATGCACATTGGTCTCTTTTTGAGGCAGTTTAATTTTTTTTTTTTTTTTTTTTTTTTTTTTTTTTGGTTTTTGAGGTAGGGTCTCACTCTGGCTCAGGCTGACCTGGAATTCACTATGGAGTCTCAGGGTGGCCTTGAACTCTCGTGATCCTCCTACCTCTCTGCCTCCCAAGTGCTGGGATTAAAGGTGTGTGCCACCACGCCTGGCTCAGTTTAAATTTTTGTAAGTTTTTATTTATTTATTTATTTATTTATTTGATAGAGTCAGAGAGAGAGAGAGACAGACAGACAGAGAGAGACAGAGAGACAGACAGAGAGAATGGGCTTGCCAGGGCCTCCAGCTACTGCAAACAGACTCCAGACACATGTGCCACCTTATGCATCTGGCTTATGTGGGTCCTGGGTCCTTTGGCTTTGCAGGCAAGCACCTAAACCGCTAAGCCCTCCCTCCAGCCCTACATTGGTCTCTTTTTTACCTGTGATAGTTTCCCCTACTGGCAGGTGGCAGCCTTGGTCTTCCAACAGCCCTCTCATCTCTGAGGGAGACTGCCATAACCTTTGCCTTCTTCTCCAGGTATTTCTCCTTTTGTTTGTGGGCTATTTCCTCCTGGCTAACCACCACTCTGACTGCATTATCGATGAGTTGATCGACATTCATTCCAGCAAAGCCTTTTAGCTTCTGTAGCTTTCAGTGCGCACCTGAAGCTGACCTGTGGACATAGACCGGTGCTGCAATGCCTCAGAGGTGAACAGAGTGAAGCGTCTGTATGCATCCCAGAGTCTCTCATAGAACTGACTGGGCGACTCACCTGGTCTCTGAGTCACCTCGCTCACTTTGCTCAAATTGGCATCTCCTCGTTCACCTGTTAGTGTTCCTTCTAAGATACATCACCTCATTCAGATGAGGGATTTCATCCCCTATTGGCTGTTGGGGTCCCAGTTAGGGCATTCATTTGGGTGCTGGGATTAAAGGCATGTGCCACCATGTCTGGCTTTCTTTTTAAAAAAATATTTTATTTTTATTTATTTATTTGAGAAAGAGAGAGGGAGAAAGAGAGAGAGAGAGAGAGAGAACTCAAACATACCAGGGCATCCAGCCACTGTGAACATACTTCAGATGCATGTGCCACCTTCTGCATCTGGCTTATATGGGTCCTGGGAATCGAACCTGGGTCCTTTGGCTTTGCAGGCAAGGGCCTGAACTACTAAGCCATCTCTCCAGCCCTTTTTTGCTCATTTAAGCAGAACCACATGCTAGGTAGCAGCCAATGTGAAGTGAGCACTCAAGATTCCTGACTCAAGTCAGTATGTATGCACACCCCATAGCTTACTGTACATCAAACTCTTTAGACTGAGCGCACATGCATTTAAAGCACTCATAACTACTGAAAAATGTCCCAGGGGCAAAACTCAGAAATATAATTTCTGCTTGGCTTTTTAAGCCACTTGACAGAAATGACACAGCGTACCTGGTAGTAATATGCCATTTAAAACCTCAGGGTAAGCCTGACCTTCCTGGACAGTGAATCAGTTGCAGGATCCAGTGTCTGCATTTTTGCCTATTGCCTCTAAATGTAGTGTTCAGAGAAGGGCAGAGTGCCAGGAAGGCACTTTGTGGCTTCTATTTCTAGGCCATAGAGTCTGCAGCTCGTATGCACATGATCGTTAGGTCAGAGAAAGTTCCATAGTTTCTGTGACCCTTTGACTTACAATCTATAACTCATGGATTTTTTTTAAATGTAGTCATACTGCATTTTTTTTCTGCCTTTAGAATATAACTAGAAAAGTAGTGTAATGTATCTCGGTTTCACTATAACATATATTTAAAAATTAATAACTGGGCTGGAGAGATGACTTAGCAGTTAAGGCATCTGCCTGCAAAGCCAAAGGACCTCGGTTCGATTCCCCAAGACCCACGTAAAACAGGTGTACAAGGTGGCGCATACGTCTGGAGTTCGTTTGCAGTGGCTGGAAGCCCTGGTACGCCCATTCTCTCTCTCTGTCTCTCTCTGTGTCTGCCTCTTTCCATTTCACTCTCTCTAATAAATAAATAAAATTTTAAAAATTAATAATTGTGTTCAAGTTTCTAATTTCCTTAAATTTTACAAAAAATTCAAATGTCAGTACAACTACTCCTCATTATATTCAGTAAGCTAATTTGCTTCACATGTTCCCAGCAGTAGAGTCTTGAAGGCTTTCTTGTGGTTTTTTTTCTCCTCACTGTACTTGAGAAAGGCTTGTCAGCTTTTTCTTCATATCATTGATATTCTCGAGAATCACAGAGAGACAATTCTCACTGTCTGGACATTATAGCTCTTCCCTGGGTAGGATCTTGCTAATTAAGCGTGTGTGGGTTGAGCTTCTTTGAAATAAAATGTCACTTTGTATTTTATATTGAAAAAGTTAGTGAGAGGGATGTAGTTTAAATTTGGTACTGCAAAATTTCATAATCTGCATAAAACAAAGAAAATGCCATCATGTGCCCACAATTTTTTTTTCAAGGTAGGGTCTTCCTCTAGCCCAGGGTGACCTGAAATTCACTATGTAGTCTCAGATTGGCCTTGAACTCGCAGTAATCTTCCTACCTCTGCTTCTTGAGTGTTGGGATTAAAGGTGTGTGCTGCCATGCCTGGCAATAAAAAAAAATGTTTTATTTATTGATTTATTTGCAAGTAGAAAGATGAGAGAGAGAGAATGGACATGCACTCCAGATGCATGTGCCACTTTGTACATCTGGCATTATATGGGTACTGGGGAAATGAACCCAGGGCGTTAGGCTTTGCAGGCAAGCACCTTAACCACTGAGCCTTGTTTCCAGCTCCCCTGCCCTCAAGTTTTGATGGCACTTGTCTTTTCAGTTGTCTCAGAAAAGTCTGATGTTCCTAAAGAAACTTATGTTTATAAATTCCTTAGATTTTTATAACCCTATGAATGGTTTTAGTAAGAATTCACTCATTTACTCATTCTGAATTATTTGTTGTAGTGCTCCGGGCCTGTGAGTGTTAGGCAAGTACTCCACAATGGAGCTACTTCCCCAGCACTCTTTCATTTATTCATTCAACATTAACAGTTTTGCTGAGCATGGTGGCACATGCCTTTACTCTCAGCACTCAGAGGCAGAGGTAGGAGGATCGCTGTGAGTTGAAGGCCACCCTGAGACTACATAGTGAATTCTGGGTCAGTCTGGGCTAGAGTGAGACCCTACCTCAAAACAAACAAAAACAAAAACACCCCCCCCCATGACAGTTTATTGAGTATTCTTCCATGCCAGCTGTAACTGGAGGAAGAGAATCAAACACAAATACACAAAGGACATATACTATACCAACTGGTGAGTAACTGTGACGATGACAGAACAAAGCTGAGTAAGAGGAGGGAGGGTAACGGAGCTGGAGGGTGACATGGGCCTGGATATGCCTCCATGGAAGAAAGGCATTCTAGAGGAAAGGATGAGAGCAAAGGCAAGGCAGCTGTAGCTGTGGATAAAGAAATGTCTCTGAGGGGCTGGAGAGATGGCTCAGCGGTTAAGGCCTGCAAAGCCTAACGATCTGGGTTCGAGTCCACGTAAAGCCAGATGCACAAAATGGCACACACATCTGGAGTTTGCTTGCAGGGGCTGAAGGCCCTAGTGTGCCCATTCTCTCTCCCCATTTCTCCCCCCCCCCTTTGTCTTTCTCTGCTTACAAATATATATGTTTAAAGAAGTGGCCCTGAGACTTTTGTGGTGGTGGAAGATGGACGTGCAGGGAAGCGGTGGCCAGACTGGAGGGCGGATAGTGTAACACCGCAGCGCTAGTGGGGAGGCGGCTTTGGCCCGATCCCTCAGGGCTGATGTGTGAAGACACGATGGGGCTGTACTTGTGGAAGCAAGAAAAAAAATTGAGAGGCATGTCAGTCCACGTCCTCTAAGAAGTCATGTTAGGACCAGACATGCAAAAGCTGTATTAGTTGGGATGTCTACAGAGGAGACTGGGCAGGTGCTGAGTTTTCTAACTGACCCCGAGGAAAGGTAGAAGGAAGGGTGGAAGGTCACAGGGATGTGGGTGCATTCAATGAAAATTTGGCAAAGCCAATGGAAAATTCCTGAGTCACACATCACACATAATCACTGTGGTAGTTTGATTCAGGTGTCCCCCATAAACTTATGTGTTCTGAATGCTAGGTTCCCAGCTGATGGAGATTTGGGACTTAATGCCTCCTGGAGGTGGTGTATTGTTAGGGGCAGGCTTATGAGTGTTATAGCCAGTTTCCCCATGCCAGTGTTTGGCACACTCTCCTGTTCCTGTTGTTCACCTGATGTTGGCCAGGAGGTGATGTCCACCCTCTGCTCATGCCATTGTTTTCCCCTGCCATCATGGAGCTTCCCCTCAAGTCTGTAAACCAAAATAAACCTTTTTTCCCCACAAGTTTCTCTTGGTTGGGTGATTTCTGCCAGCAATGTGAACCAGATAGTCACAAAGTCACACATCAGGGGAGTCCTTGGTCCCAGGAATAGGCCTGCTGTACCCAATCATGAACTGAGGGATAGCCCACAGGAAGCCTGACCCAGCGAGAACACAGTGTTTGAGACATGGGTTTGGCTCAGTTTATCTGAGGGAGCTTTGACAGAGAGATAGACCTGTCCAGACCTGACAGGAGAATCACACAGGAAGACTGAAGGAGAAGCAGCTAGAAGCGGAGGGAAACACGATGGAATGAACACCAGATGAAAAAAAAAATGTTTCTGGAACAATAAACATTTGATTATCTAATCCAGATCTTTAATTTTGCTGTCGGTTAAATATAAGTTATATGACCTATTAATATCTAGCTAAGTGGACTGGCTTTAAATAATTGAGAACAAAATAAAGCATGTAGCACTATTGATATTCTTATGAATTCAAAGCTTTATTTCCATCCTTCACCGTGTCCTTGGACAAGCTCTTAACCTCAACTTGCTTCGTATGCTTCATTTCTATAATGGGAATTTTAGAATTGTTGAGAGGATTAAATGACTTAAGAATTGTAAATTCAATAAATGGTGTATTATGTTACTACATAAGCCATACTGCAATCAAAGACCGATTTCATTATGCCTCAAGTTTTCACATGGTAGAACCTATAATGCCAAGATTTAACGTAATAGTTGTAGATTACATTTCTCTGACTGGAACCTTGATTTCTTTTTCAAGTGCTAGGGCGACACATCCTAGCAAACACTTGATCACGCTGTTGCATCCTCAGCCCATCCTCACTTTTAAGACAGGGCCTCACATAGGCCAGAATGGCATTAAGCTCACTATGTAGGCCAAGGCTGTCCTTGGATTTCTAATTCTCCTGCCTCTACCTCCCAAGTGCTGGGTTCACAGGCATGTACCACCATGCCCAGCCTCAGTCTTCTTTCTTTCTTTTTTTAATTTTAATTTTTTATTTATTTTCATTTATTTATTTGAGAACAACAGACAGAGAGAGTAAGAGGCAAAGAGAGAGAGAGATTGAGAGAGAGAGAGAGACAGAATGGGTACTCTAGGGCCTCCAGCCACTGCAAATGAACTCCAGACACGTGCGCCCCCTTGTGCATCTGGCTAACGTGGGTCTGGGGTACTTAGGCTTCACAGGCAAGTGCTTAACTGCTAAGCCATCTCTCCAGCCCCATCAGTCTTCTTTCTTTTTAAATAGTTTATGTATTTAAGAGAGAGGTAGGCCTGGTGTGGTGGCACAAACCTTTAATCCCAGCACTCTGGAGACAGAAATAGGAGGATCACAGTAGTTCGAAGCCACCCTGAGACTACATACTGAATTCCAGGTCAGCCTGGGCTAGAGTGAGACCCTACCTTGAAAAACCAAAAAAGAGAAAAAAAACACACACAGAGAGAGAGAGAGAGAGAGAGGTAGATAGAATGGGCACACCAGGGCCTCTAGCCACTGCAAGCCTTCTCTCCAGCCCCTCAATCTTTTCTTTCCTTTTTTAAATTTATTTTTATTTACTTATTTTAAAGAGAGAGAATCAGAGGGAGATACAGAATGGGCATGCTAGGGCCTCCAGCCACTGCAAACAAACTCCAGACTCACGCGCCACCTTGTGCATCTAGCTTACATGGGTTCTGGGTCCTTTGGCTTTGTAGGCAAACGCCTTAACCACTAAGCCATCTCTCCAGGCCCCTCAATCTTTTCTTTTAAACTTTATTGACAACTTCCATAATTATAGACAATAAACCATGATAATTCCCCTCCCCCACTTTCTTCTTCACAAATCCACAAATCTCCATCATATCCCCTCCCCCTCTCAATTAGTCTCTCTCTCTCTCTCTCTCTCTCTTTTTCGAGGTAGGGTCTCGCTCTAGCCCAGGCTGACCTGGAATTCACTATGTAGACTCAGAGTGGCCTTGAACTCACAGCAATCCTCCTACCTCTACCTCCCGAGTGCTGGGATTAAAGGCGTGTGCCACCATGCCTGGCTCTCTCTCTATCTCTGTTTTTTTAAAATAACTCTTATTTTTATTTATTTATTTGAGAGAGAGAGAGAGAGAGAGAGAGATACAGAAATAGGCAGGTAGAGAGAAAGAGAGAATGGGTGTGTCAGGGCCTCCAGTCACTGCAAATGAACTTCAGATGCATGTGCCCCCTTGTGCATCTGACTTACGTAGGTCCTGGGGTGTCAAACCTGGGCCCTTTGGCTTTGCAGGCAAGTGCCTTAATCACTAAGCCCCCCCCTCCAGCCCCCTAGTCTCTCTTTTATTTTGATGTCATCATCTTTTTCTCCTATCATGAGAGTCCTGTGTAGATAGTGTCAGGCATTGTGAGGTCAGGGGTATCCAGGCCATTTTGTTTCTGGAAGACTGCATTGTAAGCAGTTCTACCCTTTCTTTGGCTCTTACGTTCTTTCTGCCCCCTCTTCCACAATAGACCCTGAGCCTTGGAGGGTGTGATAGAGATGTTTCAGTGCTGAACACTTCTCTGTCACCTCTCAATACTATGCTGCCTTTTTTAATCCCAGAGGTCACCACCATCTGAAAAGAGAAGCTTCTCTAACCAAAAGTGAGACTAGCATTAATTATATGAGTATGAACATTAAGAGATGTGCTTACTGGGCAGTTTGATGAACATAATATATGCACTTAGCCAGACACCAGCAGGTGTTACACCCTTAGGACTCATGACTTCCCCTGTCATTTTTTTTTTTTTTTTCATTTTCAGGCATGTGTTCCCTCCCATGGAGCAAGCCTCCACTCCAACTAAAGAGCAGCTGGTTTCCCCCATAACAGACCTGCCACTATTGCACGCATTGGCTCATTTGGACTTGCTGTCCAGACTTAAGGCTTGCAGAGTCCGCTGTTGCTTTATCTCTACTGGTGACTTCTCTCTCCCACAGAGTTGCATGCAGCATAGTTTTTTCCAGTTTTGTGTCAGCTGGTCTATAGGGAAGAGGTTTCAGCTCAGCTCCAGCAGGATTTCTCAGTGACCTGTAGTCCGGGCATGTGGAGTCTTCAGCAATATCAATTTTCTTTTAAATAATCTTTTTATTATTTTTTATTATTGTCAACTTCCATTAATTATAGACAGTAAAGCCATAATTCCCCCCTTGTTATTATTATTTATTATTATTATTTGTTTTTGAGGTAGGGTCTCACTCTAGCTCAGGCTGACCTGGAATTCACTATGTAGTCTCAGGGTGGCCTCAAACTCATGGCGATCCTCCTACCTCTGCCTCTGAGTGCTGGGATTAAAGGCGTTCGTCACCACACCCAGCTCAATTTTCCTTTTTTTTTTTTTTCTCAATTTTTATTAACATCTTCCATGATTATAAAAAATATCCCATGGCAATGCCCTCCCTTCCCCCACTTTTCCCTTTGAAATTCCATTCTCCATCATATTCCCTCCCGATCTCAATCAGTCTCTTTCATTTTGATGTCATGATCTTTTCCTCCTCTTATGATGGTCTTGTGTATTTGTTGTGGTTGTTGTTGTTTTGTTTTTTCTCTTTTGCTTTTTGGTTTTTTTTGAGGTAGGGTTTCACTCTAGCTCAGGCTGACCTAGAATTCACTATGTAGTCTCAGGCTGGCCTTGAACTCACGGCGATCCTCCTACCTCTGCCTCCCGAGTGCTGGGATTAAAGGCGTGCACCATCATGCCTGGCTTCAATTTGCTTTTTTATATTTTGAAATCAAAGTAGTTTTTTAAAACTGTATTTTATTTATTTATTTATTTGAGAGCGAGAAAGAGGCAGAGAGAGAGAATGGGCAAGTGCTTGCTATTCAAGTATGAGGATCTGAGTTGAATCCCTGAGATCCATGTGAAAAGCCAAGCACGGCTGCACAGTGCTGGGGGAAGAGACCAGGGGCAGCAAGAGACCATGTATCAAGGAAGCAAGGCGGAGATTGACAAAAGACACCCAACCTTCTCTTCTGGCCTCCACACACATGTTCACATGGCCCACACATTTGTGTACATGTGTACAAACACACAATACACATGCTACTACACACCACCACCACCAACAAACACATCACACATACTATACACATACCAACAAAAGACCAACCCTGGGCTGGAGAGATGGCTTAGTGGTTAAGCACTTGCCTGTGAAACCGATGGACCCAGGTTTGATTCCCCAGACCCCAGTAAGCCAGATGCACAAGGTGGCGCATACATCTGGAGTTCGTTTGCCGTGGCTGGAGGCCATGGTGCACCCATTCTCTCTCTCTGCCTGTCTGTCGCTCTCAAATAAATAAATAAAAATAAACAAAAATTTTTTAAATATATAAAGCAGGCATGGTGTTGCATACCTTTAATCCCAGGATTTGGGAGGCAGAGGTAGGAGGATCGCTGTGAGTTTGAGGGCACCCTGAGACTACATAGTGAATTCCAGGTCAGCCTGGGCTAGAGTGAGACTCTACATCAAAAATAAAATAAATTTAAAAAAACAATCTTGCACACTTCTTTGAATTTAAACTTTTAAAATGAGAGAATTTTTTTTTTAGTTTTTTTCCCACCTATTTATATATTTATGAGAAAGAGAGAGAGAGTGCCAGGGCCTCTAGCCATTGCAAATGAACTCTAGGCACATCCCCTACCATGTGCATCTGGCTTATGTGGGTCCTGGGGAATCAAACCTGGTTCCTTAGGCTTTGCAGGCAAATAAATACCTTAACTGCTAAGCCATCTCTCCAGCCCTAGTTTTTATTTATTTATTTATTTATTTGAGAGACAGAGAGAGAGAGAATGGGTGAGTCAGGATTTCCAGCCACTGCAAATGAATTCCAGACACATGTGTCCCCTTGTGCATCTGGCTTACTTAGGTCCTGGGGAATCGAACCGGGGTTCTTTGGCTTTGCAGGCCTTAACCACTAAGCCATCTCTCCAGCCCTATTCTTTTTTTTTTTTGAGACATAATCTTACTCTGTAGCCCAGGCTGGTCAGGTACTTGCTATGTAGCCTAAGCTGGCCTTGAATTCATGGCAATCCTCCTGCCTCAGCCGCCTATAGTCCATGCCCAGCCTCAGCAGAGGCTTTTTAAATCAGAACATGCTTTGCCAGAGATTCACTTAAATTACTAGAAAGAGGGCTGAGGAGATGGCCCAGAAGTTAAAGGCACTTGCTTGCAAAGTCTGACAGCCTGGGTTCGATTCCCCAGTACCCACGTAAAGCCAGATACATAAAGTAGCACATGTGTCTAGAGTTCGCTTATAGTGGTAAGAGGCCCTGGCTTGCCCATTCTCTCTCTCTCTCCCTGCTTGAAAATAAATAAATACAATATTAAAATAATAAACAACTAGAAACAGTTGGCAGAACAGTGACTCTTCAACCTTTGTGGATCCTTGATTCCTTTGAAAGTCATGTGAAAATGTGCTTGCTGAAACTGTGCATGTACGCATACAACTTTAATCACAATTGGAGACAATTTGTGAAGCCCTACAAGGTCTTTCTGTGTTTCCTAGGATGGGCCTGAACTCCTTAGCTCAAGTTATTCTCCTGCCTCAGTCTCTCAAGTAGGTGAGACTGTAGGTGAGCAGCATCGTGTTGTTTAATGAGAAGCACCTGGATAAACCTAGATTCAAAGCTATGTGAGACTTCTATATTGTGTGTACTAGGAGCTCTGTTGCTCTTATTTTTCTTTGTTTTATTTACTTTCATTTTTTAAAAAAATATTTAATTAATTTATTTATGAGAGAGAGAGAACGGGAGCGTCAGGGCCTCCAGCCGCTGCAAACAAACTCCAGACACAGGAGCCCCCTTGTGTATTTGGTTTCACGTGGATCCTGGGCCATCAAACCCGGGTCCTTAAGCTTTGCAGGCAAGTGCCTTAACCACTGAGCCATCCCTCCAGCTACTTTGATTTATGTTTATTTATTTTTGAGGCAGGGTCTCATACAGCTAAGGTTGGCCTTGAACTCCTGATTCTCCTGCCTCCACTTCTGGAGTACTTGTGATTGCAGGTGTGCACCACCACTCCAACTCCTGTCATCTTTCTAATACACTGCTTGAGACACAGCAGTTTCTTTTTTTTTTCTTTTTGCTCTAGCCTAGGCTGGCCTTGGCCTGGAATCCACTGAGTCTCAGGGTGGCTTCAAATTCACAGTGATCCTCCTACCTCTGCCTCCCAAGTGCTGGGATTAAATGAGTACACCACCATGCCCAGCTCCTTTCTTTTTTTGCTAGCATAAATTAATTGTACAAAACAATGTGTCTCATTATGATATTTTTTATACAAGACCGTGAGAGTTGATATATTTTATGGCCACTCTACTTTCTCTCCCAGTAGGTGGCAGTCTGATCAAATAATTTCATGGGTACTGAGTGGCAAATAATTCAAGTTTAATATTGTAGTGTACAAGTTTAATACTGTTATGTCTACATGAGACTATTAAAACATATGTAAGGAGGGTGTGGTGACACACAGCTTTAATCCCATCACTTGGGAGACAGAGGTAGGAGGATTGCAGTGAGTTTGAAGCCACCCTGAGAATACATAGTGAATTTCACGTCAGCCTGGGCTAGAGCAAGACCCTACCTTGAAAAACCAAAGAAAAAAAAAGATATGTTAATGAAATTTTTTACATGAGAAAGATATATTTTTAAATATTTTATTTTTATTTATATATTACACACGCAGAGAAAGACACAGAGAGAGAACGGGGCCACTGGGGTCTCTAGCCACTGCAAATGAACTCCAGATGCATGAGCCACCATGTGTATCTGGGTTCTGGGGAATCAAATCTGAGTCCTTAAGCTTTATAGGCAAGCACCTTAACCACTAAGCAATCTCTCCAGCCCAAGAAAGATAAATTTTGAAAGGGCTCCAAACGAAACATAATTCAGTTTTCATCTTCCCTCTAACCCATCACCAGACAAAGTCAAGCGCACACTTGGTCCATTTTCAGTTAGTTGTGGTGCTTTTTACAAGTCTAAAGGATATTCTGAGATATTTTCTAGTTGTTCATGGTGTTCTGAATAGGATCTTTTCCCTTATATTTTCCAGCAGGCTATTTTTTTCCACTTTTTATTTTATATATAACAAGTTATACTCTTTTATCCCCTTCCCCTGCTCCTATTACCCTGGGGACCCTCCTCAGTGGGGTTATGGTATTCACTGTACAGTCATGAAGGCCTCAGTCAGTACCTATGGAGTAACAGGGAGGGACCGTGCCTCACGGTATTCCTACCCACTCTGTGGCCTTTTCAATCTTTCTGCTCCCTCTTCCACAGTGTTTCCTGAGCCATGGCAGGCCTGTTGGCAGTCTGATTTAGTGTCAAGTTCTCTGCAGCCTCTGGATTTCTGCTCTGATAGATTTTGATTGATCACTGTGTCTGTCATTACCACCCTGGAACTGGCTGTCAGGGTAACAGTAAGAGCAGTATTCATGTTGATGTTTCCTTAGAATTCCTCCTGGGCCCTGGCAGATGTAGAGGTGGCACATCTTATGTTAGACAGCCAGCTGCCTTCTTGTCTTATCAATGGAACTTTGCTGTCCTCCATTTTCTCTGCCTTCTGTAAAATAAAACAGATTCTCCAACTAAGAGTGAGAGCACCTTTGGTTAAAGGGGGTAATCAAAATCATTTGAATCATATCTTCTCCAGAGAACAGTGGGGACTTCTTCCTATTCTGAGTTTCCTGACCATGGGATTCTGACGTGGTTTCTAGTGCCAGACATGAATTCTCTCCCACTGAGTGGGCCTCATGTCTAATCAGAGAACAGCGGTTACCCGCAGAGGCTGTGTGCTACTGTTGTGCAAGTGTGCGCTTCTTGTCGAGCTGGCTGGCTTCACAGTCTGCAGGGTTCCCTGCTTATTCATGCTGTTGGTGACTGTTGTCCTCCAGCTGCTCCCACAGGCTCTGCAGTACTGTGAGGGCCAGCCAGGGCAGAGCTAGTGTCCTTTCTGCTGTCAGCATGGATTCTGTTGTCCTGTGACTAGAGATCCAGCAGGCAATTTCTGCTATGTAAGATAGCTATTGATTTCTACATGCTTTTTTTTTTTTTTTTTGCTCTAGACTACACTATTCTAGTGCATGTAGTATTACTATGAATAATGTCTGATGTCTAATAGACAACTTATCTACAAGTAATATGAGAGATAATACCTCTCTATTTTCAAATAGTAATACATCTTTTTCTACTGTAAAAAACTAAATACAATTCCATTTAGTGTCAGTATTAAGAAAAGAAATAACTACTTACATTGATGATTTTTTTTTTTTTTTTTTGGTTTTTCGAGGTAGGGTTTCACTCTAGCCCAGGCTGACCTGGAATTCACTATGGAGTCTCAGGGTGGCCTCGAACTCACGGTGATCCTCCTACCTCTGCCTCCCGAGTGCTGGGATTAAAGGCGTGCGCCACCACACCCGGCTCTACATTGATGATTTTTAAAGCTATATCTAGTAGCATAGGGTTTTATAGTCACTCATAAACTATTATCATTATAAATTTTTTGTTCATTTTTATATAATTTATTTGAGAGTAACAGAGAGAGAAAGAGGCAGATAGAGAGAAAGAGAGAGAATGGGTGCGCCATGGCTTCTAGCCACTGCAAACGAACTCCAGACACGTGCGCCCCCTTGAGCATCTGGCTAACGTGGGTCCTGGAGAATTGAGCCTCTAACTGGGGTCCTTAGACTTCACAGGCAAGCGCTTAACCACTAAGCCATCTCTCCAGCCCAACTATTATCATTATAAATAATTTAATACTAGAATCCAAAATACATCTGTAACCTTGTAATTGTATTTACCCATGAATAATATAGGATTACAAAAGAGACCTCTATTATGTATTCCATCTATAACCCTCTATTATAATAAGAATGTTTATTTTTATCTCAACTGGCCATGGTCCGGGGATCCTGTCTTTGACTCTGGAGCGCTGGGATTACAGGTGCGTGCTGCCAACACTTCATCCACGTAGCCATCTTCCCAGCCCAGTCCGCTGTGTATTTTTTCTGTGCATGTGTGCAGCTGTGCATGTGCCATGGCACGCATGTAGCTGTCAGAGGACAACTTGTTGGACACCGTCTCCTGTTGTTTGGTACGGGAGATACCAGGCTACCTGGCCCAGGAACCTCCAAGGGTTTTCTTGTCTTTTGCACCCATCTTGCTGTGGGTGTGACGGGATCACAGATGCTTGTGCTGAGTTTGTCTCTATAGGTTCTGAGGACGTGAACCAGATCATCTCACTTTCAAGACCTTTCACCTACCGAGCCATCTCCCCAACCCGTGGGGTATTGTTTTTTTGTATTATTTTTATTTTGCGAGAGAAAGAGGCAGAGAGAGAGAGAGACAGAGACAGAGACAGAGAGAGAGGGAAAGAACGGGCACACCAGGCCCTTCAGCCTGCTGTGAACAAGCTCCAGATGCGCGTGCCCCCTACATTGCACACTTGCATCATTGTGCGTCTGGCTATGTGGGACCTGGAGATTTGAACATGAGTTCTTAGGCTTTGTAGGCAAGTGCCTTAACTGCTAAGCCATCTTTCCAGTTCCTTTTATTTTTTCATGAGGTAGGGTCTCATGCTGGCTCAGGCTGACCTGGAATTCACTATGTAGTCTTAGGATGGCCTCAAACTCTTGGCAATCCTCCTATTCTGCCTCCCGAGTGCTGGGATTAAAGGTGTGTGCCACCACAGCTGGTCATGTGCCACCATACCTGACCTCCAACCATTTTTTATTTTTAAATTATTTTTACCATGGTGTATTCTTATACAGAGAGATATCTTTGTAGAAAGACAAAGACATACTTGGTCGATGCAATCAAATCTCTCAGTAATTTACTCCATTATTACATACTATTTTCTGGAGAAAAATAAACATGATAGTATGTTTGCATTTTTATGATTCCTCTTGAATGTCAGTACAATAGTCTTCAATTTTTTACCAAAAAGTTATATCATTTTCTGATTCCTTTAAAAAATTTATTATTTATTATTAATTAATCAATTAATTTATGGGGGAGAGAATGGGCACACCAGGGCTTCCAACCACTGCAAATGAACTCCAGATGCATGTGCCACCAATGTGCATCCGGTTTACATGGATATTGGGAAATTGATCCTGAGTCCTTAGGCTTCACAAGCAAGCACCTTAACTGCTAAGCCATCTCTCCAGCCCTGACTCCTTACTATCCTCTTTCTAGTTGTGACAGTGTAGTTAACACTATTCCAGAGCACAGGTCATAGTCCCTGCCCATGTATAATGCTGTGAAACCTCCCAACAATTAGAATCTATGAATATAAGTTTTGAGTCAACACCTTTCAGTATTTAAGTTCACAGATATTTTAATGTGTGTTGATTATAAGCTGTGAAATGCGATGATAGTTTAAATATTTAAACATTTATTTGAGAAGTGGATTTTACACTAGGTGGCACTGTTTGGTGATGTGCTATTTCCGTTGATCTTAACTAGATAATGGTTTTCGTGTGTATTGTTTTGTTCGTGTGCATGGTTTTATGACAGGGTCTCTCTGGGTAGCCCTGTCTGGCCTACCTGGCCTGGAACTTGCTATATAGACTAGGCTGGTCTTGAACTTGTAGCAATTCTCTTGCCTCTCACTCCTCAGTGCTAGAATTACAAGTACTGTGACACCAGGCCTGGTTAGATAATGACTTTCCTTCTTTTTTCTTTCTGTTTCAGACAGGGTCTCACACTGTAGCTCAAGCTGGCCTGGAACTCTTGGCAGTTCTCCAGCCTGTTGAGTGCTGGGATTACAGGCATGGCTGCCATATGGTAGTTCTATTTTTAGTTTTGTAAGGAGCCTCCATACTGAGTTCCATGTGACTGTACCAGTTTCCATCCCAGCAGTAAAAGGGGTTCCTCTTTCCCCACATCCTCACTAGTGTTTGTCTCTTTTCTTTTCTCTTCTCTTCTCTCCTCTCCTCTCTTCTTTTCCTTTCCTTTTCTTTCTTCCTTTCCTTCTCTTTCTTCTTTCTTTCCTTCCTCCCTTTCTTTCTTTCTTTCTTTCTTTCTTTCTTTCTTTCTCTCTCTCTCTCTCTCTCTCTCTCTCTCTCTTCTCTTGTAACGTCTTACTCTAGCCAGGCTGACCTGGAATTTGCTATGTAGTCTCAGGGTGGCCTTGAACTCATGGTGATCTTCCTACCCATGTGCACACCGGCTTGTTGTCTTTTTTCTTTAATTATTATTTATTTATGAGAGAGAGAGAGAGAGAGAGAGAGAGAGAGAATGGGTGAACCAGGGCCTCTAGACACTGCAAGTGAACTCCAGACACATGTGCCACCTTGTGCATCTGGCTTACGTGGGACCTGGAGAATCAACTTGGGTCCTTCGGTTTTGCAGGCAAGTGCCTTAACTGCTAAGCCATCTCTCCAGCCCTGTTGTCTGTTTCTTGATGAGAGCCATTTTTAGTGGGATGAGAAGGAATCTCAATGTACTTTTCATATGCATTTCCCTGGTAGCTAGGAGGTTGAACAATTTTTCCGTGTATTTACTAACATTAGAGATGAATTATTTCTTCACTTGTCTGTTCAATTCATTTGCCCTTTACTGTGCATTTCTTTAGGAAATTCAAGAGGCATCTTTTCATTTGTAAGCTCATTTCTTTCCTCACCACACTGGCCTCTGCCCCCATAGTCCATAAATGACTCTACTAACATCACCAGCGACATGCAGGCTACCAATTCAGTGCATATCTCCCACATCTCCCGTCTCTTGTGCTCTCAGCAGTATTGTCCTGAGCTCCCTAGGAATGGTAGCTGACAGCCAATTGTGTCTTCTTCTTCTCAACTCCTGGTTCAGAGAGAACACTCAAATTCTACCAAACCAGAGATCCAGAGACACGGAGGCTCACCATTGAAGTAGACCTAAACTAACCCAACATGACTCAGGGAAATTCACAGAAGAAGGGACAGAAAGATTGTTAGAGCCACAAATTGGGATGTAATACACAGAAACATTTCCTCTTACCCATAACTGATGGCAACCCCCACAATGCATGACCCCCACTCCCCAATGAAGAGGGTCTCTGCAGGTGGCGAGGACAGGGAGGAGGCTGACGATGGTACCAACATGGCTGTATACACACTGAGTATGTACGTAACTAATAAAGTAAAAAAAATAAATAAAAAGAAAAACAAAACAAAACAAAAATCTGAGAAGGATCTTGCTTCTACTTTTCTCTTGCCTAGAGTTTCCTAGATCTGTTTTTCTAGAAACAACTTGAGTCCTTCCCTAGGAAGGAGTTCCCCTTTCCTAGAACTCAGATTCCTGGAAGGATTAAGTCTAATCCTGGCATTGTGGTTGGTTAAACTCAACCCCGAAACTTGCCTTCATTGCTGGTTAGCTCAGCCCCCATTCAGAATCTATAAATGACTCCAGTTTGGGTCACAGAATGGACTTGATCCTTTCCCACCTTCTCTATCACGGAGCTCTCTATAGTGTCTCCTTCCTTTCTCTTAATCTAATAAACCTTACCTTCCAGCCTGCGGATTTCAATTCTTTGAATTCATAAGAAGAATCCTGGGATACCCAGGTTACTGGTGTATTGGCATATATTGGCGTATTGGTGAGGAACTATGATTCCCTTATTACCTGCAACCTATCATTGACTCTTATTTTAAAATATTTTATTTATTCATTTGAGAGAGAGAAAGTAGCAGATAGAGAGTGAATGAGGTATCCAGGGCCTCTAGCCACTGCAAATGAACTGCAGATGCATGTGCTACCCTGTGCATTTGGCCTTACATGGGTACTGGGGAATCAAACTCTGGTCCTTAGGCTTTGCAAGCAAGTGCCTTAATTGCTCAGCCATCTCTCCAGCCCTTGACTCTTATTTTACTCTCCATTTCTCTTCTCACGGAGCTACATCACCTTTCACATCAGTTACTTTAGCAGTCTCCAACCCCATTGAATTAGTTACGTCAGGGAAAACAGCCAAATGGCTTGTCACATTTCATCCAGGAAGCAGAAAGAGAACAGGGAAGTGAGACTGGGCTATAAAACCTCAACGCCCACCTCCAGGGCTCACTTTCTCCAGCAAGTATCACCTCTTAAAAGCTCCACAACCTTTCCAACGAGCACCATGAGGTGGGGGCCACGTGTTCAAACACATGAGCCTATGGGGAACATCTGACATTGAAGTGATGACCCTCATCTCTCACCTTCAATTCTTTCCTCTGGTCTATTTTCTCCCCACCATAGAGTAAGCAGCAGACATGATCATAAAATCAAATGAGATCACACTCAGGTGGTCTTCAATGTCGTTTGAGAACAAACTGTAGGTTTTGATCTAGTCTCTGCTTCTCTCTTCAACTCGAAGTGATCCTTCATTTTTTTTTTTTTTGTAGGTGATTACTTCTCTTTATTGGTGGAAAACAAGAAGTCATCAGTCTCATTATCATTATGTTAGAAATCTATCTATCTATCTATCTATCTATCTATCTATCTATCTATCTATGATTGTCAAGGCAGAAAATCATTTGCTACACAGACCCAGGAACAATTCTGCAGTGAGTGCTTGGGTTGCTTGTCTTTCTAGTCCCTCAGTGTGACCAGCTGCGTTCTCGTCCCCACACAAGCTTTGCATAGGCTGAAATGGTCGTCCCATCACTGTTTCTGTGGTTAGGCCCTCCTAGTTCTTTATTTATTTTTATTTATTATTATTTGAAAGAGATAGAGAGAGGCAGACAGAAAGGCAGAGAGAGAGAGAGAGAGAGAGAGAGAGAGAATGGATGCGCCACGGCCTTCAGTCACTGCAAACGAACTCCAGAGGCATGCACCGCCTTGTGCCTCTGACTTACGTGGGGCCTGGGGAGAGATCCTCCTATCTCTTCCACCCATCCCACTTGCCCAGTGGGCCCAGAGGACTGAAGTCAGGTCCTTGAGTTTGCATAGCAAGGGCTCTTACCCACTGAGCCATCTCTCCTGCCTTTAAATCCATTTTAATTATTTATTTATTCGCTCATTATTTAGTTTTTAAAAACCTTTTTCTGCATTTTATTTATTTATTTGAGAGAGAGAAAGGAGGGCAGATAATGAATGGGCACACCAGGGCCTCCAGCTACTGCAAAGGAACTCCAGACACATGTGCCACATTGTACATCTGGCTTACATTGGTACTGGGGAATCAAACTTGGATCCTTAGGCTTTGCAGGCAAGCTCCTAAACTGCTGAGTCATTCCTCCAGTCCTATTATTTAGGTTTTTTTTTTTTTTAGTCAAGGTCTCATTATGTAGCTGTATTAGTCAGGGTTCTCTAGAGGAACAGAACCTGCTAGAATGGATTATTTTTAAAAGGGAATTTATTGGATTATTTTATGGTAGTCCAATAGCAGGTGCAGGTCCGAGAATCACAGAACCTGGTAGCTGCTCAGTCCACGTGGCCAGATGCCTCAGAAGTCCCTCTGCAGATGGCACCGGAAGGCCTGGAGGCTTCCTGAGGAGCCACTGGGTTTCGATCCATGAGGGTCTTCAGTGGATGCTGGTCTTCAGTCCACGCTGGAAGGCAGCGAGCAGCTCCGGCAGCCAAGTGGGAAGAAGGAAGGGGCTCTTGTCTCCCAGAACTTCCTTATGTGAAGTCCCCCTCTGAGTAGGGCCACTCACTCTGGGGAAGGGCTCACTCTGGGGGAAGGACTGCCTCCTTCAGTTAGTCCTTCCTAGAAGCAACCTCAAGGATCCACCCAAAAGGGATTTCTGTAGATTACTAAACAAATCAAGTTGACAACACCGTAACTATCACAGTAGCACAGGCTGGTCTTAAACTCAAGGTAATCCTACTGCCTCAGCCTCCCACAGTGCTGGAATTGCAGACATATTCCACCACAGTAGGTGATCTAATGTATTTAATATACACTATGCATTATTCTTTACTTCATGCTCCTGTTTATTATTTGGTGCTATGAATGAATATATCTAAGTTAAGATTTACCAAATGGGAATAAATAGTGAAAAACATTTAAATTTTCTTAGACTGAGGCATGGTACAAAGTAAGTGATATGCTATGGTAACTTTTATTTTCTACTATTTCTCCATTTCATTAATTAATTTTAATTCCTCAATTTAATTAGCTTTTTTTTTAAGCATCCATGAGTATCTGGATGAAGACTGCCCCAGAGGGGACAGTATTAAAGCTCAGACATGGTCAGCTCTGTACTGTCACAGGTGAGCAGACGTCTGAGCAGAACGTCGGTGTACAGGCCTTCAACAACTGAGTATGTTCAAGGATGGGCACAGCAGTTATTGCTAGTGGCATTGAAACAGCTATGGTGACCCAGGCAGGACAAGGACAGATGAAATTGTGAGGCCAGCATGGGGTGGTGGTGCACGCCTTTAACCCCAGCACTCAGGAGGCAGTGGGAGGAGGATCGCCGTGAGTTCAAGGCCACCCTGAGACTCCAAAGTGAATTCCAGGTGAGACCCTACCTCAGAAAACAAACAACAAAAAAAAAAAATTGTGAGGCCGGGCGTGGTGGCGCACGCCTTTAATCCCAGCACTCGGGAGGCAGAGGTAGGAGGATCGCCGTGAGTTCGAGGCCACCATGAGACTCCAAAGTGAATTCCAGGTCAGCCTGGGCTAGAGTAAGACCCTACCTCGAAAAACCAAAAAAAAAAAAAAAAAAAATTGTCAGGCCATAAATGCCTCAGTTGTCCCTGATCAAACACGTGCAGAAAGAGCATCTGGAGATCGGGGCTGTTTGATTAGTCTGATTGTGATGCAAGAAGACTCTGGCTACATTTCGAAATGTAGTCAGTCTGATGTCAGAGAATTCTGAAGTTTGAGTCCGGTATTAGAAATGCAGTAGTCAGGCGTGGTGGCACACGCCTTTAATCCCAGCACTCGGGAGGCAGAGGTGGGAGGATTGCCATGAGTTCAAGGCTACCCTGAGACTACAGAGTGAATTCCAGGTCAGCTGGGCTAGAGGGAGACCCTGCCACGAAAAACCAAAAAACCAAAAAAACAAAAAAAAACCAAACCCACAGTAGCTTGTTTAGATCGGCAGGGAAAATGCACGGAGAGAGCTGCATTCATTATTTAAAATAAAAAAGAAGATGGGGGTGGCTCACGGGAACTCAAGTTACTATACTGAGAAGAGTAGATTGGCATAATACAAAATTTAAATAACATGAGTACTAGCATCAATTTGTAAGACCTACCAAGAAAAGGCATTTCTTCAAGTGTGTGTTTCTCATGAGAGGTGGTTCTGATGCCACTCAGAGCCAGAAGCTACCTCTAGTGTGACCTTTCTGCACAAGGGGCTCTGAAGACACCTGCATACGTTACCTGAATCCTCAGGCTGCATTCCCTCGGGCCTCTTGCTCTTCCCTGCAGGAGTATAACAGAACTTTCCTGCCAGCGTGCTCCATACTTTTCACAGCCTGTCTCACCCACTGTGACCTTTCAGGAGCAAGGGAACACCTCTAGACATCATCATTTTATTATGCAAGTCACAAAATACACAGTCCAGAGACTCCAGAGGAGAACAAAAGCTCTGACCTACTTCATTTTTTTTTTTCCTCACAGGAAGCTTCACTTCCTTTTGCCTACCACCTTTTTCAGTTCCCAAGGAACTGGTCTGTTTGTAACTTTAATCAAAACACCTCTTTCCCAGCGGGGTGTGTGGCACACGCCTTTAATTCCAGCACTCGGGAGGCAGACGTAGGAGGATTGCGGTGAGTTCGAGGTCATCCTGAGATGACATAGTGAATTCCAGGTCAGCCTGAGCTAGAGTGAGACACTACCTCAAAAAGAAACAAAACAAA
The DNA here is from genome assembly GCA_036346955.1 of Dipus sagitta. Classification (NCBI taxonomy): domain Eukaryota; kingdom Metazoa; phylum Chordata; class Mammalia; order Rodentia; family Dipodidae; genus Dipus; species Dipus sagitta. The sequence goes on from CM070770.1 coordinate 20,223,366, forward strand.
ACCAACCAAACAAAAAACACCTCTTTCCTGAAGATGGAACATTGGAGAAGGCTTTGACTTTTCTAATATGAGCCATACTTGACTGCGGTTGATTCCCAAGACATTTATTTTGAGAGAGAGAGAGAGAGAGAGAGAGAGAGAGAGAGAGAGAGAGAGAATGGGAGAACAAGTATAAGCAAGAAGAAGTATGGGCGCACCAGGTCTTTCTGCCAATGCAAACTCCAGAGGCATGAGTCACTTTGAGTCTGGTTCCACATGGATACTGGGGAATTGAACTCAGGCCCTCGGGCTTTACAATCAAGCACCTTCAACCACTGATCTATCTCTCCAGCCCGGCATCCACAACTCTTTTTTTTTTTTTTTTTCTAGGTCCTTAGGCTTCACAGACAAGTGCCTTTAACTCTTAAGCCATCTCTCCAGCCCATTATTTGTCTATTTTTAAATAAAAATTTGAAATTATTTTAAGAGAGAGAGAAAGGTGAGAGCGAGAGGATGGGCACTCCAGAGCCTCCTACCATTACAAACAAGCTTCAGACGCATGCACCACTTTGTGCATCTGGCTTTATGTGGGTACTGGGGAATTGAACCCAGGTCTTCAGGCTTTGCAAGCAAGTGCCTTTAACTGCTGAGACATTTCTCCAGCCCCAAAGTGTTTTTGTTTGTTTTTGTTTTTGTTTTTGTTTTGAGGTAGGGTCTCACTCTAGCACAGGCTGAACTGGAATTCATTATGTAGTTTTAGGGTTGCCTCAAACTCACAGTAATTCTCCTACCTCTGCCTCCTGAGTGCTGGGATTAAAGGCATGTGCCACCATGCCCAGCTTTAAAGTATTGATTTACGATTTATGCCATTAAATATTTAAGAATAAAAATTGGGTTGGGGACTGGAGAGATGGCTCAGGTGGTTAAAGGTACTTTCTAGTGAAGCCTGATGGCCCAGGTTTGATTCCCAGGAACCCATGTAAAGCCAGATACACAAAGCGGCGCATGCATCTGGAGTTTGTTTCCAGTGGTAGGAGACCCTGGTGTGTTCATACTCACTCTCTCACTCTCTGTCTGCTTCTCTCTCTTTCTCTTTCAGATCAAGAAACAAAATTAAAAACAAGTTGTGTTGGGGAGATGGCTCAGTCAGTAAAGTGTCTGGCTTGAAAACATGAGGACTTGAGTTCAATCCCCAGAATCCATGTAATGAAAGCTGGGTGTGGGGCCTGCGGAGATGGCTCAGTGGGTAAGACAGTTTTCTGTGAAGGTTAGCATGCGGACCCGAGTTCAAAAAACAGCAGCTGGTGAAAATGTCAGGCGTGGTGGTGTGTGCCTACAACCCCAGCACTGCGGAGGCAGGGAAAGGAGATCCCTTGACTGGCTGGCTAGCTCGTCTAACCTAATCCAAAGGCTTTGGGATCAGGAGAAAACCATGTCTTATAAGGTAATGTGGGCTGGGCGTGGTGACGCATGCCTGTAATCTCAGCACTCAGGAGGCAGAAGTAGGAGGATCGCCATGAGTTCGAGGCCACCCTGAGACTACAGAGTGAACTCCAGGTCAGCCTGAGCTAGAGTGACACTCTACCTCAGAAAAACAAAAAACAAAAAACAAAAAACAAACAAACAAACAAAAGGTAATATGGACAATGATCAAGTAAAACACTCAGTGTTGACCTCTGACCTCTATATTCCCACACACACATATAAATAAGCATACACATGAATACACAGCACATGCGTGCACACACACACACACATACATACACACACACACACACCCCCCAAAAAGAAAAGAAAGAAAAAGCTAGGCATGGTAGCATGTGCCTATAATCCTAGCACTGAGGGACGGAGACAAGCAGATTCCTGAGGCTCACTGGCTAGCTACTCAACCCTAATTGGTGGGCTCCAGACCAATGAGAGACCCTGTCTCAAAAAGAAGATGGGCAGTGGGGACTGGAGAGATGACTTAGCAGTTAAGGCACTTGCCTGCAAGCCAAAGGACCCAGGTTCAATTCCCCAGTACCCACATAAAGCCAAATGCACAAAATGGAACATGTGTTTGGAGTATGCAGTGGCTAAGGGCCCTGACGTGCCCATTCTCTCTCTCTCTCTCTCTCTCTCTGTCTTTCTTTTTATTTTTTCAGGGTAGGGTCTCACTGTAGCCCAGGTAGATCTATGTAGTCACTATGTAGTCTCAGAGTGGCCTCGAATTTATGGCGATCCTCCTCTCTGCCTCCCAAGAGCTGGGATTAAAGGTGTGCGCCACCATGCCCAGCTTGTTCTCTCTCTCTCTCTCTCTCTCTCTCTCTCTCTTTTGGCTTTTCGAGGTAGGGTCTCACTCTAGCTCAGGCTGACCTGGAATTCACTCTGTAGTCTCAGGGTGGCCTCGAACTCTCGGCGTTCCTTCTACCTCTGCCTCCTGAGTGCTAGGATTAAAGGCATGCGCCACCACGTCCAGCTTGTTCTCTCTCTTTTGATCTGACTCTTTCTCTCACTCTCTCACATAAATAAATAAAGTATTTTTTTTAAAAAAAAGATGGACAGTGCCTGAGAGGAAACAATACCCAGGGTTGTCCTCTGGCCTACACACACACATGCACACACACACACATACACACACCCTCAAATGCATGTGCGTGTACACACATGAACATGCACCCAGGCACAAAAAGGAAAGGGACTGGAGGGAAGGAAAGAAGACACACAATACCGCAGAGTCGTCAACTGCGTGGGTCCCCAAGTCACACGGCCTGTGGCCAGGTGTTGCCTGCCACCTGCTCCATCTCCCCTGAGGTTTCCTGTTCTGTCAATCGAGAGTAACAGTCGTGCCTACTTCAGAAAGTGACTGTTCAGATGACATAAGAGGACATGCTAAAAGCACCTGGCGCCGTGTGGGGGTTATGTGTTGGCGAGTAGTACGATTGAGGAGAGAATACATTACTGGTGACTCACTCCACCTCAGTCAGAGAAGAATGATCATATTCTGGGACTCTTGTTACTTTAGGAAATGTACTCTGGAAAAAAAAAAAATCAATGTCAAATAGTCCTGGGGACAAACCTTCTAATGGCCCTGCTGTTAGGCTCTTATCATATCTGTTCTGGAATCAAATGCAGCATGGCACGCCGGGCACAGCACAGGTCAGCGGGCACTAACACGGCACCGCAGAAGCTGCCCCGCTCCGAAGCGGCCCTGCTCTATGTGATGGGCGCGCGCAGGACGGGGCCATTTCCATAGCACAGTGCTCAGGTAAGATCACTCAGAGCCATGGATGGAGTGAGGGAGAAAAGGATAAGGAGAGACAAGGAAAATGTCCAGTAGAGATGAAGACTCCATGCAGACGGGCAAGGGCACGAGCTATGAAAATATGGGAGGAATGGGAAATGACGTGATTTGTTTGGGGGTACCTCAAGCAGATTTGGCATTGAATAAAATTACCTCTGGGCTCTGAGTATGAGGTGTATATGAAACATACATGAATGCTTTGTTCAGACTTGGTTTTCACTGTGTATACACAAATATGCCAAAATATGAAAAAAATCCAAAATCGAAAACACTTCTGGTCCCAAGCGTTTGGGGTCCAGGACACTCAATCTGTGTATAACTTGAGACTTCACATTTGTCAATGTCAGGTGAGGTGTGTGGTATCCTTTTTTCTCCTCCTTTTAAAAAATTTTAATTTAATTTATTTATTTGAGAGAGAGAGAGAGAGAGAGGCAGGTGAGAGAGAGATTGGGCGTGCTATGGCCTCTAGACTCTGCAAACGAACTCTAGATGCATGTGCCACCTTGTGCATCTGGCTTATGTGGATCCTGAGGAATTGAACTTGGGTCCTCTGGCTTTGCAGGCAAGTACCTTAACTACGAAGCCATCTCTCCAGCCCTCTCTTCCACTTTTGAGGTGATTTTTGCTTTTGTTCTCCATGGCTTGGGTCTGCAATCACATCGTAACATTAATTATTCTCATCACTTATTGCATCAATCATTAGCAAGAGCTCTGTGTGTATGTTAGGATTATGGTGTGTAGTAGAAAATTCTACTCTTATTTATTTATTTTTTTTTTTCGAGTATGGTCTCACTCTAGCCCAGGCTGACCTGAAGTTCACTATGTAATCTCAGGGTGGCCTCAAACTCATGGCGATCCTCCTACCTCTGCCTCCGAGTGCTGGGATTAAAAGTGTGAGCCACCATGCCTAGCTAGTCTTATTTTTAAAATTAAAATACAGGTCAAACTCTCAGTGGTTACAGAATTTGTTTGGCTTCACAGCAGCAGATTAGGAGTGTGATCAGATCCGTCACGTCACATAAGCATTTTCTTCATATGTAGTGAGGGGACAGACTGGACTGGTGTAGTTCCACCAGGGAAACATCAGTGCCTTTGTTGGGTTGTGGCCCCTCTTGGTGGGGTTTAAGGAAGACTAGAGGAACTGGTTGTGTGGCACCTGCCTTTAATCCCAGCACTCAGGAGACTGAGTTGGGAGGATTGCCATGAGTTCAAGGCCACCTTGACACTCCATAGAGAATTCCAGGCCAGCCTAGGCTACAGTGAGAATCTACCTCGAAAAACAAAAAACAAAAAAGAACACTAGAGGCTATAAACTATGTGTGTTTAATAATCTCATAGATCCAACGTAAGTGAGGACCTCCTGTGGCTAAGACACTTTTCCTGACTCCTCTGAGGTGTTCAAAATCATCATGATTCGGGCTGGAGGGATGGCTTAGCGGTTAAGTGCTTGCCTGTGAAGCCTGAGGACCCCGGTTTGAGGCTTGATTCCCCAGGACCCACGTTAGCCAGATGCACAAGGGGGCGCACGCGTCTGGAGTTTGTTTGCAGTGGCTGGAGGCCCTGGCGCGCCCATTCTCTCTCTGTCTCTCTCTCTGCCTCTTTCTCCCTCTGTCTGTTGCTCTCAAATAAATAAATAAAAATTTTTTTAAAAAAATCATCATGATTCTTTTCTTTCTTTCTTTTTTTTTTTTGAGGCAAGCCCAACAGACTGGCCTTTATTATTATTATTTTAAAGATTTTATTTTTCTTTATTTATTAGAGAGAGAGTGAGAATGGGCATGCCAGGGCCTCTAGCCACTGCAAACAAACACATGCACTGCCATGTGTATCTGTCTTAGGTGGGACCTGGAGAATTGAACCTGGGTCCTTTGGCTTCACAGGCAAATGTCTTAACTACTAAGCCATCTCTCCAGCCTTGGCCCTTTTTTTTTTTATGATGAGAAAGAGAGAATTGGTGTGCCACTGCAATCTGATGGCAGGTGCATGCACCCTCTTGTGTGCATGTGTAACATTGGATGCTTGTGTCACTGTGCATCTGGCTAACATGGGACTTGGACAGTTGAACATGAGTCCTTAGGCTTCACAGCCAAGTGCCTTAACCGTTAAGCCACCTTTCCAGCTTCATCTGATTTTTTTTTTTCTCTTTTTGGCTTTTCAAGGTACAGTTTCACTCTAGCTCAGGCTGACCTGGAATTCACTATGTAGCCTCAGGGTGGCCTTAAACTCACAGTAATCCTCCTACCTCTGCCTCCCGAGTGCTGGGATTAAAGGCGTCACACCTGGCTTGTGTCTACTTTTTTTTTCTCTTGATTTTTCGAGGTAGGGTCTCACTCTAGCTCAGGCTGACCTGGAATTCACTATGTAATCTCAGGGTGGCCTTGAACTCATGGCGATCCTCCTACCTCTGCCTCCCAAGTGCTGGGATTAAAGGCGTGCGCCACCACGCCCTGTGCTTATGTCTACTTTTAACCAAAGAATTCGATAAAATAAGACTGAGAAGGATAATTATTAAATTATTGTATTTATTTAGGGAAGTATAAAATCAAGAGAAGGAAAATAGATGCACCCACATGATCTGAGAGCCCATGTGGTAGTCTTGGAAGAAACGTAAAAAGAGAGTGAGGAAGGAAAAGAAAGACCAAAGAGCTCCTGCCATGTGGAGGGGCCGAGAGGGGAACGAGCCCATGTGGGAGTAAGGGGGGGCTCTCCCCTCCACTCAGGGCCTGGGCAGAGACAAGGGAAGCTTAGCAGAACTTCGAAGTTCAGGAGCTGGCCAAGAGAGGCTGTCCCTCCCTGGTAAACGTATTAATAACCTCATGGTGATGGCTCCTACTTTCTTCCAGCTACAAAGCATGAAACTAGAGTCTAGGGTTTATGATCATTTATTGTTCACTTTTAAAAATTGCTGTAGTCTGGGCTGCAGAAATGGCTTACTGGTTAAGACACTTGCCTGCAAAGCCAAAGGATCTAGGTTCAATTCCCCAGGACCCACATAAGCCAGATGCACAAGGTGGTACATGAGTCTGGAGTTTGTTTGCAGCACCTGGAGGACCTAGTGAGCCCATTCTCTGTCTCTCTCTGCTTCTCTCCCTCTCTCAAATAAATAAATAAAAATAAAAATGTTTTTTAAAACTTGCTGTAGTCATATGCTATAAAAGACACCCATTTAAAATGTACAATTCAATGGCTTTTAATATATTCAGCATTATGGACCCAGTGAATTAACCAACAGAAATTTATTTTCTCATAGTCTGGATCCTGGCAGTCTAAGATTAAGGGGTGTCTTTTTTTTTCCCCCCTGAGGTAGGGTCTTGCTCTAGCCCAGGCTGACCTGAATTTACTATGTAGTCTCAGGGTGGCCTTGAACTCACAGCAATCCTCTTCCCTCTGCCTCCCAAGTGCTGGGGGATTAAGGGCGTGCACCACCATGCCCAGCCCAGTGCTGTCTTTTATTGGTGAGGGGTCTTTTCTTTCTTGTGGATGGCCTTCCTTCTTGCTGAGCTCTCACATGGCCAGGAGTCAAGTGGGCAGGCCTGCTAGTCTCTTCTTATGAGGATGCTAATCCCATCATGACAGCCCACCCTCATGACAAAGGCCCCAGTCCAAGGTCCTAATAGTGACTAACTAGTATATTCTGCTATGATTCAAATTCTCTAGAGAGAGATGTGGATTGTTGGCCAAGCCTAGATCATGTCCACAATCCAGTTCTGTTAGCTGTGGTCATAACAGAGATTGCTACCTCAGTGAGTTATAGTATAGTTTTCATCGGCTGGAGAGATGGTTTAGTGGTTAAGGTGTTTGCCTGCAAAGCCAAAGGACCCAGGTTCAACTCCCTAGGACCCACGTAAGCCAGATGCCCAAGGGAGCTCATGCATCTGGAGTTCATTTGCAGTGGCTGGAGGCCCTGATGTGTTCATTCTCTATCTGCCTTCTTTCTCTCTCCTTCTCTCTCTCTCTCAAATAAACAAATGAAAAAATAAAACAAAAACTAAAAAAGAGTTTTTATGTTTTGAAAAATGATTTACCAACAAGTCTCTATCTCTAAGGAGTATTTTCTAGTGTGGCTTGATTTAACAATATGATGATCGAACCACGTTGTTGAGTATACCTCTGACTCATCATCACAAAGGTGTGATATCCAACATCTGAGTATGCATACTTTACTTCAAGTCTGCTTCCTCAGATGTGCTGTCTAGTGATTCACTGAAGAAAACCTTCTCTGATATATTCAACATTTTTTTTTTTTTTTTGAGACAGGGTCTCACATAGCAAAGGGTAACTTTGAATTCACTATATAGCCAAGGATGACCTTGAACTCCTGATCCTCTTGCCTCCACCGACCTAGTGTTGAGATTACAAGTGTGCTCCATCACACCTCGTTTATGCAGTGCTGCGGGTTGGACCCAGGTTTTCCTGTATGCTAGGCAAGCACTCTGCCAAAGGAGTTACATCCCCAGCCCACTATCTAGAATTTCCCATCTCTCTGCTGAAATTCCCTCTTTTGTCATACATGTTGTCAAGTCTTTCCATAAGATCCTCATCATTCTAAAGATTATCTATGTGTGCGTGTGTGTGTGTGTACAGCACACATGTTGTGCACATGTGGAGGTCAGGAGACAATGTTGAGGTATCTGTGCTTTTATGCCATCTTCTTTGAGATATTCCTTTTTTTTTTATTTGAGAGAAAGAGGCAGAGAGAGAGACAGACAGACAGAGAATGGGCACACCGGGGCCTCCAGCCATTGCAAACAAACTCCAGATGCGTGTGCCACCTTGTGCATCTGGCTTACGTGGGTCCTGGGGAATCAAACCTGGGTCCTTTGGCTTTGCAGGCGAATGCCTTCACCACTAAGCCGCCCCTCCAGCCCCTGTATGTTATTTTTTTTTAACTTACAAAACATTTTATTTATTTATTTGAAAGGAAAGGAGAGAAGAGAGAGAGAGAGAGAGAGAGAGAGAGAGAGAGAGAGAGAATACGGGCACGAGCACACCAGGGCCTCTTGCCACTGTGAATGAACTTCAGCTGTACACACCACTTTGTGCATCTGGCTTTACATGCGTACTGGGGAATTGAACCTTGGCCATCAGGCTTTGCAAGCAAGTGCCTTTAATCCCTGAGCCATCTCTCCAGCTTCCACATAGTTATTTTTATATCTCTCAATCCTTCTCTCACAGTTTAACACCCATGTCATATCTAAACTGTATTCTGTTGATTATATCATCTAATTTTTTCCTAAAGAACTTACTTTAGCATTCTTGAAATGTAGGTTTACTGGTGATATGTTTTCTTAGCTTTTGTTTCTCAAAAAAACATGTTTTTACTGATGATTACTTTTGCAGGATTCAAAATTCTAGTTTGATTTTTTTTTTTTCTTTTAGAGTCTTCCTAATATATTCTGTTTTACTTGTTTTCTGCTAAGACAAGCATCGTGTCTCATACCTGTAATCCCAACTGTTGGGAGGTGGAGGCAGAAGAACCAGAAATTCAAGATCATCCTCAGCTATGTAGCAAGTTAAAGACCAACCTGACCTATAGGAGACACTAGCTCAATAAAACAAAACAAAATAAAATGAGGGGATCTGTTTACTCTCTCTCTTTTTTTTTTTTTTTTTTGAGATAGGGTCTCACTATAGCCCAGACTGACCTGGAATTCACTATGTAGCCAAAGCTACTTTTTAAAATTTATTTATCTTTTTATTTGAGAGAGAGGGAGAGAGAGAGAGAGAGAGAGAGAGAGAGAGAGAGAGAGAGAGAAGAAAGATAGAGAGAATAGGCATGCCTGGGTTTCCTGCCACTGCAAAAAACTCCAGATGCATGTGCCACCTTGTGCATCTGGCTTACATGGGTCCTGGGGAATAGAGCCTGGAGCCTTTGGCTTTGCAGGCAAGTGCCTTAACCACTGAGCCATCTTTCTGGCTACCCATGATTGGCATTTTTTTCTTTTGAGGTAGGGTCTCACTCTAGCCCAAACTGACCCAGAATTCACCATATATTGTCTCAGGGTGGCCTTGAACTCACGGCAATCCTCATACCTCCACCTCCCAAGTGCTGGGATTAAAGGCATGAGCCACCCACCTGGCCCATTGTTCAGCTTTTTCTTTCTTTCTTTCTTTTTTTTTTAATTTATTTGACAGAGAAAGAGGGAGGGGGAGAGAGAGAGAGAGAGAAAATGGGAGCTCCAGGGCTCTAGCTGCTGTAAACAAACCCCAGATGCCTGCACCCCTTTGTGCATCTGGCTAACATGGGTCTTGAGGAATCGAACCTGGGTCCTTTGGCTTTGCAGGCAAACACCTTAACCGCTAAGCCATCCCTCCAGCCCCATTGTTCAGCTTTTAACACAGGTGCTGAGGATCAAACTCAGGTCCTTCTAGCCCCTCTGAGACCCTCATGCTTGTGCAGCTCTTACTTGCTGAGCCATCTCACAGCCCCCCAAATAGTTGTTCTGAAAGCACTCTGATGGGTACATCATGTCCTTAGCAAAACATCAGCAGTGGCTTCTCCACTAGGGTCTGTGACCTTCCCAGCCATGGGCATTAAAGCAGGTTTACAGTACACCGGATGTGAATTTCCTTCTGTGAAGTAGGCATCAAATCCTGTCAGAAAGTGGTAGGTCACCCTCATGACACACTGGTCAGTGTTGCATCAGTGGCTTCAATTTGCCTGGCCAGTTGGTATTCTTTTTTCTTTCTTTCTTTTCTTTTCTTTTTTTTTTTTTTTGGTTTTGCAAGGTAGGGTCTCTAGCTCAGGCTGACCTGTATTTCACTATGGAGTCTCAGGGTGGCCTTGAACTCACAGCCATCCTCCTACCTCTGCCTCCCGAGTGCTAGGATTAAAGGCGTGCGCCACCACACCCAGCTTCCAGTTGATATTCTTGCACACAGGGTCCACAGCTGAGTAAGACTACTGATGACATCCTCCAGCAGCCTGGATGTCACCTTCTCTGAGGGCCAGCCATCTGGGAGGAAGCTTCCACCTAGCTCAGTTCCAGCTTGATTTCTTTCTTTCTTTCTTTCTTTTTTTTTTTTTCGAGGTAAGGTCTCGCTCTAATACAGGCTGACCTAGAATTCACTATGTAGTCTCAGGGTGGCCTCAAACTCATGACAATTCATCTACTCTGCCTCCCAAGTGCTGGGATTAAAGGCGTGCACCATCACACCCAGCTACCAGCTTGATTTCTTGGTGTCCTATGACCAAGATGCATAGCATCTTCAGCAAAAGGATCTCACCATCTCGTTCTGGTGGACAACCAATGGCAATGAAAATTGCCTGTGTTGTTTTGGAGACCTCAGATGCCTCCCTAACCAATTTCTGAGGAGGTAGGCCCCCGCCACTAGTATTTTCATTGAATAACTTCTGAGAATGGCTTTATCCATCCACACAGGGTATTTCTGCTTGAACTTTTTAGAAAACAGTATGCTTTATTAGCTTATCAAGTAACAAATTTTCTTATGTTTTTTTATGCATTATTAATTTGGTTGACCTTCCCCCTTCCATTCCATTCCTGTCTCCCATCGTCTTGCTCTCCCCTCCCTGCTTAAACCTCTTCGCCCCCAGTATTCTCTTTTCGACTTTCATATAACATGTGTTCTATCCCCCATTCCTTAAAGCATGGCTGCCCCTCTCATGGGCCCTTCCTAGTTTTCTGGGCTTTACGTACACTCACTCTCATGCAAATACACTTATATAAAAGCTCAAAGCTGGGATCTGAGAAGAGAACATATTTGTCTTTCTGAGCCCGAGTTACCCCACTCAATATGACACTTAAACTTCCTATCCATTTTTCTACGTATATCATAATTTCCTTTTTCCTTTACAGCGGAGTAAAGCTGCATTGTGTATCTGTATCACATTTTCATTATCCACCCACTAGTTGAGGACATCTAGGCTGATTTCATTTCCTGGCTATTGTGAATACAGCAGCAATAAACATGGATGTGTGTATTAAAAAAAAGAACCCTTTATTTTTTTTTTTAATCCTAGCAATCTATGACTTCTTTATCGCTGGTTTTCAGCATTTGGTTATAATGTGCCTATGTGTACTTTGTTCTGTTCAGGAACACCACCTGTGCATCTTCCTTAGGAATGACTATGTTCCTGAACTTGCTGGTTTATCATTTTCCTCAAATTTGGAATTACTTTGAAAAATATATATATATATCTCCCATTTCTAGGATTCAAATTATATGTATGGTAGATTGTTTATATGGTCCTAATGACACTGAAGTTTATTTTTATTTTATTTATTTATTTATTTGAAAGAGAGAGAGACAGAGAGAGAGAGAGAGAGAGAGAGAGAGAGAGAGAGAGAATGGGAGCGCCAGGGCCTCTAGTCACTGCAAATGAGTTCCAGATGCATGCACCACCTAGTGCATCTGGCTAACGTGGGTACTGGGGAATCAAACCTGGGTCCTTAGGCTTTGCAGGCAAGCACCTTAACTGCTAAGCCATCCCTCCAGCCCTGACACTGAATTTCTGCTTATAATTTTAAGTGTTTCAGTAGATTTAATTGACTACTTCATATTCACTAATCTTTTCTTCTGAAGATTATAGTTTGATTTTCCAGTTGCTGATACTGTATTTTACTTTCTAAAATTTTAATCTGACCCATTTATTTATACTTTAATTTTTTTGTTTGTTTGCTTTTGTCTTTTCGAGGTAGGATCTCATGCTAGCCCAGGATGACCTGGAATTCACTATGTAGTCTCAGGGTGGCCTCAAACTCATAGTGATCCTCCTACCTCAGCCTCCCAAATTCTGGGATTAAAGGTGTGCGCCACCACACCTGGCTTATACTTTAATCTTTTATTTCTATTATAGTTTGTTTATAAAATGTTCCCAAGACTCATTTATTGAAGGCTTGGTCCCCAGCTGTCAGCAACTATTGAGAGGTGATTGGATTGTGCTGGTACTGACCTCATTGGTTAATCTACCCATGAGTTCATAGTTCAGTGGGAAGATTGGGAAGTGGGGCCTAACTGGAGGAAGAAGGTGGGTAGGGATGCCTTTGAATGTTGCATTTTGTCCCTGCCTCTCCTCTACTATCTTGTTTTTTGTTGTTTGTTTGTTTTTGTTTTTGGAAGTGGGATCTCACTCTAGCCCAGGCTGACCTGGAATTCACTATGTAGTCTCAGGGTAGCCTTGAACTCATGGTGGTCCTCCTACCTCTGCCTCCTCAGTGCTTCTTTCCTATTATTTTAACTACCATGAAGTAAACAGTTTTCTCCCATCATTCCCTTCCACATGATGTTTCTGCTTGACACAGGCCTAAAAGCAATGGAGCCAACTGATCATGGACTGAAAGCTCTGAAGCCATGAACCAAAATAGACTTCTCCTCCTTTCAATTATTTTTCTCAGGTATTTTGTCACAGTGATGGAAAGCTAACACAATTTCTTTCCTGACTACATTCTTGTCTTCTGAGTATGTGGATATAGTTGATAAGTATTAACATTCTTGTTTGTGAGTTACATTGTGTCATTCTGAGTCTTTATTTGTTAAGATAGGAAAGTAGTCCAGGCTGGCTTTGAACTTACTATGTGTGTGGGGAGGGGGGGTGTCAAACCCAGGGTTTCATACAGGTTAAGCAAGCATTCAACCAACCAAGTTACAATCCCAGTCCCTTAGTTCTCTCTTTCTTTTTCTTTTTTCCTTCCTTCCTTCCTTCCTTCCTTCCTTCCTTCCTTTCTTTCTTTCTTTCTTTCTTTTTTTTTTTTGAGGTAGGGTCTCACTCTAGCCCAGGTTGACCTGGAATTCACTATGTAGTCTCAGGCTGGCCTTGAACTCACAGCAACCATCCTATCTCTGCCTCCTGAGTGCTTGGATTAAAGGCATGCACCCCCACACCCAGCTCCTTAGTTCTCTTTTGGTGATTGCTTTTTTTTTTTTTAAACTTTTTGGCACATTTCCCTACTTCTTACCATGTTTAGCAATTTTTGACTGGGTGGTGTGCACTGTGGTGGTTTGATTCAGGTGTCCCTCATTAACTTAGGTGTTCTGAATGCTAGGTTCTCAGCTGATGGAGACTGGGAATTAACACCTCCTGGAGGCAGTGTTTTAGCCAGTGTCCCCTTGCCAGTGTTGGGCACACTCTTCTGTTGCTATTGTCCACCTGATATTGGCCAAGGGGTGATGTCCACCCTCTGGTCATGCCATTGTTTCCCCTGCCATCATGGAGCTTCCCCTTGAGTCTATAAGCCAAAATAAACCTTTTACCCCACAAGCTGCTCTTGGTTGGGTGATTTCTACCAGCAATGTGAATCTTACTGCAACAGTACTATTGGTACTAAGAGTGGTATTGCTGCTAGACACCTGACTGTGTGGCTGTGGCCTTTTGGAGCTCATTTTCACGAGGAATGTGTAAGCTTTGAAACCTTGGCCTATGCCTTGCAGTGCTGTAAGTATAGCTTGATGGACTATTTTAGTCAGAGTTGAAAGACCTGAATGCAGTAAGAACTATGGACTGTGAGGTTTGGCTTATGAGGGTGAGAAAGAGCTTTGCTTGGACTGGGCTAGAAACAGTTTGTGTGAGAGGCTTGCTGTTATGTCTTTGTCCTGAGAATTTGTGCAGGGTTGCATTGTGTAGAAATGGACTGGTGTGAGCAGTGGGATATGGCACAGAAAGGAACCTTTAGACCAAAACTGCTGGCTGTTTAGCTGCAATTGAGAGATTACAACTTTTGAGATTGGGTCAGCTGACTTGTGCCTGGACAACACGAAGAATGCAGTCTTTTGAAGGGGCCTGACACTGAATGAGTGTCCTGTCCTTCAAAGTCCGCTTTATTCCCCTCCCCCCGATTAACAAATTGGCACCATACCTGGTATTGTGGAGTACAAGAAATGCAGGAAAGAGAGTGTCATTGAATTTATAACACAGTCTTGTATTTTGGAAATGGCCATGGGCAGTGTGAAGCAGGTTTGCTGGATGCCTGCATGGAGACCTGATGGAGCTATGAGGATGAACCGTGGCTTGCAGTGGAGACCCAGTGGAGATGCTGTTACCATGAGATGGCTGCTAAGGAAAGCTGCCAGCCCTGAATGAAGTTTTCCAGGACTGTGAGTAGCCTAGCTGGAGGGGTGGAATTGGAATTCCAGAGACTTGTTGCTGGTTAGAATTATCAGACATGGAGACTTGTCACTGGCTAGGGTTGTTGAATTTGGAGCTACAGAGTTTGATGTTTGCCCTGTTTAAATTTTGTATTGGTTGAATATTTCTTTGCAATGCCCAATGCCATCTTTTGCAGTGTGAATGTTTATTTTGTGCCATTATGGGTTTTGGTGGGGATTTTTTGGTATTATGGCTTAGTTAAAAGATCTTGGACTATGGGGATGTATGCACATCATTGGAATTGATAAAAACTATGGGGACTTTTAAAGTTGGATGAATGCATTGCATTTAAATCATGTGTGGTTATCAGTTTATGGGGGCCAGGGGCGGAATGTGGTGGTTTGATTCAGGTGCCCCCATAAACTTCGGTGTTCTGAATGCTAGGTCCCCACCTGGTGGCAATTTGGGAATTGAAGCCTCCTGGAGGCAGTGTATTGTTGGGGGTGGGCTTATGGGTGGTATAGCCAGTTTCCTCTTGCCGGTGTTTGGCACACTCTCCTGTTGCTGTTGCCCATCTGATGTTGGTCAGGGGGTGATGTCCATCTCTACTCATGCCATCACTTTCCCTGCCATCATAGAGCTTCCCCCTCGAGCCTGTAAGCCGAAATAGACCCTTTTCTCCCACAAGCTGTTCTTGGTTAGGTGTTTTCTGTCAGCAATGGAAACCTGACCGCAACAGTTGCCCAATGACTAAAAATAATGTCCGATTTTAAAAATAATTATTTTATTTTAGTTATTTATTTGAGAGAGAGGGAGAGAGAGAATGAGAGAATGAGAGAGAGAATGGGCACACAAGGGCCTCTGACCACTGCAAACGAACTCCAGAGACATGCACCACCTTATGCATCCAGCTTGAGGTACTGAGGAATTGAACCTGGATCCTTTGGCTTTGCTGGCAAGCACCTTAAATGCTAAGCGATCTTTTCAGCCCTATTCACTGTTTTTTTTTTTCTTTTGTTTTGTTTTGTTTTGTTTTTGGAAATAGGGTCTCCCTCTAGTTCAGGCTGACCTGGAATTCTTTCACTATGTAATCTCAGGGTGGCCTCAAACTCCCAGTGATCCTCCTACCTCTGCCTCCCAAGTGCTGGGATTAAAGGTGTGCATCACCATGTCCAGCTCTATTTACTGTTTTTATTCAAGTTTTAAGTTGTTTGGTTTGGGAAGGCCAAGTTCAGTTCTTATTGCTGTATCAGGTTCAGCAGTATAATTCCAGTCCATAACCCCTTAAACCTTTTTTTTTTGTTTTTTTTTTTTTCGAAGTAGGGTCTCCCTCTAGGTCAGGCTGACCTGGACTTCACTTTATAGTCTCAGGGTGTCAAAGGTCCCCACAGTCTTGACCAATTTAATATATTAAGACCTGTAAAATCAAACAAGTTAAACATTTCTAACATATAAAGGCACAGAGTAAACATTTTCAACTGGTATAAGGCATAGCAAGGAGAGACTAAAACAATGCAAACTAAACCACCATCAAACAAACATCAAACTTCTGCAGTTCAAGTTCAATATATCCAGAGACTAACAGTCTCCAAACTTTCCAATTCGGCCCCTCCAGCTGGGCAGAGTAGCAGGGGAACACTTCCATCCCAGGCCAACGATGCACTCTATGGTAGCCCTTGCACAGTCCTGGTATATACAAAACACCTTCAGGTCTTCATGCAAACCACGGTCCATCTTCCAAAGGCTCTTCCAGCCTATCGGGGCATCATGCCCTGCCTCATGCTGCATCTCAGCAGCAGCTCCTGGAACCGTGTGCAATTCATGACCACTCCTCACATTTTCCAAAGGCTCTTTCAGCCTATCAGGGCATCAGGCCCTACCTCATGCAGCATCTCAGAGGCATCTCCTGGAAGCATGTGCAATTCACAGCCACTCCATGCATTTTTCATGCTTCTGAAACCAATACCAGTTGTGCAGAACACAGCCATATTCTTAATTCAGGGACAAAACAAATCATAGACTTGAAAAGCAGGTTCCTTCTCCAGTCAACTCTTTCCAAAAGTGTTTGCATTTCTATGATAGTCTTTCCTCAGGCATCCTTTCCATTGTTTTAATGTAAAGCAGTTGGACCATCTTCCTTAAGATTGCTAATGTGTTTGACAATAGCAGGTTCAGTAACCTAAAACCAGTCTCAGTGCCTGTAATTTTAACTTGCTTGATGTTTTCCAGCTTAAAATCTTAAATCTCTCAGTCCAATATCTCTAGCCAAGCACATCAGTCCATTACAAATTTAACCTTGATCAAACTCTCTGGGCCTGGGCAGCAGGACGCAGCCAGCCCTTATGCCAGTAGCCCAGTTCTAACAAAGTCCTCTGCAGTCTTTCCTTCCCCTTAGAAAGCTCATAAGCCAAGCCTTGAAGTTCAATGCTATCTGCATTTAGCATTCTCAGACTCTCATCAGAATAGTCCATAAAACTTGGCTTACCACTCCAGATGACATCTTCAGTTGCAAACACCAAGTCCATGCCTATTCCTCCAAAACAAAGGTTCCACAAGATCAACATCCACATAGTAAGGTTCATCTCACCCCACTCCTCAGTACCAAGTTCTGTAGTAGACAGCTTCAGGTTCGCTGAGATGAACTTCCAGACCAGGCACAGTTATGGAGGAAGGGATTTATTGAAGCTTACAGATCCAGGGGAAGTTCCATAATGGCAGAAGAATCTGGCCTGCCTTCACAGGACCAAGCAGAGAGAGAGAAGTACAAGCCTAAAGGTCAAAAACCAGAGCACACTTCAGGAACTCCAGCTAGGCACAGTTTGCATATCTTTAGATTGAAATCTCAAACCCACCACCACACCTTAAGATCCACACAATGGCATTGCCTCCAGCCAGATGGCTAGAGATGCAAACTACAAACAAATAAACAACTGAATATATTGGGGGCCCTCTATTCTATTCAAACCACCACATCCTCCTACCTCTGCCTCCTCAGTGCTTCTTTCCTATTATTTTAACTACCATGAAGTGAACAGTTTTCTCCCATCATTCCCTTCCACATGATGTTTCTGCTTGACACAGGCCTAAAAGCAATGGAGCCAACTGATCATGGACTGAAAGCTCTGAAGCCATGAACCAAAATAGACTTCTCCTCCTTTCAATTATTTTTCTCAGGTATTTTGTCACAGTGATGGGAAGCTAACACAATTTCTGTCCTGACTACATTCTTGTCTTCTGAGTATGTGGATATAGTTGATAAGTATTAACATTCTTGT
Source organism: Dipus sagitta (assembly GCA_036346955.1). NCBI lineage: Eukaryota > Metazoa > Chordata > Mammalia > Rodentia > Dipodidae > Dipus > Dipus sagitta. Next base: position 20,240,947 of record CM070770.1, read on the forward strand.
TTGTGAGTTACATTGTGTCATTCTGAGTCTTTGTTTGTTAAGATAGGAAAGTAGTCCAGGCTGGCTTTGAACTTACTATGTGTGTGGGGAGGGGGGGTGTCAAACCCAGGGTTTCATACAGGTTAAGCAAGCATTCAACCAACCACGTTACAATCCCAGTCCCTTAGTTCTCTCTTTCTTTTTCTTTTTTCCTTCCTTCCTTCCTTCCTTCCTTTCTTTCTTTCTTTTCTTTTTTTTTTTTTGAGGTAGGGTCTCACTCTAGCCCAGGTTGACCTGGAATTCACTATGTAGTCTCAGGCTGGCCTTGAACTCACAGCAACCATCCTATCTCTGCCTCCTGAGTGCTTGGATTAAAGGCATGCACCCCCACACCCAGCTCCTTAGTTCTCTTTTGGTGATTGCTTTTTTTTAAAAAACTTTTTGGCACATTTCCCTACTTCTTACCATGTTTAGCAGTTTTTGACTGGGTGGTGTGCACTGTGGTGGTTTGATTCAGGTGTCCCTCATTAACTTAGGTGTTCTGAATGCTAGGTTCTCAGCTGATGGAGACTGGGAATTAACACCTCCTGGAGGCAGTGTATTGTTGGGGGCAGGCTTATGAGTATTATAGCCAGTGTCCCCTTGCCAGTGTTGGGCACACTCTTCTGTTGCTATTGTCCACCTGATATTGGCCAAGGGGTGATGTCCACCCTCTGGTCATGCCATTGTTTCCCCTGCCATCATGGAGCTTCCCCTTGAGTTTATAAGCCAAAATAAACCTTTTACCCCACAAGCTGCTCTTGGTTGGGTGATTTCTACCAGCAATGTGAATCTTACTGCAACAGTACTATTGGTACTAAGAGTGGTATTGCTGCTAGACACCTGACTGTGTGGCTGTGGCCTTTTGGAGCTCATTTTCACGAGGAATGTGTAAGCTTTGAAACCTTGGCCTATGCCTTGCAGTGCTGTAAGTACATCTTGGTGGACTATTCTGGTCAGAGTTGCAAGACCTGAATGTAGTAAGAACTATAGACTGTGAGGTTTGGCTTATGAGGGTGAGAAAGAGCTTTGCTTGGACTGGGCTAGAAACTGTTTGTGTGAGAGGCTTGCTGTTATGTCTTTGTCCTGATAATTTGTGCAGGGTTGCATTGTGTAGAAATGGACTGGTGTGAGCAGTGGGATATGGCACAGAAAGGAACCTTTAGACCCAAACTGCTGGCTGTTTAGCTGCAATTGAGAGATTACAACTTTTGAGATTGGGTCAGCTGACTTGTGCCTGGACAACACAAAGAATGCAGTCTTTTGAAGGGGACTGACACTGAATGAGTGTCCTGTCCTTCAAAGTCTGCTTTATTCCCCTCCCCCCGATTAACAAATTGGCACCATACCTGGTATTGTGGAGTACAAGAAATGCAGGAAAGAGAGTGTCACTGAATTTATAACATGGTCTTGTATTTTGGAAATGGCCATGGGCAGTGTGAAGCAGGTTTGCTGGATGCCTACATGGAGACCTGATGGAGCTATGAGGATGAACCGTGGATTGCAGTGGAGACCCAGTGGAGATGCTGGGACCATGAGATGGCTGCTAAGGAAAGCTGCCAGCCCTGAATGAAGTTTTCCAGGACTGTGAGTAGCCTAGCTGGAGGGGTGGAATTGGAACTCCAGAGACTTGTTGCTGGTTAGAATTATCAGACATGGAGACTTGTCACTGGCTAGGGTTGTTGAATTTGGAGCTACAGAGTTTGATGTTTGCCCTGTTTAAATTTTGTATTGGTTGAATATTTCTTTGCAATGCCCAATGCCATCGTTTGCAGTGTGAATGTTTATTCTGTGCCATTATGGGTTTTGGTGGGGATTTTTTGGTATTATGCCTTAGTTAAAAGATCTTGGACTATGGGGATGTATGCACATCATTGGAATTGATAAAAACTATGGGGACTTTTAAAGTTGGATGAATGCATTGCATTTAACTCATGTATGGTTATCAGTTTATGGGGGCCAGGGGCGGAATGTGGTGGTTTGATTCAGGTGCCCCCATGAACTTCGGTGTTCTGAATGCTAGGTCCCCAGCTGGTGGCAATTTGGGAATTGAAGCCTCCTGGAGGCAGTGTATTGTTGGGGGCGGGCTTATGGGTGGTATAGCCAGTTTCCTCTTGCCAGTGTTTGGCACACTCTCCTGTTGCTGTTGCCCATCTGATGTTGGTCAGGGGGTGATGTCCATCTCTACTCATGCTATCACTTTCCCTGCCATCATAGAGCTTCCCCCTCGAGCGTGTAAGCCGAAATAGACCCTTTTCTCCCACAAGCTGCTCTTGGTTAGGTGTTTTCTGTCAGCAATGGAAACCTGACCGCAACAGTTGTCCAATGACTAAAAATAATGTCCAATTTTAAAATAATTATTTTATTTTAGTTATTTATTTGAGAGAGAGGGAGAGAGAGAATGAGAGAATGAGAGAGAGAATGGGCACACAAGGGCCTCTGACCACTGCAAACGAACTCCAGAGACATGCACCACCTTATGCATCCAGCTTGAGGTACTGAGGAATTGAACCTGGATCCTTTGGCTTTGCTGGCAAGCACCTTAAATGCTAAGCGATCTTTTCAGCCCTATTCACTGTTTTTTTCTTTTCTTTTCTTTTTTTCTTTTGTTTTGTTTTGTTTTGTTTTTGGAAATAGGGTCTCCCTCTAGTTCAGGCTGACCTGGAATTCTTTCACTATGTAATCTCAGGGTGGCCTCAAACTCCCAGTGATCCTCCTACCTCTGCCTCCCAAGTGCTGGGATTAAAGGTGTGCATCACCATGTCCAGCTCTATTTACTGTTTTTATTCAAGTTTTAAGTTGTTTGGTTTGGGAAGGCCAAGTTCAGTTCTTATTGCTGTATCAGGTTCAGCAGTATAATTCCAGTCCATAACCCCTTAAACCTTTTTTTTTGTTTTGTTTTTTCGAAGTAGGGTCTCCCTCTAGGTCAGGCTGACCTGGACTTCACTTTATAGTCTCAGGGTGTCTTTGAACTCATGACAATCTCCCTCTTTCTGCCTCCCAAGTGCTGGGATTGAAGACGTGTACCACCATATCTAGCTTTAAAAGTTTTTTTTTTTTTTTTTTTTGGTTCTATGTATAATTAAATGCCTTTCTGTTTCTAATACTATTTATTTATTTCTCCTCTTTTTTCTTAACCAGTTTCACTAAATGTTATTCATTTTATTAGTCTTTTCAAAGAACCAATATCTATTCTAGTCTTATTTATTTATTTATTTATTTAGGTTTTTCGAGGCAGGGTCTTACTCTAGCCCAGGCTGACCTGGAATTCACTGTGGAGTCTCAGGGTGGCCTCGAACTCACAGCAATCCTCCTACCTCTGCCTCCTGAGTGCTGGGATTAAAGGTGTACACCACCATGCCCGGCATTTTTTAAAAATATTTACTTATTTGCAAGGAGAGAAAGAGAGAGAGGGGCTGAGAGAGAGAGCATGGGCATGCCAGTGCCTCTAGCTGCTGCAAAAGAACTCCAGATGCATGAGTCACTTTATGCATTTGGCTTTACGTGAACAATGGGGACTCAAACTTGGGTTGTAAGGCTTTGCAGGTAAGCACCTTACCACTGAGCCATCTCTCCAGCTGCCTAGTTTATTTTGATTGTATCAGTATTTGTGTTTAACCATATGAAAGTGACTTTCCTGTTTCTTCATTTTTTTCAACCTTATCCTTCTCAGTGGGGGATCATTTCTCTCTATACAAATCTATTTATATATGTGTTCGTGCTTATATATAAACAATGAAGTCTTGCAGTTGCTTCCTCTTGCTGGAACAAACACCTGTCCAGAAGCAGCTTATGGGAGGAAAGGGCTTATTGTAGGCTCACAGATTCAGGGGAAGCTTCACCATGGCAGAAGAAACTGCCAGCATCCGATACATGAACAACCAGAGCTCAAGCTGCCTCCCTACATGCCTTAGGTTTGGACTCAAGATCTGCCTCCATGACACACCTCCTCCATTAGAGCTCTGCTTGCTGAATACTAAGTAGGAAGCTTAATAAAAAAAATAAATAAACCTAGGGCTGGGCTGGAGAGATTGCTTAGTGGTCAAGGTGCTTGCCTGCAAAGCCTAGGGACCCAGGTTTGATTCCCCATTACCCATGTAAGCCTGATGCACATGTTGGTGCATGACTCTGGAGTTCATTTGCAGTGGCTAGAGGCCCTGGTATTCCTATTTTCTCTCTCTGTCTCTCTCATAAATAAATAAATAAAATATTTTTAAAAACCTGAGGCTATGAGGGGCATACATTTACATTCAAACCTCCACATATAGAAATTACATTAGTGGGAGATTCAATAATCATGTAAAACATCTTTCTTTTGCTGTTGGCATAATTTTAAATGGATAATTATAGGCTCACCAGAATTCTTTTGTCTTCTGATTTTCTTTTTAAATTTATTTTTACTTCTTTGTTCTGAGAGAGAAAGAAGGAGAGAAAGAGATAGACACAGAAAGGGAGAATATGGGTGCGCCACGACTTCCATCCACTGCAAACAAACTCCAGATGCGTGCGTCACCGTGTGCATCTGGTGGATGTGGGTCCTGGGGAACTGAACCTGGGTCCTTTGGCTTTGCAAGAAAGCATCTTAACTGCTAAGCCATGTCTCCAGCCCCTGATCTTCTTTTTTTTAAAAATACTTTTATCAGGGAAAAAAAAAAACATGAAAATGTACTCTAGCTTTCTCAAAGCATATTTTTGGCAAGAGTCAAAAAGCAATTAACATTTTTCTGACATAGATTAGAATCTGTTTTTTCATTGGGTCTATATAAATTTTCCTTTATAGTTTATAGTATAGACTACACTTCATTTCCTCATCTTAAAAAGTGGTGCTTGATATTTCTCCAAAAATTCTTTGTGCATTTAAAAATATTTATTTATTATTTATTTATTTGACAGAGAAAGAGGGAAAGAGAGAGAGAATTGGCATGCCAGGGCCTCCAGCCACTGCAAACGAACTCCAGATGCATGCGCCCCTTGTGCATCTGGCTAACATGGGTCCTGGGGCATTGAACTGAGGTCCTTTGGCTTTGCAGGCAAACACCTTGACCATTAAGCTATCCCTCCAGTCCTCTTTCTGCTTTTTATTTTGTTTTATTTTTATTTTTATTTTTATTTTTTTTCGAGGTAGGTACTTGCTTTAGCCCCAGCTGACTTGGAATTCACTATGTAGCCTCAGGCTGGCCTCGAACTCACAGCAATCCTCCTACCTCTGCCTCCCAAGTGCTGGGATCGAAGGTGTGCGTTACCACACTCGGCTTTCTTTGTGCTTTTTAGTTTACATTTGTAATTATTATTATTATTATTTTGGTTTTTCAAGGTAGAGTCTCACTCTAGACCAGGCTGACCTGTGCAACAATTATTATTTCAAAATGGACAGGGAAGTTCATACTACTATCTTTGGTGCTACAGGTTGGAAGAATCAGTATTACATTCCTAACATCATAGAGATTCTGGATTGACATGAATGACCCCAAAGGAGTGTTTCAAAATAGTATTCCTCCAGAATTTAACCAATCATTTACATTCTAGAATCTGAATTGATACCTGACCTAAAGATGAAATCTCATTCATCAGTACACCTACTTAAAATTTTTTTTAAAAGATTTAATTTAATTTATTCTATTTATTAGAGACAGAGAGAGGGAGAGAGACAGGGAATGAGAATGGGTGCGCCAGGGCCTTTAGAACTGCAAATAAACTCCAGACACATGCACCACCATGTACATTGGGCTTACGTGGGACCTGGAGAATCAAACTTGGTCCTTAGGCTTCACAGGCATGTGCCTTAACCGCTAAGCTATCTCTCCAGCCCTTAAAAATATTTTTATTTATTTACTTGCAAGCACAGAGCGATAGAGAGAAGAGAGACAGTGAGAATGGGCATGCCAAGGTCTCCAGCTGCTGCAAACAAACTCCAGATTCATGTGCTACTTTGTGTATCTGGCTTTATGTGGGCACTGGAGAATCAAACCCCAATCATTAGACTTGGCAGGCAAGTGCCTTAAGCACTGGGCCATCTCTCCAGCCATGAGGAATAATACTTCCTTTTTAGCCACGATGAACTTTGATAACAAGCTTATTTTCTGACTTGCCAGTCAATCAAGTGCTGAGTACGTTTGTTCTTCAGTATCCATGGGGGAATAGTTCCAGTAACTCTGTGAGTGTGTGCTCAAGCCTCTTGTATACCGTGGTGTAGTATTTGCATATAAACTACACATTTCCTCATATATTCTTCAAATCATCTTCAGACTACTTATAATACTGTTATAGCCAGGTTCACATTGCTGGCAGAAATCACCTGACCAAGAACAGCTTGTGGGAACAAAGGTTTATTTTGGCATGAACAGAGGGTGGACACCACCTCCTGGCCAACAACAGATGGACCACAGCAACAAGAGAGTGTGCCAAACATTGGCAAGGGAAAACTGGCTGTAATACTCATAAGCCTGCCCCCAATAATGTCCAACAATACACCACTTCCAGGAGGCGTAAATTCCCAAATCTCCATCAGCTGGGAACTTAGCATTCAGTACACCTAAGTTTATGGGGGACACCTGAATCAAACCATCACATTCCGCCCCTGACCCCTATAAACTAGTAACTATTCATGATGTAAAATGCAATGCATTCAGTCCATCTTTAAAAGTCCCCATAGTTTTTTTTTATCAATCCTAATGATGTTCAAACATCCCCATAGTCCAAAGTCTTTTAACTGAGCCATAATACCAAAACAAAACAAAACAAAAACCATAATGACACAGAATAAACATTCACACTGCAAAAGATGGCACTGACATAGCAAAGAAATATTCAACCAATACAAAATTTAAACAGGGAAAACATCAAACTCTAGCTCCAAGTCCAACAACTCTAGTCAGTAACAAATCTCCAAGTCCAATAATTCTAACCAGCAACAAGGGAGTTCCAATTCCGCCCTTCCAGCTAGGCTACTCACAGTCCTGGAAAACTCTATCTGGGGCTGGGAGCTTTCCTTAGCAGCCATCTCATGGTCGTAGCAGCTCCACTGGGTCTCCACTGCAACCCACAGGTCAGCCTTATGGCTCCATTGGGTCTCCATGCAGGCATCCAGCAAACCTACTTCACACTGCCCATGGCCATTTCCAAAACACAAAACTGTGTTGTAAATTCAATGACCCTCTCTTTTCTGCATTATGCTCCATAATACCAGATAGGGTATCAATTTGTTAATCCAAGGGGAATAAAGCAGACTTTGAAGAACAGAATACTCCTGAGCATTCAGGCCCCTTCAAAAGAGTCTACATTCTTCCTGTTGCCCCAATGCAGGTCAGCTGACCCAATCTCAAAGTTGTAATCTCTCCTATAATTGCAGCTGAATGGGCAGAAGTTTCAGCCCAAAGATTTCATTTTTTTCTGTGCCATATCCTTCACACCAGTCCATTTCTGCACAATGCAACCCTGCACAAGGTCTCAGGATATGGGCATAACAACAAGACTTTCACACAAACTGCTTCTAGCCCAGTCCAGGCACAGCTCTTTCTCACCCTCATAAGCCAAACCTCACAGTCCATAGTTCTTACTGCATTCAGGTCTTTCAACTCTGACTAAAATAGTCCATCAAGCTGTATTGACAGCACTGCAAAGTGTCTCTTAGGCCAAGGTTTCAAATTCTCCCACATTCCTCTTGAAAATCAGCTCCAAAAGACCAAAGCCACACAGTCAAGGTGTCTAGCAGCAAATGACACCACTCCTCGGTACCAACTTTACTATTGCAGTCAGGTTCACATTGCTGGTAGAAATTACCCGACCAAGAGCAGCTTGTGGGAAAAAGGTTTATCTTGGCTTACAGACTCAAGGGGAAGCTCCAGAATGGCAGGGGAAAACGATGGCAAGAGCTGAGAGTGGACATCACCTCCTGGCCAACATCAGGTGGACCACAGCACCAGCAGAGTGTGCCAGATGCTGGCAAGGGAAAACTGGCTATGATACCCATAAGCCTGCCCCCAACAATACACTGCCTCCAGTAGGCATTAATTCCCAAATATCCATCAGCTGGGAACCTAGCATTCAGAACACCTAGGTTTATGGGGGACACTTGAATTAAACCACTACAAATGCCCAATGTAATATCACTGTTATTTTAGATCATGTAGGGAACAATAAGGAAAAAAAAATCTATGTTACATATAGACACCATTTTTTTGTTCAGACAGTGCCTTGTTATGTAGCCCAGCCTGATCTTGAACTCACAATCCTCCTGCCTCAGCCTCTGTGTGCTGGGAATATGACACATATCATCATGTCTGGATGAGACACAATTATTTTATTTGAATTTTTTAATTTATTATTTATTTGCAATGACAGACAGAGAGAAGAGGAGGACAGAGAATGTGTGTGCCAGGGCCTCCTGCCATTGCAAACAAACTTCAGATGTATGCAGCACATTGTGCATCTGGCTTTACATGGGCACTAGGAATTAAACCTAGGCCATCAGGCTTTGCAAGCAAGTGCCTTTAGCTGCTGAGCCATCTCACCAGCCCTTATTTGAATATTTATATAATTTTATTTTTATTTGTTTATTTGAATAAGAGAGGGAGAGTGAGAAAGAGGGAGAGAGAGAGAGAGAGAGAGAGAGAGAGAGAGAGAATAATCAGTATACCAGGGCCTCCAACCACTGCAAACGAACTCCAGACACATGCACGACTTTATGCATCTGGCTTACATGGGTCCTGGGAAGTTGAACCTGGGTCCTTTTTTTAAAAGTTTTTTTTTGTTTATTTTTTAAATTTATTTATTTGAGAGTGACAGACAAAGCGAGAAAGAGGCAGAGAGAGAGAGAGACACAGAGAGAATGGGTGTGACAGGGCCTCCAGCCACTGCAAACGAACTCCAGATGCATGCGCCCCCTTGGGCATCTGGCTAACGTGGGTCCTGGGGAGTTGAGCCTCGAACCAGGGTCCTTAGGCTTCACAGGCAAGCGCTTAACCACTGAGCCATCTCTCCAGCCCTGAACCTGGGTCCTTTGGTTTTGCAGGCAAGCACCTTAACCACTAAGCCATCTCTCCAGCCCCTTATTTGAATATTTTTGACCTTCAGTTGTTTGAATTTGTGGCTATGAAATATGAAGATATGAAAGGGTTATTTTCCTAAAAATATTATGTAAGGAGCCTTATTTCAGACTTACAGTTAGGAGTATATTGTATAATCATCTTTAAGATGCATTTTATGAGCATGTTAAAGACAAGAATAAGATCTGTTTGGCCGGACGTGGGACAAGACTTTAATCCCAGCACTCAGGAGGCAGAGGTAGGAGGGTCACCATGACTTCAAGGTCAGCCTGAGACTACATAGTGAATTCCAGGTAAGCCCCAGGCTCTAGTGAGACCCTACCTCGAAAACAAACAAACAAAAAGATCGGTTGGTACTGTATCTGTGGTTGTACAGTGAGGCTGTAAGGACCAGAATTCCTACAGTATATGGACAAAAGGACTCTATATTAATTACAAGGACAAGGGCAGAAGGGTACCCACGTCTGGGATAGCTCTCTGTCCCATACAGTGTCCACTGTGATGTATGCTTTGTAGGGTAATTCCAACACAAAGACAATTCAACAAGACTATCCAAAGTTCCTGATTTCCACCCTTGGGAGAAAGAGAAAACATACAGTGGACTCACTAAATAAAGCAGGCGCGCTTTGAGCAGTGTGTGCACGGGACGAGGTAGTTCTGAGACACGCTACGAAAGTTATGGGACCCAGGCCAGGGCGGCTCAAAGTAGCTGGAGAGCATTTCGTGAGAAGAAGGTTTGTGAGTTAATTTGGGTCAACAGGAGAGCATTTGGAAAGAATAATGAGACTAGACAAAGGCAGGGGGCAGAACACACAGGTTGTCATTGAGAAATATTAGCAGACAAAGGAGTTTCTGTCTGTAGTGTTGCTTAGGGCAGCAGCTAGAAATGACCTGACTCTGGAGAGACAGGCGAGCATATGTTATAGATGGCTTATTTTTATTATTTGTTTATTATTTTTTTTGTTTTTGTTTTTTCGGGCTAGGGTCTTGCTCTAGTCCAGACTGACCTGGAATTCACTATGTAGCCTCTTACCTCTATCTCCCCAGTGCTGGGATTAAAAGCTTGCACTACTACGCCCGGCTTATTTTTATTTTTTTAAAAATTATTAACAACTTCCATAATTATAGACAATAAAGATAATTCTCTCCCCTCCCCCCCCACGCCCCACCACTTTCCACTTCACAACTCCACTCTCCATCATATCCCCTCCCCCTCTCAACCAGTCTCTTTTATTTTGATGTTTTCATCTTTTCCTCCTATTATACTGGTCTTGTGTAGGTAGTGCCAGGCACTGCAAGGGCATGGATAACCAGGCCAATTGGCTTATTTTATCTTATTTTTCTGAGGTAGGGTCTCACTCTAGCCCAGGCTGACCTGGAATTCACTATGGAGTCTCTGGGTGGCCTCAAACTCAACGCGATCCTCCTACCTCTGCCTCCTGAGTGCTGGGATTGAAGGCGTGCGCCATCACACCCGGCTCACTTGGCTTATTTTTAAAACGGTTGTAAGCCGGGCGTGGTGGTTTACGCCTTTAATCCCAGCACTCGGGAGGCAGAGGTAGGAGGATCGCCGTGAGTTCGAGGCCACCCTGAGACTCCATAGTGAATTCCAGGTCAGCCTGGGCTAGAGTGAGACCCTACCTTGAAAAACCAAAAAAAATAAAAATAAAAAAAATAAATAAATAAAACGGTTGTGTGTGTGTGTGCATGCGTGTGTACATGTGTGTGACAGCGGACATGAATGTGCCACGGCATGTTTGTGGAGGTCAGTGGGCAACTTCCTGGTCAGTCAGTCCTTGCTTTTCCACTTCTTTTGAGACAGTTTCTCTTTCTGGACCTTCCTCTACTATTGTTATCTGCTGCATTTTCCTGTGAGCTACTAGGAAATTCTCCTGTCTCCACCTCCCATCTCACCGGCAGGGAATTAGGATTGCAGAAGCCTGCCCCAGCCTGATTCACTCTTGCTCTCAAGCGTGAGCAGTGAGCACTTTCTCCACTGAGTCACCTCCTTGCCCTGTGGAGCGTTTTAGAGTTCTGTGTGGGCATGGGGCTGTCTGCCTTGTTAACTATTGCAACACTGGTACCCGCTTTGGAGACTGGTCCGTACTAAACGTTCAGGAAAATTTTGTTGGATGAAATGCTAAGGCTGTGGAGATCAGTGGGGGCGTACTGTAGGCTTTAGAGTACAAAGACGTCCTATGTAGGAAACCAGTCTCAAGGCGGACGGGATGGAGGCTGGATAGGGGCACAGTAGCGGGTGTGGTGCGGGGTTGGGGGGGCTGGTGGGGGTGGTGGGGGTGGTGTTCTGTAATCATCCTTTGGGGGAGGGGAGTTAATGGTGGAGGATGTGTGGAGTTGTTTAGAGGTGTAAGCAACTACATTGTGATTGCTTGGCAAATTTTCTGCCTTAAGGGCAGCAGAGGGGATATTGTCATGGTGGATAAATGAGTTGATTTTAGTAGGTGCTATTTCTGTCTTTTTTTCTCCCCTAATAAGTTCCTTCACCACATGATCACTTAGTTGGTATTTCTTCAGTATTACTCAGTTATCCCTCAGTTGTTTTTTACCTAGAAGAATTATGTTCACCACTTTGAATATTTTCTGAATTGTCTGACCTATTCTACAACCGCCCCCCCCCCCTTTTGTCAGGATAGACTGCGGAGTGTCTAGGTAGAAAATAACTAGACCGTTTTCCGTGAGAGTGTGCAGAGTTAAAGGAGGACAGAGAAGTGGGGGGGGGGGGTAGCCCCCTTGTCAGTTTAGAACTTCAGGCCAGAGTTGTTTTTTTATTACCCTGCCTGCTAGACTTAGCTGTAGCTTATACACCACAGAGCAGCAGCAGCAGCAGCAGCAGCAGCAGAATTCTCTTGTTACTGTCTCATTTTACCCTGATATACAGAAACAGATTTATTTAGGGTGTCCATCTCCTCTCCAGGCCAGCCCTGACATTTTAGGGTTGATAAAACTCATCAGATGCTTGTTGACTCAAGAGGCTTTTCTGGTGCTGGACTGGCCTTGAAGGGGGTCCCTGGGTGGCCGCACGTGTGAACCCGTCCAAGCCTTCTCGGTGAGGGCCAAGCCCCCTGCCAAGAAAAGGTACCGGGCAGCCGCCGCCGCCTCTTGCCTTGGTTCTCTCCGGGTCCCAGGGTTGGAAGCTGGAATCATGCTCGCACAGCACCGCCGTCATCTGGTTCACCAGCATCACCATCTCCATGGTCCAGGGCCCAGGGCAGGAGAGGGGACGTCGCAGCCGCGGATCTCACGCCCCCACCTCGCCCAGGGACAAAGCTCCGCCTGGCGCCGGGGGACCCGGGTGGGCTCGGCCTGCCGGGCAGGCGCGGGGCGGAGGAGGCGGCCCCGCCCCGCCCCGCCGTCTGCCGGCCGCCCGCCGCGCTGCGCCCCGCGGGTCCCGGCCGCGCAGGTGTCCCGAGGGAGCCGGGCGACGGGGGCGCGGCGAGCTCCGGCCGGGGTGCGCGCGTGTGTGCCCGCGCGTCTCGGGGACCTGCTCCTCTCCACGCCCGGCCGGTCGCCTCTCCCGCCCTTCCTGCCTCGCCTGCGGCTGGCTGCGCGCGAGCCATGACCACGCGAGGTGAGTGGGGACCAGGTGGCATGTTTTGCGGACCCTGGCGCCACCCGGCTCCCGGCACGGATGGACTGGGCAGGTGTGCGAGGGCCACGGGCTGCGAGAACCACCCCAACCCGGCCGGAAACTTTGGCCCTGGATCCCTGGGCTCTAAGGCGGCTGGAAGCCAAGGAAGCGCTTGCCCTTGACCTTGATCGCCGGATGTGGGCGAAGCCAGAGGGGCCAAGGTCCGGTGCCCAGCCCACCTGTGCTAGGCTGGGCGGCTGGGATGGGAGGGCGTGGGGGATGGGCTCGCCTTTGCCAATGCTGTGGGGAGCTGATGAATGGCTGGCGGGGAGGGAGGAAAACATATATATGGTTTTTTTTTTTTTTTTCCTGTTTTCTTGTTTCCATTTTGCAACTCGGTTTATGGATGAAATCCAGGGCTTGATGCAACAACATTTAAAGCTGCAATGTTAACACTCCATTATAAAAAAAAAAAAAAGACTTCCCTTTGCAATCAATGTCTGCCTCCTCGCCCCACCCGGCGTAAGCAGGAGTGAAATGGGAGGAAGAAAAGAAATCAGAGTTGCTTTTCAGGCAGGAGCGAGACGAATGTATTTCTTGCCATTTGGAGGCAGCAAGGATGCTGGGGAAAGTGAGTTAGTCATAGCTCGGTGGCTGCTACTATGAGCGAGGTATTGAAGACATCAAGTCATGTGCAGCTTGCGAGCAATTGAAATGGAGTGGCTTGGTTGCCTTGTCATTAGCATTTAAGGGAACTATTGATTATTTTTAGGAAGTTGCATTTGCAAGGCAATATGGTGCCAGCACCCCTTTTGGTACCCTGGAAGCAACGTGCAACAGGAGGTACAGAGCTGGTTTTGAAAGTGGGCAGCTTTAGCCCTGCTTTTCTTTAGGGGGGCGGAGTAGGGTCAGGAATTTAATAACATGTGTTGGATAACTAAGCCCTGCTTTTCCAGGATTCAGGCTGGGGATTAGGATGAATAATCTCTATCCAGAATGTTTTAAGTCCTTTCTAAAGGAATCTTTGTCGATGTTTGTTCTGACGATGCTATTGTTTGGCTCCGAACCTGGAAATGGGGAGGGAAGAGCTGGCGTTTACATTTGACATGTCAGGATTTAGTGGTGGTGCGATCGGGCCCTGACCTACCGAATCATGCCCAATAATGTGTGCATATTAGGGAAAGAATAAAGAGGATGGAGCAGATATGATTATATAGGCATTGATGTTTGTGTGAATGGGATTTTCAGAGTGCCTCCCAGGACCCTTACTGAACTGTGCTCCAATGCCCAGGCCTTTCAGTCCTGACCTTTGTCCTAAGGGCAACAAGAAACACCTGGAGAATATGTGTCTTAAGTTCTAAAACTCTCCGTGATCCGAGTCCACATCTGACTCCGTTTTATATACCACTAAAACCCATTAGTACAGAACCTTTCTTATTGTAGGTGCCTAGTAACCGCTGGGAACCTTCCTATGCCCAAGCAAGTATCTAGTCCATTAGGGGGTGCCATCAATTTCATAGGGTCTCTGTTTATCTGGGATGTCAAATGAAGATGGTCCAGTGACTGAAAGGGGCTCTTGGATTCAAAAATTTTCCTGTTGAACTCACTTTCAAACAGGGTCCTTTTCTGTTGCCCCTTAAAAATCTATGTTGGTAAACTTGGATTTAATAGTTTAAAGTTGGCTAATCATGCAGAGGCAGACATAATAACAAGTGCCAGTTATTGTGGGCTTATTTTGTGTCAGGAACATTACATGTATTGTATCACTTCATCCTCACAACAACTGAAGCAAGTAGATACTGTATCATCTCCTTGTTTTACAGATGAAGGAATTGAGGTTTCAATAGTTTTCGTATAAATTGAGCTGAAGACAGTTGGTAAGCAAAGGTCCTGATTTCTAAATCTGCTGATTCTGATCCTTTGAACGTTACACTAGACATCACAACTACTGATCTGCTAAAGAGAAAGAAAATGGCCTGAGCATGGAGTTTAAATAAAGTGGCCTTGATGAGTAACTTGGGAGTCTCAGCACCTTTCGGAACATCTGCATCGGGCATTTAGCGAGGGCAAAGTGAGGTAGACGAGGCTGCCGAAAGGTTGGTGTTAGCAATTGGCTATTCCCATCCTGCTTCCTGTTGTTTTAGTTTTGAGGACCAGAACTTAAAATATTATCAAAGATTGAAGCTTCTGTTATGCTTTCTATTTGCATGAATTTGGAAATAATTCTAAATGATTGGTAGAATGTGGACTTAATGAAGTAGTTGCTGAGTTGAGCTTATCTGGAATAACGTATGTTCAGTCGTTTCTGTTTGATGAAACATTTCAAAGCTGTGAGCTGCACTGTGTTCTTTCCATTTCTGTATCTGCTCTTATCTTGCTCCTCAACAGAGAGAGCTTCATTCAACCTTTAGGGTCAGGGGTAGGGAGGCACGTAGCTCAGTTGGTAAAGTGCTTGCCTTGTAAGCATGAGGACTTGAGTTCAATCCCCAGAACCCATGTGAAATTGTCAGCCAGAGTGATAGTTCTGGGGAAATAGAGTCTCTGCCTTCCTGAGGCTTGTTGGCTGTCCATTCTGCTGTAGTTGGTAAGCTACAGGCCAATGAAAGACCCAAAAGGAGGTGGATGGTATACCCAAGGAACAACGCCCATGACTTTCCTCTGGCCTTCACACACATGCATCCACATGTATACCTCTACCCCACACATATGCACCCAAACATATATGAACAGGTGTATACACACATGCATGCAAAAGCCTTAGGATCATAAAGTTAATGTCTGCTGAAACATGCAGCTTATAAGTAGGATGGTCTTCAGATCCAAGGAAATAAGTTCCATTGATTTAAAAATTGATTTCTGCTTATTTCTAGTAACTGGGCTTGCAGGTTATGGAAAGACCATTTTAAATATTTTATTTTATTTATTCATTGGATAGAAAAAGAGGGAGAGAGAGACAGAGAGACAGAGAGAAGGAGAGAGAATGGGCACGCCAGGGCCTCCAGCCACTGCAAACGAACTCCAGATGCGTGCACCGCCTTGTGCATCTGGCTAACATGGGTCCTGGGGAATTGAACCTGGGTCCTTTGGCTTTGCAGGCAAATGCCTTAACCGCTAAGCCATCCCTCCAGCCCCTGGAAAGACCATTTTAAAATTGAAAAGACTGAAATCAATTTAATCTCAATAAACAACTCTATTAAAAATTTTTAGTGCTGGCCTCACTGCTAACCAGAGAAGCTTCTTTATGGAGATGGTGGTAGACACTGAGGAAACTCAAAACTCATCGAGGAATGAAATGTTTGTTGCCTGATGCTAGAATTGAAAATAAAGCCAGTTAAAATTTTTGAGAAAACAAAAACAAAAACAATTCATCAAAGCTGTAAACAAAAGGCTGTGGAAAGCTCGACACTAAATCTGTCATACCCTCCAAGGCTCAGGGAACACTGTAGAAGAGGCAGCATAAAGAATGTTAAGAGCCGCAGGGGAGAGAGGTGTGCTTTGGGGCACTGTCCTCTGGAAATGAACTGACGGTGCATCCATGACCTCACAGGGGTTGTCATTACTCCCACAAAACCTGCACAGTTCTGAGCCCAATAACATTTTGATGTAGGGGAAAACACAAAGAATGAGCTCAGAACAGAAGGTCTCCTTGGAAAGAGAAAGATCCCCATGGGTCTATCTACTTGGACGGGTGCCAGGAACATAGATTGAAAAAAAACAATCACAAGAGAATGCACACCTATGTTTCAAAGTGGCGACCTCAAAGGCAAGGATGGGAAGGGAAAATAGTTGGTTTTTCTTTGAATATATTTTTGTGGAGTTCTTTTCTTTTTTTGGTAGCAAGTAGGTATAGCTTTAATAGAATGAGGGAGAACCCAATAAAGGAAAAATGTCGACTTCATCTCCACTCAGTTCATTTATCCTAACTAGGGAATATAGATTTTATTTAAAAAGTTATTGACAATTTTTATACATGTATATAATGTGTTTTAATCATAATCCCCTCTTGTTACCTTCTTTTATCCTCCTTCCTCCCATCCTCTTCCTGTGAAGTCCTTCTTTTTTCCAACTAGTCCCTCTTCGACTTTCATGCCTTTTGTTTGGCCCTCTAGGAACATGGTTTTAATATATCTGTTCAATGGGCACTTATTAAACATTCACATTAAATATTAGCAGTTGGTTAATTCATACACTCCAGTATATACCTTCAAGGAGCTCATAATTTTTGGGACAAATATACAAATATTTAGAAAAGGATTTGCTGAGTGCAGGTAGGTAATATGGGATGAAGATGGAGGGTCGGAGACACCAGTGGTTGGCATCTAATAAGCCATAGGCGTGAGGACCACAAGGTTGGCGAGGCTTCGTGTTTGTGTGTGTGTGTGTTCATGTATAGGCTCACATATGCCATGTTGTATGGGTGGAGGTCGGACAGTTCTCGGGGTCATAATGCCTGTCTTTCACCTTGTTTGATACAGGGTCTGCCTTATTATTTGGCCACTGCCAACACTAGACTAGCTGGCTCCAGCGCTTCTGGATTCTCCAGCCCCCGTCTCCCATGGCTATAGGCCAACTGAGATTACATGTGTGTGCCACTTGCTTCCAGCTTTACCTGCATTCTGGACACCCAAGCTTCAGTCATAAGGCTTGTGTATCGAGCGAGGGCTTTCCAGGGACAGGGCACAAAAAGAGAAACGGCTCAATGAGTGTTGAACGTGGGTAATATGTTGGCTTGTTTGTCTGGGACGGAGAACCAGATCTCAGTGGCCCATGGTTGGTCGGTAGGTGGATTGAGTCCTGGGAAGGATGAGGACAGAGGACTACCAGCGACAAGGAACTGTGGCTCTGGAGCTCTGAGGTCAGCCGTGGGAGGAGGAGGGCGGATCACAGGCAGTAAGAGACCACACAGGAGGGAAGCCGCAGGGCTGGAGCCCTGGTCCTTCTAGGCAGGAACTCTGCAGAGATGAGAGGTGATTACTCCCTGGCCACAAACACCCTAACTTTGTTTTGGGGAGCTTTTATGTGGCAGGGCTAAGAGCACAGGCCAGCAGTGGGCTGGAGGCAGTAACCCTCTACTGGCCAGTGTTGTAGGCCCAAGTCAGGATGCAGAGAAGAGTCAATTGTACTCGTTTCTTTTTTTGTTTGCTTTTAATCAATTTTTTTTTAATATTTTATTTTTATTTACTTATTTGAGAGAGAGAGAAAACAAGGCACAGAAAGAGAGAGAAAGAAAGAATGGGCGTGCACTGCAAATAAACTCCAGATGCATGCACCACCTTGTGCATCTGCCTTACTTGGGTCCTGGGGAATCGAATTGAGGTCCTTTGGCTTTCCAGGCAAGTGCCTTAACCACCAAGCCATCTCTCTAGCCCTGTTTGTTTGTGGTTTTTTTTTTTAATGTATTTTATTTATTTAATTATTTGAGAGAAAGAGAGAATGGGCGCGCCAGGGCCTCCAGCCACTGCAAACGAACTCCAGATGCACGCCCCTCCTTGTGCATTTGGCTTATGTAGGTCCTGGGGAATCAAACCAGGGTCCTTTGGCTTTGCAGGCAAATTCCTTAACCACTAAGCCATCTCTTCAGCCCCGCACTCATTTCTTACAGATACTTGAGTTTCAGTGCATAGGGTTTGGGTGGACAAACATGTACTTTCTGGTTGATGAAGGCCAGACCCTTGCCCTGTCTCCTCTTTCTTTTCTCTCTTGCGTCGGCCCACTCCTGCTTGCCTCTGGCATGAGTGGTGGTTCTCATTGTTGTGAAACGGGATACTAGGGGTTCAGGAAAGTCCTTGAACACCAATCCCTAGGTTCATGTCTATTTTTTTTGTTTATTTTTATTTATTTATTTGAGAGCGACAGACAGAGAGAGAAAGAGGCAGAGAGAGAGAGAGAGAGAGAGAGAGAGAGAGAGAGAGAGAATGGGTGCTCCAGGGCCTCCGGCCACTGCAAACGAACTCCAGGGGCATGCACCCCCTTGTGCATCTGGCTAGCGTGGGTCGAGCCTGGAACCGGGGTCCTTAGGCTTCACAGGCAAGCACTTAACCGCTAAGCCATCTCTCCAGCCCTCATGTCTATTTTTAACCAAAGAATTGAATAAAATAATACTGACAAGGATAATTATTAAATTATTGTATTTATTGAGGGAAATACAGAACTCAGGAAAGGAGGATGAATACACCCACATGGCTTGACAGCCCACGTGGTGGGTCTGGAAAAACTGTAGAGGGGCCAGAAAAGAAAGTACAAATAGCTCCTGCCATGTGGAGAAAGAGCCCATGTGGAAAGTAGGGCCCGGGGGGGGGGGGGGCCTCTCCTCGCCGCTCAGACCAGCTGGGGAGAAACTCACCAGAAGCTGGAGGTTCACCAGTGGTCAGGCAGCCCAGAGCCCTTGCCCTCCCCTCAAAAACTGCATTTATAACCATGTGGTGGTGGGCACTACTGGCTCAGGTGAACCAGAGGGACAGCGATTGGTCTGGGCTAGGGGCAGTCTCAGGAAGAGGCTAGCCATGATGCCAAGTTCTGGGATCTAAGCTTGACCAATCATAATGCCAGGATTCTAGAAAAGACCTCCCTCTCTCCGAGGGAGGTGCTCAGATTATGGACAAACAGGTCTAGGGACCTAGGCAAGAGATAAGAAGTCAGACCATCCTTTGATCTCTAGCAAGTGCAGGCCTTCCTGCCTTTTGTCCTCGCAGGGACCCCATCACCCTAACTGCTGAACAAAGCTACGGACTCCCTGTCATTTGCTTTATCACTGTTCCTTTTGTGGTAAGGCTGAAGATTAGCTCAGTAAGTGGCTGTGTTTGCTGTGGTGTGAGGACCATTTCTCAGCTGCCATTTCTTCTCTCTGCCTATAGCAGTTTGTCAAGCTGAAGAAAGGCGATGTCTCTGAAAGCCAAGTGTAACCATTATTACTACTTAAAAGAAATATTAAAACACCAATAATATACATTTACTGGAAGCCCTTTGTCTTTGCATTTAAAATAAATGGACCATGATTCAATGAGTAGATATTTAGACATAAGAGAAATAGTTTTTTTTGGTGGGTGGGGGTGAGGTAGGGTTTCGCTGTAGCCCAGGGTTGACCCTGGAATTCACTATGGAGTCTCAGGGTGGCCTCGAACTCATGGTCATCCTCCTACCTCAGCCTCCCAAGTTCTGGGATTAAAGGCGTGCACCACGAGGCCCGACTGAGAAATAGTCTTCGATATTAAGATCTTTCATGTGGAGACACCACTGTGACCAGAGGGGCTCATAGAGTGCGTGATGATGCAATGTTCAGGTTCCTGTGTCTCAAGGAATTGTACAGGGCCTGGAGTAGCAGAAGTGGAAGTATGGGTTTCCTAAAAGCGCGGGGAAAAGCACAGGGCAGGAGTGGGCTCAAGCAGACGAGGCTCAAGGTTTGTTTCTACAGTTCCTTTCTAAAATTTTTTTATTTTATTTTTATTTTTATTTATTTATTTGAGAGAGAGAGAAAAAGGCAGAGAGAGAGAGATGGAGAGAGGGCATGGGTGTGCCAGGGCCTCTAGCCACTGCAAATGACCTCCAGACGCGTGTTGCCTTCGTGCATCTGGCTGATGAGGGTCCTGGGGAATCAAACGGGGTCCTTTGGCTTTTCAGGCAAACTCCTTAACTGCTAAGCCATCTCTCCAGCCCTCAGAAGTTCCTTTTATGAGTTTAGTTGGGGGGAGGAGCCCATCCTTAGGGGTGAGAATGGGGGTCCTTACCCTAATTGATAAATGATCTGCTATGTAACTTTGGAGCATCTGCACATGTGCGGGCTGTATACTCATAATTTTAAGTATATGTATGTGCCAGAGTCATATATATATATATATATATATATATATATATATATACATAAGTCATATATATACACATACATATTTATATAATAAAGGTAGGGGCTGGGGAGATGGCTCAGCGGTAAGGCACTTGCCTGCAAAGTCTAAAGACCTGAGTACAATTCCCAAGTACCCACGTAAAGCCAGATGGACAAGGTGGCACATGTGTATGGAGTTCATTTGCAGTGGCTAGAGGCCCTGGCACGTCCATTCTCTCTCTCAGTATATCTGCCTCTTTCTCACTCTTAAATAACTAAATATAAAAAATAAAAATAAAAAAGAAGTAAGTAGGGTTTTTCCCTGACTGTTCCCTTTAAGGATAGATCAGCCTTCATTCTACTTATGCCCAGCACTGACCTAAGCCGGCCTTTCTTCTCTCGCCTTCTGCCAGGGTGTGCCTGAACACAGATCACCCACCATAGAGGTGCTGGGTGGTACTCTGCCAGGAAAGGGGCAGACAAGGGAGGTACCCCTGTCACTGGGCTGTCCCTCTGCTTGCCTGCCTCATCTTCTGTTTCAACAGAGGCTTTAGAAGGCTGAGTTAGTTCCACAGCATACCCATGAGCAGCATCACAGTTTTTATATATTTTGACCAATAATTCACTTGTGGCTGCCATTGCCTGGCTGAGCACTGGTTTCCAATGTGCTTAAGTAAAGAAAGAAAGAATGTAAGTTGTCAGGATTTTGTCTTCTTTTAAAACAGCATGATGAGCTGGGCGTGGTGGCACATGCCTTTAATTCCAGCACTCAGGAGGCAGAGGTAGGAGGTTTGCCATGATTTTGAGGTCACCCTGAGACTCCATAGTGAATTCCAGGTCAGCCTGAGCTAGAGTGAAACCCTACCTTGAAAAAGAAAAAAAAAAAAAAAAAAAAAAACCAGGATAATGGGGGCTGGAGAGATGGCTTAGCAGTTAAGGTGTTTGCTTGCAAAGCCAAAGGACCTCGGTTCAATTCCCCAGGACCCACATAAGCCAGGTGCACAAAGGGGAGCATGCATCTGGAGTTTGTTTGCAGTGGCTGGAGGCCCTGGGGTGCCCATTCTCTCTTTCCCTCTCTCTGCCTCTTTCTCTCAAATAAATAAATATAAAGTTAAAAAATAGTAAAAACAAAAAACAAAAAAACAGCACGATGTAGGAATATTCAGCCATCCCATAGACTTCTGTTGAACCTTCCTAGAGGGAAAGTCCAGCCTGGTTCGTCTAAAGTCCAGCTCTCAGGACCGCTAAGCTCTGGAAGGATGTGACAGGCGCAGGTTGCCGTCCCCGCATTGGTACGGGGGGCTGTGATAGCTAGAGCATGCAGTGTCAACCATCCATACCAGCTCGTGCCAAGAGGTTGCTTTGCTCCCATTCCTTGTGGACATCTTGGGAGGCATCTGAAGCTTAATTTTTGGTGGTGGTGGGGGGGCTGTTTTTTCTCCTACAGTCTTTCCTACCATCTTGGCCACCTAATTGGGTTGTAATGTGCACTAACAAGTAACGTGTGAGCGCACCCCATGAGTAGAGCAAGGTTTGTGCCTCTTGTAGGCTCTGATGGGTGATATCTGTGTGTGTTCATTCGTGTGTGGAGGTTGATGTTAGGTGTCTTCCTCCATCGTTCTTCATTTACTTACTGAGGGCAGTCCGTGCCTTGAAACCAGATCTCACTGATTCAGTTTGCCTACCTAGTCAGCTTGCCTGAGGGACCCCCTCTCTCTGCACCCTGAATGCTAGGATTGTAAGGGGGCTTCCACGCTTATCTGGCATTGAGGTGGGTTTTGGGAATTTGAACTCAGGTCCTCACAGCTGCTCTGTAAGAACTTTATCTACTGAATCGTCTTTCCAGCCCTGTTCTGTTCTGCTACCTCACATCCAATGTGAAGAGAAGACAGAGAGACAGAGAACTAGAGTAAAAGTGTGCGTGCGTGTGCATGTCTGTGTGTGTGTGTGTGTGAGAGAGAGAGAGAGAGAGAGAGAAGCAATCCTGGGATGGATGTGGAAAAATATTAATTTTGCCTCTAAAAATTTTAAAATAGACATATCAGGGGGCTAGAGAGATAGCTCCATGGTTAAAGACACTTGCTTACAAAGCCTGATGGCCTGGGTTTGATTCCTCAGTACCCACGTAAAGCCAGATGCACAAAATGGTGCATGCATCTGGAGTTGGTTTTCAGTGGCAGAAGGCTCTGACACGCCCATCCTCTCTCTCTTTGCAAATAAATAAAAATACTAAAAAAAGAAAAAATGGATGTATTAGACTTGAGTATAACTAAAGTGTTTATTTGCTAGCATAACTTGAATGATCATATTTTCTCCCTATTAATAGAAATGGAGTTAGTGGATTGCAATTTATGTTAGATATAAAAATAGATTCCACAATATGTTTTCTCTCCCATTCCAAGAACAGTATCTAAAAATTTCTTTTTCTTTCTTTCTTTATTTTTTTGGTTTTTCAAGATAGGGTTTCATTCTAGTGCAGGCTGACCTAGAATTCACTGTGTAGATCTTGAACTCATGGTGATCTTCCTAACCTCTGTTTCCTGAGTGCTGGGATTAAAGGCACGCGCCACCACGCCTGGCTGCATCTGAAATTTTCTTGATAGCGAGCATCTCTTCCAAAGTGTCCATTCCTGAGCTGCACATGCTAATATACAAACTAGTCACTTAAAACAGACCTGGAGACACGTGCCTGTCATCCTATCACTTGAGAGGTAGAGGCAGGAGAATCTGGAGTTCAAGGCCAGCCTTTTCTATATAGTGAGGTCAAGACCAGCCTAGGCTACATGAGACTCAGTCTCAAAAAAATAAAGATAAGAACAACAACAACAACAACAAAAAAACACCCAAGAATAGAATTTTGGTCAATAGCTGAATATTTGCCTGGAATATTACCTACATTTGTGGATTATCTGTATTAAAACTTAAACTTAAATCTTGGACTGGCTGTTTCTTCCCTTGCAGTCCAGCACATGTCTGGGCTAGTGGTATGTTCAGTCATAATTGCTATTATAGACTTACAATGTTTAGCATAAAATTAAACCCAAATAAATCTTTTGATTTTTTAAAATTATGGGTAATTTGTATGATGGTTTTCTCCTGTTGTGGAAAGGAAATTCTTGGTGCTTTTGTTCCCTTGATAGTCATTTTATTTTATTTTATTTGGCAGTGCCAGAGGTTTCATTAAACCCAGGGTCTTATACATGGTAAGCAGGTGTTCTTCAACTGAGCTATAATCCCAGCCCTATAATCATTTTAAATGTGTGGCTTTATTCATTCTAATTAATGCATTTTCAAAATAGCTTCCAATGTATAATTCAATTTACCTATGTCTATGGTTATTATTATTATTGAAATTGTCTCACTGTGTAGTCAAGGCTGGCCTGAAATTCACCATGTATCCAGACTGCACTCTAATTCTCATTCTGCCCTGAGCTCATGTGCCTGGATCACAGGCATGCGCCACCAGGCACAGTTCCTTGAGTTTCTGCCAATATGTTACAGATTTATTTTTTTCAAGTACGTTGTATTGTGGGGAAAATGATATAATATATACATTCTACTGTGTGGAAGTTGTCCATTGAAAAATCATGAGTGGGTGGCAAGTTCTTATTTAGTAGATGAATATATAAAATCTTTCATATAATCGGATCCTTTGTAGAATTAGTAAGATAAAATCAAAGGAGGAGTTGTGGGTCAGGTACTCCAAATTTATTTACTGATTGGGTAGAGATCATATGATTTTAACCTTTTGTTAGATTTTTTTTTTTAGGTGCATAGGAGGAGGAGCTCTGCCTGAGTAATTGTTATTCATATTTTTAGTAAGTTAAAAAGAAATTAGCCCTTTCTTGTGTACAGCATGTTCTTCCCCAGCTCTTTACCACTAGTACATGGTAGAATAATACTTGATGATACGTAGCTGCATTAGGGCCAATTTTAAAACATTTTTTCCTAGTGATAATATCCTGCAGTATGTTTCTACTTTAGGCTACGTCTGAGTTTACTGGTGCTTTTCCTTCTCAACTTATTGGGAATTCACCTAACACAGTCACAACAGGGCCGGCAGAGGAGAACTGGATGGTAACAATGAAGGGAAGTCAGGACAATGAGGGCCGCGGCTATTTCTGGTGTTCAGCTCCAGAACGAGGGGAGTCCCGGAGTCTGGGGAGAGAGGAGGCTGGACAGCCATGAGGTTTAAAAGTTAAAAAAAAAAAATCGAAGAGAGATTTAGGTTGGCAGTCTCTAATGGATTCCAGGGAAATGTTTGTGTTCTTACTGCTGTGTATAAAACAAGGGAATCTTTATTTTGAGTCACTGAACCATTTGGGTGAGTGATGGATGACGTGTTTGGGCATCGGTGCAGGATCTGGTTTCTCACCATTTCATTTAGTTTAGTAGATTCTACTGTGCGGTTAGATGCTTTTGCAGATCATAGGATGACAGTAGCAAGAATATGTTCATTTTTTTTTTTAGGTGTGTATGAGAGAGAGAGAATTGACATACCAGGGCCTCTAACCACTGCATTTGAACTTCAAGCATGTGCACTATATTGTGTACATGCGTGACCTTGTACACATCCATTACCTTGTGCATCTGGCTTTGTGGATTCTGGGGAGTTGAACCTGGGTCCTTAGGGCTTCTCAGGCAAGTGCCTTAACCGCTACGCCATCTCTCCAGCCCTGTGTTCATTTAATCATTTATGTATCAGCTGAACATGTACTGGGTGTTCTAGGTGTGGAGAGGAGACAGCCTCTTACCAAATATGCATGTAATAGGCATGAGTCACCAAGCCCAACTATACTTATTTAATACATTAGAGACTGTGTATCTGTGTGTATGAAATAAGAAAAAAAATTCAGATTTCTTTTTTCAGAACAGTTAGTTGGGACCTTTAGTCACCTCCCCGACCTCTGCCCAGTCTGGTCATGACTGCCTGAACTATGTTGAGCTAGAGATTCTTCTGGAACCAAGGTACGCCTCAGAAAGCTAGGAACATTTCCTTGTGATCCTGGAAGTTATGACCTCACTATGCAAGGAGACTCGCATGTAAAACGCTTAGTTACACATACAATTAATTATATCCAAACAGACCATTCAAATAACACAGATGAATAAGGAAAATTCCCTATCGCTCCAATCAGAACAGTTTTTAAAATTTACTTGTTTTTGTTTTGAGACAGTGCCTCGTCTGTATCCCAAGCTGACCTTGAACTCATTATGTAGTTCAGGCTGGCCTCAAGCCTTTCAGAATCCTCCTGCCTCAACTTCCTGAGTGCCAGGGTTACAGGCATGTTCCACCGTGTCAAGCTTTCTAATCAGAACAATGTAAATGCCTCTTACAACCTAGCCCACAAAAGACTTCACTGGGTTGGGTTAGAATCTGCATGTTGTCCCTCTTTGTCCAAATATAAACTATTAGCCATTATTATAAATATCTTGGAAATTGGATATGGTGTTTTATGTCTATAATTGCAACATGTGGGAGGTTAAGGTAGGAGGATCAGGAGTTCAAGGTCATTCTTAGCTACGTGGTGAGCTTTAAGTCAGTCTGGGGTACCCAAAACCCTGTCTGAAGCAAGAACAAAACAAAACAAAAACAACAACCCCCCCCCTTCTTTAGGATTCCTTTCTAGAGCAAAGGTATGTATGTAGTAGGATGCTATTTGTGAAACTACTGTCTACTTACCCAGCTACTTATAAAAGTTGTATACCTTGAGATCTCCTCATATTGCTGCCTACTGACGTCACTCATTGTGTATGACTGTGTAGTGTTCAGTTATATCATTGCACCATATGCGATTAACAGACCTTTATTGATGGATATTTTCCATGTTTTTTTTTTTCCCGAGTTAGGGGCCCACATAGTGAATTCCAGGTGAGCCTGGGCTAGAGTGAGACCTTACCTCGAAAAACCAAAACAACAACAACAACAACAACAATAACAAAACAAAAAAAGCCATTCATTTGGAAATTGCTGACACCTTCTCTTTCATCTTTTCAAAACAACTACTTACTTTTTAAAAAAATATTTTTATTTTTATTTATTTATTTGAGAGAGGGAAAGAGGCAGAGTGAGAGAGAGAATGGGCATGCCAGGGCTTCCAACCACTGCAGACCAACTCCAGCTGCATGTGCCACCTTGTGCATCTGGTTTACATGGGTCCTAGGGAATCAAACTTTGGTTCTTAGGTTTCGCAGGCAAGCGCTTTAACCACTAAGCCATCTCGCCAGCCCACAACTACTTATTTTTTAACTATTACATATATGTATATGATTTGTTTTGATCATAGTCACTCTCTATTCCATTTCTTCCCCCACCCTTTCCAAGTGGACCTCTTTCTCTTCCCAACTAATCCCTCTTTACTTTCGTGTCTTTTGCTGTGACCTCATGAGTTTAAATTTGGGTTGCTTGCATGAGCGTGGGTGGAGGGTACTTACGGGAGCAGGGGCAGCTAACCCATGGCTATACCATGAAGCAAATGCCTCCCTCCCCTCAGCAGGGGTTTATATCTTGAACTGTTATTTTATTCACATAAAATATATGTATGAAATATAAACATGTAAGATGCATAGTATATTGGCTTGTAGGTGCCGTGGAGAGGATAATGCAGGGAAAAGGGATAGAGAATCCAGGGAGAGTGTGATTGGGGATGACAGCCTTGGGAAGATGACAGACTAACCAAGAGGAGGAAGAGGAGAGCAGGCCCACCTGGTGCGTGTCTGGCCTAGTGGGGCCCGCCCAAGTGGAGAGCTATGCAGAGGACGTGAGCGAACTGAAAACATGCTCAGAACCTTTAAAGCACAGTGAGCTGGGCATGGTGGTGCACACCTTTAATCTCAGCACTTGGGAGGCAGAGGTAGGAAGGTCACCATCAATATGAGGCCACCCTGAGACTCCATAGTGAATTCCAGATCAGCCTGGGTTAGAGTGAGACCCTACCATGAAAAACAAACAACAACAACAACAAAAAGCTGAGCGTGGTGGCACGTGCCTTTGATCCTAGCACTTGGGAGACTTGGGAGGCAGAGGTAGGAGGATTGCGGCCAGGCTGAGAATACACAGTGAATTCCAGGTCAGCGTGGGCCACAGTGAGATGCTACTTCCAAAAAACTGCAACAGCAAAACACACAGAAAAGGAAAGAAAGCATAGTGAGGTCAGTTGGGGTGGAGATCAGAGAGGTGGAGAGGAAGG
Organism: Dipus sagitta; assembly: GCA_036346955.1. Taxonomy (NCBI): domain Eukaryota; kingdom Metazoa; phylum Chordata; class Mammalia; order Rodentia; family Dipodidae; genus Dipus; species Dipus sagitta. The sequence continues at coordinate 20,268,607 of CM070770.1, forward strand.
TAGCAAGTCCGGTGTCGTCTTTGAAGCGTCCTGAGGACACAGGCTTTTACTCTGGGTGAGATGGGACCACTGGGGGGGGGGGGGGTCACCAGATAGATGATCCGCTAAGTTAAGTGTCGACCTACGAAAACACAAGACCCCTTCACCTGTGGCTTTGGATGTGTTTATTGTACAGTATTAGGTCCTCTCTGGGTCTTTGTGGTGTGTGTGTATGTGTGTGTCTGTGCACATATGTGTGTACTCAGGGGGCAGGATTATAATGTGGTCACACTGCGCAGCATGATGTCCCCTTAAGCTTTTTGTTTGTTTGTTTGTTTTGTAAGAGAGAGAGAATGGGTGTGCCAGGGCCTCCAGGCACTGCAAATGAACTCCAGATGCGTGCGCCCCCTTGTGCATATGGCTAACATGGGTCCTGGGGAATCAAGCCTCGAACCGGGGTCCTTAGGCTTTACAGGCAAGCGACCTTAACCGCTAAGCCATCTCTCCAGCCCTGTTTGTTTGTTTTTTTTTGAGGTAGGGTCTCACTGTAACCCAGGCTGACCTGGGATTTACTATGTAGTCTCAGGCTGACCTCGAACTCACAACGATCCTCCTACCTCTGCCTCTGAAGTGCTGAGATTAAAGGTGTGTACCACCATAATCAGGCTTAAAAAATTTTATTTATTTATTTGCAAGGAGAGAGAGAGAATGAATGAATGAATGAAAATGGGTGTACCAGGGCCTCTGACCACTGCAAACGAACTCCAGATGGATGCTCCACTTTGTGCATCTGGTTTTACGTGGATGCTGTGGAATCGAACCTGGGCCATCAGGCTTTGCAGGCAAGCACCCTTAGCCACTGAGCCACTTCTCCAGCCCTCCTCTTGAGTTTTTTACTCTGGCAGCTCGCTCTCTTCACCCTGGTCCCTGCCTGTGCATGTATGTGTGGATCAATGCTTATTGTTTTAATTTGTGAGTAGCCATCTGAATATAGCTTAGCTTTGTTAGCGTTCGTAGCTAGCAAACAGACCGTACCCTGCACTGCAGGCCACTTACATTGCTGAGACATGAAAGAGGCAAATGCAGCCAACATGTCACGGGCAATTAATGCCCCTTTTAGGCATAGAGCCCTTGACACAGTCCAGAGGAATAACTACAAGAGGAAGGCAAGCCCCTTCCTTCTCTGGCTTCGGAAAGGAAAAGCTGTGAAGTGAGATAACTACCCCGCAAAGGGCGTGACCACGTTTAGAATCCAACACGTCTGACAGTAAATCACTGCTTGTTCAGTGTTGGCCATGATTTTTGCGATGGTATATAGATTAAGTGATTAGGCTGACTTTATTATAGCATGTTATTGAGCTAGACAAAACTCCCCTGGGACCGAGATTACATGCAGGTAAGGCATGTGCTGTTTAACACCTCAGCTGCCATCTTTGCTTGGTCTTTTTTTAAAAAATATTTTATTTATTTTTTAAATTTTTTTTGTTCATTTTTATTTATTTATTTATTTGAGAGCGACAGATGCAGAGAGAAAGAGGCAGAGAGAGAGAGAAAGATTGAGAGGGGGGGAGAATGGGTGCGCCAGGGTCTCCAACCACTGCAAACCAACTCCAGATGTGTGTGCCCCCTTGTGCATCTGGCTGGGGAATCGAGCCTCGAACCCGGGTCCTTAGGCTTCACAGGCAAGCGCTTAACTGCTAAGCCATCTCTCCAGCCCTTCTTTATTTATTTATTTGAGAGAGAAAGAGGGAGAGAGAGAATGGGCATGCCAGGGCCTCCAGCCACTGCAAACAAACTCCAGACACGTGCACCCCCTTGTGTATCTGGCTTCCATGGGTCCTGGGGAATCCAACCATGGTCCTTTGGCTTTTCAAGCAAGAGCCTTAACCACTAAGCAATCTCTCCAGCCCCTTTGCTTGGTCTCTGAGGACATTCACTGGCAGGTTTTAATTTCCTTGAAGTAGAAGAAATAGTTGCATTTATCAGGCATGCATGCACACGAAACATGGAAGACAGACATAACAAACACAATGCCCACAGCCCGGGGCTATATTAAAGCATGAACACATAGTTCTCCGCAGCTTTTGTGTCCATCTGTGAATATCAGACGGTGTAAGAGAAACATAATTGCAGAATTGAATTACGCTTATCCTTCTGGGTCACTTTTGCAGAGATTGCATATTAGAAGCTGGCCAGCCAGAGATGGTATCTAATTTCATGTCTGTTCCCCACTGGGTATGCTTTTTAAGAACTGAGAAGTAATAGAGATAAAGTTGTCTGCTTACTTCTCCAAGGCTAGTTTGTGAGTCCCATTAAAAGAAGAATGGCTTGCAGGGCTGGGGGGATGGCTCAGTGGGTCACAGTGCATCATGCACCATACCCCCCCCCAACACAACAGCACACATACTATATACACACACTTTGCAACAAAAAAATATATAGCAAGGGCTGGAGAGATGGCTTAGCGGTTAAGGCATGTGCCTGCAAAGCCTAAGGATCCAGGTTCGATTCTCCAGGTCCCACATAAGCCAGATCCACAAGGTGGTGCATGCATCTGGAGTCCATTTTCAGTAGCTAGAGGCCCTGGTGGGTCCATTCTCTCTCCCTCTCCCTCTCTCTGTCTTTAATAAACAAATACATAATGAATCTTAAAAATATAGCAAAATAAGAATGATTTGCGCTGGGAAGATGGCTGAGTGTGTAAATGTGCTTGCTGAGCAGGTATTACAGTCATCTGAGTTCAGATAACCAGAACCCACATAGAGCCAGACATAGTAGTGAGTGTCTGTAATCCCAGCAAGCCTAAAGGAGATGGGAGACGGAGACAGGAGAGTCTTCAGAAATTCAAGGGCCAGCCAGCCTGCTAGATGCAGCAAGAACATGAGACCCATTGCCTCAGACAAGGTGAAGGGCGAGGATGAACACCAGACCTCCACATATGTACAGTGGAATGTACACACTTGTGATCACACACACAATGCACACCCACATATCTCTCTTACCCACAGAGATAATAATTAATAATAGTAAATGAGCATAACTCACATGCAGGGATTCTATGTTGTGTTCCTTCCCCATCTTTTCTGTAGTTCAGCAGTTCAAGTGTAATCCCTCTGTGGTTTTCTTTTTCTTTTTAAAATATTTTTCTTTATTTATTTGAGAGAGAGAAATAGGAAGGGAGGGAGAGAGAGAGAGAAAGCGAGAGAGATAGAGAATGGGCATTCCAGGGCCTCCAGCCACTGCAAACGAACTCCACATGCATGCAGTCCCTTGTGCATCTGGCTAGCATGGTTCCTGGGGATTTGAACCTGGGTCCTTTGGCTTTGCAGGCAAGTGCCTTAACCACAAAGCCATTTCTCCAGCCCACCCTGTGGTTTTCAGTGGCTCTAAGGTAATACTTCATTTGAGACTAGGGAAGGCAAGCAGTTAGAAATGTAAACTGGGCCATGTGTACACATCTTCCTCTCCTGGACCCCTTTATGTGTTTATGGCTGCCAAGTGAATTTTCTTTTTTTTTAATTAAAATTTTTTATTTATTCATTTATTTGAGAGAGAGAGAGAGAGAGGGAAAGAGGCAGACAGATAGAATAGAATGGGCACACCAGGGCTTGTCGCCATTGCAAACGAACTATAGAAGCAATGCTCCACTATGTGCATCTGGCTTACGTGGGTTCTGGGGAGTTGAACCTGGGTCCTTAGGCTTTGCAGGCAAGCACCTTAACCACTAAGTCACCTCTCCAGCCCCAAATTTTTTTAATATTTTATTTATTTATTTGAGAAAGAAAGAGGTAGAGGGAGAGAGAGAAAGAGAGGGAGAGAATGGGCGCACTAGGGCCTCTAGCCACTAGCAAACTAACTCCAGATGCATGGTCTGTCTTGTGCATCTGGTTTACATGGGTACTGGGGGATCAAACCTGGGTACTCAGGCTTTGCAGGCAAATGCCTTAACCGCCAAGCCATATCTCCAGTTGCCAAGTGAATTTTCTACAGACTGGCCTTGGCTGTGTGGCTCTCTATGTTAAAAGCTTTTAGAACTTCCCCATGCCTCTTGAGTTACCTTAAGATTCCTCCAGGGTGACAGGGTGAGGTGAAATGTCTTTTTTTGTTTGTTTGTTTGGTTGGTTTTTTGAGATAGTGTCGTAGCTCATGCTGACCTGGAATTCATTATGTAGTCTCAGGGTGGCCTTGAACTCACAGCGATCCTCCTACCTCTGCCTCCCAAGTGCTGGGATTAAAGGCGACCATGCCCAGCTGAAACGTCTTTAATAAGGTTTTTTTTTTAAAAATATTTTATTTTTATTTATTTATTTGACAGAGAAAGAGGGAGAGAGAGAGAATGGGCGCTCCAGGTCCACCAGCCACTGCAAACGAACTCCAGATGTGTGCGCCTCCCCCCTCTTGTGCATCTGGCTAACATGGGTCCTGGGGAATCAAACTTGGGTCCTTTGGCTTTGCAGGCAAATGCCCTAACCACTAAGCCATCCTTTCAGCCCATAAGATTTTAATTTTTGAAAGTAAACACGATGAAAGGAAGGGATGAATTCACAGGACATGGGTACTCATGAAGTGAATGGAGAGACAGGTACACACCACAGCTGTAACTTCCAAATACATTGATTTTTTAAAAATATTTATTCATTTGTGAGAGAAAGAGACAAATATATATATATATATATATATATATATATATATATATGTATATATAAACAGAGACAGAGAGAGACAGAGAGAGAATGGATGCACCAGGGTCTCCTGTCACTGCAAATGAATTCTAGATGTGTGCATCTGGCTTTAGGTGGGTACTAGGGAATTGAACTTGGGTCTCTAGGCATTGTGGGCAAGTGCTTTAACTGCTGAGCCATCTCTTCAGCCCCAGATAAATTGATTTTCTGTAGCTTAGCATTTAGTGTTCATGTCTCCTAATGAAAAGCGTTCCACAATGCCAGCCCCTGCTCCTCATGGCTTCTTAAACTGTCCTCAGAGTCCTCTGCCTGGACATTCAAGGCTCTTCATGCATAGCCCACTCCCTTTTTTGTCTTCAAAATGCCTAGGCTGGTTGGGGGTGGGGGCATGGCTCAGGGTTGGTAAGATGGCTCAATGATCAGAGGGGTTTGCTCTACAAGACTGATGACTGGAGTTGTGATCTCAAGTCACACATGCCAATTGTTACCACAACATGCCTGTCATGATGGGGGCGGAGTCAGGAGAACCCCGAAGCTTGAGGGACACCTAGCGTGGCATTCACAGCAGAAAACAAGAGAGATCCTGTCTCAAACAAGATGGAAGGTGAGGCTAGACACCCCAAGGTTGTCCTCTGCCCTCCACACGTGTGCATGCCCATACACACATGCATACACACACACACCGACCTCCCCCCCCAAAAAAAAATAACAGGGAGGCTATTCATCTTTCACCTTTTCTTCATTTATTTCTGATAAAACAGCGCTTGTTTTTTTTGTTTTTGTTTTTGTTTTTAAGATTCAGCTTACCAGCTATGAATACTATTTTCTTTTGAGAGACCTAATGTTCTGGAGTTTCTCATCTTGATTTATAATCCTCCTTGCATTATAGAGATTTAGAGATTTGTTTTAATTGAATTCCTTTTACTTAGGGAAAAAATTATTTTGAGGCAGAGTATTGTTATGTATATAGTCCAGGCTGGCCTTGAACTTGTGACCCTCCTTCCATAGCCTCCCAACTCCTATTACAGGCATGCATCACCACACCCAGCCTAGAGAGAAATTTTTTATTTTAATTTATTTTTGGCCTTAGTGGCTGAGGTGCTTGCCTGTGAAACCAAAGGACCTGGGTTCTATTCCCCAGGACCCACATAAGCCAGATGCACAGGGTTGGTACATGAGTCTGGGGCTCATTTGTGCCGGCCGGTGTGCTCATTCTATCTGCCTCTTTCTCAAATAAAATAAAAGATTATTTTTATATTTTTTCTTTTAAATATGTTATTAATTTTCAAACAGAGAGAAAGAGAGAGGGAGAAAAAGAGAGAGATCATGGGTACACCAGGGCCTCTTTACACTACAAATGAACTCCAGATACATGCACCACTTTGTGCATCGGGTTTAATATAGACACTGAGAAATCAAACCCAGACCATCAGGCTTTGCAAGTAAGCGCCTTTAACCACTGAGGTATCTCTCCAGCCCTTTAAAATTGTTTATTGGCAATTTTCATACATGTATATAATATTTTTATCATAACCTCCTATTGCCTTCTCTTCTCCTCCCTCTGTCACTTTCTTTCTAACTAATCCCTCTTCTACTTTGATGTCTTTTTTCCCTCTTCTTCACCACCAATTACAGATGTCGGTGGAACCAATATTGTACAGATCATGTGCAGGTAACTGACAGTCACCATGACACCATGAATGAAATAGTCACTTCATGTCTAGAAGGTGACTTTTTTTTTTTTTTTTTTTTTTTTTTGAGGTAGGATCTCACACACAGATCAGGCTGACCTGAAATTCACTTTGTAGTCTCAGGCTGTCCTTGAACACACAGAGATCCTCCCACTTCTGCCTTCTGAATACTGGGATTAGTAACGTGCACCACCACACCCGGCTACATGGGTTTTTTGGGTTTAGATTTTGCCTCATGAGTTTCATACAGACTTCAACCTTGCTAGTTTTAGACTCCTTCTTTGTGCAGGAGTGAAGTGATTCCCATCCATAGCTGTAGGGGAGCAAACACACAGGCAAGTGAGATTCCAGCATCGTCTGCCTGATGCATGGGCCGTGTCCTACAGAATGTCACTTCTTCCCTCACCTCCCTTTCTTTCCTTCTACGTGTCATAGGTGTGGCATGTGTGTGTTCAGCGTATGCACACGTGTGTGCAGATGCATGAGCCCTGTGTACAGTCCTCTTCTCTGCTGTGGGTCCCGGGTTCCTCAAGGGGCTGTTGTGCACCCAGGCAACTGTGGAGCAGGGTCTTGAGTGGCCTAAAGTGCGACGGGAAGAAACACTCCGGAGACAGCTTCAGAGAAGCTTGCTCATTTTCAGGGGACTGATTTTTTTTTCTTTTCAATTTTTTTTTAATTAACAACTTCCATGATTATAAAGAATATCCCATGGTAGGACTGGAGAGATGGCTTGGCGATTAAGCACTTGCCTGTGAAGCCTAAGGACCCCAGTTCGAGGCTTGATTCCCCAGGACCCACGTTAGCCAGATGCACAAGGGGGCGCACGCGTCTGGAGTTCGTTTGCAGTGGCTGTAGGCCCTGGCGTGCCCATTCTTTCCCTCTCTCTCTCTCTCTGTCTGTCACTTTCAAATAAATAAATAAAAATAAAGAAAAAAATTAAAAAATCCCATGGTAATGCCCTCCCTCCCCCCACTTTCCCCTTTGAAACTCCACTGTCCTTCATATCCCCTCCTCCTCTCAATCAGTCTCTCTTTTATTTTGATGTCATGATCTTTTCCTCCTATTATGATGGTCTTGTGTAGGTAGTGTCAGGCACTGTGAGGTCATGGATATCCAGGTCATTTTGTGTCTGGGGGGAGCACGTTGTAAGGAGTCCTACCCTTCTTTTGGCTCTTACATTCTTTCTGCCACCTCTTCCACAACAGACCCTGAGCCTTGAAAGGTGTGATAGAGATATTGCAGTGCTGAGCACTCCTCTGTCACTTCTCAGCACCATGATGTCTTCTGAGTCTTCCCAAGGTCACTGCCATCTGAAAAGAGAAGATTCTGTACCAAAAGTGAGAGTAGCATTAACATAAGGGTATGAACATTAAGAGAAGTGCTTTCTGGGCAGTTTGATAAGCATAGTATATACATTTAGCTAGACATCAGCAGACGTTACACCCCTGGGGCTCATGACTACCCCTGTTTTAAGTTTTCAGTATCAGGGATGTATTCCCTCCCATGGAGCGGGCCTCTAGTCCAATTAGAGGGCAGTTGGTTTCCACCATGACAGATGTGCCACTATTGGACCCATTGGCTCATTTGGCCTGGCTGGCAAAATATAAGGCTTGTAGTGTCCACTGTTGAGTATCTTCACTGGTGATTTCTCTCTCTCCCATTGAACTGCATGCAGAATGGCTTCTTCCAACTTTCTGTCACCTGGTCTACATGGAGGAGGTTATCAGCTCAGTTCCAACAGGATTTCTCAGTGGCTTTACAGCCCAAGTATGTGGAGTCTTCAGCAATAGGGTCTTACCATCTATTCCTGGTGGGAAACCAAGGACCTTGGCAATGGCCTGTAATGTTTTGGGGGCATCAGGGACCTCCCTGGCCAACAACTCACTGGAAGAGGGAGTGAGTTTTTATAAGCAGCTGAGAGAGAGAGAGAGCGGGAAGAGGGTTCTAAGGGGATTGTTGGGTTCAAAGGTTGCTTGCTGATGCCTAGTTGGCATATAGGGACATTCATTCCAGCACGTAGGGAGAAAGTCAGGTGATCTACAAAGTGGCGGGAAGAGGTATGGGGTACAGGTTGCAGGGGGATGGGCTGTGTGAAGACTGCTGGCTGATATCATATAAGGAGTTTCCTAGGCAACTGGCCAAAGGTCACAGGGCTATGAGCAAAACCTAAGCCTTATTAGGATTCCCAGGTGCCCTGGGCTAGAAGGGAGTAGCCCTACTCCTGCCCATCTCGGGACCCAAGATTTGTCCTGGGTGTCAGGCTGCTGTGACCTCTCCATAGCCTGGGGACTCTAGTTGTGTCTGATAGATTAGGCTTGCTTTAACCCGGGGCTGTGCTGTGCCCGACACTGTCACTCCCCTGTGTTGTTTACCTGAGACAGACTCTCTCACTGAGCCTAGAGCTGCCCGTTTTCCGTCAGTCTGGCTGCCTTGCAGCCCCAGTGAGGCTCCTGTCTCTTCCTCACTCAGGGCTGGGGTCACTGACATGCATGACCATGCCCGCATTTCTACATGGGTGCTGGGGATTGAACTCAGCTCCTCATGCTTTTATCTGCTGAGACATCTCCCCAGACCCCTCATTTCCTTTTCTACAAACATTGTCAAATCATTATCATTGTCTTAGCTGAGATTAAATTCTGTAGGAAAAATAATTCTGATTAGAGCAGTCAAATCAAGTCTTTTTTTTTTTTTTTTTTTTGAGGCAGGGTCTTAAATAGTCCAGGCTAGCCTTGAACTTAAGCTATGGAGCCAAGGATGACTTTGAACTTCTCTTTTAAATTTTATTTATTTGCAAAAGAGAGAGAGAGAGCACACACCAGGGACTCTAGCCACTGCAAACAAATTCCAGATGCATGTGCCCCCTTGTGCATCTGGCTTGTGTGGATACTGGGGAAACAAACCTGGGACCCTAGTTTTTGCAAGCAAGTGCCTTTACCACTAAGCCATCTCTCTAGCCTGACTTTGAACTTCTAATCCTTTTGCCTCCATCTCCTAAGTGCTGGGATTACAGGTGTGTTCCTTGCCCCATTATGCAGTGCTAAGGCTTCGAGAATGCTAGCCAAGCACTTTCCCAACTGAGTTACAGTCCCAGCCCTCACAGGTGCTGGTCAGTGTTGTTCTCATGGTAGTTGTGAACCATGATGGAGCCTGTTGAGTGCTCCTGGGTGTGATTTTGAAATTTGCAAACACCCTTTCTTCTTTTCATCATGCTGTGTTGCCTAAAGCTACATTAATTGAAGATTGAGTTGGGCTAACCAACATCTTATTTCAAAACACAGTATCATGCATGGAAAGGGATTATAAATGAGTTAATTTCAGCTGATTGTTTTTCTTTTGGCTGAGCTTAAATCAGCCAGTGAAAGAAGAAAGGGGCTTTGGTTTGGGGGAGGAAGCATGAGGGGAGAGTCATTGTTGAGCTGTAAGGATAGGCTCAAGCAAGAACTTATGGGGCACAAAGGAGCCGACGAAAGATAAAGTACCGGGCGGGAGAAATGGCTTAGTGGTTAAGGCATTTGCCAAAGGACCCAGGTTCAATTCCCCAGGACACATGTAAGCCAGATGCACAATGGGGTGCATGCGTCTGGAGTTCTTTGCAGCAGCTAGAGGCCCTGGCGTACCCGTTCTGTCTTCTCTCTCTCTCCCTCCTCTTGCCCATTTATCTCTCAAATAAATAAAGAAAAATAAAGAGCTGAAGAGATGGCTTAGTGGTTAAGCGCTTGCCTGTGAAGCCTAAGGACCCCAGGTTCGAGGCTCAATTCCCCAGGACCCACGTTAGCCAGATGCACAAGGGGGCGCACACATCTGGAGTTCGTTTACAGAGGCTGGAAGCTCTGGCACACCCATTCTCTCTCGCTCTCTCTCCTTGCCTCCTTCTCTCTGTCGCTCTCAAATAAATAAATAATCAAACAAAAAAATTAAAAAAAAGAAAAAAAATTTAAGAAAAAAAAAGATAAAGTACAGTCAAGACAATCCCTGCGTTGGAGAATTAACCCTTGAGTGACATTGGACTGCTACAGTGAACTTCTTACCAATCTGATCTTGAAACAAATCCATTTAACAGAAACAAGTCCTTCCTGTCATAGGCCCATGAAGTATTTGTAACCGGAATGTATTGCTTTCTAAAAATTCCTGACAAGCCGAGTGCAGTGGCACGTGCCTTAAAGCCCTGTACTCGCACTCTGGAGGCAGAGGTAGGAGGATTGCTGTGAGTTCGAGGCCACCTTGAGGCTACATGGTGAATTCCAGGTCAGCAAGACCTTATTCCGAACCCCCCGCCCAAAAAAAAAGGTTCGTGACAAAATAAAGTCAATGGCAAACTGGTGCTTAGTCTAGACCTGTGTTTGGTATAGAGGAAACCGAAAGCAGTGGGAAAGTTAGTGCAATTTCTGCCCTTTCCTGGCAATCCATCCATTGGTAACCTCTACTTTATCTTGCACACTTTCAAATTTCATAAAATGTCCTTCTGTGTTTTGGATTTTTCAAGGTAGGGTCTCTAGCGTTAAAGGTGTGTGCTATCACTGCGCGTAGTGGCACACACCTTTAATCCTTGCACTAGGGAGGCAGAGGTAGGAGTATCACCATGAGATCGAGGCCACCCTGAGACTACATAGTGAATTCCAGGTCAGCTTGGGCTAGAGTGAGACCCTACCTCGGAAAAAAACAAAAAAAAACAAAAACCAACAACAACAATAAAAAAACTTGTATGCTATCATGCTCAACTTGTAAAATATCACTGGATTTTACACATCAAGCCTTAACTTTAAAAAATATTTATTTATTTTTAAGTTTTATTTATTCAAGAGAGAGAGAATGGGAGCACCAGGGCCTCCAATCACTGCAAACGAACTCCAGATACATGTGTCCACTGTGCATCTGGCTTACGTGGGACCTGGGGGATCAAAGCAGGGTCCTTTGGCTTTGTAGGCAAATGCCTTAACCGCTAAGCAATCCCTCCAGCCTAGGCCGTAATCTTTCATGCATCCAGAGAGTCAGCGTTCCCGTGGCTGGTGTGCCTGCAGGTAGCAGGATTGGAAAGGCGTCTGCTCCAGCTGCAGTAGTCCTGTGTAAATGCCAGGACTGGAGGACTGAAATACAGTTTGTTGACAATACGCTCTGCAGTAAGGACTTTTACAAATGTTCATATTTACCATTAGTTTTCCTTCGAGCATAAAAAAACAACAAACAAACAGCTGCTGAGGAGATAGCTCAGAAGTTAACACTTGGTGTACAAACATGAGAGCCTGAAATGGTCTGAGACAGCCTGAGTTTGATCCCCAGCATCCACGTAAAAGGCGGGGCGTGGCCATGCACAACTGTAACCCCAGTGGGGAGTCAAGACTGGAGAATCACGGGGGCTCACTGGTCAGCCAGTCTGACCAAAGCCGGCAGCTTCAGGTTCAGTGAGAAACTGTGCCTCAAGGAGATGCACGGATGAGCAGTAGAGGAGTATACATGACATTCTCTTCTGGACTTATTACATGTGCATATGAGGCACACACAATCCACACACACGTGCATATGTCACACACCACACAGTGCTGCACACACGCACACATACACACACTAAAACACCCAGTTTTCGGGTTGGAGAGATGGCTCAAGAGTTAAGGTATTTGCCTGCAAAGTCTAAAGACCCCAGTTCCATTCACCGGTACCCACGTAAGCCACATGCACGAGGTGGCACATGTATCTGGAGTTCGTTTGCAGTGGCTAGAGGCCCTGGCACGTCCATTCTCTGTCTCTCTTCTATCTCTTTTTGCTTGCAAATAAATACATAAAAGTATTTTCAAAGGTCTAGTTTTCACAGATGCATGCCTCTTTGTTCCTGTGCTCTGGTGCAGCTCTAACTCCCTGTTTCTCAAGAAGGGATTGATGGGGCTGGAGAGTTGACTCAGTGGTTGAGGCGCTTGCCTGCAAAGCCAAAGGACCTTGGTTCGATCCCTCAGGACCCACGTAAGCCAGATGCACAAGGTGGCACATGCATCTGGAATTTGTTTGCAGTGGCTGGAAGCCCTGATGTGACCATTCTCTCTCTCTCTTTCTCTCTCCCCATTCCTCTCTCAAATAAATGAAAATAAAATAAAATAAAAAAGAAGGGATTGATGGGAATACTTCAGCACTCCAGGGACTCTTAGTTGGGATCATCTTCCCATTCCTAGTATCCTAGATGTTTTCTTAGGCATGACATAGACAAGGGTCTTCTAATCTGGCCCAATTCCCTGCTCATTCAGCCACTGGTAATAAACACAGATTCACAAGAGCATGATAGAAAATATGTCAAAGAATAAAAGGCAAGTAGACCATTTTAAGGGTGAAGCAAACTGGCTCATTTGTGAGATATACTCTTAAAGGTTGGCAGGACCAGGTGTGTTGAAGGGGAGCATCAATTGATGATTATACTCCTGAGTGAGGTCCATTCCACTTAGTTTAGCTATAGTCCTGTGATGGTGAAAACACTCAATGTGGATTGTATGGAAGGATGGATGAGGAGAACTGTTCTTCCCTGCTGCTTAGAGCATAATTACAATGTCACACAAAAGACCTGAGATTTTGGGCTGGAGAGATGGCTTAGTGGTTAAGCGCTTGCCTGTGAAGCCTAAGGACCCTGGTTTGAGGCTCGATTCCCCAAGACCCACGTTAGCCAGATGCACAAGGGGGCGCACACATCTGGAGTTCGTTTGTAGTGGCTGGAGGCCTGGCGCACCCATTCTCTCTCTCTCTCTCTCAGCTTCTTTCTCTCTCTCTCTGTCGCTCTCAAATAAATAAATAAAAATTTATATTTATATAAATATAAATATATATATATATATATTTTTTTAAAAAAGACCGAGATTTTATATCACCTGCTTCCTTTGGAAAAGAACCTACTACTGGACTTAAATTCATATGGCCTGTTTGAGACAGTGGGTTGTTAGTAAGTTTTCCTTCCAAATATGGAACTGCAGTGCGCCAGATGGAAGGAGTTGATTGTCCTTTGATTCAAAACTTGAACCCGGGGTGTCTGACTCCAAAATGCAGGTGTTTCATTGCAAATGTATACTGCCTTCTTTCCTCAGGAGTGGTCCCGTAATGAGGTCTGCTATGTGACATCAAGAGAGGTATAATCCCACGACACATCTTCTGTTTCCACACTCCAGAGACCTCAGTTGCCAGTCAGCCTGTGCTCCTGTTGGCCCTAAATATCTCATCTTACTTTCTCTTGGGTCCCTAGAGGAGCCCTGGCCATGTTTTCTGTTTTGTATGTTTAGGAAAGTCCACCCTAAAGACCACATTTTTCTCCTTCTCCTCTTCATCAGTACCCTCTTCCCTTTACAATGGAGGTTAGACTTGGGCCACATGGCACCCCTGGGAAACAGCCATTCTTCTTGTTTCCCAGAATCCACCCTGTCTCCTGCACGTGAACCCACACAAACAGGGACATGTGGCAGGGGAGCTGGAGGTGGTCACAGCTGACACCCTCACTTGAAGGTTTTAAAAAAATGTATTTTAGGGCTGGAGAGATGGCTCAGCGGTTAAGCGCTTGCCTGTGAAGCCTAATGACCCTGGTTTGAGGCTCGGTTCCATAGGACCCACGATAGCCAGATGCACAAGGAGGTGCACACGTCTGGAGTTCCTTTGCAGTGGCTGGAGGCCCTGGCGCACCCATTCTTTCTCTCTATTTGCCTCTTTCTCTCTCTGCCTGTCACTCTCAAACATATATATATATATATATATATATATATATATATATATATATATATATAAAATTTATTTTCTTGTTTGAGACAGAAAGAGGCAGAAAGGGAGAGAAAGAATGGATGCAACAAGGCCTCTGGCCACTGCAAACAAACTCCAAATGTGTGCACTGCCTAGTGCATCTGACTTTACATGGGTCCTAGGGAATCAAACCTGGGTCCTTTGGCTTTGCCAGCAAGCACCTTAACCACTAAGCCATCTCTCCAGCCTAAGGTTTTTTTTTTTTTAATGGGTTATTTTGATGAGCACAGGTTGAAAGAGGGTTGATTTGATATTTAGAGGCCCAAGAATGCCTCATGCTTTATGGGAGGGAAAAACATAAAGACAGGACAGAGAACTAAAAAAAAAAAAAAAAAAAAAAAAAAAAAAAAAAAAAAAAAGATCTGCCATTTGGGCTCATTTAAAACTGAGTTTAAAAAGCAAACTGTGATGCAGAAAGCTCAAAGATAGTTATGTTTAATTATGTTAGAAATCTGGCCATGCAGGCAGCTCTTCAGTTTGAACTTCAAAAAGTACACGTGGTTCTATGGGTGACCTTCTGTTTTTCTGACTTCTAAAATATATGGCGTGTCTAATAGCTAATTGAGCCTGCTTGGCGTTTCTCCTTTCAAGTGGCCATGGCGTATTGTCTCTAGGTTCCTTTGACCCTAAATGAACATCAGGAGCATAAGTTCAAGCGAATCCAGGTCTTTACTTTTTAACTAAATGACATTGAAGCTGCTTTTCTAAGTGTTGTGTGGTTTAAGCACATTAGTACTACTAATTATACCCTCACACTTAATTATTTAAAAATCTACTGTTTCTAACTAGTAATAACAAAAACTAACATTAACTAAGATATCATAGACCAAGAAATGGCATAAGTTTTTAAAATATATTTTACTTATTTATTTGAGACAGAGAAAGAGGCAGAGAGAGAGAGAGAGAGAAAATGGGCGCGCCAGCGCCTCCAGGCACTGCAAATGAACTCCAGATGCGTGTGCCACTTTGTGCATCTGGCTTACATGGGTCCTGGGGAATCAAACCAAGGTCTTTTGGCTTTTTAGGCAAACGCCTTAACCACTAAGCCATCTCTCCAGCCCACAGCCTTTATTTTATAATCTAAATTCGAACAGTAGAGTATATTTTGATACATCTTAGAGCACTCATGGTTCATTATTAGGAGGAAGTCAGCTTGAGATTTGAAGATAGTGTTTTGCCAATTAGCAAAAATCTATGGGAATTAAGTAGAAGCAATTTACTTTGCCCTAATAAGTAACCTTAAAGGTTTTCATTAAGTAGAGAAAGTGTATAAGTTATGGATAGTAATTGACGATACAGCCATTACTCTGTACTTATATTTCATTGTGATATTCCACAAGCCTCCAAATCCCTAAAACCTCCTACAGGAATTCTTTTTATAACTGCATAGTATTATAGTGACTGAATGTACTGTATTCAAAGACATATTGTAACCTAGGTTTTTTTTTTTTTTTTCAACATAGGGTCTCACTCTAGCCCAACCTGACCTGGAATTCACTATGTAGTCTCAGGGTGGCCTTGAACCCATGGTGATTCTCCTACCTCTACCTTCCAAGTGCTGGGATTAAAAGCGTGTGCCACCACCCCCAGCTTTTCTTTTTTTTTTTTTAAAGATTTACTTTTATTTACTTATTTATCAGAGACAGACAGGGGGAGAGAGAGTGTGTGTGTGAGAATGGGTGCACCAAGGCATCTAGCCAGTGCAAACGAACTCCAGATGTGTGTGCCACTATGTGCATCTGGCTTACGTGGGTCCTGGGGAATGGACCTGGATCCTTTGGCTTTACAGGCAAGTGCCTTAACCACTAAGCAATCCCTCTAGCACTTCATGTAACTTTTTAAAATTTATTTTATTTATTTGAGAGAGAGAGGCAGATACAGAGAATGGGCACTTTGTGGCCTCCAGCCACTACAAACGAACTCCAGACACATGTGCAACCTTGTGCAGCTGGCTTTCATGGGTGCTGGGGATTCAAACCTGGGTCCTTTGACTTTGCAGACAAATTCCTTAACTGCTAAGCCATCCCACCAGCCCTCATGTAACTTAAAAAAATCTTTTTTTAATTATCCATTTTGAGAGAGCAAGTGAGAGACAGAGGCAGATAGAGATAGATAGAGAGAGAGAGAGAGAATGGGCGGAGAGAGAGAGAATGGGCGCTCCAGGGCCTCCAGCCACTGCAAACGAATTCCAGACGCATGCGCCCCCTTGTGCATCTGGCTAATGTGGGTCTTGGAGAATCGAATTGGGATCCTTTGGCCTTGCAGGCAGATGCCTTAACTGCTAAGCCATCCCTCCAGCCCCCTCATGTAACTTTTCAAACAGATATTTTTATTCATTTATTTGCAAGGGGTGGGGGGAGAGTGAGAGCAAGAGAGAATGGGCATGCCAGGGCATCTAGCCACTGTAAACGAGCTCCAGATGCATATGTCACTTTGTGCATCTGGCTTTACATGGGTGCTAGGGAATGGAACCCGGGTCACTATGCTTTCCAGGCAAGCACCTTTTCTACTGAACCAGCTCTTCAGCCCCTCATGTTTTACAGTATATTATTATACATGTTCTCTCCTATTATTAATCATTACTCTTGCTCTTTTCCTGTGCCTAATTTATAAATTAAACTCTATAATGGGTTTGTATGTGTAAGAAAAACATGGCATATGTATCTATGTGGGGTTTGAAGTTCTCAGTGGTTAAAACCACCGAGCTGCGCTGCTCTCAGTTAGGAAAGGATAGCTGAACTTCAGTTTGCAAACTGACTGATTTGGGGGGGGGGACAAGGGATGGGATCAGAGGATGTCCCTCTTCTGAAGACGTCACCCATCCTTCTAATAAACATTGTACATATTTCTTCCATTTGCTGGCAATGCATATTGTTAAACTGTGTGCTGTCTCATTACTTTCAAGGATCCATGTTAAGCCTATCAAGGTGTTGTCTTCAGGGTCACCTGTAAGTACTAAACCACTGTTGCTAAGTGGTTTCCAAGGCCCGAGACAGCGTCTTCCCTGCCTGTGTGTCACCACTGGGAAGCAGACCTTTTGCTCATTTTAAAGGATGGTTTCTGCACTGGCCCTGTCCCAGTGACGACCTATGTATAGTCTACATCTAGCATAGTACATACTTTGTCCAAGTTTCTATGCCTAATAGTAGCCAAGTTGCTTCATCAAATTCCTATAATATCAATTTTTCCTGTAAATGTAAACTTTACGTTATAGCCACTTCCTCTCCATACTTAGAATTTTTCCTTTTTTTTTTTTTCAAGGCAGGGTCTCTCTCTAGCTCAGGCTGACCTGGAATTCACTATGTAGTCTCAGGGTGGTCTGGAATTCACTGTTATTGTTTATTTATTTATTTTTTTGTTGTTGTTGCTTTTTGGTTTTTCAATGTAGGGTCTCACTCCAGCCCATGCTGACCTGGAGTTCACTATGTAGTCTCAGGGTGGCCTCGAAGTCACGGAATTCCTCCTACCTCTGCCTCCCTAGTGCTGGGATTAAAGGCATTCGCCACCACACCCAGCTCAGAAGTTTTCCATTTTAATGAGTCCCCCAGGAGGATGTATAGGAGTCAGGGTTTAATAATGCCCAGATTTCCTCCTAGGTAGAATAAGAAAGACTTCCAAGGGAAGTGGTGGAAGTCTCTACATAGTTTCAAGCAAAATAATAAAAAATATCCCCAAGAGAAAGTAGGGTAAGGGTAAAACCTTTGCTCAGATGCCTGTCTGCTTCGGTTACTGTTCCTGCTTTTCTTACCTGCACCATAAGCTTAAACTGTCTGTTGTTAAAAGCCATTCTTGGGCTGGAAGGATGGCTTATTGGTTAAGGCACTTGCCTGGGAAGACTAAGGACCCAGGTTCAATTCCTCAGTACTCATGTAAGCCAGATGCACAAGGTGGTGCATGTGTCTGGAGTTTGGGCTGGAAGGATGGCTTAGTGGTTAAGGCACTTGCCTGTGAAGCCTAAGGACCCAGGTTTGATTCCCCAGGGCCCACGTAAGCTAGATTTACAAGGTGGCACATGTGTTTGGAGTTCATTTGCAGTGGCTGGAGGTGCTGGTGTGCCTATTCTCTCTCTTTCTCTCCTCCCTCTTTCTCTCTCTCTCAAATAAGTAAATAAAATAATTTTAAAAAAGTTATTCTTACTAATAACTAATAGAGTGGGCATTATTAAAAAGTTGAGGCACATTCTGGCATTATCCAGACATATAGTTAAGAATCATATAGACAGCCAGGTATGGGGTGTACCCCTTTAATCCAAGCACTAGGCAGGTAGGAGGATTGCTGTGAGTTTGATGGCAGCCTGGGACTACGGAGTGAGTTTCAGGTCAGCCTGGACTAGAGAGAAAAAAGAATCATATAGGCATGCGTTAAGCAACTACTCTATTCTCAGATAAGAGTCTTCACATACATCCTGGAAACACTATGAAATAATTTTGGTGACAGTATTTTCTCTGCACTTGAGGAACACACATTCTCTGTTCAGATCAAGACTAAAAAACTGGTGCTAAGAGGCTTTCTGCTAAATAAGTGGTTATGCTTATTCTAGCCAGAAATAGGGAGTACATCTGTTATATTCAAGGCCAGGACATTGTCTTCTGCTTTTGATTTTAGTTTTGCTAATGGAAATATGTCCTAGCCTAGCAAAAGAGCTCAGTTGAGCTTCCCTAAGCCCATTAGACCATGTTCAGTTTATTTTCTGCGGGTGAAGCAAGGACTTAATATTACCAGGATGCCAAACAGGTTGGCATTTGGCAATCTGGGTTAAAGTAGGAAGTTGCCATATCCAGAGAGAGAGAGAGAGAGAGAGAGAGAGGGAGAAAGAGAGACAGAGAGAATGGGTGGACCAGGGCCTCCAGCCACAACAAACAAACTCCAGATACATGCTCCACTGTGCATCTGGCTTTACATGGGTACTGGGGATTCAAACCCAGGTCATTAGGTTTTTCTGCTGAGCCATATCTCCAGCCAGACAATTTGACTTTTTACACAACCTTGACATGTGTACTGTATATTGCTAATTTCAATGTCCCTGGATTTGTATTTAGATAAGCTATCACTGGAGGGACCTCATATTTCTCCTAGCACAAATCCCTCCTATATTATTTTAAACAATGGTTAGTGAATATATGTAATGGTTGGTTTTATTGCTTAAACAAGGACTGAACTGATAGCTTAGGGTTGATTTTTTTTTTGTTTTAGCAAACAAGCACATAGAAGTGGGTTTCCAGGGGTCCAGAAAGCCTTCCTCCCGCAGGGAGTTCAGCCGGCCCTCCATAGATTGGCATGCTTTGGAAAACAAACAGGTGGGAGGCATAACAGAGACTGAGGGTTGGGAGACTTGAGGAAGCATTTGGAGAAACAGGGACCCACTGGACTAGAACGGAGACTTCGGGACTTTAGGAGAGCAAGTCACTTGGGGAAGGTTGGAAGCTTGGTTACGGCCATGCTGTGGAAGGTGCTGAGGGCAACGTGCTAGAGTGTAGACTGCTCCGTGTAAACGCAAACCATGTGGAAGGGTTTTGAGCAAGAGAGTACCATCAAATGGCTCTTGGGAAGATTTGATGGGGAACTAGACCAGGTGTGAATTAGGTTAGGTGGCAAGAAGCAGAGGCAGGGAACTGAGGCAGGAAGCAGTGGGAGTTACTGTATCTCGTTATGGAGTTGGGTGGTCCTCAGCAGAGCACGGCCGTGTGCAGTCGTCTCAGCACTTAGAAGGCTGAGATAGGAGGTTCACTTGAGCTCTGAAGCTTGAGACTAGCCTGGGCAATGTTGAAAGACCATTAAAAGTTGTACAGTCTTGGGCTGGAGAGATGGTTTAGCAGTTAAGGCCCTTGCCTGTGAAGCCTAATGACCCAGGTTCGATTCCTTAGCGTCCATGTAAGCCAGATGCATAAAATGGCACATGCATCTGGCCTTCGCTTGCAGTGGCTGGAGGCCCTTGCACACCCACCCTCTCTCTATATATCTGCCCTTTTCTTTCTCATTGTCTCTGTTTCTCTCTCAAATAAATAAATAAATTTAAAGTTGCGCAGTCTTGAATATAGGTTTATTAGTGAAAATAGAAAGAATGAGATGCTAACATTTTACTGGAAAAAAAATCAGCAGTGGTGTGGCTTGTTCTGACACAGGTAGCATTTGGCAAAAATGCCGAGTATATTACTTGTTGGGAGCAAGTCCTTTATCTAACTGTAAGAAGACGAGATTTGGATGCTGCAAATCAGTTTTCTCCGACACCACTTGGGTTCCTAGGGTGCTGAAGAAAACGGGGTGTGACATCTCTAAGGATTTCTCACAGCAGGTTCCAGCTCAGAACATAAACAAATAACTTCTGCCCAGCATGCTACAAGAAGTCTGACTTTTAAATTGTTTAATACGGCTGATTAAATTAATTCCAGAGACTAAACTTTAGGTCTTCAAAGGGCACATTTTCTCTTGGGGTGCAGTTTTACAGTGGCTGAATCACGAAGCCACGTGAGTGGTGAATTGAGTTACACTGTTTTTTTTTGTTTTTTTTTTTTTTCTGAAGGGCAAGCATTTTTTTTTTTTCCAAACCTACTTTGTGTATTAGTCAATTCAGAAGGGTTCAGGATCTTTTGTGTTTCTCTTGTTTTCCTTATTTGGGGCTCTGTCTCCATATCCTCCCAGTCCAGCCCTCTCACCTGTCACTACCCAGTTCATCTTCCCCATTGATCACTAGGACTGTGCCAATCCATGGTTTTCCTTACATAGAAAAGTTCAAATTCTGTAACTTTACACTCATGATCCTCCACAATGTAAAGCCTATCTGGCTTTCAGGATTCATAATATGTGGTCATGTTCTAGCATGTTCTTTATTATTACATTTTAGCTGCATTGTATTTATATTTAATGATTATTATTACATTTATAGTAGGTGAACACAATAATATATGCTGAGGATGTTTAAAGTCAAACTAGAGTTAATTGGAGGCCAAGGCAAGTAAAAAGTGTACATTTATGTTTTGATCTTTAAATCTTTACTTTTGTGCTTAGCATTACTCATCATAAATGTTCCCATACATTAATCTACTTAGCAGTTCTCAGTAACTATGATTTTAAAAAATTAATTTATTAGTACCTCTTGGGGTTTCCTAGAAGTAACTTAAGAGGGTTTGTTATGATGTACAAGATGGAAAGGTTGCATAATTCAGGGTCAGGGATACAGAGGAAAGCACAGGTATGACTCTTTCAAGACCTTGGACTAGGCGATGCTTTAAGCCAAAAGTAACTGCAACAAAAAAATAAGTAGGGAAGACTTGGAGTATTTGCAACAACAACAACAACAAAAAAGAATAAGTAGGATGGACTTGGTCAATATGAAAACCTTTTGTGCCTCCAAGTAAATAATCAAGAGAGTAAAAATAAATCTCACAAAGTGGGAGAGAGGACCTGAAGCTCATATAGGTAGTAAGGGTAGCAAAAGTCACAACTGTAGAAGACCTCACTTACAATGTGCGAAGGACTCGAAGAGGCCTCTCTCCACAGCTGTTTAGAATACTAGTAGGTGAACGACAAGATGCTCAGCACCCTCAGTCATTAGGGAAACTGAAGTCAGAACCACAAGAGACTGTTCCACATCCCATGAGATGATTGTAATAAAAAACACAGGTGTTAGCCAGCGCTGGCGGGAATGGGAGACAATGCAATCCTCAGACAGTGCTGATGGCAATGCAAAGTAGTGTAGTCATTTTGAAGAATGGTTTATGGCTAACTCAAAAAGTTAACTATAGGGCTGGAGGGATGGCTTAGCGGTTAAGGCGTTTGCCAGTAAGCCAAAGGACCCCAGTTCGATTCCCCAGGACCCACGTTAGCCAGATGGGCAAGGGGGCGCATGTGTCTGGAGTTCATTTGCAGTGGCTGGAGGCCCTGGCGCGCCCATTCTCTCTCTCTCTCTCTCCCTCTTTCTCTATCAAATAAATAAATGAAAATAAAATATTTTTTAAAAAGTTAACTATAAAGCTAGGTGTGGTGGTGTATACCTGTAATCCCAGTGCTCAGGAGGCCAGGGCAGGAAATTTGCCACAAGTTGAAACTAGTCTGGCCTATATAAGAGTTCCAGACGAGCAAGGGCCACATAGCAAGACCCTTTCTCAATACTCCCTCACAAAGGGTTAGGTATAGGGTTCACTCAAGCTGTATAGTTAAGAGGAGTGACAACATATCTATGCATCACTATGTGTAAACACAAGTTCATAGTGGCATTACTCATAGTAGCCCAAAATATAAACAAGTCTTCATAAAGTGGTAAGTAGATCAACAAGATGTAGTACAATGACATATTACTCTGCAGTTTAAAAAGAATGAAGTGGGATGGGGAGATGGCTTAGTGGTTGAAGACACTTGTTGCAAAGCCCAGTGGCCTGGGTTCAGTGCCCTAGTACCCACATAAAACCAGATTTACAGCCAAGCGTGGTGGTGCACGCCTTTTAATCCCAGCACTCGGGTGGCAGAGGTAGGAGGATTGCAGTGAGTTCAAGGCCACTCTGAGACTACATAGTGAATTCCAGGTCAGCCTGAGTTAGAGTGAGACTGTACCTCAGAAGACCAAAAAAACACAACACAACACAACACAACACAACACAACACAACAAAACAAAAACCACATTCATGACATGGCACATGTGTCTGGAGTTGGTTTATGGTAAGAGGTTCTAGTGTGCCCATACTCTCTATCTCTCAAACAAATGCAAATATTTTTTTTTTTAAAAAAGAAGGAAGTGCTGATTGGTACTACAATATGGATAGATTTTTTAAATGTGCTTAGCAAATGAAACCAGCACCAAAGACCACATTTTCACGACTCTACTTGTATGAAATACCCGGGATAGAAGCAGAAGGAGGCAGTGTTGCCCGGGCATGGAGGCAGGGGCGAGATTGCTAGTAGGTACAAGGTTTTTTTTTTGGGGGGGGCAATAGGAATGGCCTGGAATTGGATCATAGTGATGGTCGCACAACTCTGTGAGCATACTAAAAACAACCCACTGAAAATGTTTCGAGACACTGTACAAGAGTGGATGGTAGCATGGGTGTTTTATCTCAAAAACAAAGTGGGAAAGATGAGCTAAGCACATAGATACAAAATGTATTTGAAATAAGGCGAGTATTGTTCAGCCCGGGCCCACGCATGCTATTGGGTGGTTATGAAGTTAGCTCAGATTTGTGTAACTTGTGGGTCGCTTACATAACCCGTGGTGTGATGAGACGGAGGCTCGGGGCATCATGGTGACTGGTCGTAGCTTACTCAGCCGTTCATCTGGAGGTGGAATTTGGTGTCCATTGTAGGAAAAGCTATTTATATTCCCCATTTCTCTTCCAGGAACATATTCAGTGTCTGCACACTATTTAAGAAAAGCATAAGTTGCTGTATCAACAGTAAAGCACTTTTTTTTTTTAATGAAGAATGGAAAACAATTAAAATAGGTTGGTTTATTTGGATGAGATGGAAGTTTGCTGCTCTAGTAAAGCTTCTGTCCTCAAAGGGCTATATTCTTTAAAAAAATTTTTTTATATTTTTGTACTCAGTGAATACAGTCAAGTTGGTACCATTGTTAGC
The DNA here is from genome assembly GCA_036346955.1 of Dipus sagitta. Classification (NCBI taxonomy): domain Eukaryota; kingdom Metazoa; phylum Chordata; class Mammalia; order Rodentia; family Dipodidae; genus Dipus; species Dipus sagitta. The sequence continues at coordinate 20,292,279 of CM070770.1, forward strand.
CTCCTCCCTGTCCTCCCCCCTCCACAGGGACCCTCCTTGTTGGGGTATATGGGTCGTGCACTGTGGGGTTAGCCATCAGTTATGGGCAGAAGGAAATATCTCTGTGTATCATGACCCAACGTGTGGCTCTGACATTCTTTCCGCCCCCTCTTCCGCAAATTTCCCTAAGCCATATTGGGTTCATTTCAGGTCTGCTTCAGTGATGAGGTCTTGGGAGCCTCTGTGTCTCTGGATTATCTGGTTTGGTAGGAGTTAATTGTTCTCTGTGTCCATCTTCTTCACCCTTGTGCTGATACCGGGTTCACCAAGAAAACAGCACCCTTGCCTGTTTCACCAATTATTCTTAGTTTCAGCTGAGGTATGATGGGGTGGTTCTCTCCTTAGGATCTGCATCTATCTGAAAAAGAGAAACAGGTACTCCGACAGAGAGTAAAGTTAGCACCAGATAAATGGGGTAATTTTTTTTTTTTTTTTTTTTTTTTTTAGAGAGAGAGAATGCAATATGTGTAGGTCTTCTTGTAGCCCACAATTGGTGGGAGCTTGATAATGGAGAGCAGACTCATTTTTTGATATGATTCTGACTTGTTTACCAGTTCCATTTCACTGAGCAGATCACTTAGGCAAATCAAGAGCAGTTGGTTTCCCACCATGGCTGTACACCACTATTCCACTTGTGTGAGCATCACGTCAGGTTGTTTGCTGCAGAGTAGCTTAGACCATGAATTGCCTGGACATAAATTGATCATGTTCCCCCAGTCGCTCAGGTAGCACCTTCTGGCACTAGACATGCTGACTGTCTAGGGACTGACTCTCTTCCAGCTTCCAGCCCTGTCAGTCCATGTTACGTGTCAACCGCATAAGGTGTCTTTAGCAGCAGGGTCTTACCACTAACCTTTGGTGGGTCATCAAGTACTCTGGTAGAAATCTGTGTTCTTTTGGGAAACCTTGTAGGTCTCTCTGATCAAGAGCTCATGGTGGATGATAGCCACATGCTGGTACTGGGAGTAACAGGTCAGCGCCCAAGGAGCGAAGGATCAAAGGGCTATATTCTAGTGAGGGGGCTGTAGGCGCGCGGAAACCATTACTTCTCAACTGGCTCATAGTTTTTGTTTGTTTGTTTGTTTGTTTGTTTTCGAGGTAGGGTCTCACTCTAGCCCAGACTGGCCTGGAATTCACTATGTAGTCTCAGGCTGGCCTAGAACTTACGACGATCCACCTACATCTGCCTCCCCAGTGGTGGGATTAAAGGCGTGCGCCACTACGCTCGACTCTGGCTCATAGTTTTACGAATAATTTTACTGACCAAGCTGAATGGTAGACAATAAGGTAAAATGATCAGAAGGGTGTTTCATCCAAATACTGACTTCTCCCTATTTCCCACACACAGTTATTCACTCCCATTTCCTCAGGCCTGGGTTTATGAAACACCCCAGGTTTACTGTCCAGACTTCAGGCCTCAGCCGAGCTGCACAGTTCTCCACATTCTGTATCCCGAGGGCAGGGGCGGGACTCATTGTCAGGGACTCAAAACTCATTCAGGGCTGGAGGGATGGCTTAGCAGTTAAGGCACTTACCTGCAAAGCCTGAGGATCCAAGTTAGATTCCCCAGAACCCATGTAAGCTAGATCTAGAGCTTGTTTGCAGTGGCTAGAGGCCCTGCCACACCCATTCTTTCTCTTTCTCTATCTGCCTGTCAAATAAGTGAAATATATATATATATTTCATTTTATTATTATTATATTATTATATATATATTATACAAACCTAAAATAATATATATATATATATTATACAAACCTCATTCAGCAGCTTGTTTCAATTTGGGAATCAGACTGTATAAGCTACCTCATGATTCAGTCCTCTGAGGTATTTTTATTCATTCCAGTAATTAGCTCTGGTCATAAAAGACCAGAAGTTCATCTGCCTTTACATGGGTTACAGTTGATTTTTCTTTTTATTTTTTGGAGGCAAGGTCTCACTTTAGCCCAGGATGGCAATCATTCTACCTAAGTCTCCTAGGTGCTGAGATTATAGGCATGAACTGCTTCATCAGCCTCTCCAATTAGACAAAGTTGAATTTCTGTAACTCATAGAAACATATCTTTGTGAAAACTGCAGAAAATAGCTTTCTGCATACTCACACAATGGTTTTGTAACACAAACCCACAAATCTCTAAGACCGTTCCCTCAAGCAACAAATCACAACAGTCATATTTTTTTTGTTTGTTTGGTTTTAGTTTTTCGAGGTAGGGTCTCACTCTAGCCCAGGCTGACCTGGAATTCACTATGGAGTCTCAGGGTGGCCTCGAACTCACGGTGGTCCTCCTACCTCTGCCTCCCGAGTGCTGGGATTAAAGGCGTGCGCCACCATGCCCAGGCTAACAGTCATATTTTTGAGGTCTAAACATAACAACTATTAGTTTCTTGAAAATGCAGAAAAATTTTAAAAATATTTAAATATTTTTATTTATTTATTTGACAGAGAGAAAGATGGAGAGAGAGAATGGGCATGCCAGGGCCTCCAGCCACTGCAAACGAACTCCAGATTCATGTGCCACCTTGTGCATCTGGCTTACATGGGTCCTAGGGAATTGAGCCTGCGTCCTTTGAACCTCTAAGCCATCCCTCCAGCCCCAGAAATTGTTTTTTTTTTTTTTAAATTCAAATCATGCAGTCCAGACAATGCCCATGAATGCTGATAAACCAGAAAGGTGCTGCGTATCCCATCCTAGCTGTTACCATGGTAGTCCTTACAGAGACTTCCTTTTCTAACTCTCTGATCCGTTACTTTCTCATTGGCTGGGGGGAAAATACCTGACCAGAAGCAGTGCAAGGAAGGAAAAGGCTTGTGTTGGCTTCCAGTTCCAGAGGGCGAAGTCTGTATCACAGTGGGGATGGCACAGCGGGAACAGGGTGTTGGCATCACATGGTCACATCAGCAGGGTGGAAGTAGGGAAGAAGAATGCTAACGATCAGCCCCGTTCCTCCTTTGGTACAGTCCTGGCCCCCCAGCCCATGGAATGGTGCTGCCACGGTTAGTGTGGGTCTTCCCTCCTCCATGAATCCCTAACAGACATGCCGAGAGATTTGATTACATGGGCCTTCTAAATCCTATCAAGTTGACAGCCAGAGCTTAACTCCCAGTACCTCTCAGTTATAGTTCTTTTGCATTCATTCAAAAAAGAAAGAAAGAAAGAAAGAAAGACCCTTCATTTTTCAAAAATGGATTATATGCTTTTTTAAATGTACTGATCTACTTTGGGGATGTGTCACACCACTGTACAGATACATCAGGTGCCTTGTTAATGGCAATATTATATTTATTGTATTGACGGTCTGCATGTTGAAAAAAAAATCTCCCCCATATTTCCTATGAACAGGAACTTAGGTGTTAACTTGGATTTTATTTCTCTTTATTTTATTTTATTTTTTAATAAACTTGGCTGCAGGAACATCCTTGGAGTCCATACATCTTTAGCCTATTTTTGCTCCCCTATCCATCAGGTAAATTGTTACCAGTGGAATTTGTTAGCTTATAGGTCATGTGCCTCTTCAATTCTGAGAGTTACTGATTGATTTTTAAGACTGGAGATTCAAAAATGAATTCCCAAATGCTAGCTTTTAGAGTGAAGGCTTAATGAATGTTCAGGAAGCTTTCTTTTCTTCTCTTTTAAAAATTGCATTGATGAGCCTGGCGTAGTGGCACACGCCATTAACCCTAGCACTTGGGAGGCAGAGGTAGGAGGATCGCCATGAGTTCGAGGCCACCCTGAGACTACATAGTGAATTCCAGGTCAGCCTGGACTAGAGCAAGACCCTGCCTTGAGAAAACAAAGTTTCATTGAACTATATTATGCAGCTGAGGATGCAGGGAGAAAATTAAAAAAGAAGAGCTGGGGATGGTGGCACACAGCTTTAATACCAGAAGAGGTAGGAGGCGGAGGTAGGAGGATTGCCAAGAGTTCGAGGTCACTTAGTGAATTCCAGGTCAGCCTGGACTAGAGTGTGACCCTACCTCGGAAAGAAATAAAAGAAAAAGAAAAAAAATTGTCTGCCCATGGTTTATCTAAATATACGAAAACACAAGCCATGCTTTAATTTAACATGTTCCACTTGTTGCAAGAAAAGCAACAGGCTCACTGCCTGAAGCAAAGATGACATTGAGAACTCGGGGGGTTTGGTGGGGTCCAGGAGCACGCTGAGGCTGGCCCACCTGCCTCTCATGCTGCTCTGGTGTCCTTGGGTCTCACAGACTCTCTGGGTCTATTCTCCAGGGTAGTCAGTTCAGTTGAGGGTCTGTCCCTTGAAGGTCCTTGTGAGATGTCCCTGCTGCCCCTGGAGGAAGGACACAGGGCGTCTTAGAGCTCCCCGTTAGTAGAGGGGAAACACCTTGGAGGCCTTCAGAAAGTTAAGGACAAAATAGAGTCTTCAAGATAGCTTCTAGGGAACAATGGGAAGGACATGGGAAGAGGAAAGGAGGGGGTCAGAAGTGGCGGGGACCCAGCAGGACTTCTGGAAGGACATTGCCAAGGGCAACTTGGGGTGCTTCATGGCTGTAGGAAGAAACAGGCTGGATTTCCCCAATTTCAAGAATTGTTCACCTCCCTATAGATGGTAATAGCAGTGGTAATAACTCCAGTATGGGGTACTTTCTGGTCTCAATCATACTTTCATTTTTAACTATTTCATTTTTATTATTTATTTGAGAAAGTCTCTCTCTCAAGTGGCAAAGAGGGGGGGGGGAATGGGTGCACCAGGGCCTCCAGCTCCAGACGCATGTGCCACCTTGTGCATCTGGCTTACATAGGCCCTGGGGAATCAAACCGTGGTCCTTTGGCTGTGCAGGCAAATGCCTTAAACTCTAACCCATCTCTCCAGCCCACTCACTCATACTTTCATATTCAGATGTGCCACAGTGTACCCATTGTAAGCTGAAAATATCCTAAATAGAAAATGCATCCACTAGACCTGACCTATCAGACATCCTACCTTAAGCGCTCTGTTGTGCCCTGTGGAGTGCTGACTGTTTCCCATGGTGATCTTGCGGATGCCCGAGGCAGAATCACGGGGAGGATTGAGCTGCACACCTTTAGCCCGGGAAAGGGTCACATTCACAACTGGAGGTCTGAGGAATATTGAAGTGGATATGTAAGTGGCGGCAGGTTTATTTTTCCATCAGACAGAGGAAAGATAACTTAATCCTTACCAGACAAGACTGAGGCTACAGCCTACCTTACCAAGAAGTGCAAGAGTTCATAGACAGCCAACAGGGCTGAGATTGGAAACCCGAAAGTGCGTGCTTCGCATACACAATACAGAGTTCTGCCCTGCATCACACATTCTTTCCTCTGTGATTTACACTGGCATGTCAGACAGGCGAGGGCGTTTGAAGGGAGTGGCGGAATGAGGATGGGCAGTGCAGCCAAGGATAGATTGATGATGTTGGTTCCAGGTTTGCCAAGTCCAGCGAGCACTCTGACCTCTTCCCCTGCAGTCAGTGTCCCCAGTATAGCTCTACCAAAGCCTGCCCCCGCCCCCAATTAGGAGCCTGTTGTTCTTTCATTTTTATTTCAGCAGGCATGTATACATATTTCTTTTTTTAATTTTTTTTGTTATTTTTATTTATTTATTTGAGAGTGACAGACAGAGAGAGAAAGAGGCAGATAGAGAGAGAGAGAGAGAATGGGCACGCCAGGGCCTCCAGCCACTGCAAACGAACTCCAGATGTGTGTGCCCCCTTGTGCATCTGGCTAACGTGGGTCCTGGGGAGTCGAGCCTCGAACCGGGGTCCTTAGGCTTCACAGGCAAGCGCTTAACCGCTAAGCCATCTCTCCAGTCCCATGTATACATATTTCATTTCCCAGCCTTCAGCTAGGTTGCAGATTCCTCTCTTCGATGACCTGAGCATTCTTTAAAAATAATTTTTATTTATTTGTAAGCAGACACACATACATACATACACACACACACACACACACACACAGAGAGAGAGAGAGAGAGAGAGAGAGAGAGGCAGACAGAGAGAGAATGGACACACCAGGGCCTCTAGCAGCTGCATACGAACTGCAGATGTATGCGCCACTTTGTGCATTGGGCTTTATGTGGATACTGGGGAATCAAACCTGGGTCATTAAGTTTTGCAGACAAGCACCTTAACTGCTGAGCCATCTCCCCAGCCTCCAACCTGAAAATGTTTTTATATGGGCCTGTCACTTTAACATATGTCTGTTGCAGTCAGGTTTGCATTGCTGGCAGGAAACACCTGACCATGACCAGCTTGTGGGGAAAAAAAGGTTTATTTTGGCTTACAGACTTGAGGGGACGCTCCATGATGGCAGGGGAAAATGATGGCATGAGCAGAGGGCGGACATCACCTCCTCGCTAACATCAGATGGACAACAGCAACAGGAGAGTGTGCCAAACACTGGCAAGAGGAAGCTGGCTATAAAACCCATAAGCTCGCCCCCAACAATACACTCCCTCCAGGAGGATTTGATTCCCAAATTGCCATCAGCTGCGGACATGACATTCAGAACACCTAAGTTCATGGGGGACACTTGAATCAAACCGCCACAGTGTCTTCCATGGTATCCATAGTTACCCTCTGCCCCCTGCCCACTGAGCGCCAGTGAACTCCTGAGCCTGCCTGCCTCTCTTGTGTATTCCAGTGATTTCCATCTGTCGGTTTCTCTTCGTGGCTACAATGTGGCCAGTAGAATGAGCAAGCCTGCACGGGGCCGTGTTTTCACTTGTTCGACAAAGACATGCCGTGGGGCTCCACGGCTGCGTGCAGTGCCGGCTGTGGGAGGCGCAATAGTGCGAAAGGAATTCCAGGCTTACCGGCGAGACAGACGTATAAATACTCATTACAGTACAATGTGCGCGGTGCCGCCACTGAGGTGTGTACACATCAAGCTATGATTACAGAGAGGGAGGGAGAAGCCCAGCTTGAGCTGGGTCTGAGAGCGTGAGTGGAAGTTTGCCCGAGAGAAAAGGAGGGCAAGAGCAGTAGGGTGCCACGTTTTCCAGTTTTCCATCCCCTTCAGGCCAGCCGGTGGCAGCAGGCGGCTGTTCCCTGGCCCTGCGTGTCCCCAGGTCAGGACAAAGCACTGCCTGCTTAGAGAGGCCTCTGTGAGTACCCTGGGAGTCCTATCGACACAAAGAGTGAGGGCAGAGGAAACACCAGAAAAACAATTTTTCTTCCTGCTCTTAAGATGTGTGTGTGTGTGTAACATGATATGGGGAAATGACGACTGCTTATTTTTGTGGTACTGGGGATTGACTCTAGCACCTTGCACATAGTAGGCATACACGTTATCACTGAGCAATGTCCTAAGTCCCCCCCTTTTTTTTTTACTTTTTATTATGAGACAGGGTGTAGCTGAATTTCTCAGCGTTGAATCTTGGATTTGAACTCACTCCATAGCTCAGGCTGGCCTTAAGCTAGTGATCCTCCTGCCTCGACCTTCAGAGTGACTGGGATTACAGGCTTGTGCCACCACGCCAGGCTGATTTTTATTTACTAGTTAACGCTGTTGGGTTGATTAAGAAGTTCACATGGCGGGCTGGAGAGATGGCTTAGTGATTAAGCACTTGCCTGTGAAGCCTAAGGACCCCTGGTTCGAGGCTCGACTCCCCAGGACCCACGTTAGCCAGATGCACAAAGGGGCATACGCATCTGGAGTTCATTTGCAGTGGCTGGAGGCCCTGGGGTGCCCATTCTCTATATATCTGTATCTGTCACTCTCAAATAGATAAATAAACAATTAAAAAAGTTATGGCTGGAATTTATCAGGGAGAAAAAATGTGACAGGGGGGCTAGAAAGATGGCTCCAAAGGTGCTTACTACACAACTATATGAAGACTTAAGTTCAGAACACCCAAGTAAAATGCCAGGCACCATGACCTATGCCTGTAAGCCCGGCAAGCCCAGCTCTGGGGAGGAGGAGACTGGGAACCCCGGGGACTCACTGGCTGGCTAGTCTAGTTGACTTGGTGAGCTCCAGGTTCAGTGAGAGTCCTTGTCTTAAAAAAATAAGGTGGAGGGCTGGAGAGATGGCCTAGTGGTTAAGGTGCTTGCCTGAGAAGCCTAAGAACCCATGTTCGACTCTCCAGATCCCACATGAGCCAGATGCACAAAGGTGACGTGAACGCAAATGTTGTGCATGCGCACTAGGTGCTGAAGCATCTGGAGTTTGATTTCAGTGGCTAAAGGCCCTGGAGAGCCAATTCTCTCAATCTCTCTGTCTCACTCTCCCGCATTAAAAATAAATAAATAAGGTGGAAAGTGGCTCAGGAGGATACTGGATGTCAGTCTCTGACCTCCACACACATGTATGAACATGCGTACACACACACACACACACACACACACACACACACACAGAGCCCAGGGAAATGTGACTAGACAGTAAAATCTTGACTATGAGGCTAAGAAGTGATTTGTACAGGGTGCTGTTCTCAGGGTCTGCTCGCTTGATCAGGGACATTCTTCTAGATGGGTAAGCATGGGTAAATAAAGTGAGGAGACATGGCCTGTGTCCCCAAGTGCTCTATGGGGCACTGCTGGCAAGGCTGGGTCCCAAGAGCTGTCAGTGTCCTTCTTCTTGAGGCCAAGGTCCTGTCATGATGTCCCCTCCTCAGAGGTGAAGCTCTCCCATCAGGGAGATGCTGCTAACTAAGGAACTGCTCCAAATGGGACCAAGCCAGGAATGTGCTTAGAAAAACACAGTTAATCCTCCGGTGCCTCCAAACTTGACTTTGAAAAGCTACCAGACCTATGAATAAGCAGCACTGCAACCTCCTTATCTTAACTGAGTACAATTTCCAACTAATTCCTAGATCAGGCTTTCATAGGGTCACTAGTGACATCTAGTATAATCCAGATTTTGTTCAGGAGAGCCAAGGACTTAAATTTAGGGAACAAATTTGAGGGGTTCCTGCCTGGGGTCCTCTTGAGCTACTGCTGCGAATACACCTCTTTTGTAGACATGTCTCAGCAATCCTTATTTATCTGGATAATTGGAATTATAGAAGCTGAAGGTATGTGGTCTGACATTGCATGGTAAGGACTACGGACTACATTTTTTTTTGGGGGGGGGGCATTCATTGTAGGCTGTACTCAGTGTTGCTGACCTGGAACTCACTCTGTAGTCCCAGGGTGGCCTCGAACTCACAGTGACTCACTGCCTCCTGAGTGCTGGGATTAAAGGCATGTGCCACCATGCTTGGCTGATAAGGACTACATTTATGGCTCTTGTTGGGCACAAAGCATATGTAGTCACCTTATTTGCTTTCTTTTCTTTTCTTTTTTTTTTTTTTTGGTTTTGAGGTAGGGTCTCACTCTAGCTCAGGCTGACCTGGAATTCACTATGTAGTCTCAGGGTGGCCTTGAACTCATGGTGATCCTCCTACTTCTGCCTACCAAGTATTGAGATTAAAGGCATGTGCCACCATGCCTGGCTTCACCTTATTTTCTTTAAGATGAAAGTTTTCACTTTAATTCGAATATATTATTTCCTGTCTTGGCATCTCAAAGACAGGTTGTGGAGGGCAATGAGGAAGTCCAGGTTGTACAAATATTATGAGTTTAATAAAGGTTATGAGAAGTCATTGCTTCCCAAAGAGATCTGTCTCTTCTTTCCCATCAACCAGAGTGGTCTGAGTCCTGGAAAATAATACTTCTTAAGGAAGCTGAATTATATTTCTTTCACTCAGGCATTTCCTCAAGACTTACTTTGTAAGGTTAATGATTGAGAATTATTCCGAGGGAACGAGAGGGGAAGGAATGCTTGATTGAAAAATGAAGAGACTGAGGGCTGAAAAGATGGTTTAGTGGCTAAGGTGCTTGCCTCCAAAGCCTAAGGACCCAGGTTTGAGTTTCTAGTACCCATGTTAGCCAGATGCACAAAGTGGCATATGTGTCTGGAGTTCATTTGCAGAGGCTAGAGGCCCTGGTACACCCATTTTTTTTCTCTTTCTCTTTCTTCTGCCTCTTTCTCAAATAAATAAAAAAATAAATAAAATATTTTTTAAAAAATATTTTATTTTTATTTATTTATTTGAGAGAGAAATACAAAAATAGGTAGGTAGAGAGAGAGAGAGAGAGAGAGAGAGAGAGAATGGGCACGCCAGGGCCTCCAGCCACTGCAAATGAACTCCAGGTGCATGTGTCCCTTGTACAGCTGGCTAACGTGGGTCCTGGGGAATTGAACCTGGGTCCTTTGGCTTTGCAGGCAAGCACCGTAACCATTAAGCCATCCCTCCAGCCCTGAAAGAAAATATTTTGTTAAAAAAGTGAAGAGACTGAAATGTTTAACCATGGGAAGATGGGATTGTTCACAGAAGCAGTCAATGTGCTAAAGCAGTGAGCCCAAGATGTTGCCGGGAAAGCCAGCACTAAGCTGGTGGGATGGCCCAGTCAGGGACGAGAATGTGCCCAACACATACGGTCACATGGCATGTATACCTTGACACCGGGTTGGATGCCCTTGTCACCACAGTGCCCGGCGTAGTTTAGAGTGTGCCTGTACAGGCCTTTAAAGGCCAGTCATCTCTCCCCAGCAGTTGAAGGAGGGCTAAGTCAATAGGCTACTTCATCCAACAATCCAAGAGTCATGATAGGATGTGGCATCGAGCACATGCCCCAGTGTAGCTATTTAACCAAACTAAGTGACCTCGGACAAGGTCCTTTAGTTCATATGAGGATAGCCTTTGAAGGTCCACCTGAGACCATTTACCTGCCCAGCATAGTATCTTGTGCACAGTAGACAAAGCATGTGCATTTCACCTTTTTTCTTTCTTTCTTTCTTTCTTTCTTTCTTTCTTTCTTTCTTTCTTTCTTTCTTTCTTTCTTTCTTTCTTTCTTTCTTTCTTTCTTGTGAGGCATGGTCTCGCTCTAGCCCAGGTTGACCTGACCCTCACTCTGTAGTCCCAGGCTGGCCTGGAACTCATAGGGATCCTCCTGCCTCTGCTTCTCAAGTGTTGGGATTAAAGGTGTGCACCACCACACCTGGCTCATTTCACATTTTATAGGCAAAGCTTAGATACTTAATTTCAGACTCTGAAACAATAGCTGACATAAATGCTATTATTTGATGTGAGATCATTTTTTTTAATACCTTGGCTTTACATTCTCTTCTCTACTTCTTATTATAGCAAAGACCAAATTTGCCCATGATCGTTGGTCATTGTTATAAATTAATGTACATACACGAACAAACATTAGAAGTCATCCAATGAGGTATAGTTTTTTTTTTTTTTTTTAAGTTTTTCGAGGTAGGGTTTCACTCTAGCTCAGGCTGACCTGGAATTCACTCTGTAGTCTCAGGGTGGTAGCTCAGGCTGACCTGGAATTCACTCTGTAGTCTCAGGGTGGCCTTGAACTCATGGCGATCCTCCTACCTCTGCCTCCAAGTGCTGGGATTAAAGGCATGCACCACCATGCCCGGCTATGAGGTATACTTTTGTTCCTTACAGAGATTTTCTCTGCATTTATATGCATGCATACACTTGTGTTCTGTTTCTTTTCCAGGCAAGAGCAGTCCATGTGTACCCGTCTGCATTTTGCTTATTTTTTTAAAGTGATATTGTAATGTTTTGTTTGTTTGTTTGTTGGTTTATTTTCATTTATTTATTTGAGAGCGACAGAGAGAGAAAGAGGCAGATAGAGAGAAAGAATGGGCGCGCCAGGGCCTCCAACCACTGCAAACGAACTCCAGACACGTGCGCCCCCTTGTGCATCTGGCTGACGTGGTACCTGGGGAAACTGAGCCTCGAACCGGGGTCCTCAGGCTTCACCGGCAAGCGCTTAACCGCTAAGCCATTTCTCCAGCCCTGCTTTTTTTGTTTGTTTGTTTGTTTGTTTTCTTGTTTTTTGGAGGTGGGTTTCACTCTGGTCCAGGCTGACCTGGAATTCACTCTGTATTCTCAGGGTGGCCTTGAACTACTGGCGATCCTCCTACCTCTGCCTCCCGAGTGCTGGATTAGAGGTGTGTGCCACCACGCCCCGCTTGGTTTTTTAAGCATCATCCACATTGAACACAAACACACATCATTTGGAAGATCCTGGACAGAAATGTGAACACTGGTGACTCCAGGCACAAAATGAATTTGGTTGAGAATCTAGGAGTTGAGCACCTTTAAGACTGCAAAGGATTTAATTATATTCCTTTGGCTTCTGGTCTGACTCCCCCTGGAAGACCTTCTGGGTTAATTATGGGTCCCAGGGACACTTGGCAGGCACAGCTGCTGCATTGCTGGTCCACAGAGGTAATTAATCATGAGGCCCGAATCAGGAGAGACAGCTCCACCTTGTCCTCATTACCAGTCGTTTTGGGAGAAGGAACTTTTTGAACAAACTGGGAACGCATATGATTTTTAGATTACATACCAGGCAGTGACAATTTTTTGAAAAATATTATTTATTTATTTGTTTGTTTATTTATGAGAGAGAAAAGCAGATAGAGAAAGGCATGCCAGGGCCTATAGCTACTGCAGACGACCTCTAGACACATGCACCACTTTGTGCATCTGGCTTCACGTGGGTACTGTGGAATCGAATCGGAGTCCTTTGGCTTTGTAGGCAAGCACCTTAACTGCTAAGCCATCTCTCCAGCCCTAAAATTTTTTTTTTTTTAATATTGGGCTTCTCATCATAAAATGAGTGGGGAAGATTGTGTTTTTTTTTTTTTTTTTTTTCTTTTAGATTTCTGAGGTATGATCTCACTCTAGCTCAGGCTGACCTGGAATTCACTATGTAGTCTCAGGGTGGCCTCGAACTCAGGGTGATCCTCCTACCTCTGCCTCCCGAGTGCTGGGATTAAAGGTGTGCGCCACCACGCCCAGCTAGATTGTGTGTGTTTTATGTGAGGTGGCATATTAAGACAATTCTTTGGGGCTGCTCCCTACTATCTTGGAAGCTTTGCTTGAAAGGACCCTAAACCCTTACTCTCCTTCTTTCCATTTATATACTGTATTTAATATCCCAATGCTCTAGCTGGAAACAGTATTAGTAGTCATCTGTTTTTATTGTTGTTTCCCAGGTCTGGTCTTGCTCTAGTCCAGGCTGACCTGGGACTCACTCCTAGGTTGTCCTCGAACTCATGAAGATCTTTCTACCTCAGCCCTCCTAGTGCTAGGGTTAAAGTCATGCTACCATGTCCAGCCCTAGTAGTCATCTATTTTGATGAGAAATTTTATCTGTTACCGAGCTGGAGGCAGTTTTACTCCCCAGGGAGATTTGACAATGTCTGAAGATGTTTTGTTTACCACAAGTAGAGAGGAGTTCCTGGCTTTTGTTAGGTAAACACTAGGAATATTGCTAAATAGCCCACAATATTCAGGGCAGCCCCCTCACAAAGAATTATTTGGTGATGAGCTGAGGAAGCCCACTTGACTGATCTGGTTCAGTGGAGTTGCTACATGTTTTCATCTTTTTTTTTTTTTTTTTTTTTTTTTTGGTTTTTCGAGGTGGGGTCTCACTCTAGCCCAGGCTGACCTGGAACTCACTCTGTAGCCTCAGGGTGGCCTCGAACTCATGGCAATCCTCCTACCTCTGCCTTCGAAGGGCTGGGATTAAAGGTGTGTGCCACCACGCCCGGATTTTTCTTTTTTTAATGCAAGACAGAAAGGAGGAGGGAGAGAGAAAGAGAGAGAGAATTGGCACACTAAGGCCACTGTAGTCGAAACTCAGATGCGTGTACCATGTGTGACCTTGCGCACTTGTATCACCTTGTGCATCTGGCTTACATGGGACCTGGAGAGTCAAATGTGGGTCCTTAGGCTTTGCAGGCAAGTGCCTTAACCACTAATCCATCTCTCCAGGCCAGTTTTTTTTTTTAATATAGTTGGATGATAGGAATGATCACCAAATTATTTTGTTATAATATTGAAATATTTCAGACTTTCTTCCATCATATCAATAGACTAATACATCAGCCCACAGCAGTTCCTTTGCTCCAACCAGAAGTAGTGGCACAAATTACTTCCCTGGTGAGTCATTCACCAGAGATAACCTATCTTCTTTGCTGTGATATCTCGGTATTCATTTGGTAGCTGTTTCTCCTACATTTTCTTACTGTTCTTGATGATAGACGTGGTGTAGACAGTTGTAGACACATACTTGGCATCTACCTCAGCAGTTAGAATATAGCAAACTCATTGTGGAGGATGGGTGAAACAACTCAGGTGGAGTATCACCTGTTCTTGGAGGTTTCTTTGTTTTTGTTTGCTTGTTCTTTGAGGCAAGCCCAACAGACTGCTCCTTTTTTGTTATGCAAGAGAGAGGGAGGGAAAGAGAAAGAGACTTGGTGCACCAGGGCCTCCAGTTGTTGCAGTTGAACTCCAGATGTGTGCGCCACCCAGTGGGCATGTGCGACCTTGCATGCTTGCGTCACCTTGTGCATCTGTCTAAGGTGGGACCTGGAGAGTCAAACATGAGTCCTTAGGCTTGGCAGGCAAGCACCCTAACTGATAAGCCATTTTTTCAGCCCTGTTTGTTGTTTATTTTTATTTATTTATTTGAGAGTGACAGGCAAAGAGAAGGAGGCAGAGGAGAGAGAGAAAATGGGTGCACCAGGGCCACCAGCTACTGCAAACGAACTCCAGATGCATGTGCCCCCTTGTGCATCTGGCTAACGTGGGTCCTGGGGAATTAAGCCTCGAACCGGGGTCCTTAGGCTTCACAGGCAAGCGCTTAACCGCTAAGCCATCTCTCCAGCCCTGTTTGTTTTGAGATGGGGGTCTCACTGTGCTACCCAAGCTGGCCTTACACTCCTGGGCTCAAGTGATTCTCCCGATGCTTTCTTTTAGATGCATACTTCCATGTTCAGCCTAAATAGCCAAGCCCCCCAAGGGTTAAATATATGCATTGTGTTTCCTGTGAAAGGAAAAATCCATGGTGAAGGCTGGGCTCACCAAGAACAATGCTGGTGTCCTTGATCTGCTTGGCCCTCTGCCCCTTCCCCTCTTTGGCAATCCGACTGTGTGAGAATATCCAGGTAGCTTCACCCACTGTACCCAGTGGGTGACTGGAGCGGCATTAGCCTGGGTGGTTCGTCAGGGAGGAGGCAGTGCTAGGAAGGGCGTGTCTTTGAAGGAATGCCATTTGCTTTTTGTTTGGTTTTACTGTGTTCTTACGAAGGAAAGAGCAGAAGATGCCCACATTCCCAGGCTTCTCCTTTTCCAGCAACTGATTCGACTTGGAAAGAATTGAAGGAAAGGGGTCGGATACCGATCTGAGGTGTGTGTGTGAAAGTTGCTGGAGTCTGGCTAGCTAATTAGGAGGAAAGGGCACTGGTCCTTGCGTAGAGTCAGTAAGGTGACTGGAGTTTTCATTCTTGGCTCTCTCTGCCAATTCTCTTGGCTCTCAGCCTGCCTGGGAAATCTTTTTGTCTCCCCCTCCCCCCTGGCATCACATGAACTGGTCTGAGCTTACTTACCTAGAGGGTTAGTGAGTGTATGAAGAAAAGCATTGCTGGGAATGTAGCTCAGTTGGTGAAGTCCATGCGTAGCATTTACGAAGCCCTGGAATTGGCCTCCGCCGCTGCATAAAGCTAGGGATAGTGGGGCATGCCTGTAATCTAGCAGTCACGAAGTGGAAGTGAAAGGATCGTAATTTCAGGGTCACCCTCAGCTAGATAGCAAGGTTGAGGCTAGCCTGGGATACAAGATACCTTCCTTGTCTCAAAAAAAAAAAAAAAAAAAAAAAAGGAAAAAAGAGAGCTGGAGAGTAGCTTAGCAGTTAAGGTGCTTGCCTATGAAGCCTAAAGACCCAGGTTCGATTCCCCAGTACACACATAAGCCAGAAGCACAAGGTGGCACATGCTTGTTTGCAGTGCCTAGAGGCCCTAACATGCCCATTCTCTCTTTCTATCTGCTTCTTTCTCTTTCTCAAATAGATAAATAAAAAGTATTTTTAAAAATTTTGTGTTCATTTTTATTTATTTATTTGAGAGTGACAGACAGAGAGAGAAAGAGGCAGATAGAGAGAGAGAGAGAATGGGCACACTAGGGTCTCCAGCCACTGCAAACGAACTCCAGACATGTACACCCCTTGTGGGAATCGAGCCTTGAACCGGGGTCCTTAGGCTTCACAGGCAAGTGCTTAACTGCTAAGCCATCTCTCCAGCCCATAAAAAGTATTTTTTAAAGGAAAAAAAAAAAAAGAATGGGCTGAGGAGATGGCTCATTGAGTCAACGTGCTTGCTACATAAGGTGATGACCCAAGTTCAGATCCTCTGAGGCCAGATGCAGTAGGGAGCGTGCTGTAATCTCAACCCTCCTGTGGTAAGGAGGTGGAGGTAGGCGGGTCCCCCTCCTGCCCCAGCTATCTGATTAGCTGGCCTGGCATGTGCAGTGGCAAAGGAGAGACCCTGATTCAAAACTAGGTGGAAGGGAAGGACCGACACCCGGGGTTGCCCTCTCACATCCACATGCACGCTGCGTCACACCCTCTCTCTCTCTCTCTCTCTTTCACACACACACACAAACACACACATGTGTGTGCACATATAATAATAATAATGTAAATATTATATAAATTATATAATAAAATAAATAAAAAATATTATATAAATAATATAAAATAAATATAACAATAAAAATATAAACAGTATATAGCATATGTTCAACATGAGTAACTTTTCAAAGTATTCACATGTTAGAGGTGGTCTCTACTTGCCTTTTGTTCTTTTCCCCAAGTTTTAGCTTTAAAAAAAAATTATTTAGGGCTGGAGAGGTGGCTTAGTGGTTAAGCACTTGCCTGTGAAACCGAAGGACCCCGGTTTGAGGCTCGATTCCCCAGGACCCACGTTAGCCAGATGCACAAGGGGGTGCACGCGTTTGGAGTTCGTTTGCATGGCTGGAGGCCCTGGCGGGCCATTTTCTCTCTCTTCCTCTCTCTCTCTCTCTCTCTGCCTCTTTCTCTCTGTGTCTGTAGCTCTCAAATAAAAATAAAATAAACAAAAAAATTAAAAAATTTATTTATTTATTTGAGAGAGAAAGAGACAGAGAGAGGCAGATACAGAATGGACATTCCAGGGCCTCCAGTCACTGCAAACGAATTCCAGGCCCATGTTCCACCTTGTGCATCTGGCTTACATGGGTGCTAAGGAATCAAACCGAAGTCCTTTGGATTTGCAGGTAAACGCCTTAACCTGTAAGCCATCTCTCCAGCCCCCCTCCCCACCCTTTTTTAGCTTTTTGAGATAAAGTCTCAAACTATAGCCTGGGCTGACCTGGAACTCAAGGCAGTTCTCCTGCCTCAGCCTCTGAATCCATGCTGGGATTACAAGCATGGGCCATCAAACCTGGCTTGTGTGTGTGTGTGTGTGTGTGTTTCTTTTCTTTTCCTTTCATTACCTCCTTCTTTCTTCAAGTTGTACTCTGAAGTTCACATTGGAATTAACTTTTGCCATCATGGCATAGTAGGAGACAGAGTGAGCGAC
The DNA here is from genome assembly GCA_036346955.1 of Dipus sagitta. Classification (NCBI taxonomy): domain Eukaryota; kingdom Metazoa; phylum Chordata; class Mammalia; order Rodentia; family Dipodidae; genus Dipus; species Dipus sagitta. The sequence goes on from CM070770.1 coordinate 20,309,726, forward strand.
AGAACTCAGATTTGACTTTTCTGTCTTAAAAAAAAAAACTTAAAAAATATTTATTTACAATCAGAAAGAGAGAGCATGAGAGGGAGCAAGCCAGGGTCTTTTGCCACTGCAATAAATTCCAGATATACATGCCTCTTTATGCATCTAGCTTTACATGGGTACTGGGAAATCGAACTCTGGCCTGCAGGCTTTATAAGCAAGTACCTTTACCACTGACCCAGCCCTAAAACTTTTTTGTTTTGTTTTGTTTATTTTTTCACAGTAGGGTCTTGCTTCGGCCCAGGCTGATCTGGAATTCACTATGTAGTCTCAGGGTGGCTTCGAACTCACAGTGATCCTCCTACCTTTGGCACCCAAGTGCTGGGATTAAAGGCGTGAGCCACCATGCCTGGCCCTAAAGCTTTCTGATTGTGAATTTTCATACATGTACATACTGTATTTTGGTCATAATCTCCAGCCACTATCTTCTTTTTTCCCTTTTGTATATATAAGAATGTGATGTGGGGGCTAGAGAGATGTCCTAACTGTTAAAGGCACTTGCTTGTAAAGCTTGAAGGCCTGAGTTTGCATTTTCAGTATTCATGTAAAGCCAGATGCACAATGTGGCCCATGCATCTGGAGTTCGTTTGCAGTAGCAGGAGACCCTGACATGCCCATTTTTCTCTCTTTCTGCTTGGAAATATGTTTTTAATTTTATTTATTTATTTGAGAGAGAGAGAGAGAGAGAGAGAGAGAGAGAGAGAATGGGTGTGCCATGGCCTCCAGCCACTGCAAACGAACTCTAGACGCGTGCACCACCTTGTGCATCTGGCTTACGTGGGTCCTGGGGAACTGAATCAAGGTCCTTTGGCTTTGCAGGCAAATGCCTTAACAGCTAAGCCATTTCTCCAGCCTGGAAATAAATTTTTTTTAAATAAAAATTTAACTGAGTGTGGTGGCATATAACTTTAATTCCAGCATTCAGGACGCTGAGGTAGGAGGATCACCGTGAATTCAATGCCACCTTGAAACTATGTAGTGAATTCCAGGTCAGCCTGGGCTACAGTGAGACCCTACCTCAAAATACAAAACTAAGCAAAACAAAAAATAAAAAATTTAAAAAGAAGATGATGTGGAATTAGCTTATTTACTTATATCTTAAATTTTTATTTTTATTTATTTATTTGCAAGGAGAAGGAGAGAGAGAGAGAGAAGAGAGACAGACAGAGAGAGAGAATGGGCACACCAGGGCCTTCAGCTGCTGCAAACGAACTCCAGACGTACACACCACTCTGCATTTGGTTTTATGTTGGTACTGGGGAATTGAACCCCAGTCGTTAGGCTTTGTGGGCAAGCACTTTAACTGCTGAGCTATCTCTCTCCAGCCTAGCTTATTTACTTAATACAGCACAGATTGTTGTCTAACGGCTTGCCCTGTAAATAGTTTACATAAAATAACCCGGTGTTGACTTCTGTGCGTGTGCGCACGTGTGAGGGTGCAGTCCCAAGAGAAACGGAGGAGCGGTTCGGGTTTCCGTTCCTCTCTGAGCTGTCCTCTCCCGGGTTACAGGACGGAGAACTGGGCACCATCAGTGGCACCTGCTTCTTGGATGCACTTCAGATCTGGTCTGGGAATCTTGGTAACCTTCAGTCACAACCACATCACATGTCTAGAGTTCCCAAATCTTTCTCAAGTGCAGCTTTCAGCGTAAGATGCCAGGGCCCCTGGTCTTTTTCAGTGCCGGTTGCTGACAGCCAGCTTCTTTTTGTGTGGCCGCGCTTGGCTGGGGACCAGTACCCTAGCCGAGCCAGCACTGGACTCGGTGTCCAAAGAGCTATGTTCTGGGAGCAATTTGATTAGCTGTCGGATCTGAAGCGAGTCCCTTAACCTCAGTGAACTTTAGTTTTCTCATTTTCAAAATGAGATGCTAAGTCTGAGCCCACAGATGATTTCATGATCTAAATGAAGTTAATTAAAAATCCAGCTCTAACCCCGTGATGAATAAACAGGAAGGGAAGGCTCCCAGTCCCAGGCAAAGCAGCTTCCAAAGCCAATGCAGAGAGTGCACTTTGCCACAGGATGTTCTAGAAAGTCAAGTGTTTGTGAGAACTGGTTGTGTTCATAGCCGTTCCTCTCCGGGCGTTTCTGGGAGGTGGTTTTCAAGTTCAAGTTAATGCGTTGACTCTAAATGCAGTACCTTCCAGTCACAGAAGGCAGTTATCAAGGACTTGGTGGTCGTTGCCTCTTCATTTTTGCCTCACTATGTCTATTTAGTTTGAGAGCTTACTCAATGTACTATTTACATTTTTTTTTTTTTGAGGTAGGGTCTCACTGTCACCCAGGCTGACCTGGAATTCACTGTGTAGTCTCAGGGTGGCCTCGAACTCACGGTGATCCTCCTACCTCTGCCTCCCGAGTGCTGGGATTAAAGGCGTGTGCCATCATGCCCGGCTACATACTATGGTTTGCATTTCCAGAAAGAGGAATGGTCTGTTTATCCTTTTACTGAATGATGTGAGGTCGTGAAGTCTGCCCCTGCAAGGGACCAGAATGACCCTGCTGAATGAAAATGGGGCCTGAGTTCCAGCTCCTTGAAAGTCCTGCAGTGTCACTCAGAAAAGCCAGCAGGTGGGAATGTGCATGCGTTCCCTGTGTACACAGCAGTGGTAGGAAATGTGTGTCAGATGCCTTTAAACCCCTTTCCCTGGGTGAGAAGACCACTGGGGTGGCTTTTACTTGACCCCTTGTCTTCTCTTGGCCTTGACCTTGGCCTTGATTTCTCTGGGGTTTGTCATTTATTGCAAGAACTGAGTCTCTCCCCCATCCCTTAGGATTTTGACTCCCTTGAAGGGCAAGTGAGTTTGGTGGGCTGTTAGCCATTCCGCTGGAAGGGGATTGTCCTGTCCTGGTTCTGGAACAGAGACCTCTGCTGTGCTCTTCTGCCATCCTTGGAAAAAGTACGACAGATGCCCCAGGAAGGGGACAATGTTGCAGAAACTGGCTGATTTCTTCCCAGAGCAGTGTCCCCTCAGACACTTGTTTTCCTTACTAAATAATGAGCCTCTCTCTATACATACATACATACATACATACGTATTTATATTATTATATATATTATATATATTTATATTATTATTATATATATTTATATATGTATGTATGTATGTATGTATATTGTGGTGCCCAGTTAAGAATTAACTGGGCAAGAAAATGTACATTTAGTTAACGGACAGAACTGTGTGTATGGCGGGGGGGGGGAGATGGCAAAGAGTAAGAAGTATTTGTGTAAAATCATTGGCAGTTTTGTTAAGCAGGTTCAACAGAACCCCAAAAGCTCCTCCGAACAGTCCCACGTCGTAGCGTCTGCACCAGGGCTGTCCCCCACACCATTAGAAGTGTCCCTCGGTAGCATCAGGCAGAACTGTCATTTGATTGTTCTATACACATAGCCTGATATCATATCACGAGAGCAGTGTGGAAAACTCAACCCAGAAAGCCAGCTTGTCTTTGGGAAACCTGGTAACTGGAAAGGAGACTTTGGTTAAATGCAGCCAATCTGGTTGAAGGTTGCCTGTCAAAAGCTGTAGTGAGAGCCGGGCGTGGTGGCGCACGCCTTTAATCCCAGCACTCGGGAGGCAGAGGTAGGAGGATCACCTTGAGTTCAAGGCCACCCTGAGACTACATAGTGAATTCCAGGTCAGCCTGGACTAGAGTGAAACCCCACCTCCAAAAAAAAAAATAAAAAAGTTGTAGTGAGCCTGGCATGGTAAGGCACGCCTTTCTTTCCAGCACTTGAGAGGCAGAGGTAGGAGGATCACCAAGAGTTCGAGGCTACCCTGAGGCTACATAGTGAATTCAAGGTCAGCCTGGGCTAGAGGGAGACCTTACCTCGAGAAAAAAAAAAGTTGGAAGGCAGGGGTAGGGTGCACCATCATACCCGGCTTTGTTAAACATTTTTAACTCCAATTCTCCAGTTTGGATGTTCCATCTGTTTCTCCAAGACCCTGACTGAGGGCTAGCTACTCCTGATCTTAGGGAGGTGTCTGGGATGATGAGACTTGAACGTCCCTCACAGTGTGTCCTTGGCTTCCTCAGTGATGCCATGACAGTGACGGAGCATCAGCAGTCAGGCTGTGGACAACAAGCTTGGAAAGCTGTCAACGCCATTGACTAGCAATTGAAGGAACTCCCCTAAGTGCAAGTAGCATGGCTTTAGACGATCAGCAAGCGAACATAGTGCAAAGCTTAGCAAAGTCAAATGTCCTTTGGGAGTAAGGATAATAGTAGCTATTGCCCTGTTAGATATAAGGTGACATATGACTGTTTTCCTGGGGTAAGGGCAAGGCAGGTCTTTAGAGATAGAAATGGGTGCTCTGTGACCCTCCAGGAAGGAAGAGGACTATCCCAAGTATTTTCCCAGTTGTGAACTATCCTCAGACCCACACACCAGAAGTGAGCTTGTGTAGGTCATCTTTGATGGGATGTAGCATGTGTCTTTGGAATTTTTGGACGACTGAGGGAAAAGCAAATATTCCATAGTCTTGGCTTCTCCAGTAATGGAACAGAATACAAGCAATTTAGTGTGCAACTGGGATTGAGTGTTTCTGGAAAGCCAGTGGATGTGTTCTGTCAAGATTCATTCTAATGCAGTTCTGACACTCACCCAAGTCCCTCTGATCATTCTCAGCAGCTGCCTTTGCCTGCACTAGCCCTGCATAATATTCATTCCACCAAAACGTTGTCCTAGATGATGGAGGTGGGGAAAATAGCCATCAAGGAAAAGCAGAAATAGTAGGAATGAAGAAGGGAGTCAGGGGAGGGTGGTAAGGAGGGATTATGGTAACTTTAATAGTTTTTATCTTAATAAAAATTTTAATATAGGGCTGGAGAGATGGCTTAGCAGTTAAGGTGCTTGCCTGCAAAGCTTAAGGACCCAGGTTCGATTCCCTAGTACCCACATAAAGCCAGATGCACAAGGTGGCACATGTGTCTGGAGTTTGTGGCTCTAGGCCCTGGCAAGCCCATTCTTTCTTGCTCTATCTGCTTCCTTCTCTCTCTCTCTCTATCACATAAATAAATAAATAAATAAAATATTAAAATTAAATATAGATTTAAACATATTAGTTCAGATAATTTATATTTATTGACAGTTTTTATAGATGTGAATGATGCTTCCTCCCCCCCCCCCCCCGCCGGTTTTCAAGGTAGGGTCTCACTCTAGCTCAGGCTGACCTGGAATTCACTAGGTAGTCTCAGGGTGGCCTTGAACTCATGGTGATCCTCCTACCTCTGCCTCCCAAGTGCTGGGATTAAAGGTGTGCGCCACCACGGCCGGCTGTGAATGATGCGTTTTTAATTACAATTTTATTTTTTTTTATTTACTTGCAAGTGTGTGTGTGTGTGTGTGTGTGTGTGTGTGTGTGTAAGGGCATGCTAGGGACTCTTACCACTGAATGAACACCAGATGCATGAGCCACTTTGGTATGTCTGGCTTTTTTTTTTTTTTTTTTTTGGGTTTTTCGAGGTGGGGTCTCACTCTAGCCCAGGCTGACCTGGAATTCACTATGGAGTCTCAGGGTGGCCTCGAACTCAAGGCGATCCTCCTACCTGTGCCTCCCGAGTGCTGGGATTAAAGGCGTGTGCCACCACACCCGGCATGTCTGGCTTTATGTGGGTGATGGGGAATGAACTGTCAATCTTTGCAAGAAAGTCCTATAATATATTGTGGTCGGAATCCCCTCCCATTACCTCCTCTTGACTCCTCTCTTCCTTAGTTTTGAGATAGGCTCTTGTAAGGACCCTGTGGCTCAGCACTGCAGCTCGATCAGCTAGCCAGCAGGCCCAAGGGGTCCTCTTGTCCCCATCTGCTCAGCACTGAGGTTACAGGTGCCGTGGAACAGACTGGCTGCGCCCCGTTTGCAAATGGATGCCGAGGGATCTGAACTCAGGTCTTCATGCTTGCACAGCAAGCGCTTTACTGACTGAGCCTTCTCCCCGGTCCCCATTTATATTTTTGACAGCATGTTCCTTGATTTTCATATAACAATGATTTTGTAATATTTTATATGCAGAGAAGAAATAGCCCCTAATCTTTCCTCTACCATAGCTGGTTGAACTTTACTTTCTGGGCTACATAAAGCGACCAGTTTAGTCACAGATCTACTCATTGCTATCACCTTAGGAATTCCAATTATTTCTACTTTAATCACTGCTCATTAAAATGTACAAGGTGTTTATTTTCTATTTGTTTCCTTATCAAGTGTATTCATGCCAGGAGAGCACTTCCACTTGGCATAGACATAGATGAGAACTGAGTTCTCTTTTCTCAGGTGCTATAGGACTGACAGAGCATTATTCCATTGCTTGCTGCTGTATTCAGTGGAAACCATGTTTTTCTTCTGTTTGCCGTCGACTTCAGTGCTGCGTCCTGTGGACACATTCAAATCATGCATGGCGTCTTGTCTTGGGTTTCTATGCCATGGGTCTAGGCAAGTCAGCATAGGAAAGAGTAGGAGTGTTCCTAGAAATCACTGTGACATTTTGCATGAATCGCCAGCAATCACAGCTATGCGTGGAAATGACCCCAAACTAAAAATACCACCAGCTGTACTTCCCTTAGCCAAATTTCTTTAAAACGATTCAAGCTCAACAGGTAAAAATACCAGTGATAATCCAAAGGTGACTTACAAGAAGGGAGACCAAAATGGAAAGACATGACCGTGTGCGTAGATCTTGGGATTTCTCCCAGTCTTTGAAAGGGTTCTCTCAATTCCTGGAAGTTGAAAAAGCATTAGTTTCATGGGACGCCTATCTGCTGTTTCACTCAAGCATCCAGAAACTGACTGTGTATTTCAGCACCAGAAGTGACTTTGGCTTTAGGATGAGGAGATTCTACAGGGCTTGTTTATTTGCTTTCTGCGGCTGGGGATGGAACCCGGGGCTCCGTATGTAGTCAGGCTCTGTGCTACAAGTACTCATGCCTTAGCTGACAGCCAGGGCTGGGTACTGAGTTCTTTGGAATGATTGTATTTTTTTTTAAATTTTATTTTGTTTTTATTTTTATTTATTTATTTGAGAGTGACAGAGAAAGAGGCAGATAGAGAGAGAGAGAATGGGCGTGCCAGGGCCTCCAGCCACTGCAAACGAACTCCAGACGCGTGCGCCCCCTTTGTGCATCTGGCTAACGTGGGTCCTGGGGAATTGAGACTCGAACTGGGGTCCTTAGGCTTCACTGACAAACACTTACCTGCTAAGCCATCTCTCCAGCCCGGAATGATTGTATTTTTGATATAATGGGCTAAATGAAATAATGGTTACAATTAATTTCACCTGTTTCCTATTACTTGTTGAATGTAGTTACTAGAAAAAAGTATCAATTACACATCTAGCTCACATTATATTTCTCTGGACAGTGCTGGTCTGTGGTTTGCATTTTATATGCTTGAGTGTTTCTCAATGATGCCTTAAAGGCTTCCTGGAAGTTTGGGGAGTGGTTGTTTTGACTTTCCACAGGCCTGGGAAAGGTTTAAAAGATTTTTTTTTTTTTTTAGTTGAACAAAACTGAAACAGGCGTCAGGCCGTTCTCTTTGTAATGAATGAGACTGGGGATAATGAAACCCTGGGGACATACAATTCAAATGACAGAACATGTCCTCAGCTTTCAGGAAAATATTGCCCCAAAGGTTATCTGTTATAACTCTGCTTCCTCTGAGCGTAATTCAGTGGTTTTCTCGGATCTTTTTAGGCTGAAGAAAGTTTCATGAGATTGTGGTCAAAAGGGGGGCCCAGTCTCTTCCTCCTTTAGACGTAGCCATGCCTGGCATACTCTTCCAGATGTGAAGTTCGGGGTTGAGATTTAGAATTACCTAGTATGTGTGCTCCCTGATATGGACTGTGTGGTCACTTGCTCTTCGGGATCAGTTTTGGTTTCATCTTTGCTGTGGACATCTGTGAGAAAGCTCATCATTTAGGATTTATTGGTGGATAAAGGTACCCCACAAAGCTTTGACAATAGTATGATGACTGAGCTGGTAAAACTGCTAAGACAATGATGTGACGTGAATGACAGAGTGGATTTTATACAGGAGCAGTGTCATGTCTGCCCTAGAAAGAGGGCTTACACCTTAATTGAGCTACTAAGGGCTTCCTAACTCTTCTGTCTTTGCTGTGCTGGTTAGATATAGTTAGCATTCCTCTTTCCCTATTTAATTATATGTTATAATTTTTAACATAGCAGATATTGGCCTGTTTCAATATCCCAATACCCATGTAAAGCCAGATAGATACACAAAATGGCACATTCATCTGGAGTTCGTTTACAGTAGCAATTGCCTTGGCCCATTCTTTCTCTCTCTCTCTCTCTCTCTCTCTCTCACTTTTCTCTGCTTGCAAATAAATAAAAATATTTTTTTTAAAAAAAGATTGTAGCTTTTCTTGCACTTGAGATTTAGGCTTAAAGATTTTGATTCAACTTGATTTTTTTTCAATGGCTCCAAACCCCAAAATGATGATTGCAATGGATTAGAAGTTTCAGTATAAACTGAACTTGTTGGCTATTTCTCTTGTGAAATAACCTAATAAAACGGGTTAATGAATCTTTTCCTCTGTACTCCCACTCCATTATCCTCAACTCTGTCATTGTCTTGCATTCTTCTTTATAAAAAACAAGATATTTCATAATCCTTTTTCCTTTTTTGGCTTTTTGAGGTAGTCTCACTCTAGCCTAGGCTGACCTGGAATTCACTGAGTAGTCTCAGGGTGGCCTCAAACTCATGGCAATCCTCCTACCTCTGCCTCATGAATGCTGGGATTAAAGGCATGCACTCCCACACCTAGCTCCTTTTATTTTTGATTTTCAGTATTGGGAGTACCCATATAAATTAAAATGATATTTTAAATAACCTCTCTTTGGAAGAAACTGCGGCTACATTTTCTTAACCTCACTGCTTTAGCATTGCACTAAATCTTAGAGTGATTACTTGAATTTTTGTGTCAATGATTGTTGCAGTCAGGTTCACATTGCTGGCAGAAATCTCCGAACCAACAGCAGCTTGTGTGAAGATGAAAAGGTTTATGTTGGCTTACAGACTCAAGCGGAAGCTGTATGATGGCAGAGGAGAGTGATGGCATGAGCAGAGAGTGGACATCACCTCCTGGCCAACATTAGGTGGGCAACAGTAATAGGAAAGTATGCCAAACACCGGCAAGAGGAAGCTGGCTATGACACCAATAATCTCACCCCCAACAATACGCTGCCTCCAGGAGGCTTTAATTTCTAAACTGCCAACAGCTGGGGGCCTAGCATTCCGAACAGCTAAGTTTACACCTGAATCAAACCACCACAATGATGGCGCCCAGGTCTTTGCACAAGAGTCTAAATAAATTGTGGGAGATTGAATGGCTTCTTACATTTTCTGCAGATCTTCTGTGGTTGCTTTTCCTCCAACCATCACCATTTCCTTCATCCTTCTTCATTTGGTTCCACCCCTGCAAACAATACTTTCAGAACATTCCTTCCCTTCTCCACTATTCAAAGTCTACCTGCCCCCCCCCCAACCCCGGTTATTTCATTCAGCCAACCAATAACTCATCTCCTCACAGACTGTGTCCAAGATCGCCACAGACACTCACTATTGACTATGAGATGATATCCAATCAGGATTGTAGAACCTGAATCTTAGCCTCACATCTTGTCAATAAACTATACTTTAGTAACAGCTTTAAAAAGTGGTTCACATGGGGCTCGGGGGGTTAGGAGTACTTACTGCACAAGCATGAGGGACTGATCTGTCATGAGTTCAGTTCCCAGCACCCGTGTAAACAACCTGGCATGGCCATGCGCCCCTCTAACCCCAGTCCTCTGGGGAGTCAGAGGATCACTGGGGCTAGCTGTTTAGCCAGTCTGACCAAACACTCCAACTCCAGGTTCAATTTCTCAAGGAAACACAGATGAGTGATGGCGGACACTCAACATTTTGTTCTGATTTCTGCATGCGAGTGCGTGGGACACATGCATCTGTATACACATGCACATATACTACACAATATGCACATGCACACACAACCCCATACGCTATACACACATGCAAAGAAAACCATTGTTTACAAACTTGTTAAAACATGGCCCACACTGATTGCTTATAGACAGATCAAAATTATATATTTTTTCTTTTTAAATATTTTATTGATTTATATGCAGGCAGAAAGAGATAGGGAGAAGAGAGACAGACAGAGAGAATGGGTGGGCCGGGGTCTCCAGCTGTTGTAACTCCAGATGCATGCGCCTCTTTGTGCATCTAGCTTTCTGTGGGTACTGGGGGATTGAACCTGGGTCATTGGGCTTTGCAGGTAAGTGCCTTAACTGCTGAGCCACCTCTCCAGCCACAGAATGCTTACTGTTGTGTTTTGGCACTTAAAAACTTCTGTAAGGCTGGGCGTGGTGGCGCATGCCTTTAATCCCAGCATTCTGGAGGCAGACATAGGAGGAATTCTGTAACTTCGAGGCCGCCCTGAGACTACATAGTGAACTCCAGGTCAGCATGGGCTGGAGTGAGACCCTACATCAATAAACCAAAAAACAACAACAACAACAACAAAAAACTCCTGTGTTCTTCCTTAGAAGTCTTAAACATCCTCACAAACATTGTGACATCTAAGATGGTGTCAGGACATTTTTCTGTAGAGGTCATGACATGCACGAGATACTTCTGATTCCTATTTGAGCTGATTTGGCTTATGTTTGGCCCAAGAACTAGGCCAGACATTCAAGAAAAGAACTCAGACTTCTTTTTTTTTTTTTGTTTATTTATTTATTTGAGAGAGACAGACAGAGAGAGAAAGAGGCAAAGAGAGAGAATGAATAGGCATGCCAGGGCCTCCAGCCACTGCAAACGAACTCCAGACGTGTGCGCCCCCTTGTGCATCTGACTAACGTGGGTCCTGGGGAACTGAGCCTCAAACCGGGGTCCTTAGGCTTCACAGGCAAGCGCTTAACCGCTAAGCCATCTCTCCAGCCCCTTCTTTTTATTTTTAAAAATATTTTATTATTTATTTATTTTGAGAGAGGGAAAGAAGGAGAGAGAAAAAGAGAGAGAGAGGATGGGCGTGCCAGGGCCTCCAGCCACTGCAACTGAACTCCAGATGCATGCGTCCCCTTGTGCATCTGGCTTACATGAGTCCTGGGGAGTCAAACCGGGGTCCTTTGGGTTTGCAGGCAAGTGTCTTAACCGTCCATGTCCAGTCCCATGAAAGTAAGACTTCTTACTATCTCACAGTGTTAGTTTGGAAATTTTGGGCATAACTATCCCATCCTTTGAAAATGTCTGAAGCCAGGTGTCCATGAAACGCATTCCTAAGCAGCTTTCTTACTTGAGCTAATGAACTATTCATGAGTCTGTCTTTGAGGATCAGAGAGCACTGCAGTTGGTCTTGACTCTTATAGTCAGCGATGCACTATATCTTTACCTTCGGGAAGACTCTGTGGATTCTCTTCGCAGCCGTGGCCTATAACGAGGTGGACCTTTGCATTCCCGGGGTATGCCAGAGGAGAAACCTTGGGCCTCATAGCTGCTCAGGACACCCAGATTTTCTCCTCCCATATAACCCTCCTTGACTCCAGGATGGCAATGGCAGGCTTTGGAGCAGAAAACCTGTAGTGGAAATGAGAGGAAGGATAAATGAGCTATAACTAATTCAAGGAATGCTTGCAACCAGCGTTAGGAAATCTCTGCCAATATGTAATGCTCGTGCTCAATTCTGGATTAGCATCTGGCCAAAGTAGATTCATAGATAATCTAGTGATGAAAATACTCCATGAGACACTGTATGGTTACTTTATGATAACTTATGTGGAACAATTTAAACTCATTATTCCATGATATCTGATAGGTGTGTGTGCTGGAGAGAGAAAGAAAGAGAGAGAGAGAGAGAGAGAGAGACGGAGAAGAGGAGAGGAGAGGAGAAGAGGGAAGGGGAGGAGAGGGGAGAGGAGAGGAGAACAGAGGAGAAGAGGGAAGGGGAGGGGAGGGGAGGAGAGGAGAAGAGACGAGAGGAGAAGAGGGAAGGGGAGGGGAGGGGAGAGGAGAGGAGAAGAGAGGAGAACAGAGGAGAAGAGGGAAGGGGAGGGGAGGGGGGGGGGAGGGAGAGGGAGGAGAGGGAGGGAGAGAGGAGGGAGGGGGGGAGGGGAGAAGAGGAGAAGAGGGAAGGGGGGGAGGAAGGAGAAGGGGAGAGGAGAAGAGAGAGAAAGAGAGAGAGAGAGGGAGAGAGAGAGGAGAAGAGGGGGAGAGAGGGGAAGAGAAGAGGGAGAGGAGGAGAAGAGGGAAGGAGAGGAGGAGAGAGAGGAGAGGAGAGAAGAGAGAAGGAAGGGAGGGGAGAGAAGAGAAGAGAGAAGGAGAGGAGAGAGGAGAGGAGAGAAGAGGAGAGGGGAGGGGGAGGAGAGAGGAAGAGAGAAGAGAAGGGGAGGGGAGGAGAGAGGAGGGAGAAGGAGAGAGAGGAGAAGAGGGAGGAGAGGAGAAGAGAGAGAGAGAGAGGGAAGGGAGGGGGAGGGGGGGGAGGAGAGGAGAGAGGGGAGGAGAAAGGGAGGGGAGAGAGGAGAAAGAGAGGAGAGAGAGAGAGAAGGGAGGAGAGAGGAAGGAGAGAGAGGAGAGAAAGGAGGAGGAGGAGAGAAGGAGAGAGAGAGAGAGGAGGAGAGAGAAGGGGAGGAGGAGAGGAGAGGAGAGGAGAGAGAAGAGGGAAGGGAGGAGGAGAGAGGAGGGAGAGAGAGAGAAAGAGGGAGGGGAGGGGAGGAAGGGAGGGAAAGGAGAGGGAAGGAGAGGAGGGGAGGGAGGGAGAGAAGGGAAGAGAAGAGAGAAGAGGGAGGGGGGGAGAGAGAGGAAGAGAGAGAGGAAGAGAAAGAGGAAGGAGGGAGGAGGAAGGAGAAGAGAAGAAGGGAAGAGAGAGAGAGGAGAGAGAGGAGGAAGGAGGGAGGGGGGAGAAAGGAGAAAGAAGGAGAAGGGAGGGGAGAGAGAAGAGGAAAAAGGAGAAGAGGGGAAGAAGAGAGGGAGGAGAAGAAGGGAGGAGGAGAGAGAGAGGAAGGAGAGAGAAGGAGGGGAGGGAGAAGAGGAGAGAAGGAGGAGAGGGAGGGAGGAAGGAGGAGAAGAGAGAAAGGAGGAGGGAAGAGAGAGGAGAGAGAAGGGAGGAGAGGAGAGAGGAGAGAGGAGAGAGAGGAGAAGAGGAAGAGGAGAGGAGAAGAGAGAGGAGAAGAGGAGGAGGAGGGAAGAGGAGAAGGAGAGAGAAGAGGGGGAGAGGGGAGAGAGAGAGGAGAGGAGAGAGAGAGAGAGAGGAGGAGAGAAGAGAGAGAGGAAGAGGGGAGGAGGAGAGGGAGAGGAGGAGAGAGAGAGAGAGAAGGGGAGGGAGAGGAGAGGAGAGAGAAGAGAAAGGAGGGAGGAGAAAGAGAGAGGAGAGAGAGAGGAGGAGAAAGAGAGAAAGAGGGGGGAGAGGAAGAGAAAGGAGAGGAGAGGAGGGAGAAGGAGAGAGAGGAGAGAGAGGAAGGGAGGGGAAGGAGGAGAAGGGGGAGAGAGGAGAGGGAGGAAGAGAGAGAGGAAGAGGAAGGAAGAGGAAGAGAGAAGGGAGAGGAGAGAAGAGGAGAGAGAGAGAGAGAGAGGAGAGGGAGAGAAGGGGAGGAGAGAGGAAGGAGAGAGAGAGAGGAGAGGAGAGGAGGAGGAGAGAGAGGGGAGAGGAGGAAGAGAGGAAGAGGAGAAAGGAGAAGGAGGAGAAGAAAGAAGAGAGGAGGAGAGAGAGAAGAGGAGAGAGGAGAAGGAGAAGAGGAAAGGAGGAGAGAGAGGGAGAGGAGAAAGAGAAGGAGAGGGAGAGAGAGAGAAGGAGAGGGGAGGAGAAGAAGGAGAGGGAGGGGGGAAGAGAGAGAGAGAAGAGAGAAAGAGGAGGGAGAGGTGAGAAGAGAGAGGGAGAGAAAGGAAGGAGGAGAGGGGGAAGAGAGAGAAGAGAGAGAGAGGGAGAAAGGAGGAGAGAGGAGAGAAGGAGAGAGAGGGGAGGAGAGGAGAAAGGGAGAGAGGGAAGGAGAGAGGGAGAGAGAGAAGAGAGAAGAGGGAAGGAGGAGAGGGGAGAGAGGAGAGAGGGGAAGAGGAGAGAGAGAGAGAGGAGAGAGAGAGAGGAGAGGGAAGAGAGAAGAAGGAGGGGAGAGGAGAGAGGAGAGGGGAGGGGGAGGGAGGGGAGGAAGAGGAGAGGAAGAGGGAGGAGAGGAAAAAAAAAAAAAAAAAAAAAAAAAAAAAAAAAAAAAAAAAAAAAAGGAAGAAGAGAGAGGGAAGGGAAGAGGGAAAGGGAAGGAGAGGAAGGGGAGGGAGAGAGGGGAAGGAGGAGGAGAGGAAAGGGAGGAAGGGAGGAGGGAAAGAAAAAGAAGGAAGAGGAAAGAAGAAAAGAGAGGAAGAAAAAGGGAAGGAAGGAGGAGAGGGGAAGGGGAAAGGGAGAGAGGAGGAAGAGAGGAGAGGAGAAGAGGGAGGGGAGGGAGGGGAGAGGAGGGAGAAGAAGGGGGAGGGAGGACGAGAGAGGGAGAGGAGAGAGGGAGGTGGAGGGGAGGGAGAGGAGAGGAGAAAGAAGAGAGGGAAAGAGGGAGTGGAGAAGAGGGGAGGGAGGAGGGAAGAGAGGAGCACAGTGGAGAAGAGGGAAGAGGGAGGGGATAGGGGTAGAGGAGAGGAGAGGAGAGGAGAACAGAGGGAAGAGGGAGGGGAGGGGAGGGGAGAGGAGAGGAGAAGAGAGGAGAGGAGAAGAGGGAAGGGGTGAGGAGGTGGAGAGAGCAGGAGAAGAGAGGAGAGGAGAAGAGAGGAGAGGAGAAGAGGGAAGGGGAGGGGAGGGGAGAGGAGAGGAGTGAAGAGAGGAGGAACAGAGGAGAGAGGGAAGGGGAGGGGGCGGGGAGAGAGAGGAGAAGAGAGGGAGAGGAAGAGAGGGGAAGGGGAGGGGAGGTGGGGAGGATGAGGAGAAGAGAGGAGAGGAGAAGAGGGAAGGGGAGGGGAGGGGAGAGGAGAGGAGAAAAGAGAGTGAGAGGAGAAGAGAGGGGAGAGGAGAAGAGGGAGGGGGAGGGGTGGGGAGCGAGGAGAGAGAGGAGAGGATAACAGAGGAGAAGAGGAGAAGGGGAGGGGAGGGGAGAGGAGAGGAGAAGAGACGAGAGTGAGAAGAGGGAAGGGGCGGGGAGGGGAGAGGGAGCGGAGAG
Organism: Dipus sagitta; assembly: GCA_036346955.1. Classification (NCBI taxonomy): domain Eukaryota; kingdom Metazoa; phylum Chordata; class Mammalia; order Rodentia; family Dipodidae; genus Dipus; species Dipus sagitta. The sequence goes on from CM070770.1 coordinate 20,324,905, forward strand.
GAGAGGAGGAACAGAGGAGGGAAGAGGGAAGGGAGGGGGAGGGAAGAGGAGAGGAGAAGAGAGGAGAGGAGAGAGGGAAGGGGAGGGGAGGGGAGAGGAGAGGAGAAGAGAGGAGAGGAGAAGAGAGGAGAGGAGAAGAGGGAAGGGGAGGGGAGGAGGAGAGAGAGGAGAAGGAGAGGAGAGGGAGAAGAGGGAAGGGGAGGGAGAGGGAGAGAAGGAGGAGGAGAAGAGAGGAGAGGAGAAGAGGGAAGGGGAGGGGAGGGGAGAGGGAGGAGAGAGAGGAGAGGAGAAGAGGAAGGGGAGGGGAGGAGAGAGAGGAGGGAGAAGAGAGGAGAGGAGAGAGGGAGAGAGGAGAGAGGGGAGAGGAGAGGGAAGAGGGGAGAGGGAGGAGAGAGAGGAGAGAGAAGAGGGAAGGGAGAGGGGAGGGGAGGAGGAGAGGAGAGGAGGAGAGAGAGGAGAGGAGAAGAGGGAAGGGGAGGGGAGAGGAGAGGAGAGGAGAAGAGAGGAGAGGAGAAGAGGGAAGGGGAGGGGAGAGGAGAGGAGAGGAGAGAGAGAGGAGAGGAGAGAGGGAGGGGAGGGGAGGGGAGAAGGAGAGAGAGAGGGAGAGGAGAGGAGAAGAGGGAAGGGGAGGGGAGGGGAGAGGAGAGGAGAGGAGAGAGAGGAGAGGAGAAGAGGGAAGGGGAGGGGAGGGAGAGGAGAGGAGAAGAGAGGAGAGGAGAGAGAAGGGAGAGGGGAAGAGGGAGAGGGGAAGAGGAGAGGAGAAGAGGAGGAGAGGAGAAGAGGGAAGGGAGGGGAGGGGAGAGGAGAGGAGAGGAGAAGGAGAGGAGGGAGAAGAGGGAGGGAGAGGGGAGGGAGAGAGGGAGGGGAGGAGAGGAGAGGAGAGGGAGAGAGGAGAGGAGGAAGAGGGAAGGGGAGGGGAGAGGAGAGGAGAGGAGAGAGGGAGAGGGAGAGGGAGGAGAGGAGAGAGAGAGAGGAGAAGAGGGAGGGGAGGGAGAGGAGAGGAGAGAGAGGAGAGGAGAGAGGGAAGAGGGAGGGGAGGGGAGGGGAGAGGAGAGGAGAAGAGAGAGGAGAGAGGGAAGGGGAGGGGAGGGGAGAGGAGAGGAGAAGAGAGGAGAGGAGAAGAGGGAAGGGGAGGGGAGGGGGAGAGAGGAGAGGAGAGAGGGAGAGGGGGAGGGGAGGGGAAGGAGAGGAGAGAGAGGAGAGGAGAAGAGGGAAGGGGAGGGAGGGAGAGGGAGAGAGAGGAGAGGAGAGAGGAGGAGAGGAGAAGAGGGAAGGGGAGGGGAGGGAGAGAGGAGGGGAGAGGAGAGGAGAAGAGAGGAGAGGAGAGAGGGAAGGGGAGGGGAGGGGAGGAGAGGAGAGAGGAGAGGAGAAGAGGGAGGGAGGGGAGGGGAGGAGGGAGGAGAGGGGAGAAGAGGGAGGGAGGGAGAGGGGAGAGAGAGGAGAAGAGGGAAGGGGAGGGGAGGGAGAGGAGAGGAGAGAAGAGGAGAAGAGGGAAGGGGAGGGGAGGGAGAGGAGAGGAGAAGAGAGGAGAGGAGAAGGGGAGGGGAGGGAGGGGAGGGAGAGGAGAAGAGGGAGAGGAGGAGGGAGGGGAGAGGGAGGAGAGAGAGAGGAGAAGGAGGGAGAGGAGGGGAGAGGGAGGGAGAGAGGAGGGGAGAGGGAGAAGAGAGAGAGGAGAAGAGGGAAGGGGAGGGGAGAGGAGAGGGAGAGGAGAGAGAGGAGAGGAGAGAGGAGGGGAGGGGAGGGGAGGAGGAGAGGAGAGAGAGGAGAGGAGGAGAAGAAGGGGAGGAGAGAGGGGGAGAGGAGAAGAGGAGAGGAGAGAGGGAGGGGAGGGAGGGAGGAGAAGAAGGAGAAGAGGGAAGGGGAGGGGAGGAGAGGAGAGGAGAGGAGAGGAGGAGAGAGAGAGGGAAGGGGAGGGGAGGGGAGAGGAGGGGGAGAGGAGAGGAGAGGAGAGGAAAGGAGAGGGGAGGAGGGGGGAGAGGAGAGGAGAAGAGGAGAAGAGGAGAAGAGGGAGAGGGGAGGGGAGGGGGAAGAGGAGAGGAGAAGAGAGGGAGAGGAGAAGAGGGAGGAGAGGGAAGGGGAGGGGAGAGAGGGAGAGAGGAGAAGAGAGGGAGAGGAGAGAGAGAGGGAGAGGGGAGGGGAGAGGAGAGGAGAGGAGAAGAGAGGAGAAGAGGGAAGGGGAGGGGAGGAGAGAGAGGAGAGGAGAGGAGAGGAGAGGAGAAGAGGGAAGGGGAGGGGAGGGGAGAGGAGAGGAGAAGAGACGAGAGGAGAAGAGGGAAGGGGAGGGGAGGGGAGAGGAGAGGAGAAGAGAGGAGAGGAGAAGAGGGAAGGGGAGGGGAGGGGAGAGGAGAGGAGAAGAGACGAGAGGAGAAGAGGGAAGGGGAGGGGAGGGGAGAGGAGAGGAGAAGAGAGGAGAGGAGAAGAGGGAAGGGGAGGGGGAGAGGAGAGATATCTACCCTAGTCACTGAGAATTAGAAAACCCTATCTCCAAAAATGCCAAAGACATCATTCTGGTAGGTTTCAGACTGGACCTAGGAACACATTCTGCATATGATTAAAACGTTGGTGCTGGGGCTGGGGAGATGTTTTAGCAGTTAAGATGCTTGCCTGTGAAGCCCAAGGACCCAGGCTCAATTCCCCAGTAGCCATGTAAGCCAAATTCACAAGGTGGTACATGCATCTGGAGTTTGTTTGCATTGGCTGGTGGCCCTGGTGTGCCAATTCTCTCTCGCTACCTGCCTCTCTCTCTCAAATAAATAAATAAGTAAATATATAGTGTTTTTTTTTTTTTTTAAGTTGGTCCTGGTCAGTCTAACTACACTAATAAAAATGTTCTGTGTTTCAGGAGAGCCCAAATCCAATGTCTCCACACATGTGAATGTACTTTGCACACTATTCTTGCAAAAAGGATCCATGGATGTCCCAAGGGTTAAAAATGTAGCCAGTATATGGACTCTAACAAGGAATCATGTGCTCCTTCTAGTGAGAAGCCATGGACGTTTCATGGGGGAATGATTCTCTGGTAGCATCCCAGGGTGGTGGACCATGCCCCCAGCCCATGTTAGGGACTCTTGAAAAGAATGTGTATTCTGCAGCATTTGGATGAAATGTCCTGTATATATTTGTTAGGTCCATTTGTTCTATGACCTCATTTAATCCAGATGAATCTCTATTTTTGACTGGAATGACCTGCCAATTGATGACAGTGGGGTGTTGAAGTCACCCACTACCACTGTGTTTGGTGTTATCTGTGACCTTAGTTCTGATAGCATTTGTTTGATGAAGTTGGGAGCCCCCATGTTAGGTGCATATATGTTTAGGATTGTAATGTCCTCCTGTTGGAGTGTGCCTTTAATCAATATAAAGTGACTTTCCTTATCTTTCTTAACTAATGTTTGACTGAAGTCTACCCTGTCAGATATTAGGATAGCAACTGCTTGTTTTCTAGGTCCATTTGCTTGAAACACCGTTTTCCAACCTTTCACCCTAAGATAGTGTCCATCCTTTGTAGAGAGGTGAGTTTCTTGGAGGCAACAAATTGAAGGATCCTGCTTTTTAACCCAGTCTGCAAACCTGTGCCTTTTTGTTGGGGCATTGAGGCCGTTGATATTAGGAGTTATTATTGAAAGGTGTGTATTTATTTTTACCATTTTTCTTGTTTTGTAGTTCTTCCGGTTTTACCTTTGCTCTCTTGTGTTAACTAGTATTTGAGTATGGCTTGTTTTTTTCTAGGTTCCTTATATGTGTGCTTTTCTTTCTCTTCAGCATGGAGGATCCTTTCAAATATTTTCTGTAGAGCTGGTTTTGTCTTCAAATATTCCTTTAGCCTGTTTTTGTTGTGGAATGTCCTTATTTCTCCGTCTATTTGAGTGGATAGCTTTGCAGGATAAAGTAACCTTGTTTGACAGTTGTTATCTTTCAGAACTTGGAATACATCATCCCAAGCCCTTCTGGCTTTTAAAGTTTGTCTTGAATAATCTGCTGTGATCCTGATGGGCTTACCTTTGTATGTGACTTGATTTTTCTCTGTAACTGCTTTCAATATACTTTCTTTGGTTTGTATGTTTGGTAGTGTAATTATAATATGACTAGGAGAGGTTCTTTCCAGGTTTTGTCTGTATGGTGTTCTAAAGGATTCCTGTATCTGCGTTGGAGTCTCTTTCCCATTTTGGGGAAGTTTTCTTCTATGATTTTGTTGAAAATGCCTACTATGCCTTTGGAGTGAAATTCTTCTCCTTCTTCTATACCCTGAATTCTTATGTTTGTTCTTTTCATAGTGTCCTGAATATCTTGAAATTCCCATTCATACCTTCCTATTATTTTGTCTTTCTCTTTGTTGGACTGTATTAGATCTGCCACCTGGTCTTCTAGATTAGATATTCAATTCTCTCCTTTATCCATTCTACTGGTGAGATTTTCTTTCTTTTTTTCTTCTTACTCATAAATCATTCAACATGTACTCAAGACAGGCAACTGGTCAAAGACATAAAAAGACATAAAATAATATTGATATTAAAATGCAAGTGAATAATTTTTACCATTAAAATTTTTAATTCCATGTATTACTCATAAGTTGATTTTTACCAGATTGGTAAATCCTGCTCATCTCATTAAAATTCTTCTATGCCTCAAAAGCCAGTTTTTTTATATTTAAATAACATATTAATAATTATCTACAATTTGTCTTTGTGACTATTTGCAATAAAGACTTTCCTCAATTGCAATGTGGTATTTAGATCAAAAAGCATGAAAATAGCAGACTTATATAATTCAGTACCATATCTAATGAATATAAATTAATGAATACAATACATATGAGAAAATGGCAAAATAAGTCTTATTTTGTTACCAGTCAAAAAGAGAGAATGAAAATTTTGGAAAAAGTTAGCTGGGTGTGGTGGTTCATGCCTATAAATCAAGCACTCAGGAAGGAGGCTGAGGTAGAAGGATCAACCATGAGTTTGAGCCTAGCTTGGGCTACAGAGTGAATTTCAGGTCAGTCTGGGCTACAGTGAATTCATGCCTGAATTAGCAGAGTAAATGTTTTTTTAATCTCAAAACATTGGCATCCCAAACATCTGAATACTGCTGTATTTAAGAGTTAAAATCCACGGGCGTGGTGGTGCATTTCTTTAATCCCAGCACTCGGGAGGCAGAGGGAGGAGGATCGCCATGAGTTCAAGGCCACCCTGAGAATACAGAGTGAATTCCAGGTCAGCCTGGGCTACAGTGAGACCCTACCTCGAAAAAAAAAAAAAAAAGAGTTGAAATCTGTTGGACGTTTTTCTTTGCGTATGTGTTAAGATTTCAATAATAAATAAACTGGTCATTGAGCTTCCAGCACATGAACCTTTGGGGAATCCACCAAGGCCACATCCAAAGCCACAGTGATTGGCTTTAATTTGTAGAAAGCAGCTTATAATAATCAATAATCATGAGAGTTAGAACATTTAAGAAGCTGAGTCTTTTTTTTTTTTACTTTATTTTTATGTATTTATTTGAGAGAGAGAGAGAGAGAGGGGGAAAGAGGCAGAGAGAGGGAGAGAGAGAATGGGTGCACCAGGGCCTCCAGCCACTGCAAATGAACTCCAGACACGTGTGCCCACTTGGCATAAGGCTTATGTGGGTCCTGAGGAATCGAACCGAGGTCCTTTGGCTTTGCAAGCAAATGCCTTAACCACTAAGCCATCTCTCCAGCCCAAGAGTTAGAACATTTGAAATATGTTAACATTGACAATGAGAGCAATCAGAAGGTAGAAAGAGTAAGTAGGCGGAGAATGGTGGAAGGTGCCATTATCTCATTTTATATAATAGGGAATTGGGAGTGTCTAAAGTCGGGTAACTCGGAGTGTATTACTTGGTTATAAAGTAATGCTATCTCAATAATAGATTTAAAGCTTTGACTACTCTCACATTACTATGGGAAATATTTATGAGATGTTGTTGAAAGAAGTACAGGCATGAGCATGTTGTTTAGAATTACAGCAGCACCCTTTAGAAGTAAACTAAAGACAATTGTGTCTGCTATAATTAGGTCACTGGGGGAACTACTGTTGAAAGGGATTAATGTAGTTCTCGGGGGACTCAAATTCCCTTGAGAGTGGCCTACAAAACAAAAGCCTGGACCCTGAATATCTCTGGCTTCCTGTCCCGCTGTGTCATCTTTTGTACACATGCTTCTGCCACTGCAACGCCATCTGCCATGCAGCAATCCCGGAGGCCAGACAGACGGCTGAATTCTCGGTCTCCAAAGCTGCAAACCCTTTTTCTTCATAAAGTATCTAGCCTTGGGCATTTTGTTCTAGCAATAGAAAATAGACCAATATACCAATAAGACACATTTAGTGATTTCTTTTTTAGATTTTTAAAAATATATTTTATTTACTTATTTGAGAGAGAGAGAGAATGGGCATGCCAGGGCCTCCAGCCACTGCAAAGGAACTCCAGACACATGCACGCCCTTGATCCACGTCTGGCTTACGTGGGTCCTGGGGAATCAAACTAGGGTCCTTTGGCTTTGCAGGCAAATAAATACCTTAACTGGCTAAGCCATCTTCTCCAGCCCAGATTTTTGTAAGTTCATGTTCTCTCTCTCTCTATCTCTCACTCACTGGGGCTTTGCAAGTACTCTATCACTGAGCTACATTCTAGCCTTGTTTCAAAATTTTGAAATAGAATCTCTCCTAAATTTCTCAAGTTGGCCTTGATCCCATTTTATATCCCAGACCAGCCTTGAATTTGGATTTTTCTTGCCTCAGCCTCTCAAATAGCTGGAATTACAGGCATGGACCATTGTGCCTGTCTCATATTTTCTTCCACCTTCTGGGAGATTTCTAGTTTGTCAGACTTTTTTTCTATTTTCTTAATTATTTTTAATTTTCCTCAATTCTCTTTTTTAATTTTTTTTCCGTCTTTTCTCATTGACAGAGAGCATTCCTAAGTAGCTTGGAGCATAGCCATTTGAATTTTTCCTTAGATCTTCTGTTGCCTGAATCATCGTCTGGAATCACATGATTGTGTGTTCCTCTGAAGCCCATTTGGAACTCTTGTTGTCCTTAGCTGTCTTGTTCAAATATGTCAATGAATTCATAGGATCAATACAGAGGTTTTACCTGGGAGGATTATTATTATTATAATTATTTTGCTTTTGCCTCCTTTCTGATATTGAAGAGATCTCTAAACTATGCTCTTGATAAATTTAAGGATACATTGATAGAAAAACATTTTTTACTTTAAAGTACTTACCTTGTACCAGATGAAATTACAAAATACTCTTTTAAAATCTCAAGGTAGAATGTGGCATTTTATATTGATATGAGAGGATTTTGAGAATTAAGTTTAAAAGCTGATGGCGTAAAGAGTAGCTAATTACTGAACTTACAAGTGATGACAACCTGGATGCATGGGGTTCTGAAGCTGAAGGATGGGCGGGGCTTCCTCTTTAATAGTAAATGCTGCTGCCTCTCACATTCCTCTTGCTCTGTTTCTACTGCGTCACGGTTCAGATGCCTCCAAACACAGACCGTCTCATTCTTTTCGGGAAGCCATGGGCATAAGCCGATGTGAAGGAGCCCCGCCCAGGAGGCTCTGGGCTGGGGCCCCTCCCCTCTGCTTGCTGGCATTTGTGGGGCTGCTGCCCTGGCTGGGGTGGCTCTGTCTCCTCGCTGTGCTGCGGGGCAGGCCAGCTGTCTGGGAAGCCAGGCGGCAGCTCCTGTGGCCTGGTCACTTCAGACTGCAGGCGTTAGTTCTTCCTTCCACGTTGCGCCTCTTCTTCTACTTTTTTTCTTCTCCTCCTCCTCTTCTTTCTTCTTTCTTCTTCTTCCTTTTTCCTAGGTAGGGAGGGTCTCACTCTAGCCCAGGCTGACCTGGAATTCACTCTGTATTCTCAGGGTGACCTCGAACTCACAGTGATCTTCCTACCTCTGACTCCCAAGTGCTGGAATTAAAGACGTGTGCCACCATGCCCTGCTCACACTGCACGTAGTGTTACTACGTTACCTCACTCATTGGTTTGCAAGCGCCACTTACATTATTAAAAAGCCCACCTGGGGCTGGAGAGAGGGCTAAGCCATATGCATCTGGAGTTTTCTGCAGTGGCTAGAGAACCTGGTGTGCAACACAAACGCCATTCCCCCTTCTCCTTTCTGGTGTAGGGGTCAGAGGTAAATAGTTCTCAGTCTCCCTGAAACCAGCACAACCCATCTTCCTCCCCACCCCCACTCACCACAGCTTAAATAAGGCCACATCCTAAAGGTGAGCTTTCTTTTTTTTTTTTTTGGTTTTTCGAGGTAGGGTTTCACTCTAGCCCAGGCTGACCTGGAATTCACTATGGAGTCTCAGGGTGGCCTCGAAACTCACGGCGATCCTCCTACCTCTGCCTCCCGAGTGCTGGGATTAAAGGCGTGCGCCACCACGCCCGGCTGAGCTTTCTTTTTTAAAGAAGGATTCCTTGATATTTTATTTTATTTATTTCAGAGAGAGAGAGCGAGAGAGAGTGCCAGGACCTTTGGCCACTACTAAGGAACTCCAGATGCATCTGCCACCTGGTGAATCTGGCTTATTAAACCTGGGTTCTTTGGCTTTGCGGGCAAGTGCTTAACCACTAAACCATATCTCCAGCCAGAGATCTCATTCTTATTGAACGTAGACTAGACCAGAAAGCCTTAAATAGCCCTGGGACATAATAATAATGGATGAAAAGATTCACTCTGCAACCATTATGAGCTGAATTATATGACCCTCATCCCCATGAATTCACATGTCCAAGCCTGAACTCCAGTACCTCAGGATGTGGCTATCATTGGAGATAAGGCCAGTAGAGAATTTATTTAAATGGAATCACTGGAGTAGTTTCTAATCTAATATTACTGGTGTCCTTCTAAGAACACACACACACACACACACACACACACACACACAGAAAGAGAGAGAGAGAGAGACAGACAGACAGACAGACACCCCCCCCCACACACACACAGACACTAGACAGAGACGTCAGCTATGGATACACAGTAAGGGACTACTATGTGTGCACACTGTGAAGGCTGTATCTCCAAGGAAAGTCTTAGAAAACATAGCAAACCCTTGATCTCAGACTTCCAGCCTCCAGAACTATAAGAGAATAAAGCTCTCTTGTTTAAGCCAGTCAGTTGGCAGTATTTCGTCACAACTGACGAACACTCAGAGAGCATCTTTGGTCAATTTCTGATGCTTTTCTAGCCTGGGAAAACAGGAAGGTGCTCATTGGGACCTAGACAAGTGGCTCTAATCCCTGGCTCTATAGCCTGTTTCTTTGATTTTCTGTATACTCTGGGGCTTTCAAGGAAAGATTGTATCTTTGGATAGAAAAACAGGAGGGCTGTAATTGGAAGAAGTTCACAGATACGCAAGAATAACATTGTGTAGATGTTGGCTGAGACTTGGTGATAAGACAGTTGCCACAGGCGATGGTGCAGTGGCAGTATCAAGCTGGAATTCTGGTTTACCAGAGAGTCTGTGTAGCAGTTACTTTCTGGTTGCTAGGACAATGCACTGACCAGAAGCAGATAATGGGAGGAAAAGGGGTTATTTCAGCTTACAATTTTGAGGGGAAATTTCAGCATGGCAGGGAAAGTATGGTCGAGCAGAGGCTGGGTATAGCATCTTGCCACATCAGCCAGCAGGTAAGCAGCAACAGTGAGATCCTGATACCCAGTGGGCCTGGTCTAGTTAGCCTCAAGGTTGCCCCTAGCGGCATATCTCCTCCAGCAAGGCTCCACCTCCCAAAGGCTCTGCCAGCTGGGGATTGAGTATAAGGCTTAATTACCAATGCATAAGGTTTTTGGCGGGCATTTTACATTCAAACTACCACAACCTGACACTCAAAAACAACAACAAGGGGCTGAAGGGATGGCTTAGCGGTTAAGGCGTTTGCCTGCAAAGCCAAAGGACCCAGGTTTGAATCCCTAGGACCCACATTAGCCAGATGCACAAGGGGGTGATGTGTCTGGAGTTCGTTTGCAGAGGCTGGAGGCCCTGGCGTACCCATTCTCTCCCCCCCCCTCTTTCTCCGTCAAATAAGTAAATACATAAATAAGAAAAAAAAAATCCTCAGAGGGGCTAGAGAGATGGCTCAGAGGTTAAAGGTGCTTGCTGGCAAAGCCTGGGTTCAGTTCCCCAGGACCTGTGTAATGCCAGATGCACAAAGTGGCACATGCATCTGGAATTTGTTTGCAGTAGCAGAGGTCCTGGCATGACAAACTCTCCTGTCTCTCACTCTCAAATAAGTAAATATTTTTTCTTTTCATTTTTTTTTTAATGAGAGAGAGAGAGGAGAAAGAATTGGCATAACAGGCTCTTCACCCACTGAAATCAAACTTCAGATGCGTGCACCACCTTGTGCACATGTGTGATCTTATGTGTGTCACCTGTGTGTCTGGCTTACGTGGGATCTTGGAAGTTGAACATAGATCCTTAGGCTTTGCAGGCAAGTGCTTTAACCACTAAGCCATTCTCTCCAGCCCTCAAATAAGTTAAAAAAAAAAAAACCCTCAGAGATGAAAAATACAAGTCCCTCTGTTTTTGGCTATGCAAAGCACAATGAATGGGAGTTGTTTGTATGGTTTTCTATATCTCTTTGATGGTACTGAATTAACATATGCATTTATAGCAGCAACTCTTTAATTGCAAAAACTTACTAAGTTGTAACAGACTCAGTTCTAACCTTGACGATTTTACATACTTCACTGTTTGTGTTTCAATTTTGTTTAACTAAAAGGGAAACCTGCCTCACGAAGATGAATTTTGAGGTTGTAAGTGTGGGATTTGAATGTAGATTTCAGGGCTGGAGAGATGGCTTAGCAGTTAATGCGCTTGCCTACAAAGCCAAAGGACGTAGGTTCAGTTCCCTAGTACCCACATAAAGCCAGATGCACAAGGTGGTACATGCATCTGGAGTTCGTTTGCAGTGGCTTGAGGCCTTGGTATTCCCATTCTCTTTTTTCCTCTATATGCCTCTTTCACTCTCAAATTATATATATATATATATATATATATTTGGTTTTTCGAGCTAGGGTTTCACTCTAGCTCAGGCTGTCCTGGAATTAACTCTGTAGTCTCAGGGTGGCCTCAAACTCACGGCGATTCTCCTACCTCTGCCTCCCAAGTGCTGGGATTAAAGGCATGCGCCACCATGCCTGGGTAATAAATTTTTTTTTTTTAAAGAATGGACTTCAGAAAGTGATGTTTCTTTTCTGAGCCTTGGTTTCCTCATCTATAAGATGGCTATAATTATGGTTACTCAAATTGCAATGTGAGTAATAAATAAGACTTACGGAAAGTACATCACATTATCCCCTGTATTTTTTTTTTTCATTTCTCAGGATTTATTTATGAATGACATAAAAAATGTAGAAATATTTTCACAGTGCTACCTTGTATATGTACTTATAAATTCTTTTCTGCCAATATTTTTTTCTCTTAGTTCTCATAATTATTAGGTCCTTGGAAAAGCTATTGGTATGGACATGACTTATTGAATTATAATTCTGCTGTACATGGTAGATTCCCATATGTATATATATATATATATATATATATATATATATATGTATGTCAACAACAACACTTTCTGTTATACTCTGAAAAGTATACAATATCTGAGTCTTTGGAATATCTGTGTCAAATACTATGGAAATTTAAAGTTATTTAAATTATACCATCACAAGTTGTATATCATGTGTTTTGGTCTCTCCCTGAGAACATTTCATACTTCTGCCTACATGTCTTCACCTGAGAGATTTAAAAAGAGCTAACTATTTTCATAGCTGAAACTAGACCCTGTCAGAGTCAAATTTTTAGGGTTTAATTTTTTTTTTAAAACAGAGAACAAGATTGAGAGAGAGAGAGAGAGAGAGAGAGAGAGAGGGAGAAAGAGAGAGAGAATTGGTGTGCCAGGTTGTCAACCACTGAAATTGAACTCCAGAAGCTTGCTCCACCTACTGGGCATGTACGACCTTGCACTTGCCTCACCTTTAGCGTGTCTGGCTTATGTGGGATATGGAGAGTTAAACGTGGTTCCTTAGGCTTTGCAGTCAAGCACCTTAACTGCTAAACCATCTCTCCAGCCCTGTTTTTTTTTTTTTTTTTTGTTTTGTTTTGTTTTGTTTTTTTCAAGGAAGGGTCTTGCTGTAGCCCAGGCTGACCTGGAATTTACTAATTTCAAGGTGACCTTGAACTCATGGCAATCCTCCTACCTCTGCCTCCAGAGTATACCGCCACGCCTAACAATTTAATCCCTGTTTGTTTGAAAGAGCTCATCAAATTTCAGCCACTGACTGGTAATGAGCATGGTATTAGTCAGGGTTCTCTAGAGGAATAGAATGAATTGTATTAAAAAGGAAATCATCTGCTTTAAGAATCCTATTCACTAAAGCCATGTACCTGAGGGCTAATGGAATTACACCATATAAAACACAGAACCCAGGAGCCAGAGACCATAATATTCACCCATAATGCAATCTTGACCATTCAGCTTTGCATTACTGTTTTGAAATACCTGAGTTTGGTATAAGGATTAAAACATTTGTTTAAGCTAATGGTTTTGGAGGTTCCAGTCTGTATCAATTGGCCCCATTGCTTTGAACAGCACATCTAGACATAAGTGTGTGGTGTGGAAACTGCTCACCCTCTCGGGCGGGAAGTAAATGGAGAAAGACAGGGAAGCCAGGGTCCCACAGTCCTCTTCAAAGGCGCAGCCCCAGTGACCTAAGGACCTATCACAAGGCCCTTCTCCCCAGGGACCAAGCCTATCGCAAATGGGCCTGGGACCTGCCGAGGGCTTTCCACATTGAAACTAGAGCGCAATTCTAGGGGCTGACAGCAGAGACTAGAGAAGCAGTGACGTTTTCTGAGTGGCGACTGGAGCTGGACCCCCACCCAGTGAGCTCAGCTGTCGTTGTCTGAGTAAGAAAGCTTGGAGAAGCAGGCTGTAAGAGTGAAGACTGCAGCAGGTAGACAGATCCTGATGAGTGCTCACAATCATTCCATTTGTATCCGTCCTAATTTAGTGTGAATTCAATGTTTTTCTTTATTTTTACTTATTTGAAAGAGCGAGAAAGAAGATGAGAATGGGCACGCCAGGATCTACAAATGAACTACAGACACTTGTACCATTTTGTGCACCTTGCTTTACATGGGTACTGGGGAACCAAACCCTGGGCTATCACAGTTTACAAGTAAGTGCCTTTAACCACTGAGCCATCTCTTCAGCCCATGAATTCGACTTTAATCAACCAAACACCATTTCCATTGATTTATGTTAAGCTTTAGAACAACCGTTATTCTTCCCTTGTGTTAAATTGTCAGGGCTCTCTGCTCTTCTGTCGCTAGCCTGTCCAGTACTTTAAAAGTGTTGAAAATAAGCCGGGCGTGGTGGCGCACACCTTTAATCCCAGCACTCAGGAGGCAGAGATAGGAGGATCACCGTGAGTTCGAGGCCACCCTGAGACTCCATAGTGAATTCCAGGTCAGCCAGGGCTAGAGTGAGACCCTACCTCGAAAAACCAAAAAAAAAAAAAAAAAAGTGTTGAAAATAAGCCGGGCATGGTGGCGCACGCCTTTAATCCCAGCACTTGGGAGGCAGAGGTAGGAGGATCACCATGAGTTCCAGGTTAGCCTGGGACTACAGAGTGAGTGCCAGGTCAGTCTGGGCTACAGTAAGACTCTCCCTACCTTGAAAAAAAAAAAAACAATGAGGAAGAAAAGTGCTTAAAATACCAATAAAATACAATAAATAAATAAAATAATAAATAAATAATAAATAAAAATAATAAATAAATAAAATGCAGTAACAACCACCATGATCACCTATAATATAGGGCCAAAGGCTGTGTTGGGAAGAGCTGTGCTGTGTTGATGGATAACATAGGCACGTGTGTGTAGGGCTTTGTACTTGACCATCTGATGAGAGTGAAAATAATAGTGTTTGCTGCTCAGACACCAGGACTGGTTGAAACCCTGGGTCTAGACATCTTATCTTCACGGGTCATCATTTTCCTCCTTCCTAAAAAGGAAGGATTAGATTAGTAGAAAATTTTCAGTGTGTGTTTATCTTAAGCTATGGAACCCTTTCTCCAAATGAAGACTTATTTGGAAGCCCAGGTGATTATTGTAGCAGAAACTTCTCAGGTAGAGACAGGGTGGAGCCTAGAACCACCCCTTCTTCGCCAGTCCCATAATGACCCTTGGAAAGCCTCTATGTTCTGTCTGTTAGCCTCGTGAGTGCGAAGGCTCACTAGCTCCCGCCCCCTGTACTAGGTCCCTCCCATGCATAGAACGTGTGCATCAGATGGCCACTGTTTGGGAGATATGCTAAATGTCAGCGTCTCCTTGACCCTGACGGTATTTAGGAACCTAAAGAAAGGTCCAGCTAGGCCTCTTCAGTGTTCGCTTCTTTGAAAGGCTTAATTGAATACGATTTTTTGTCCTATTATTTAAAATACTTTATTCTCTTGAATTTGGACTTCTGTGACTTTGTTGTGAAAAGTCATGAGAGGAAATGTGGATGATAATTGGAAGACATGGAGTACAAAGGTTATTTTGGCTGGGGATATGGCTCAGTTGGGAGAGTGCTTGCCTGGCATGCATGAGGCCCTGGGTTTGATCCCCAGCACTGCAGAAACTTGGCGTGATGGGGCATGTCTGTAATCCCAGGACTCTGGAGCTGGAGGCAGGAGGATCAGAAGTTCATAACAGGTTTGAGGGCTTCATGAAACCCTGTTTCAGAAAACAAAGATTGGGCTGGAGAGATGGCTTAGCGGTTAAGCGCTTGCCTGTGAAGCCTAAGGATCCCGGTTCAAGGCTCGATTCCCCAGGACCCACGTTAGCCAGATGCACAAGGAGGTGCATGCATCTGGAGTTCGTTTGCAGTGACTGGAGGCCCTGGCGCGCCCATTCTCTGTCTCTCTCTGTATCTGCCTCTTTCTCTTTCTCTGTTGCTCTCAAATAAATAAATAAAAATAAACAAAAAAAACAAAGATTATTTTGTTTTACTATATATTTTCAGGCAGAGAGAGAAGAGAGAAAGAGAGAGAGAGTTAGAGAGAGAATGGGCCCACCAGGGCTTCTTGTCACTGCAGACTTTGTGCATTTGGCTTTACGTGGGTACTGGGGAATTGAACTGGAGTTGTTAGGTTTTGCAGGCAAGCACCTTTACAACTGAGCCATCTCTCCAGCCCTGTTTTATTTATTTATCTATTTTCGGTGCTGAGGACCAAACCCAGGGCCTTGTACTTGCTAGGCAAGCGCTCATCCACTGAGCTAAATCCCCAAGCCCCTGTTTTACTTTTTAGATTTGACTCATTCTGTGAAGTTGTAATGTGTACTGATTTAAACTTGTGCAACTTCCTTTGATGGAGCGAGGAAATGGTGCTCTTAGAAGAAATAAAAATTGAAAGCAAGCAGTGAGAAGACATTAAGAGCTTCCAAAGTCAACAGGAAAGCCTTTGGAGTAATTAGCTTGCTTGAGACAATAAGTGAAATGTTTTCTTTTATTACGGGCTAGGTTTGAATATTTTCTAGCCAATGAATTGTCAAGCAGGCAGGGAAATACAGAATTATTAAATGTCAAGTCCTCCGATTTAAACTGGATTGCTGAATGGGAGCTGCTGGTTTGAGAGTAACATTCTTATTCTCATTACTTTACACATTTTCTCTTCTCATGAGCCCTGAGTACAGCTTTCAAAGAGAAGGTTCTGGAAAGGCACAGTGGTGACACATGCTAAGGTTAAGATGCAGGAGAGATGGAATTACTTAGTAACATCTCCAGGGCTGGTTTGTGACTTCTGGCTGTTCTGATTTCTGTTTTCCTACCCTTTGGCAGCATGGAATTCTGTATAAATTGTAGCCCATCGGTAAATCTTCCTGCTCTGGGCGTGGAGCTGTGTGTGGAGGGTTTGACAGTTGCTGTCACCATGTATCACTCATGAGGGAAATGAAGCTGGAATTCATGAAAATCCACTGTAGTAAGTCATGACAATGTAACCAAATATCTGCTTCTCTTATGATGAGACAAAAGGAGTACGTCTTTGTTCAGGTCCTCAGAACCTTCCCAAGACACTGGAAGAATGGTACAGCCCTCTGCTTTATTTATGACGAATGAACCATTGAGGAGAAATGTTTTTGCAGGGAATACAGAATGCTTTTATAAAAAAATTATTCATTGATTGATTGATTTGAGAGGGAAAGAAAGAAGGAGGGTAGGCGGGAGAGAGAGAGAGAGAGGGAGGGAGGGAGAGAATGGGTGCACCAGGGCCTCTAGCCACTGAAAATGAACTCCAGAAGCATGTGCCACCTTGTGCGTCTGGCTTACGTAGGTACTGGGGAATCAAACCTGGGTCCTGAGGCTTTGCAGGCAGACACCTTAACCGCTAAGCCATCTCTTCAGCTCCAGAATGTTTAAAAAAAAACCTATTTTTATTTATTTATTTGCAAGCAGCAAGAGATAGAAGACAGACAGACTGAGAGAATGGGCACGCCAGGCCCTCCAGCCTCTGAGATGAACTCTAGATACATGCACCACTTTGTGTACCTGGCTTTCTATGGATACTGGGCAATTGAAATCAGTCGTTAGACTTTGCAGGCAAGCACCTCAACCCCTAAGCCATCTCTCCAGCCCAAGAATGCTTTTTATCCCTCTGATCATGTGGGCTGGGTGGGATGTGAGAGTCAGAGCAGAATGAAATTGCTACAAGAGAGAGCAGTGAGGTGTAGGACCCATCGCTGTAACCTCCTGAGCTTCACAGGGAAGAAGTGGGGAGTATCTGACAGTGACCACCGAACACCTTCTGCTTGGGCTTGTTCTCCGTGAAAACTGCGTGCGGGGAAGACGGCTTCACGGGTAAGGCGTGAGGACCTGAGTTCAGATCCCAGCACCTGCACATATGAACACACTTAGACACATGTGCACACACCACACACACATACACGTGCAGAAAACCAGTTTGCACAATTGCGTTCAGCAGCACTGACATTGCTTCATTGACAGCCAGTGGATTCAGCAGATCTACGTAGAGAAGCTATAAGATGCCAACGTGGAACCCTCTGATCATCACGTCTCACTAAGGCACAGTGACCACGTCCTACAAACCCCAGTTCACATCTTTGTTCTTTCTTGGGAAATTTTGGTTTCTCTTTAGGCTTGTTTTTCTTATTTGTTTAAAAGAGGTTAATTGTCTTTTCCTCCTAAGTTTGTTGTGAAAAATTGAGAGATAGAAAAAATGCCTTGCAAAACTCTGGGCCAAGGCTAGAGAGATGGCTTAGTGGTTAAGCTGCTTGCCTACAAAGTCAAAGGACCCATGTTCAACTCTCCAGATCCCATGTAACCCAGACACACAAAGGAGAGGAAAGTGCAGGGTTGCACATGCCCACTAGGTGGCGCAAGCATCTGGAGTTTGATTTCAATGGCTGAGGCCCTGGTGTGCCAATTCTCTCCCTCTGTCTGTCTCTCTCTGTCTTTCTCTAAAATAACAACAACAATAATAAAATCCCTGGGCCAGAGTAACAGCTTGGGAAGGGCTTTGGGGGACTGAAGGGTGAAATGAGTGATTGATAGACGACAGACTGCACAGATTCCCACCCATCCTGCTTATGGGTTACTATGGAGAGTTCAGTTTCAGTGTTCTGGAGACTTCATCTCAGGTCCTTTTTGACAAATACTAACTGACTGGAAAAGAAAAAGAAACGGAAAAGGAAGGAAGGGAAGGGGAGGAGGGAGAGATCTATGAATAATAAGGAGGTAGTTCTGTTTGCATTTTATGAAGCTGGGACATATAGTGACACATATGACAGAAGTTCATCACATCTTAGTCCATACAATTTATGGTCTGGTCACAAAACGTAATTTCATGGGCTCTATTTGGAAACAGTAAGTACAAAGTAGGTGTCTTAGCAGAGAGACACTTGGGTGCAACAAACGCTGTGTCTAGTTTTAGCTCTCTGTTAGGTGTTGGCAAGCGGCATGGTCCTTGTAGTTCTTTAATCTAGTCTCTTTAAGCCCCATAGCTGAGCTTCAGGTGGGGCCAGCTACAGGGCCTTAGAACTGATCATTATTGGAATATAAGTTCAAAGATAATGACATATCAGTGTTTAACGTTTTTCCTGTCTTTCTAAATAAGGTAGAGAAGGTTCTTCTTCCATATTGACTATGACCTTTTGAGAAATTTTGTTTTTTTTTTTTTCTTTCCCAGTGGCATCATTTTTCTTAATGGAATTCAATTTGTTTCAAGTTTCTGTCTTTTCTGCTCAGCTTAAAAGATGAAGCCAGAGCCCCATGGATATTTCATTACTGGTGTTTGCTATATTTCACTCACAGCCCATCATAAATTACTTTCTGTTCAGCTTCATCTTCTGTTCTGTAATTGCAAAGCAGACCTAGGCTAGGTCTTTTAACATGATCTGTTGTCAGATATGCCATTTGTAGCACGTGGTTTCCAGGTTGAGGTAGCATCACCGTAGGCCATACCTTACCTATACACCGAGCCAGGAATGCCAGCCCGTCACAACCACTCACATGGCAAAACCCAGTGCCTCCATCCAAAGAATGGTCTTCATACATTCTGTCTTGGACAATCCCTAGATTCTTTGGCCCTTAAGACTTCATCTTTCTTTCCTTTTTTAAAAAAATTTTTATTATTTATTTATTTATTAGCGAAAGGGGCCAGGGGGAAGAGAATGAATGAATTGTTCTACCAGGGCCTGTAGTCACTGCAAACGAACTCTAGATCATGTGCCACCTCGTGCATCTGGCTTGTGTGGGTACTGGGGAATTGAACCTAGGTCCATAGGCTTTGTAGGCAAGCACCTTAACCATTAAGCCATCTCTCTAGCCCAGGACTTCATCTTTTTAACTATACTGCAAATGGTCTCTAGAACCCCTCTAGCTCTCTTCCCTTCAGCCCAGCACTCTCCAGGCTCTGTTTTATGGCTAATAGTTATGCCAGACTCAGGTTTTATCTGGTTAAATAAATTTAGGAAATGCTTCTTATCTATCACTTAGTTACATGACACAGCAGCGTATGAATGCATATAAAACTCTGGTTAAGAACCTGTATGAGGATGTTTAACCAACCATTTCTCAAAGTTAGGTGACTATACAGCAGAAAGCCCTTTGATGAGTTTGTTTAACCGTTTGACGATCAGGTTCTGGAGGAAGTTCTAGGAGCAGGGTTTTAGGAACGCTTTTGCTCTGGGTTTGGTTTCAACATGACTGGGTTATGTAAGTGTCTCTGATTTCAGAATGACACTGTGGAAGCACCACTGTCATTTAGTTAGAAAGATGTTGGGCTTTAAACAGTTGATTTCTGGATTCTAATAAATTGCCAACCAAGTGAGGTCACATTTGGAAGACTACAACTGGGGAGGAATTACTTTGTTGGTGATAAAGTTTCAATATCACATGCCATGCCCTTCCCCAATTGCCCTGCCTTGTGAAAGGTGGGGATGCAGTGCTTTTACTTTTTTTTTTAATTTATTTATTTGAGAATGACAGATAGAAAGAGGCAGAGAGAGAGAGAATGGGTGCGCCAGGGCCTCCAGCCACTGCAAACGAACTCCAGACACGTGTGCCCCCTTGTGCATCTGGCTAATGTGGGTCCTGGGGAACTGAGCCTCAAACCAGGGTCCTTAGGCTTCACAGGCAAGCGCTTAACCGCTAAGCCATCTCTCCAGCCCCAGATGCAGTGCTTTTAAAGTGGAGCTGTAGCCCCCATGGATGAGGCATTTGATTTTGTTCCCCTTCTCCACTTCCATTTAAAATTAGAAATAACAATTTGATGGGTTGGAGAGATTGCTCAGTGGTTTAGGCACTTGCCTGCGAAGCCTAACCACCTGGGTTAGATTCCCCAGTGCCCACATAAAGCCAGATGCACAACATAGCATATGGATCCGGAGTTCATTTGCAGCAGCTGGAGGCCCTGGCGAGCCCATTCTCCTACTGTGTCTGTCTCTCTTCTCTCTGTCTCTGCTTGCAACTAACATAAATTAAATTAAAAAATAAAATTAGGAATAACAATTTGAGATTTAAGGGACTAGGAAAAAACTAGCCCTTATTACATTGTAAAGTATTTTACTTACTTATTTGAGAGAGAGAAAAGAGGAGCAGATAGAGAGAATGGGTGTGCCAGGGCCTATAGTTAGCCTAACTGCTAAGCCATTTCTCCAGTCCCCTCTTGTTACATTTTAAATAAAGACCAACAAGCAGAAAGAATGCAGCTACGAGACACTTTTGTTCTGTTCATGTTCACATGGTAACACTCTGAGGATGCTGACAGTAACAAAACAAAACACTGGGCTGAAGTGTGGAGTCACTGTCATGAGAAGGCTGGACATCGGGAATAATCAGATTTCCATCAATGCACCTGGCCTTTTGGCACTCGCTAGCACGTGACAGCTGTGCAGATGCCAAGCATTTTATCAATGAGTGATCCAGTTAGGATCCTGTGCCTGGCGCCTGGCGCTGCTGCCAAGTCAAGGATTTTTCAGAAGCACCAAGTTCCATGCAGAGGCCTGGGACTAGGGCAGGGGAGTGGCGGCCTTAGTGAGTCCAGCTGTCTACCTGAGTGAAGAGAGGGAGCCGGGAATCCTCGGTGAGTCAACCTTATGCTTAACCAATGGGTTTCAACTAGTCCCTTCCCAAAGTGCATGAAGTAGGGACTTCACTTATTTTTATTTTGTTGGTTTTTCAAGGTAGGGTCTCACTCTAGCCCAGGCTGACCTGGAATTCACTCTGTAGTCTCAGGGTGGCCTTGAACTCACAGAGATCCTCCTACCTCTGACTCCTGAGTGCTGGGATTAAAGGCGTGCGCCACCACGCCCGGCTTGGGACTTTACTTATTTATTTATTTTATTTTATTTTTTTCAAGGTAAGGTCTTGCTCTAGCCTAGGCTGACCTGTAATTTACTATGTAGTCTCAGGCTGGCCTCGAACTCACAGTGATCCTCCTACCTCTGCCTCCCTAGTGCTAGGATTAAAGGTGTGCACCAACACGCTTGGCCAAAAACTGAAATAATTCTTTTTTTCTTTGTTTGTTTTTTTGAGGTAGGGTCTCACTCTAACCCAGGTTGACCTGTAATTCACTATGTAGTCTCAGGGTGGCCTCGAACTCACAGTGATCCTCCTACCTCTGCCTCCCAAGTGCTGGGGTTAAAGGCGTGCGCCACCACGCCCAGTTTTGAAGTAACTCTTTTATTTATTTATTTATTTGTGTGTGTGAGAGAGAGAGAGAGAGGAAGAGAATGGGAGCACCAGGACCTCTAGCCACTGCAAACAAACTCCAAACACACGCACCACCCTGTGCGTCTGGCTTACATGGGTACTGGGGAATTGAACCTGGGTCCTTAGGCTTCGCAGGCAAACGCCTTAACTGCTAAGCCATTTCTCCAGCCCTGGGACTTTATATTAAATAAGCATCTCAGAATGGTGTCAGCCAGTGTTATATCCCTGTGCATAGAATGAAATGTTCTTCCTTCCATGCCTCTTTTCCTTCTCCTCCCAGCCTATGATGATGCTGAGCATGTGGCCTAAGTGTCTCTTCCATTTAAACTGTCTCCACAATTTTTCCAGTATGCAAACTCCCTGGGAACAGTTGGATTATGAGTGGTGGGTAATCCCGTGCAGTATCAGGGCATTACTGACGACAGGAAAAACTGCCTCTTTCCGGATGAGGTCATTGTTTTTCAGCCAGTGTGTACCTAACGTAAAATGACTCAAAGTCCATGCCTGGGCTCACACCAGCGCTTTGTCTGACAGAATTTCCCAAAGCCATGAAAAATAGCATAATAAAAAAAGAAGAAGAAGAAAGCCTCTCTAGTTCCAGGATTTAAAAAAAAAATTCTACTATTAAAAATAGTGAAGAAAGTCCATCTGGTTGAGATAATAATTCATTAGAAAAAAAGAGCAGGCAGAAGGCTTGAGAAAAATCCTCCTTGTCTTTCTCTGTCTCGTGCTTGAGCTGTTGTGAAGACAGTGACCGAAATCTGGATTCTGGGCTGTGCAGAGTGGAAGAAATCCCGAGGACATTCTCGGAGTGTTTTCACAGCAACCTCCCAGAAACGTCCAGCTCTTTTCTGAGGCTGAGGGGTGAGAAAACCACAGGTTCTCACAAGTGGTCCTTAGGTTCGGCAGGAGGCGGGGTGGGGAGGATGGGAGGAGGGCTCTGGAGGTGTTGGAAGGCTCTGGAACCACACAGGAAACTCCTCATTCTTCCTGAGCCAGGACACGCCCACTGTGCACACCCCTCCCTGAGTCCACGGAGCCCTTAAACTCCTGGGAGGAGAGCCAGGCCCAGCCTCGCCCCTGGGGAGGGGACACAGCCCTTCCCGGTGCCAGCGTCTAGAGAGCAGAGCAAAGCCGAAGCCTAGAGCCGGGTGCTCGCTGATGACTTGGAAATGACTGCGCTGGTGGACCCTCGTCACGTCTCGGAAGACTACAAAGGTTAGAATGTCATTTTGTAAACTCGACATTATACCAGTCTGGGTTAGACCAATGTTTTTAATGGTGAGGAAAGATACAGGGCTTGCCCATTGGATAAGCTGTCTTATCCTGATTTTAATATGTTAACACATAGTCTCTAGATATGCAAACCCATATTTGTATACTTATATACAGCAACATTTGTGGCTATTAATATTAAAGTGCACAGGACTGTTGTGTAGCAGGAGCCCAGCAGGTGGTTAGGGCAGTGTGGTGGGCACTTCAAACTCGTCCTCAGTGACTGGGCAAACACCTGTGATCACATCTCTTTGTGTTTCGATGATGCTATCCCTGGAATGCTTTCGAAAGCTCCTGCCTTCCTTTCCCGGTGAGGCTGGCTTCAGGGTGACCCCTCTTAGCATGGCCAGGGCTGGCAGCTAGTACGGCATCTAATAGACTCCCTCAAAGGCACACAGACGCAGTCTAGCAGGCTGTTCAGCTGAAACCCACAGACTGTGGCAATGCCTGCCCACTTCTCATGTTGGACCCCATAAGATAAGAGGGTGTGCTTTCATCTGGTTGCAGAGAGCAGGAGTGGATAATTCCCTGAAGGCACATGGGCATCGTGCCCTCCCTCCTTCACTTCTGCCACTCTGCTCTGAGTGGCAGCACCCCCGGCCAGCTCGGCTCGGTTCTCCTCCCTGCACTCGGAGGACTGAGGAGCCTGGGTCGGCCACACTTCGCATGTGCGTGCTTGTCAGGAAGCGTCACGGAACTGAAGGTTGGCACATTGTGGGTGCTGAAGAATTCACGGGGCCTCTCCTGCTAGAGACTTTTCTCCAGCAAATGGTTTTCAAAAACCGCGCTGACTTGAAAATCGGGCAGTTTTGTAGTCTTTATTGCTCTGCATTAGACATTTGCTGGGAAGACAAAAGTTGACAAATGTCAGAATAATAAATTTTCAGGATGACAGTGGCCTTACGTGGGCAGTAGGCCAAAACCTCTGTCTCAACTTTTTCCTCTCTCATTCTTTTCTAAAGTGTAATATCATCTAATTATAGAAGATTTCTTTGACACCCTCTGGGCCCTCCTTGAAGATAGGATCTGCATTTTAATAGCACTAACACCTGTTCATTAGAACACATTACTATGTCACTGATATTCTATGACTTTCTTTTTAAAAAATATTTTGTTTTTATGTATTTATTTGAGAGAGAGAGAATGGGCACGCCAGGCCTCCAGCCACTGCAAATGAATCCAGATGCATGTGCCACCTTGTGTATCTGGCTTATGTGGATCCTGGGGAATTGAACCGAGGTCATTTGGCTTTGCAGGCAAGTGCCTTAACTGCTAAGCCATCTCTCCAGCCCTGACTTACTTTTTTAATATTTTATTGTTTATTTATTTATTTATTTGAGAGAGATGGGGCAGACAGAGAAAAAGAATGGTGTACCAGGGACTCTAGCCACTGCAAACTCCAGATGCTTGTGCCACCTTGTGCATTCGGCTTACAAGGGTACTAGGGAATCAAAACTGGGTCCTGGGCTGAAGAGATGGCTAAGCAGTTAAGCACTTGCTTGTGAAGCCTAAGGACCCCGGTTCGAGGCTGGATTCCCCAGGACCCACATTAGCCAGATGCACAACGGGGCACACATGTCTGGAGTTCATTTGCAGTAGCTGGAAGCCCTGGCGTGCCCATTCTCTCTCTCTCTTTCTCTCTCTCTGCCTCTTTCTCTCTCTGTCTCTCACTCTCAAATAAATAAATAAAACAAACAAACAAAAAAAACTGGGTCCTTAGGCTTTGCAGGGAAGTACCTTAACTGCTAAGCTATCTCTCCATCCCCTCTTATGACTTTTTAATATGAAAGGTCTTAATGATAAAATTAAACTATTTTCATATCTCTACATGTCTTATTTAAGTGTATAATACTAATTTATCATTAAAAAATTTGAAATTCTATGTTTCTTGAACTGCATAAGGAACGGATTTTTTATTTTGGTTTCCAGGAAAATTGGGGCAAGTTTTAGAAAATCTGACATGACAGAGAGATGATAAACAGATTAAGTCATGCATTTTATTATATTTTAGGGGCAAAATCAGAAAGGAAATCGTGGTTTCTTTTCTTAGTTTCCACTATTAGCTCCCTTTCTACTGCACGGCATATTGTGAAGGTATTTGACGTCTTTCCGCTTACTGCCAGCTAGAATCTTTGGAAAGTATCTATCTCTCTAGAACGCTCAGCAGCCGACTTGAATCTTAGGCATAATGAAACTGGGATTTGGCGAATGATTCTGAGGCTTTGAAACAGGCACACTTTATGT
Source organism: Dipus sagitta (assembly GCA_036346955.1). NCBI lineage: Eukaryota > Metazoa > Chordata > Mammalia > Rodentia > Dipodidae > Dipus > Dipus sagitta. The sequence goes on from CM070770.1 coordinate 20,349,671, forward strand.
TTGGAACATATGAGGTTTCACTACTCCACAGTTTAAAAATACTACTGTCTCTACGGAATACAATGCATGTTGTTATTGTTGTTTGGGGACAGAATTTCATTACATTGCCCAGGTTTAACTCAAACTCCTGGCAATCCTTCTGCCTCAAACTCCCAAATACTGGGATTCCAAGTATGCGCCACCATGCCTGGTTATACATTGTGTGTGTGTGTGTGTGTGTGTGTGTGTGTGTGTGTGACTGTGCACGTGTATGTGCTGTGATATTGCGTGTGGTTAGAGGACACCCCGGAGGGGTCTGTTCTCTTCTTCAACCTTTGAGGCAGGGTCTTGCGGCTGCAAACCAACACCAGGCTAGCTGGCCTGTGAGCTTCAGGCTCTCTTGGCTCTGCCTCCCATCGTGATAGGTGCCTGAGGATCACAGAGGCATGCGCTACTTTCTGGTGTGGACTTATGCTTACCAACTTGGGTTGGCCGGTTTTGCAAACAAGCTCTTTAACACTGGGCCATCTCCCTGACCCCTGCGATACATTTTGTGTGTGTGTGAACTTATTTTTTAATTGGAAGGCTACTTTTTTTTTCTTTTTTCTTTTTTCTTTTTTCTTTTTGGTTTTTCGAGGTAGGGTCTCACTCCAGCTCAGGCTGACCTGGAATTCTGTACATAGTCTCAGGGTGGCCTTGAACTCAAGGCAGTCCTCCTGCCTTCCGAGTGCTGGGATTAAAGGAGTACACCACCACGCCCGGCATGGAAAGCTGCTTTGAATGGATATATAATAAACGAGTTCGATCATGCTTACATTTTATTTCTTAGTCTCGGTAGCCAGCTTACTGATATTTTAAACAACAAACCTGCTAGTTCCTCATGCATCTCTCCATTAACAGAGTTGGTCACCCTGGCCCTTCTATCTTGGCATGCCTTGAAAGTATTAGCGAGTTAGATGCACAATTTACACCCTTCTGATACAAAGGAACCACTTGAACCTTGTGTCCATGTGTTCAGTAATGTAATAATTTTAGGCATCTGAGTTAGCCAGCCTTCTATTTGATATTAAAATGTGACTTCTGACAAGCAGGCCTCCATCATTTATATATTTGCATATTTACATATTTTAAAGGTTGGGGAGAGAGCCAAGATAGTGATCGGAAGACGGGACTTGAGCACTGCTTATCACTAAGTTCTCCATTTCCAGAAATGGGGAGAAATTTGCAGTGTGCTCGTTCTCATGCCTTTTAGGTTTGCTGGGAGAGAATGAGATGCTGGGCAGGGTTTTCTGCTTTTAGGAGGCAGTCACAACTGCTTCTGGAAATGAGCTCTGCCAGAGCCGGTGACTGTGGGTCCTTCAGAGCATGACATTGCCAGTTACCTGCTGGAGGAAGGAGTTGGAGGAGGGAGCACCAGGCTTCCAGAAAACAGACAACAATAGCCCAAGCTTTGAGAGCTTGGTCTGAGTCTCACCTCCCTCATGGAGATGGTCACCCCCACCCCAGGCTTGTGACTACACAAAAGTGCCTTGAAGTCAGCCTGGGGTATTCCCTCCTTTATAATGCTATGCAGGGAGTTGGGGAAACCCACCCCATGCTGATGTGCGAATGGAAGTAGTCTTGTAAGGTGTTGCCAGACATGCTGGGCTCTTGGTCAGCATGTTAGTGGGTGGGAACTACTTCTCTATTGACTATTTCAAAATGGTTTAATGGGGCTGGAGAGATGGTTCAGCAGTTAAGGTGCTTGTCTTCAAACCCTAGGGACCTGAGTTTGATTCCCCAGTACAGTACCCATGAGACACTGGCTAAGTGCGTTGGCTCCAGAAACAAACACTTAGTTATGTGTGCAGACTCAGGTGAGTTTCTTAAATTTTATTTATTTATTTATTTGAGAGTGACAGACAAAGAGAGAAAGAGGCACGGAGAGAGAGAGAGAGAGAGAGAGAGAATGGGCACACCAGGACCTCTAGTCACTGCAAACAAACTCCAGACACATGCGCCCCCTTGTGCATCTGGTTTACATGGGTCCTGGGGAATCGAGCCTCGAACTGGGGTCTTTAGGCTTCACAGGCAAACGTTTAACCGCTAAGTCATCTCTCCAGCCCTCTTAAATTTTTTTCTTGTATTTGTTTTTGTTCTTTTGCGTCAGAGTCTGGTGTAACTCGCTGTGTAGCCAAGGATGACCTTAATCTCCTGATCTTCCTGCCTGCACCTCACAAGTAATGAAATTACAGGCTTGTGCCATTGCACCTGACTCGAGTCTCTTCATTTCTCTAAGCCTTAGTTTCTGCTCTATAGAAATGGAGGGCACATGACTGTCTGCTTATGAGTGTGAAAATTCAATGAGCACGTCTGTCAAGCTCACGGCACAGTGCTGCACCGGGAGTGGATTACAGTTAGTAATTCTAGTTCCGTCTGAAAATTCTTATTCCTGCAAATTAATTGCATTGTTGAACAATCCCTTGGAGTCCTAAATCTTGAGGCCAGCTAGACTCTTTTTACTTTTAGGAATGATTGTTTATTTAGTTTTTATATGAATCATGTATGTTAACTTTCATTATAGAAACTTTAAACAATGGATGAGAGACAAAGCTCTCCCTGATCAACATCCAAACCTAAGGAGTTACCACATGCCCAGGTTAATTTATGTTCACGTCATCACAGTAATGCACATTCCTACTTTTAAAAACCAAACACTAGCTTCTCTCGTGATGGGGACCTACAGGAATAGGAGGACCAAGGAATGTGGAATTGTTCTGCTCTGACTCCCCAAGATGATAAAAGTGTGGTATTTCCGTTAAAAACCATGGCTCTTCTTAATGAGATGTTTTGCCTTTCCTTGACTTTTCATGGTGGAAAAAAAAAAAGGCTAATCTACTCAAAAGCCCGACTTTGGGGCTGGAGAGATGGCTTAGTGGTTAAGGAACTCGTGTTTGAAGCATAAGGACCCAGGTTTGATTCGCCGGTACCCACGTAAAGCCGGTTGCACAAAATGGTGTATGCATCTGGAGTTAATTTACAGTGGCAAGAGGCCCTGGTGTGCCCATTCTCTCTCTCTCTCAAATAAAATAAAATAAAAAATTAAATAAGTAAATAAAAATACAGTCAAGTGTGGTGGCTCACACCTTTAATCCCAGTACTCAGGAGGCAAAGGTAGGAGGATCCCTGTGTGTGAGGCCAGCCTAGATCTACAGAGTTCAGGTCAGCCTGGGTTAGAGTGAGACCCAACCTTGATAAAAACAAAGTAGTTTTTAAAAGTAACATTATTCATTTGGATTCACAAAAAAGCAGCCTATGACCAGATTTGGCTTAGGACTGTAGTATGCTGATCCTTGCCCTGGAGTTCTAGAGGAGCCCTGTGGATGGAATGAACAGTTGCATAAAAATGATTCAAATGCCTGAGATCGCTGCTCCTGCCTCTCCCTGGCCTCGCCATTCCCTGGTCTGGGTGTTCCAGGAAGGAAGACACTGGGTCCAGCCCATTACCATTGCATGCCAGTGTCTTCTCCCGAGGCTCTTAAAAATGTATGCAATGAAGAAAAGACAAATAAGATGGGAAAGGTTATTTTAAAAACTATCAGCTCCTAGGCTCATCTCTCTCATTCCAATGAGTTCTTCAGATACATAGCATTTTAAAAAATATGTATATATTTTTAATGTTTTATTTATTTATTTGACAGAGAAAGAGGGAGGAAGAGAGAGAGAGAGAGAAAGAAAGACAGAAAATGGTTGCGCCAGGGCCTCCACCCACTGCAAATGTACTCCAGACATGTGCCCCCTTGTGCATCTGGCTAATGTGGGTCCTGGGGAATAGAGCTGGGATCCTTTGGCTTTGCAGGCAAATGCCTTAACCACTAAGCCATCCCTCCAGCCTTTGTGTTTTTTTTTTTTTTTTGGATGTAAGGTCTTACTCTAGCCCAGGCTGACCTGGAATTCACTATGTAGTCTCAGGGTGGCCTCGAACTCACAGCGATCCTTCCACCTCTACCTCCTGAGTGCTGAGATTAAAGGCGTGTGTCACCATGCCCGGCATGTGCTTACTTAATTTTTTTTAAATTTTAACTTAGAATGTTGTTTCCAGGCTTTGCATTTAGTGTTATATTGTTGAATGTAAAAGTTAAATCATAACATTTCTAATAGCTAAACAGCAGCTAATGCCTACAATGAGAAAAAAAAATCAAGAGATAGCTATATAGGCATCTTATTTACTTATTTATTTAGAGACAGGATCTCATGGAGCCAAGGCTGGCCTTGAACTCACTATGTAGCCAAGGATAACCTTGAACTTGTGATCCTTCTGCTTCTACCTCCCAAGTACTCATGAGTATCACCACACCCAGTGCTGGGGATAGATCATGCACCACATCATAAGTACCAGAATTAGCTAAAATAATCGATAATGTTTCTCCTTCTCCTCATTCTACTTGTCCATGCTGGGGAAGGGACTGGAGATCTTGCAGCCTGGCACATCTCATATTATCTCCAGCCAGGCTGGGAGAGTTCATCCCCTGGCGGAGAGAGGAGGGAAGGGAAAAGGGCGCCGAGTGCTTTCCTAAAGCTCATCAAGCCAGCCTGAGAGTCATCCTTGCCTAGAACCTCTGACTTCTGGGCCTCTCCCCATCTGCCTCTAGTTGGCACATGCCCATCAGGTCACGTTTTAGCCTTTACCTCTTTGGTTACAGCGTCCATCATGTTACAGCCTCCCATGCTGTATGGCATCTCTCGTCTGTAGTTGTTCCTTCCTTCTTGTCTTTGCGGTTGGGAAAGGCACAAAGACAGACACATGCTCTAAGAGCCCTGCTCAGCCAGAAGTTCAGTTTACATAGCTTTCTTGTGTTTGTTTTTGTTTTATTGAGGTTGGGGCTCACACTAGCCTAGGCTGACCTGGAATTCACTATGGAGTCTCAGGCTGGCCTCAAACTCATAGCAGTCCTCCTACCTCTGCCTCGTAAGTGCTAGGATTAAAGGTGTTCGTCACCATGCCTAGGAGAGAGAGAGTGTGAGAGAGAATGGGCACACTAGGGTCTCTAGCTACTGCAAACTCCAGGTGCATGTTCCACTTTGTGTATCTGGCTTTATGTGGGTACTGGGGAATCGAACTCTGGTCCTTAGGCTATATAGGCAAGCCACTGAGCCATCTCCGCAGGCCAGTACTCAATTTTTTTTGTCTTACATTGTATCTCATATTTTATTTCATCTACAACAGAAATGTAAGTTCACTAAAATTAAAAGCTATGAGTTTTATGACTTTCAGAAACTTAGTAGTGAGAGCAGGAGAGCGGGCTCAGCAGTTAAAGGCACTTGCCTTCCAAAGCCTCACAGCCTGGGTTCGGTTCTCTAGTATCCACATAAAGCCAGATGCACAAGGTGGAGTTTGTTTTCAGTGGCAAGAGGTCCTGGTGAGCCCAATCATTCTCTCTCTCACTACTTGCAAAGAAATATATATTTAGAAAAAAATATTTAAAGAAGAAATCTCATTAGTGAGCAGATGGTGTGTACTCACTAAATCACTACAATTGATTTCTTTTGATGTTTGGCTAATAAGGATAATTTACATACATTACCATTAAGAGTATATTCCCATTAAAAACTGAATCACTGAGCTGGGCGTGGTAGTGTACGCCTTTAATCCCAGCACTTGGGAGGCAGAAGTAGGAGGATCGCCATGAGTTCAAGGCCACCCTGTTATTACACAGTGAATTCCAGGTTAGCCTGGGCTAGAGTGAGACCCTGCCTCAAAATTAAAAAAAAAAAACAAAAAACAACTGTATCACTGGAAAAATGTTGCAGTTAACAAAAATTGCCTTACTATTCGAAGGAAATTTATCAATAAGCATTTTCAGATCAAGTGGTTTTATATCAAGTAGCCATTGGAGCTTTAAAAAAACTTATTTACTTACTTACTTAGCTTTGCACATGTAGTTGTGTGGTGTGGTGTCTGTGAGTGGTGTGTGTGCGTGTCCCGGATGTGCTAATGGCACCTTGGGGGCTTGCCTGCAGAGAACTGAAAAGAACCTCGGGTATTCCTTTCCATCACTCACCTTTTCATCACTGTTTTTCCTCGAGATGGAGTCTTATTTATTTATTTATCTATGTATTTATTTGACAGAGGAAAGAGTGTGTGTGAGAGAGAATGGTACACCAGGGTCTCCAGCCACTGCAAACGAACTCCAGACACATACGCCCCCTTGTGCATCTGGCTAACGTGGGTCCTGGGGAATCGAACTTGGGTCGTTAGGCTTTGTAGGCAAACACCTTAACCACTAAGCCATCCTTCCTACTCTTGAGATGGAGTCTCTTAATGACTCCAAAGCTTGCTGTTTTTTATGAACTCCGGCAGTTTTCTCCCCTCTGCTCCACACAGGAGCGGGATTACGGGTGCCCAGCTGTTTACATGGGTGCTGGGCAATGGAACTTCAGAGGTGCCAGGCCTTTGTGCAGGAAGCACTCTTACTTGCTGAGTCATCTCTCCAGCCCTAGCTGCTGCAGTCATGTATGCCCTGCCAAAATTCAGAAGCTTACAGCAATAAGCATCTTTTTTTTTTTAAAAAATTCCATGACTTGGTAGATAGGCAGTCTGACAGGCTTACAGACATGGTTAGATATAGCTCTGCTCTGTGAACCTTAGGACCGGCAGGCTATTCTAGCCATGTCCTTGTCATGGTGATGCAGAAACATGTGACTGCGTGAGGCCTGAACTTGGACCAGCACGGTCACTTTTTCCTCACCGTATGGGCCAGAGAAAATTACACAGTAGGATCAAATCTCAGAGTAAGAGAGTACTGCAAAGTTATGTGGCCCAGGGCCTCAGTGTAAGGACTGATGAACTGTGGCCACTGGGGCTGGAGGATGGCTCACCCAGCACCCACAGAGCCGCTAGGTAGGTGTGGTGGTTACTTATAATCCCAGCACTCCGGAGCCAGGGCCAGAGAAGCCCCAGACAAGCTGGTTAGGTAGACTAGCTGAGCCAGCGAGCCCTGGGTTCAAGTGAGAGTCTGCCTCAGTAAATAGGATGAATAATCAAGAAAGACACCTGACATCGACCTCTGGCATCCACATGCACACATGCAAGCGCACGCGCGCGCACACACACACACACACACACTTACATGCATACATGCGAAACCACGCAGAAACATACAAATAGAGCCACTAACATATCCTGCCATACCTGCTTTGGTAGGAACAGTTGCACTGGGATGAATGAACACTCTAAATCCTAACGAAATAAGTCTCATGCTCAGTTACCCTGAAAGACTATTTTTAATTTTTAAAGCGGGGGGGGGGAGGGTGATAATTAGAACCCTCAGAAACCTTTCTAGCTACATTCAGTAAAATAATACCCCGTTGAAACTCATGGACACGATGTACATGGACCAAAATCCAAGAAATATATGACCTCAACACTTTATTTTAAATATTATTTTAAGATTTTATTTTTATTTATTTATTAGGGACAGAGAGAGGGAGAGAGAGAAAGAGAGAGAATGGGTGCGCCAGGGCCTCCAGCCACTGCAAATGAACTCCAGACGCCCCCTTGTGCATCTGGCTAACTTGGGTCCTGGGGAATCGAACCTGGGTCCTTTGGCTTTGCAGGCAAATGCCTTAACCGCTAAGCCATCCCTCCAGCCCCAAAACTTTATTTTTGAAAGTTTTATTGATTTCTTTATTTGAGAGAGAGTCAAAGAGAGAGAGAGGGACAGAGAATGGGCACGCCAGGCCTCTAGCCACTGCAAATGAACTCCAGGTGCATGCGCCACTTTGTGCATCTGACTTACATAGGTCCTAGGGAACCGAACCTGGGTCTGTTGGCTTTGCAGGCATGTGCCTCAACCGTTAAGCCATCCCTCCAGCCCTAAAATTTTACTAAAACAAACAAACAAACAAACAAAAAAACAGGCAGTAAGTATTTCTTTCTAGACCACTGGCATAGACTATTAAAAGAATTTAGGAAGAACTATGGAAGACATTTTGAAATAGGAACAATTTTCTGCTGCATGCGTATGTGTACATGGTGTGTGTGTGTGTGTGTGTGTGTGTGTGTGTGTGTGTAAGCGTGTGTATTCGTGCATGTGTGGAGGTCAGAGGTTGGGTATCTTCCTTGATTTCTGTCAGCCTTATTACTGAGGTGGGCCCTCTCACTCGAACCTGGGGCTTGCTAATTCGGCTAGCCAGCTTGTCTCGGGGATGCCTGTCTCTGCCTCCAGAGCACTGGGATTCCAAACAGGCTGCATTTATGTGCGGAGCATTTATGTCGGGGCTGGGGATTCAAACTCAGGTCCTTACCTTCGCACAACAATACTTTTATCTGCTGAACCATGCCCCCTCACCCCCCAGAACAAATGGTTTTGAAAGCAAAGTTTAGTTTAACACAATATGTTTTAGAAATGAAGTCAGAAAAAAAATAGTGTTGTCCATTCAACAGAAGAAATTTCCAACAGGTTCATGCACCTCAGTCAGAATGAAACAGTATTCCATAGAGCTGTATGACTTGTTATCAGTTATGTCTGCTCTGAAAGCCTGTTTTAAAACGTATTTGCCATGAGTGCTAATGTTTTTTTCTTAGCTGCAGAACGAGGGAAATGAAATAGAACTGGATGAAGTACCTAATTAAAGGGATTTAAACTTTCTTCTCTGATTGATGTGACCTGGATTTATATAAAGGAGCTAAATGGGTCTTTACCACTAAGAAACAAGATGCAGAATCCAAGTGGGTATTTTTCTACTTCACTTGTATTCCGCTAAATTTTTACTTTACAGACTTTATAGGTTTCTTTTTCATGTTTGAAGAGAGACTAAAGCCTGGAATAGTGCTAGGGGGTGGGTTTTTATGATTTATGTGTTTGTTGCTAGAAGTCTAACGCTTGTTTACTCGGTGTTGGGCAGCATGTCGCTGGTAATGCTGCAAGCTTGGTAGAGTCCTGCAGATGGAATCCAGATACGGGAGCTTGGGCGTAGTGTGGGGGAGGGTGCAAAGGAGAACGCTGCCTGGACTGTCTTGATTCTGTGAAAGGGTTGCTATAGCCTCCTTCCTTCCTTCCTTCCTTCCTTCCTTCCTTCCTTCCTTCCTTCCTTCCTTCCTCCTCCTCCTCCTCCTCCTCCCTCCTCCCTCCCTCCCTCCCTCCCTCCCTTCCAAGGTAGGGTCTCACTGTAGCCCAGGCTGACTTAGAATTCACTGTGTAGTCACGGGCTGGCCTCAGACTCACCGTGATCCTCTTACCTCTGCTTCCTGAGTGCTGGGATTGAAGGTGTGCGCCACCACGCCCGGCTGCTAGGCACTTCTTTCTTTTCCATTTTCCCCCTTCTGGTGGCAATGTCAGAATACACATGGAAGGTATGTGTATTTTGGTTTAGCAGTTAAGACACTTGCTTGCAAAGCCTGATGGCCTGGGTTTGATTCATCATACCCATGTGAAGCCAGATGCACAAAATGACCTATGTGTCTGGAGTTTGTTTAAAGTGGCAGGAGGCCCTGGTGCTCCTATTCTCTCTCGCTCTCTCTCTTTCTTTCTGCCTCTCATAAATAAATAAATAAAATATTTTTTAAAAATACATATATACCTACATATAAGGTCTATCTATCTATCTATATATGTATATATAGCATAGTGTCCACTAATGAACGTGGACAATAGTATTCATAGCAGGTTATAATTGCCCCAAGCTAGGAAAACTCAGATGTCCCCAAACGGGAGGACAGACACATTGACTATGGTGCATTCTTTTTATGGAATGTCAGTCCTAAATAAAAAATATACAGCAGCATGGACGAATCACACAGGAATTATGTTGAGCAAAATGAGCCAAGCAGAGAAGTGCATGCCATGTGAATCCTCTTTGAAGTCTGAAACCAGCAGAAATAATCTACTATGATAAAGCAGAAGGGTAGGGATGCAGTGTGCCTGGGAAGGGGTTCAAGGATGCCTTCTGGAGTGTTAGACAAGCTTTAGAACTGGATCCTGGAGATGGTTACGTGGTGGCACACATATGTAAAACCAGAGACCATACTGTTTAAGTTTGTGAACTTTACTGTAAGCAGTATGTCTTTCAATAAAACTTTTAACAGTAAAAGTAAAATAGGTCTGAATACTATCAAAGAATTCTCTGAGAAACCAAAGTTATAAGTTATTTATATGACCTGAACTCTTAAAAATTTATAGAGAAAAAAGCAAGCACAAAGACAGTGCACTGAAGAAGAGACTGTGGTTTCTAGATCAGGGGGTTGTATTTCTATTTCTCCGTAGTTTTCAGCATCTTACTTTTTTTAAAAATTTTTTTGTTCATTTTTATTTATTTAGTTGAGAGTGACAGAGAGAGCGAGAGAGAATGGGCATGCCAGCGCCTCCAGCCACTACAAACGAACTTCAGATGCATGTGCCCCCTTGTGCATCTGGCTAACATGGGTCCTGGGGAATCGAGCCTTGAACCGGGGACCTTAGGCTTCACAGGCAAACGCTTAACCACTAAGCCACCTCTCCAGCCCAGCATCTTACTTTTATACCAGACAAAGGTTAAATGCGAGAAATGATGGCCATGGTAATATTTGACATAATTTGAGAACAGAAACGGAGCTTGGAATTGCAGTGGTAAAGAAGCAGGCAGTCCAGAGTGGGAGAAGCTGGGCAGCAGTTCGGGAAGGGTGTGGGTGGAAGCAGGGGTTGGGCTGGTCACTGAGCTGTGGATGATGTCTCCTTGTCCTGCGTCCTGGGTCCTGGTGTGGTTGTCTCCGTCTGTTTCATGGATTCTGCCATCCTTCAAGTATGTTAACTTTCTCTCCAACGCTAACATGGTAATCTAAAGCCATTTATGACTTGTCCTCTTCAGAGCTCTTCTTCTGCCCTTCACATTTTAAGACATTGCCATTCGCTCCATCTTCCATTTTGGGGTTGCCTCTTCTCCCCTGCTGCTCTCTGTCTGCCAGTGAAAATTTAAAAATTAATTGTACCATGCCATTCTCTCTCCTGAATAGACAAACTCTAACTCTGTCTGTCTGTCTCTCCTCTCTCTCATATGAGAGCGGAGAGAGGGACCACCCATCTGTGCTACAGAAGAGATCCACCGCCCACTTCATCGGGGTGCAGCTATTTCTGTTCACTTTGTCTGGAGAACCCTTTGGTGGAACCCTTTATAAAGAGTACTTGGGTTTCCAACAGAACATGCAAAGCAAAGCACTTTCTTTTTCAGTTTCATGCCTATTGCAAGGCCAAGGGCAAAGAGCCAGTCAATGAATGCTAATTTCATTGCTCTTACCAGAATCTCCATCTCTGCCGCCTTTGGATTTTTCTGAGCACATTTTTACTAATGGACACACGTTTGTAATTATGAAATGGTTTGTGCAAGGAGTAATACTCATTAGAGTCCAGTGTTTCTAGATGTGCTTTCGGCAAGTCCGTGTCCTCTTAGGTTAGCTTCCTTGGTAAATTTTCATGTACTTTGTGATATCCAAGGATGAATTAAAGCCTTCTAAGGTGTTCCCAGGGTTGGTTTGTTGTTACAGCTTTTATAACTTGCTATGCTCCCTTTCTTTCTTTTTCTTTTCTTTTCTTTTTTGGTTTTTCAAGGCAAGATCTCACTCTAGCCCAGGCTGACCTGGAATTCACTATGTAGTCTCAGGGTGGCCTCGAACTCATGGTGATCCTCCTACCTCTGCCTCCCAAGTGCTGGGATTAAAGTCGTGCGTCACCACACCCGGCTCCCTTTCTTTTTTGAAAAACTTTTTTTTGTTGTTGTTGTTATTTTTATTTATTTATTAGACAGAATGGAGTGGAGAGAATAGGCGTGCCAGTGCCTCTGGCCACTGCAAATGAACTCCAGACGCACGTGCCACTTTGTGCATCTGGCTGCATCTGGCTTTATATGGGTACTGGGGATTCACACCCAGGCCAGCAGGCTTTACAAATAAGCACCTTTAACCACTGAGCCATCTCCCCAGTCCCTCTCTCCCTTTCTTGACAGGATGATAGTATGATGCTATGTTGCTGATTTTTTTAAATTTTACTTTGTTTTTGAGAGAGAGACAGAAAGAGAGAGAATGGGCGTGCCAGGGCCTTTCAGCTGCTGTGAACGAACTCCAGACACATGCATCCCCTTGTGTGACATTGCACGCTTGCGTCACTTTTGTGTGTAGCTATACATGGGGCCTGGAGATTCGAACAAGCGTTCTTAGGCTTTGCAGGCAAGCGCCTTAACCACTAAGCCATCTCTCCAGCTCTGTTGCTGAAATTTTAATCAATAAAATTTACAAGGCTTTAAAACTTGAATGCTAGGAAATACTGTTGAGTGGGATCAGAGTTAATGCTTTGGTTAATTCAGTAAACTGAGAGGCTCAAACACTTGAGTAACTTGGAAGGCAAACACGCAGCTGGAATATTTTTTTCCAAGGTAACATAGATGAAGTATTCATTTAGAGGTCAAAGTACACAGGTATTTGTATAGTGATCCTTCTGAAGCAGGCTGAAACCCAAGAAGAGCACACTGGCCTTTGGGAAGTTCACAGTGCAGAGGTCTGCAGCCTTCACCTTGGCGTGGATGGATGCTATGGAAGCTGCACGTCTACCTCAGGCCGCTCTCTCCTGAGCCCAGAGCAGCGTCTCTGTTGCCTGCTGGACAGCGCTTCACCCAGGGGTGCTCTCCCAACAGCCTAAACTCATTATTCTCCCTGAAATGATCTCCTTATCGCCTCTCACATCACCACAACACACCCTCTTTTCTGATTCTTACCTAATGGCTCTATGTCTTGGTAGTCTTTCAGGTGGTGATCTTTGGGGTTATTTTTGAGGTCATTTTTATAATATTCATTTGCAGCCTTCTATTGTGCCCTTTTGTCCATTTGGGCAACTTACTCACAGTATTCGTCCTCAGTACGGCTGGGTGTATGAACCGTGTAAGAAGGGAATGGCTCAGCGGAGGTGAACGTACCGCATATGTTAGAACTGTGTTGTTTCCCTTCTGTGCTAACAACCCTGCCTTATTCTAGTTACCCCAGGCCATCAAACTTATCCATCTCTCTTCCCATATCAGTGCTCCTCTACTAAGCACTGGTGCATAATAATTGGCCACTTCCCCATTTACAGTTCACTTTTTGTGCTTCCTGGCTCTATGTGGGCTCTACTGGAGAATTGAACCTGGGCTGTCAGGCTTTCCCAGCAAGTGTCTTTAACTGCTGAACCATCTCTCCAGCCCTCCCCAGTTACCTTTCTGATTCGATATTTGCAGAGACAGCTCTATCCTCAGTTCTACCCCTTACAATTTGAAATCTACCCATCACCCCATATTATCCATCAGAAGCACCCCAGATCCACGTGCCCCGGTCAGTCAGTGGCATGCCTTCAGTACTGGCTCCAGGAGGAGATTATGCACTTGTACACATTTCTCAAAATTCATAGAATAAGTGTATTTGTGAGGCGAAATCTCCAAATTATGATTTATCACAGTTCAGAGAAGTTAAAACTTTTTTTGTGTGTGTGGTGTGTGTGTGTTTGTATGTATGTGGGTGCATGTGTATTTGTGGGAACACATGTGTATCGAGGCCAGAGGTTAACATCAGAAATCACTATCCACCTCTCTCTCTCATCTATCATCTATCATCTTCATCATCATCATATAGACAGGTTCTTTCATTGAACCTGGAGAACACCAGTTTGGCTTGACTAGCTAGCCAGCAAACCCCAGGGATCCTCCTGTTTTTACCTACTTCGCACTTGGACTATATAGGTCCATGCCACCAAGCTTGGCATCTTACATGGGCACTGAGGTTTCAAACTCAGGTTGTCATGCTTAACATGATAGGTGCTTTACCCACAGAGCCATACCCTTAGCCCAGAAACCTTTTTCTGCATCGGGACTTTTGCATTGGGATGAATGTTAGGGGTAAACCTAATGGAGAAATATGGATGAATCTAAAACATAAGCTAGAGCTAACAGGGTACCTGTTGGATGGTTCCATTAATATGAAGTTCTGGAGCATGCAAGCAGAGGTAAATCAGGGTGGTGGTGACTTCTGGGTGGGGAAGGGGATGGACGAGGAAGAGTAACCAGGGCTGTCTGGAGTGCTGGATTAGTTCGGTACCTACAGAGATGTGGGTTACGTAGGTGAATGTGTTTGCTAACACTCATTGAACAGTGCATTGAAGATCTATTCTTTTTACCAATATGTAAATAATAACGAAAAATCAGAGCTAGAGATGGGTCAGTGGATAATGCCCTCAAAGCTCAAGCCGGAGCCCCTGGGTTTGATCTCCATGTAAAAAGCTGGAGGCCATAGTGGGCATCTGTGATCACAGCATGCTGGTGCTGATGGGTGATGGGAGGTGGAGACAGGCAAATTTTCTGGAAGCTCTTGGTAAGCCCCATAGAACAACAGCAGACTAAGAATCCAGAGCACAAAACCCTGCTTCAAATGAGGTGGACAGGCAGAAAGAAGACTGACCCAGAAGTTGTCTGTACACACATACACACACACACACAAAAAAATACAAGCATACACATATACACACACAAATAAAATATTTTTAAAGTCTAAAATATCTCAAAATTAATAATGCGCTTTACTGTATGAGCATATCACGTGCTGGTCATATTTCCATTGAGTTATAGTTTGTTTCTTTGTTTTTTAGTCTTGTCCCAGGGCCTGTGATGCCTGTAAAAGTCAAGCAACAAACGTGTTTTGAGCTCTGTGGTTCACTTAGGCCGGGTCACACTTGTAAAAGTCAGTTAAATGCTGGGCATGGTAACTCACGTTTATATCAGTCCCAACACTCGGGAGGCAGAGGTAGTATTCATTTGTGAGTTTGAAGCCAGCTTGGGTTACAGAAAGAATCCCAGGTCAGCCTGGGCTAGAGTAATACCTTGGTTCAAAAGTGTCAGTCAACAAAGTGAACCCATAACCAGTGTCTTTCTTCCCCCAGGCCCTGAGCTGATCCCTGTCCCCCACCTCCATTCCACTGAGGGCCCTTCTTTGTGGAGTTAATGGTTAATGGAGTTACTGTGGGGTCTTGAATGCACCAGTCAGTCTGTGTGTGCATGTGTGTGGAGGGGGGACATTGACTTGGTGTATACCCTTCCACCTTGTGGCTCTTATAATCTTTATACCCTCTTCCACAATGTTCCCTGAGCCTTGGCAGATGTGTTGTAAGTCTTCTTTGGTGTTAAGCTCTCTGTGACCTCTGAATTTCTGCTTTGATGACTTTTGAGTGTCCTCCGTGTCTATCGCCACCTTCCTGGAGCGTGTTGTCAGGCAGGCAGTGAGAGCAGCGTGAGACGAGCCATCTCTGTCACATCCGCCAGGGTCCAGGCGGCACCACAGAAAAAAGTGGCAGTCTAAAATATCCTTTTCATTTTTATTTTTTAAAATATATTTTATTTATTTGTTTATTTGAGAAAGAGGGAGAGAGAGAGGGAGAGAGAGAGAGAAAGAGAGAATGGGCGTGCCAGGGCTTCTAGCCACTACAAAGGAACTCCATACGCATGCGCTCCCTTGTGCATCTGGCTTAGATGGGTCCTGGAGAATCAAACTGGGATCCTTTGGCTTTACAGCAAACGTCTTAGCTGCTAAGCCATCTCTCCAGCCCCCTTTTTATTTTTTAAATCAACTCCAGGGCTGGAGAGATGGCTTAGGGGTTAAGGCACTCACCTGCAAAGCCAAAAGGACCCATGTAAACCAGATGCACAAGGTAGCGCATGCGTATGGAGTTCATTTGCAGTGGCTAGAGGCCCTGGCACACCCATTCTATCTACCTTTCTCTATCCAATTAATAAAAATAAAAATATTCTTTTTAGAGATACTGATTGAGATGGGGAGGGGATATGATGGAGAATGGAATTTCAAAGGGGAAAGTTGGGGGGGGGGGGTGTTACCGTGGGATATTTTTTATAATCATGGAAGATGTTAATAAAAATTGAGAAAAAATATTTTTTTAAAAAAATCAACTCCATTGCAGAGTAAAGTGTAAACAGTAATCCGCTTGTGGTGAAGGAGGTCAGATCATATGGGTAGGCCCAGACAACATAATATGGAGAAAGGGGGGACATGCTCTTGTAATTGTGACCAGGAAAAGGTGATAATTTGCTTTCAAAGAGCTGCTCATCTTGCATACTCCATTGCTTGGCAACATAGGATATGACCACTTTTGCCATGGTCCCCAGCAGATTAAAGGCTGATTTCAGGACTTCAAAGACATGAATCTTCTATGTGGAACACGCCAATGCTTCCAAGAATCTTACACCCTAAAATGTGAGGTTTTCAAGTACTTACCTGTGCTCAGTACCTGAAATCTGTCACAACTGTTTGGTTTTCAAGTACTTTCCTGTGCTCGGTACCTGAAATCTGTCACAACTGTTTGGTTTTCAAGTACTTTCCTGTGCTCAGTACCTGAAATCTGTTACAACTGTTTGGTTTTCAAGTACTTTCCTGTGCTCAGTACCTGAAATCTGTCACAACTGTTTGGTTTTCAAGTACTTTCCTGTGTTCCTTACCTGAAATCTGTCACAACTGTTTGGTTTCAAGTACTTTCCTGTGCTCAGTACCTGAAATCTGTCACAACTGTTTGGTTTTCAAGTACTTTCCTGTGTTCAGTACCTGAAATCTGTCACAACTGTTTGGTTTTCAAGTACTTTCCTGTGTTCAGTACCTGAAATCTGTCACAACTGTTTGGTTTTCAAGTACTTTCCTGTGCTCGGTACCTGAAATCTGTCACAACTGTTTGGTTTAATCGTGATGGATGTGTGAAGCTTGGCACCACAAATTTGAAAATAATGAATCTATTCTTCCCAGGCTGGAAGCTGAAAGGCTGTGACAGACCCAAGTCTAGATTTTGTTTTGTTTTGTTGTTTTATTTTGTTTTGTGAGTTGTGGACAGTGTTGTTTTTTTTTTTTTAACTAATCAGTTGCAAATGTTTGAAAATTAGGTGATTTCACATAAAAAAAAAAAAAAAACCAGGGACATCTGGTAATACCTGGCTTTCATTGTGAAAGAACAGTAAGTGCTTGGATCAGAGCATGACGCCTCACATTATAAAATTAAGATATAATTTACATCATGCATATCTACCACTCCCCATGATCTCAGAGCCATCTACTGCTTCTAATTAAATTTCTACTCTCAGTCCTTTGAGTATTTTAACTTGCAACCTCTAAATTAACCCTTGTGGAGTATCTCCTATGTGACAGGAACTACCAAGGGCTTTCATAGATACCCAGGGTGATACTATCATTATATCCTATTTTATAGTTGGGGAAGCAAGACTCAAGAAGTCAGGAACTTATCTGAGATTGCCCAGCAGAAAGTAGCAAAGCCAGTATTTGAGCTCTGTTTCCTTTGTTCAAAGCCTGTGAATTTATTGGCAACATTGTTTATTCTCCGGTACTGAGGAGGATCACTGTGAGTTTAAGTCCAGCCTGGGCCACAGAGCGAGTTTCTAGATGAGCCTGGATGAGAGTGAGACCCTGCCTTAAAAAGCAAAGACAGAGGCTGGGCGTGGTGGTGCTCGCCTTTAATCCCAGCACTTGGAAGGCAGAGGTAGGAGGATTGTCCTGAGTTTAAGGCCAGCCTGGGACTACATAGTGAAGGCCAGGTCAGCCTGGGCTAGAAAGACCAGAAAAACAAAACAAAACAAAACAAAAAAACAAAAACATGGTGCTTGTTTATGGTTACTGAAGGTTTTGTTGGTTCCTATGTGATTTATTTTGATAGTGTAATTCCTGCTTAGTGGTTAAGGTGTTTGCCTGTAAAGCAAAGGACCCAGGTTCGATTCCCTAGGACCCATGTTAGCCAGATACACAAGGGGTCTCATGCGTCTGGAGTTCGTTTGCAATGGCTGGAAGCTTGGTGTGCCCAGTCTCTCTCTGCCTCTCTCTCCCCTCATTCTCTGTCAAACAAATAAATAAAAATAAAAGAAAAGCTTATATATATATATATATATATATATATATATTATTTATTGAAAAATAATATCTTCAGCCAGGGTGTGGTGGCGCACGACTTTAATCCCAGCACTCGGGAGGCAGAGGTAGTAGGATCACCATGAGTTCGAGGCCACTCTGAGAATACAGAGTGAATTCCAGGTCAGCCTGAGCTAGAGTGAGACCCTACCTTGAAAAACCAAAAAAAAAAAAAATAAATAAATTAAAAAAATAAAATAATATCTTTTACTATAATTGTTATATACATTTACAGCATAGATATATTTATGAATGTTGATGATGTCATATGTATGTAATCTAGAATATTCTCTTTGTATATCACAGTAGATTATCTCTTAGCTATTGCACACTCTGGGCCTGAACAATGATTCTGCCTGAAAGCATTTTCATATCAGAGACTGCCAATTTTGTATCCAATAAATCGTCCCTTCCAGATAAAGGATGCTGAAGAAAGGTCACTGCATCAGCTCACACTGTGGAAAGTTCTCCATTGTTGGAAAAAGTATTGTCCGTCTGTAACCACACTGAAAACACCGTGTTCTAAAACCTTCTGCAGCTGTGGACTTCAAAATAGCCAAAGGCATCTTTTATTCCTGTTTACACCTTGGATTTGCCTTTTGGAGTTTGGCGCTTTCCAAAGCTCCGATGCTGAGCGTGGGCTGAGTTTAGAGAGAAGCGATGCCCTCCCGGAGCTGCTTCTCCGTCTGGGAGGTGGGGAGCTTGCTGCAGAACGGGGCGCCTGGTCTCACAGGGTTGCTGTTGTGATTAACAAATCTGCGTTTTAAGAGCACTTGGGCAAAAACAAGCGCAGAGAGAGGCCGCCGTGAATAATGGATCAGTGAGAAAAGTCCTTGTGGACTTGTGCCAGCAGTATTCCCGGAATTCTGGGACTTCGTCAAGAAAGGATGGCCCTGGAGGTGTGCTTTGTGCTTATAGAAAATAAGGGCATCTTCGCTCTCCCCGTGGGTAGGTTGTTCACGTGTGGGTGGGTCGTTTACCAACCAGAGTTTTTGTTGTTTTTAACCCCCTGCCAAGATCGTTACTCAGTCACTCTCTTCCTTTTTTGTGATCTGGACTGAGTTTCTGAATTTTTTTTTTTTTTTTTGAGCATCTTCTGTTTGGCATGCTCTTTTCTAGATCCTTAGTTTCTTAATAAATTAGCCCTGAAAGCCCAGTCAGAACATCAAGTTCTCCATCAGATGCTCAGCAGCACCCAGCTGACTCAGTCTTTCCTTCTTTCGTAAGTCACAGTATAGCACTTAAGGGAAAGAGAGGAAATGCTCGTGACATACTCCCATCCACGCCTAAGAGGGAAGGACATGTGTGTGTGTGTGTGTGTGTGTGTGTGTGTGTATGTGGGTGCATGTGTATTTGTGGGAACACATGTGTATCGAGGCCAGAGGTTAACATCAGAAATCACTATCCACCTCTCTCTCTCATCTATCATCTATCATCTTCATCATCATCATATAGACAGGTTCTTTCATTGAACCTGGAGAACACCAGTTTGGCTTGACTAGCTAGCCAGCAAACCCAGGGATCCTCCTGTTTTTACCTACTTCGCACTTGGACTATATAGGTCCATGCCACCAAGCTTGGCATCTTACATGGGCACTGAGGTTTCAAACTCAGGTTGTCATGCTTAACATGATAGGTGCTTTACCCACAGAGCCATACCCTTAGCCCAGAAACCTTTTTCTGCATCGGGACTTTTGCATTGGGATGAATGTTAGGGGTAAACCTAATGGAGAAATATGGATGAATCTAAAACATAAGCTAGAGCTAACAGGGTACCTGTTGGATGGTTCCATTAATATGAAGTTCTGGAGCATGCAAGCAGAGGTAAATCAGGGTGGTGGTGACTTCTGGGTGGGGAAGGGGATGGACGAGGAAGAGTAACCAGGGCTGTCTGGAGTGCTGGATTAGTTCGGTACCTACAGAGATGTGGGTTACGTAGGTGAATGTGTTTGCTAACACTCATTGAACAGTGCATTGAAGATCTATTCTTTTTACCAATATGTAAATAATAACGAAAAATCAGAGCTAGAGATGGGTCAGTGGATAATGCCCTCAAAGCTCAAGCCGGAGCCCCTGGGTTTGATCTCCATGTAAAAAGCTGGAGGCCATAGTGGGCATCTGTGATCACAGCATGCTGGTGCTGATGGGGTGATGGGAGGTGGAGACAGGCAAATTTTCTGGAAGCTCTTGGTAAGCCCCATAGGAACAACAGCAGACTAAGAATCCAGAGCACAAAACCCTGCTTCAAATGAGGTGGACAGGCAGAAAGAAGACTGACCCAGAAGTTGTCTGTACACACATACACACAAAAAAAATACAAGCATACACATACACACACAGAAATAAAATATTTTTAAAGTCTAAAATATCTCAAAATTAATAATGCGCTTTACTGTATGAGCATATCACGTGCTGGTCATATTTCCATTGAGTTATAGTTTGTTTCTTTGTTTTTTAGTCTTGTCCCAGGGCCTGTGATGCCTGTAAAAGTCAAGCAACAAACGTGTTTTGAGCTCTGTGGTTCACTTAGGCCGGGTCACACTTGTAAAAGTCAGTTAAATGCTGGGCATGGTAACTCACGTTTATATCAGTCCCAACACTCGGGAGGCAGAGGTAGTATTCATTTGTGAGTTTGAAGCCAGCTTGGGTTACAGAAAGAATCCCAGGTCAGCCTGGGCTAGAGTAATACCTTGGTTCAAAAGTGTCAGTCAACAAAGGGAACCCATAACCAGTGTCTTTCTTCCCCCAGGCCCTGAGCTGATCCCTGTCCCCCACCTCCATTCCACTGAGGGCCCTTCTTTGTGGAGTTAATGGAGTTACTGTGGGGTCTTGAATGCACCAGTCAGTCTGTGTGTGCATGTGTGTGGAGGGGGGACATTGACTCGGTGTATACCCTTCCACCTTGTGGCTCTTATAATCTTTATACCCTCTTCCACAATGTTCCCTGAGCCTTGGCAGATGTGTTGTAAGTCTTCTTTGGTGTTAAGCTCTCTGTGACCTCTGAATTTCTGCTTTGATGACTTTTGAGTGTCCTCTGTGTCTATCGCCACCTTCCTGGAGCGTGTTGTCAGGCAGGCAGTGAGAGCAGCGTGAGACGAGCCATCTCTGTCACATCCGCCAGGGTTCAGGCGGCACCACAGAAAAAAGTGGCAGTCTAAAATATCCTTTTCATTTTTATTTTTTAAAATATATTTTATTTATTTGTTTATTTGAGAAAGAGGGAGAGAGAGAGGGAGAGAGAGAGAGAAAGAGAGAATGGGCGTGCCAGGGCTTCTAGCCACTACAAAGGAACTCCATACGCATGCGCTCCCTTGTGCATCTGGCTTAGATGGGTCCTGGAGAATCAAACTGGGATCCTTTGGCTTTACAGCAAACGTCTTAGCTGCTAAGCCATCTCTCCAGCCCCCTTTTTATTTTTTAAATCAACTCCAGGGCTGGAGAGATGGCTTAGGGGTTAAGGCACTCACCTGCAAAGCCAAAAGGACCCATGTAAACCAGATGCACAAGGTAGCGCATGCGTATGGAGTTCATTTGCAGTGGCTAGAGGCCCTGGCACACCCATTCTATCTACCTTTCTCTATCCAATTAATAAAAATAAAAATATTCTTTTTAGAGATACTGATTGAGATGGGGAGGGGATATGATGGAGAATGGAATTTCAAAGGGGAAAGTTGGGGGGGGGGGTGTTACCGTGGGATATTTTTTATAATCATGGAAGATGTTAATAAAAATTGAGAAAAAACATTTTTTTAAAAAAATCAACTCCATTGCAGAGTAAAGTGTAAACAGTAATCCGCTTGTGGTGAAGGAGGACAGATCATATGGGTAGGCCCAGACAACATAATACGGAGAAAGGGGGGACATGCTCTTGTAATTGTGACCAGGAAAAGGTGATAATTTGCTTTCAAAGAGCTGCTCATCTTGCATACTCCATTGCTTGGCAACATAGGATATGACCACTTTTGCCATGGTCCCCAGCAGATTAAAGGCTGATTTCAGGACTTCAAAGACATGAATCTTCTATGTGGAACACGCCAATGCTTCCAAGAATCTTACACCCTAAAATGTGAGGTTTTCAAGTACTTACCTGTGCTCAGTACCTGAAATCTGTCACAACTGTTTGGTTTTCAAGTACTTTCCTGTGCTCGGTACCTGAAATCTGTCACAACTGTTTGGTTTTCAAGTACTTTCCTGTGCTCAGTACCTGAAATCTGTTACAACTGTTTGGTTTTCAAGTACTTTCCTGTGCTCAGTACCTGAAATCTGTCACAACTGTTTGGTTTTCAAGTACTTTCCTGTGTTCGGTACCTGAAATCTGTCACAACTGTTTGGTTTCAAGTACTTTCCTGTGCTCAGTACCTGAAATCTGTCACAACTGTTTGGTTTTCAAGTACTTTCCTGTGTTCAGTACCTGAAATCTGTCACAACTGTTTGGTTTTTAAGTACTTTCCTGTGTTCAGTACCTGAAATCTGTCACAACTGTTTGGTTTTCAAGTACTTTCCTGTGCTCGGTACCTGAAATCTGTCACAACTGTTTGGTTTAATCGTGATGGATGTGTGAAGCTTGGCACCACAAATTTGAAAATAATGAATCTATTCTTCCCAGGCTGGAAGCTGAAAGGCTGTGACAGACCCAAGTCTAGATTTTGTTTTGTTTTGTTGTTTTATTTTGTTTTGTGAGTTGTGGACAGTGTTTTTTTTTTTTTTTTTAACTAATCAGTTGCAAATGTTTGAAAATTAGGTGATTTCACATAAAAAAAAAAAAACCAGGGACATCTGGTAATACCTGGCTTTCATTGTGAAAGAACAGTAAGTGCTTGGATCAGAGCATGACGCCTCACATTATAAAATTAAGATATAATTTACATCATGCATATCTACCACTCCCCATGATCTCAGAGCCATCTACTGCTTCTAATTAAATTTCTACTCTCAGTCCTTTGAGTATTTTAACTTGCAACCTCTAAATTAACCCTTGTGGAGTATCTCCTATGTGACAGGAACTACCAAGGGCTTTCATAGATACCCAGGGTGATACTATCATTATATCCTATTTTATAGTTGGGGAAGCAAGACTCAAGAAGTCAGGAACTTATCTGAGATTGCCCAGCAGAAAGTAGCAAAGCCAGTATTTGAGCTCTGTTTCCTTTGTTCAAAGCCTGTGAATTTATTGGCAACATTGTTTATTCTCCGGGTACTGAGGAGGATCACTGTGAGTTTAAGTCCAGCCTGGGCCACAGAGCGAGTTTCTAGATGAGCCTGGATGAGAGTGAGACCCTGCCTTAAAAAGCAAAGACAGAGGCTGGGCGTGGTGGTGCTCGCCTTTAATCCCAGCACTTGGAAGGCAGAGGTAGGAGGATTGTCCTGAGTTTAAGGCCAGCCTGGGACTACATAGTGAAGGCCAGGTCAGCCTGGGCTAGAAAGACCAGAAAAACAAAACAAAACAAAACAAAAAAACAAAAACATGGTGCTTGTTTATGGTTACTGAAGGTTTTGTTGGTTCCTATGTGATTTATTTTGATAGTGTAATTCCTGCTTAGTGGTTAAGGTGTTTGCCTGTAAAGCAAAGGACCCAGGTTCGATTCCCTAGGACCCATGTTAGCCAGATACACAAGGGGTCTCATGCGTCTGGAGTTCGTTTGCAATGGCTGGAAGCTTGGTGTGCCCAGTCTCTCTCTGCCTCTCTCTCCCCTCATTCTCTGTCAAACAAATAAATAAAAATAAAAGAAAAGCTTATATATATATATATATATATATATATATATTATTTATTGAAAAATAATATCTTCAGCCAGGGTGTGGTGGCGCACGACTTTAATCCCAGCACTCGGGAGGCAGAGGTAGTAGGATCACCATGAGTTCGAGGCCACTCTGAGAATACAGAGTGAATTCCAGGTCAGCCTGAGCTAGAGTGAGACCCTACCTTGAAAAACCAAAAAAAAAAAAATAAATAAATTAAAAAAATAAAATAATATCTTTTACTATAATTGTTATATACATTTACAGCATAGATATATTTATGAATGTTGATGATGTCATATGTATGTAATCTAGAATATTCTCTTTGTATATCACAGTAGATTATCTCTTAGCTATTGCACACTCTGGGCCTGAACAATGATTCTGCCTGAAAGCATTTTCATATCAGAGACTGCCAATTTTGTATCCAATAAATCGTCCCTTCCAGATAAAGGATGCTGAAGAAAGGTCACTGCATCAGCTCACACTGTGGAAAGTTCTCCATTGTTGGAAAAAGTATTGTCCGTCTGTAACCACACTGAAAACACCGTGTTCTAAAACCTTCTGCAGCTGTGGACTTCAAAATAGCCAAAGGCATCTTTTATTCCTGTTAACACCTTGGATTTGCCTTTTGGAGTTTGGCGCTTTCCAAAGCTCCGATGCTGAGCGTGGGCTGAGTTTAGAGAGAAGCGATGCCCTCCCGGAGCTGCTTCTCCGTCTGGGAGGTGGGGAGCTTGCTGCAGAACGGGGCGCCTGGTCTCACAGGGTTGCTGTTGTGATTAACAAATCTGCGTTTTAAGAGCACTTGGGCAAAAACAAGCGCAGAGAGAGGCCGCCGTGAATAATGGATCAGTGAGAAAAGTCCTTGTGGACTTGTGCCAGCAGTATTCCCGGAATTCTGGGACTTCGTCAAGAAAGGATGGCCCTGGAGGTGTGCTTTGTGCTTATAGAAAATAAGGGCATCTTCGCTCTCCCCGTGGGTAGGTTGTTCACGTGTGGGTGGGTCGTTTACCAACCAGAGTTTTTGTTGTTTTTAACCCCCTGCCAAGATCGTTACTCAGTCACTCTCTTCCTTTTTTGTGATCTGGACTGAGTTTCTGAGTTTTTTTTTTTTTTTTTTTTTTTTTTGAGCATCTTCTGTTTGGTATGCTCTTTTCTAGATCCTTAGTTTCTTAATAAATTAGCCCTGAAAGCCCAGTCAGAACATCAAGTTCTCCATCAGATGCTCAGCAGCACCCAGCTGACTCAGTCTTTCCTTCTTTCGTGAAGTCACAGTATAGCACTTAAGGGAAAGAGAGGAAATGCTCGTGACATACTCCCATCCACGCCTAAGAGGGAAGGACATGGTGTGTGTGTGTGTGTGTGTGTGTGTGTGTGTGTTGGGAAACGTACTAAACCGTTCGTGTAAAATGTGAAATTTGAGCCACTTGTGTGCTTGGAAACATTTTCTTTTGTTAGAATGGAAAACTCGCTGGATTTGCTGGTACATGCCTGCAATCCCAACGCTTGGGAAGTAGAGACAAAAAGATGAGGAGTTCAGGACCAGCCTCAGCTGCATAGTGAGTTTCAGGTCCCGCCTGGGCTCCACGAGACCTTGCTTCAAATAAACCAAAAGGGGAGGAAAAAACATGGAAACCCAATAAGGATCATGAGCTATATTCCAAACCCAACCCCTAAGTTAAAAAATATATATTTATTTCCAAGGAGAGGGAGAGAGACTTTGTGTGTACATGTGTGTCAGAGAGAGGGGGGGGGGGAGAGAGAATATGGGCATGACAGGGCCTCCAGCCACTGCAAACAAACTTCAGACGCATGTGCCACGGGCTTTATGTGGCTACTGGGGACATTGAACCCAGGTCCTTCGGCTTTGCAGGCAAGTGCCTTAAGCACTAAGCCATCTCTCTAGCCCCAACTCCCAACTTTTGACTGCTGTATCTTTACACTGATTCAGTGTTTACCAAATTCCACTGTACCTACTACGTACATGCATTCCCGTGCCTGGACTCCTGCTGTTTATGCGGTTTCTTCTGACCCTGGCTCCCTCACCAACGAAGCTGCTGGCTGAGTCTATAGGCACAAAGGCTGGGGGAAATATTGGCACCGACTTTAACCAGGTCTCCTGTTCCGTTTCTTACCTTCCTTATATATCTCTTGTGACCATGAGCTACAGGGAGTTCTGCGAAGTCAGGCTGAACAATCTCAAGAAGCCGGTGAACACGAGGCCCTGGTTAGAGTCAGGTGGGGAGATAGATTAGCTGGCAGCGTGGACACTTCCCATAAGTCAGCAGTGAACTCGAAGTCCACCAGGATGAGTCGGAGTTTTTCAGTGTTGAGAGACATAAATTATAAGTGCTTCCAACTGGGCCACTGGAAATGCTTTTTTCTGCATTCCCCTCCCCTGCACCCCCCCTTGGGAGTGCCGAGGGGGGGAGAAGGGGACTGGGAACCGCAGGCATGGTGCACCTGCTCCAGGGTCAACACCTCCACAGGGGTGGTGACTCCACAGTCAGCTGTTTATCCTGCCAGCAAGGACAACCTGCCTCCTAATTACCCGCCACTGGGGCAGCTTCCTATGGCCACAGCTGGCAGAGCCTCGCAGGCATGTGCCTGCTACTTAGAGCCTTCCAGTTCAGTGGCCCTTAGACTACCTCTGAGTAAGCAGTGACCGTGTAGTGTGGAACATGTGAGCTTCCTCTGTTAGTAAAGCCGTTATTAATGACCACAGTGTGTTTTGTCTGTGATAAGTCAGTTTGATCCAAGTACTTGGTACTTGTATTTGACAGTCACCGCTGCTGGAGAGTTGTCAAATTTTTATTTTTATTTTTATTTATTTATTTTTTTGTTTTTGTTTTTTCGAGGTAGGGTCCCGCTCTAGCCCAGGCTGACCTGGAATTCACTTTGTAGTTTCAGGGTGGCCTTGAACTCACGGCGATCCTCCTACCTCTGCCTCCCGAGTGCTGGGATTAAAGGCGTGTGCCACCACGCCTGACATCAAATTATTATTATTTTTTGTGGGGGGGGGCGGTGTTTCGAGGTAGGGTCTCACTCTGGCTCAGGCTGACCTGAAATTCACTATAGAGTCTCAGGGTGGCCTCGAACTCACGGTGATCCTCCTACCTCTGCCTCCCGAGTGCTGGGATTAAAGGCGTGTTGCCACCATGCCTGACATCAAATTATTATTATTTTTTTGTGGGGGGGCCGGTGTTTCAAGGTAGGGTCTCACTCTAGCTCAGGCGGACCTGAGATTCACTATGGAGTCTCAGGGTGGCCTTGAACTCACGGCGATCCTCCTACCTCTGCCTCCCGAGTGCTGGGATTAAAGGCGTGCACCACCATACCCGGCTTTCAAATTATTCTTATTGAGTACCTGGTATGTGTCGAGCCCCATGGGAGGGAAATGTAGTGAAGTAAGACAGAGGCTTAGCTGGCAGGGGAAATAACCCTACAATGAGTCTGGCTATGTAAACACTGTTGTAGATAGAGTTGCTGTGTGCAGGCAAGATAGGAAGAAATTGATTCCAGGGTGATTCTGGAAGTCGCCATGGAAGTGGTAAGGTTTCAACTGCATTTTTAAGCACAGGTGAGGGAAAGTAGACTGAGAAATTTCAGTGAAAGAGAATGAAGAAGATGGGTGTGTTGATGCACGCCTTTTAATCCCAGCACTTGGGAGGCAGAGGTAGGAGGATCACCTTGAGTTTGAGGCGAGCCTGAGATTACATAGTGAATTCCAGGTCAGCCTGGGCTATAGGGAGACCCTACCTCAAAAAGAGAGAGAGGGAATGAGAGAGAGAGAGACTGAGAGAGAATGAAGGCTGAGAAGAATAAGGGCTAGAGACTATGAGGTATGTTCAGGGCATAGAGAAGGCTTCACGAGGAACAGAGATTCAGCCTGATGGACTGTGACGTGTGCATAAAGTCCCGGTGCTCAGACTGGAACAGATTCATGAGACAGACTTGTCTAACGTTCAGGGTTTGATCTCAGAGGGTACCTGTGATCCCTTCCTGAACTGATCTTGTCTTGAAGGCATTCCAAGCCTGCCTCTCATTGCTATTTGGAAATCTTGCGTATGGAGAAGATGGTCAGACAGTAATTTGAGACACTTTGATGCCTTTAAACTAATTATGCTGCAGTCCTCAGAGTGCCTTGGTGCTCTCAATCTTGTCTGCTCAGCAGATTTTATGTAGTATCTGAATTATTAATGGAGACGATATGGAAGAGGGGGCTTGGCTGCTTGTTCCGTTTGGAGCACGTCTTGGGTTGAGTGGCATTAACGGAAAGAAAGGCAGCCACTTGCCATGATGGACGAAGCCGGCTTTTCAGAGGAGCCCTGCCCAGACGGGAGCCTGTGCCAGTATACCCAGAGAATCGCAGCCTGCTTCAGAGGGATGGGTAAGACCCCTTAACGGCTGGCTTCGCAGAAATATCTAAGGGTCAGCAGAAGGACTAACTTGAGGGCTTGCAGGTGGTGGGGGGGTGGTCAGGTGCAGTTTGAAGGAAGCTGGGATCCTGCCCTGGGCCTAGCGGTCCTGCCCAGGAAGTCTGATGCCACCATTACCTGAGCCTGCCCATTTAGAAATGCCCTCCTGTGTTCAGTCTGCTCTGCTCAGCCGCAGAGACCATTCCGATGGTGGGGAGGCCCCGCAGGGGCGTGCGGAGGGCTTCCGGAGCTCTCGGGTGTAGCTCCATCATCATCATCATCATCAAAGAACTCACAGGCTAACTTCAGACTGTGTCCTTGGAAAACCAGTTTTCACAAACATTCTCGTTTGTACTGTGAAATATGTTTTTCTTAGCAAGAAGCAGACGGATTATTAGCAGATGAGTTAAGAGGAGAGGGGGCATTTGAGGGAAATAAAAAAACCTCAATAATTACAGAGAATAGATCAAAAAAAAAATCTGTGAGGAGTTGCTGTTACTGTGTGGGTCGTCCTACCACTGACCAACTAGCAGTATTTGCCACATGCGTCCTCGGGCTCTGGGCTGCACACACACCTGGCCCTGGGTTGGGGTTCATCCATCAGGCATTTAGGGAGCTGCCAGCGGTGTACAAGGGCTGGATGCTCAGGGCTTCTGCATGCTAACTGAGCTCCCTCCCTGCTAGTGGATTTTCTTGCTGATGGCTTCTTTTTAACATTTATTGTAGATGAGCTTGTCTCGGTGCACTAGAACTGTTTTTAGGATTAGAAACTATCCGACCAGTTCCAAGGCTGGCAAGATCTCGGATGAGGGTTAAACATTTCTAGTCATCATCAGCTTCGTAACATAGATCACTGGGGTATCTTCTTGTATAGCCTTAATATAAATGTTCATAAGACCCACCACACTCTTTTTATCATTGCTCGGGCTATTGCTTGACAGGGACTGTGGCAGCAATGAAAGAACTGGACCCACAGATGTTCTATAGGAGGTTGTGGTCAAGCAGGTATCCCTAGGAGTATATTTTTAAGACTGGAGACTTAGGCTCTGCTGATTGCCCACATTGAATTATGTGTAGGGGGTTAAGTTAAAAACCCTGGGCATTGGGGTGGAGAGATGGCTTAGTGGTTAAGGTGCTTGCTGATACAGGCTAAGGACCCAGGTTCGATATCCCGAGACCAACGTAAGTCAGATGCACAAGGTGGCACATGGGTCTGAAGTTCGTTTGCAGTCGCTTGGAGACCCTGGCTTGCCCATTCTCTCTATCTTCCTCTTTCTATGTCTCTCTCCTCTCTCACACAAATTAAAAAAAAAAAAGAAACAAGCTGTGCACATGGGAAGTGGAACTTAGTTCATAGGTGTCCTGGTCACTTCCAGCCCACAGATAGCATCTGCACTGTGCAATGCCCGAGGAGGGAGTCAGCCTCCCCTGGATCTGGATCTGGATCTGTGTTTCCTTTGCTTTCTTGTTTCTTTGCTTTATTTTATTATTATTATTGTTGTTGTTTTTGTTTTTTTGAGGTAGGGTCTTACTTTAGCTCAGGTGACCTGGAATTCACTCTGTATTCTCAGGGTGGTCTCAAACTCTCGGCGATCCTCCTACCTCTGTCTCTCGAGTGCTGGGATTAAAGGCGTGCGCCACCACACCTGGCTACATTTCCTTTGCTTTCCATCCTGACCTGGCTCCTTTGAAATGTTTTGGGCATCTTTCATATTATAATGTTTGCTTGTGATAGTCTCCGAAGGCAATCTCTTCTTTCCCCGTGCTGGAAAGGCCAACACTCTACCACTATCCAACAATTGTTTCTTGATTTAAACATATGGATTTGCAAACTTGTCAAAAGTATGGTGCGGAGGTGGGTTAATGGCATGGAATTTGCTATAGTGAGCTGTATTTGACAAGTCTAGAGCCCAGAAAGACAAAATGGCTTTGTCATGGAAGAGTCAATTACACTTGTTCTTGGTCAGGAAGACAATGGATTTGAATTTTCAAAAATCTTATATTTGTCCGAATCCATGCTTGTGTGTCATTAGTGTATACTAGAGCCCGTGTTGAAGCGGCTGCGTTTCTCTGTAGAGATTGACTAGTCATGCTGAGAAGGTGTTCATGATGAAGAGCAGACGGCCCTACACTAGTGTTGACCAGACAAACACTGTAGGAGGGTCCGGGACATCTTGGGCGAACCTCAGGGGTCCGCAGTTTGAATACACTGCTCTCAGAACACGCTTGGGACATACTGATGGAATGAATCCCTAACATTCAATCCTAAGGCTCTCTAAGGTTTGCAAGAAGAAATAGAACACAAAGATTGTTTTGCTTACCTTTTTAAAAATTTATTTCACTTTATTTTTATTGACTTTAGAGAGAGAGAGAGAGAGTGAGAGGCAGAGAGAATTGTTGCTTACCTTTTAAACTGTTTTGAGAGCAAGATTTTGCAGGGATTATTTTTTTTTAATTTCACTGGTGGGAGGGTGGTATAAGGACTTGATTCCTAGACTTGTGGAACAGAACTTGTGAAGTATGACTTTGGTAGTGGCAGCTCTTGTGTTCCTACTGTCCCTGGCTCCACTTCAGGCTGGGAAGCCTCTCAGACTTGTCTTGCTCTTCCTTTCACACAGCGCTTCTCGTCAGACTAGAACCAGTCCGTGAATTTGATTTCTCTGGTTCTTGAATTCTGTTGTCAAATCCTGCACTAAAGATCAGCAGCCAGAGCCAGAAGAAACAAGCATCTCCTCACTCGCTTCATCCACCTACGGCTGTGTGTGTGTGTGTGTGTGTGTGTGTGTGTGTGTGTATTTGAGAGAGGGAGAGAAAGACAGTAAGGAGGAGGTAGAGAGAGTGGGCGCGCCAGGGCCTCCAGCCACTGCAAATGAACTCCAGACACATGCACCAGCTTGTGCATCTGGCATAAGTGCGTCCTGGGGAATCAAGCCTTAGTCCTTTGGCTTTGCAGACAAGCTCCTTCACTACTAAGCCATGTCTCCAGCCCCACCTATGGGCCTTTGAGGAAGGGCTTTACTTTTGTAGAAGGAATAGCCACAGTTTGGGACCCAATTCTTCCCAGGCTTGCTGGGCTGGCCTCTGAGGCCTACCTTCCTTCCTTTCTTTCTTTCTTTCTTTTTTTTTTTTTTTTTTTTTTCGGTTTTGCAAGGTAGGGTCTCACTCTAACCCAGGCTGATCTGGAATTCACTATGTAGTCTCAGGGTGGCCTTGAACTCATGGTGATCCTTCTACCTCTGCCTCTAAGTGCTAGGATTAAAGGCGTGTGCCACCATACCCTGCAGGCCTACCTTTCTTATCTTAAATGATGGAATAGATCAGAGCTTCCCAAATACTGGTCTTGGTCTGAAGAACTTTTAGAAATAAGAGACCTTATGTGGTGGTCTGAGCGGGTGCCTCAGGATTTGTACTTTTTAAAGTTCTATAGATGATTCTTATGCACAGGATTATTTGGGAACTGCTGGATTAGATTTTCTGTAAAGCCCTCTCCAGCTCTGTAATTCCATTCTGCTTAAAGTGCCCAGGGGCAGGCTGGGGAGACGGCTCAGGCATAAAGCGCTTGGTGTACAACCCTGAGAGTACCTGACTTTGGGAAAGCAGGCCCCAGGTAAAATCCAGAAGCACTGGCAGGCTTCTGTAATGCCAAAATGCCAATGGAGAGATGGGAGGAAGAAACGAGAGAATTTTCCGGAAGTTTGTACAGGAGCTAGCCTGGCGAAAGGAGCAGTGAACAGTGAGAGACCCTGCTTGAAATGAAGCGGAAGGCGAGGGCCAACCCCAGAAAGTTGTCTGTGAGCCCCACATATGTGATGTGACACACATATGCCGGCACTTACACACACCAACAGAAAGTGCACAGGGGTTTTAATGGAAAGAAAATTCTGTTAGAAGCTAACAGCCCAAGGACAGGAGGAGTGAGGATTTATTCACGTCGACCAGTAACTACCATGTGGCTGTAGAGCATCACATGATGTTATATATTACCATGTGGATGTCACACGGTGAATGCCATCACCAAGGCTAGCCTTCCTGTGTCATCACCCTGATCGTAGGAGGGGCCTGCTGGGGTCCTATAGAAACAGAAGCTGATTTCTACACGGCAATTCTGTCTCCACCCCCTGCCTCTGTACTGTAAGCAAAAAACCCTTGAAAAACTTTCCTTTGAGTATCCAACTACTGGAATGAGGCGGAGGGATTTTCAGGGTCCTGAGGGAAAGGAAGTGACTGTTTACTGTGGCCTGAAGCTCGGTTTGTCACCAATTTAAGTTGGGGAGCTTTAGCTTATTTCTCCTGCCCCCACCTCCATCTCCACCTCATGATGTTCAAAATGCTGGAGAACTTGGAATTATTATCTTCAGGGTTTTTTTCTTTTTTCTCTGATATACATTTTTAGATCAGATGCAATATGTGTCTGTACTAAGTTAGACCTATTCTTAGTGCACTTACCAGATGAGATTGCAGACTCTAGGAATAGTTGTGGGAGAACTCTTCTAGGTATTGCTCTAGATACAGTATTAATGTTGTTTTCAAATATGAATTCATGTCTCAGACTGACAGTCGTGGGTTCCTGGTAGTGGCTTTTTTTTTTATGCATCACCATCTGACTGGAAATGTGGAGCTCTAAGCTCCTTGGGGTAATCTCCTAAATACGTCTTTCTTAATCTTCTTTGCTGGGCAGTGAGAGAGATGCTAGGGAGCATGCTAGGGAGCTAGGAAACCTGGAAGAGAGCTGTGGGGGAACCCCACTTCTTGCATGCTTGGGGTCCATTCCTCATTTTGTTGTCACTTGTGCCAAGATGCCTTCCTTCCTTGGTTTAAAGTGTCTGGGGAAATTGTGCAGTTCAGAGAAAGGTCGGGTCACCTCATCTGAGAGAAACCGAACCAGGGGTTCATACAGAAGGTCACTGATTATTAAAGACCTGAAGGTCCATGGGACCCCCTACCCTGCTCACAGGCGAGCCACAGTCACCCACTTGTTGTATGTGTATCCTGACGACTTTGGCCCATCGGAGTACAGGCCTCACAGCTGTGATCCTTCTGGTAAGTAATAGAGACCCCTCCGGCCATGGTTTTGTTTTGTGATTGGCATAAGTAATAAGGTACCATCTAGACCATTCTTCTATCATGCGTACTTCACAGGAAATCCTATCCTTAGTATATAATTAATGGGGTAAGGGAAGGGGAACTAGAGAAGGTAACATAAGGACAGCTATGGAGTTCAGTTCCGATGGTATTTTAGTCTATGATCTTATGATCTTAGTAACAAATGTGTCTCTTTCCAAATGTGGTGCAAAAAATATCAGTATTAGGAACTATGCTGGAAAAGAAAGATATCTAATGATAAATAGGTGCTACTCTTTCATATGATCAGGATGAATGGGAAAGAACTAGTCAAGGCAGCTGATTGAGCCTAGCAAGAGGTGACCTGTGTGAAGTTCAGTTCACAGTATGCCGCTGCCTGAAGAGGGCTCAGCAAGTGAAAGTTTTTGGGGTGTGTGTGTTCATGTCTGGGTGCACGCGTGTCAGTGGGTATGCATGCATGTGTGTGTGCATACATGTGAAGGCCAGAGGACAGACAACCTTGGGTATCGCTCCTCAGGTGCCACACTCACTTCTGTTTGAGGCAAGGTCTCTCATTGGCCTGTAGGCTAGATGTGAAGGGCCAGTCTGGCTCACTAGGGAGTGCCAGGGAGCTCTTCCTCTCCAGCACTGGGATTACAATCGCATGCCACCTGACTTCCTAAAAACTTTGTTTATTTATTTGCAAGCAGGGAGAGATAGGGAGAAGAGAGACAGCCAGAGAGAATGGGTGCACCAGGACCTCCAGCCACTGCAAACAAACTCCAGATGCATGTGCCACTTTGTGTATATGGCTTTACATGGATGCTGGGAAATTGAACCCAGGTTGTTAGGCTTTGTAGGCAAATAAATGCCTTAACTGTTGAGCCATCTCTGCAGCCCCTGCCTGACTCTTTAAAGTATTAATTATTTATTTATTATTTGAGAGGGAGGGAAAGAGGCAGATAGAGAGAAAGAGAGAATGGGTGCACCAAGACCTCTACCACTGCAAACAAACTCCAGATGCATGCACCACCTTGTGCATCTGGCTAATGTGGATACTGGAGAATTGAACTGGGGTCCTTAGGCTTCATAGGCAAGCACTTAACCACTAAGCCATCTCTCTAGCCCATCTGACTTTTTTTCAATGCACATTCTGGCGAAAACTCAGTTTCTTATACTTGTCAGGCAAACATTTTACCATCTCCTCAGTCCTCTAGTGAAAATTTTTTGTTTGTTTGTTTTTTAAAGAAGAAGAAAGGGGCTGGAGAGCTGGCTTAGCGGTTAAGTCGCTTGCCTATGAAGCCTAAAGACCCAGGTTCGATTCTCCAGTTCCCTCGTAAGCCAGATGCACATGGTGGCACATGCGTCTGGAGTTCATTTGCAGTGGCTGGAGGCCCTAGTGCACTATTCAATATCTCTCTCTCTCTCCCCCTCCCGCTCTCTCTCAAATAAATAAATAAAAATAAATCAGAAAAAAAATTTTTAAATGGAAATGAAGAAAAGTATCTGTCATATTGAGGAGCTTGTTAAGACTTCTTTTCAGTGAAGCTCCTTAAAGTGTGAGTTTTATTCTTCTGCCTGGGAAAGAGATCCCATGTAGAGGACCAGTTACTGATTTTGAAAAGCTTTCAGACTTTGAAATTGTACCTTTGGCAATGATGATGATACTTACCAAACTGCTCACTCCCTGCCCAAATCAGTACCTAAGTGAGGACAGGAGGCTGAAGGCTATTAGATGCAGTCCTTACAGATGCATAGAGCTGAGTCGAGTGGACTAGAAAACACAGTACACAGCTTCCTGACTCATGGGCAGCACAGAGGGAGGCAGTTAAGGTGAGACAAAGGAATTAATTTCTACTACAGTCCTCTGTTTTATTGTGATTAATTTTTAACAGCTTTATTGAGCTGTTAAGTACACTGTATAATTTACCTATTTAAAGTACGTGATCCAGTGGGTTTTAGTATGTTCACTGCTGTGCAACCCATTACCACAGCGATGTATAGAATATGTTCATTCCTTCAAATGAAAACCTTGCACCCTTTTTCAATTACCTCTCCATCCCAACTTTTACACAACCACCTCCTCTGCCTGCCATTGCTACTGCCTTAAAGAAATCGTTAAACTGGGCTGGTGAGATGACTTAGTGATTAAGATGCTTGCCTGCGAAGCCTAAGGACCCATGTTCAACTCTCCAGATCCCATGTAAGCCAGACACACAAAGGTGAGGCAAGCACAAAGTAACACATGTCCACTAGGTGGCGCGAGCATCTGGAGTTTGATTGCAGTGGCTGAGGCCCTGGCATGCCAATTCTCTCTCTCTCTCTAAAAAAAGAAAGAAAGAAAGAAAAAAAAAAAAGAAAGAAATCACTAAACTGGGCTGGAGAGATGGATTAGCGGTTAAGGTGCTTGCCTGCAAAGCCAAAGGACCCAGGTTTGATTCCTCAGGACCCATGTAAGCCAGATGCACAAGGTGGCGCATACATCTGGAGTTCCTTTGCAATGGCTGGAGCCCCTGACATGCCCATTCGCTCTCTCTCTCTCTATATATATATATACACACACACATACACACACACACACACACACATGCACACACACGCACACACATATATCCTTTCCTCTCAAGCAAATAAATAAAATATTGTTTAAAAGACTAAAAACAAAGAAATTGTTAAACTAATTTCTGTGTCTGTAGATTTCCTATTCTGGACATGTCAAGTAAATGACATGAAATGTTCATCTCTCACCCCTCCTTTGATGTTTGCCTTCTGGTGTATGTGTGTGTGTGTGTGTGTGTGTGCGCGTGTGTGTGTGTGTGCACGTGCGCACATGCGCACGTACACTTGTGGGGGATAACCTTGAGGTATCCAAGCTTTTCTAACACATTCTTTGAGACAGTGTATCTAGCTACTGCAAATGAATGTCGGATTAGCTCCTCCAGGAGCTTCTGATTCTCTTGTCAATGCCTCCTGTTGTGCCATCTTGTGTCTGCCTTTAAGTGGTAGTTGGAGAAGATCAAACTCGGGTCATCAGACTTTGCAAGCAAGTGCCTTTGACCCTTGAGCCATCTCCCCAGCTGTGACTTTCTTCCCTTGGCATTATACTCATCCAAGGTACAGTGGTGTTCCCTGGCACATCACACTGTGTGAATTTGTTCCTTTATTACTCAGTGAGTGTTTATGTTGTCTCTACCTTTTGGCCAGAGTGAATGAATGATGCCACTCTGATCATCCATGGACAAGTTTGTGCTTGGGCATATGCTTTCAGTTCGTTTGGTTATATGACTTGGAAGAGGAATTTCTGGATGATATGGTCACACTGAGTTTACTCTGATGAACTTCCAACCACTGTACATTCTCCCCAGCCAGCTGGGAGGATTCCCATCACCCCACATCTCCCCATCACTGGTTACCTGACTTCTCGTAGCTAGCCATTGCACTGAGAGTTAAGTGAACTCTCACCGTGGTTATTCTGAGCTCTGACGGACAGGGGCGGGCTTGGCAAGAAGAGCAGTGCTAAGGCAGGACAGGGTCCCGATTCTGACTGGTGCTGATGGTGACAGGTCTTTTCTGTCCCTCCAAGGAGCAGGGATGGAGAAACAAAGACGTCCATGCCCCGCCCCTTCACAAGCTACCCTAGGAAGATTGTTCAGAGCCAGCAGATCATGCTTCTTGCAATTTAGGTTGCCTCCCTCAAATACTGCTTCCACGACTGGCTGAAATCCTTGTATTGAGCACACAGGAAGGTTTTATTCCTCAAATGGGAATAAGAGCAAAATAGATTTCTGCTGGACTTAGCACTCCGTGGCGAATGAGACAGATTTAAATCAGATGCTTCTGAAATGGCCTGAGGTTGCTCTTGAAAGAGATAAGATCTGTCAGGTAGGAGAAGGGACTTCAGGGGAAGCCAGGCAGCCTGCAGATGAATGAGAGCCTGATGGACAATGGCGTAGTCCTCGGAGAGCTAGGGACTCCACGGTATCAGAGCGCTCCAGGTGAAGGCAGGGGTGACCCTCGTGCACCTCTTCCTGGAGGCACGAAAGGAAATCTGGGAGCTAGCTGAGTGCCGTGGCTCTGAGCGGGCACATTTCACAATGTGAGTCCCAGCTCCTCTGCGCACTCAGCGGTGTTACTTTTGAGAAGTTGGCGTTTCCAAATCAGTTTTCTTATCAGTAAGGCGTGCTGGAGATTGGACATCTGGTATGATTGCTGTGAACAAGTTTGCGCCATATTTGGGTCCCTGGACAAATATTTGTGTGTGTGTGTGGGGGCTTGTCTGTATACACAGGTTGAGTCATCACAAATGTATGTCAATGGCCCGATCTTGTTCAGTCGTGGGAAGGAAGGGCTGCAGCGGCCGAGGAGGTAACCGCTCACCAGGCTCCTCTTCTGGGACGGAGCTTCCCGAGACACCCTATGGGCACAGCTAAGAGTTCTCTCCTCAGGGAGTCTGGGGTAGAGGACCATCGCTATCAGGGAGTGCTGGGGAGGACTCTGGGATGCTCCATCCAGGGGCCCTTTGGCCCCAGATGGTCCTCGAACCAGAAGGCCACTTAGACAAACTTCAGGAAGGTACAGGGTCCGGGAAGGGGTCCTGCTTGCCCAAGTCTAAGGACAGAATGAGAACGTGCATGTCAGAATGTCTGCTACTTTGGTATGCATAAGAATTCAATAAATTTGGGCTACAGTAATAGTTTATTTAAAAGCAATCATTATAAACTGGGCATAAGGGTGCATGTAGTGGAGGAGAGGATCCAGAGTTTGAGGCCAATTTTGACTACATAGCTCAGAGCCAGCTTAGGCTGCATAGGGCTATCCCATATCCAAACAAGACAAACCTGGGCTTGGGAAGATGGCTCAGTGGGTAAAGTGCTTGCTGTACAAGCGTGAGGACTTGAGTTCAGATCACTAGCACCCACATAACACCCACATAAGATCCCAGGTGTGGTGGTGGTGCTGGCCTGTCATCCCAGCCTTGGGGAGGAACGAGATAGTCAGATCTGCAGGACTTGCTGGGTAGCTTGTCTTGCCGAATCAGTTCCGGGTTCCCTGAGAAGACCCTGTCTCATAAAAGTCAGGCAGGGGCCGGAGAGATGGCTTAGTGGTTAAGGCATTTGCCTGCAAAGCCAAAGGACCTCAGTTCAGTTCCCTAGGATCCACGTAAGCCAGATGCACAAGGTAGCGCATGCGTCTGGAGTGTGTTTGTAGTGGCTGGAGGCCCTGGTGTGCCCATTCTCTGTCTCTCTCCATCTGTGTGTGTGTGTGTGTGTGTGTGTGTGTGTCTGTGTCTTCTCTCCCTTTCTCTTGCTCTCTCAAATAAATTACAAAAAAATTCAGGTGGGCAAGTGATAGACACCTGATGTTAATCTCTGGCTTCCATCGGTACCCCCCCACACACACATGCACCCATATGCATATGAACATGCGTATACACACACACAAATGCACACCACACACATACACGTGCAAAAAAATACCCCAAAATTATTTTGGTGTCGTCTCCACTACTATGAAGCAACAGAAGCGGGTCTTTAATGCTGCTGGGGCTACGACTATGATTGCAGTGCAGGAAGTGGGATTCCCAGGAAGCCACTGTGTGCTCCAAGCATCCTGTTTGGGACAGGTGCTGGGAGGAAGCGCGCCCTCCCTCAGCCCTGCGTGTTCCTGTTGCTAGCTAAGCCCAGAAGGCTCAGGAGCAGCTCCTGGCAGGGGACTCAGGGACATTTGGCAAAGTTCTCCTGCAGCTGCCAGAGAGATCTTTAAGATGCTGTGGCTTCCTGTTGTTGTCTGGTGTTCAGCCCCTGCCTTGAGCTGTGCAGGGTCCATACTTCTCAGAGACCTCCTCACATGTATCTGTCCCTTGTCGTGCTCAAAACAACCCTCGGAAGCCCGTAAGGAAGGGACTGTTTCCCCAATTAAGAACAGGAAAGAGTGAGTAAGAATCTAGGACTAAATAAATATGCCGGTAAGCGCATAAAGAGCTTCTGCACGTGACCGTATCGCTGAGGGCGGATGCTGCCCTGTTCTAAGAGACCAAGCTGCCACTTACTGGAAACCTGCTTCATCTCGAATGTTATGCCAGGTGCTTTTAAATTTGCCCTTGTTTAAGATTTGGAATAAGTCTGGGCTGGAGAGATGGCTCAGCGGTTAAAGGCACTTGCTTGCCAAGGCTGACAGCCAAGCTCGCTGCACAAAGCAACACATGCATCTGGGGTTGGTTTGCAGTGGCAAGAGGCCCTGGCTCCTATTCTGTCTCTGTCTGTCTGTCTCTCTCCTTGCGAAGAAATATTTTTTAAAATATTTGAAGTCAGTCAATAACTCTGGGGCTGTGTGTAGTATGTGTAGCGTGTGTGCGTAGGACGTGCTACATGCGATCCCGTGTGTACACATGTGGGAGCTAGAGGAAGATATTAAGAGTACTCCTCGATCATTCTTCCACCTGATTTCCACGAGGCAGGATCTCTCATTGAATCTGAGGCTTGCTGTATTTGGCTAGACTGACCTGTAAGTGCTGGCAGTCCTCCTGCCTCTGTCCCCTTCAGCACTGGGGTAATAGGTGTGGAACTCAGATTCCGCGTGTAGTTAGGAGCCCTGCCTAAGGTCGTGTCCACAAGGAGCGGAAGAGCCAGGTTTGGACTCAGGTCTGCCCGACATCTAAGCTCGCGGTCTTTGCAGTGGTGCTGCGGGAGACAGGCTCTTCCTGAGGTGTGCTGGCCACGGGCAGTGTTTGTAAATAACATTAATGAGAGCTTCAAAAACCCACGAGAGCAAGGGTACATGTCAGAAAAATCACCAGTGATTTGTATTCCCTGTTTCATAAACAGAAGCTATCAGTAGGGGGCTTTTGTTTTCACTCTACTGTAGGAAATTACATTTTTGAATCCGTGATTCTTTCTGGCTTTGGATCTGGTACAAAACAAAGAGTCTGTTTAGGGCAATTATCTCTGGGACAAGCAAACAAGAAGAGCCTGGCACTGTTATCAAAAGCCCTAAGGGCTATCTGGAGAGGTGTAGTGATTGTGTAGTCAGCTGGTACAAATCCTGAGGTAGAATGTTCTGGACCAGAGACAGGGGACCAATGAGACTTGGCAGTCTTCTCCCCAGAAAAGCCTTTCAGATCCCTGAAGGTAGGAAGGTGAAATCTTTCCCGCTTCAAGCACCTGCTGCTATGTCTGCGTGATGTTCAGCTCACCCCTGGGAATTGTCTTCGATGCCACATAGCTGAGAGACTCTTGTGTGTGCCCGGTTGTTTCTTAAAGCAACACCAACCTGTTTTCAAACTAACTAGCAAGCATTATGTAAACTATGTGGCGGTCGACATTCTGTGAGCGTTGTGGTTCTGTAACTTGTATCTTCATGTGTGCTTCTCAGCCCATTCCCTACCACTAACCCAGAACTCCAGACACAAGTGCCACGGGGCTTTGGGAAAGGTCTTGGGGATGGGAGGGAGAAGGCCAAATCGAGCTTGGCTGTCCACACTTTGAAGAGCAGATTCTTCAGGTTTCTCTGGAATGCCCTTCCTGTGGCAGTGAGGGGCTGAGTTGGGAGGAGGTTTTAATTCTTTGCAAACCTTAGACTCAAGTATGAAGACCCTCCCTTAAGTCCGAGAGTGGTTTTCTTTTTGTTGTTGTTTTGCTTTTGTTTTGTTTTGTTTTCCAGGTAGGATCTCACTCTAGCCCAGGCTGACCTGGAACTCACTCTAGTTCCAAGGTGGCCTTGAGATCACATCCATTCTCCTACCTCTGCCTCTCAAGTGCTGGGATTAAAGGCATGTGCCACCACGCCCGGCTCTAAGAGAGTTTTTATGTGGCTGTGAAGAAAATATATGTTCGCAGATTGGTGAGGAGTGTCTGACCCCACCACTCAACTCTACTTTCCGGATAGGTACTGTGGTGGTGACTGTTTTGAGACCCAAAGTAGTGACCAGCAGGGACTGGGGAGAAAGTTAAGTCATAAAATGCTTGCCCTGCTAATAGGAGGACCTGAGTTTGAACCTCAGTACCCATGTTAATGCCAAGTATACACACGTGTAATCCCAGACCCGGGGAGGCAGAGGCAGGCAGATCCCTGGAGTTCAGTGGTCACCTGCTCTATAATCAGTGAGTTCCAGGCCAGTGAGAGACCATGTCTCAAAAAGTAGTGACCTGTTTACCTAGCAATAACATCCAGGGTTGGCCTCTGGTCTTCACACACACACACACACACACACACACACACTAATACACACGTGTCCACCACATACATAGAAACACACACACATGCACACATGCACACACACACACAAAGCCAAACAAAAAAAGAGAAAAGAAAGTAGTGACTGGCATCTGCTGCTTGCCTAGAAGAGGCACTACGTTGTTTTCTTGTTCTTCCACACACCAGTCTCCCCAGCCACATCCAGTTTGTGGAGTTGTGGTTCCTTCCAGAAGGCAGTCATGGAGGGGCTGGGGAGATTGCTCAGTGGATAAACAGCTGTTTGTAAAGCCTAGTGGCCTGGGTTTAATTCCCAAGCCACCCACATAAACCAGACACAAAAAAGTGACACAAACATTTGGTGTTCATTTGCAGTGGCAAGAGACCCTGGTATGCCCATATTCTCTCTCTCTCTCACACACACACATACTTACACACACACACACACATATGCCTGTATATGTAAATAAATAAAAAATTAAGAGACTAATCTTGTTTTGATTTTATTCTGTTCAGGATGAAAATGGTAGGTGATGGTTAGGTTCCCTCCCTTCCTCTTTTCCTGCCTGCCTTCTCTTTTTTTAATTTTTTTAAATTTTTATTTATTTATTTGAGAGCAACCGACAGAGAAAGAGGCAGAGAGAGAGAGAGAGAGAGAGAGAGAGAATGGGAGTTCCAGGGCTTCCAGCCACTGTAAACGAACTCCAGATGCATGCGCCCCCTTGTGCATCTGGCTAATGTGGGTCCTGGGGAATCGAGCCTCGAACCGGGGTCCTTAGGCTTCACAGGCAAGTGCTTAACCGCTAAGCCATCTCTCCAGCCCATGCCTGCCTCCTTTGTCTGTTTTGCAGTTCTGGGGGGTGGGAGCTGAACGTAGAGCCTCTCTCATGCTAGTCAAGCACTCTGTCACTGAGGTATATCCCTAGCTTCCCCCCCCCACCTTTAAAATTTATTATTTTGAGTCAAGGTTTCACTAAGTTGCCTGGGCTTGACTTAAACTCATGCTGTAGCCCAAGGTGAGTCTTAAACTTGTGATCCCCCTGCCTCAGTGTCTTTAGTACTTGGAATGATGGGTCTATGGCACCAAGCCTAGCTGTGGCCAGTTTCTTCTAAGTCTTGAAAGGGCATGAACAGGTAAGTGTGAGGTCCCAGCTGTCTGGTCAAACATTTTAGACAGTTTTTTTTCTTTGATTTATAGCTACCAAAAGCCCTTGTTAACTTCCTGATACTCTAATTCCATTAGTTGAATCACATTTCCCAGAAACATACATCTTAAGCCCTTGGCCAGCACCTCCATCTCACCATGGTATCAATCCCCACACATGCTCAGCAGACTTCACAAACTCTGAAGGACCCCGTTACACACGTTTCCCACCCTACTGCTCCACTACCCCGGGTCACCTTCCCTGATCCCACATACCCGTCAGGACTCAGATTAGATCTTTTCTCTCTGGAGGGATCTCTTCTTACCCTATTGTTTTATGATCCATCGCACTTTCTTTGCATCTCTGTTGAAGTGGCTTGTGTGGAATTTCTTTCAGTGTGTGGTGACTTTGTTCCTCCTAAGGTTATGGAGGGATAATATTTATATTTTATTCCATCATGTATTATTTTCCTGGCATCGAAAACATGTGTAAGTGTATGGGTAAATGCACAAATATTTTCATCAATTAGGTTCAATGTGGAGAAAATGGTGCCCTCTCTACCTAGCAGCTGAGGCCTGGCTTCAAATTCAGGGCTGTGGGGTCAGATTGCCATGCCAAGCTCCGAGTCTAGCTCCATTCCTTTCAGTTGTGTGGTGGGAATGGTGGAATACAAGGGGGGATGGAAGGTGGGGAAATTACGTAGCATCTCCCAGCTTCAGTTTTATCACAGGTAAAACATGGGTAATACTTCCCATATTACAGAAATAGTATGAGCCCCCAAATATGAAAGAAAAATATTTCAAATAAATATTTCCCTGTTTTCTTCCCACCCAAATGGTTGAGAAGACAAATCATTCTCTGGGTAACAAATGGCAGTTAGTTACTGAGGAAAAAGAAAGTAGGATTTGAGATTCAAATAGATAAGACACACAAAATATGACTGAAAGAAAAATATTAAATGATTTGAGAGAAAGAGGAAAAGCAGAGACAAGACATGTATTTGTCACTTCAATCTGAGCCTGACCTTGCTTGGTCCATTGGTCCAGCCTTGTTTTGTTTTTCTTCTTGTTTTGGTTGTTATTTAATTGATTGTTTTTTTGTTTCCTTATTTTTAGGCCCAGGGCAAGTAACTCTTTTCACATGAAACTCTCCCATCTAAATTACTGATTTTTAATTTTTTTAATTTTTAATTTTTTTGGTTTTTCAAGGTAGGGTCTCACTCTAGCCCTGGCTGACCTGGAATTCACTATGGAGTCTCAGGGTGGCCTCGAACTCATGGCAATCCTCCTACCTCTGCCTCCCAAGTGCTGGGATTAAAGGCGTGCGCCACCATACCCGGCTTAAGTTACTGATTTTAATATCTGAATATGTGCATGTGCTTGATGTATTTTAATTATATATACTTTAAAACTATTCTTATTAAAAATCGGAGGGCAAAAGCCAGGTGTGGTGGCTCATGCCTTTAATCCCAGCACTTGGGAGGC
Organism: Dipus sagitta; assembly: GCA_036346955.1. NCBI lineage: Eukaryota > Metazoa > Chordata > Mammalia > Rodentia > Dipodidae > Dipus > Dipus sagitta. The sequence goes on from CM070770.1 coordinate 20,393,625, forward strand.
AGAGGTAGGAGGATCGTCGTGAATTCGAGGCCACCCTGAGACTCCATAGTGAATTCCAGGTCAGCCTGGACTAGAGTGAAACCCTACCTCAAAAAACTTAAAAAAAAAAAAAAAATCTGAGGTCAAGACAGTTTGTTTGTTGAATTGTACCAGTTGGCATTGTTTTGTGGTTTGAATTTTATTTTGAATCCCACCAAGAGTGACCTACCTTTTTAGAGAACTCCCTGGTTTAGCATATTTTTTAATGCTTGTGTATGTGGTGTGTTTGTGTGTGTTTATGCACGTCTACATGAGGGGGAGGTTGGCATGCGTGCGTGTGGGTGGGTGGGTGGGTGTGTGGTGTGGATCAGGGGCCTCCCTCAGTTACTCTCTATCTTATTCTTTGAGACAGGGTCTCTGACTGAGCATAGAGGTCATCAATTCTACTACACTAGCTAGCCAGGAAGTTCCTAGGATTCCGCCTTGTCTTCCCCACTGCTGGGATTATATAGGTGACACCGCCACACCTGGCATCATATGGGTGCTGGGATGAATAAATAAAGATTAAAAACAAAAAAGCCATTCATTAAGAAGAAAACAACTTAAGTTTGTTCTCCTAACTTACTGGTCTGTGAACATAAATAAGTAAAGGAAGCTAAGGTGTTTTGATTTCTTTCTTTCTTTCTTTCTTTCTTTCTTTCTTTCTTTCTTTCTTTTGTGAAGCTACAATTTTAATCCAAGACATTATTTATCAAGTTTCTCTAGTCCTATATTGTGAATGCCTTACTGTATCCCTTAAGATTTCTTTCTTTGTTCATTAGAACTCTTTCCTCATCCAAGTTCGGTAGCAACAGATAGCAACTGAAATTTATCAAAGTACGTAAGGGGCTGTTTTGACTCACAGTGCCCAGAAGCGGGTAGTTCACAGAGCCTGTGCTCAGCCCGAGTGGAGGAGAATTCTCATGACCTAGCATGAGACTCCATGGGATAAAAACAGGCTTGGGAAGAAAGGTCAAGTTCATGAAGCCACTGCCAGCATCCCGCCCACTCCCTTTCTGTCCATCATGACCCAGATAGTTTGTGAAGTTATTTTTGACATCACTCAAATATTCTGGTCTAGTGGGACAATCCCCAGTTCTCTTTCATATCAGTATTTTTTCCCTTGAAGTGCTGCCCTGGATGTGTTCATCTCCTAATCCTTCTCTCAGGCCAGACTTGTCCTTAAAGGGGACTGTCAAACTCTAGCTATCTACTTGTTGAGGTCACGTTACTCCACTGTTGTACTTGATGGACATAGGGTGTCATGTTATCTTATTTAGTAATAGTTCACCTGAACTTGAGCAAACGGATCATAGCTCCACTGGCCCATTTGAGGGTTTAATAAGGATGGAAGCGAATATTTTCAATACATTTCCTTTTTCGTATGTCATAATATCATTTGGAAGTCCAATTATGAACATATTGTAAATTGGTCATATTTCCATGGGGTTATCCTCATATGTCCCCTCTCTCCCTCCCCCATTCACTGAGGGCTCTCTTTAGTGGGGGTACCCATAATCACTGTGGGGTCATGAATGTACCAGTGAATTCCTGTGGGAGGGGCAGTGCCTCACAGTACACTTTTTCACCCTGTGGCTCTTGCATTCTTTCCATCCCCTCTTCTGCAGTATTTCCTGTGCCTTGGAGGGCGTGCTGGAAGTCTCCTTTAGTGTTGAACTCGCGGCAGCCTCTTATTTTCTGCTTTGATGAGTTTTGAGTCTCCCTGGAGAAGGTTTTCTAGCCAGCCGTGAGAGCAGCGCTCTAATCAGCCTCTCCCCCTGCGATGTCTCCTGGGCCTGGTGGGTGTCGTAGAGACATAGAGACGCCGTGTCTCACGCTGGGCACTTGGCTTTCTCCTCTTGTCATTCTGATAGGTCTCGGGTCTCTCTGGTATTTGCTGCTGACTGTGAAAAAGCAGATTCTCTAATCAAGAGTGAGAGCAGCATTGGTCAAAGGGGATAAATACCTACATGTAAAACACGTTTGATGGGCATTACTTCTCCAGTCAGCCAAAGAACCATGGGAGCTTCCCTCTGGGGTCTGTGACCTTCCAAGCCATGGACTTCTGACTCGGATCTCAGTATTAGGCATGAATTCCCTCCCACTGAATGGGCTTCATATCTAACCAGAGAGCAGTTAATTATCCCCATAACTTATATGCCACAGTTGTACCAGTGGGTTCGTTTTGCCTGGCTCCTTGATTTAGTAGCCTGCAAGATCCACTGCTTGTTCAAACTGCTGGAAACTTTCATCCCCCAGCAGCTCATAAAGGGCTTTCCAGCACTGTCACAATTAGCCAGCCGGGAGCTGGCTTCCGTCTCACTTCCAGCTTGCTATCTCAATGTCTTGTGACTGAAGCCTGCCAACACATTTCTTTTTCTTTCTTTCTTTTTTTTTAAAAAAAATATTTTATGAAGGGGGGGGGGGAAGAGAAAGAAAACAGGCATACAGGGTCTCTTGCCACTGTAATTGAACTGCAGATTTAAGCTCCACTTTGTGCAACTGGCTATATGTAGGTACAAGGGAATCAAACTTGGGCCATCAGGCTGTACAAGTAAGCACCTTTAACCACTGAGGGTTTTTTTGTTTGTTTGTTACATATGTGTGTGTGTATACATATATATACATATATATATATATATATATATATATATATATATATATATATGTATATACACACATAATTTATTTATTTGAGAGAGAGAAAGAGAGAGGGAGAGAATGGGTGGGCCAGGGCCTCCAGCCACTGCAAACGAACTCCAGATGCACGCTTCCCTTGTGCATCTGGCTTACGTGAGTGCTGGGGAATCGAACCAAGATCCTTTGATTTTGCAAGCAAATGCCTTACCTGCTAAGCCATCTGTCCAGCCCCTACCACTGAGTTTTCTTTCTAGGCCTCCAGGTCAATTTTTATGTGTAGCCGCTGCTGGTGGAAAGGTGTTCAGCCCAACAGTGTTCAGTGGCTCTTTGTGTAGTTGGGGAAGACCACGTGGTCTTGAAGCTTTTCTTTATCTCTTTTGTGCCAAGTGAGCAGCAAGCATTGCTTCTTCAAGCCGGCATACAATTTTCTCGGTATCTCTGACTCCTTTCCCATTTCTCTTTAGAGTCATTGAAGAACTTGTGCTATTTGTCTTACTAGAATGAATCTCCCAGAAGGCTGAGGTTACATCTCTCATCTCTATCCCACCCTCAGCCCCTCAGAGGCGATGCTGGGAGTGCTGTAGAATTTAGGGAAAAGTTTTCTTTTCATTCTCTTTCGAGTTTTGCTCACCTGGCTGGGTCTCAACTGTGGCTGAGTGTGATTTTTATGGCTTAGTTAATTTTTTTCCTGTGTAGAAATTTATATCCAGTGAAGCATATTGTTAAACGCTCAGGGCTCTCAGTGTATTTTATTCAGGAAAGGAAAAAATATTGTATATAATTCAGATCCTATCTAAGAAGAATTTACATTCTAACTACTTCCCTTTCTATCCTCCTAATTTCTCCCAAACCCCAACAAATCCAATACATAAGCAGAATTGTTTTCCATCTTGCTAGGCATGGTAAGAGGAATGAAGGGTAAAAAAATGACCTCATACAACTCTTCCAGACGGGCAGCCAACTTGGCTCATGGCACAGAGCGCTAGCAGAATCTCTGGTCACATTGAAGCCGCCTGCAGCTCTTTCCATCTTCAAAGCAAGCTCATGAGTATTTGTTCTCAGCAGAATCAGTGATTAATTGGATCATTTTATTTTGCAAATGCCATGGAATTTGTAAGCTTGCACACTGGGCTTACATTCTTCTTCCTGTTTCTTTTTAGTTTCTTCCTTTAAGATGTGTAAATGAGGGCTGGAGGGATGGCTCAGCAGTTAAGGAGCTTGTCAGCAAAGCCAAAGGACCCAAGTTTGATTCCCCAGTGCCCACATAAAGCCAGATGTATAAGGTGGCACATGCGTCTGGAGTTTGTTTGCAGTGGTTAGAGGCCCTGGCACACCCATTCTCTTCCTCCCTCCTCTTTCTCTTTCTCTGCCTCTTTCTCTCTCTCAGATAAATACATACATATATTTTTTTTAATGTTAAAAATGTATAAGTGAGCATCCTTGGATGGACTCTGGTCACTAGGATCAGTACTAGCAACTCTCTCATAAGTTATGTCTTATGGGGAGGGCTATGACCAGACATTCATCAAGTTCTGTAGGAATGAATCATTTTATACTCATACTATTGTGCATGTGGCCTTTAATGCCTGTCCTTGGTCTGGTCTCTCTCTCTCTCTCTCTCTCTCTCTCTCTCTCTCTCTCTCTCAGATTTATTTATTTATTTAATTTATGAATGAGAGAGCACTCCAGGACCTTCTGCCATTGCAGATGAACTCCAGATGCATGCACCATTTTGTGCATCTGGCTTAATGTGGGTACTGGGGAATCAAAACTGGGTCTTTAGGCTTTGTAAGCAAGAGCCTTTATCACTGAGCCTTCTTTTCATCCTCTTTCTTTATTTTGAAGCATTTTAAAATTATTTGTAAGGAAAGCAAGAGAGACAGAATAAATGGTGCACCAGAGCCTCTTGCCTTGCCAATGAATTCTAGGTGCAGGTGCCACTTTGGGCACTGGGCTTTACATGGGCACTGGGCTTTACGTGGGCATCGGGCTTTACATGGGCACCACCTTTAACAGCTTGGCCATCTACCCAGCCCTGGCCTTTCTCTTTTAATACAGACTGACATGGATGTAGGTATGCAAATATTTTGTGACTTTGTGTTTTCAGGAATGAAAACTTAAATATATAATTGCCCATTTCATCCTTTTCAAGATAGGATCTAGACTGTAAGGCCTTGGCCAGCTGATAAGAGGGTCTTTCTGGTCCACTGTCTGCAGCTGTTCATGGTCAAGGGGAAGTCATGGTTCAGTGTCTTCTCAAAGGAGGACAGAAGACGGATGATTGGTCAAGACCCCCTAAGGCATATGCTTCTTTAAAAAAATATGTTTAATTTATTTATTTGGCGGGGGGGGGGGGGGAGGAAGAGGTAGATAGAGAATGGGTGTGTCAGGGCCTCTAGCCCCTGCAAATGAACTCCAGATGCATGTGCTACCTTGTGCATCTCACTTATGTGGGTCCTGGGTCCTTAGGCTTCTCAGGCAAATGCCTTAACCACCTAAAGCATATTCTTTTTTTGGGGGGGGGGTTTCGAGGTAGGGTTTCACTCTAGTCCAGGCTGATCTGGAATTCATTATGTAGTCTCAGGGTGGCCTCGAACTCACGGTGATCCTCCTACCTCTGACTCCTGAGTGCTGGGATTAAAGGCATGTGCCACAACGCCCAGCTTAAAGCATATTCCTACACCTGGGAATATGAGAGACTTGTCATGAGAATTCTGTGTCATTTTCATAAATGCAAGATAAATTGGAACCATTTGTAGCTATTCTTAGAACCAATGTATCATCTTGGTTTTTATTCACCAATCTCTAGAAGATACTTAGGAAATGCTAGATATAAGTGAATTATTAACAATGGTGATCTTTTTCTTTTTGCACTAAGAATCTGAGTATAGTCAGTAAAATGTCAAGGATATGTGTCTTTTCTTTTCTCAAAAAATCCTAAAGTTATATTTGCCTTTGTACTTTTTATCTTATCAAGTCCAAGAAGTGGGAACTGGGGTAGAAAAACAGTGATGAGATTTTGCATAATCGCTAAGCAAAGATGAAGCAATTGGATGGTGTGATCTGAGATCATGTCTGTGAGGTGCTCAGATTGGCAAGTCCTCCCTGCTGTGAAGGCAGGACACGAGGAACACTCGGCACTTCTCCCACCCACCTCCTGAGTCGGGGTAGTGATAAAAACTGTTTTCCTTTAGTTCCCAGCTCAGTCTTCATTGTCTTCCGTATCTGTCATCCATAGCTGTGACTTCATTTCATATGTAACTGAATTTACTGTTTATTGCTAGCCTTTTTCCTCCGCTATTTGCATACCTGCATGTATTTTAATTTATCTCTTCTGTTATTGTTTTGTTTAAATATATTTTATTTATTTATGTGAGAGAGGGAGAGAGAGTGGGCATGCCAGGGCCTCCAGCCACTGCAAATGACCTCCAGATGCATGCACCCCCTCATGCATCTGGCTTACAGAGAGTCAAACCAGGATCCTTTGGCTTTGCAGGCAAATGCCTTAACCACTAAGCCATCTCTCCAGCCCCCCAATTTTTTTAAAGTTTTTTTTTCATTTTTATTTATTTGAGAGCAACAGACAGAGAGAGAAAGAATGGGCATGCCAGGGACTCCAGCCACTGCAAATGAACTCCAGAAGTGTGCGCCCCCTTGTGCATCTGACTAACGTGGGTCCTGGGGAACTGAGCCTTGAACCAGGGTCCTTAGACTTCACAGGCAAGCGCTTAACTGCTAAGCCATCTCTCCAGCCCCCACTGTTGTTTTTTGAGGTAGTGTCTCACTGTAGCCCAAGCTGTCCTGAAACTCACTCTGTAGCCCAGGCTGACTTCAAAATCATGGCAGTCCTCCTATTTTAGCATCCTGCGTGCTGGGATTAAATGTATGAGCCACCACACTCAACTCTACAATTACCTTTCCTCATTCACAACAGAAGTTTAAGAGCATAGCACTCTGGCCAGATTCTGTATGGTTGTTACAGGTAAGAATCTAAGCTTTGGCATTATCAAGGGTTCCCTATAGGCTAAAATAGTTTTGTAAACTTGAATTTTACAGGTTTTTTAAAAAGTTTTTTTTATCATATTTTATTTATTTGCAAGCAGAGAGAGACAGAAAGCTAGAAAGAGAGAGAGAGAGAAAGAGAGAGAGAGAGAGAACGGGTAGACCAGGGCCTCCAACTGCTACAAATGGAACTCCAGATGTATGTGCCACTTTGTGCATCTGGCTTTACGTGGTCCAGTCGTTAAGCTTTGCAGGCAAGCACCTTAACTGCTAAGCCATCTCTCCAGCCCTGTTTTGCAGTTTTTTAAATAATATTTTATTTATTTGAGAAAGGGAAAGAGAGAGAGAGAGAGGCAGGTAGAAAGAGAATGGGTGTACTAGGGACTCTAATCACCGCAAACAAACTGCAGACGCATGTGCCTAACTCCAGGACCTTGTGCGGCTACCTTGTGCATCTGGCTTTATGTAGGTCCTGGGGAATCAAACCTGGGTCCTTTGGCCATGTTGGCGCGTGCTTTAACTGCTAAGCCATCTCTCTAGCCCAAATGTTGCAGTTTTTTTTTTTTAAAGTATCCCTATTTTGTTGTAAATTGAGGAAGCCAGAAGAAACTAAGTGACAGTTGACAATTACGTTCCTTCTCTATGCCTGGCCCTTTCATGAAGCACTCCTCCTCCTCCTCCTCCTCCCACCCAGTGCAGAGGGCATGCTGGGAAAGGTCCTAGACAGTGTGGTAGGAAAGGAGTCCTTATTTGCAGTGCAGTAATATCTTCCCTTAGAGGTAATTTTTCTTCATTCTTTGATACTCTTTCAACTCGTAGTATTTTGTGATTCAATGTTATTAAAATGAAATTTAAAATTTAAATTCTTAACATAAATTTTTCCTTTCATCTTAATGCAAATACAAGAGCATTTAATTCATTCATGGAATCACTAAAATTATGTAATTTGTATTTCATAGATTATTAATGTATATAAGTACTTCATTCTTTCAAGAACAGTGGAAATGATGCATAAAACTAACTCAGTGATTTCAGTTTCACTTCTTTTTTTTGAAATATTTTATTTCTTGTAAGGAAGGAGAGAGAAAGAGAGGGGGCCACTAAGACCTCTAGCTGCTGCAAAGGAACTCCAGATGCATGTGCCACTTAGTGCAGCTGGCTCAATGTGGGTACTAGGAAATTGAACCCAGGTCCTTAGACTTTGCAGGCAAGTGCCTTAATCACTAAGCCATCTCTCCAGCCCCTCAATTTCACTTCTTACTTCTATTACTTAAAAATATACATTTTCGGGTTGGAGAGATGGCTGAGTGGTTAAGCACTTGCCTGTGAAGCCTAAGGACCCCAGTTCGAGGCTCGATTCCCCAGGACCCATGTTAGCCAGATGCACAAGGGGGCGCACACATCTGGAGTTCGTTTGCAGAGGCTGGAGGCCCTGGTGCACCCATTCTTTCTCTCTTTCTCTCTCTCTCTCTCCCTCCCCCTCCCCTGCCTCTTTCTCTATCTGTTGCTCTCAAATAAATAAATAAAAATAAACGAAAAAAAAATACATTTTGGGCTGGGGAAATGGCTTAGCAGTTAAGGCATTTGCCTGCAAAGCCTAAGGACTCCAACTCAATTTCCCAGGACCCACATAAGCCAGATGCACAAGGGGTCACATGCATCATTTGCAGTGGCTAAAGGCTCTGGCATGCCCATTCTCTTTCTCTCTATCTGCCTCTTTCCCTCTTTCTCTTAAACAAATAAATAATTAAAAAATTTTACAACATTTTTATTAGTATATATTAGCTACCATAAAATGGATTTTATTATGACATTTTCATACATATATAATGTATATATATATATATATATAATATTATTATGTACTTATTTGATGAAAGAGAAAGTAAAACAGGGTGGCTCAGGGTCCAAGAAAGTCCTTGAACCCCAAATCCTAGGTTTACTTCTATTTTTTTTAGAGTGAAAGAGAACATGAGAGAGTGAGAGAGCAAAAGAGAATTGGTGCTCCAGGGCCTCAGCCACTGCAATTGAACTCCAGACGTGTGCGCCACCTAGTGCATATGTGCAACCTTGCACTTGTGTCATCTTTGTGCATCTGGCTTATGTACGATCTGACGAGAGATGAAACATGGGTCTTTAGGCTTCATGGGCAATTGTCTTAAGCACTAAGCCATCTCTCCAGCCCTTATTTCTAATTTTAACCAAAGAATTGAATTTAAGAAAAAGACTGAGAAGGATAATGATTAAATTATTATATTTATTGAAGGAAGTACAGAGCCAAGGAAAGGCACCCACGTGGCCAGAGATCCCACATGCAGGGCCTGGAAAAAAGCATGGAAAGAAAGAGAGAAGAAAGTTCAAGGAGCTCCTGCCATGTGGGGAGCCGGAGGGGCTAAAGGAGCCATGTGGAGAATAAGGGTTAGGGGCCCCCTGTGCTGGGTCTGGGCCTGGGCCTCACTGGAACTCACTCACATCTGGAAGTTCCCAAGTGGTCAGAGACCAGTTTCATTTCTTAACCACTGCACCTTGTGCTACCGCTCTGTGCCTTGGGCCTGCTGCTCAATCGGGCGGGGCTGAAAGGAAAGCGGGCAGCGCGCGGATGGTCCCGCCTTCCCGCTTCTTCCGCGCCCTAGTGTTCAGCACACGTGGTTGGCCGATCCGGGAAGGAATATGGATGTAATGGAGGGGACAGCGCTTGCTTGCCTTCTTTCTGGAAAATTGTTTGACTGGAACGTGAACGCTTGGTGTCTCTGTCTGTTCAGTCACGGATGTAGCCTTCTTCCTTTGTCTTCGCTTTCCGGTATTCCTGGATTCTCTTGCACTGAGGCTCCCCTGCGGTTTGGTGCTCGTGGCCCGTTCAGACACACCGTGTGAACGAGCAGCACTTAAGACAGGAGCATAACCTCACCTTGTGATGCGTGCGCTCCATTGAGCCCTAGGGCTTCACTTAAAAGGCAGAAGTGGAGAGACAGTGTCATTACAAATGTCACTGAGACCACAGCCTGCACAGGCCACACTCTCAGGGAGCTGGCCCTGTCCTTATGACAGCCTCTCCACCGGGGGAGAATGTTGCTACCACTTGCAGGTGAGACTGCCGAATCCCCCACAGAGGGGGAAAAGGTGTGCCCAAGGCCACAGCATGCAACGGATCCAGTGCGGCCGCTGTGGCTTCGTATAATCACTGCTGGCAGGAGGCCACACCGGAGGGGGTCGAAGTCCTATCTGTGCAATTATGTAACCATGCTGGACAAGGCTGTTTCGTGACTTTCATTTTCATCTCCACGTGTGCCTTTAAAAAAGATTGCATTTAAGCCGGGTGTGGTGGTGCACTTTAATCCCAGCACTCGGGAGGCAGAGGGAGGAGGATCGCCCTGAGTTCAAGGCCACCCTGAGACTACAGAGTGAATTCCAGGCCAGTCTGGGCTAGAGCGAGACCCTACCTCGAAAAACCAAAAAAAAAAAAAATTATTTACTTATTGGAGGGAGAGAGAGAGAGAGAGAGATTGGGTATACCAGGACCTCTAGCCACTGCAGACAAATTCCAGAAGCCTGTGCCACCTTGTGTATCTGGCTTACGTGGGTCCTGGGGAATTGAACCTGGGTCCTTAGACTTTGCAGGCAAGCGTCTTAACCGCTAAGCCATCTCTCCAGCCCCCATGTGTGCCTTTCTGTGCATACAGGTTGCAATGTTTTTCCGCAGCAGAGTGTGGGCTGCGTGGCCCCTTCTGTCTGGGTACTAAGAACTGGAGAAACTCCCTAGGCAGCCCCGACCTTCCTGTGGTCTCCGAGTGGAGCGATGGCTGCCCATGTTGCTTGTTTGACTTGGCTTGTCCCTCAGGTGGTGACTGAAATGTCCCAGGAGAATGAGAAAAGGGCTCTTTTCTGGAAGGCTGCCAGGGCGTAATGAGGAGCATCACGAGGCCAAGTGAGGGAGGGCAGGGGAGAGACATGCGGACTTTGTCCTTCTTGCAAAATTCTGTAGCCAAGAAAACAAATTTTTAACTCTTTATACAAACCACAGAAATGCCATTTCCTGGGGCAGGTGGGTGATTGGACTGCATTGGAAAAGACTTGCGTGGATCCATTTTCCACTCTGCAGCTGAGGATGAGCCCAGCAGGCCAAGTGATGCCGTTCACTTGACAGATCCCATTACATGAAGGTCAAAGAACAAATGAAGGATAAAGTAGCAGGAAGGAAGATTGTTTTACACACAGAGCACAATGCAGTATCATTTTCATCCCAGCGGGTCTTTTGGAAATACCAAAGAAATTGTGTGTGTGTGTGTCTGTGTGCGCACGCACCTGCATGCACACGTAAGTGTGTGTATTTGCCTCTATGTGTGGATTTATATGTGGATTTATATGTGGATGTGTGAGTGGGGGGGGTGTCGTCAGGGAATGGGAAGGGGAGGTTCTGTAACAACCTCCAGCTGAGGGAAAGTCCAGGCACCCCAGGGCAGAGCTTGGAACAAGTCCGATTATATTCAGGTGTAAAGTGTCATAACGGGTTCTTCATGCAGATGTCTGCGGGACTCCGTGGGGTGATGATCGTAAACAAGCTGACACACGATTGGCTCTCTGTAAATGCTGACCGGAGTCCTAGCTGAGGGAAAGTCACCGAGGTGACTACTTGATTAAGTTCCTTTCCAGCATGCTTTCTCTCCAAGATAATTACTGGTTTGCATCTTGGCAAATGCTCTCAAGCAATTGCTAAACTGATTTTTATCTAAGAGACTGAGTTTCCTTTTAATTTGCTAGAGTTGGATTTTTGAATCTGTCTATTTGATTTTTGAAAGTGAATACTGTTTTTCGGAATTTTGACTTGTTGTATGGTAAGCTATCAACACTTATCTTTTGGTGCTGCATTTGCATCTGGAATATGTCCCCAAAGTCCCTATATTCAAAGGCCCTAGTCTGGTGGAAGATCTTCCCATCATTGGGGGTCATTGCCCTGAAAGGGAATTGTGGGACCCCAGCCTCTTCTCAGAAGTCATACCCATGAGGTGAGAACTAGCTCTGTCATGCAGTCCCCACCACAGGCCCCAGAGCAAGGGGGCCCACAGTCCATGGTCTGAAACCTGCTAAAGTCTACCTTTTCTCTTGCTTCTCTCAGTCTTTGTTACAGCGAGGAAACGGTGACTAAAACACATAGCACTCATCAAATAGTGCCTTTGTAGTTAGTTTATGTCTGTTGCTGTGTAAGTACAGATACCTAACACATGGGACCTGTCCTTGAGAGCTCACCATCTGTATCCAAAAGAAACAGGTAAATTTCTCATTGCACTGTTGGCAAGTTCAGAGCCCTGGTGGTGGTCAATGTCAGGGAAGGCATTTTAACTGTGCCTGATAGGAAGCGATTGTTTTTATAGCCTAATAACTAGATTTCTACCTAAGGAAAAAGAGAAAGCTAGTAGTAAGTTGGAATTGTGTGTGTGTATGGGTGTGTCTTATGTGGTGGTGATCTGTGTGGTGTGTATGAGGTGTGGTGCTTGCACATGCGTGTGCAGATGTATGTGCCCCATTCCCCTGTGTGTGGAGGCCAGAGGAGAAGGTCAGGTGTCCTTCTCTCATCAAGCATCCACCTCTTTCCTTGAAACTGGGTCTTTCCTTCAACCTGAAGTTCCTTCCCCAGTGATGCTGTGGTCTCTGTCCCACTGTAGACTGGGGTTACATATGTGTATGGTCACGCCCAGCTTTTTATGTGGATTTTCGGTAGTCCAACTTGGCTGTCTCCAGTCTGAAAGCCTTTCACGCTTAAGTGACAAGTGTTCTTGACTGCTGTGTCATCTCCCCAGCACTGGTATTCTTTTTAATATTATTTATTTATTTATGAGAGAGAGAGGAGAGAGGCAGATATATATAGAGAGAATGGGCACACCAGGGCCTCTAGCCGCTGCAAACTAACTCCAGACACATGGGCCACCTTGTGCATCTGGCTTATGTGAGTACTGGGGAATCGAACCTGGGTCCTTAGGCTTCGCAAGCAAGTGCCTTAATGGCTAAGCTATCTCTCTGACCTGTTTTCCTTTTCAAATGGACTTTTCACAAGTAGTTAAAGCTATTTCTATAGATATGAACTTCTCACAGGCCTGAAATTAGGCTAAAATCTGTGAGACTTTCAATTCAAAGATTCTTTAAATTCCAGTAATAGGTATTGTACTTGCAGAGAATAACTTGATTCATGTTTACTCCACCATTTATATTTAAAAGGATTGTTGGTTGTGACTGTTAGCTAAACCATAATTCTTGTCATTTTCTTGAGCTGTAACCTAGCTTCAAACTCAGATTTGGCATCTTAGGACCACAGGGAAATTTCGGAAACAACTATACAAATCATTCTATTTTGTGGGCGCAGGGATAAGAAAGCTGCTAGGCATTGATTCTGTGAAATTCATTATGGAAAAATTCCAAGAGTCAAGTTGAGAGTAGGATTCAAAGAGCCAGACACATCGGAATTTGTCTCAGACAGCAGGAACTTTTGAAATTACCATTTTCAATAAATTTTCATTAAGATTGCAGTGACTGTCACACAGATCATTATTTTGGCTAATGTAAAGTGTAAGGACTATTTCTCAGATGTGATGGCATGTGTGCAGCTATTTGTAGATCTCATGCCATTTTTTGCTTTTGTAGGCCAGCCAATTGGCTAAGCCAGAGGCCCTCAGTCACCGAGGGAGCTGGCTGCAGCTCAGGCCACATCCCCATGGTATTACCAGATCTGGAGTGAAGGCCACGTACCTGCATTTTAAGCACCCCAGCATGTCTTTCCTTGGAGGTCTGCAGAGCACACTCTTGGGGGTGGAAATGCATGAAACCTTCCTTACCTTTTAAACCAAGAGCCTAGTGGTAGACATGGAGCCATTACTGCAGAAGAATGAGCCAATTCCAAAGGGGTTGTGGTTTTCCAAAGGCTGTTCGGGGGTGGTTGTTGGAGAGATGACTCAGCTGGTAAAGTGCTTGTCATGCAAGCACGAAGACCTGAGTTCGGGACCCCAGCACCCACACAGTATGCCAGGCGTGGTGGTGTTCACCTGTAACCCCAGCACAGGACAGGTGAGTCCAAGGTTCAGCGAGAGACCCTGTCTCGATAAATCAAGTGGACAGTGATTGAGGAAGACACCTAATGTGGACCTCTGGCTTCCATATGTATGTGCACATATGTGCATGCACATCTGCATACATGTGCTTACTCACACATGCACACATGCACTCACACACATACACAACATCTATACATATATATGCAAACAAAATGCTATGCGTGCGATTTGTGTGGAAATCCTATCATCTCATTCATCAGAGGGATATTGAAAACTTTTTAAAACTTTATTTTTATTTATTTATTTGAGAGAGAGAGCATGGGTGCGCCAGGGCCTCCAGTTACTGCAAACGAACTTCAGGCACATGCGCCCCCTTGTGCATCTGGCTAACATGGGTCCTGAGGAATAGAACCGAGGTTCTTTGGCTTTGCAGGCAAATGCCTTAACCACTAAGCCATCTCTCCAGCCCCCATTAGAGGGATATTTAAATAAACTAGGAAAACAGCCAGGCATGGTGGCGCATGCCTTTAATCCCAGCACTCAAAGGTAGGAGAGGTAGGAGGATTGCTGTGAGTTCGAGGCCTGGGACTACATAGTGAATTCCAGATCAGCCTGAGCTAAAGCGAGACCCTACCATGAAAAACCAAAAGAATAGAAAATAAAAATAAATAAACTAAGAAGCCTGGACACTTCCTGGGCATCTCTTCCATGTCAGGCAGTTGCTAAGCACTGGAAATGCACGTTGTCAACAAAGCCTAGTTTGGAAGGAGGAGGCACTGTGGTTAGAAATGGGTCATAGGGAGCTTTGAAACGCAGCCAAAGACTTTAAAAGTTAATTTAGAGAGAAGAGGCAGTTCGGGGCTAAGCGTCTAGCCACTGTCATGCTAAGGCCCCACCTCCTCAGTGTAGCTTGGAGAGCTCCCGCCTGCCTAAGCACGCGCTGCCCCTGATGCCCACCAGCGTGAGCTACCTGAGACCTTCTGCCCATGACCTTTGCTTTGGAATGGCCTTTCTCTCTTTCTTCCCTTGGCCAGCCCACCTCCTCTGCTGACTCCCCTGCTGGGGTTCAGCACCGCCCTGCACCCAGTATATTTCAGCACCATTAGTGAGTCTGTGTCCTTGCCTCATTTCTGCTCTGCCTGTGTGGCACCCCGTGGGTGTCCCACGAGTGTCCGAAGTGAGGCTGATAGAGAGCAAATGAGGGACTCGTTCTTGAGGTTTCCTTCTGCTGGATTCTGCTAGAAAGGTTTGAGGGCTTTTTTTTTTTCCTTCCCAGAGTGCGGAGGTGTGGAGGGATGGTACCTGGACATTTTGGGGACCTGGGGTAGTGGACGGGTCCCGACACATTCTTGCACGACACATAGGTGCTGTGACGAAGAGAAGTCTTCCAGGTTGCTTTTCCGGTGGTAACATTTTCCTCTTAACTGGCATTTCTTTCCAAATAATGTATGCTTGAATTTTTGCCAAAAGTAATTGTATGCTAACGAGCTTTTCCTTCCAACAGAACGGTCTCTATTCTTTGGCCGTGGATGGAGAATCCTTGCTTCGTTTTTGTGAGTGAATGAAAAGGCAACAGTGAGTCAGTAAAACAAGAAAAACTCTGGGTCAGTGTCCATGTTGAAGAGATTTATCTCATTTGAATGGAATGAGACTGAGATAGTGTCGTTGGAAGTCGTCTTAGAAATAAGATGTTAAGTAAAAAATCACCTTTCTCTTGAACAAATTTCATTTAAAAATATATTTTGCTGCCTTCCCCGCCTCCCCAGCTTTTACTGTAAGTAGAAAATAACTCCACTTTGCTTCTGTCCTAAGGCAATTTGGTTTTATTTTCCCACATTCCAAAAATAACTTGCGCAATACCCTCCGGCTATCTGGAAAGCGCAGAGTGGATGTTTTTATCCTTCACACTGACGGGGGTACAGGAAAATTGTTTCCGTGGAAAACCCAGGAGGGGGAAACTCTCTCCCAACCACTGGGTAGTATTTTCCTTTTCTCTGAAAATGAATAGACCCCAGCTGTTACTCTGCTCTCTGCCTCCCAGGCTGCCAGAGAACCTCTCTGTGCAATTTGTCCCCAGCGCTGGACAGGTAAGTTTGGAACTGCAGCGCAGCAAGACCAGCCTGGTTAGTGAGCTTAGATCTCATAATTAAAAACTATCATCTGGGGCAGGGAAGGTGACTCAGTGGATAAGCCACTTCCTACGAAAGGGCCAGGTTCTGAGTTTCAATGCCCAGCACCCATGTAACTGCCTAGGCAGGCATGGTGGCCTGCCTATGAGGACGTGGAGATAGGGGACCCCCGAGCAAACGGGCTAGCTAGACCAGCTGAACCTGGGTTCAAATGAGAGACCCTGCCTCAGTAAATAAAGTGGAGAAAGACTCCACATGTCAACCTATGGCCTAACACATGCATGTGCACCTGCGTACACGTGTGCCTACACGTATGAACACACACATACCTGCCATGGGAAGTAAAAGAGAAATTGAACTAATGGCATTTTTGATATCTACAGCAATTACATATGACTGGATTTGAACTAGATACCAATAGAATTTACTCTCACATCCCAGCAGGGAGGAAAGGGTAAGGGAGAAAAAGTAGTTGTTCTCTTAGCTTTATGTGCTTTTTTTTTTTTTTTTTTTTTTTTTTTTTTCGAGGTAGGGTTTCACTGTAGCCCAGGCTGACCTGGAATTCACTATGGAGTCTCAGAGTGGCCTCGAACTCACAGCAATCCTCCTCCCTCTGCCTCCCGAGTGCTGGGATTAAAGGCATGTGCCACCACACCCCGCAGAGCTTAATATATTCTTATTTGCTTACTTTTTGCTTAGTGCTGGCACTAAAGGCATGCGCCACCACGCCCGACTTTATGTTCTTTTTTGTTTGTTTTTGTTTTCTTCAAGGTAGGGTCTCGCTCTAGCCCAAGCTGGCCTAGCATTCACCATGGAGTCTCAGGCTGTCTGAAACTCATGGTGATCCTCCTACCTCTGCCTCCCAAGTGCTGGGATTAAAGGCATGCACCACCACGTCCTGCAGAGCTTAATATATTCTTACTTGTGTAGTCTTGTTGTACTTGGGATTGAAGTTAGGTCCTCATGCATGCTAGGCAAGCATCCTACCACAGCCCTACTGTTCTTTAGCTTTCAGTTGAATAACATGAAAGCCTTGGAGAGCCAGGCTTAAGTGAGGTACTGATCTATTTATGCAGCAAACATATGACAAAACACGCTCACCTGCTCTGCTCATAGCGTGAGCTAATTCCAGCTCTCTGCGGTTGACTTTACTTGTCAGCATCTCTTTAAAGGCTGAGAGTGATTAAGGGGAGAGAGCAGACAAGTGCA
The DNA here is from genome assembly GCA_036346955.1 of Dipus sagitta. Taxonomy (NCBI): domain Eukaryota; kingdom Metazoa; phylum Chordata; class Mammalia; order Rodentia; family Dipodidae; genus Dipus; species Dipus sagitta. The sequence goes on from CM070770.1 coordinate 20,410,663, forward strand.
GATTTAGCCGTGAAAATTGGAGAATGCCGAGGGCTCTGTGTCTGCGATGCTGTGGAGCTGTCAGCTCTCTACATTTCAGGTCGTGCCCCTCTCCTGCTTGGCTCCTATTTGTGAATGGAGGTGAGGGAAGGCGCTTCAAGACTCTTCCGTGCGTATATCCCAGCTGGCTGCTGACATAGGAAAACCATGACCCAGCACAGCTACCATGGGGGGCAAGAGTAATGTGTCCAAAGCATGCCATAGAAAAGATGATCTGACATGGTGGTGCACGACTTTAATGCCAGCACTCAGGAGGCAGAGGCAGGAGGATCAGAGTGAGTTAGAGGCCACCATGAGATTACATAGTGAATTCCAGGCCAGCCTGAGCTAGAGTAAGATCTTACCTCGACGCCCCCCCCCCACCCCGCCCCATCCCAAGAAACGATCTGGGAGCTAGAGGGGACTTAGACTTTACTTATAGACCGACTGGGACACCCAAGCTATTAATAGTAAAGCTGTGAGTCACAGATGTAGGAATGTTACAGCTGCTTGAGCCCGGCTACTGTCACACTTCAGAGAGCCAGCAGTGAAGACCTACCCAAATGAGCGCGAAGAAATGGGCGTTTCTGTCCCTCCTGGTCGACCCCATAGCTTATGAGTCAAGGCCCAGGCAGGTTGGTGGGCGCCATCCCTCTCTCTTTCCCTGGCTCTCTCAGACCCAACACGATACAATATTTGCAGTAAACACAGTCTAATACTGAATGTGCATTCTGGTTCTGGGAGATGTGTTGACCATCTGCCGCTGTGCCTGCCTCGAGTAGCTTCTGGCTCTTTGTCTCTGGCGCATCACATTTTTCCTACTCGGTTGATGTATATGATTTTCTTGGGGGGGGGGGCCGCAATCAGGACCTGGGTTTGGGATACCGGTGCTGGAAAGGAGTGGGCGTGGACGTGGTGAACCAGGAAGTCCTCTGTCCCAGAACACCTGCCTGTGACCAGGTGGGTCAGGAATCTGGAAGCAGGAAACCACCTCCCCCTGCGGTCCAGCTTTGGTTGCAGACCGGGGCAGCCTAGGCTGTTCGCCTGGTTTCTCTGTGATTAGAGTTCCTCCCTCCCAGAAACACATCCAAACAGCCTGTGTCATCCTGGCACTCCCGAGGGAGGCAGAGGTAGGAGGATCGCTGTGGGTTCGAGGCCACCCGGAGACTACGTAGTGAATTCCAGCACAGCCCCGGCTAGAGTGAGACCCTACCTCGAAACCCCCCACCCCTCCCCGGAAAAAATAAATAAAAGTGAAAAGCTCAAAGCAAGTAGGAAGTACAAGTCCCAATCTTCCCAAACTGGACAAGTCAGATCTTTTTTACTTTGATCCTGGAGAAGGAATTGGATCCTGCAAGATCATCTTCCATGACTGGGTCTCCCTCCCTCCAAAGCCCTACACCTTCCTCTGACCACATGGGAGGGGAGGAGGTAGGAATATGGAAAAAGGGGAGGGGGCAGAAGTGCACAGCAAATGCCATTATTCATTTTTTTTTTCCGGAGGAAAATAAAGGCGCCATTGGCTTTATTATTCTATTAAGGCAAATTTCACTTTTTTCAGTTTGCCTGAAAGAAGCCCTAATGAGAATTGAGAGCCTAGGAAACCAACTCCGAGTTTTACTTATGGAAACAGTCCCAGGCTCTGGCCAAGGGTTATGGGAGCCTGGGAGGGGGCAGGGCTCCGGGCACGTCGTCGCCGCTCTCCCCTGGCCTGGGCGTGAGGAATGCAAGGTGGTGTCAGTGACCGGAGATTAGGACCGTGGAATTTCGCATTTGTTACAAGGGCGGCAGCTGTAGCGAGCGGTGCCGAGCCAGGGCCAGAGTCCCCCGAGCCGGAGAGCGAGCGAGCAGGGCGCGGCAGGCGCGCGGCGGCGGGGAGCGCGCGGCGTGGGGCGGGACCTCGGACGGACAGCCGCCGCGGGGACATCACGCGTGGGGAGGGACCTCGGACAGAGCCGCGGGGAACATCACGCGTGGGGAGGGACCTCGGACGGACAGCCACCCCGGGAACATCACGCGTGGGCACCGGGGACGGTACCTCGCAGTGCCCGCACGCCCGGACTTCATTCCCGCTGCCTTCTGTCCCCTCGGCCCGAGGACCCGGTTGCCATGGTGAAGGAGAAAGGTAAATTATAAATGATCGATGGTCGATCTCCGTGCATGCTGGCAGAAGTTGGAAATGGCACCGTTGGGGCTCGGTCACCTAAAGGGGCAATGATCCATCGAAATCTGGACAGATACATAGGTTCCCTGGGCGAGAATCTCTTGAAAGGAGTCTAGGTTTTGTTGAGACTTCTTTAAGAACCTTTAATGTAGCCACACGGCATCTGAATGTCATTCTGTTCCTGGACTGTTTGCAGGGAGGGGTGTATGGCAGCTTCTGATCGTTAATGAATTTGGGGTGGTGTTTGTGGCTTGCCTGCCTGCCCCCCCACCTTAGCCTTAATTCCCTTTATTTGCCGCCCCACCCCCATCAATGAATTAATTAAGATTTGTAATGGAAAGATCCTTCTCTGTACCTTGGGCGGGGCTGTGTTGGAATCTACCTAATCCTAGCTAATGGGGCCCAGGAGAACCTCTGGGCTGCTGTGCATTTCAGGTGTGTGCTGTGTTCATAAACCTGTATTTCAGTGTTACCCCTCAGCACTCCAGACCTTCTTAAAGGATGCTGCAAGCTGCTAGGCTGGCAAATGCCATCCCAAAGAGAATGTGAAGGGAAGAGGGCGGGTGGGTGTGCCCTGCACAGGTGTGCGTTGTGTATGTCCTAGGCGTGGCTCTGAGATGAAGATAAACTCTTTGGGAAACGTAAAGTAACATGGCAAGATCTTGTTTCTAATGATTCAAGTTATATATAAATGCATCTCTTGTTCAAGAAGCGAAAGGCTGAAGCTCTCCACCCTGCTGTCTCAACCTCAGGTGTCAGGGCTCAGTGTGTATCCATCTAGACCCTTCTACAGTTGCATTAGATACACAGGTGAGAAATATAAAAATGGAATCATTCTATGACCATATTTCTGAGTTGATCCCCCCCCTTTCACAATGTTTCACTGACCTTCACCAAATGGTTGTCTGATGCGAATGACCATTTCAGTTTTGCTCTCTGGGAAGCTTGAATTGATTCTTATATTTCCTTTTGTGGGACATATTTTTCTCCGCAAATACCTACCGTTCCTGGCTGGGTTACAACTGGCTCAATGGTTTATCTATACTTACTCTTAAAGCTATTTTATTAGGGAATGCATATGAGCTGAAAAATGCAAAACTCAACTAGGTCCTGGTCCCTGGGGATGCAGTTTGGTTTGTTATACTAAGGAACGATAGAGAGCCAGTGTGGTGACCCTTTGACAGTGTTGAGACTGCAGTTCACACAAAGAAAATGTGATTCTGCTCTGCTCATCCATCCTCCAGTGAGCAGATGGTGAAATGATTTGGTATGAATAAAGATACTTCTAGTAATGTTTCCTCTGTTTGGGGGGGGTGCTTCCAGGAACCCCCAGTGCCAAGTACAGACATTAACATTTACTGGAAGTAATGTATGCTTTCCACTCAACTAGAAATAGTGTGGCCCAGATCCCTGTGGCTAATGGATTTGAGTTTGTGTTCCAACATGGGTAATTTATGAGTGATGGGAAAGGGTATTTTGAGAGCCACCATTCCTTTCTATTCCTGTGGGGTTCGTGGTAACCCGTCCTTGCTATGCATTGTGCATACCATAGATCGGGGTCCCCAGTAGCAATTCTTTTTCTCTAGGCCCTTGCAGACTTCTAAATCTTAGATTACTAGATCCATCTTTGGCACTTTCCAGCTAGAACACAGATCACATATTAGTATTTTCTTAGCCCTTAGCCCCAGATTAGAGACTGCTCCTTTTTGATTTCAAGGGTGGCGTCAGTCCACACTGCTGCCTCCCAGCTGATGACAGGAAGCCAGAGGCAGTTATACAAGAGGTTCCCTGGAATGAGGGGAACTGCATTTGTCTGTGAAGTGAGAAGGACACAGGGGAACCGAACCTGTGGTCCAGGGATTCACCCTAGACGTGAGCACACTGGGCATTAGAAAGGGTTAGTAAATTGCTTAAGAACACATAGTTGATAATCAGGTGGAATATTTTTATTCTCTGCCACATCACACGGTGCATGCAGATTGGTGACTGCTGTAGGCACAGTACCGTGTGGACATCTGCTGTCCACCGGACTCTTGAGAGTCACAGGAACTGAATTGTCCACCTTCAACATTTTAGCTCACAGTTTAGTATCTGCCCCATATAGATTTTCTGACAGTGAAAACAGGTTGGCCTGTTGTCAGAGCTTCAACGGATCCCTGTCTTTGAAGATTTTTCTGCTTCTTCCATTCCTTTCTATTCCCTGAAGAGCCAAGATCCGTCATTCTCTCAGGAGCTGATGGGAGTCCCTCTTGGGCAGGCTCAGATCACAGTGGGATTTCGAGTCAAGGAACATGCGAGGTCGCCGGTTCCCTACTGTGTTCCTCATTGAGCACTCACATTGGTTTGTGCCATTGTTTTCTCAAATACCTGTGCTTGGGGTTGGCACCAGCTGAAAAGGAAGCCAGGGGACCTGCTGGAGCTGACATCCTTTAACCCTCATTATATTTTTTTTGTTCTAAGCATGTAGCCATTCACTTCCAATTGCAGACACTTATCGATTCAGGAATCTTGATGAAATGGTTGTTTCCCTGATGTGTTCAAGGGCACCTTACCCTTGCTGAGTCCTGTAACAAAGAAGCATGAGAGGGTTGTGGGTTGATCAGTCAATATCTGTCTTCCTGAAGACACACTCGTCAGTGGTGGCCCCAGAGGCCCGTTGCACTTGTTTCGATGCTGTAACTGGCTAGCTGTTGTGCACCCTAGCATGGTCTCAGAATATAAAAGAATTCATTGCTTCTTTTTTTTTAATTTAATTTTTTATTTATTTGAGAATGACAGACAGAGAGAGAAAGAGGCGGGGGGGGGAAGGGAGAGAATGGGCGTGCCAGGGCTTCCAGCCACTGCAAAAAAACTCCAGACGCATGCGCCCCCTTGTGCATCTGGCTAACGTGGGTCCTGGGGAATCGAGCCTCGAACCGGGTCCTTAGGCTTCACAGGCAAGCGCTTAAGCGCTAAGCCATCTCTCCAGCTCTCATTGCTTCTTTTTGTTAAGGAACACTAGAATAAGTGGACACTAGAGATTAAGTGCTATGAGCACACATCTCATTAAATGATAGAGCATGCTTTTGGTTTGCAAACCATGTAGCCATGGGAGAGAAGAATTTAGCTGCCACAGCCACACATCAAGGTACATGGAGTTTTGTACTTGGGCACCTCAGGTTTTGGTTTGTTTCCTGCCATGATCAGATGGCCCAGTGTGCAGAGTGAGACTCAGTAAGACTCATTCTACTCCTGCAAGGGAAGGATGCCCGCTATCCACCTGACATTTAAGTGTGTGGACACATGCATACACCAACTCATTTCTCTACAGCAACGTTTCTCAACTCCCACTCCGCTGATCTGTAGACCTTTTGTCATCCCAACCTGTGTCTTGGAAGGTGATTAGCAGCGCTCCTGGCCTCTTCCCCGTACAAGACGCCAGACATCAGTAAAAGGCACTGTGACCTTTTACTCATGACTGTTGAACATGTCTCCAGACATCTCAGTAAAATTGCCCCGGTTGAGAGCAGCGAGGCTCTAGGACACCTTGGGCACAGTTGTCTGTCAGGTTTAGCTAGATGTAAAGAACTCTTATCTGAACCACCATCATGGCCTCTGATGCTCAAGAGCTTTAGCGTAAACAGTAAACAGACATGTCAGACAATAGAGGAGAGCCACTCAGCTTTATTTCCCTGCACATTTCAGTTGCTGATCATGTTCACAGAAGCAGATGTGGCCCTAGAGGTGGTCTAACTTGGTTCTTCATTCACTTTCTTTTTTTTTTTTTTTTTTTTCTTTTTTGGTTTTTCGAGGCAGGGTCTCACAGTGGCCCAGGCTGACCTGGAATCCACTATGTAGTCTCAGGGTGGACTCAAACTCATGGTGACCCTCCTACCTCTGCCTCCCAAGTTCTGGGATTGAAGGCGTGCACCACCACGCCCAGCTTTCATTTACTTTCTTTTGAGATTCATTAATTCAGGTGCTGAGGAGGTGGGTCAGTGGTTAAAGACGCTTGCTTACAAAGCCTGCCAGCCTGGATTCAATTCCCTAGCACCCACATAAAGCCAGACACAAAGTGGTGGCATATGTGCCTGGCTTTTTTTTTTTTTTTACAGTAACAAGCAATCCTGATGCACCCCTCTACACACACACACACACACACACACACACACACACACACAGCATGCAAAGAAAGAAAGAAGGAAGGAAGGAAAGTAAGTTTCCATAATCCTATTCTGACCAGGAAATTATAACCATATCCTCTGTGGTCAAACAGCGTGCTGGGTAGTTGGGAAGGTCCCATGCACTTGGAAGACACAGGGGCTCGGCTCCCTTGGAGCTGTTGCCACCTAATGAGGAAGTAAAATAGCTCATGAATGACTAACAGAAAGTAGGTGTGTGAAAGAAGCATTGAAGTAGAAAGTTGGCTTCAAAGTCTGCTGATCAGGAATGACTTCCTGGAGCTGGTGGATCTTAAACTGGCTTTTAAATATTGGGGACATTTAGATGCATGATAGATTGGAATGAAAAGAAAATGATAGATTTGGGAGAAGTCCCCATGTTAGAATGGATGGTGTCTGACATCAGATTGAATGTACATCAGAAGAGAAATGGAGAAATCAGATGATCTTGCGGAGGCTGCTAAACAGAGCACCACTAACTAGGTGGCCTACACAACAGAGAGATCGTCTCCGCTCTCGAAGCTACAAGTCCGTGATCAAGGTTTCCGCAGAATTGGTTCCTTCTGGGGGCCAGGAGGAAGACTCAGCACCTCCCATAACTTCTGATCATTGTCTTTGGTTTTCTTCAGCCTGTGGGATGATCACTGCATCTCTGACTCCGTAGGGAGGGCATTCCCCCTGTGTGTGTATGTCTGTCCCCAAGCTCCCCCTCTTTACAGGAGACCCCATTTTAACTTGTAAAGACTCTTAATTTGGCAACATTCTGAGGTGTTCGAGGGGATCAAACCTTCAACATATGAATTTGTTGGGGGTAAAGATAGGATTCAACAACTGCACTCAGACGCTCACCCATGACAGCTGTAGTTAGTTGCTTGGGAAGGTTTGGTGAAGGAGGAGTATGGTAGAGATGATGGTCATAGGATGGAAAAGAGTGACTAGTGGTGGAAAGAAAAAGAAGGGAGTTCACTTTTCTAAACCTTGAACCAGTGTTAGGGATTCGGGGCTGGGCATTCATTAGAAGAGCATGGTCCAGGTGGTAGGTACATGGTCAGCACAGATTTCTTGGTCAACTTACATAAACTTGTTGCACTCTCTGTTGAAGAAGATAATGTTAGGGCTGGAGAGATGGCTTAACAGTTAAGGCACTTGCCTGCAAAGCCAAAGGACACAGGTTCAATTCCCCAGGACCCACATAAGCCAGATGCAGAAGGTGGTGCATGTGTCTGGAATTCAGTTTCAGCAGCTGGAGGCCCTAGTGCACACATTCTCTCTCTTTCTGCCTCTTTTTTCTCTTTCTCTGTCTCTCTCTCTCTCCCTCAAATAAATAAAAATTTAAAAAAATTAAGGGCTGGAGAGATGGCTTAGTAGTTAAGGCACTTGCCTTCAAAACCTAAGGACCCAGCTTCGATTCTCCAGGTTCCATGTAAGCCAGATGCACAAGGTGGCACATGTGTCTGGGGTTCCTTAGCAGTGGCTGGAGGCCCTGGTGTGCCCATTCTCTCTCTCTCTCTCTTCCTTCTTTCTGTCCCTCTGTCTCTAATAAATAAATTTAATTTTTAAAAAAGATAATGTTAAAAACAGACCTTGAATTCCTTTGGAGGTGATGTGGATATGAGGCATCCATAGAAAACTGTCACCACACCCTGCTAGTGGTGTCCAGCATCCTTCGCAACTGCCACATGGGAAAGCCACTGCGACCTTGTTCCTGGCACCTCTTGAGGACAGTGTCTCCGGAGTGACTTACGGGCTGGCATCACAGTAATCCTCTTAGGACACTGAATCATCCAATCCCCACCCAGCTCAAAACCCTGAATAAATGAGTAGGTAAACCTTAAGGTTCCCTGCTTGTTGTCATGCGGCCGGCTTCTCCCTAAGACCTTAGAACACTTCCTCCCCACCTCCATCTAAGTCAATAGCCTTTTAAGCCCATCTTGTTTGCTTTGAACTTGTAACATTATTATTAAATCCACCAGTGGGGCTGGGGAGATGGCTTAGCAGTTAAGGCGCTTGCCTGCAAAGCCAAAGGACCTAGAATCGATTCCCCAGAGGACCCACGTAAGCCAGATGCACAAAGTGGCACATGCATCTGGAGTTCATTCGCAGTGGCTGGAGGCCCTGACGTGCCCATTCTCTCAAATAAATAAATAAATAAATAAATAAAAGCATTTTAAATCTGTGAGTGATTGAGTCTGTCAGTCCTCCATGTCACTGGTGTCTCTCTGTAACAGGTGAGGAACAGGAGGCTCATGGGAGTTCGTAGAGAGCACTTAGAAGAGAGAATTCAGTCCTAGCCTTCTCCCTGTCTGACTCCCCTTCCTCCTGTCATTGTCCTCCCTCCTCATTTCTTACTCGCATAGGAAATGGTTGAATGTCCTCTTCCAGCCTTGGTCGTGATACTCCATGAAAAATACATGTGTCCTTTTTCTCTAATGATGTAGCTTGAATGTGAAATGTCTCCATATGAGCATGTGTTTGAACACTTGGTCCCTAGCTGGTGACACTGTTGGGGAAGGTGGTAGAACCTTTAGGAGATGGGGCCTTGCTGGAGGAGATGGGTCCCTGATGGGCGGGCCTTAGGGATTTACAGCCCAGCCCTGCCGCCAGTCTGATTGGCTGCAGTGTGACTAGCTGGTCTCTCACTTCAGCCGCCAGGCTTTCCCCACAGCCAGAATAAACCCTTTCTTCCCTGTCAGATGTTGTTCACAGAGATGAGAAAGTAACTAACATACTACGTTATCAAAGACCCAATTTAAGTATGCTTCCTTAGAATGGTCCTCAAAGGCTTCTGTGAATTCTTCTAGAATCACTGTACATGCCCAAGTGAACAGCAGAGAAATGAAACCGTTGTCACCTGCACAGTTTGAGAGCACACTCTGTCCTCCTCAAGCGCGCACTGACTTCATAGACCATCTTGTCAAACAGTCTCCAGAGCTGGGAAGTGTTACTGCCTCAGAAGGCTTCTGTTTCCCCCTTGGATCCCACTCCTCCCAAAACACACACCCAGGCAGATACTACCCACCCACAGAACATGCTGCCTAGTGTAATTGAAACCTAGGGGTGTCTGAACACAGTAGGCCTTGCACTGGGGCGTCAGGATTCCTCATGTGCCTGATGACCACAGAGTTGCCTTTAAGGGTCTTCTTTCTTGGTTAATCATCACTCCTCGTTCAGGTTGAATGTTAATGCTTCCTAGGCTGGGCAGATGCTGCGTGCTCTGCCTCCACCTTACTCCTAGATTTGTCTGTGTTCTTTATCTTTCCTTAACTTGAAAAGCTTCAACCTTTTTGTTGTTGTATTTTTTGAGACAGGATCTCTCTTTGTAGCCCAGGCTGGCCTCAACTTCATGATGCTCCTGCCTCCGTGTCTTGAGTGTTGGTTAACCCTGGTTGTCCACTTGATTGGATGGCGAATCACCTAGGAGACAAATCTCTGGACATGTCTGTGAGGGAGTTTCTAGATGAGGTTGTGGTCCTGGACTATACAAAAAGGAGACATTAGATAAGCATCCACAATGTCCACTCCTTCCTCACCGCGCCTGTTCCGGCTCCCACGCCTTCCCAACACCATGGAGAATTGTATACCATGAACTGTTAAGCCAGAAAACCCTGTCCCCCCTTAAGTTGCTTCTGATCTGATATTTTGTGGCAGCAAGAAAATATATACTACTCGGGCTGGAGAGATGGCTTAGCGGTTAAGTGCTTGCCTGTGAAGCCTAAGGACCTAGGTTCGGGGCTTGATTCCCCAGGACCCACATAAGCCAGATGCACAAGGGGGCGCATGTGTCTGGAGTTCGTTTGCAGTGGCTGGAGGCCCTGGTGTGCCCATTCTCTATCTATCTGCCTCTTTCTCTCTCTGTCTGTCGCTCTCAAATAAATAAATAAAAATAAACAAAAAAATTAAAAAATAAAAAAAGAAAGTATATACTAAATAGGTCTAAGGGAAAGTTCCAAATAAGGTCTAAAGGAAATATATACTAACTAAGGTCTAAGAGAAGATTACCACAGCTGATTTCACAGTCAGTAGTCTTGATCAATGACTTATTCACAAGGCTGGCTCGTGAGCTTTGCGTCCTTAGGGGAGGAGCACTCCCGTCGTTGACATGGTGTTCCACTCGACAGGGAACCCCGTGCGGGGTGAACTGCTCTTACTGTTTCACAGCTGAGGGTGCTGCTTTCACCAGGCAGCGTGGTTCTGATGGGCACCTGCATGGTGCAATTTCCAAAGCTAAGGGGAAGAACGACACATGTTTTTTTTTGTGTGTGTAAATTAAAATAAAAACTTCATTGGAGAACTTGCATAATTGTGTTGTAGAGATGACTCAGCAGTTAAAGGCGCTTGCTTGCAATGCCTGACGGCCTGGGTTCCATTCCCAAGTACCCATGTAAAGTCAGATGTACAAAATGGCACATGCATCTGCCATTCCTTCGTAGTGGCAGGACGCCCTGGCATACCCATTCATTCCCTCTCTCTCTCTCTCTCTTTCTCTGCCTTGTTTTCTTTGTCTCTCTGTCTCAAGTAAATACATAAATAAGAATATGTTTTTAAAATGTAATAATCCTGTCCCACTGCTCTCCTTTCTCTCCTTCCCATTCCTCTTCACAGAACACCCACTTTTCCCTCTTCTATATTGATGTCTTTTTTTTTAGTGTCACTTTTTTTTTTAAAGTCATATCAAAGCCTGGTGTGATGGCACACACCATTAATCCCAGTATGTGGGAGGCTGAGGTAGGAGGGTCACTATGGGCCAGCCTGGACTACAGTAAATTCCAGGTCAGCTTGAGCTGGAGTGAGACTCTGTCTCAGAAAGGGGGTGGAGGGGAGATGGCTCTGTGGTCGAAGACTCGTGTTTGCAAGGCTTGCTGGCACACCACCCACAGAAAGCCAGAGTCGAAAAAAACAAGAAAAAGTGGTGTAAGCATCCGGCATTCATTTGTGGCGGCCAGACACCTTGGTGTGAACACACATGCAAATAAATAAAAATAAAAATAAATTTTAACATTACAGCAGATGCCCTGTCCTGTGCCATCTACTTACTGAGGTCTGAAAAAATAATAATTCAGAAAGGAAACACATGTATTATCACTGCCACAGTTAGACTTAAGGCTAACCATGTCCAAACACTTGAGAGAAGAAGCACATTGACCCGAGTTTATCCTACGTTCCTGAGAGCGCTTTTGCTGACATCAGGACTCCATAGACAGTGGACATCCGAGCTGGAGGTTGGCCTACCCTATTGTTAGCTGCTCCCAGACAATGGGAGGTGGCCAGTACCTCTAACCTCTTCTATTACCTGGTCAAGTGACCAGGAAGAATGAACAAACTAGATTTCACCCTGAAGCCTTCTTTCAAGAACCACAAGCTAACCTTTCCAAATTTCTGCAGAGCTGTGTGCCATGGGAGGCTCACCCTACCACAAGGTGCGTCCTGGCGTGTGACTCACTTTGAGGAGGTGGCTTCTCTGTGTCATCACATTCACAGTCCCATGTGGGGCGAGAAGGAGGAGCCCATGACTGTGCCAAAGTCGAAATGCCCTGTGTTTTCCTGAGCCAGCATTACAGAGCCAGAGGACATTCCAGAAGGTTCAGTGGTCACTGAGTGGTGTAGGATCTCTTCCCATCCAGGATGAGCCTGATCTGGGCACACTGCAGCTGAAACCAGCCCAGCTTTTCTATTTCATTGTGTGCTGGACTGAGTGACTCAGACCCAGAGGATGTTTATCCCTGACTGTCAGGAGCTGTGTATGCAAAGGCAAAACCTTGTTCACAGTGGGGAGAGGGACTAGTTGCTGTGTCTGACCTCTTTTCTCTGACACATTACATTTGTGTGTAAGCTGACGTGATTAATACTGCTTTGGCCCAGTGTGCCGTGGGGCGGGGTGGCACTCAGGGCAAGTTTCTGAGTCCCAGTGCAATCGAACAGCCTCAGATTATGTGAATAACTAGAATTTGGCCAGGAAGACACTAGCTTTTTCTTTCTGCATGTATGTATATATGTATGTGGGTTGTATGCACTTCTGTGTACGTATGTGTGGAGGACAGAGGTTAATGTCAACTGTTTTTCTCAATTACTCTCCACCTTGTACTTTGAGACCAGGTCTCTTGCTGAACCAAAAGCTTACCAATTCAACTAGGCAAACTGATCAGTGATCCCTACGGATTCCCTGTCCACACCTCCCTAGTTCTGGGATTATAGGTGCATACCCAATGCCCAGCATTTTTTTAAATTTGTTTTATTTATGTGAGAGCCACAGAGAGAGAGGGGGAGGGGGCAGAGAGAAAGAGAGAGAAAATGGGGCGCATCAGGGCCTCCAGCCACTACAAACGAACTCCAGATGTGTGCGCCCCCTTGTGCATCTGGCTAATGTGGGTCCTGGGGAATTGAGCCTCAAACCGGGGTCCTTAGGCTTCACAGGCAAGCGCTTAACTGCTAAGCCAACTCTCCAGCCCTAATGCCCAGCATTTTAAGTGGGTACCGAAAATCTAAGGTCAGGTTCTCAAGATTGCATGGCAGGCCCTTTACCCTCAAGTTTTCTTTCTTTCTCTCTCTCTCTCTTTTTTCTTCTTTCTTTTTTTTTTACTTTGAGGTAGGGTCTCACTCTAGCCCAGGCTGATACAGAATTCACTCTGTAGTCTCAGGGTGGCATCGAATTCTTGGCAGTCCTCCTACCTCTGCCTCCCAAGTGCTGAGAGTAAAGGCGTGTGCCACCACGCCCATTCTGTTTTTGTTTTCTTGAGATAGGGACTCATGATGTAGCCCATGCTAGCTTCAAACTTATTCTACCAAGGGTGATCTTGAACTCCTGATCCTCCTGCCTTAGTCTCCCAGGTGCTGGGATCCCAGTAGTGGGCCACCACACTCAATCTGTGGCTAGTTTCTAATTTCAGAAGGTCATTGCTAGTGTTGGGGGAGAGACTTGAGAATGCCAAGGAAGAGGAGAGAAGGCAACAGCATGAGGGATTGGACAAAATGTTCTCTGGGAGTTCAAAGGAAGGAGGACTTACTATCTCTAGGGAATTAGAAAAGGCTTTGTGGAAAATGGAGCTTTAAAGGTGGGCCATCGGGTGTTCTGTACATTTCTTGAGGTCAAGGATGACATGATAGTTGGCTCAGTTAGCACGCATCACACGTGTCTGCTCCCTGGTGATCGTCCATTGACTATTGAACAAGCTGGGTGGAAAGGTGGTTAGTCTTATTTAAGAAATGTTTCTCTAGAACCAAAGGTGAGAAAAGTGATCTAGATATAGAAATAAAACAAATATAGGGCTGGAGGGCTGGAGAGATGGCTTAGTAGTTAGGCGCTTGCCTGTGAAGCCTAAAGACCCCGGTTCGAGGCTTGATTCCCCAGGATCTACGTTAGCCAGGTGCACAAGGGGGGCCACTCATCTGGAGTTCGTTTGCAGTGGCTGGAGGCCCTGGCGCGCCCATTCTCTCTCTCTCTCTCTACCTGCCTCTTTCTCTGTCGGTCACTTTCAAATAAGTAAATAAAAATAAACAGAAAAATATTTTTTAAAAAATATAGGGCTGGAGAGGTGGCTTAGAAATTAAGACGCTTGCCTGAAAAAGCCTAAGGACCCAGGTTTGAGTCCCCAGGACCCACGTAAGCCAGATGTACAAGGTGGTACATGTGTCTGGAGTTCATTTGCAGTGGCTAGAGGCCCTGGTGTGCCCATTCTCTCTCTATGTGCCTCTTTCTCTCTCTCTGAAATAAATACATAAGTAAATAAATATAGACTTGACCATAAAGCCTTCGCATTCCAGCAAGGAGCACACACCCAAATAAATTGTGAACTGTATTCATCTGAGAGTGATTAAAGTAATCCTGGGGCTGCAGGACAGAGAGGGTCTGACTGTACTAGGCGAGCATGGCTTACTAGGCCATATTCATAAAGGCGTATTCAGGGGAGTCTTCCAGATGGAGCCTGTGAAGCAGATCTGGAGACAGCGTCTACTGTCCGTCCCCAAACAGCACTGGCGTAAGCTGGTGTAGTCGACAGCTTCATGTTGCTGGGTTGAGCATCCACACCAGGCGCCATTTGTGGGAGGAAGGGATTTATTGCAAGCTTACAGATCCAGGGGAAAGATCAAATGGTAGAAAAAGCTGGTTCTCCTTTATCAATCCAAGCAGAAAGATGCCACCAAGCGGCCAGCACCACCTCCAAGCACCAATTCCTTTATACTACATGGAAAAAAAAAAAAAAAGATAGGTAAATGATTAGTAATGTCAGCCCTGGGAATATTATTAGAGAAATGACATATACGTTCTATGTTTGACAGGTCTTTCTTTCATTTTATGCCCCTGTCTTTGAGGCAGTCTTGCTTTGTAGCCCAGTCTAGATTCAAATTTACTATGCAGCCAAGGCGGGCCTCAAACTCCCGATCTTCCTGCCCTAGTCTCCTGAGTGTTGGAATTATTATAACCCCGCCACAGCACAGGCTGCTCTCTACACCTTTGGGCTGGAATCAGATCCACCCCCCCCCAACACACCTTTAGGCTAGACCCCAAGACCCCAGGATCCACCCCCAGTGATACCTCCTCCAGCTAGGCAGCTGGAAATCCAAGTCACAAGCTTAATAAAACACTGACTCTATGGGGGATGTACATTCAAATTGCTACAGGTGGGTTAGTTGGAGAGTGGTGAGAAGTGGATTATCTATACAGATGCCTCTAAATCCAAGAATCAGGCAAGTGGCCTAAAGGAATAGAGAGTGGGTATACTGGTTAGTGTGACCTTCCTCAAGGGAGGAAATACTGTGTCACTCCATCCTGGTCCCATGGAAGGAGGCCATCCCAGTTGTATGATCTCATCCAACCCACAACAGGACTCAAAAAGAACTGAGACTTTTGTATCATGATCCCAAGAATGGCTTCTTGCCTTTGGAAGAAGTTGGATGGAGCCACACCCAGAGAAAGGTTACCCTGGGTCCACTCATCCCATTGTCTTGGTAGTTTGTCTCAAGCAGGAGAAAAAGGTCTACAGTTTTGGACATGCCACAATACCCCAGGCTCACAGGAGTAGCTTCCTGCGGCCAGCGTATTCTACCATTCCATAATGTCTTGGGCACATCCCTTGGGTAGCAGCCTGACGGCTCTAGTCATCTGTATGTGGTAGGATGAAGTGAGATGTCTAATGATTCAGGGAAGGGCAGGTTTGCCTTATGGGAACAGTTGCTTGTATGTGTGGGGCTGGTAGCCACGTGGCTTGGGATTCTTTCTGGAGGAAGCTGTCTACCCATTCTGCAGCAGTACCTGCTGGCTACTCCACGTCCTCCTGTCTGTGGGCTCTAGTGCCACCTCAGCTCCTCCCCCGAGCCCAGCTCAGCAGGAAGTTGTGTTTGTGGCACAGCCGTCATTCAGAGGGCCGAGCCAGGCTCAGCGTGAGACCTCTCCCCCTCTGAGGCCATTGCTTCAGCTTTTCCTTTTCTGAGCCACAGAGTTTTGTCAGCAGTGAGCTGTGTCAATCAACATCACCAAACCCACAACGCCTAACTGACTGTCCATTTACCTGAAGGCTGCTGCTGAGGGAAAAAGTCAGAAAAACAGGGTCATGCTAAATGTGTGAACCCGTGGACCTCTGTGTGAGAGCCTTGGAACACAGTGGAACTTGCCTACCAGAGAGAAGGGAGGGAGGAAGGAAAGGAGGCAATGGAATATTTAGAATGTGCCAGCCATAGTGGTGCACGACTTTAATCCCAGCCCTCGGGAGGCAGAGGTAGGTGTATCGCCGTGAGTTCAAGGCCACCCTGAGAGGACATAGTGAAGCCCAGGTCAGCCTGGGCTAGAGTGAGACCCTACCTCGAAGAATTTAAAAAAAAGTATTTACGGGTTGGAGAGATGACTTAGTGGTTAAGGCGCTTGCCTGTGAAGCCTAAGGACCTAGGTTCCATTCTCCAGGTCCCACATAAGCCAGATACACATGGTGGCACATGCGTCTGGAGTTTGTTTGAAGTGGCTAGAGACCCTGGCGGGCCCATTTTCTCTGTCTCTCTCTGTCTTTAATAAATAAATATATTTTAAAAATTAGGAAAAAGTCTTTACAATGTGGTAGTATCAAGAAAGGATAGCTGGGGGACTTCCGGCCAAGATGGCGACCGCCTAGCTGCGCTGCAAATCCCGGGGAAAGAAAGATAGACGTAGATCCTAAGGAGAGAGCCACCCCATCATACCTCAAAAGGGCCCTGGCTGAAACTAAGAAAAATTGGAGAAACAAGGGTGCTGTTTTCCTGATGAACCGGATACCAGCACAAGGGGGAAGGAGATCAACACAGAGAAAAATCAGCTCCTACCAAATCAGAGAGCCAGAGCCTCAGAGGCCCCCAACACCTCATCACTGAAGCAGACCAAAAATGAACCCAACATGGCTCAGGGAAATTTTGCGGAAGAGGGGGCGGAAAGAATGTCAGAGTCACATGTTGGGTCATGATATGCAGAGACATTTAGCTTACCCATAACTGTGGGCTAACTCCACAATGCATGACCCGTATACCTCAACAAGGAGGGGCCAAGGGGAGGGGGTAGGTCACGGATGAGCCTAATAATGGTACCAAACTGACTGTAAAAATTTAAATAAAATAAAACATAAAAATGAAAAAAAAAAAAAAAAGAAAGGATAGCTGGGGCAGCGAGGAGTGCCTTTCTATAAGACACAGAGGAGGTAACTTAGGGTGGGGCCAGAGGAAGAAAAGGAGTCAGCAAGGTAGGGGGCGCATTCTAAGAAAAGAAAGCTCCTGTGTAGAGATCCTGAAGCAGCAAGGCCTGGAGCTCAAGAGGCTGTGGATTGCATAGGGAGGGAGAAGAGGCCACAGAGTGGGTGGGGCCAGCAGACAGCTTGGGTATTGCAGTTGGATGGCTTTACTTTGTGGAGTGATCCCAATTTTGTCCTTAAAAAAAAAAAAAAATCGGGCCAGGTGTGGTGGCGCATGCCTTAAATCCCAGCACTTGGGAGGCAGGGGCAGGAGGATTGCCGTGAGTTCGAGGCCACCCTGAGACCCCATAGTGAATTCCAGGTCAGCCTGGGCTAAAGTGAGACCCTACCTCAAAAAACCAAAAAAAAAAAAAAAAAAAAAATCGGGCTGGAGAGATGGCTTAGCAGTTAAGCACTTGCCTGTGAAGCCTAAGGACCCTGGTGCGAGGCTCGATTCCCCAGGACCTGCATTAGCCAGATGCACAAGGGGGCGCACGCATCTGGAGTTCATTTGCAATGGCTGGAGGCCCTGGCACACCCATTCTCTCTCTCTCTCTCTCTGCCTCTTTCTCTCTCTGTCTGTGGCTCTCTAAGTAAAAATAAAAAAAAAATCATTCTGGTTATTGTGTGGTGAAAGGTTTAAATAAGTTGAAGGTCTACACTTTTTTAAGGTAAGTTTTCACAACTCGGCCCTAACTCTCCCACCCAGCACCTGACTTTTGGGACCTATGAGTTACACATGACCTACAGTTTCTGATCTCTGGTGAACCTTTGGTGGCTGCCACGAGTGTTGACATTTCTCCAGGAAAAATGTGCTTGTAAAAACTCGCACGAGGGCCGGAGAGATGGTTTAGTGGTTAAGGCTCTTGCCTGCAAAGCCAAAGGACTCAGGTTCGATTCCGCATGTAAGCCGGATGCATGAAGTGGCGCATGCATCTGAAGTTTGTCTGCAGCAGCTGCAGGCCCTGGTATACCCATTCTCTCTCTCTCTCTCTCCTCCTCCTCCTTTTCTCTTAAATAATGTAAAATAAAATTAAAACAAAAAAAAAAAAACTCCTATGGAAACACAAACTGGGCCTGATGGCTCTCATTATTCAAAGATTTTATATCTGTCTTTTTTTTTTTTTTTTAATGGGCCGATTCCCAAGAGAGCAGCTGTGGTTCAATAATGAGGAAACTTGAGGGAAGTGTTTGTGAATGAGGGGGATTTCGTGCATTAATAAGGGATGAGTCAGGTAGAAGTTTGGGTGACTCCTCTCTGTGTATGTAAAGTTTCCTTCTGATTGCCCTGGTATAATGTTGAGCAGCTGACACTAACAGAGACTAGCCAACGAGGGGTTGCCCGGGACTGAGCTGAGGGAGGCATGGGAATGGCTGCCCATGGGCACAGGACTTCTGTCTGGGTAATGAAAATGGTGGTGATCTCTGCAGAACTCAGTGAATATACCAGACTGTTTAATCACACCCTTGTATTGTGTGGTGTGCACATGTGCTTGCATATGCACATGCCCCATACACATATGTGTGTCCTTCCGCTTCGTCTCCCTGAGACAGAGTCTCTCACTGAACCTGGAGCTCTCCTGGGTTTCCGTTAGACTTGCTGACCAGGGAGCCCTAGCCGTTCTCCTGTCTCCGCCTGTTCAGTGCTGGGACTACAGGCATGTGTGGCCATGCTGAGCTTTTTTTTTTTTTTTTTTTTTTTTTGCTTTTTTGAGGTAAGGTCTCACTCTAGCTCAGTCTGACCTGGAATTCACTATGGAGTCTCAGGGTGGCCTCGAACTCACAGCAATCCTCTTACCTCTGCCTCCTGAAGGCTGGGATTAAAGGCGTGCGCCATCACACCCGGCTGATGATGAGCTTTTTATATGGGTGCTGGGGGTCAAACTCAGGTCCCTAGGCTTGTCCAGCAAGTCACTGTTACCTTCCGAACCATCAGCCTAGCACTAAAATGTAAACTTTCACTGGATGTACTGTATGGTATCTGAGTGTCTCTTATGAAAGTTGTTTAAACTGAAGTTGACTCAGGATTGTGGCGAACTGAAATGACGACCCCGAGAGCAGGGGGCTCCTTGGGTGACCAGCGTTCCTACTGGACACTCCCCGGCAGGAAAAGCAGATGCTTGTTGCTGAAAGTTGGTGACAGCAGAACCTGCGACTCACCCTGTGCAGAGGAGGTTTGAGGTGACATCTGTCGACATTTATGACCAAGGACTTTAAACTATGGCCTTGGGAACCAGGAGTGGCTTCCGCTTGTTTCTTGAACACTGTTTCTATCAGGAAAGGCGCCGAGCACGTGACACAGGTCACTCGTTTGAGCAGCGAGGTAGGAATTAGCTTCAGTTTACAGAAGAGGAAAGCGAGGCTGAGAGAAGACGAGTAATTTGTTCAAGGTCGTGGAGCTTAGGATGGCACCAACCCATCTACCCAGAGCCTCTGCCCAGGCCCTCTGCCCAGGCATCCATGCCCAGGGACCTCCACTTCACCTGCATTGTGGACGAACACCCCTCAGCAGCAGGTCACACTGGCCTTTCATTGTGTCATTCATCTCAAGGGGCAGAGGAAGATCTTCTAAATTCCATAGCGGGTCCTTCAGGAACACTGGGCCACCGCATTGCCTGCCTTAGATGCCACTGAGATTCCCTTGAGGTGTCACAAACGTGCCCCATCCCTTCCCTTTCTTTCCAGTGATTTCTACCTTCCACAGAGGCCCAGCTGAAAGGGCACTTCCTTCCCGAAGCATTATCTGCTTTTTCTGTTTTTTTTTTTTTTTTTTTTTTTTTTTTTGCTTTTTCTGTTCCTCTGCTCACTGGAACTTCACAGCGCGCTCAGCAGGCACGCACAGAGTCAAAATGTTTTCCCCTGGTTATAGGAAGTTGTATTGTGTTTATATTTCACGGAGGCATTTATTTAACGTTTCCCTTTACCCCTGGGGTGTATGTTGTATTTTTTTTCTCCTCAAGCTTCCTACTTGGCTGCAGTAAGTGCTTTGTTAAGGAGATCATCGATTCCCTTCCACCGAGACAGCTGAACCCCTGAAGTTAAATAAGAGAATGAACAAGCCATGCTTAATGCTGGCTGTCACCTGGGTGAACGGAACACACCGGCAAGGTGACAGGTATAGATGATGTCTGTTTGTTTTTGCTTGCGAAGGTCATGCCGGGCGAAATTATGTCATATCAAAAGCTTGAAAGGGCTGAACTTCAGGTCTGGGCGGAGTCAGGAGCAGAGGTATTTAGAGAGCAGTTCTAGAACCTGTGTTTGTCTGAGGCTGTGGGCGCAGGTCTTTCCCTGTGGTCTCCTGGCCGGGGCAGCCAGGGGAAGGTGCCTTCCTGTGTCTGCTCCCAGAGCAGGAGTGAGAAAGCCTTTCCAGAAAGGGTTCAAATGCTCGTTTCTGCAACCTCCCAGTCCCTAAATCAAACAAAGCCTCACTGTGGTGTTTACTAGCAATGTGACCTTGGGGACACTAGTGTGCTGGTAAATGTTTAACACGTAGCTCTCAGGAAGGTGACCGAGGAATGCCATGATTTGAAAAGCGCGCCCATTTCCATGGTGTAAATATCTCTACCCCAGTGGGTTTCAGGCTATCAAACGAGGCCACTGGCCACACAGTTGGCTGTCCACAGAGTCCCCACTGCTGGAGCAGATCCCATACCATCTCTGAAAGCTCAGGTGCACATCTGTAGAATGGGGCTGCTTGGATCCAGGGAGTTACTGTCTTCATCTACTTCTTATAAATTGTGAAATGCCATCCACACGCTAGCCGTTCCCACAGGCTTGTCTAGAGTCCTGTAGCTGCCTAGTCAATGACTCCCCGCGTGTCCCCAGACATCTGTGGAAGTAACCAGAAGCCAACACCAAGGCAGCTAGGGTTCTTCCTGTTCTTTTAGCAATGTCGTGGGATGTTGACAGCGACGAAGTTACTCTTCAACAAGGGCTGGACTGGAGTGGCTAAAGCTTTCCAGTTGGGTCCCACAGCAAAGAGGAATTAAGGAAGGAGGGTAACAGTAGACTGTATTAAGGGAAATAGAGGAAGGAGGAGAAGGAGAAGAAGAAGGAGGAGGAGGAACTCCAGAAAGTGGGAGTATTTCCCAAAATGGGGGGGGGCATTTCTGGATCAGGGGCTTAGCGCTGAGAATATAAAGGTGGAAAAACTCAAAGTATCAGGACAAACATGCGCGGGATTCTGCCAGCGTCCAAAGGAGAGAAAGAGAGGGAGGAGAAAAGTTAACTGTCTGGGTTAGAACTCACAGAAGCAGGCCGACTCAGCAGTGGCACTGAGCAGTTTTATCAAGGGGAAGCTTTTTGGGGGTATAGTACGTATCTCATTAAGGGGCTAATTACTCCTCCCATTTCTTAGCATGTCTGTGGATGAGGGGTGCTCTCTTGGTCAGGTGAGCAGTTGACAGGGGAAGTGTCTCTTCCCTTCTTAATGTTACCTGGAAACAGGAGGTGGGGGC
Organism: Dipus sagitta; assembly: GCA_036346955.1. NCBI lineage: Eukaryota > Metazoa > Chordata > Mammalia > Rodentia > Dipodidae > Dipus > Dipus sagitta. Next base: position 20,432,144 of record CM070770.1, read on the forward strand.
CCTTCCTTCACTGACCTCTCAGCCTAATGTTTGTCTGCCCACAGCAGCAGGTGGGTTTGTTCCATGCAAGGACACTTCAGTCAACATTTTAGAGCTTTGGTTTGTATTTTTTAACCCCTCTAAGATGTCTGTATTTGGAATTAAGTGGGTAGGGAAGGCCATAGTTGAGTCATACCTAAGCTAGACCCTGTCTTGGAGCCCTCAGCCCATGTGCTGCGTGATTCGGACCCTCTCCCTAGTTCTTTCCCCACGTCATGGTACTTCCTGCCTCAGTATCCTGTTGGCTGTGGCTCTCTCGGTTCAGAAAGACGTGGTGCTCTGCCAAGCAGCGTTTACACCAAAGGATGCCGCCCAGTGGTTTGACTTGATCCTTTATAAGGAGAATTGCTGGTGAAGGGACAAACAATTTGAGATCTCCAAGTGACCTTACGAGGATCTATAATTTCAGAGTGGATTTCTGTCGTCCTTCAGATGTTCCTGCTCCTACAGATTGGTGTCTATCCTTCCCAACATTCAGATGAGACAGGATTTGGTACATCCTGGGAGCTCTTGAACTCCCAGGAGGAAATGAAGTCCCACCGTCACCACTACTGCCCAGTGCCTGCGCTTAGCCAACTCTTTTCTGTCTCAGGGAAGTCAAGGCACCTGGCAGGAAAGGGAAAAGCTGGGGGAGTCAGCTCTGCAAAATTCCAGAATCTCTTCCGATTGCTGCTGGGGACACTAGGGACTTGTACAGGGATCACTGTACTGGGAAGTAAAATCACACACAGAGAGAGGACATGGGAGGCCAAGGAAGGGTGTTGTCCCAGTGAGTCACAGCAGTCACAGGTAGGTCTAAGAAGTGACTCTCGGAGGAGGGAGAGGATAAGGCCCCCTTGGTGTTCAATCGCTTTCTGAGATTAGCCTTCCTATACAGAAGGCAGGTGGAGCTCGGCAGAGCAGGAATGTCACGTGACTCGCTAGAGGAAATTGCCAGTCGGGAGATTGGTGATCTCAGTGCCTGTTTGCCATGGGGAAATTGGAAGAGCTGGATTGGAGCCTGTGCTGTTTCCAGAAGCAGCAGCAGCAGCAGCGCGGCTGAGGGGTTGCCGACCACCCACCTCTTTCATGTTCAGAGGAATGACCAGGACCGAGTGGGTGACATCGGATAAAAACCAAGCAAGGATGGGGGCATCTTCGGAGTGCAAAGGCACGAGGGGGCAAGTTGCCGACATCAGAGCCCGCCTGCTGGGACTGTTGATGCTAAGTGGTAATCCCCATTAGCACACTCACAGAGTACGAGAAAATGAGGTCAGGGAGGCCAATTCCAGCGGAGGCTCGTTTTGGACAGCTAATGTCAGGGTAACCCTGTGTGTAGCTTCTCGCAACCACTACTTGCCACAGCAGGAAATGAACTTCGGGGTAAACTGCAAACTAAACGCCCCGCGCCCTTCTTTAAACTCTTGCATTTCGTGCTCCCTGTGCTGCTGTAGCCCAGAGACTGGGGGTAGGAGGGGAGAGAGCGCCGCCCTGGGGTGTGGGACGTGGGCGCACACTGCGCCAGAAGCCGAGGAGGCGCACGCTAGGTAATGGAGCAGTCTCTGAAACAGACTCCCCAGGGAATGGGGTGCCCGTCTTTAAGTGGGCTCGGCCTTACTGTGCGCAGTGATGGCCAATCGGACAGTTTCAGCCAGACATAGATTTCCAGTCCCGGGCCTCAGATGGTACTTGGCATTTCTTTACTCTCTCTCTCTCTCTCTTACTCTGTAAGTGTTCTTTCCCCCCATAAATTGCCCCAGCCTGGTATAATTTTCCTTTTTTCTTTTTCCATCTGCTAATTTACTCGCAGGCATCAGTCACCTTTGCAATGGTGATGTGGCCAGGTGTTCGCCTCTTCTGCTTTTGTATTTGACGTGTGTGATACACATCCGAGTGGCATGTGTGTTAGTATATGTGTGTGGGAACACGTGTGTGTGTGTGCACATGTGTGCCCATGCACATGGAGGTCAGAGGTCAACACTGGGTGTCTCCCTCAGTCACTTTCCACCTTATTTTATTTTATTTTATTTATTTATTTTTTTTTTGAGATAAGCCTGGAATTCACTGTGTAGTCTCAGGGTGGCCTCGAACTCAAGGCGATCCTCCTACCTCTGCCTCCTGAGTGCTGGGATTAAAGGCGTGCACCACCACGCCCAGCTCCACCTTATTTTAAAATATTTTATTTATTTGTTTATTTACTTGAGAGAGAGAGGGAGGAAAAGAAGATAGAGAGAATGGGTGCACCAGGGCCTCCATCCACTGGAAACGAACTCCAGACACATAAGCTACCTTGTACATCTGGTTTACATGGGTACTGGAGAATCAAACCTGGGTCCTTAGGCTTTACAGGCAAGCGCCTTAACCGCTAGGCCATCCCTCAAGCCCCTCTACCTTATTTTAAAGCAGGCTCTCTCACTGAATCTAGAGCTCACTGATTCAGCTAGACCAGCTAGCTAGCGAGCCCTAGGGATCCTCCTGTCTCTACCTCCCCAGTGCTGAGATTTTAGGCGTGCACTGCCATTATGTGGGGGCTGCTAAGGATTGGATGTGAACTCACTGTACTCAATGAGTCATCCCCCAGCCCTGGGTGTTTACCTCTCTGAATCCGAGAACATGCTTGACTGCCTGCTGTGCTGGATAAGGTTTTCCTATGGAAATTCTCCCCCTCCTCCACCCCGCCATGTTAGCTCTTGCTCGGAGTTCTTCCTTAGCAAAATAAAAATAATGAGGGCTGGAGAGATGCCTTAGCAGTTAAGGCACTTGCCCTAAGGACTCAGGTTTGATTCCCCGGGACCCACATAAGCCAGATGCACAAGGTGGCTCATGCGTCTGGAGTTCGTTTGCTGTGGCTAGAGGCTCTGGTGTGCCCATTCTCTCCCTTTCTCTTTATCAGCCTCTTTCTCTCTATCACATAAATAAATAAAATATTTAAAAATAAAAATAATGAAATAGTAGCCCATAGGGCAACTATGAGTCATAAACGCAATACCTGTAACATACATAGTAAGTGTTCAATAAATGTCACCTGGTACGATGATGGAATAGTGTTTTTGAGTTACTGATTGCCATACCGGAAGTTTGGGACCCTGCAACCTCACGTGAGGGTTGCCTTAATGGTGGTACTGGGTTGTAACACTATTTTCCCTCGTCTAGAACTGAACACAGAAGTACAGAGATGACATTGGAGCTGATTTGAAATTAGATATGTGGAGAAACTGACTGTGGTGCTTGCAGCCATGTGGGGACAGAATCAATGCATTGTGAAATAAAACAAGAGAAAGTCACTGCTGGGTGGTGTACAGATAGTTAATCCTATGGGATGTGGAAATAAAATGAAAATTATGTGGGCAGTAACATCGAAAGTATTTTCCAAAAATGGAGCAGGAGAGACCACGAGGCGGCTGGCCTTAGGCTGTTCCAGCTGTGATTCCAGCTGGAATCTAGAACAGGGTTCCATGTGCTCAGAGACTCCGGTTGCAGCCAAGCATTTACTGGACTCGTGTTTGTGTGGACATTTCACTGCGTATATACAGATCTGCCGGTCACATGGCCACGGCCATGCAGTGCCTGTTATTAACCCAATGGAAGTGTCTCCATGGGAAAAAAAAATCTTTATAATAAATCACACGTATGCTCTTACCCTCTTGCGTTCTTCAGAATGTGGATTCCAAGCTATTTGAACTTGTGTGTCTCCAATCACAATTCTCAGGAACCAGAGTAAAGCTGTTTTTACTTTTCCATTTTCTGAGCTTGACTTCATCTTCAAAGATGTGGAGAAGGAGTAGTTAAGTACCCCAAGTTATATTGGAAGCTCAGTGGTACTGCCCAGACCTGGGCTGTCCTGGGCTAGGCCTTGTGTGTCAGGAACCGTTCTAAGAAAGGCAAACAGAGTGAGTGAGTGCAGAAGGCAGGAACTTGCCGTAGAGCCCAGCTCAAGGAAGACTTGTGTATTAATCCAAGTAAACAGTAGAATATCTTGGTCTCTGGGGTCAGACTACCTGAGTCTGAGTTCAGCATCATCTAACACAGTGATCAGTACTGCCCAGCATAGAAATTCCAAAGGCTAGTGTGGACCATGCCACTGTGATCTCTGAAGCTAGCACACAACCGTGGACTTGATGTGTCATGACAGAGAGCACTGGAATGTTTTCTGTTTTGTTTTTGTTCTTTTTTTAAGTTTTTTTTTTTTCTTAATTTGGAAATAACTCCAGATGCATGTGTCTCTTCATGCTGTCAGGCTTACGTGGAAACTGGAGAACAGAACCTAGGTTCTTAGGCTTTGCAAGCAAGTGCCTTAAATGCTCAGCCCTTTCTCCAGCCCTGTTTTTGTTCTTTTAAATATAAACTTTATTTTGGAAACCACTTAGATAAACACAAAAGTTGAGACTATAATGAAGTAATTTCCATGTGCCTGATACCCCATTTCTCCTATTAATATCTTAAATTAGTATAATATATTTGTTATAGTCAGCAAGCCAGTATTAATAGCATCATTAGCTAAAGTCCACATTTAAAAATATTTTATTTATTTATTTGCAAAAGAAGCACATAAGCAAAAAGAGAGAGAGAGAGAGAGAGAATGGGCATGCCAGAACCTCTAGCCACTGCAAACAAACTCTAGATGCATGTGCCACCTTGTGCATCTGGCTTATGTGGGTACTAGGGAATCAAATCTGGGTCCTCAGACTTTGGAGGCAAGTGCTTTAACCAGTAAGCCATCTCTCCAGCCCTAAAGTCCATATTTTTTTTGTTTATTTTTATTTATTATTTATTTATTTATTTATTTATTTGAGAGCAACAGACAGAGAGAGAAAGAGGCAGATAGAGAGAGATAAAGAGAGAATGGGTGCGCCAGGGCCTCCAGCCACTGCAAACGAACTCCAGACGTGTGCGCCCCCGTTGTGCATCTGGCTAACATGGAGCCTCAAACTGGGGTCCTTAGGCTTCACAGGCAAGCGCTTAACCATTAAGCCATCTCTCCAGCCCCTAAAGTCCATATTTTATTCAGGTTTCCTTAGTTTCTATATGCTGCCTCATGTAATATGAAATTCAGGATATCACATTATATTTACTTGCCATGTCTCCTGGGGCCACTCTTGGCTTAGGAAGTTTCTTATACCTTTTGCTTGTTTTTGGTGATTTTGAAGAGCCTTGGATAATATTTTATAGACTCTCAACTTGTGATTTTTTTCTTACTATTCGAAGTAGATTATGGGTTTCTTTGGGAAGAAGAGCACAGGCAAAATGAGTTTCCATGGATCAAATCAAAGGTGCATTCTGTCACCATGACATGCCACTGGGCATGACCGTGGTCACCTGGCTGCAGCAGTAGTTTGTCCACTGCACACTTATTCCTTCCCCGTGTACCCCGTGGAAGAGACTCGCAGCCCACGGTGAGGGATAGAGAGCTCGGTCCTTCTCGATGAGCACACAACCTTTACGGGTTACACTGGGGAAGAAAGAGAAAGAGCTGGGTCAGGACGCTCCCAGCAAGCTGAGAATGGGGAGGAGGCCTGGGCTACAGCAGTCACCTCAGGGATAGGATGGGGTGTGCTGGGAGACAGAGTGTAGTGGGAGATAAGACAGAGGGTGACATCGGTGACTTGGGGACTGATTGGGATTAGGAGTCACGGCAGCACTTTTCTGCTCTGTTCCTTGGCTGGGTCGCCATGGACAGGTCAGGCTGACCCGAGTCTCCTCTTGCCCACTGGTGAAATGGGGTTGACACTTCCTGATCTCCCCACAGAGCTCCTGGGAGAGTGAGATGAGGTGGAGCAGAGCGAGAGTTTGGAAGCCATCAAGCCTGTGTTGCTTTAAGGGCTGGCCAAGGGGGCGGTGGTGCTATGGCGGGAGAGAGAAGGGGACTTGGGAGGGCTATTTGTGTCCTGGGCATTTCTGGAGCGAGGTATCACTCCTACTGAGAAGTCCACAGTGAGCAACACCTGCTCCTGAGATTTTCATGAAGATGTGCTTCCTCAGAAGTCCTTGTGGTTTAGCGCTGTGTCTGTCCCAGAGGGGAATGTAGCTTGGACATGGTGAGGTTGGTTCAGGGCTTGAATGAAGGCTCTGTGGTCTTCCTCAAAGGCCTGTGTGGCCTCTGCCTGAGGACACTGGAGGTTGCTGGGATTTCTTCAGTGGCCTCAATCCTAATCTCATTCCCTGAGGTCTTTGAAAGGGACACCTCTGGGCTGGGGAGATGGCTTAGTGGTTAAGTGCTTGCATGTGAAGCCTGAGGACCCCAGTTCGAGGCTCGATTCCCCAGGACCCACGTTAGTCAGATGCACAAGGGGGCGCGCATGTCTGGAGTTCGTTTGCAGTGGCTGGAGGCCCTGGTGTGCCCATTCTCTCTATCTGCCTCTTTCTCTCTCTGTCCGTCGCTCTGAAATAAATAAATAAATAAACAAAAAAGGGGGGACACATCCAAAATGGAACCTGTGGCTTCTAGGCCTGCACTGGAGTCTCAGGGATGTGGCTGAGTGTCGTCTTCTGAGTGGTCACTCCAAACTGGCTGCTGGGCCGTGGAGTCTGTGCAGCTCAGGCAGAATCTGTCACCTCTCCTTTTCTATTTCACTAATTACTCACAAAGTGTGCAGCCGGGCTTTGAGGGTTTCCTTGCACTCTTGGTAATTTGTCAACAAGATGAGTGAGCCCTGGAAGAATTTCATCTCGTCTACTCCAGGCCCCGGGTAAATCACTGACTGCTTAGCCCAGTGGGAAAAGGAGGGAAGTTGGGGCGAAGGTCACCTCAGCCAGTACCTCGCTGGGTTCTTTGGGCAGGAGTATGACACACTCCTTGTCCCTCCGTTTCCTAAGCAGACTCTTTGTCCCTCAGCAGAAGCAGGGGCCACACAGGCTCTGAAAGATTAAATTTTGCAACAAAACCAGTTGGCATATGTGGGGAGCCCAGCACTCATGTGACAGACTGGAGTAGTGTAAACTGGAGCCCTTAATATCCATTTGATAATCAAACCTTCAAAGACAGTTACATCAAATGAGCCTCTTTCTTGGTCTTTTAAAAGGAGAGAGATAGTTTTGTCAACACTGATTTGGGTTGGGATAAAATATATGCTAATTTGCTCCTAGTCTTTGGATTCAGACATTGTCTGATTTAAAAAAAGAAAATTCCCATTTCTTCCCCAAGGAGTGCATTTTCCGTGTGCCAACCCCGGTTGCTGGGTGAAAGAACGGCCAATAGACATAGCGCAGTCCCTGCCCATCTCTGGTTGGAGGTGAAAGTCCTCTCTGGGCATGGAAGGCTTGTGGTGTAATATATATTTCCAAAGGGAAATACTTGCAAAACGCTGATGCCAGTCCCCACTCTGACCTCTGGGGCAGGTGCCGGCATGTGCACTGGCCCCTTTATTCAGACACAGAGAAGAGCCAGGAAGTGACGTGGTGTTTTTTCTTCCCTCATCATGAGTCAGCCCCGCTGGCTTGCTTAGCTGAAGCCTCACAATTTCTCAGGTAAACATGCACGCCCTCTTGAAGTCGAGGGTTTCACTCTACTCTCAGATTGTTTCTGAAGAGAAGGGTCTTGAGAATTACATTTTTAAAAAATATTTTTGTTTTTATGTATTTATTTATTTGTTTTTGTTTTATGAGGTAAGTTCTCACTGTAGCACAGGCTGACCTGGAATTCACTCTGTATTCTCAGGATGGCCTCGAACTCACAGCCATCTTCCTACCTTAGCCTCCCGGGTGCGCTACTACACCCAACTCTTCTGTGTATGTATATGTATATATATATATATTAAAATATTTATTTTAGTTTATAATTTGCTTTAGTTTTTGGGGGGTTTTGAGGCCTGGTCTCATATATATCTTGACTGACCTCAAATTTGTAATCCCCCTGCTTCAGCCTGCCTGGTGCTGGGATTCTTGACACACCTTATTATATTATTTTTAATCAAGACATAGTGATTGTATGTACTTACAGGACATAATATGACATTTTAATCCCTATTTGTATAATGCATTATGATTGGATCAGCATAATTATCAAATCTATTACTCAGACATCTACCATTTCTTTGTTTTGGAAATATTTAAAATCCTTTCTAATAGCTGTTTGGAAACACTCAATTAGTTCTTGTCAAACATAGCTGACAACATTATCCCATCGTGCTGTAAAGTATTACGGGTTATTCCTCGTGCTTAGCTTGTCCCAGTGCTCACCAACCATCCCGTCGCCGTCCCTCCCTCACCTGCACCATTCTCAAGCATTGGTTACCATTACTGTATTGTCTGTTTCTATGAGATCAACATTTTATCTTTCACACATATTTTAGAACACGTAGCATTTGTCTTTCTGGGCCCAATGTTGGTCATTTAACAAAATGTCTTCCTGTTCCATCCGTATTGCTGTGAGAGGGACAGGTTTAGTCTTTTTATGGTTAAATAATATCCTGTTGTGTAGATGTACCATGTTGCCTTTCTCCTAGATTGATTTCATTTCTTGGCTATTGTGAATAGTGCCGCAGTTAGGACAGATGTTTCTCCAACATGAGCTCATTCCCTTTAGTACATGTCTGGTAATTGGATTGCTAGGTCATAGGGCCATTTTATTTCTAGTTGGCTTTTTTTTTTTTTTTTTTTAGCAACTTACACACTGTTTTCCATAATGGCCATCCTAATTTACATTTGTAACAACTTGTTTATGATAGTTCCCTTTTCTCCCCTAGCATTTGTTATTTTTTTTCTTTTGGATACTAGCCATTTGGGGTGAGAGAAAAATTGAATTTTTAACAGATGGCACAAAGGCTTACTGATTCAAGGGTGAGCACAAATTTACCGACAGTGACCGTGGATACTGGGCCCAGCTAGGGATACCTTTTTACACACATTTTACACACATTACACATCCTTTATAAGTCAAGCCCTAGATGCTGCATTTATTTATTTATCTATTTACTTACTTATTTATTTATTTATGAGAGACCGTGAGAAAGAGAAAGAGAAAGAGAATGGGCATGCCAGGGCCTCCAGCTGCTGCAGACAAACTCCAGATGCATGTGCCATCTTGTGCATCTGGCTTACGTGGGTCCTTTGGCTTTGTGGGCAAGTACCTTACCGCTAAGCCATCATCTGTTCAGCCCTAGATGCTGCTTTTACATATTTTATTTTTATTTATTTATTTGACAGAGAAAGAGGGAGAGAGAGAGAGAGAGAGAGAGTGAGAGCGCCCTTGTGGGCGTTCCAGGGCCTCTAGCCACTGCAAACAGACTCCAGACTCATGTGCCCCCTTGTGTGTCTGGCTAACGTGGGTCTTGGGGAATCGAACCGTCCTTTAGGTTTGTAGGCAAACACCTTAACTGCTAAACCATCCCTCCAGCCCAGATGCTGCTTTTAGAACTGCACTTGACCTTGACCTTGACCAAATGAATTATCATCTGACTTGTAACGGTTGCTGGTTTATACAAATTACTTGGGCAGAACATGAGCTTAAGGGTCAAAGGGGACAGGCTCCAGACCTGTGCCCTCACGCTGCTTGCTCCCTGAGCAGGTGGATGAGCTCTGAAGCCCAATTTCCTCGTCCATCAGAGGAGAGCAATACTGCCCCACTCACCGAGAAGCTGTGTTAACTTTCCCGAGGAAACACGGAAGTCTGTTCACCCCAGAAAGGGCGTCATGGTAGAACAGAGTCGCAGTCTCACCACAGCCCACCTTGACGAAGCGGTGAGCTTATCTGGGCTGCTTGCAGGAGCATGGATGACTCATGACTCATGGGCAGCTGCCTCACAGAGCCAAGAAGCATGGGTGCGACTCAGCAAAGTGGCATCCCAGGAGCTCACCGTTCAGTCTCCCCTGCCCAGCAGTGGGCATGGCTTATAATACCTTGGGGGAAGGGCCTTGAGCGTCATGTAAGTTTCAGGAGCTTTCTGAGCCTTTTCTCTCTAGGAGGGAATGCTTCAATTGGGTGAATATTGATACAGGGAAGACTGGAATAAAGTGATGTATGTGGGCTGGAGAGGTGACTTAGTGGTTAAGGTATTTGCCTGAGAAGCCTACAGACCCAGGTTCGATTCCCTGGTACCCACGTAAAGCCAGGTGCACAAGGTGGTGCATCATCTGGAGCTGTGGCTAGAGGCCCTGGTGCACCCATTCTCTCTCAAGTAAATAAAAATAAATAAATAAATACATAAAATGAAGTATGTGTCAGCACAAAGCACTATGCCAACATAGCAAAATACCCAATCTTTATAACTTTTCTCAGAAGCAGGAATTAATTGGAAAGTTCAGCTCACATATACTCCACCATCACTCAAAGCAGATACTGTTCTTAAAATGTGCTCTTAATGCCCGGGGTGGTGGTGGGGGGATGGAATTTTGGCCTTGATACACATCATTCTGAAAGCAAGCGGTTATTTGGAGATCACGATCGCATGCCTGCCCTCCCAACTTCTTTAGAAAAGAGAAGGTTCTGTTGTAAATACAGGTTTTCAAGAGAGATCTCTGCAGGTAGATAAGGCAGGTGAGCTACAATGCTGCCCCCCCCTCCACCCGCAGCCGACCTTCCTGAACGCAGGCCAGAGAACGCGGGTCAGCTGTTTCGCCTGAAACTGCACCTGCTCTTGGCCAGCGTCTCACAAGAAGAACCTTGTTCTTCAGGGTTGAGCTGGTAATGGAGTGCTTGGATTGTCTTGCCATACTCCTTTATACAAAATGGGAACATGATGCAGGTTCTGAGAAAAACAATGGGCTAATTATACATGCCGGCAGTGTTCAGCAAGGGGCTTCCTAAATTGGGTTTTAGGATGTGAGGGTGACCTGGCTGCAACATCTGTCACCCCATTGATCGCCAGGGCTGATTCGGCTGATCTGGCTGGCTAGGCGGGTGTCCCCTTCCTCCCTCACCGCTGCGTGTGTGTCCCTGCAGAAGCTGTGCCCTTGGTCAAAGAGGACGACCTTCCCCGAATAGAGGAGGGCCGGTCTTTGGTCAAGGGTGTACCAGTAACTGTGCTCCCCTGCTAGAACCTCCAAACAAGCTCTCTAAACTGGGTTTTCATGCTCTCGGCCCCACATTCACTTATCAGTGCAATTTTCTCATTTGTGAGACGAAAATAAAATCCTCTTTATTGTTTGTGGTTTTATTAACTGCAGCTCACCTGTTCTTTTTTGTTTTTGTTTTTGAGGTAGGGTCTCACTCTAGCTCATGCTGACCTGGAATTCACTATGTAGTCTCACAGTGACCTCGAACTCACAGTGATCCACCTACCTCTGCCTCCCAAATACTGGGATTAAAGGTGTGCACCACCACACCCGGCTAGGTCACCTGTTCTTATCCCATGTTGTCATCATGCTCATGCAGGTACACGTTAGTACATTTTACATATCACATGGGTTCTGAAGATCCCAATCCAAAAAGGAATTTGATAGCAACAAGGGCCTGGGTGAAATGGAGGCACTTGGATGGCTAAAGGCCACGGGCGTCTTTCCATCGCCTTCTCTCTTGGTTTTCTGCAGACTTCAGGCTGTGCGTTTTATTCTCCGAGCAGGGCTCCCCTGGCAGCTTCTACTCTCGGAAAACTATACTCTAGACACTGAGGGGAAATCCCTGTGAGCCCCATCATGTGATTTTAGAATCTGAAAAGATCTCCTCTGCTCAGAGGGAGGAGGGAACCACAGAGTCCCAGGTTGTTATTTATTAGTGCCTGCCTGCGATGTGTTTGAGGAGCTGTGCAGACAATAGGATCTCACAACAGACCTTCAACAGGTTAAATGAGTTGCCAAGTTAAGATCAGAAATTACCCTCTGATGAAGTAGACAAGAAACTATCCTATGCATACTAATTAATTAATATCCTGTGCATACCAATTACTTAATTACCAAGGCATGAGCTGTTCTGTTAGAGGAGCTGGGGGAGGAAGTATAGCTGGGAACAAAAAAAAAATACATAAACTGGGGCATTGTGGCACATGCCTTTAATCCCAGCACTTAGAAGAAGATAGAGGTAGGTGGATTGCCATAAGTTCGAGGCTAGCCTGAGACTACATTGTAAATTCCAGGTCAATCTGAGCTAGAGTGAGACCCTACCTTGAAAATAAAAACAAAACCAAAAACAAAACAAAACAACGAAATATATAAGCTGGGCTGGAGAGATGGCTTAGCCGTTAAGATACTTGCCTGCAAAGCCTAAGAACCCAGGTTCGATTCCCCAGTACCCACATAAGCCAGATGCACATGGTGGCACATGCGTCTGGAGTTTGTTTGCAGTGGCTGGAGGCATTCTCTCTATCTGCCTCTCTCTCTCTCCCTCTCTTTCTCAAATAAACAACTAAAATACATAAGCTTTAGGAAATGGTCCCATCTTTAAGGAATTTACAGTCTGTAGTGCACTCTTGCTAGAACATAGTAAGTCAACTAAAAGACATGTTACGAGTGCCTTTGACAAAATATTAAGCCAAACAAGAATGTATATGGAGAAGCTGGGGAAGAAGGCAGAGAACAAAATTCTTTGCAGAGGAGCAAGCCTATGTATTCCCAGTGAAATGTTAAGGCCAGTGCTATGCTAGGTATCTGTGGATCCAAGGTCTTTGGGGTACGGGGCTGTATGCCAAGTTTCTGCTTTCTGAACCACAATGTCACTTGATACTGCCCGACAGGGCCATTTATGCATGCTTGTAAAGACTCTGTGGTAAGAATGCTTTCTACTCACCTGGATCTTTTGCTCTTTCTTCCAGTGGCGCACCCCCAGGACCCTCACCATCCATCTGAGAAGCCTGTCATTCACTGCCATAAATGTGGGGAGCTATGCAAGGGCGAGGTGCTGCGGGTCCAGACCAAGCATTTCCACATCAAATGTTTCACCTGCAAAGGTAACAGGCATCCAGCATCCTGACCTGGTGACATGTCACAATGAGCGTCCATTCCCCTATCGTCACTCCACATCCCCAGATGTGTGAATGCCTTCAGAAACTCTTGCATCATAATCCCCTAGTTTGGGACTAGATTAGACTTCGGGGGGCGGGGGCCATTGGATCTTCTCACCACCAGTTTCCCAGGCCTTGAGGTGTTCTGGTGGAAGAACAATGAAAATGCACTTTTTTTTTGAGGCAAGCCCGACAGACTCCCCTTTTTTATGTGACAGAGAGAGAGAGAGAGAGAGAAGAGAGAGAAAATGAATTGGCATGCCAGGGCCTTCAGCCACTTCAATTGAACTCCAGACTCATGCGCCCCTTGTGCACATGTGTGACATTGTGTGCTTGCGTTCCTGTGCGTCTGGTTTATGTGCAACCTGGAGAATCGAACATGCGTCCTTAGGCTTGGCAGGCATGTACCTTAACCGCTAAGCCATCCTCCAGCCCGAAAATGCACTTTTGAGTTTTACATTTTCTATTTTTTCCCCTATGACTCCCAGTGAAGCCACCTTACTCCAGAATCCATAAATCGTAGCAGGATGGAAAACGTTTAAGATTGGATGCTAAGTCATGGTGCGTGTGTACACACGCTTGGGTGTTGAGCAGTGAAAATTGAGTCAAAACATTTGTGAGGCCTCCAAGCAGAAAATCTCTCCTATCCAAAAGCTATAATTTAAAATTGATTTCCATTTACAAGCACATCTGAGCGATAAAGGGAGAGGTAGGAGGAAGGTGTGCGCCTATGGCTTCGCTCATATAGTGAGCCTATTGCTTCACTTTGCAGCCCGTGGGCTTGCTTACCACCTCTTCCTGGAAGCTGGGCTTCGTCTTGAGCATCATGTTACCAATACTCAGCACCGCTCCAGAGCCCTCAGCTATCTGTGCATGGCCCAGGAGGCTCTGAGGTAGATGCTAGGCAACCCAGTGACCCTCACATATGTACAAAAGGAGGAGAGATTTTTTTCCTGAACCCCATAGTTGTTTCTTGTTCACTGAGCATAAGTTTTTTTTTAATTAAATTTTTTTGTTTTTATTTATTTATTTGAAAGTGACAGACAGAAAGAGAAAGAGGCAGAGAGAGAGAGAGAAAGAATGGGTGCACCAGGGCCTCCAGCCACTGAAAACGAACTCCAGACGTGTGTGCCCCCTTGTGCATATGGCTAATGTGGGTCCTGGGGAATTGAGCCTCGAACCAGGGTCCTTAGGCTTCACAGGCAAGTGCTTAACCGCTAAGCCATCTCTCCAGCCCGAGCATAAGCTTTTTATGAGTGAGCACTAACGTGTGAGGCTAGCATGAGAAGCTGGAGGAAGGAGGGAGGACAGGAACTCGGCTCCATTCGCTGAGCTCAGTGCTCAGTCAGAATGATGGTTAATAACGGTGCACTGTAACCATAAGCTGTGTGGAATGAGTGCATTACAGCTCCTCTTGCTGCGGGAGGGAGACTATGCATAACTACATGAGCTGATTAAATGTGAATTTATTTCGCCATAGTAACTAGCTTACTGTATGCATAACAAACGTCATGCTGTATTCTTTAAACATACACAACCAGGTTTATTTAAAAGAAATGCTCTACCCGGGCGTGGTGGCACATGCCTTTAATCCCAGCGTTTGGGAGGTAGAGGGTTCCAGTGAGTTCAAGGCCAGCCTGAGACTACAGTGTGATCCAGGTGAGCCTGGGCTACCGTGAGACCCTATCTCAAAAAAACTAAAATTAAGTAAAAAAAGAAAAGAGCTGGGCGTGATGGCGCACGCCTTTAATCCCAGCACTTGGGAGGCAGAGGTAGGAGGATTGCCGTGAGTTCGAGGCCAGCCTGAGACTCCATAGTGAATTCCAGGTCAGCCTGGGCTAGAGCGAGATCCTACCTCAAAAAACCAAAAAGAAAAAAGAAAAAAGAAAAAAAAGAAAAGAAAATCTGCAATGCACATTATATACAGGGGTTATTTAATCCTTCTGAAAAGCCCTCTGAAGTAAGTATGACAAGGTAGCATTTCCACACAGTGCTTACTGATCCCTAAGGAAGCAGCAGGGTCACACAGGGGTGACAGGCAGGTGGTCACATCATATGGCTTGAGTCCTGTCATTGCTAATAATGGGATCTCAGGCAAGTCACCTGTCTCCCAGTGACTCAGTGCCTCATCTGAAAAATAAAGAGACGAGACTATAAGACAGTAAACCTCCCGAGGTCTGGAGTTTGCAGGTACTGTGTACAGATCTATATGTGCCTTATAGAATCCAGAGGTACCTGAGGCCTCTGGCGTCACATGTTGGAGGAGTTGTTTTCTGATTCTACCCAGTTTGAACAATTTGGAGCCAGCATCGTATTTCATTTTACTTTCAGCTCACAAATCTCCTGAGACATGGCCTAAAGGGTAGACTCGCTATGAAATAAATACAACGTATAAATGAATGCAGCCCTGTTTTTTTCTGGTATTTCCAGTGTAAGTGCACAGGGTTAGCCTGAGGCCTGGGAAGTCGCTGTGGAACACACCAGGGGTTAGAACACACGGACACCTGTTGTCCCCTGGGGGCTGGAGGGTTCCTTGACTTTTTTTTCTCTTGTATTTGAAACCTAACAACCAAGTATAACTTTTTTATGTTGGAAAGTTGTACCCTATACTTTATTTCATGCTGTAAATGTGTTTTTGAAAAGGTAAAAAATTTTTCCTTATATCGGAGGACTTTCTACATGTAGGAATTATTTTGCAACTAAACAAAATATTCCTAAAGTGAGGGAATTGTTACTCATGTCAGTTTGTGTCTTCTCACATTTAATCTGTCAGCACCTGTTGTCTTGTGATCCAGCTTTCTGGCTTCATCCTTTTCATTGATACTCAAAGAAAGTGCTTTCAGCTCCCCATGCCTTAGACAGCAGGAAAGTCATGGCTTTCTCCACGATTCTAGGTGGCACTGTTCAGTACGCGAAGCCGCATGAGCAGTTCCAAATGCTCTAATAGCTATGTTAAAAGGATGAAGAGGGGCTAAGGAGATGGCTCAGCAGTTAAAGGCACTTGCTTGCAAAGCCTGGAAGCCTGGGTTTGATTCCCCAATACCCACGTAAAACCAGATGCACAAAGTGGTACACATTTGCAGTGGCAAGAGGCCCTTGTATGCCCTTTCTCTATCTATCTTCACTACACACACATATAAGATTTTATATATATATATAATCTTTAAAAAGTAAACAAGATCAATAGATCAGCTAATTTGCATAATATGTTGCATTTAGCTCACTTTATTTATCCAAAATATTAGCATCATAATTAGTATAAAATTACTGAGGCATTTGACTTTATAAAAAATATTTATTTATTTATTTATTTATTTCGGAGAGAAAGAGGCACAGAGAGGAGAGAGAGAACAAAAGAGAGAGGGAGGGAAAGGGCACACCAGGATCTCCAGCCACTGCAAACAAACTCCAGACGCATGCACCACCTTGTGCATCTGGCTTATGTGGGTCCTGGGGAAGTGAACCTGGGTCCTTAGTCTTTGCAAGCAAGTGCCTTAACAGCTGAGCCATGTCTTCAGGCCACATCTGACTTCTTTCACACTAGCCTAACACATCCCAATTTAGACCCATTATATTTTGAATGCCCAAAGGCCCCAGTGTGGTTGGTGGTTACCATGGTGGCCAACATAATTCTAAAGAAGCCTTGAGGTTTGCATTCTTGTGGTCTCTCACTCCAAGTTCTTGCTGGAACCAAATTCTTAGTTTTCTTGTGGGAATGCCTTTTTCATTGCTTCATCCCACACTGGGCATCATTCCTTTCACTCTGTTTCCCAATATCTCACTACCACCGGGTGGCTGTTTGGGGCAGATTTTATTGTATATCTGGGGGAGCAGGGGGAGATTATGGCATGGGACAGGCAGCAACTGACATCAGGCTGTCTCTAGCCCAGAGAATTTCTCATTGGCCAGGGCTCATCCTCCCCCTTCCCTCACACTTCTTTTCTTTAATTAAAGGACTTTTAGGGCTGGAGAGATTGCTCATTGGTTACATACTTGCTTACAAAGCCTAACAGCTTGAGTTTCAATTCCCCAGTACCCATATAAAGCCAGATGCACAAAGTGACATGCATCTGTAGTTCATTTGTAGCAGCTAGAGGGCCTGGTATGTCCATTCTCATTCATTCTCTCTCTCTTTCTCTTTCTCTCTCTCTGCTTGCAAATAAATAAAAATATTTTAAAAGACTTTTAATTATTTCTAAATATTTTATTTACTTATTTGAGAGGGAGAAAGAGGGAGAAGGAGAGAGAGAGAAGGAGAGAGAGAGAAAATAATTAGTATACTAGGGCCTCCAGCCACTGCAAACAAACTCCAGACACATGTCCATCTGGCTTATGTAGGTCCTGGAAAATTGAACATGGGTACTTTGGCTTTGCAGGCAAGAGCCTTAACTGCTAAGCCATCTCTCCAGCCCTGGAACTTTTTGTTTTGTTTTGTTTTGTTTTTGAGGCAGGGTCTCACTGTAGCTCAGACTGACCTGGAATTCACTATGCAGTCTCAGGGTGGCCTTGAACTCATGGGAATCTTCCTACCTCTGCCTCCCAAGAGCTGGGATTAAAGGTATGAACCACCACACCCAGCTCAGGGACTTTTAATTTTTAAAGCAGCTTTATGTTTATGGGGAAAACATAAGGAGAGAGAGAATGGACACACCAGGACCTCTAGCTGCTGCAAGCAAACTCCAGATGCATGCACCACTTTGTGCATCTGGCTTTACATGAGTGCTATGGGATCGAAGCTGGGTCATAAGGCTTTGCAGGCAAGCACCTTAACTGCTGAGCCATCTCTCCAGCCCCCTTTCTTGATTTTTGTCAGGCATATTGTCACAATGACCAGAAAAGTAACTAATTCAGTGGGTAAGGTCAGCCATGTCCTCAAACACGTTTGTCCACTTGAAGTGTAGGCAGAAGAAATTGGTGTGACCTTTCTCAGTAATGGACATAGCGTCTTCCGTGCTCTTCTGAAAGTCAAACAACCTTACCCTTAGTCTTTCCCCCAGATCCCTCCATCAGCTATGAAACCCAGAAAAGAATACTTACAATGGCAGTTTTCTGCTATACCTGGAAGCTTCTAGAACTCTGAGTGTCTCCCTATGCGTGTTATAACTAGCAAAACCTTTAGTGAGGAATAGAGCTAGCAATGTAGAAACGTGTCAAGGAGAGCAGGGGAATGGCTTAGTGCTTAAAGGCACCTGTTCTCAAAGCCTGATAGCCTAGGTGCAGTTCCCTGGCACCCACATAAAGCCAGTGGTGCGTGCATCTGTGAGTCCAATGCACCTTAATCCAAAGCTCCAGGGGCCGCTGGTCTGACGTTCCCTTGCAGTCTGGCAGTTCAATTGCAGCAGCAAGAGACCCTGTCTCAAGAAAGTCATAGCATTGATACTTCAAGGTTATCCACATGTACACTGTGACACACGCGTCCACCTACATACAAGGAAGGAAGGAAAGAAGAAAGGAAGGAAGATCTTTAAAAGGAAATGATTTGTCAGGAGAGTCCTGTCATGTAGTTTGAAAGCTCTTGGAGAGGGCTTCAAGTTGTCACTCCTGAGAGCAGAGTTGATCGATTGAGTGTGGTCCAGGGAGCTCCTGCCCCAGGGTGACCTTGATGCTGGGTCACAGTTCCGTGCCCCAGTCCTCTCAAGTCTTGCTGAGGAGCATCTCTGTATGTGGCTGGCCTTTCTAATCAGCTCCTGAAGTCAGGATTTGGTACACCAGATTGGACAATCATTGATTTGATGGGCATAGGCAAATTTCCAGCTTCGAGGTGGGATATTGGAGGAGGGAAACCTGGATGTGCATGAAAAGAGTGGAATAGCCGGGTGTAGGGGCGCAGGCCTTTAATCCCAGCTCTCGGGAGGCAGAGGGAGGAGGATCACCACAAATTCGAGGCCACCCTGAGACTACATAGTAAATTCCAGGTCAGCCTGAGATAGAGTAAGACCCTACCTTGAAAAACAACAAAAAAAGAGGAAAGAAAGATAAGACAAGAAAAGAAAAGAACAGAAGAAGGGACATTTCCACGGGGTGTGGTGGTGCACACCTTTAATCCCAGCACTCAGGAGGCTGAGGTAGGAGGATCATTGTGAATTCAAGACTACCCTGAAACTACACAGTGAATTCCAGGTCAGCCTGGGCTATAGTGAGACCCTACTTTGAAAAGCCAAAACAAACAAACAAACAAAAAGGGTGGGGGGGGGTCGTTTCATCTGTTTGATCAGCATCATCCTATCCTTTGGGGCCTGTGACATTCCCATGCCCTGGAATTGTTTCCCCCACAGAAAAACCTTAGGGTTCAGACGCCCCACTGAGGGGAAGACCTACTGCATACAGTGCGGTGATGGGAGAAGTCATGGCAGCAGGTATGCCTGTGAATTCTGTTGCTGTGTAGGAAGCAAGGGTATAGAACCATCTTTCATTCTGTTCTGGAATCATCCAGTGCTAGTGCATGAAGACCAGTCAAAAGGTGCTGTGAGATCCAAGACAGAGGGGCACACTAATTTAGGATTGCACAAAGTGCTATTTATTTATGACTTATGGAAAGAAGCAAGGTTCTGGCACTGAGACTCGTGAGGCTTCAAGACCAGTTGGATCTCTGCAATTTGGTCAAGAGGGGCTTGTATGTGGATCGGTGCACACGTGACTGTCGTAGCAGGAAGATACCTGGCTTAGCTAAAGCGAACATCAGAGTTGGGCACATTGGTGGCACCAGTGTCCAGCTGTAAAGCTCTAAATACCACTCGGTCGGTTTTGTCTGTTGTTGTGTGCTGGGACACTGTGCCGAAAAGAAACCCCCAGGAGCTTCTAGGGCCATCATGGTGATTACAGTGTGAGGCTGAATCGATCTAACAGCTCATCTGTGTTCAGGACTGAAAACTGAAATCAAATGATTAGCAGTGATGAAAACTCTGGCTAATTGCGGAAGAGGTGGTGGAAAGAATGTAAGAGCCAAAGGAAGTGTAGGACTCCTTACAATGTGCTCCTCTAGACACAAAATGGCCTGGATATCCATGACCTCACAGTGCCTGACACTACCCGCACAAGACCATCATAATAGGAAAAAAAGATCATGACATCAAAATAAAAGAGAGACTGATTGAGAGGGGGAGGGGATTTGATAGAGAGTGGAGTTTCAAAGGGGGTAGTTGGGGGAACAGAGGGAATTACCGTGGGATATTGTTTACAATTATGGAAGTTGTCAATAAAAAATGAATTAATTAATTAAAAAAGAGAACTCTGTCTAATCTAGCAACATTTATAAATTCTGAGCATAAACAGTAGCATTTATTTACTCAACACACTTTTTGAGTGCCGAAGCCACTCAAAAATAAGCCATCCATGATTATGTTATACATAGAAATTGGGTATTTTCTCAGCCTTCATAGGGATATTGATCACACATTCAGTGATCATACAAACGGGACATACCAGTTGCAGTGGGTAAGAGGACAGTGGATGGAGTTTTGTGTGATATAAGCACACAGCGGGAGGAACTTGGCGTGCTCGTAGAAGAGGGAGTGGCTCAGGAGGGTCTTCTACCCATTGTCACCTCTAGGAGAAAAAATTTGACCTGACACGCAGAGTTTGAAAAGAAAATTATAATTACATTTTGTAATAAGAGTGGCTTCATGTCAGGCGTGGTGGCGCACGCCTTTAATCCCAGCACTTGGGAGGCAGAGGTAGGAGGATCGCCGTGAGTTCAGGGCCACCCTGAGACTCCATAGTGAATTTCAGGTCAGCCTGAGCTAGAGTGAGACCCTACCTCAAAAAACCAATAAAAGAAAAAAAAAGTGGCTTCATTATTCACAAGAACATACTTGCATTCTTTCTTACTCAGAGTCACTTAATTTTTTATGCCCAAATAAACCTCGGACTGTTGGCATTTGATGTCTCACGTCTTGGCTGTGGGTAGTGTCTTTGAAGCATCTGTCACCTTTCCATGTCACTGGGCTGGGCGAGGCAGGGCTGAGAGACATTGATTCATTCCTTTCTTGGTTGTTGCAAATCAAATCCCTGCCAAGAAGCAACGTAAGGGAGGAAGGGTTGGTTTTGGCTCATAGTTCTATGAGGTCCAGACCATCATGACCTGCCTGGGAAGGCCTGGTGGCAGGAGTCTGAGATGACTAGTCACACTGCCTCTACAGAGAGTAGACAGGGGATGGGGTTAGGCTATGAAACCTCAGGGTCTGCCCCAAGGGAGGTGCTTCCTACATGTTCCACAACCTTCCCATACAGGGCCACCTGCTAGGGACCAGGGGTTTGTTTAAACTCATGAGCCTGTGGGTGGCGTTTCACATTCAAACTACCATAGAGACATGGAGGGTGCAGTCATCCCTGCAAAGTGTGGGATCTGGCAGGAAGCAAGGTGCTTATGAGCGGAGCCAGGGCTGCTAGCAGGACATGTGCAGGTGTATGGGCGGCGCCCGACTCAGAGACTATTGAGAGCTCAGTCATCTGGGGATGTTGCCAAGGAAGGGGAAAAATACATACAGCATGGATTTTTTTTTTTTTCCAGAAAACATAATAACCTTCCTAGAAGAGGTAAAGTAGAGCATGCTCTGTGTGGTCAGGACTAGTGGCTGTCTTGATCAAGGTAGTAAGGTCAGAGGAGTGGCTGGGTCATAAGTAGAAATGAAGAGAACCATAATGTTCCTCTTGTCACTTTTAGAAGGTGACACTTTAGGCGTTAATTATGGCAACTTTGTTCCTTTTCAAATGGATGGAGCTAGTTTTGTATGTTATCTATAGTCACATCACATTAAAGAGATTTCTGAACAATGGGTGTCTGTGGAGAATAAAAGTCAGACCCAGTGCACTCTCCTGGGGTAGCATTGGCAGCAATCCTCCCAGAGAAGTTATTTTTCATAGAGATTGTTGCCAGTTAGCAATGTGAGTCTTAAGTATGTGTTAGTGGGTATAGAAAGTGCTGTTTTTGATAGCTCTTTAAAAAATCTCCTGCTTCTCTTTTCTGTAGTGCTCAGTCTACCCACAGCCTATAAATATTTTAAAAATTACTTTTTTAAAGGGAGAATTGGTGTGCCACCTGGTAGGCATGTGTGACCTTGCACTTGCCTCACCTTTGTGCGTCTGGCTTACATGGGATCTGGAGAGAGATTGAACATGATTTCTTAGGCTTTGCAGGCAAGCATCTTAACCGCTAAGCCGTCTCTCCAGCCCCAAATTACTTTTAAAGGGTTTAAAATTATCAAAAGTCCAGATTAAAGTTTCCAATGTCAGTGAGTTAGAATGTATTTTTTTCAGAAAATGTGGGTTCCTGGGTTCTTGCTCTGGAATATAATATTTTTTTTTCTTCTTAAAGGTTGGATTTGGTCTAGAGAGATTGCTCAGTGATTAAAGGTGCTTGCTTGTAAATACTGGATTGTGTTGAAAGGGCTTTATAAAAACCATACCCAAGGTTTTTATGGAGTACAGTGAATGAAAATTGGAATGCATACAGGTTAAATATATGGGTTAAAGTTTTCTGACATTTTTTAAAATATATTTATTTGTTCCAGGTAGGGTCCTACTCTAGAACAGGCCAATCTGAAACTCACTCTGTAGTTCCAGGCTGGCCTCAAAGTTACAGCTATATTTCTGCCTCTGCCTCCCAAAGGCTGGGCTAAGTGTTTGCCACCAGGACACATAGAGGTTTTTTTTGTTGTAGTTGTTTGAAATAGAGTACATAGACTTAATGGGTTATTTTAAGAAAATCAGTTATGAATGTTGTTTTATAGGTACCAAGAGCCAAGGTCACAAAGGTTATAGACTAGAGGAGGCTCCTGAAGGAGATTAGTCAAAAAAATTAACACATACCCACACACTCAAAACCTCTGTTGTCCTGACTTTTTTTTAAGGGTTGGGAGGAGTTCCAATTGCATCTTATTTTTTCCCCCTCTTTTTGAGATAAGGTCTTATGTTGCCCAGGCAAGCCTCCAACTCGTTTCGTAACCTAGACCTTGAACCCCAATCCTCCTGCCTCTACCTTTCAAGTCCTGGGATTATGACATGTGCCACCACACCTGGTGCCATCTACCTTTCAAAAACTTTCTCTCCTTCCCTTTAGTTATCCCTGTTGCTACCAGTGGCCCATTCTAGTTTTCTTCTCACAGTGCATTTACCTGGTCAGGGCCTCATTCTCTGTGGTTACATTCCAGGGATTTCCAAGTACAACGCTGGGTGTGGTCTAATCTAATTCTGCATGTGTTTAGCACCTAAATCAACATTTTTTTTTTTTTTTTTTGAGGTAGGGTCTTACTGTAGCTCAGGCTGACCTGCAACTGATTTTGTTGTCTCAGGCTGGCCTCAAACTCATAGTGATCCTCCTACCTCTGCCTCCCGAGTGCTGGGATTAAAAGCGTGCAACACCATGCCTGGCTTTAAATTATCTTTTGAGTTGTTGAGTTAAGGTCAAACTCATTTGTCAGAAGTTCAAAAGAGTTTTAGGAGACTAAAGATATTAGGTGAGTGGAGTTAGTATCTTGGTAGCACCATCTTGATACCAGCGAGTTGCTTCAGGAGCGAAGCCAGGATTAGTGGCTCCAAACAACAACCTGATACTGTGCTAAGAGAGCTGGGGTCCACCCACGCCACCCCCAACACTAGCCAGGTTTTAGGTAGTGTGAAATAGGGGCAACCGACAATGATTTCCTGTCTATCTCCATATGATGGAAGGTATAGGTTCTCGTAAGAAGTGAGCTTTGCTTTCAGTAAATTCTCACTCGTGACTAGGAGCCAGACCAGTGATGTATGGCGTATTTAAAAAAAAAAAATCATCATATGTCAGCTGTTCTGGGTTCCAAGTGAGAGGACGAGAGGAGCATCCCCCTTCATTGGGTAGCCAAGCCCGAGTGGGGCTTGAAGCTAGCTGGGGGGTGGGTGGTGGCTGGCATCAGCAGGGGATGGGAGAACTATAACATGATGCCCAGGTGGGTTGGACCGGAGCGAACCATGGGCTGGGGAAGGGTCGGAGGGACAGATGGCAAAGCCGAGCAGGATCAGCGCTAGCTAAATACCCCGTTTTTACTGTATTGATTTGGAGACCCCATGGAAGCTGATCCCCCGGGTGTGGGTTAGAACGTCATGTGTCTGTGTCCTTACCTGGTTTCTGTAGGGTCAGGTCCAAGGGCATACATGTAGCTCTCTCCTCAGCTTTCTCCTTGGTACATGCGAGTTCATAGAGGCCAGAGGTACACAAACTCATTCAGGAGAGAAAAGAAAAGAGATCAGAGAGACTCTAGAACTTACTGTAATTTACCTATGGGGACCAGAATGAAGAGGAATGGCCTAGTGTGAGGTTAAACTCCTGGGTATAAGCAAGGATGGTGCTAGTTAGCCTGGGCAACCTTCATGCCTAGGGCCTTGTGCATGCTCTAACACTGGGATACATCCTCGGCCTATCCATTTCTTTCTTTTACTCATTTTCAGCCCTAATGCCTGATATTAAGGTAATCTGTGCTATGATAGAAGACTTTAATACTCATTTTTGTGTTATGAGCCAAATCTTAAAAGGCAAAGAGAAAAGAAGGTATGTTAAGTAGAAAATACTGTACTAGGTGATATCTTTTTTTTTTCTTGGGCTGTTTATAATTAATATTATTTGCGCAAGTTCCATAGCAAACCTACACAACTGATTTCTTATGCTATCAAAGGTTTTATTAATAAGCAGAAGTTATAAAATGATTCCCTTCTAGCCAAAGCTCTTACTGTAAATTCTAACTCGGAAGAAATTCTAAGCCCCCAAAAGCCTTGCTTAGGAGCCCGTTCTACCATCTGGCTGAGTTTATGTCTATCTTCTTTCCCAGAAGTGATCATTGATTTTGATATGCATCTTGAAGTTAATGTGAAAAAATGATTACAATATGTTTTTGAGGCTTAGCATTTGATTCCAAGATAATGCATTTGCGAAAGTTATTTCTGTCGGGAAGCTGCCCCCTCACGTTTTTGTTGAGGAGCGTCTGTTCAGCTATTTTGAGCTCCTGGCTACAGTGCTTTGGGGCTGCATGGTTACCTCCAAACGCTGCTCTGCGTTTCAGAATAGAAATGGATTAACTCATATCCCACACTGTAATGGGAGTTTGGGTGCTTGGAAAGACACTGTCAAAGTCTACCATTATAATCTTTGTGAGCAAAGCATTTGAAAGAATAGACTATGTCTTGGAAGAAACTAATTTTTTTTTTTAAAAAAAAAATGTCATTGGAGTAGATGGAGGGAGAGGACAAGAAACGTTTAATATTCAGGGTGCTAAACCAAGGGTGATGTATTGGAGTGTCCTGTTCTGTGTTCTGTCACACCTCAGTCTCCAGCACATGGTTGTCTAGGAGGCAGGGATGTGCTGTACTAGGCAGGGCAGAACAGGATTTGACCTCACTGAGGATAAAGCAGTGCTTCCAGAGCACGTGGTCCTCATTCTCAGGAATGAAACCGACAACCCGTGTCCTAGAGGAAGTTCTGCAAATCTCCTCATGCCCTGGGATAGACCAGCTGCTGACAGGAAGCCATACGACCCGCACTCGTCCTAGAAAAGTGAACCGAGAGCCCGTCCGGGAGGTAGCCTCACACCCCGAGGGTCAGAGCCTCCCAGCCCTCAGCTCCTTCCCAGGCTCTGCTCTACCCCCCCCCCCCCGGCTGTTAGCCCTGGGAATCTGTGACTGCTTCCTGGCATGCTAATTGAATATACCTCTGGGCTAGGAGGAGGGAAGGCTATTCCTCCACAACCCATACCACTGCACACCACCCATTCTCACCTCTTCCCGTAAATCTCACTCCCTGGGCCACTCTAACTCTCTTTTGGCTCTCCTGCTACAGATGCATGCATCCTTCTTTTCTCCCTTTATCCCCCCCCCCCCTTCTGGTACATTTACCCCCTTTCTCTCTCCCTTTTTTTCTTTGTCTCCTCTCATTTCTCTCTTCTCTCTCCTCCCCCTTCTCTCTTTCTTTTCTACTACAATAAAGATACTATTTATCTTGGTCCTTCATTGTGAACCCTGAAATCTAACCATGAGGACCTAAGTTTGAGTCCTGGAACTTGTGTAAAATGCCTGGCATGGTGGTGGTGTGTGCCTATAATCCAGTTCTGGGGAGGTAAGCCCAGGCTCATAAGAAACCCTGTGCCCCTACAAAATAAGAAAGAAAGAAAGAAAGAGAGAGAGAGAGAGAGAGAGAGAGAGAGAGAGGAAGGAAGGAAGGAAGGAAGGAAGGAAGGAAGGGAGGGAGGCAGGGAGGGAGGGAGGGAGGGAGGAAGGAAGGAAGGGAGGGAGGGAAAAGAGGAAAAGAAAAGAAGAAAGGAAAGAAAGAGAAAAGAAAGGAAAGGCAAAGAAAAGAAAGGAAAGGAAGGATAGGAAAAGGTGGATGGTACCTGAGAGGAACAACAGCCACTATTACACCCCTACACATACACACATGTTCACTCTTGCACAAAATTGAAAGAGAAATGAGGACTCCCCCCAAAATCCTTCCATTGCCTAAAAGTAAACTGAAAGCATGGGTCATGCTGCATACGGTCCCCTTCCTGTCTCTGCTGTGAACTGATGGGAAGCAGGGCTATCAGCAGCTAGCAGGGAGGTGGAGGAAGGGCCTTCTGCGTGGCGCCCCCAGATCCACTTTTGGGCAGGGTACAGGTCTGACCATTTCTGCTATGCATTTGGCAGTGTGGAATGATTGACAGGCTGATGGAACTTCACGGAGATGAGTTTGTTGGAACATAGAACGGAGCTGCTGTTTTTAGAAGGCTGGGGAAACAGTGCTTCTGCAGCCCCGTTCATGCCACTAACACTGCTCAGCTTTCTCCCCAATCTGACGCCTCCACACTTTGTTCTCCTCCTGTTCCATGATATTTTTACAACCCAGGCAGCTCTTGTTCATTTTTTTTTTAAAAAAGATTTAAGATTTTTTTTTAAAAAATGTGCCTGTTACTAATTTCACACTTGTCTAAAAAATTTCTTGGATGTACATATTCCCACTTAACTAGGAGTTAATTTTCTTCCATGGTTTTAGAGTGTGAATCCAAGAGTGCCCATCAACAAAGCACAGGGCTGTTTGTGGCCAGACTTAGAGATGGCGAAGGAGGGCCAGATTCAGCAGGGCCTTGGCTGGAATGTTTTAATAATTGAAAGCAATCCATCCTGTTCAGTAGCAGTCCTGGGTTTTAGTGAGAGGAATCTATAATTTCTCTTTGGGCTTATATTAAATTCTCATTAAAACAGAGACAAATGGAATATTCAAAGTAAAAAAAAAAAGGGAATCTCAATATATCCAACTGAACTTGACCTTACATTAAATTGAGATTTTGTGATCACGTAAATGCTAAAAGTACTTGCTAAGCTATTACTATGAAACACACTAAAGCTTCTTTTCAATTTTGTTTTAATATTCACTTTCAGATATTTTGGTTTCAATAATACCTGTGTAATGTCTATGACTATTATGCAAATGGAGAGTGAACATGTGTCACAGATGTGCTCTGCTAACTGTGAGAGACCCCACAGGATGTAAAGCTGCCTCAAAGGAGGACCAAAGACATGGGTTACACAGGCATTTAAAGGGAATGGCACCAGCACTCAGGAGGCAGAGGCAGGAGAATCATCATGAGTTCAAGGCCATCCTGAGGCTACATAGTGAATTCCAGGTCAGCCTGGGCTACACTGAGACCTTACCTCGAAAAACCAAGAAAGAGAGAGAGAGAGAGAGAGAAAATGGCAGAGTCATGGTTGGAAAGATAGCACTGACCAGGCCTCCAACAGGACTGAGAAACCAGCCCTGGCTTAGCATCTGAGGTGTAGGCCTTTGGTCAACAGTAAAGAGCTTGTCAGACATGTATGCAGTCCCCTGCATAATGAACTGATCCCCTCCATGCTACTGAGTGGTGCTCCAGGGTGACCTTGAAAGAACAGCTGTCCTCCTTTTCCTTGAGATAATTATTTTCTTATTAAAGGTAGCTTCCATTATTGATAAGGGATACCTCAAACAGTTAGGTTCACTGAGACAGAAAGTAGAATGGTGTGTGTGTGTGGGGGGGGGGTTCTCCAGGAGCTGGAGGGATTCAGGAGAAAGGAGTTATTGTTTAGTGAGCACGGGGTTTCAAGCTTTCTAGATGGCGAGGGCTCTGTGAATGGATGGCTCAGTGATTAGAGTCAGACGTCCCAGATAGCCTCGTGCGTTTGGAATGCGGGTGGCAGTGTGGGAGATGGAGCCTTGCCGGAAGAGGTTTGTTGCTAGGGGTGGGCCTAGAGGTATTACAGTCAGGTTCTCCCTCGCCAGAGCTCGGCTCACTCTCTTGCTGCTTTCTGGGAGCTGCTATGGCAAGAAGGGATGCCCAGCCTCTGCGCCACCCTCCTCTCCCTGCCGTGAGAGTAAAAGCCAAAATAAACCTTTCCCACCCATCAGTTGCTCTGTCCTCGCTGGTTCGTCCTAGCGACGATGCAGAGGTGACTGCCACAGATGGTCATACTGACATTTTAACAGTGTCACTGGGCGGAAGCCACCAAACTCGATTAGCATGGTGAATTTTTCGTTATGCACATATTACCACAATTAAAAGGAAAATTTAAAAATGAGCTGAAACATAGATTTATGAAGCCAAAGTTAATCATTCTTCACCCTTCTGAGCAAACCAACTTAATAATCCTGATTGTGAGAGTTCAAGCTCCTATTAGTGAAGTGCGTGAGCATTTTTCTAAAAAAAAAAAATCGAGTTATTAAAATTCTTTACTCTGTGTCATTTGTTCTTTTCACTTCTTGATAGATCACTAACAATGATCAGTCTAATCCACTTTAATACGAGCTCCATAGACTGGCAAACCATAATTTATTCAACTCTTGCTCTATTAGTAAAATTAAAGTCATTTCCAGGTTTTTTTTAAAGGTTTTTTTTTTTTCCTCTTCTGCCAGTGCAAACACTTTTATAACAATATTGCTTACAGGAGGGCTGGTGGGATTGCTTAGTGGTTACGGCATTTGCTTGCGAAGCCAAAGGACCCAGGTTCGATTCCCCAGGACCCACATTAGCCAGATGCACAAGGGGATGCACGCGTCTGGAGTTCGTTTACAGTGGTTGGAGGCCCTCGTGCGCCCATTCTCTCTCTCTTTTTCTCTTTCTCTGTCAAATAAATAAATATAAAATATTTTTTTAATTGCTTCCAGGAGAACAATGCCAACACCAGGATCTCTTCAGTGACCATGAGAGGCGGAGGAAGGAAGGGATCCTAAAAATGCCTTGTTGGAGAGTTAGTGTTGGAGAGTTAGTTAGTGTTGGAGAGTTAGTGTTGGAGAGTTAGTGGCTGGTTGAAAGTGATGATGCAAGGGTGGGAGAATGGCTAAGGAGATGGCTCAGCATTTAAAGGCACTTGCTAGCAAAGTCTGCTGGCCTGGGTTCAATTCCCTAGCACCTACATATAACCAGATGCAAATTGGCACGTGTGTCTGCATACACACACACACACACACGCACACCACATAAAAAGGTGGGAGAGTGGATGTTACTGATTTGTTCAGAGATTGAACAGTAGATTGTCAGACGCCTTTGCGGGGGTGAGAGTGTTGCCGAGAAGTTGAGAGGATGCTGGGTTTGAGATGGGCATGCTGTATCTGCTCTGCTTCGTCACTAGTCAAGGTCTAAAGCTTGCAGGACACACATGACACAGACAAAGATCGCTGACTGGGTGACTCTTTCCTCCAAGTCCTAGTTGAAGTGGATGAGAGCTGCTCTCTGAGAGGCTTGTATTACATGAGAAGGAGATGGTGTCTATGGGGGGTTCCCTGCATTTACGGTCCTTGAAGAGGGGACTGAACAGAGAGCGAGGAGGAAAAAGAGGGAATAGGGAATGTAAAAGAAAAATGAACCTGAAATCATGTCACCGCCACCGCAGTCTTAGGAAACGCCGTGGCATTAAGTATCTTTCGGGCATTAGCCCTGAGGGCTTCCCCTTCCCTGCCTGTTGTGTGTTTGTATGTGTGTGTACTGATGCGTGTGCACGCACGTGTGGAGGCCAGAGGACCAGCTTAGGTATCATTGTTCAGGTGCTGTCTACCTCTTATGAGGCCGAGTTTCTCATTAGCCTTAGCTCACCCACTAAGCTAGACGGCATCTGCCCGTCTTTCTCCGCAGCAAGTATGAGCCACTATAGTTTGCTTTGTTATGCAGGTTCTGGGACTTGACCTCAGGTCCTCATGCTTTCAAGGAAAGGACTTTACCGACTGAGCTGTCCCCCCCAGCCTGATTATTACCTCTTTGGACTAGTTTTCTTATTGTCTCACTTACCAAAAATAATACTGTACTATGGTAGTTCAGCTTGGCTTTGAATTTAAGGAAAAACCAAGTGAAATCACAACAGGGCACAGTTTGGCAGCTCTCAACTGTCACAGTCATTTTGTAAGGTTATGCTGGGTTCAAAATAACTACAGTTTAATAAAGGAGAGTATGTGTCAGTTTCACAAAACTGCCAAACAGAGAAAGTCACACGCAGGCATGCTGGAGAAGCAGTAAGCAGAAAAAAATTGTTTCAACATTCAGTGCTAACTGAAACTATCTGTCTGTCTGAGCAAAAAGATTGCCTTACTGCCACCAGATCTTTTTGTAAAAGAGCTGTGAATTTTCTTTAAAAATATTTTTAATGATTTTTGTTTATTTATTTGCAAGGGATGAGAATATAAGAGAGAGGGGGAAAGGAAATGGACATGCCATGGCCTGTTGCCACTGTAAGCAAATTCCAGATGCATGTGCCACTTTGGGCATCTGGCTTTACATAGGTACTGGGGAATTGAACCAGGGCTATCAGGCTTTGCTAGCAAGCACCTTTAACCACAGAGTAATCTCTCCAGCCCAAAGCTAAAGCTGTGAGTTTTTTTTTTTTGTTGGTGGGGTTTGAGGTAGGGTCTCACTCTAGCCTAGGCTGACCTGGGATTCACTATGTAGTCTCAGGGTGGCCTTGAACTCATGGTGATCCTCCTACTTCTGCCTCCTGAGTGCTGGGATTAAAGGTGTGTACCACCACACCTGGCTTTGAGCTGTGAATTTTTTATACCCAGCCTAGGTGACTGGAAGAGAGAGTAAAGGGAATGACAAGTCTCAATGTATTATTTTATCATTTCTCATGGATTTGAGAAATAAGGAAGTTTGGAAGAATAACTGAGTGATTGGAAATTCTGATATTTCTGGGGAGTCAAGTCAGTGGGAACTTGCCAGGTTTGAAGCAGGATTCAATATAATTAAACTGTGCTCATTGTATTCTATACCATGGATACAGCTTCCTGGAGAAGGAACTGAAAGGTTGCAGATAAAGACTACTGCTTGGAAAGTACTGTGCCATCCTTCTGTAGGAAACAAAGACTCATGCTTTTAAAGCTACCCAAGAAGACCTTCTAAGGTGGTCTGTGACACTCCCCCACACACAGCCAGAAGATGGTTTCTATGAAAGGAATTTGTGGTCGGAATGGGGACTAGTTCATTCATGGGTTTCATGCACAATCCTCTTGGTGAGGAAGGAGCAGGCATGAGAGGAGTAGATGCAAAAAGAGATGCTGACAGGTTACAGGAGGTAGGAGAGAGGATGAGGGAGCTGTTGTCCTGAGAATATGATCGTAGTTGTATTTATAGGATAGTCAAGAATGATGGACTCTGGCCATAAACTTGGGTTACTCAATTATAAATTTCACAAAGAAAGTCATAACTATGGAATGTTGTTCTAAACAGTGACTAGTGAGTGCAGGTCGGAAAGCTTGTTTGTGGTTTCTCCGTCACCTTGAACATCCAGAGCACTGAGGGTGAGGGAGGAGTTACTCCTGTCAGAGTCTCACTGTGCTTACACTGGTTCATCAGAGCAGGTCTTCATAAACTTTTTTCCACTTGCAAAACCTCTTAATGGTGGAGAAATTTTTTTTTAATTTTTTTTTGTTTTTATTTATTTATTTGAGAGTGCCAGACAGAGAGAGAAAGAGGCAGAGAGAGAGAGGGGAGAGTGGGCGCGCCAGGGCCTCCAGCCACTGCAAACGAACTCCAGACGCGTGCGCCCCCTTGTGCATCTGGCTAACGTGGGTCCTGGGGAATCAAGCCTCGAACCGGGGTCCTTAGGCTTCACAGGCAGGCGCTTAACCGCTAAGCCATCTCTCCAGCCCATGGTGGAGAAATTTTTACATGACCCTGGGTATATATGTATATGATACAGCATAAAAATGTATTTTAAAACAATACTTTGGGGGCTGGAGAGATGGCTTAGTGGTTAAGCACTTGCCTGTGAAGCCTAAGGACCCCAGTTCAAGGCTCAATTCCCCAGGACCCAAGATGCACAAGGTGGCACATGAATCTGGAGTTCGTTTGCAGTGGCTGGAGGCTCTGGTGCGCCCATTGTCTCCCTATTTATCTGCTTCTTTCTGTCCCTGTCTGTCTGTCACTCTCAAATAAATAAATAAAAATAAACAAACAAAAAACCCACAATACTTTGGTCTATATATAATGTTGCCATTTATTAAAGAGAAAAATAAAATTAGGGGCTGGAGAAATGGCTCAACAGTTAAGGTACTTGCCTGCAAAAACCTAAGGACCTGGGTTGAGTTCCCTAGAACCCATGTAAGGCCAGATGCACAGGATGGTGTATGCATCTGGAGTTTGTCATGGCTAGAGGCCCTGGCACACTCGTTCTCTCTCTATCCCCCCATCTCTATCTGCTTCTTTCTCTCTCCAGTAAATGATTTAAACATGATTAAATTGACATGCTAATGGGAGGGAGGTGCATATTTATTTTTGCATAAAGAATTAAATCCTGGTTTAATAGTTGATACTGTAAAAGGTAGAGCATCTTCAACATTTTCAGAGTTGATCAGTATTTGGATTTTGTAATCATCCCTGCTGCAAATGTTGATTCACATGAACACATAGCACAGGGCTGGAGAGATGGCTTAGCGGTTAAGGCGCTTGCCTGCAAAGCCTAAGGAGCCATGTTTGACTCTCCAGACCCCACATGAACCAGATAGACAAAGTGAGGGAAATGCAAAGTCGCACATGTCCACTAAGTGGCACAAGCATCTGGAGTTTGATTTCAGTGGCTGAGGCCTTGGTGTGGCGCTTCTCTCTCTCTAAAACATGCATAGTACAAAATGGCAGAAGTTTACTTAGAGCCATTTCAGAATTATTGTAAATTCTGTCCTAGTACTAAGCCAAAATTCACTTAATGATGCTTTTTTTTTTTATGAACCTCAAGTCAGCAACTCAAACAGCAATTTTTTTTTTTCTTTTTGGTTTTTCAAGGTAGGATCTCACTCTAGCTCAGGCTGACCTGGAATTCATTATGTGGTCTCAGGCTGGCCTTGAACTCACAGCAATCCTCCTACCTCTGCCTCCCAAGTGCTGGGATTTAAAGGCGTGCAGCACCACGCCAGCATCAAACATCAATTTTTAAAAATCATGCATTCTGGGCTGGAGGGATGGCTTAGCACTTAAGGCATTTGCCTGCAAAGCCAAAGGACCCAGGCTCGATCCCCCAGGACCCACATTAGCCAGATGCACAAGGGGGTCTTGCATCTGGAGTAAATTTTCAGTGGCTGGAGGCCCTGGTGTGCCCATTCTCTCTCTCTCTCTCTCTCCTTCTTTCTCTGTCAAATAAATAAATAAATAAATAAGCATGCATTCTAACACAATACAATTCAAAGGTGTACTACCTTGATACTTACATGCTAAAGAATGACAGTAGGAGATTGCCTTTTTCCCATAATTAACCATTATGTTTCTAGAAGGACTGAAAACTTTGTATGTATAGCTAATTTGTGTTTATTTATTAGAGACAGAGAGGAGAGAGAGAGTGAGTGATAAAGGGCATGGCAGGACCTCCAGCCACTGCAAACAAACTCCAGACATATGTGCCACCATATGCATATGGCTTACATGGGACCTGGAGGATCGAACCTGGTTCCTTCGGCTTCTTAGGCAAGCACCTAACCACTAAGCTACCTCTCCAGCTCTGTATGTACAGTTAAAAGCACAGTGCAATTCATAATGTCCATTGTCTCAATTCTGAACCAAGATGTTTGTTGGTTTTATATGGCAAGATAACCTATGCAGTATAAAATGATCATATTCCATGTTCAGCCCTAAAGCTGCAGTGAGGCCGTGTGATGCAACACAGGCCAGTGATGCCAGAAGCACATGCGATTCCTTGCAAATTTAATTTCTCTTTTGGTTTTTCATGGTACAGTCGCACTCTAGCTCAGGCTGACCTGGAATTCACTCTGTATTCTCAGGGTGGCCTCAAACTCATGGCCATCCTCCTACCTCTGCCTCCTGAGTGCTGGGATTAAAGGCATGTGCCACCATGCCTCCCTGCAAATTTGATTTTGAATTAGTTTTTGTTTGTTACTTGCTAAGAAGTCTTTTCCTGGGCTGGAGAGATGGCTCAATGGTTAAGTGCTCAAAACACGACTGGTGGAGGAGCAACGGAGCTGTTCACGGGGCAGTTTACCCCGCCTTCCACAGACGAGTGACCTCCACTGCAGGCGAATGATCTTATGGAATGCCACGGGGCATATACATACCCATGCCTACACCAAAACAATGTTTTGGAAAGAAATCTTTTCCTGTTGCCATGTTTTTGCATCTCTCACATTCAGTTACATTCATTCCCATGCAGAGAGGCTGGCCTTTAGGCCATGAATGAGTTGTGGGAACTAATCAAAGAAAGTCTGGAAACATTTCTGTAGGTCCTTAGGAGAACAGCTGAATACCTGCTCTGGCCCCTTGCAAGAAGAATCGTGGGTACATCATCCAAGACCCTTTGTTGGGCAGGAGTCGCCTAACCTTAGAGTGCAGAGCCTCAGATCGGAGGTGCCCGTCTTTGGCTGCTGCTGTCCCATCACTTGGCAGTAGAAAATCTTTGCTGTTAGACGATTGCTCTAGGCTTTATTTGTGGACAAGTGGTAACCTGCTTGGGTCCTGTCTGAACACATAGTCCAGGCTCGAGTCCCTGGCACCCCCGCTTGTTTGGGCCACCTCGTTCAGCCACAGCTGCACGGTCTTGAAAGAGATGCCAAAAGCCAGACTCAGTGGGGCGTCCACTTGTCTGGACAGAGGTTGTGGATGTCAAGTGTATCTTGGACATGGCCCCTTCCCCTTCATCTTTGTCCTGCCCATTTTATCTCCCTTCATGGGATATAAGTAATTGTTTTGTCCTACGTATTACACAAGGTCTGACTAGTTCAGAGCTATGGGAAAGTACTTCCAAAGTGTAAAAGGGGGGGGGGGGAACAGCTTCTGGAAACTTCAGCTACTGATTTTTGTAGAGTGGGAATTTATTACTCAACTCAGTAACAATCTTGGCCCAAAGCAAGCAGTTGTGTGGGCAAGAAGTGGGCACCTTTCCTGACAGCTCTGCCAGGGACACCGTTGTTCATATCGGAGACGGCTTGAATCCAGCCTATCTTCCCATCAAAGACTTTTTGATTGCCTCTGAATCTTAGACATGTCACTAAAGCCATTGAGACCCAGCCAGTAGATTTCACTTGGATGAGATATTGCATAGCTCTCAGGGGAGGGAGTCAAATGAGGAAGCAGAGACGCGGTAATAAATAGCTCTTTGTGCCAGTCCCCTCCCCTGTCTCCAAACCATTGAGATCACAGGGAGGAACCAGCCTGCAGCAGATGGCAGGTGCCGCCCAGAGGCCTGGTAGTGGATGACCAGATGTGAACGTGTCTTTCTGCAGCGTGCGGCTGTGACCTGGCCCAAGGTGGCTTCTTCATAAAGAACGGAGAGTACCTGTGTACCCTGGACTACCAGAGGATGTACGGGACACGCTGCCATGGCTGCGGGGAATTCGTGGAGGGCGAGGTGGTGACTGCCCTGGGCAAGACCTACCACCCCAACTGCTTTGCTTGTACCATCTGCAAGTAAGTGACCTATCCCTACCCCCCCCCCACCCACCCACCAGGCCCCGGGCTTCCTCTGACACAGAAATGCTGGCTATGGCCATTGAACAGTGTGACTGATTCCTTTGGTCTTGACAGTACTTTGCCTTAAAATAGCTCTTTTCTGATGTGTCTCTTCTTGCTGTGGATTCATTCTTAGTTAAAATGCAGCTTACTAGGAAAACTTTATAAATGGCATCCTCTATAAAGGATCATGGCTATTTCAAGTGGCTTGCAACCAAGTGTGAAAAAAAAAAATAAACCTCCAAGTCTCAAAATATTTTGAATAATGAAAACATTGGTGGGAAAGTGGGCAACTTTTTAGAAGGATGATGCTTATTTGAAAGTATAGGTTCTTAAATGTGCATGCCTAAAATAACCTTCTCTAAGCCGGGTGTGGTGGTGCATGCCTTTAATCCCAGCACTTGGGAGGCAGAGGTAGGAGTATCGCTGTGAGTTTGAGGCCACCCTGAGACTACATAGTGAATTCCAGGTCAGCCTGGGCTAGAGTGAGACCCTACCTCAAAATAAATAAATAAATAAACAACTTTTTCTAGCTGAGTATAGTGAAGTGCGCCCCAGAACTCAGGAGACTGCGGTGGGAAGACCATCAGCCTGAAAGATATAGTAGGACCCATCTCAAAGGATAAATAGTGGGGTCGTGGACATAGCTCAATTGCTAAAACACTTGCCTTGTAATTATGAGGTTTCGGGCTTGATTCCTAGAATCCACATAAAATACAGGGCATGGTGGCATGCACTTGTAACGCTTGTAGTGGTGAGGTAGGCAGGCAGCTTCCTGAGGCAGGCCAGCCACCCAGCCAGCCGAGCCGAGTCGTCAAATTCCAGGCCAATGAAATACCCTGTCTCAGAAAAGGCGGGTAGCACCTGAGAGCAGTGGATAGCACCTGAGAGCAGTGACACCTAAGCCTGTCCTCCGGCCTCCACACGTGTCACGCATACGGATACGCGTGCACACACATGCATTAAGAGATGTAATGGAGCCGGGCGTGGTGGCACACGCCTTTAATCCTAGCACTTGGGAGGCAGAGGTAGGAGGATCGCCATGAGTTCGGGGCCACCCTGAGACTACATAGTGAATTCCAGGTCAGCCTGAACTAGAGTGAGACCCTGCCTCTAACACCCCCAAAAAGAGATGAAATGGTACATTAATTTGCAGGGGTTGGCAAACTGTGGTTCATGTGCCAAATTAGGTCCAATGTCTGTTTTTGTAAGTAACGTTTTATTGACATGCAGTCCCACCCATTTGTTGCATATTGGTAAGGGCAGGAGTCGACTTGAGTGACAGAATTTAGGAATTGTGACAGACACCAAATAGTCTGTCAAACCTAAAAAGATACTTATAATTTGATTTGGGGGGGGGGGCAGGGAATCACCAACCATTGCTCTCTAGGTACCTGTGCAACGTAGCTTGATTAAAATGAGTAGTCTGAGAAAAAATGGAAATTGTGAAGTGTGAGGGAGGAATGTGTCGTCGTTGTGTTTTGCATGGTAAGCATTGTACAAATACGATGGCTTTGATTCTGCACAGAGGCAGCTGGTCAACAAGGACCAGCTACACGGTCCGACAGTTCCATTTCAATGTCACGAGCCTGGTTGAATCATACTCCAGATTGTTCTGCAGCTCAAGAGAAGTGTTCTTTTTTCTTTTCCAGCTTCTCATGTTTCTAAGCCAGAGAAGGGCAGGTTCAATACTGTATAATTAATCAGGTAAGGTAGTATTGGTAGGTAAATCATAAGACAGATGCAGTAGTCATGGAAATTATTTAAATAAGCTTCATAGCTATTCACCCATTTTTTTTCCTTACAGTTTAAAAAAATCATAATTTAAATGTTGTAGACTCAGATCTTAAGGGAGTGGTGGGAGGAGAGGATGATGGAATACAAGTGACTTAAAGCAGACGGGACTGTTTGGGGGGAGGAAGGGAATCTGTGGGGACCCTGGAGCACAGCGAGGGCAGTGGGACAACTTAGAACGAAGTATAATGATGTAAGTATGCAGATGTCATAATGAAACCCATTTCTTTCCAGGCTAAATTGACATCTTAAGAAAGGGGCTGTGGAGATGGCTCAGTTGGCCTTGCAAACATGAGGACCTGGGTTCGATCCCCAGAATCCACATAAATAGAGCTGACTGCGGTGACGCATGCTGGGGAGGTGGAGACAGGAGCATCCCTGGCCAGAGACCTCATCTCAAAAATAAGGGCAGTGGGCTGGAGAGACGGCTTAGCAGTTAAGCGCTTGCCTATGAAGCCTCAGGACCCCGGTTCAAGGCTTGACTCCCCAGGACCCACGTTAGCCAGATGCACAAGGGGTCGCACGCGTCTGGAGTTCATTTGCAGTGGCTGGAAGCCCTGGCGCGCCCATTCTCTCTCTCTCTCTCCCTCTCTCTCTCCCCCTCTGCCTCTTTCTCTCTCTCTCTCTCTCTGTCGCTCTCAAATAAATAAAAATGAATAAAATATTTAAAAAAATAAGGGCAGTAGGGTTGGAGAGATGGCTTAGCGGTTAAGGCACATGCCTGTGAAGCCTAAAGACCCAATACTCATCTCTCCAGATCTCACGTAAACCAGACGCACAAAGGTGAGCCAAGCACAAGGTCACACATGCCCACTAGGTGGCACAAACATCTGGAGTTCAATTGCAGCGGCTGAGGCCCTGGTGTGCCAATTCTCATTCTCTCTCCAAAAATTAAAATTAAAAAAAAGGAGAATAGTATCTGAGGAACATCACCTGGGGTTGTCCTGTGGCCTCCACATGCATATGCACCTGCACACACATGAATACACATACACAAATTGAGGAAAAAAGGAGAAACTTCAAGACTCATGAGCTTAATGAACATTTTTCATTTTTAATCAAAAGCAAAGCTTCCCCCTGAATTCTCCCCTTCAGGCTGCAGCAGCATAGTTCGGGTTTCCACTCGTGGCCTGGCCCTGAGGAGACTCACGTCTCAGTCTTGTTTCCCGGCCTGAACTGCGAGCCAGCTTTCCCAAGGCAGAGGTCTCTGTAGTAAAAGGAGGTGTTGTAACCTGCCCCCCACTCCTGTTAGTCACTAGAATCTCCTAAGGGGTTGGGGTTTGGGTGCCTAAAAGTATCCATATCTATCCTCTTTTCCCCAATTCTCTGTGCTGATTTAGTAGTTTCTAGAAGATTCCCAGGTATGGTGTGACTAAGCCTAGTTGGAAAGCCCTTGTCTGGGTAAACTCTGTTCCTGACCCTAAGGTACTGTTTTAAAGTCAGTGTGACCATGGACAAACATATACTAACTAGACACTGTGGCTCAGTGTTAGAACCGGCAGAGGGGCTCCCCATGGCTATTGGAGAGTATCTTTCATCCGAAATGCTTGGGATTAGAAGTGTTCTTTCAGCTTTTTTTTTTTTTTAATGATTTTGGAATACATACAAATGAGATATCTTAAGACCCAAATCCACAAATGAAATTCATTTGTCTTTATATACCTTGCACATGTAGCCTAAAGATACTGTTACAGGATATTTGTAATTCACCTGTATTTTGACTGCAGCCCATTACACAAATCAGGTATAGAATTTTACACTATAGCATTATGCTGGCACTCCAAATATTTCAGATTTTGGAGTGTTTTGGATTTGGGGGTTGGATTTGGTTAGTCTGTACTATAGGGCTCCTGCTTCTGAGTGATAATAAGTGTACCTGAATTGAGTTTTCCTTCAGAGTTTATAAGTTATGTTCATATAAGATTTATTTTAATACTCATTGCTATTCTATGAAGTCAGTCCAGAATTACCAACCCTGTTGCAATGACTCAGTCTCAGCATGTAAGAGGTTGACACAGGTTGATGTTGAAAGATTAAACTCAGATTTTTTTTTACTCTAAATGTGTATTCCATTCATTCACATGAACCTGTGTGGGCAGGGGACATAGAGAGGAAGGAAAATGCTACAAAGGGTTATTATAAAGCTCAAAAGTCCTGGCATGTGCTGAGCACTGGACGCTGGCTAGTACCCTAGAGGATCTGTGGGAGAAACAGGTCTAAAACATCAAGCACGGGATGGAAATGGGGTCTAGACTCCAGCAAAGTAAGCAAGGAGCACAGCACATAAAAGGACACTCATTGTCAAGGTCTCACGGGTCAGCCCTAGAGAGTGAGCCCTCTGTATACACCCTACATGTCTTGCTTACTTCACTCAAGGCCTGTCCCCAAGCAGAGGCAAAGACCCTGAGTTTGTTGCATTGTATTATTGAGTCCTTGCCTCTCTGATACCCTCCTTACAGAGTGGACTTGAGGCTTTACTTAATGTGTGAAGAAGCCACCAGTGT
The DNA here is from genome assembly GCA_036346955.1 of Dipus sagitta. Lineage (NCBI taxonomy): Eukaryota > Metazoa > Chordata > Mammalia > Rodentia > Dipodidae > Dipus > Dipus sagitta. The sequence goes on from CM070770.1 coordinate 20,472,230, forward strand.
GTGTGTGTGTGTGTGTGTGTGTGTGTGTTTTAATTTTATTTATTAGAGAGAGAGAGAGAGAAAGAGACACAAAAGAGAGAGAATGGGTGTGTCAGGGCCTCCCACCACTGTAAACAAACTCCAGACCCATGTGCCCCCCCGCCATGCATCTGGCTTATGTGAGCCCTGGGGAGTTGAACCTGGGTCCTTTGGCTTTGCAGGAAAGTGCCTTCACAGCTAAGCCATCTCACCAGCCCTACAAGGTGTTGTTATTGAATGTCTAAAAGAAAAACAAAAGTTATCTTTCTGAAGAGAAGCTGCAAATTATCCTTGTGTATGTGTGTATGTGTGTGTGCACATGCACGCACGTGTGTGCAAATGCATGTGCAGGCAGAGAACAGTCTCAGATATTTTTCCTGAGGAAGCTATCCATCTTTTTTTCTTTGAGGCAGCTTCCCTTACTGGCCCACAGCTCACCAAAAGGGTAGACTAGCTGGCCAGCAAGCCCCAGGGATCTGCCTGTGCCCACTTCCCCAGCATCAGATTCCACGCATGCAGCCTCCCCACCCACAGCCAGTTTTGTTTACATAGATTCTGAGGATTTGAACCCAAGCCCTCATGCTTGGAAGGCAAACACTTTAACCAACTGAGCCATCTTCTCAGCCCTGCAGCTGCCTCTTAAACAGATGTTCATAGCCTGACCTATTTCTCCCAGCTGATGAGGGACTGGATTCCCAGCACTGTGCAAATCCAGATGTCTGAGAAGGATAAAATCTTACTCATAGTTCTCACAGGGCCTGAGGAGCTGAAAGAGCGCATGCCCAGCCTGGAAGCAGTTGTCTTGGGGAGGTGTCCAGAGTTGCAATCTGCATTCACGGCATCTAAAATATGTCTGCGTGAAGACTTTCCCTGTGGGAACATTGTGCCCTGTGGGTGACTTGTTGGGCTATCCCTCCACTAATGAGGATAGGTAAATCATGCCACTTTACTACCAGGCTGCCTATAGAAGCAGTATCTTCTTTTTCCTTCACATAGCGAAGCACATTTATTTGTTTGGATCATATCCAGCTGGCTGGCTTGGGCATAGCTGCATTTCAGGCGTATTGGTTGGTGCTCCTCCAAGAAATAAATTTGCAACGGAAGGCAGCAAGGAGAAGGAGTAAGGAAAAGGAATGAAATTGCTGGAATAACCTTGAGGGTAATGTCTTTCTGTCTCTAGGCGCCCGTTCCCACCAGGAGACCGAGTCACGTTCAATGGGAGAGACTGTCTTTGTCAACTCTGTGCACAGCCGATGTCTTCCAGTCCCAAAGAAGCCACCTGCTCCAGCAGTAAGTGCCCTGGGGACCACTTACACAAACACCCTTGTAGTTCATAGGTGGCACACGTGCCTTCCTTTATAAGAAACCTTGCTGGCTATAAGCCACAGGTAGTCCTACCCAGGATATTTTCCATGGAAAAGCATGTAGCTTCATAAAACACAGGCCTGGACAAGCATCTTCCTTATGTCAGAGATGCAAATGGAATTGGACATCAAATTGCCTATTTGGGGGCTGGAGAGATAGTTTAACAGTTAAGGCGCTTGCCTGCAAATCCAGAGGACCACAGTTCAATTCCCCAGGACCCACGTAAGCCAGATGCAAAGGTGGCACATGCATTTGGAGTTTGTTTTCACTGGCTAGAAGCCCTGGTGTGTCATATTCATGCATTCTCATTCTTTCTCTCTCTCCCTCCCTTCCTCTCAAATAAATATAAATAAAATATTTAAAATATATATATTAAAAATTAAAAATTAAAAATAAATAAAAATAAAATGTTAAAAAACAAAATATTTTTACAATCTGTCCATTTTGATAGTCTGTGATGGAGGGATAGTTAGGAAACCTTACACTGGAACTCTGGCTGCATACGAGTTAACTTGTTCCTGACAAAAGAAACTTATGAGAGGAAGGGTTTATTTTGACTCACAGTTCAGAGAGATGCAGTCCATCTCTTTCCCCTTTTCCCCTTTTTATTCAGCCCAGGACTCCTACCCATGGGTTTCAGGGGGATCTTTCCTCACCACATACTCCTCTGTGGAAATGCCCTCATAGACACACCGAGAGGTGCGTCTCCTAGGTGATTTCAAATCCAGCCAAGTTGACAATGAAGAATCGCCATCCGGGCGTGTCTGTAGTCGTGGGAGTGGAGGTGGGAGAACTTGTGGTAGGGATGTGATTGGTGGCTATCAGTGTCAGCCCTGCTGTCTGTACCCGCCTACGGTGCAAATGGGTGTGGTTTCTACTTATCCTTAAATATTTCTTTATTCATCTGGAAGGGTTATGGCATTTGTTCATCTGAAACTACATTTCATTCTTCAGAGGGAGACATGCCCAAGATCAAGGCAATCAGGAAGCTTGGGTTTTTTTTTAGTGAGAACATGTAGATAAATATGCACAGAAAAATGTCTAAAATGTAAAGAAAATGAAAGCAGAAAACAGGGGCTGCTTTACAGGAGTGAACAGAGAAGGTCTCTCTTATAACGTGGTGCCTAAGAAAAGATTTGAAGAAAGCACTCTCCATATATCAGAAGGGTTCAAATTCTTGGACAAAGCCTCTATCCTTTTAGACTCCAAAAAGATCCTCCAATAGCGAACAGAGGTACTTTCTTCTAATTAAACACGCTGGAAATAACACTGAGCATATCAGTTAGTAACTTTTTTTTTTTTAAAAAAATTTTTTTATCCTATTTATTTATTTGAGAGAAAGACAGGGAGAGAGAGAATTGGCATGCCAGGGCCTCCAGCCACTGCAAACTGGCTTACGTGGGTCCTGAGGAATTGAACCTGGGTCCTTTGGCTTTGTTGGCAAACTCCTTAACCACTAAGCCATCCCTCCAGCCCCACAGTTAGTAAGTTTTATGAGGTAGTATATTTGAGCACTGGGGACCAAGTAAGAAAGCTCTTTTCTGGGTCATAAGGAGGTAGATCCAGAGTTTGTCACTGTCTCTGTGGATTTTGCCAATCCTTGGGAGACCTGGAATAAATAAATCCCCTTTAAGCTCTGTGGGTCCTAATAGCTAAAACTGAGATAATCTGTGTCTATTCTGGAAACTTGATGAAATTTATATCAATGAATCCAAATTTTCCCTGTAAAGTAGAAGACTTCTACTTGTTGAAAATAAGAGTGGCCAGGCATGGTGGCACACGCCTTTAATTCCAGCACTCGGGAGGCAGAGGTAGGAGGATCACTGTGAGTTCAAGGCCAGCCTGAGACTGCATAGTGAATTCCAGGTCAGCCTAAGCTAGAGTGAGACCCTACCTCAAAAAAAAAAAAAAAAACAAACAAAATAATAATAGTAATAAGAGTGTTTGGGGGCTGGAGAGATGGCTTAGTGGTTAAGGAGCTTGCCTGTGAAGCCTGAGGACCCAGGTTTGATTTCCCAGGACCCACGTAAGCCAGTCGCACAAGGTGGTATAAGCATCTGGAATTTGTTTGCAGTGGCTAGAGGCCCTAGTCCACCATTCTCTCTCAAATAAATACAAATAAAAAAGTTTATATGAAAAAACAAAGAATGTTTTGACCAAAGCATTTGCACAGAAATTGGATTCTGACATTGGGAGGAAAGAAGAAAACGCATGTGTCAGTGCATCGTATTCGTGACGTGTGGCTGGATCCTGAACTTGGGTGGCAGCAGCCTGGGAGGACAACCAATAGACCACAAGGCACGATCCTAGACTTGTAGTCCTTCACACTACCCTGCCTCAAGCACACGAGAAACAGCCCCACGTTGCTGGGAAGGTGACCTGGGGTAGGAATGGTCACCCTATCCTTTGGTAGAGCTGGCTTTGAAATACGTTACCAACACCCTTGAAGGAATTCCTCTGTCTACTTAAGATAAAGAGGGTATTCTGAGTGCCTGAATGACAGCTGTAGCAGATGCTCATGCCAGTAAGGCCTGTCATGGGAGTGGCCATGTCCCTTAGTCTGACTGATTATTTTGATAGGTGGGGAAATTGAGACCCAAGGGCATATCTAAAGTCACACAAGCTCTCTTAATGGTCAGGTGGAATCAGGTGCCAGTGCTTTGACCTCTGCAGTTTTGTTTTCTGTTTGGTTTTATCTAATGCTCCTGGTGGTTTGTTTGTTTATTTATTTTATTTTACAGAGAGAATTGGTGTGGCAGGGCTTTAGCCACTGCAGTCGAACTCTAGACGCTTGCGCCACCTAGTGGGCACGTGCGACCTTGCGCTTGTCTTGCCTTTGTGCTTCTGGCTGACATGGGATCTGGAGAGAGATCCAACATGGGTCCTTAGGCTTCGCAGGCAAGCACCTTAACCGCTAAGCCATCTCTTCAGCCCACTCCTGTTGGTTTAGTTTAAGGACAGAAACAGATTCTTCTAAAGGGCTTCCAGCCCCCTTAGGCCATGCCACTTGGTAGCTTCTGCAGCTATAGCCCCACCAAAATGATTCTTGTTTTTTCTTTTTTTTTTTTTTCCCCAGACAGGATCTTGTGTAGACCAGGCTGGTTTTGAACTCACTATTTAGCCAGAGTCAAACTCCTGATCCTGCCTCTACCTCCCAAGTGCTGGAATGATGGGCATGTACCACCATACCTAGCTGATTCTAATTTTTATTCTATTGTCTATAAAAATGTCTGAAAGTGTCATGATTCTGGCTGGGAAGATACAATTGGTAGAGTGCTGGCCTAGCATGCACAAAACCATGGTTTAATCCTTAGCACTACATAAAGCAAAAACCATAGAACAGGCCTGAAATCCCAGCAATTGGGAGATGCTAGCAGGAGGCTAGAAATTCAAGGTCATCTTGGCTACACAGCAAGCTCATTCAGCCTGAGCTACATAAGGCCCTATCTTTTTTTTTAATTGATTTGATTTTTTTAAGATTTATTTTACTTATTTATTTGAGACAGAGCAAGAGAGAAAGAGAGTGAGAGAGAGAGAATAGGCATGCCAGGGCTTCTAGCCACTGAACACAAACTTCAAACGCATGTGCTACCATGTGCATCTGGCTTATGTGGGACCTAGAGAATTGAACCTGGGCCCTTAGGCTTCACAGGCATGCACCTTAACCACTAAGCCATCTCTCCAGCCCTATTTTTTTTTCTTTTTAAGATCCTATCTTAAAAAGAAAAAAAAAAGAAGGAAGAAGAGAGCAAAAAGGGAAAGGAAGAAAATAAAATTAAAGCATTATTTTGACAATTTATATATGATAATATAAAATATATTCTATTTTTATATGACATATGTTGAACACATAAAAACTGTAATTACATGTGAATACATAGTCTAATACATTATAGTTAATCCTAGCTTTAACAAATATTGCTTATGTACAAATTGTTGAGTCAAATTATATTTTCTCCTCAGTTTACAGTGGATGAAACTCTATTTCTCTGCAACTACTTTGATCAAAGCATTTTTATTTTTAAGAAACGCTTATCTATCAAGGGAAGAAAGGCATTTATAGGGTGTGTGGGTGTCTATGAAGAAAAGAGAGCTCTTACATGTGGATACACATATGCAAATACCCAAACTAAGCAGGCTCACAAATACTAGCATGAGGGGAATTTTCAGCAAGTTAATGAAATTTAGTAAAAATTTCATTGTTATTTGTAGCTCCCAAGAAATGCCCTCCACTTCGGAACTATCCTGGTATGTTTAAATGCCTGTTTTTATGAGAACAAATGACTTCTTAAACTTTGGGGAGAGGCTTCCTAAGTAGAAGCAGATCGTGACCTCTGCTTAGTGTGAAACTTCCTTGATAACACACACAGTGTCTGTGATATACATCGGAGTCAAAGGTTCTCTTCTGAAACAAGTTTGATGCTCTGAGCCACAGTTACATTTCACGTTCTGTGGTCGGTTTTTCATAATCACTGAATAGGAGACAAAGACGCCGCAAGAGAAAAGGAAAAAAAAAAAAAAAAAAGCAGCGAAGGATGACAAGCAGACATCAGGGATGCAAGGAAAGTTTTCCAGAACCCTGTGCCCAGGAACTCAGAACAGGAATAGAGAGCAGGGTTTCTGCTTGTCTGTGTAGTTCTGGTTTGGGAAGAGCATACACCGGTCCCTGTCCTAGGCGCTTCCTTCTGCCTTAAAGTGAGCCAGCTTATCTTTACCTCTAACTTATGTCATATGTTGCAGGCACATGTGTGTGCAGATGTGCATGCCCCATGCACGCATGTGCAGAGGCGGAAGGAAGACGTCAGGTGTCCTCCTCTGTCACTCCTCTGCATTATTTCCCCAAGATAAGGTCCCTCGCTGAATCTGCAGCTCCCTATTTTTTAGCTAAACTGGCCGACCAGGGAGCGCCACACCAGCAATCCTCCTGTCTCCACCTTTTCAACGCTAGGGTTATAGGCATGTAGAAACATGTCTGGCTTTCTATGTGAATTCTGGGGATGGGACTCAGGTCTTCATGCTTGCATAGCAAGTGCTCTGATCCACCCAGCTGTCTCCCCAGCCCTTCTCATTTATTTTCTAAGCACCCACATAGTACTTAGGGTGTGCCCAGCACGCTACTTTATTGCCCCAAATTAGTTACAATGCAATTTCAATTCAATAAGCAGCCGACATGATTTCAAATGAAGATAGTGGTAAAAAGCACCCGTGGGATTATGAGGAACATTAATTAAACCGCTTCATTAGCTGATTCATGCTTTAAAAAAACTGAACCAGAAGGCCTTGTGCTCTAGCAGAAGGTTAAATACCCCATCCTCCAGTCCACTCCATCCTTCTGCATTTACCAGTAAATGGAAAATAGGATCCCCATGGGTTAAGAAGTCCTTTGAGGGAGAAGTCTCTCTGTGACACCCCGGCACGTAGGGAACTAGGTTCGGATTGTCATTTCCCCCATGGCTCCTGTCTAGTTCAGACACCCGAGCAGGAGTGGGATGCTGTCTACTTCAAAGCGTGTCTGACTAGCGTCTGGTTGCACGTGGTTCCATGGCTTGACATGAGAAATGCCTACACACGAATACATCCAAGCCCGCCTTTCCCTTTTCCCTCCTCTACACAGCCACTTTATATAGCATCATCTTTATTCTAGTTGCAGTTGGAACTCCCACAGGTGGCAGGACGCATGATCTCACTGGACTGAGTTTAAATCATTTCAGGTAGAGTCATGAGCATGTTTTCAAGGGGAAGATGTTGTCAATTATTTTACTTTTTAAAAATTTGTGTGTGCACACGCACGTCCGTGCATGGGAGTACACATGTCATGGTACACCTGTGGAGGTCAGAGGAAAACCTTAGAGCGTCAGTTCTCTCTTTCTAGCTTCTGTTGAGACAGTCCCTTTTGCTGTCGTTTTATTGGGGGAAACGCCAGTCCAGTCGGCTCTCAAACTTCTGGATTCTCCTGCCTCTGTTTCCCGTTGCCATGGGCATGCTGCGATTACAGATACATGAGCCACTGTGCATCCAGCTTTACCTGGGCCCTGGGGATTTGAACTCAGGCCAACAGGCTTGCAAAGAAAGCTCCTTTAAGTGCTGAACCATACCCCCATCCCAATGATTTTACTTTTCTATTTGGGGCAGTAGCTCTTCGTAGTTGCTAATATTGATTTATCATTAGGTTCTCCCTTAAAGCATCATTTGCAGGTTGAGTGGGATTTGTCAGCCAAGGCACCTAACGAAAGGTGAAATATGCCACTTCTAGCAGCTTCTATCCATCCTCATCCTCCATTTTGTTATCTGTAGAATGGGCTGATAAAAGCTACATTCAATTAGGTGTGATGGTACACATCTTAGGTAGGAAGATTGCTGTGAGTTTCAGGTCAGCCTGGGCTAGAGTGAAACCCTACTTTGAAAAAAAGAAAAAGAGCTACATTCCTCTTAGGGCTAAGTTAGAATTCTTGTTGCATAAAGCTTACTAACAACATTAATGATAACTTTTTAAAGAATATTTTATTTATTTATTCAAGAGAGAGAAAGAGGGAGAGAGAGAGAGAGAGAGAGAATGGGAATGCCAGGTCCTCCCGCCACTGCAAATGAACTCCAGATGCATGCTCCACCTTGTGCATCTGGCTTACATGGGTGCTGGGGAATTGAACCTGGGTCCTTAGGCTTTGCAGGCAAGCACCTTAACCACTAAGCCATCTCTCTAGCCCTAATGATAACTTATTATGCAGGCAGTATTTCTGATTTTTTAGGATGTCTGTCTCCATTTTTATAAGCCCGCTTTTGTCGTCTGCTATTCATGATGGCTATCTTTATTCATGAGGTGTTTTCCACCAACATACAACCCGCCAAGATGGGAACACGTGCATACCTACAGCCCCTGGGCTGTTGGAGTTTGGTTCATAGCAATGTGTTTCATGTCTGAATCTCCCAAAATAGACCCTTGTCTCCTCCTTTAGCTACATTCTTTCTGAAGCACAAAGTGGCAGGGAAGGTTTGGCACAGCTCTGTTAAAGAGCATGTGATCTGGACAGGATGTTGGCTGGTTCTAATACCAGTTCTCTTACTATGTGCTCTTGAGAACGCATTGTCTCTGTATCTCCATTTCTTTTCTTAAAAAAAAAAGGAAACAACCATTTCTTTCTCACGGTGCTGTGGAGATGAATATAAGCAGGGGACTTCAGTGACTCATGCTGGGCATGGTGCACACACCTGTAATCCCAGCGCTGGGAGGTGGACACAGGTGGATCTGGAGCTCACTAACCAGCCAGTTTAGCCTAACTGGTGAGTTCCAGGCCAATGAGAGACCCTGTCCCAAAAAGATGTGACAGCAAACCTGAGGAACGATACCTGAGATTCTCCTCTGGCCTCCCAAGCTTACGCACATGTTTACACCACACATAGACACGCATCCTCTGACCTCCCATGCATACACACATGTGCACACCACTCATACACACACATGCACACCACTCACACACACACACACACACACACACACCCTCTGGCTTCCCATGCATAGACACGTGTGCATATCATACGCACACATACACACACAGACACACTCATTCCTCTGGCCTCCCATGAGTACACACATGCGCACCATACACACACACACACACACACAGATTCATGCACATAATGAGTACATGTGAGTGTTTGCCGGAAGCTGTGACCCGGAGCTTCCCAGAATCAGAAAGCAAAGAAAGACAAGGTCTAGTGTGATGGTTATGAGCGTGGGTTCCTAATTTCCTAGTTTCTGAGTTTGAATCCTGGTCCTGCCTCCTCCCAGCCCTTTAGTCTCTGGAAAGTTATTGGATATATCAGACCCTAGATGCTTTATCTGAAAATAGCTTCTCCAGGGATTCAGTAAGACGCTGCTTGGAAGGCCAGTCCGAGTGAGGAAAGGGGACCCGGAGAAGCAGAGGCTTTGGTGTTCTGTGTCCTGAGAAGGGACCTTGTAATAGAATGAAATCTAGGTAGGTCTTGAGGAGGCTGACAATATGGAGTTCCTAAGGACTGTTTTTAATCTACAGGATGACAAAATGAAAACAATATTCTAGAAAGATCAGTGTGTGATGTTGATAGTGAGGTACAAAATCAGGGACATTAATGAGGGATCAGGGTTGGGGACACATTGATGATTGTGGTTATAGCAATGGCTATGAGAAAAGGTGTGACTTATGTGCATAAAAGGGCCTTGTTAAAGAAAGATACAGGTTTGCTACTTATTTATTCACACACACAAAAAAACCTACTTCATTGAATCCCTACTAAGTATACTGTGCTAGGCACTAGCTAAGTTCTTTCATACTCAATTAGTATGTTGCATCACTAGGATACACGTATCTGATTTGTGGGTACACAATCCAGGGAATGATGGACTGCATTTTAACTGTTTGTGTGTCCACTTCTACTCCCAAGATAACGAAAGTAAGCCCCTGTTGTGGTTATGTAAGGCCTTGAATAGAAAGTCCCGGATAAATCATCTGAAAATTGAACCAGAGCTTTTCTCTGTTTCAAAACTAATTTTAGTCTTCCCTTGTTGGATGGTTTAAGTGTTTCCTGTAAAGCCATACAGACATTACAGGAGGGTACAAGGAAGGAGATTGTTTACAAAGCCACCTGAAGCCCCATCATCAAGAGATCTCTTAAGGAACACGTTTAGGACCATCATTCTGGAGTTTTCTCTGAGTGCTGTAGCCATGGGAACAATCACAGACTTGTACAATCTGACACAAATTCTTCCCCTAACATTTTGTTCACATGTCTTCTTCTCAGAAGCCATATATCCTCAGAATCCCACAAGAGGCTGAGAGCTTTAAACTTGCGTGGGCCCCTTGGCAGTCTGGGCTGTGTCCTGGGCTCAGCTCTCTTTGCCTTCTAATGCGACGGTCATTGCTACACGGCCCTGCTAGCTTCTGTAACACTTGTCGCTCCCACAGTCCCTGAGCTGCTTAACATACAGCCTTGTATTTGGGGTTCTGTGCGGATGGTCAACATGCAGAAATGCTTATTTGGTGAGTGGGCTGGTACCATCCGCAGAGGACTTTTGCCCTCATGTCCCAGCGGTGGGCTCTCACTGTACTTGGACTTGTGTGTTTATTGTGATGACGCAGGTTTAACCTGAGTGCATGAGAAGTAAGGCGTGTTAGCATATTTAAAGTCACTTCTTTTTGACAGGTTCGCTCATGTACGTATTGTACTTTTACATTTTTATTAAATATTTCATTTATTTATTTGAGAGAGAGGGAGAGAGAGAGAGAGAATGGGTGCGCCAGGGCCTCTGGCCACTGCAAACGAACTCCAGACGCATGCGCCACCATTGCATCTGCCTTATGTGGGTCCTGGGGCATTGAACCTCGGTCCTTTGGCTGTGCAGGCAAGTGTCTTAACCACTAAGCCATCTCTCCAGCCCAACTTCTTATTTTGTTTTATTTTTTGGTTTTTTTTTTTTTTTTTTTTTTTGGTTTTTTCGAGGTAGGGTCTCACTCTAGCCCAGGCTGACCTGGAATTCACTATGGAGTCCCAGGGTGGCCTCGAACTCACAGTGATCCTCCTACCTCTGCCTCCCAGTGCTGAGATTAAAGGTGTGCGCCACCATGCCCGGCTTTTATTTTTTATTTTTGAGGCAGGGTCTCACTCTAATCCAGGATGGCTTTGAACTCAGCAATCCTATCTCAGGCTCCACAGTGCTGGGATTAACGGCATGTACCATCGCAGCTGGCTTGTATATAAGTGCCTTTTAATCATATTCCTCTTCCACTCCTTCTAAACCCCTTCTTCCCAGCTACACCCCTCCTGCGTTCATGTCTTTTTTTTTTTTTTTTTTTTGATCCCCTGCGATAAATCAGGGTTACTGACATGGTGGGCATTGTTTATGAGACTATGGACAACTTACCCGTGGCCACGTCACTGAAGAACATGATACCCCCCCCCCCCGCCCGCAGCTAACTGCCAATAACGCCTCTCATGAGCCTTTTCCGCATCCATGATGGAATGTTGAACATTCACTTCTTTTCTCATCTCATGTGTTTTCTTTGTGTGTGTGGCGGCGATCCCCCACCCCCCGAGGCAGTGTCTTATTCTAGCCCAGGCTGACTTGGGACTCATTCTGCAGCCCCAGGCTGGCCTGAACTCTTGGTGATCCCCCTGTCTCATCCTCCCAAGTTCTGGGACTAAAGTACACCACCATGCCCAGCTTCATGTATTTTGTTTCACTTAACAAAAAAAAAGGGGGGGGAATGGTTACCGGTAGTTGCTGACAGTGGAATCACAAGGTCTTAAGGAAAAGTAGAGGCGTCACGAAGTATCTGGCCCAGTTTGATATGAAGGCTAGGGGCACTTAGAGTGCCAGCCTCTGGCCTGGTGGACAGTTAAAATGTTGCTCTGCTGGGGCGGGGGGAGGGGGTCAGTAGATTGGGCAAGTCTGGGGTTTGCGAAGGAGTCAGAGGTTCATTGCCGAGGGAGGAAGTTTACTATGAAGATACATGTTAAGTTTCAGATTTTAACAATTAGAAATCAAAGATCCCAGAGTGATTCTTCTCACTTAACTTGAGCCTGAGTTCCTCTGGGGAAAGAGATGGGGAGAGAGAGAAAGAGAGAGAGAGAGAAAAGTTGTTGCTTTTTAGAGAATGGACACGGCAGAGGGATTCTTTAAAAATTGCTTTCAGGGGCTGGAGAAATGGCTTAGCTGTTAAGACATTTGCCTGTGAAGCCAAAGGACCCAGGTTTGATTCCCCAGGACCCACATAAGCCAGATACACAAGGGACACATGCATCTGGAGTTCATTTGCAGTGGCTAGAGGCCCTGGCCTACCCATTCTCTTCTCTCTCTCTCCTCCCCTCCCTAAATATTTTTTTTTAAGTGCTTTCAGGGCTAGAGAGATAGACAACCATGGGAAAGTCAGCCTTTCAAGGCTCATCAGACCAGTTTTACACAGGATATGCCTACAGACTTTCCCCGAAAGGCTTCTGTGAATGCATTAACAGCAGTTGTCCCAAGACAAGGAAGAAGGGAAGTGAGCTAGGAACAAGGAGAGAAGGAAAATTATTCTTACCATGTGAAGAAAAATATTTTTTTATTATTTAAAATCAAGTATATTTAAAGCAGCACAATGCTAATTTCACAGGATAAAATAGATGCCCATTACAGAGCGAAGGCTGCTCTTCCTGTGACCTCCAGTCGGGAGTATTGGTCACATGAGGAAAGTACCGAAACTGACATCCTACCCTTTTTTTTTCTTCCTGTCTTTGAGCTGATATTTGTTAATGAGTTCTGAACTCAAGAAGCTGACGTAGGACCCAAGTACAATTTCCTCTTTGGCAAGAAGGACCCATGTAGTGCTGGTGGCCATGGCCTGTTAAAGATTCACAGCCTCACCAGGTTAAAGTTTACATCGAAATTAAGGAAAATGTGCTCAAGAGCGAAGCTTCTGGGCATGATGTTTTGTATTAAAGTGAAACTCACGCTCTGTGAGTTAGCCATTTTTAAGTAACTATTTCAGTGATTTCTAGGTCATTCACAGTGTTGCCTGGCTACCAGCTCTGTACACCGTCACCCTCTCAGAAAGCCTTAATACCCACCCCTTAAGCAAGTGTTCAAATTCCACTCTTCTTCCAGCTTTTGACAACTTCTAATCGACTTTCTGTCTGCGTGGATTTATATAGTCGGATTATTGTCATTCACTCATTCATCCAGTCTCAGGATTGCATATAGGCTAGACTGGCGTCACACTTGCTGTGTAGCCCAGGAAAGTCTTGAATTTCTGATCCTCCTGCTTCCCAGTCTGGGATTACAGGTATGCACACCACCCCCAGTTTATGCAGTGCTGGGGATCAAACTCAGGGCTCTTGTGCCAGCCGAGCTACATTTCCAACCCCCCTTCTGGATATAAATTAAATCATGGGGTTTATTAGTTACCTTCTCGTAGCTGGGACCAAATACCTGACAGAAATCAGTTTAAGGGAGAAGGGTTTATTTCGGTCTACAGTTCAGATCTGGGTCTGTTGGCAGGGCAGGCGTGGCGGCGGGAGCTTGGAGCAGCGCTGGTCACATTCGGCCAGTGAGGAAGCAGAGAGCACTGCGGGCCACCGCTCAGCCAGCTCTCTCCTTCTGTGCAGTCCAGGACCCCCAGCCTATGGGATGTGCTGCCCACGGCCAAGGTGGGTCTTCCTGCCTTAGTTAATCTAACCAAGATAAGTCCTCATAGCTGGCTCTCTGTCCTGTCACAAACTTACTGTGTGTATCAGACACCTACGTCATCACCCCGTTCTAAGCCAACACAGGTAATTCAGCCTTCCAAGGCTTATTATCAGAACCAGTTACTTCACCCAGTTTTGAATCAGTGGCAGGTCTGTGAGCCATTCGTGGCCATCCTAATGATGATTAGCAAAATGTCCCAGACTTCCAGGGCTTCTGGGTCGCAGGAAGCCCACAGCAGGATTTCTTCTCTGGTCATCACCGGCGTTAATCACGGGGTTCCTGCTTCATAAATGCTTGGTGAATGAATCAAGAGGGAAGAATTCCTGTCGGCCAAATAGGAGAGAACCACACCCAATGCTGGGGTTAAGGAGAGAGCTCACCTTGAATACCTCATGGCACTTCTGTGGCATTCCGTGGACACTGGCTTAAGGGATTTGAATTGGAAGTTTGAAAGGTATGATTGATCTGTATGAAACTGTGACCAACGTTAAGTACAACTCTGCTCGCTTATCACACGTGGAAGAAAGGTAGGCAATTGTGCCAATCCAATTTCAGAGGATTTAGGGTGGCGCCTGCTGCCAGGCCTGTCCTCAAGTGCCCCGATAAAGATTGATGTTCTGTGATGGCCCACGAAAACGTGTTTGCTGTGCTGTGTTGTTTTTCCAAGGACAACAAGAAGCCCCACTTAAAATAGCCAGAAGCTGCCCTGGCTTGTGAGGTTTCCATCGTGGCCATCAAGACAGAAAAGGGAGCAACTGACCTCAGCGGGGACACGGTCATCATGGAAAGTCTAGTTCAAGGTTATAAACTCAGGCGCCACATAAGCCTTTCAAAATCATTCTGAGTCATTTTTAGCATCTGTGATTAAACTGTCACATTGAGACCCCTTTGCATAGAGTAGGTACTCGATGTACCTAGGAAAGCTCTTACTCCCCCATTCACTATTTATTTTCTGATCTTGCAATACTTTTCTGGTTAATGGCAGTATACTATCTACAAGTTTAAAACTTTGAAAAATAGTTTTTTAACGCTGGGCGTGATGGTACATGCCTTTAATCCCAGCACTCAGGAGGCAGAGGTAGGAGGATCACTGTGAGTTCGAGGCTACCCTTGAGACTACATAGTGAATTCCAGGTCAGCCTGGGCTAGAGCGGGACCCTACCTTGAAAAACAAGACAAAATTAAATTAAAATAACTTTTAATATTTTATTTATTTATTCATTCATTCTTTCTTTCATTTGAGAGTAAGAGAGAAAGAAAATATGGGCATGCCAGAGTCTCCTGCCACTGCCAAAGAACTCCAGATTCATGTGCCAATTCAGGTGCCTGGCTTTACATGGGTATTTGGAAAATACCTCCAGGCTTTGCAAACAAGCACCTTTAATTGCTGAGCTATCTCTCTGGCCCCGAAAGTAATTCTTGAGAAGTGTTTAGTCCCACAAACACGTACATTAACTCTGTGTGTGCTTCACTCTATCCTTTGTTGTTTTGGGGGTTTTCTGCTCCTTCCTTCCTTCCTTCCTTCCTTCCTTCTTATTATTTTTATTTTGAGACAGGGTCTTATATACATTGCCCAGGCTAGTCTGGAATGCTAGAACTCATGATACTCCTGTTTCCCTCTCCAGTGGTGGGATCACAGGTGGGTGCTACCCAGCCTGGCATTCTTACAAGGATCCCATACCCATGGTATGTGCTAAGACATACTAAGAAAGGAAACTGTGGACTCATTTGTTTAAATAGAAACCATGGGCTGGGACGAGTCATTAGTTGTCAACTCCTAAGTGTCTAATTTGGGACCTGGCAGCATTCAGTAGTCTGGATGAAGAAGAAGGTCAACGGTCAACAATGTCCACTTGTTAGAGTGACACAGCAATTAGTGATGGAGCCTTTTGGTCATGGAAAGATTTCTAAAACCCTGATCATTTGTACCTTGAAGATGTTTGAATTATAGGCCAGTACTAACTAACTTAAAAAGAAAAAGAGTCTGAGTTTCTTAATTCATGTTTGTCAAAGCCAGGGACCTATGAAGACCAGGTTGGAAATTCAGATGCAAGTGGACATTGAAAGCCTGGGAACAGGTTACAACCGACATTTGGACCCATATAGAGGATGGAGCCCTAGCCGATGAGAGCTTTCTATCCTATATAGAGGAGGTTATCACTATTCTAACAGTTATCCCCATGAAGGAGTCCATGTGGAAGAGCCAATGTGACTTGTGTCTTTTAACCTAGCAGCATCTACTCCATGCACAGAGCACCCTTGTGTTTCCTCTTCCTCTCTGGGGAGGAGTGTTCTCTCATATGCTTCTATCTTCATCCCATAAGAGAGGGGAGTCCTGACTGAGGTGGTGGCTTAGCAGGTGCAGTGCTTGCTAGGCAAGCGTGAGGACCAGCATTCAGACCCCCAGAAACTTCTTAAAATCCTGACATGGTGGCAGGTCCCTATAACCCCAGCACTGGGGAGGCAGGGACAGGAGGATGCCTGGTGCTTGCTAGCTAGCCTAGCTGATTTATGAACTCCAAGTTCAATGAGAGACCTTGTCTCAAAAACTCAGATGGAAGCCAGGCATGGTGGCACACGCCTTTAATCCCAGCACTCAGGAGGCAGAGGTAGGAGGATCGATGTGAGTTTGAGGCCACCCTGAGACTACATAGTGAATTCCATGTCCACCTGAGCTAGAGCGAGACCCTACCTCAAAACAAAACAAAACAAAAAAAAGCTAAGATGGACAGTGATTGAGGAAGATACCTGATTTTGATCTCTGGCCTTCACATGTGTATGTATGCACATACACACACATGAACACACAAACATGCACACACATACACACACAAAAATGAATGAATAAATAAATAAATAATAAATAGGTTAACCCATGTTTTGTTGGAATAATTGAATGACAAGATATCACTAAATTAGGGCCTTAAGTTCTTCAAACCCTAGGATTTAAATTTGTATCTTTTTTCTTTAAACTTCTCAGCTTGAGTCCTGACCAAGCCAAAGTGCCTCTAGCTAATAGTCTATTAAAATGATGTTTTATGGACTTTCCAAAGCCTTATTCTTCTTTCTATTAATAGCAACATAAGTTTAGCCATAAATCTATTTGACAACTTTGTTCACAACAAATGCTATTTCTTTTTTTAATCTTATTGCAAAAAAAAAAAAAAAGAGAGAGAGAGAGAGAGAATTTCCAGGAAAGTCTACATTTTCTAGAATATGTCTAGGGAACAGTTTCAATACTGAATGTTGACTTTTAATAATCCTTAAGTTGAAAATATTTGCCATAAAGGAAGGGCCTAGTCTGACTTTTCTCAAAACCCCTGTGGACAGTCTGTAACACCTTGGTGTCTCATTAATTGGTTAGATGAATAATTTCCCTTGAAACTTTTCTTGAGATGAGTACATGTAATATAGAACTTAAATCTACCCAGAAAAGGCCTGAGACAGAATTCAACATCCCTTTATGACCAAAGAGGCACATGCCAGAGAAACACACCCATGACTGGAGGTTTCTGGAAATTGTAAGGCCCGACTACATGTGTATTTGAGAACAGAAACTTGGGTTCTTGGTTAACTTGCCACTGCTTGGCTATGGACATGGGACAAGCCCGAGGTCTACTCTGGGATTTAGCTTCCTGTTTGTAAAATGAACCATCTGCACCAAGTGGTCTCTAAAGTCCATGTGCTTCTCAGATGTCCCCTGGTAATCCCTGTTCTCCCCGGGGTGGACGGAGATAACTGAGGTGTAAGACCTTTCCAAGCTGTATGAAACAAGATGTTGATCCCATGATCGTGATTATGAAGTTAGCAAGAAACCAAAATATCTTCCCCAGAGACTGACAGTGGGTCTTAAACTGTTTTGTTTCTTTTAATAAGATGTCATAGATTATTGTCAGGACAGCAGCCACTGCATGCTTACTGTGTGATCACACGTAATCCCCTTGACAGCCTGGGAAGGTAGGCCTTGCTGACATACCCAGCGTACAAGCAAAGACACTGAAGCACAGGAGTTGCCTCAGAGTCCGTGTCAGAGCTGGAATTTAACTTGAGTTCTGTGACTTCAGAGCCCTTAACTGCTATGCATTGCCTAATTAGTTTATAGAATAGATGGAAAGGGGCTGGAGAGATGGCTTAGCCATTGAAGCACTTGCCTGCAAAGCCTGAGGACCCGTGTTTGACTCTCCAGAGCCCACGTTAGCCAGATGCACAAACGTGAGGAGAGGCAAGGTCGCACATGCTCACTAGGTGGCGCAAGTGGCTGGAATTTGATTTCAGTGGCTGAGGCCCTGGTGCACCAATTCTCTCTCTCTCTAAAGATAAAAATAGAATAGACCAAAACATGGAGGGCAAAACAGTAGTCTGGAAGTAGGAGGTTGTCTTCTTTCTTGCAATACAATCTGAGCCTCTCACAGCAGAGGGGAGGGAAATCTCACCCCCAGCTGGGTAAGTATTTCCTCTTTCCTCTCATCTTCCAATGTCTCATTCACAGGTAGGTAAGCGTTCAGGGTAGGTAGAAAGTCCTACCAGGATGTTCTTAGCACCCATCTTTGGAAGATGGAGTAATTCTCAGTGTTGTCTTTGGCTCTGATGCTTTTACCCAGAAATTCTGAGCTCTCAGAAGTATCCCATCATGTGTTTTGGAAGCTTTGATCCTCAGTGGGTAGATGCTCGGAATGGTCGTCATCACCGTCATGAGCGATTCTGAGTGTGTCCACAGCAGCAGGCCTGAGAAGGTCGGGGTGAGTGCCTTCTCTCTGACACTTCTGCACCCCCAGAGGTGACACAGTACAAGTTACTGCACTAAGGCTTCTCCCTTGCCTGCCATCAAGATGGCTCCAAGCAGCTTTCTGCCTTCCACATTCAACATGCCCCAGACGTTTTCTTCATGAACCACTCCAAGCTATAGTACCCTCAAGTCTCAACACCTTGAAACCCCTAACAAACCTCATTAAAGGTTTTCAGAGGTTGGAGAGAGGGCTCAGTAGTTTAAAGCACTTGTGTGCACCAGAACACAGCTTTAAAGCCAGATACACAAAGTGGCACATGTGTCTGGAGTTTGTAGCAGCAAAAGACCCTGGCAAACCCATACACACACTTTCTCTATCCCCCCCCCCCCCCCGCCATGTGTGCTTGGAAATAAATATTTTTCTTAAAAGAAAACAAGCTTTCTTGGGTTCACATTCATGAGTGGTTCTGGCTGTGTCCTAAAAAATCAGGCCTGAGGAGGTTGGGATGAGTGGGAAGTTAACTAGTACATAGTCCTGTGACTCTGTGTTCTCAGCCTTCCTTTCCAAAGAAGCATCTTCATGTCTCACACCACCTGTTTGGCCCTCACTTTTCCCAACTGGAAAGTTCTAGAAAGGCAGAAGTCATTTTCCGGGAGAATATAGACATCCAGGTTGATGGGACCACAGGTGCTTCCAACATCAGGGCATCTCTCTTAGGAACTTTTCCTTCCCAAGAAGCATATGTCTCCTTCGAAACCTAAGTCCTTCTGAAGCCCAGATGTCTGTGGCCCTTGGCCAAGAAGAATTAGACCTATTAAAGGAGACAGGCAGGATCTCTGTTGTTAAGGATATTTACTGCCTGTGAACCAAGTGATATAAAAAATGGAGCCAGGTGTTCACTTGGATGTTAGTTGAACCAGATCTCTGCCCTTGTTCTGGCTCTTGGCGTCAAGAGTGAAAGGTTGAGGCCAAGTGTTTAAGGCTGGGTCTTTGGTCTTCTCTTCTCCCATGTGGTAATGATTCTTCCTGGGTGAAACGCTGGTGGGTTGTTGGTGGGCTTTACCTCCTGGATGCTGCTCCACGTTCGCCTGTTTCTGAGCGACCATCATCCCGGTGCCCTCACCAGCCTTCTGTCTTAGTCAGGAGCTGCTTTGGTGGTGTGGAAAGGCTTTTCTCAGCAGCTGAAACCCATGAAGGTGAGAGCCGGGCGTTCTGTTCTTCATGGAAGGCCTTAGTGGGAGTGAGTGAGCGAGCATGGGGACAAGCCGACATAAATCTTTCGGCAGCATCGTGACTACTTTCCCCAGTGTGATGTCAAGCTCAAGCAAAGGCCATGGCTTTGTCCACAGAGGAACAGGTAACTGTTCTGGAATATACAGAAGAGTAGATCCAGCTGATGTAGGGTGACATGATCTTATGCAAGAGACAGTCTCCGATGATTTGTTAGTCGTGTCTTAAGGATTAGGACAAAGGAAGTTTAACCCCAGCTTCTCCTTCCAGACTGTTCCTGTAGCTGGCTGCCTCGAGCATTAACCCCTGGATGACCTGGACTATATGTTTGTTCGGGAGACACTGATCATGGGGGACCTCACAGGCACTGCCTATGACATCAGAGGGCTTCCAGACTTCAGGGCATCTTAGCTAGGAAGGTTGTGCAAGCTAAATGGTGCTGTATGTGGTGTCTGATCTGGGTCATAGAAAGCCGTCAGTGCAGGTGACCATAGGAGTCACTGTTACTGAGTTGCCTTACTTTCCTCTTTCTTTCCTTTTGTTTTTTCCTTCCTTCCTTCCTTCCTTCCTTCCTTCCTTCCTTCCTTCCTTCCTTCCTTCTTTCTTTCTTCCTTTCTTTCTTTTTTTGAGGCAGGGTCTCACTCTAGTTCAGGCTGACCTGGAATTTACCATGTAGTCTGAGGGTGGCCTCGAACTTGTGGCGATCCTCCTACCTTCGTTTCTTTTGTAGCTCTGATATGGGTGGACACTAAGGGGCTTGTAAAGAAAACATGACTGGCACTGTGGAGATTGCTAGTGGTTAAAGATGCTTCCTTACAAAGCCTGCCAGCCTGGGTTCAATTCCCTAGTACCCACATAAAGCCAGACACAACGTGGTGCTTGCATTAGGAGTTCATTTGCAGTAGAAAGAGTTTCTGGCTTGCCTATTTCTGTCTTATTCTCTCTCTCTCATATATATATATATATATATTTTAAGACAGGAAGAAAGCATGACTATGAGTCAAGAACCCTGAATTGTGGCCCTGCCTCTGCCCTTTCCCAAGGAAGGGGGCAACCCAACAAATGGCTCATTTGTACTGTTCTTTGAATTATGTGAAACACCATCTCTCTTCTTCATAACAACTTAAAAGTGACTCTTGTCTATATTTTCTTCAGATGAGTGAAAGAGGGTTCAGAAAACCATTACTTGCCCAAGTTTTTGTGACTCCAAGGCCCATGTCTTTACCTCCTCAGCTACCCATCTCCTTAGACTTTGCGTTTATGCAGGGTTGACCGTGGACAACTCTGGCAGCTTCCCTGACCCTAGCTAGCAGCCTCCATTTGTAGAAGTGAAAAATCATCTCTGAAATGTATCTAAATTCATTCAGTTGACCGGAATCTCCCTTATTTGAATCTTTGCTGCCACCTACTGTCAAATGATCGGAACAGTTCAACTTGAATTAAAATTGTTCCTTTTATCCTGGAAGGGATCAAACTATGGAGACAGAGAGAAAAGGCCAGAGGTCTTATGGAGCTAAGGGGGAGCAGGGCATGAGTAGGTGGAGCAAAGAGAATTCTTAGGTTGGGAAACTGCACTGCGATAATACTGCATAATGTCATGCACCTGTCCAGATCAGTTCTAAATCTCAGTGTCGACCATGGACACTGGGTGGTGGTGCTGTGTCACTGTGCGTTTATCAGTGTAGCAGGGGTGTCACTCTGGTGGGTGATACTGGGAGCAAGGGAAGCTGAACCTCTGGGTAAGGGACATGGGAAACATCTGCACCTCTGCTCCATTTTTCTGTGAACCTACCACCACTTTAAAAATAATTTTTTCCAGGCTGGAGAGATGGTTCAGCAGTTAAAAGCTACTTTATAGTTAAAGTTAAAGGCAAAGCCTAACAGCCCTGGTTCAGTTCCCCAGTACCCACATAAAGCAGATGCTCAAAGTGGTGCATGCTTCTGGAATTTGTTTTAGTGGCAAGAGGCCCTGGCACATCCTCTTATATCCCCCCCCCTGCAAATAAATAATAAATAACTTTTAAAAAAAATAACATTTTGGGCTGGAGAGATGGCTTAGCAGTTAAGGCATTTGCGTGCAAAGCCAGAGGATCCAGGTTTGATTCCCCAGGACCCTCGTAAGCCAGATGCACAAAGTGGTGCATGCATCAGAAGTTCGTTTGCAGCAGCTAAAGTCCCTGGCATATCCACTCTCTCTTTGCCTCTTCCTCTCTCTCTCTTTCAAATAAATAAACAAAAATAAAAATATAAATAATAATAATAATTTATTCCTTTTTAAAACTGTCTATCTTAAGTCCACACTATATTCTTACAACTTAAAAAGCATGTGTTTTAAACAAATATCATGGTGGTCCATTTTTATTTTCATCTAAAATTACCAGATGTGAGCAGTATTTGTGATAGTTTTGATGAGATGTTAGGTTACATATAAACCTTACCTTTTAAAGAAAATCCATGGTACTTTATGACCATTGGCTTAATTTAAGAAATTCTAACCTGGGCCGGACTGATGCTCGGTGGAGAGAGCTCTCCCTGCTGCATAGCCTGAATACCCGAGTTCAGATCCCTGGATCGCACATACGCTGGAGGCTGTGGTGGGTTTCTATAGTCCCAGTATACCTAACGGTGAGAGAAGGGCAGAGGAGGAGGACTCTGAAAGCTCACAAGAGGAATAGTAGGTGAGGGCCATCTGGAAGTTGTCTTTAGAACTGCACATGTGTCATGATATGTATGCTCCAACACTAGCACACACTTTTTTTTAAAGAAATTTGATTGTGATATATTTAGACCTTACCTAAAAAAATTTTTCTTGCGGGAAGCCCAACAGGCTAGACATTTTTTAAGCAAGACAGAGAGAGAGAGAGAGAGAGAGAGAGAGAGAGAGAGAGGGAGAGGAGTGAGAGAGAATTGGCATGCTCGGGCCTCCAGCCGCTGTAATTGAACTCCAGACGTTTGCGCCCCCTAGTGTGCATATGTGACATTGCATGCTTGCTTTACATTGTGCGTCTGGCTTATGTGGATTTGGAGAGTATAACATGAGCCCTTAGTCTTGGCAAGCAGGTGCCGTAACGATTAGGCCATCTCTCCAGCCCATTTTCTTTTAAAGATTTTTAACTTTATAAATGCTTATTTACTCATTTTTGTATACTAATGGTGTAAGAAAACATAGCAGATGGTAAGAAAAAATAAAGTCTTCCTCCACAAAGGGAAGTTTTTTTAAGAGTTTCTGCACTTTTTGCCAGAACTGTTCTATTCTGGGAGAACACACGCGCTCCCCTTTCTTTACTAGTTTTCGATGAATGAGCTTATGCTGCAAGTTCTGCTTTACAGCTTGCTGTTTTCGCTTTATCTATTTCAGACAAGCTTCCATATCTGCACAGAAACTTAGCTCCTCCCTGTAGTAGCACGTGGCTTTCCATTGTTGACCATGCTGGGGTTACTTTAGCTACTCCATGCAGGCTATTTTAGTTTCTATTGTTACAGAAATGTTCCAGCCCTGGGCATGGCGGTACACACCTTTAATTTCAGCACTCGAAAGGCTGAGGTAGGAGAATAGCTGTGAGTTTGAGGCCAGCCTGAGACTAATTCCAGGTTAGCCTGGGCTAGAGCAAGACCCTACCTCAAAAAACAAAAAAACAAAAGCTAAAACAAAAACAAAAAAGCTCCAGGGTTCCACACACTTTTGCAAACATGCTTGTAGTGTAAAATTTTTAGGTAGAAAATTTCTTGGTTTAAGGTATGTTAGTGCCTCCTGAGCAAGATTACCCGAGACTCCCTATGGCCAAAGAAGCAGGATCGCTTAAGCAGCTACAGCAGGGGGAAACCCAGAGGTACTGGGAGCCATCTCTGGATGGATGGGGGGGGGTGTTTTGGGAGGTTGGGGCATGTTCCGAATAACTCTGTGGAGGCTGTGGGGTGTAGGAGCTGGGGCGATCCTATCGAAGTGGGAGCCGGTGGATCCCTGGGTATCTTCAGTTTCTCTGGGAGGAGAGAGAAATTAAACGTGGGTTAGAGTGTCCTTGGCAAAGGAGCAGCAGTCACAGATATGGTTGGGAAAGAGGGCTGTTCAGTCACTGTCTGAACAGTGAGGCCTAGTCTGTCTCCTGCTAAACATAGCCACAGAATGGCCGTGCCTCGATACTGCCTTATTCTGTGGCTGTTGTCTTTGTGCTTGGGGTATCATGGCTGGCCAACCTCTAGACAGTATCTTCTCTTCCCTTCCCTTCTCTTCTCTTCTCTTCTCTTCTCTTCTCTTCTCTTCTTTTCTCTTCTCTTCTCTTTCAGTTACATGGATTGTGAATGTTTGTTGCTTTCCAAATAATGTGTACCCATTTCCTTTCTTCTGGGTTTAAATATATATGTCATCTTCCCTAACACAACAAAGTGTGTGATAATCAGAATGATAATGACAATGGTAATAGCGAATGTTACAATAGACCCACTTCTACTGTGTAGGACCATGCCATCCAATTCCAGCTCCCATTCTTTACTGAGCCTTTCAGAGGTCCAAGGACAACTTAAAGCTATGGAATTAAGAGCCATTTATTTCATGATGGCATGTCTTTGAAAGGCTGGTTTAGGTTGATAAGCAAATACAATCCCACTTACAAAGATGAGATTTATGGGCTGTGTTCCAGGAACCGCAGAGCAGGCGCTGAGCAGGGCACCCTGCATACGTGTTAGCTATTCACACACACCTCCAATTAATAAAGTCCAGTGACCACTTCCTTCAACCACAGCCAAGATGCTAGAATTAAATTATCGCAGGCTGGGGAGGTGGCTCAGTGGTTAAAGGCACTTGCTTGCAAAGCCTGCCAGCCACCGTTCAGTTTCCCAGCAGCCACGTAAAGCCAGACACAAAATAAGTGGTGAAATTTGTTTGCAGCAGCAAGAAGCCCTGACATGCCCATACTCACATGCACATGCAAACAAATAAATATATATTTTTTAGGAAAAGATGATGACATCAAAATAAAAAAGACTGATTGAGAGGGGGAAGGAATATGATGGAGAGTGGAGTTGCAAAGGGGAAAGTATGTGTGTGTGGGGGGGGAATTACCATGGCTTATTGTCTATAATGATGAAAGTTGTCAATTAAAAAAAAGAAAACAAATTCTTTGGGTCACCTGGACCCCCAGAGGTACCTAATCCCCATGGGACTATGAGATGAAGGACATTTCTCCACTTGAATCCTCTGAGGCCCAAGCAGCTGTTCTGCTACGTGAGGACAAGTCGTGCGAGACTTGCTGGGAAGGTTTTGTGCAGGAAAATAAAATGGAAAGAGCCACTAAGGACGTAGTGATTGAGCGTGTTGGGGGATGAGGAGCAGAGGGGGCCCCTCCCCACGGGCACTGAGCACGGTGACCGCGAAGTAACACCTGGGTGCTGCTCTCTTTCAGACTGCGCCGGCTGCGGAAGGGACATTAAGAACGGGCAGGCGCTGCTGGCTCTGGACAAGCAGTGGCACCTGGGCTGCTTCAAGTGCAAGTCCTGCGGGAAGGTCCTCACGGGCGAGTACATCAGCAAGTACGGCTGGGCTGCAGGGGGCGGGGCCGGGGACAGGGCCTGTGGTGTGTGTGGGCTTGTGGAGGCCCTGCCTAAGCAGAGGGGGCCACCCCCACTCAGACACACTGAAGGGTGTTCCCACCCTGGGATCATTATGAACATTTTGCTATAAAAATTGTTTAAGGTTATTATTCAGCTTTTGCCATGCGGCTGCTATAAACTGAATGAAATGTTAATCGTTGCCCAATGTGATAATTAACAGAGCTGACATATGGCTGTATTCCACCTTGTAGCCAGTCAAGTGTCTGGTAATGTTCCTTTTGGTATTGTTTCCTATGTGAGGCTCATGTGGTTTTCTTCTCTAGGTCTTTAGTTCTCCCCTCAAACACACAAGGCCTGGGCACTGAGCCCACAGGACCAGGGCTCCGAGCAGCCTGCCAGGGAGGCTCACGTTGGAGTCAGCTCTGGTAGTGGTACAGTTAAGCAAATCCATGGAGCTTAGGGATATTTGTCTTTTATGCACCCTACCAGTGAGGGAGAATATGCCATTTTATATCTCTTTATACTTTTTTAAACCTTGCAATCCAAGAGCCAAGAATGTAGCTCATTTTTCTTGGGTGTACAAGGTCCTGGGTTGCATCTCAAGAACTGCCACAATAATAATAAATATTTTAATTTAATTTTGTTTTTTTGAGATAGGGTCTCACTCTGGCCCAGGCTGACTTGGAATTCACTATGTAGTCTCAGGGTAGCCTCGAACTCACAGCCATCCTCCTACCTCTGCCTTTCGAGTGCTGGGATTAAAGACATATGCCAGCGCACCCAGCTTATATTTATTAATAATATTATTATTATGACATCACCTATTCAAATATAGTTTATTAATTTAATTCAAAAAAGCATATAACAGTCCAACATGTAGCCTGAGTCTCACTGACCACAAATATAGTTTCATAGTATGTTTGGGGTCAAATTGAAATGCATATGTGAGAGAGTAAAGAGGGAGTTAGGGTTAGAAAACCAAAAAGAGGAGAATTATGCCCAGCTTTTAAATAGTGTTAAAGTGGGTATCAAGTCCCTCTAGAGTGGCACTTTTCAACCATTCTGTGTGATACTTCTCAAAAAATGGCATCGTTTTGGGCTCTGAGAAAAATGGCAATTGCCAAACTGAGCTGAGAGATGGTGATTGGAGGCTGTTGGGAGGCTCTGCCTGGCCAGTGATCCTGGGGAGATGGTATGTGTGGGAGGCAGGGTTCCATGCAGTCAGGTTCGCATTGCTGGCAGAAATCACCCAACCAAGAGCAGCTTGTGGGGAGAAAAAAAGAGGTTTATTTTGGCTTACAGGGAAAACGATGGCATGAGCAGAGGGGTGCACACCACCTCCTGGCCAACATCAGGTGGACAACAGGAACAGGAGAGTGTGCCAAACACTGGCAAGAGGAAGCTGGCTATAACACCCATAAGCCCATCCCCAAGAATACACTGCTTCCAGGAGGCCTTAATTTCCAATTACCATCAGCTGGGGAAACTAGCATCCAGAAGACCTAGGTTTATGGGGACACCTGAATCAAACCACCACAATGTCTCAGGGATAGACAAATGCTGAGCCCACCTTTGAAGCCCATTTGGGCTGCCCCGATAGGAAATGGTTGTTGAAGTTTCTGCTACTTAGTTCTAAGAGGACCATGGATGCAGCCATGGCAACCACGTGGTAATTTGTAGTGGTTCCCTTCCCTCCCCCCGTGTGGCCCAGAAGACTCAGCTTGCTCTCTGATCTGTGGCTTTGGTCCTGTCTGGCCAGGTCCCCAGGCCTGTGTGAATACAAGCATGGGAGATATGAGTTCTCCTTTTATTCTGGGGGGGGGGTGCGGGGCGCAAACTAAACAACAACCGAGAGAGGTGGTTTTGGCGTCTTTCTATCAGCCTCGTCTCTGGAGCTGAATGCCCGCTTGTCTTGCAGGGACGGTGCCCCGTACTGTGAGAAGGACTACCAGGGGCTCTTTGGGGTGAAATGTGAAGCATGTTTCCAGTTTATCACAGGAAAAGTACTGGAGGTAAGCGAACGTCTCTCCTCACAGGCCCTCAGAGCCTCCTCGTGTTCACCTGTGCAGGCCCGCACGCACTTGCAGGCGACCGTCACGGAGAAGGCCTGTCCTCAGGGCAGTGCCTACCAAGGGCCCTGTCGAGCTTGGCATGTTGGAGAATTCGAAGGGAAGAAAGAATGGAGGCTCTCTTGGGAATTGGGTTGCCCTTCCTCTCTTCTTCAGTAAGTTAGAAGAGGGCGTGAGGGCCGCGCGCGTGCGTGTGCCTGCGCTCCTGTGTGGCAGTGTGTGCGCTCAGGAGGCCGAGGTCCGAGGGGAGGAGAAGGGAGGGAGGAAGGTGAAGGCCATTTTCCTGCCCTTTGAAAACCACATCCTGTGTGACTCAGCACCCTGGAACCCGGCTGAAGGAAGTCGGTCAAGTTCAGGTGGGCCTGCTCCAGCCAGCACCTGGTTCCTGCTTTCTCAGGGGAGGGCCCAGCTGACTCCCCTTGGGTGAGAAGCCATGCAGGATTCTGGGGTCAGAGTTCAGTGGGAGTCACAGCTTGGTTTCTCAAAGGTCTGCGGGCTATCGGCTCAGTCTGAGGAAAAGTAAAGATTGCCACGCAAGCCCGTCTCCCGCATTCCAGAGTGGAGAATGTGTGCTGAGCAGGCAGAGCCACGAAGCCCAACGCCCACCTGCCAGGGTGCCCGACAGCTCGTCACACTGCTCCATCGGGCACAAAAACACTGAATCCGTGTACTGATGTCCAAACTTCCCAGGAGGGGAGATTTTAGAGACCCAGGATGTATGTGTACAGGGGTTCCAAAGGTTTTTCTGGGTCACCATCTCCCCTGTGGGTTTCACAGCAAAGATCAAGCTTAGCCTCACATATCCCACTGCTCTTCCCATGAAACACAGGCCCTGTGCCCGGACCTAATGCATGCAATTATACTGGGTCATAAGGAAACGACTATGTCAAGTGCAGTTGCCTATTGGTCTGCAGGAGAAGGCTCCAGAATAAGGAGGCACACATGCAGAAGCTCAGTGGCAGGCAGAACACACCAGAACAAAAAGTGAGCCAGGCAGGAGCATGTCAAGGGGCATGATGCTGCAGAACTAGGGACGCGCCTGCAGGGTCACGTTGAGAAGTCTGGGTTTTGTCCCACGAGGAGTGGGGAAGCCACGGAATGGATGGAGCTGGGACGTCACCAGCATTGGGTCAGGATTGTCTGGAAAGAATGGGTGGCGGTACTGGAATGTGTGCACACATGGTCACAGCCGCACTGTTGACAGAAGGTGGGAAGGGGAAGCAACTCAGGAATGCCTCAGTCGATGCATAGGTGACCAAAATGGATCTACTCCTGCGGTAGATTAGTGTTCCTTGCTGTCCCATGGATGAACTTTGAAAGCATCTTAAGTGAAAGAAGTCAGGTGATGGGCAAGAGTACACCAACCGTCACACTTTGAGCATTATGATAGGACCACTCAGACAAGGCCCTGTGTTGTGTCATTCCAAGCCCAGAGAAACAGCAGGTTGACGGTTGTCAGGAGCTAGGAAGATGGAGAAAGGGACAGTGACTATTTCGTGAATACCACGTCCTTGGGCTGATACAAAGGTTTTGGAGCTAGATGAGATAGAGGAGGTGAGTGACTGTATTGGAAACATGGTAGATGCCACTGGGTTGTCCCTCCACACTTACACACAATGAGGTTCTCATTGTCTTTCCACCGAAGCTTGGATGTCAGCCCAGCCACACCTCAGGACGGGGTCTCTGGCTCAGGGGGAAGCACATCCCCAGGAAAGCTGTGGCAGAATGTGTGTGTCACTCCCAAGGGACAGCTTGAAGCCTAAGGGGTCCTGTTTATGAATTGGTCCCTTACCTCTCCCCAAAGTCTCAAGGATTCTGGAGTCAGGCCCTTCTGCGTTTTCCTCGGGTGTCCTGAGTTTGGTCTCCTGTGTAGGACGGAGGTAAGACTGTTGAATTGGGAGCAATCAGGAAATTCCATTTTGAATCGTGGTAATAAAACAGGAAAACCATTTCTCAGGTATCCAGTCTCAGGAGAGGTAGTTCCCAAGTTTAAGACCACATATTTCAGAAAGTTTGGCCAGAGTCAAATGTCTTTTCAGTCTACAAATGGAAATGTGTTCCGCAAAAGAGTTGAGGAGGCAAAGGGGCTGGAAGTCTATGTCCAGATTTGGTTCAACAGCTATGAGGAGGAATATCAAAAATACATTTGGAGGGGGGCTGGAAAGATGGTTCAGTGGTTAAGGCGCTTGTGTGCAAAGCCTAGTGAGCCAGGTTTGATTCCCTAGTACCCATGTAAAGCCGGATGCACAAAGTGGCACATGCATCTGGAGTTCATTTGCAGTGGCTGGAGGCCCTGACATGCCCATTCTCTGTCTGCATCTCTTCTCTCTCTGCTTGCAAATAAACAAATAAATATTAAAAATGTATTTGGATCCAGAAACACACCATCGGGAAAAGTATCAGTCACGCACTGCTTTCTCCCTTGGACTGCAGTTGCTGCTTCAGGCTGCTGAGGGCCTCTTCCCAAATTGGCTTCAGGGAAATTTGCTGGTGGGGTTAGAGTTGGAGACTTGCCATACAACGCTTTCAGAGTCAGGCCAACAGGGAGCAGTCCACCCAGCAGGCACTGTGCTCCTCAGATGGGTGTGGAATCCAAATGTCTTGCAGGGTTAGAACACTGACATGTGACTGCTGGTGACTCAGCTGGGCTTGGTCACCAAGAGCAGGCAGGGCCGCTCGCTACACTGTGCCTCCCTGCACCTCATTCCCTGACCCCCTTGTTGATGAACTAGTCACAGAGTGGATTTGTTGTGATTACTGTGAATTGTGTCAGAACTTAATTTCATTCATTTTATTCACATGTAAATGTATTCATTTTCTGCATGGGCTGCAACAGCAGTGGCTTAAAACAATATATATTTCTTTCTTTCTTTTAGTTCTGGAGTCATGACAGCCCATAGCCCATAGTAATGTGTCATCAAGGCTCCTTCCTCATCTCCTCTAGCTTCTGGTGGTTTCTGGCATTCCTTGGCTTGTGGCTACATCACTCTAGTTGTCTCGCCCATGCTGCCTTCTCCATGTTGCCCCTCTTCTCTGTCAGCTGTCCTCTCTTATAACTGGGCATCAGGCCATGCCCACCACCCAGATGAGCCCCTTAAGATTCTTTCCTGAATCAGATCTACAAAGATCATTTTCACAAATGAGTTAGCATTTTCAGGTCCCAAAGACTTGATGTGCACATATGTTTTGGAGAGAAGGGAACATCCACGTACTAGCCTGGGAAGGCCCCTGGTTATTTGAGTTGAATGTTTGCTATGCATTGGAAGGGTGCCAGGGCCTCTCTGTGGGTGGCTTCTTTCAGTTCTTTCAGTTGAGGTGCCAGGACAGTGACAGAGAAGAGAAGCTGCAGGTGCAGCTGGGTTTTTGGCAAACATTACAATTTATGTGTGTAGGGCTGGGGAGATGCTCCATTACTGTTTGCCTCACAAGCATGAGAACCTGAGTCTGATCCCTAGTACCCGTATAAATTACCAGGCATAGGGGCTGCAAAGATGGCTCAGTAGTTAAGGGGCTTGCTTGCAAAGCCTGCTGGCCTGAGCTCAATTCCTCGACATTTACGTAAAGCCTGACGTGATGTGATGCCTGTGCCTATCATTCCAATGAGCCTCCCACGGTGGGAGGCTGAGCCAGAAAGATCCAAAGACTCCTTTGCAGTGGAAAGAGACTTTGTCTCAAAGAAGATTGAGCACAGGCGCTTCAAGGTTGTCCTCTGACCTCTACATGCATGTTATAGCACCCCGTCCATAGATATATACACACGCAATACACAAATGCAAAAAATAAGACCAGGAACAGTGGTACATACTTAGAATCCCAGCACTGGGGAGGCAGAAGCAGGATTCTTTCTGGGGCTCTTTGGCCAGACAGTCTAGCCTAATTGGCAAGCTTCCAGCCAATAAAAGAACATTTCTCAAAAAAAAAAAAAATAGATGAAGCTGGGCATGGCAGAGATAGGATTACTGAGTTCGAAACCAGCCTGAGATTACATAGTGAATCCAGGTCATCATCTTGGGATAGAGTGAGACTCTAACTCAAAAAAAAAAAAAAAAAAAAGATGAACTCAAAAACATGTGGTGGCACACGCCTTTAATCCCAGCACTTGGGAGGCAGAGGTAGGAGGATCACCGTGAGTTCGAGGCCACCCTGAGACTACATAGTGAATTCCAGGATTCCAGGTCAGCCTGGGCTAGAGTGAGACTCTCCCTGGGCGGTGTTGGGGGGGGGGGTGTAAAAAGGTGTAGTGACACACACCTTTAATCCTAGCACTGGGGAGGCTGAGGTAGTGGGTTGACTGTGAGTTCAAGAGCAGTCTGAGCTACAGAGGGAGTTTCAGGTCAGCCTGGGCTAGCGTGAAATCCTGCCTCAAAACAAACTCTATATACAAATAAAATAAAGGTTAGATGGAGTTCCTAGGAGTGCCATCTGATGTTGTCCCCTGGCCTTCAGTCACATGCACCCACACACGTGTGCATAAGCACACGCACCCTACTACCCATCTTTCATCTGCTAGTGTGAATTTGCGTTACATATTTGTCTATGCATACATGTCATATATACATACATGTGACGACGACCAGACTTAGGTGATTTCCCTCCTAAAGTCCCTTTGCCTCTCAGTTATGAGTTCTCTAGCTGTCTTTTCTTGAACACTGGTTCTTCTTCCTGAAGCTGTTTCCTGGAAACTGGCGCATCACTGCATGTAGTACACGTGCAGGCTGTAGCCCTGTCCACTGTCACGTGCTTTCAGTTTCCTTTTCAACAGCAAGATTGTCTTTTTACGGTGTTCTTTAAGTGGTGCATTTTCAGAAGCTTTTCTAATTAACCTGTAAATCCAAGGGCATTTTGAAGATGCCTGTGGCCTGCCTCCTAATTAAGAAGGCTGGAAAGGGGCTGGAGAGATGGCTTAGAGGTTAAGGTGCTTGCCTGAGAAGCCTAAGGACCCAGGTTCAATTCCCCAGTACCCACGTAAGCTAGATGCACAAGATGGCACACGTGGGGCTGGAGAGATGGCTTAGCGGTTAAGCGCTTGCCTGTGAAGCCTAAGGACCCCGGTTCAAGGCTCGATTCCCCAGGACCCACATTAGCCAGATGCACAAGGGGGTGCACGTGTCTGGAGTTCGTTTGACACGTGTCTAGAGTTCATTTGCAGTGGCTAGAGGCCCTGGCATGCCCAATCTCTGTTTTTCTATCTGCCTCTTTCTCAAATAACTAATTTTTTTTTTTTTTTTTTTGGTTTTTTGAGGTAGGGTCTCACTCTAGTTCAGGCTGACCTGGAATTCACTATGTAGCCTCAGGGCGGCCTCGAACTCATGGTCATCCTCCTACCTCTGCCTCCTGAGTGCTGGGATTAAAGGTGTGCGGCACCACGCCTGGCTAAAATTTTTTTTAAAAAGAAGTCCAGAAGCAAATTTGTCTCCCATGTCCATCTCTACCATCCCCCTCCTGGGTTTTTTGTTGTTGTTTGTTTTTGTTTTTGGAACAACCTTCTCCCTTTTTTTCTTCTCCACTTTCTTGCTTCACCTACCCTTTGCTATGGAAGCTAAAAGCGAGTTTAAGTTAGTCTCAGGTGTCAGGGGACATGGGATATCCCTTTTTTTTTTTTTTTAAATGTCCTTCCATTTTTCGTAGATAGGGCCAAGAGACCCCTTGCCCAGGTTCAGAGTGTCACTTTCCTGCTTCACAATGAAATAAATAGCCACAAAATAGTCCTGAAAGATAGCACAGGAAAACAAAACCTGTAAATATCAAACTGAAAACAGAAGTGTTAAGACAAAAAAAAAAAAAAAAAAAAAAATGGGGGCTGGGTGGTTATACCATGACTCTTCCCTGATCTTGGGCTGTTTAGCCAGCACACTGAGGGTCTCTTCCAGAACTTGCCTCTCCTGATCCCTTGCACAGTCCTCCCCTCCCCAGGAGCTCTGTGTGACCACTCTCTCCCCTGGGTCATTCCGAAGAAAAGCTCCCAGCCATTGCCCCCAGCCAGAGGTACCTTCCTTGTGCATGCCCCCACCCCCACCTCAGGCTGTTCCTGGAACATTCTTCCGTCCTTCTGGAAGGATCAGGGCAGGCATGACCTCTGTCTTCTCACCACCGGAGAGGGATGCTGAGGCAGGCTCTGCTTCCCTTGCTCGGGTCGCACAGGCTTTCTCTTTCCTGCCCTCCCCGTCAGTTAAAACTCCCCTAGGAGAATCAGGTCTTTCCGGAAGGTGTGGTGGGGCCTGTTTTCACAGTGTTTACTGAGCATCTGCGCTCTCCTGTGGAGGAATGTGCACCGCCCTCTACAACAGTTGGGAAGAAAGTGGCCCTCCGGAAGCCCTGCAAGTCTGGCTCCCTTAAGGCCTTCATGCCTTTCCATTCATAGCTGCAGGCCTGATTCCCTCTTGTCAGGCTCTGTTAACTTGAATAGGCTTTCAATTGCTTTTAAACCCCTCCTGCTCAACTCCTGGGGTGTAGGAGATGGAATCACTACGGGATTCAGCCAAATCTTTCCCTGGATTCTCTCAGGGATTAAAAATGGATGGCTTCATTTGATTTGGCTTTTTAACTGATTAAAAATTGATTTTGTTTGCTTGATTGTACCCCTTCCCCAACACAAAGCCCAGGAATAAATGTTTACTATGTTCTTGTGAGACTGACTTGCTCCCATTAGAAACTAGAGGCGCTTGTCCCTTCCTTCTTGGTATAGGTGTTTTAAGCATGTTTCGTTTCAATAGCCACAATAGTGAGTTGACCTTCTAGCCTTCTTCTTCTTAGCCTGCCACCTAAGGAGAGAAACAAGTTATCCCCTGGTGTGTGTATATAACACATTTTTCTGTCCCCATCAAGGGTAATTTGCAGAAGCTGGTCTGAGATGACAACTCCTTCCTTTCTTGCTGTGTCCGTCACACACAGACACAGCAAGGCTAAGAACCTGTGCCCATGCTGACAGCGAATGGTATCCTGCTCATTCTCACTGTGCTCAGACACATTTGTACTTTTTTCCCCCAGTTATTTATGAACCCAAAAATTTTTGAGGCTTGGGAAAGGGAAAAACACCTCAGTGGTATTGAGTACTCCGGGAAACAGTGACACCAGCACAGTATCCTGACTTTGTATGGGATTATTCCTTTTAATATTTGTGAGTGATCTCGCAAATATTTAATTCTCACAGCTGGCCTGCATAGTGGTCAAGGCCATTACCACTGACATCCATTTACAGAGAAAGCTACTAAGTGCTGGGAATTCTGGAACTAATTAGTAATAGACTGAAATTAAAAAGCAAGTCTCTTGATTCTCAGAAGATAAAGACACGTGGGAGCCAGTGAGTGCTGGCGTGTGCACATGACCACCCACATAGTCACATGATTTGCCTCACAGTGTACCTTGCTGAAAGACCTAAGCTTACTATTCCTGTGGAATGGAGAAACCCGTCTCATGCCAGTGTCAGGACAGTAAACATTTGCTTACTTTTTACCAGTGTAAGGTAGCACTGAAGCTCAGTGATTCTCAGTGAAGCTGTTGTGTTTCTGCCAGACCCTGTGGTGTCTTGTCCCCTG
Organism: Dipus sagitta; assembly: GCA_036346955.1. Classification (NCBI taxonomy): domain Eukaryota; kingdom Metazoa; phylum Chordata; class Mammalia; order Rodentia; family Dipodidae; genus Dipus; species Dipus sagitta. Next base: position 20,506,920 of record CM070770.1, read on the forward strand.
CATCAACTGTAGACCCCACAGGGTGGGGTTTGGGGGCCGGTATGGCGCTTGGAGAATATTGCTTATGAATAAGGTTGTATGCAGATGAAGGGTCTGTCGTCATCACAGAGCTCCAGCCTAGAGCTCGTCACAGGCCCATGGTTATTCAGGAACTCTCATAAAGCAAGACGCATTTAGAGACACAGGTCATATTTCCTTATTTCGCACTGTTACTGCGTGGCTTGAACCGGCTTCATTTTTTTATTTTGGAGATGAGGTCTTGCTCAGTTGCCCAAGCTGGCCTCTCGCTCTTGGGCTCAAGAAATCTATACATCTCAGCTTCTGGAGTAGCTGGGACTATAGGAGCCTACAGCCACACCCTGGATTGCCATGGCTTCATTTTAGATGAGTTCTGCAAATGTTGGCATATCCACATAATGGAATATAACTCAGTTGTGTAAAGGGATTAAATATTGATTCATGCTCCAATGTGGATGAATCTTGAAAACACTCAAAGTTAAGTAAAAGAAGCCAGTCCCCAAAAGTCATGTGTTATATGATTCTGTTTGTGTGAAATGTATAGAATGGGCAAATACATAAAGATAGAAAGTAGATTAATGCTTGCCAGGGCGTGGGAGGAGAGGGAAATGGGGAGTGACTGGTGATAAATATGTGTTTGTGTTTTGTGAGGGGCTGATGGAGACGTTCTAGAACCAACATGACAGTGATGTTTGCACAACTCTGTCCACGTAACAGAAGCCCTGAAGTGTGTTACATCAGGGTTCTCTGGAGGAGCAGATCCGCTGGAATGGATCTGTATTATAAAGGGATTCATTGGATTGGCTTAACACAGTGCAGGCTGGCCTGTTCAACAATGGCTGTCTGCAGGCTGGACAGTGAGAGAATCGGGTAGCCGTTCATTTCCTGAAGCTGTGTGCTCCAGCAGCCCTCATCTGTCACTGAAGGCCCCTTCCACTCTCATGTTGTAGCCCAGGCTGCCCTTGAACTTGTGCGTCTCTTACCTGCTTCTATGCTAGGTCCTTTCCCTTTGGGCGGGGGGCTCAACTCTTGTTCTCTTAGAGGCAACTGGTTGCCACTTCAGGAAACTGTGCCCTTAATCATAGAGTATGACTTGACTGATGTCAAGCCTTGGCTGAAAAGTGACCTCCAGGTGAGAGTGAGCCTCTGCTTTGTGATGGGTTAGTTGTAACACCTTAGTTGCAAAGAACATCATGCTCCCATTCTGAGAACTGGCCCCAGTTGCACGAGTTGCACTGACATGATAAATGATTTGAGTAAAATCTATCTGATTCCCCAGAGCTAGCCACTTTTCTCTTACATTAACGGTGGAAATGTGTTGCCAGGGTAACAGCAGTAAAGATTTGATATTTATGGAAAAATCACCCCATTTCCTGTCAGCACAAATGGAAGGGATTCCTTACCCGGAAATGACAGTTCGAAAAGAATTCATATTTATCTTGAGTTTAAAAGATGTTTGGTTTTCCAGTGTGGTTTTACTTCAGAGAGTTAGATCAATTGGATTTTTCCTCCCTGCTTCTTTGTTTCTTTGATTTCTATAAAAAATTTTATTTTTAATTTATTTTCAAGCGCAGAGAGAGAGAGAGAGAGAAGAGAGAAAGACAGAATGGGCAAGCCAGGGCCTGTAGCTGCTGCAAACAGACTCCAGACATGTGTGCCATTTTGTGAGTACTGGGAGTACCTTAACTGCTGAGCCATCTCTCCAGCCCTGTTTCTTTGATTTTAAACATGATTTGAATTTACTGTTTGGTTTAAAAGGCATGTTATCATAACATAATGTTATTTTCTGCTTCAAATTGGTGGTCAGATTTTAAACTTTAAAATTGTTATAATTTTTTTCCATTAGAGACTAACATTATTTGAGTTTAATTACAAGGTCAATTAAATTTTGTGGGTTTACGGGACCCGTTCTCAGCCCCAGGGATACTTCTGATGAAAGGCGGCTAGAGACACAAATGACTGTTTCTGTCACCGCCTGCCTCCTCCTGGGGTCTGGAGTGAGCCTCCGCGGGCATTCTGACTACAGCAGGGACCTGTGGTTTCTCAGGGCTTGTGATGATGCACTCAGAAGGTGCCTTCACAGGTGACCTCAGTGCCATCCTGGCCTGTCCCCTTCACCTCTTTGCATTAGCATTCAATTTGAGAGTGTACATTTATTTATTTTTTTAAATTTATTTTGGTTTTCCGAAGCAGGATCTCGCTGTAGCCCAGGCTGACCTGGAGTTCACTAAGTAGTCTCAGGGTGGCCTCGAACTCATGGTGATCCTCCTACCTCTGCCTCCCAAGTGCTGGGATTAAAGGCGTGCGCCTCTACGCCCGGCTTGGGGGTGTAGAGCTCCATCCATAGCTCACCAGGAAGGGTTCCATTCTGGGCAGACTTTTCTCTGAGTCAGGGCGTGATGACAAGGGTTCCAGGAGAGATGGACCATTTGGGTCCCTTGGGCCTGGGCAGTGATGCCGGCTGGTGCCAGCTTCTCATGAGAGCACCAGGTCCCCCACATCTCACTTTTGTTTTACACCTGAATGTGCTGGCATTCTGGACCTCTTGACCTCAGGTGTGGTGCTAAGACCAGCAGATGGACCATCATCGGTTGCCAGCTAGTTCCCACAGTGGGGTTGGGGTCATGGCCCATCCAGCCCAGCCAAAATGGATTGTAGGGTAATTCTTCCTTCTACAAGCAAACTTTGGAGTGCCCTTAAACTGTTGAATGGCTCTGCAACAGAATGCAAAGCTACAGATGCCTTTGAAATAGAAGCGGAGTCTGGATTTGGGGCCTCAGGTGGCTTAAAGGTAAGGTAGGAGGAAGAGGCTGGCCGTGAAAGGAAGGGCAGTGTGGTCATAGCAGAACCCTTTGGCCACCCTTTTTGCTGAGTCACCCTGTGCAAAGTTGATCAGCCTGAGCTGTAAAATGGGGAGATTAAGATTTACCTCTTACAGGCTTAGCTCTGACAAGAAGTCTGAGACGGGGTGTAGGATACTGGGTGTCAAGAATGTTTATTTGGCTGGGTGTGGTGGCGTAGCACGCCTTTAATCCCAGCAGTTGGGAGGCAGAGGTAGATGGATTGCTGTGAGTTCGAGGCCACCCTGAGACTACATAGTGAATTCCAGGTCAGCTAGAGTGAGACCCTACCTCAAAAAAAAAAAAAAAAAAAGAATGTTTATTTGTGTTTTTTGTTTCCCCATTCTTTCACTTATATAAACAAAGGAACAAATTCTGTAAAGATCCAATAGTTTGGGTGAACTTATAACTTTCTCTTTGAAGGAAGGAAGCAGTCTCTGATCTAGTTATAGGTGATGATCTCTTTTGAGATTTGACTTATTTCGGCGGGAGGCTGTGAGTGTAGTATGTGCACGTGAGTGTACCGATGTACACGCTCCGTACGCATGCTGGGTCCTCCTCCATCACTCCTCTGCCCCAGTTTCCTGAGGCAAAGTCTCTCACTGAACCCCCAATTTTTTTGTTACACTGACTGATGGCTGACCTGGAAGCCCCAACAATTCTCTTATCTCTGCTCCCCATTCTGTCCCCCAACACTGAAGTTATAGATATGTATACGTCCAATGAATGCCTGGATTTTTTTATTTTTAATTTTGTTTGCGAGCGAGAGACAGAGAGAGAGAGAGAATGGGCATGCCAGGGCCTCTAGCTATTGGCAAACAAACTCCAGACACATGTGCCACATTGTGCATCTAGCTTTATGTGGGCACTGGGGAATCGAACCACAGTCCTTAGGTTTTGCAGGTAAGCGCCTTAACCACTGAGCTATCTCTGCAGCCCAAACATCTGGCGTTTTACACAGCTTCTGGGGATTAAAGTCAGGCTCTCAAGTTTGCACAGCAAGAGTTCTTACCCGCTGAGCCAACTCTTCAGCCCTGTATGTGATGACGTTAAATGCACAAGTTAACAGTCATCATGACACTTTGGCATTAAAATTCCTTAAGTCATTTAACTTCAAACATCCACATGTGGTTTTGCCCGTGAGCTCAATCTATCATTGTCTCATGGGGTACTTTCTGTTAGTTTTCACGAGTCGTCTAGCAGCTGCCAAATAAAGATGTGTTGATAAATGATTCATTTCCCATCTTGATTTTCTGCCATGGCCTTCAATTGAAAACACCGAGGATTCACATGGCCCTAAATTTCTCAGGACCCCACTATATACTCTTTTCGCTGGCATGTGAAATAGATGCCTTGTGCCTCCTTCCTGCTGGGTGTTCTCTCTCTCTCTCTCTCTCTCCCTTCCTCTCTCTCTCAGCATTCACCTCAGTACAATCTGTTTAAATACCAACTCCTCCAGGCTTCCTGCTATTCATAACACTGGGCACATTTGCCCTGACAAGCCTTCACCAGTATTCACTGACCATGAGGTGGTCTCTTCTAATTCCTTTAACCTTGACCTTAGCATTGAGTCCCTTTAGAACAGATTTTGCCCTTCTAGTGTGACTAATATCAACTTCATTTGCCTGCTACAGAAGTCACCCATGTTAAGTGTGTGATGCAATGATCTTTGGTAAGGTTACGGAATTATGCAACCATCATTACAGTCTAACGTGGGAACATTTCGGTTAACCTCTGACAGGTTCCCAGGCCCACCCTCAGCTTACGCACTCTCTGCTTGCCCCAGATCGTGCCCATGTGTGCTCGCGGAGGCCTGCGCACTGGAAAGGCTGTTCGTGGTTGCTCATCAGGGGTTGCCCAGCCCTGCAGGCTATTTCACATGGCCGTAATTTTTGATCCTTTTCATCAGGAAAGTCACAAGTTTAGAAACTTGCTTGGTACACTTAAACATGACCATCATCTTCCTCCCTGACCCAGAAGTCATCGAAGTGGTTAAATAAATAAATCCTGGAGGTGGAAAAGGATGAAGCCAGGGTAGTTTCTAGCCATGCGACTGGAAGCCCATTAAGTTCCTGTGGCTTCCTTCAAGAGGGATCCCTTCAGTCGTATAGTAAACATGTGGCTTCCCATCCATGTCACCAACTGGAGGTGCTGGGATCACAGAGGCCTAAGGCATATACCACCTCTGACCCCAAAGTGCTTCAGATCCCAAACCTCCATGGGCCAAGTGTGGTGGCACATGCCTTTAATCCCAGCACTCGGGAGGCTGAGGTACAACGATAGCTGTGGATTCAAGGCCAGCTTGAGACTGCATAGTGAATTGCAGGTCGGCCTGGGTTAGAACAAGTCCTACTGTAACGGGGGAAATTGGAGTTCTGGGGTACTTCCTGGAACTCCAAGTCCTGAGTTCATATCTGCAAACTAACCAAAGAATTGGCAATTCCAGATTCAAGAGAATGATTTTTAAAGTATTAGATTTTGCAAAGGAGTGTGGAAAGGGAAAGGCTGGGAGGTAAGGGGACATAAAGTGGGGAGAAGAGAAGTGCACCAAGTGGAGCCCAAAAATCTATGTGGGCCACCTGTAGCTCAGGAGTCCACGTGACCAGATATGGATCTGGGTAAGAAGCGTGGAAAGAAAAGAGAAAAGAAGGTTCAAGGAGCTCCTGCCGTGTGGGGAGCTAGGGAGGATAAAGAACAGCTAGGGGGCCCTCCTAGCTGCGCCTGGGCTAGGGCCTGGGCTAGGGCCTGAGCCTGGGTTGAGCCAGCCCAGGTCCAGCCAAGGGAACAATTCCTCCACATCTGCAAGTTTCCAAGTGATCAGACTGCCCTCCCCTTGCAAAGGTATTTATAACCTTACAGTGATGGGCTGTCTTCTGGCCCAGGTGAACCAGAGGGACAGCTGGTTGGTTAGGGTTAGGGGCTATCTCAGGAAGAGGTTATCTCTGGTACCAAGTTCCAGGGGCTGAACTTGACCAACCACAACATTTAAATCCTGTGAAAGACCACCCTCCTAGGAGGGGTCCTGACTATGGAAAAACAGTTCTAGGGAGCTAGGCAAAAGGCGAAAAGTCAGATCATCTTGGATTTCTGGCAAGTGCAAACTTTCCTGCCCTTTATACCTTCAGGGGTCCAGTCACCCTAACTCTACCCCACCCCCTCACTACCTCAAAAACAAATAAATAAATAAATCTACTGTGGATAAAGACATATCTTGAGGGGTGGGTTTCCAGTTCAGTGTGGAGCCACATTTGTTAACAATAACAGGTTGTGCATTTACAATGTTAATGGGGTCAATCTCATGTTAAATGTCACTAGGATGAAAATAGTCAGTTTTTTTTTTAATCTTGTGTGTGTATATGTGTGTATAAGCACAGACAAAAATGTGTCATGGTACGTATGGGAGGTATTATTGCTCACCTCCACCTTGTTGGAGGCAGGGTCTTTGGTTCCTTGCTATGTAGGCCAGGCTGGCTGGCCCTTGAGCTTCCAGTGACTGGACTGTCTCCACCTCCCATTTTGCTGTAGGGTTCTTTTATCTCTGCAGCCTTCTCACAGCAGGTGCGTGTGCCTTTAATCCCAGCACTTGGGCAGCAGACAGAGAAGAATCGCCATGAGTTTGAGGCCACCTTGAGACTACATACACAGTGAAATCTATGTAGTGAGATTACATAGGTCAGCCTGGGCTAGTGTGAGACCCTACCTTGAAAAAAAAACCAAGAAATAAAAGTATGGATGGAAAATTTTGAATCCTGGGGAGGGAGGGAACCCAACCACTTTAGTTAACACCCCTATGTTATTGTAATGTGCCACGAGTAGCCTCTTCATTCCACAAGTACATCATTGCTACTAAAAGCCTTACATTCGAGATGAGATCCCATATGTATGCAAAAGGGTCTCTGGACGAGTTAATCTTTATGAGCCAATACTATCTATGAAAATTTCCCCAAATCATCTCAGCCTGTTAAAAATGAGCATGCCTGCCCTAATTCTAAGAAAGGGGCCCGAACAGGAGCTATCGTCATCAGAGTCGACCCGTCTGGCTCCGTCTCTGTGCACTCACGGGAGCCTGTGGTTTCACCTTCTGTCACAGGTCCACCTGAGACTTCTGCGGGAGTCGCATGTGTAAAATGCCAGGAACATGGGAGCTAGCCAACATTTTCTGCAATAAAAGCACATCGTAAAATGCATAAACATTTTACAAGTTTGATAAGCAAGTCCTTAAAAAAAAAAAACACATTGCCCACAAATGGCACTGCAGAATAAATATGAAATTCTGAAGTGGCGCGTGCAGATCAGAAGTTGAGCACCGTTTTGTCCCACTTCTGCATGAAGGGTTCAGTAACACGTGCCTCAAAGAGCCGCGGCTCCAAACAGAAGGCTGCAAACGGTGCTGTCTCCGCTGCACACCTCTCCTTCATCCCAACCCCCCAAAAGAAACTTCAAAACACAGAGGCATCTGGTTTCAAAGCAAGCCGCTGCCTCCGGGACAATTACTGTCAGATTTACGAGGCACCTCGTTCAGAGCCCATGTGAAGAAATGGTACTTTCCCCACCTGCATTTAACAAAAGGAAGAATGTCACCCCCCCTCCTTTCCTGGAACATGGACTGGCCCGTGGTGGCTGCTGGTGTTTAGCGAGTGAAACGAGGAGCAAGGCGAGGAGAGACTGAGCTGCCTTTGCTTCCGGTGTGGTGTGCGGCTCGTCTCGGAGGGAGGGAGCTGCAGGCTGCCCCAGCCTAGCCTCCTGCAGAAGCCTGGGGGGTAGCCCAGGCAGGCAGGAGCCTCAGTGTACCTGGCTGGGGTCTGGCATTTCCAGACCTCTGCCTTCGAAGCTCCGGGAGTTCTGCTCTGTAGCATTAAGGGACAGGATCCGAACCAAGGAAACCCTGGCACCAGGTAACGTGGGCATCATTGCAAAGGTCTTCTTTTGCTTTGGGAGGCAGATGGGAACTCTTTGGCTTCCTAGGCAACGTTTTGGGGGTCACTGGGGACCTCCAGATGTGGTCGGCTGGATACTTGTGGCAAAGGCTGCTTATGTCACCCTGGGATGCCTTTTGCTGAAACTCCTGTTTTTCTGATGACATGTAGCTGAACCGTGGCACTTTTTCATTGATAGAGTGTGGAGCAGTACAGAAGTTCTGACTTTGTAAGCCCGGTGTGGGCTTGGAGGCTGTTACTGGGAAGACTGGAAAAAAAGGCGGCGTCCTTGCTCAGGCTTTCAGTTTGGTTTGTTTTGCAGATGGTTTATTGAGCTCTGTGGAATTTACTTCTGAGAAGGACTTTAAAGTCATGCTTGGGGGATTCAGTAGTAAAAGTTGCCCAGTGCTCAAAGTACATTTCGCTGCTACTAACACTGTATGAGGCTCCTTTTCCTTTAATAAGTCTCCTATGAATGAAAATGAAGAAACAAAATGTTGACTATTATCCATAGTTTGTCGCAGCAGCTGTGGCCTCTCTCTCCATCTATAGGCACACGATGAGAGAAATCAGGTCTTTATTGTGGCCTTTATAATGAGAATAGTTTTTCTAAAAATCTAGCTATTCATCCAACTATATTCTAAAGCTTATTTTATTTTATTTTTTTTGTGGGGAAGAAGTTTTAAAGTGTGCTGTGCTGGCACCAAAGAAGAAACATGAAAATGTTCCCAGCTGTGAGAGTAATCGATTTGTGCTCAGGGTGGGCGTTAGAAAGAAATCTGAGTCCTTTTTGTCTGGGGCCACATGAGGAATGTTAAGAGGATGTGAAGTTGTTTAGATTATCCAAACAGGTTCTGACAAGTAAGTGAAAAATAACTAATTAAAATGTAATTGTTGCCCTTCTGGGATGGATCACAAGGCTTGCTGGGTCACAAGTACTGGGAGTAGTGGAGTTTGCCATGGCTCATTGGTATGAATTACTCTTGAGGAGGTTTCTTCAGACAACTGGGAGCCTTTGCCAAGCCTCTTGCAGCGCTGTGAATGGATGTTATGGCCACATGTTTTTAAGTGGGTTGCTTAGGCATTTTCACGGGTCGCTGAGTTTAACCCCTCACCAGTGGCTAATCTAACAGGCACAGGGAATAAATATAGCACTAGGACAACCGAAGGCTGCATGCTGTTCCTTGAACTGAACTCTAGCTCATCTGAAAGGACAGAGCAGTGAGAATAACTCAGGTTTTGCATCACCCTCCAGTTTTTGCCCCTGTAGACCAGCATGTCTAAGTTTCAGCTCTATTGACTTTAAAAAAAATATTTTTATTTATTTATTTGAGAGAAAGAGGGGGAGAGAGAATGGGCGTGCCAGGGCATCCAGCCATTGCAAATGAACTCCAGATGCATGTGCCACCTTGTGCATCTGGCTTACCTGGGTCCTGGGGAATCGAACATGGGTCCTTAGGCTTTGCAGGCAAGTGCTTTAACTGCTAAGCCATCTCTCCAACCCATCTTTTGACATTTTTGATGATCATTTTTTATAGTAGGGGACTGCTTGAAGGATTTTCAGTGGAATCCTTGATCTCCACCTGCAGGGTGGCAGTAGTGCCTCCCTCCCCAGCTTCAGGAACCCCAGATACCTCCCTTCATGGCCAGATATTCCCTGTGGGGCAGAATTATCCCTTGGTGAGAATCCTGGCTTAAGTGTGCTCACCTTTGGGGATCCTGCTGCAAGTGAGAGGGAGGAATGTGAGAGATGGCCAGAACCCGTGTTAGTTTGGGTTTTGTTTGCTTTCACATGCAGGCGTATCTCAAGGGGCAGAGGTTCAAGGACTGTTCTGAATATAAATTATTCTCCTGTGGGCCTTATTTTATAAGTATTGTGTTTATATAGAAGTCAGGCTTATCAGTCTTAAGCGCATACTGGGATTGGACCATTTAAAAAGGAAACCAAAGTCACATAGTAGTCGATTTTCTAAAGCAAAGGAATGCTCACTGCTTGCTCCTTTTGCAAGTAAAGGGTGCTTTTGTTTGTTTGATGGACTGAATCTAGGATGTGTAGGGTTTTATGTTCCTTTGTGGGGTTTTTTTTGGTCTGGAATTTGCATATGACTTTTAATTTCTTCCCATCCCCACATCTACTCATGTTCCAGTGGGTCTCAAACTCCAGTTTTTTTTTTTTGGGGGGGGGGGTAGAGATTTGGTCCTTGTTTGTTGAGGAGACAGACTGTTCATTTAGCCTTTTCCAATTCACAGGTAACAGTGGAATCAATGGCAGATTTTTTTTTTTTCCGCTTAAAACTTTTCTTTCACCTTTAGCACGTGGCTGCTGTGCTCCCAAAGGTTTACAGATCACAACATGAGGGAAACTGCAGCAACCAACACCAGCCTGAAGCACGTGGAATAGTCTAGCTCTCCTAATTCCGTTTTACTGTTTGGGGTGGCCCCGTGTTCCAGCAGTAGCTATCAATTTTCTAAACATGCATTCATAATCTCATGACATAGGTCTTGTAGGTAGAAGCTGTACACATCACTTTTTGTGGTTTTTCTCTAAAGACGTGGTGCATTGCCCTGAACATCAGGATTTTCAGAGCAGCTGACCGATCAGAGATCAGAATGACACTTCACTGTAGAAAAGAGACCTCCCCAAGCCCAGTTAGGAGCTGGGAGCTGGGCTGGGCATTGGACGAATGTATCAGGAAATGCCTTGGCTTGCTGGAATCCATTCTTAGCGATAGAGTTGGACGGGCCCATGGTGTTTGTCAGAGCTGTGGTTTCTACAAAGCAAATCTTCTGTTTACTCCACCTGGCGGTACCATTAGGTCATACACCATGCCTTCTCTTAAATACAGTTCCTCATGCTTGAGATCTGTCCCCTCACTCGCTAGGCCCAAGGTCCACAGTGCAGAGAATTTTAATATTTTACGTTCATTTATCTCTAAGTGTAACCTACACATACTGTTAGTTCAGCAACTGATGTCTAGCGTGTGAATCACAAGGATTCCCATGAAAGACCACCTGGGAGCTTGGTCGGCAAGAAGCCCACATGTCTGTGTGGGTGGGGCAGAAAGGTGTGGGAGATCTTTGCCTCACTTCTGTAATAGTAGATGCATGGTTGAGAGAAAAGCATCCCAGACTTATTTCATTAAAGTTTTCTATGACACAGAAATGAAGACTCAGACTCAGAGAAAACTATTTTTCTGCTTTATTTTGATGAAGAATGGACAGTTGTGTACAAGTGTAATGGGGCGAAGGCGTCTGAGGGATGAGGGGAGACTGAGAAGGGAACCATTAAAACTAAGCTGTTTCGGATGTTTGTGGTTATGCGCTCTCTCTCTCTCTCTCTCTCTGTAGCATTCTTTCTTCTGGGGTATAGGGTAAGATCCTTCTAGATAAAGGTGATACAACCTCCCAGACTCTCCTATGGCTGATACCTATACAGAAACCGGGGAGGTTAGAGTAATGTTTCAGGATTTTATGGCTGGCTTTGGGCCAGAGAAGTCCCACTTTCTGTATCTCACTTTGGGGAGGAAGTGGGGCTAGAGACAGGAGAGCAGAAGATCAGAGAGACACTTTGCTTCTCTTCCATTTTAAGGCACTCTGCATGCTAAGAGCACCCTATTTTGGGTATTATTTCCTGAAACCCCACCATTTGCAATTGAGGTCTCATCCACCTCGTTTCACTCTGTGAGTTTTTTCTAAAGGACAGGTCCTGTCCCCAGTGCAAGGGTAGTTGTTTACGTTTGCAGGCCCACCGGGGCCTCTTTAGAACACAGGGAAGGGCTGGAGAGATGGCTTAGCGGATTAAGGCGCTTGCCTGAAAAGCAAAAGGGCCCATGTTTGATTTCCCAGGACCCAGATACACAAGGTAGCACATGCATCTGGAATTCATTTGCAGGGGCTAGAGGCCCTGGAACACCCATTCTTTCTCTCTATCTGCCTCTTTCTCTGTCTATCTCAAACAAACAAATAACTAACTAACTAACTAACTAACTAACTAAATAAATAAATAAATAAAATATTCTTTAAAAAAAAGAATGCAGGGAAGTGGATCTTTGGGCTATAGGTTTTAGGAAGGAGGTTTACAAGGTAAGCGTCTCTTAGTATTCAAAGCCCCACAGTCTAACGCTGCCTGTGAGTTTCTGTCAGGTAAGGAACATAGCACTTGATGCAAAGGTGGTGATCCTTCTGGTGTTTAAGAAATCATACAGCCCAAAGAAGGAGCCTGTGATCAGAAATGAACACACACCTCCCTTCATCTCGCTGTGTCCTAGTGTAGGTCTCAGGTCTGAGGAGTGTGAAGGGCTATGATGGCATTTATCCAGATGCTTTGTGTTTTCCGAGCCAGGGGTTCATGGGGCCTGCAGATGACCTGAATTCAGCATTTCCTTGGAATATGCTTCAGTTCACAAACTGAGCCCAGGCCATGAGTATATGAGTGCCAGGCCTGTGCACCTGCTGCCCAGCGTGCCGATCACTGAGGCCGAGTTCTGCCAGAGAAGACAGAGTTTATTCACAAGGCAGTCTAACGTGAAGGGAGACCTATGTCTCAATCTGCCTCCCCCCTATAGGGTTTGGGGATATCAATGGGATAAAGAAGCAGGGGAATTTATAGCTTGGAAGAGGAGTTTGGAAGTAAAGGCATTGGTGGTGTATCTGTGTAATTTATCCTCATAGCTCTTCATGGGAGGTGGGTTCAGAAAATAGCAAGGGTAAGCATGAGCTAAGGATAGAGACTTTGCTCTTGACCTCAAAAGGTCAGACACCTGGGCAGGCCAAAGTGAAGAGTTTGTAGTCTTGACAAAAATGGTTTGTGTGGGCTAGAGAGATGGTTCAGTGGTTAATGCGCTTGCCTGCAAATCCTAATGACCCCAATATCTGTGTAAAACCAGATACACAAAGGGGTGCATGTGTCTGGAGTTCCTTTGCAGTGGCTGGAGGCCTTGGTGCACCCACTCTCTTTGTCTGTATCTCTTTTTTCTCTCTGCTTGCAAATAAACATTTTGTTGTTGAACTATTTTATTTATTTGTTTGTTTATTTGAGAGAGAGAGAAAGAGAGAGAGAGAGAGAGAGAATGGGCATATCAGGACCTCCAGGCACTGCAAAGGAACTCCAGATGCTAGTGCCACCTTGTACACCTGGTTAACATGGGTCCTGGGGAATCAAACTTGGGTCCTTTGGCTTTGAAGGCAGGTCCCTTAACCACTAAGCCAATCTCTCCAGCCCCAATAAATATACTTTTAAAACGTAGCTGTGGGTCCCTAGAAAATAACTTAAGCAACCGTGATGGTCATAACGCGTAGACCAGAGTGTGTTCGGCCTAGCTCGTAAGAGACCAGGGCCCAGTCAGCTGGAGGCCCTCCAGGACCAGTGGTTTTAAAGTCAACCACACATACAAGTAGCTGAGTACAGGAGACGCTAAGAAGGTTTATCCATGTTTCCCCTTGGCCTGAAGCTACAAAGACTTCCAGTGCGGTCCCTGGAGAGGGGCGGGCAGTACTCAAAGATACAAACTGCTGCTGGTATTGTTCACCAAGCCTGCATTGTTTTCGGCCGTTACATGTTTGTGTCCTCCTCAGCATCGCTGGTTCACACTGGGGCCATTTTTTGCTCATAAACATAAGACAAAGCTGGAATACTTGCTCAGGCTTAAGACCGCTTTTATCTTCCCGTACTACTCAGTAAAGACTTTTCTTCCATTGTTTTGGTTGTGTGCAGCTGGCCCCTTGCATCCGTGCTTATATCCGTATACCTTGTCCAAATAAACACACTTGAAAAGAGAGAGAAATGTGTTTTGCAAAGCCCAGAACATCCTCTACCCGCCTTTAAGCCAGCTGGTAGCTTTGTTTTGGCAGCCTGTGGAGGATGCCACTTGTATCTGCTCTGGCAATGGATTAAACATGCTGGATCTCACATTGCAAAGTTTAGGGCACCAGGGACAGGGGTGACAGAGGTGGAGAGACCCGAGTTTCCTTTGTGTTTTGCAAAGAATTTCAAATGTAAGTGGGGAAATGGGCTTGGAGTGGGTATGCCCTTTGAACCTGAGGAGTGTAAGACCCTATCCAAGTCTGACAGTGCTCTTGAGTCTCTCCCACTCCGAGGTCACCCCTGTGTTTGCCTTCTCTTTGTCTCTCAAGGACAGGCTCTTTCCATCTCTGGTCCCTGAACTCTCTTCCCTCTGTGCGGAACGTTCTTCCCGCATAGCTCAACAGCCCTTCCGTTCATCATCTGCCTGTGAGCCCAGAGGCCTGACAACCCCCAGCCCATCTTCTGTTCCTTGGCCCTGTTTTATCTTCTTCCTGGAATCTTCCCCCTTTATCTTAAATTCTTATGTGTTTGTATACATGTATATTGTTTCTCTCACCTGTTAAGAATATAACCTGGTGTCATCTTAGGACCAATAGCTGAAGCATACATGTGGGTGGGAGGGAGAAGAAAAAAGGGCAGAATCTAAAGGAGGGAGGGAGAGAGGGCTAACTTCCTAGGAGACTCCCAGCCTCCCTTAACCCCCCCCCCCCACCAAGTCCTCTTCTTTAACCTCGCAGACTCCCTAGGACAGTCACCTTGGGCCCTTCCTGTGCACATGTCACTTGGTGCATAGCACCGATCATTTTATCCTGCTGCAGGCACCAGTTCACACAAGCACCCTCTGTCTGGCAAGGGTCGCTCATAAAGAGTGGTGACGATTTCACTCTTGTCACCATAGTGCTTTATGGATATAACTCGTTAAAGTCCTTTTGCCAACCCTGTGTGAGAAGTAATCTCTCACCTTTGTTTTCCAAATAAGTAAACTGCAAAGACGAGCAGCTGGCCTGAAGCTTACACATGACCGTGGCAGGGCCAGGCATTGAGTCCAGCGGGTCTGCTTCCAAGCCCACATTCTGTAGCCTGTCTGTTCCCCGTACCGGGGACCCATGCGTAACCCCTGGGTCCATCACAGACATTTACCAACTGAATGAAAACTTAAGCTTGCTCTCTTCCCTTCCTTCTCTTCCTTATAATTGGACTTTAAAACATTATCTACTTAAAATATTTTTTGAGGCAAGCCCAACAGACTGGCCTTTTTTTTATGTGAGAGAGAGCACATGTGTGCAAGAGAGAACCTGCTCACCAGAGGCTCCAGCTACTATAATCGAAATCCAGACGAGTACGCCACCTTGGGCACATGTGCAACCTTGCACACTTGCCATCACCTTGTGTGTCTGGCTTACGTGGGACCTGGAGAGTTGAATGTGGGTCCTTAGGCTTTGAAGGCAAGTGCCTTAACTGCTAAGCCATCTCTTCAGCCGTATTATCTATTTATAATATAGCAACATAATCATAAATATAAGTTTCTTAGCTATAGAGTTACATTCTCATTGCTGGGATAAAATAACCAGCCCAAGCAGCTTAAGAAAGGAGAAGTATTTTTTTTAATTATATATTTGCAAGAGGAGGGAAAGACAGAGAGGATGGGCATGCCAGAGCCTCTAGCTTCTGCAAACAGACTCCAGATACATATGCCACTTTGTGCATCTAGCTTTATGTGGCAACTAGGGAATCAAACCTGGGTTGTTAGGTTTTGCTGGCAAACACCTTAGCTGCTGAACCATCTCTCCAGCCTAGGAAAGGGTTTATTTATTTATTTTGTTTTTTCAAGATAGGGTCTCACTCTAGTTCAGGCTGACCTGGAATTCACTCTGTAGTCTCAGGGTGGCCTCTAACTCAGGGTGATCCTCCTACCTCTGCCTCCCGAGTGCTGAGATTAAAGGCATGTGCCACCATGCCCGGCTCAGAAAGGGTTTATTTTTGACTTCCAGTATTGAAGGGGAAGGAAGGGCCCATTATGGCAGAGGACATGACAGGAGCAGGAAGCCAGCTTCACATCATCACAGCAGCAGGGAGGAAGTACAGAGGTAAAGATCCGCCTGACTAGGCTGTACCAACCTGCACCACACTTCCTCCAGCGACGCTCCACCTCCTAAACCTCCCACAGAGCAGTGCCACCAACCAAGGATTAAGTGTTCAAGCACTTGAGTTGGGGGGGGGGCGGCATTTTACATTCAAACCACCACATTAGCTCATAACCCAATGGCATTTCTAAGGATAATTAGCCTACGTGAGTCACCTTTTTGGGCATGCATATGTGACATGTGTGTGTGTGTGTGTGCAATTGTGTGCACACCCATGGAGACTAGAGAAGAACATCAGGTGTCCTCCTCTATCTCTTTTGCTTTGTTTCCTTGACACAGAGTCTCTCACTGAACTTGGAGCTATCGTTTACTGGTTAGGAGATGGATGCAAGCCCCAGCAAGTGTCTGATCTCTGCCCCCTGAAGGACTAAGGCCACAGCCAAGTAGCCACACTCAGTTGCTGCTGCTCTGCTTCTTGAACATGGGCGCTGGGGATGGAACTCGGTCTGTGCTATGAGCACTCTCATGCTGAGCCGTCTCCCAGCTCCCTAAGCCACTTTTTAAAGCTAGTACTGATTGCTTAAACGCCCTTATTTTTCTCATCACACATATCGGTTAATGAATTTGTGAAGGAACACTTGGCTGCTATTGAGTGCTATGAGGGCACTAAGTTTCAGTTTCTTTTTTTTTTTTTTTGTGCTCAAGCCTTTTTATTAGACCGGAAGGTGGGCAGGGGCCCAAGACATCCGCGGAGTCCCACGTCCTTCGCAGCGCCGATCTCCACGTCCCTCTCGTCGCTGAAAGCCAGTTTCTTTTTTTAAAATTTTTTATTTACTTTACTTATATGAGAGGAAAAACAAGGAGAGAGAGAGAGAATGAATGAGAATTGGTACACCAGGGCCTTTAGCCACTGCAAACGAACTCCAGACACACGTGCTACCTTGTGTATCTGGCTTACATGGGTCCTGGGGAATCGAACCTATGTCCTTTGGCTTTGCATGCAAATACCTTAACTGCTAAGCCATCCCTCCAGCCCAAGTTTCCCTTTCATTACCAGCATTGTACCAGTTTTATTTCTCGCATAAGATTCATGCCAAGAAAACACCATGGCAGCCATAGGTAAAGATTTTGAGTAGAAAAGACTAAGACAGTGTCTAAAAATGGTCAATATTCTTCTGTGTTGGAATTTGTTGTTTTATTTGTTTTGAGACAGGGCTTTGTATTGTACAGGTTGACTATGAACTTGCCATAGCGAAGGATGGCTTTGAACTCCTCATCCTTCTGCCTCTATGTCTCAAGTACTGGAATCACCATCATCTCAGTTTCATGCAGTACTGAGGATCAAAACCGGGGCTGCTTGCATGCTAGGCAAGCGCTCTACCCACCGAGCTACATCTCCAGCCCCTTCTGTGTCTTCAGCATAAGCCACTATTCTCCACGGCCTTCCTCTCCTTGGCACCAGAGTTTAGGATCTGCTTGTCACCAGCATGTTCCGTTGCTCGGGTGGATCTTGGGATCAGGAGTCATTGCCAACTTGTGAATGTAATGCTGTAAGCTGCCTTGGTGCTCTGACTTCACATAGAATTGAGACAAGAATTTTTTTTTTGCTGTGGGCATGCCCACAGCCTTAGCGTAGAAGAGGTGCCCTTGGTGGTATAATTCTTACAGCCCATTCTAGCTTATAGGATGAGGGTCCCTCTGTCTAACAGCTGGGATTTTCCAACACAGGAGGATTGATGAGAATTCCAACAGAGCAGGGGTGGCTGTCTTGTTTGGCTGGTCCCTCCAAGCTTTTCTTGGCACCTAACCAAGTTTCAAGGACTAACCTAGCTGGTTCCCTTGTGCCTGTATGGGAGATGTGACAAACAGGATTGGGGTGCGGTGGGGATGGGAGTTATCCCTGAATGTAAGGAACACGGGAAGACGCTCCAGTATTAGGGCAGGGCCAGTGAGAAGTCTTCACTTGTGGCCTTTACTAAGAAACATGTGGGGGATCCTGGTGCCTTCACCTCCCTTCACAAAGATTATGAACCATTGGACCCTTTCACCATCCCCGAGAAAGGCATGGGTTAGCAAGCACATGCACAGTATCCAAAGATGCCACCTGAGAAGTTGTGATTCAAAAAAAAAAACTAGTCAAAAGTGGGACTGGGGACTGGAGTGATGGCTAAACGGTTAAGGCGCTTGCCTGTAAAGCCTGAAAACCCAGGTTTGAGTCCTCAGTACCCACATAAAGCCAGATATACCAAGTGGCGCATGCATCTGGAGTTTGTAGTGGCTAGAGGTACTGGCATACCCATTCTCTCTCTCTCTCTCTCCTTGTCTTTTTCTTTTTCTCTCTCTCAAATAAATAAAATGCATTTTTTTAAGTGGGACTGGAGAGATGACTTAGTGGGTCAAGTGCTTGCCAATCAAATATGAGAACGCAAGTTCAGGTCCCTAACACCTCTGTAATAAGCTGGGTGTTGGCAGTGGGCACCTATAACCCCAGAGCTGGGAAGGCAGTGACAGACGAAACCCTACGTTTACTGGCTAGTTCTCCCAGCTGAGTCTACGAGCTCTAGGGTCAGCGAGAGACCATGTCTCCAAAAATAAGGTAGAGCTGGAGAAATGGCTCCGTGGTTAACTGTGACTCCTGCACACGCATAAGAGCCTGAGGGGGACCGAAACCTCCTAAGTTTGAATCTCCAGAAACTACTTGAACAGCTGGAATGGTCATGCGCGCCTCTAACCCCAGTTCTGCAAAGGGGGCAGAGACTAGGGACTCGTCACGAAAACCAGCGAGCTCTGGTTCCAGCAGAGACTCCAGTTCAAACGAGAATAAGTGGAGAGCAATGGAGTGGGTCACCAACCTTTTGCTCTGGCCGCTGCAAGCGAGTGGCTCCCACCACAGGTGAGCACATGGGGCACCACAAGGTACACGTGCCTAACGCCGCACACACATACATGTGCATAACACTGCACATGCCATGGTAGACACATACGCTCACATGTGCATGCATATCCACACACACACACGTGTGCCTCCACACACATGCACACCACCTACACATGCAAAAATAAATTAAAAATGAAAGGTAATAGATGGGGGCTGAAGGTTGAGCACTTGCTTAGCAAGCACAAGCTCATAATATCATAAAAATGAAAAGTAGAGTTCTTTTTCTTTTGTCTTGCGAGCTGCAGTTAAACCGTGCTGAGATCGTAAAAGGGACTTGAGTCGCAGTCATCTGATATTTAGATTTTTGCTCCATCGGAACTCATATACACCATCTTGGGCCATGAGGGAGAAATAAGTTGCAATTTACTTGTCTGCTCCCAGCCTGAAATATCACTTCTTTACCTACTTTCTGTATGCAAGGTGATTCCTGCCCAGGACTCCTAGAAATATCACAGCAGGGAAGCTCCACAGATTTAATCTGGTCTAAAACCCTCAGAGTGTCAAAAACATCAAGATGCAGAAAATGCAACAGATTCTTTAAAAAAAAATCAGCTAAGAAAACATAGTACATTGCTCAGGGAGGCAAGGTGGACGTTAGAACACTTCAGGGCTACAATTTTCCTTCTCTACCCTCCAAGGCTGCCCCTTTAAAGCTGCCCCTTTAATGACCTGTCTGCTTCTGTACAAATAAACACAGTTTTCACCAAAAGTCTTGCAGGATGTTGAAGCCATTATGTGAAAGCAAGATGCTTGGATCTCTGGGTGAGGGTGGGGGAGCATCCAGTGGGTATTTTAAGCTTTTGCTCAAATCTTGACTTCATAGTAGCTTTATTTCAGAGTCCTTGCCTTTCCCAGGCCCTTGGATATTTTCTTCTCTCATCCTAAGGACTGTCTGAGCCCCCATCTATTGCAAGGAAGATTCCTAGTGATGGTCTACCATGCCCTGCCGTCACCCAAGCAAACAACTTCTCAGAGTTGTTTTTAAAAAGTCATGTAGAAGCCGGGTGTGGCGGCACATGCCTTTAATCCCAGCACTTGGGAGGCAGAGGTAGGAGGATCACTGTAAGTTCGAGGCCACCCTGAGACTACATAATGAATTCCAGGTTGGCCTGAGCTAGAGTGAGACACTACCTCCAAAAACAAAGAAACAACAACAAAAACAAACAAACAAAAAAAGTCGTGTAGAAAGACAATGTGTGCTCCTTTAGTCATTGGATGATTGGGGTCTGGCTCAATCTGATCTCACACTAACCTGTGCTATAATCTTAGCACTCAAGTGGACTGTGCATTTGTTGGGTTTTGTTTTGATTTTTTTTTTTTTTTTTTGGTTTTTCGAGGTAGGGTCTCACTCTAGCCCAGGCTGACCTGGAATTCACTATGGAGTCTCAGGGTGGCCTCGAACTCACAGCAATCCTCCTACCTCTGCCTCCCGAGTGCTGGGATTAAAGGCATGCGCCACCACGCCCGGCTATGATTTTTTGAGGTAGTGTTTCACTCTAGCCCAGGCTGACCTGGAATTCACTATGTAGTCTCAAACTCACGGTGATCCTTCTACCTCAGCCTCCCAACTGCTAGGATTAAAGGTGTGTGCCAGTTTGATACCAGCCTGGACTACATAGTGAAACCTTTGTTATTAAGTAAATAAGCGAATAAGCAAATAACTGAGTGCATAGTATAGAATCATATGAGACATGACAGCAAAGACTTTGTATGGGCCAAAATAGTAAATACTTTCAGTCACTTAAACCTTACTATCTATCTCACTTAGTCCAGTCTGCTGTTGTAGGGACAAAGCAGCCATAAACATGGGCAGGTATTGCTACGTTCCATTAAAGCCTTCCTGACAAGAAGATATTTGGGGCTGGAGAGATGGCTTAGTGGTTAAGGCATTTTCCTGTGAAGCCTAAGGACTTAGGTTCAATTCCCCAGTACCTACATAAGCCAGATGCATAAGGTGGCACATGTGTCTGGAGTTTGTTTGCAGTGTCTAGAGTCCCTGGTGCCCCCATTCTCTCTCTCTCTCAAATAAGCAAGAACATAAAATATTTTTTAAAAAATAAGAAGAGTCGGGCATGGTGGCGCACACCTTTAATCCCAGCACTCGGGAGGCAGAGGTAGGAGGATCGCTGTGAGTTTGAGACCACCTAAGACTACAGAGTGAATTTCAGGTCAGCCTGGGCTAGAGAGAGAACCTACCTTGAAAAGACAACAACAACAACAACAAAAGAAAGTATTTGGCCAGAGTTGGCACAACTATTTACCTAGCCCAGTGTAAGGTAAAAAAGTAAACATTTTGAAGTCTCCCCCAGACCCAGTTCCCTAAGGGTGGCTGGGGTCTCTCTCCTCACTGACAGGCAGAGGAGTGTTTACAAACGGGGAATTCACCTACGTAACTTGTTCTACAGAAGATGCACACTTCGCTGCCTTGTCTTTCTCCTATTTGCTGTGCACAGATGCATGTGGGAGGAGGTTAGATATCTTTTGTTTTGTTCTAGGGGTTTTGTAAGGTTTTTTGTTGTTGTTGTTTGTTTGTTTTTAGGTAGGGTCTTACTCTAGTCCAGGCTAGTTTAGAATTCACTATGTAGCCTATGATGGCCTCAAACTTGCAACAATCCTCCTTATGTAGCCTCCCATGTGCTGGGATTGTAAGGAATGAGCCACCAGTGCCCAGTTCTTCTATAGTTTTTTCACCTGACAATGATTTACCATAGATTTATGACATTCTTTTTAAAACTATTTTATTTAACCAAAAAAAAAAAGAGAGAGAGAGAGAGAGAGAGAATTTAAAAAGCCGGGTATGATGGTGCACGCCTTCAATCCCAGCACTCAGGAGGTAGAGGTAGAAGGATCACCCTGAGTTTGAGGCCACCTTGAGACTACATAGTGAATTCCAGGTCAGCCTGGACTAGAGTGAAACTCTACCTTGAAAAACCAATATATATATATATATATATATATATATATGTTTTTTTTTTTTGAGAGAAAGGGGGAGTGAGAGAAAGAGGCAGATAGAGAAAATGGCATGGCGGAGCCTCTAGCCACTGCAAATGAACTCCAAAAGCTTGTGCATCTAGCTTACACGGGTACTGGGGAATCAAACCTGGGTCCTTAGTCTTCACAGGCAGGTGCCCTAACTGCTAAGCCATCTCTCCAGTCCACACTTGTGTCATTCTTTTCAGTTACCATGCAGTGGTACCATTCTTAACATACCACCTTGAAAGCACACCAAATACAAAAGAATAAATATGTCTGCATTTAAGTCCTGGCAGACAGCTAGAGATGGTGTCGTCTTTGCTCACACTGTCCCGTATGTCTGGGTGACCATAATCTACCAGTGTTCAAAGCACGTATATACAGGGGGAATTGTTTCAGCCTAACTTGGTGCCAGCACAGCGCCACACACATGCAACGAGGTGACAAATGGTTTTGCATGACTGTGAAGGCTTCAGATAAATCTGAGGTTTGACATCATGGCTGGTTATGAGGCAATTTCTTTGAAGTCTTAAAAATTCCAAGTGTTGGGCTGGAGAGATGGCTTAGCTGTTAAGCGCTTGCCTGTGAAGCCTAAGGACCCCGGTTCGAGGCTCAATTCCCCAGGACCCATGTAAGCCAGATGCACAAGGGGGGGGCACATGCCTCTGGAGTTCATTTGCAGTGGCTGGGGGCCCTGGCGCGCCCATTCTCTCTCTCTCTCTCTTTCTCTCTGCCTCTTTCTCTCTGCCTCTTTCTCTCTCTGTCTGTCACTCTCAAATTAATAAAAAAAAATTGAAAACAAAATTTTAAAAAAATTCCAAATGCTTTACAGAACACAGGTACGGGTAAACAGCTAGAGGCCACTGCACAGGCTGTGCCTGCCTTTGAAGCCTGTTCACTTGGTGATGGCGTGTGTGACTTACCTCAAGCTGGCATGACATGTGACGCCAAACTTGGGGCCTGAAGATGGCAGAAGGGAATTCTATCTCAGTTCTGGAAGTCCAAAGTTGGCAATGAAGGTGTCCTCAGGAGAGGGTACCTTCTGGAGGCTGGGGGAGAGCCTGATCTGTGTCCCCCTTACAGTCTGGGGGAGTTTGCCACAAATCCTTGGCATTCTTAGGGCTTTGAGGCCAACACTCTAGTCTCTGCCTTCCACATGGGCCCAGCTTCCTCTCTGGGCTCTGGGGTTCCTTTCATCAGGATTTACACCCCCATTCAGGACCCTTCCTAATCCATGATGATCTGGGCTCAAGACCCTGACCTTGTTTCCGTGTGCTGAGAAGGTACATATTCCTGGGAGCACACAGTTTAACCCAACTCACACCCTCTGCCTAAAATCCCGGGGCTCTTTCCTTAGCTCTTTCCCCTCCCCTGGGTGAGGAAAGGGGTCAGGGCCTTCTCTCGGCATAGCACACAGGCCTGCTCTGAGGAGAGAGCACCAGGAGTGGCTTCTGCTTGTAGCCCTGTCCTAGGCTGAGATCAATCACAGCACAGCCCCAGCCAGAACCGCCAGGCTTCTAGGAACTTTCTCTTGAGCCCTGCAGCCAGCTGCCAATGACAAGAGTGTTTGCATCTCTAATGCGCGAGTTGAGAAGGAAACAGAATGAACAACCGGTTTTCTTTTGTAATCCTTGGGAATTTTCAGTTCAGTTGTTGTCAAGGACATGGTAGCCCTGCTTGGAATGAACCTGCATTGATCTTTGAGTTTCCAAATTTGCCTGACTCCAGATAAGGACAGGCTAAGTACTATTACCTCTGGATGATTTCTCAGGAGAAAGTTGTGTTATGGCAAAAGTGAAGGATTGTGGCTGGGAGTGTGTGTTTGGTCGTTGAATATCCTAGATGAATTTGGTCCTCCTACATACTAAGCAAGCCCTGTACCGTTAAGCCACATCCCAGCTCTGAAGTTGTTTGTATTATACTAGGAATTTAAATGAAAGAGGGCCTTATAATTTTTTTTAATTTAAAACTTTTTAATTTTAGGAAGAATTTCTGCCCATTTCAGGCTCTTAGACAATCAGTGTCTCTGATCACAAGGGATAGACATTCACCTCAAAACTTTTGTTACCCATAATAACTGACTGCTGCTGTCACAACTCATGACCTACAACTCTATGGCGAATAACCAACAATCCCACTAAGGGGGGGGGGGTCCCTCAGTGGAGTGGGGTCAAGGAGGAGGGGAATGATGGTACCAACATTTAATGTATCCATACAAAATTTCTACTCAATTAAAAAAAAGACCACTTGTGTTGGAGTTTCTTAAGACTAGAATAACAAAGTTCCACGCACGAGATGGCTTAAAACAATAGGAATTATTTTTCAATAGTTCTGAAGGCCAAAAGTGTCAACAAGGTCTCTGGAGATGGCCCTGCTTAGCTTCTCCCAGCTTCTGGTGGCCTCATATGTTCCTTGGCTTGTGACATTGTGAGTCTTACATTCTCTCGCCTTCCTTTTGGGTCAGGCTGTCTCCTCTTCAGCCTCTCTCGTGCTCTAGTTCTTATAAGGACATCAATTATCCTGGGTAATTTCCCAGCCTACTCCAGTACAAGCTCATCTCCGCTAATTACATCTGCAACCACCCCGCCTCCAGATGAGTTCCTATTTGGAGGTATTAGGGGTTAGGACTTGAACACATCCTTTAGGGGACAGGGGCACAGAATCCCTAACATCAGCTGGGGCAGAAAGGAACTCACCTGACCCATCTGCCAGGGACACAGGGCCTCGGATATCATCAGCAGGCTGCCTCTGCTTTATTTGCTGACTTACCTGTCAGTGTCACTCACACTCACAGCTCACCCTGTCAGAAGGGCAGAGGTAGAGCAGCCTTCTCCATCACATTTCAACCCTCTCGCTGAATTCCACCCCATGCCCCCCGCTTGCTTATGTCAGGAAGTCCTGAGGAAGATCCCCTGCCCAGCACGAGACCATTCTCCATAGCTTGGGGTAGGGGCATGGAAGAGAGTGGCAGCTTCTGCTTCTGGAGGTGGAAGGCGGGGCTCCTCCAAGACGAAAGCCCCTGGGGGAATTATGAACTCGGCATACTCCATCTATTGTGCCCCAAAGTCAGAACGCTTTCAGTGGCTTTGACCGATGACATCACCAGTTTCTCTCGAAGGCCCACCACCCCACTCCCAGTGACTTGGTGCGTGGGCTCCTCTGCCACGCCCTTCCATGTGAACCTGGACTAAGCCTCTTTCAGGTTCCGGGTGACGACCTCAGAAATTTGATTAGCTGTTTCATTTCTCTTTCAGGTCAATGCACTGGCATTCATGCAAGAGCGTGTGGTGACTAGCAATATAAACTTTAAAAAAATACTCTTATTTATTTATTGAAAATATTTGTAAGCAGAGGGAGAGAGACTAGGAGGATGAATGGGCATTCTAGGGCCTCCTGCCACTGCAAACGGACTCCAGACACGTGCGCTGTTTTGTGCATCTGACTTTACATGGACAATGAGGAACTGACTCTGTAGATTGACAGGCTTTGCAAGCAAGCACCTTTGACCACTGAGCACTCTCCCCAGCTCAGGGATATAATTTTAAATCCCTAAGGGTGCCATGATGGGTAGATCTCAGTAATAAGCCTTTTTGGTCTCATTTTCATTTTAAAAAATGAACCTTTTAAACCTCTAAGCAGGACTTCACTAGTGTAGACACAGTCTTAGATGCTGCCAAGTAGCCTGTGGGAAACTCGTTTCCCAGGTTTTGAATTTTTTTTTTTTAATACACTCAGTGCAAGAAAAGACACCAGTTTCAACTATAGAAATTCATTCAGGGCAGGGTTGGAGAGATGGCTTAGCAGTGAAGACTCTTGCCTACAAAGTCTTAAGGACCCAGGTTCAGTTCCCTAGTCCCCACATCAGCTAGATGCACAAGGTGGTGCATGTGTCTGGAGTTCTTTTGCACAGGCTAGAGGCCCTGACATGCCCATTCTCTCTCTATCTGCCTCTCTCTCTCTTTCTTTCTCAAGTAAATAAATAAATAAAATATTTTAAAAAATCATTTGGGGCATAACTATACAAATGATCAAAACAACTCCTAATTTAACATCCTCATTTTTCTTCTTAACTATATTTGACTTTAGCCAATATCAGAACATGTTGAGATTCTCCTAATCTACCATGAGCAGCAGAGGGACAGCCGCCTAACAGAGCTAGCCTGCAGAGGATCCCACAGGTGCTCAGGGATCCCAGAGACCAGACCTAGCTATTCCTTGGGTATCGTGTGGTGGCAAATGCTTCTGATTACATTTTCAAGTATGACTCTCTTGGAAATTGGCACCTTGACCCAAACTTGTCACGTGTCAACAGCTAACTAGAATCCACCAGGGCACAAATCTTTCCTTATTCACTTTTACACAAAACATTTCTTGGTAGCTTTGGGTTCAACCTTTTATTTTATTTATTTATTTTATTTTTATTTGTTTATTTATTTATTGGCTTTTTGAGGTAGGGTCCCACTGTAGCTCAGGCTGACCTGGAATTAACTATGTAGTATCAGGGTGCCTCGAACTCATGGCAATCCTCCTACCTCTGCCTCCCAAGTGCTGGGATTAAAGGTGTGCGCCACCACACCCGCCTTATTTTATTAACTATTTTATTTTTATGCATCTATTTGAGAGAAAGAAAGAGGGGGAGAGAGAGAGACAGAGAGAGAGAGAGAGAGAGAGAGAGAATGAGTGCACCAGGGCATCCAGCCACTGCAAACGAACTCCAGATACACGCATCACTTTATGCATCTGGCTTACATGGGTTCTGGGGAATAGAACCTGGGTCCTTTGTCTTTTCAGGCAAGCACCTCACTGCTAAGCCCTCCACGTCTTACTTTTTTACGTAAAAATCAATTTTTAATGGTTGCTGGCTCTGGGCTGAGGAGAAGTACTAAGAACGCTTTTTTTTTGTTTGTTTGTTTGTTTTTGTTTTTCGAGGTAGGGTCTCACTCTAGCCCAGGCTGACCTGGAATTCACTATGGAGTATCAGGGTGGCCTCGAACTCACGGCAGTCCTCCTACCTCTGCCTCCCAAGTGCTGGGATTAAAGGAGTGTGCCACTATGCCCGGCCTAAGAACACTTTTGATGAGCCTGTCATCCCGGGTTAATGAGGGGCGTCCTTCGCTCTTACCAGACACCGGGATTAGTGAGTGGCTTTGACCTCACAATACCCAGAGCACAGAAGCATCCAGACAGAGCTGGTCTTAATTGCGGTTGGTCATTCACTGTAGGTTAGGAGTAGTGAACAGAAGCACATGTTTGGATGAACTTCCCACGACGGGGGTAGATCAGCCTGGTGTAGACTGAGTGTGAATTACTACTGCCAGATGTTGCCTGCCGACAATGCTTTTTGTTGTTTGTTTTTGTCTTTCTGGTGGTAAGTATTTTTCTTGATTTAAGAGGTGATAGAATACTGCTATTACTGAAATAAAGTCAGTTTCTTCCTGTTCTAAGCCACAAGAGTTTATGTTGGGAGCATTGATGTTACATGTTTCTTTTTTCTAAGATAGCTGCATTTCTGCAACAAAAGGCGAATATTCTCTGTTCTCTTTCTTGTCCTTTATTATTTAACATACCCATAGAAGGACCAGCCAAAGTGTTTACTTTGTATTTTCAAGTATTTTTTTTTCCTGTCTAAATTTATTACAGGCACAAGAGGTAAAAATAAACTTTCATGGTACCTGGAAAGTGGTATAGAAAAGTAACTTTTAGCCGGGCGTGGTGGCGCACTCCTTTAATCCCAGCACTCAGGAGGCAGAGGTAGGAGGATCACCGAGAGTTTGAGGCCACCCTGAGACTACATAGTGAACTCCAGGTCAGTCTGGACCAGAGTGAGACCCTGCCTCGAAAATAAAATAAAATAAAATAAAAAAATAAAAGTAACTTTTGATGTTGAAGTATCTGGTAGATTCCTCAAATGTGTCCAGGGTTTAATTAGTTTAGTTTGCTGGGGATAAAAGATGGATTAGTACAGATGAATATCCTCGTTACTATAAAAATTATTGAGTTTTTTGGCATATGTGATAATAAAAGTGATATTCTACCATCTTTTAATCTTTTTTTTCCGATTGTTTGAGGTAAGGTCTCACTTTAACCCAGGCTGACCTGGAATTCACTATATAGTCTCAGGGTGGCCTCGAACTCATGGAAATCCACCACCCTCTGCTTCCCAAGTGCTGGGATTAAAGGCGTGCACCACCATGCCTGGCTCTTTCCAATCTTTTAAAAAAATATTTAGTTTGTATTTATTTATTTGAGAGAGAGAGAGAGAATGAATGAGCATGCCCTAGAGCCTCCAGCCACTGCAAATGAAGTCTAGATGCATGCACTACCTTGTGCAGCTGGCTTACATGGGTCCTGGGGAATCAAACCTGGGTCCTTTGGCTTTGCAGGCAAGCATCTTAACCACTAAGCCCTCTCTCCAGCCCTTACCTTTCTAATCTTATTATAGGACCCACATCCTCAACAAAGTCCTCCCTGAACCCTGAGTCTTACTTAATCATTGTCCCCTCTCCCTGCCCCAGGGCAGGCTCATTCATTCAACAGATGGTTACTGCACACTTCCTATTCATGTATATTGGGGTTGTAAAGATGAATAAGACTCCTGCCTAACGTCTCTCACTGCCGTGGAGGCAGACCTCTGGTTAACAGAGGACACAGCAGGTCCCTGCTATATACCAGCACGTGGCTGGTATATTCAGCCTGCATATATTGCAGTAGACCATGGCACTGTTTCTTTTCCCAAGTCACTGACTTTGGGCCTCTTTATTATCAAATAATCTCAAGAGCTCACCTTCAATAGACTCATTACTTTTAGGCTAAGTAGTTTCTTCCCCACGGCGAAGGTTCTCGGGAGTCATCTTGTGCTCAGCACGGCTGGCCTGCAGCAAAGAGGCAACAGCAGATTTATTGTCCTAATTGGACAGAAGGAAATTGACTTCTCGAGGATGGGGAGTGCCCGGGACGACGCTGCGCGAGCATCTGTCCACCTGAGATTATTTGACGACAAGACGTGAGGGCGCTGCAGTCGAGCCGTCAGGGCTGGTGGAGGGAGAGCTGTGCATCTGGCGGGCTGCTTTCTCTGAGAGTTGGGAGTGTTCTCTATAGGCGGCCCGAGTTTGGCATGCGAAAAGAATTAGAATTACCCCTTGCCAAGAGACATACTGGGAGCAAAATTACAGGAAATGAGACTGTTCTAGAAAGAGTTAAGAGAGGTATGTAAAGAATTTTAAACAGGAAAGTGTTGCTTAGAATAGAATAAAATCTTAATACTAATTCAGTAATGCAGCAGCCTCTTACATTTTTCATTCTGCCATTGCCTTGCAGAATATTGGAATTTTTCTCAGTAATGTAATTGCAGATCTTTGGTGTGCTAGTTGGATATATAATTTGTTCGCTAGCAAAGATTTATTTAACATTTCATGCTTTTACTTCACTAGCTGATTATGTAATTATTGTTAGGCAGTTGAGGGGGAATAAAGGACACAGTTTCTGCTTTAACATAGTGGAAGTCATCAAATATGTGAGGTCAATATGTATGAGTGGAATAAATGTAATAAGAGTTCAAAAAAGGGAGACAACATGTCCAACTGTGACTGAAGTGGGAGATCCCTAGAAAAGGTGACATTTCAGTGAAGCTTTGTAGCATTGGTATTTTCTTATATAAAATAGATATTTTATGCAAAAATATCTAATATATTCATAATACCTACTGGACTCTGGAAATACAAAAGTGAGTAAGATGATGTTCTTGCTGCCAAGAAGTTAAAGTCTAATGGAGAATATCTGTTAAGTTGCCAGCAGTTACTATATAAATTAATTGCATTATATAAATAGTGTGTTATTTGTATAAATGTATATAAAAGGTATATTTAGGTCAATAAGTAAATGGAATTCAAAGGGAATGCCTGATGCTGGGGGAGCTAGAGAAGGCTTCTTCAATTCTAGAAGTTTCCAACCTTGGCAGCACCATGGAATTGCTGGGAGAGCATCTTAAAAAAGGCTGCTTCAGGCTGGAGAGATGGCTTAGCGGTTGAGACGCTTGCCTGAAAAGCCTAAGGACCCATGTTCGACTCTCCAGGTCCCACGCAAGCCAGATGCACAAGGTGACACAAACATACAAGGTGATGCCAGCACCCAGGGTCGCACATGTGCACAACGTGGCATCTCATGCACCAAGTTTTGAAAGACAAGCGGACACATTTGAGGTGGGCAGAGCCCGTGTGTCCAGGGTGTGATGTGTGTGTTCATACTGAGTGGACAGTAAAGCTGGACAGGCACCCCAAGGCCAGATGGCAGAGGTAGGTGAATGCTGTGGTCAGGAAGTTGAACCTTGGATTGGTAGCCATGGGTCTGGTTACTGTGTTGGATTCATGTGGTGTTTAGTACAAATGAACCTGGTGTTTCAAAGGTGTGCCTTTGGGAGGTGGTGAGAAGCTTGAGGCTGTTGCTTGTGGTCACATGTGAGGCATTGAGATGAGCTTGCTGATCTGAGGACTAGAGTGGACATTTTTTTCCCTTTTTTTGTGAGAGAGAGATAGAGAGAGAATTGCTGTGCCAGGGCTCTAGCCACTGCAATTGAACTCCACCTTGTGCACATGTGGAACCTTTTTGTCTCTCTTTCTTTCTCCAAAAAATAAAATAAAAATAAAATTTAAAAATAAGAAAAAGATGCAGTCAGTGGCTCAGAGGCAGTGTAAAATCACCGTGGTCACAGCAGGTGCTACTTCCCTCTATGAGGGTTATTTAACGTCTAGGGACAGTTTGTCACAATCAGGTAGGACGACAAAGCTCAGTTTAGATGTCCTCACTGCCCCTTAGAGGGCTTCTGCATCTAGACTGGTGGGCTACAGGGATGGAGGACTTTCCCACTGGTCCCACCTCTGTTTCCTGCAGAGCTGGGCGTTCCCATCTTTGCGCCAGGGGGAGTGGCTGGCTTTGGCTAAGGACCACAGACCTCAGGAAGAGCTGGGATCCTTTACCTCAGAACTCAGGGGTGACACAGTGCAAACTTTACCCCAGCCCTGGGTACAGTCTTAACACCTGCAGGTGACAGAGCTCTGTCACTGCACAAAATGGATCCCAGAACTCACAAAATGACCGGGCCATGAAGTGCTTGAGCTTGTTACCTGGGGTCCCATCATCCAGCTAGGTCACCGGTTCACCTCTGGAAGGTCCCCCTGCCCTCTGGCTTTCAGCAGAGTCTGATGGAGCAGGAGGGAGGTGGGGCACCCACCTGCACAGCGCTCCCTGCTTCTCCTGGCTGCAGCTCCGTGACCTGCCCTTCCAGAGGAACCCGGAGGATGCGGGCAGGGCGAGCAGCCACCCAGCCTGCACAGGCCCGGAATGTGAATCGTGGGTCTCCAGTGCAGGAGGTGTGAGCCCTGCTTTAATTGTACTGTTATTTGGGACATTGCCAAACTAGGGGCGCCCTGAATCCTACCGTAGCCCATCCCCGCTCTCTTTCTTCAAAGTTATTTATTTATTTTTTTGTCATTATTCTTTCTTCCTTCTTCTGACAGTTGAACCTGACAGCCACCACCCTTGATTCTGCTCCCAGTGAATCTAGGGAATCTGCACAGTGCATTCCAGGCTGGAAGGCATAGTTGTTTGTGGAAGGGGATGAAGTCCAGCCACAATGGGAGAGGAAATCAGACAAGGATGTTTTTAAAAGCAAGCTGTGTTTTTCTGACTGCTCTGGTTTTGGTTCCCGCCCTGAAGGCTCCTCTAACCCTGGGGAAGAAAAAATATTTTTAGTCTGATAGTGTACTATAGGGATCCCAGAGCTGAACCATCTGTCCACCAGTCTAGATAGTTCCGTGAAATGGTTTTAGTGGAAATAAATTGCAAGGTGTCACATGTAACTTCAAAGCCCACACCCTAACTCTACAGAGAGCTCTGTGTGCTACCCAACTCCAATGAGGTGGTTAGGATTTATTTGGAGTAGAAATACTGAGGAAAGAACAAGAATAGGGCAGGTTGGAAAAAATACCTGTAATTCCTGGGGGAGTGTCACAGAATTGGAATGGCATTTAGAGACAGCAACATGGTGAAGGACAGTAGATGACAAACGGAAGTCTAACCCCAGTTATCACGCGGGATTAGGGTAACCTATTTGCTGCACACCAAATAACAAATGGAAATATTTTAAATTCAAAAATAAAACCCTTCTCATGCAGGTTTGCTACAATTTATAGAGCCATGATAAGAGTAAATAAAGGAGTCTTGTCTTATTATCTTCCACATATCTTTCTATCCCCTCCATCTGCCAAATGCATTAATTGGACTGTGTGACCCCCTGGGAGCCTTGCGCCGATGGATGCTCATAGAGTATCTGGCCAGCGGGAGACCCTTTGGGTTGCTGTGTTTGTGTGTTGTTGACTCCCACTTGGAAAGGAGACCAGGAGTGAGATCATGGTAACAAGGAACCTTCAGTCTTTGCCTTCGCACAAGAGACAAAGATTATCTAATTAGGGTTGGGTTTCATGAGTATTAAGCTTAGAGGTCAATATTTATCATCTGGTATTAAGAAAGAAAAGGCTATAAAACCTTTGACCTTGAGTGTCTGAGTTTGGAGAGAAGCATGATAGGTTTCTCTTTGTTCCTTCCCTGGAACTACACTAAGCATCAGTAACCTACTTACCCTACTCCATGTTCACAGTACCATTTGGTTGCCTTCCAAAGCACTGGGGAGGCGGAGACAGGAGGATCTCCAGAGCTTGCTAGCCAGCCAGTCTGGCCCAGTTGGTGAGCTCCAGACCAGTGAGAGACCCTGCTTCAAACTGAGGTGGACTCATTTGTCTGAGCTTAACGTCCCAGGTTGCCCTCTGGCCTCCACACAACACGTGTGTGTACATATATGCATATGCATACACACATGAATACGTACTACACACCTGCAAAAAAAAAGAAAAAAGAAAAAAAGCCACTTTGAGGCTTTGTGGCAAACACTGACATGAAGTGACACAGGCAGAGCTGATCAAGTCAGTTTGGGAATTAAATATGGGAGTTATTTGCATTCCAACCACGTCTGCCTATCAGTTCAAAGGACGCTAGCAACAGAAGGACGCAGATGAAAGGAGGGTGGAAAATTGCTACGTGGCCTGCGGGAGGTCCTAGGATAATGGATACCCGATGGGATTAAACTGCACTTTTACTTAGAGACCATTTCATAAAAGATCACTCACTCCACTGAGGTTAGGAAAACACTTTGGGAATGCATTTCGCAAAGTGCTCCTAATATGATTCTTCTTCCTTAATTCCTCCAAATTCCTCTTGGATTAAAATGGTAATAGAAGGCAAAGCCCACTTTGGACAAGGATTCCAAAGTGGGCTTTGCCTTCTATTACGATTCTCTGAAGGTGAATTTAAACACACCCCATAACCTTGCCACACAATATCTCACTTCTACTACCTGCAATGTGGCTATGATTCACTAAAAGCCACTGTTCAGAAAGGCCCCAAAATTTTAAGCTACCCAAATGTCCATCAAGTAGTATGGATAAATAAAATGTTTTCATAATAAAGAAATACAGTGTGGGGGGGGGGAGGACAGGGAGGAGGCTAACAATGGTACCAACTTGAATATATTCACTGACTACAAAACTAAAAAAAGAAAAAGAAATACAGTGTAATCCTGGGATTTAATAAACCATGAGGACACAGAGCCTCATAGTTATAACAAAGTGTTGTTGAGTGATGGAAACCAGAGGGCTTTACTTCCGTTTGTGTAAACTTGAAACACAGGTTGAACTGGCATGTGTGTTAGCAGTCAACACAGTGATTAAAGACAGTGGAGGAATGCACAGGAGTGTTTCTGGGTAGAGGGAATACGCTCTCTCTTAAGCTGAGCACTGGTTACAGGGTGTGTTGCATGTATAAAACGCTGTGCTGGACAGTTAAGATTTGAGCATTACTCTAAGAATGTTTATGCATTGCTAAAGAATTTTATTTTAAACAAAGGCACACCTCTTTGTCTAAAGAAGGGAGAAGTGTTCTCAAGGCCTTCATCCCATTTTATGAGAAGGAACAATGATATAATATGTAAACTTTATGACATTTTGCTTAGTGAAGAGAAAAATGTCAAGCTATAGGATGAGCTGCAACAACTGAACAAGAAGTCTTTTCTGAGCAAACCACATTCAATCAATACCCAAAGAAATTGAGCACACCTCCTCCTTCGCTCCCGGGTCACCCTGCAAATTTATTGTATTTCTTAATAATTTACCCAGAGACAGTGATGAGATGATTGTATTTAACCTGTATTGTCTGTTCCTGGTTTCAAGAAAGGATACTTTGCTTCCGAGAAGCATGGATTGAATTTCAAATGATGACCAGGCTGGAGTTGCCTGGAATGTTTACCAGGGTTTAGGATCATAGCATACCATACCGTGAAGGTCACCTGTGTGAAGGAATAACATCGAGGGGTGGGTAGGCAGAGCCCAGAGGGCTTTAAAGCAGTGAAACTAGTCTTTATAATATCATAATGGTGGCTACGTGTTGTTATAAACTTGTCCAGATCCTTAGAATGTACAGCGCCAAGAATGAACCCTATTGTGAAGTCTGGACTTAGATGACACAGATGCCGGTGTAGGTCATCAGTTGAGACAACTAACACCACCCAGGAGTGGGGTGCTGATAGTGGGAGAATCTACATGGTGGAGGGGAATTCTGAAGGCTCTACTCAGTTTTGTTGTGAACCTAAAATGGCTCTAACCAAGTCTTTTTTGAAAAAGAAAAGCAGGCACATTTGGGACAGTTGACTTTAAAAGACTTGGTGTTATTTATAGTGATGTCTTGTTGTGTTTTGTTTATAACATTAGGAAAGGCCCTTTCAATAGTTGGAAGCAGAAAGGACAAAGTAAAATCTTTGTTAAAGACCGGAAAATAATCTCATCCAACGTTAGCCTTAGTAAACTCTGAAAGCAAACTTCAGGTATATGAAGATTTAATTTTGGACAATAAACTTTTATCTGTATTCCCAAGGTGCAGGGGGCGGGGGTTGGCAGATGGTAAATAGTCACAGATCTGTGTTGTCAGGTGGGGGGGGGGCTCCAGGAAGAGGCTAGTGGTTCTGAGCAGCTGTTCTGTGCAGTGGACAGACCTGGCTTCAGCCCTCAGCCCCGTCTGTTGCTAGCTGAGACACTGGGTGATTTCTTGATCTCCCTGTGTGGACATGGTGCTGCGCCTGGCGAGGCAGATGGGAAGAGATTTGTGAAGTACTTAGCACAGTATTTGGAAATAAGTAAGTGCTGTGAAAGTACGTCTAAGTTCACCTTTTGCTTATCTTGTTCAATGCAGTAATTTTATGATGAGCTTTTCTGTTAAATGTATTGATTCGCTGGACACTTCTTTATTTAAATTTTTTAAAATTTATTTGGGAAACAGAGAGGGAGAGGGAGAGAGAGAACGGGTGCACCAGGGCATCCAGCCACTGCAAACAAACTCCAGATGCATGTGCCACTTTGTGCACCTGGTTTACGTGGGTTCTGGGGAATCGAACCTGAGTCCTTTGGCTTTGTAGGCAAACATCTTAACCTTCAAGCCATCCCTCCAGCCTGACACTTCTTTTTTGTTTGTTTGTTTGTTTCCAGGTAGGGTCTCACACCAGCCCAGGCTGACCTGGAATTCACTCAGGGTGGCCTTGAACTCACAGAGATCCTCTTACCTTTGCCTCCCAAGTGCTGGGATTAAAGGCATGCGCTACCACACCTGGCTCACTGGACACTTCTATAGAACTTTCTGTGTGGAAAGATAAAGCGATCCTAGAGTTGTATACTAGGTGTGGTGGCGCATGCCTGTCATCCCAGCACTTGAGAGGTGGAGGCAGGAGAGTCAGGAACACAAGGGCGTCCTTGTCTACACAACAAACTTGAAGGCAGCTTGGGCTACATAAGACCCTGTCTAAAAAAAAAAAAAGAAAGAAAGAAATCAAGGAGAGGGGCTAGGGAGATGGTTTAGCAGGTAAAAGGCTCTTGCTTACAAAGCCTGCTAGTTTGGATTCAGTTCCCCAGTCCCCACATAAAGCACATAAAGCCACATGCAAAAGGACCCATACTTTCAGTACTTACTTATTTCCAAATAGTGTGCTAAGTACTTCACAAATCTCTTCCCATCTGCCTCGCCAGGCGCAGCACCATGTCCACACAGGGAGATCAAGAAATCACCCAGTGTCTCAGCTAGCAACAGACGGGGCTGAGGGCTGAAGCCAGGTCTGTCCACTGCACAGAACAGCTGCTCAGAACCACTGGCCTCTTCCTGGAGCCCTCGCAGCCCTCGGCAGCTCAGCTGGTGAGGGAAGCCCCACCTGACATGTGTCTAGAATGCATTTGCAGTGGCAAGAAACCCTGGTGTACATGTGCATGCGTACACACTCACATGCATGTGTGTACTCATACAAATAAATAAACAAATAGCTTTTAGAAATTTAAGGAGAGGGATGGGCATGGTGGCACACACCTTTGATCCTGGCACTTGGGAAGCAGAGGTAGAAGGATTGCTGTGAGTTTGAGGCCACCTGAGACAACATAGTAAATTCCAGATCAGCCTGGGCTAGAGTGAAACCATACCTTGAAAAAAAAATTGAGATGGCTGGAGAAATGGCTTAGCAGTTAAGGTGCTTGCCTGCAAAGCCTAAGGACCCATGTTCAATTCTCCAGGTCCCACGTAAGCCAGACACATTAGGTGATGCAAGTGCACAAGGTCACACATGCGCACGAGGTGGTACACACATCTGGAGTTGATTACAGTGGCAGGAGGCCCTGGCACACCAATTCTCTCCCTCCGTCTCTCTTTCTTTTTCTCTTGCTCTTGCTCTCACTCTTAAAAAAAAATTTTAAAACAATAAAGAGAAAAAAATGAAGGAGAGAGAGG
This sequence comes from Dipus sagitta, assembly GCA_036346955.1. NCBI lineage: Eukaryota > Metazoa > Chordata > Mammalia > Rodentia > Dipodidae > Dipus > Dipus sagitta. The sequence continues at coordinate 20,543,354 of CM070770.1, forward strand.
CGGTGGATGTAGGTGTGGCCCATGTCTTTGAGGGAATGTACAATCTAGTGGGAGGAGGTGAAGGCTCATGTGCTGTGTTAGTTTGAATACACGGCCCCGTAGACTCAGGTGTTCTATGGCTTCAGCCTGTAGCAGACAGACTCCTGCTGCAGGGGATCCTGTCATTGGGGCGGATCCGAATTCCAGCCCAAAGGTGTGCCAAGAGAGGCTTGACCTCTGGGGCTCCTGCTTGCTTGTTTTTGGTGTTTGCTGGCTGTTTGATTTTTTGTTTGTTTGTTTTTTCTCTCTGCTTGGATTTAGGAAAGGAGCCAGCTTCTTCTGCCATTGATGGAACTTTCTGGATCTGTAAGCTTGAATATGTCCTTTCCTCCCATAAACTGTGCTGTTTGGAAGTTCATCCCAGCAACATGCCTGGTACCAGTTTATACGCTGCTACCAACTTAGCTCTGTTTATTTCCTTTTCATAATGATTCTTTGTGGTAAGCTTTTTCATGCCAATTTTTACAGAGGGGAGAACTCCCAGAAAAGTATAGAAGGCTGGACTATTTGTAAGGCTAGAATTTCCACCCTGGATTCTCTTACATCCATACCCAACTCTCTGTTGTGTGGCACACAGTGTGGTGGGACAGACAGTCCAAGGGCAAAGTCAAGCACGGCGCAAGCCCAAGGGAGGAGGTGAATGTCAACTGCCGTCATCTTCATTCATTTCAGACTTGCCTTTAGTAGGGTTATTGGCTGTGCCTTGAAGTTTATCATTGTAATATCATTGTAATAATTGAGTGATTGATAGACTGACTGATGATTGATTTAATGTGTATGTATGGTCATGCCAGGGTCTCTTGCTGCTGCAAATGAATGCCAGACACATGTGCCATTTTGTATCTGGCTTTACATGGGTCCTGGGGATTTGAACCCAGGTTAATAGGCTTTGCAAGCAAGTGCTTTTAACCATCATATCATCTCCCTAATCGTATATGCCTTTTTGACCTTGATCTTGGTGTTGCAAGTCAGTTAGCCTTTTAGCCTTATTTGATCAGCATAGAACAAGAACATTGCAGCCTATTTCAAAGGGTCACAGCAGAATCTCAATAAATGCTGCACATTAAAGCCCCCCGGAGCTGCATTCAGGTTAAGGTGGCAATCTGAGTTCTCTGCCCAACTTCTCATGTGATTTGGGACAAGTTACTTAATCTCTCTGTAGTTGGCTTTCTCCTTGTACAAAAGGAATAGTATTTCCTCTGAAGACAGACAGACAATGGTTAGATGAGCACACTGTTTTAAAATTCCTCTTAAGGTGCTTGCTGGCTCGGGTTCAGTTCCCTAGCCACCCATGTACGTCAGATGCAAAAAGCGGCGTGAGCGTCTGGTGCAGTGACAAGAAGCCCTAGTACATATGCATCTGTACACACAATAGCTAATTAACCAGTTAATAAGTTAACAATTCATTTTAGGTGTTTTTAGATCTTCATACACTTATTAATAATACAGTAATGCATATGTATGTGTGGCCATGTACATACTCAGGTATATTTTGTTTTGGAAAACAAAAATCCATCTGTTTAAGCACTTTGGCGAGGAACCTGGGTCTCCACACAGGAATGCACCTGCACCTGCTGCCTCACTGTGGACTGTGAGTGGAGTGGTTTATTCTGTCTTCCTGGTCAGGTCTTCACCTGCTTTCACCCTGCCCTGTTTTTTTTTTTTTTTGTTTGTTTGTTTGTTTTTGTTGTGTTTTTTAATTCAATGCTCATATCTCTTTATTGAAGAAGAGTTTACACACCATAAAGTGTACTCATTGCAAGCGTACCATTTAATCATGATCATAGAGTCATGTAAGCAGTTCTCCAATGCAGGTGTAGGACTTTCCCATCACCCAGTCATTCTGCTCCCATTCCAGTCTCAGCTACTAGAGATCTTTCTGTCTGGTCTTGCCTTTTGTAGAATTTGATACAAGTGGAATCATGACACCTGGAGTCTTTTATGTCTGGCCTCTTTTATTTCGTGTAATGTAGTTCAGGTTCATCCAGGTCATTATTAGTCATGGCATGTATGAATAGAATGTTGTTCCTTTTATTGCTTAGCAGAGCCTCCTTCCTAACTCACGGCGGTCCTCCTACCTCTGCCTCCCTAGTGCTGGGATTAAAGGCGTGCACCACCATGCCCGCTCCTTCCTCTTTTTTTAAAGAACATTTTGCATCTCACTTAACTCTCTATTAGCCAAGAGTCGCTTGAATTGCCAGGTTTTTAGGCTGGAGTGGTGGTTTGAATGTAAAATGTCCCCCATAGAGTCATGTATTTGAATATGTAATCTCCAATGGAGGGTGCTGTTTGGGAAGGTTGTGGAACCTTGAGGAGATGGAGCCTTGCTGGAGGAAGTGTGTTAGTGGGAGGTGGGGCTTGAGGTATTAAAGCTCAGCCCTACTGGCTCTTTGTACTTCGTCTCTGCTAATGTGACACTGGCTGTGTGCTCCTGCTGTGATTTCCCCACCAGACAGACTCCCCCTTGGGACTGACAGCTGAAAATAAACCATTTTCTTCCATAAGCTGCTTCTGGTCAGGAATTTTTTTTTTTTTTTTTTTTTTTTTTTTTTGGTTTTACGAGGTAGGGTCTCACTTTAGTTCAGGCTGACCTGGAATTCACTATGTAGTCTCAGGGTGGCCTCGAACTCACGGTGATCCTCCTACCTCTGCCTCCCGAGTGCTGGGATTAAAGGCGTGCGCCACCACGCCCGGCTCTGGTCAAGAATTTTGTCCCAGCAATAAGATATGTTGACTGATAAAGCTGATATGAGTAAGAATTTTGTGAATTTTGGTTTTCTTTGTGTGTGTGTGTAGACATATGCTATTTTAGTTCAACACCTAGGAATAAGAAATATTATGTTCTGCTTTTTGAAAAATGACCAAAGAGGTTTTCAAATTGCCTTGAAAACTGATTGAACATAGACACGTGGGTTTATTTCTAGACTCCCTCTCCTGTTCTATTAATGTTTCTCTCTCAGTGCCCAAAATTTTGATTACTTGTAGCTTCAAAGTAAGTTTTACAATTATATACTTTAAAATCTTCATCTTGATTCTATTCTTCATCAAAAGTTTTTATTTCAATTTCTATTCATTGATGTGTATGCATGTCAGAGGACACGTTCAAGGTATCTGCACTCCACCCTCGTGGAGACTCCTGCCACTGCAGATGAACTGTTATGCTACAAACGAATGTCAGACTCGCTGGCCTGCCAGCTTTGGATCCCCCTGGTTCTGCCTCTCCTTGTCACAGGCTAGTTAGGATCACAGATACATGCGCCACTTTTCATCTGGCTTTACGTGGGTACCGGGGAATTGAACCTGGGCTGACAGGCTCTGCAAGCAAATACCTTTAAGCCCTGAGTCTCCCCAGACCTTTGAATTGCCACGGTAACTTTAAGCAGCGTGTCCGTTTCTCCATACTGCCTGCAACAGCTTTGGTAGAGGTTTCACTGACTGTGCAGACCCGGCACACAGCTGCAGTCAGAACACTTAGGAGGTCTAGGCGCGATCGCTTTAAGGTTGTCAGGAATTTGAGGCCAGCCTGGGCTACATGAGACTCAAAAAGCCACAAGAAAAATAGAAGAGTTGAGTTATGTCCTCTTGGGATGCATTCATTTGCAGATAACATTGATTTAGTACCATTTAATGACCAAGATCACTTTCAAGTTTTTGTACAAAATTGCTGGAAGGAAAAGAGAAAGCAGTAATCATCATCAGAAAAAAAAAAAAAAAAAAAAACATGCATGTGACCCGGATGTTGTACCTCTCTTTTTCACCTTCATTACAAGAAGGGAGTTGCTACCCTCTCGCTTCAGTTTTGAGCAGGTGGTCCAAGGGAACTGGAGCCTGAGAGCGTAGTGGTTAGTTTGTCTCTGAACTAATTTGTACATCTTATTTGGAAAGCAAGCTGCCACCCTCCCTGTGACACAGCAGTTATTATGCTCAGGACAGAGCCCGTAAGCTCAGGGAGACTGCAGCTGGTAAGGTGGCGGAGCTCCAGGCTGCTCCCTTCGGTGCCCGCTGGCTTTGCGCAGACTTGTCTAGTGTCTCCTGGGCTGGGCGAAAGCTGCCTGACTGGGCGGACGTATTTATCTGTGCTCAGGATCCGAGTGTCAGGCCAAGGCACACCCTCGTTATCCTGCCCGCTCACGGCGCCGCCGCCCCAGGAGAAAGGCCTCCTGGGACAGGTGCGTGTGCAGCTTGGCGATCAAGCCGGTCCAGTCTCAGTGGAAACCTCCCCACTTCAGCAGGAGACAACAGTGACTGCAAAAGGGCTGCGTCAGCAGGAGCGAACCCGGGAACTTGCGAGCTACGCATCTCCTCTCCGCCCACGCACCTGCAACACGGTTCCTCCCTCTGGCTTCTCGTCCACCATCAGCTTTAGGGTTGTGATTCAACTGGTGTTTGGCTAGTTCATGGTGACCTACATAGACTCATTTTGGTGTTTATGAAATATTTACGAAGGAGTGGATTTCTGGGCTCTACTATAGGACTCTTGAACACATTGTTAAAAGGTTCCTTGGCTATTGCATGATAAAATTAGAAACTCCTGATTCACAGTAACCTCTGAGTGCCTGCATGGCTTAGTCTGAAATTATCAACCAGGGCTGTGTTTGGAGAGCTTTAGGGCTAGCGGGCAACTTATTGATGCCTTTTAAAAAACATTTTATGGATTTGAGAGAGAGATAGAAAGAGGAAGATAGGGAGAAAGAATGAGTGTGCCAGGGCCTGTAGCCACTGCCAACAAACTCCAGATGCATGCGCCACTTTGTGCATTTGGCTTACGTTGGTACTGGGGAGTTGAACCTGGGTCCTTAGGCTAAGCCATCTCTCCAGCCCCTTGATGCCTTATTTTTGGGGTGTGTGTGTATGTGTGCACACGTGTGTGCATGCATGTGGAGGCCAGAAGTTGATGGAAGATTTCTTCCTCCATTGCTCTCCCCTTTTTTGAGGTAGGATCTCTCACCCGAACCCAGAGTTCACTGATTCAGCTAGTCTAGCTAGTCAGCTTACCACCGAGATGCCCTGTCTCTGCCACCTGAGCTCTGCAGTTGCAAGCTGGCTCCCACACCCAGTTGGCTCTTACCTGCATGCTGAGAATCTAAACTCCTGCCCTTACCTTTGTGAGGCAAACACTTAATTTCACTGGGCTATCTCCCTAGTACCCCTCCCGTGCTGTTAAGCTCCATCTCTGAATCAACTTAGACCCTTAAGAAACTACAACCCTAGCTAGACCTTGATAGCTGAACTTCTTGGAAGACTGCTTTATGTGGTATCTTTCATTGCCCTTGGTATTTTTTTTTCTCAAGGGTCTGTTATGAAACAACTTAAATATGGTAGGATTACTGGGGAAGGTGTTTTCTGTTCCATAACTGAGGGTCCCTGTAGGAAAATTCCTTTGGTGCTTTTAGAAGCAAGTTTGGCCGCGTCAGGATCGTTGGGTTTGAAGCCTGCTTCTGTGATCTAAAAGCACGGGGACTCTTGGCAAATTATGTAGCCTCCTTCCTGTAGAATAAGTCTATGAAACAGCTCCTGCCTCGTGGCTATTGTGAGACAAGTCACTGAAAATACTTGGTATGGTGCCTAGTGAGGAGCAAAACCTTAGGGGACTTGAGCCTAAAATGACTCCTATGAGAGACAATTGCACATAGCTATTGTTTTAAGCAGTGAGACTTTTGTGGCCCATTATTGGCTATATCTATTAGAAAGTTTAAATCACAACAGACACGTCTGGGGGGGGCGTCTTTGATCAATTGTTTTAAAATGCATGGACTTCTCCAATCAGCATCTGCACATCCTTCCTGACGAAGATGGGGTATCGGAGATAAATAGGTGAAGGTTGGCCCTGTCCTCCAGGGGAAGAGGATAGAGAGAAGTCTGTCAGTCCCAGGAAGGGCACCACAATTGTAATCCTCTTTCCCTATTGCCCACAGCCTGCTCGGTAGGCTCATAGCTTGGTTGGGGCCTCAAAATCCCTCCTGGGTATCAGACATTATGAAGTCCCTAGCTAAGCTCCATTCTCTGCCACCAACAACAATGTCTGTTCCTTGGGCTGGGCTTGGTGGCACATACCTTTAATCCCAGCACTCGGGAGGCTGAGGTAGAGTTTGGGGCCAGCCTGAGACTACATAAGTGAATTCCAGGTCAGCCTGGACTAGAGCGAGACCCTACCTCAACCCCCCCCCCCCCCAAGAAAAAAAGCTCTCAGGTAGAAGATGGACTTTTTTTTTTTCCGAGGTAGGGTCTCACTCTAGCTCAGGCTGACCTGAAATTCACTATGTAGTCTCAGGGTGGTCTTGAACTCAAGACAATCCTCCTACCTCTGCCTCCCAAGTGCTGGGATTAAAGGCATGCACCACCACACCTGGCCCAAAGATGGACTTTTTTAAAGTTTTTGTTTCAAGGTAGGGTCTTGCTCTAACCCAGTCTGACCTAGAATTCACTATGTAGCCTCAGGGTGGCCTCAAACTCACAGTGATCCTCCTACATCTGCCTCCCTCCAAGTGCTGGGATTGAAAGCGTGTGTCACCACGCCCAGAAAGCAAAAGGCTTTGCATTAACACCGCTCTGTGAGTGTCCACTGGTGTCAGCTGAATTTGGATTTTACATCTGAGTGTGAGTTGAAATTGTTAAGTCAGCATTGCAGTTTTCAGATAGGGTCACAGGGCTTGGGAAGGCTTAATAGTGACAGAACTGATGCCCTGTGGTAACAAGTCAAGAAATGACACCCCCAACCCCTAATTTCAGTCTGTGTCCTTCCCTTGTACCCCATGACCACAAGCAACTGAGAACTTCTTTTACTGTTCCAGACATGGATTGAACCAAATATCTGGAGCCTCACACTAATATTGCCTTATATCGATAGTTTCCCCAGAATTCTAGTTTGTATGTTAAAGTTCACAGTTCAAATGAGAGATTAACCAAGCAGTGTAAATAACACCAATATCTGATTTAATCAGCAGTATTAAAGGTAAGCAGAGATTTTTTTGTTTATTTTTATTTTATTTTATTTTATTTTGAATTTTCAATGTGTAGGCAGGTACTTTGAAAATGCAAGTAAAATAACCAAGCCTTATTGTTCATGGTGTTTAATGCCAGCCAGAATGTAGCCTTTTAGTGTGTGTTTTGAGTGTCTAAAGAATGGCTGAAATGAGGTTGGAAGGATTCTGTTTGTTTTGTCTTGCTTTGTTGGTTTTTCGAGGCAGGGTAATCTCACAGCAGTCTTCCTACCCCAGCTTCTGGAGCATTAGGATTACAGTCATGAGCCACCATGCCTAGACACTCTTAAGATGTTTGCAGTAGCAAGCTATAAAGTTGGATGGAGGCTGGTGGAGTCCAAGCTCTGGTGTGTGTGTCCAGGGGCCCATCCGGCCTCTCAGGCTCACGCATCGCTAGAGTTGAAGGCTGTGTGCCAGGTAAGCCAGCACACAGGCTGTCACCTGTCACAGAGTCCCTGCTGTGTGCTATGTGCCAGGTAAACCAGTATGCAGGCTGTCACCTGTCACACAGAGTCCCTGCTGTGCTTCACAAGATTTCAAACCAGTCTCCTCTCTAAAGTGAGTCACACTTATTATCCATTTCTTCTTTCTTTTGGTGATGAGGCTTTTAGCTTTCTGTTATGTAGGACTGCATAAGGCCATTTTCATTCATGCATATAATGCATTTTGAGCATATTCCCCCATATCCTGCCCTCCCCTTTCTATTTGTTTCTTATATAGGTGCTACAGTTTTTTCTTCCTTTTTCTCACGATATTGGAACTTTTTTCCTTCTTCTAAAATGACCCCAACTGAAATGGCTTTGGTTCAGCTGCATCTGAGGTTTGGTGAGTTTGCATGTGACCCTGTTCAGCTGGCCCTGTTCTTGTATGTGAGCTGTCACGAGTGCCCGCTAAGGAGAAATGAAACAGGGACAGACACATGGCTCTCCCAGAGAAGCGGTCCCCTTGTCCTTGCTTCTAACCCCAGAGCCCCTGAGGCCTGCATCATTCCAGAAACAGACAACTCTCCAGGGGCTTGAACCTGCCTTTGGGACCCAAATGTCTTGGCATGATGTGAATTTGGTGACAGATTCAGCATGTGGAGATGGAACAAGAGCCTGGGAGGACCGATGTCCCTCCCAGTGTGGTGGCATTGTTTCCTAGGCACGTTCGCGGATGGACCTGCCATCCATCTCGGTGATGGTTCCCACAATGCTCTTTTGCCCCATGCTTGGTAATGCGGCACCCGTGAATTCCAGACCCTGCTCACCACCAGCTGTCTTGTGAATGGCCCTGGGGCCACCTTTGGCCAGAGAGATCATGTGACAGACCGATCACTATGATTGTGCACACACGTGTGGGGGTGGGTGGTGTCTGTGTGTGCATACATAAGTATGTGCGTATTTTCACGCACACATGGAGGCCAGAGGCCCATGTCAAGTGTCCTCCATTGCTGTCCACCTTATTTGTTGAGGCAGGGTCTCTCCCTGAAGCTGCAGCTCATGGAATTCAGGTAGACGAGCTAACTAGCAAGCCGCGCCCCAGGATCCTCCCGTCTCTGCCTTCCCTGGCGCTGCCATCACAGGTACACGACGCCTCGCCCAGCTGTAACACATGGGTGCTGGGCACCTGAACTCGGGTGTTCATGATTGCTCAGCAAGTACCTGACTTTTCCCATCACTGTTGTATGCAGTGCATCTCACTGTTTTCAGGGTGTCGTTTGATCATTCTGCTGCCGTCCCTATGTGGTAAGCTGTGGTTATTAGTCATGGTACTAGTTAAGAATGCACACTCCAAAGCCAGGTGGCCTGGGTAGCTTCCAGGTCCCACACTTCTAACTGTGTGTCCACGGACAACAACTAGACCTCTCCAGGCCTCAGCTTCCTCCTCCACACAGTAGGGATCAGAGCGGGCCAAGCCTTCTCAGGTGATTGTGACACACACTGCCCAAATGCACATGAAGTATATTAAACAGTAACGGAAACAGAGTAGGTACAATAGAAATGCCCATTTTATTAATAATATCACCATCATCACTACCACCACTATCTCTACTCTGCACTAGACAATCTCAAGAGTGTGATTTGGGCTGGAGAGGTGGCTTAGTGGCTAAAGCACCTGCCTCTAAAGCCTAAGGACCCAGGTTCCATTCCCCAGGATCCACGTAAGACAGATGCACAAGGCGGCACATGCATCTGGAGTTCATTTGCAGTGGCTAGAGGCCCTGGCGTGCCCCTTCTCTCCCTCCTTCCTTCCCCCTCCCTCTCTGTCAAATAAATAAAAATTTAAAAAAGAAAGTGAGAGAGAGAGAGAGAGAGAATGGGCATGCCAGGGTCTCCAGCCACTGCAGATGAACTCCAGATGCATGTGTCTTCTTGTGCATCTGGCTTACGTGGGTCCTGGGGAATCGAACTGGGGTCCTTTGGCTTTGCAGGCAAATGCCTTAGCCACTAAGCCATCTTCTCCAGCAACCCCCCCAATGTTTATTTTAAGTCTGTGATTTGCCCAAGATCCTATGTTTTAGGACAAGGTAGGGTAAAAACTCAAGCCTAAAATATCAAGATTCCAAGAGAAACTTCTTTTTTTCTAGGTAGGGTCTCACTCTAGCTCAGGCTGACCTGGAATTCACTATGTAGTCTCAGGGTGGCCTCGAACTCATGGCGATCCTCCTACCTCTGCCTCCCGAGTGCTGAGATTCAAGGTGTGCGTCACCACACCCAGCAAGAAACTTTTTCTTCCTGGTCTCTATTCTCCTTGTATACAGTGACATGGAGGTACATTTTGATGTAAAAGATTAAAAGCTACAGAAGGGTTCTCCTTTCCCTACCCACTTCTCTCCCTAGAGGCAACCACAGGACACTCATCAATGTACATTCTCCCTATCTTCGCCACCCGGGGCACCCATATGACATCAACATACATGGGCTGTGTCCTCTCTGACATATGTCCTAGCAAGAGTGCCCGCCATATCATTGCAGTGGGACTTGTAGCACTTGCCAGGGGACCAGGTGATATGCGACCTTCCTAGCTGTCCTCCCGTGAATACTGCAAAGTCCACGTGGTGATTCTTCCTGTCTTACAGACCCAAGAGCTGAAGGAGGCTGTGAGCGTGTCACCTTCTCCGGGTCACTGAGGATGAAGTGGGACTCGAGTCCAGTCAGATTTCCGTGGTGCTTCTGCACGTTCAGCCCCACTTTATTGATGACAGGCGTTATTTTTCTGCGTGATTTTGTTTTAGTAACATTAGTTTGACTCTGTTTTGTTTTGTAGTTTATGGGTACATTCTGGGGATCAAACGTAGCTCCCTGTGTATGCTAGGTACCAACTGAGATACATCTCTCAGCCCTCAGCTCTTAATAATATCTCATGCTTGTATCCAAGTTTATTTTATTCTTCTCATGGAGAAGTAGGATTAAATAGTTTATTTAACTTCTTCCTTATTAGGGTTTTCTGTTTCTTTGTTATTTGGTGTTATAAATAAATCAGTGTTGACCATCTTTAGTATCTGTGCCTTTGGACACACGTGTGAGAGGCTCTATAGGAGAAGGAGCTTCCTGGAGCTGGGATTGTGCCAAGGAGGTATGTGCATGTGAAATGCTAGTAGACAGGGCCAAGTTCCCTCCAGGAAGGATTTTGGTCACCAACAGTATGTGAGAATTCCCACTTCCTCAAGCTGGCCTTCTTTTTATCTTGGCCAATTTGATGAAAAAATTTCCTCTAAGCCACATTTCCATGATTATTACTACCAGATAGGAACAATTTCTCTCCCTTCTCTCCTTCCTCCCTCCTATCCTTCCTTCCTTTTCACTTTCTTTCTTTTTCTTGTTTTTTTTTTTCTAGCCACTAGGACTACTTCTAGCCTTTTTTTAAAACTAGTCTTTATTTCTTTTTCTTGACTTGCCACATTGGCTAGAACCCCCCAAATTTAGAATGATGTTGGTAAAATGTGTACATCTTTGTCTTAATTCTATATTTAGGGAGACTATTTCTAATGTTTTACAGCTAACTATATACTTTTTTTTTCTATTCCTAATTCATTAAGGGATTTTTTTAACCATAGATGACACTAGTTTCTGTCAAGAAACCTTTTATTCCTTCATTTTCATTTTCCTTGAGAACTCAGAAATTGCTCAAACTAACTTGAATCTCAGCACTAACATCCTGTCTGAGCCAACCTGATTTAAAAACTGAATAAAATCTCCTTCTTTTCATTCTTATGTGAAGTTGGATGTGTTAAGGACAAGAGCTATTTCAGGTTCATGAATCTTATACTTCTCTTACCATTGACACCTCATCCTCCACCCCAATAAATAAAAAATAAAGTGTTTTTTTTTTGTTTGTTTCTATGAGGTGGGGTCTCCTTCTAGCCCAGGCTGAAATTCATTCTGGAATTCATTCACTATGTAGTCTCAGGCTGGCCTTGAACTCACAGTGGTCCTCCTACGTCAGCCTCCTGAGTGCTGGGATTAAAGGCATGAACCATCATGCAGAGATGGGCAGAGAGAGAAGAGAGGGAGGAAGGTGGAGGGAGAAAGAAAGAGAGAGAGAGAGAGAGGAAGGAAGAAGGAAGGAAGAAGGAAGGAAGGGAGGGAAGAGGGAAGGAAAATAGGTATACCAGGGCCTCTAGCCATTGCAAACAAATTCTAGATGCATGTGTCACTGTGGGTTCTAGGGAATCTAACTTGGGCCATTCGGCTTTGTAGGCAAGTGATTTAACTGCTGAGCCATCTCTCCAACCTTGCAAATAATTTTAAAGAAATAATGAGTGGATGGAACAAGGTGATCACTTCTGGACCTTTCTGGCAGGTGCCATTAAAAAGATCCTAGCTTCTAAACTAAATAGCTTAGAAAATGTTTCCTGGCTCCTCCCTCCATCTCACATGGTTGTTTAGAGGCTTTCATAGTGTCTACAGGAGGGTGTGAGAAAGGATTCTCTGCCCGACCTCTACTTCCTGCTGTGGTTTCACAGGGCCTCTGAAGCTGGAAGCAGCCTCTTCTGTCTCTCAGCACCGACCCTGCACATGGCTCATATGCAAATAATGTTTTCACCAGTAATTGATAAAGATGATTTCATCACAGAGTACATTTGGTCATTCTTTAAGTAGTAAAAAAATTTTTTTTTTCTTAGCTAAGCTGTGAATGACAGGATTCAGGTTTGGCCAGGCCTGACTGGGAATATGACTCTAATGTGACTTGGCACCTGTCTAGAGAATTGTCCTTGTGGCCAGTGACTTTGCCTTGAGGAAGTCAGCACCTACTGTGATGGCGTCTGTCATATTTAGGAATGTGAAATGCCAGAAAAGAAAGCAAAGCCACCTCAGTTAACTGCCTTCTTCAGGAAACAGTATATGACATGGGCGAAGCATTGGTATGCACAACACAGAAGAAGAGGGCCACTTTCTGAGGCCAAAACAATAGACGGTGTATTTCACTATTGTTTCTTTCCTCTCCTTGGCACAAAGCTGGGGAGATTTGATTATTTCTGATTGTTCAGCCAAGAAAGCAAGAATCTTAAGTAAGAGCTCCATTTCTTTTTATTGGGTTGCCATAAACCAACTTTATCCTCCAACATAAATTTGGATGTCGGTTTTGAGGTGGAGTTCAGGGGGGAGATAGGGTGCTCTTCTCCTGTTCAACTAGCAACCATTTAGAGAGAAGTGGAAGCTGGAAGCCCTGAGAGGCAAGGGCCCCCCACCACGATGGGCAGAAACAGCTGGTCTGTGAGTCCCTTCCGATGCCAGGGAGGTTGGCTTTAATTTCCAGGACTGATCGTAAAGAAAGTGTAAGCTGCTGGACACTTACTTCTCCTTCCTCAGCATCTTCTCTTTCTGCTACAATCCCAAGTCCAGAAAAGAGTCTAAGAGCTGTGAAAAGCCATGGATTCAGTGTCTCCTCTTTTCCTCTTGCAGGCAGGTGACAAACATTATCACCCCAGCTGTGCACGATGCAGCAGATGCAACCAGATGTTCACAGAAGGAGAGGAAATGTATCTTCAAGGTAGGATGGAATTGAGAACGTAAGAGGCTTTCTCCACTGGGGAAAAGAAGATCTTGTTATGCGTGTTGGGTTGTTTTTAGGGAAGGAGGCATTTTATTAGCTGAAAGGCTACCCCAAACCCAACGTGAACATGGCCAAACGTTACCTCATGCGTTAGCATTAACCGGCCAAGGAGTTGATACGCTGTCAGCAGCCCTCAGGCCGCTACACAAGCTCAAGTTGCCGCTTGGAAAGAATGAGTAAGACTTGAAGTTTGGTGCTGTGGATGTGAGGGACGAGTGAAAAATCAGCCTATCCTCTGTGGATCAAAGGGAGCAAGAACGCGTTTTAGAAACTTCTAGAAGTATTGCTTTTTTGATAGCTGCCTTGCCTTTCTTCCTTTCACTGTCCTTTGAGAAAGATCATCTGAAGTCTCTAAGCCTGCTTTATTTGGGCTTTCAAGAACAAGATCTTGTCATTGATGAATAACGTCACTTTCGTAGTTCATTCTATTAAGATGACACAGTCCTCTTGAAATCCAGAATGAGAGGAAACACACCCAAAGTCCCTGAAAGAGACATTAACATGTTTATGGTAACAAGGAAGTTTTCATTCCCAAGGAGCCACTAAATTTTTTTAATTAAAAATAATTTGAGGGCCGGACCTAGTGGGACACGCCTTTAATCCCAGCACTTGGGGAGGCAAAGGTATGAGGATCACCCTGAGTTCAAGGCCACTCTGAGACTACAAAATGAATTTCAGGTCAGCCTGGGCTAGAGTGAGACCCTACCTTGAAAAACCAAAAATTAATTAATTAATTAATAATTTGGAGCTGGAGAGACAGTTCAGTGGTTAAAAACATTGAACAAGCCTGATAACTGGATTTCAGATCCCCAGAACCCACACAAAGCCAGACACAAGTGGCACACACATCTGCAATCCCAACACCTGTGGCAGTGGGGGCAGAGTCAGGAGACTCCTGAAGCTCTCTTGCCAGTTATTCTGGCATTGGCAGCAGCAGAAAACCAAGTGAGACCGTATCTCAAACAGTGTGAAAGGCATGGACTGACATCTCATTGTTGGTCTCTAACCTTCCCACATGCACTGTGGCACATGCCCTCTCTCTCTCTCCCTCTCTCTCTCTCCCTCTCTCTCTCTTTCTGTCTCTCTCTCTCTCACACACACACACACACGATAAAGAATAATTTTGAGAAATGTTTTCAGTGCAAAAATGATCAGTTTCCATTGCCTCAAAAATTCTAAAGCCTCTTGCTGAAGCTGTAAGCACAAACTCTTTTTTTTTTCCCAGTCAAAAGGCACCATCTGTGCATGCATTTGACTATTTTTAGCTGAAAAAAAAGTCATTAATTAGACAAGGGCTTATCAGTACAATTAGCAAGAACTGTTAGAGCGATTGCTTGTTCAGTGTTGGTAATTACTGGGTCTCAGTTGCCCCTGCATGTCACGTCTTCATTTCCTCTTTACACATAGCACTATGTGTAATTTTAATGAATGGTTTGCTTTGCTTTCTCGGTTTTGTTTTTGTGCAAGTAAGAAAAGTCTCTAGACATGATTCCCCAGGGTGAAGGCACAGGCTTGGTAACTTCCCCTGCAAATACCAGCGAGGTGGGAAATGGACAGCCCAGTTTCTAGCTTTAGCATAAACACTTGGAAGAACCGTAATGAAACATAGCACTGACCATTGAGGGGCCCCACTCAGCAAGCGGCAGGCAAACGCATCTGTGGTCTCAGGGGGGCTTCATCTGACACACTTTCCGTGTATCTGCAGTGGCAAAAGGCAGGTGTCACTTTGCATTTTTCTGCAGAAATCAGATTGATTCTTCATGCGTTTCCAAGCCTGGTTTTAGATGTTAGTGGGTCATTCTAGCTCACAAAACAGACACCCAAGTACATGGCATCCTGTCTCTGCTGGGAGCAGAGATGTACAGTTTGGGCCGCAGCTCTGCACATTCACAGTGGTTCTGGAAGCTAGACAGGGAAGGGGTTCAAAGTATGTACCGGTACCTCATGCTCAGAAGATGGGCTGCGCTTGGAATCACAACAGTTGTTCTGAGTCACCTTGGAACACCGTGGGGTGATGCCTGGCTGCGCACTGCCTACCCTCTAGTCACATCCTTGAAGACAGGGCAGCTACCTGATGCGCTCCCAGGTCACGTTCCTGTGTGTTGGACCTCTGGAGAGCAATGCTGATGTTATGTCCAGATCTCATGTTTTGGCCTGTGCCTCTTGCTCAGTAGAACCTTCCAGAGTGCTTTTCTGGCCTGGCCCTGGCCCTTCAGCTCTCCACATTCAGAGATTTCCTGTTCTTTGTAGTCAGCCTTTGAGCTAATGTTAGTGCTGAAGACACCTGTATGTCTGTCAGGTTTTTGTTTGATCTTTTTTTTGCCCCTCCTTTTTTATTTTTTGGTCCTGGGTGAAGAAAAGTAGAAATGATTGTTAAATAAAGATTAAGGTATTATTCTGGTGCAGAATAGATTCCTTTATTGTTAAACATATTAGCTCAGTGGTATAAGGTATTTCATGCGTTAGTTTGGTAATTTTTCCAGCACGCCATCCTGAAGTGTTTACAAAGGTTGAAACTATGGCAAGTAGGAAGGCTAAAGTTCAGGTTGAGACTCCTGTTTACACTATTTACTGGCTGGTTTTCATGGTAACCTTTGTGGCTTGAATCTTTATTATTATTTTTTTATGAGGGAGAGAGGGAGAAAGGGAAAGAGAATTGGTGTGCCAGGGCCTCCAGCCACTGCAATCAAACTCCAGATGTGTTTGCCACTTAATGCGCATGTGCAACCTTATGCACTTGTGTCACCTTGTGCATCTGGCTTACATGGAACCTGGAGAGTTTAACATGGGTCCTTAGGCTTCATAGGAAAACACCTTAACCACTAAGCCATCTTTCCAGCCCTTGAATCTTTTTGTAAAAATATTTTTATTTATTCACTTGCAAGCAGAGAGAGGGATAGAGAGAAGAGATACAGACAGAGAAAATGGGAACACCAGGACCTTCAGCTACTGCCAATGAACTCCAGATGCATGTACCACTTCGTGCATCTGGCTTTACATGGGTACTACCTGGGATGTTAGGCTTTGCAGGCAAGCAACTTAACCACTGAGCCATCTCTTTAACCCCCTGGCTTGCATCTTTTTGAGTTGTCTGGGTTCTCTACTTCCCTACATCTGCAAAAAAAATAAATTTGTTGACATAGGACTTGCATGTCAGCCTTACCCATAGTCACATAAATGACATATATTATGTATCAGGTCATACAGAATCATATGGCAGGCATTACTTTCTTAGGATAAGAACTTTTGGAGGTAGCCATTGTGTTTAATTCTGATGCGCTGGTGCTAAGTTCTTCACAGTTGGAGAAAGGGAAACTTTTGAAGAAGGAACAGGAAATAACACCTAAAGGATCACTTAAGTAGTTTAAAGTTAAGTTTATTTAAATTAATTTAAAGGTAAAGGAGGGCTGGAGAGATGGCCTAGTGGTTAAAGCGCTTGCCTGTGAAGTCTAAGCACCCACGTTCGACTCTACAGATCTCACATAAGCCAGATGCTCGAAGGAGAGGGAAGTGCAAGGTTGCACGTGCCCACTAGGTGGGGCAAGTGTCTGGAGTTCGATTTCAGTGGCTGAGGCCCTGGTGTGCCAATTCTGTTTCTCTCTCCCTCTAAATAAAAACATAAAAATAAAAAAAGATGAAGAGTTTATAAAATAAACTTAGCCTTTCTACCAGTTGTTTTGATTTTCCATTGCAGTGTAGAGGACTGTAGAACTGGGTCACTGAAAGACCCAGTAAGTCTTGTGTCTGAACATAGGCTACCTAATTTGACTTTATTTCTCTCAATTAAATTGCTTGGCTATTTTGATGTTATATAAACGTGTCTTTTAATCCTGAAATTAAATGCAGGATGTAGAAAGTACTCAGACATTACATGTAAAGAGTACTAATATGATTTTAAAAGAAAAAAAATGACCCAGTCAAAAGCTAAATACCTCTTGCATTAGAACGTGCTCAGGCTAGCTGGTGTCCTCTGTGGTTAAGAATGATGCTCCTTATAGAGCAAGGTCAGGCTGGCCAGGGGAAACTCACCAAGAGAGTGGAGTTGATTTCAAGGTCATAAGTCATTTGGGCGTGGGCTCGGACACCTCTCCCACTGCTGGGGACAGGGGATTGAGCCTCTTTGTAAATTTTGTTGAATTTTCGATTTTCTTTACTCTTGGTGGGGTGTTGTGTCTTTCCAGGTTCCACCGTGTGGCATCCCGACTGTAAGCAGTCCACCAAGACAGAGGAAAAGCTACGGGTAAGAAACAGCAGGGCCAGGTGCACTTGGAGGCCATGGGCTTCCTAGTTACTTGCTAGCTGGGTTAGGGTTTGGGTGCGATTACTTTTCACTGTTTTTTTTTTTTTTTTTGTCCTTATAGAAAACCAAGTTCAAAGGCTTTTTGGCCAGCTAAGAGGTTCCCTCCCACTTCAAATTTATTATGATTCTGTTCCTAATGCTTGTGCTGGGCAAAGTAAGCCTGGCCTTACTAGTCAGCTTCTTGGGGAAAGTATTCAAGGGAAACGTCAGTCCAGATGGAGATAGATGATTCATCCAGCAACAAATGGTGGCCTTGCGGCGGACCGTTTCTGTGCTTCGTAATGCACAATCTCACCCCAAACTCTGTATCCATTGTTCAGCCTTGGGTGTATTTCACTGACTTCTCAAATCCAAGTTCACAAGATCAGCCTCTAGCTCCAAAAGGTGATGGTGAGACAGTGAAAAGCTCAGGGGAAGGTGACAATGACCTCAGCTATGACAATGGGGCAGTGCTCAGACACTTCCAGGTGGTACTACTGTAACATCACAGTTGTAGCCTAGTCCCTACACAGATGCCATCAGTTTTTCACCTGGGTATGACTTGTTCAGATGGGTATGACTTGTTCAGATCCATAATCAGATTGAATCTCAGTCCCTAAGTTTAGCTAATTTAGGGGGACTTGGGGGAAAAAAAAACAAAACAAAAAACTGGAGTTTGACTTGAATCCTCTTGCTGTCTGGAGGATTTATTTTAGAGGACAAACTCTCAGGCATGGAATGATTTCTCCTTGGCCTGTGCTTGGCAAGAATGTAGTACGTTAAAAAAAAAAAAATGTATGTGATGTTGGCGCATTAGAGCAGGCGCATCCAGACACCTGGTCACTCTTCAGAGAAATTATCATCAGCTTTTTGGGTCCCCCAGCTGGTCACCTCTGAAATTACAGTTCTTATTTTGTCTTTCCTTGATTTTCGTCAAAGCATGTGTGTGCATACAAGCTGCCTCTTTTCTTTATTTTTATTATGCTGTTATAGGCAAACTTGAAGTAGAGAGGGAAAACCCCATTTTCTTACAGTGATTAAAGAAAGACAAGAGCGACAGCAGAGAGATCTGCGGTCGACCAATACCGGCTGGCTTGTCTGTGTTTCTGACATACAGCCAACCAGGCTAGATCTGGGAATTTGGAGGAACTATGGATGCTTGGGCAGTGGGTTATCTCTACAAAATATGAGAATGTCTAAAAGAGTACTTACTGTGACTTTGGCCATAAAGACGTAAATTTTGCAGTCTAGCCTGGGGCTGCTGCCCACAAACCACCCAAGTAGCTATCTCTCTACGGTGCTGTTTTTGTTTTTGTAAATAATCAATTTTACTTCAACCCTGATGAAATCTTCTGGGGAATGAAGAGAGGACAGCTGATGAGGCCAGTCTGGACAGAATGTACAGCTATTCTCTGGGAGGATAGCTGGAGTCTGCAGACATGTTCCTAAAATGATTTTTTTTTTCTTTCAAACCACCATGCTTGATCATATCTTGATGGAACTCCCTGGAGAAGCTTATGAAAACAATCAGTCAAACATTTCACTCATCTTAGCCAAGGGGAGTTTTGTTCCTTTAATAAGCTTTCCAGAAAATTCCAGAGCTGTTCTCCAACATGTCCTACTTAAGCGGTAGGTCAGCTCCCCGGCTCGGTCTTCAGGACACCCTCTGGTGAGGAGCAGTCTATACCTCCGAGGAAAGAGGTTCCAGCATGAACATCGGGGTGCAAGCTGATGTTGGTGGGGTTTAGATGGGAGCAGCTTTTGAGCAGAGGAACACATTTGTGCTCTCCTAAGGGCGTGTCTACACATCACACATCTTGAGCCAAGATTTTTGGGCTTTTCACCACATGTCGCATTAGAGTGGTTTCCATAGCAAAATGAAAATGTTTTAAGAATCTTTCAGCAGCCCCAGAGTGAGCCACATTCTTGATGTTTAAGAACTCATGGGGCGTTTGTAGCAACAGTCCTAAGAACGCCCCTCCCTCCAGGCTGCCTCTTCCTGAGCTGTAATCACTATGGAGCCAAAAGCAACGCGGAAGATTTAAGGGGCGGGGGTGGAACGTGGATAAATATACTGTAGTTTGAAATGCTTTTAACGTGGCCCTAAATTGACCCCCAAAGTAGCACATGTACCTCAAGGAAAGGAATAGGACTGATATTTACCATTTATTTTCTCTTCAGGCCTTTATTTATTTATTTACTTTATTTTTCACAGTGTTTCTGAACGAGGCTATTTTGTTGTTTATTCTCCCCTTTTCTCGTGTCTCATGGCAGCCACCAAATGTTCAGCGTTCGTCCGATTTCTTTTATCCTAAAAGTCTGATTCGTCGCACAGGACGGTCCCCGTCTCTGCAGGTTGGCACTGTGTCCGGGCCAAGGCTGAGAGCCGCTGTCCTGGGCCCAGGCTTCCGTGGCTTCCCCTCCATCCCCCCACATCCTTCCACGCCCTCACCCCTCGCTTCTGTCACCTAACTCCCCCGCTCCTGCAGAAGGCAGCTGCTCCCCTCACCCTGTGAGTGCGCCTCACACTCCAGCTCAGGCTGCCTTCTTCCCCATTGATGTTTTCCTCCCCAGCAGTGGCTAACGTGTTGCTGTGATCAAAGCAAGCTCGTGGAATCTGCCATCTGGTCCTGTGTTGGCATGCCCCCAGCTAGAGCGCAGGGCTACATGCTGTCCATCCAGCCTCATGGGGATAGAAAAACCAGATAAAGTAGTAGACACGGGTCACATAGATCACGTTCAGTGTCAGATGAGGGAGGGTCTCAAGGGCACTTCTTTGACTAGGGAAGCTGTGTGTGAGTTGAGCGTGGAGACGGGTGAGATTAGAACCCGTGGAGATGGGGAGGAAGGGATGGCCTGAGGTGCGCACGGAGCCTGCAGCAGTGACTGACTGGCTACAGGAGTGGTTTGGTTTGAGAAAGCTGTGAAGGGATAAAGGAAGGAGAAGAAGGCAGGAAGCCGGATCTAGCTGCACTTTCATTGGCTCTCCTAGGAAGTTCCTTCCGTAAGGGATCCAGCCTTACTCTCATTTTACAAGTGGGGACACTGAGGCCCACCATACCTTGGTAACTTTCCGAAAGCGGAACTCCAGATTGGAACCCAGGTTCGTGTGAGCCATAAGACATCTTTTCCACTCGGACACTGAGAGAGAAGCGGCGATCACCAGAAAAGGGAGAGCCCCAACTGCTGGCCGAGGCCCTTGTCAGGGGCCTCTGCTGGAGGGGAGGAAGAACACAGCACACTCCACCAAGGAACCCTTCAGGTGCAGGGAGGGGACTCGGTGACATTACGTAAGGTTCATGCCTGACTTCACCTTCTTTGTTATCCAGCAAGTTTCTGGAAATGGTCCCACGTTGGCCCAGACAAATCCCCTTCCTCAGCGCTCTGCTGCCGACTGGCTCGCTCATGTGAACCCTGTGCCTCCACCTTCTGCCCAGGTCTTCCAGAACCTCACTTAAAGATGAGAGGAGCAAGGGCTTCTATTTGTAGTAAAGCTTCATATTTGTTCTCAGAATGAATCAAAAGAAGTAAAGAGCCAGGCGTGGTGGTGCACTCAGGAAGCAGATGTAGGAGGATTGTCGAGAGTTCAAGGCCATCCTGAGACTACATAGTGAATTCCAGGTCAGCCTAGGCTAGAGTGAGACCCTACCTTCAAAAAAACGCAAAAACTAAAACAAACAAAAAGAAAAAGTTGACAGCAAAAGGAACCCTTTAGAGGTCAGCCCCCTATAGAAGGTTTCCCCTTCTATAGAGTGAAGTCAGGCAAGTGTTCAGTTGCCCAAGACCGCAAATAGCAGGGCGCCCTCTGCATACTCAGGATCTTGGGATCCAGGTCTTCATGCCCTCACCAGCCCGTAGAACTGG
Source organism: Dipus sagitta (assembly GCA_036346955.1). NCBI lineage: Eukaryota > Metazoa > Chordata > Mammalia > Rodentia > Dipodidae > Dipus > Dipus sagitta. The sequence continues at coordinate 20,564,555 of CM070770.1, forward strand.
CCTGCATGCCAGCCTGGTTTGCCAAGGATGTGGCTTCTATAGGGGAGCTCGGCCCCAGTGGCTAAGCTCCTGGACATGGCTGGATAAAAGTGTCATGAAAACACTGGAAACGACCCCCAACCCGCGCTGCAAATGGGCCTACTCAAAATGAGAGCCTCGGCTTGGCAGCAAGTTGCATGTTCGACCATTTTCTTTTTTAATTTCCAATAGTGTATTAACTTACTTAGTATGGAATTTTTTTTTTAAATATCCAAGACTATATGGTCAAGTGATACATCATCACAACTTGAAGAAAAATGCCATCATCAAATGTGAATTTTTTTTTAATTTTACTTTATGTTTGTTTTGCTCTAGACCCTTAAGCAGAGGAAAATTTGGGGGGAGATGGGCAGTGTGTTTTTAGTAGCATTTGTTCAGAAGGGACATCTGATTCCCATCATGTAGCTGTAAATATCAGTGAAGTCACTTTTAGCTCCTCAAAGTCGTAAACAGCTGTGGAGCTGGAACAGAGAAGGCACCATTTATCAGGGTCTCCCATCCCCACTGGTGTGAAAGGGTGGTGGAGGAGGGGCTCACCAGGACGTGTAAGAAGTCTGAAAACTCCAAGGCAAGGTAGTCCTCCAAGGCAAGGTAGTTGCTCTGATCTTTTACGTCCTTTGACCTCCACGGCAGGTCAGCTCGTTTTCAACACGGGTAATTAAGCCCCCTCAGGTATTAACTGAACTTGCTCCACTTCTTACAGGGACAGTTAGCATACCGTGCCCCAGAAATAAGTCCTGATTTTGTTGCGGGGGCCAGGGAGGGATTAAATTTACCAGAGAACAATCAGTTCAGCATTTACATGCAGAAGTTACTCCTTCCATTCCTCCAAATTACAGGTCAAAGAAATAGATTAAAATATAGTTACTTAAGGAAAACACATTCTGGTTGTATTTACTTGGAGGAATTTCCATGGAGACAGCAAAGATTATCTTATGTAGCTAAATAAAGCTCAGTCCTGACCATTGCTGATTCATTATAGGCTAAGCACACGCTATTCCCAGGACCAAGTTTGTAATAACCTGGAGCGGGTCACTTGCTTTCATTCTAAAATGGAGTTTATTGCTGTATGTTGAAGGCTAACGCATGAATTGACTGACCTACAAAATGGGCATGAAGTTTTTGCAGCTAACATGCACCTGTTACCACATCTGCTCTTTTCTTTTTCTTTCGGCTTTTTGAGACAGAGTCTCACTGTAACCCAGGCTGACCTGGAACTCACTCCATAGCTCAGGATGGCCTCAAACTCATGGTGATCCTCCTACCTCAGCCTCCCTAGTACTGGGATTATAGATGTGAGCCTCCACGGCTGGCTCACATATGTGCTTATAAATCTATAATATATAAACAAATACAATGCTTACATTATTCCAGGGAGCTGATACAAGATGTAATGACTATCTGGAACAAGGAAGTAATTCTGCAGGTTGTTAACACATTGTTAATGTCTCTGGACTAAATAGTACCTTAGCCTACCACCACCACCACCACCCCGCCCCCACTCTGTTCAGGACTTTGACCTTTTTGATGCGACTTTCCCATTCAGCAGGCAGTCACGTTGGACAGGTGGTAAGATGGAGACCTCCAGACCTTTGACCTTAGCAAAGGCTGGTGGCATTTGTGAAGCCAGCTCCAGTTGGGAGGTGTGTCCAGAGACACCTCCTGCTTCCTTTCCAGACACAAATGCTTTCCTCCAAAAGGGCTGATGTCCCCTTTAAACTTAGCGTGTGTGGATTGTGAAAGGAGCGGGTCTGGCCTTTTACTTGCATCTAGCATGTGTGGATTCTAAAAGGGTTCTTTTCCTGCAGCTTTTGTCCCCACCTTGTCCCGTGAATTTCCGCAAAAACCCGAGACAGGTACTGTCAACACCAGCAGTGCTTACTGTAAGGTGTCACACACCTTATATCCATAGCTGTCCCCTAGGTGCGCCTAAGATCTTTCAGATCTGGTTGCCCGGTGCCTGTAGTTTGTCTCACCTTCTAGAGCATGGCTTCGGTCAGATGCAAAGTAGATGACGGTAGTTTTTGCATCCCTGTTCTGGCTGAACGAATTGGGGAGGGGTGCAGGGGGCCTTGTGCGCTGTGGCCCACGTGGGAAGTAAAAGGAAAAGTCATTTCTCTACTTTCTCAAATCAAGAGCTCTGGTAAGTGTCTTGAATGGTCCATATCCAATGTGTGATGGGAGTTGGGGGGAAACATCCAAAAATCTCTGCAGCGGTTCTTATACTCTGTGACTGTTGCCTTAATGGGAGGACAGATGTACCAAGTAGGGGCTTTGTGGATAAAGCAACTGAAAGGTGGTTGGAGAGCTTTTAAATACTTATTAAGAACAAAAGATGCCCTTTCTCAAGCATCCAGCTACTAGTAGTGATTAAATACCTCTTTTTCCCCAGGGTCATTGAAATGTATTCTCTTCATTGCTTTTTGCTTTGCTTTGCTGGTTTTTGTTTTTGTTTTTTTGTTTGTTTGTTTTTTAAAGGGAAGTAAATAAAAGCCTTGCTGAAATCACAAGTTAATATGGGAGGATGTGCTGGGGAAACAAAATGAGTGAATGAACCTTTTCTTCATGAGAGGCTGAGCTAGGATTGTTCCATGCACTAGAAGGTTCTTAGGGAGGCTCTCTTTTCATATTGCCAAAATAAGGATTAAATTATTTGCTTATTTCATCGCCTGAACTGCTTTGAGAGGTTCCGGCCATGTGTGAGCGTTTCTTTTATCTCCCTGGCCCTCTCCTTCCTGCCCATCCCACCTTTGTTGTTATTATTTACAAAATGTCAAAAGAGATCTTGGATTCTTCCAACTCTGCTCAATTTGTGTTTGTACAAAGGAAAATAACAAAACTGCATTTCCTCTTAATGACAGTTAAACCTTGCTGTTTTCGTGTTTTTTTTGGGGGGGGGGGCTAGAAGAGAAGTAGGCATTCCTTTAGGAATAATATTTGAGGTCTTCTTCATGTATATTGTATATTTATAGTATAGGCAAGAGAGCAATTTTCTATGTCATAACTCTCACGGAAAGTTCTAGAAACAAAGGTTTAACTGTGGTAATGAATTCTATTCATTTTTACCAAGTCCCTGTTGGCTACCCTGGGTTGAAGAGACAATTTAGATTAAATAGCTGCATGTAAAGATCCTACATGGAGATGTAAATTTTGTTTGTTTGTTTGTTTGTTTGTTTGGTTGGTTTTTCAAGGTAGGGTCTTCCTCTAGCCCAGGCTGACCTGGAACTCACTATGTAGTCTCAGGGTGGCCTCGAACTCACGGTAATTCTCCCACCTCTGCCTCCTGAGTGCTGGGATTAAAGGTGTGAACCACCACGCCCGGCTGAAGATGTAAATTGTCTGTAGTGTTTTGTGACAGTCTAACGAGGTGACTCTGTGGTTATGTTAATGATAAAAAGAAACACTCAGTGAGGTTTGGGAGAGACAGACAGCATGCCAGGAAATTGGGCTTCACAAGGTTGAGATAGGTGTGCGTGTGGGTTCTTTGGGCTGCTGGAAGATATTTTAGACACAGCACAGTCATTATGTCCATTAGGGAAAAAAATCACAACTGCAAATAGAAGGGATTCTTTGAATAATAAGTAAGATGTTGATTCAAAACTCAGTATGACTAGAATCCTAAATGTTTCAAGTTGAATGTAAAATTATAGAGCTGGACTTGACACAGATATGTAACTCCAGCTACTCAGGAGCTTGAGGCAAGAGGGCAGGAGGATCACAAATTCAAGGCCTGCTTGGACTACAGAATGAATTCAAAGGTAGTCTGGGGAAACTTGTCTCGTCCTCAAAACAAAAAGTAAAAAGAGGACTGAGGTTGTACCTCAGTGATACAAATACCAGCCTAGCACGTATAAGATCCTAGGTTCAATTCCCAGGACTAAAGAATAACGTAATAAATTCTAAACATTTACAATTAGAACACCAAAGATTGGAGCTAGGGACATAGTTCAGTCAGTAAAACGCTTGCCTCGCAAGAATGAGTTCAATCCCAGAACCCACACAAATGTCAGGACATGGACATGTGGTCTCAGCACCGGGGAGGCAAAGACAGGCAGATCCCTGAAGCTTGCTGGCCCCAGCCAGCCCAGCCTGTGTGGTGAGCTCAAAACCGGCCGGTGGCATTCCCGAGGAGCAGCAGCTGAGGTTAGGCTCCGGCCTCCACACATGCGCACACACGTTAAAAATAAAAACACCATCGGGCTGAGAGATGGCTTAGTGGTTAAGCACTTGCCTGTGAAGCCTAAGGACCCAGGTTCCAGGCTCCATTCCCTAGGACCCATGTTAGCCCGATGCACAAGGGGCGCACGCATCTGGAGTTCATTTGCAGTGGCTGGAGGCCCTGGCACGCCCATTCTCTCTCTCTCTGCCTCTTTCTCTCTCTGTTGCTCTCAAATAAATAAATAAAAATGAATAAAATATTTTTAAAAAAACCATTTTAAAAAAATAAAATTAAAAACACCAAGGGTGATTGCTCAGTTTTAGAAAATAACTTTATCATCATCCTAAGGGATAGTCATCTGCCCTCCACTGGTTGCACAAATATACTGAGAAAGTCATGAGGGACTGTGACAAAAACCAGGTGGGCCTTGTGTGTTGTTTAAGCCATGAGCACACACAATTCGAGAGGCAGTACACCCAGAAACATCCTGGCGGACAAAACAGGCCTGCGCAAGCTCATTGCCACCAGGGAGAGGCAAAGTCGAACTGCTTCTATGTTCAAGAGGACCCAGGATCCTCACACAAGTCTTCAAGATGGGAAGGGTACTGGTCCACTCCCATTAAGAATGCACTTCAGAGCCGGGCGTGGTGGCGCACACCTTTAATCCCAGCACTCGGGAGGCAGAGGTAGGAGGATCGCCGTGAGTTTGAGGCCACCCTGAGACTCCATAGTGAATTCCAGGTCAGCCTGGGCTAGAGTGAGACCCTACCTCGAAAAACCAAAAAAAAAAAAAAAGGCTCAGCAGTTAAGGTGCTTGCCTGCAAAGTCAAATGACCCAGGTTCGATTCCCCAGTACCCAAATAAAGCCAGGTGCAAAAAGTGGTTCGTGTGTCCGGAGTTCATTTGCAGCTGCTAGAGGCCCTGGCATATTCATTTTCTCTCTCTCTCTCTCTTTCTCTCTGCTTGCAAATAAATAAAAATTTTAAAAATGAGTTAAAAGGGGAAATATGAGCTTTAAAAAAAAACACTCCATAGACTATATAACAAATTATCTGACACGGAGGAATCCAAGTGGGGTAGCTGTAGAGAACTCTCAATAGCCTGGTCTGTGTGGCTAACATTTGAAAAGAATATCAGACCATGAGCCACAAAACCACAGGCCGAGTGACCCTTCACTACTTGAGGCTAACTGACCTAAGAACTCTGGTCTAAGACCAAGTAGCTGGAAAATGTTGGCTTACTTACATTCTGCCTGACCAAGTGCTTGGAACTTTATACCTATCTTCTCATTTGACTCTTATGAAGTACTTGAGAGGGCTGTCTACCCCATTTTTTCTGTGGAGAAGATGAAGTTCAAGAAAGTTAAAGAAAAATAAAAAAACACCGGGAGTGGTGGCGCCTACCTTTAATCCCAGCACTTGAGAGGCAGAGGTAGGAGGATCACCGTGAGTTCAAGGCCATCCTGAAAATAAAGTGAATTCCAGGTCAGCCTGGGCTAGAGCTAGACCCTACCTTGAAAAACCAAAAAAGAAAGAAAAAATAAAAGACAACAAGCTGGTTGAACCTGTCTTTGAACCCTGAGTCATTTAATTACAAAGCCAAACTGTACAACTATCTATGTTTTATCCCATGACCCTGATGGAAATAGGAAGTCAGAGGAGGGCTTTGGAGGGAATAGGCAGGTAAGGCTGTCACTCTGTCGCTGTGAAAGAGGCCTGTACAAGTGATCTCTACAGCAAACTTGATGGCCAGAATGAAACAGACGTAAATGATGATGAGTTTCATAAAAGAGCAGTTTCTGAACTTCACATCTGGAGTATTTCCCAAACAGCACTAGCCTGCAGGTCCAGGTGGCGGAGAAATTAGTGTTAGCGCCTCAGCAGATTTGGTGACCAGTTGATTTGATGTTGAACACTGGCTATAAAAGAATTGTCGAGCTGGGCGTGGTGGCGCACGCCTTTAATCCCAGCAGAGGTAGGTGGATCGCCAAGAGTTCCAGGTCACTCTGAGACTATGTAGTAAATTCCAGGTCAGCCTGGGCTAGAGTGGGACCCTACCTCGGGGAAAAAAAAAAAGGAAAGAAAAAGAGAGAGAATTTTTGAACTTCAGGAATTAAATAGGACTTGAAAATATGTAAATTGCTGAATAGTCCCTTAAACCTAGTATAAATAAACAAGGCGAATACTTCAGAGAGAACCTGTGGAACTCAGGGAGGAAGTGGAGGAAACCAAAGCAAAAGAGGCCAGTGCAATCAGGAGACCATTATTGTTATTATTATTATTATTATTGTTATAATTCTGGCTATTGTATGAAGGGCTATGGGGTTTTTAGGCAAGTGCGTAATGGCTGAGCTATATCCCTAGCTCTTTTAGTATTTTTGAATTTTTGAAACAGGGTCTCACTAATTTAACCAGGCCAACCTTGAACTCACTCTGTAGCCCATGCTGGCTGTCAATTGTGTGTCAATTGTGTAGTCTCCATCTCCGGAAGACAGCTGAGGGCCTTCCCTACAAGGGCTTGGGTTGGTCTTCAGCTCCATTCCTATCAACATGGGCAGTGTAAGAGGCAGCTGAGTACTCAGAGGCAGCCCCAAGGGTGTTATTATTGGAAAGGCAGAGTGTCACGGGCCCCACCCTTGGCTAAAACAGGGGTGAGCGATGTCCAAGAGACCCCAGAGCTCTAGTGTGCTCCATGTCCCAGATGCTTGTGAATGAGCACAGCTCCTTGTGTCACAGAAAGCCCAGCAACTGAAGACATGTCACTGCATGGCTGAGCAGCTCTCCTACCTTACCCAGCCCGAGGAGCTAAGGCAGTGAGTGCCCTTATGCAGCCAGGGCAGGAAGAATCCTTTCAGGGGTGTGGTGGCTTATGCCTATAATCTCAGCACTCTAGAGACTGAGACAAAAGAGTCCCCAGTTGGAGGCTAGCCTGGCCTATGTAGTAAGCCCCTGTTTCCAAAGAAAAGAGGAATATTTTCAGTTTGCATCCATTCTTTTCTGCTATTGATCTCAGTATGTTTCTATTTCACCCTCTTCATTCGATGGGAAATAAATGAACACACATTATGATATAGACTCAGTACCTTGGGTGACTAACCTCAAATCCTGACTCCCTCTTCCTAGCTATGCAGTTTGGCGCATTCATGTTAATTCATCTGTAAAATGAGATAATACCAGAATCTATTTCATAGAATTCTTCAGTAGATTAAATACAATTAAGACCGGGGCACATTTAACACAGCTCTGTGATGGAGTAAGTGGGCAGTAAATACCTGCTGTTGTTGCTTAAGAGATTTCATCTTGAAATTGGATGCAGTGGTTCAAGCCTATAATCCCAGCACTAAGGAGGCTGAGTGAGGTAGGAAGATCACTGTGAATTAGAGGCCAGTCTGACCCCTTGAAGCTGTAGGACAACTGGTATTTAATAATTCTCCAACAGAAATGGATATTGGTTCCACTTTTGTAAGCGGGGACACGTCTTTCTGTAGGGGAACTACATTTTGGTTGTGCCACTTCAGAATTTTGATTGGAAAGTGGATCTTAAAACTGGCCTTTTTTTTTTTTTTTCTTTTTTTTGAGTAGTGATGAGTGACAAGGTAGGAGAGGAAGGTGGGGACATGATCCTGAGGCCCTGGGAGTTGTAAATTTACTCCCAGTTGGCACGACAGACAAAAGCAGGATACAGACAAGGGAATGAAATTATTCACTTAAATTCTTCTTTTGAGTGAATGCCAAGTGCACTTAAGGAAAAGTCCATGGGGAGTCCGTCACTGAGTGGTGAGAAACAGAGCTGGTGACCGGGGGTGGGGCTGTGGCCAGCAGGGGAGCGGTGGTGACGTCAAGATATGCTGTGAGGTTGGTTCTGAAGTTCAGCTTGGAGCAAGGATGAAGAGGAGATGGACAAGAAAGTCACGATGTGTCTTCAGGGCCGGGGGACGATGACATCGGTTTTCGCGGCCTCTCCTTCAAGGTCGCATTTTCCTTTCTACACTCAGCTCATAGGTCCATCCTTCCCTTAACTAGTTTAGTTTGTAGTGAAGCTTAGGCGCCCACACCAGGCTTGTTCCTAAAGCCACCATCTCAGAGTTAACGGGTTACTGTTTGTGTTGCAGCCCACCAGGACCTCCTCAGAAAGTATTTATTCTAGACCAGGCGCCAGCATTCCTGGCTCACCGGGTCACACCATCTATGTAAGTATCTACTTCCAGAAGGGACACTTCTGGGACAAGTAAATTCAAGGATTGGAACTGTGGGCTTGATAATCCAAAATAGAAACTAAGTCAAGATGATTCCCGATCTCAGTCAGTTTTCTCAATCCTGTGTCCTTCAAGCAATTCAGTTCATATATGATCATCCCATCACACATGAGGGACTGGGAAGATGGCTCAGTCAGCAAAGCACATGCCTTACCAGCAGGGACCTGAATTTGATCCTCTGGTCTTCATCACCTGAACATTTGCATATTCATTCTCTCTCTCTCTCTCTCTCTCTCTCTCTCTTTCTCTCTTAAATGCAGCAATAAGTTATAGTACCTAACTTGCATATAGATATTCAGGGATTAATTGTATTTTATAATGGCTCCTGTTGTGTTCTGAAATCCTGACACTAAATATGCAGCTCTTGTTTTTAGCCATCTGGGAGGATTTATTGGCCATCTGTTTGAGATTTTTTTTTCTCTCTGTAATAAATTTAGGAAGCTATCCTTAAGGTTGACACATTTCTCTATTCACTGAATTCTACCCAGACTTTCTTCCTAAGCTTTTGATGAGTTAAAAATAAAAGAAACAAACCCACATTAATAGATGCCCTAATGGGCAGCTTGTTAGAGTGTGACCTTGCTAAGCGGGGTGTTTTGCTTTTTTATTGTAAAGTCCATAACATTTTTAAAAAGACATGAATTGCACTTGACAGTGGTTTCCTGAACAAATGAGGTAGAGGAGTAATTTTTCTCCCTGTTTAACTTTCCCAGGCAAAAGTAGACAATGAAATCTTGGATTACAAGGATTTAGCAGCCATCCCCAAGGTCAAGGCGATTTACGACATCGAACGTCCAGATCTTATCACCTATGAGCCCTTCTACACTTCCGGCTACGATGACAAGCAGGAGAGACAGAGCCTTGGAGAGGTAAAAAAATTCCCAGTGGCTGCAAGCTGCACATCACTTCCTTTCCTTTATGTCCGTCTGTCTGGAGTTGTGATCAATCAGTCTTTCCATCAGCTGCATCTGAAGGGGCCCGTCCCAGGTGCTTCGAGGTATTGTTCCAGAATCTACCACTGATCCATGGATTCGATAATGGTGCTGGATGAATCAGGTGTGGGATAATGGAGCTACGACGAGACCTGAGATTGTCAGGGAAGATTAAGGGGAAAGGGTCTTATGGGGTCTCCGTCTTAAGATAAGCTGGAAGTTTATTCCTAGGAATCATGAGAAGTGAATGATACACCCTAAATCTTAAGAAAGAGTGGAGAGAGGGGGTGAAGACTGGAGTTCTGAAATCAGATTACTTGGGCTCAACCGAGGCCTTACCACATGCTGATAGTGTGAGCTTGCCAGGTGACAACTGTTCGAACTTCTAGTTGCCTCTCCTGGATAACAGGCTAATGAGAAAGCTCACGGGTGTTTAGTAGCACTGAAGAACTGAGCAGTGGAGAGCAGTTCGCCGAGGGCTAGGCTTGTAAGGAGCAGCGGCTGCATTTGTGACCCGTCCTCTGGGACTTCCCGTTGCTCGGCCAGAACCCCTCTCATCACGGGCTCCCTCCCCACCCCTGTGTGATCCTAGGGTCTGAGGTTCCATGCCGCCACCGCCGGCCCATCTCACAGGCTCTGTGCCATTTCCCTTGTCCTCTTCAATGCGTTGTACTGTTGCCCTTTTAATTAATCATTTTACTATTCTTATTGAGCATCCTAACAAGCATATGCTTTGCCACCGTGCCACACTCCAGCCCCTCCTCTTTTCATTGCTTTTTTCTTTAACTTGGAGTCATCAGTAGACAGAGTGGGGTCTATTCAGAGAGGTGTTACTCAAGTAATGGGCTCACATCAGCCATTTGGCCAAGAGCACACTGGAAACAGCCACCACATTATCACACATTGCTTCCAGGCTTACATGAGATGGAGCGAGGGGGTGAGGCTGAGCGTAGAAGCCCATGCCTGTAATCCTAGCACTTGGGAGGCTGAGGCAGGAGGATCATGAGTTGGAGGCCAGCCTGGGTTACATGAAGACTCTCAACTCCACTTCTCCCCCAAGAGGCATGGAAAGGTGGTGAATCTGTCTTAAATTGTTCTCATTTATACACATGTTTGTTTTTGTAATAATTTTGTATTTATTTGCAACCATCTAACATTCCTGTTATTGGTTTGTTTTTGAATCTGGATTTTATTCCAAAGCATGGCTCTACCATGAAAAGGTCCAGCAGGCTTACAGGAAGTGCTATCTATTTTCATGTAGTGCCATCTAGCGGTTGGCTTGCTCTATTGCATTTGTGGCAGTTCTAAAGTGCAAGTTGGTGGCGTGAGCTCTAGGTGCCATTGCATACCAGAGTTTCATAAAGGATCAAGGGTAAAGGAAGACTCCAGGACACACACACACACACACACACACACACACACACACACACAGGCTGGTTTTAGTGAAAGTGGACACGGAGTTAACGATGTGTAAAACATACCATCAAAGGGAAGTTGTTTTTTTAAAAAATATGTTTAATTTATTTATTTATTGAGAGAGAGAGAGAGAATGGGCACACCAGGGCCACCAGCCACTGCAACGAATTACAGATGCATGTGCCATCTTGAGCATCTGGCTTACATGGGTCCTGGAGAATCGAACTGGGATCCTTTGGCTTTGCAGGCTAACGCCTTAACTGCTAAGCCATCTCTCCAGCCCCAGGAAGTTGCTTTTTTATGATGTTAGGATATGTGTGTGTGTTTCCCAGTGGCTCCCTTTGGGGCAGTAAAGTGTCAAGCAATCAGGAGTTCTGCTTGTTTGGCATTTAAAACCAGAATGATATTTACTAGTTTATGACTGGGAAAAGTAAAGTCAAGGTGGAGAATAAATGGTTTCACAAGAGGGGTGGGCTCATCACTACATTAGAATGGTACTTGATGTCTGGTGACCACACAACAAACTCGCTGGCTGGTCTCAGCATCAGCTCCAGCACCATACTAATTTGATATGCAGATGAGCTTCTCAACACTTGGATCTTGCAACTGAGGAAACTTTCCAAAATACTCTGTTACCAATTTATTTATTTATTTTTGGTTTTTCGAGGCAGGGTTTCACTGCAGCTCAGGATGACCTGGAATTCACTATGTAGTCTCATGGTGGCCTCGAAATCATGATGATCCTCCTACCTCTGCCTCCCAAGTGCTGGGATTAAAGGAGTGTGTCACCACGCCTGGCTAGCATATGGGTTTTTATGAGAGAATCATTAGTTAACTAATGAAATTGGTAACAGAAGCCAGGTATGGCTTCTGACAGCCCCCATGTAGTCCATGTGCCCGAAAGCTTGGAAGTGGAAAGATGCATAATGGTGAGATGGATGGGGTGCTACAGACTGAGTCAACACAGTCCTCCTACATCATACAGTGACTGCTGAGGTTCTGAGTCCATTAGACACCATGTTGAAGGGGCTGGGAACATGATGGCTCAGTGGGTAGAGCACTTGCTGTGCGAGCCTGAGGACCTGAGTTAGGAACCCTGGCACCCACGTAAGAAAGTTGGATGTGGTGACCACTGCCTGTAATCCCAGCACTGGGGAATGGAGACAGGAGGATCCCTGGGGCTTACTGGTTAGCTAGTACAGCCAAGTCGGTGAGCTCTAAGATGAGCAAGGACCCTATCTTAATAAAATAAGGTGGGGAAAGTAACTAATGATGTCACCTGATATCAACCTCTGTTTTGTGTATGTGTGGCACATACACACACACATATACCACAATATAACATGCGGACAAAATCCTGCATTTCATTAGCTACTGTGACACAGTGCTAAGATGTTCATAGTTTGACTCTGTCAAGGAAACTAGTTCCAATTTATCTGTGTGGATTACCTTAGTTACTTCAGTGTATTTATTAAAACCATGATTCTGAGCTAGGAAGATGACTCAGTGGTTAAAAGCACTTTCTTGCAAAGCCTACTGGCCTGGTTCAACTCCAAAACCATCCATTCACGCCAGACATAAAAAGTGTCTGATGTTCATTCACAGCACCAAGAGGTCCTGTGCGACACACACACACACACATACACACATACACACATACACACACACACACACACCCATGGATGAATGAATGAATATAAAAGCCATGGTTCTTAGGCAGGTACACCAGAGTTTCCATGGAGCTTTGTGGGAATTTCCCATCAGCCCACTGTCTACTTATGAAACTAGCAATAATGCTGACTAGTGTATATGGAGTAATGCTTCCAGCTTAATCTGAAGAGCACCTCTAATTAAACTGGTAAAGACAGGCTGGAGAGATGGCTTAGTGGCTAAGGCACTTGCCTGCAAAGCCGAAGGACTCAGGTTTGATTCCCCAGGACCCACGTAAGCCCGATGCACAAGGTGGCACATGTGTCTGGAATTCATTTGCAGTGGCTGGAGGCCCTAGCGTGCCCACTCTTTCTCTCTCTCTGTCTCTCTATCTGCCTCTGTCTCTCAAAAAATAAATAAAATTTTTAAAAATACCTAGTAAAGAGTTAGCAAACATTATGACTTTAAATTCTGTTCTTTTCTTCTAGTCTCCAAGGACTTTATCTCCAACTCCATCAGCAGAAGTAAGTACTGTTTTCGTCATATTAATGGATGGAATTAGGGGGTGGCTTAGACTTCGGAATTTCTGAAAAAGGATGTAACATTCAGAGGAACAAAGCTATGAGATTATGGTGCATGTAGGGCCTCACAGGTGAGACCAAATTATATGGCAACAGTATCCTTCTTTTAAATTTTTTTTGTTTATTATTTATTTATTTGAGAGTGACAGACAGAGAAAGAGGGAGAGAGAGAAAGAGAGAATGGGCGCGCCAGGGCCTCCAGCCACTGCAAACGAACTCCAGACGAGTTAGCATCTGGCTAACATGGGTCCTGGGGAATCAAGCTTCGAACCAGGGTCCTTAGGCTTCACAGGCAAGCACTTAACCGCTAAGCCATCTCTCCAGCCCAGTATCCTTCTTTTAAAATGGACACTAGAAGCCAGATATGGTAGCTCATGCCTTTAATCTCAGCATCCAGGAAGCTGAGGTAGGAGAGGCTCTCCACGAGTTCAAGGCTGCCCTCAGCTACAGAGTGACCTCCATGTTTGCCTGCACTAGAATGAGACCCTGCCTCAAAAAGGAAAAAAGGGAGAAAACACTAGAGAGTAAATGTGGCCCCCTGCTGATCTGAGCCTGTTCCTCTGAGTGGCAGGACCATGTCTGCAGGGATTGAAGGCATTGTCCTGTGTGGGTTCTGTCGTGCCGTCGTCAGTGAGCAGAAATGTCTTCCTTGAAAGCACCTCATCCGGGGCACAATTAGTGGGCTGATCTCCGAAAGCCAAGCAGCTTGCTGAGGACATTTTATAAACTGGACTGACCTTAGAGGATCTCTGTAAATTGCAACAGGGAGAAGTCATGCTGAGACTGAAAGCTGTGAATAACTGAATTCCCTGCAGGCCTTGGAAATTTACAAGTGAATTTATGCAGAATTCACTTCTGGTACTGATAAGCAGCTGCAAAGTTGAAGCATGGTCAATCCAGGGGACTTTTGTTAGTTCTATTGTTGTTATTTTATTGTTAAGGCCAGCTAGAAACAAGCCAAAATTTCCTTGCTGAGTGCACTGAGATGTGAACTTTAGTCATTATTCATGTGTTTTGTAAACGTTTTTGGTATTGTTCCATTAGAAACATCACAGGACAACAAATTCCTAAAGTGTAAAACAGTATTTGAACTCTTCCAACTTTTTTGACTTTCTGTTGTGCCTTTGTGCAAATAGTTTGTGTGTGTGTGTGTCTGTGTGCATGTTACTTATTACATCCTTTTCTAGGTTTGCACACGGCGACTCACTAGTGACACCATTATATTACGTTGGCGTAGGATGTCATAATTTCTTAATTATTTTCCAATTTGAATGTTGTAATACAAACTTTTGCCTTTTAGGAATATTATTAATCTTTGGATGACTTATTTCTCTTAAAGATCGTTTAAAATTACTTTCTTGGGATATTTTCCAAAATGAGAAGTAGGGGGCCTTGTCAACCACCAGCTTGTTCTCGGGGAGCATTGACTTAAGATGTCACCAGATCGGTATTAGAGACAGCAAGCATTACCGTCACGGTGTTGGTTCTGAAGGGGGCCTGGCGGGTACTAGCTCCGTTTTTGCACACAGGTCCCTGAGCTTCTGGGAACCTTGTTTCACCATTGTTGGGAAGGAAAATAGTATCATGGGACTCACCAGTCCTCAGTGTTACACAGTTCTGACATGGGTAGATGCACTTTGCAAAACGAAAAATCACAATGTAAACATGGTCATTGCAATTGTTCTTTTCTGGGGCTGGCTAGTCTGGGTTCAATTCCCCAACACCCATGTAAAGTGGATGCAAAGCATGGTGGCTCAAGCTGGGTGTGGCGACACACACGCCCTTAATCTCAGCACTTGGTAGGCAGTGGTAGGAGGATTACCATGAGTTTGAGGCCACCCTGAGACTACATAATGAATTCCAAGTCAGCCTGGGCTAGAGCAAGAACCCACCTCAGAAAAAAAATTAAAAAATAGTAGCTCAAACACCTGGTATTTGTTTGCACTGGCAAGAGGCTCCGGTGTGCCCCACCCCCAACACATGCAAATAAATAAATTTTTTTTAAAAAAAAACTGTTCCTTTTCCAGAGTTCTATCACTATAGCTTTATAAATTAAATTTTAATAATTACAACGATTTTGGTTGTGAACAAAATACATTAGCCATGGGCTAGCCATGTGAATATTTACCAAATATGGCCCTAAATAATAACCACAATTGTATTGAATACTTCCTCAGCAGCATTTGTGGACTAGGTTTGGCTTAGAAATGCTAAGTGACCATTTGAATGAGTTTTTTTAATGTACTTTTATTTATTCATTTATTTGAGAGAGAGAGAAAGAGAAAGAGGCAGACAGAGAGAAAGAGACAATGGGCACACCAGGGCCTCTAGCCACTGCAGACGAACTCCAGACACATGAGTCCCCATGTACATCTGGCTTTTGTGGGTCCCGGGGAATCGAACCATGGTCCTTAGGTTTCACAGGCAAACACCTTCACCACTAAGCCATTTCCCCAGCCCCTGAATGAGTTTTGGGTTCACACTTTCTCAAACTTTCTTCCAGGGTTACCAGGACGTTCGGGATCGGGTGATGCACCGGTCCACCAGCCAGGGCTCCATCAACTCCCCGGTGTACAGCCGCCACAGTTACACTCCAACCACGTCACGCTCACCCCAGCATTTTCATAGACCTGGTAAGGACCACTCTTCCCAAGATTCACTATATATAATATGTGTTGCTGTGTGATTTTTTTTTCACATCATTGATAATGTCTTGAAAAATATGACGACTAAGCATTTCTTACCCTCTCCCAGAACAAAATCATAAATGGTATTGATATATATCGGTATATATAATGTCATTTTTGAAATGTCAGTCATTTTATGACTATATTCACCATGAGTTATGAAATTACATTTTAACACTGAACTTCTGAAAACAAAAATATTTTTTTAAAGAACTGAAAATCTCATCACTATGAGATTTAAGGTACAACTCTTTAAAAAGAAAATATTTGATGTGCTTTTTTAGCATCTTGTAATATCCAGTCTTAGTTGTTTCTTGATAAATTTATAGCCCTTACCTAAGCATCTTAGTTAATTACCTTCTAGAAAGAAGCCTTAGGAGTCACTAGGTAATTTTTTTTTTTTTTTTTTTTTTTGGTTTTTCGAGGTAGGGTCTCTAGTCCAGGCTGACCTGGAATTCACTATGGAGTTTCAGGGTGGCCTTGAACTCACGGCGATCCTCCTACCTCTGCCTCCCGAGTGCTGGGATTAAAGGCGTGCGCCACCACGCCCGGCTTCACTAGGTAATTTTTAAGGTTCCTTCTAATCCCAAAATTTAAAATCAGATTTATGAAAACTTCAGGGG
This sequence comes from Dipus sagitta, assembly GCA_036346955.1. NCBI lineage: Eukaryota > Metazoa > Chordata > Mammalia > Rodentia > Dipodidae > Dipus > Dipus sagitta. Next base: position 20,580,897 of record CM070770.1, read on the forward strand.
TGCACCATGATTGCTCATATCACATAATAGCAGACATTGGCTGGCCTTGATCTTCAAAGGTGCGGTCTCTATGGCTGTAGGTGGAGGTCTTGTGTTGAGTATGAGAAGAATGGAGACCCCCCAACACAGACCTCAGGACCCTGAGAGATAGTCATGGGGAAGATTTTGACCTCTAATCAAACTTGGTGTTGATTATATGCCTCTATGAAGACTCCATTTAAGTTTCTAGCTCTGGCCATGCCGATAAGGATAAACCCATCCAAACGTTGCCCTTTAAATAAAATGTACAAGGAATAAAACCCCAGGAAATGAATAGAAGATAATGAGGCTGTAACCCTTTCTTCAAAGTCATAGGATTTATATTTGTAGAGGACTAAAAACTAGTGGAACCCTTCATTAGTTTGTCATTTTTCCTTAGGTGAAGCTGGAGGTGTGGCTTAGTAGAGTGCTTGCCTATCATATGTAAGGCCCTGGGTTCAGTTCCTAGCACTACAAAAAAATAGATTTACATATGTTTACTTAGTATCTCTTGAATTATGTTAATTGGAAGTTGTTAGGAAATTCTTTTTCAGTGTATAACTATATTAATATTATTTGTGGCTGGCCATGGGTTTTGATTTAATCCCTTACCTAGCTGGGTGATAAGAAATCTTCCATGTTGTCACCCTGTATATGACATCACCGAGATCCAACTTCTTTAGAATGGCATGTGGCCCCAGGGAAATTGTCCTCCCAGAGTCTCTGGAATAGTGAGGGAGTAGCTAACCAGCCACAGTTCTTCCTCTGAACATTTGTCTTTATTGAGCAAAAGAAAGTTTCATCCCTTCCAATCATGCTGCAGCCTTTAGAACGTTCTCTTCCTTCTACAATGTAGTACACTTATGCTTAACACATCTTTTATGCCTAAAAGTGAGTTGACAGCATATTTGCGATCTGTGTGGAAGACCCAAGTGTCCACCTCACAAGTTCTGGATACGGGGTGATGATTAGGATTCGCTGGGTCTGGGTTTTTTGTTTGTTCGTTTGTTTTGTGGTAGGGTCTCACTCTAGCACAGGCTGACCTGGAATTCACTCTGTATTCTCAGGGTGGCCTCGAACTCCTACCTCTCTCTGCCTCCCGAGTGCTGGGATTAAAGACGTGTGCCACCACACCCAGCTTGGGTTCAGTTTTGATGGATCACTCTCCCTCTGAGATACTGGGCTTCTACCCCTCCAGTGTTCCCCCATTCCCAGAGGCATATATGACTCTACCCTCAGAAAGTACAGTTGAGTTTTCCTTAAGCATAGGCAAAATGAAAAGGAACTTCCACTAGAATAAGGCTGAAGCTTCAAAGGTAAACATGATCCTTATAAATAAGTATTTCTCTTCAGGCTTCTCGAAATGATTGTCGTTTGTTTGCACGTGTTTCAAAGACTTCTGTTTCGTTGGGGTGTTTTAAAAGCAGCTTCTGTTGAGTCTGCATGGTGCGCCCAGTCCTGCCTCTGTGTTGGTGTCCTCCTGCCAGACAGTGTCCTGCGGACAAAAGCCATTTATTCCCAGCCGGTGATGCTGGGCCCACCTGAGCTCATTTGCAGAGTGTCCCTTTGCCTAACCGTCCGCAGGTGCATTCATAACTCTCCTTCCTTCTTCCTTTTTCAGATTCTTGATTAATGCTCTTTTCCCACCCCTTGGCACAGTGGCTCCTTCCCTGCTCCTGTGTTAATTGCTTTCTTCTTCTCTGTTTCCACTTCGCCCCGTCCTGATGGGTTGACTCCCTGCTGCACAGAGCTTTTGGCTCGGGGTGTTCGCAGGTGGTCCCACCTGTGCACCAGCAGCTGCAGCTCCACCCACAGAGCCCCCCGCCCCAACCCCCCCTTCCGACACCACTTCCTCCCCCAGGTCAAAGGTAAGGAGGCAGGCCTGTGCAGGCGGCATCTGCGTAGTGGAGATTTATTAGCGCCCTAGCAAGGCTAATAAGGTGCATCTCCAAGAGTCAGAGCCACCGAGCTTCCGACCCATCAGCATGCCCTGCGTGTGTCATGACTGCCCCAGACGGTGGCCTTAGAACTGGCAACGGCATCTCACATTCCGAGAGATGTTGTCATTTCCAAGGGCTCTACACAAGGAAACCGGAAGTTTGTTTACGACTGTTAAGATTGGTCGTCCACCACTTAGAAAAATGATATATATTGTTATTTTGTTTTTGTATGTGTCAAAAGCAAAATATAATATAGGGGTGTATTTTGCTGGGCTTTATTTGTGATACATTTCTGCAAATCACAGCAGGGTTTAGTAGCAAGGATCCAAAAGTTGTCTTCACGGTGACAAGCCACCAAACTATGGGACACGTTTGGGCAGCATAACGCTGTGTCTCTCTCTCTCTGAGCTGGACTGACTCTGGTCCTTTGCTTTTGTTTTGTCATTGATTTCCACATGACGGGCAAGAGAGGCTCTGCTTGCTGTGTTCCATTCCCGCCTGCCATCTCCCCCCCCCCCCCGTCCCCTTTGGGGCTCTCATTTGCTTCATTGTCACATATGCTTCCGTAATATCCTCAGCCTGGGCTCTCTGCTAGTTGGTGGAGCCAGGAGCCCAGGACAGGCTAGGAAGGGACCTTCATTTGAATGAAGAATGAGGTCCAAGAGGGAGGCTGACTTGTTCTGATTTAAACCAACTTCACCAACCCAAAATAGCAGGAGGCGGCACGTGCCGATGTAATCACGGTTCTGAGCATGGAAAGATGCTAACGAGTAGTGCCGGCGTTCCCATCACCGATGCGCCTACGAGTAGCTGAAACACTGCTCTAGTTTCCTGGGCTCCCTGTCAGTCTGCCTAAGCTATTTTCTTTTCACTTACTTGTATTCCTGAGAAGCAAACTCCTGAAGTAGAGATGTGCCACTCTTATTAGTGTGTAGTTATATCGTAATTCACTGTCTCAGCATTTTCCAGGCTTTGAAGGTAATATTGCTGACATGCTTATTGAAGGTATGCGGCATTTGTCATTAGCAAAAATTGTAGTGGGCACAGCTCTTTCTGAAGTTCTTGATGGATTATTTAAGACTGTAATTGCTAATTAGCATTGGGGAGGAATTTTTTATGTAAATGTTAAGATGATACTTTTGAGAATGTCTATAGAGCCATAAATTGAGAAAAAGTACCTCAGCTGTGTACTTGAAAGAGCAGATTAAGATGGTGGGTCTCTCTGGTATTCAAGAGAAAATACATTTTAGACTCTTTAAAATGTGAAGTTCCTTGTCTGCTTGTGATATGTTCTATCTTTCAGAGCGAAACTTTTTATAGAAAGAAAAATAGCAGGAACCCTTGTCAAATTAGACAGACTGTGTACAAATAACAGTTGGGGAGTGTCAGTGACACACCTTAGGTCTGTGTCACACAGACCTTAGGCCACACAGAAAGACACACATCTTAGATTTAAATATTGCCACTTGTTGGCTGTGTGACCTTGAGTTATCCACTCATCTCATCTATGAATCCTCAAGGGACAAGACCTCTGTCCAAGGCCATTAGGGTGTGTGCTGAAGTGTCCTGGTGTCAGTATGCGTGGTCAGCATGTGCTCTCATAGTGCCTTGATTGATGGATTGATGGACTGAGACAGAGTCTGCAGGTTAGCCTCCAACTCACTACACAGCTGAGGAGGATACTGAACTTTGTGTCCTCCTTCCTTCACCTCCCGAGAGCTAGGAATACTCACCTGTGCCACCACACCCAGTTTATATGGTACTGGGGGGCGAACTCAGGACCTCACGCCTGCTAGACAGAGCTGCATCCCGAGCCTATAGAGTACTTTCGATTACATCACTGGGCTCCTCACAGCATCTCTGAGACGCAGCCTAAGGAGGATAGCCAAGAGCCTCATTAGGAAACCAGCCAAGAGCGCACAGCTAGGAAGACACACCCTGGGATAGACCCTGGACTCCTCTGCCTAGACACGCATCTTCATGTCGGTTTCACCTGTTTTGCTATAAATGTGCATGAGAGACAAGTTGTAAAGGGGAATTTTATTCGCCACCCCTGTTTAACCAGAAAATTGCATCTTTCTCGAGGCTAACATGAAGACCTGTTTTCGATTGTTTAAACTGATTAAACATTGATAGGTGTTTACTCTTCCATAGAAATATCAAATGGTTACATGAATTTGTGTACTTATACTGTACATTGTTAAAAGGGCAGAAAAAGGGTCAAGGAGATGGCTCAGTAGGGTAAAGCTCTTACCATGAGGACTTAAGTTCAGATCCCCAGCACCCGTGTAAAATGACAAACATGGTGGTACGCATGTGTAATCCCAGCATTGGGGAGGTAGAGACATGAATCTCTGGGACTCACTGAATCGCTAGTCTAGCAAATCAGTGAGCTCCAGGTTCAACAAGAGACCCTGTCTCAAAGAAGTGGAGAACAGCTAGGGAAGACCCCAGATATACATACATATATATGCATATAAATATATGTATGTATGTTTTTTTCCAAGGTAGGGTCTTACTCTAGCCCAGGCTGACCTAGAAATCACTATGTAGTCTCAAGGTAGCCTTGAACTCATGGTGATCCTCCTACCTCTATCTCCCAAGTGCTGAGATTAAAGGCATGTGCCACCACGCCTGGTGACCCCAGATATTGACCTCTGTCCTACACACACATATACAAACACGCATGCACACACACACACACACACACACACATGCATTTACCCACATATGTATGTGTATGAACACAAACATCCATATATATATACATTCAAAAGTACAAAAATATGTTCTATTCTGCTTTCAGTTTGAATTTGAAATTTTTGACATCAATATTTTAGGTTTAAATTATAAAAACACTGGCCAAGAGAGCGTCTGGAGTTCGTTTGCAGTGGCTGGAAAGCCGCTGCGCGCCCACTCTCCTCTCATCCTTTCCTCTGCACTCTTTCTCTCTCTGTCTGTCGTGCTCAACAAATAAATAAAATTTAAAAAAAAAATTTAAAAAGTATTCAATGATCTCTTCTTTTTATCGGATATATGTCTAATTTTTATTCATATGAAATTACTTCTATATTTCATATTCAAAATAATATAGTTTTTAAATCAAATGAGCCTATTATTAAACTATAAAATAAATTGTGGAGAATTTAGTCAAAGAGCTTACTTCAAAAGCCTGATATAGGGCTGGAGAGATGGCTTAGCGGTTAAGCGCTTGCCTGTGAAGCCTAAGGACCCTGGTTCGAGGCTCAATTCCCCAGGACCCACGTTAGCCAGATGCACAAGGGGGCACATGCATCTGGAGTTCGTTTACAGAGGCTGGAAGCTCTGGTGCGCCCATTCTCTCTCTCTCTCTCTCTCTGCCTCCTCTCTGTCGCTCTCAAATAAATAAATAAACAAACAAAAAAAAATTTTTTAAAAAAGCCTGATATAGTAAACAGCTAAATATTGCTTCTCCAAGAAATTATTTCATAGTTATTTTGAAAAGTATTTTCATTTACACAGAAGACTCCTCCAGCCCTTGGACATTTCAGAATGAAGGAAATGTAGCCATTTGAGAAATCAATTCCAGAGGTCTTTAAAATGAAACATTGTCTCTCAGGGTAACTGTGGCTCTTATTTTACATTTCCCTTCTCTTTTCTTTTTTTTTTTTTTTCCTTAGAAATAAGGTCTCACTCTGCAGCCCAAACTGGAACTCACTGTGTAGCTCAGGCTGGCATCAAACTCACAGCTCTCCCCTTCCCCGGCCTCTCAGTGCTGGGATTTTAGGCATGAGCTACCACCCTGGCTTTCCCTTTACATTGATCTTGGAGCTTGCCTTGTAATTATAGAGGAGTGATATATTTAATAAATGTGAGCCAGGGTGCTTGACTCCAGGCAAGAGATCCATCTCAGGGATGTATAGCCAGGAAGTCTCCTGGCAGCAGGAGTCCCGCCTCTTGACTCCATTTCCTTTTCCTTATTTCTGATGCATGAGGCCCATGCTCCTGAAACTCACTCAGCTGGAATGCCTGCAGGGTTTAAGGCTCCTCACAGCGGGTGGCTTCATTGGCTCCCCCATCCACTTTCTATAACCCCCATCATGTCTTAAGAAGACCCTTGTCTTCATTTTGTTCTCCAACCTTCCTTGCAGCCCCATTCTGAATTTGTCCATCTGAACAACCTCATGCCTAGAGAGATGGGAAAACAACTTTCACTTGGTGTAGCAGTTCCCTTCTTGTTGCTGGGATGAAACACCTGACCAGAAGCGCCACGTGCAAGTGAAGGGGGTTACTTCAGCCTCCAGTCAAGGGAACGCTTCATCATGGCAGGGGAAGATAGCAGAAGCAGACAGCTGGGAATCGCATCTGATCACATCAGCAGGGAGGCAGCAGCAAGAGTGTACTTGCTCTGAACACCCAGTGGGGCTGGATCAGTAAACCTCAAGGCCTGCCCCTGGTGACTCACCTCCTCCACAAGCCTGCACCCCCTCCTCCCCGACCAGCTGGGGATTTAAGTATGAGGCTTAATCACAAACACATGAGGTGTGGGGACAGTTTATAGTCAAACCGCCATGCTTCCCCTTTGAAATACTGCTAAATATCACAGCTCACATCCAGAAGGTAAAATGTTTATCGTGAACAGTCCCTTTGGAAGGAATCCTTCCTGTTTGGCCACTACAATGTGTTGCTGTGATACAAATACATATCCAGTATTTACTGGAAATAAATTGTAACTTGCTGAGATTTGAGATGAGAACTGGCTATCTTGAGGCTCTGTCACAAAATTCTAGATGCTGCCAACATGTTAGAATATAAGCACAGAGTCCTGAAAGCCAGGTAGTGCTCCAGAAGACATTCTGCATCAGTCTTGTTCACTTCCATGTTTGTCCACTCACCTTAGTATTTGTGACTCAGACCCCTGTGGTACCCAAAAGGAGAAATAGAGTGAGGAAAGCCTCTAAGTTCATAAGGACAATCCTGCAGGAGAATGATCTCCAAAGACTTAACAGTTAAACTGATTTATCGGGCCAGTAGGGAAGATGCTAGAAGTTAAGGACCAGAAATAGAAATGTGGTAATAGCTTCTCTCACATAGCTCAGGTCACTGGAAACACAGGAAGGTGTGACCAGGTTGATGGGTGATGTCGACAATGGTAATGCCTCCCAAACATGATGTTTGATCTGACGCTGCACACCTGTTTGCCCAAATGATGAGCTAAACAGAAAACATCTTGGGACCCTCATTGGTTATTTCCTTCTGGAGTGGGGTTGAGAGTTATGTAATGTAGTGTTTACTTTAGAAAAAGAGACCTCATCTGGAGATTTCTTTTAAAAAACTAACCCCCCAAATATTTCAAACCTTTGGTATTTCAGGGGCTAAGAATCTGACACATAGTCACATTACCTAATCTTATTTCTCACTGAGCCACTGTGCTATGTGAAAACCACCAGGTAACCGAGAGGTTTAGGGCAGAAGCCCCAGCTCTGGCAGCGCCAACAAGCTAGCTTGGCCACCTCTCCCAATATGCTAATTAAAGAGGTGGGTAGTGGTAAAAAGCAGAGAAAGAAGATTTAATCGGCAACATGTTGGGAAGCACAGATAAAAGGGTCTGGTGGCCTCAAGTTCATCTTTGGGGTATTGAATCAAAGTTTCGGTTTGAATAGAGAAAAACCTGGGGCAAGAGGTATGCCTAATTTAAAAGTTCTGGCCAAGTATATTCCTGCCTAGCATTGCCTCAGCTTCAAGATGACACATTAAATCATTACTCTAAATCGTTGTCATCACTCAAGTTAATGGTTTCTATAAGATGATCTGCACCAGGGTGTATTTTCTACATTATAAGTAATTCCTCTCGTGTAGGAGGTGATCTGTCTTGTAAGGATTTGCTGTTCCTAGACTCCAACACAGCAGTCGGTTCAGGGCAGTGACTTACCTCTGTGCCTTCAGCCTTCAAGGGGCCTGAGCCAAGTTAGGGGGACAGATACTCCTTGAGTGATTGGCATGACTAGAAAGAGTTGAGCAAGAGTCTGACCCAAAGTAAAGGAGACATAGCAGCCTGAGCTCAGGATACCTAGTCCTCAAGAAAGAGACCAGTTAAAATTAAGACAGTGGAGCCCCTCTCTTCTTCTTTTAAGGAAACCTCTAAGAATTATTCTGTTTTCAGTCATGGGCTACTCTTTTTAATAATTTCATAACGCCTGGAAGATTTAATGATTTTCTTTTTCTGAAGTGAAATGAAATGGGAGAGCGTGATAGTGTGAGGCTGTCATGACCTCACTGCTGAGTGTTAACATCTGGCCTCCTTTAATCAAAAGAGCAGAGAACTAATGGTTAATCCTACAGTGAGGCTTGCTGGGTTAGGCAGGTGAGTAACTATGGAATTAATGAGTTGGCCTACATCAATCATTTTAGTATTTATTTATTTAAGAAAGAGAGAGAATGGGTGCACCAGGGCCTCTAGCCACTGCAAACAAACTACAGATGCATGTGCATCTGGCTTACGTGGGTACTAGGGACTCTAATGTGGGTCCTTAGGCTTTGCAAGCAAGTGCCTTAACCACTAAGCCATGTCTCCAGCCCAACCATTCTTTCTTAAGCACTTATCCTGGCCAGGCAGTGGGCTGAGCACTGGTGAGAACAACTCTCAGTTCTGACAGGGCTAGCACAGTATTTTACTTTAAACACAAGCCATAGTCTTCCCTCTCCTGCTCCCCTCTACCTGTGGTTTTTAAAATTTTGTTTGTTTGTTTTTGTTCATTTTTATTTATGAGCGACAGACAGAGAGAGAAAGAGGCAGAGAGAGAGAGAGAGAGAATGGGTGCGCCAGGGCCTCCAGCCACTGCAAACAAACTCCAGACGAGTGCGCCCCCTTGTGCATCTGGCTAACGTGGGTCCTGGAGAATGGAGCCTCGGACCAAGGTCATTAGGCTTCACAGGCAAGCGCTTAACCGCTAAGCCACCTCTCCGGCCCTACCTGTGGTTTTTATACATGTCGTGTCAGATATGAGCTGGTTAATCTCTGTGGAAGGGTGAAATTCAGTGAGATCACATTTGTTTAAATAAGCTTTTTATTTATTTGCAAGCAGAGATGGGGGGAGGTGGGCAGGATGGAGAATGGGTGTGCCAGGGTGTCTAGCCACTGCAAACAAGCTCCAGATGCATGTGCCACTTTGTGCATCTGGCTTACATGGGTACTGGGGAATCAAACCCAGGTCATTAGGCTTTGCAGGCAAGCACCTTAACCTCTGACACATCTCTCCAGCCCCTAAAAAAGCTTTTTGATAGAAGAGGTGAGACTTTCTAATTTCTCAGAAGCTAATGCTTGGCAATGATCAAATGAACACTGTATAGAGCTGGGTGCTAAGCTGAGTCTTGAGGAGAAAAGAAAGATGTTTCAGACTAACCAGTCACCGGAAGCCTGGAATGGAAATCTGGGGCAGTCGCAAATCCAGACCTCACATTTGTGACACCTTACTCCAGCATCAATACCTCTAACAACTCAACAGTAAAAGTAATGAATATTAGTAATTCTATGTCTTCTGATAGCCTCTACCCCCTTCTGGTGTGCTTATAGGGCCAGTTGCTTGCCCAGATGTATGGTAGGAAGACAGATGAGGTCAGTAGCTATACTTTCCCTAAACTTGCTCAAACTTCTATTCTTCCTTGCAGTTCTTGGTAAAAAGGGGTAGTGGTGGCCCTGGTGGTACGTGAAGATTTACAGCCAAGCCTCAGCCCTTCATTCTGGCATAAGTTGTTTCCCCTGAGAGCCTATTCTGTATATTCCCACCGTTCCTGTGTACCATGGCCCTGGCACACCCTTGCTAATGACTTGCCAGTCTTGTGGAATATGGCCTTCCCATGCACCTGGAGGTGCGCGCTCTCTTTCTTTCTCTCTCTCTCTGTCTCTTATACCCAGCCCAAGAGAGCTCTCATGTCCAAGCTTTTATGCTACACCTGTGAGAAAACAGTTACATGGCGCAACAGTACCAGCATGGGGCCTCAAGACAGGGCACAGAGGTAGCGATACATCTCCTTCCCCTATGGGTCTTTAGTTGTAGCCCAGTGCTTAGCCAGAGTGGGTATCAGCTGGGTAGAGCTTCATTTTGGGAGAGAACTCGTGGGTGAGGTCTGAGTGGGTCCTGAAGCACCTGGCGGGAAGGGGGTCTGATGTCAGGTGTGTATTTCAGAGTGAGGTAAACAGAAACATATGCTGCAATGAAGTGAAGCCACTTTTTTTTTTTTTGCTCATGAGGGGAAGGGCTGGGTGACCACCGGGGCTCTGGGCTTTGGGCCTCAGTTCAGAGATGCACATTCTAGTGGCCAGCCTCTGCATTGTGCGTGGAAGCCCTTGTACCTGGGGGTGGGAGGGACTGCATAATCTCACCCCCTTTACATGCTTGGGATTTCAGCATCTGACAACTGATCCTGGATCAGTAGCCAGTAACTTTCCATCACGCCATCTAATCAGTCTGCCGCGCGCATGCCATCGGAATGAAGCATCTATGACTGCTGGCTGCTTTGAACCCCGTCCCACCCCACCCCCCCGAACTCAACTGTCCCCTCCGGGAAAACTAAACCCAATGTCGCCTTTGCGAACCAAGTTGACAAATGGAGTTTGTTTCCTGTTTCTCCCTCCGATGTCCCTCCTTCCGGTTGGCTGGGTTGAATTTGATTGCGCTTGCCTGGTTTTCGCTGTTGCTCTCCCTCTGTCTCATTTTGTTTTCTCCTTCTCATTGGAGGCAATGAGCCATCCAGCGGCCGGAACTCCCCTCTCCCCTACCGGCCCGACAGCCGCCCTCTAACTCCAACTTACGCTCAGGCCCCTAAACATTTCCATGTTCCAGGTAGGAGCTGGCACAGTGTGTCTTGGTGTCCTGTCGCAGTGTAGAATATAGCCTCGTAACCTCGTCTGGTCTCCATTTCTCATGCTCATTCATTGGGATGCACACAGTCGAGAAACCCTAAATTGCAGGATCTGGCATAAAGGGCCTTCCAAAAGCTCACCGTGTGAAGTGGGCAGGATCAGTTTGTAGGGTTAAATTTCTTAAAAAAAAAAAAAAAAATCAGGCCAGCCCAGCTTACCTTTGCCAAGAATTTTTGTTTTTTTTAATCGCTGGGGATTAAAGCCAGGGCCTTGTATATATAAGACAAGTGCTCTACCAGTGAGCTACACTCACAGCCCTCAAATTTTCTTGAAAAGGGTGGGAGAAAGAAGGTTAAAAAAGAGGGGTTGAGGGTTTTTTTTGTTATTGTTGTTTCATTTTTGTGGAAAATTTTAATTTTATCTTTATATCGGTGTCTTCTAAGATGTCACCCTGTGGTTCATTGTCATGAGCCAATGATTATAATGGCCATGTAGATATCTTCTAAAGACTGAAACAAGTGTCACTCAAGAATCCTTTTCATATGACCTGTGTGTCTCCAATGTGGATTTTTTTTCCTCATGGATTTTGCAGAACAATGTAGTCTTGGGTGAGCTAGGTGGTTTTTCTGTGGTAGGTAACTAACAAGTCACCTCCACATGCAAGTATCTTGCAATTTAGGCTTGGTGCTACAAGCTTTGCTCTAGTAGCCACAGCATTTGCTGCCACTGATCAAATAATAATTTGCCATCAGAAACTGGAAAACTCACAACATTTACAGTCAGCCGTTATTAAGGGTGGAATCAGCCATCTTAAGTCACGAGATTATCTCTCCACTGAAAGTATATTGGTTTACTTCATTTCGCTATCAAAAGCACACATCACTCACTAGGTCAGTGTACGTATACCTATTTAGAATCCATATTAATATTTTTCTTGTGCATTCTAAACTTACCTAGTGAAACAGAAGGAGGAAGTTCAGTAAGATTGAAGCCATTAAGCCAGGTCTGCCCTCATCAAGTTTTACTGAACCTTGAAAAATCATTGTGCTACAGTTTTGGGACTTTTTACACATGAATTCTCCACTAAGGCATAGCAGTCAAGATTCAGGGGAAGTCAGCCTTTTGAAATGTCTTGAGTATTTTCAGTTAGTACGGAATGGAGGCATAGTCAAATAGAGTCCTGTATACTAAATATGTAAGCAGTATTTTGTCATCTCCATTCTGATTCTTGTTTTTTGTTTTCTTTTTAATTGGTCTCTGCATATTAGGGCTTTGTTGGTCATCCCCTGAGCACACCAGGCTAGCCTGATACATGAAGAGTGTTTCTGTGTTTAAAGTCTCTCTCTTAATTTTCCTACATTGCTTTCCACTGTTCTGCTCATTAGTTGAAACAGCAAATTGAGCAACTGGCATCTCCTGGGCGCTCAATTTCTAGACAGTAGCAATTTGGGGAATTTTTTTTTTTCCCCAAACTGGTTATGTCTTCCTCACCATCAGACTATTCCCACTGCTGCATCTCTTCCTGTTTTGATCACGTTCAGTGAAGTATGTGTTTGAAATAAGTGGCCCATGAGTAAGGAGTGTGTGTTGTGATGTATTACAAAGGTCTCCGTGTCTCTTGTGTGTTTTCTGTAATCTTCTGGTCCGTGTACGCAAGCTTTGTAATACAGAGGGTAGCCTTCCGGGTTGTTTCTGTTCGGGCGTTCAGCAGTTCTGATCTGCCTCTCAGATGGTCTGGGTTTTTTTTGTTGTTGTTGTTTTTCTTCCATCTCTGAACTAGTTCTCATAATCACACACCTTTGCTTTTCATTTCCACAGATCAAGGGATCAACATTTACCGAAAACCACCCATCTACAAACAGCATGGTAAAACTTACTTTCCTCCGAGTATCTTTTAAGTAGCTGAGGCAGCTGGACTCCTCTTTGCTGTCTTCCAAAAGGCTTACCTGCAGCTGCTTTTGAGAAGGACGATCATTGGGCTGCCTAGCATACTGTGTCCTTGTGGTCCAGTGAGATACAAGTATGGTGAAGTTGACTTGCCTGGACAGAGGTCCCCTGACTCAATTAAGAAGCTCTTAGCTTATTTCTGAGCCCATCAGATCATGCACCATTCCATCTGTAGAGAAGAGGAGAGAAGTGCTGGTCACACAAGAACCCACAGATACCCTAACTAGCCTTTGGCTATTGTTATTCTGCTATCAAATAATTTAACCAACCTTTAATGCTCTTGAGCTGGCAAATGAGTTTGACTAATAAAAGCTAATGAAAACAAGCCACCTAGAAAAATTTGCAAGAGATATGCAGAGGAGGTTTGCACTTGAGTACTGGACAGGACACAAGCTAGACAGGTCACAGCCCCTGGTCCCACTTCCTACTTCCATGGGCATCGCTTCAGTTTTCTCCTTTGCAAGAACCAGTGAGTTAGATCCGTCTGTCTCAGAAAGTTCTATAGGCCAAGAATCACAGAAGTGAATTTATAATTGTGGTTTCCTTTGCTAGGATATTTTTAACCCAAGAAATCACATTACTTTCTTTAAATCCAATTTTCCCCTCAGCATTACTAGGTGTCTGTGAATTTATCCATCATAAATCTCAGTGAGTGGATAGATGGCTGGCCAAAACTGGCCTCCCAGAGATTACAGAAACTCATACACAAATTGCATGTATTGTTCTTAAAAATCCAATAGTAATAAACCATTGAGAAATAAGAAGATATGAAAAGTAAATAGAGTTGAAAGTAACATAAGGAAAAACTGTCAGGCCAAACTTCTATGGAGAAATAGAGAAAGTCTATGTATTGTGATTGGTTCTTTCTGTACTTATTATTTCTCCCCTCATTTTTTTTTAAAGATTTTACATCACGTGCTTGCATTTTAAGTTTGTTAACATTGTTTTTGTTTTGTTTTGTTTTTTATGGTTTAATGTCTTCCCACACATTCATTAACATGTGAATGTTTAACTACTGACTTCACCAATTCTAATGCGTAAGTACTGTTTGAAGTCATGCTCTTTCATATTCTTTTAGCACTAGAATACTCAGATTTAGCCATGCAGAGATTTCTCTCAAGGCTACATTCTCTAAACAAGGAAGCAATCAAATATGATTTAAAGAAATTGGATAATGTTAGGCTTTATTTGGAAGGAATTAATTGGCTTCTTCACATGATATTCATTTTAACCAAAGTCTTTACTTTCAGCCTGTGGTAATTAGTTAATAGCAGCTTAGCCAGAATAGCATTTTCCAAGACTTGCTCTGCAGGACCGTATGCCAGGTCAAGGCCGTAGATGCCCTGTCCTGAATTGGTGCCTGTGCCCTGATACATTTAAGGCAAAAAAAAAAAGAAGGTTTTTTTTTGTTTTGTTTTGTTTTTACAAAGCAAAATTACATCCTTTCCCATGTGTACATGTTTAACCCTCTCTGGGAAGGCAGATTCAGTATTGTGTTTCCCAAACTGAGATCTCGGTTTGTTTTTCTTTTTTCCTCGTGAGGTTAATGATTTTGAGCAATAGTGCCTCCTCCTCAGCCAAGACTTTGGCCCTGATTTTTATGTAAGATTAATCAAGTCACTTGAAGAAATTGAAATCCAGAAGGTTACTAAAAGCATGGGAAGATTCAAAAGGTTACTTCAGATTTTTTTTTTTAAGTATGTGAGAGAAAAGAATTAATTAAGGGCATTAGAAATATATTTTTGGAATGTTTAGTAACCTCCCAGGCGGATTTGCAGAGTCAGCCAGAATCACGGTCTGACCCCTTAACCCGGTTTGGTTTGCTCCCACTCTGTGACCAGACTCAGGGCTCTAGGCCAGTGAGCCGTCCCTGGAGCATGGCCATCAGCTGCAGTGTGAACTGGTGTTGCGGCCAGTGTGGCGTCTGCTGTTTCAAGTCGGCTGACTCCCTTATATGAACAACCCTTGGACAAAACAGCGAGTCAGGATGGCAACCGTAAATCACAGTGAATTCCTGCAAACCGGAAGTGGATGTCTTCACTTCCATTTCTCCCAAGACCCAAAGACCCATATAAAGCATGCAGGGATGACCAAGAATTGGACCAGATAGGGCTTCCGGCCTCAGACACAGAGCCAGCGTCCCACCAGAGATTAATGGCGATAGCCAACTGATGTCATGGGCTTGACTTGGCTCCTTAATTTCAGATTTATAAGCCCAATTTCTTTTGTTGTTGTTTTGTTTTGTTTTTCAAGGAAGGGTCTCACTCTCGCCCAGGCTGACCTGCAAGTCACTATGTAGTTCCAGGCTGGCTTTAAACTCAAAGTGATCCTTCTACCTCTACCTCCTGAGTGATGGGGATTAAAGGCCACCGTGCCTGGCCCAAAATTTTTTGTTTTTTTGAGGTAGGGTCTCACTCTGGTCCAGGGTGGCCTCGAACTCACAGTGATCCTCCTACCTCTGCCTCCAGAGTGCTGAGATTAAAGGCGTGTGCCACCACGCCCGGCTTGGCCCAAATTTTTAATTCAAGTTTTCTAATTCCAATTGCATTTACAATGGAGGGTAATTAGGACTTGGATGTTGTATGATGGTAGAAACATTCTACATTGGCTTTGTATAATAATGGGCCTACTGCAGCCTTGATATATGGCTAGTGCAAGTAAGGAGGTGAATTTTTAGTTTGTTAACATTTTTATTAAGTGCCTTTATTTGGGCTTAAATAGTCTTGTGCCACTGGATAGCGCAGCTTTAGAGGTTTTAGGGCTTTCAGGTGCGGCATAGGCGCAGAATGAAGCCGTGCTCCTCAGATGTTAAGTCAGGGAAGAGTTGTCACTGAGTCCCTGGGCACTTGTTCATGCTGAGACCCAGAACTTTCTAGCCTTGAGACTTTCAACAGAGAATGGAAAGCCATGTCTGTGGGGTGGTACCACCACCACCTTACAGACCGGTAGCTAAGCAACCCTGGTTCCCACCTAGATGCAGCTGTCTTGGCAGCCCAGAGCAAGTCTTCAGAAGACATCATCAAGTTTTCCAAGTTCCCAGCAGCGCAGGCGCCAGACGCCAGCGAGATACCAAAGATTGAGACAGACCACTGGCCTGGGCCCCCCTCACTTGCCGCCGTAGGTATGCAACCGCCGCAGCTGAGTCATGTGGACACATTGCTAGGGGAGCTCACGGTGACTTCGCTTAGGAATGTGCAAAGATCTGTCAGAAAGACTTCTGAGAACATGGTAGGCAAGGGGTAGAGTAGAGAAAGGAACTAGTGTGATATTAGCTTGTGTACAAAATGCTTAAGTTACAAAACTGCACCATCACAGCCTGGCTCTAGAGCCAAACCCACCTAGATCCAGAACTTGTCTAGAACCAGTTTTGGATGGACGCTGAGTTGTCACTGGGAACTCAGCAACCCGACTGAGCCCCTGGCAGGCGCATTAGTCTATATCACGATAGGCCGGGGGTAATGAGATGGGGTGTATATTAAAGCGTGACTTCTTTCAGTGACATTTGTAGATGATGCCTGGGTTTTCTTTACAGTTCTCTTAACAAGCGATGTTAACCCCAAAGCACTGTCCCTTCCCCTGCAAGGTCACCTCCTCCACTGCTAAGAAGGGTTTGCTTCAGAGCGCTGGGCAATCTGAGACGACTTGTGTGAAGTTATGTGATGTCACATCTCATTTCCATGAATCCTGTGCTAAGTGTCACATTGGGGCCGCTTCATCCTTTGCTTTACATTTTCCAACTGTGTCTGTGTCCTTACTGTTTTGTCAGTAGTGAAATCACTATGCCTGAAGACAGGGATTAACAAACCCCAAAGCTAATACTGAAAACTGAGTCAGCCACCCAGAGATATGACTGTCTTACCATATTGCTGTTGACAGCCTGAAAGACCTTCGATTTTCTAAAAGTCCTTAATCTTTTTCATCGGCCTTTTATTTTTTTCACCAGCATATTCTTGGAATAACTTCTACAGGCAATAAAAGTCCATTTTAAAGCAGTTGCCATTTATAGAAATAGTTGAAGGTAAAACTCCTCAGTTCATTATTCACCAATATTCTACAATTAATGTCAACAAGATTTATCTAATTTTTGAAAAAATGTAGGTCTATTTATTTTGTTAGTAGAACTAACGAGAAAATTCACATTGGCTTTTATAATTCTGAGAATGAAGAATCTGTCAATCTATGCCCTTGAGGGAGTTTCTGGGACCCTTGAGTTTGTTGTGTAGTAAGTATGTAACTGGGGAAGAGGGAGAGCTAAGTGTTGATCATTGAAATAGCTCAGTGTTGCTTTCAGTTCCAAAAAGAGGAAAATATCTGATCCTGTAATCAAAATGATGAAACTAAGACTATTAGTCAAAGCTTGTTTGTAATAGATTAGCAAACTTCCCTGTTTCCTCCTACAGCCACATTAATCCAAGCAATTTAGGAAAAACAATAATTATCTTAATCTTTCAATCATCCAGACATAGTCTTCCTTTCTATTCCCTGACTCCCCCTTTTCCAGGAAGCCTAGAAATTATACACAGTTTGTTATATTATTCCAGAGTCACTCTTAGCTGGTTTAGCCCCATTTTCATTTACCTGTTAGTACCTGTTTGTGACCATTTTTCAAAGTATGAGGAAAGGGAAATTAGAGACACATTAGAATGAGTTGTTTTTAATGAGTTTACTAAAGGTAGAAGACCAAGTCGTAGTGTTGTGAAAAGTCTAAGTCATCAGAAAAAAAAAAAAAAGTATAAGATGTCAAAACTTGCCTCAAGAGTGTCTTAACTGTTTATAGATATGGAGGCAAATTTGAATTCAAGTTGCAAATTGACCTGAGAAAAAGCATATAACAGCTGGATCTGGCCCACCCATCTGTTACCTGTGAGCTCTGGCCTGTGGTTACTGTGATATTTGAGACTCCGGTCGCCGTGGCAGACCCAGTTCTAACCGAGCAGTCAGACAGGTGTTGGAAGGACCAAAATTCACACTTAGTTACACTACACACTGAACCAGCAGGTCAGAGGGGTCCGTTTTCCTTGAGAAACCCACCCGTGTGCCAAGTTGGTGGTGGGCGTTTTCCCCTTCCTGTCATTCCCTTAAACATGTGAGAAGCCCTCAGCCTGCCTGGCCAGCCTGGCACAGAACCCGGAGGGTCTAGTCCGGTAAGATTCCCGTGTCTCGGGCCTGATGTGAGGAGGTGTCTTTGCTGTGGCATTAGGAACTGACATGAGACGCAGATCTAGTGGCAGAGAGGAAGATGAGGAGGAAATGCTGAGACGTCGGCAGCTTCAAGAAGAGCAGCTGATGAAGGTTGGTCCTTGAGCTCCCTTGCCATCTTCCATACCAGCCCCATACGACCCATGTGCTCTGCTTGTTTTTAATAACTGTGCATGCCACCAAGAGATGCAGCTCTCGGGGGTTCACAGTCTAGTAGGACAGGCACGGCGGAGTAGAGTAACTGAGGGGGGAAGAAATAAATACACACTGGCTGTAGAGGAGGTGGTAACGAGACTGGAAGTTTCAAGGGATGTGGGATGTTTGGACATTTGTAAGGAGTATGTGAGTGTGGAGCAGGGGAGTGGGTGCAGACCAAGAGGTACACAGGCTCTGCTACAGGAACTTCCTGAGGATGGACTATTTCTCCAAGTCTTTATCTGGACCTTGTGTGTGTATCTGGACTGGGAGAAAAGGGTTCAAGAGAACTGCTGCCAAGAGCCCCCTGCAACCTGTGTGCACCCTGACTTTTTCAAGGGCCTGAAGTCTCTTAGAGGGATAGCAATTCTCTTTGTTTTTTTAATTTTTTGTTTTTATTTTATTTAATTTATTTGAGAGCGATAGACAGAGAGAGAAAGAGGCAGAGAGAGAGAGAGAGAATGGGTGTGCCAGGGCCTCCAGCCACTGGAAACGAACTCCAGACATGTGTGCCCCCTTGTGTATCTGGCCAACATGGGACCTGGGGAATCGAGCCTCGAACCAGGGTCCTTAGGCTTCACAGGCAAGCGCTTAACCGCTAAGCCATCTCTCCAGTCCGAGGGATAGCAATTCTACACTGTCTGGCCAATAAGGGGCTGATGGCTCCCTTGGAATCATGTTGTCTAAAGATGTAAGGTTTGCACATGTTGTTCCATGATGCAAACTACAATCCCAGTTTTGTATAGAATAAGAATACTAAGCAGGTATAAATCAAAATGTAAATGATGGTGTCTATGAGTAGGGGGGGGGTTGATTCTGCGTTCCTTCCTTCTGGGTTTTCTAATACGTACCATAAGCATATGTTCTCTTTGTGTTGCTTTGTTTTTAAGCAAATCAATACATTTTCTTGTCTAAAGATGCCGCCCTCGACATCCCCCTCCCACATTCATACACGTGCACACATCCTGAGGCTTTGGGGAGAGGACAAAGGAGTGGACACATCCTTTTGTCACCGAGCCTGGCTCGGGGCGGGGTGGGGTGGGGAGGGGGTCGGTGAGGAGCTTCAACAGAAAGCTGCCAAGCTCAGAAAGCTGCCAGGCTCGGAGCACTGGAACCCACCCTCCTCCTGTGGAACTATCAGGCACTGGGCCAGAAAAGGAAACTCAGTTCCATGAAGGCAACTGCTTTCATCTTTTCTTTTTTTCTTTTTCTTTATGACTAGCTTAATTCAGGCCTGGGACAGCTGATACTGAAGGAAGAGATGGAGAAGGAAAGCCGAGAAAGAGCCGCCCTGTTAGCCAGTCGCTATGACTCTCCCATCCACTCAGGTGAGCAGGAGACCCTGTCGTCTAGGAGCTGAGAATAAATAGGTCACCTGCCCATGAGCAGTCATGGTGACTTGTTACCCATAGGAGCGCTTATGGAGGTTTTCTAGCCTGTAGGGTTCCTTCTCATTGTGAGATTCTGCTCAGTAAGATCATGTAATGCTGTAACTACATAGTTCATTAAACAGCACGTCCACAGATGCAGCTACCAAGTTTCCCAATCAGAACTCCAGGACAGGTCTGCTCAGTCCGTAGCCCGGCAGCCTGTCAGCCTCCTGTGCCCTCGGCAGGTGGGACTCCCTAGCAGAGGCCTCTTGGGATGCCAGCTGTGAGTGGCCAGCCCATCTTGACAACTTCACACACTTGGCTCTGGGCCATAGGCATTCTTTCACATCCCTGTGAGCTCAAGTCCTTGGTCAGTTGTTCATGAACTGAGTGACCTTTGGCACGACACTTGTTCTCTTTAGTTCTGATTTTGCTTCTGCAAAGTAGAAATAACAGTGGCACTGTTGGGATTGTATTGAGGGTTCAGAGAGAGAAAGTGTGCTGAGGGTAGCCGTGAGGGAGGGAGGGAGGGGGCTTATGAGAGGCACACTGGCCTCAGCCATGTCGGGGCTGTAAGCCCTGCTTTCCTGCCTCTCCCCGGTAATATTCCCTCCACTGTTCTAAATGCTCAGTTGTGCGAAGGAAGGTCCATTGCCCATTTCATTAAAGGGATCGACGTCAGCTCCCCTGACAGCTTCTCTTCTGCCTTTATGCCCTCCAGCCTCACATGCTCCATCGTCTAAAACCTCCTCCCTCCCTGGCTACGGAAAAAATGGGCTTCACAGGGTAAGAAAGCGCTTCAGTTGTTTCTGTACTATTCCTCCCTTGCTTTTAGTTGAAGTACTCATATGTAGTTTTGTTGTTGTTGTTGTTTGCTTGTTTGTTCTTTTTAGTTTTAGTTTTGTTTTTTCAAGATAGGGTCTCTCTGTAGCCCAGGCTGACCTGGAATTCACTATGTAGTCTCAGGGTGGCCTGGAACTCATGGCGATCCTCCTACCTCTGCCTCCCAAGTGTTGGGATTAAAGGCGTGCGCCACCACGCCTGTAGTACTCATGTTTATTGTCTGACTAACTCTTGATCTTAGTGTCAGAATAGGATGAAAACTGCAGTCAGTGGAGACCTACCTGGTAAATCATTTTGAGTTACAGGGCAAATAAAATGTTTCTTTCTGAGAAGAAACAATGTGTGTGTGTGTAGGGGGGTATATAGCTGAGCCTGGCCTTCAACTCCTTCCTGATCCTCCTGCCTCCACCTTCCCAGTGCTAGGATTACAGGCCAGTACAATAACACTCTGTTTATGTGATGCTGAGAAGCAAGTCCAGAGCTTCCTGCCTGCTAGACGAGAGCTGTAGTACTGAGTTCTAACCCCGGTCTGAGATCAGCTTTGTATGAATGGCCTCTGTAAGGCTGGGAGACTAGATTAAGCAATAGGCAGGCAAATCTTTTTACAATGGTCCATTATCTTTCTATTGAAAAGAAAGTTTGTGGGGCTGGAAAGATAGCTTACTCTAAAAGCACTTGCCTGCAAAGCTAAAGGACCAAGGTTCGATTCCCCAATGCCCACACAAAGCCAGATGCACAAGGTGGTGCGTGCATATAGAGTTTGTTTGCAGTGGCTAAAGGCCCTGGGACGCCCTTTCTCTCTCTCTCTCTCTCTCTCTCTCTCTCTCTCTATTATTTTATTTTTGTTTGTTTTTTCAAGCTAGGGTTTTACTCTAGCTCAGATTGACCTGGAATTCACTATGTAGTCCCAGGGTGGCCTTGAACTCACCATAATCCTCCTACCTGTGCCTCCCAAGAACTGGCATTAAAAGAATGCACCACCATGCCCAGCTCTCTTTCTCTCTTTTTATTTTTCTTTAATTTTTAAAAAATATTTTATTAATGTATTTACTTGAGAGAGAGACAGAGGAAGAGGAGAGAGACAGAGAAAGAGGAGAGAGAAAGAGAAAGAATGGGCACACCAGGGCCTCCAGCCACTGCAAACAAATTCCAGATGCATGCACCCCCTTGTGCATCTGGCTAATGTGGGTCCTGGGGAATCAAACCTGGGTTCTTAGGCTTCATAGGCAAACACCTAAACCGCTAAGCCATCTCCCCAGCCCTCTTTCTCTCTTTTTAATGAATAAATAAAATTATTAAAAATATATATGATATATATATAATATATAACATATATAAAAAATTATTTAAAAAAGAAACTTTGGGCTGGGGAGATGGCTTAGTGGCTAAAGCACTTGCCTGCAAAGCCAAAGGACCCAGGTTCTATTCCCCAGGGCCCACGTAAGCCAGATACACAAGGGAGTGCATGCATCTGGAGTGTGTTTGCAGTGACTGGAGACCCTGGTGTGCCCATTCCCTCTCTCTCTCTTTCTCTCTCTACCTGCCTATTTCTCACTCCCTCTCTCTCTCTCAAATAAATAAATAAAATTGAATTAAGGGTTGGAGAGATGGCTTAGCGGTTAAGCGCTTGCCTGTGAAGCTTAAGGACCCCGGTTCAAGGCTCAACTCCCCATGACCCACGTTAGCCAGATGCACAAGGGGCCACACGCATCTGGAGTTCGTTTGCAGTGGCTGGAAGCCCTGGCGCGTCCATTCTCTCTCTCTCTCTCTCTCTCTCTCTCTCTCTCTCTCTCTCTCTCTCTCTCTCTCTGCTTGCAAATAAATTTTTTAAAAAATTTTAAATTGAATTAAATTAAAAAAAGAATGTTTGCTATAGCTGCCTTCCCCACCAAGCATGAACACGTGTAATTAAGCAACAATGTGGAGAAATGCATTTTTATTTGTGGGCAGGAGATACTTGCTCTCCAAGAGCTTGCTGGACAGTGTTAAGAGATCAGAATTGGTACAGGAGTGAATAAACAGGAATGAAACCGGGCGAGGCGGCACATGCCTTTAATGCCAGTACTCGGGAGGCAGAGGTAGGAGAATCACTGTGAGTTCCAGGTCAGCCTGGGCTAAAGAGAACCCCTACCTCAAAAAAGAAAAAACCAAAATAAATACATAAATAGTAATGAAAAATATCATACATCCAGGATTTTAGCCTGGGAAAGATTCTTAGGAGTTTGTAAATCCTGTCTTTTTACCGAAATGTACTTTAAACTGATCACTGTGAAGACTTTCTAATAAAGTGCTTTTTCCTTGTGGCAGCCCGTTTCCACGGACTTTGCTCAGTACAACAGCTACGGGGACGTCAGCGGCGGAGTGCGAGGTGAGGCTTCCACAGCAGGCTGGCTGCCTTTCCCTGCGGCCCAGGTCCGTGAGAGGCAGCGCAGTGGCCAGGGCGCCGCCACGTCTGCATCTCACATGGGCTCACAGCTGTCTTTCTGCGCACAGGTAGGGCAGTTGCTAAAACCTCCGAGGACCTCCAAAGACATAAAACCGGGAGAAGCAAGTTTGTGAACATTCATTCACTGGCTTCTGTATGGATGACAATAAGCAAGCTATGGCCTGCTCTCAAAACACATATGGTGAAAAGAGACAGAAACAGGAGGTTTTAACGGATCCCTAAAGCTGGGGCAGGCATTGTAGTGTGTGCACAGACTCGGAGTGGAGAAAGGATCACTTGGCACAATTTTAGAATTGTAGTAGAACACAGATGTTCTGTTAATGGTTCCGTGTCGCCCCATAATCTTCTCCTAATGATATTTCTTTTTCTTTCCTTTTCAGACTACCAGGTATGGACTCCTTTGTCTTTCTTGAGTTGTGTACACAACACGACCATCTTCCACCCCATGGTGCTTCTCCCAGGAAATGGTTTCAGTTGAGAAGAGCTGTGCACGGTGGTGGTGATCTCTCTAATCTTGCTGCATAGCTGTGAGGCGCAGGCGCACTCGGAGCCCAGGTCAAACTGTCACCACAAGCCTTGGGGACAGGGCATGAGCCACACCGTGAATGGGAAGGACTCTCTTGTTCTGGCTTCGGAGAGTTTACCCCAAGGGGAGAAGTGGCCAGTGTCAAGGGTCTGCCCATGCGCAGCTGTTTCCCCTTCAGTTACATCCTCCTAGTACTTGCGTGCCTCTGACTCTTGCTCGTCCTGAAGGGAAAGCAGCTCTCATACTCCTCCTGTTCCTCTGGATCTTGTAAGACTGTGAGAGTGAGTGAGAAAAGAGAACAGTGAAAACTAATACGAAGAATAAAAGATAGCCAGGTGTGGTGGTTCCCACTTGCAGCTTCCACCCTGAGGAGGCTGAGGCAGGAGGATCTGGAATTCAAAGCCAGCCTGGACCAGCAGGAGGGAGGGAAAACTAGAAACGTATGTATGTATGTATGTATGTATGTGTGTGTGTATATATATACATATATGTATATACACACACATATATGTACACACATACATGCATATGTATGTGTGTGTAGAGAAAGAATATAAGAAAATAGTTGTAATAGACCTAGTAGGGTTTTTGGGGGGTTGTTTTTGTTGTTGTTATTGTTTTGGTTTTTTTTGTTTTTGAGGTAGGGTCTTGCTCTAGCCCAGGCTGATCTGGAATTCACTATGTAGTCTCAGGCTGGCCTAGAACTCACAGCAATCCTCCTACCTCACCCTCTCAAGTGCTGGGATTAAAGGCGTGCACCACCACACCCAGCCTGGACAATTTTATTTACCATATATGTATTGCCGTGCACATAATTCAGAAATTAGTTGATAACTATTAATCGTGGTCTTTCTCCATCTTGAATTCAAAGAGCAGTACCCTCATCCTTGCTCTGTAAGGCTCTCACCTTGAAAAGCACATGGTAATGAACGTGACATGGTATGGATTTTGATTTGAGTCCCAGGAGTGAAGTCTGGGAGTTCACGGAGTCCTCCATTGGATTCCCTTGCTATTTTTCTCTCACCCTTGACCCAGCATTTTGATTGCAGACTCTTCCAGATGGCCACATGCCAGCAATGAGAATGGACCGAGGTGTGTCCATGCCCAACATGTTGGAACCCAAGGCAAGCGGCTGTTTCTTTTCTCTCATAGAGGGATTGCATGCCTTAAGATCTGATTTTCTGTCTGTTCCCTCTGCCTAGCATAAGGGACGCTTTGCTCAAAGCTGGTGCATCCAGGCAAACATGTCACAAAGCACCTTGCCATTCCCTTGTTTTTGCCACACTGGGCCTGCACTGCCATGTCACTCTGTTCACAGTAAGGTGTTGGCACCTCTGCCCCTGTGACCTAAGTGTGGTCCTGACCCCTACCACATACATCAGAGGCACGTCCAGTGCTGAGTGGAGTGACAGAAGACTGCTTCAGATTGTGTGACCAACGTGTCCCAGTTTTCCAGGACTTTCTGTTTTAGCACCCCGTCTTGTATACCAGTAATCTGCTTAGTTCTGGACAAACTGGCATGGCTGGTCACCCTAGCTCCAGAACATTCTGTGCCTCCCGAGGTGTCCAAGGGCTTGTTTTTCATGATGACCATAGTTGGGATGTATTTCTGTATGTCACTTAACAGTGTCACTGGGCATCATGAATTCATGAATCAGTCATGGCTGAGGCTTGTATGAAGGTATCCTGTCACGTGGCAGTATCATACAAAAGATACCATGTGTGTGTGCAATTTAAATCTCCTCTGACTCTGACTTTCATCCCCCATCTATAATGAGTCAATATTCTTTTCTAAATATTTTATTTTTATTTATTTACTTGAGAGAGGGAAAGAGGCAGTATGAGCGAGACAGAGAGAGAATGGGCGCGCCAAGGCCTCCAGCCACTGCAAACAAACTCCAGATGCATGCACCACCTTGTGCATCTGGCTTACGTGGGTCCTGGGGAGTTGAACCAAAGTCCTTTGGCTTTGCAGGCAAGCGCCTTAACCATGAAGCCATCTTTCCAGCCCATGAGTCAATATTCTTGCATTTAGCAAAGCACTACTGAGGCACAGTGCTACATGAGATACTGGTGGGAAGCTGGGAATGTAAAAAAATATATACCTGTCCCCTAACACTGGACAGTGTTTCTAGTCTCGGGGAAGGGACTCTGGTGATTTTACCCTTGGAAGCCATATTCCAGAATTACCACGTTTTGTATAGATGATGCTTATTGCTTAAATGGACGGTAGTGTTCTAGAAGTGTTTTCTTTCTCAGATCTTTCCATATGAAATGCTCATGGTGACCAACAGAGGGCGCAACAAAATCTTAAGAGAAGTGGACAGAACCCGGCTAGAGGTAAAATGAAGCAAAACAAAAACTCCAGACCAAACTGCAGGCCACTATATTTCCCCCTTCAGCTTTCCCCTAAAATACATTGTATTTCTCCAGTGGAAAAGAAAAACAGTAATAGTGAAAAAAAGAAATCAGCCTCACATTGTTGGTAGAACAAAAAGGGAACTAAAAATCTCAGAGGATCTTTAAAGAGCGCGAGTCCTGAGGGGCGTTTTCAGGCATCACCGATTGCTCTACCATGGGCCGGGCACTTCGTGACACACCTAAAAACACAGCAACTAGCACACCACAGCCCCTGTTGTCAAAGTGCTTACGGCGAGAGGAGCTGGGGCGATGGCTCAGTCAGTGAAGTGCCTGTCCCACACAAGAGGACTCAAGTTTGGATCCCAGCACCCCTGTAAATGCTGGATGAGTATGTGGAAGCAAAGGCCGGGTATCCCTAGGGCTTGCTGGCTAGCTAGACTGGCCGAATTGGAGCACTCTGGGTTTAAGTTAGAGACTGTCTTTCAATAACTAAAGTGGAGAACAATTGATAAAGATACCCAATGTCAATCTCTGGGCCCCTCACACATGCCACATATATGCACATACACACACACATGAACACACATACATACACATTGTGACAACACACATTGCAAAAAATGCATATGGTGAGGAAGAAAGTAGAAGGATGATTTGATATTTTTAATTCATTTTTTTAAAATATGTTATTTATTTATTTGAGAGAGAGAGGGGAAGAGGCAGATAGAGAAGAGAATGGGTGTGCCAGGGCCTCCAGCTACTACAAATGAACTCTAGATGCATGTACCAACTTGGGCACCTGACTTACGTGGGTACTGGGGAATCAAACCTGGGTCCTTAGGCTTTGCAGGCAAGTACCTTAACTGCTAAGCCATCTCTCCAGCCCTGCATTGATATTTTAAATAGCATTAGAGTAGTCATTCCTTTGCTTCAGGAAGGCCCATGTATGTGTTTAGATCTAAATGTATTTACAATTAGGTCATCATTTAAAAATGCCTGGTGATATTTAGAATGACCCCAGAGACCCAGTATGACTTCCTCATTTTCTTTGGAAATGGGATGCTGGCATAATTAAGGGCTAGCATTGAAGCATGGGAGTCTCTGTCCCAGCTCAGATACTTCCAGATCCTCATGTCCCCTGGGCTCTGGCTGAGTCCACTGGGAGTGGGAGAAGGAACTCTCTAGAAGGTCTGTACTGGGGAGGTTTCTCTCTTGGCTGCTTCCGCATTCCTTGGTGAAGGGTTATCTGGGTACACATACCCAGGGGCTCCTCAGACATGGAAGACTGGTCTTTGTACTTTTCCATCTGAATGCTTTTCATTAAGAAAAATTCTGGCTGCCAGTCTTGAGAAGACTCATCGCCGTTCCCTGGCAACAGAGAGGGCCTTTGTATAAGAGGTCAGGCTGCCTTAGACAATGTGGACCCAGTCTCTTCAGGGGACTTTACTAGGAGCTGTCACAGATGAGCAGTCTCCCCAGTAGACTGAGCACCCTTTCCGGCTGCTGCTGAGCCAGGAAGAAGCCTGGGGGCTCCCCGAGAACCACCCTGGAAGTCTTTCTCATCACCTTTCTATTGCCATAGTCCATTTCCTCTGCATCTTCTCAAGCCCGAGGACCTGAAGTGGTGTCATTACGAGCGTCCTAAGTCAGCTCCCATCGTAGTGCACCACCGGCTATAGCAGCAGCAGCGTTGTTCTGCTGGGTCATTGCTCTGGTGGAGAGGGTCCCTCACCTGTCCATGCCTGGTGACAAGCACCAGAGGCAAACTCCTTTCTCATCAATCTGACTGGCTCTTCACAGTGATGCCACTATCTGCAGGGAATTGATTCTAAGACCTGTCCAATGAGACCTATTGCAATCAGGTTCACATTGCTGGTAGAAATCACCCAACCAGGAGCAGCTTGTGGGAAAAAGAGGTTTATGTTGGCTTATAAGCTCGAGGGGAAGCTCCACGATGGCAGGGGGAAACGATGGCATGAGCAGAGGGTGGACATCACCCCCTGGCCCACATAAGGTGGGCAGTAGGAACAGGAGAGTGTGCCACACACTGGCAAGGGGAAACTGGCTATAATACCCATAAGCCCACCCCCAACAATACAGTGTCTCCAGGAGGCATTAATACCCAAATCTCCATCAGCTGAGAACCTAGCATTCAGAACACCTAAGTTTATGGGGGTCACCTGAATCAAACCACTACAATACCCAAATCTGAAATGTTCAAGTCCCTTATGGAAAATGATGTTAGGGGCTAGAGAGATGGCCCAGGAGGTCAGAGTGCTTGCCTTCAAGCACATGGGCCTGAGAAGGCCTGAGTTTGATCCCTGTAACCCCAGTCCCATGGGGAACTGAGATGAGAGGATCGTTTTGACTGTGGCCAGCCAGTCTGACTGAACAGACCGTTTGGTATGAGCCTCTGTCTCAAGAGAACAATGTGAGAGAGCAGTATAGGAAGCATCTGACATTCTCCTCTGGCCTCTACACACATGTGCATGGGTCACACACAACATGTACACACACGTGCATACATTATACATATGTTACACATGATACCATACATACTACACACATAGCCAAAAACTAAAAGAAAATGATGTGGTGTTTGCATGTTACTTTCACACGTCTCCTGCATACTTTAAATCATCTCTAGATGACTTATGAGGCCTAAGGCAACCTAATACTATGTACGTGGGTGTATGGTATTGTTTAGGGGAACATGAGAAGAAAGAGTCTGTGCCTGTTCAGGCCAGATGCATTTGGTGGGGAATATTTTTGATCTGCAGTTGGTCAAATCTGAGGGTGCAAAACTCACGGACCTAGAAGGTCAGGTGTACTCCTAAGCTGCAGAGCCATTCTCAAGGTTATCCGTGTGGCCCTCAGGGCTGACTGCTGTCCTGGTCTCTCTTCGCAGCGTCACTTGGCCCCAGAAACGTTCCAGGAGCTCTTTGGGATGTCCATCCAGGAATTTGACAAGTTACCTCTTTGGAGACGCAACGACTTGAAGAAAAAGGCCAAACTCTTCTAAGTCCCGCACGTGAGCGACAATTAGAAAAGGGACTGGCAGTGACGGCAGATGCCGGGAAAATTGTATTAAGGCCCAGACTTGACTGCAGAATCGACAAACAGCCATCCCATCTCTCCGCAGCAGCGCCACGGGAGAGGCTGCTCACAGTACCCATGAGTCAAACACTGGGCCAGCCAACAGTAACACTTGCCACGCAGCAGTGGGGTAGGAATTCTTGTGTTCCCAAACTCAGCAGTAATGTCCCCACGTGACCTTTCCACGTGCCCTTGTATCCACACAGGAGCTCGTTTCTCCTCTTGTTTTCCTTTTCACTGTTGCCCCACCTAGTGCTGCCTGTGCCGATAAGAGCCAGCAAGTGCCCTTAGGGTGCCTCATGAGAAGCTGTCATGCACCTTCCCAAGTATGAGTCCATTTGTTATGCAGCACTGTGGCTGAGGAGGAGTGGGGGGGGGGTTCACCCATGTGCTAGCAGCAACTGTGCCCACGCCTTTGCCGTGCCAGCCTGGTGTGACTGCCTGTATCCGGACCGGAACGAAATCAGTCAGGAAACCAGGCAGCTCTGACCCTGCCACCTGAATGACTCTTAGCAGATTCCATGTGCTGTCCTGTGTGGTGGGATAGGCCTGGTAAATTGCTAGAGTTGTGTAAAGAGAAAGGAAAAAGGAATGAAACGTCTGACTTCCACCCCCACCCCCCACCCAAATTCTTTAGATAGCTGAGTCCTTCCCCTCACTGAGGACCGGAGCTGGCCCGGCTCCGCCTTTACAAAGAGAAGACAAAGCTTGTATCCAGATCAGCCTCTTTGCATGCTGCTAGGTGATCTTTGCCTGTGGGTTATGTCCCTCTTAGGGAAAAAAAAAAAAGTTCCGTGTCCTGTCACCATTGCAAGTTCATCCACTCTGTGTCCCCTGCTCTGTCTGGCATCCAATGGTTCGCATCAAGCCCATGCTGACTTTGGTTTTTAAGGTCCTGTCGGTCATAGGCCAAGGAAAGGCACGTTTTCCTCTTTTAAATCTCTTTGACTCCAGAGTGCACTGCTTCAAACAGATTTGATTTGGCTTGATTTCAGCTTTCCTTCTTGCCCAGCACCACTAATACCACTAATGCATAGGTTGTGTGTGTGTATGTGTGTGTGGTTCGTGTGCACGCACGACTCTGGGGACAGTTCTGTGAGTTCACATATGCCATTTAATTTCTGCTTGGATGTTTGTACGGAGGCTTCTAAGGGACATTGCACAACAGCACGCAACCCAAAGATCAAGCGTGAGCATCGCCTCCTTCCTGGGAGGGTGTCAGGGCTTAGCAGCTGCAGAAGCCAGTGCCACCTCATGGTCGCACTGAGGACCCGCACAGGGGAATCCAGGCTGGTTTGGGGCTCAGAGCATCTCACCAAAGTCCTCAAACTCTACAGCCCTTCATTCAAATGGAAGCCTAGCTATTATTCAAAGGTGTGAATGAGACCACACTGTGAGGCCTGATGTGAGTTGGGGAGGATCTCTCCAGCTCCCCAGAAAGGAGCCTGGGTCCCATTTACTCTCCTGCTGTGGGACTCTGCCTGAGAGTTGAAGCTCTTGTGTTAAAATCAGAGGAAAAGCGTGTGCACCCCCTTGCAAATGAGCATCAGAGAACCGAAATTCCTCCTGCTGCTGCGAGGGTGGGCATGGCTAGCTGCCCGCCTGCCAGCGGTGGGAAGGAGCAAGCGGCAGAGTGCCCGAGCCCATGCTGCAGACCAGTGACCTGTGACCTGCGTGTTGGGTGCCGCGGGGCAGAGCGTCATTACTTTCTAGTGTCCTGATGTGCTCTTGCAAAGAAATCCAGGTTTGAGAACGCCTCTGGTAAACCCGTGCTCTTGTAGACCCTCTCACACGCCTGGCAGAGGGCTCTCCCGGGGGCCTGATCGTATGAGCCTGGGTCCGCTTGGGTGCACAGGCTGACTGCAGCTGGCAGGCCTCCCCTTCGGGTCTGCGTTGCCCCTTGTTTCGTCCATGGTTCACTGGCCCGTCCTACCTCTCGGCCTGTACTCGCTTCAGCCGCCACAACCCCCTGCACGTGTGGCCTCGGTCTTGACGGTGTGGAAGGGGTGAGGAGAATGATACTTTCCCTACCACAGTCAGTGACAGTGGTGGCCAAATGGGTCCCAAAACTCAGCTGGTGAGAGATTTTTTTTCTTTCATTATGAAGATAACAAAAGCCACCATATATATATACACACACATACATATATCTTAATGATGAGTTGCATCCCACAAACATTCAGATCAAATGCCAAGGTGAGAAAAATCAAGCAATTCAGGAAACGTGGCATCGTCAAAGTGATTCTGCTGAGAGTCCGTCCTTGGTTTCCACAAAGAGAACATGGCTCTTTTGTGGAATAGGAAAATCCATCTGGCACAACTCTCCTTATCTTACAGAAATGTAGAGTGAAAGGCCTGCCTAAAATTGCAATGATAACTGAAGAACTACACCTTCCCAGTAACGCAACCCTGCTTTTCTTATCCGCTGTTGAATTCAGTTTCTCATCCTATTTGTAAAAATGGTTTGTTTTTCTTTCTTCCATATCTAGCCTAGTAGTCCATTTTGGTTACACTATGCACTTATGCATTGGTAGGAAGCATCACTAAGTCTCCTAACTGCTCTGGGGGAGAGGCCACCGGAAGCCATCATATACATAGGGAGCTCCCCTTCACCAGTCCCCTGCCTGCAGAAGACCCCAGCTGGGAGAATGCTGCAGAGCAGCCTGGTTCTAGCTGCTGGTTCCAATGACATATGTAGGTTGGGTTCAGCATGCTTGACCTTGAAATGTCCAGGCCACAGCAAAGAGATTTGTGTCTTATTCCCACCCTGTTCAACTCAGGATGATGCTAATTGTCAACAGTCATATTAAAGCAGCTTGTTCTGTCGGGAAAGAACCGCATACATGGCAGGCTCGGTGCATATATTAAGGGCTACCTTTTCTAGTATTTGACTTGTGACTTGAAGCGCATACTGATCGCATGGCATAGCAGAGGCTTCTGTGACCATATGAGGGTCAGAGCTCCAAGCAAACCCAGCTCCCGTGTAGTCTTCCCGTGCAGTTCCCTAGGCGATAACAGAGCCTCTGGAAATGCGTATGGCTTATTCTGCATCTCCATCCGCTTGTGGGGTTTGTTACAAAATGTTTTTTTTTTAAATGACTCCTTCAACAACTAAACAAACTGCCTATATTTCTCTGAAACCTCAAAGAGAAAAACTAAAGCTCATGAGTACTAAGGTGCAAAAAAAAAAAAAAAAAAAAAGATAGTTTTCTATCTGTCCTGTCGTCTATTGTCCCCTAACCCTGATTCCATTGGCCTCAAGCTGAATCTCATCTGAGGCACAGTCCCAACCCTCGTCTTCATCTCAGCCTGGTGTCAGTCACCTCAAACTCGGAGCGGTCCAGCTAGCGGTATTTCTAAAACTGATTTCTTTTACACTTTGAGGCAGACGTCTTTTTTTCTAAGGAGTGCTTCTCAGATGATGTTATGAAATACATCTGCTTTTGCAAGTTTCAAAGAACCAGATTAACCACTTTTGAGTCTTTATAAATAAACTATTTCAAGCAAACTTGGGGTAGCATTCTGGGGTGTGTCACAGGGGCAGGCATTGGTCCAGGCTGTGGACTCCAAGAACCCTGTTTTGTCATGAGATGGTGGAAAGGGACATAATTTTCTGTTTTCTGAAACAAGTTCAGATTACAAATCGCTTTGTATTTCTAGTTGCTGTTTAATCTGTACTTCCTGTGCCAGCCTTGATTTTGATTTTAACAATTATTTTCTTTGGACAAATCAAGGGTTTGCGTGCCCTAAAGCTTACTCTTTAGCTCTCCCTTTTGAAGAATTTTCCAGAAAAAGAGATGACCTAGGGCTTCATAGTTGTGATGATACGGTGTTCCAGTGACGATGTACAGAAAAGGAGCTACCCACGTCCACTGTGATGGGAGAAAGAGAAAGCTTTGGCACTTAAAGAGAAATCACTGTTTTGTTTTGTTTTGTTTTCTATTTTCTGCCCAGGAAGCCGAGGTAGATGATGACAATGTACTATCATGTTTTCATTTTGGCGGGTTTAATGTATGACAAACTGAGAAAAAAAAGGGGGGGGCAAGGGGTCAATTTAAGTTGAAGCTTCCTAAGCAGCAAATGTATTCACAATAAAAATCCAACAAAGCCAACATGTTCTGACCTTAGTGTGTAATTGAGTGGCAGTTACCACCATCAAATAAAATTCTTCCCTGAATCTCTTCCAAGACTGACGTTCCTATGAGTCACTTCCTGAACCCGTGGATGAAAGGTGGAAGGAGACAGCCTTGTAAGCTGGCATTCTGGAGGGCTGTTATTATATATGCATATATTTTACTTTATGGGAGAGAAGACAGTTGCCCATAAACTGTTTTTTTTTTTTTCTTTTGGGTGTTGGGGGGAGGAGGTTGTGTGCAGATTTGCCTTGTAATAAATGTGTGAGTGGTTTTGATCAGTTTCTCACGACCCTCCACGGAAGTTCTTGGGGTTCTTTTAAATGGGGTTTACGGAATTATTTTCACCTGGTGGAAGGCCTTCAGCTCTCCCTGCGCTCCCTCCGCTTTCAGAAATAGGAAAGCGAATGTTTCAGAGAACTTT
The DNA here is from genome assembly GCA_036346955.1 of Dipus sagitta. NCBI lineage: Eukaryota > Metazoa > Chordata > Mammalia > Rodentia > Dipodidae > Dipus > Dipus sagitta. Next base: position 20,614,237 of record CM070770.1, read on the forward strand.
TGCAAAGCTGTGTCGTGTTCGCTGTGAAATTGAGTGGGAGTGTGTCTGTGTCCGAGTACCTGGCGCTTGGGTGCAGAGTATGGCCGGCCACTCCCCTTGTCACTGAGCCGCGGGATCTTGGCCTGCTCCGCCAGCCTGCTGCGGGCGGGCAGCGCCTCTCTGCCACCTTCGCTGCTGTACTCACAACGTCATGAATAAAGCTGTGCGCTTCCTTCATCAGTGCCAACCCGCTCGTTCATTTCTTACTCCCATGGTCCGTTTGATGGTCTGGCCCATTTTGAAAAGGATCAACAAGCTGGATGTGGTGGCGCACACCTTTAATCCCAGTGCTTGGGAGAAAGAGGCAGGAGGATTGCCGTGAGTTCAAGGCCACCCTGAGACTACGTAGTGAATTCCAGGCCAGCCTGGGCCAGAGTGAGAACCTACCTCAACAAAAGGGGGGGTGGTAGAGAGGTGGCATCGCAGTTAAGTACTTACCTGCAAAGCCTAAGGACCCATGTTCTACTCCCCAGATCCCACATAAGCCAGATGCACACAGTGACACAAGGGCTCAAGTTTGCACATGAGCACAAGGTGGCACATGTGTCTGGAGTTTGATTGCAGTGGCTGGAGGCCCTGGCACACCAATTCTCAATCTCTCTCTCCTAAAAATAAATAAATAAATAAAAAAACCAAGTATCAGCAAATTTCTGTCAGCAAAGCACTGACTATGCAAACATGAGGACCCGAGTTCAGATCCCCAACACCCATAGAAATGCCAGCATGGTGGCGTGTGCCTGTAGTCCCAGCACTGGGGAACCAGAGATAGGTAGATCCTTAGGGCAAGGTGGTTACTTAGACTAGCTGAATCAGTGAGCTCTGGATCCAGGGAGAGACCTTGTCTCAAAAAGTCAGGTGGAGAAGTAATTGAGGAAAACATCCAAGGTCAGCCTCTGGCCTTTAGACTCACACACACGCACACACACGCGCGTGCAACAATGCCAGGTGTCTCAGTGCTTGGGAGGTGGAAACAGGCAGATTCCTGAGGCTCGCTGGCCAGCTAGTCTAGCCGAGGAGATGTGCTGAAGACCAGAGGTCCTGTCTCAAAGGAGGCATTCCTGAAGAATGACACCAACGCCAGAGGTTGACCTCTGGCCTCCATCCTCCCCCACCCCACCCCCACACATACACACAGAATTAACCCAATTTCCAAGAATCACCACAAAGCCATAGCGATGCATTTTTATTGTATTAATTGGTGATGAAAAAATACAAGTAAGGGTAGTTCCCATTACTCTGTCCAATAATCCAATAATACTGACCAAGTTGATTATAGGTAAATTATTGGCTGGGGCAATGATAGCTCAATGGTATGTTGAGCATGCACGAAGCCCTGGGTTCAAGCCCCAACACCACACTCTACCCCCCACCAAAAAAATAAACAATTAGCAACACTCTGATACTGCTGATGCAACAGACGTTTGATCCGGTCTCGTCACTTAGACAAAACTGGCGACTTGGGGCTTGAGAAGAGCTTCTGGGCCACAGTGAGCATGGACCACTGCAGTATGCTAGCATGCAGTGTGTATGTGGGGGACGGGATCTTCCGATCCTCAGCGTGTGCATGAAGACAAGCTAGACTTCATTTACTTGTCTTCATTGCCAGGAAGTCCACAGGTCTATGCCTTCCAAGCCTGATCCAACCACAGCCTTCACCCCACAGTTCCTATCCCGCCTCTCCAGAAGCCAGTCAAGCTGTCACCCATGTAGACTGTGGCCTTGCGGCTGGAGGGAAATGTTGCCAACACAATTCACTGCAAGGATCAAGTCAGGAGGAGACCTGGCTCCTGGTCTGCCCTCGCCTGTGTCCAGCACCACCGTAGCTTCCCCACCAGGGCTCACCTGCTGGTCCTTGCTCCCTATTGCATTTGGCTCTGGGAGCCACCGTTTTGTTAAAAGTGACAACTGCCTTGATTGGATGGCTAGCTAACCTTCACAGTATAGTTCATTTCTCTCTCTGTTGGGAGTCTCAGAACCTCTGTGAACAGCCCTTGCCTTACCCACTGCCCATCTGTCCCTCCCTCCATGCCCTGCCTTCAAATCCTGCCCCTTCCTCTTCCAAACGCAATATGCCCCTGCTCACCTGTGCAGCATGGCTGAGGACCTTTTGTCTATACAGTGTCCAACTCTTCCAGATGTGCAGGGGAAAGGATCTGTCACTGGAATATGGCCAGTGTGGACTCTTTCATGCTCAAATGGATTTATGTTATTTTTAGAGAGAGAGAGAGGGAGAGAGGGAGGGACAGAGAGAGAATTGGTGCGCCAGGGCCTTAGCCACTGAACTCGCACTCCAGACGCTTGCTCCACCTAGTGGTCACGTGAGACCTTGCGCTTGCCTCACCTTTGTGTGTCTGGCTAATGCGGGATCTGGAGAGTTGAACATGGGTCCTCAGGCTTTGCAAGTAAGCTCCTTAACCACTAAACCATCTCTCCAGCCTTCAAATGGATTTTCAATTTTTTTGAAGTTCATCAATCCTAGTCACCTGCCATTGTTCCCTCCCACCCCCACTAAACCCATTTTTCTTCCCAACTAATCTTCCTGTTTTCATGCCAGAGAGACAGAGACTTACTGAGTTAAATGAGAGTTTCATGCACGAGCCTGGGTGAGGGGTTGTTCATGGAGTATGTGCACCTTACAAGTGGCCACACCACTAACGTCCATGACTCACGCTCCCCCAGCAACTTTTAATGGCCTGTAGCTCCTCTGGGAGGCGTGAGGTCTTGTGAGACCCTCCTCTGTCCATGATGGAATGGTAGCCTGCTCAGTCATGTGCAGGAAACCCCAGCTGCTATGAGTTCATGGGCGTCATGGCCACGTCATACCTAGAAGTCAGCGCCGCACAGCACTATCTCCATCTTCTACCTCTTACGTTCTTTCCAGTCTTGCTTCCATCTGAGGCTGAGGACACAACAGTCATTTATCCTGGGCACACTCACCAGCTGTGTGCCTCTGCATTAACCTCTGCCCACTCCAGAAAGAAACTTCTGTGATGAGGAGGCTGAGAGCAGCATTGATTGTGAGTCTAAACATACATATTTAGAAAGCAGTTTGACAAGGTGTCTGTTTAGCATAACAACAGTAATAAGTCCCCTCCTCCCAGGGCCCATGACCTCCCCACCAGGCATGAATCCCTTCCTGTGGGGGGGGGGGCCTCAAAACCCATCAGAGAGTGGTTGGTTAACCCCATAACAGTCATGCCACTGTTGCACCAACAATGTTGACACCTAAAAAAAAATTTCCCATCACTTCTTGCTCTACCCTTGAAAATTTTTCATAGGCTCCGTTTGTCCTAATCAAAGACAAGGCCATGTTCAACCCTTAGCATGAGTGCTTGGATGGCCCAGCCCAACCAGACTTCGGGCACACTCATGGTTGAACCTCATTAGCACACGTTGCCTCATACTGTTAGCGCTGCATGTTGGTGCTTTTCAGTTGAACTCTAGTTCTACGTTGAATATCAATCAATCTAGCTTTGCATTAGCAAATCCCTCATAACATCCATTCAAGGCAGGTTATTGTGGCTCCACATTATGAGTGAAGAAATCAAAGCTCAGAGGCTAAGCAAATATCCCTCGACACTCAGCCAGTGAGCAGCAGAACTAGGAGCATCCAGGCGTCACCCCAAGTGCCATACTGCTTTCCTCCAAGTGCCACTGTCTGTGTCCTAAGGGCAAGGAATGTATTTCATACTGAACCTCTAGGGCCAGCTCCATTCAATCTGGCCATGAGCTCATCACCACCACCGCAGGACAGTTTAAATGACATTTTGGGAGGCTACTAAATCAGTTATTTAGCCTCTCTAAGCCTCATTAGCTTGTCTGCAGAAAGGGCAAAACAAACATAATCACCATCAGAAGACTCTGAGGACACATGTTGAACACTTGGTGCACTACCCTGCACGTAGCTGCTCAAGAAACGTCAGTGAGCTTTGCCAAGAGTAAGTAGCCACTTAGGCTCGAAGAACAGACCCTTGTGCACAGCTTATGCGCTGTAAGCCTCAGTGTCTTTGTGGGTAGTTTTTAAAAAATGTCATCTGCTTGCTCTCGCTGCGTTCCAGGATGGTGAGTGATGGAAGCGAAGTAAGAGAGCGTGCTCAGGAGCAGGAAAGCACATGCGGACATGGATGGTATTGGGTGGTGTGGGAGTGACGTCAAATACTATTATAAATGATCATTGCAGGGCTGGCTGCGGAGACAGCTGGGGAGCTTGCCTCCCAAGCATGAAGACATGGGTTCAATCCCCAGAGCCCACACGGGGCGTGATGCACGTACTTGTAATTGCAGTGTTAGAAAGGTGGAGACAAGTGGATCCTGGGACTTGCTGGCCAGCCAGTATAGCCCAATAAGTGAGCTCTAGGCCAACGAGAGGCCCTGTCTCAAGGTAGAAAATGCCCACAGCTGTCCTCTGGCATCCACATGCATGCACACACGTGCACACACACATATGAAAAAATAATATGGGCTGGAGAGATGGCTTAGCAGTTAAGCGCTTGCCTGTGAAGTCTAAGGACTCCAGTTCGAGGCTCGATTCCCCAGGACCCACGTTAGCCAGATGCACAAGGGGGTGCACGCATCTGGAGTTTGTTTGCAGTGGCTGGAGGCCCTGGTGCACCCATTCTCTCTCTCTCTCTCTCTCTCTCTCTCTCTCTCTCTCTATCTGCCTCTTTCTGTCTGTCTGTCGCTCTCAAATAAATAAACAAAAATATTAAAAAAAATAATAGTCAGGGATGGAGAGATGGTTTAGTGGTTAAGGCACTTGCCTATGAAGGCTGGAGAAACAGGTTCAATTCCCCAGTACCCATGTAAGCCAGCTGCACAAGGTGACACATGTGTCTGGAGTTTGTTTGCAGTGGCTATAGGCCCTGGTACAACTGTGTTTTCCCTCTCTCTCTCTCTCTCTCTCTCTCTCTCTCTCTCTTTCTCAAATAAATAAATAAGATATTTAAAATAATGATAATAAACCTCTGAGAACTTTAGGTTTTGTTCTGAACTTCTTCCCCCCTGTAGTCTTTGGGTGAATAATAGGTCGTTAAAGCCAGCCCAGAACCACTTTGAACAACATTCTCTTCATTCCCAAACAGTCTAGGATTGAAGTGCTTCAAAAAATGTGCTAATTAACTGTAATAAAAACCAAAAGCATTACCTAGCTAAGTACAAGGTGCAGAAACAAGCCACCAGGGTGTGGGTTCCCTGCTCCGCCAATCACGCGCTACATAAGCAATGCCGATCTGCTTCACGTCTTAAGCCTCAATTTCCATTTCTATAAAAGAATAGTAATAATATCTACCCGAGAGGGTTGTGATGAGAACTCTTGTAGAACAAGAGCCGACATGACTCCAAATAAGCCCTCAGACTTTAGCTTTTATTAATAAGTTGGCTTCTAAGTAATAAAAACTTAGTATTTGCCCAGCTGTGCCTATTACATGGTTTCTCCCATGTCTTTCTTTCCTTACCTTTTAGAGTTAAGGAAACACGGAGAAAGGTGAAATTTAGTATCAGCTGCCAATTGGAGGGAGGGATGGGGGCTGTGATTCTAGCCTTATTTCTCCAGCCCCAAGTTTCACCTCTGGGTGGGTGTCCTGCACGGTGACCAGCCAGGACATTAGACTACTTCAAGCAGCCACCTGGAGAAAGGCCAGGACACTAACCCATGGGAGATGGCGCTGGTTCCCGAAAGGTCTTTCTAATTGTTTTTTTTTGTTGTTGTTGTTGTTTGTTTGTTTTTCAAGGCAGGGTCTCACTCTAGCTCAGGCTGACCTGGAATTCACTATGTAGTCTCAGGGTGGCCTCGAACTCATGGCGATCCTCCTACCTCTGCCTCTGGAATGCTGGGATTAATGATGTGCACCACCACGCCCGGCTTAAAGGTCTTTCTAATAGCATGGCTCACTTGAAAGCAGATAAAGACTGCCAAGTCCATGGTGCGCGTGAGAGGACTGACTCCTCAGCTCAGAGAGGCACTGGCCGGCTCAGCCTCCCACCACTGCCCACTGCTGAGGGAGCGCCTCTCCCACACACAGCCAGACAACCTTGCCTGGGCGTGTCTGCCAGCCTGCTGGATGTGGCTCATTGTGGCCTGGGAAACAAGGAGGAAGGGTGGGGCTGTCGGACCTGGCAGCTTTGGGGAAACTCCAGGGTGGTGGGGGGAGCAGTGACCAGAGCTTCAGAGACCCCTGACCCCCGACCCTGGGAACACCTTCCACACCCTAAATCTCCCTCTTCCTTACTTCCACACTCCTCTTCTGCAGGGCTCGGGGTCACTCCTCTAGCTAGTGGGGGGGGGGGGGGTGTGCTAGGAGCAGGGTGTGTGAGCACATTTATTTTCCTGTCCTGTCTCAACTGAATAAAAATCCTCTGCAGGGCTACCATTGTCCTAATCACAATGGCAAGCCCTGGAGAGGATTTTCTGTATTTCTTTGTGGGGTCCCCTGCTGCTGTCTCCAAACTCTGCCTTCCCATCCTTAAGAAAGCAAAGGCGGTTTGGGAGCTCCTCCCCTCCCAAGCAGGGGCTGCTTGCTCTGGCCCAGCAGGGTGCAGGCTTGTCCTCAGAACATTCTGAAGGGGCTGCAGGCAACCCTGAGCCTGCACGGCTTCCAGCCCCAGGGCTGCTGGGAGTCACACAAGGGATGTGAGTTTGGTGACACGAGACTGGGATGACTTCAGCAGCTAACAGTTTTTGAGAGTCTCTAGAGTGCCAGGTGCTAGACTAGATCCTTCATACGTGAAATATGCCCGTTAATCTGGAAAGGACAGGCAGGCCTGGAGAGATGGCTTAGCCGCTAAGGCGCTTGCCTGTGAAGCCCAAGGACCCAGGTTCCGTTCCCCAGGACCCACATAAGCCAGATGCACAAGGTGGCGCATGCGCCTGGAATGCGTTTGCAGTGGCTGGAGGCCCCAGCTCACCCATTCTCCCTCTCTCTCTCAAGTAAATGAATAGAAAAAAGATGCTAGTTAAAAAAAAAAACACCTGGAAAAGACAAACTCAGAAGTGAGGCGTGTCCACTGGCACAACGGTGGGATTCTAGCCTCCTTGCATCCAGTCCCAATGCTGTGTTCCTGCTAAGCTGTCCACAGCTCTCTGGGACCTCCACCTTGTTAGCATGTGGTTTCCCAAGAGTTGTCAAAGGGACCATGTTTTCAAAGACAAATGTCAGCCTCGCTCAGCTAGGTGGAGCCTGGCCATGAATAACATTTTGTTCTACACTGGACGGATGCTGGCACAGAAAAAAAAAAAAAAAATAGGTCCTTTCGTTCCTGTTATTGTCATGAAATATATGCTCCTTAATGAAAAGTTAGAAAATGTTCGTGGCAGTTGTGTTCCCATCAGATAGAAACAAGAGTCAGCCAGTTCCTCCTAGTAAAAATAAATTAATACTCACCTCCCTGACATAAAAGCAAGGCACTTTGGGTCGCCTGAAACTGCTGATATTTATTAGTCATTATTTTAAGCCAGTGGGTTCTATTGCATGCGTCCCTTGCAGATCCATGGCCGCTAATCCTTGCAAGATGCCCGGGCAGGTGCTGTTTCCCCTCAGCTTACAGATGAGAGTTACTTGGCAACATGAGGCCCTGATGGAGGAGCCAAGATTTTAGACATAATCCAACTGCAAACCTCATGCTTTAGTCCAAGAGGAAGTATGGGAGCTGGGCGGCTTCATCTTGCAACAGAAACATAAAAGCTGCCAGGTGATTCCAATGATCAGCCACACCCCAGCAACTCAGGTCAGGAGCGGAGCTCACCAAGCAGCCTCTTCCAGGCGTTGCTGTGCTCCCAAAGTCACAGGACCAGTAATCACACAAGGGCCAGGAGGTCTTGCCTTGCTGAGACAACGGGATCCCTAGAGGCCCATATGACCCCCCATCTGCCTTCGGCACAGCCAGGCTCTAGCCGTGTGGATACCCCTGGAATTTCACCATCATCATTGCCGGTTGAATATAAAAATGCCCCATGTGCTCTTGTGTCTGAACACTTGGTCCTGAGACGGTGGTGCTACTTGAGAAGATTCTGGAACCATTAGGCGGTTGGCCCTTGCTTGGGGAAGTGGGGCACTGAGGGCAGGCATGGAGCTCTGATAGCCTCACCCCACTTCCTGTTTGTCCTCTGCTTCCTGCCTGCTGATGTGACACTGGCTTTCTGTTGCTGCCACCAGGCCTTCCCTGCCATGATGGACCGTAAGCAAAAATCAACCCCGTCAGCAAAAATCAACCCCGTCCTTCCTTAAATTGCTTCTGGCCAGATAGTTTTTTTTTTTTTAATTTTAATTCTTTTGTTTATTTTTATTTATTTGAGAGTGACAGACATAGAGAGAACGAGGCGGATAGAGAGAGAGAATGGGTGCGCCAGGGCCTCCAGCCACTGCAAAAGAACTCCAGCCACGTGCGCCCCCTTGTGCATCTGGCTAACATGGGTCATGGGGAATTGAGCCTCGGACCGGGGTCCTTAGGCTTCACAGGCAAGCGCTTAACCACTAACTGGCCAGATAGTCTTCACTGCAATGAGAAGTAACTGAGCCAAGCAGCACCTTCTCCGGGTCAAGTCGTCTGCAAGGCAAGTATCTCCATTTATTACTTTTAAAAATATTTTTTAGGAAGAGGGAGAGAATTGGAGTGTCAGGGTCTTAGTCACTGAAATCCAGATGCTTGCGCCACCTAGTGGGCATGTGCGACCTTGTGCTTGCTTCACCTTTGTGTGTGTGGCTTACATGGGATCTGGAGAGAGATCCAACGTGGTTCATCGGGTTTCACAGGCAAGTGCCTTAACCACTAAGCCATCCCTCGAGCCCCAGTATCTCCATTTCAAAGGGAACCAGTTAGATTCCCAGCTGCTTGAAGGAAAAGCAATCTAGCCAGCATTATCACATCTTCCCTTCTCCCAGCACTGAGAAAATGAATGCTGTAAACCCGGCCTGGACATCCTCCTCTGGGGCCACCTTCTTTCTTCCTTTGGTTCTTTTGTTTGCTGGAGGGCCAGGACACAAAGCCCTATTTCAAGATACAAGTCACTCCAGAGAAATGTGGTAACCGTCTCTAGGGCTGGGCGGGCCAGGGAACAAGAACCGGTAGTGACAGACCCTTCTTTCACAGGAAAGCGGCTGCTTGTACCGTTCAACTCTCCCATAGCAAAGCTTTTTCGGCAGATTGAAATTGTGTCTCCCACAAGGCCCATGTGGCATCTAGGAGGTGACCTTTTGTGGCATCTGGGTCTACATTTGGTTGTTTCTTAGAAGCATGAAATTTGTTTTAATTATTAATCACTAGAAAGAAAATGTTTGCTCTAAAATTGAAATTGAAATCCTGCCTTCTCATTTTCATTTCCTATAGATTTTTTTTCTTTTTTAAATATATTTTTATTATTTATTTATTAAAGACAGACAGAGGGAGAGAGAATGGGCATGCCAGGGCCTCTAGCCACTGCAAACGAACTCCAGACTCATGCGCCACCTTGTGCATCTGGCTTATGCAGGACCTGGAGAATCGAACATGGATCCTTGGGCTTCACAGGGAAGTGCCTTAACTGCTAAGCCATCTCTCCAGCCCTAGAATGTCATTTTTAATTTTTTAAACTTATTTGCAAGCAGAGAAAGAGAAGAGAGACAGGCAAAGCTACAGCCAGAAGAGCAACACAGGCCAGTGCACCACACAGCTTACGAGAGAGGTCGGAAGCAGATGGAACGGCTCACAAGACAAAGCCACACAATGAGCCACAGGCAAGTGTCCTGACCAGCGAGCCATCTCTCCAGCCCAAAGTGGTTATTTTTGAACAACACAAAATGCAAGGCCATGAACTCTATTCTAAGTGCCCAAGCTCAAATCGCTAACCTCTCCACTGTCCACTTCTCACTCTCATTTTTTAAATTAAAATCCATAATAATTGATGGATGTTTTTGAGGATGAGGTAAGATTTTCTATTGAAGCTTTGGAGCTCCTCGGCTCTCCTCGGTGTTAAGAAATAAACGTGTCTCTCTTCAGCCACCTTTGCTTCCTCACTCAGTGACCTCACATCAGCAGGTGCACGAGGAGCGCTGGGTACACCTGGGGCACGCTTTCCCAGAGTGTGGCCAGACTGCAGCTGGTCCACCATGGCGCCTCTCTTCATTGCTGGCGGGAGATCCCACACAGGGTTCTGTAAACAGCACAGGAAGTTCGCTTCCGGAAGGAATTAGGCTCTCTCTGAAAGCTTCAAGCCCTTCGGTGGAGCATCTCCTTCCCTCTCTCCAGGCAGCCAGAAAGTGGGTGTGACATGAAAACTCATTCATGTTGGGTAGGAAAAAAAAAAAGAAAGAAACTAGAAGGAAAAAATAGTTCTGACAGTCTGACTCGTCTTTTTTTATCCAGCCCTACTCTGGCCCAGAGTGGATCTTGTCTGACTTTCCTTTCCTGGGACTTACAAATTATTTCTCTTCATATTGCTACTTCCTGTCCAAATGTGGTTCCGGGTTTTTGAAAACATATCATGAGAGCACTTTAGTTTTTAAAAACATGCCACAAAAGGACATTACTCAGCTGTTCGAATCCACGTCCATAGCTTCTGAGTTGTAAGACTGTAGCACAGAACAAAGTAATTTCCCACACGCTGGACCAATGTTAAGTGTCCTAGAGGTTGGACCAATTGGAGGTGCCCTAGAGGCTGGACCAGTGGGAAGTGTCCTAGACACTGGACCAATGAGAGGTGTTCTAGAGGCTGGACCAATGGTAAATGTCCTAGAGGTTGGACCAATTAAAGGTGCCCTAGAGCCTGGACCAATGAGAAGTGCTCTAGAGTCTGTACCAATGGGAGGTGTTCTAGAGGCTGAAGCAATGGGAAGTGTCCTAGAATCTGGACCAATGGGAGGTGCTCAAGGGTCTAGCACAAGACAAGGGTACCTGGTATGCTCAGTATCTTTTGAATGACAAAAAATTATTTTTGCAGCTTGTGCTGATTTTCCTTAATTCTCAATGATTTAAACATTCCTACAGCTATCCTAATATCTCAGTTTTAAAATTTGGTAATCATGTGCTGGAAAGATGGCTTAGTGGTAAAGGTGTTTGCATGCAAAGCCAAAGGATTCCCTTTCAATTCTCCAGGACCCAAGTAAGCCAGATGCACAAAGTGGCACATGCATCTGGAGTTCCTTTGCAGTGGCTGGAGGCCCTGACACGCCCATTCATTCTCTCTCTCTCCTTCCTCTTTCTCTCAGGTAAAATATATTTTTAAAAAGTTGTTAATGATAACAGTACTCAGTATCTAAAGTGAGGGGTATATGATATTAATTCTTGTACAAAATATGAACATGAAACTAGATATGGTGGCATGTGTCTGCAAGACCAGCTACTCAGGGCTCAGGGGGCAAGAGGATTGTAAGTTCAGGGCCAGCCTGGCCTACATAGAAAGACCTCATCTAAAGAAAAGAAAAATAAAATAAAACACTGACATGAACCACACACCGCATAGTCTAAGTAAAGAAACCCAGGTACTGAGGGTCCACTTTTGGAGTCATGCCAAACCGGCCCACCAAACACAACCCCTGCCCTCCAAGAGCTGCAGTCTGAAAAGCAACACAGGCAGTCACTGCAGCTTACATGGGAGGTGTGGAGTGGGCGGAACCGTGTACAAGCTAAAGCTACACAATGAACCACAGGCCTAAGGATAAAACCCAAACCTATGACATTTCTAGAAGAAAAACTTCATGACCTCAGGTTAGGTAGTTTCTTAGAAATGGCACCAAGAATATGATTCAGAAAAGAAAAAAATAAAAAAGAGTGTGGAGAGGTGGTTTGGCAGATAAGGCCTTTGCTTCCAAGGCCTGACAGTCCAGATTCAGTTACCCAGTGCCCACATAGAGCCAGATGTGCAGCATAGTACGTGCGTCTGGAGTGCCGTTGCAGTGGCAAAAGTCCCTGGCATGCCCATTTCTCTCTCTGTCTTTCTCTTTTTTCTCTCTCTCTCTCCTCTCTCTTTCTTCTTCAAATCAATAAAAAGTATTTTTAATTTTTTTTAAATAAAGTTGATAAATTGGTCTTTATCAACACTGGAAACTGCTTTTTGAAAGTGAAGAAAGCCTTAGATTAGAAGGAAAACCTATGTGCAAGTCACATGTGGTCAAGAACTTGAACCCACGCCAAGTGCTGCCCAGCAAAGCAACGGGAACGCAGGCCCGGCTCGGGAAACTGCAAACTGGCGCCAACGCTTTGTAAGAGAGCGTGAGTGTTTCTCATGAAGTCAAACATGCACTTACCATATGACCCAGAAACTCCACCTCCTAGGTTTCTATTAGATAAAACTAAGACCGTAATTCACACAAAACCTATGTATGAATGTTTACATCATCTGTATTTATATCCCCACAAAACTAGAAGTATGTAAGATCTTCACCAAATGGGGGATGGATGCAGAGCTCTAGCCTGTCCTCGCAATGAGTACTGCTCGGCAACGGGAAGGGCGGGTTAGCGCAATGACACGGCTGCACCTGATGCATGATGCTCAGGGAGGAAAGAGCCTAAATAAAAAGGCTTCCCAGCACGATCCTATTAGATGACACTTTGGGAAAGCAAAGCTACAGAGACAGAAGCCTTCCTCTGAGTGGTTTCCAGGCAGTGGGGCTCAGGGGAGAAGTTAACCACTATGGGGCATGGGGGAATGTTGGGGGTAACGAGCTGTTCTGTTTGTCAATGGGCTATGTTGGCTAAAACTCACAGAACTGCACGCAACAAAAGGTGAATTGTGTTGGATGTAAATGATGCTTTAAGCAATTGGTAAATAGAAAAGCAGTTGGCGCCAACAAATTTGTATTGTCGATCATGCACAGGGGGCTGGGAGGGGTTAGAAAGGCAGTGTGATACTTGCCTAAGTCTCCAACCTTGAGAAGCACGCCCGCCTTCCACATAGCAGGCACTACCCTAAGTACTGGGGTGAGACAGTGAGCACACAGTCATCAATCACATCAGCTCACAGATTGTTTATATGGTCACACAAAGGATTGGTTCTAGAACACCAGCAAAGCTTCCCGTGGGGAATCCTTCTGTTTAAGTTACATTTGCACTGGGTATGGGTTGCAGCAGGGTGGAGGAGTGTGGGGATGACCCATGAGTTTAGACAACAGGCTGGGTGTTGGGACCCATAGGGTGGTCAAAGGGCAACAGCACACCTGTGGTCCTTTCTCTGACCTGTCCGACTGGCCACATTTTTCCCTGCTCACAGATCGCTCTTTTGCTACTCAACTGCACTGATGAAAAATGATTGCTATCTGAGACCTACTTCTTGCCTCTGAACCCTACACCCCAAATTCTTGCTCCAGATCTTCTATAGACATTATTTGAATGGTACCGAAGATTCTACTCCACTGGCACTACAGGATGCCCAAGAGTTTCTTTCTGAATGATTGCCCTTTATATTCCCTTTGTTGTTGTTGGTTTTTTGTTTGTTTGGTTTTGGTTTTTCGAGGTAGGGTCTCACTTTAGACATGCTGACCTGGAATTTACTATGTAGTCTCAGGCTGGCCTTGGACTCATGGTGATCCTCCTACCTCTGCCTCCCACGTGCTGGGATTAAAGTGTGTGCCAACATGCCCGGCTGTCTTTGTTGTTTTTGCCAGAAGAAACTGTGGCTACCTGAGACCGTTTCCAAGGGGAAATTGAAAGCCACAGGAAGCCACATTGCAATGATTCTTCTTGCTATTTCTCCTTCCTCTCCCTTTCCTCCTTCCTCGCCTTCCCCATAAGGATTTTGATTATGAAAGAAAAACAAATATAATGGAACCAAGCTCGTGATAATGCAGTGCTATAAACACTCACAGACTTGTTTTGACTCTAGCTTGCAATCCTTGAAGATTTAGCACTAGAATTTTCCAGTGTGAAATTATAGACATTTTATTTTTCACCCATCAGCCAAGAAAGGAAAGCATTTCCTCCATTCGGCTAACTGGGGGAAAGGGCAATCTTTTTCAGTTGTTGTCGTTAATATTTTGCTCCTTAAATGGTGGACCAGTGGTATCTGCATTCCTTGGGAGTCTGTCAGAAATGCAGAAGCTCGGGGGCAGTCACTGACCTCCTGAATCAGAGTCCCATTTTATTTTACTGGGTTTATTTTTGCACGTATATATGTATGTGGGCACATGCGTGTGTGGGTGGGTGGGTGTGAGTGTGTGTGTGAAGGCTAGCACTTGGTTTCAGGTATCTCCTTCTATTGCTGTCCACTGTATTCTTCGTGACAGGGTCTCTTGCCGAGCCTGGAGCTCACAGGTTCAGTTAGACTAGCCAGCCTGTGTATCTCGAGAATTCTCTGTCTCCAACTCCCCAGGCACTGGGATTCCAGGTGCACATCGCTGTGTTCGCCATTTTATATGGCTCCTGGGGATCCCCATTGGGGTCCTCATGTTTGTGTGCTGAGCACTTTCCCCACCGAGCCATCTCCCCAGACCCGAGTCTGAATTTCAGTATGACACCCCTGTGATTCCTATATATGCCAAGTTTTGAGAAGCACTGGTTTAGTAGATTATGGGTTTTCTGTCTCCCCTGTGGGGTCCACTGGTCCCTACGAGGGCACTTTGCTCCTCAAGTGGGAAGTGGGTAGCTGAGGGGGTGAGTGGGAACTGGGTTACTAAAAGAGGCGCCCGATGCTTTCTAGCACGTGGCACCTACTGGGACTCTTGCCAGCAGGGTGATCGCTGGTGAGACAGCGGGAGCCTGGGTTTCCTCCACCACAGGGGCTGTTTCATGCCATCCATCACGTAGGGAGGGTGAAGGACTTACTCTCAGCAACCCTGCCCATCATGGCCTCTAACATCTGTTGTGATCTGTGCCCCAATATTAAGATGGATTCTTTGTAACCCTGACAAAAAAATGAGAAGCTGTCAATTTTATTTTCATTTGACGAGGAAGAAGCAGATCTAGAGAGACTGGGCTGTCCGAGGTTACCCAGCTGGAAAGAGGTAGAAGAAAACTTCTAACCTAGATTCTGAGGCTGGACTGTGGGGTTTCTCAACCTTTCTTTGTTGTGGCCGCCTCTCAGGAGTCTTTTTATGCATTTTGTTCCAATTACTGCCCTCCCTGCAGTTATAATGTCAACAGTACATGACCTGCTCATATCTTCTGTGCCTGTGTTTACATACATATATACATATATGTTTATATAAAGTAGGAGTTTTTTTTAATCTCCCCCTAAACAAGGTCCACTTATTTATTTACAAAAGAGAGAGAGAGAGAGAGAGAGAGAGAGAGAAAATGGGCACACCAGGGCTTCTAGCTATTGCAAAGGAACTCCAGATGCATGTGCCACTTTGTGCATCTGGCTAACGTGGGTCCTGGGGAATCGAACCTGGGTCTTTTGGCTTTGCAGACAAATGCCTTAACTGCTAAGCCATCCCTCCAGCCCCCAAGATCCTTTTTTTTTTTTTTTTTTTTAAGAAAGGCTATCAATATGTATCCCAGGCTGGCCTTAAACTGGAGAGCTTCCACACGCCTGGATTATAGGCATGCACCACCATGCCCAGCTCAAGATTCAAACTGTGTTCCCTTGGAGACACAATCCCTCCCATGGCGAGGTTCTCTTGTTTATTCCTTCATTCCATGAATGGTGTGTGGGAACTCCCTGTGTGTGCAAGAAGCACAGCCAGGTCCAGGCTTCAGACCAAGAGGATGGTGTTCTGAAACCCAGCAGTGAGACGGTTGGAAGTTCAGCCACGCTCAACCAAAAAGGACCGAGGGGTGGAGCTGTCGTGGCCTGGCTTGTCACCCATGCAGCCCTGAGAGGCCTGAGGGAGCCAGACTTGCAGGCAGCAGGCAAGGGGGGAAGCCCCTATTATGGAGAAGCGGGTGAGTCAGCGCAGTGCGAGGGCTGTAGGCTTGTGGCAGGTCTGTGGGCAACAACACACCTATAAACCCAACCGCCAGAGCCTTGCCAGCCTGACTGGCTGCCCACAGGCCTCTAATGGAGTTTCTGCTCCCATGATCCTCCAGTCTGTTTGGAGGGATAAGACCTAAAATGACGGTCTTTATTTTCTGTTATTAAATGAGAAATGAACCTTGACTAAGAGGGTTACAGGGTATCAAAGGCCTTTCCATTCTTAAATCACTTTCGAAGAGTTTGAGGGGGAGGAAGGTCTGGGCGGCTCTGGAAGGGCCAGACCTCTGGGGCCCTCGGCCAGTTGGGGAGAAGTATTGTAGACAGAGGGCACATGATCCACTCTGCCACTCTGCCTGCAAGAAAGTGCCCTGTCGCTTATGAAGGAAGGACTCTGCTCCACTGTTTGGAGACTCTGAGGAACCTGTGGGGCTGCCAGGTCCAGCCTGGCTGCTTTTCTTCCAGAAACTCATCTGAAAAGTGATCATCTTATCACAGATATTGAAAAAAAAAGGAAGTGCCTTCCAGATGAAGCTCAGGAAGGCACTGAGGCCACTCTCAGTGGGGTGGCAGTACTTATTCAGGATTGCATGGAGTTAGCACCCCCTGGGGAGCAGGCCTGCTGCTCCTGTGAGGCCTAGGGAAGAGCAGTCCTTGTAGGAATATATCTAGGCTCCTGTGCACTGTCACCCATTAGTGCTGAGACCCTGCTGTAGGCTGGGAGTGGAGGCAGCCCAAGAGAGAGGCTGTGTGCCTCGGGCAGCAGAGAGGAGGGATTCAAGCCCTGTGTGACCAAAGGGTTTCATCATGGGTCCCAGATACCCTACACGGAGCTGCAGGATTGGGAGTTTGTCTTGCTTTCTAAGTTCCCCTCCCCCACCCTTGGTATGGGAATGTTTACTCTGTGTAATTGTATGTAGGAAGTATTTTTAATTAATTATTTGTTTGAGAGAAAGAGGCAGAGAGAGAGAGAGACAGAGAGACAGAGAGACAGACAGAGTGAGTGGGTGTGCCAGGGCCTCTAGCCACTGCAAACCAACTCCAGATGCATGTGCCACCTTGTGCATCTGGCTTATGTGGGCCCTGGGAAATCGAACCAGGGTCCTTTGGTTTTGCAGGCAAATGCTTTAACCACTAAGCCATCTCTCTAGTCCTTTTTAAATTATTTATTTTATTTATTGTTATTATTATTGATTTTTCAAGGTAGGGTCTCACTCTAGTCCAGGCTGACCTGGGACTCACTGTATAGTCTCAGAGTGGCCTCGAACTCATGGTGATCCTCCTACCTCTGCCTCCTGAGTGCTGGAATTAAAGGCATGTGCCATCATGCCTGGCAATTTTTAAATTATTTTTTAGGAAGAATTTAATAGTGTTTAAAAAAAATTTTGTACAAGGAGTTATAGTTAAGAGATTGTCTTGAGTCTTAGAAGAGACTATGTGCTTAACACTGTTAGACTACGGGGACTTTTGAAGTTGGGCTGAATGTATTTTGCATCATGAGAAGTCAAATGGGGTTCAAGAGCAGAGTCTTATGGTTTGAATGTGAAATGTCCCCTACAGGCTCAGGAACACTTGGTCCCTAGCTGGTGGCACTGTTTGGGAAGGTTATATAATCTTAAGGAGGTAGGCTTTGAAGGAGGAGGTGGGTCGGTAGGGACAAGCCTTGAGATCTTATAACCTGGTCCCACTTTCCTATTGTACTCTGCTTCTTGGCTGTGGCTACACTGTGACCCGTCAGCCACCTGTCCTGTCCCCATGCCTTCTCTGCCATGTGACTTCATACAAGAATAAACCCTTTCCTTCCTTACGCTGCTTGTTGTCAGGTGTTTTATTACAGCAACGAAAGAGAAACTCACATAGGATGTTTCCCTAAACTGAAATTGTCTAGGGGTACAGGCAGAAGCCATCACATCGATCCCAGTTTCTTGATCTGTAACCCCCTCCACCTGTCAGTCACATCTGGGAAGATGTGAAAGTGATGTCACCATGAGTTCCAGAAGTTGGCGCTGATGTGCCTGTCTTCTCATTATTAAGTCACCTACCATAGTGTCTGTCAGACTGAATGTCACAGGATACCCAGGAGTGCCCCCTGCCTCTGCCTCTGCCCTCTTCCTGACTCCCTACTCCTCAGCCTTTGCTTGCTTTCTGTGGACCAAATACTTAAGTGGTTTTTAAATTCTGGAGTGTTTCAAACATAATAGGTAAGAGACTTCATCAGCTCAGTATTTATAGCACAGGTCTCAGTTTCCTCAGATGTAAAACTATGAGACAGCTAGGCCTCAGCCACTGGTCCTCATGACATAAAATAAAAAAACACTTGTGCATCAACCTATCAGATTTTTGTTTTGGGGGTAGGGTCTTATCTAGCCCAGGCTGATCTGGAATTCACTATGTAGTCTCAGGCTGGCCTCAAACTCCTCATGGTCATCCTCCTACGTCTGCCTCCCAAGTGCTGGGATTAAAGGCGTGCACCTCCACTTCCAATCAGGGTTTTAAAAATTTTTGTTTAGTTTTTTGTTTGAGAGTGACAGAGAGAGAAAGAGGGAGAGAGAATGGGCACGCCAGGGCTTCCAGCCCCTACAAACGAACTCCAGACGCCCCCTTGTGCATCTGGCTAACGTGGGTTCTGGGGAATCGAGCCTCGAACTGGGATCCTTAGGCTTCACAGGCAAGCGCTTAACTGCTAAGCCATCTCTCCAATCAGATATTTAAGTTGTTAACTTTGTAGGCTAGGAAGATGATTCAGTCAGCGGAGTGCTTGCCTCCCAAGCATGAGCACCTGAGTTTGATCCTCAGTACCCAAGTGAAACTGCCAGGTGTGGCTCTGCTTATAACCTAGTGCTGCCGGGAAGAGACTCTGGAATTCAGCCAGCCAGTCGGTCTCTGACACATGGCGAGACCCCGTTTCATAAAACCGGTGGACAGCACTTGAGGTTGTCCTCTGGCCTCCACACTCATGCATACCCTCTCCTGCTGATGTGCATGACACACATATATACACACACGCATAAAAATTTTAATTTACATCTTAAACAAGGGACAATACCCACTACAATAAATGAATCTGTTAAAAGGGGAAAATAGGAAGTGCTGGTGGAGATGCGGAGCAATTGGAATTCTTGCGCCTTGCTGGCGGGAGTATTTATTAAATGGCGCAGTCATCTATTTCATGAGAAATGGCACGTTGCTTCCTCAAAAGTCAAACATAAGGCTGGAGAGATGGCTCCGTGGCTATATGAGCTTCCTGCACAAACTGAAGGCCTGATGAGACCATCGTAACCCCAGTCTTGTGGGGATCAGAGAATGGCTGGGGCTCACTCTAAACCCAGTAAGGGACTCTGTCATAAGGAAAAACAGGGGATGAGTAATGGAGAAGGCACATCCAGTTCTCCTCTGGCTGCCACAGACAAGCCCATGGGGTACCGCATTAGCACATACACATGCACACCCCACCCCACCACATACTATGAATGCACACAAAAAGTCAACCATAGAAAGTACCATGTGACCCAGCAATTCCATTCCTAGATGTGTCTCCAGAAGAGTTTAAAGCAAGGTTCCAAATAGAAATCTGCGCACCAATGCTCACAAAAGCATTATTCCTAATTGTCCGATGTCAGAGCTGAAGTGTGCACCGCCCGATGACTAGACACACAAAACGCCAGCCACAAGAGGAACAAAATTCTGACCCAGGCCATGACATGGATGGGCCCTGAAGACACTGTGCTAAGAGAAATGGATCAGACACAAAAGATAAGTATATTATGCTGCCATTTGTATGCGGCACCTGAAGTAGTAAAATTCACAGAGACAGAAAAGAGAATACTGGTTCCCAAGGGCTGGCAGGAGAGAGACGTGGGGAGTTACTGCTTCATGGGAGCTGAGTTTCAGTTTCAACTGGGAAAACGTGTGAGGTTTCTGGAGTTGGATGGCAGCAGCATACAGATGTGAATGGAGTTAACACCACTGAGCTCTGTGCTGAGAAGTCACTAAATGGTAAATCATGTGCTGTGTGTATTGGATGAAAAAAATTGAAACAAATTAATGCATCTCACCAAGGTTTGGGTCTGCCTTCATAACCTGACCAAACTTGATGCTGTCCTCCGTCTTTATCTGTCTCAGTGGAACCAGCAAATACGTTTGTGGGTTTTATTTTTCTTTTCCTTCTTTCTCTATTTTTTTTTTCAAAGTAGGTTCTTGCTCTAGCCTAGGTTGACCTGGAATGCACTACGTAGTCTCAGGGTGGCCTCCAACTCAGAGCAATCCACCTTTCTCTGCCTCCCGAGTGCTGGGATTAAAGGCATGCCCAGCTTTATTTTCCTTTTCACAGAGAAAAACGTTCTAGTCATTCATTTATTCATCGTTGGGGTTTATACATGAAGTCACCCAATGTAAACACCACCCGGGTGTGAAGGCTGGACCCCCAGCTTGCAGATCCAGCCATGGAGAGGTGAATGGATCAGGGAGGCATTCTTGGGGGTGGAGCCACGTCGGAGGACCGTGGTCTGGGTACCGATGTCCCTACTCCCTTCCTTGTTTCTGTTTCATCTTCCAGGCTGTCATGGGGTAAGCAGCTCGGCTCCAGCACGCCTTCCACAGAGCTGATCTCTGCCTCACCACAGGCCCAGAAACAACGGAGCCAGCCGGCTGGGTACTGTGGACTTCTGAGACCATGAGCCCAGAGAATTTATTCCTTTGAATTGTGTGCTTTGAATTGTTTTCTCTTGGATATAGTGACAAAAAACTGAGTAGCGCCTCCTTTCAATAGTATAACTGAGGGCTGGAGAGATGGCTTAGCGGTTAAGCGCTTGCCTGTGAAGCCTAAGGACCCCGGTTCGAGGCTCAATTCCCCAGGACCCACGTTAGCCAGATGCACAAGGGGGCGCA
The DNA here is from genome assembly GCA_036346955.1 of Dipus sagitta. Classification (NCBI taxonomy): domain Eukaryota; kingdom Metazoa; phylum Chordata; class Mammalia; order Rodentia; family Dipodidae; genus Dipus; species Dipus sagitta. Next base: position 20,634,980 of record CM070770.1, read on the forward strand.
CGCGTCTGGAGTTCGTTTACAGAGGCTGGAAGCTCTGGCACGCCCATTCTCTCTCTCTCTCTCTCTCTCTCTCTCTGCCTCCTTCCCTCTGTCGCTCTCAAATAAATAAATAAACAAAAAATTAAAAAAAAATAGTATAACTGACTCATACCATGTGCTGGGGCAAACTTAAACACAGCAGAAGGGAGCTGATGGACTACGATGTGGGGAGGGGAGGCCTGCCTGGAAGGACCAGAGAGCAGGACTGTGGTGAGGATGACCTGGGAGCAGGTGCTCCTCAGAGGGGTGGCTTTTGAGCTGGTTGTGAAAGAACAAATAGGGATAAAGTAGAGAATAATGACAGGAGTGGCTTTTTTAATTTATTTACTTTTTATTCTTATTTATTTGTTATTAGAGAGGCAGAGAGAGAAGAGAGAGAGAGATTGCATCAGGCCCTCTAGCCACTGCAGAGATGTGCACCACCATGTGCATCTGGCTTATGGGGGTTCTGGGGAATCAAACCTGGGTCCTTAGGCTTTGCAGGTGAGCATCTTAATGACTAAGCCATCTCTCCGGCCCAGGAATGGCTTTTGACAAAAGATGGCTGTAGAAAACAACCAGAGGGCCCGAGAGATGGCTTAGTGGTTAAGGCGTTTGCCTGAGAAACCTAAGGACTCAGGTTCAATTCCTCAGAACCCATGTAAGCCAGATGCACATGATGGCACATACACCTGGAGTTTGTTTGCAGTGGCTAGAGACTCTGGCATGCCCATTCTCTCTCTCCCTCTGTCCTTCTCTCTCTAATAAATAAAAATATTTAAAAAGACAACCCCCTCAAAAAAATAATAAAGAAACCAAACAGGGTGGGAAGCTGCTTCAGTGGGACTTTCTTGGCTCCTGCTCAAAGGCGACCATAGACAAGTAAGTCACTTAGCGCCTTCCTCTGTGTAGAGGGAGAAATAGTGTGTGCTACCTGGATCGCTATGCACAACACACGAGAGAAGGCTTGGAAAGCAATGCCTTCTACTGGACACTTCTCCCCCTTTTCTAAGCTGGACAAGCCCCCTCCGGTTTGAAAGAATATCTTTGTCTGGATGTGGCGATGCAGTCCTATAATCTAGCACGTGGGAAGCGAGGACAGAAAAATAAGAAATTCAAAGCCACCCTGGGCTACATATCAAGCTTGAGGCCATCCTGGGCTACATGAGACCCTGTCTCAAAAAAAGCGCAAAACTTAAAACCCAAACGAACAACAACAAAATCTTTGCTGTGGATAATTGGTTTGGGAATCACAGTGGTATTTCCTGGCGTGCAGTTTCATTTTCATAGCTTTACTTTTCCACTGTTAACCAGGATCTGAAAATATTAGATGGCAAATCCCAGAAATAGACAATTTTCATAAGTTTTAAATTTCATGCTGTTCAGAGTAGCTCTATGAGATCTTACACTGTCTTGCTGTGACTCCCCCTCGCTGTAGACATCATCCCTTTTCCAGTACATATATTCATGCTGTCCATGAATCCGTAGCCGGCTTGGGAAGCAAATCAAATATTGGTGGCGCCACAGGGCTTGTGTGCAGGGGCCTGTGCCGTTCCTGGTTTTGGGCAGCCATTGCGGGTCTTGGAACAAACCCTCCACAGATCAGGAAGGACTAGGGTTCCAAACACCTGTTCTCCGTGGTGTTCTCTTCCCAGCACACTGACAGCCTCAAACATCCCTGTACTCAGCTGGGCAAAAACCTTTTACCTGGATTCTGGCGTGGGCATTACTCAGTTTGGCTTCAGGACTGTTTGCATCAAAATAGCTCATTTCTGAGCTGGAGAGATGGATTAGCGGTTAAGGCGCTTGCCTGTAAAGCCTAAGAACTTGAGTTCAAATCTCCAGGTCCCAGAGTAGCCAGATGCACAGTGACACAAGCACGCAATGTCACAAGGCGCCACAAGGGGGCACACGCTGGCGTCCATTCGCAGTGGCTGAAGGCCCTGGCACGCCCATTCTCTCTCTCCCCCTCTCCCCCCAAAAGCTCATTTCTGATTGAGACGTCTGGGGGTGTGTGTGCTTAGTTGTACAACCCAGAGAATTGCCAGTGAACTGAAAATCATTCCCTGATCCTAGAAGCAGGCAACTGAATGAATTTGAATTTGAACGTGAGTGCTTCTGTGGAAGTTCCAAAGAGACCAGGAGCAGGGGTTAAACTGCACCCAGATGAGGAGCAGGAAGGAGGGCAGCGGTCAAAGCTTCCAGAGGCCCGAAATTCCTACTGAGGGTTCTAAATTTGGTTCGTTTGGCTTTGTTCTGGGCAATTCCAGTTTGGAACTCACTTAACCTGCATTTCTGACTTCTGTGTGTCTTCAGAGGCTTCGGGGCTGTAGTAACCAGGTTAAACCGAGGAGGAGCAGAGGGGAACAGGCAGGGCACACCCGTCGCTGCCCTGGCCCGCGGGGTGGACTGTGCTTCTGGAAGGGCTTACAGAAGGCACTGGAGGGTTTGCTAGGGGATAGCCCCGTCTAGTTAGAGTCGTGGGAAAGCCTGAATTAAGGGGTGGGGCAAAGACAGGACTTGGAAGCAGGAAACCAGATTTAAAGATTTTTATTTGTCCTAGCTAAAAAGAGAGATGACTTAACTTTGAGACTGTGGGCGAGTCCCCCTCTCTTCTTTGTGTCCTCTTTACCAAACAGAGACACCTGCCTTTTAATCTTAGTGCTAGCAGTCAGTACTAGCCCTCTTGCAGAAGGGTTAGTTCAAAAAGGCCCCACTGAGTGTGGACAGGACCTGGTCACCAAGCCTTACCAGCCCCAGCTGACTGCCAGAGCTAGAGTCTGGCCAATAGTGACCAGAGACTCAAAGCTTCTTTCAAATGATGAGCTGCAGGCAGATTCCTCAGGGTTCTTCAAAGGAAAACCCAAGCTCCACTGGTCTCTGGGCCCCATAGATCAGAGGGCATGTGCCATGCTGGGCCATCGCAAGAGAAGGAAAGGGAGGGAGCGAGGAGGAGCAGAAAACACAAAAGGGCTAGCACACCCTCGTCCTTAATTTTGTTCTAGATCCAGTATGCAGGAGACAGCATTCTTAACACCAGCTCCATTTCTTTCTATTATTTTTAGAGTCTGCATTTATTATATTTTATTATTAGCAAGCAGAAAGAGAGAGAAAACAGACACACACACACGGGGGGGGGGAGGGAGAGGGAGAGGGAGAGAGAGAATGGGTGTGCCAGGGCCTCTAGCTTCTGCACACCAGCTCCCAACGCATGTACCACTTTGTGCATCCAGCTTTACATGGATACTGGGGTCATGAGGGTTTTCAGGCAAACACCTTAACCACTGAGCCATCTCTCCAGTCTTCTATTTTTTAATTTGAGAGAGAGAGAGAGAGAGAGAGAGACAGTATGGGTGTACTATGGGCTCTTGCCCATGCAAACAAACTCCAGATACAGGCATTACTTTGTGCATCTGGTCTTATGTAGGTACTGGGAAATTGAACTTGGGTCTGCAGGCTTCACAGGCAAGCTCTTTAACCACTGAACCATCTCCTTAACCCATTGTTTTTTCTATTTCTTGAATGGTCATGAGTCAGCACTTTTCTTCCCACCCCACACCTCAATCTGACGCCATGTCTCTTTTCTGCCACAAGGAACTGTCATTGTTTTGCCCCACCCCCAGCCCAGCCCAGCCCAGCCCAGCGGCCTCCCTGGGGGAGAAGGACCTTCTCCACCAACCTTATCCTGTCTCTTCAGGATGTACTGACACCTGGCATGGAGCACTTGAGGGCTGAGTGACACCATCTAGACTCACCGACTGACTGCAAAGGACAGTCAACCTCAGCTCTCCTCTTCCTCATGCACCCACCTCCTGACCATTTCCGCCCTCAGGCCTCTCATGCCCACTCGGTCTCTACCACCATGACATACCATCCGGGCCTCCTGAACTCTACCTCAGAGGGACCCCAGACACTTCTGCTGCCTGAGACAGGAAAGACAGGAAAAATTACGGGAACATGAAAAAGAAAAAGTCTGATGGAAGCCTCTTGGCAGCTGACAGGCAAGAATTCCAGCAAATGCTGGGCATGGTGGCTTGAGACAGGAAATCCCCGGATGCATTGGCTACCTAGTGAATTAAAGGTTCAATGAAAGACCCTGTCAGTGGTTAAGGGAAACACCTGACATCACCCTCTGGCCTCCACATGCATGCGCATTCCGAATATTTGCCTCCACAAGAAGATAGCAAAGAGCCCAGCACTTCCCAAAAGCACCAAAAAAACATGTAGGAATAAACATTTGGAAGCTGACGGTACTGGGTGCTAGGCATGTGCTGCTCTTTTCAAGCTGTGTGAAGTCGGGGGGCAGTTGCTTTCCCCTTATAACTTGTTTGTCCCACTATAAGGTGTGACGATCATACCCATAGGGTCAGTGAGCAAAGTCAGTTGGAGCCAGCATAGCCTGAGCGCCATGCCTGGCTGGCGAGAAAGCCTCCATCCGCGTTAGCTGGCTGCTCTAACTAGGAAAACTATTTCTGCAGACCACTGGGGCAAAAGGTCTCCAAACATCAGAGCTGAATCAACTGCTGCAAGGAAGCATTAAGAAGTCTGTTAGAAAACAACAACAAATCTTCCTTAAGTGTTTCTTCCAGGAAGTTGGGAAATTTGTCAAGAAACCAGGCATCCAGTACAAAGCAAGTTTTTAATAAGTGAAAACCCGGGCTGGAGAGATGGCTTAGCAGTTAAGGCACTTGCCTGCGAAGCTTAATGGGCCTGAGTTCGATTCCCCAGATCCTACTTAAGGCCAGATGCACAAGGAGACGCATGCGTCTGGAGTTTGTTTGTAGTGACTAGAGGCCCTGGTGTGCCCATTCTCTCTCTGTCTGTCTTTCGAATAAATAAACTATTTTTTTTTTTTTAAATAGTGAAAACTCAAGTTTAAAGGAAAGTCTTTTTGGAGGATTTAAGCCCGGGAAAGTATGGATGTGTGTGGCCAGGTGGAGGCTGCGCAGGATGGAGAGCCCCATTGAGGGCAAGCTCCGTCTCTCCAGGATGGCCAACTGGTCGAGGCCTTAGACATTGTGGTCCTTGGGGGGGGGGGGCGGGCAAAGGCACCCGAAGAAAGCTTGGAGCAGCGAGTAGATATTTTCTTGGGTTCTAAAGTGTGTGAGATCCTCAGGGGCCCTGCAGGCTTACTGAAGGCGGGGCGATCCCCAAAGAACCAGCGTCAGGTGGGGGCTTGGCTCCTGCCTGGAGTCACGCTTCCCCGAGCGCCGCGGGCTCGGCGGTCTTAGCAGGAGGCGCTCGAAGGCCGTCTCCGCCTCCAGGCTCGGCCCTCAGTCTCCTCCTCCTGGCATTGGGTTTGCAGCCCGTGCGTTTGGAGAAAACAGATCTCGCTCTTGCCGGAACCTTCCCCCAGGCTTTGGGGGGACGATCCGGCTTGCCTGGTTCGCTCCAGCTACCGCTCCCCAACCCTCGTCCGCCAGGCCGACTAGAAGGCAGTGCGGGGCGGCCCGGCCGGGGCGGGGAGCGCGCGCGCAGTCAGTCCGGGTGCGCACGGGCTGGAGCGCGGACGGCCCGGGGCGGGCTTCGGAGTTCCCCGGCGGGGGCGAGGGCGAGGGCGGCGCGGCGGGGCCGGGACGCGGTCCCAGGGCCGAGGGCGCGGCGGCCGCTCGCGGAGGTCACGGGGAGGGGCCGGCGGCAGCCGCGGCGCGGAGCCCAGCGCGGAGCGGCCGGAGCGCACGCCGCGGTCCCCATGGAGCGCTACAAAGGTAGGCGTGGGGTGCATCCACTTTGGGCAAGGAGGGCTGGGGCAAGCACCCCGGACTGGAGAGCTCCCTGAGCCAGCCCAGGGGCCCTAAGCCTAAGAGGAGGCGTCGCGGGCAGGACGGGGGGCTCCAAGGTGGTGGCCACGGCAGGGACACTTGGATCCTCCAGGGCGTCCCTGGCGGGATACGCTGGGGGGGGGGAGGGGGTCGTGGTGAGGCTCGTCACCTATAGGACCGAGGGTGTGTCTGCTGTCCTCCTCCGTCTCACTGTTTGCCGCGGAGGGGAAAAGATGTTTCGAGTCGAGGGGGACCCACGTAAGGTCCCAAGGGTGGAGTACTGCTGGGGGCAAAGGGGCGAGTTGTTGGGGACTCTTGATCGGATATCACCGGCTTGAGGGGGTTGCTTCTTGTAGGCACTCTGGAAAGAATCTGCCCCTGGGATAGAGAACTCCCAGGGTGGGGTGGCGAGTTGTTCCGTTCTTTCGTACAAGTCCCATAGGTTGGGTAGCCCTTGCTCCCCGAAACCCTTCTCGGACCCCGGCATCCCCCCCCCAAGCTGCGTAGGGTGTGGAGCTTGGGGGCCGGATGGGGTGTCCAGCAGGTGAAGCGCCTGTAGGCGTCCGGGCAGCTGAGGGTTTTGGATTTGGCTCAGGCCCCGCAGGATCTGGGCCAAACTCTGGTGGGCGGGCCGGGCTCGATATGCCCCGGTGCCCAGCAAGCACCAACTTTCGGCGCGGGTTGGGTGGGTGGGGGGGCGGGTGGTTGGAGTCCAGAAGTCTCGGAAGGCAGGTCTTTTGACAAATAGGGTTCAGGGAGTTGTCTCTGAAACAAGACCTTCCATGCGCCCCCACCCGCCTTCCCCTGGGAAAAGCCTCTTTGCACTTTTTTTACTTTCTTTCTGGGCTTGTGTAGACCAAACCTGCCAGAGGAAATTCGGCTTCTGTATTTGCTTTCTTTTCCGAGGATAATAAAGGAATGTTCAGATTCCCAAGGAATCTCACCCTCCATGGTTTTTTATTTCTGAAACAGATTTAAAGAGGACCTTTAGGGCGCAGGCTTTACTTTAGTTCCCTAAGCCGGCAGAGTCCTTTGACTTGCCGTCCGTGTTTTCTCATCTGGGTCACTGATTACAGGTGCGAGCCAGACATCCAAAGGCTGGCCAGCACACCCCGGTAAAGAGAGGGTCTTTGTTTACAGCGAGGCCAGAGGGGTGGGGCACTAAGTTAGTTGGCAACTTGCCATTGGTCTTTCCAGTACCCTTCCCTAGAAGACCCTCTTAGTTCTAATCTGACAAGAGCTCTTGTCTTCTGATGCCAGCACTAGAGAAGGCCAGAGCCCCTGAGCTTGTTTAAAACAGCCAGGTGCCACTCCCTCCTGCACCCAGGCCCTCCACCCTCTGGGAGGGAACCCACTTGAAATTGAAGGTTCCTGTGCCTCCTCACCCAAACGGGTGACTTCTAAGGTCCCTTCAGAAACCTGAATTGTGAACAGGTTGTTGGACCCAGATTGAGAGTCCAGGTTGCAATTAGCAAATTCATCCCGGCTTGGGTAAAAGATAACAGGTGGACGGGCCGCTGTCCAGATACATGCATTTCACCTGCTGGTTTCTGTCTTAATGGCATCTAATTCTGCCTCTGACCTGATAAAGTCCTTTTCCTTTATCCTTCCCTCCCGGGAGCTGAAAGGCCACCTACACTCCACTAGGATCCGTTAGGGGCTTCTTGCCAACCTGAGGAAACTTTTCAGTTTAAAGTGTTTATCTTTGGAAATACATGTAATGTACCTGAACGTGCCCTTCCAGGTGGCCATGGTTGTGAGCAGATATCCTTTCAGGTGTGAGCAAATAAGCAGGCCAGAGGAAGAGAGAGAGAGAGAGAGAGAGAATGGGCACACCAACGCCCTCGTCTGCAAACTGGCATTCTATTAGGTGGAACACATGCCTTGCCTTTGCTGCCCTCTTGCCCCACAATCCACCTCTTTTTTTTTTATTTTTTGCATTTTTTGAGGACTTCATCACAAATCACTCACTCACAGAGTGATAAGTAGATAAACTTGAGAATTATCTGGAATCCAACTCATCTTTCACTGCTTGACTCATGAGAAAAACATTTCAGTGTCACGGGTGTCCTACTGCCATTTTTTTTCAGCAAGGTGTTTAGGGATCCCCTCCCCCAGGGATGTAGAAATTTCCGTTCTCTCAAGAGGCAGATGATCCAAGCTTTGAATGTTTAGTACGTGAAAACTTTGGTCTCTGCAACATGAAGAACATGGGTTCCATAGCCTATAAATCAGGGCAGTTGACTGCAACCAAGTGCATTTTGCTTGTCAGTCTGGAGGCTTAAAAATATTTCAAGTTGGGGCCGGAGAGATGGCTTAGCAGTTAAGCGCTTGCCTGTGAAGCCTAAGGACCCCGGTTCGAGGCTCCATTCCCCAGGACCCACGTTAGCCAGATGCACAAGGGGGCGCACGTGTCTGGAGTTCGTTTGCAGTGGCTGGAGGCCCTGGAGCACCCCTTTCTGTCTCTGTCTGTCGCTCTCAAATAAATAAATGAAAATAAACAAAAAATTTTTTCAAAAAGATTTCAAGTTGTATAATAACTAATTCTAGTGGTTTAAATGATAAATGGAAAAGAGGCTTTATTTGGGCTCTCAGAACATGTAAAATTCATAAAGAAATTTTTATTATCTATGACACTTAGTTTTTAAATTTAAATATTCTCTACATTTCAAAATTCCCAATTAAAAATATTTTATTGAGACAGAGAGAGAGGATGGGCATGTCAGGACCTCTAGCCACTACAAATGAATTCCAGATGCATGTGCCGCTTGTGCATCTGGCTTACATGGGTACTGGGGAATCGAACACAGATCCTTAGGCTTCACAGGCAAGCTCCTTAGCTGCTAAGCCATCTCTCCAGCCTCCAAATTCCCAATTTTGAATTCACCCTTCTCTACACAAGCAGGAGGCCTTGTTACTCTTGTTTTATTTGTGGACTTCAGGAAGCAATCGCTGTGCGTTTCCATGTCTACAGTCTGCTTGTTATCCACTGTACAAAAGGTAGACTGTATTTTTAGTCTCTGGCTAGTTTTTCATTGTCTTGTGAGAGCTCTGGGACAGATAAAACACCACCCTATGTCTAAATCAATCTTCCAGGCTTTTCTCCTAGTCCTTTGCCAGCCCTTCTGCTAGATAGCCATGGTTTTCTCAAGCATGAACAAAGGAGCGTGGGAGTATGAGAGGGTCCCTTTCCAGAGGGATGGAGCTTTGAGTTGCTGTAGGTGATGGTAGAGTTGCTGTCATGAATCTATATGTCTTTGGTGTTGTGTAAGCAGTCCCTTATAAGCATCCAGGGTGTGGTGCCAAGTCCTCCAGGGTGCCTTGAAAAGGTCCCTATCCTTGGGAGTTTACATATTTATGGCTCTCTTAAGAGCATCCTGTGTCACTGTGCATAATCCCATTGGCTGAACTCACCCCATGCGGTCAAGGATCCTGGTTCCTATTGCTCTCCCAGCTGGCGAGTGGGTCCAGGGCCAAATGTGACTGACCTACTATCTGAGGGTTGCACTTGGAAGATCGTGCTGACACTTCCTGAAGTTGCATCACCGTTGGATCCAAACAGGCCTGGTTGACATATTCAGACCTCATTTTTGGATCAGAGAGATTGGTCAGGAGGGTAATGTCTCTTTTCTTGCATCTTTGGCTTTTTGACTCTGATGGGTGCTTCCTACTGGAGGTGGCGAGGAGCTGGGAACTGCTGAGCCAGACAAAAATTTCAGAGCTTCCCTGGGAGTCCTGAGAACTGTAGTCTGGGAAGGTCCAAAAAGGAAAGATTAAGGGAAATGAGCAGATTGATCACGTGCTGTCCACTTCAGGAACCGTCTTCTCTCTATGCCTGAGAGCTCTCAGGTGTTTTCTCTACTGAATTTTGACCTAAAGCAGTGGCTTTTAAGAAATATTTATTAGAAAGAGAAAGAATGGGGCTGGAGAGATGGCTTAGTAGTTAAGGCGTTTGCCTGCAAAGGCAAAGGATCCTGGTTCCATTCTCCAGGACCCACGTAAGCCAGATGCACAAGGGCCCACCTGTGTCTGGAGTTCATTTGCAGTGGCTGGAGGCCCCGGTGTGCCCATTATTTATCTCTCTCTCTCTCAAATAAATAATATGTATTTTTTAAAAAAGGAAAAAGAATGGGCACTCCAGGGCCCCTAGCCATTGCAAATGAACTCAGACACATGCACTACCATGTGCATCTGGTTTACATGGGTACTAGGGAATCCAGTCTGAGTCCTTAGGCTTTGCAGGCAACACTTCAACCACTAAGCCATCTCTCCAGCCCATAAAGCAGCAGTTTTTAACTTAGCTGTACATGGAACCATGCAGGGAGCCTTAACAAGTGTGTATGTATGGCGGGGAGAGGGGGGATGCTGGGAGGTAGGAATATACATGCCCCACCTGACATTCTGATTTAAATATCTAGAGTCTGACTTTGGAGTTTTCAAAGATCTCCAGGTGAATCTAATGTACAGCCAAAGTTGAGAATCATTTGCTTTTTTTTTAAAAAAAAAAGAAAAGGGGAGGATGTTAAAATGGGGGAGAAGTACATTTGTCCTTGGAGGAGCTGGCCCCATGACACTTGTGGATACCGAACTCTGAGTTCGTGATGTTCAGGTCCCTGATTCGAGTGGTGTAGCATTTGTGTCTAACCAGTGTCTAATGTGATGTAAGCAGTTGTCGTATTGCTTAGGAAGTAACGAGAGGAAAACAGTCTGCGCATGTTCAGTGCAGATGTAGCCTTCATAAGTCTGTGCAGTCATGTCAGCAACAACAGAATACTTTTTTTTTTTTACCCCACATTTTAGATCTGTGGTTGGATTAGTCGGAGGGTGCCCAGCCTATGGCTATGCAGAGGCAGCTGGAATTAAATACATATTTTCTTCATCTAAGAACGTGAGAGCAAGTGTGGTGTGAAGTGGAGGCTTACCACATTCCCACAGCATCATCACTGAATGCTGTGATACCTGCAGGACTCTGACGTCATTTCCCTTCAGTGATTACAGGTTTTAAAGGGCCACAAGAACACAGTTCAGAAAGTCTCCAATGGGTGCTCTAAGATCTTCAGCTCTGGGTTTGTTCATCTCACGTGACCCTGGGCTTCCTGATCTTGAAGCCCTTTGTGTGGGAGCCTGGGATGCCTGGGAATGAAGGTTCTTGAGGTCGCTGTGGTGCTGAGGGGCCCGGGAGTGGGGGAATTCTGCTGTGGTCCTTCCCCAGTCCTGAAGGGTTGGGAGTGCTGGGAACTGGGCTGCTTCCAGTATAATTCAAGGGCTGGGAGGGGCCGTGGAGCTTCAAAGCTGAGAGCTGTGCCAGTTTCCCTCCAAATCCCTTGACAGGAACTGTTTCTCTGAAGGCTTCTGTCCTTCAGGGGAGGGAGACATGTTCCCTCCAGCATTGTGGCTGCCATTAGAAGGGGAGACACGGCATGCGAGCTGCAGACAACACAAGTCACCGAGCTTGCCAGGCTCCGTTTCCCCACATGGCTCCTACGTGAGTTTCCACCCAAGCTGGTGTCTCTGTGCTCACTAGGGACTCTGAAGAGGGAAGAATGTATCTGAGGAGAGAGAGAGAGAAGTAAGGGAGGAAAAGGAGGTGGGCTGATCAGCAAGGGCCAGTTTAGGATTGTGATTTTTATAAATAAAACCAATTTCCTGCTGAGTGATGGGAAGTCGCAGACTTAGTGGGAAAGAGAATGCCATCAAGTATGTGAGGAATTCATTTCTCAAGGACTCGTATGTCACTGTGTCTCCAAAGATCGTTAAGCCCAGAGCCATGGTCTGAAAAGAGGAGAATGAGTCAGTCCCATTAAAGAGATGGGTCAACTGAGTCTGAAATATGGTTAAGCAATAGTAGAGAGGGTTAACAGCAGGATCCTGAAGACATGAGCTTTAAAAAAAATATTTTATTTATTTGGGTGGGAGGGGGGAGGGGGGTCATGCCAGGGCCTCTAGCCACTGCAAACGAACTCCAGACGCATACGTGCATCTGGCTTATGTGGGTACTGGGGAATCAAACTTGGGTCCTTAGGCTTCTCAGGCAAGCACCTTAACAGCTAAGCCATCTCTCCAGCCCAAGAAGACATTAGTTTTTATTTAAAATTTTTTTGTTTATTTTATTTATTTATTTGAGAGCTACAGACAGAGAAAGAGGCAGAGAGAGAGAGAGAATGAGAGAGAATTGGTGTGCCAGGGCTTCCAGCCACTGCAATGAACTCCAGATGCATGCACCCCCTTGTGTATCTGGCTATATGGGTCCTGGGGAATCAAGCCTCGAACCGGGGTCCTTAGGCTTCACAGGCAAGTGCTTAACCACTAAGCCATCTCTCCAGCCCAAGAAATTAGTTTTTAAAGCAAGAATTCCTGTTGAAGAATTTGTCTACAAAACAGAACTCAAAGATCTCCTATCCTACCAGGAAGGGACTAGGTCCCTCCATTTTTAAGAACCAGTCCCCCATGTCAGCTTCCACAAAGCCACCCCTGCCTCCTCACTGCTTTTGCAATAGCCTCATCTGTGCCTGACACATTGTAGACACTTAACAAATGTGCTGAATTAATAGGACTTGGTTTGATAATTGTGTGCATGTCTGATTTCCCTGCTAGACGGAGGTCCGCCAAGATAAGGGCTTTGTTTTCCCTTCTCATGTGACCTCCCCCAGACCCTGGCTCATTGCTAAGCACATAGTAAGGGTCTGGGACATGACTGACAAATGCATAAGCGGATGAGTTCCAGTCCCAGTGCACATATTGACCCACACACAGCCCGACGGGGCCAACGGAGGGGGAGATGGAAGTCCCCCGAGACTGCCCTCGGCTTCCGTGACTTGAGCCCTGTTTCTATCTGTTCCAGCACAGGGGTGTTGCTGTTTGGTGGTGCAGAGAAGGATCCTGCAGGTCTCTGCTTGTGAGTATGAGCCTGTCTTCTGTGGCAGCTCACCTGGCCTCCAGGTTCCCAAGGGTGCAGACCTGGCTCGGCCCATGCTGTGGGTGGAGGGCTCGGGGGGTGGGCCACCATGGAGCCTAGCTCAGGAGCTCCAGCTTCTAATCTGGCTTTCGCCACTAACTTGCTCTGCGACCTTGGACAAGTCAATTAATCTTTCTGGCACTGGCTTTCTCCTCTGTGGGAGGGAGGACGCTGGTAACTAATCTGCTCCCAAGCAGCTGAGAAGGGGGATATTGTCTTACCTCGGGGACGCTATGTCTGGGGTGAGGTTCTGCCCTCTGGGTGGGAAGCCTCACAGTGAATTTGGGTATTAGTGAAGCTCATCACAGGCTTTTCAAGATGATAGAGGGAGCTTAGAGTCGACACTGGTCAGGCAGAGCATCCTTGCTTCCCAAAGATATCATGCATATATCTCTTCTATGTCAGCTCAAAAAGAGGAATTGCTCACGTTGGTGGAACCATGTCCTGGTCCTGCCTGGCTTTTCTCTGATGCTTCTGTGAGTTGTTTAGGAGAGACCTTTACATTCTAACAGTAGCTTTAAAAAATATTATTAAATTTTTTAATATTTAAATTTTAATAATAAATATTTAAAATTTAAATATTTTCAACTATTTAAAAAACATTTATTGATTTGAGAGAGAGAGAATATGAATAGTTGCGCCAGGGCCTCTAGCCACTGCAAATGAACTCCACATGCATGCAGTACCTTGTGCGTTTTGGCTTACGTGGGTACTTTGGAATCAAACTTGGGTCCTTAGGCTTTGCAGGCAAGCGCCTTAACTGCTAAGCCATCTCTGCAGCCCAGCTTTTAAATTCTTTACTAATTTTCTGTCATTTGTTTCCTCGTTTTCTCCCTTCTTCATCTCAAAGTCCACTAGGTCCGCCCTCTGCTGAGTGGACGGCATGGAGAATGTGTAACCTCTCCCTGCTTGGGGTGCGAGGCCCTGCCGCAAGCACACAGAGGCTGCGCGCAAAGACCTTGCTGGGACCTGAGTGGGGGTGGGGCCACAGAAGCTCTGAACTGCTGCTTTGTAAACAGCTCCCCCCTTCTCACTTTACTTCCCTTGGGTCTCCCAGGGACTTCCAGGGCAGCTGGAGGCCTGGTGGAGGGACCCTGGCAGATGGCAAGGCAGCCTTCTGCTCAGGGATGGCTCAGGTCAGCTGGTAGCTGCAGAGAGTGGCCTGATGTAGGGTGCAACCCTGTCTCAGGGAAACCCCTTATCCTGGGCAAACTAAGGCAAGGTGTTGGATCCCCCTATTCCCAAACTGCAGCTTGGTTAAACGCTCTTAAATCTAGAATGTAATTTCCTCATAGCACAGTTCGGCCGGAGCCTGCTGCTTAGTCTCTCTGACACGAAAGGGAAAGCCCAAGGCTGAAGTCCAGGGGATGTCACTATGGCTAGTGATTCCCACCAGGGTGCTAAGTGAAAGGAGTTGAGCTAGAACCTACACTGTATGCTGACATTTATAGAAAAAGGCCAAGCTGGGCTGGAGGGATGGCTTAGCAATTAAGGCACTTGCCTGCAAAGCCAAAGGACCCAGGTTTGATTCCCCAGGACCCATGTTAGCCAGATGCACAAAGGGGTGCAGGTGTCTAGAGGTCGTTTGCAGTGGCTGGAGGCCCTTGCATGACCATTCATTCTCTCTCTCTCTCCCCCCTTCTTTCTCTGCCAAATAAATAAATAAATAAAATATTTAAAAAGAAAAAGAAAAAGGCCAAGCTCCCCACGTAGTGCTTTAGTGCTGGGGCTGGTCTGGGGAACAGGGTGGACCATACAATGGTAAGAGGGCCATTTGGGAAGGACAGAAAGGTCCAGTGTTATTGTGATACACATACTCAGAATTGTGCAATTAAAGGGCAGCTGTCCCCCAGCCCCATCTAAATTGTACCTCAGTAAAGCTGTCTTTAAAAGACACCCTTGGGCTGGTGAAATGGCTCAGCAGTTAAGGTATTTGCCTACAAAGCCTAAAGACTTGGGTTCGATTCCCAGGTTCCACATAAAGCCAGATGCACAAGGTAACATGTGCGTCTGGAGTTCATGGCTAGAGGCCCTGGCATGCCCATTCTCTCTCTCTCATTCTTTTTCTTTCTCTGCCTCTCTAAATAAATAAAATATTTTTAAAAGACACCTTTGCAGACCGTGGCTGTGAGCTGAGGGTTGTGCTCTGAGCATGGTGGGTCATCACAGACTGTAAGTAGAAGCAGAGCCTTTGATGGTACTGATGGTTGATGCTGGAGGTTGAGCAGAAGAGGGTGAAGAATTCCGCACAAAAAAGCACCCCCCAAAAAATACTTGAATACTTGATGTTCTGTGGCCTCTGCACATACATTAGACTCCCCCCCCCCCACAGGCTGGTTTATGCAACTGAGCTGCTGGGGGTGCATGGGTGAGAGGATTCCAGACACTGCCTCACCTGGCCTTCAAACTCTGACCCTCCTCTCTCAGGGCTACAAGCAGCCTGGCATCCTTTTGGGTTTGGGGGACTGTCAGCCTTCCTGTTAGACCAGCAAGTGGGAATTTTGCCATTTCCTTCCATCTTCCACCCCCTTCTTTTTTCTCCCCCCAAGTTTTATACAACAGGATTTATTCATGTCAACTGGATTCAAGTCCCAGATGGGGCAGAAAAAGAAAAAAAAAAGATTGTGTTGAATGAGCTTATTGTCTGAAGATCTCACTGACTTCTTTTATTTAATATCCACAGTCCTAGAACATATTGAGCTGATTTACCAAATTTCAAATGTGGCCTTTTTACAGAGGATACTGCTAGGGTGCTTGGTGTCCCTGGTTGCAGAGCTGGGACCTGTTGGGTGGTAAATTTGCTTGGGGGCACCTCAACTTTATTGTTATGGTCTTGGTTCTCCTTGGGGTAAATATTCTCAGTTAAAACCCAGATTCTCAAGCCGGGCATGGTGGCGCATACCTTTAATCCCAGCACTCGGGAGGCAGAGGTAGGAGGATCGCTGTGGGTTTGAGGCCACCCTGAGACTCTATAGTGAATTCCAGGTTGGCCTGGGCTAGAGTGAGACCCTACCATGGAGAAGAAAAAAAACAAAATGATTCTCCATGAGGCGGAGATCACTATCTTCTGTTCTTCCCGTTGTCAAGACTTTTGTGGAATCTCCTAGCACATTAAATTTTTTTTTCATTTCTTTCCTATGAGAGAGAGAGAGAGGAAGGAAGGAAGGAAGGGAAGAAGGAAAGAAAAGGGCATGTTAGGGCCACTAGCCACTGCAAACAAACTCCAGATGCATGAGCTCACGTGGGTTCTGGGGAATTGAACCTGGGTCCTTAGGCTTCATAAGCAAACTCCTTAACCGCTAAGCCATCTCTCCAGCCCCCTAGCACATTTTAATAGAAGAGGTATCACACTAGGAACTGTAGTGGCTCCTGCGTGGCTGTTTTGTGCACAAGCTGGAGGAGTTGAAGGATGGCGGGCAAAGGGGGTGAGCGGAACAACCTCTGCCCTTTCTACTCAAAGGCCCGATGTGCAGCAGACCCTTGGCAGACAAGGCAGGCTGGCCGTTCCTGACTTCACTTTGCACTCCAGCCCAACTGGGCTCCTTCCTGGCAGCTACCGGGGTTGGGTTTTGCAAGTTCTGGTCCACTGACCTGAAACGCCCTCCCCTCTGGACTGTTGGGCAAGATTACCTGACACCTTGACTTGGGCATGTTTTAGAGACAGGGCCCCTTCCACAGCTATTACTGGGTCTTGGCCTGTGAGGCAGTCAAGTACACTTGTCTATATGGCCGCAGCAGCACCATGGCCCGTGACAGTTCCAGGTTTCTGGAGCCCTTGATGACTTCCCCAAAGAGCCCCCACAGGGACTTGAGCTGCATGAGGCCCATGTCTAACTGGAGTCCATGGAGCGCTAGCCTAGGGCAAACTGGATGGGCTCATCACATGCATATCTTCCCTCCTCCCCCTCCCACCCCCTCCTCCTCCTCCTTCCCTCCCTCTCTATCTAGCTCTTCTCTGTGGGTCTTTAATGGGGGAGGGTGGTTCACAGTCCTAGCCTGCACTCAACTCCTCCCACCACCGTCCCATGGAAGTGTTCGGGGAGGGGTGGGCACCCCAGAGGGAGCATGAGAACATTGCATTGTTTGGATAAACGTTCCAAACATGAAGGCCCAACACAGACTAAAATAATTTTTCCCATTGACCTCCTGGCTTCCCCAGTGGGCAAGCGCCCGTCTCCGGCATGTGATGTTGGTTTGGTGTGTATCACTGTAAACACTTCTGACCGGGAGCAGATCTCTGAGAGTTATGGGATCCAGGTGTTGCCTGGCTGCCACACTGCTTCCCTTGAGAGCGGGAAGGCGGCTGTGTTCTCAGAGGGAGAATCTAGGCTGTTGCTTTTGAGAGGAAATCTTCCAGAAGCACGCACGCCCCTTCCCATCCCCTGCCTGCTGGTTTCACTCACAGCCGGAAGGGACTCGGGTCTGGTAGCAAGTCTGTGAGCATGTGGGCTTTTTCTCCTCTGCTGCCAGGTAAGGACTGGGTTCCCCTGTGTTACCAAGAGTGCAGAGATACCTTAGAGCAAACCAGTCACCTGCCTTCTGTGTGGAAGGCCATGGGGCTCACGAACCGAGCAAGAAGTGGGCTCAGTCCATTTCAGCCCGACATGGACCATGGCAGTATACAAATGACAGCCTGTTGTCCCACACAGGAGCCGCACCCCCCACCCCCTTCCCCAGAGTATAGTGCCTTTGGATTATCAGTGACTTTCCTGTCCCTAGCAATAGGGTTGGAAATCATCATAGAGTGAACTGGCCCAGGGATTGTGTTGGGAGGTTCCTTTGGTAAGATGGAGGAAGATGGGGAGTTCCCAACTTGAGGGTGGGGCTCCTTCCTCCTCCTCCAGTCCTGAGCATTTGCAGATATCAAGTATGATGTGGACACATGTTTGCACGCACGCACATGCCTGTGTGGGGGAGGGGAGGAGACAGACAACGTCTGATGACAGCCTCATTTTCTTGAACCATCTATCGAGAGCTCTGAACGGATAAGCCATTGTCTCAGCACGACAAGATCGTTTTTCTGAAGCAGCGTGAAGAGCAAGGCCTGCTTCTGTTGGGACAGAGGAACGTTGGCTCCCTCCCTCAAGCTTTGCTTGGCTGCGGTGTGTCTGTGCATATGGATTTCTTCCCTTGTTGCAAAAAAAAAAAAAAAAAAAGAAAGAAATTTAAGGGTGGTCACATAGCTTAGTGCGAAAATGGTTTAGACTGAGGAGGAAACAGCTGGCTGGCAGGAGTCCTGGTGGGGTCTTGGGTAAGAGTCCAGTATGTCACTAATGACTTTATTTGGTACATTTCCGGCACAAGCATACTTGGCAGTTGGAGAATTTTGTGGTTGAAAACTGAAGCCAAATTCCTCATTTCTTTCAGGCCCATCCAGACCTGTTCGGTGAATGTGTCTTATCCTGATTGTCTAACCTGGCTCAAAGGGACTCTTGCCTATCTAGTATTTTCTGTCTGTGGGTTTCTCGGAGACATTGCCATAGCTAAAACAAGTCCAGAGTTCTGCAGGCTGTAGAACCGGGTCGTCTTCTCTGAGTGTTGGGGAGGCCTCAGGTAGTTGGCCAGGTGTTATAAGGAGAGCAAGGAGGTATGTTTTCTCCTTTATGATACTGGAGAAAATTTGAGCCCTTTGGTACATGGCCCACTTCTTAAATACCAGCTTCTGTGGTCATTCTTGACTTAACTCTTTGCCACAGCCATCCTGGACCCCTTGTAGCTGCCCACCCTGGGCTTTTGTAAGTGCTGGTCCTTTGGCTTGAAATGCTGCCCCTCGGAATTGCCTGGCGAGTTTATATGTTAAGGCTCATTTCAGCCTTGACACTGGAGCATACTCCACCCAACACACCTAGACAAGGCTCTTAACCCACAGCGCCCCTTGCCCAGCCATATATATATTGTGTCCATGTCATAGACAGTGATATTCATATAAGGTCTACATTTCCAGTTGTAGCTTCTTTTTTAAAATATTTTGTTTATTTATTTTTTTTGGGGGGGGGGGAAGAGGCAGAGAGAAAGAGAGAATGGGCACACCAGGGCCTCCAGCCACTGCAAATAAACTCCAGACACCTGCGCCTCCTGTGCATCTGGCTTACGTGAGTCCTGGGGAATCGAACCAGAGTCCTGAGGCTTCTCAGGCAAATGCCTTAACTGCTAAGCCATTTCCCCAGCCCTAGTTTTAGCTTCTTACGGGTTAAAGACATTATTCTTTGTAACCATAGCACCCAAGACCATGTGTGAGACATTTTGAGTGCTGTATGACCGAGAAATAACGTGACCCTCATGTTTCCTTAGAGTTGGATCACATCAAAGTTAAGGTTTCCGTTTACCTGTGGCTATCTTGGGAGAGTTCATGGCCAGCTGGCAGAAAGAAGGGGATGTTTATACCATCTAAAACCTCCAGTGAGTTGACATTTAGGATACCCAAGGGTCTCTTGCAAATAACCGAGTAAAAGACCAGAATCTTCATAGAAAGGAAGATGAATACCGTATTGGAACAGGAGATTAAAGGTGGGGAAGTCACTAGAACGCTAACAGGCATCTGAAGGGATGCTTGGGTTCCCACAGTCATCAGAGACAACCCTATTGAATCCACCACCCCCAAGAGGCTGGCACAGATGTGAAGGCTGCCCAGTGGCTAGCATTGGTAGGGAACGTCGCCCCTCAGCCTCTTTATCCTACTGATGGGGTGGAGGCCAGGCTGTAGCCAGACGGGAGAGCAGTCAGGCATTTCTTGCTTACACTGAATACGTATTTCGTGTATGACCTAGAAACTGCCAAAGCAATGTCTGCCTGGGCCCCTGGGGACAGAGTGGAGGATGACCTCCGCAGCACTATGTCAGAGAGTGAGGAGCAGCCCACGTGTCCCCTGGGAGAGGGACAGGTGAATTGGCAACCACACGTGAGGAATTATGCAGAACTTAGTGTTAGATGTTCATCCGACAACCTGGATGGTTCTTAAAGACACAGTGCTGGCTGAGGTCTTCAGTGCTGAGTGGGACATTGGACAGTAGCTTTTGCAGCCATTAAAAATTCATACAACTTGGGCTGGAGAGATGGCTTAGTGGTTAAGTGATTGCCTGTGAAGCCTAAGGACCCCGGTTCGAGGCTTGATTCCCAAGGACCCACGTTAGCCAGATGTACAAGGGGGCGCACGCATCTGGGGTTCGTTTGCAGTGGCTAGAAGCCCTGGCACGCACATTCTCTCTCTCTCTCTGCTTCTTTCTCTCTCTGTCTGTCACTCTCAAATAAATAAATAAAAATACACAAACAAAAAAATATTCATACAGCTGAGTCCACCAAGGAGCCATGGTGGGCCTTGGGTTGACAGGGATGAAACTCCTCCATTCTCCTAACTACCCCACTCCCAGCTGCAGGCCCGTGGAACTCAGGGCTGTATGTCCAAATGACAAGCCCTTGAGCCAGGACTTCGAAACATTTGTGGTTGGAATGTGTGGGGAAGTGGGTTGCTAAGTTTGTCCCTGAAGATTCTGAAGCTGTGATCAAAACCCAATGTCGGGCTGGAAAGGTGGCTTAGCAGATAAGGCACTTGCCAGCAAAGCCAAAGGATGCAGGTTCAATTGCCCAGAACCCACGTTAAGCCAGATGCACATGGTGGCCCATGTGTGTGGAGTTCATTTGCAGTGGCTAGAGGCCCTGGCGTGCCCATTCTCCCTCCCCCACCATAAATAATAAAATATTTAAAAAGAAAAAAAATTCATAAAGCTGCGCTGGATAGATTGCTCAGTGGTTAAGGTGCTTGCCTGCAAAGCCTCAGGACCCAAGTTTGATTCCCCAGGACCCATGTAAGCCAAATGCTCAAGGTGGTGCATGCATCTGGAGGTCATTTGTAGTGGCTGAAGGCCCTGGCATGCCCATTCTCTCTCTGCCCTCCCCCTCAAATAAATAAATAAATAAAATTTCAAAAGATAAGATTTTTAAAAAATTGTAAAGTGCTGGGGCTGGGGAGATGGTTCAGGAGTCAGAGCTGCTTGCTTGCAAAGACTTCTGATCCAGGTTCGATTCCCCAGTACCCACGTAAAGCATGACACAAAGATGTTGACAAAAGGGAACACTTAATTCTAACTTGAACTGGAATTGGCCAGGTGAGGGCCACACCGATGCTCAGGCCGGGTGTCCTGGGGTTACACAGGAGGGGGCTCTTCCAGCTGCCCCCGTGGAGGAGCCACTTACCTTCATGAGTTGCTAGGCTACCGAAGGCCCCTCTCTTGTGAGGCTGTGGTAACGGACCACTTTTGCACTGTACCCCAAAGTTGTCGTGGGGCTGTCAGAGCTGTGGGGAGAGGGGTAGCCATCGGATGTCGTCACAGTACTCTTGTCTACCCTCCCTTATGCCTTGGCAGGGTCAGGATGGCTTTTCACAGTCGTGCGTTTTTCAGTTGCCATCAGCTATTCTGGGTGCCTTGACTCGTAGTCATCTTTGGGTCTCTGTTGCTAAGTGCAGGTCATGGCTGACAGCCAGCATCCAAATATTTGTCAGATTGAGTGGAAAGAAGCAGAATTGGGTTTTTCCAGTTCCCGACTGATGATTGGATCCAAGATCACTAGACGGTGACCTAGAAGTCTGTTGTCCGATGTCTACCTGAGATATTAGAAATAGTCACTAAAAATTAGTGTATCCAGGACTGAGGAGATGGCTCTGTTTGTAAAGTGCTCACCCTACAGACATGAAGACCTGCATACAAATCCCCAGTTACCCAAGCTGGATGTGTGGCACGCGCCTATAACCTCAGCACCGGGTAGGCCAATCCCACTTCAAGTTAGAATTATGTGTTGACTTCTGTCAACATCTCTGTGTCATGCTTTACGTGGGTACTGGGGAATCGAACCTGGGTCAGAAGTCTTTGCAAGCAAGCAGCTTTGAATGCTGAACCAGCTCCCCAGCCCCAGCTTTATGATTTTCTTTAAAATTCATATCTTTTTAAATTTTATTTATTTATTTATTTATTTGAGGGGGAGGGCAGAGAGAGAATGGGCACGCCAGGGCCTTCAGCCACTACAAGTGACCTCCAGATGCATGTACTACCTTGTGCATCGGGCTTATGTGGGTCCTGGGGAATCAAACCTGGGTCCTCAGGCTTTGCAGGCAAATGCCTTAACCACTGAGCAATCTATCTAGACATCCAGAGATGTAGCAAAGCCTGATAACATGGGGTTCAACTCTCCAACATCCAAGTAAAGCCAGATGCACAAAATGGCACATGTGTCTGAAGTTCTTTTACAGTGGCAGGAGACCCTGCCGTGCCCTTTCTCTCTCTCTCTCAATTCCTGTCTAAAATAAATAAAATATAATTTAAAAAAATTTTAAAGATCTAGGCATGGTGGTACATGCCTTTAATCCTAGCACTTGGGAAGCGGAGGTAGGAGGACCGACATGAGTTCGAGGCTACCCTCAGACTACATAGTGAATTCCAGGTCAGCCTGAGCCAGAGTGAGACCCTACCTTGAAAAACCAAAAAAGGAAAAAAAATTTTGTTAAGAATATTTTGATTCCAACATAGTCTACCTGGTGGTGTGGTCTAGTCAGTAAAACAGTATCTAGTACTGAGGACAGACAATGATCACGAGAGCCAACCTAAGGGCTGATCATTTCTGTTTTTCTGAAAACATTAGACTTTGGTTCTTGGCTTCAAACACAGATAGATTTTGCTACCCACCCAATGGACCCACACCCAAAAGGATTAGTTCTTCTCCTGCCCATGCTGAGAGACCCCAGAGGCCTTAGGTCCTGCCTCCTGGGCCCAGGAGGACATAAACATTGGGCATGGTAAATGGAGGCACCATGTAGCCTGGTCCAAATGGCCCTTTGCAACACATACCTTTGAATCACAAAAAAAGGCTTCTCTCTCTCTCTCTCTATTTTTTTTTTACAAAAGAAGTTAACTATTAATTCAAGTAGGAATAGAGATGAGCAATGAAAACATCAAGGTCAATGTCAGAAAGAGCAAGAGTGGGAAAAGGAGTGTGTGGAGACGCTCTCCATGTACACGTGTGTGCGGGCACTCTCCGTGTACGCGTGTGTGCGGGCACTCTCCGTGTACACATGTGTGCAGGCATGAGTGTAATGCATGTGTGGGAAAGGAGTGTGTGGAGAAACTCTCCATGTACATGTATGTATGTATGTGCCACTCTCCGTGTACACATGTGTGCGTGCATGTGTGTAATGCATGCTCATATTTATGTGAGTGTATGTGCACCAAGGTGTGGAGGTCAAAGATCAACATTGGGAATCTTCCTCAATTGCGCTCTGCCTGATTTAATGAGACATGGTCTCTCATTCAATCCAGAGGTCACCAGTGAGGCTACATCTCTGGATGTCTAGATAGATGGCTCAGTGGTTAAGGCATTTGCCTGCAAAGCCTCAGGACCCACATAAGCCAGATGCACAAGGTGGTACATGCATCTGGAGGTCACTTGTAGTGGCTGAAGGCCCTGGCGTGCCCATTCTCTCTCTGCCCTCCCCCTCAAATAAGTAAATAAATAAAAATTTAAAAGATATGAATTTTAAAGAAAATCATAAAGCTGGGGCTGGGGAGCTGGTTCAGCAGTCAAAACTGCTTGCTTGCAAAGACTTCTGACCCAGGTTCGATTCCCCAGTACCCACGTAAAGCATGACACAGAGATGTTGACAGAAGCCTTTAACCACTGAGGCATCTCTCCAGCCCAAAATACTGTTTTTGCTTCAGAAATCCTGGCAACCCTTTAGGGCTGTAGAGATGGCTTAGCAGTTAATGCACTTGCCTACAAAGCCAAAGGACCCAGGTTCGATTCCCTAGGACCCACATAAGCCAGATACACAAGATGGTGCATGCGTCTAGATTTCATTTGCAATGGCTGGAGGCCCTGGTGCACCCATTCTCTCTCAAATGAACAAAATATTAAAAAAGGAGTATCTCCCATTATACTCTCCAAAGAAGTCAAGGTTCTACAAGCTTACCAGGGTTGCTTGTTTTATGAAAGGAGGTGGAGGGTGCAAGCGGGCCTGGAGGAAGTGCTCTAGCTCCCAGCTCATTTCCCACAGGGGTACAACTGCCTGGGCTCCTTGGATGATTGTCTGCGTTCTCCCCACAAAGCAACACTAAGGAAATCTGAACCCTTGTAGCATCTTCCAGGTGCTTCTCTCTTTAAAAGAAGCATCGTGTTGGGCTGGAGAGGTGGCTTAGCAGTTAAGCGCTTGCCTGTGAAGCCTGAGGACCCTGGTTCAAGGCTCGATTCCCCAGGACCCACGTTAGCCAGATGCACAAGGGGGCGTCTAGAGTTTGTTTTCAGTGGCTGGAGGCCCTGGCGCGCCCATTCTCTCTCTCTATCTGCCTCTTTCTCTCTCTGTTGTCACTCTCAAATAAATAAATAAAAATGAACAAAAAAATTTAAAAAAAAGAAGCATCATGTGCTTCACATCCTGCTGCTTGGAATGTTGAAGGTCCATTGTTAGTTTGGGGAATATAATGACATTGGAAGACTGTAGAGTTTGGCGTCATGTAGACCTGGTTCCTCTCAATGTTGGACGCTTGCAGCATTAGGCAGTCTGTCCTTCTGAGCCTCAGTGTCTGCATTAGAAAGGGGTGGACAGCTTATTCCTAGAGTACTTTCAAGGGTTGGATGAAATTTTGTACATAAAAACCTTTGATCAGAGTTCCAAAATGCTACTTGTCATTGGCGTGTGCTGGTGAAGCAAAACATGGGGCTGAATTTTGCCCCAGCGCTGCCGTGTTGACGTCTGGTGCCTACAACCCGTGCTCTCACTATGCCGCCAGGGGGCTGTTGGCAGGGAGGGCGATGCCAGTTCATTAAGGGGAGATTGCTCTAGTTTCTGAACCTGCCAGTATGAAAATATTGCTTCAACCTCAGTTTCCCCTGTCTAAACACCTGCAATACCTTCACAGGCTTGTTGGAAAGATTGGTAAAAAATGATACATTTATTTTTCTGGTTGGGTTTTGAAAACCAGTAAACACTGGACTTGCAGGACATACTGACAGGGAATTGCAATTCCAGGCTGAGGGACATCGGAGTGCCACTCTTACAGGCGAGGCTAGAAGTCTGGCACGGGGAGCTTTCGCTGAGATTTCCAGATTCTGGTGATCCAAGATCAAGACTTGTACCAGGGACATGTGGTAAGGCAATAGAACTAGATACAGTTTGTTAAGAAATAGAAGGGCCCTCTCGAGAATGACACTAGGAAAGTGACCTGGGAAAGGCATATGCTCACAAGCGCTGGATCATGCGTCTTGTGACCCTTTATAGGTCATTTACATAGCACCTGCCTTCACCTATGTTTGTATATTGAAGGCTTTCTCACACATGCTCAGTTTGTTGCACATAGCCCAGGTGGGGGAGCTCATCAGTCTTTCTCTGCCTCCTGTCTTGTTTCTATTAATACATTGATCTTTATAAAATATTTATTTATTTGAAAGAGGCAGAGAGATAGAATGGGCGCACCAGGGCCTCCAGCCACTGCAAAGGAACTCCAGACGCATGTGTCACCTTGTGCATCTGGCTTTATGTGAGTACTGGGGAATCGAACCTTGGGCCTTTAGGCTTGGTAGGCAAGTGCCTTTAGCCACTGAGCCATCTCCCCAGCCCTAATACATTAATCTTGATGTCTCTTTTTCCATGGGGCTACTCTCTCCTGCCATGTCATGATACCCAATGCTAATTTGCTGTGGATGCATTCTTCAGCCTTGGAGTAGCTGTGGCTGGAAGGCAGTCTGCCCTGGACGTGCAGAGATCTGAGCTACAGGACTGTACGGCTAGGAAGGAGACGCTCAGAGAATGACCCCGTCAGGTGGTAAAGTCTCCCGTAGTCTTGCAGGCAGTGGACACTTGCATGCCAGCGTGCATGTCTGCAGTGAAGGTGCCTTCACCGGGTAATGCACAGACAAAGGGAAGCTCTTTGGGTCACAGTGATGCAGGATCTTAGACTTTGGGGAGGGTTTATGAACCCCAACTTCCAGGCTCTTGTCTATTTCAACAAAGAAGTACAAAAACAGACTGAGGATGACAAATGAATTATTGAATTTATTTAGGGAGGAATTATGAGTTATAGGTTTGTTTCAGGAAAATTGGTATCTAGAAAAAGGCTAGAACAGTTACGTACACACATGGAAGACAGGACTTAGGAGCCCATGCCAAAAGACTTAGAAGAGACACTAACACTCACGTGGGAGCAAAGCATAAACATGCCAGCTCAGGGCTGGAGGGATGGCTTAGCGGTTAAGGCATTTGCCTACAAAGCCAAAGGACCCAGGTTCGATTCCCCAGGATCCACATTAGCCAGATGCACAAGGGGGTGCACGTGTCTGGAGTTCATTTGCAGTGGCTGGAGGCCCTGGGGTGCCCATTCATTCTCTCTTTCTCTCCCTCTTTTTCTGTCAAATAAAATAAATAAACAAAAACACATGCCAGCCCAGTATCTCCATAGAGACGAAAGTTTAGAGGGCTGGAGAGATGGCTCAGTGGTTAAGGCACTTGCCTATGAAGCCTAAGGACCCAGGCTCAATTCCCCAGGACCCACGTTCACCAGATGCACAAGGGGGCACATGCATCTGGAGTTCATTTGCAGTGGCTGGAGGCCCTGGCGTGCCCATTCTCTCCCCATCTCTCTCTGCCTACCTCTTACTCAAGCTCAAATAAATAGATCAAAACAAAAAGAGAAAGTTGAGAGATTAGGTAGTGAAGGACTCAGAGCTTAAGGAAGGATGACAGAGAGAACACACTGATGCAAGGACCAGGAAGTTCAGACGCCTGGAAAATGAGTGAGTCAACAGGAGGGGAGAAATTCTCCTTCCCCGTGGTAAAGGACGCGCACACACCCACGTGGGAAGTGGAGCACGAGGGTGTAAGCTACGAGATCGGTTAGTCAAGGTCCCATTGCTTACAAGAGGGCAGCAAAACCAGAAAGCAGAAAGTTTTCTCCCTCCTCCCATCCCAGCCAGGCTTACCAGGACAGGGACCCAAGGTTCAGACGTCAGGAGAATGAGACCAAGACCCTCTGCCCACATGGCTAGCCTTTATGTAGCTTACTGGGGTGGGCTTTCCCCTCAGGCTTGGGTGAGTAAGGGAGAGAGCTGATCGATGTTTTTGGACTCAAGGGGCTGCCACAAGAGGGGCCAGCATACCTAGTGTGTCAGGTCCGGGAAGAATTAGGGGGCTCTGTTCCTGATGAACTGCTCACAGCCATCGTGGATGTGGCTGGGTCAGACTCTGGGTCCCGGCTTTTCCAGGACAAGCGAGGAGGCGGCTCCTCGTTCATTCTCTCTCTCTCTCTCTCTCTCTCTCTGGGCCTTTGCACATGACTACCTATTTAAAAGAACTACCTTGCTCCTAATTCTCCCTCAACAGGACCAGCGCCCATGTAGCCTTGACACTAGTTGCAAGAAGGATCAGTGCCTTGGGACATCCTGTGCTGGGTGGGCTGTGCTTGACCACCCCCCAACTTCTGTTTGCTTGGTGTAGCCGTGGGATATCACTGGGTCTGAGGAACCGCCGAGGTCCCTGGAAGCCGCTGTAGGACAACAGGCCCGACACTGACTCTTCTTGAAAACAGTGGGCTTTTGGGAACACCATACCTAGCTACACAGTCCCCACTTGATAGCCCTACCTGTGCCACAGGGAGAAATCCGCCTTGGTCTGGTTCTATCTTCCTATCCTGCCAGGTTTCAGCCTTCTGGATACGGAGTAGAGTTCAAGACTCAAAGCAATTAGTTAATCATAATTTGCATCAGTACCTTCTGCTGCTGCTTTCAAAATGTGATCCAGGGCTGGAGAGATGGCTTAGGGGTTAAGGTTCTTGCCTAGAAAGCCTAACAACCTGGATTCAATTCCCCAGGACCCATGTAAAGCCAGAGTGGTACATGCATCTGGAATTTGGTTGCAGCAGCTGGAGGCCCTGGCACACCCATTCTCTTTGTCTGTTTCTCTTTCACTCTCTCTGCTTGCAAATAAATAAATAAATAAATAAATAAATAAATACAAATATTAAAAGAAATATAACCCATCGCCTCCCTGAACAAGTTCCCTGCCCTGAAATATGGGTCAGAAGTCCTGTGAAGGACAGGCGGCTTTAACTGGTTACGCAGCTTTTGCTTAGGAGCCTGCTGCTAGCAGAAAGTGTATCTAAGCCTTGGTGCGCCCACGTGACCGTGACCCGGCTCACTGATTTGTCACCAACACCTTCCCCTGGGCATTCCTGCTCGTCCGGAGCACTGTGGGAAGATCCTAAAGGACCCAACCCCTGCCTTCTGCCAAGTTTCTGTACCTCCCAGCGCTGGCTGAATACCCGGCAGGGCTCCCGCTGGAAAAGCATCCCAGAACCTTTCGCTGACATTCCTGGCATTGCTTCGCTCAGGGCGAAGTCCCCTGGAATGCAGGGGTCTGTTCTGCCGAGCTAAGAATGTTAATAAAAGGCTTCCCAAAGCCTCTCTACCAGCCGCTTTCATCTCATTCCAGGACTGCAGGATCAGAACTGGGCGTGGGGGTGGAGAGGCAGGGATCCAGCCATAAATATCCTTCCTGTGAAGATGGAAGGATTTGAGGCTAGACAGGGAAGCCAGAAACAGCCTGAACAAGAGCTCCTAGCCAGCCCAGCAGAACCCACGCTCTACAACGTGCTGCCGCCTGGTCTAGGCTGCTCAAGCGGCACGGGATCGCAGTCTTCCGGTGGCTGCCACCCGGTTGGAGTCAGTGTTGCGTGGGGAATAAAGCACAGCCGTCCTGGTGCATCCCTTCTGGGTACTGCTCCGTGTGGCTCAGCTGAGACCCGGACTGTGAAGGAAGTTTAGCCTGATGGAGGGGTAGCCCATTCCAGAATACGCTTCCTGGTGTCCTGTTTCCCTGTCCTCTGCCTGACGGTCCAGCCAGGCCTTCCTCCAGCAAGCCTTCTTCAGTCCCATCCGGTCGCAGCTGTTCGTACCCTATGTGGGAACCCCGTCAATAATTTACTATACCCGTATACACAGAGCTCCTGTTGTCACAGTCTTGTCCCCACTGGTAGTTGTAGAACCCATACAATGTGTGGGCAGGCCTTCACTTTGCTCTGGAAGCTTCTTGAGAGCTGCTGTTCTGTTTCCTCTATGCTGCTTTCAATCAGGCCTGGAGTTTTGGGTTCCTTTCTGAGGGTGGAGGAGGCTCAGCCAGCCCTGCTGTGAGCACTTTGGGGAAGGAGTAAGACAAAGTATGGCCCTTGGCCCCGTGGGCAAGGCTCACAGGCGGCTGCGGATTGGGTTGCTACCTGAAGCCCTCTGTCTGAGCCTAAAGGCAGGTGTGGAACAAATGAGGGGACACGGTATGTCCCTGTGATACCTCCCATGCCCCGTGATTCGTGGGCAGCTGTGGGCTCTGGCTTAGCAGGGGAAGGCAAGCACTCCCCACCTCACGCCCATTTCTTAAGCATTCGGAAGGAAAGAGAAGTGAGGATTCTGTCACTTGGAAAATCTCAGCAAAGGCAACGTGCTGCCACACGCCATTCAGACCCAACAGCTGTCTCTCACTTGTTGGCAAATGTTCCGGGTGATGAATGGCCCCATGCACACATCCTCACAGCCGGGGCCTAAATGGAGGCTTTTGGACAAGTGCTGGGGGGAGGAGGGGGACAATGGCCCTTCTCAGACAGCCCTCAGCAGACGCACCCAGTGAAGTTGGTTCATCACTTGGAGCGGGGTCAGGACCACAGACAAGGTGCCATTGATTCTGCAGAGAAGGCCCAGCAGCCGGCTAAAGGCAGGGGCTGAGGGAAGAGGCTGATCTGGGGGGATGAAGACGGTCCTGTGTAAGAGCTGATGGCTCCACATTCTCACACTTGACCTTCAGGGTGACGGCTCATCCTTAGGACGTGTTTGCAAAGTCCTCTGTGCCCGTCAGCTCCTGGGTCTTAGAGGGTCTGACCCTCTAGGGCATGGTCTCTAGTTTCTCTACTGTGGTTGAGGGAATGAGGTCACTGGAGCCGAGGGGTGGAGGGTATAGAGCCAGCTGCTGGCCTCAAGGCCTCTGCTGCAGGCAGGTGTCTGTCTTCTTCATTCTTCCCACAGCCAGCCACACTGACAAGACAAGAGCTGGGGATTGCCTTCCATTCCCTTCTAGAAGTTGCATCTCCCAGCAGCCAGGGCAAAAGTGAAAGGTCAGATTTCCAAGTTTGTTGGGCCCAACTGGGGGAATTCCAGTTTTCATTCTTCTTGTCTTTCCTGCTAGTTTTGTTTTTCTATCAGATGGAGTGAATTTCAACTAGTTTAAGCTAGTGTAAACAATAAGTCTGCATTTCAAATGGCTGGGGCATCCCGCAAGGAATTCAGTGCAACAATTTCACATCTCTATTTTAATGCAAATATACTTCTGCATTGATTTTTTTAAGCAAAAGTTATACATGTTTATTACAGCTTATGTATGTGTAGCAGAAACGTGCAACCTGGAATATAAAATCCCTACACTTCTCCTCTCAGTGATATGTGTCAAGGATATATTAATGCACGTATTTTCTCCCTGCTTCATAATAGTCCTACTTCTTCCCTCTCCTTTCTCTCTTTTTCATTCTCTCCTTTCCTCTATCCTATCCTTTCCTTCTCCATCTATTACTTTCCCTTTCTTTTGCAATTTTCAGCTACAAAGTTGTGAGTTTTTGTTTGTTTGTTTTTGAGGTAGAGTCTCTCTCTAGCTCAGGCCGACCTGGAACTCACTATGTAGTCTCAGAGTGGCCTTGAACTCATGGCAGTCCTCCTATCTCTGACTCCCAAGTGCTAGGATTAAAGGCATGCGCCACCATGCATGGCTCTGCTTGTTTGTTTTAATATGGAATGCTTCATGAATTTGAATGTCATCCTTGTGGGGGCCATGCTGATCTTCCTCTGTATCATTCCAATTTTAGCATATGTGCTGCCAAAGTAAGCACCAAAGTTTGTTTGCTTTTTTCATTTACTTGTGTGCGCGCACACACACGTGTGTGTGTGTGTGTGTGTGTGTGTTTGTGTATGGATACACCAGGTACACCAGGACCTCTTGCCACTGCAAAAGAACATCAGATACGTGTGCCACAGTTGGCTCCTGTCTTATGTGAATAGTTTGGGAATTGAAGCCAGGCTAACAGGCTTTGCAAGTAAGCACCTTTAACCATTGAACCATCTTCCAGAAAGGTTTTTAAAAACCAAAGAGAATAGTGAAGAGCAGGCCCCAGCAGAGCCCCGCTCATTCATTATTCCCTTGCCCCAGTCCTAACAAGTCCTCCGAAACATGGTCTACCTATGCAGTCACCTGTTTACGGACCTCTCATTCCGCATGGACTCACCGTGACTGACCATATTTAAACCGAGGATGTGTTTTCAAACTTATTCCCTGGGGAACGTCTGCGGCCCTTGCATTGCTGTTGGTATCTCCTTTAAGTGCCGCTCACAACATTCGTGTATTATGTATCACTGGACACTTAGCCACCCCCCCATGACGAACCGCGCCATCTTGCATTTCCTTGAGTGTAGGTCATTGCACACCTAGGGAGAATGTCACTACCAAAGCCCACAATAACGTTCAAGTTAATGGATGTGTGCATTTATAAGTTGTATGGATTTGGCCAAATTGTTCTTCTGGGAGGTTGAAGAGTTATGTCATCTTTTCTATATCTTTTGTTTTTTAATTATTTTGAAAGAGAGAGAGAAAATGGGCGCACCAAGGCCTTCAGCCACTATAGATGAACGCCAGACACGTGCGCCCCCTTGTGTACGTGTGCGACATTGCATGCTTGCTCACTGTGCTTCTGGCTTATGTGGGACCTGGAGTTTCTAACATGAGTTCTTAGGCTTCACAGGTAAGCGCCTTAATCGCTAAGCCATCTCTCCAGCCCTATTATCTTTTGTATGTGTGTGTCTGCGGGGAGGGAAGTCTTGCTGTGTTGCCCAGGCAGGTCTCGAACTCCTGGGCTCAAGCAGTTCTCCTCCTCTAACCTCTCAAGCATCTGAGACTACCAGTGTGTGTTACCATACCTAGCCTGGCTAGGTCCCTTTTTACTCTTGTCAATGAGTGTCAGGGTCTGTAACCCCAAACCTTCATCAACACAATATTATGAAACATTGTCATCTTTGCCTCTCAGAATGGGCAAAGCTATCTGCATAGTGCCTTTTCCTGATTTAACTTACTGTTTTTTCCCCTTTGTTCTGACTGATGTTGAATGTTGATGTGTGTACTTACTCTGTTCATATATATTATCTGGTTTTCTATTGAATTCTTGATCTTTTAAAATTTGGCAGAAATTTTTTATACAATAAAGAAATTAGCCCCTTGGACTTCCCTACTTTCTTTTCTTTTGTCTTGTTTTATATTTACTCTTCCAAAGTAGGATTGTTTTCCTTTTAAGTTTTTTATATGGTCAAATTTATCTCTTGCTTTGAGTTTCACTTATATTTAGAAAGACTTCCCCTAAAATTAGACTTTAAAAACTCTCCATGTTTTCTTTGTTTAGTTTTTAAAAATATTTTATTTATTTGAGAGAAAGAAGTGTGTGTGTGTGTGTGTGTGTGTGTGTGTGTGTGTGTGTGGAGAGGGAGGGAGGAGGGAGGGAAGGAAGGAAGGAGAATGGGCATGCCAGGGCCTCCAGCCACTGCAAACAAAATCCAGACACATGTGCCACCTTGTGCATCTGGCTTATATGGGTCCTGGGGAATCAAACCTGGGTTCTTTGGTTTTCTAGGCAAGCACCTTAACCACTAAGCAATCTCCCCAGCCCTGTTTAGTTTTTTTAAGAGCAGTTTTATTGAGATATCATTAACATGCTTCATGATTCACCCATCTAAAAGTATACAGTTCAGTATTTTTTTTATTATTTTTTAAAAATAAATTTTTTTTTCATTCTTTTATTTGAGAGAGATAGCAATAGACACAGAGAGGCAGTGAGAGAGAGACAAAGAGAATAGGCTTGCCAGGGCCTCCAGCCACTGCAAACGAAATCCAAACACATGTGCCACCTTGTGCATCTAGCTTGTGTGGGTACGGGAAATCGAACCTGGGACCTTAGGCTTTACATACAGACACCTTAACCAGTGAGCCATTTCTCCAGCCCCAGTGTTTTTATATTGTTTTGGTGGGAAGGTTTTGATGCAGGGGCTCACTCTAGCCCAGGCTGACCTAGAACTTACCCTGTAGCCCCAGGCTGCCTGTGATCCTATAGTGATCCTCCTACCTCAGCCTCTGAGTGCTGGAACTAAAGGCATAATCTACCATGCCAAACTCGTTTAATTTTTTTTTTTTTAGGATATTCACAGATATGTAGGCAAGCACCTTTACCATCGAGCAATCTCTCCAGCCCCAAATAAATTACTGTGTATGGTGGTAAATGCCTTTTCAGATTTTTTATGAGTGAGAGAGGGAGAGAGGGAGGGAGGAGTAGGGGAGAGAATTGGTGCTCCAGGGACTCTGGCCAGTGCAGTTGAACTCCAGACATATGTGCCACCTTATGTGTATGTGTGACCTTGTGTGTCTGGCTTATGTGGGTCCTGGGGAGTTGAACCTGGATCCTTAGGCTTTGCTAAGCCATCTCCCCAGCCCACATTTTCAGGTTTTTTTTTTTTTTTTAGTTTTTTAAAATTTGTATTTATTTATTTGAGAGAGATAAGGAGGGAATGGGCACGCCAGGGCCTCTAGCCACTGCAAATGAATTCCATACGCATGTGCCACCATGTGCATCTGGCTTACGTGGGTACTAGGGAATCAAACCTGAGCCCGTATGCTTTGCAGACGAGCACCTTAACCAATACGCCATCTCTCCAGTCCCAGTATTCACAGCTATGTAAAACCTTAGACAAATTTGGAACAGTTTTATCCCCTCGGAAGAAACCCTCCACCTTTCATTGATTACCACCTCATCAACCTGGTGTTCCCTCCTAAGCAACAGCTAGTCTACATTTCGTTGGTATTTGTGTGTGTAGTGTTTGTGATGCGCATGCGTGCGTGCCCATGCAGATGCTGCACCCCGCCTGCGTGCATGCAGAGGCCAGAGGTGAGCATTGGCTGTCCTCCTCTTTCACTCTTCTGCCTTATTTCCTTGAGACAGAGTCTCCCACTGAACCTGAAGCTAGCCGTTTTTCTCATCAGACTGGCTGGTCAGCGAGCCTCAGTAATCCTACCTGTGGCCCCTCAGCACTAGGGTTGAAAGGGTGTGTGACCACACCTGGCTTGTTTTACACGAGTATTGAGGATTGAACTCAGGTCCTCATATTTACACTTACCTTCTGAGCCATCTGCCAAGCCCAACACTAAGCTACTTTCCGTCTCTATAGATTGCTCTCTTCTGGGTTTCATAGGAATACAATTACAATATAATATAAATAAACTCTCACAACTCAGGTAATTTACGTTACTTGGCACAATGTTTTCAAGGTTCCAGTCACATTGAAGAGCGTACTGGTCCTTTGTCCATTTTTGTGGTTAAATAGCACCCCTCTGGGAGGACATGCACAGAGCTGGCACACCTCGCTCGTCCCTTCATCTGTCAGTGCGAAGGTGGGGTGTTCATAGTTTTTGGCTATACTGGACCATGCTGCTGCTATACCCATTTATGTGTAAGTATTTCTTTTATATTTTATTTTTGTTTACTTATTTGAGAGGGAGAGAGAAAATGGGTATGCCAGGGCCTCCAGCCACTGCAAACGAACTCCAGATGCCTGTGCCCCCTTGTGCATCTGGCTTACTTGGGTATTAGGGAGTCGAACCTGGGTCCTTTGGCTTTGCAGGCAAGCACCTTAACCACTAAGCCATCTCTCCATCCTATGTGCAAGTATTTTGTGGACATACTTTCATTTCTCTTGGATCGATCTATCTATGTTATATCAGTAGCTGTATACCGTGGGTTTTTCTTTCTTCTTTTTTCTTCAAGGTAGGGTCTCACTCTAGCCCAGGCTGACCTGGAACTCATTCTATAATCCCAGGCTGGGCTCAAACTCACAGCAGTCCTCCTACCCACCTCGGCATCCAGAGTATTGGGATTAAAGGTGTGCATCACCACGCACACCTGGCCCATGTGTCTTGATTTTCTTTCCAGCGTCTTTATTTTCAACTCAGTTCCTGTTTATGATATGGCCTGTTGGTTTCATACACTCACACCTTTCCCACTGGTCTCCCTGTTCCCCAATGTGCCATTGTTGTACTGCTTTAATTACTTAGAGTGAGTTTGTGACAAGTTCCCTCATTCTGACGTTTTAAAAACCCCACTCACCATGAGTGTGTGTTTGACCTTGATTTGTAGTGAAGAGTTACAGAGTGTAGAAATAGATCCAGGGTGTTCCTGCCACCTAGAAGCCTGCGGTGTACACAGCTAGTTCTGTTCCCATGCCCTGGGACAAATATATTGCATGAATTCACTTTTTTTTTTTTTTAATTTGAGAAAGAGAGAAAGAGAGAGAGAGAATGGGTGTGCCATGGCCTTCAGCTGCTGCAAATGGACTCCGGACATGTGCGCCCCCTTGTGTGCATGTGTGTCATTGGGTGCTTGCATCACTGTGCGTCTGCCTCACAGGGGACCTGGAGGTTTGAACGTGAGATCTTAGCCTTCTCAGGCAAGCGCCTTAACCGCTAAGCCATCTCTCCAGCCCTGAGTTAGCTTACTTAATTTTCTAAGTCTCTGTGGGTCGGCAGAGTTTTTAATTCTTAGGCATAATTCTGAGGCATTTAGACATGAGGACAGCAAATCTGGACACAGAACCCTCAGGACTGACTTTCAGGAAGCGCTCTAGCCGACAGCACGGGGCACTCTGTGTGTGGCACGGCTGTCTAGGACTGGGTGGTGGGAAGTGCTGTCCGTTGTCGTTCCTGGAGCTGATGTCTGCTCCCTGGCGATGGAATGGCTGCGATGAGTGAGTCATGTGAGAAGAGCCCCACACTTTGGAATGGAAGCCTCTTGGACCTAAATGCAGTCATCAACCCGCATGGAATTACTATTGAGATCCTAGACAATGGGGAATGACTTTGGCCACATTATCTTTCCAGATTGAGTGTTATTTTTAACTTCATTAACTCCCAACCAATGAAGTCATCATCTCTTGACTTTGGCTATTCTCTACTCTCAGGGAGATATTAGGCAAGGAAACTCCTAGATTCATCAGATAATTGTAGGGAGAGTATCCTGTGACTTCCCTGGAAATGTTGGCTGCTGGGAATGTGGGTAAACTCAGAGCAGAAAACCCCAGAAGGATTTTTTGTGTTTGTTTTTGTTTTTTCAAGGTAGGGTCTCACTCTAGCCCAGGCCGACCTAGAATTCACTATGTAGTCTCAGGGTGGCTTTGAACTCACGGTGATCCTCCTATGTCTGCCTCCCGAGTGCTGGGATTAAAGGCGTGCACCACCACACCTGGCTTCTCAGAAGGATTTTGCCTGGAAATAGCAATAAAAATGCAACTCAAGTTGGGGAATGCATAACTTCTTTTAAAGTAAGAGTAAGGGGCTGGAGAGATGGCTTAGCACTTAAGGTGCTTGCCTGTGAAGCCTAAGGACCCTAGTATGCCCGTGAGCCAGATGTACATGATAGCACATGTGTATGGAGTTCTTTTGCAGTGGCTAGAGGCCCTGGCATGCCCAGTCATTCATTCTTTCTCTCTCCCCCCCTCTCAAATAAATAAATAAAAATAAAATATTTAAAGTAAGAGCAATATTTGTCTCTTCTTCTTTCTCCTTTGCATTCACCAAGATTATCTGTGTTGTGGGATGGACTTTTTGAAATTTTTTTGGTTTATATTTGTTTATTTATTTATTTATCTGATAGTGACAGAGAGAGAAAGAGGCAGATAGAGAATGGGTGCGCCAGGGCCTCCAGACACCTTGTGCATCTGTCTTATGTGGGTCCTGGGGAATCGAGCCTCAACCAGGGTCCTTAGGCTTCATAGGCAAATGCTTAACCACTAAGCCATTTCTCCAGCCCGGACTTTCTGAATTTTAACCATTTCACTGGATGGTGAGGTGACTCCTTTATTGTTTATTCATCATGGGCAAATAGTTGGGGTCATGCTGGCTCAGTGTCGTATGGTTTTGAAGGTTCTGGTTTTTCTGACGTCATCTCAGTTTATCTTAGGAATCATGGATGCAGGGGCTTGGTACACGTACACCCCCTTTAGGTATGTGATCTGAGCCTGGGCCAGGTGCTTCCTCTTGGTTGACTGGTCTGGGGCTCCCTGGCCCACACTCCCACAATGATGACCTGTTGCGACCAGGGCATTCCTGCAGCCCCAGAGACCATGTTTCTCCTGTATGGATCCCCTCTGGGGACAACTTGGTAGGTCCTTGAGAAGCTAAAGAATTGAGGCATTAGTCTTTTGGGTGCCACCTAATTTAATTTCAAGCCCTATCAGGCGTACACATTTTTGGCACTCTAGATATAGTGCATTTTCAGGAGAAACAGGCGACCTAGCTTCTGAGAGAGATGTCATTTCTCACGTAGGATTTGTAATCTGTTGTCTTAGAAGATACGCAGGTGTGTGCTTAGTCTCCTGGTCTCTGGGGACATACTGACAGCAGTGGCAACAGTTGGTTTGTTTGTTTATAGAACTCTTATCCACTTGTCCTAGAACAGGCTCTGATTTTAGCATGAGCCCCACCTTTTCTGTATCTCGTCCAGGTGTCTACATGGGGATCAACTGGACTAAGTTATCAGAGTAACAGGTCTAGGCTTTACTTGCATGAGATGGAAGACCCCTCAGTCAATTTCCTAGGTCAATACAAAGCACTTGCTTATTTTAGAAACACCCTAAGCTTTGAAGCAGGACCTGGTTGTCAGCATCCATCTTGGGAGCTCTGTGAATAGTGGAAAGATTGCATCTTCGTGAGCAGAGCGCTCCGTTTGCAGGTGACGGTTTGTGCCCTTCCGCAGGCTCTTCTCCTTGTCTTGGGCTCTGTCTTGTCTGTGGCAGCTCTCCTTGCCCAAGAGGCTCCCTGGCAGATACGGACCCGCCCATCGCTGGTGTGGCGTTTGTGGAGACTGCAGCTTAGCATTGCTACGGAGCGTAGAAAGAAAACACACAGAACTCCTCAGACACTGTGACCCAGAGACTCCAGTGACCCGCTGGCGTGGGATCACATAATCACGCTCTCTCAGGACAAC
Source organism: Dipus sagitta (assembly GCA_036346955.1). Taxonomy (NCBI): domain Eukaryota; kingdom Metazoa; phylum Chordata; class Mammalia; order Rodentia; family Dipodidae; genus Dipus; species Dipus sagitta. The sequence continues at coordinate 20,672,788 of CM070770.1, forward strand.
CAGTCTTCCTTCCTTTTGCTTCCCCAGCCCTCAGTTGACAACTGTCTTGCTAAACTGAAATCAGGGTACTGAGAGCAGGAGCGTTTCTTGCTCCGTTCAGATCTAGAGGAGTACGGAGCCCAATAAATAATTGCTAAGTAAACTTCTCATCACACTAGGAAAAACCATCAGCTGCGGCTTTGCCAAGACCTTGGTTCTGCAAACCTCTTTTGTCCGCTGAGGCATAAGTTACACTCTTGTGATGAAACGCAGATGGCGTTGGGTGCAGTGTCTATGATAGAACAAACAGTAGCAAAAGTTTGTGTCCTGACCTTCCATCACCCCCCCCCCCCGACACCCCACGGATACAGTTGGATGCAGTGATGTGTTTCATCCCCCTTCGAAAAGCACATCATCATCTTTGGTCGGACTCGCCCAGCGTAATCCAGTTTCTAGATCATGCTTGGTGTGACATTTGATCCTGGCTTTCGGACTGACTTTTGCGAAGAGTCCTAGAGGAAGAATGTCTCTGTTGGGCCTTTCAGATAATCTAGTAAGATATCCCTTCTGCGACAGTATGTGGTTTATTCCTCACATGCTAGTTAGGAGGATGTTGATAGCATCTCACAGTTGGTTGCCCAAGACTAAGAAGGGCAGAGGTAAGGGTGAACTGGTAAACTGTGGACCAGAGGTGTTTTACACGAGTAGTACGACATTGGCTTAAGTAACAGCCCCTAGTGATACCTGAAGCCACCACACTGAGAGCCTCCTGCACTGCACTGCACTGCGTGGGGTGGGTAGGCAAAGGATTCGCCAAGTCCAGTCCACTGAGACCGTTTGGCTCCCTTCGCTCCCAGCCCATAGCTCTGTGGGTGGTGACTTCTGGGGAGGCCTGAAAGCCCCAGTGGTCTCTAGCTGGTTCTGCCTGGGTGGTCCATTATTCTTTCCATGTTTCTCTGTTGTTAAGGCTTAAGCATTTCTATCACTTGGATGGTGTTAAGGCTATTGTGTGTGTGTGTTTTTAATGGAGCGTCGACAGTTCTGGATGTAACAATTTCAGCAACTGCATTATGAGAGTCTCAATTTGCAGAGTCATTTCAGCCCCTGTGATTTTTTTTTTTTTCAAAATGCCCTGCTTTGTGGTTTTTGAGTTAGGTGAGCATTGATTGTAGAGACAGGAATGGAATACTCTCTACCCCAGCTTAAAAAAAAGTTGTATTGAGGCCGGGTGTGGTGGCACGTGCCTTTAATCCCAGCACTCAGGAGGCAGAGGTAGGAGGATCCCCGTGAGTTCGAGGCCACCCTGAGACTACATGGTAAGTTCCAGAGGTCAGGCTGAGCCAGAGTGAGACCCTACCTCTGGGGGGGAAAAAAAAAGTTATATTTACAGAATCCAATGAAGATGGTCTGTGTGCTAGCCCAGAGCTTCCCCAGTTCTGTTATCAGTACTAGAGTTCAGTTCTGTGATTTCACTGCCATTTATTTGCCTTCTTCATTTTCAATCCTTAAGTGCACGCAAGATTTCATACCCCTTGTATTATACTTGCTACCTTTATCCCACCTCCAATAACTAAGCACAAGGTTTGGTCCATAGCTGATGCCCCACATAGATGGATTTATTGCACAGATTGGCCAAATTTACACAGCCATGAATAGACATGGTCCTCCTGCTGGAAGAGCTCAGCAGTTCTTGAACGAGGGGAAATGCCTGACTCCTTTTAAGGGATGATTTTGATATTTTGTTGTTCCACATTTAATTAAAAAATTAAAATATAAAGCCGGGCGTGGTGGCGCACGCCTTTAATCTCAGCACTCGGGAGGCAGAGGTAGGAGGATCGCTGTGAGTTCGAGGCCACCCTGAGACTCCATAGTGAATTCCAGGTCAGCCTGGGCTAGAGTGAGACCCTACCTCGAGAAACAACAACAAAAAAAGGAAATAAAATAAAATAAAATAAAATATATGCTTTTTCCATTTAGATTCGTAGGGAACTGAAGTATGAAACTGTAAACTCACAGTCACCTTGTTTTTGGAGTTGGATCAAGAGTTGGCGAACCACAGCCATTGGCTGATGACCTCCAAGCTAATAATGTTTCTATTAAAAGTGGACATTTGCAATTAATTTGATGATAGGGACACTTACTTTGAAGTGCAGTTTAGCGTCATGTTATCTCTACTATAAAAGAATTTCTATTGTCTCCAGCACTTGGTAGGTGGAGGCAAGAAGACTGCACATTTGAGGGCAGCCTTGGGCTCTATAGCGAGTTCCAGGCTACCCGGGGCTATGTAGTGAACTAATGAAACTTTGTTTCAGAAAACAAAGGGGAAAACCAAAATATTTCTTTTTATGAGTAGGCCTACAATGCAAAGCATTATACTGAGCTATTGTTATCTTATTAGTTTTATCAACAAAATGTTTATAGACATTCATGTTCTGTCTTGTTACAGTAGTGCCTTCATAATACCCTAGGATTTTGCCTGTTGGCCTATGAAGGACAGATGGTAACTGTTTTGGGACTTGTGGCCATATGGTGTGTGTAGCAGAGACTCAGCTCTAGCACTATAGTGTGTAAGCAGCAATAGATGCTATGTAAACAAATGTGTGTGGCTGTGTTCCAATAAAACTTTATTTTAGAGACACTGAACTTTGAATTCCATCTGATTTTCATTGCTGGGAAATATTCTGTTGACTTTCCTCTGTCATTCAAAAATGTACATTTTGTAAGGCTATAGAGGGCTATTACAGAAATGGCTTGGCTTGTTCCAGGACCTGTACTAGCTGATTCCTGTGGAAGGAGGGCTAGGTGTGACGAACGCCACCATGACAGCCATGCCTTACACAATCAGGTTAGTCCGGATACTCCGGTGGACTTGGAAGAGTATATAGGTAATGTCTGAGCTACTGATGGACTTACCACAGCTGTGCTGCTGGGCTCCATGGGATTTAAGCCCAGCACTCAGTCAAACTGCACGCACCCTACAGCACCCCTCCCCGCCCCCCCCCCGGCCTCGCTCTCTAACATCAATCTAGGGAAGAGTTTCTGCAGGATGCAACATCAGCCCTGGGTCTCTTCCAGCTTCTGGTCAGAAGCTCTTTCCAAGGATAGAGAAGCTGAAACAGCTGTGCTTAAAAAAAATAAATAAATAAAATTCTAGAATCATCCAGCTAGAGGGTGAGCTCGGGACTCACTCGGGCAGCGTCTGTGTAAAGACAGAGGACACATCTGGAGCGAACATGGCCACCCCTAAACAGGGAGGATGGCGTCTTCTCCCGAAGGCCTTGAAGCATCTGCCCTTATTCTAAGGCACAGGCAGAGGGGTCTTTGGAGAGGCAGCAGGATTTTCTCGTGCTTAGCTGGGTAACCGAGAAGGAGCCTCCAGGAAGGATGCCCATCTGCTGCTCCTTGCCTGGCACCCCTGTCCCCCTGGGCCGCTGCCCCTGCACATTGGTTGTGTGCCAGAGGTTTAGCCAGCTGTGCTGCTTGTGTCATAGAGACAGTTTCCAGAAACACTTTTTCTCTTTCTGTTTGAATGACCAAGTTTCAGAAACATCCAGTGATAATGCGCAGGCATTTCAAATCTGTAACTTGAACTGGGTTGTTTGGGGTCTCGTTGCCTGGGAGATTTATGGGGTAAGCATGCAAGATCTGTGAACTAACCATCGTAGCCCAGGCTGCTGGAGCAACAGAGAGGACAGAGCAGACTGGGCAGGTAGAACTCGTGTGAGATGGGTTTTTTTGGAAAGTGACTCTTGAAGCCAGGCAGGGATCTTGCTTTCTGTGTCTAGGCAGGTGTGGTCTTGGGGACTTCACTTATGCCCCTGTCAGCATGTTCTGCACATTTTGGGTCAGGCCTTGCTACTTCACCTTCACAGAAAGAGCAAGATTACTGTGCTACTTGAAGTTGATGGGGTTGAGGGCAATACTGGGGTGTGGGGGGGATAGTCATGCTACCAAAGCCCTGGAGACTTCCAAGAAGGGGACAAGGGAGTCAAGAGACAGAGTTCTGGGGACATGACCTTCATCTTCTCCCTGCTAATGGCCAAGTGAGGGTCCTAGTGTCACCATTTGGAGGACAAAGTGAAGTGACAGAATTAAACATTTTAAAAAAGAAGGCAAGAAAGTCAGTTTCTTCACGAACATGCATTTCTTACAGTGTAAGTTTTGCAAAATGGTAATCAATTGAAATTTCATAATCAAAAAGATGTATGCAGAATATGCATTCCAGCCATTCAATAGAATGGCAAGTACTTATTATGAAGAACATGACACATCTGTATGTTCCCGACAAGGGCCATTTACGTGTAAAAATAGCAAGGTTCAGAGTGCTATTTATGGTGTGCATTTATTTAAGGAAAGGGCTTATCTATATTTTTCTATGAATGTTATATATAGAATATTATGCACAGGAAACTCATGGAAGGGTACACAATCATTGCTAGTAGCTTCCAGGATGGGGGCTAAGAAGTTAGGGGGCCTCTTAAGATGGAAGGAAAATTTTTCAATGTCTATGTTTATATTGCTGCTTTGTGTGTGTGTGTGTGTGTGTGTGTGTGTGTGTGTGTGTATACATGTATATATGTATATTTTTTTCACTGTGTGCATATCTTCCATTTTTCAAAAAAAATTTAATAAACATAGGAGAAAACACACACAAAAGAAGTCATTGAGAAAGTATTTGGCATCAGGAAGGCTTCCGGAGCCAGCCACCCTTCAGCCTCTCCTGGACATTGAGATATGGAGAATAAAGCAAAAAGAAAATACTGGGTTATTTCACTCGGGGCAACCCTTGCCCCTCCCACCCCACCCAGCCCTGTGCCACTTCCCTTATGTAAGCCATAAATTCTGGTGTGAACAATGGTGAGACAGCCCAGGGCTGGGCTCATGTTGACTGAAGGAAAATCTGGGAACCCATTGGAATGCAGCAGGGCCAAGAGTGACTCTTAGGACAGCCAGCCAGCCCCATAGCCATCCCGGGTGACTGTGTGGAGATGAAGGGACATGTCTGGTGGTCACTCGGGAGTTAAACTCTCTAGGCATCTTGAGATTCTCTATCAGCGAACCTCAAGACCAACAAGAAACTTCCGTTTGGAACAAGTTGACAATTTTTTGGTTTCATCTACATTAAAGGAAAAGAGACTTTTTCGTTGCTGCTGTCTCTATAGAATGTGACTTGCTGGGGAGAAGCTGATACAGAGGTTCCCCTGGGGGCAGGCATTAGGTTGTATTGTTTTTGGATAAAATATAATAGGATTCACCCATCTTACCCACACACTGGAGTCCTAATTTAATTCACTAGGTTTATGAGCTATAAAGAGGCCCTTTTTTTCCCCCTCCACACAAAAGATAATCTTCCCTCTGTTCTTAGGTGATTAAAAAAAGAAATGAAGCAAACAGCGAATTTTACACAGCCAAAATTCTGTTCTTGTTACAAGATCATCCTGTGGAGGGGGCGGGCTGATGAGGGGCCGGCCCACCAACCTGCTTCCTGCAGAATCAGCAGAGAAACCAGAAGCCTTTGTTTTGTGATTTGCCAGTTCCCAGCTCACTTGCATTTCTTCTTTCCAAGATGGCAGCCGACGTGAGGACCCTACCCTGTTTCATCCCCATTCACTTCCTCAGCCTCAGCTTCACCCACCTGCCTCCTGCCTTTGGGGCCTGAACACGGCACAGCCAGACTGAGAAAGTTCTCGGCTGCCTTAGCAGCTCTATCCACTAGCCAACGGGAAGAAGCAAGAGAGAAGATGGAATCCCAGGCCAGCACTGAAGAGTTCCCTCCGTGGGCCATGCCAGAGGCCAGCAGACATCAGCCTGCTAAGAAGCAGGCACGCACAGGGTCCCTACAGTTCCCAAATATGTTTTGTGGCCATGGGAAAGGTCAAGCTTAGCTCCATAGGACCTAAGTCTCATGGCTGGAAAAGGTATTTGGAGAAAGCAGGATTTGAGCTTGGTTTTTGTAGAGGATTTATGCAGCAAAGTTAAAAAAAAAAAAAAAAAGGAATTCTAGGTGGAGGGAAATAATGCAAAAACGTAGGAAAATTCACCACTTTAGAGTAAGCTTCTGGCAAGCCCAGGTGTCCTCCACTGGTAGGATACAAGGGGGTGGGTACAGTTCTCCTTCCCATCATCTCACGCCCATTGATGTTAAAATGAAAACAAGTCTCGGGCCACACTCAGTCTCTCCCTCCTTAAACATCTGTTAGCCAGCAGGCCCAAGAATAGTAATCTTATTTAAAAAAAAAAACAGTATTTATTATTTATTTACAAGCAGAGAGATAGAGAGAGAGAGAGGAGAGGAGAGGAGAGGAGAGACAGAGAATGAGTGCACCAGGGCCTCTAGCCACTGCAAATGAGCTTCAGATGCACATGCCACTTTGTGCATCTGGCTTTACGTGGGTACTGCGGAGTCCAACCAGGGTCGTTAGGCTTTGCAGGCAAGCACCTTAACAGCTGAGCCATCGCTCCAGCCCAAGAATAGTAATCTTACAGTTTGGTCTATAGGGAGGCCCAGCTCTTGGTCATCTAGCTGTTCTATCCAACAAGTGTTCCCCATAAGTTAGGTGCAAGAAAGAACTAGGGGCGGTATTTATTATTATTATTATTATCATTATCATTGTTACTTAGTTTTGTGAGGTAGGGTGTCGCTCTAGCCCAGGCTGACCTGGAATTCACTGTGTAGTCTCAGAGTGGCCTCAAACTCACGGTGATCCTCTGACCTCTGCCTCTGAGTGCTGGGACTAAAGGTGTGCGCCACCACGCCCGGTGTATTATATTTTAAATGAAATTGTTCTAAATGCCTCAGTCAAAAAGAGGGGGTGAAACCAGAATGGCACAATGCTATAACTATGGAAGCTCAGTGATTGGTTCATTTTACTGCTCTAATACTCTGCTCAGTATGTATACACATTCTCATAATGCAGTGTTCTTAAAAATCCCAAGTATGTTTTTCATACTCCGACAAGAAGCTGTTGTCATGAGGAACACCCATACTGCCCCCCATCATCTCATAATCAGTTTCTATTAAAGATAGCATGTTTTGGGCTGGAGAGATGGCTTAGCAGTTAAGTGCTTGCCTGTAAAGCCTAAGGACCCCGGTTCGAGGCTCGACTCCCCAGGACCCACATTAGCCAGATGCACAAGGGGGTGCACGCGTCTGGAGTTCATTTGCAGTGGCTGGAGGCCCTGGCGCGCCCATTCTCTCTCTATCTGCCTCTTTCTCTCTCTCACTCTCAAATAAATAAATTAAAAGTGAACAAAAAAATATTTTAAAAAAAAGATAGCATGTTTTTATTCCTGCCCTGCATGCATTATTGTCACTTAATAGTGGCATGGATACACAGTGGCCCTCTCCTTTGAGAATAAGCGCAGTCTTTTAGTCTCATAAGCGCGAATGCGTTCTGATTGTCAGCGGTTGTATATGTTTAGGTGTTTGTAGCAGACAGCTTCAGGTTCGCTGAGATGAACATCCAGACCAGGCACAGTTATGGAGGAAGGGATATTTATTGAAGCTCACAGATCCAGGGGCAATTCCATAATGGCAGAAGCTGGCCTGCTTTCACAGGATCAAACAGAGAGAGAGAGAGAGAGAGAGAGAGAGAGAAGCCCCAAGCCAAAAGCCACACAGCACAGCACACTTCAGGAACTCCAGCTGGGCACTTTGCATATCTTTAGATTGAAATCTCAAACCCACCACCACACCTTAGGGCTGGACCGCCCAGTGCCACCTCCTCCAGCCAGGTGGCTGCAGATGCAAACTACAAACTAATAAAACACTGAATATATTGGGGGCCATCTAGTCAAACTACCAGTGTTTAAGGTGATGACTGGATATATATAGACGTTATAAAGTGATTACCATAATCAAGCAAATCAGCACAGCCATAATTTCACCATAGTGCCATTGTGTGTGTGTGTGTGTGTGTGTGTGTGTGTGTGGAGAACACTAGAGATCTATGTCTTAGCAAATTTCAAGTCTACAGTATACAATGAACTATCATTGCCGTGCCATACATCAGCCCTGCAGAACTTACCCATTATATAAGGAAAGTTTGCGTCTTTGACTCACACCACCCCTCCCCTAGGTTTGGGCACCCACCATTATACTCTTCGCTTCTGTGAGTTCAAGTGGAAAGAGGTCCTCCACGTAACTGTGGGTCGACTGTGTCTTTCAGTGCTGGGCGTATTTCACTGACCGTCGTGTCCTTCAGGCCCGTCCATGGTGTCTCACGTGTGATGTCCCATGTGTACACGTCATGCTTTCTTCATGCGTTCAGGTAGCCCATCTCATCTCGTCTGCCAGGCAGGACAAAGTCGTACCGTGCCGCTCTTAGCTGGCGTCCGTGGCCCGACTCCTGGTGGTGCACACCGCTCATCCCTGCTCGCTATCCGTGCCTGACGTGCGTTAACACGCTGATGCCATCCATGATGCCCCATGCCACTCTTCAGCCGGCAGAGGCCGGGCAGGAGATGAGTGGTTTGTGTTGTAGTCACTCTGTGCCCATTCCCATGGCCATCAGTTGCTGCTGTTGATGTTGCGGAAAAATTATCCCACAGTTAGAAAGGGGTGGAGAGCCGTCTGTCTCCCCCTCCCACTGCCTCTGCCTCTGCCAAGGAGCCTGGGAAGGCTTCGGGAGTAACCTGAAATAAACTTGCAAGTTCAAGCCGAGCCTTCATTCCTCTCTGGCTGACAATTAACAGTGATTTGCTGGGGCTGCTTTCTAACCTGGCCCCTGTCCTCCAGTATCAGTGGCCTCAGGGTCTGGGCCTCCTTATTGGTCTGCTCTGCAAACAACCCTTTACATGTGTAGCCGTCACCCACAACCACATCCTGTCCCTTCAGTGCCGGGGGGTGCTGAGCCTCTCCATGTGGAAGTAGGGGAGGAGCGTGCCTGGGAGATGTCCCCCAGAGACACTGGCGTTTTCAGAATGGAATACCCCCCCACACACACACACACTATATTTGCTCTCGGCAGCAAATTCTCAGAGAACGTGAGGTTGGCCTGATGTGACTCTACATGGCTGCGTGTCCATCTGCGTACAGCTAGTGGGGCTTTCTGCCCTGTCACAGACTGGGTGTTCCCACAAGGCGCTTTGTCTTCTTGCCTTTTGTCAGGAAGGCTCCCATTACATAGAGAGATGGGACGTGGCCCAGAGCTCTGTTTTCCTTCTGGCTCAGCCAGCGAGTGATGTGTGGGCTGTCGCCTCCCACACTTTTGGGGCCTGATTCATGGGTGTGGTGTGGTGTGGTGTGGCCTGGCCATCTTGGCCCTCAGTTTAGTGTTAATGTGGAAAAGCATTGGGGGGAGCCCTGTTCAGAGCAATGAGGGGAATTCCTTTCTTTCTACTAAAGTATCAGGAAAAAGCCAGTCACTCCTGAGAAACGGGCAGGCTGCTTTCTCTCAGGTAAGAAGAATTCCCACCGCTCCTGAGTTAGCGGCCTTGCCACATGGAGCTCGAGTTCATATCTTTTACCTGGCTTGGGCTTGGGGTTTGGATTCCTGTTCTCCGTTTCAGAAATCTTTTAGGAAGCATAGAGGGCACCAATCAACGGCCTAATCAAGGCAGTGGGTGGTGCCGCCGCATCCGTGGATCTTTTTGTTTTTGTTTTTTTTTCTAAGTAGGGTTTCTTTTTTATTTTTTTAATTTTTTTATTTTTTGGTTTTTCGAGGTAGGGTCTCACTCTAGCCCAGGCTGACCTGGAATTCACTATGGAGTCTCAGGGTGGCCTTGAACTCACGGCGATCCTCCTACCTCTGCCTCCCGAGTGCTGGGATTAAAGGCGTGCGCCACCACGCCCGGCTTCTAAGTAGGGTTTCTCTCTAGCCCAGGCTGAACTGGAATTCACTTGGCAGTCTCAAATTCATGATGATCCTCCTACCTCTGCCGCCTGAGTGCTGGGATTAAAGGTGCATGCCACCACACCCAGCTAGTATGTATATTTTATTTATTTATTTATTTATTTGAGGGAGAAAAGGTGGCAGATAGAGTGTGTGAGAATGGGCACTCCAGGGCCTCTTGCTACTGCAAACAAACTTCAGATGCATGTGCCACCTTGTGTATCTGGCTTCACGTGGGTCCTGGGATATAGAACACAGGTCCTCACTCTTTGTAGGCAAGAGCCTTAACTGCTGAGCCATCTCTGCAGTCCCTACCCTTTGGTTTTGAGGTCTCTGGAGTCTGCCGTGGGTATCCCCTTGCCTCTTGCTTGCCAAGAACCTTCCCCTTTTGTTAAGAGGTAGCGTCTTGTGACTGAGAAGTAAGACACATGGCACGTCCCTACAGTGAATGAATCTGCTCCTTAAACAGTCTTCCTAGGGGCCTGGAGAGATGGCTCAGTTCTTAAACGTGCTTTCTTGCAAAGCCTGTCAGTCCAGGTCCAGTTCCCCAGCACCCACGGAAAGCCAGGTGTCAGAGTGGCACGTGTGTCTGGAGTTTGTTTGTAGCAGCAAGAGGACCTGTTGCACCCATTCTTTCTCTCTATCTCTCTCTCTCTCTCAATTTTTTTTTTTTTTTTTTTTGAGGTAGGGTCTTGCTCTAGCCCAAGCTGACATGGCATTCACTATATAGTCTCAGTGTGGCCTTGAACTCATGGTGATCCTCCTCTCCCTCCCTCCTGAATGCTGGGATTAAAGGCATGCATCACTATGACTGGCTCCAAATATGTTTTTAAAGATTTTGTTTTTTATTTATATGCAAGGAGAGAGAGAGAGAGAGAGAGAGAGAAGAGAGCCAGAGAGAATAGGCACACCAGAGCCTCCAGCTGCTGCAAATGAACTCCAGATGCATGCTCCACTTTTTGCATCTGGCTTTACATGGATATTGGGGAATTGGACTCAGGTCATTAGGCATTTCAGGCAAGCGCCTCAACTGCTAAGACATCTCTCTAGCCCCAAATATTTCTTTTTAAATCCTCCTAGGAATTTTAAAAAAAATTTTTAAAATTCATTTGCAAGCAGAGAGATGGGGGAAGGAGAAAGGGAGAAAGAGAGAATGGGTTTGCCAGGGCCTCTGCTGCTGCAAATGAATTTCAGATGCACGTGCCACTTTGTGCTTCTGGCTTTCCATGGGTATGGGGGAATTGAACCTAGGCTATCTGGCTTTACAAGCAAGTACTTTTAAACGCTTAGCCATGTCTTCAGCCCCAGAACCATTTTTTATCTCATACCCAAAGATACAGTTAGATATACATAAAGAAAAGCTAGAAAACCAAAGTTGGTTAAAGATAGGCTGTCCCTTGGGCTGAAGAGATGGCTTAGCAGTTCAGGTGCTTGCTTTCAAAGCCTAAGGACCAAGGTTTGACTCCCCAGTGCCCATGTAAGCCAGATGCACAAAGTAGGTGCATGCATCTGGGGTTCGTTTGCAGTGGCTGAAGGTGTTCCTCTCTCTCTCTCTCAAGCAAATAAAAATATTTTTAAAAATGATAGTCTGGCCCGTATGGTGATTGTGATAATGAGATTGAGATGGACTTGATATGGAAAAGTATCTGTGAGGATCATGAGTCCTGTGGGGGCCATAGTTGAAGATGGAGTCCACTCCACTGCAGATGGCTTCCCACACAGGATAAAGATCACATTTCTCAAATTGAGCCCTGTACATTATCTGGTTTTATGAGTTCTTTATACAGACTTCATATTTTCATTTTTAGTAATGATTTTAAAGCATTTGTTTTTACACATGCGTGTCCATGTGGCTACAGGTGCACATGTGTGCACTGCTCGTGAAAGCCAGAGAACCGTCCCGGGTATCAGGCTCAGGAACACCCTCACTGTTCTTTGGAGGCAGAGTCTCTCCTTGGCCTAGAGCTTTTCAATTATGCTTGCCTGGCTGGCCAGCAGGCGCCAGGGATCTGCCTGTTTCTGCCTCCCCAGCACTGGAATTATAGACACATGCCACCGCGCCTGGCATTTGTGTGTGTTCTGGGATCATGTTACTGACCCAGCCATCTCCAAAGCCCCATAGTGGCGGTTTTAAAAGTCACTTCTGGGCCGGGCGTGGTGGCACACACCTTTAATCCCAGCACTTGGGGCAGAGGTAAGAGGTAGGAGGATCGCCATGAGTTTGAGGCCACCCTGAGCCTACATAGTGAATTCCAGGTCAGCCTGGGCCAGAGTGAGACCCTACCTCAAAAAACCAAAATAAATAAATAAATAAATAAGAGTCATTTCTGACTTATTCTGGATCAACTGGATGGCCACCTCGTAACTCAGGGCTTGGTACATTTGCGTCACACTTGCCAGTTGCATTGGTGCTGAGGGGCCACCGAAAGGAATACTTCCTAGAGTTCCTGGATGGGTCACCACACGTGGGTCACACACTGGCTTTGGGATGGAAGGGGGCAAGCTACACCCCAGACACCTTGGCATGTTCTGTTTGTGTAACGTTGTGTTGTTACGTTACTGAGAGTGGAGCAGGGCTCGGAGAACTTCGCAGCTGTCTTTGCCAAAACGATCACAGTGATGTAACAAGCATGTATGCTGACGAAGGGAGAAGGGAATTCCTTCCTACTGAAAACCTGACTCAGGCCGCTAGCCTTGTAACGTGGGTCTCACCAGGGTCTCTGGAGAGCGCTAAGGGCTCAAGCAGCCCCCATGCATAGCCTTTGTCCATGAGTCCTGAACTTGAGCTGTGGATGAAACACAGAGGCTTCAGAACGTGGTCTACTTCCCTGTGTTGTGTCTTGCTGCGCATGCTACAACCAGCTAACTCTGATGCAGTTCTTCTGTCACTGTTGGCCCTCTGCTCCATGACGGGACTTCTCGTGTCACGCGATGTCACCTGTTGATGTGTGGCACCATACAGTGTCACGTGTTGATACATGGGGGGGGGCAATGAGTTCTACCTTCTGCAGTACGGATTCTTAGATAGATCGCAGGACTCCCTTAGTCCTCCTGAGAGAGCTTTGTCATCTTCCCAAATGCCCTTCAAAATACTTAAGATCCCTTTGTTTGCTCCCTCATTCATTTATTCATTCATTCACTCACTCATTCACCCAGCAATCTGCTGGTGAGTAGCTGCAATGTGCCACCCAGCAGACTCAGTACTGCTCACGGGGCTCCAGATAAACACGAGGACTATTGTCGTGAAGTTCATGGGCTTGTCGGGGGAGGTAGGAAGATCTTCACCATACCTTGATAGCTAAGGGGAGGGTCATGCTAGTTAGAGTTGGGGATGCCCTGGTCACATGTTTTAGAAGAGCAGTTGGCCGTTGGTTGCTTTGCACCTAACCATTTCTTTTGAACCAATGGCTTAGTAAACTTACGTCCCCAGGATTCTGGTTCTTCTTTTTTAATTATTAAAAATGTTTTATTGGGCTGGAGGGATAGATTAGTGGTTAAGGCACTAGCCTGCAAAGGTAAAGGATCGAGGCTCAATTTCCCCAGGACCTACATAAGCCAGATGCTCAAGGTGGCACATGCTTCTGGAGTTCATTTGCAGAGGCTGAAGGCTCTTGTGCTCCCATTCTCTCATCTGCCTCCCCCGCATGTGCCTCTTTCTCTCTCAAATATAAATAAAAATAAAATATAAAAAATTTAAATATTGTATTTATTTATTAGAGAGGGGGGAGGAAAAGAGGCAGATAAAGACTGGGCACACCAGGGCCTCTAGCCACTGCAAATGAACTCCAAACACATGTGCCACCATATGTATCTGACTTTACATGGGTACTGTGGAATCAAACCTGGGTCCTTTAGCTTTGCAGCCAAGTGCCTTAACCACTAAACAATCTCTCTAGCCTGACTCTTGTTCCTAATTCTGCCTTGTCACTTGAGTCAACAGGAGACCTCCAGGTGCTTGGATTCCTGAAGAGAGGGTTTGACTTACTTGGTCTGAGGCATAAGGGGTGGGCAAGAGGACTTGGTAAGGCTTACGTCTGGCTCCGTTGTTGTTAGTGTCAGCTCAGCTCGTTGTACCAGAGGAAGGAGGTCCTTGCTTCGATTTTGGGGTACAAGTGAGAGAACTCAAAGATTTGTTTGGGTTCTCATGTGCCTTATTGTTGGTTAATTGTATTCTTGTCCTCTCCCTCCCCAAAAGATAGGTTGATGATCTGACCCCTGGAATGTGACTTCATTTTGGAAATATGCAGTTGTTAAAGTATGTCCTATTGGATGAGGGTGGGCCTTTACTCAATGATGGGTGTTAAAGAAGACAATTTAGACGCTGAGACACAGGGAGAACATCATGGGACAACAGGCAGATGAGAGTGATGCGGCTCCAGGCCAAGGCAGCTAGGCATTAATAGCCACCAGCAGCAGCTAGGGAGAGGCAGGGGCGGGCTGCTCTCTCCAGAGCCTTCTCAGGAGCATGGCCCAGTTGGCATGTCATTTGGGACTTCCAGCCTGCAGAGCGCAGAGGGGAAACGCTGCTGTTTGGTAAGCTGCCTGCCTGTGCTTTGCTACAGGGCCCTGGGACCTATAGGCGGGCCTGGAGGTCCTGGTGCATGTGAAGCGTGATTGGCCGACCCCTCCCCTGAAATGGCCTGCAGCAGGAGCCCTGGGACAGGCTCTCAGCAGCTGTCACAGCTGTGCCTTTTCGGAGATTCCTGGAGAATGTCAGCCTGGGAAAATGGGCTCAGAGCGAACGTGACAGCAAGGCCATCCTCCCCATAGTCTTCGCTGAGACTATGGCGTCAGCTGCTGCTGGGAGATGCCATCAAGATGAGTCAGTAGCATTACCAGAGCCTGTGGGGACAGGGCACGAGCCTTGATGTCGCGGCTCAAAGCCTGCTCTATGTCATGTTAGCTCTGCGCCTTCAGGCAAGGCCTTTTCTTTTGCAGTCACCTCTGTTTCCCCGTCTATAACGTGAGTGCACGGTGGTCCTTCACATTAGCATTCTAAGAATGAAGAAAATACGACATGGGAGAACGCTTGAGCACCGAGCACCCGAGCAGCCTGTTCCACAGCAGCACAGTCCTTTCCGCGGTGTGAGCGGAGCAGGCCAAATGTTGAGGGGCCAAGGCAGGTGGGCTTTCAGGGATGGCGTTTAGGATAGGGGAAGAGATTAGCACTGCCTCCCAGTGCTGGTAGTTTGATTTTAGCCCAATTTGTTGCCTTCATTCCCTTAGGGAAGGCACTGCACTCAGGGTCCTTTAGTACTGGGCAATAAAATCTTCAGGTAGCTTATTTTTTTTTCCTAATGACAAAGGAGGATTTGGTATGGTCGGGAAGTGGTGACTGGAATTCCTTGGCTTCACTAACAAGCTCTGTGAACCTCGGCAGGTTGTACAACTTCATTGAATCTTAGTTTTTCCACCAAAAAGAAAAAAAAAATCCTAACTGTTTCTTGTGGTTTGTTTGAGGATTAAATGAAAACCACCACACGGAGCATTATTCAGTCAGTGTTATCCTGTACTCAACCTACTACAGAGGTCACCACTGCCCTACGTGTATACACACACACACACACACACACACACACACACACACACACAATATAGGTCTTTTGTATTCGTGTTCATTCTGGGTATAGAAAAGTCAGTGTAGCCACAGTGACAGAACTAATAAGCCATGTAAATGTGAACTTCAAGAGAATCACATCCGTTTTATTGGGTGGCTGAAACTGTGTGTCTAATGCAGATTAAGTGATTCATAAATATTTGGTAAACGAATGATACTATGAGGGGCACGGTGACACAGTTGGCTGAGATGACACTACTCACTGTAGGATGGCAGTTTAGGAAGTCCTGTCTCTTCACAAACTCAGTCCCAGAGGTGTCCTAGCCTCTCAGGACAGATGGAAGTACTGTTTAGAGTGCATATTGCCCCCATGCTTGGTAGACTCCTCTGGAGCTGAATCAGATGGAGGGCTAGAGAGATGGCTCAGCAGTTAAGGCACTTGCCTAGGATACCTAACGACCCAGGTTCGATTCCCCAGTACCCACATAAAGCCAGATGCACAAAGTG
Organism: Dipus sagitta; assembly: GCA_036346955.1. Classification (NCBI taxonomy): domain Eukaryota; kingdom Metazoa; phylum Chordata; class Mammalia; order Rodentia; family Dipodidae; genus Dipus; species Dipus sagitta. Next base: position 20,688,664 of record CM070770.1, read on the forward strand.
GCGCATGCATCTGGAGTTTGTTTACAGTGGCTAGAGGCCCTGGTGCGCTCCTTCATTTTCTCCCTCCCTCTCTCTCCCCTTGCAAACAAATAACAAGAATCAGGTGGAGCTGGGGCGATGTCTCAGTGGTTCAAAGCACTTACTGCACAGGCCTAACAGCCAGAGTTCAAATCCTCAGAATCCATGTAAAGTGGGACGCAGTGGTGCACGTGCCTGAACTCTCTGTGCACCTATGGCCAAGATGGTTGGTGGAAATCAGGAGAATCCCATAAGCTAGTGGGCCAGCTAGCCTGGTGTACAGTATGACTAGGAGAGAGACTGTTGCAAACAATGTGAAAGACAAGGTCAGACACACAGAAGTTGTCCTCTAACCTCCACGTGCATGGCATGAATGTGTACACATACACACGCATCAAGTGTTAAGAGTTTGGGAACAATTTCTGCATTGATGAGCTGGATTGATATTTCTGGACCAAGGTTGTTGGCGCATCCCAGTAAGTACAGAACTCCATACCTTCCTTCACAGACATTCGCCAATTGTTCCTGCCTATCTATGTTCAGTTCCTGAGGCTTGGATCCTATGATTTCACCAGAAATAGAATACATGTAGCTAAGGGAACTTATTGTGCTGAAGTAGGGATTTTACTGGGAAAAGAAACAACATGCCTGAAGTTCTGAGAACTTCTTAGTCAACAGCGGAGACTCTCCAGACCTGTGGAGTTTTGAATCCTGTTTGTTGGAATACATTTAGGACAGAAAAGTATGTAGGTTTCAGGACAGTAGCAGTAAATGTTTTGGTGCTTAAACATGTAGAACTTTTCTTGCATTTCTCAGTTTTTTTAAAATTTGATTAGTACATCTCAATCATTTGTAAAGGCTGTTGAGATTCTTCAGACAAAAAGGACCAATAGGATATCTATCTAGATCTCTTTCTCTCTCTCTCTCTCTGTCTCTATCTCTCTATTTAGGCAGAGATGTATGATAAAAGTTTGTCTCACATGATTATGGAAGCTGAGAAGTGCCAAAGTCGACAGTTAGCAAGCTAGAGATTCAGGAGAGCCAACGTTGTGGGTCCACTTGGAGTCTAAAGACTTCTGAATCAAGAGAGCTGCTGGTCTAGCTCCCAGCAAATGAACCTGGTAATTCAAGGCCCGAGAAGAGCCCATAGTTCACTTCATGTGTTCAGGTGGGAAAAGACTGATGTCTCAGCCCAAGCAGCAGGCAAGAGGATGTCCCTCTTAGCCTTTTGTTATATTCAGGTCTTCAGTTTCCAGTCACACCATGGAGGGCAATCTCCTTACTCAGTCTATTGATTCAAATGTCAATATCATCCAGAAACTTCACTGACACATCCAGAATGTTTGGCCAAATGTCTGGGCACCCCATAACCCAGTCAAGTTGACATGTAAAGTGGACCACCACACTCTCTCTGTGCCAATTGTTTATTCTTAGTGCTTAGCTGGTAAGGATGCAATGCCATGTACAAGACCCTGTTTGGTGTCTTTAGTGAAGTGATACCCAGTTAAGGCAGGATTCCAGAGGCCAAGTCAGGAATCCAAAAGAGGCCTTTGTGTGATGTTTTCTTGTGAAATTCCTTTGGCTCTGACCACATTGTTGTTCTTTTTTCCTTTTCCAGTGGGTGAGAAGTGATAGATAAGATGTAATTACAGTGGAGGGAGAACTGCCTGTGGTTCTTTGAGCAGGTCTGCACTAAGCCAATGTGGTAAATGTTTGACACCCATTCCTAATAGGCAGAGGAAGGCTTTCATCAACATATGGTATGCCAGCCAGTCTTTTCCATTCCATGAACAGTCATAGCTTGTCATGAAGGTACTGTGCTGAGTAGACTGCTGGGCATGGCACAGGGAGAAAGGGCACATTTCCAGAGGACTTGGTGGGTACCACCAGTGGTCCTAATCTGTAGAGCCCATTCTCCCTCCTGACCACCCTCTATTTGCTGTGTTAAGAAGCACAAGGTATGCTGACACACGGGACTCACAACATACATTTGAGTGATGGAATTTTTTATTAGCTAATTTTAAAAATCCATTTAATCATTTTAATGCCAAAAGTCATCTTCACTCCAGTAAAAAAAGTAGTTATGTTTTACAGTTTGACCATCCATGCTTAGCAGATTATATGAGCAAAATAATTACCATGCAAGACTTGTTGATCAACTTCTCAAGGATTCAAACAACTCTGTCACATGCCAGGAGGCTTAATAACAGTGGTCTCAACATCTGTTGTGCTTCCTGAGTCTTTCCTTGTTTTCTTTTATTGTTTTACAGTTCTCAGAGGATCTGATTTGCCCACTGGAAACTTGTCTTGATGAGCTGGATTGAAATGACTAGCAGAATCCTTCTGTGTTTATAAACAAACTTAGGCAAAAAAAAAAAAAAAAAAAAAATCCCCTGTGGATATACCTGCTCCTCTAGGCTCTAGTTCAAGTGATTATAGATTGTTTTATTTTCTTTTGTACACAGAAGAAGAAATTCCAAGGGAGGAAAGCCGATGTTATGAGGGGTCAGAGCAATTTGACTTCAGATCTGGATTTACTAGCTATGTGACTTAAGAAACTTAACCTTTGTTTTCTTTTATTTTTTCTTTTTCTTGCATGTGTTATGTGATATCTCTTTTCCACTCATTCTTACATGAGCTGGAATATGCAGGGTTTTTTTTGTTTTTTTGTTTGTTTTGTTTTGTTTTTTGGCAAGTCTTGGTAAATCTTAGGTCTCTGTTCCCCTCAGGACTTGAAATACAGACACGAGTGGCCACACCCAGATGTTTATGTGAGTCCTGAGGATTGAACTCGAATGTTCTCTCCGGCCTTCCTCAAGCCTTCATGCTTGCGCAGGTGGTACTCTTAACCACTGAGCCGTTTCTCCAGCCCAGTCACTTAACCATTCAGGGTCTGCTTCTTTATCTAAGGGATGGATATCTCTCAATCACTCTCTGTGTATATGTGTGTGTGTCTCTCGCTCTCTTCCCCTCCTTCCTTCCTATACAGGTCTGTTGGAAGCCTGAGCCAAGTGAGATAATCCTTGTCATCATTGACTGGTTATTGCTGGTGCTGGCTTTTCTTTTTTTTTACTTTTTATTTGTGCATGTGTTATATGTTTATTTTTTCTGAGACAGCTTTTTCACTAAGTTGCCCAAGCTAGCTTTGAAATTTCTAATTTCTAACTCCTGAGTGCCAGGATAACAAGTGTATGCTACCATACCTGTCTTGTGAAAGGGGCTTTTGTTTGTTTGTTTTCTTTTGGTAAAGTGTAAACTAATTTGGAGAGAAAAATCTGCCCTGAAATAATGAAGAAATTGATAACTTTTTTATCCTATTCAGTATAAACATTTGCATGTTTTGTTGTAGAAATATTAGTGCATTCTATTGAGTATTTCTCCAGACCCTGCCCGGGGAATGTGTAACATGGTATATTTCTAACATCTGAAATATTTGGAGGCTTCAAATAAGGAATCACAGACCTGTACTGTTGCAGTCAGCATCTTGTTGCTGGGATAAACACTCAACCAGAAGCAGCTGATAGGATGACAAAGTTTATTGCAGGTTTACAAACTCCAGGGGAATACCCTCAATGGTGAAAGAAAGTTGCTCACTTCCATGGATAAAGCAGAGAGACACTTCCAACAGCCAGCGTCAGAGCTCAAACTGCTCTTTTTGTTCCTTAGGACAGGACTCCAGATCTGCCCCCAACACACCTTGGGGCTGGACTCCAAAATCCACACCCCCCAGTGACACCTCCTCCAGCCGGGCTTCTGGAGACTCAAGTTACTCACTTAATCAAAAACATCTGAGCCTATGGGGCCATATATTCAAACAACCACAAGCAGTGTTCTTTTTCCGAATTACGTGTTTGTGTGTGTACGTATTAAAGGCTCATGCCCGTTGTCTCCAAAGCACCATACCTGGGATCATGGAGAGCGGCACAGCGAAGTAGTTAACCATCAAGACACGAGACAGAGAAAATGGGCTCTTGGTGGGGAGGCATCACCCTCTACCCCTCAGCCTGCTGGTGACAGCAGTACCCCTCAGTGCGTGCTGGCCATTGTCCACAGTTACGTGGGCAGTTTGGGCCTCATGATATCCCTCCAAGGTAACTACCTGTCCCTACAGGCTTTGTGTTTGGACTTTCCTACTGCCGGGCCATTTTCTATCTTTTTTGTTGTTGTTGTTGTTGTTTTTTCAAGGTAGGGTCTCAGTCTAGCCCAGGCTGACCTGGAATTCACTATGGAATCTCAGGGTAGCCTTGAACTCACGGCGATCCTCCTACCTCAGCCTCTCGAGTGCTGGGATTAAAGGCATGCGCCACCACGCCCGGCTCATTTTCTGTCTTATAATATGCTCTGTAAAGGGAGGGTTTGCATGGAGTACCTGTTCATTCGCCTTTCACCTCTATATTTGGTGATTAGTAACTAAAACTAACTAGAATTTATTAGTTCATGGACGTGGCAAGGACAAGGTTATCTTCAGGTGGGGTTGGTCCTAGGACACTTGTCATGTGGTCACAGGTCTGTCTTTCCCCCTAGGTACCAGCTTTACTCTTTTGATTTCTTTATTTGCGAGAGAGAAACAGGCAGGTAGAGAGAGGGACAGAGAATGGGCACGCCAGGGCCTCCACCCGCTGCAAACAAACTTCAGCTTCATGCGCCCCTTTGTGCATCTGGCTTACGTGAGTCCTGGGGAATTGAGCCTGGGTCCTTTGGCTTTGCAGGCGAGCACCATAACCACTAAGCCATCTCTCTAGCCCCACCAGCTTTGTTCTTTATTGAGCTCCATCCTTAGACTTGAAATGGAAGGGGCTCTACTTCAGCTCCGATTCCACATCCTCATGGCTAACCATCCAAAGAGAAGGAAGTCCTCTTCTCCCAAAGTCCACAAAGAAAATCCCAGAGAGGATTCTTGGCTTCCTTGAACTCAACACTAGGGCTGGAAGGATAGCCAGACCCTATCCTATCGCATGGTGAAGGTGGCGTCAGTCCATTCAGCCATCTAAAGGAGATCCTCCTCTTACCCAGAGAAGAATGTCAAATAGACCAAGATGATTTCCACGCATTATTGATGCCTAACCCTTCAAGACTGCTGAGGGCTTGCTTTCACGCTGCAGGGGTTCACAGAAAGGGGTTCTGTGAGGTTGTGCTCAGTCCCTGATGGCCAGCTCTTGACCGCTGGAGACAGTATGGTGGTTGTCAGCAGCAGCAGCAGGTCTGGTTGAAGCCAGCCAGCCAATCACTTTTACGTTCACGCCACCTGTTTTGCTGAAGTTGCTTCTGGAGCCAGAGGGCTTTTACTCCTCCACTCTTGCTAACATTGAGGATCGTTTTAGGTTGCCCCTTCTCTCATCTCTGCCCACCTTAGCAATCACATTCCGCTTGCCTCCATCCGCCTTTTAGTTCACGGGTTCTGGGCTATGACACGGGGGCTTAGGGATGATGGGTAGGGCTCTAGGACTGGTGTTTTCTCCTCCACACTGTACTCCTGGAGCCAAGAGTCGTAGCTTCACCCCTGTTTCCACTGCATGGTTGCCCCAGGGCGCTCTTTTGTGGACAAACCCACCAGCACTCTGGAATACATGAAGGCCTTCCTTCATGTCCTTCCATTTCCTGACATGTCATGCCCGGCTCTACTTCTCTCTGCTGGACTATAAAGTCTCCTCTTGCTTTTATTCCTAAGGCCCCCACTTATCCCAGACCTTGGTGCCATTGTAACCCAGGCTTCTCAAAGTGCTTCTTCTGGTTTTTTGAGGTTGGGTCTCACTCTAGATCAGGCTGATCTGGAATTCACTATGTGGTCTCAGGGTGGCCTCGAACTCATGGCGATCCTCCTACCTCTGCCTCCCCAGTGGTGGGATTAAAGGCATGCGCCACCACACCCGGCTCTCAAAGTGCTTTCTTATCTAGATCTTTCCTCATACTGTTTCCATTAGAATGCTTTTGAATTTCCCTCTCTGTATAATCTGTTTTTTTTTTTCCATTTTATTTATTTTTTGGTGTGTGTGGGATTTAATATGTGTGCGTATATGTGATGCCTGCAATGTTTTCAGGTTAAGCTGGTTGACAAGGGAGTCCCCGGCAGTCTTCCTGTTTCTTCCACCCTTCTTCCCTGCCCGAGCTATGGTTACAGGCGTGCATAGCCGTGCCCGACATGGATGCCAGGGACTGAACACGGGTCATCATGCTTCCACAGCAAGCAGTCTTTCCTGCCGAGCCACCTCCCTAGCCCCTTGTTTTGTTTTGCTCTGTTTCCTTTTGGTGGGGTATGCTGGAAGTTGAATCTAGGGCCTCATGCATGCTAAACATGTGTTCTACCATTAAGTTACACCCTCAACCCCTGCACGGTCTGTTTTAATAAGCAAATCATTACCAGTGTAAGCTAGGCATTGATGAGTAGAATAGGGGCCAGAAAGACCTGTTGATCCTGCGCTCTGTGACCCTGGGTAGAACCGGGCCGCTTCCTTTGGTTTCAGATCTGGGCATGATACTCCCTATCTCACAGGATGAACTGGAATTTCAAATGAAGATTACCTGGCCCAGAGTCCAGGGTCAGAAAGTGTGCAGCGGTAATTCACTATGAAAGGAAACCCAGCCCAATCTGACTGAAACAAAAGATGGGGTGTCTGGCCAGGTACCCTAGCTGGGTGGTGGTAGCGGGGAAGCATTCGTTTGAGGCATGGCTGCATTTTAAGCACCCAGAGACGTTGTCATTGCTCCCACGGGCTTTCCTTCTTGGGCTCGTCCTGGAGGTGATGGTTGGCTCGCTGTCAGTTTAACACCTTGACAAAGGACAGTCCTGAGGCTGCTGCTCATTGGCTTGGCTCTAATCACAAGTGCATCTCTAAGTGAATGGCTAATGGGAGCAATGACATGCCCTGATGGGATAGATCCAAAGTGATGTGGCTGCCCAGGGCATCAAAGGTCAGGGATCCAGTGCCATCCAAACCACAAATGCTCCCCGCCCCTCCCCCTTACTCTCTCCCTCCCCCCTCCCCTCCCTCCTTCCCCTCTCCCTACCCCCTTCCCCTCTCCCCTCCCCTCTCCCCTCCCCTCTCTTCCTCCTCCTCTCCCCTCCCCTCTCTTCCTCCTCCCCTCCCCTCTCTTCCTCCTCCCCTCCCCTCCCCTCCCTTGCCCCTCCCCTCTTCCCTCCCTTCCCCCTCTCTTCCCTCTGTCTTCCCTCCCTTCCTCCTGCCCTCTCCTTTCCCTGTTCTCTCCCTGAACCCTTCCTCCTTTCCTCCTTCCATCCCCTCCCTCTCCCCTCTCCTCCCTCCCCAACCCCCTTTCCACACCACTTTTCCCTTACCCCCTCCCCCGCCCCTCCCCCTTACCCCTTCCTCCCCTTCCCCCCCTCCCCTCCTTCTCCTCCTCCCCTTCCTCTCCCCCTCTCCCACCCCTTTCCCTCCCCCTCTCCTTCCCCTCCCCGTCTCCCACCTTTTTCCTTCCCTCCCCCTTTCCTTCCCTCCCCCTTTCCTTCTCCTCCCCTCCCCTCCCCTCCCCTTCCCTTCCCTTCTTGTCTTTCTGTTTTCCTCCCCTCCCTTCCTCTCTCTCACCTCATTCTTTTTCTTTTTGGTCTGTGGTGCTGGGCTTCATGCTAGGAAAGCACCTCCCAATCCACTGTGTTCCAGCCCCCAGAGGAAAATCCGCCTCAATGCTAGGGGAGGGGAGAGTGCCACGTGAGAGCACTGCGCATGCTCATGGGCTGCCCCTTCTGAGGCAGTGTTGCCCAGTGTGCCTGTATTTTGGGCGGTGCCATCAAGGCAGATGGACGGTAGGGGCGAGGGCAGACGGGCAGGAGGGAGAAGATACAGAAAGATCTGGTGGTGGGTCGGCTGTCCAGCCTCAGCCTGGAGCTGACTTCTGCTCCTTATCTGTTTCTGGTGGTGGTTTTGTCCTGTTGAAAACCTTGTCTGAGCCAGGGAAGCTTTGAAAATATCCTCTTGTCTGTTCTCAGTGCTGTCGGTTTTGGGAAAGGTGGTTTCCAGGAAGGGCTTAACCCAAATTCTTCTGCCATTGTCCCTGTTGATACAGTTTTATGGTCCTGCAAAATCAAGTGAGGACATCTCTAGTCACCTTTCTGAAGCCGTCCTTTTGAAATTATAATGCACTTGTGTGTGCTTTATATAGGCAGCCTTTCATCCGTCTCACAGAAGGAATTAATTTTCACTTAGCAGCTGACACGTACGTTACTGTAAGCATTTTATGGGGGTTATTTTTCAGTCTTCGCATTAACCTCAGAAAGTAGCTACCCTCATGGATACCACTTAACACATGAAGAAACTGGGGCACGGAGAGGGTAATTAAGCTCTCCTTGGAGACCTAGAACCCTGAACGAGAAGAGCCAGATTCCCAGGGGACTCTGGCCATTGAGGGAGACGGAGAGCAGATGAGAAACACTGTGGTCACCAGGCTTCAGACCAGATGAGTTTGGGGGCACAGGGAGTCTCTGTTTCCCTAGCCCGGCTTCCTTGGAGCTCCGAGGAAGGGCTCTTGCCCTGTGGTCTTGTGGACACTGAATGAGAGAGTAGGGAAGCCTCCAATGTCCCTTGGCTAGCTGACTCTGAGGTCAGGGTGGTTGGATTTCTGGGGTTGATTTTGACCTCCCTGGAGGCAGAGTCCCACCAGTAGTGGTGTCCCATGACTTTGGTCAAATCCTAGAAAGACACAGTAAATTTGGACGGCACTGGGGTTGGTTTTTATCTGACTGTACATCTCTAGCACGTGTCCTTTTTTTCTAATGCAAGCATCAAGTGAACAAGCCTGAGGTTTTACAGCTCAAACTGAAAACGCAGTGGCTACTGGGGCAATTCTTTCTCTCCAGGTAATAAATAGCCCAGAGCTCTTCTGTGTTGAGAACAGGGGAGTGTGCAAGGCAGGACTGACAGGTTTCCCATAACTCTTCCATGAAGCCATAACCACTACGCTCATTTTACAACCTGCCTTTTTTTCTGCCACTGTCCTTCTCCAACTCTCACTGGGATCCCGACTGATCCCCCCAACAGCCTCTTGTTCTAAGAATGACGTCGGTCGTTTGTGTCCCTTATGTGTTTTGCTGTAACCCGGAGACACCCAGCTAAACCTTTCTGCCTCCTACTCGCATAACTGGCCCCTGCTGACTGTGAATGAAGCCACTCTTCTGCCAGATTGCATCTCAGGAATGTCCTAACTGGGCTGGGGAACAAAGGGCTCCTGGTCAAAATGCCTCTTTGTCTGGCTTGGGCCCTGGGGACTACAGGGATCTGGAGTGTCTTGAGCCTGCTCTCATAAGCTCGTGGAGGAGTCCCCAGGGGGTCAACTTCTGCATATTCTGGCTTCCTTAGGTCCCTAATCCCTAGGGGAGCAGTCACTCCCAGGCTCTGCCCTCTGTATCCTTGAGAAAGTTCTCCCCCACCCTAGAGTGCCATGCAAGAGATGTCTCTTGTCTTTCTGGCCCCATCAGCTATCAGTGGGGAAGCCTGAGACTGCTCATTCCAGATGGGGACTGGAACTGTGGAATGATTCCTTTGCCTAGGCTACTGCATTGACCTGTCCAGACCCTTTTAGGAGGAGGAGCTTCGTGTGTGTGTGTGTGTGTGTGTCTGTCTGTCTGTCTGTGTGTCTGGAGGCATCATGTTCAGCAGATGTTTTCTGACTTTGCACAAAGCTCTGTTTGGGCACGGTGGGGGAAACCAAACCTGAACAGATGGTCCCTGCCCACACAGTGCTTTCAGTCTCCTTGGGAACAAAGAATGAGTGTTCACATAGCAAACAATGGGAGCCACCAGCTGATAGCCCTGTGCTGTTGGGTCAAGTGGATGGGCATGCTGAGGGGGAACAGGGCACCATGGAGGTAGCCCTTGGCAGACCCAGGGTCCTTCATGCCTCGCTGTGCTCGGTTTGGTATCTTCCGCTGTTAACGCGTGGATTTCTTAAGGATCCAGTGTGCAGGGGCTCCAGTTCCAGCTGGCTCCTTAGCCCGGGCTGGAGCTCTGCTCTTGGCATGGTCTGTTCTGGCTGAGAGGTCAGCAGTGAGCAACTCCATTTGTTTCTCCTGCGGCGGTGCGAGCCGGCTCAGGCATCTGTCCCATGTCCTCCACCCCCTTGGCTCGCGTGGATAATCTGGGAATGCAGAGGGTGGGCTGTTCTTGGGAAACGTGTTTTAAGTGATGAGACTCGAAGATAGGTGAGAAAAAGCAGATCTTGCCAAAAAAAAAAAAAAAAAAAAAAAAAACGATGTCCAGATGACCCGGAGGGTCAGGCCCAGTAGGGAACAGAGCACTCACAGTGCTGGTAAACCCCTTCTCCCCTCCTCTTTCCTTGGAGACAAAGAACAACTCCAGGAGTGTTTATACTGAAGAAAGTTATCTACATTTCTGGCTCAGTCCCCTGGGATCCAAGTCTGCTGAGGGAGCAGTCTGCAGCGTGCAGAGCTAAGAGCTTCTGCTTGCTCGTGCAGGGCCGGGAACTAAGTTCAAGGATGAGTTAACACAGAGACATCTTCCCTCCTTGCCTTCTGTGCTCTTCCTGGCTAGAAGGGAAAGGGGGAAAAAAAATTCCAGGTGCATCAGATTTCATGGAACAAGTATGAATCTAGAAAGTTCTGCATGCAAACCAGGAGTGAGTCACAGCAGTCTGGTGGAAGGACCTACGTACATATTTTGATAAAGTGAAAAAGACTTCATAAAGAAGATCATTGGCTTATTTATTAGCTCATTTATTTATGTATGTATTTTAGCATTGATCCCACAGTCCTTAACCTTGGCTCTATCTTAGAATTACCTGAGAAGCTTGTAAGCTCTTGAGACCCCAGATCAGCGCCCCCACCCCCACCACCACTACCACAGAGCAATGAAGATGGACTCTCCGGGAGCTGGGTCTGGGCATCAGGATATTGCAAGATCCCCAGGTGCCCTCATCATGTGGCTGCCTCATGCCTTTGGTATGCTTGTCTCTAAGTGGCAAGATTCTAAGTACCATTACGACCAGCAGTGTCTCGTGCCCACTCTCATGCGCTCCTGAATGGCTGGGGAGCTCTGACGTGGGGGCAAAGAAACATCCTGAGCCCAGTGCCGAAATGCCCAGCAGAGTAGCTATAAGAACACGCCCCACATCTGTACAATGGGATGCCACGAAGCAAACTGAAGGGGTAAACTTCTTGTCCATGCAGCAGAGATCTCTGGAGTCATGCTGAGGTTCTAGAACGGGAACACGACTGTGCATGTGCACTCTGGCAGAAGACTGTGGCGATCAGTGGGGAGACAGACGTCATAGCCGGATCTCACGCACGTCCTCCTGCCTGCAGCACGCATGGCTCCCGCTGTCTTGTTAAGTTAGAGGAGTCAGGCTCCAGAGGCCAAGCAGCTGCCATGCCCTGGGAGCGGGAAAAGGATTGCTTACGAAAAAGAGTTATTTTGGGGGTGGATACGTGCTATATCTTGACTGTGGTGGTTTCCACGGCTAAGCGTGTTTGTTGGGCATCCTATAGTAACAGAAAAGGGGATCACATTGCATGTGAATTTTATCCCCATTAAAATTTTTTTTTTGTTAAAAAATTCCCCTCACCAATAAGGAGTGGATGGGTAGAATGCACTTCACCCATGTGATGGGATGTATTCACGCCTGCCACAGCATGGAAGGCCCTGGAGATCATCATGCTAAGTGGAAGGGGCAGGTATGAGCGCACGTATCACCTGATTCCAATTGAACGAAACTTCCAGAAGAGGCAAATCCACGGGGACAGCAAGCAAGCTGACTGGCATTTGCCAGGGCTGTGAGGAGGAGGAGGGGTGCGACAGGACTGTGGCATGGGGGTCTGCTTGAAGTAATGAGTGTGCTGCCTACCACAGGGCTGGAGGTTCCGCAGGGGCTCAGGTGGTGAGTGTGTGTGTTACCACCTCACTTCCTATTGTTAGCATAGTGACAGAGGAGGCACTTGGGAGAGGATGACTTAGTTTTTGGCATAGTTTGTGTGTGTATTGTGTGTCTGTATGTGTGTGTGTGGAAGCCAGAGTTGATATTGGGTGTCTTCCTCAGTCACTGTCCACCATTCTAATTTTTAAAAATATTTAGTTATTTGAGAGAGAGAGAGAGAAAATGAGCACACCAGGGCTTCTAACGACTGCAAACAAACTCCAGATGCATGCACCGCTTGTGCATCTGGCTAATGTGGGTGCTGGGGAATCAAACCTGGATCCTTAGGCTTTGCAGGCAAGCACCTTACTCTAAGCCACCTTAGCGCCTGCGCCTAATTTTTTTTTTTTTTTTTTTTGAGAGAGTCTCTCACTGAGCCTGGAGCCATGTGTGGAGAGCAGAGACCAGTGTCAGTGTCTTCCTTCATTGCTTTCCACCTTAATTTTGGAGACAAGTTCTTTCCCTAATTGGGCTAGACTAGTTGGCCAGCATGCTCCTGTCCCTGCCTGGTACTTGGTACTTTTAAAGAAACAGGCATTTGACCTTGGGTGTCCTTTCTCAGGTAGAATGAAAGGCATGCTTTCTGAACACCCACCCTGCAAACTTGAGTCCTCTTTGGTCAGAAGAAACCTGTGCTTTCTTCATCATTATTATTATTATTATTATTATTATTACTATTCTCTTTGCCTCTCCCCCACATCCATGTGATGGTGTTGCTTCTCACAAAAACTGGCATAACTTTCCTGATGTAGAATGGTCCCAGGCACTCGTGTTATTGAGTACTCTTTACCCAGTGGCTTGATCCTGGGAATTGTCTGGGAGAAGGGGAGGGGACTCCTGCCTTTATAGAACGTGTTCTTTATAAAAAAAAAAAGCAAGTCTCCTCGGTTTGATGTTTGGAAGGAAAATCAGGCTGAATCATGGGTTGTCGGCAAACACAGCTGAATACATAGAAGTGTGTGTCTGAGGCTGCAGGGAACCGTGGTGTTCAGCGCTCTCTAGGTCTGGGAGACATTTATGGTTGGGAACCTGGTGACCGAGGAACACGGCTGCCCAGGGCGAGGAAAGCCGGGGAGGGAGGTGGTGTAGAGGAGGCCCCCACCATGGCCCCGGGCGATGAATCGCAGTTGCGCCGGCCGTCCAGCTCTGCGTGGGCCTTGGAAGCACTGAACAAGAATCTTATTGATGATTTGTCAGCCCCGGAGCAGACAACCCTGAACTTTTAACAGAGCCAGGATGGAAAGCCCACACAAGGGCCTACAGTTTCCAGAATGAACAACTGTGCTTATGTCCCCCTCCTTCCCCTGGAGGACAAGGAAGAGACCCGAATGAAAAGTGCGTGGGGGGGTGGTGGTGGTGGGGGGACAGGGAAATGTGATAGCAGAGCCCCAAGCCTCAATGGAATAGCCACATTCTTCTGAAGCGTGGCCGCCTCTGAGCCCTGAGGGTTGAAGAATGTCACAAGGGTTGGCTCAGACCGCAGCTTCGCTTCTGTTGATTGTTATAACCAAGGACCCATAGCTGGGCCCTGGCAGGGTGTGTCTGGAGAGGAGGTACTGTCAGCCTCTGGGGTACTTGGCATCTTTTAAGATGCCCAGGATCACAAAGCCTGACTCTTGACCACAACGGGTTTACACCTCTTCCCTGCCACGACCAAGAGCATTCTCTTTGAGGTGACCCAGAGTGACAGGCTTTGACAGGAACAAGCTAGAGAGGTAGAGCTGGCAGGAGACCCAGCATGACTGGTCACATGTGGCCTCATGGAGAGGACACCTGAGCAAACTGTGAAGGCAAAGGGAAATGACGCATGCCCTGGCCCCCAGGCCTGTGTGTACTTCTACTGATGCTTAAAACAACTGTTCTGGAAGCAAAGGGAGGCACCAGTGCTGTTATCAGCTGAAAGGGCATGACGTATCACTGTTCTCCACCAACCTGCAGGGCCCATTAGGTCCCCAATGACAGGAGCCACTGCTGCCAGTCATTATGTTCCCTGAGCTGGACATCTGGTGGCAGTTTGCATTTTCAGCCGTCTTCCCTCACAGCCCCTCCATCGAACTGAATGGTGTCCACTGTTACCTTCTTGTCGCTGGGACAAAGCACCTGATCACAAGCAGCTGATGGAAGGAGAGGGTTTATTCTGGCTTCCAGTCTCGAGGGGAGGCTCCATGATGGCAGGGGAAAGCGTGGCATGAGCAGAGGCTGGGCATCACCTCTGCCACGGCAAGTGGAAAATGGCAGCAAGAGAATGAGCGAAATTCTGACGAGGGGGAGCTGGCTATAGCACTCCTAAACATGCCCCCAGGAACACACCTCCTCCAGCAAGGCTCCACCTCCCAAATTGCCACCAGTTGAGGAGACTGAGCATTCAGAACACATGAGTTTGTGGAGGACACCTGTTTCAGACTACCATGTTCAGGTACCTTGGCTTCTCCAACTCTCTTTTTTAAAAAATATATTTTATTTTTATGAGAGAGAGAAAATAAATTGGTGTTCCAGGGCCTTAGTCACAGCAGTCAAACTCCAGACACGTGTGCCACCTTGTACACATGCATGGCCTGTGTGCATCTGTCACCTTGTGCGTCTGCCTTATATGGGCTCTGGAGAGTTGAACATGCATCCTTAGGCTTCACAGGCAAGTGTCTTAACCGTTAAACCATCTATGTCTCAGCCCTGTTTTCTTATGTCTCCTGGAACCCCCGCCTGTGGGACGTGGTGGACCAGGAAGCAGAGGCTATGATTTGGCACAGACCTAGCCAGGTCCCTGGGAATGTCTCCAACCAATGGAATGCACACAATGAGTCCTTTGAACTTGGACATGCTTGGGTTTGAACCCCAGTGCCACTGCTCACTGGGGATGTGACCGTGCTGAGTCATAACGCGGCCTCACTAGCCCATTCCCAGAGCTTGGCCCTTGCAGGGTACTTGTGAGAACTGGAGACGGTAGGGGTCCAGCCAGTAGAGTGGTGTCCAGCTGTCCTAGTTAGGTCACTCCCTCGTCACCTTCATCTGTACCCATGCAGTCACCTAACTGGCCTCCCCTCCCATCTGTATCCATCATCTTCTGCCGCAAGGACAGCTTGGGTCATCCTGACTGCTGCATTGACCAAAGCTCAGCAGGATTGGCATTTGCTCCTATGCCAAGACACAGAGACCTTCAGATCTGCCATAGCCCAGTGCATGGTTCTAGCTTTAGAACTCACCGTCTTCCCTGTGAAGCCCACTCCCGAGGGCCCCCATGCTCTGTGTGCCCATGATGCACAGATCTACATGTGGCCGGCCTCTGTCTTTTCCTGATGTGGCCCTAGACATGTCTCAGTGACCCGCCTGTAGGTTCCTCTCCCCACCGAGCGCCAGACTGTGCCTCTCTTTCCTCAGTGCATTCCTGGTCCTTGGAGACATTCCCATATTCATCTTGTTCTCAGCCTGGTGTGTTTACTGGGTTCCCCTGGGGACTGGCATTGAGACCACATCTGGGTCATCTTTGTCTCCCCGGAGCCAGGCACACACTTTCTACCCTTTGGCTTAGTCTGTGTTTGCTCATGTGAGGCATAAACAAAGGCTGTTTTCCAGGAATGAGGCAGCTTTTGGGAAAAGCTAAGGATGTGGAAGTAAGGAGGCATTTCCAGTGTCATACTTTCTCCTCTGCAGCGTGTTCTCACAGCCTCAACAAGTTCCCTTTCCTCACGAGGCCCCTTCACTTTTTTTCAGAGAAGTCACTTTGGTTTTCCCTGATTTCTCTGAGCTCACAGCAGTAAGCTCATGACCAGAACAGCCCCCCAGCCCAAGGCCTTTCAGTTTGAGTCTGTCTTTTCAGTCTCACTCTGGGACCAGCAGATATGGACCCTGAATAAGTACTTGTTAACTTAATAGCAGGCAAGATTTGCTTGTGGACCCCGTCAGTGCTGTGGGTTAGGAACCCAGGCCCTAGACCTCCCTCACTTTCTGTCAGGCAAACCTTGCCATTGGGACATTCCGACCCCACTTGTTTAATTCTGTCTCTAGCTATCTCCAGTTCTACCCATTCTCCCAGGCCAAGAGCAAGAGCAGCGTGATGCCTGACCCTGGAGTGCTAATCTGCTCTCAGCAGGGGCTGAGGTAAGGCTCAGCAGTGGTGGAGACCCGACCCAAGGAGGCTGCTGGGAGGTGGGGCACATCCTCTGGAGCTGCCCTGGTGCCACTGCTCAGAAAGCCCACGTTCCATCTTCTTCGGACAGACATTGGACTACTCGGAGGGTTTTTCACTGTGCTGTGTCCTGTGGTGTGCTCCATGGCTTCTGCCTCCCTCACTCTGGCTATTTATAAACCTGCCCAGTGTGGTTATGGGTCTGGCCAGCAATGCCAGGAAGACACGAGGGGGGGAGGGAGGAAGTGCAGACTCTCTGTAACCTGCTCACTGGATCCCAGAATGTCGCTGCCCAAACCAGGCCTTGGGCACAAGCTTATCATTTCAGCTATTTGGGAGGCTGAGGCAGGAGGATCGTGAGTTTGAGCTAGCCTGGGCTACAAGGGTGAGTTCAAGGCCAGCCTGGACAACTTACTGAGAACCTGCCTAAAGTAAAAAGCAAAAATAGGGCTGGTAGTATAGCTCAGTGACAGAGTTCTTGCTTAGCATGCTTGAGGTTCTGGGCTCAATTTTCAGTTCTGAAAATAATATGAATAATAGTAGTAAATATTACCTAGACAAGGAGCTCAGAGTGGTCTCAAGCAGGTGGACCACAAAGAAAACATGATTTGCTGGAGGTCCTGTATGGTGGGCAGCCTGCTAGTCCAAGTTTTAGAACTGTAGACCTTACAGTGAACTTGAGAAGTTGGCTTTATTTAGACCAATTGAAGGAAGAATTATAAATTAGGAGGAAGGGCTAGGGGTATACCTCAGCGCTTGCCTAGCATGTGTGAGGTCCTGGGTATGAATGAATGAATGAGTGAACAACACATGAATGAATGAATGAACACATGAACGAATCAATAAACAAACTGGAAAAGCAGGGTAAGAGTCCTTGGAAAGGCCTGTCTGCCAGGTGTTTTAGCCAAGTACTGTTTGCCAGGTACCTGGTTTTTCAGTGGACTTCCCTGAAGCAGTGACCCTGGCCAAGAATGAATTTTTCATACCCTGTGGCCATGGAATTCATGTACACAGTAGGTAAATGGCTGTGTTTTGATTTCATTCGTTTAGTCAACAAATGCTTACTGGGCACAACTCTGAAAACGTAAACTAGACACAGCGTTGGAACATGGTTAACCAGTGACATGGGCGGCACCGTCAGAGCTGTGGGAGGATGTTTGGGTCTCCTGTTACTGCTGTGAAGTTCCTAAGCTCGGTGACTTACAGCAGCACAAATTCATTCACAGTTCAGGAGAAGCGAGTCAAAGTAACCGCAGGGCACGGTTCGAACGCCAGTCCATCTCCTTGCCGTCCTAGTTTCTAGAGGTCCCCCGCATCCCTCGCCTTACGGCCTCTTCCTCTGGGGTCAGAGCCATCATTGTAGCATCTGCACTTCTTTCTGGCTCTTGCCTCTGTTCTCCTCCTCCTCTGTGTCTCTGTCTCTCACCCTCCTTCCTCTTACCAGGGCTCTTGTGATGACCTGGGGCTACCCAAATAGTCCAGGATCACCCTTCACATCTGTCGTATCTGCAAAGTCCCTTTTGTTGCATAAAGCAGAAGATTCACAGGTTTTGTGGATTAGGACATGGGCATGTCTGGGGGCATCATTTAGCCCTCCACGGGAGCGAGGACTGGTAATGTGGGGTTTTCTTTCAAAGGAGCTCTTACTCTGGGATACCCGGAGAGGGCGTCTTAGCAGGAATGCCATATAGACAGGCGTGTGGGAGTTGAACGGGGTTTGGTGAGGAGAGGAGATACCAACCGTGACGTGTGAATGCCAGAGGAGGGAGGATGCAGAGTCTGAGCTGCTGGAGAGTTTTGTGGTGTCTGTGTAAGTGGTGGTGGGACCAGGAGCAGCTTTTAATTGCGGGCGTTCGTGGACAGGTTTGCACTGTAGCCAGGTATGTAGCCAAATAAAGATCAGGCTTAGGGACAGAGGGTTTCACAGATAGAAGGAACTTTAAAAAGTTATCTCGATGAGCCAGGCATGGTGATGCACGCCTTTAATCCCAGCACTAAGGAGGCAGAGGAGGGAAGATTGCCTTGAGTTTGAGGCCACTCTGGGACTACATAGTGAATTCCAGTTCCAGATCAGCCTGAGCTAGAGCGAGACCCTACCTAGAAAAACCAAAAAAAAAAAAAAAAAAAAAAATCTCGGTGACTGAGCAAGTTATGTTGCAAGGCTTAGTGTCCCTTGGAGTGACTCAAGATGAGAATTTCTAAGCACTGTTTTGGAGCCAGAGCTCAGCTCAGCAGCAGAGCTCTATGGAGAACCCTGCAAGGGCAGGCCCTGGTGCTGGAGGGGACACCCTCAGTGTGGCGGGCCAACTCAGCCACAGCCATTCCCTCAGCAAATGGAAGACCCGTTGTCACCCCACTGAGATCGTCCACCTCCAAATCCAGGACCTGTTTCTCCTACTGTGACCCTGAACCTGAGGATGCCTCCTCCCACCTCCCCCCTGTGCCACCAGATCTCACACCACACTCACCCTCCTGGGTCTGGAGGAGCAGTGACGGGGTGCTTCCGGGTCTGGCGAGGAGCAGTCATTGAAAGGTTTCTCCCATTTTCCGTCTTCAGCCCTGGAGCAGTTGCTGACGGAGCTGGATGACTTCCTGAAGGTTCTGGACCAGGAGAACTTGAGTAGCGCGGCCGTGGTGAGGAAGAGCGGCCTGGCCGAGCTCCTGCGGCTTTACACCAAGAGCAGCAGTAAGTGTGGGCCTGGCGCCTCGGGTCACCCCAGCGAAATGGAAGGGTGCCAGTGGTTACCCTAACAGTCCTGGGGTGGGGGGGCCTTTAACAGTAGACACTGATGTTCTTGCCCTTCTTGAGGCCAAAAGTCTGGGATCAAGGAATGGACAGGGCTGGCATCTGAAGACCCTATCCTTGGCTTACCAACAGCCATCTTCTCCCTGTGTCCTCACATGGTCTCCCTGTGTGTGTGTCTGTCTGTCTCTCTGTCCCCCGATCTCCTCTTCTAAGGACACCAGGACCCACTTCTTTAATGTCCAGCTGTAGTCATTCTGAGGTCTTGGGACCTGGGATTTGATACATGTATTGAGGCAGGAGTTGCACCTTTCAGTCCACAGCAATGGTGCAGGGTAACCTGACTCAAGTGAAAGCCCCAGAAATTTCTGAATCGTCAACCCAGCAGTGTGTGTGAGGGGGCTTTTAAGCAAAGCACTTTCTTTTTAAAAGCAAATTTTTCTTTATTTGCAAGCAGAGAGAGAGAGAGAGAGAGAGAGCAAGCGTGAGAATGCACGAAAGAATATAAATATGGGCACACCAGGGCCTCTAGCCGCTGCAGACGATCCTCAGATGCATGCACTGCTTTCTGCATTGGCTGTACGTGGGTACTGGAGAACTGAATCCTGGGCCTTCGGCTCTGCCGGCAAGTGCCTCAGCCACTGAGCCATCTCTCCAGCTCAAGTGAAGGACTTTCATAGCATTCCCCTTTCCACTTGGAAGCAGAGAAGAGACAGTAGCCTGGTACAAAAGTACCCGAGGCTTCCTTGGGCACTGCCCACATACACTGCCCAAGGATGGACACCTTTTTTCCCTCAGGGAACCCCTACAGGATTTAAGATGCCCCTGCAGGGTTGCTGCTGTACAGAGGAGGAAACCCAGCCCTTGGAGTGTTTGAATACCTTTCCTAGTATTATACAGCCCAAGGGAAGAAGAGGGAAATGTACCTTTAAGGTTGTAAATCATAGAACTTTTAGTTTATGATGTTTCCAGCATTTGAAAAATTACTTCATGGAGCCAGGCATGGTGGCGCACGCCTTTAATCCCAGCACTCGGGAGTCTGAGGTAGTTGGAGGTTTATATCAGGTGTTTGTGACTGGAAGTGCTCTTTGGGGATAGCAAGGTCCATCTGAGGGTACCAAATGCATCTGCCTCTTGGCAGGAGCAGCCACTACCCATGCCAGAGAAGGGACATAGCCACCTGCTCAAGCTACCACAGTCTGGAAATGTTCCCTGCGTCCAGCCTGAATCTGCTGCATGGCCTCCAGGGTCCCTTCCCCCATCTGTTTTGTGTGTCTGTGGGGATGGGGTAAGTGCAGGTAGTCATGGGAGCACGTGGAAGTCAGAGAACACCTCGGATGTGGTTCACCAGGTGCCATCTTCCTCACTTGACACGGGGTCTCTCACTTGCCTGTGGCTCACTAAGTGGGCTGGACTGGCTGGTTGGTGAGCACCAGGGCTCCGCTTGTCTCTGCCTCCCCAGTGCTGAGGCTACAAGGGCATTAAAATTTTAAATTTATTTGAGAGAGAGGAAGTGAGAGAGAGTGAAAGAAGCAGATAGAGAATGGGCACACCAGGGCCTCTACAGGCACTGCAGACAAACTCCAGATGCATGCGCCACCTTGTGCATCTGACTTACGTGGGTACTGGTGAGCCAAACCTGGGTCCCCAGGCTTCACAAGCAAGTACCTTAACCACTAAGCCATCTCACCAGCCCATCTTTTTAAAAAATTATTTGTTTGTTTGTTTGTTTAAGAGAGAAAGAGGCAGATAGAGAGAGAGATGTGATGGGTATGCCAGGGCCTGTAGCCCCTGCAAACAAATTCCAGACACATGCACCACCTTGTACATCTGGCTTACGTGAGTACTGGGGAATCAAACCTGGGTCCTTAGCCCTCACAGGCAAGCTTCTTAACCATGGAGCAATCTCTCCAGCCATAAATATATTTGAAAGCACAGAGTGGTAGAGAGAAGAGAGACAAACAGAGAGAGTGGACACACTAGGGCCACCAGCTACTACAAATGAACTTTAGATGTATGTGCCACTTTGTGCATCTGGCTGTACATGGTTATTGAGGAACAAAACCCCGATCATTAGGCTTTGCAGGCAAGTGCCTTAACCACTGAGCCACCTCTACCAGCCCTGCCACCACCTTTTTTTTTTTTAAATGTAGGCTCTGGGGATCGAACTCAGGTCCTCATGATTGAGAGGCAACTACTTTAATGGTTGCTGCTTAACTCCTCCTTCCCTGTTGTCAGCATTTCTGTTTTCAGGGCAAAGATGTGGCAGAGCTGAAGTCCGTAGCTAGCTGTCTACCAGCCTTGCCTTGTGGAAGAGCCATCTTGGCTCCTCATTCTCCATCTCCATCTCTACCCTCACCTCGGCTCCTGTGCAGGTCACCCTGCAGTTCCCAGGCTCCTCCTGGCTTTGTAGCAGAGCCTGGCAGCCGACACATCAAAGAAACACTGGTGGGAAAGAAGAGCAGAGGGGAAATCCACAGTACCCAGCAGGAAGGCTGGAGAGGGATGACTCACCACAAGGAGGGAGGATTCGTGAGTGGAGTCCTTTGAACAGCACACTCGCCAGATCGTTAATGATGTGCTCTGGCTTGACAACACTCAATTATAAAGATTGCCTCTGTTAGGAAAGCACCTCTTTGTGATCTGTCTGATGGAGGGGTTGTTGGCATCGATGCACAGGTGGCGCCTTCCATATTGGGTCCTACTGGCTTGGTGCGATTAGCTCCCTATGGGATACCTTGTGTTCTGCCCTTGATCTGCCCTTATAATATCACACTTTCCCTACTCTTGGTCTCTGCAGTTTGTTGAGGGGGGGAGGGAGGAGGGGCTGCAGAAAACTGATCATAGATCCTCCAGTGTAAACCACCTCCAAAGCACCCCAAGATTGCTGATAACTGAGTACTGAGGTCTGTGGCCACCCTGTGTATTCCCTGGGGCAGTGCCCAGTTGCTAATAGCCTCTGTTTGACAAAGCACTGCCCCTCTGGATGTCTCTGTGCCACTTAGAATGTCGAGAAGAGAAGAGAAGAACTTACTCACCGTGTCTCAACACAGTGCTTAATGCGCTCAGTGCCGTGGGCTTGGGCTTGTCAGTTAACCCTCATCCCGTGTTTGTGGGGAAGCTGCCTGTTGCAGTCAGGTTCTCATTGCTGGCAGAAAACACCCAACCAAGAGCAGCTTGTGTGTGGGGGGGAAGGTTTATTTTGGCTTACAGACCCGAGGGAAAGCTCCACATTGGCAGGGCAAAATGACAACGTGAGCAAGGGTGGACATCACCCCCTTGCCAACATCAGGTGGACCATAGCAACAGGAGAGTGTGCCAAACCCTGGCATAGGGAAACTGGCTAGAATACCCATAAGCCCACTCCAACAATACTCTGCCTCCAGGAGGCTTTAATTTCTAATTGCCACCAGCTGGGGGAGACTCCCTAAGTTTATGGGGGACACCTGAATCAAACCACCCCACTGCCATTGTCATGTTTACCAGTGAAGGAGCCAGAGCAAGTCACTTCACTCAGAGGCACCAGGCTAGGAAGGGTGGAATCAAAGCAGAACTAGCCATTGTACGCTCCTTCCTCCCTGACTCCATTGCAGTGGATTGAGTGTTGCATTGCCCAAGACTAAACCCTGATCTCACCTTGAAATCATGGCGTTCATCTTCTTCTTGGCCTCCCAGCCTGCCTCACTGTGTGTCTCCCAAAGCGTAGCTCCCCCTGGGCGTTTTGTAGGGCTGACAGCCTGCTCATCTGAGGATAGCCTATGCTCCTCACGTGCGTGGACCAGAGTGTGAGTGTGCATGTGTGTGTCTTCACACTTTTCAAATGGAATTGTTCATCTGGGTTCTCTGGCCTTTTATTTTCTCAGCCTACCAGGAGTATTCTGTCCTCTCTTTTATTTTTATTTATTTATTTATTTATTGTCTAGATAGTAACAGGGTACAGACTGTGGGCTGCTTTATCAGGACTTGGCCTGCCGGTGCTGTGTTCATATCTGTTAGCAAGAAACATGCCTCCCTCCTCCCCTGCTTGAGGCTCCAGAGTGTTCCAATGGCTGCCTCTCTGATAAGAAGCACTTCAAATGTTCTGCCCATTCAACTGTAGTGAAGAAGTTCAGGCTCCCCCCCCACCGACCCCGTCCTTCTGCAAGTGAAAGCAGGAATGACACACTTTACCCTAGAGCTACAAGCGAGTCTTTTCAGTAACACTGGACCTTGTCATTTCTTACATGCATGTCTTGTGACTTAGGGTCTGTCTCCCCCACCAGACTGTTGGGTTCTGGAAGGAATAGGTGGCTCTGTGGTTCTCTGCTGAACCTGCAGCACCCAGCACGCTAATGATGGTAACGATGAATGAGTGAGTGATAGAAAGGTCTCTAGTCCAAGGCTGCTGATGCCTGGAGAGAGAACTGCATAGCAGCCTTGCCTTCCAGGGTCAAGTTCAATGTACTCTCCTTGTCATTGCAGAGAGTCTCGGGAGTCTTTAATAACCAAACTAGATGACCTTGTACTGACTTTTATTTTCAGCACTATGGTGGTTTGATTCAGGTGTCCCCCATAAACTTAGGTTTTCCGAATGCTAGGTTCCCAGCTGGTGGAGATTTGGGAATTAACACTTCCTAGAAACAGTGTATTGTTGGGGGCGGGCTTATGGGTGTTATAGTCAGTTTCCCCTTGCCAGTGTTTTGCACACTTTCCTGTTGATGTTGTCCACTTTATGTTGGCCAGGGGGTGATGTCCACCCTCTGCTCATGTCATCATTTTCCCTGCCATCAGGGAGCTTCCCCCTCGAGCCTGTAAGCCAAAAAAAAAAAAAAGCACCTTTTTTCCCCACAAGCTGCTCTTGGTTGGGTGATTTCTACCAGCAATGCAACAGCAAAGTTGGTACCAGAGGAATGAGATTGCTGCTGTTAGACACCTGACTGTGTGTCTTTGGTCTTTTGGAGCTGATTTTCAAGAGGAATGTGGGAAGATTTGAAATCTTGGCCTAAGAGATGCCTTGAAGTGCTATAAGTACAGCTTGATGGATTATTCAGGTCAGAGTTGCAAGACTTGAATGTAGTAAGAACTATGGGCTGTGAGGTTTGGCTTATGAGGGTGAGAAAGAACTTTGCTTGGACTGGGCTAGAAGCAGTTTGTGTGAGAGGCTTGCTGTTATGCCCATGTCCAGAGAAGTTGTGCAGGGTTGCTTTGCGTAGAAACAGACTGGTGTAAGCAGAGGGATATGGCACAGAAATGAAATCTCTGGGCCAAAACTGCTGCCCATTCAGCTGCAATTGTATGAGAAATTACAACCATTGAGATTGGGCCAGCTGCCCTGCATTGGAACAGCAGAAAGAATGTGGACTCTTTTGAAGGGGTCTGAATGCTGAAGGAGTGTTCTGTTCTTCAAAGTCTGCTTTATTCCCCACTGGATTAACAAATTGTCACCTCCACCTGGTATTATGGAGAATAAGAAATGCAGGAAATATAGGGTCATTGAATTTGCAACATGGTCTTGTGTTTTGGAAATGGCCATGGGCAGTGTGTAGCAGGTTTGCTGGATGCCTGCATGGAGACCCGATGGGGCCTTGAAGGTGAACCATGGCTTGTAGTGGACATGTCAGGACCATGAGATGGCTGCTAAGGAGAGCTACTGGCCCCGATGAAGGTTTTGAGGACTGTGAGTAGCCTAGCTGGAGGGGCAGAATTGGAACTCCAGAGATGTTGCTGGTTAGAATTATCAGACTTAGAGATTTGTCACTGGCTAGAGTTGTTGGACTTGAAGTTACAGAGTTTGATGTTTTCCCTGGTTGTTTTAAATCTTGTATTGGTTGACTTTTTCTTTGCTATGCCCAATGCCGTCTTTTGCAGTGTGAATCTTTATTCTATGCCAATATGGTTTGTTTGTTTTTTTTGTGTGTATTTTTTGGTTTTATGGCTCAGTTAAAAGATCTTGGACTATGGGACTGTTTGAACATCATTAGGATTGATAAAAACTATGGGGACTTTAAAGTTGGACTAAATGTATTATATTTTATATCATATATGGTTATCACTTGATGGGGGCTGGGACAGAATGTAGTGGTTTGATTCAGGTGTCCACCATAAACTTAGGGGTTCTGAATGCTGGTTTCCCAGCTAATGGAGATTTGGGAATTAACACCTCCTGGAGGTAGTGTATTGTTGCGGGTGGGCTTAGGGGTGTTATAGCCAGTTTCCCCTTGGCAGTGTTTGGCACATTCTCCTGTTGCTACTGTCCACCTTATGTTGGCTCATACTATCGTTTTCCTCTGCCATCATAGAACTTCTTCCCTTGAGTCTGTCAGCCAAAATAAACCTTTTTCCCCACGAGCTGCTCTTGGTCAGGTGATTTCTACCAGCAATACAAACCTGACTGCAACAAGCATGGTGGATTGAACCCAGGGCCTCTTGTGTTCTAGGCAAGCACTCTATCACTGAGCTTTACCTGTGGCCCTTCCAAAGGACTGGTGAATCAAAACTACTTCCACCACAGGTCTGCAGAGCACCAGGCAGGTCTGTGCAGCCTGCTTACATACCTAGTGCGAGTTTTCTCTATGATTAAAAATTGTTAGGCTGGAGAGATGGATTAGTAGTTAAGGTGCTTGCCTGCGAAGCCTAAAGACCAAGGTTTGATTTCCCCAGAACCTACGAAAGCCAGATGCACAAGGTGGCACATGCATCAGGAGTGCACTTGCAGTGGCTAGAGGCCATGGTATGCCTATTCTCTGTCTTTTTTTCTCTCTAATAAAAATATTTCAAAAGACATTTAGAAAAAAAGTGGTAAAACTTGTCATTTTGGAGAGAAAGCACCTACTTAAAACCTACCAGGGGGCTGGAGAAATGGCTTAAGGTACTTGCCTGCAAAGCCAAAGAACCCAGGTTTGACTCCCCAGGACTCACATAAGCCAGATGCACAAGGGGGTACATGCATCTGTAGTTCATTTGCAGTGGCTAGAGGCCCTGGCGTGTCCATTTTCTCTCTCTATGTGACTGTTTCTATATCTCTCTCTCTCAAATAAATAAATAAAATAGTATAAAAAAAACCTAACAGGAGAGTAACAAGACATCTTGCCTTTATTTAGTACAGGAGTGTGAAGGTAGTCAACAACATGAAAAAGAAATGGACATGAAATGGACCCCAGTTCCATTTCTCATCCTTACCAGTGTTTTCTAGGTGTCTTTGTACAGTTGTGATTGCCTTCATGATCCTAGCTGCACATTATTTTACATTTAGAATTACAACACCGTACTTTGTCACCTGTTGGTAGTTTGCATATGTTTTTCCCCTGTTCTGAAACTTGATCTTTTTATAAAAAAATATTTTATATATTTGAGAGACAGACAGAGAGAGAATGGGCACGCCAAGGCCTCTAACCAATGCAAACAAACTCCAGACGCAAGCGCCACATTGTGCATCTGGCTTACATGGTGGGTCCTAGGGAATCAAACCTGGGTCCTTAGGTATGGCAGACAAGCACCTTAACGACTTGGCCATCTCTCTAGCCCAAAATTTGATCTTTTAATTTAACTCAGAGCCATGGGTGTCTTTGCAAATAGCAGATCTAGAGCTTGTGATTTCTTACAGGTCCATAGTGCCATTGATGAGTGAGCCCAAATGTCCACTCTGCCTCCTTGTTGGTGGCTATTTCAGCTGTATTCTTTTACAACAGAACCAAAACCCTCATACAATATTGTATGGAACGACTGCAAATAAACTTCTGTTGATGTGCTGCAGTGGGATCGATTTCTGGGAGAGGAAATGCTCAGACAAGGTGAATGTAAAAAATTCTCTGAAATAACACTCAAAATGTTTGTGCCAATTGACACACACTTTGGTTGTCTGTTTTGGTAATGGTAAGGCATGTTGAGGTTGAAGTAATTTGCCTTACCATTTTCCTATTTTGAGCTTTTGAGTTACTTGCTCCTGAAATTAATTTATTTATTTGCAAACAGAGAGAGAGAGAGAGAGAGAGAAAGAGAATGGGTGTGCCAGGGCCTCCAGACACTGCAAAGGAACTCCAGATGCATGGGCCATGCTGTGCGTTTGGCTTTATGTGGATACTGGGGAAATCCAACCCAGGTCAGCAGGCTTTGTGGCAAGTACCTTAACTGTTGTGCCATCTTTCCAGCCCCATACCCTATCTTTGTTAGATATTAAGTCTGCTTTTCTTTTCATAGCACTTAATAATCAAATATTGTTGCCTTGAAAATATCAGTGTGGCCGGGCGTGGTGGCGCACGCCTTTAATCCCAGCACCTGGGAGGCAGAGGTAGGAGGATCGCCGTGAGTTCAAGGCCACCCTGAGACTACATAGTGAGTTCCAGGTCAGCCTGAGCCAGAGTGAGACCCTACCTCGAAAAACCAAAAAATAAAAAATAAATTAAAAAAAAATAAAATATCAGTGTGTCATAGCAATGGGCAGTATTTCATCTCGATGGTTTCCTGTGCTCTGCAGCTAAGATAGCTGAGGCACAAGGATCAAGTGTTCGACCCAGTATGGTGCTTGGCATAGCCCCAACTCCTGCCTCTTCCTCCTGCTTGTTGTCCCTGATTTGTGCAGCCCCCTGTGCAAGTCATTTGAGATCCTTGTTTTGGGCCATGGTACTGACTGGACCTTGCAGGGTGGGGTTCTGTGGTGGTGCTGCCATGGCTCATGGTTGAAGACCCACTCCACCTCTTATTGCCCCTCCCGGTCCTTGCGCCTCTCTTACCGGCCTCTGGCTGGGGTCTGGGAGGCGTGTGGCTGTGGAACAGATTAACACAGAGCTGCTTCCTTTCCAGAGGATTGCATTGAGTCTGTTGGCTCTGGAGCACCACTGTCGAGCTACAGGAGTATATCAGCTACAGGTTGCTAGGAAGTGCAAATTAAAAAAAAAA
This sequence comes from Dipus sagitta, assembly GCA_036346955.1. Classification (NCBI taxonomy): domain Eukaryota; kingdom Metazoa; phylum Chordata; class Mammalia; order Rodentia; family Dipodidae; genus Dipus; species Dipus sagitta. Next base: position 20,716,296 of record CM070770.1, read on the forward strand.
TCATCATGGGCTGGAGGGATGGCTTAGTGGTTAAGGCGTTTGCCTGCAAAGCCAAAGGACCCAGACTCAACTACCCAGGACCCACGTTAGCCAGATGCACAAGGAAGCACACGTGTCTGGAGTTTGTGTGCAGTAGCTGGAGGCCCTGGCGTGCCCATTCTCATATATTCTCTCTCTCTCTCTCCCCCTCTTTCTCTGTCAAATAAATAAAGAAATAAAAATCATCAGGAGGGTTCAGAAGGGGAGAAGCCATGGAAAACTTCCTCAACAGCCTCTGAGGACCAGCATGCGGCTAGGAAGCAGCCCTGTAACAGGACAGGAGGCTGTGTTTACTCTGCCTGCAGACACACAAGTGACTTAAAGAAGGGGAGGGGTTGTGCTAAAGCAGCATGTAATCCACAGGCTAGAACAGGGGCCCGGTGCCTCCTACTTTCCATGCCTGGCCTTCTCACCCTTTTAGAGCTCAGGTTTATCCACCTAGCTGCCCCTCTCTCTAGACTAAGTCAACCCCTCTTCGCAGGGGTTGTCCTGGGAGGGAAGTTTCCAGGTCCTTAGTGTGACCTGTCTTAGTGAGACACCTCCCGTGAGTCCAGGTGATGCAAACTCGGGTGAGAAGGGCTGACAGGGAGTGTTTTCCACTGTGTGTGAAATCCAGAGGCACTGCTACTTTGGTGGGATGTGTAGCCATCACATGGGGGAGATGGTTGACGTTACATTTATACTCCTTTTTAAAAGTTTTAATTTTTATTTATTTATTTTTCTTTTCAATTTTTTTATTAAGAACTTCCATGATTATAAACAATATCCCATGGTAATACCCTCTCCCCCCCACTTTCCCCTTTAAAACTCCATTCTCCATCATATCACCTTCCCGTCTCAATCAGTCTCTCTTTTATTTTGATGTCATCATCTTTTCCTCCTATTATTACGGTCTTGTGTAGGTAGTGTCAGGCACTGTGAGGTCATGGATATCCAGGCCATTTTGTGTCTGTGGGGAGCACGTTGTAAGGAGTCCTGCCCTTCCTTTGGCCCTTACATTCTTTCTGCCACCTCTTCTGCGATGGATCCTGAGCCTTGGAAGGTGTGATAGAGATATTGCAGTGCTGAGCACTCCTGTCACTTCTTTCCAGAAAAATGATGCCTTCTGAGTCATCCTAAGGTCACTGCCATCTGAAAAGAGAAGGTTCTCTACCAAAGTGAGAGTAGCATTAATATATGGGTATGAACATTAAGAGAAGTGCTTACTGGGCAGTTTGGTGAGCGTAGTATATACATTTAGCCAGACAGCAGCAGACGTTACACTCCTAGGGCTCATGACTACCCCTGTTATAAGTTTCCAGTATCAGGGATGTATTCCCTCCCATGTAGCGGGCCTCCAGTCCAATTAGAGGGCAGTTGGTTTCCACCATGACAGATGTGCCACTATTGCATCCGTTGGCTCATTTGGCCTGGCTGGACAAATATAAGGCTTGCAGTGTTCACTGTTGAGTATCTTCACTGGTGGTATCTCTCTCTCCCATTGAACTGCATGCAGAATGGCTTCTTCCAGCTTTCTCTCAGCTGGTCTACATGGAGAAGGTTATCAGCTCAGTTCCAGCAGGATTTCTCAGTGGCCTTACAGCCCAAGTATGTGGAGTCTTCAGCAGTAGGGTCTTATCAACTATTCTTGGTGGGAAACCAAGGACCTTGGCAATGTCCTGTAATGTTTTGGGGGCATCAGGGACCTCCCTGGCCACCAACTTACTGGAAGGTATCCTATCTCTGGCACTGAAAATTTTCTAGCAACAATCTATGGCTCCTGAGTGTTCCATTGTCCAAAAAAGTAGGTTTCCATATGATATATTTATATCCTCTTAGATTTTGATTAACCCTCTCTCCACCTTTCCTTTACTCAATCTCTTCCCCTGACCTCACTTAGGCCTTTTCACCCCCATTAATCTATTCTTCTACTTACATATATACAATACTATCCTATTAAGTTCCCCCCTCCCTTCCTTTCTCTTCCCTTTATATCTCTTTTCTAGTTTACTGGCCTTTGCTACTGAGTTTTCTTCCTACTTACACAGAAGTCCAATCATCTGTAGCTAGGATCCACATATGAGAGAGAACATGCAACGCTTGGCTTTCTGGGCCTGGGTTACCTCACGTAGTATATTCCTGTACAGATCCATCCATTTTCCTTTGGATTTCTTAATTTCATTTTTCTTTACCACTGAGTAGAACTCCATTGTATAAATGTGCCATATCTTCATTATCCACTCATCAGTTGAGGGACATCTAGGCTGGTTCCATTTCCCAGCTATTGTGAATTGAATGGCAGTAAACATGATTGAGCAAGTATCTCTAAGGTAATGAGATGAGTCCTTAGGATATATGCCTAGGAGTGCTATAGCTGGGTCATATGGTAGATCTATTTTTAGCTGTCTTAGGAGCCTCCACACTGATTTCCACAATGGCTGGACCAGATTGCATTCCCCCCAACAGTATAGAAGGGTTCCTCTTTTTCCGCATCCTCACCAGCATTTATGGTCATTTGTTTTCATGATGGTAGCGAATCTGACAGGAGTGAGATGGAATCTCAATGTAGTTTTAATCTGCATTTCCCTGATGACTAGGGGTATAGAACATTGTTTTAGATGCTTATATGCCATCCGTATTTCTTCTTTTGAGAACTCTCTATTTAGTTCCATAGCCCATTTTTTAATTGGTTTATTTAATTTCTTATTATTTAATTTTTTGAGTTCTTTGTATATCCTAGATATTAATCCTCTATCGGATGTATAGCTGGCAAAGATTTTTTCCCACTCTGTAGGCTGCCTCTTTGCTTTATTCACAGAGTCCTTTGCTGTACAAAATCTTTGTAATTTCATGAGGTCCCAGTGGTTAATCTGTGGTTTTATTGCCTGAGCAATTTTGGTTATATTCAGGAAGTCTTTGCCAAGACCAACATGTTGAAGAGTTTCCCCTACTTTTTCCTCTAGCAGTTTCAGAGTTTCAGGTCTGATGTTGAGGTCTTTACTCCATTTGGACTTAATTCTTGTGCATGGAGAGAGAGAAGAATCTATTTTCTTTGTTCTACAGATACATACCCAGTTTTCCCAACACAATTTGCTGAAGAGGCTGTCTTTTCTCCAATGAGAATTTTTGGCATTTTTATCGAATATCAGGTGGCTATAGCTACCTGGACTTATATCTAGGTCCTCTATTCTGTTTCATTGATCTACATGTCTGCTTTTGTGCCAGTACCATGCTGTTTTTGTTACTATGGCTCTGTAGTATAGGTTAAAATTAGGTATGGTGATACCACCAGCCTTATTTTTGTTGCTCAGTATTGTTTTTGATATTCGAGATTTTTTTGTGATTCCAAATGAATTTCTGGAACTTTTTCTATTTCTGTGAAGAATGCCATTGGAATTTTGATGGGGATTGCATTAAATGTGTGGATTACTTTTGGTAAGATTGCCATTTTCACAATATTGATTCTTCTGATCCAGGAACAAGGGATGTCTTTCCATTTTTACAATTCATAGTGTCTTCTGCAATTTCTCGCTTGAGTGTTTTAAAGTTTTCATTGTAGGGATCCTTCACTTCCTTGGTCAGGTTTCTTCCAAGGTACTTTATTTATCTATTTATTTTTTGATGCAATTGTGAATGGGAGTGAGTCTTTGACTTCATCCTCTCTATGTTTGTTGTTAGCATATTGGAATGTTACTGATTTGTATGGATTTATTATATAACCTGCTACATGACTATAGGTGTTTATCAGCTCTAACAGTTTGCTGGTAGAGTCTTTAAGGTCCTTTATGTATAGAATCATGTCATCTGCAAATAATGATAACTTGATCTCTTCCTTTCCAATTGTATTCCTTTTATGTGCATCTCTTGCCTTATTGCTATAGCTAAGACTTCCAGTACTATATTAAATAGTACCCTTGTCTTGTTCCTGATTTTAGTGGAAAAGCTTCTAGTTTTTCCCCACTTAGTAATATGTTGGCTGTAGGCTTATCATAAATAGTGTTTACTATATTGAGATATGTTCCTTCTATTCCCAGTCTCTGAAGGACTTTTATCATGAAGGGATGTTGGATTTTGTCAAATGCTTTCTCTGCATCTAATAAGATGATCATGTGATATTTGTCCTTCAGTCCATTTATATAATGTATTACATTTATCAATTTGCATAAGTTGAACCATCCCTGCATCTCTGGATAAAGCCTACTTGGTCAGGGTGAATGAGCTTTCTGATATATTCTGTTTGCCAATATGTTGTTGAGAATTTTTGAATCTATGTTCATGAGGGAGATTGGTCTGTAATTTTCTTTTTTTGTTCTATCTTTGCCTGGTTTTGGTATCAGGGTGATGCTGGCTTCGTAGAAGTAGTTTGGTAGGATTCTTTCTTTTTCTATTTTATGGAAAAGCTTAAGAAGCAATGGTGTTAGTTCTTCCCTGAATGTCTGGTAAAATTCAGCAGTAAATCCATCTGGGCCTGGACTTTTTTTAGTTGGGAGATTTTTGATAACTGCTTGGATCTCCATACTTGATATAGGTCTATTTAAGTGATTAATCTCACCTTGATTTAAATTAGGTAGGCCCTATAAATCAAAGAAATCATCCATTTGTTTCAGATTTTCATACTTAGTGGAGTATACGCTTTTATAGTATGTCCCTATGATTTTTTGAATTTCTCTGGTATCTGTTGTGATGCTGCCATTTTCATCTCCAATTTTATTAATTTGTGTCTCTTCTCTCTTTACTTTGGTCAGATTTGCTAAGGGTTTGTCAATCTTGTTTATCCTTTCAAAGAACCAACTCTTTTTTTCATTGATTCTTTGGATTGTTTTTGATTGTTTCTTTTTCATTAGTTTCTGCTCTAATCTTTATTATTTCTTCTCATCTACTGATTTTTGGTTTGCCTTGTTCTTCTTTATCCAAGGCTTGAAGGTGAAGCATTAGGTCATTTACTTGAGACTCTTCTAATTTCTTAATACAGGCACTTAAAGCTATAAATTCCCCTCTTAGGACTGTCTTCGTTGTGTCCCAAAGGTTTTGGTATGTTGTATTCTCATTATCATTTGACTCTATGAATTTTTTGATTTCCTTCTTGATTTCTTCGTTGATCCATTCATCATTTAGTAGTGTATTGTTTAGTTTCCATGATTTTGTGTATCCTCAATAGCTTTTCTTGCTATTGATTTGTAGTTTGATTCCATTGTGGTCAGATAGAATGCAAGGAATTATTTCAATTTTTCTGAATTTGTTAAGATTTGCTTTATGTCCTAATATATGGTCTATTTTAGAGAATGTTCCATATGCTGCTGAAAGGAATGTATATTCTTCAGCATTTGCATGAAATGTCCTGTAGATATCTGTTAGGTCCATTCCTTCTATGACATCATTTAGTCCAGATGCCTCTCTGTTTATTTTTTTACCAGGATGACCTGTCAATTGATGAGAGTGGGGTGTTGAAGTCACCCAGTACAACTGTGTTTGGTGTTTTCTGTGAACTTAGTTCTAATAGTGTTTGTTTGATGAAGTTGAGAGCCCCCATGTTAGGTGCATATATGTTTAGGATTGTAATGTCCTCCTGTTGGAGTGTGCCTTTAATCAATATAAAGTGACCTTCCTTATCTTTCTTAACTAATGTTGGACTGAAGTCTATCTACCTTGTCAGATATTAGGATAGCAATCCCTGCTTGTTTTCTAGGCCCATTTGCTTAAACACCGTTTTCTAACCTTGCACTCTAAGATAGTGTCCATCCTTTGTAGAAAGGTGAGTTTCTTGGAATCAACAAATTGAAGGATCCTGCTTTTTAACCCAGCCTGCAAACCTATGTCTTTTTGTTGGGGCATTGAGGCTGTTGATATTAAGAGATATTATTGAAAGGTGTGTATTTTTGCCATTTTTTGTAGTTTTTCCAATTTTACCTTTGCTGTCTTGTGTTAACTAGTATTTGAGTATTGTTTGTTTTTTCCCGGTTCCTTATATGTGTGCTTTTCTTTCTCTTCCACATGGAGGATTCTTTCAAGTATTTTCTGTAGAGCTGGTTTTGTCTTCAAATACTCCTTTAGCTTGCTTTTGTCGTGGAATGTCCTTATTTCTCCGTCTATTTGAATGGATAGCTTTGCAGGATAAAGTAACCTTGGTTGACAGTTGTTATCTTTCAGAACTTGGAATACATCACTCCAAGCACTTCTGGCTTTTAAAGTTTGTGTTGAGTAATCTGCTGCGATCCTGATGGGCTTGCCTTTGTAGGTAACTTGATTTTTCTCTCTACCTGCTTTCAATATATTTTCTTTGGTTTGTATGTTTGGTAGTTTGATTATAATATGGTGAGGAGAGGTTCTTTCCAGGTTTTGTCTGGCTGGTGTTCTAAAGGATTCCTGTATCTGCATTGGCACCTCTTTCCCAATTTGGGGGAAGTTTTCTTCTATGATTTTGTTGAAGATGCCTACTATACCTTTGGATTGAAATTCTTCTCCTTCTACTATACCCTGAATTCTTATATTTGATCCTTTCATAGTGTCCCGAATATCTTGAAATTCCCATTCATACTTTCCTATTAGTTTGTCTTTTTCTTTGTTGGACTGTATTAGATCTGCCACCTGGTCTTCTAGCTTAGATATTCTGTCCTGTCCTTCATCCATTCTACTGGTGAGATTTTCTACAGAGTTTTTTATTGCATTAACTGTGTTCTTCATTGCTAGTAATTCTGACTGGTTTTTCTTTATTATTTCTGTTTTCTTATTTATGTCTTGTATTGACCTCTTTATTTTATTAAATTGGTGTCCTGTGTCTTTGATTCCTTTGATTTCCTCTTTCATTCCTTTGGTTTCCTCTTTGACTTCTTTGAGCATATTTATAATCATTCTTTTGAAATCTTTCTCAGGCATTTCCTCTAACTCATTCTCACTGGAGGTCATTTCTAATGCATTAATACTTTTTGGTAGATTTATATTGTCTTGATTTTTGGTGTTTCTTGTGTTATGATGTATATATTTTTGCACCTTGGATTAATTTCATGCTTGGATTTTTCTAGTTAGCTGCAGTATTATTAGATCTATCTATCTGATGTTATGTATCTTTAGTGTAGGCACTTAAGGTGCTAGGTGTGGCTCTTAAGACTCTCAGAGCATCTACCAAAGTTACCCTAGGTGTTGTGTTTGTCTGCGATGAGAGTATTCAAGTAGGCTGAGTAGAACAAAATACAGGCAGATTCTAAAATTTAACTAAACAATGTACACATCAATGAAAAACAGCACAGAGTATTTATGCAAGAGTAGGTATTATGACAACCAGAACAAAGTCACTGTCCCTTAGGGTGCACCGCACCCTTAATCCTGTCAACCAGGAGGTTAAGATTTCTGGTCTGTTGAGGGTTCCAGGTCAACTTGTGACCAAGTGAGACCCTTCCCTAATGTACAACAGAAGAGGAAACAAAGCCACTATAAATCAAGAAGCAACAAATAACAAGCCCAAAATGTAGTTTATTTAAGAATGGCAAATCCAACCATCCATCAGATTTACCTATAATTTATCCTGATATGGAAGGTTCAATTAGCGCTTCCAGTTCAGGCCTATATACCAGGCTTATTTGGCAGGTACTGACCTGTTGTAATCCCAGTTACCTTTTGGGATGATTTAGGTCTCAGTTATGCTGTGCTCCTGCTTGGGTCCCTCTTTGGTGCACTGTGGTTTCAAGTAGGCTGGCTGGGTCATTGGATCGCTGCTCTGGTCGCCAGTGATGGGTGCTGTGAATTCCCTTCCACTGGTCTCTGGTGCTTGCTGGCTCTTGCACTGGTGTTGGGGCTGGGGTAGGCTGTCGATGGTGGTTCTAGTTCTCCCACTGGTCCACGTGATCCTCTACCTCGTGATGTGCTCTTCCATTGTTCACTGCTGTTCTCCCTTCACGTTTCTTGAGTTTGTGAAGAGCTCTGGTATGAGTGGAAAATCCCCTTACCTGGCTTTTCCTGTGGCTCAAGCTGAGCCTGGCAGCTGTGGCCCCACGGACCTGGTGCTGCTGCTGCTGGAGCCGCTTCTGCCTGCCTCTGTGGGCTCTGGATGCTCTGGATCTCTCCTACTTCTCTGCTGCCATTTGAATTTCTTATACATCTCGCTTTTTAGTAGAAGAGTGTATTTTGCTGTTTTTTTGTTTTGTTTTGTTTTGTTTTGTTGGCTTTTAATCCCCTAGGTTGCTTTGGGCATGGTTCCTATGCTGCCATCTTAACCAGAAGTCATCTTTTTTTTATTTTTTTAAAGTTTATTTATTTATTTATTTATTTGAGAGAGTCAGAGAGACAGACAGAGAGAATGGGTGCTCCAGGGCCTCCAGCCACTGCAAACAAATTCCAGACCCTTGCACCCCCCTATTTCTTCTGGCTTACGTGGGTCCTTTGGCTTTGCAGGCAAATGCTTTAACCACTAAGCCATCCCTGCAGCCCACGTTTATATTCCTTTTCCCAATGCTGTCCTTCTGCCCTTCCCCTCCTCTTCCTATCCACTCCCTTCTAGAAAACCAGCAGTGAACAACTTGTCATTCCTTGATAGGAAGTCTGTCACATCCCTTTATGACGGACTCTTAAATCAGCTCAAAATATTGCATGCTTTGACTGGGCCTTGAAAGTCAGATGATGAAAATGTCTTGAGGCGGTGGGGATATCTAAGATGCTGTCCCTTGGGAAGTCACATGAAGCCATGTCCCCTGTCTTCCCCTCTGCAGGTTCTGATGAGGAATACATTTACATGAACAAAGTATCAGTCAACAGGGAACAGAACTTGGAGACTCAAGACAAAGGTATGGGGACAGGGGGGGCGACTGGGCCACTGGCTTCAGGAGAGGAAGGCAGAACACTTGCCCATCCTCCCTGCCTCCCTCCCAGCCAGCCAGCCCACAGACAGGCCTGGGGAATTATTTTTGGAATCCACATTTTTGGTTGATGGTATTTTGGGTTGCTATATTTTCGGATGTTTCAACGAAGCCACCACCTCCCTGCCCATTGAATGAGGAATCGGTCCCTGAAATCTTTTGGCTTTTCCCAGCATCATCACGGGAACAGGAAGCCATAATTCAGGCATTCTAGGAGAGCAGCTGCGTGGCTCTGATCCCATGGTTGCAGCCCCGTGTGTCTTTGGGTGGGAGTCTGCTTGAGAGGAGAAACGGCAGTGTCAGCAACTGTGATAATATTAAAAGATGGAGCTCATAGGGGCGTACACAAGCTCCCTTCTCATGGGGTCTTCTTGGGTGCCTTACTCTTCTGCCCAAAGCTTTTCTGTGTGAACCTCTGGGGTACAAAGACCTCAGGAGACCCAGAAATATGCTGAGCTCTCAGTAGCGCAGGGGACACAAGAAGCCCATCTTCTAAGCCCATGACTCAAACAGAAGGGCTTAGAGAGAGGTGGGAAGACATTCTCCCCCCCCACCACCCTCAACCCAAGGATTCTGTTACTTTATCTTTGCTGTGACCTAATAACCCCCAAGAGGCAACATAGGGAAGGAAGGGTTTATTTCAGCTCGCAGCTCCAGCTTATAGTCTATCCTGGCAGGGAAGGCTCGGCAGCAGCAGGAAGCAGCTACCCACGTTCCTTCCACGGTCAGGAAGCGGAGAGATGCACGCTGGCACTCGGCGTACTGTCTCCTTTTTATCTGCCCAGGACCCCTCAGCCCATGGGATGGTGCCACCCAAAGTTCAGTTGGGTCCTCCCACTTCAACGAGCCTAATCTAGACAATCCCTCACAGACAAGCCCAGAAATTTGCTTCCATGGTGATTCCAAATTCTTTCAACCCACATCAGCAACCCTATGGTGCGCTGTTAAAGGCTTTCCTTGGAAGTACCAGCCAGCGGAGTCTGAGGTTGGACCCGTTGGAGCTCTTTGCCAGAGTTATGTGGCCTGGCTGCAAGGAGGAGGCTTGGAAAATACCTTGGGTGCTTTGCCTTAAGAGGGTCCGTGGCCTCACCTTCTCCATGATGAGTCTGTCCCTCTGGTCCCGCCTACCCTGCCACCAAGCCCAAGACTGGAGAACTCATCTAGAGGCCACTGACCACTTTCTTCAAGGTCACTTGCCTTCTGGGTAAACTGTGGGAGGAAAGAGCCATGCTCCCCAGGCCCGTGCTGAGCATGGCCCCGTACAGTGACCGCCAGACAGCTGCCTCTCTTGCTGAAGCCCTGTGCCAGGGCCATTTTTGACACAGGGAGGAGAGGGAAGGGTGCAGAGCCTGCCAGAAACCCCAAGCTGGTTCCTTCCAAAGGATCTGCCCAGGGTTACACACTGCTGGGCCCTATTCTTGGAAGGGGGGGGGGGAACAACTTTGGCTCCAGGATTCTCCTGGCTGGGTAATTAACACCTGCTCAAATAGAACTCACCGGACAAGGGACGAGCCGAGTAACCAGACATTCCTGGGTAACGAGACCCTGTTGTGAGCCAGCACCCCTCACTGAAACCTTCTCCTCTTGCTGCCCACAGCGCCCGAAGAGCAAGGCCCACTGACCAACGGGGAGCCCAGCCAGCACTCCTCAGCCCCGCAGAAGAGCCTTCCCGACCTCCCTCCACCCAAGACGGTGAGTGACGGCCAGGACCCTCAGCTCACCTCTCGGACCCAGGCCCCTAGAACTTACACTTGATCTTGTAGCATTTTCAAGGCTCTAGCATTTTCTAAGTACCCTCTGTGGGCGGGGGCCAGGGAGCGGGGGGAGGCGCACAAGGCAAGGAAGGCAGAGCCCAGGAACCCTGTGCAGGTGGCTCCCCACACAGAAGGGGACGGGGGTGTTTAGCACCAGTGACTTTATCAAGAGTCACAGTGCCTGACCCTGCAAGGCCATATACAGTTCTGGTCACCAGCTCTTCCAACTGCAACCTTTGAAAAACGGTACTTCCTAGCCAGACCTGGTGGCTCGGATCTGTAATGTCAACTCAGGTGAATTGCCGTGACCACGAGGCTGGCTTGGGCTACATAGTGAGCTTCAGGCCAGCCTAGACGAAGTGTGAGAGTCTATCTCGAAATTCCAAAACAGAAAATAGAAAAGAAACCATGAAAGAAAGAAAACTGATTCCCCCACCACCACACACACTACAATGACTGACTGCTGCTCTCACAACTCCAGGGTGAACACCAGCCATGACACTGAGGAGGGCCCAGAGTGGAGTGGGCACAGGGAGGAGGGAAGTGACAGTACCAACACATGATGTGTCCATACAGAGTTTCAACTTAAAAAAAAAAAAAAAAAAAAACGGGGGAGAGAGGGTATTACTACGGGGTATTTTTTATAATCATGAAAGTTGTTAATAAAAATTTGGAAGAAAAAAAAACAAAAGAAAAAACAAAAAAGAAAAATGTAATTCTTATTATATGGTCCTTCCTCCTTGACCCCCCCCCCCCCCGCATGGTTCTTGTTTAGCTTTGGAAACAAACTTCCGGTTCCCGGCTGTGGGCACAGTCTCCTCCCGTTGGTTCCTCACTGCCTGCCTTCTGCACTTGCTCCCTGCTGCCTGGGTTGGTCCTGCCACAGGGACCCTTTTGTACTTCCTGGGCCACTGTACTTACCACTATTGACATAGTCTTTTTGCTTTTTAACTGTCACCTTCGCTGGACATAAGCTCCACAGGACAAGGACTGTACCTTCCATCGGTCACTTTGCCTACAGGATCTGTGTGGAGTCCACCACACACAAATAGTTGCTTGTTGGGATGGGTAGATAGGTAGGTGGCTGGATGGTGGGTAGGTGAATAGATGGATGGATAGACAGGTAGGGGTGTGGGTGGGTAGGTGGATCTATAGGTGAGAGGGTAGACACTTGGGTGGTGGGTAGGTAGGCAGGTGAATAAATGCACAGGTAGATGTGCAGAGGGTGGGGGGAGATCAATGAATGTATGTCTGGATAGGTGGGTAGAGGAATTTCAGAAAGGTGGGTGGACAGTTGTTTGTGTAGGTGTATATGGGGGTGGATGGATACATATTTAGGTGTGTTGGTGGGTGTATTAGGGTTCTCTAGAGGAACAGAATGGATAGAATGAATTGTATTAAAGAGGGGGGTTGATTTAGGCCAGGCATGGTGGCGCACGCCTTTAATCCCGCACTTGGGAAGCAGAGGTAGGAGAATTGCTGTGAGTTTAGGGCTACCCTGAGACTAGAGTGAATTCCAGGGCAGCCTGGGCTAGAGTGAAACCTTACCTCGGGAAACCAAAATAAATAAATTAATTAATTAAAATAAAATAAAAAGAGGATGTATTGGATTCACTTACGGCAGTCAAGCAGTAGCAGTTGCAGGCTTGAGAGTTAAGGAACCCAAGCCGGTAGCTGCTCAGTCCACGTGGCTGGAGGCCTCAGCAGTCCCAGTCCAGCACTGAAGGCCTGGAGGCTTCCTGGAGCGCTGCTGCTCTTCAGTCCACACTGGGCTTCAGTCCACACAGGAAGGCTGAGGAAACTCGGTTCCAATACCGATGAAGGGCGGCCAAACAGGGCAGATGCGCGAACATTGGAAGCACTCGCCAGCAAGCAGCAGGACAGCCAGGTGGGATAAAGGGAGTCTTTTCTCCCAGAGCTTCCTTCCATAAAGCCGCCCCCCTGGAGGGCCGCCCACTCTGGGGGAAGGACTTCCTCCTTCAGTTAATCCTTCCTGGAAGCAACCTCAGGCACCCAACCAAGAGCAATGTCTGTGGATTCCTGAACAGATCAAGTTGACAACAGAACTTAACCATCAAAGCGGGTGAACAGATGCATAAGTAGGTGTGTGGGATGGAAGGATAGGTAGATAGGTACTAGATGAGTTGATATTTAAACACTGGGGTGAGTGGATGGGTAAAATGAGAGAATCACGCACCTGAATGCAGATTTCAGCTTTGCCGGTGCTAGCTCTTGGACCCTGAAAAAATTATTTAAGGGCTCTAGCTTTGCCCACTGTGATGGTACACGCCTATAATCCCAGTGCTCACAGGGGATAGAGACAGGAGGATCAGGAGCTCAAGGCCAACTTGGGCTGCATGAGCAGTGGGCGTATGCTTGGATCTGTGTCCCACTCATGAGGTCCCCTGGGGCGGCGATGGCTGGTAGTTGGTGAGCTGGATTTCCCTGTGCCACTGCTGCTGCTGCCTGCTTCCTGCTGAGGCCCTCCCCACTCCGGGCAAATGGGATCCCCAGTGCCCATCAAACCACAGATGATTTTGTCACCAGTTTATTTTCAAGCTCAGACACTTGAGAGAAGGCAAGATTTGAACTCAGGCTTCCTGTCAAGCCTATAGCAGAATAAGAAGCCTGTGCTCCTTCCAGCTGCCCCTCTCTTTACTCTTGGCCTACCTCTTTGGGGGGGAGGGGTAGATGGGGCCCCTCCAAACTGCTGTCCCCTCCAGCTGCTCTTGGCTCTAACCAGAGTAGAGACACTGTGCTCCTCCAGAGTTTCTCTGGTACGCACCATGCATTGCTCACTTTGGCTTTGCCATGTGGAAGGGCTGTCTGCCACACGTGGGCAGCTGCCCCTGGTCATCACCTGGAGGGGAGGTATGTAAATCAAGCTGTCTCTGGCTTTGAGAGCTGAGCAGTCTGGAAATCTGTGTTTGACAAGCACAATATGGACTGTGAGGCCCAAGGCCTCTGGGACTACTGGGTCATAGTTCTCAAATGAATTGGGTCACAGTGAACCCAGCAGCTCTGGGATTGTCATGATTTTAACAACTCCTTTGCCAGTCCCCCGTGCCCCTGAGAAAGGTGAGGGGTGGGGACAGGATAGGGTGGCACACAGTTTCTTCCCTTTAGAGAAACCTCCCACACCTGTCACGGGACTGGTCTGTGTGGAGAGGCTCCTGAGCACATCTAAGAAAAAGCTGACGGGCTGGAGAGATGGCTTAGCAGTTAAGCGCTTGCCTGTGAAGCCTAAGGACCCCGGTTCAAGGCTCGATTCCCCAGGACCCACGTTAGCCAGATGCACAAGGGGCACACGTGTCTGGAGTTCATTTGCAGTGGCTGGAAGCCCTAGTGCGCCCATTCTGTCTCTCTCTGCCTCTTTCTCTCTCTCTGTCTGTCACTCTCAAATAAATAAATAACAAAAAAATTTTTTTAAAAAGAAAAAGCTGACGCTGGAGTTAGAGCAACATCACCACCCAGGAGCAGCCTGCTCTCGCGGGGGGGGGGGGGGGCGGGGGCTTTCTGAGCTGCAGTAATCATTCTGTGGACAGAATCCAGGTCCGCAGGGGAGCAGTCCAGCAGCATCAGCTGGGTACACTTTCTCTGCTGGTAGGATGCAGAGTGTCTGGGGTCTCTCCTCCTCTGATCTAGGCATCCACCACCACCCCTAGTACTTCCAGAGATGCTATGAGGAAGGGCTGTTGCCCACCAGGACCCTCTCTTCCCTGCCCACACCTGGGTGAGCCCATTCAGGTCTTCCTGATGCAAGTCAAGTGAAGCTGGGCCACGATGTTCAGTCAAGGTCCCCAGAAGAGCCTGGTCAGGTGGTGCCGGGGGGGGGGAAGGGGAGGGGGAGGAGCGAGACCCAGAGTGACAGTGGCAGCAACCTCCGAGACCAGAACGTGTGGCAGTTCCACCCTAGAGCCTGAGCCTGAACTGACCCTGGGACCACTGTCCTTCCTGACCCCAGAGGGTCATTGTCACAGGGCGCCTCTGCCTGAGCGCTGGGCCCTCGACGCTCTGGCCGGCTTAGCATGTGGCCTCTGTCCCAGGCTCTGGATGCTTCTGAGCCTCACCGGTTGACTCACTTCTGTGGTAGTTGGGTCTTCACTCTGCCCCCCCCCCCCCAGGCTCAGGAGAGCAAGCGTGGCCAGCAGCGGAAGGGCAGCCAGAGTTCTGCGGCAGGCTCGTGGGTGGGGACAGTGACTCAGGCGGCTGAGGACTTTCCAGGCTGCTGTCTGCACAGCCAGGTGCTGTGGCCGCTGCAGGAGGAGCAGATGTTTGCTGGCCACTGTTTACCCTCATGGCCAGCTCGCTATATCCATCCTGCTTCCCCCTTGTGGCCTGACCACAGTGTTAACCCTGATCTTCAGTGGGCCGTCCTGTGGGGGATGCAGCTGATGCCCAAAATGGGCTTTGCCATGGTCAGTGTGGGAAGAGGACTGCCCACTCACTGTAACCCCAGAACTTTCCGCACTGCACGCTCTCTTGGGACGGTGGCTTAGAGCTGCCAGGATGCCTTGCATGAGCTGGATCACTTGGCATTTGTGGATTTTTTGTCTCCTGTCAGTCAGAGGTTGGCACACAATAGCTCCTGGGCCTGCCCACCAGCCACCTGTTTTTGTCAATACAGAATGGTTGTTTTGTTTTGTTTTTGTTTTTAAGGTAGTGTCTCGCTCTAGCCAAGGCTGAGCTGGAATTCACTATGTAGTCTCAGGCTGGCCTCGAACTCACAGTGATCCTCCTACCTCTGCCTTCCGAGTATTGGGATTAAAGGCATGTGCCACCATGCCCAGCCAATACAAGTTTCTTACAAGAGTCACACTTTCTTAGCACAAATTGTCTGTGAGAAGAGAGACCCCTAAATGGTCCACAGATCCCTAAAATACTGCTTTTATTAGTTGACCCTTTACAGAACAGAAGAAGAAATCATGGTCTTGATAAATCCTGCAGGTCAGTGGGTGACTTTTGTCCTTGTCTTTTTCTCTAACAGTCAGAAAGATTCTTCCGCTGTTGAAGGCAAAGCCCTTGTGTATCTTCATTTAGTGTTCACAGTCGTAACATTCTTTGCATGTATATGTATGTGTGGCATGTATGTATGTTTGTATGTGAGGGGGCACACTTGTGTAGGGGGTACGCATTCATGTGTATGTGGAAACCAGAGGCCAGCATCAGGGGTCTTCCTCAATCATTCCACCTTATTTTTTATTTTTATTTTTTTTTGAGACAGAGTCTCACTCAGCCTAGAGGTCACTAACTGGGCTGCACAAGCTATCCAACATGCCTCAGGGGTCCGCTTTCTCCACCTCCCTACCCAGTGCTCAGGGTACAGGTGCATGCCACCATGCCCGGCATGGGTGCTTGGGCTCCAAACTCGGGTCTTCATGCTTGCATGGTAAGCACTTTACCCCCGAGCCATCTCCCCAGCCCCAGTCTTCACATCTTGATGATGACAGTACTTACAACAGTCACCCTTTCTCCTTAGCCCGCAGACATTAGGATCTCTCTCCTGCGACCTCTGACAATGTCACTGTCTATAACTCTGGGCCCTTCTAAATGGTTGTCTTGAACTTGACTGTGGTGCTTATACCTCCCAGAGGCCTGGAGAGCTGGGACTTTTTTTTTTCCTCTTTAGTAAGGTGAGGCAGAGCTTGGTATAGACCTGGTGAGACCCAGACTTCCCTCTGTATTTTTCTTTTCTTTTCTTTTTTTTTTTTTTTTGGTTTTTCAAGGTAGGGTTTCACTCTAGTCCAGACTGTCCTGGAATCCGCTATGTAGTCTCAGGGTGGCCTCGAACTCATGGTGATCCTCTTACCTCTGCCTCCCAAGTGCTGGGATTAAAGGTGTGTGCCACCACACCCGGCCCCTCTGTATTTTTCTAAAACTACATTGGTTTGTGTTTCCACCAAACACAGATGCATGCAAGGACCATTTCTCCCTTTGATGTTTTGCATTTTATTTTCTAACAGAATACTAAGAATGACCATTTATTGAATGCTTACTATTGCCAAGCACAGTTGAATCCTTGCAGTGTCCCTATGTGACTGATATTTCCATTTCATTTTACGCTCCAGGCCACAGAGACAGTTCCACGGTTGAGATTTTAGGGAGTGGGATTCCCCACACGGCCCTGCACTGTCTCTACTGATCCACCTATGGTAGCTTCTGCAGAAAGCCTCTTGGGAAAGCTTCCTGGTGCGCTAAGCAGGGACTTCTTGTCCAGTAACAGCAGCAAGCAAAAGGCGAGCCAGTAGCAGATCCTGAGAGAGGGTCCGCTGGGAGGGAGGCCTGTCCCTCAGGAAGGAGCTGGCCTGATGGGCCCTTCACAGCTGATCACGTAGCAGCCACTTCTGTTGGCTGCTTCAGGCTCCAGCCTGCTTAGGAAATGACCTGATGACCCAGTTCCTTCCCATGTGGCTATGTGTGTGTGTGTGGGGGGGGTGCACCTAGAAGGGATACCCATAGAGAACCCGCCTTATATCTGCTTCCCCTCCATTGGTGTAAGGCTGAGCTCAGTGGAAAGGGAACAGGTCCCAGACCCAGCGTTATGCAGGTCTGCAGCATGACCGTCTGGGGCTCAGCTCTTACCATATCCACGGCCCTCCCTGCACGTGCTATGGAGACACCCCGTCGATGACAGTCACCTTCTTATGGTTCATGAAGTCCAAGCCCTGTGGAAACACTCTCATGTGTGACTCAATGATCCCTCTGAAATAAGTCTGATGTGACTCTCGTGGAGATATGGGAACAAGGCTGGGAGGCCATCCTGTCCTCCACATCCTTCACTGCTAAGAGTCCATCTAGGCATCCTTCCCCTTCTCCTTCCTCCTCCTCCCAGGTCTAATTCCACAGTTGTTCCCATCACACTCTGAAGCCATTTGCTTTGTTCATGCCACAGATTCCAGAGCGGAAACAGGTCCCAGCCTCGAAGATCGAGTCTCCTGAGGGTTACTATGAAGAGGCTGAGCCCTACGACACCTCCATCAACGGTATCTCCCAGGGCTTGGGGTCCAGAGGGGTCAATGCTGACTGGCAGAGGCCACACAGGGTGGGTGTTGTAGTCAGGTTCATATTGCTGGTAGAAATCACCTGACCAAGAGCAGCTTGTGGGGAAAAAAAGAGGCTTATTTTGGCTTACAGGCTCTAGGGGAAGCTCCACAATGGCAGGGAGAAATGATGGCATGAGAAGAGGGTGGACATCACCCCGTGGCCCACATAAGGTGGACCATGGCAACAGGAGAGTATGCCACACACTGGCATGGGGAAACTGGCTATAACACCCATAAGCCCACCCCCAACAATACACGCCCTCCAGGAGGCATTAACTCCCAAATCTCCATCAGCTGGGAACCTGGCATTCAGAACACCTAAGTTTACGGGGACACCTGAATCAAACCACCACAGTGGGGTTATGAGAGAAAATGGCTGCAGCGAACAACAGATGGTGGCCAGTGTTCAGCCTCTGGCTGGGTTTGGTACCCAGACTCCCCAGCAGACCAGTTGGCCTGTGGAGAGGGCTGGGGCACCTTCCTGTGACTGCTGGATCCCTGGTTCCTGCCAGGCTGTTGCCGCACTGAGCACGTAGAAGTGATCCAGCAGAGACAGTCCTGGAACAAAGGACCCTCGGGTCTGAGCGGCAGTGGGCGTGGGTGCCAGGCTGAGTCTGAGCCCGGTCTGTGTTCTCGGCACTCATAGTCGCCATGCTCCCACGCTATGTCAGAGCACTCACATTCCGCGATAAGAAGACAGACCACAAGCGAGCCTAGACTGTGTCGGGTGGTGACACCCATGAAAGTAGAAAGTAGAGCCGGGCGTGGTGGCGCACGCCTTTCATCCCAGCACTCGGGAGGCAGAGGTAGGAGGATCACTGTGAGTCTGAGGCCACCCTGAGACTGCATAGTGAATTCTAGGTCTGCCTGGGCTAGAATGAGACCCTACCTCACTCCCCCCAACAAAAAATAACAAAATAAAGTAGAAAACTGAATGAGCTGGATTGCTGCAGGAGAGCTGTTCTCTGACGCCATCCCTGTGACCCTGGGCAGATTCCTGAACGCTGTGGGGGAACAGACCATGCGATAGCAGCAAGAAATATCCAGACAGTGAGCTCAGGTCTGCACAGACCCTAGGGCAGGAGAGTCCTTGGTGTGAGGAGCAAGGAGGCCAGTGTGGCCAGAGCAGGTGAGGCAGGAGAGAGCGGGAGAGGTGCAGACGGGGCTGCAAGCCACGGGCAGGTCTTGGCTTTTCTCTGAATGCAACTGCAAGCCAGTGCAGATCACTTGGTGACTGGCATACCTCAGCTAGTGGACACTTGGTAAATGGGCTGTGAAGCTTGGGCTGGGACCCTTTCTGTGTGGCTCGTGTTCTTAGCCTGCGGAAGGTAGATCAGGAGCTGGCTTTTTTTTTTTTTTTTTTTTTTTTTTTGTATTTGAGAGAGAGAAAGGCAGAGAGAGAGGGACAATGGGTGCGCCAGGGCCTTCAGCTGCTGCAAACAAACTCCAGATGAGTGTGCCTCCTTGTGCATGTGTGCAACATTACACACTTGTGTCACTGCACATCTGGCTTTCAGGGGACCTGGAGATTTGAACATGAGTTCTTAGGCATCACAGGCAAGTGCTTTAACCACTAAGCCATCTCTCCAGCCCAGGAGTTGGCTTTCTGTGACTATCATGAGACAAATAACTTATAAAGATAAAAGGTTTATTCCTTTGCACATGTCAAATGGCACCGGTGGGCGGCGGGCCGGGGCAGTGGGTTACGTGTGGCATGGAAAACTGTTTGCCTCATAACCGAGAAGCAAAAGAGTAGGAAATGCGTGTCTGGGGATCTGTAATCCCCTTTGTAGTGCACTTCAAGACCCATGGCTCTTTCACAAAGGCCCTGCTTCTAACAGTCCATAGCACCTCACAGGGCACTAAACCCTGAGGGAGAGTCCACAGCCAAGCCAGCACCTGACCTCCTCCTGTTCCCTTCTTCTGTAAATGAAGAGCTTCTTGCAATCATACAGCAGTTTGCAATTATCAAAGGTGAGGATGGATCCCTGGTGGCGGAATGAAGTTGGCCATCGTTATATATGTTTCATAAACAAGAGGACCTGGGATGAGCTGGGACTAGGAACTTGGAGCTACATCAGTCTTCCTTCCCACTTACCTACGGCCTCTACACCCAGGAACTGTGTGGGAGGCGAGGGCCTGTTGAGACTCAGGGTATCCTCAGTGGCTGGCATTATGGGCAGACACGCTTAGCCTCAACCCACTGGGAGTGTGAGGCGCTGGCGAGTCACGGCAGGGCTGTGATTTCAGACCCAAGCCAGGGGTGCGGCGCGGCTGTCTGGGTGCATTCTGAAGGTAGAAACAGTGACTCACTACAGTGAGCACCTCCGTGCATCCTAAGCCAGTCTCTTCTCTTGGGTGTGGCCCCTTGCCAGCCAGGGCCTGCCTCCCAGACGCACCGAGGCCTGTGTGTGGGCAGACACTTCATCTCCACACAAACAAGTGGTCAGAAAGGCCCTGGCTCTCCATGTTTATCTCCTGCCGATGTGGCCCTGTTGGTGACTGCCAGGCCTGCGCCCTATCCCAAGGACAGTTTGAGTTCACCGTGTGGGGTGAGCTAGGGATAGAAGTCCACAGCAGGTGGTGGCATGATTATCCATCTCTCCTGTCACTATGACATCTCGAGATGAGTCGGGGAGGTGCCATACTTATGACAGGGGACCTTTATCTCCATGACTCGCTTCCTGCCTGCTGGCCTCACAGCTGCTTGAGCAGGGTTATCGCGGGCCATGGCAGGAGGAAGGGGCGCTGGGCACAGCCCTTTGCTCTAGCTAGTTAGCGATTTTGCAAAATTTCTGCAGAAGGCCAGATGCTCAGACTCCTGTACCACTTTATCAGCAGTGTCTCCACAGTGTTCTCCTCTGGACCAGGCTCCTCTCTCTGAGAAAATGTTTACTTAGTGCCACAATGGTCTGTTCTCAAGACATCGGATCTCCCCTGCTTCCCGATGGGTGACACTGGTCAGCGGTGTCACACACTCTCTAATGTCACGTGACAGTGACACATAAACCCGCTTCACCACAGAGTAGTTCACTGTGGGCATTTCTTGTCCTGTGTAGTTTGGGGACCCAGCATCCTTGCGTGTTTGGCTTGGCCCCCCTTTAGGGTCACAGAATCCTCTGCCACAGGAGAGCAGAGAACTCCTGTCTGCTTTTGAAAAGTACCTGCCTGGGGGCTGGGAAGATGGCCTAGCAGTTTAAAGGCACTTGCTTACAAAACCTGCTGGCCTGAATTCAATTCCCAAGCCACCCGTGTAAGCCTGATGCAGAAACACACTACAAGAATCTGGTGTTCATTTGTTGTGGCAAGAGGCCCTGGCACACATATGTAAATAAATTTAAAAAATGTTAAAAAGAGTAGCAGCCAGAAGTGCCACACATCGCTCTGTCCACACCCCACTGGTGACAAACAGCAGTCATCTCCAGGCATGAACAGACGGGAAGTAATGCCTGTCCTGGCTGTGGCCTCTCCTGGTAAGTCTGCGCCCTGGCGGGTGAGCCCACACTTCGGTGGACAGCAGCCACCTGCCACATCTGGGTCTGTGCTCGGGGCTGGATTCTTGTCTTTGTCTTTTCTCTCTTCTTGCCACTCTCTGCTTCTGGATGTCATGCAGGTCATTCTCCCGCCACCGGAGTCCCCAGATGGGCACAGTTTCCTGAAGGAGTCATTTACGCCACCATCACCTTGGGTACTGCCTGTCTGTCCTCAGAGCTGGGATGCCAGCGCTTTCTTGCCTGCTGCCTGTTCTGAAAGGGATGCATGCCCTGAGGGAGGCCTCCTCCCTCTTCCCATCGTCCTGATGCCTGTGTCTCCTGCATGTGCCCGCCCACAAAACGACCTTGTATTAGTTACTTTTCTGGTTGCTATCACAAAATACCTGACAGGTGGCGACTTTAGGAAGGAAGGGTTTATTGTGGCTCACCATTGGCCGGGATATGCCACATCGTGGCAGGAGGGGCATGAGCATTTGGTTGTATTCACACCATGGTCATGGGACACGAAGCCATGAAGGTTGCTGCTCAGCTAGCCTTCCCCTTTCTGTGCAGTTTAGAACATGAGTGCATGAAATGGCAGTGCCCACAGTTAGGGTAGATCTTTCCACCTCAATTAACCCCACCTAGAAAATCCTTGGGAGACAGGCCCAGAGATTTGTTTCCATGGTGATTCTAAAATCCTCTCGAGTTGACAACTGAAATTCATCACCACACACCTACTCTGCCTTCCGTAGAGCCCTGCCTGACCCCAGAAAATCTGAAGGAAAAACCCAGAGCACGCGTGGCTGTCACCCTTGGCTCCCAAGGCCCTAACCCGGGGTGACGGAGGCATGCGTCCTGATGGGGTTTCCTTCCCCTGCAAGCCAGGAATCTGTTTTAAGAGAATTCTACACTGATGAGATGCTGTGATCTTTCTTAGGGGTGAAAAAAAAAAAAGCAAACATTTGCCCCAAAGTTTCCCCAAGCTACTCCAGGGCCTTGGACTGGGACTTCTGCCGGAAGCCTCTGTGAAGTGCGTAGAGCCGTCTCAGAAGCTGCATGTGTGCTTCTTCCCATCCTGGTCTCTTGGGAATGTCTTAGAACTACAGGCTCGTTTTCTGGCTTTCAATTGACTATGGTTGCGTGCATGCCTCCGAGTGAACGGTAGCAAACTTTACGTCCCCAGCCCCCTCTGCTGACGGCTAAATGACATTCAAATGATTGTATTAATTCATGGAATGTTCCTCCCTCCTGTTGTTAAATTTTTATCTATTTTGGTGCTTGGGATTGAACCTAGGGCCTTGTGCATGTGAGGCAACTGCTCTGTGTCTGAGCCACGTGCGCTTCCCTTCCTCCTCTTGTCTAGAAATCTGTGTGCTGAGGAGAAACTCCCAGGACTGTGGTGATTGGACCAGAAAGTGTGGATGTTTGTCTGGCTTTTTAAACAATAGGCTGCCAGGCTACTGAGAGGCGTGTATGAAGTGTGGTGCCTCAGCGATATGAGAGTTCAGGGTTCCCCACTGGGTAGTGTCCCGATTTCCATCTTATTTAATAGGTATGAATTGTGAGCTGTCAATCTCTTTTTTTTATTAAGCCAAGAAGAGGAGTAATAGCACACTATGTTTGAAGAAAGCTGATAGTAAAATATTTAAGGTGTTATTTTTAGACATACTAAAACAAAACATATGTTCATTGGCATCACAACTAGAATAATTAGTACAGTGGCCCCATTCTATTTTCCTGCATAATTCTAATTCACATGTGGATCTGTTTTCCTATTGCTCAGGCACCTAGCTATGAGAGTAGGATGGGGCTTAGGGATTCTTCTGGAAACACTTGGGAGCTCCATGAGTTGCCCCTTTCCTGAAGGGCTCATGGGACTGAAGAGGGAATGTCATTGAGTCTGACTTGGGGGCCAGACATGGACTGCTGTGTGGAGGGCACAGGGCCATGACTATTGGACCCAGTTTCTGGCTGGCAGGGAGCATCTGTGATTGGGGGTGGTAAACTTCCTGTCCACGGGGAATCCAGAGTGTCAGGAATGCATTAGATCGGGCTTCTGTGCTGAGCAAGGGGTTCACATGGGGGTCTTAGGGTTCCTCTTCCTTTGCTTTCCAAGGATGGATGGATGATGGAGTGGTTTTCTTCACATGTTTTTTGTTGGCCTTGAATCCAACAACCGTGAGGCTGGAGAAGGGAATAACCCACGCAGGACAGTGAGGACAGACGCTAGAACGGAGGCAGGCAGGGCAAGACTGGAATTGTGCGAGATTTGTGCAGTGGTGAATTTGGGAATCCTCTCAAACAGCAAGCATGTGAGGTGGGTTTGTGGCCCACGGCAGGAAAGGGCTTAAGATAGAGACCAGGTAAGGCACTCAGGGCTATTCTATAAATTTAGGGCTGAGGGGCTGAGTAGCTTTGCTAAGAAGAGCTCTCTGCCCAGGAACCATGGACTTAGGGGCGGAAGCTAGTTACCTCCCAGAAAGCCACTTCTTTCTAAAAATTACACAGCCCTTTCTTTCTGAAGAGCCAGATTTCATCCCAGTCTCAGACAGTCAGGACCAGACCTGACCCATCCGTCCTCACCCCACTGACCAAGGAACCAGAGGCCACGGGGCGACATGACTTCCCAGGAGTACAGTTGGTCTTCAGGGCCATGTCTTTTTCAGGGGTGTCCACAGAGTTCAGGAAGATGGGATTTGAGGAGGGAAATGTGCTTTGGGGTCTGAGGCAACATGTGAGATGCTTCTCCAAAGGGGCTGGGGTGGAAGTCAGGCCCTGGCTCGGGATTCATGGCTGTAGGACTGTTTTAAGGGCTCAAGGGCCAGAGAAGTGGTAACCTGGGGCCTGCCCGTTGGTTGCTTCCTTCCCCAGTGTCCCTTGTTTAGGGACACTGGCTGGCTGGCGCTGTCTCACTGAGTGGCTTCTTACTTGCAGAGGACGGAGAGGCCGTGAGCAGCTCCTACGAGTCCTACGACGAGGAGGAGACCAGCAAGGGCAAGTCGGTCCCCTACCAGTGGCCCTCGCCGGAGGCCAGCATCGAGCTGATGCGGGACGCTCGCATCTGTGCCTTCCTGTGGCGCAAGAAGTGGCTGGGCCAGTGGGCCAAGCAGCTCTGCGTGATCAGGGACACCAGGCTCCTGGTCAGTCCCCATGTTCCCTCCTGGGGGGAGGGGGTGGTGGTCATTGTGACACTCGACATTCAGAGCCTTTTGATAGGAGAGGGCTTGAATGTCTCCCTCACCTTAAGTGATATGCAGAATTTTACTTGGAAAAATGCTTTGTCTGGACTAGAAAAATACAATAGTTCTCATCAGGCCTGTAGCAGACAGCTTCAGGTTCACTGAGATGAACTTCCAGACCAGGCACAGTTATGGAGGAAGGGATATTTATTGAAGCCTACAGATCCAGGGGAAGTTCCATAATGGCAGAAGAAGCTGGCCTGCCTTCACAGGACCAAGCAGAGAGAGAAGCACAAGCCTAAAGCCAAAAGCCACAGCATACTTCAGGAACTCCTGCTAGGCACACTTTGCATATCTTTAGATTGAGATCTGAAACCCACCACCACACCTAAAGATCCACCCAGTGACACTGCCTCTAGCCAGGTGGCTGCAGATGCAAATTACAAACAAAAAACTGAATATATTGGGGGCCATCTATTCTATTCAAACTACCACAAGGCCCTCAAAGGAAGCTGTGATAGCAGCTTCCCCAAGTCATGCACCTTTTGAGGGGCAGAGTGAGACAGGGTCTCAGTGTGTGACCCAGACTGGCCTTGAAATCATCATCCTCCTGCCTCAGCCTCTCCACTATCGGGATGAAGTCATGCCCCATCACACTGTTTTCTCTGCACCTTTTTGTTGTTGTTACTGTTTTTCTTGTTAGTTTTTTTTTCAAGGTAGGGTCTCGCTCTAGCCCAAGCTGACCTGGAACTTACTATGTAGTTGCAGGGTGGCCTTGAATTCATGGTGATCCTCCTACCTCTGCCTTCATGCAGCTCTTGAGGGAGCAAGGTGAGATAGGGTCTCACCATGTAACCCAGGCTGGCCTTGAAATCACCATCCTCTGACCTCTTCAGGGCTGGGATTAAATCATGCACTAGCACGCTGTTCTATGTCCCCCCCACTTTTGTTTTTAAAGAGAGAGAGAGAGAGAGAGAGAGAGATGTTTTTCTGTCCCTTGATCCTTTCTCACATCTTCATGTCCTGATGCATGACCCCAGTGGCTCCCCAACCCATCCCTCAGCCCCAGTTCTAGATACTGACTTGGTCTGAGCTACATGGGAATTGCAGGAACCTTCTCAGGAGCTGCATATTGTAAGACAAGGCCCATGGAGGAGCCAGAGCTTTTACTGACAGTAGTCTTGCTTCCTGATATTTTAAACTAGAATTCACAGCTTTGAACTGGCTGTGGTTCCACATGAGCCTGTGGTTCTAGCGGTTCAAGAGGCTGGGGCAGGGGACTCACGTGAGCCCCGGAGCTCAAGGCCAGCTTGGGCAACACAGCAAGATCTTACCTCAGAAACGACCAACCACTCATAGCTTTATGTCCCATCTTGAAATTCTTTTAAATGATTAGAAATACCTGTTTTTTTAAAAAACAATAGATTTTATTTTTATTTACTTATTAGAGACACACACAGAGAGAGAATGGGCACGCCAGGGCCTCTAGCCACTGCAGATGAGCTCCAGATGCATGTGCGACCATGTGCATCTGGCTTACATGGGACCTGGAGAATTGAACCTGGGTCCTTAGGCTTTGCAAGCATGTGCCTTAACCGCTAAGCCATCTCTCCAGACCAGAAATACCTTTTTTTCCCCTCTCTGGTTAGTGTGTCCCCAGCTCTGTGTAGATGTATTTCAGAGGATCTGTCAAGCAGCCCTCTTGGGGCAGCCATTTTATTTCATTGCTTTTTTTCTGTGTGTGTGCGCATGTATGTATGCATGTTTGTAATATGTGCACATAAGTGAGCACACGTGTATAGAGGGAGGGTAACCTCAGGTGTTATTGTCAGGAATGTTGTTTACCTTTTTTTAAAAAAATTCTTTTTTTATTCATTTGGAGAGAGAGAGAAGCAGATAGAGAATGGGTACACCAAGGCCTCCAGCCACTGCAGCTGAACTCCAGATGCATGTGCCACCTTGTGCATCTGGCTTATGTGGGTACTGGGGAATCGAACCTGTATCCTTAGGCTTCACAGGCAAGCGCCTTGACCACTAAGCCCTTGATCTATCTCTCCAGCACACCCAGAGCTTTATGTGGGTGCCAGGACCCGACTCAGGTCCTTATGCTTGAAGGCAAGCACTTTACCAACTGAGCTATCTCCCCAGCCCTTACATTATTTTTCTTTATTTGGTGTTTGCATGTATACATGTATGCACTAGTACACATAGAATACGGAGGCCAGGACAATCTCTGGTGTCATTTCCCAGGAATGCCATCCGCAGTTTTCTTTTTGAGGCAGTCTCTCTCAAACTGGGCCTGGGACTCCCCAAGTAGGCTAGTGAGGATGGCCAGTAAACCCCAGCAGACCTCTTATTTCTGCCTCTCCAGTGCTGGGATTAGAAATAGTTGCTTTTTAAACTTTTTTTGTTGTTGTTGTTGTTTGTTTAAGAGAGAAAGAATGGGCATGCCAGGGCCTTCAGCTGTTGCAAATGAACTCCAGATACATGCACCCTCCCCAAATATGTGAGTGAGTGTGTGTGTGTGTGTGTGTGTGTGTGTGTATTTTTTTTTTTTTAATGGAGCAAGAGAGAGAATGAGTTGCCAGGGCCTCCAACCACTGCAAACAAATTCCAGACACATGGGCCACCTCGTGCACCACCACATCCGGCAGGTTCTGGAGGTGGGCTGGAGGTCCTCATGTCTGCAAGGCAGTGACCTTGCTGACTGAGCCATCTCCCCAGCTTGGACCACCATTTTACCATGGCACACTGAGGGGCAAAAGGGAAAGAACTTTCCTTTCTTTGCCGCCTTCCATCTAGCTAGGCAGATTATAAACTTGATTTTTGTGCCTAGTGGGGAAGCTAAGAGCTGGAGAGAGGATGAAAGTTGGTCCCTCTGTGGAGCAGTGAGTGCTGCCTCGCCTACCAGTGGAGCTCATTCTGAGAACTCTGTCCTGAGGTGGTTTCACCGGCACGTGAGCGTTGCTCACCCGGACAGCTACCTCAGTGGGCAATGTAATCTTACGGGACTACAATCCCTTGCTGTAATCCGCTGTTCATCAGAATATTGTTAAGTGACCCCTGGCTGGATTCAAGGAGCTTCCCTCCCCCAGGACAAAGCACAGCAGAGCCATTTGGATGACCACGGTCCCAGAGCGACCTTGGCCAAGGCGAGGATGGGTTTGAAGGAGAGGAAGACGGTCTGACATTGGGAGCTCATATTTGAGGTTAAGGCCCTAGGGTGTCTGGTCCTCTGGTTTGGTGGCAAAGCTAGTGGGGGGAAGGGTATCTTCTCCTCTGCAGACTACACCTGGGCCCGCCTCCGCCCCCTGACAAGGTAGTCTTTGTTCTTGCAGTGCTACAAGTCCTCCAAGGACCACAGCCCTCAGCTGGATGTGAACTTGCTGGGCAGCAGCGTTGTTCACAAGGAGAAGCAGGAGCGGAAGAAGGAGCACAAGCTGAAGATCATGCCCATGAACGCCGACGTGATCGTGCTGGGCCTGCAGAGCAAGGACCAAGCCGAGCAGTGGCTTCGGGTGAGGGGCCGGGCCAGATGGCTGGGGCCCGGGCTGCTGCTCGGTGTGGGGTGGATGATATGGTCAAGGGTAGAGGGTCTGTGATCCTTCCGGTACCCGGGGCTTCTCATGCTCTGGGCGGTGTCAATCAATCATTGTAGTGGAACAGGATCAACACTGTGCAGCTCAGTCTGGATTCCTGGAAGCCACTACTTGAGCTATAATTGGAATCTATTTGCTTTTTCTTTTTAAAGAAACTGGAACTTTTTATTGTTTTATTTTATTTATTTGAGAGGGGGAGAAGAGGCAGATAGAGAGAGGGAATGGGCACGCCAGGGCCTCCAGCCACTGCAAACAAACTCCAGACATATGTGCCCCCTTGTGCATTTGGCTTACGTGGGTCCCAGGGAAATGAACTGGGGGTCCTTAGGCTTTGCAAGCAAATGCCTTAACCACTAAACCATTTCCCCAGATCTACTATTTTAAAAAAAAACAAAACAAAGATCGTTTTGAAAGATGTATTTGTGTGTGTACACATGGTCGTGTGTGTGTGCACGTGTGTGCCAAGGCGCATGTGTGAAGAGCGGTCCTTGCCTGCCCACTTCCTTTGAGGCAGGGTTTCTTACTCTGCGGCTCTTTGCTAGGCTCCCCCTAAGCTTCTGGAAAATTCACCTGTCTCTGCCTCCCATCTCGCCATTAGCGCCAGTGTGCGCCACGGCTTCTGGCTTTTTACATGGGGTCTGGCGCTCGACCTCAGGTCCTCCAGTTAGAGGGACAAGCCCTTTATCCGCCGAGCCACCCCCCACCCCAGCCCACTCTATTTGCCTTTTCGCTTCCTGTGAGGCATCGTCAGCTTCGGTGCTGAGGAAGAGGAGGCGTGGCTGCATCCGTGAAGAACTGACCACAGAATCTGTAGGCAGCTGGGCAGTCTTAACGGCCCTCATTTCATAGGAGTGGAGATGAAGGCTTACAGGGCAGGGCATGGCTGGTCAAGGTCACCTTGAAGATGAGCGTCAGCACTAGGTCCTAGTCAGACCTAGGACTGTGTGGCCATGGCGCTAAATTTTCTTCACCCCAAAGCCCCCTTGGCAGCTCTGCCATCCATCACTTAGCCCAGTTGCGTGATGACGATGCGCCGGGGGAAGGTCTTGCATGCCGGCATTAAAGATGAACTTGGCCATTCCAGATGGTATACCGTCCATAGAAAGAAGTGGCCCACAGATACAGAGGGATCTCAAAACCCATCAGGTGCCCTGATGAGGCCAGTGAGAGCCAGAGCGGTCCTCTCCCTTTCTCCTGTGACCAGCTCCACCACCATGGTCACATTGGTCTGTTTCGGGCACAGCGTGCACCCTCACACCCCTGGCTCAGCATAGCTATCAGGGTGAACTTGTCAACGAAGCAGCCTTATGGCTGAAAATGGTACTTGTCACCCCAGGTGAGCTGTGCTGTAAAACACTGTCTTGAGCTGTCTGGCCAAACGAAGCTGATAAGCAGAGCTGGCAGGTACCTAAACTCTACCACAGCATTTTCAGGAGGTTGGAAAGTATCACGTAGAACAAGAAGGGTCATTGCACAGACAGCTGTGTGGCTTGGGGGATTCCTGAGAGACTGTTGGCTCTGAAGGCCAAGCCGGCACGTGAGGACTCTGGCATCACATCCTGTCTCCCCGCCCCAGTTCTAGCTGAGTGTCTTGGGTTGGTCCCCTAGTGCAGAGAAAGCGCTCAGCACTGTGTCCCATATGTGCCAAGTACCTGAAACCTGTTCAGCACAGGTGAGACCAGTGAGGCCCAGAGAGTGAGGGGTTGGTGGTGGGGATGGTCTGGGGCTGCAGAGCTACGAGAACCCAGGGCTCTGAGCTGCTAACGGGTACTTAGCTCTCTTCTCTTACCCAGATCTCCCCTTTGGCTTCCACCAGCTCTCTGTCCTCAACCTCTGTGCACACACAATGCACGCACATGTACATCTGCTTGGACAGTGTACGTGTTGCACACATGTGCACAGCACACCCACAGCTCTTACTCCCAGTTCCCAGGACTGTACCCCTCTCTGCTCTGCTTAGACCCACCTACCCTTCCTCTGACCCTCAGCCTCCCTCCCCAAATTCTCACGCCTCTCCCTGAGACCTCTGGCCTCACAGCCCCCATTGGTGGCTTCAAAGACAAGAGTGCTTTCAGAAGGCTGTGGCTTTGGTGTCAGCCTGAACAGAGAGACTCTTTTCTTCTCTGGTCAGATAAGTGTAGAGATGATGTGAACTGTTAGTGCCTGGCTTTGAGAAGGTGCCCACTTCTGCACTGTGGTCAGCCTGCCCTCCTTCCTGCGTATTCGCACCCATGCCTGGGGGAAACAGGCATATGAAAGTAAACAGGAGATTCTGTGAGGGCAAGAGTCCTGGAACGGGCTGGTACAAGGCAAGGCTTTTCCAGGAAGCAGAAAAACCCCTATACCCTGGAGCCTGGATTCCTGGCTGAGCAAAGCTGCCCTGCCCCACCCTCAGCAGGACATCCATATGTTCAGGCATAAGCTCATAAGGACAGGAGTGATGGCATCTGTCTGGGGTCACACCACCCCAAGAAGCACTGCTCCATGTTACAGATGGGGTGACTGAGGCTAGACCCAAGGTCGTAGAGCTGGGCTGCCCTCTCCCTGTGATCCTATAGTGCATATTCTTCATGGACCAAAATCCCTAATGTGAGCTGGAGAGATGGCTTAGCAGTTAAGGCACTTGCCTGTGAAGTCTAAGGACCCAGGTTCAACTCCCCAGAGCCCACGTAAGCCAGAAGCACATGGTAGTGCATGTATCTGGAGTTTGTTTGCAGTGGCTGAAGGCCCTGGCACACCCATTCTCTCTCTAATAAGTAATTATTATTATTGTTTTTTAAATATCTTATTTATTTGATACAGAGAAAGAGGTAGAGAAAGAGAGAGAATGGACAGGCCAGGGCCTTCAGCCACTATAAACGAACTCCAGATGCATGCGCCTCCTTGTGCATCTGGCTTACGTGGGTCCTGGAGAATCAAACCTGGATCCTCTGGCTTTGCAGGCAAATGTCTTAACCTCTAATCCATCTCTGCAGCCCAGTAATATTACTTCTTTAAGTATCCCTAATAAGAAGGCAGGCTAAGAAGTGATAAATGCCGTGCCTTCTTCCCTCCCGCCCTCCGCCCGCTTCCTGAGAGCTCTTCTTCCGGTTCTCCTTCAGCTCTTCTAATTTCAGACCTTTTCCAGAGAATGTAAACAGAGCGTTCTTGAAGCCATCTTACTAACTCTACCTCCAAGGGGTTTCTGGGAGGGCACTGTGTATGTGTTTTGGGGGGGTCATGTCCCCAGGTGGTCACCGGCTTAGAATTGGGGGTGAGTGCACTGTTGCCTAGCGAGGCCAGAGCTACCTCTGACCATCTGTGTCCCCAAGCAGGCCCTGAAGACCAGCTAATTCCTTCCTAGAGGAGGAATGTGCAGATGGTGGCAGGCCCATAGATTCAGGCAGTTTGCAAGCCTGTTCCCAAACAGTATGGAGACTCCCTAGTGAGCCCACATCCCCTCTCCCCCCCCCCCCCGCCCAAAGCCAGGGGACCATCCAGCAAATGCAGCCATTCATCACAGCCGCAACATAATGGCACCCCTGCCCGAATGGAGCGCGGGGTTGGCTGCTGTCATCTCTGGCTCTTGCTGCAAAAGGCCCTCACGTGCTCCTAAAACACGGGAGGCCTGCAGGAAAGCCGGGGGGCTGGGGCTGGGGTCGAGTGCTTTTCTGTTCTCTGGAAGTGGTGGATCGTTCCTGTCTCCTGTGCCTTCTCCCCTGGCCTCAAGGGAGCCTGCTGTGGCTGGGCTGTGCATGCAGAGCAGCAGGGCCGCTGGGAGACCCTGGCCTCTGTGACAGTCGTCTCTTGATGCAGGTCATCCAGGAGGTGAGCTGCCTGCCTTCTGAAGGAGCCTCCGAGGGAAACCAGTACACCCCAGATGGCCAGCGCCCGAACTGTCAGAAAGTAAGGCCCCCCCCCCCCCCGCTGCCTGGAGGGAGGGTCCATTCCTTGTTTTCTCTAAACATTAAGAAACTCAGAAGCTTTACCTTCATATGTTAGCCCATTGGTTGGAGGCATCAACTTGCTTTCTCGTGCGCGAGGGTGCGGGGGGGGGGGGTGATTTTCTGCCTAAAGCATGCTAAGTGCTTTGTGTTTGACCAGTAGCAGCAGATGCCTCTTTCCAGGGACTGTTCCTAGGCCCGACCATCCCTGTGAATACAGACTAGGACATGATCCCAGTTTGACTTGTATGTAGAGTGAGGCTGAAACAGTTCCACTCAGTGCTGCAGGGACAAGCCTGGCCAAGTGACTCAGGCTATGCAGACACGCCAGTGTGGCTCTGAAGCCCAACAGGGTTGGTTGCTAGTTCAGTTGGATCTCAGAATACTTCCTCATGACCCAGAATGCATAGCTCCCAGCTTGACAGTCTGCTGCTGGGATGTCCGCTTGGATGCAGCCCCTGGGACTGCTGGCCCGCCCTTCCCACTGGCTGTGGGGGCCACTGTCATGTCAAATCGAGCAGTCATTTGTAGCACTCGTGAACAAGGACTGGGTGGAGGGGGGTGAAGACCTCAGGAAGTAGGGTGCTAGAGACCCAGAAGGAAACTTGGTCAATGTCCTTTCTACCAGTGACCCCTGGCCTACATACAAAAGCCATCTAGTCCCTCTGAAATTGTGGTTTCCAGGGTAACCATTCCTGGCCAGTGATCCCAACTCATCTCTTTGTTATTCACAGCTAGATATAGCTGAAAAGTACCTGTCAGCTTCGGAATATGGGAGCTCCGCTGATGGCCACCCAGAGGTCCCAGAGACCAAAGATGGTAACAAGGCTGTGGCTCTCTGCTTCAGGACTGGGAGGGTGACAATACTCCGGGGTGTGAGACTTAGCTTGTCTGGCTCAATGCTAATCATTTCTGACAGCAGATTCTAACATGACCTCCAACTAGAGAGAGGGCAAGATGAAGTGAAGTTCAGTTTCGAGACAGGCCTGCCTCGAATGTCTCTGAGGCCAGAGTCTGGAAAATTCTCGAGTGCTTACCTACTCTGTGAGATGTCTGCAGCTGTGTGACTTGGGGAGATGTCTGTGTACGTACGTGTGCCATGTATGCACGTGTGTAGATTGGGAGGAATGGCTGGGGATAGTGGGGGTGCATGTGCATGTAGGTGGCTGTAAGAGTGATTGCTTTTTCTGGGGTATTAGCAGTCAAGAAGAAATGTTCTGCCGGCCTCAAACTGAGCAACCTAATGAATCTGGGCAGGAAGAAATCCACCTCGCTGGAGCCCCCAGAGAGATCCCTCGATACGTGCAGTAAGACTCATTTTCTGGGTCCTCCAGCTACGTTCCATGATAGCCTCATGCCCTCCACAGCCTTCCCCGTCCCCCACTCACCTGCCGCGTCCTCCCACAGGCTACCTGAACGTGCTGGTGAACAGCCAGTGGAAGTCACGCTGGTGCTTAGTCAGAGACAGTCACCTGCACTTCTACCAGGACCGGAACCGGAGCAAGGCGGCCCAGCAGCCCCTCAGCCTGGTGGGCTGTGAGGTGGTCCCGGACCCCAGCCCCGAACACCTGTACTCCTTCCGCATCCTGCACAACGGCGAGGAGCTGGCCAAACTGGAGGTGCACTGGCTGTGTGTGTGGGGGGGGGGGAGGCAGGGATACCTCAGGCTTGGAAGCTTATACTGTCAACTGCAAAAACCGAGATCTTAATCCTACCGAGAGACAATGTGACCGCATATTATTTTTACCTCCTTTGCCTGCAACTGTACATTTTTGTCTTTAAAAACTCCATTCTTGCTCAGACCTCAGGGTGGTTATGTTACAGGAGTGGGCCAATGAGTGACTTCCTGCATTTAGGGCAGAGTATTTATAACACCATAGCCACCAGAGAGGCTTTTGGGATTCAAATGGGTGCCATTTAGTTAGCATGTCACCTGCTATGAGAGTCTAGACGTCCAATGCACATAAAAATGGGGACTGTCAGAACTTACCAAGGGGCGGGGGTTCAGGATTAGTTCTGTGATACATTTCTCACACTCCTTAACCTCTGAAGTGCTGATACATATACAAAGACGAGAGATGACAGAATGTTTTGCAATGCAGTAAGCTCCATGGCGGAGTCCAAGTTCCTTGCTCACACATAAGCACTCATTTGCCCATTAACTGTACCCTTGGTTCTTTATCCAGGGGTCCTCATGCCAATTTTGCTCCAATACTGCCCTCTAGTGGCTTCCAAGAGACATAAGAGAGTGGTACAACTGTGTGGCATCGTGCCAAAAGGGTAGCTGGTTTTTCTCCAAGAAAATAAACCTGTGGCTCTTTTTTTTTGGTTCTCTTTTTTCTTGTCATGAAGGAAAATATTATTAATAACATTTAAAAATATTTATTTGAGAAAGAGGGAGGGAATGGGCAAACCAGAGCCTCTGCAAACAAACTCCAGACACATGTGCTACCTTATGCATCTGGCTTACATGGGTCCTGGGGAATTGAACCTGGATCATTAGGCTTCTCAGGCAAGCGCCTTAGCAGCTAAGCCATCTCCCCAGCCCTCTTTATGACATTTTAGTAGAGAACCTGATGTGTGCATTTGATTAGAACGCAGTAGACAGGAAACAAACACCAAATTCACAGGGGTGGGGGTTAGTTGGTAAGTCAGCAGAGCTATTTACCTTGTGTTTGGTCTTTACGACACCTTGACTATTCCTGTCATAAACAAAAATAAATTTGAATGCTGTTATTTCTCAGCAAGGACCTAGACAACCTTCTATGTATGGGTTAAGGTAATAAATTGACAATTATTCATTCAATAGAGGTGTCAACCTACAATGTGTATGAGTGTTCAACAGCCAACATTTTTTTCTAACTGTTAACAGCTTTTAGTAGTTGGCAGAACAATACTTATTCACTTGTGCTCATGTGTACATATCACGTGACACTCCAGAGCAGCAGTGGAGTGGCAGGATGATGTCCCTGTCAGGAACTGTCATTTGGACTCTCTGAGTGACACAGCATACTGTCCAAAAGGAAGGCACACTGACCAGGCCATGTCTGAGGCTTCATGGTGGGCAGGGATTAGCGGGGGCGCTGCTCTGGCCTAGTGCGCAGGGGCTGGCCCTGGTCGGGACTGTCTGGCCGTGCTCATGTGTCTCTTGGTGTCCTTCCAGGCCAAATCCTCTGAGGAGATGGGCCATTGGCTAGGCCTTCTGCTCTCCGAGTCTGGCTCCAGGACAGACCCAGAAGAGTTCACCTATGACTATGTGGATGCCGAGAGGGTTTCCTGTATTGTGAGTGCCGCCAAAACCTCTCTCTTGTGAGTACTAGAGGGCCTGGCACTGTGTGCCCTCCCGTGCCAGCTGTGCTTCTAGGCCTGAGCCTGGCAGGGAGTTTGAGCAGGGTGGTTACAGACAACACAGGGTAGAGCCCTGTTCTGTCCACCAGCAAGATGACGTAAGACCCAGGAGAGGTCTGCCTAAGCTGGGATGCGCTATGGCCTTGGTTAGACACCCTAGAGCTCCCTAATGTGGAGTGAGCCCCTTTCCTTCCCCTGGACCCTCACCAGAAGCACATTTATACATATCAGAGGTGACATGCCTGACTAATGCCCAGAGCACTTGCTGGGGTAGCAGGATTGGCTGACACATCAGCATTCTAGATGTTTGGATGCAGAGAGGAGTGTCCTGGGACAGGAGGGCAGAAGACACCCAGACCACTGGGACAGAATTTGTTCTTTTATGGACCTAATAGAGATGGCATCTGGTGGGAGCTATAACAGGTTTCTCGTGGGGATAGAGTGAGACAGGGTCTTGTTGCTGTGGCTGGGAGGAGACCCTGAAAGGAAGGAGCCCAGAGATGGTCACAGGATACTAAGAGGAGGGGGACAGGGCAGGGAAATTTGTTTTCCTAGAAAGGAAGTTTGGGGACTAGAGAGATGGCTTAGTGGTTATGCCCTTGCCTGTGAAGCCTAAGGACCCCAGTTCGAGGCTCGATTCCCCAGGACCCACGTTAGCCAGATGCACAAGGGGGTGCCCGTGTCTGGAGTTTGTTTGCACTGGCTAGAGGCCCTGGCGCACCCATTTTCTCTCTCTCTCTGTCGCTCTCAAATAAATAAATAAATAATGAACTAGAAAGGAAGTTTGGACTCAGGAGTTCTAGAACAAAAGGAAAGAGATGCTCTACCTGCCTGGAGGTGGGCGATGGTTTGCCTGCCAGGGACTTCTGTCTGCATGCTTTGAGGCCACCAGGCCTCCACAATATCCTTAGAGTTTTCTCATGTCTTCCAGACTAATGCAGAGAAAGTTCTCAGAGCCCAACACGTACATTGATGGCCTTCCCGGCAGGGAGCACCAGGAGGAGCTATATGACGATGTGGAGACGTCGGAGCTTACCACAGGGGTGAGGGCTTGGTGGGCAAACAGCCTGGCTTGTCCAGTCCTCTTCTGGCCAAAGTTCCATCAAGGAGGGTCTGACTGTCCCCTCCCCCCCCCGCCCCAAAGATGGGCAGGTTCCTGGTCACTGACAGGGCCATCCGTTGTGCATAGGTCTGTGCAGTTGGTGCAGCTTGGAGACAGATTTAAACACTTGGTTGAGTGCACTGGTCAGGGGTGGGAGGGATATGGGGGTTGGGATAGTGACACTGGTGGCTGAGGTGAGCTGGCCATGTTAGTGGCAGGGTCTTGGTCCAGGCATGGAGTGCTTGTTGCACTAAGGGTTTTGTAGTTGATCTCAACCGTAACCACCCCATGGAAAGCATCACTGTTTTCCTCTTTACACACATGGGAAGTGTCAAGGACTTGACGTAGTGCATGTCTTGGGTCTCCCACCTCTGGAGTCTTATATTCAGAACTCAACCAGATGCTCCTCTGGGAGGGAATGGGGTTCCTGGGAACCCCAACAAGGGGAGAGGACAGGAGATGTGAGGCAGGGCTGGTATCCCATCCACAGCCAAAGGAAAGAGGCAGTGACGAATGCCACCCAAATCTTCTTCTGCAGGTGGAACCTGCTGAGGAAGCCACCCCAACTATAGATGACCCTGGTGAGAATGAACTCGACCGAGTGTACCTGGACCTCACGCCAGTCAAGTCTTTCCTGCACAGCCCCAGTGGGGTGCAGGTCCAAGCCTCTCTCCCAACTCCCCCACATCTGGAGGATATGGCTGAATCCCACCCTGCAGACTCATGCCCAGGCTCCACCCCAGATGAGCCCCCCACAAAGTCTCAAGAGATTCCTGAAGAGCAGGTATGGGCCACTTCATGAGTGGGTGAGCCAGCCACTTAGCTAAGCTCCCCCACCGCTGAGTGTGGTGTGTGATTTCTCCCCAACACAGAGGCAGCTGGAGAGCCAGGAGAAGGAGGAACCTGCCCAGAGAATCACCAGTGTCAAACTGCAGGCTGAGCAGCAGAGGATCTCCTTTCCAGCCAACTGCCCTGACACCGTGGCTTCTTCCCCTGCCAGCACCAGCCCACCCATGAAGGACAGGCCGCGGGTGACCAGCGCAGGTGCCTGGGCTAAATCCAACTTTAACATTTTGGAGAAGTTAGCCCGATTCTCTCTCTTTCGGATGAGGAGACAGGTTCAGAGAAATGAAGACATTTGCCCCAG
This sequence comes from Dipus sagitta, assembly GCA_036346955.1. Lineage (NCBI taxonomy): Eukaryota > Metazoa > Chordata > Mammalia > Rodentia > Dipodidae > Dipus > Dipus sagitta. The sequence continues at coordinate 20,753,731 of CM070770.1, forward strand.
GTCTCACAGCAAAGAAAGTATGGGTCCTGTTCTCTTTCCCATTCAACTCAGGTCTTCTGCCCAAGCCCGGGGCTCTGTCTGAGTCTGGGAAGTGGGTCTGGGCCAGCCCTCACAGTGTAGCCCTGCTGACGTGGGGCCTCTCCCTCTTTGGGTCTGTAGAGATCAAACTCGGCAAGAATCGGACAGAGGCGGAGGTGAAGCGGTACACGGAGGAAAAGGAAAGACTGGAGAAGAAGAAGGAAGAGATCCGGGGGCACCTAGCTCAGCTGCGGAAAGAGAAGCGGGAGCTGAAAGAGATCCTGTTAAAATGCACTGGTATGGTGTCCTCAGGTGGGGAGGACTAGGAGTGAGACCTTGGCTCCAGGACTCCCATATAGACTTTGTGTGTTGGGGGCGAAGACCTGTATTACAGAACCCTGGGCCTGAGCCCATTCTCCCTTGACAAGACCCCTCTCCCCTTTGGTCCCATCTGAAGGGCTGCTCATGCCAGCAATGCCAGCTGGTAGTTAGGGTGTTCTCCATGTAGCACCAAGGCCACATTTGGGGGTCTGGGTCAGCTGACAGGTGTCCCAAGTCAATGTTGTGTTACTCACAGCCATAGACTATCTTTAATTTCCAGGCTGGACCGTTTTAATAAAACCTGAGGCATTTGTCAAGAAATCCCAGCAATCAGCAGCAGTCTCCCAGCTACTTGCCTCTTGCAGGACCTTTCTGAAGTATTTGACTTCTGTCTCATTTGATACTCTAATTGCAGTGTTGTACCAGAAAGCATAGCTGGGCTAGCAGGTTTTGGGACAGATGTAACTGACTCTTGGGAAGCTTATACCATCAGTGGTGGAGGAAGGTCTTGGGGATATCATCACTCCAGTTTTGAAGTCACAGCTTTATTGAGAAATAAGCAACTGAAAGGGTCTAAGTCAGTGGATTTTCATAGACTTGGTCATGTAGCCATCTCCAGAATCCTTTCTTAAATTCCAAAGCAAGCACGTGTCGATTAGCAGTTACTCCCCACTCCTCCAACTCTCTTACCTCCAGGGAACTCCTGACCTACTGTCTCTATAAATGGGTGTCCTCTGGTTTTGAGGGCTTAACATTCTTGAGTACTATATAAGTCAGCTTTTCATCGCAATGGCAAAATACCTGAGAGAAATAGCATAAAGGAGGAAAAAGGCACCAGTCCATGGTCATTTGATTTTGGGTCTCTGAGTGTAGTGGAGCAGAGCTGCTCACTTCATGGAGACCAGGAAGCAGACAGAAGTAACAGGAGTGGTCAGGGTCAAGATATACCCTTCAAAGTCACATCCCTAGCAAGCAACCCATTTCTTCCAGCTAGGGTCCACCTCTCACAGTTCTACCATGTCCCAATAGTCTATTAAATTAGTTCAGATCTATCAGTGTTAAGCCACTGAGTAGTTCAAAGTCCTCATGATCTAGTCTCTGTGACTGACTTCATAGACACACCACAGGTGTGCTTTACTAAATCTAAGTGTCTCTCAATCCAGTCAAGTTGACCGTCAAAAATGCATCACAAATACTGTCCCTGCACAGAGGTGAGGAGTCAGTAGCTGGGCTTCCTTTTTATGCAGGCAAGATGTGAGCTGGTAAATGTGACCAGAGGCAGCTCTATGACAGTCCTTAGGATCCCCTAAATGCACTAATCTGGGGATATGAGGAGGGAACCAGGGGTTCCCCTTCTGTCCCCCTAAATAGATGCTCCAAATGGGAGAAGGGAGACTTTACTGTTCATTATGGTTTAATCTCCTAGCAAATAAACCCTTAGGTCCTAGGTAAGAAAGAGATTCTGAATACAAATATGAACAGTATTTTTTCTAAATTTCAAGCCCCAGAATAATAACAATATATATATTCTTAAATTTTTCTCTGTGCACATTTATTTTTCTGAAACAGTGGCTCCAATTACTGCTTCCATCTGACGAGGGCTGTTGACTGCTTATCATAAAGCTTGGGGACAGCACATGAGGCTCATGGTGGCTCTTGACTGGTGCTGGGGGCTCTGACTTGAGCACAGGTGGCCCTATTCTTTTCTCTTAAAATGGACTCTGGAGACTCCCATGGGTCATCATCTTTTGACCTCTAGGGTTAGGAGGACATGTATAAAAGAAAGTGCCAGGGCTGAGGACTCCACAGGGTTATGCCTCAGGAAGCACAGGACATGGAGAGAACTATGTAGGCCAGGTGAGAACAGCCCAGCCATTCTCCAAGCACCATTGATAAAACTGCTCTCAGGCTTTTGGGTTACTGTAACAATAGTAGATGTAGGAACAACTGAATGCCCCAGAATCTACCAGAAGGTACTTAGGACCAAGATCTGTGCTTGCCTGGGAAGGCTTTCTTCCTTCAGGGTCTGCCTAGCCTGTGCAAATGCTAACCCAGACTTTGCTTGCTAGGCTGTCTCCTGCACACACACGCATGGATGCACGCACCCACCCATATTTCTGTGCTAGAATCAGACCTTTAGTCCACATTAACCTGGACTCCTTGTTCAGTAGAGGTGAATGTGAATCCTGCCTCCACCCACACAGCTCCTTGGACTTGGCTGAAATGCTGTCCTCTGAAGCCAGTTTAATTCTCTCTCTCCAGACAAGGAAGCCGTGGCCAGTCTGGAGCAGAAGTTGAAGGACGTGGAGGAGGAATGCCGAATAGAGGAGAGCAGGCGGGTGGACCTTGAGCTCAACATCATGGAGGTGAAGGACAACTTGAAGAAGGCTGAGGCTGGTCCTGTCACACTGGGCACTACTGTGGACACCACCCACCTGGACAACATGAGCCCTCGTGTGAGTGCTGGACAGTGCAGCACCTTTGAGCTGTGTAAAGGGTCTGCTGGACACAGGGTGGGAGAGGTGGGTTATAGCTCCCTTCTCTTGACCCTGCTTGCTTCTTCCTTAGCCACAGCCCAAAGCTGCCACCCCCACCCCAGACTGCACCCCAGTCAACTCCGCATCTGTGCTCAAGAACAGGCCTCTTTCGGTCATGGTCACAGGCAAAGGCACTGTCCTCCAGAAAGCCAAGGTAAGCAGGTCACTCCCAGCCTCCTTCAGGGCCAGTAGAGCTCTTGCTAGGTGCAGTCCCTCTTCTGCCGCAGGTGGCTTGTGGCAGTAGCTCTGAGGGAGAGCTGCTCTCAGCAGAAAGCAACAGTGGCTCTGCCTTCCCTGGGTCTTGGCTCAGGTTTGGCACTGATTAACCAAAAAGGTGCTCACATTTGATTCAAGTGTTATTCCCAACAAATCCGAAGACATGTCTATCTGTGAATCTGTGACCTCCCCACCATTCCATTCCAAGGACAAGTACATTCCAAGGACAGCTGCATCTCAGGGACAGATGTGATTGAAGAGGTTTCTACCCGCAAAGTCATTGACCACAGAGGTCTTTGACCATTAAACCTAAAGAAACAAGACTTAGACAAGTGATATGGTTTATGCAAAGTCACCCAGCCAGTTAGTGGCAAAAGGCTCAGCAAGGCATAAAGAAGGAGCACAGCCTATGGACTAGGCTTTTCCCTGAGGGCTGGACACTAACTGTTATTGATCCTTAACTCATTTGCACAGTAGAGAGCATTCCTAGAGGTATCTTGGCTTAGACAACCTGCTCTTTGTTCTTGTCTGTGTGCTTGCTGGAGATAGCTGGAGGTATACCAGTGGTGAGTTACTAAATCCATTTAAGTGCACGAGACTCCACTCCCTCATTGTTGTGACAGATATCATTAATCACTCACAGTCCTCTGCTGAGCCACAGCCTTGAGCTCTTTTCATAGCTTCTCTGCACGGAATGAACACAAAGACTTTGCGACATATGGATAGATAGATATGGTTGCTACAGAGGATAACTGTCTTTTGGGGTGTTTGTGCTTATTCTTGGGATTTTAGGAATGGGAGAAGAAAGGAGCAAGTTAGGATACAAGAAACCATCTAGACTCTTGTGTCAATGTGGACCTTGCTGACAATCCTGCTTCAGTCAAGTCTTCATTAAAACAGCAACTCTGAGAAAGGGGGAGTCTGTTTAGAAGATAAAAGCAAGGACCGGGGTGTTGTGGATGAGGAACTTCAGCTGAGAAGAGGAAGCCACTGTCCCCTTTCCAAGCCAAAGGGAGAACAACAGCAACCGCAAAGACTCCTTTGGAGACCCAAGTCTATTGGCTGTACACAAGACATTGTTGTATTTAGGAGTGTTCTGTGTTTCTGTTTTTGAAGATTTCATCTATTGCTTCATCAAGATTTGTAAGTAGTGAAAAATGGCCATGTAACCTTGGTGACTGAGAAAACTGAAACATCTGACCTTCATCTCTTATCTTATACCAGGCAGTGTTGGGGACTAAACCATCCTTGCCTTTAAGTCTGTTCTGTCATTTTAGTGGGCCCAACTTGGTCTTTGGTGATTTTAAACAGCATTGACAGGACCTGGATAAAACCACCAATGACATGAACTTTGAGAACCAGTAACAGAAGGAAAGATTTGGGACTAAGCTAACCCCTACCCCAAGGTAAGGACTTTTCCCCAATCTACGGCAATACTGATTCAACTGCCTTTAAATAAAATTTTAAGTGATGTTGTATTATATTAACAAATGTCCCTGTGTTTACAGATTCAGGCCACTTTTAAGGGAAGAGTTATTTAATATAATTCTTTTTCCCTGTTTTAAAGATTTGTTTTAATTTATGGTCCCTGGTGAGGCAAAAAGTGGTAAATTTTGGCTGGGGTAGTCTTTCTCATTTCTTTAAATTGGCAGTGTTCATTTATGCAGTCCTTCCTCTATCTCTGTGACAGCATTAACAGAGGTTGAAACATTTCATGTCATCTTCGCCCTACTTCCGGGCATTCTGAATCAGTTCTCTCAACACTGGTTCCTGAAAGTTAAAGGTCTTTTTATTCTTATTGTCTTTCTAATCCCAGGGCATTTATTTCCTGTGTCAAAAACACTTAGTGACCTTTACCAAGTGGTGATTTAGATTTTTTTTTAAATAAAAATGTTCCTTGTATTTTGAGTTTCCTTTGTATTTCATGGAATGGCAAGAATTACACATCATTATTATTTATACACACACTTAACTTCAAAATATGTGTCAGTAAAAACTGGCAGAACTACAGATGGGATCCTAGTCAGAAACTTTAAGCCTCCTTAAATCAAGTAACATAGGGTTTTAATGGTATAATTAACAAGGTACCAAAAACTCAAGGACCAGCTATAGAAACTGACTATATACACCTGCAAACTGATGCTCCCAGAGGACTTCTAAGTAATTCTTGGGAAAAAGAAACATCAATACTTACTTCCCAAGTAGTAATGAAGGAAGCTCAGAGCACAAATGTGTTTTTTTTTTTAAAAAAATGACAAAACCAATTTCTGCCTTTTTGAACAGATTAATGTAATAAAAAAAAAACCCAAGGCAATATGAAATAGAATCAAAAAAGAAGGCTTCAATACACACATGATTTTGTTAACCATAAAAAAATAGGAATATAGCAATGTGAAAGTTTGAGAAATACTGATTTTTCTATGACAAAGCTAGCTTTGCTCTGATATCAAAAGAAAACCCAAATCTCACCTTTGGACACAGATTAAAGAAATCCTTAAAAAAAAAATTGGTGAATGCAATTCAGCAACATTTAAAGAATGTGTGTTATGACCTTGAATTTTATCCAAGGAGTCAAAAAAGTGGTGGTTCAGATTGGAAATATACTGATATGTAATTGATCACCTTACCAGATAGGATGTGTAAAAGCATACTGTAAAATCTTGACAGTCATAACACACATCCTTAGACACCTAGAGACAGACACTTAGAGACAGGCAGAAGCATTCTTAACCTGACAGAGTGACTCAGAGATGGATAGCAATCATGATGAAAAGGTCTCTTTAGTCTGGAACCACACATGGATACGTGTTACAGTCGCTCCTATTTAAAGCTGCTCTAGGGTTTAGATAACAAGAAAAAGCATGCCACTTCACAAAGAAGAGACAGAACCACTGTTGTTCATAAATATTTCCCCAGGAAAAAGCAAGAGCCTTAATTGTTAGTGTAAAAATTTCAGCAGTGGCTGGCATCACGATCATGTAGAGATAATAAAATGAAATTTATGTTCTATCTACAATGTTCTGATTTTTTAGGGAAATATATATTAATTTCATGATTAAAGCTAGAATTTTACTTAAAGGGTTTAGCTGATTAGGTAGTAAGGCTTGATTTCCCTCTGCCACTTTTGAGATTTTGATGAAGGTTGATTTAATCAATGGCACTTTGACTAGAAAAAGATTAAAAGAAATTCTGAGGACTTGGGACTCAGGACGCTAAAAAGAAACCGTAAGGCCTAAGAAAGGCACACTATGACAAGGTATGTCAGAGCTCTACACTGGCTTCTACTGAAAACCCCGCTGCACACAGCACGACCTGGGGAGGCAGATTCCTAGGTAGCATGTATTCCAAAGAATCCTCTTTGCTAAAGAGACACAAATACACCTGCCGAATAAATAATCAACACATGCTCTTAAAATTTCCCTTTAAGAACTAAGCATGAAAAGCAAACTGAAACAAAGCAGCACAATATGCTTTAAGAAGCAAACCTCCTTTGTGTCTCCTTATGCTGTATTTGTTGAGAATTCCGCTCCTCATTACCCGCCAAAACGAGCATAAAGGAAGTCTTCAATGACCACCACCGACACCTCTTCATACGTTCTTTTTAAAGGAAGCCCCTCCGAGGGTCTGGTGTCCAGCACACAGCCCCTCCAGACTTGGATGGCTTGAACAAATTTCATCTTAGACATTTCCACATCCCTCCTCTATACAGATCTAGTCAGAAGTTCACATATGTCCCATTTCAAACTGAAAGTGAATGCATATGAGAGACCTTCTGATGGAAAAGTCCACTTTTTCCTCACGGGTACCAAGAATGCACTAGAAAGCACCTTCAGCTGGGCATTCTGGCTCAACCACATTTTGTCTAATATTTGTGGTAAGCAGAGGGACCTTCAAACAGGCTATTGAATTTCCCTGGAGTCTCTGAGGCTTCTTATTGTCCTCAGCGGGGAATGGCAGATGACTTACCTCAATGAGGTACAACCAGGTATGGAAAGTAAACATAGGAAGGGTTGTCAGGGTTGGTATCGGCTGCTGCAGGCAGCAACATCTGCAGCTGGGCTGTCTTAAGGGGCTGCACAGAACGAGAAGCAGATGGTCGAGGAGCCCCTGGATGTGCTGTCTGAGGCGAGGGCTCTTTCAGCTCCTAGGGTGTCCAAGGACTTGGTGGGAGTTGAGGAGCTGTTGTCCTCCTGCAGGCTCTTGGTGGACGCCACGTGCCTTGGGGGCATCTCCTCTCAAGACCCCTGGAGAAGGGAGCAAATTCTCAAAACGTGTCCTAAGTGCGCTCCTCAATGAGTCAGCAGTCCTGTGAACCCTCCATGTCCTTACTTTCCAACCCACCCCGCCCCTCAGGCAGAAGACGTCACACCTATGGGAAAGCCCTTCATACTCTCTGGCCACCTGAAGCCAATCTGGCTTCTGGTTGCTCAAACTTAACACTCAGGGAAAGGGGACCACAGGTGAGTCAGCAATGAGCCACTGGGCCATGTCTGCTGGGAAGCCACTGCTCAGACCTCCCAGACCACCTCCCCGTCATCAGTCCTCGCTGATGGCTGCTCTTCTCATGTCACCAAGCCAAGGAAAGGCACACGAGAAAACCATGCCCACCAGCTCTCACACTACAGCTACCCACCTGCCTCTGGGGCCACATCCCCACCCCCTTCACTTCCGATCTCTAGCCCCTGCCCTGGCACCCCTTCTGGCTGTCTTGACTGCTTCCAGTGCCCCCAGCTCCTCCTCATGTCTACAGTCGCTACAACTGCCCCCCTCGAGAACGAAGTCCCAGGAGGGCAGCTTTTTACTGTCTACTTCACTGCTACGTTCTCTCTACCGAAAACAAAGCTTGGGAGGTACAAGGTCCTCTTGACTACTTCATGAGCGAGAAAATGATTGACACAACCTGCAGTTCTGAGTTCGACAGGACTGCTGCGGTCACCCTCACGCACATATGCACAGCACAGCCTACTCACGGTTCCCACAGTGAGGACCTTCCCAGCCACCCCGGCACTCGCAACGGTAGCTGCTGTTCCGGAGGACACACGTGCCTTCGTTCATGCATGGGCTTGGTTTGCAGAGGTTGACTGGCCGCTTGGCTTCTGCAATGGAGAATGTGCCCACCAGGCACAGCAGGGAACAGCTGCAAGGACCCTGGAGCAGTGTCTCAGGGTCTCCCTTAGTGCTGAGGTGATGGCACAGCACATGGCTAGTGTTCCATCTTACCCAGTGAGGTAAGTCCCGTCCCCCCCCACGTGTACCCAGCTTTCCTACACGGAGCGGACGCTCTCTTGGATGTGTTGAGCACGTGGTACTCTGTTCACGAGTATTATCTGCTACTTTTATTTCTAGAAATACTTTATTTACTAAGGGCTGGAGAAATTACTCAGCAGTTAAGGCGCTTGCCTGCAAAGCTTAATGATCAGAGATCGATTCCCCAGTACACACATAAAGCCAGATGCACAAAGTGGCACATGCACCTGGAGTTCATTTGCAGTGGCTGGAGGCCCTGGCAAGCCATTCTCTCTATCTCTGCTTGCAAAATAAATAAAAAATAAAGTAAAATAAAATTGTTAAAAATATTTACTTAAGGCAGAGAGAGAATAGGCACACCATGGTCTCTTGCCACTGTAAAAGAACACCAGATGCTTGCATCACTTTGTGCATCTGGCTTTACGTAGGTACTGGGGAATTGAACCCAGGTCATTAGGTATGAAAGCAGGCACCTTTAACCACTAAGCCATCTCTCCAGCCCATATTGCTACTTAAAAAAGTTATTGGAGAGAAAGAGGCAGAAAGAAAGAATGGAATGGGCGCACCAGGGCCTCCAGCCACTGCAAACGAACTCCAGACACGTGCCACTTTGTGCATCTGGCTCACGTGGTACTGGGGAATTGAACGTGGGTCCTTAGGCTTCACAGGCAAGCACCTGAACCACTAAGCCACCTCTCCAGCCCCCTTATTGCTACTTCTAAAGGGTAGGGAGGTCGTCACTGGCACAATGACTCCTTGGAGGCTGGCTGCCTCCACTGGCTCCTAGGTCTGCCATTCGATATCTAAGTTACTGTGAACACTAGGTCCTTATAGCATTGGGGGCCTGTGGCTTCCTAAAAATGCCTGTTTACATGAAATGCACACAGCTCGAGTTTGAGAAGGAGGATCTGGGTAAAATGTCAAATGGTTGTGCATCTGGGAAACTTAAAGTGCGGGCTCCAGAGCTGCCTTCCTCATACTGACACATGAAGGCTGGCATGGAGGTCCTGTCTTGGGGCAGCCCTGAGACTTACCTCCACATATCCACTCGATGAGCACGTCCTGGTGGTACCGTAAGTCTGTATAAGCCGCCACGTGGATGAGGGCGTCCCGGGGACCAGCGAGCCTCCGCACTGCCTCCCGGAGGACGGGCCCCACACTCACAACCAGGACGGAGACACCATTGCTTCTGAGCTGCTGGGCCGGGGCGGCTGCGTCTTCTGCCCCTCTGCCGCCTGTGATCATCACCACAGCCTTGGGGACGCCAGGACGGGCACCCTTCTGGACAGTCATCACCTTGCCATGGATGTGCAGCAAGGCTGTGCCGGCTGAGCCCACACCTCCTAGGTAGGGGGCCTGGCTTACAGCTCGCAGCACGGCGGCCCGGGTGAGATGGGCATCCAGCCCAAAGGCCGTCTGCACCTGGCCGCCATACACCACCAAGCCGACCTGCGTCACGTCGGCGTCCACGTCAAACTGGAGGGCGCAGCTCCTCACGAAGCTCTGCAGCTGAGCAAAGTTCTCAGGCCCCACCGAGGCAGAGGCGTCCAACAGGAAGACCAGGTCCAGTGACTGTGCCGGGCAGCCTGTGGGAGCGAGCAGAGGGCGTCCTTCCTCAGGAGCCCGCTGGACAGTGGGGACTGCTCTGTACTGGATGTAGCCCGAGTCAGCCAGTACAGTGTCTGTCCATGCAGCTCCCACCCTCCTCCTTAGAAGTAAGCACAGAGTAAAATAAGCAGGAATAAGAGCGGCTACCTTGACTACATTCCCCAGTCTGCCTAGACACTAGGGGTAGGCCTGAATCAGGCACCATCTATGGGCTGTGATCAGAAGTAACTCTAATTTTCAGCTGGAGAGAGGGCTTAGCGGTTAAGGTGCTTGCCTGCGAAGCCTAAGAGCGCTTGTTTGAATCTCCATGTCCCACACATAGCCAGACGTAAAAGTGATGCAAGAGTGCAATGTCGCACAAGCACACAAGTGGGCGCACGCATATGGCATTCATTCGCAGTGGCTGCAAAGCCCTGGTGCACCCTTCCCTCCCCCCCCCCCGCCTCTTTATCCTCTCTTTGTTTCTCTCTCTAAAATAAAATAAAAATAAAAATAAAATAAAATAAATAAAATACCCTCTTTCTCTTCTTGCTTGGACCGCAATGTGGAAGCCACAAGATGGTCAACTCAAGCTACCTGCTGGCTCAGGCCACTCACCTCTCACCTGTGAAGAAACCTCTAGCATATGGAACTCACTGAGTCTTGGGAACCCTTGTAGCAGCACCTGCACCTGTACTTTCACCTGTCCAGCTACCCAGCATCCTCCGTGTGCCCCACAGGCAGGCGCTTGACTCTCCGGGTGGTCATCTATGAGAAGAGTGGGCAGCAGAGGGAAAAGCAGGAAAGGAACGGAGAGCAGCAAGGCAACGTGATACGACGGGGCTTCTCTGGAGAGGTAACGCTTCCACTACAAGGACGCAGGAACCTCTAAGCAGGGAGAAGTCCCTTCCATCTCCCAGTGTGCAGGGGCTGCAGGATGCAGGAGACACAGAGCCCCCAGAAGCCAACCGAAGAGGCTCGGGTTTCTTTCAAGTGCACAGGGAGCCACAGAGAAGGTTTAGATATGGAGCCAGAGGGTCTGGTGGCCTGATTTATTGACTTTTAAGAACCACTCTGGAATAAGGAAAATTGAGAAAGTTTCACAACTTCAAGGAGACAGGCTCACCACATGTCCAACAGGAGGAGGACAGTAGGTAAGAACTAAAAGTCTGGCTAAAGGATGGACTATGATAAGAGATAACCTATCAATACTTGTTCATGAACTGTAACATTGTGCCATTCTGAATGTAAGACATTATCACAAGGAAATGGTCTGGGGAATATGGGAGTCGTCAAAGTCGACTACTATTTGTACTTTTTCTCCTGCATATTTACTACTATTTAAATATATATTATACACACCACACACACCCACACATATATATATATATGTATGCTTTTTTGAGGTAGGGTCTCACTCTCTAACCCAGGCTGACCTGGAATTCACTATGTGGTCTCAGTGGCCTTGAACTCACAATGATCCTCCTACCTCTGGTTCCCAAGTGCTGGGATTAAAGATGTGTACCACCATGCCCAGCTTAAAAAATATTTATTTTTATTTATTTGTTTTTTTGGGGGGGAGATAAGAGAATGGGTGCTTCAGGGCCTCTAGCAACTACAAATGAACCCCAGACACATGTGCCACCTTATGCATCTGGCTTACATGGGTACTGGGGAATCGAACTTGGGTTCTTAGGCTTCACAGGCAAGTGCCTTAACCACTAAGCCATGTCTCCAGCCCCTTTACAAGTATTCATAAAAAAAAAAGAAAATAAAGCTCTTTGTCTGCCATGAGGATTGACCTAGAGAGACAAGGACGAAGGCAGTTCAGTCTGTGTCCTTCCCCCCTGATGGGAAGGAGGACCTCTTGCCTGTGGGGACAGTAACAGGAGCTGAGAAGCTGAACCCCATGTGCAGCTCCTCACATGCCACCTCTCCAGGGCAGCAGCAGGGGCGCCGTCAAGGATGTTTTCCAGCTGTGACACTGCCAGCCACGACCAGGCCCCTGACAGTTCATGGCTTCGCCTACTGCCGGGGCTACTGTTTCCCAGGGGGCCTTATGAGTGCAGCTCACCACATCAGCTTCATGGTTGGTGAAATAGGACAGCAAAACATTGGGGCCCATACCAAGTGTCGTTTTACATGTTTGTTTGAATTGCATTTGGGCGTGTGGGTACATACGTGTGTGTGTTGATTGTGTGCATGCGTGCAAAGAAACATGTGCTTCTGTACGCTGCCATCAAAGAGGCTGGACAGCTGCTGTTGAAGAGCAGGATTGGAGATTGTCAAGCACTCATGATGATGAAGAAAGAAAGACAGCAACACATTGTAAAGTGCTTAGTCCATACTGTCTGCCTATGGCTTGTCTTACTCTGTCCTCACAAAAAGCCCTCAGAGGTGCTGTTCTTAGTCCCACTTTCTCTGACAAGTAAACTGAGGCAATTCTGGTTGCACAGCTGTTTCCAGCCTTCAGCACAGGCACTAGAGAGAATCATGGCCAGTCGTTCCCAGAAGGAAGGACGGACGGACCTGCCTGCCTACCAGGCAGCCCTGTGCAACCTTACCTGGCCGTGGCCGGCTGCACAGCATCCCCTGCAGCTCTGGGATGTGGTTGAACAGGTCCTGAGGCTCTGCGTAGACCATCACATGCTTCGGACTGCCCGTGGCCTCCTCCAGCTCTGCCCGCACGGCCTCGCTGCCTAGGCCCAGCACGAGCAGCTCCCGGGCCCTCGCGTGCCGCGCTGGGCCGGCCACCGCGTCCTGCGAGTGTGCCTCGGTGAGCAGGACCACCACTCTGCGTGGCCGGTCCTGGCCTGTCCGGGTGGCGCTCCCAAAGCCATGTTCTGCTGCCTGCCGCAAGGCATTGCCCGTCAGGGTGGGACCACCACTGAAGGGGATGCTGTCCAGGTTCCTGATCAGGTCTGGCACATCCTGGTACTCCCCCACAGGCACAGCCACCACAAACTCCCTGCTGTAGCTGGCCACTCCCACGCGGGCCCGAGACTCCTCGCTCAGCACAGCCTGCACGAAGCGCTTCACGAAGGCCTTGGCCCGAAGGAAGCCCTCCGGAGCAGTGGCCGCAGAGCTGTCCAGCAGGAAGAGGACATCGATTCTGCACTCAAGGCTCAGCTTTGGGGCTGTTGGAAACACATTGATACGGTCACCCGGAGGCCAGTGCAGTGTGCAGGTCACTCCTGAGATGTTCTCGTACTACTCCATGAACAGAAAACCTCTCAGGAGGGAAATGAGGTACCCAGTGCTTGCCACAGAGTTAGACATTGAGCTCTGCTTACGGGTCTCTGTCCAGCTGCTTGTGTGTGTGTGTGTGTGTGTGTGTGTGTGTGTGCGTGCGCGCGCTGTACATGTGTATGGGTGTTCGTATGCATGTGGGAAGGTCAAAGGTTGATATTGGCTATCTTCAGTCATTATTTTATCTAGTGTGGCAGCATCTCTCAGTGCTTGCCAACTGGGCTAGTCTAGCTCGCCAGCGTGCCCCAGGGATCCCATCTCCACCTTGAGTGCTGGGATTAGAGGCAGCTGCGATGCCCAACCAGCATTTATGTGGGTTCTGGGGATCCAAACTCCAGGCCTCACGGTTGCACAGCAAGTGCTGTATCCGCTGAGCCACCCCCCAGTCCCACTGCTACTTTCTATAAAGCAAAATGCATCTATTCACAACTCTTATTCCGATTGATTTTTGGGTCTGGATTAATTTCTGTCCCCTTTAAGATCATAAAGATATGCTCCTGTGTTTTCTAGAAGCTTCCCTGCTTTGTCTTTTACATACAGAGTTATAATACATCTGCAACTGATTTTGAGCAGGATTGAGGCAGAGGTTTATTTTTCCACATGGATCTCCAATGAAGCCAATACTATGCATCTAAAATTGCTACCCAGGCTGGAGGGATGGCTTAGTGGTTAAGGCACTTGCCTGTGAAGCCTAAGGACCTAGGTTTGATTCCCCAGTACCCACATAAGCATATGCACAAGGTGGTGCAGTCTGGAGATCATTAGCAGTGGCTAGAGGCTCAGCCATGCCCAGTCTCTCTCTCTCTCTCTGCCTTTCTTTCTTTCTTAAATAAAATATTTAAAGTTGCTACTTAACACATCCTCACTGTGTGTTAGGCATCGTGACAATCACCTTAGAGAACTGACTTAAAACTCACCCGCACCCTATGAGCTGAAGTTTATAGAATCTTCATTTCAGTTTTGAAACCAATAGTAGTGTTCCTTGCTCCTGTTTGGAGCAAGGCACCAGGCCTCAGAGATGCTCAGACATCAGGAAGTGGCCATTCTACCACTGATAAACCAGGAGCCACTACTCTGTCCCTTGGATCATTACTCATAAAGTGCTGTGGTCTGCACTATATGAGTCAGAGCACTAGATGGTGGGAAAAGTAGTTGGCTCTAAAACCTAAGCTTTCTACCCAGCAACTAGCAGGAGGCAAGAGAGGTGAACCCACATTCTACCTGCTCCCCAGTGGTCAGTCTTGGGACTCCCTGCATACATACCACAGTTGACTTCTCCTCCGAAGGCCAGCGGACAGAGGCAGTGGTACTGGTCCAGTCCTTCTGGAATGCATGTGCCTCCATTCTGGCAGGGCCGTGAGTCACAAGGGCCTATTAGAGACATGCCCATTAAGATGTAAACACACAGGAGCTGGAGGGATAGCTTAGCGGTTAAGGCACTTGCCTGCAAAGTCAAAGGAGCCAGGTTCGATTCCCCAGGACCCACATAAGCCAGATGCGTATGGTGGTGCATGCTTCTGGAGTTCGTTTGCAATGGCTGAAGGCCCTGGCTCACCCATCCTCCCTCCCTCTCTCTGCCTCTTTCTCTGTCTCTCAAGTAAAAATTTTTTTTAAAGTTAAAAAAACAAGATGTAAGCACACAGGTACAGGAGTGAAGAGGGCTGGTGAATGGGGTGGTGCCTCCAGGGCCTGGCCCCTTCCTTTCCTGCCCAACTGTCCACTTAGGAGACGGCCAACCACCTGTAGCAGAGACTGGAAAGCAAGGACAAGTACCTAGAGGAGGGTGGGGCCGGGCTGGGAAAGGTCACTCAGTGGTGTCTTGGGAAGGCCCTGTGCCACTTACAGGCCCACTCAAGATGTGTCCATAGAACCGACTGCCTGCCTGCTGTGATCCTGGGAACACAGGCCTCCATTATCCGGGGCTGCTGAGAGCCAGAAGGGTGCAGAGGGGTCATGATAACCTGTGCTGTATCTGAGCTTGCCAAGGACAAAGATGCCAGTAGTACCGGAGTGACAGTGTGGCTGTCTTAAGACTCAAAGGATTCTGGGGGCTTGAAAGCCCACCTCCCCCTTTGGAAGACCAGCCTGTGGTTGGCTTAAGGATTTCTACAGCCTGGTGCAGACCAAGGAGCCTGCGCATCCTGTGGTCAGGGGTTTGGCGATGGATGTGGCCGCCCCCACTTAGCCTACCGCTTTACTGCACCTCTCCCAGCGTCCCCGTCCTCATCAAAACAGGGTGCTGATCCACAACATGAGCTAACCCCTGGGGAGTCCTGGCACAAAGCAGTCTCCCTCACAGGGCGTTGCAGTCACCTTCACGCTGCTGCCACAAAGCACCCGACCAAGAGCAGCTTGTGGGAGGAAAGGGTTTATTTTGGCTCACAGACTCAAGGGGAAGCTCTGTGATAGTGGAGGAAAATGATGGCATGAGCAGAGGGTGGACATTACCTTCTGGCCAACATCAGGTGGACAACAGCAGCAGGAGACTGTGCCAAATACTGGCAAAGGGAAGCTGGTTATAACCCCTATAAGCCCGCCTCCAATAACACACTACCTCCAGTAAGGATCCAATTCCCAAACTGCCATCAGCTGGGGCCCAAGCATTTAGAACACATAAGTTTATGGGGGACACCTGAATCAAACCACCATGTGGATAATACAGAATTGGCTTTGGAGGGCTTTTTGTAATATTCGATAAGGGATAAGGAGCTCCCAGATTATTATAAAATGCAGATCAACACCCCCCCACCTCCCTCTCGGGGTCACAGAGAACAAGATCTTCATGTCTGATTAGGAGCTGATGTGTGGTCACCCACTGGGATGGGTGATTTTTGTCCTTTTTGCTTCAAAACATTCAAGTATTGTTGGGTGTGGTGGTGCATATCTTTAATCCCAACACTTGGGTGGCAGAGGTAGGAAGATCACCAGGAGTTCAATACCACCTTGAGACTACATAGTGAATTGTAGGTCAGCCTGGATTAGAGCGAGACCTGACCTTAAAAAAATAACAGGAAAAAACAAAAGGCTGGAGAGATGGCTCAGCAGTTAAGGTGCTTACCTGCAAAGCCTAACAACCAGAATTCAATTCCCCAGTCCCCACATAAATCCAAATGCACAAAGTGGCACATGCATCTGGAGTTTGTTTGCAGTGGCTGGAGGCTCTGGCATGCCCATTCTCTCTGTCTGTCACCCTTCTATCTCTCTCTGCTTGCAAATAAATAAATAAAAATATTTTAAAAAACAAGTATTATTTGGTGGCTTTGAACTGAGCAACTGCTGTGGGCCAGGCCCTGTGCTAACCACCACCTGAGGACATTGAAACTCCCACTCAACGCCCACTTCACAGATGGGGCCCACGCAGCTTAATGAACAGAAGTCATATGGCAGAGGTCAGATAACTGGTCATGGGCAGAGCAGGCCCTTAAACTCAGGTCACTATGGGTCAAACTTAAAACCATAAGTCCTCCAACTCTAACCTCTGAACAACCACAACCCCACTGCCAGTTTCTTCTATGCATCAGAGGCCAGAGATGTTGGAACTTGAACACTTCAATTTGAAAGGATCACCTGACCTGGGCAGAACCCTCCTCTGCCTGTAAACCACTGGCTGTCTCCGTACCTCACTGGGAATACAACCCCATACAAAGACAAACACCAACACACCCAGCTTCAGGTCAGTGGGATACACTAGACTAGACCCTTGGGTGGGGAGCAGTGAGGGTGCATTGGGGTCCATGCCAAGTAATGCATGGGGTTCACAATTCCTTACTTGTTTGGGACCGTAGAGTGATGGACTTCTATGGTCATTACATCACAAGACTTTACTAGGACCCCACGAATGAGACCTTCATCAGGGAGAGGGCAGACAGGGACTACAGACATCAGGCAACCATGATGCTGTTTAACACACAACGCCACTCAAGTATCTTGCTCTGAGTTGAGGGCTGGAGTCGAGGCCTCCTGTGGACCTGGTCCTCAGGGTGCGTCCATCTTTGCCTCTCACCAATGCAAGGGGCACTGGCCAAGGGGACAACTCCAAAGCCATCACTCCATTCTCGTGAAAATATGTCACCAAGCAGGTGACGGCGGAGAGCAGCAGGAGCATGCTCCTCAGCCTCTGCAATGACCAGGTCCTTCTGCTCCTGTACCTGCCCAGCCCCCTTCTTCCCAGGGACCATCAGTGCCCTTTACAAACCAGTCTCGTCCCAGGGTCCAGAGAGAGCCAGGGAACCAAGAGGCAGACCATACCTGGGCAGGTAGTGCGGTAGCAGGTGGCAGGATGGGTTAGAAACACTCTCTTCCAGCTAAAATTCAAGGAAATAGAGTGGCAGAAAGATCAAAGGTTTAGATGATTATAACAATAAAAGCTGATTTAAATACAGAAATGGGTCAAGAAAGACTCCATTTTCCCACTTGATTCTGTGCTACCTTGTATTCGCAGTAGAGTAAGCAATGTTTTAAATATCCAGAGACAATGGAAATGGTAATGTAAGCAGATATCACATTAGAAGTTAGTTAGAGCTATATGTATGGAAAATTCCAAATGATGGGAGCAATGTTTTATTTATTTATTTATTTATTATTACGAGCTACTTTCTGAGGCCTACAATACAGGGGGTGGGGTTCTGGGAATTGGGCCACTGGATTTTGGCTGTGAGATTCAGCATGTTACTTCCTTCTCTTGTATTCAGTTCCCTCTTTAAAAAAAAATATTTATTTATTTGAGATATAGACAGATATATAGAGAGAATGGGCATGCCAGGGCCTCCAGCCACTGCAAACTAACTCCAAACACATGTAACCACTTTGTGCCTTATCAAACGTGGGCCCTTAGGCTTGGCTGGCAAGCACCTTAACCGCTAAGCCATCTCTCCAGCCCTCAGTTTCCTCTTAAAAAAATCTCTGTGTGTGTGTGTGTGTGTGTGTGTGTGTGTGTGTGTGTGTGTGTAGGCAGGAACATGCCACACACATGGCCTCACTAAGACACACAATCCCAGCCCAGACAGCTCTGAGGTAGGAGGCACGTGTTCCACAGGCTTTGCTGTGGCATATGCTGCCAACAAGACAGCTGTCCGTAGGGACCTGCACCTGGTTTGCCCCTAGTGACCCCAGGACTGACCATAAACACTACCTACCCTGCCAGGTTCTCCCTTGTAGCTCTATTTCCAAGGTAACCATATCTGCAGCCACCCTGGGGCAGCCTGGTGACATAGCAAGTAGGTGTGTCCTTGCTCTTCCTGTTCCCTGTCCCCTCCCGTCTCCACAGCAATCAACAGCATTAGGACTCAGGGATGGTCTCTCTGCAGCTGGGGACTACTCAGCACTGGCAGGATAGACCCTGCTCAGACCCTGCTGCGCCTCTGTCCCCAGACCACGTGGACAGACCTGTAGAAGGGACACCGCACAGCCAGCACCGCGTCAGCCCACCGCGATCCCCTCCAGCACAGGGCGTTGCCAGCGAGCTCCCTGGTGGTCTCCAGCGTCTTGCGCTCACAGGGGTGGGCTTCCACCCTGCAGCCTGTGTCAGGAAACCCCCACAGACAACTGACGCCATTGGCCTCTGTTCCTGTCCCGGCTCTCCGGGTTCTACCCCAGCCCCAGCCCTGTCACCTCCAGCTCCTCTCAGAGCACTGAGCATCTCTGCCCAGGGGCCCCCACACAGCTCGCACAGAGCACACGCTTGCGTACGTCCTAGCTAACGAGTGTCACTCTGGTTCCGACTGGACCCTGACATGCAGTCCAGAAGGCAAGAGTTTACCCAAAGCTCAAAGTCTCTTTGTGCAACTCCATGCCGGCTCAAAGAGGGGCTGTGGATTTGGGTCTTCCTAGCCAGCAAGGGTCAGGGCCCTACCAGACTAGACTTCAAGCCCTAGTCCTCCCTTCCCTCCACTGAACAAGCTCTGGACTTTCCCTGGGAGTCACACAGGGCAAGTGAGCCACAGGGTGACCAGAGCAGAGAGTCCAGGACAGGGGTTGGCCATTTCTCTTGACTACACTCCCCCGGAAGCTCTTGTCTATTAAGGCCCTGCCCAACCCATGCCCCGATTCATTAAGTGTTAGGCCGCTCCCCTCCCGGGCTGGCCAGTCCTACCTGGGATGGCGGTGGTGCAGAGGTCCGAGCTGCTAAGGGCGCTGAGCAGCCCGTTGGTGGCATCTTCCACGTGCTCGGCCGACAGGACATGTTGCTCCTTGGGCTCGCTGGCCAGCGTGAGCAGCTCCTCCCACCTGCACAAGAAGTTCCAAGGGCTGATGGTGGCACGCCCACCCTAGTCCAGCACCACAGGCTGTGTCAGCGGCACCCATCCAGCAACCTCACCCATCCAGGTGACAAGGACGCAAGCCACAGGAGATCCTCGAGGAATCTCCGCTATGGGTCACCACGTGCACTTTATGTTTATTTTCATTTTGGGGGTCTGGATGTGTGCACGGTGTGTGTGCGTGTGTAGGAGTATTTGCAGGTGGGTGCACTTGGGTGCGTGTGGGTGTGTGTCCATACGCATGGGTGTTTGTGTACGCGGATGCATTTGTGTGTACGCACATGGAGGCCAGAGGTTAACACTGGGCGTCTCGTCCCTCAGTCGCTCTCCACGTTATTTACTGAGACAGGGTCTCTCACAGAACCTGCAGCTTGCTGATTCGGCTAGAGCAGAGAGCGAGCAAGCCTAGGGGAGTCGCCCTGTCTCCACCTCCCCATCCCTGGGATTACAGGTGTGTGCCACTATGCCCTGCGTTTCACAAGGGATCCAAACTCAATTCATGTGTGTGCAGCAAGCATTAAATCCACTGAGCCATCTCCCCACTTCACCATGTGCATTTTAACATGCGTGCATGTTCTCCCTTAGAGCAGAGTCTCACTCTCAGTAGGCTTGTATTCAAGACAGAGCCCTCAGGGATCCAATGGTTTGTTTTCCTCTGATGAGAAAAGCGACTGATCAGAAAGCAAATGCAAATTGTCTGAAATGAGAACACGCTAGTCATTGTAAATACTGAAGTATTATACACAGCAGGCATGAGAGAAACATAGCTAGCAAACTTCGATGGCCAGAGGACATTGCTGTCAGTGCCCAGGACTAAAATGGTGCATGGGATGATGACTCCTGGTCATGAAAAGAGAGGTGACATGACCCTTCTCTAAGCAGATGGGATAGTTAGCAACGCATAGGCAAGAATCCTGCCGCCGAAAACAGCAAACAGAGCAAGGTCTGGCAATGGGGCAAAAACGCCACTGAGCTCCCAAATCCATTCTTGTCTAAATCCATGTGAACTAGACTTCTCTACTGGTACCCAGCCAGTGCCTAGCACACGGGAGGGGGCGTCTCAGGTGAGGTTTTCTGGGCCCACCTTCTGCTTTCCTGGTCAGCAACAGACTTTTTCAAAAGCGGTCCCAACAGCCAGGCGTGGTGGTGCACACCTTTAGTCCCAACACTCGGGAGGCAGAGGTAGGAAGATCGCTGTGAGTCAGAGACCAGCCTGAGACGACATAGTGAGTTCCAGGTCAGCCTGGGCTAGAGTGAGATGCTACCTCTACAAACCAAAACAAACAAAATGCGGTCCAAGGAACCCAGGTGCCGTCCACAGAGGTTCTCCGTCAGAAGGGCTCACAAAGCAGAATAGCAGGAAGGAGACTGAAGCAGCATGCTTCTAAATCTCACCAGGAGAGCTGAAGGGATGGCTTAGTGGTTAAGGAACTTGCCGGCAAAGACAAAAGACCCAGGTTCAATTCCCCAGGACCCATATAAAGCCAGATGCACAAGGTGGTTCATGCACCTAGAGTTCATTTGCAGTGGCTAGAGGCCCTGGCATGCTCATTCTCTCTCCTCTCCCTCACTTCCTCTTCCTCTTTCTACTTACAAATAAATAAATAAATAAATTATATATATATATTTTTCAGAAAGATGTTTTAAATCTCACTAAGTATGTGGTGCTGACTTGTCTGTCCAGTGTTAGTGAAGTGGCACTACCATTCACCCTGGGGCTCAGGACCAAGTCCTTTCCTGTCCCCCTCTCAACCCTCATCTGACTCAAGAGGCTGGAAGAGGCTGCTCCACTGCTCCGAGGCCTTCAGCACACACCCGGAGTCCAGCCATCCTACAGGCAGGCTTCCAGCCGCTGGCTGCTTTGAGAATTCTCTCTGTGGTGAGCTGCTCCAAAGCCTCCTACTGAGTCCGCCAGCCAGTGGGATCTGAGAATGTCACTCCTCTGCTCCAAACCCTCCAATAAACCCCAGAGTCTTCATCAATATCTACAACAGAGTCTTTATACCCTCCACTGCTCCTCTCGTGCCCCTCATTGCTGACGACCCTCTGCTTTGCTCTCCGGGCTTCAGCTCCTTGCTGGCTGCTCTGCTGTCTACAACATACCCAGCCAGCTACTTGCTCGCGGCCTGGGCCCTGGCCGTCGCTTGACTGCCTTGCGTGCTCTTCGGAGGGCTTGCTGTTCCCACCACTCACGTTTCTGCTGATAACGAAGGCCTGGCACACTGCGCTGACATAGCTACCTTCTCTACGCCCCACCAGTCTTCAGCGTTCCACCCTTTTACACCTACGGGGATGTACCTCCTCCCGAAATTATGCCTCTTATTTATTCATTCATTCACTCGTTCATCATGTAGCTCTTTCCCATGAGGTGGGGAACTATATTGTTGTCTCTGTATCCCCAGAACCCCCAGCATGAGCAGGAAACATATAACTGATTGAGAGAATAAATAATATACTAAAATGAGCAAAGAAATTTCCAAGCACAAAGTGCCCAGGCCAGAATCATTTCACTTAAGACCCACAACCACTGGAGGCCCAAGGACTATCATGTTCACTTTAAGAAAAAAAAATTAAGGGGGTGAGGGAGAGAGAGAGAATTGGCACGCCAGGGCTTCCAGCCACTGTAATCAAACTCCAGACACGTGCGCCACCTTGTGTGCATGCGTGACGTTGCAGGCTTGCATCTTGGGCGTCTGGCTTACCTGAGATCTGGAGAGTCAAACGTGGGTCATTAGGCTTCACAGGCAAGCTCCTTAACTGCTAAGCCATCTCTCCAGCCCTCACGTGCACTTTTAGTGTTGAGGGCCTTGGTGGCTGGTACGCCACTCTTCTAGGAAGGCAGATTTGCCCAACACCTGAACAAGGGAGGCCAGAGAGGGGCAGCAAGCCACAGGCCCTCCTCCCTCCCACCGGCACCAGGAGCAGGCATAATCCGGGTGAATCAGAACTAGATTAGCAGACACTGGGGAACGGGTCTCCTCTCTCTGGATGGAGCTCTGAGGTCATGAGCTGGTATGCTCTGCCCAACCACAGGCCCAGCTCCAGCTTCCTGAGAGAGCAAGGTTGAAAGGAGAGGCCAACAGACAAGCGAGTGTCTGAGATATGTAGTGGAGAGAAAGCTCTTAATTGTGCTGCAGACGCTGGCTCCTGGCCACTTCCCTAAGATGATTCTATGAATTTCTATTTCTACCCATGTGAGTCAGGGTTGACTTTCTAGTGCTTGCAACCAAATGTTCAGATAAAGCCAGAGATAGGAGTTGGGAAGATGGCTCAATTGGTAAAGTGCCTCCCTTGCAAGCATGAGGACCTGAGTTCAATCCCCAGTACTCATGCAAAAAACGTCAGACATAGTGGCACACACCTGTAATCCCAGTGCTGGCAAACAGGAGACTCCAGAGCACCCCGGCTAGTTCCAGGCTGATGAGAGATTCTGCAGCCAGTATTCTTGGGGATGATGTCTGAGCTGAGATGTAAGCAGACAGCCCCCTGCCCCCACTGCCATAGCCTTGAGCTGTTTCTGTCATGCTTGCCCCCGCCATGATGGGCTGGGCTCTCGAATCATGAGCCAGAATAAACCTTCCTTCCTCAAGGTGCTTCTTGTCAGATATTAAAAGCGACTGTTTCAGGTGATGAGTGCCTTACTTCTGAACACATGATCTGGGCAGTGGACCATGCCATCCACCCCACAGATCCTGGGGTGCAAGAGTGACCCAAACAGATAAACTTTCACTCCATGGAGAATCCATTCTAATGAGGGGAGAAAGCTCATAAACAAACAGGATATGTGTGAAATGCCATCACGAGGGTCACCTCTGGGTGGGTGGATTCATAAGTCATTTACTTGTGTGTATTTCCCAAGTCACCAATTAGAATACAGCTGTACTACTTGAAGAATTAAACAGTCAAAGCTTAAGAATTTTTTTTTGAGGTAGGGTCTCACAATTTTGCCTAAGCTGACCTGGAACTCACTCTGTACCTCTAGGCCAGCCTCAAACTCACAGCAATATTCCTACCTCAGCCTCCCAAGTGCTGGGATTAAAGGAGTATGCCGCCACACTCAGCAAGCATTTTAAAAATCTTCTGGAAGAATATATGGATATGAATACTCAAAATGAATGTAGAATCATTACAGTGGGTGTCCTGTCCAAACACCTGTTTAAATAATCAGATGGAAGAGACAGGCAGGCAGAAGAACGCAACCAAACAAGAATTTCAGAAAGAAGTGGTACCTAGTGTGATGATTTGGCCTGTGATGCAGGAGGCAGCCAAGAGAGGATTTGGGAGGATGGACAACTGGGAGTTAGGAAACGTGTGTGGCTTGCTGTGTCCTCGTTCAGCCTCTGTGAGGCGCAGTTCTCAGGTCTGCATTGCTGTGCTGTTAAGCTAGTGATGTATGCTAACGTGTGTAGATGGCTTAACATGTCTCCTTGCATGTAGCATACTGATGAATGGCGGAGGGGGTGATTAATAAAATCATTAATATTTACTCCAGATGAATATATTATATATACCATATATATTTATATATTATATAATACATAATATATTATCATATAATATTAACAATATTATTATATATGTTATATAACTTATTAATAATAGTATTAATGTATTATATATTATATAAATACACATATTTATTTATTCCAGATGAATTAAAGCATTGCATTTCCTCTGGCCTCCACATGCATGTGCACACACATATTGGGCTACTGTGCAGCCAGAGCCACACAAGGATCAGGCAGTTCTCCCTCCTCCCCTCTCTTGCTGAGGCTCTGAAAGCTCTTTAGTTACACTGCAGTCCCCAGGGTGCTTACCTGGGAAACCGCACCCCCACAGCAAACACAGCGATGCCCCTTTCCTTCAGCTGCTTGGCGGGCAGCTCCACGGGTCCCTGGGACTTCCCGTCGGTGACGACTATGAGGAGCTGGGGCACGGAGCCGTTCCTGCCCCCTGGGAAGCCTCTGCGGAGAAGGTGCTTCAGAGCAAGGCCCGTCTCTGTGCGTCCCCCTCTGGGGACCGGAGGGAGAACACAGTCAGTGAGGTGAAGGCCAAATGGAGACAGCCCAGAGGCAACTGCTGCTCTTAACAGAATGGCGGTGACTCCTGGCACAGCCACAAAGCAACATTGCCATCACTCACTCCACAAGGGTGCGTGGAAGTGTGGAGGTCAACCTTTTCCATAGACTTGAGGGTCACCTGCACATACCTGTTGTGTTGGGTCACAATGCCTTGCGTGAGTGTGTGTGTGTGTGTGTGTATTTTCTCCCCAAACTTTCAGGGATGACTCAGACTTACAACTCTAATCAGTTGTTTAACACCCACCTCCCATCCGTGTGCCTCCTGGGAACTTAGGGACATTGTGTGTCCAGTAGGAATCTCTAAGGGTGCTGGGTGGGGTCTGCTACAAAGACCAGATGAGTTTTGTCTGTGATCCAGCTTTTGTGATCCATGTCCGAGTTTGAGGTCAGATGCTGGAAGGCTGCCAACCGCCTCCAGGTCAGGTGACAGCGGTCTAGAGCCAAGAGTCTTCTGTGTGAAGGTTTGTGGAGGCTGTCCAATGCTTACAGCCTCATTGTAGGAACTGGGCTTGGACTCTCAGAGCAGAATTTCTGTACTGTCAAACTAGGAAGGTTACCCATGTTGGTGGCTGGCTTTTGAGCATCAGCTGGGCAGAAAACAGTAACTCATTACAGAATTTGAGGTTAGTGGATTGTCAGCCCACTGAGGCCAAACCTTTCAGCCAATGGTAGTATCTCTAGACGGGAGCAACTGCAGAAGGTGATGGGATTGTTCTAGCAACTAAAAATATGCATATTAAAAAACCCTATTGGGGGCTGGAGAGATGGCTTAGCGGTTAAGCGCTTGCCTGTGAAGGCTAAGGACTCCAGTTTGAGGCTCGATTCCCCAGGACCCACGTTAGCCAGATGCACAAGGGGGCGCACGCGTCTGGAGTTCGTTTGCAGTGGCTGGAAGCCCTGGCGCGCCCATTCTCTCTCTCTCTCTCTCTCTGTCACTCTCAAATAAATAAATAAAAAATGAACCAAAAAATATTAAGAAAAAAAAAACCCTGTTGGAACGTCACTCTGAGATGCTAACCACTGCCTATGGATGGGGTCGTGTGCACACATCCATGCACACACAGACACACACACAGATTACACTATGACTATCAATGTAGATAGTTCCTACTTTCAACTAAGCCCTCTCAGAGGGACTGACTGTCATTGTTTTGTGCAAACACCAAGCCAATTGAAGTCAATGGTAGCTCTGTGTGTGTGTGTGTAGTGTTGTTCTTTAACATTAAAAATGGTGTATCTGGGCTGGAGAGATGGCTTAGTGGTTAGGGCGTTTGCCTGCAAAGCCAAAGGACCCAGGTTCAATTCCCCTGGACCTATATAAGCCAGATGCACAAGGGGACGCACGCATCTGGAGTTCATCTGCTGAAGGCCCTGGTGCACCCATTCTCTCTACCTGCCCTACCCTACCACATAAATAAATAAAATTTTTTTAAAAGTGATGTATCTCAGGGCTGGGGAGATGGCTTACGATGATCCTCCTATCTCTGCCTCCAGAGTGTTAAGACTAAAGGTGTGTGCCACCATGCCCAGGCTACTTGCTATTTTTATGACACTATTTACTGTGGACTACTGGTGAGAGAGGACAGTGACAGTGATGAATCCACTACCCCAGAGCTCTCAGCTCTGACAAAGACACAGCACGCTCATGAGTCAAGGAGACAGTCCTCTGTGGTAGAGCTGTCAGGGAACAGGCTGCCCAGGGGACACAGCATCTGACCAGGGTCAGGCTAAGCCAGCTGACTAGGAAAGGAGGTGCTGGCTCAATCTGGAAAATTAAAGACAAAGGGGGCAACACATGAACACAATGGGTTATCGATGGTTACTGATGACATTGAATCCCAAAGCATGCTTTCTACCTTAAGCAAGCTCTTCAAGGGCAGCTGTCTTGGTGAGCTAAGTGCACGTTAACAAGAAATGGCAATTCCTAGAAGCCTACAGGCCGCACTGTGTTGGATCTCAAGTTACACACTGAAGGCAGCCAAGGGGATTCTGATTCCCATGGCAACTACTTTGCCAAAGCCCCGGGTTGCGTTTCCAGGGTCTTCGTCAGGGGCTCCTGTCATCCAAGTTTTCAGGATAACGCGGGCTTCCGCTGTGTGCCACACACTACAGACCTCTTGCTGAATGTAATCCTTCCAACTGTGGGGAATGGTGTCAGCGTTATCTCACTGAACAGTGGCAGGGAGCCCTACTTAGAGAATCCTCACCATGACTGCTATTTACTTGGACCCTGAGCTCATCAGTTCAGCTAGTCTTCCTAACCGGCTTGTCCTGGGTATTCCTCACCGTCTCAAGCTCTGGGATAACAGGCGGGCAGCTATGCCCATCTGGGATTCAGGTGGGTGCTTCCCTGGTAAGTACTTTATGCACTGAACCATTTCCCGAGGGCACAATCTACATTTCAAATCAGCTCTGCCCACTCCCAAGTGATTCTGATGCAAATGAACCAGGTGTAGGTTAGACTCTGAGAGACTTCATAAGAAATCCAACTGTAAATATAGGGAGGAGGAGGTTGATTATAGCTTTTTTTTTTTTTTTTTTTTGAGGCAAGCCCAACAGACTGGCCTTTTTTTTTTTTTTTTTTTTTTAATGCAAGAGAGCAAGAGCAAGAAAGAAAGAGAGAGAGAGAGAGAGAGAGAATTGGCACATCAGGGCCTCCATCCACCGCAAATGAACTCTAGATGCGTGCACCACCTTGTGCACATGTCTGACCTTGCTTGCTTTTGTTACTTTGTGCATCTGGCTTACATGGGACCTGGAGGGTTGAACATGGGTCCTTTGCCTTTGCAGGCAAGCACCTTAACTACTAAGCCATCTTTCCAGTGCATAGCTTCTTTTTTTATAAGCAAAACTGCTAGGCTCAACCAAAATGTTTCCTTTTGGGGTAATGAGAAATGACTAAGTGCACCACGGTAGCCCAGTTCTTCAGATTATTTCATTCATTCATTCGTAGGACCAACATGAAAGTTAATACAGCTTTGTGTAGAAGAACACATCAAATCGTATTAAGTGAAGACATTAAAAAGAATAAAATTCTTTGTAATTCTAACTACTTAAAAAAATTTTTTTTGAGGCAAGCCCAACAGACTGGCCTTTATTTTATTTTATTTATTTATTTGAGAGTGACAGAGAGAGAAAGAAAGAGAGAGAGAGAGAGAGAGAGAGAGAATGGGCGCACCAGGGCCTCCAGCCACTGCAAACGAACTCCAGACATGTGCGCCCCCTTGTGAATCTGGGTAACATGGGTCCTGGGGAATCGAGCCTCGAACCGGGGTCCTTAGGGTTCACAGGCAAGCGCTTAACTGAGCTAAGCCATCTCTCCAGCCCCCTAACTACTTTAAAAACTATGTTTAAATGCTAACGTGGTCAAAGCAGCTAAAGGAGGCTCTATGGTTTCATATTACAGCGAAGTGGCGAGTGAGAGAGTGGAAGAGTCTTGACAGAGCTCTATGAGAGGTGGCAAGAATTCAGTCACTCAGGACTCACTCAGGGCTGGGCCGCTGGGAGATTAAAGCAGTGAGTGGCAAGCCTGTGCCTGCCAGCTGGCCGGGAGTACTGGCATTCAGGAACCAGTCACCAGTCACCTGATTTCACATTGTGGGGTACAATACTAGGGGACTGAATGTTGTATCTTTAAAATGTCTGGCAAAGCAGCAAGAAGGGAGTGGTTAGGTGGTCTTTTAGCCACCCAAAGCCACGCTTTGGGAGGCTCGCTTTGGTCCGGAAAGGCAAGTGGGCTGTGGGTTTTGGTAGCGCTTTCTGAACATGGTCCAGCATGGAACGTGAAGCACTTCTCGGCAGAGAAAGGGTGGAGAGCTCACTTCCATTGGGCCCACGTTCCTCTGCTCTGAGGCACACGAGCACAGCTTCATTTGCACTGTCCCCAGTGACCCCACAACTGTGGCCAAAAGAAGCTTCGAGCTCCTTGTCTGCTTTGTTGCTTCTTATGGTCATGTGAGGATATGGAAGTGCTAACCAGACACAGCCCCAAAGAAGAGGTGAACTCCTCTATCGCCAACATCCTCTCTTGGCATTCTTTATCGGTGCGTGCATGTGTGTGTGTGTAATTTTTATTTATTTACTTGAGAGAGAAAGAGGGATAGGGAATGGGTGCACCAGGGCCTACAGCCACTGCAAACAAATTCCAGACACATATGTAACCTTGTGCATCTGGTTTATGTGGGTCTGGGGGAATCAAACCTGGGTCTTTTGGCTTTGCAGGCAAGCATCTTAACCACTAAGCTATCTCTCCAGCCCTCCCTTGGAATTCTTTATTTTATCTTTTTTAAAATATTTTATTTTTATTTATTTGACAGAGAAAGAGGAAGAGAGAGAGAGAGAAAGAGGCAGAGAGAGGGAGAGAGAGAATGGGTGCACCAGGGCCTCCATCCACTGCAAATGCACTCCAGACACATGCACCTCCTTGTGCATCTGGCTAACATGGGTCCTGGGGAATCGAACCTGGGTCCTTTGGCTTTGCAGGCAAATGCCTTAACTGCTAAGCCATCCCTCTAGCCCTGCCTTGGCATTCTTAATGTGCCTCCAATTTTACATCCTACCTCTGCCTTCCAAGTGCTGGGATTAAAGGTGTGTGCCACCACGCCAGGCTAAATTAATACTCTTTTGTATGGACATACCATGTCGTGTTCATCCAATCATCAGTCGCACATCTGTGCCGCACAGGTGTTCCTTGGGGCATGCTTTCAATTTTCTCCAAGTGGAATCGCTGGATCATCTGGTAACTATATTTAACATTTTGAGGATCTGCCAATTTGTTTTCAGAGTGGCGGGCATGACTTTACAATGCTACCAGTGATGTGTGAGGGTTTTAATCTCCCCACATCCCTGTCAACACTTGACGTGTCTATCTTCTATTTTAGCTTTCCTAGTGGGTGTGAGATGGCCTCACTGTGGTTCTCACTTACATCTCCTAAGAAGCTAGGGTGAGCATATTTATGTGTACTTATTGGCCACTTATAAATCTTATTTAGAGAAATAGAAGAAGCCTATTTTAAAAAGGTTTCTTTAGGGGCTGATGAAAATGTTGTAAATATGGACTGGAGAGATGGCTTAACACTTAAGGCACTTGCCTGCAAAGCCAAAAGACCCCGGTTTGATTCCCCAGGATCCACGTAAGCCAGATGCACAAGGTGGTGCATGCATCTGGAGTTCATCTGCAGCAGCTGGAGGCCCTGGTGCACCCATTCTCTTTATCTTCCTCTCTCTCATAGATAAATAAATAAATAACAAAATGTAATTCGCATTATAGTGGTAGCTGCAAATATACTCCAACTCACTGAATTGTACATGTATGAATTTTGTGGTATGTAAATCACATATCAAAAAGCCTTTAAAGGAGCTGGAGAGATTGCTTAGTGGTTAAGGCACTTGCCTGTAAAGCCAAAGGATCCTGGTTCGACTCTCCAGGGCCCATGTAAGCCAGATGCACAAGGGGACACATGCATCTGGAGTTCGTCTGCAGTGGCTGGAAGCCCTGGCATGCCCATTCTCTCTCTCTCCCTCTCTCTCTAATAATAAATAAATAAAATATATTTAAAATAAAAAAAAAAACCTTTAAAGAAAAGAGTGTATAAACAGTCCTAGGGAAGCAGGCAAGGGCGTGTGGATGGGAACAGATCTGTTCGAGTTCAGGGTCCCAAGAATCACTGGCCTGCATCTGCGCCTGCAATCACTCCCTTCACAGTTCTGCCCCAGGTGACTCTGAGACAGCATGCAGACATGTACTGCTCTGTGAGTCTGGGCCCAGGACATGGAAACCAAGTCCTGGAGGCCCCAAGGCACAACGTCCCCAGAGAACAAAAAGAGTGGCCAGTGTGAACGAATACAATTTTAAAAAACATTAATGTGCTTTTTCTTTTGTGCTTTCTGACGCAGGACTTGACCCTCCTCCAGTTCAATGCTTCCATGCAGGGAAAAGGGCTGGGATGAATGGTCCAAGATGAGGTTACAGAAAGCTCCTAGGGCAAACAGGGGCCGCAGGGTCCCCAGCATTTCTGCAGTGCCCAGTGTGGGGCGTCAGGTTCCCAAGAGCACTTCTCAGGGCTCCTTTGTAACTGGAGCTGACAGCTAGGGATGGCTGGGACCAGAGACCTTAGCAGGACTCCACTGGACACTGGCACAGGAAGCAGTAGAGACCAGAGCAGATCCAGAGACCGAGGCAGCAAGTGGCAATTCAAAGTCATTCCTCTGTGAAAGCTTGTGAGGAACATTGTGTGTGTGTGATGTATATGGATATGGATATATAAATATATATGTGCATATGTTTACATGACACATCCATATATACATCAGATGCATACAAAATGTTTATACCCAAAATATGGCAGGGAAAAGCTCAGTGGCAGAGCATTTATCTGCACAATATGTCTATGTCTGTGTACATATGAGCAAACATATATCATACACCCATCAGCTGATTTACAATGTGAGTGAAGTCATGACCCTACTATGTGCACGTACTTACACAGTGTGTTTACAGATGAGCACATTAACAGCTATTCATGATTTCAAAGCACTCTCAGTCACAAAAGAGAAGTTAATTCTTTTTATACCACAAAAAAGAGTGCTTAGAAAAGTGCAGTGAACCACCCAAACTGCAGGGGCCTTCTTGCATGGCTGCGACTGGCACACGGTATTCCTCCCACAACCCCATGCACTTTCCCCCAGTCTGGACCCTCAATAAATAACCTTTTCTTCCTACTAGCTGACAACAACACATGATAGCAGCAAATATTGTCCTGGCGTTTAAATTCCCACCTGGATGTTATCACGCAGTAAGGAGGGCAGCCTTGAGAAGAGACGTCTCATGGCCTGCTATGCACAGCTGGGTACTGGAAGTAGCCCAAAGCTCTCTTGGTGAGGCCAAACCCTTCCAGGGAGCGATTTTAAGAGCAGCTGGCTTCACTGTAAGCACGCGATAACTCACAATACATACTTGAAAACCATCCTCTTGATTTTTGCCTTCACTTCCTGACGGGTTGGAAGGGAGTCCAAGGGGAATTCCAGATGAGGAGTGGAGCCGAATTGCAATGACCCCACTCTGACCTGCAGGAGAAGACAGGGCCCCGAGACTGCGGTCAAATCATCGGCATTTCAAAGAGGAAAGAAGGGACAAAGCAAGGTTAACAACCCTGTCTCCCGGCCACTCAGCAAACATGGCGTGGGAGCTTTTGCCTGTCTGCGAGATGCTCCCGATCACCAGCCGAGAAAGCTGAAAGGAAATGGTCAAATATGCCTACATTCTGCTATGAGATTCTTCCGTTAATTTTTTTGGCCCACACCCCCGACGAAGACAGCACCCATCTGGCAGCTTTATCAGCTGGGCAGTGAGCGGCCTTAGGCAGAGCTTTGCTCGCATCTCAGGCTGCCTCCCAGGCAGGGTGCTGTCGCATACCAACTCTTGCATCATCTCATCTGAGCCACAGGGCTACAGTTCACGTCTACATTACTGCAGCAAAAGGTCAAAACTATGTAGGTGACACCGTGCAAGGGCTTGCTCAGGACTAGCTGAAGGGACCAACCTGACGCCATGGCAGGCTTCATTCAGTAAGGCGCCACTCTAACTATGCCCTAAGTTTCAGTTTCCCAGAGAGACAGGCAGGACTTCTGGAAAGGGCCTGCCCTAACATGTGCCTGGGAAGATAGCCGCCCAGGGGCTGAGTCAGTTCCTGGACATGCCCAGACATGTCCCTTTGTGCCTTCTGCCCTAACCAATCAGAGATGCACAACTGTAACTGCTGCTTGCTTAGCCAATCATTTTAAAGATTACCAACCTGCCTGGAATTCCCCTGCCAAAACCTTAGGACCAATCAAAAGACTACAAGTACAGTTACTGTTCAAATTAGCCAATCATGTTAGAAAATACTAAGCCCACCAAAATTCCTCTAGCTGTGCCTAAAAGGGGCCTGCCAGCTCCTTTCAGGGTCGCCATTTTGTATGAATGGTTGACCCCCACATGCTGGTTGATTCTGCAGAATAAATGCTCTTTGTTTTTACATACTATTTGAGTCTGGGGTCTTTCTTCAGTGATTCTTGGACCCTTACACTAGCAAGGAAAGGGGGCATGGCCATTGGACTCTGGGTCTGATTTTCTCTAAGGCTCTATTACAGCCCTTGCTTTCTCCAAAGCCCTCATGGACAGTTAGCAAAATGCTTTCCTTAGGAGCTAGCCCAGCCACTTTCATTGGTGGCTAACCACCAACCATAGGTGCTAACACCCCCCATATTTCGTGCCTGGGTATCCCCTCCGGGCCTGCTCCCATCTACCTAGAAAAAGACCACGTCTTCAGACCACACTTGGCTCTGAAACCTGAGATGGAAAATTCTGGAGCTACAGGAACTCTGCAGTGACCTCTGTGCCCAATGCACACAGAGTATGTGTCCTAACTGAGGAGACCATAGGAGAAAACTCTGCATTTGTCTTGCAAAACTGGAGATGAGCAGCTGAGGGAAGTCACACAGTGCATCTCAAGCAGTGAGTACTGGAAACTTTCCTCTTCAGGACTCAAATCCTGTCTTAATTCTTGGTTTACTAAATTCCGTGGAGATGCCAACTATTCTTTTTAAGTTTTTATTTATTTATTTGAGAGAGAGAGAAAGAAGATAAAGAAAGAGATAAAGAATGAGTGTGCCAGAGCCTCTGGCCACTGCAAATGAATTCCAGATGCTTGGGTTATGTGAGTACTAGGGAATCAAAGCTGGGTCCTTAGAATTTGCAGGCAAGCGTCTGAATCACTAAGCCATCTCTTCAGCCCCCAACTAGTCTTATAACTAAGGCCAGTTCTGTCTGAGGTTTTAAATGGTAAAGTAAGGAACATTTAAGCAATTACAGGGTGTTGCTCCCTATTTGAGCCCTCACTGTGATCCCTGAGCAGCCGGGCACTGGGGAGACAGAGAGCTGCTGCCCTTGGCTCACCCAGCTGCCCTCCGACAAGCAGGAAGCTGCTTGGTGTCTAACAGGAAGAAATTTCAATCTTCAGTGACACCTAGGGGGAGAGACACTGAGAATCACTGCAGTGGAGAAGTTCAGAGAGAAGTTGCCAGAATGAAATCCTTCCCATGATTTTCCTTGAATTTACATGTGATAAAACGAGGAACAGCTCAACAGTGTAGGATGACTGGGACAACTGGAGAGCTGCCTACAAACATTCAGGAGAAATTGCAAATGGTTTTAAGCTTCAAGTGTGAAAATTTTAACCACGAAATTTCTAGCATTTCTCTTGGGAGAATTTCCTTGTTACATGAAAACAGAAAAGGCTTCTTTTACTAAGAACTGAAATCCAACCTTTAATCTTTAAGATTTATAAAGATCAATCTGAGGGCAAAACACATCTCCACACATCAAAGATGAACATAAAACTGAAGGACTATTTGCCCCCACTCAAGTTGGGGCAAAAGTTGGTTCCTTTAAATATATGAATGTCCAGGAATCAACAAACCAGCAGAAAATGAGCAAAGGTTGTGAGCAGAGATCAGAATAGGAATTAGAAACAGCTCTTTCATAGCAAGATGTTTCCCCTTACCCAAGAGATACCATTTCTCCATCAGCTTAGCAATAAATAAATAAATAAGGAAAATATTTTCAAACATTGCTTGGAGAAGTGTAAATTGGTACAGCACCTGTGGAGGGCAAATTGTCAATATACGCTGAATATTAAAAATGCATAGGGCTGGGCTAGAGAGATGGCTCAGAGGTTAAGGTACTTGCCTGCAAACCCTAACGACCTAGGTTTGATTCCCCAATACCCACTTAAAGCCAGATGCACAGAGTGGTGCATGTATCTGGAGTTCGTTTACAGTAGCAAGAGGCCCTGGCACACCCAATCTTTCTCTCCTCCTCCTCTCTCTCTCTATTCTTGCAAATAAAGAAATAAAAATATATTGACCACTTGGGAACTTACAGCTGTGAGTTTTTCCCTAGGCTGGGCCTGGGCTGGCTCCAACCAGGCCCAGGCACAGGTCCAGCAGGGAGAGCCCCCTAGCCTTTACTCTCCACATGGGTTCTTTACCCCCTCCAACTCCCCACATGGCAGGAGCTCCTTTAACTTTCTTCTCTCTCTTTTCTTTCCATGCTTTTTCAAGGCCCTCCACGTGGGACCTCCAGCCACGTGGGTGCCTTTCCTTGGCTCTGTAGTTCTCTCAATATAATAAGTTAAGAATTATACTTCTCAGTCTTTTTTATTTAATTCTTTGATTAAAATTAGAAACGAGCCGGGTGTGGTGGTGCACGCCTTTAGAGGTAAGAGGATTGCTGTGAGTTCGAGGCCACCCTGAGACTACATAGTGAATTCTAGGTCAGCCTGGGTTAGAGTGAGACCCTACCTCAAAAAACCAAAAAAAAAAAAAAAAAAGAAAAGAAAAATTAGAAATGAACCTAGGGTTTGGGGTTCAAGGCCTTTCCTGGACCCCGAGCACCCTGTTACACCCCTGCCAGAGTTTGGCTCACTCTCCTGCTGCTCTTCTCATCTGCTGTGGCAGAGGTGATGCCAGTCTCTGCTCATGCCATACTGTTCCCTATCCTCAGGAAGCTTCCCCTTAAGACTGTAAACCAAAATAAAAACTTTCCTCCTATCAAAAAAAAAATATATATATATAAAATGCATAGGGCTATTGGGGATTTATCCTATAGATATTCTTCCACGTATGTGAAATGATGTCCTTAGAAAATCCCAATATATTTGAAGTAGCAAATGTTCATCAATAGGGGTTAACTAATTAGACCTTGGTAAATCCTTATGATGGAACAAAAGTTAGCTGGACATGGCAAGATTTCCACGGTAATATGATAATAAAAAGACAAGAGATAGCTGGGTGTGGTGGCGAACACCTTTAATCCCAGCACTCGGGAGGCAGAGGTAGGAGGATTGTGCTGAGTTGGAGGCCACCCTGAGACTACATAGTAAATTCCAGGTCAACCTGGGCTGGAGTGAGACCCTACCTCAAAAAACAGAAATAAATAAATAAAGGACAACAGATAAAACAATGCTATCCTTTGTAGAAAGGAGAAAACAAAACCATGTATTAATATCACTCACATCTGCATGAAGTGATGATTCTGGAAGGGGGGGTAGTAAATAGGAAATGTGTAGGAGGACATTTTTTCACTGTCCATCTTTTTATTGAACAATGTAAATGAACTACTTGGTTGAAAGGTGGATGGGTGGGTGGGTGGGTCGGAGACCTTCCCTTTAGACCAACAGCTGGGTCTATTTACTCCAGTTAAACAGGAAGGGTACAACTTCAAACCCAGGCATGCAGGAAGCAGCCCAGGTCAGCAGTTAAGGCATTTCATGTAATTGGTGGTTTGGGAACAAAATAGCTCCCTTTTATCTTCAGTTTACTTTACGCTCTCAAGCAGACCCGCCCACATTTCTCACCACACTGCAATCACAGTTCTATTAGAGCAGGAAGTGAACTTCTCAGCTTTTAAGCGTTGAGAGGAAGACTTCAAACCTTGTAAACCACCTCACCAATACAGCGCACACAGGGAAAAAAACAAACAAACAAACAAAAAAAAAACCCTCAACTTTAAGCTACTTGAAAACCATTAGGAAGCTAAAATTAGGTGTCCATCAAATCCCTTGTCCTTGGAGACAATGAAAAATAGACAAAATACTGCAGCCTAAAATATAAAACTTGAAGCCACAAAAATCACCCCAGTGCAAAGCCTTTCTACAGAGTGCCTGGTGCTCTGGGGATTCAGTGAAGATACTCAGTCGCCCAAGCGCGGGTCATTTCCTCTCTTCTCCAGGACTTGCTGTAAGAAAGTCTCAAGCCCAAACTGAACGCCCCCGACACCCATGTTCTGCTCTCTTTATAAGGTGGAGTCACTCTACACTCTTTTTTTTCTCATAAAAATGATGATAACCAGGGTCCCTCATCTGGAAGTCTCCGGTGTCTTTCCACCCTGGGTGGCACAAGCATTTTCTGTTTTTGCCAAGATCAACCCTCAATCAGGCCTGGAATTCGATGCTGCATGCTATGTGCAGTCCGGTGCCGTGGTCTGAACCTGAAACGTCCGCCGTGGGCGGGTTCGTGTTCCGAACACTCGGTTCAAGTTTGTGGCACTATCTGCAGGCTGTGGACCCTGCCTACGTGAAGCAGCCCTCCGTGGCAAGCCTTTGAACACTACGTTTGGCCCTTCTTCTAGCCTGCCTCCTGGTCCATGCCATGGGAAGAGCCATGCATGCCTCCTCCTGCTTCTACTCCCTGGGACAGAACCACATGTATATCTTCCCTGGCATAATAATACCTTTCCTCTTTAACTTGTTTCTGACACGTATTTTGGTCACAGTGACCCAAAACCTATATATCAACCAACACTGAGGTTAGCTCTCAAAACTCTTAATCTACTTGTGATGTGATCGGCCACGTGGTCTGTTGACGGGTCTTTCTTATTCCTTTCCATCTGCCCTCACACACTGCCACACTGCTGGCTGTTCAGCAGCTACTGTGACAGCAGAGTGTGAATCTCAAGTGCCATCCTCTTGTCCTAACCACAGGCTGCCTGCTTCGGAGAGGCAGAACAGTCTTGGGCTGAGAGTCTACAGCCCCAGCGCGTCCATGCACAGGTCCAGCCTGAGATTGCTCAGTGACACGTGGCTGTCATTGGACTTCTCTAAGCTTGCCTCCTCATCTACATGACATGCACTAATAATCTCTGTGTCTCTCTTCTCTTCCAACCTGCCATCCTCAGGGATCTCCAGGCTACTCACTTCCGGACACACGGTGTTAACACCAGTGGCAGTAGTGTTTGATCTTAGCACCACTTCTTCCGGGAATAACCTGTAGGGGAATTTATTTCAAAAGCAGGGCCCTGCCTGGAGGAAGACAGAGACCCAGCAGTCCTCTACCCTGGCCCTTCAGGGTGGGTAGCAGGTTGGCATCATGGTCAGAACCTCTGAGCTGCTTGTGCAGGGACTGAATGATCTCTGCTAGGATGTCCACAAAGACTACCGTGTCTGCACTGCAGGGCAAAATGCTCTCACTCCTAAATGACATGCCCTGTTCCAGAAAACCTGGTCCTCCTTTACAAGCCACACTTCCTCCTAAATCCTAGAGGTTTTATAGGATTAAGCCAGGAATGTTAACTTAGAACACTACTTCCTTTCTCAGCCTGTATGTGACTACTCTCTAATTCAAATAATTATGGTCTTCTAAAATACCCTTCTAAACGTTTTCATTTATGGGGAGTAGACCACATTGTTCAAAATCCAGGCAGCATGAAAAGTTTGTATTGCTGTGTCTGCCCCTAGACTTGAAGTGAACTCTATTCACTTAGTCCTAAGAAGGGTTAATAGGAGCATAATAGATTCCCTAATAGGAACGACTACCCTTAGCATTCATTCATTGGTGTGTATGTTGTCACATGCAGCCATGACACATGTGTGGAGGTCAGAGGACTACCTTGGGGGTGTTCTCACCTCCCACCTTGTTTAAGGCAGTTGTCTCTGCTTGTTTACCGCTGAGTTTGTTAAGCTAGTTGGCCTGGAAGATTCTCCCGTCTCTGACTCCCATAGGCATGCTGGGATGGCAGTGTCCAGCTTCACATGGGTTAAGGGGATCTGAACTCTGGTGGTAGAGTTTATGCAGCTTGTCCATTATCTTTATCCACTGAGCCTCTCTGGCCCTTGTCCTTAGCTTCTTGCTAACCCTCCTGTTTCCTTATGCATATCTAAGTCACAAGTAAACACAGTGTAGATAGTCAACCATTTCTTTTCATTTTTACATAGAAAATCACAGATTCTACATACCACTAGCACATCAGTGTTTACCTTGGCCTGTTCCAGTGTCTTTCCATATCAGAGAACTTCCTCGCATCCTTCCCATATACGGTTGCTCGGTGCTTCATTACGTGAACGCACCGTCGTGGAGTCCCCTGTCCCCTAGCAACAGACATTCAGATCGCCTGAGCTCTTTCTTATGGTTACAAATAATACGGAAAGCAACAACTGCATGGGGCGAAGGGAGTCTCTGTACAACCAATTCCTCTGAGTGGAACTTCTGGGTCAGAGGGTCCAAGACATTGTCACTCCGATGGTATGTTCGATAGCCCTGTAGAGGCTGCATCATTTGAGACACTCACAGTCCCACTAGCAGGCCATAGGAATACCAGTTTCTTAAAGATCTGTCCACGGGAAGTGTCACCAAACTTTGGGTTTTTGCTAAACTAGCCAATGAAATGGTCTATCAGTTGCACTGCACTGACCGAGGGAGCGCATCTTTCACACACCCGAGGGCCGTTTGTAGTCTGCTTTCTGGGGAACATCTGTATTCACTGCCATTGTTCTATCTCATTGCTTAAAAGTGCTCTTTTTAGAAACAAGAGTCGCAGCTACCATACTCTGCTAGTATTTAGGACATTTGAAGCCAGGAAAGCCAAGAAGTGATGCTGTGTCTGCATTCACACAGGTAGATCTTTTCAAGTGAACAGGGAGGGCAGGAGCTGTGTCTCCTATTAATGTCTAGTCTGCTCAGTATGCATTCCCTTTCCCATTGAGCAAGGGACGGGAGTGAATTTTGCAGCTTTTAAGATCACAGAGGAAGACATCCATCACCTTATACCTACCTCAAAAGCAGAGCCCCCATAAAGCTTTAATGTTTTAAAATTTTTTTGAGAGAGAGAATTGGCACGCCAGGATCTCAGCAACTGAAATCGAACACCAGATGCTTGCACCACCTAGTGGGCAAGTGTGACCTTGTGCTTGCCTCACCTTTGTGTGTCTGGCTTATGTGGGGTCTGGAGAGTGGAACATGCGTCCTTAGGCTTTGCAGGCAAACCCCTTAACCGCTAAGCCATCTTTTCTGCCCAGAAAGCTGTAATTTAAAGTTACCCTAAATATAACCTTCGACTGGGAAACCAGATCCATGCCTTCCCTCTCCAACCCAGTACTGTGATTGGCCATAGGATTGTCATGTGACCTAAATTGGTTCAGTTGGAGCCCTTCTAGACATTCAGCCAGATCCCCAAGGAAAGAAGTCAGCTTCTGCCGCTCTGTCCCCGGGGGTGTCTAGCTCGAAGGAAAGTCCAGAACAATTATGCTGAGTGAGGAAACCCTGTCTAGGAGCGAAGTCAGCCAAAGCTAGCAACACGAGAGGAGGTGGGGTTGAGGATTAAATAAATGAGTGGGTCAAGTGCATTTCCAGCAGCTCTGGGAACCCACCATGCCACGACTTGTTGCTGGGTCTTGCCAGTGAGAGTTTCTATCGCTTTCGAAAAAGACAGCCTGACACAAAGGCAGACAGGGCTTGTACTCACTCTCTCAGGGCTGATGTCCAGAGCGTCACACACGGTGATGGCGAAGTGCTTAGACCGCTCAAAGCTGCCTTTCCCGATGCTGTGGGAGCCGTCGATCAGGAAAAGGACGTCCACTTGCCGCCGAGCACCACATCACTGGGGAAAGCAGGCCAGACAGTGGTGGTTGTACTAAATGTTCCTGTATCACAGACTTAGGAGACTGCTCGTGAGCACTCCTTCAGCCTCACCGAGTGAGGCCTCCAGGGCCAGCTCTGGAGCCAGCCCTTCCAGGGGCCACATTCTAGTCCAGAGCATGGTAGTCAGGCCCTACGACTCATAAGGCTGTGTGACCCAAGAGTTCAAGCAGCCCCAGTAACTGACCATTCCCGTCCTGTTCTTCAGAGCTGCTGGAAATGCACCTGACCTACTCACTTATTTAATCCTCACAGCTGCTTTGAGACACAAGGCGCTGTTTAAATTTCTTTGAATGTCTAAAATTGAGATTTCATTCCTATACTATACAATTCACCATTTAAAGTATATAATTCAACATTTGCAAAAAAAAATTACTTATTTGTTTGACAGAGAAAGAGAAAGAAAATGGGGATGCCACTGCAAATGAACTTCAGATGCATGTACCACTTTGTGCATCTGGCATTTTGTGGGTTCTGAGGAATTAAACTCAGGTGGCAGGCTTTGCAAGCAAGCACCTTTAACCACTGAGACAGCTCCCCAAGCCAAATTCAACAATTTTAGTATTTGCAAGGTGAATTCTGTTATTATTACTACATTCAATGTTGGAATATTTTCCATCAACTGAAGATTACTGGCCCCTCACTTCCACCCCTAAGGTAAGGTTTGTTATTGTTACTCCCACTGCACAGCTGGGAAAGAGGTACAGAGTAATCAAGTATCAGGAAATTATAGGGCTAGGAATGAAAGCTAGGCTGTGTAACGGGGTCAGGCAGCCAGAAATGTGAAG
This sequence comes from Dipus sagitta, assembly GCA_036346955.1. Taxonomy (NCBI): domain Eukaryota; kingdom Metazoa; phylum Chordata; class Mammalia; order Rodentia; family Dipodidae; genus Dipus; species Dipus sagitta. Next base: position 20,794,482 of record CM070770.1, read on the forward strand.
GGTTCAGGAAAGCCCTTGAACCCCAAACCCTACGTTCATTTCTAATTGTAATCAAAGAATTGAATTTAAAAAAGACTGATAAGGATAGTTATTAAATTATTATACTTATTGAGGGAATTACAGAGCCAAGGAAAGGCATCCATGTGGCTAGAGATCCCACATAAAGGGCCTAGAAAAGCCTTGGAAAGAAAACAGAGAAAAAAAAAATTTCAAGGAGCTCCTGCCATGCGGGGAGCTGTAGGGGATAAAGGAGACAATAAGGACTAGAGGGCTGTCCCGGTTGGGCCTGGGACTGACCAGGACCAAGCCAGCCCAGGCCCAGCTGAGGGAAAAAAGTCACCCACAGCTGGAAGTTCCCAAGTGGTCAGAGAGCCTGTCCTCCTCTTGTCAAGGTATTTATAACATTATAGTGGTGGGCTGTCTTCGGCTCAGGTGAACCAGAGGGGCAGCTGGTTGGTTAGGGCTAGGGGCTGTCTCAGGAAGAGATTAGCTCTGGCACCAAGTCCTGGGGGCTGAACTTGACCAACCCCAATATTTAAAATTTTTTTTGTTTATTTTTATTTATTTATTTGAGAGCAACAGACACAAAGAGAAAGAGGCAGACACACACACACACACAGAGAGAGAGAGAGAGAGAGAGAGGAGAGAGAATGGGTATACCAGGGCCTCCAGCCACTGCACACGAACTCCAGACGCATATGCCCCCTTGTGCATCTGGCTAACATGGGTCCTGGGGAAGAGAGCCTCTAACCGGGCTCCTCAGGCTTCACAGGCAAGTGCTTAACCACTAAGCCATCTCTCCAGCCCCAACCCCAATATTTAAATCCTACAAAAGACCTCCCTCCCAGGATGGGGTCCTGATTGTTTGTGGAAAAACAGGTCTAGGGAGCTAGGCAGAAGATAAGAAGTCAGATCATTTTTGATTTCTACCAAGTGGACATTTTTGCCTTTTTTTTTTTACTTCCAGGGGTCTAGTCTCCCTAACTGTACTCCCTCTCTCCCTCTCAGTTGGGTGCTACCCTCACCTTCGAGGAAAGACCAGGGAGATCAGAGAATCACCATCAGAGGTAACAGCATCAGAGCCTTGGGTAGATGAGGAATTCATCAGAGAAGAGAGGAAGGACCAGTATGGTGGTTTGAATGGAGGTCCCCCAATTGACTCAGGAATTTATTAAAGCTTGTAATTTAGATCACCAGCCACAGCTGGAGGAGGTGTCACTGTGGGCGGATCCAAGGGTCCAGCTCTAAGGTGTGGGGGCCGGATCTGGAATTTCCAGCCAAAGATATGCAAAGCGCTGGAGCTCTGCTGGCTGGAGTTCTGCCTGGAGCTCCTTGTGTTTCTTCCTTATACTGATGGTGGCTTTCCCTCTGCTTGGACCTGTGAAAGCGTACCAGCTTCTTCCACCACTATGGAACTTCCCCTCAACCTGTAAGCTTCAATAAATCCGGTCCTCCCATAACTGTGCCTGGTTTGGAAGTTCATCCCAGCCACCTGAGGCTGTCTGTTGGTGTATCTTGAGCAGGTAGAACGACCCAGACTAGTGTGGAAGAGGAAATGAAAGTGGCTGGATAGATGGTGGGCAGGTGACAGAAGGCTTTGAGATAACAGGCTAAGAAATTCAGCAACAAAGATTCATGGGGGTTATTTTTGTTGTTGTTGCTTTTAATTATTGTTATTTAGCCAACGTCACTTGACCACGGCTATTTGGGAAGAATGACTCTGACCACACCATGAAAAGAAGTTGGGAGTGGGTTAGAAATTCTCAGGAGGAACATGGTTTCTCTTGGGTCCATCTCACAGTGGTTCCTCCGATGGGAAGGAAAACCAGACTCACATTTGCTGGCAACTGAGATCTTCCCAATGGTCTCCCTGCTCACATGGACTTCCTGAAGATGGAGCGATGGGCACACTAGGAGAGAAAACATCCGAAGCAGTTGTGACCCAGCAGGACAGGGAGGAAGGAGTCTTCATCTCCGCATCATGTCACCCAAACGAACAGGAAATAGAGCAGAAAACAGAAGTGTGGAGGAGTCCAACATCATCCCCAAAAGTCACCACAGAAGGAGGGCTGGAGGGCTGCAGGCATGGCTCAGTGACAGAGCACCTGCTGAACATGTGTGGTGCCCTGGGTTCAATGCCCAGTACCACCCCTCCCCAACTCCCATACTGATAGTATTCAAGGGTTGCCCGACTTGTATGAGGTATCTTTGTATTTATATTTGACTGTTTTGAAGAATATATTTAAAATATGCATAGATTGCCTTGAAGAATCTGTGGTTCTGAAAACTCCTATCCCAATCTAGGAATCATAACTGTGTTCCTCTCTGGGTACAACTCTTCCCTGTGTTAAGGCACATCCTTGGAAGCTCCCCAACCTGCTGCCAGGTCTCTTAGGCAAAAACATCTCAGTGCCATGCAAGTGAGCAGATAACCTGTAGGAGGAACAAAGTCATTAAAAAGCACAAAGGCAAATGTTCCAACAGGTATCAAGATGCTTTAACTCTATTTTAAAAGCTGAAAACTTAAATGATCAAGCTCTAAATTTAAGCATAATTGGGGCCAGATTAAATTGGGATTCTTAAAATGTTTAGTTTTGATAGTACCATACATGTATATAATGCATTTTGATCACATTTACCCCTCCACAGTACCTTCTAGTGTTCCCCGTCCTTGCACTAAATTGGGCATCCCCCCCCCAGTGGTGGCACTGTATGCTGATAAAAAGCCTTCTGGAAACAATGTCGATAAGAGAATTAGAATCCTAAAAATGCTTATCCTCTTTAGCCCTGTAAGTACTGCAGCTGGAAATGGATCCGAAGGAAAATAAATCTTAGAGAGGGGAAGCAAGCCTTCAGGCCCTGCCCTTCCGTGCTACCTGGGCCGAGAGTGCCTGGCAAAACAGGCTAGAAGCATTCGAATAAATGTCAATACATTTCCCAGCACAGTTAATATGGACAAGGGCTCAAATGTTTGGTGGTGGGAGTTTATGGAGAAATTTTTCATTCTTTCTGATGGCCAGCAAAATCATAACACTAGCAGGTGAGCCGTGAGTAACAATTTATGAAGTGAGAACACTGGGGCTGAGGGTGCAGCTCAGCGGGAGAAGTCTTGTCAACGACACACAAGGTAGTGGAGTCGATCCCTAGCACCAAACTAATACAAAATAAGAAACAGAACTTTAGAAGCCCTGGGGAACATGCCAAGGAGGCCCAAGCATTGCTACATGATGACTTGTCCTGAGGCAACGAGGGGGACATGTGGGGGGGCCCCATTTTGAAAGTCAGCATCCCTCTGGGTCATCTCAGAGTGAGTGTCTAGTGGCAGAAGTGGGCAAGGAGAGGCCTGATCCGTGCCAATGTCTGTGAGCAAGCTCAGAGGAAACAAGCAGGTCAGTACAAAGAGCAGATGAAGCCCCGTGACAGGGAGGTGCTGATGAGGAAGAGGCAAAGTGGGGAGGGGCAGGAGGAAAGGAGGAACCCCACGACACACCTCGTTGGACTTATGGGGTTCACAATTTCCAGGAAAGTGATTGCAAGGGAGATACCCAAAGAACACAGTGGGTTCTTGGAGTCACGCCAAAGGCTGATGTTACTGGTTAACCCATCCACTCAGCATTGGCTGTGCTTGATCCGAGACCTGCCTTCCCCAGCTCCCTCCACTCGCTAGGCCCCAGCGCACGCTACCCTGGTCCCGACCTTTCCCTCCACACCTTGCTTGAGCACACAGCTCCTGCCCTCCTGGGATGCTCTTCCCTAGCCCCGTGTCAGCCTAGCAGTTAGCTCCACAGACTCGAGCTGTGGGACATCAGGTACGGGATGGTCTGCCATCGCCACTCCTGTTTGCCACCAAAGGTGGACATGACAAATCATAGAAGAAGACGACAGACTGAATTAAAGACGAAACATCTTCCACTAGCATAAATGATGGAGGCTGTTGGGACAGAGGCAGGGGCCTCTTTCAAAAAAAAACAGAGACTGGGCTGGAGGGATTGCTTAGTGGTTAAGGCATTTGCCTGCAAAGCCAAAGGACCCAGGTTCAATTCCCCAGGACCCACGTAAGCCAGATGGATAAGACAGTACATATGCTCCTGGGATTCATTTGCAGGGGTTAAAGGCCCTGGTATGACCATTCTCTCTCTCTCTCTCTCTCTCTCTCTCTCTCCCTCTTTCCCTTCCCCCTCTCTCCCTCTTTCTCTCTGTGTTAAATAAAATAAATGAGTAAAATTTTAAAAAATTTAAAAAGAAAAACAAAGACTTCCTCCTTCCCTGTCAGCAAGGGCCTAGCAACTCATGAAGGCCATAGCAACCCATCCCATAATAAGGACTGTCCTATGGACCCTTCACCTCAGCTTCCTGGAACCTCCTTGAGGCACTGAGGCAGGAATACTCCCCCTCTTCTGTCTTCAGTGTCCGAAGGCACTAAAGTTCCCTGAAATCAACCCATGGCAAGGGGCCTTGCAGCTGAGGAGTCCTCACCAACATGTAAATGACAGAGAAATACAGCTTCTTTATAAATGCCTTAGTAGGGGCCAGCCAGCCATCTTCCAGGATAGGAGGCTGGGGATACTCCGCGACCAGTCTACTTATTAAAGATTTCAACTGGCTGACTGCCCTTCTACACCTGGCCAACAATCCCAGTGCTCTCTCGAGAAATCTCCTAGTGCTGACGCAGCAAGAGAAATCACCTCGTGCTGACGCAGCAAGAACAAGGTGCTGCCTAATGTACCACTGCCGCTTGTTGCTTCTAACCAAGTTGACACCTCTTCTAGACCGATAGGTGGAAGGTTCGAGAAGTTGACTTTCCCCACCCCCCTCCCCCACATACACACAAGGATTAAGAACCAAACAACTTCACTTACAGCTAAGGGTCAAGGTTTACAATGAGATTTCTTTTTTCTTTCTTTCTTTCTTTTTTTTTTTTTTTTTTTTTTGTAGTCAGTGAATACAGTCAAGTTGGTACCATTGTTAGCCTCCTCCATGTCTTCCCCCCTGCACAGGGTCCCTCCTTGTTGGGGTATATGGGTCGTGCATTGTACATTGTACACTGTCTCCCTAGAGGAGCCCATAGTGTGAGGCCAGCCCAGGAGCAGCAGGAGGATCAGAAGTTCAAGGCCATCCTCAGCAACATAAGGAGTTGGAGGGCCAGATTGGGCTAAAGACTGGGCCACCCTGAGCATTAAAAAGATGGGTAGGAGTTTATTAGGGTGGTAGTGGTGGGGTGAAAGGGTGAATTAGGCAGAGTGGGCGTCGGGATTTAGAACCTCTTGGAAGAGGGAAGAACAAGAGTGCCAGGCAGGTCTGGAAGGAGTGTGAGGCTGCCAGACAGAGTAGACAGGAGGACCACCCAAGGGACTCACCGCAGAGGAGACAGGATGAGATGCAGCCACGTAAGAGCAATGGGAAGCCACTTAGTTTTAGGTTGGGGTGGGGGAGGGTCCAGTCAGGATCAGGTTTACACTGTGAAACGGACCCAAGCACACCCGCGAGGAGGCTACTGTGGAAGTCCAAGCACATGACAGCCTTAGGCTAAGGGAAGCCACGATGGAGTGGAGGCCCAGATGGATTTGAGGGACCTTTTGTGCGTGTGCATATTGTATGTGTACATGTGTGTAGTATGTGTGAAGGGTGTGTGGGTGGGTGTGCGTGTGTGTGCAGACAGGTGCCTGTGCTTACAGAGGCCAGGGAAAACATTGGGTGTCACACATCTACAACTGCTTATCCATGAATTTCCTTTAGACAGAGTCTCCCACTGATTCTGGATCTGCCATTTTTGTGAGCCCCAGTGAGTCTCTGGCCTCTGTTCTACACTGAATTAGGGTTATATATGAGCATGGCTATGCCCAGCTGTTTACGTGGATGCTGGGGAATTGAACTCAGGTGGTCTCAAGCCCTCATTTTTAAAAAAATATATATATTTTATTTTTATTTATTTATTTGAGAGAGAGTCAGACAGAGGAAGGGAGAGAGAGTGAGTGAATGGGTGCACCAGGGCATCTGGCCACTGCAAATGAACTCCAGACGCATGCGCCATCTTGTGCATGTGGCTTACGTGGGTCCTGGGGAATTGAATCTAGGTCCTTTGGCTTTTGCAGGCAAATGCCTTGACTGCTAAGCCATCTCGCCAGCCCAAGCCCTCATTCTTATACATGAAGAGCTTTTATCCACTGAGCTATTTCTCCAGTCCCTTGAGAGACCTTTTCAGCAGTCTATCCCCCTAACCTTTTGACAACCTTGTATCAAGAGATCTTTTTAAAAGTTAAAAGCAATGGGATTTGAAATAAACCAAACCCTCAATATTTATACTACTGGAAAAAAGAAAAAAAGTCTTACCTCTGGAAAACAGGAAAATGCAGAGGGCTTCGAGCCACAGGAAAGAAGGCATGTTGTTATAACTGCAGGACAAAGAAAAACAAGCAAGCATCAGCCATGAGTTTTGAGTGACCCCGGCACACCATTCAAGATAGGACTATACAGTTTTTCCCGGGCCATGAACAGAGCCCCTCACCATAACTACAGTGGCCTAGAAAGACACAAATTCCTTAAAATCCACGGAAGCTTTCCTCCAAAGACTATGACGTTAAATAACCACCTAACACTATCTCCAAGGTTATCACTGACACCCATTCCACCCCACCCACCCCAGCTCTTCCAAACTCTGAGAAGGTGTGCTACCCAGGTAAGAGCCCCGGCCCTAGCCTTGCAGGGCTCTGACTGGCCACATGACTTTGATCAAAGTGACCCCCTCCTCTTCAGGGTGTCTGCTTCCTCACGAGGAGTCAGAAGCCAAGAAGGCAAAGCCTGGGCGTTCATCGTCCTCATGTACAGAATCCTCCAGAAAGTCACGAAAAATAAAGGCTACATTTTTTTTTTTTTAATAAAAAGTAAGCTCATTGGGCCTTTTACCAGTTTGGCGGGGCGGGGGAGAGGGATGGTGGTGGTGGTAAGAAAGCAGAAAGTGAATTTTCTTTGTTTGTTTTTTTGAGGTAGGCTCTCGCTCTAGCCCAGGCCGACCTGAAATTCACTATGTAGTCTCAGGGTGGCCTCGAACTCACAGAGATTTTCCTATCTCTGTCTCTTGAGTGCTAGGATTAAAGGCATGTACCACCACACCAGGCTGTGGCGGGGGCGGGGGGAGAATGGGCACAAACGAACTCCAGACACAAGTACTACTTGGTGCATCTGCCTTTGTGTGGATACTGGGGAATCAGGCTCAGGGTGCTGGGCTTTACAGGCAAGCGACTTAACTAGCGAGCCACCTCTCCAGCCCAGGAATGCTTTTTTTTTTGGTTTTTCGAGGTAGGGTTTCACTCTAGTCCAGGCTAACCTGGAATTCACTCTGTATTCTCAGGGTGGCCTCGAACTCACGGCAATCCTTCTACCTCTGCCTCCCGAGTGCTGGGATTAAGAACAGACCAAGGGGCAGCGATAACCTTGATTCCCTAAGGGCATGCACACCTGAGGGATTCTTCTAATTTTAGCCAAGAAATATACCATTGCCATTTCAATCCCAGACATGATGCCCAGTTCAGATTGTCATGCGATTTAATTACTACAAACATGCCAGAGAACAAACAGAAAGGAGCCAGACAGAATGAAGTTTAGACAACTCCCAGTGTAAGTTATCAAAACACCCTAACAGTAACTTCTAGAAATTCTAGATTTTGCCCTCTGGGATCCAGTATATTCAAGTCCATTCTGTTATTCCTCTGCATTCAACATCAAAAGAAGAAGAAAAAAAGTTGGAAAGAGAAAGACAATACTTTTTTTCCCCCATCAAATAAATAATGCTGACACTTCTTTGGGAGCTAATTCCAAGGAGAAATCTGTTAACTGAAAATAATAATAAATAATAAGCAAAAAGGAGCCCCACCAATGTTAAAGATTCTATAATTCTAATTTGACCGGAGGCCCACTCCATGGAAGGGAATGCATCCCTGATACTGAAAACCTACAACAGGGGTAGTGATAAGCCCTAGGGGTGTAATGTCTGCTGCTGTCTGGCTAAATGTATATACTATGCTCATCAAACTGCCCAGTAAGCACTACTCTTAATGTTCATACCCATATATTAATGCTACTCTCACTTTTGGTTAGAGAACCTTCTCTTTTCAAATGGCAGTGACCTTGGGATGACTCAGAAGACATCATAGTGCTGGGAAGAAGTGACAGGAGTGCTCAGCACTGCAATATCTCTATCACACCTTCCAAGGCTCAGGATCCATCACGGAAGAGGTGGTGGAAAGAATGTAAGAGCCAAAGGAAGGGCAGGACTCCTTACAATGTGCTCCTCCAGACACAAAATGGCCTGGATATCCATGACCTCACAGTGCTTGACACTAACAACACAGGATCATCATAATAGAAAGAAAAGATCATGACATCAAAATAAAATAGAGGCTGATTGAGAGGGGGAGGGGGTATGATGGAGAGTGGAGTTTCAAAGGGAAAAGCGAGAGGAGGGAGGGAATTACCACGGGATATTATTTAGAATTACGGAAGTTGTCAATTAAAAAAATAATAAAAAGATTCTACAAAGCCAAATGATGGAACATCATGATTAGGGAGTTAAAATGTTGCAGAACAGAGCCAAATTTTCTTGGGCTATTTTCAGTCCCTTCAAAAGCCATTCATTGCCCATTCCTGTGTCTGAGTGACCTAACATCCTTGTGACTATCAAACCCTTCAAGCGTGTTCATCGCAAACCACTCGCTTGCCCCATCCACAGGGGAGAGCATCATCAGAGAGCACCTGAGGTCTGTAACGGAGTTTTGCCCCGCTTTGCTGAAACCCGCCTACATAATGTTCCTACCAGCGTATTTGAAAAGTATCTCAATGAATGACTCTCTTTGTTCTGTAACTATAAAAATTTCATGAAACTGTCACCACATTGGAAATGAAATGTGGGGTAACCTGGATCTGTGTTCTTGGGTCATATTTGGCTCTACAATGAAGTTTTGTTTGTTTTCTTTTTCGAGGTAGGGTCTCACTCTAGCCCAGGCGGACCTCGAACTCATGGCGATCCACCTACCTCTGCCTCCCAAGTGCTGGGATGAAAAGGTGTGCGCCACCACGCCCGGCTCAAACTTTCTTTCATTCCCTCTAGGTGAGAGCTGTATTTTTCCATCAACAAATCCCTGGGGCAACACTTCAGCCCAAGCACCGGAATCTCAAGACCCCTTAAGCCCTTAAAGAAGTGCCCATGTCTTAGAAAACAGACAAAGCAGGTGTGCCAAGTTAACATTTCTATGTTGTGGCCCCCAACTGGCTCAATGGGGAGGGGGATGTAATTTCTCAAACACATAGCTGAAACTGTCTGGTGGTCTCCAGCAGCTCACAGAGTGCCTTCAACTTAAACTTCACCAATATGACTTCTCTCACATGTCCTATAGCTTCTGCCATGCTGCAGACACTGAACAGAACTGGACTTGTCATTCAGGGAGTTGGCACAGGAGACCATTGCCTGCAAATTAAAGTTACTCAGGAGATGTTGTTGCAAAAAAAAAAGTTGAAAATGGCCCAAGTGTTTATTTATTTATTTATTTATATTTTTTTGGTTTTTCGAGGTAGGGTCACACTCTGGTCCAGGCTCACCTGGAATTCACTATGCAGACTCAGGGTGGCCTTGAACCCACGGCGATCCTCCTACCTCTGCCTCCCGAGTGCTGGGATGAAAGGTATGCGCCACCACGGCCAGCTCAGCTTCTGGTTTTGAGCAAAGGTAAACCTGAGACTCAGGCCTGGGGACGACTTAGAAATCAATGGTTCCGGCAGCCACACCCCTAGCTTGCTGTGGGGAGGAAACGGAAGTGGAGACAGGAAGTTCCAGTCGCACGGTGACATCCAGCACACGTACACCCTTCCTTCTACATCCCAAGACCGATCTAACCAACTTCACCTCATTCCCTTATGTGCCACTGCTTGCCCAGCTGGCTGTTTTGGGTTCATTTTTCAGTCTTCCCAAGTTCTGCTCATTAAAACAGAGTTTATGTTGGCAGTCTGTAAGTGGATGTAGCACGGAAATTGTTCCACGATCCGACAATATAACCCGTATGATCACACAGCCCTGTGATCCTTGACGGGCAGGTGGTAAATGCTTAAGACTAGGGACTATGTCATAGTCTTTGCTGGAACCCCAGCGACCTGCACTGCCTGGTACAAAGAAAGCAAGACGTGTGCTTGCTGAGTAAACAGAAAATGCCATCCAGGTGAATCTCTGAGTGAACACGTTTATTCCTTTTTAAACCAAGGGAAAAGGAATGAATGCTGTCACAGTCCCGGAGAATAGTAATTCATACTCTACAAAGCGCTAGCAGCACTCTGACTCTTCTCACCCAGTTATCTCAAAGAGTCAGTTGATTCTCCTCTGGTCACACGTCAAGTACTTTCTCGTAAGAGCAACTGATCAATCCACTGCCTTACATCCATGTGGAAAACCTGTTTGATCTGTTGTACGGAAGTGTGATCTAGCTATATTGCCCAGACTAGCCTTGAACTTCCTTGGGCTGGAACAATCCTCCAGCCTCGGCCACCTGATGTACCTGGAAAAGGTTTTTTTTTTACATGGATGAACTCCACAGTCAAAATCTACATCTCCTATCATCTAGAAAGCTTGTATTGCGGGCCTGCCCCAAGCTCTACACATCCCAGTCGTCTCATCTAACCCTTGCTGCTAACCTGTGTTATCTCACTACACATGAGAATAGTGGGCTCAGGGAAGGCGAACATTTGCTCCGTGTCACACAGCCAACCAATGCGCTGGATTCCATCCTGGCCCCCAGTGATCTGTTCAGTCTGTCACCTTCTGGATTCTTGGAGAAGACTCTAGGCAAATATTGAACAAGGGAAAGACTTAGGGGCAAGAGGCCAGAAAAGAACACTGCCAGAAGTCCAGGCTCCAGAAAATCAAAACAAAACAAACAAACAAACAAACAAACAAAAACACCTAGGAACCATACAGGCAGTAAAAGAGGAACAAAGTGTAATTCAGCATTGGCCACCCTGCGTCCCGCCCTTTGGCAGTTTTCCCCAGCTCATACCTGCCATCACCACCCAGGCAGGAGCGCTTAATAATGAGACTTCCAGCATTTGGCATTCGTGTTGAGAATGGTCTGCGGGCAGGGGCAGGTACAGACCCTGCTCCCATTTTCCATGACAAAACGCCGGGCTCAGGGCCTCCTCTGCGGTATTCTATTACTTATGCTAATCCCACATGTCATTCCAGGCTGCTCACTGGTACACTCAGAAGCTCCCCCAGCCCTGAGCTTCTCCAGCTGGGTCCCCACTCAACCCAGCACAGGTAACGGGGCTAGTGAAGCCAGTTGCAAGATGTACAAACACATTCCACTGGGCGTGACCAGGAATTAACACTCCTGAAGATGCACCCACGAAAAACAGACACCGGCAAGAGTCCTCTCAAGAAAACGAATCTGGGTGGCCGAAGGATTTTGTGAGACGTTCTACTTAAAATCCTTTCTAGTTAGCAGAAATCGTGAGAATAGGAGGCTGGAAACTGCACCAACCATTGAAAACTACAACTGCCCCCCAAAATGGCAGATTAACCCAGTTGCCTTCTCGAGAAATCTGTAGGAGAGAAACCTAAGTCTGGCACAAGAACAGCACGCCTGAACCGAAGATTGAAACAAGTTGAAAGCTTCCAGCCAGCCCGAAGTCAAGTGTTCTGAACAATACTTCCTTGTCCCTTTGTAAAATCTGCCAGGTCCAAGAACCAAACAAAGCTTACAGCCTTGTCAGTTTAATATGTCAGGAGTTTTTTTTTTTTCTTTCTTTCTTTCTTTTTTTTTTTTTTTTTTTTTTTGTAGTCAGTGAATACAGTCAAGTTGGTACCATTGTTAGCCTCCTCCATGTCTTCCCCCCTGCACAGGGTCCCTCCTTGTTGGGGTATATGGGTCGTGCATTGTACATTGTACACTGTCTCCCTAGAGGAGCCCATAGTGTGAGGCCAGCCCAGGAGCAGCAGGAGGATCAGAAGTTCAAGGCCATCCTCAGCAACATAAGGAGTTGGAGGGCCAGATTGGGCTAAAGACTGGGCCACCCTGAGCATTAAAAAGATGGGTAGGAGTTTATTAGGGTGGTAGTGGTGGGGTGAAAGGGTGAATTAGGCAGAGTGGGCGTCGGGATTTAGAACCTCTTGGAAGAGGGAAGAACAAGAGTGCCAGGCAGGTCTGGAAGGAGTGTGAGGCTGCCAGACAGAGTAGACAGGAGGACCACCCAAGGGACTCACCGCAGAGGAGACAGGATGAGATGCAGCCACGTAAGAGCAATGGGAAGCCACTTAGTTTTAGGTTGGGGTGGGGGAGGGTCCAGTCAGGATCAGGTTTACACTGTGAAACGGACCCAAGCACACCCGCGAGGAGGCTACTGTGGAAGTCCAAGCACATGACAGCCTTAGGCTAAGGGAAGCCACGATGGAGTGGAGGCCCAGATGGATTTGAGGGACCTTTTGTGCGTGTGCATATTGTATGTGTACATGTGTGTAGTATGTGTGAAGGGTGTGTGGGTGGGTGTGCGTGTGTGCAGACAGGTGCCTGTGCTTACAGAGGCCAGGGAAAACATTGGGTGTCACACACCTACAACTGCTTATCCATGAATTTCCTTTAGACAGAGTCTCCCACTGATTCTGGATCTGCCATTTTTGTGAGCCCCAGTGAGTCTCTGGCCTCTGTTCTACACTGAATTAGGGTTATATATGAGCATGGCTATGCCCAGCTGTTTACGTGGATGCTGGGGAATTGAACTCAGGTGGTCTCAAGCCCTCATTTTTTAAAAAAAAAATATATTTTTTATTTTTATTTATTTATTTGAGAGAGAGTCAGACAGAGGAAGGGGAGAGAGAGTGAGTGAATGGGTGCACCAGGGCATCTGGCCATTGCAAATGAACTCCAGACGCATGCGCCATCTTGTGCATGTGGCTTACGTGGGTCCTGGGGAATCGAATCTAGGTCCTTTGGCTTTTGCAGGCAAATGCCTTGACCGCTAAGCCATCTCGCCAGCCCAAGCCCTCATTCTTATACATGAAGAGCTTTTATCCACTGAGCTATTTCTCCAGTCCCTTGAGAGACCTTTTCAGCAGTCTATCCCCCTAACCTTTTGACAACCTTGTATCAAGAGATCTTTTTAAAAGTTAAAAGCAATGGGATTTGAAATAAACCAAACCCTCAATATTTATACTACTGGAAAAAAGAAAAAAGTCTTACCTCTGGAAAACAGGAAAATGCAGAGGGCTTCGAGCCACAGGAAAGAAGGCATGTTGTTATAACTGCAGGACAAAGAAAAGCAAGCAATCATCAGCCATGAGTTCCGTGAGTGGCCCCGGCACACCACTCAAGATAGGACTATACAGTTTTTCCCGGGCCATGAACAGAGCCCCTCACCATAACTACAGTGGCCTAGAAAGACACAAATTCCTTAAAATCCACGGAGGCTTCCTCCAAAGACTATGACGTTAAATAACCACCTAACACTTTCTCCAAGGTTATCACTGACACCCATTCCACCCCACCCACCCCAGCTCTTCCAAACTCTGAGAAGGTGTGCTACCCAGGTAAGAGCCCCGGCCCTAGCCTTGCAGGGCTCTGACTGGCCACATGACTTTGATCAAAGTGACCCCCTCCTCTTCAGGGTGTCTGCTTCCTCACGAGGAGTCAGAAGCCAAGAAGGCAAAGCCTGGGCGTTCATCGTCCTCATGTACAGAATCCTCCAGAAAGTCACGAAAAATAAAGGCTACATTTTTTTTTTTTAATAAAAGTAAGCTCATTGGGCCTTTTACCAGTTTGTCGGGGCGGGGGAGGGGGATGGTGGTGGTGGTAAGAAAGCAGAAAGTGAATTTTCTTTGTTTGTTTTTTTGAGGTAGGCTCTCGCTCTAGCCCAGGCCGACCTGAAATTCACTATGTAGTCTCAGGGTGGCCTCGAACTCACAGAGATTTTCCTATCTCTGTCTCTTGAGTGCTAGGATTAAAGGCATGTACCACCACACCAGGCTGTGGCGGGGGCGGGGGGAGAATGGGCACAAACGAACTCCAGACACAAGTACTACTTGGTGCATCTGCCTTTGTGTGGATACTGGGGAATCAGGCTCAGGGTGCTGGGCTTTACAGGCAAGCAACTTAACTAGCGAGCCACCTCTCCAGCCCAGGAATGCTTTTTTTTTTTTTGTTTTTTCGAGGTAGGGTCCCACTCTAGTCCAGGCTAACCTGGAATTCACTCTGTATTCTCAGGGTGGCCTCGAACTCACGGCAATCCTTCTACCTCTGCCTCCCGAGTGCTGGGATTAAGAACAGACCAAGGGGCAGCGATAACCTTGATTCCCTAAGGGCATGCACACCTGAGGGATTCTTCTAATTTTAGCCAAGAAATATACCATTGCCATTTCAATCCCAGACATGATGCCCAGTTCAGATTGTCATGTGATTTAATTACTACAAACATGCCAGAGAACAAACAGAAAGGAGCCAGACAGAATGAAGTTTATAGACAACTCCCAGTGTAAGTTATCAAAACACCCTAACAGTAACTTCTAGAAATTCTAGATTTTGCCCTCTGGGATCCAGTATATTCAAGTCCATTCTGTTATTCCTCTGCATTCAACATCAAAAGAAGAAGAAAAAAAGTTGGAAAGAGAAAGACAATACTTTTTTTCCCCCATCAAATAAATAATGCTGACACTTCTTTGGGAGCTAATTCCAAGGAGAAATCTGTTAACTGAAAATAATAATAAATAATAAGCAAAAAGGAGCCCCACCAATGTTAAAGATTCTATAATTCTAATTTGACCGGAGGCCCACTCCATGGAAGGGAATGCATCCCTGATACTGAAAACCTACAACAGGGGTAGTGATAAGCCCTAGGGGTGTAACATCTGCTGCTGTCTGGCTAAATGTATATACTATGCTCATCAAACTGCCCAGTAAGCACTACTCTTAATGTTCATACCCATATATTAATGCTACTCTCACTTTTGGTTAGAGAACCTTCTCTTTTCAGATGGCAGTGACCTTGGGATGACTCAGAAGACATCATAATGCTGGGAAGAAGTGACAGGAGTGCTCAGCACTGCAATATCTCTATCACACCTTCCAAGGCTCAGGATCCATCACGGAAGAGGTGGTGAAAGAATGTAAGAGCCAAAGGAAGGGCAGGACTCCTTACAATGTGCTCCTCCAGACACAAAATGGCCTGGATATCCATGACCTCACAGTGCTTGACACTACCTACACAGGATCATCATAATAGGAAGAAAAGATCATGACATCAAAATAAAAGAGAGGCTGATTGAGAGGGGAGGGGATATGATGGAGAGTTGAGTTTCAAAGAGAAAAGCGAGAGGACGGAGGGAATTACCATGGGATATTGTTTACAATTATGGAAGTTGTCAATTAAAAAAATAAACAATAAACAATAAAAAGATTGTACAAAGCCAAATGATGGAACGTCATGATTAGGGAGTTAAATTGTTGCAGAACAGAGCCAAATTTTCTTGGGCTATTTTCAGTCCCTTCAAAAGCCATTCATTGCCCCATTCCTGTGTCTGAGTGACCTAACATCCTTGTGACTATCAAACCCTTCAAGCGTGTTCATCGCAAACCACTCGCTTGCCCCCATCCACAGGGGAGAGCATCATCAGAGAGCACCTGAGGTCTGTAACGGAGTTTTGCCCCGCTTTGCTGAAACCCGCCTACATAATGTTCGTACCAGCGTATTTGAAAAGTATCTCAATGAATGACTCTCTTTGTTCTGTAACTATAAAAATTTCATGAAACTGTCACCACATTGGAAATGAAATGTGGGGTAACCTGGATCTGTGTTCTTGGGTCATATTTGGCTCTACAATGAAGTTTTGTTTGTTTTCTTTTTTCGAGGTAGGGTCTCACTCTAGCCCAGGCTGACCAGGAATTCACGATGTAGTCCCTGGGGGACCTCGAACTCATGGCGATCCACCTACCTCTGCCTCCCAAGTGCTGGGATGAAAAGGTGTGCGCCACCACGCCCGGCTCAAACTTTCTTTCATTCCCTCTAGGTGAGAGCTGTATTTTTCCATCAACAAATCCCTGGGGCAACACTTCAGCCCAAGCACCGGAATCTCAAGACCCCTTAAGCCCTTAAAGAAGTGCCCATGTCTTAGAAAACAGACAAAGCAGGTGTGCCAAGTTAACATTTCTATGTTGTGGCCCCCAACTGGCTCAATGGGGAGGGGGATGTAATTTCTCAAACACATAGCTGAAACTGTCTGGTGGTCTCCAGCAGCTCACAGAGTGCCTTCAACCTTAAACTTCACCAATATGACTTCTCTCACATGTCCTATAGCTTCTGCCATGCTGCAGACACTGAACAGAACTGGACTTGTCATTCAGGGAGTTGGCACAGGAGACCATTGCCTGCAAATTAAAGTTACTCAGGAGATGTTGTTGCAAAAAAAAAAAAGTTGAAAATGGCCCAAGTGTTTATTTATTTATTTATTTATATTTTTTTGGTTTTTCGAGGTAGGGTCACACTCTGGTCCAGGCTCACCTGGAATTCACTATGCAGACTCAGGGTGGCCTTGAACCCACGGCGATCCTCCTACCTCTGCCTCCCGAGTGCTGGGATGAAAGGTATGCGCCACCACGGCCAGCTCAGCTTCTGGTTTTGAGCAAAGGTAAACCTGAGACTCAGGCCTGGGGACGACTTAGAAATCAATGGTTCCGGCAGCCACACCCCTAGCTTGCTGTGGGGAGGAAACGGAAGTGGAGACAGGAAGTTCCAGTCGCACGGTGACATCCAGCACACGTACACCCTTCCTTCTACATCCCAAGACCGATCTAACCAACTTCACCTCATTCCCTTATGTGCCACTGCTTGCCCAGCTGGCTGTTTTGGGTTCATTTTTCAGTCTTCCAAGTTCTGCTCATTAAAACAGAGTTTATGTTGGCAGTCTGTAAGTGGATGTAGCACGGAAATTGTTCCACGATCCGACAATATAACCCGTATGATCACACAGCCCTGTGATCCTTGACGGGCAGGTGGTAAATGCTTAAGACTAGGGACTATGTCATAGTCTTTGCTGGAACCCCAGCGACCTGCACTGCCTGGTACAAAGAAAGCAAGACGTGTGCTTGCTGAGTAAACAGAAATGCCATCCAGGTGAATCTCTGAGTGAACACGTTTATTCTTTTTTAAACCAAGGGAAAAGGAATGAATGTTGTCACAGTCCCGGAGAACAGTAATTCATACTCTACAAAGCGCTAGCAGCACTCTGACTCTTTTCACCCAGTTATCTCAAAGAGTCAGTTGATTCTCCTGTGGTCACACGTCAAGGACTTTCTCGTGAGAGCAACTGATCAATCCACTGCCTTACATCCATGTGGAAAACCTGTTTGATCTGTTGTACGGAAGTGTGATCTAGCTATATTGCCCAGACTAGCCTTGAACTTCCTTGGGCTGGAACAATCCTCCAGCCTCGGCCACCTGATGTACCTGGAAAAGGTTTTTTTTTTTTTTACATGGATGAACTCCACAGTCAAAATCTACATCTCCTATCATCTAGAAAGCTTGTATTGCGGGCCTGCCCCAGGCTCTACACATCCCAGTCGTCTCATCTAACCCTTGCTGCTAACCTGTGTTATCTCACTACACATGAGAATAGTGGGCTCAGGGAAGGTGAACATTTGCTCCGTGTCACACAGCCAACCAGTGCGCTGGATTCCATCCTGGCCCCCAGTGATCTGTTCAGTCTGTCACCTTCTGGATTCTTGGAGAAGACTCTAGGCAAATATTGAACAAGGGAAAGACTTAGGGGCAAGAGGCCAGAAAAGAACACTGCCAGAAGTCCAGGCTCCAGAAAATCAAAACAAAACAAACAAACAAACAAACAAACAAAAACACCTAGGAACCATACAGGCAGTAAAAGAGGAACAAAGTGTAATTCAGCATTGGCCACCCTGCGTCCCGCCCTTGGCAGTTTTCCCCAGCTCATACCTGCCATCACCACCCAGGCAGGAGCGCTTAATAATGAGACTTCCAGCACTTGGCATTCGTGTTGAGAATGGTCTGCGGGCAGGGGCAGGTACAGACCCTGCTCCCACTTTCCATGACAAAACGCCGGGCTCAGGGCCTCCTCTGCGGTATTCTATTACTTATGCTAATCCCACATGTCATTCCAGGCTGCTCACTGGTACACTCAGAAGCTCCCCCAGCCCTGAGCTTCTCCAGCTGGGTCCCCACTCAACCCAGCACAGGTAACGGGCTAGTGAAGCCAGTTGCAAGATGTACAAACACATTCCACTGTGCGTGAGCCAGGAATTACACTCCCCAAGATGCAGCACGAAAAACAGACCACCCCAAGAGTTCCTCTCAAGAAGAACGAATCTGGGATGGCCGAAGGCAGTTTTGTGAGACGGTTCCTACTTTCTCCTTTTCTAGTTTTATCAGAAAGCGTGGAGTGAAATGGAAACTGCTTCCAACTCTTTGAAAACTACAACTGCACCCCCAAATGGCAGATTAGCCCATGTAGCCTTCTCCTAATCTGTAGGATGGAAACCTGAGAGCCCTTCACAAGAACAGCCAACGCCTGAACCGGAAGATTGAAATCAGAGGTGAAAGCTTCCAGCCAGGCCAGGAAGTCCTAATTGTCTTTTTCTGTAACAATCATCTTCCTTGTCCTTTTGGTAAAATCTGGCTCAGGTCCAAAGAATCATGAAAAGCGGACAGCACTTTTACAGTTTAATATGTCAGGGCAAGTTCTTTCTTTTTTTTCTTTTCTTTCTTTCTTTCTTTTTTAATTGCTGTTGCTACATTGCATAGGCTGGTCATGAACTCCTGGGGCTGAGGCTCCTCCTGCTTCAACCTCCCAAGTAACTGGGACTACAGGGATGCGTTTCCACACCCAGCTAGGAAGAGCATTTGAAAAACTGTCTGGGGAAAAGTCATGCTCTCCCTTAAAAAGTCTTTAAATTTTTAGAACCTGTGTCAGTCAATTTCCCTTTGCAGGGACAAAATACCTGACAAAAATCAATTTAAGGATGCTGGAGAGATGGATCAGTGGTTAAGGCACTAGCCTGCAAAGTCTAATGACTAGGGCTTGATTCCCCAGTACCCAGATAGAGCCAGATGCACAAAGTAGCGCATGCATCTGGAGTTCCTTTGCAGTGGCTAGAGGCCATGGCAAGCCCATTCTGTCTCTGTCTCTCTGTCTCTCTCTCTTTCTCTGTCTCTCTCTCTGCTTGCAAATAAATAGATAAAAATATTTTTACAATATCAAGAGAGGAAGGGTTTCTCTCAGTTCCAGGTTACAGCCTGTCACGGCAGGGAAGGCGTGGCGGCAGGAGATGGTCATGTGCAGTTCGACAGAGAGGAAGCTGATTAGAGGCATGAAGCTGCTCTCAGTCAGCTCTCTCTGTATGCAGTCCAGGACCCCAATCCATGGAATGGTGCAGCCCACTGTTAAGGTGGGTCTTCTCACCTCAATTAACCTAATCAAGTTAATCTCTCACAACCAGCCCAGAGGCTAACCTAATCTAGATAATCCCTCATCCAGGATCCTATGTCATCTAAGTTAACAAACAATATAAATCATCACAGGCCCCAGTAGTGTCCCAGCCAAAAGTTGGCATTAAGGGAGGGATAAACAACACGTCATTGTGGGTTCCCTGGAAGGTTGGCCATGCATCACAGGAGCTCTCGCTCTCTCTGAACTTGCTTGACACTCGTTCAGAACAGATGTCATGCTGATTTGGCTGACTCTGAATATGCTTTACGTGGCTCAACACCCAGATTCACTGTCCCGAAGAGCGGAGAGGCTCTGGGGAGAGCTGAGGCGGAGGACAAAACACACAGGATATAAGTCCAGAGGTTGGATTGCAGCCCCCAGCTCTGCTCCAAGCAGCCGGAGGACTCTGCAAGCAACAACCTCCCACCCTCGATTCCTTCATCTGCAGAATGGGGAGACTCTTGTGTTGTACCAGGGAGATGATGTGAGAAAGTTCAGAGTGATGTGCACAGGTAGATGTTCTAAATGATGTTACAAGATCCTGAATGCTTAATTCACTGATTTCCTTTCACTACACTCAGTCCTGCAGGGTAGACGTTAAAATATTCATTTTCACAATCTTGGAGAAGCTGGGGCACAAGCCATAGAGCTAACATGTCACATGTCTGGGGCTCAGTCCCAGTCTTCTCAGCCGTGACAGTAAGTGTGCAATATTCCAGTGGAGTAGAAAGAGTATCAATTAGCCAATAGGAGAGCTGAGCATGAGCCTTTGGGCTAGCTCCCTTCTCTTCAGCCTCTCAGCTCCCATTTCCCTAAAGCCACTCACATGTTTGCCTGGGAAGTTGTTGCCGGGATACCATGGAACCCAGGGCAAAAGCCCCTGAGCAAAGGTATCGCCTCCTAACTCAAGATCAGAGGAACCCAGCTCAGGAGCAGAGTCTAGCTGGAAGAGGACTAGGGGTAGTAACCACAGTCAGGGAGTCAGGAATACAGCTGCGGTGGAAGAGTGAAAGGCAGCAGGAGACAGCTATGCCAAAGACGGAAGGAAGCCAGCTGGGCATGGCGGCGCTCGCCTTTAACCCCAGCACTCAGGAGGCAGAGGTAGGAGAATCACGAGCGTCACTGTGAGTTCATCACAGTGAGTTCGAGGCCACCCTGAGACTACATAGCGAATTCCAGGTCAGCCTGGGCTAGAATGAGACCCTATCTCAAAAACAACAGAAAAGACGAAAAGGCAAACTATAAGGAGAGAGTTCAAATGTATTCAGCTGTCCCAGGAAGCTGGTTCGTGGATGCTGAAATAGCAAAGATACAGACACGTCGTGCAGTCTTCAGCAGAGCCCACCAATGCCCTTGTAGATGCTAGAGGGGTGGGGGCTAAAATAGACTGATTGAATTAAGTTAAAATTAGCAATTATATTCCAGCCCCCCCAAAAAACATTTGTTTTTAATTTACTGTGGTAAGCAATGTGAAAGTTTGAGGGCCAGTGTTCTAAAGCCTCATGGTATTGCTGTCCCTCCCACTGACGTGTCATTTATCCAGTGGAAATTATTAAGCATCATCCCTGAGCCCAGGTGTTGGAGCTGTGGTGAAATGCTTTCCCCCTGAAAGAGGCATACAAGTAGGGGCATAATCAACAGAAAGCATTTCACCAGGAGCTTCTCCCCAACATCATTATTGACAATTACTGACTGTCTGTCTACAGGAAGCTCCTTGGAAGGGTAGAGTAGTGGCTGGGAGAATGGCTCAGCAGGCAGTGAGGCCGAGACTGTGAATTCAATCCCCAGCAACCATGTCAAAACCCAGGCATGGCCAGTCTGGCTGAGAAGTGGCAGCTCCAGGCTCAGTGACAGACTCTGAGAGTCCATCTCCAGGAAACCAGGATATAGAAGAGGAGGCCTGGCTTTCTCCTGTGGCCCTGCCACGCACGCTGAGGGCAGGTACATCTGTACACACACCCCACTACACATACCACACACACACAGCCAGTAGACACCTCAGTACATATGTATTACTAACTGAAAGAAGCTATCTGAAAAGGTTACGCAATGTATGATCCCAACTACATGACCTTCTGGAAAAGTTGGAAAGATCAGAAATTGTCAGGAGAGAGGAGAAGGAAGGAAGGAGGGACAAGCAGAGGATAGAGGACTGCTCTGTATGATGGGGGACACTGGTCACTATACACTTGTCCAAATTCACGGGCTGTACAACAGCAAGAGTGACCCCTGAACTCACTGTGGAGCCTGGGCAATCTGTGTAGGTGCAGGCTCTTCTCGTAACACATGTGCCATTAGGTGGGGGTGGTGGTAATAATGGGGGTGGTTATATGGGCAAGTGCAACAGGTATATAGGGAATCTCGGCAGCTCTGCTCAATTCTGCTGGGAGACAAAATCTCCAAAACTTGGGTCTCAAGTTTTCCAATCCATGCAAATAGGCAGAGTCCTTACAAAGCCTTCTGAGGGGGGGGGGGAGGGGATTGACTCTAAACTCTGGATGGTTGACCCAAGCCAGATTTTATCAGAAATACTTCATGGATGGGTTTTTAGTCACACGGGGATGATGAAGAAAGGAGTCTCCCTTTCCCCGTGGGATTTGCCTGGGAATCTAGTCTGGGAAGGTGCTGTATACCCCAGGAGGCACTCTGAGCTGGACTACTACAATGAACGATGCAGGCCTAACGCCTGCACCCCATTCGTCACAAGAGAGTGGCTTGAGGCTGCAGCATTTACCATTCAAGCTCAGGGCCTTGGCCAACTGCAGTGCTAACTCTGGGAGTTTTCTTCTCTGGCCTGTCCCTTCGCTCTCACAATAAACAGACATTTCTGAATCGTCAACTTGGAAGCAAAAGAGACCTTGAATCTATAAAACACTTAGGTTTGTTAGAGGGTTTGTTCAATTAACACAGCATCATACAAGTTCTAAAAGCTCAATATCTGAGGCATCAAACACAGGCATGGTGTCCCACGGAGAGGTGCGGCGGAACCCACCCATTCTGAGGTCAAAAGCAGCAAATGCTTCAGCCCCCGCCCCTCACTTCTCTTCAGTCTGCTCGGCGCTCACATTTTGAAATCAAAAGTTTCTAGCGTACAGCGCAGAGATCCTTCCACTTCCGGTCTCCGCAGCTGAGCCAAGGGCCGGGCCAGGTGTGTGTGCTGCGGGGAACGAGGGAGGAAGCCAAGTTTCTCGCGCACATCATGGAGGGTAAATTTCTTGAACTTTCATCGGGGCCCAAGGGCAAAGCTCTCAGCGCAGTGAACCCCTCCCGGGTTCTCCTTTGCAGAAATTTCTCTAGGGACACGGGGCTGCCTGGTTTGGAAAACCGCCTCCAACACCTGAATATCTTCTAGCATGGGAAAGGAAGAACGTGTCCCCAAAGCCGTCCTGTATCCAAACGGCAGGTCCCCTTTCCGCGGCCGCCCGGGAAGAGGCCCCGCGACGGAGCCAGGTAGGTAGCTCGGTTTCCCGCGCCCTGCCGCCCTCCACCCGCAGCCAGCCCTTACCTGCGCGCCCCGGGGCGCGGGATGCGGGGAGGGACGCGCTGCGTGCCGGGCGCTCTCCAGCCTGCGGAGGCGGCGCTCAGGTGGGCGCGGAGCAGGCCGAACAAAGCCCGCGCAGCAGGTAGCGCGAGCCCACCGGCCGCCGCCCCCGCCCGGACCGTCCCAAGCGCGCTGCGCGGGGGCCCGGGGTTGCCGAGAGCGCCTCCCGCGTGACTGTCCGGCGGGGCGCGCGGGCGGCTGTGCGGGTGCGGCTCGGGCAGGGATGGCTCCCACCTCCGGGGCTGCAGCCACGTGGGACACCTGTGGGTCTCTCCCCGAAGAGGCGGGGACAGCTGAGTGCCCTGCCGCTATGGTAGGCCTCGCCCCTCGCGTTAATCGAGATGGGCAAATGAACCAGTGCTTCTGTGCCAGGCGCCTCCAGCGCACCTGGGAGCGGTGCACGTGCGGAGACATAGCTGCAAGGAGAAAATACTGACCCTGGCATCATTTGTTTCCCATGGCAATTTCCTTTTGTTAACCTGCCTGCTAGTTACTACAGCTGAGTGATGAAGATAACTTGACCTTGTGGCCAGCATCCTCTCCTAAGCCTGTCTAGAAGGTGCCTGGTTTTGTTGCTTATTTGGTTTAATTCAAATGCCACGGGGGTTGGAGACAGAATAATTTCTGGCACGATGCTTTTTGCAAATAGGTTCCCAATGAATGATGGTCATCACTGCATGATCATTTTT
The DNA here is from genome assembly GCA_036346955.1 of Dipus sagitta. Lineage (NCBI taxonomy): Eukaryota > Metazoa > Chordata > Mammalia > Rodentia > Dipodidae > Dipus > Dipus sagitta. The sequence continues at coordinate 20,818,192 of CM070770.1, forward strand.
ATACTTCATTAGAAACTTTGTGTAATGTGTGTGTGCTTATTGCAAAAATACAAAATAACTGTAAGCAAGTTGAAAAACCAGTGATATTCCACTGCAGACTGAGATAATCATTAGACTGTTTTTCCACTGTCACTGTCCCCAACAGAACTTCATTCCATATATGCAGTGCACTATTTGGGTTGTGACATAAATAAATGGACCTAACCAACCAGCTATTGTTGAACACTATTTTCAATTTTAATAATGCAATTGGGAAATTCTGTGCTGCTACCAAATTAGTCTTAAAACTACAAACTGCCAAGCTACTGGGCATATGCAATTTCAAGAGATTTTTTTTGTTTATTATTATTTTGAGAGCGACAGACAAAGAGACAGAGAGAGAATGGGCATGCCAGGGTCTTCCCCCACTGCAAACTCCAGATGCATGCACCACCTTGTGCATCTGGCTTATATGGGTCCTGGCGAATAGGAGCCTCCAACCAGGGTCCTTAGGCTTCACAGGCAAGCATTTCTCCAGCCCTCAAGGGATTTTTAAAAGCATGTAACAAACTGTGTTTCCAGACATTGACATGTTCCCTCTTTTCCACATCCCTTTACTCCCATAAACTTAAATCTGTTAAGCAAATAGTAATTTTATCTTTACATCTCCTTTACAAAAAGTTCACAACTGCATTGCAATCTGTAATTCTCAGTTGGTTTCCAACCCTCTGGTCATCAATGGTCTTAGGTGAAACTGGCTCCTGGTAACCTTAATGTAATACTCACTGAAGAGGGGGAAAACAGTTCATTTTTCACTGAACTAGTCCACCCAACAGCATCTACTGAGCCCCAAGTAAAACCCGCCACTCCAGAGCAGCTCAAGCAGGAAACCAGCCCATCACCAGCGAGGAGGGTGGAGAGCTTGTGAGGTGCAGACACAGGACAGGGATGGTCTCTGCCTCAGGACAGGTAAGAACCACTGCAGAGAAGTGCAGGACACGTGGCATTTTGTTTTAGTGACTACATTAAAGAATGAGAACTGGTGAACTGCACAGTATCAATATTATATTGTCTTTGAAAGCTAACTGCATATACATTTTTGAGTCCATCCTAAGTGAAGGGCTTGCCCTGGGTCTTGGATGTCACCTCTGCCCACTCCTTACCCTGCCTCTCATTCTAGTTGTTCAACATTTCCTTTTTCCTTTTGTTTCTTAATGGCACTTAACATGGAAAAACTACTTTGATCCTGCACAATCCTTTTTTTTTTATTTTATTTTTATTTTTATTTTTTGGTTTTTCGAGGTAGGGTCTCACTCTAGCCCAGGCTGACCTGGAATTCACTAAGTAGTCTCAGGGTGGCCTCGAACTCATGGCAATCCTCCTACCTCTGCCTCCCGGGTGCTGGGAATAAGGGTGTGTGCCACCATGCCCGGCCCAATGCTAACTTTTTAAACCTAACTGGGGGCATTTCACATTTCAGGATTGGTAAGTGAACAGGTTGGGGGTTAGTGTTGCCTAGACTGCAGGCTTTGCAGTCCCAGCACCTCTCTCCCCCTCACACACTTAATCTGTAAATACTGGTGGAAATACCAGTTGCTACAAACTGCTCTCATCAAAGCAAACACACTCTGCCCCAGATGCCTTTCAGGCTAAGCTTATCAGCAGGTGTGCCTGGGGCAGAGCAGGCAGAAGGCCCAGGCTCTGGAAAGAAGAGGGTCATTAACAGAGGCTTCTTGTCACACAGAGGATAAGCAGAAGCTGCTTGATGGTTTACATGATAGGCCCTCTTTCTGAGAATTTAAAAAGTAGTGCTCAAAAAACAAACAAACAAAAATAGTGCTGTTTGCTGTCTACAGAAGATGTCAGGTACATTGATTCCTAACTCTGTAGAACCTCAACTCAGATACTTTGCATCTTAGTTCCGAGTGACTATAACATACATGAAAAGAACAGAGGAATGGGTGCCGGACAGACCTGCAAAGTTGTGGATTCACTGATCCTATGGAGCAGTCACTAACAGGAGTCAAGGTTGAGCAGTGAAGGGGGACAGAAAGTCTATTAAATGGCAAAGCAAAACCGCCACCCCAGAAGAAACAAAAAGGCCTGATTCTGCAATACCTCACAGGCAGCAAGCCTTAAGGAGCAGAAATGCTGCCTCCCCCTCCCCCGCCACCCACCATAGGTCTTTGGAGAAGCAGTCATTGTTCTTTGGGTGAACACTTACATCCCAATTCAAATGGTGAGAACTGTGCAGTTACACTGGACTTGCCTTTGGGGAGTGTCATTTCTACTCAAATCATGGACTTTCTAGAAAGGCAAAGGTTTGGGTAAGTCACTCAACCAACTTTGAAACTTTCAAATGCTGCTCTGCATCACACTGACATGTCCCTACTGCCGCCCTCTCCACTCCAAACCACCTGGATTTTGAACTTGTGTTGGGTTCTCATGCATATGCAAGCCTAAGTACCATTGAGATTGATGAGAACCTGTGCACCCTGCAGGAGGTGAGTGCATGTAACAGTCCATCACTCCTGGGAAGGCTCACATCACAGGGGTAGGCACCGTCTCATTGCACTGTTAAGCAACATGAAGTCTTAAAACTGGCATCAATTCAGGGTCTCAGGGCTAAGAGCAAGCACAGGGAAATAAACTCAGCTAGCCAGCTAAAACCTTGCGTGGAACCAGTTTTAGTTTGTGTCAAAGTTACTGCTCCCTGGGAAAGATGACTCTAGGGTCAAAATAGTAACTGGAATGACATTAGGACAATTCTGAGAAACTTAACACTTGCCAGGAAGCAGGGCCTCTACTCAGCTCACCTGTGGGAAGGCATGTCTTGGGCTCCACCTGCCCAAGCCAGGCAGTTGGGTTGGTGATAGTAAGCCTGCCTGAAACGTCCCCTCCAATGAGTGATCCAGAGTTCAAAGACAGATTCCCTGGCCAAAAGCCAAAAGACAGACCATTCAAACAACGTCAAAAGATGATGACCTCAGAGTGAACCACACAAGAGTAAGTAACACAGGAGCAAAGAAACAAAACATTTATTAGGCGGAGGACAAGGAGCATTTTATCAGGAACCATTTGAAATGTACAGAAAATAAAAAAGCTTGTATATCCAGTAGTAACAAGGAGCATGTATTCTTCAATACTTTTAGGAAAAGTCATCGGGCTAGGGATGTAGCTCAGAGGTACTGCACATGTGCCTACCACATGTGAGGCTCTGGTTTCATCCTCAGAGTAGGAAAAAAAAAAAAGTAAAGACATTTACAATAGAAAGCTCCTATATATCCCTTCTAGAATTCTCACAAAATGTGAATCTTCTTGTCATTACTGTTTGAGACAGAATCTAACTATGTAGCCCAGGTTGGCCTTGAACTCAAGATCTTCCTGTCTTCAGCCTCCCTAATGCTGGGATTACAGGCATGTACCACCACACCTAACTAGTGTAAGAATCTTTTAGGCAAGATCTGCTTATTTTGTGAGAGGAATTTATGTGGAGGGGAGGAAAACCAGCCTAATAGAACAAAGGTACCAAGTAAAAATGGAGGCATAAAAGGTCATAAAAGAAATAGAGGAAGGTTCCAACAAACAAAATACTAACTGCTGCCTTCGCTACTTCACTGTTTCCTTCCATGCATTTATTTCCAAGAGACACTGTTTCTGAAAGAGAAAAATCAACCATCATTATATAAGGCTTATGTAAAAAAAAAAAATCATTCTGGTTAATTTCAATCTTAAGTATGGACAAATACTTGTTTTAACTGTAATTATACATTTTAGTCACACTTGTCAGTATAAAGCTAACCACCGCTATACTACTGATGTTTAATAATTTTATTGATCTGTGTATAGCTACTTATACTCCCTTCACAAATATAGAATGCAGCTATTCTGTATTCTCCTTCAAATATAAAAATTGATATGGCTACTTGTGAGCAATACACTATAGAGGGTTGTGTTCTCATCACCATAGCACACCCACTTTGGAAATGTACAGTAATATGATTTATGGGTTTTTTTTTTTGAGACAAGGTCTTATCAGATAGGACCAGTTGGTCTGGACTTTGCTGTGACGGCCAGGTGGGCTCAAACAGCCAACCCTCCTGCCTCATTTCCCCAAAGGCTAGGATTATGGGCATGTGCCACCATACCTGGCTCATGATTAAATTAACCAAATTCCTCCACACAGGATAGCACATTTAAGATTTTTAAGTATATTTTCTCTAAGAGGACTAATGTAAAGATGAGAATAAATATCCAATTATATTTTCCACAACAATTAGTAAGATATGCTTGATCAACCTTGTGGTGGTTTGAATCCTATGTCCCCCATAAACTCATGTGTTCTGAATGCTTGGTTCCCAGCTGATGGTAATTTGGGAGGTGAAACCTTGCTGGTGGAGGTATGTTGTTGGGAGTAGGCTTAGGGATTTTATAGGCCAGCTCCACCTTGACAGTTTGGCTCACTCTCTTGATGTTGTTTTCACTTACTGTGGCAGAGATGAAGCCCAGCCTCTGCTCATACCATCTTTTTCCCTGCCATCAGGAAATGTCCCCATCCAGAAGGTAAACCAAAATATTTTTTTCCTCCCATAAGCTGCTTTTGGTCGTGAGTTTCATCACAGCAACAAGAAGGTAACTGCAACAAACCTTGTATGTAATTTTTCTAATATTACTTCCTAACCACATGTCCTCTATAACTGGCCTCCTCTAGATGGATGTTACAATGCAACATACAGGCAGCAGGCAAGAGTGGTAAAGTACTCAGCTTTAAACTGTAAGACCGAGGTTTGCAGTGCTACTGTGTGACCTGGGACAGTCATGAACCTCTGCTTCCTCATCTATAAGATGGTGTTAAATAGATTAAATTTATGACACAAAAAAGGGGCTGGAGAAATGGCTCAGCTGTTAAGGTGCTTGCCTGCACTGGGGCTTGATTACCCAGTACCCATGTAAAGGCAGATGCACAAAGTCATGCATCTGGAGTTCATTTGCAGCAGCCAGAGGCCCTGGCATGCTCTTGCTCTCTCTCACTCAAATAAATAAACAAAAATTTTAAAAATGCTTTGTAAGTAATGTACTACCCCTAGTGTGAAGTACTATACTATACCCAAATGCAAAGGGGAAAGCCAGTTTAATGCTTTAAGTCATGCTTTTAAGCCCTTTAAATCAATTTTGACTTTTAAGACCCTGTAATCTAATCAATCTAGAAACAACAGGTGTCATATTAAATTGGGTGCAAAAGCACTCTATTTAACAGAAAATGCTTACTGTACAGATTAACAGAAGCAAAAACAAGTTCAACCACTTGATTAAAATATGCTGAACTGGTGCTTAACAGAAGCACAAACACGTTCAACAACTTGATTAAAATACACTGAATTGATGCTAGGAACTAATTCTACAAGTTCACCTTGCTGCATGTTTCTCAATCTATGAGCATGAAATTACTATTAAACTTAACATTTTAAATTCAAACACACAAAATGGAGTCAGCACTAAAACCCAACATATTAGATAGGATTGAGTTATAATTTTAACTAAGGCAGCACTTTTAAAATATCCCAATTTTCAAAAATATTTTATTTATGTGTGTGTGTGTGTGTGTGTGTGAGAGAGAGAGAGAGAGAGAGAGAGAGAGAGAGTGTGTGAGAGAGGCAGAGAGAGAGAGAGAGAATGAGAATGAATGACCAGGGAGGGCCTCTAGCTGCTGATCTCCAGACACATGTGCTACTGTGTCCATCCTGGTTTACATGGGATCTGGGGAAATTAACTTTAGGCTTCACAGGGAAGCGCCTCAACCACTAAGCCATTTCTCCAGCCCCAAATTCCCACATTTATGAAGAAAATAAATCTTAAGAATCAAACTATTGATTGTACATTAATGATATTTAGCTTAGAACTTAACTTTTCTTTCTTAGGAACTGTTAAGTACCACAGGCAAATACATGTAACATCAATGGTTCCTACTAGAGAGGAACTGCATGCTCAGAGAGCCATCTGCCCTCTTGAGTGGCCTCCAAAGAATCTAGAATACCCTGCTCAGGCCAACAAAAACACACATGAAAGAAGTCAGTGATCATTTGCTTTTGGCTGAAATTATGTCTACTCAAAGTGGTAAGGACAAGTTCATTTTGACTGCTAGTTCTAACTGGTTGTTGATTATAGAATAAGTTATGGTGGCTCTCCTAGGACACAGGATCTTAGCCATAAAATAAATGTGGGGACTAGTGGTGTGTACTTGCCAACACGTTCTGTAAACGCTGGGGTCCCCAGAGCCCATTTCCTTTTGAAATGGAATCTGTGACAGTGCCTACCTTCCATCAGTGACAATGAGAATTGAGGTGATTTTATACCTGGAACAAATCTAGCCCTCCCAAACCCTTTACAAATCCCTCCATTACCCAGTCATGTGAGCATTCTCAAAACCAAGCAGTAAGGAAAGAGGGCAACTAGACACCTGGGACCAGATCACCTAGGAGTGTCGGGAAAACCCACAAGAGCAAACCCAAGCCCGAGCATCAGAACCTGACTCAAACATGACATGACAGGTAGAGCATAGCCTAGCAGTGATGTCACCCTCCACTCAGACAGCATGCTGCAGACATCCTGCTGCAGTGACAAAAGTCACAAAAACATGGAATTTAACTTACTTAGCTTTTTAGCAATTTTTTCATCTCAATGAATTTATTTTGGTTAGTTGGATTGTTTAAGAGGAAGAGAAGAATCTTTTCATGTTTTTCAATCTAAAGGTAAAAAAGAAATAGTATTATTTAATTTCTAAAATATTAGGAGTGTCATTTCAATCAAAGAAAACTTTACCCACCTGTTTCTGCAATTCTTTGCAGCAACAATCTTTGTTATGTGTCCTTTCTAAAAGTAAGTGAGAACAAAACTCATTAGGTAACACCTAACAACCTAAGCAACAAGCACAACTTGGACCTGAACGAATATATCTGTCCTTATGTTTGCGCTTCAACCACAAAGAGCATCATCTACCCACCACTCTACCTAAAGGCAGGTCTTCCCTCGTGTACATACGAGGTCTCCTTTGGACAAGGACAGACCTGCCAAACACGTATCTTGGGAACGACAAAAAGACCCATCTTGGAAATATGAGCGCTTCTCATTTCTCACAAGGATCAAAAGGGGACTGGAAGAAAGGCACAAGCAGAATGTGCAGCCTTCCCAAAGCTGACTGCCTGGAATTACAGTAGCTCCTAGGAAGTCCTGCCACTGGATATGCAGAGGAAGAGGGAACCAGGGTCAACTCAAGCCTAACTATTTATTTTACCTGTAGCTGATATTAATTGCACTGAAAAAGATACCTTTAGTTAAAGCATTTCTCCTTTTAGGTGTCATGTGATTTTCCAGACCATACTTCACTAGCTCATCAGCTATGCTGACAGTACCATTCTCAGAACATTTCTCAACAGACACTGTGTGAACATTCTCAGTAACTTCTTTCACAGAAAGCATCACATTCTGGTTCAGCATGAACCGTTTCAGAGGCTCCATCACCAACTGAGTACAGCTTCCATTCAACTCCGTCAATCCTGAAAAACATTGAAGATTATGGATAGTTTTCAAGCCCTCTTGAAACAGATCATACGTAGTAAGTAGCAGGTCTCTGGGTGTTAGCTGAGGTAGGTGTGCTGGGCTGTACTGCTGCTTCAGTATGAAACATCAACCTAGGTTTATGGGCACAAAGCAGGTACAATGTCTCCTTGCAGTGTTTAATGGGAGAAGCAAAAAATAGGGGCAATTTTCTGACTGAGTCCCAAGCATGTTGCGAGTGAGAGCAATGGCAGCTGAGGAAGGTGCCCAAGACTAACAGCAAAGCTGTGGCAGCATTTTTAGTTCACTCCAGTCAACTTCCACATGCATGAAGAGTTAATCCAAGCAGCTTTAGGATGTGCACTAAGGCAACTGAAAATGATGTCACAAGAATGCCTCTAGCCCCTAAAGACAGCTGTGACAAAGTAGGAAGACCCAGGGCTGGGGTTTTGGCTCAGTTGGTAGAGTGCACGCATGAGGCCTTTGGTTCAATTCCCAGCACCACATAAAACAGGGTGTGGTGGTGTATGCCCGCCTGTAATCACAGCACTTGGGAAGTACAGGTAGGAGGATTAGGGGTTCAAAACCATTCTCAGCTCCACACCAAGTTTGAGGCCAGCCTGAAATACATGAGACCCTGTTTCAAAAAAAAAAAAAAAAAAAAGCAAGAGCCCTAAGTGAAGCTCAGAACTCCTGGGTTTATCTTGCCTTTACCACACCTGCTACTAGAGCTTAGAACAGGGTACAAAACACAATCTCCAAGCCTCGCCACTCTGAAAATAAGCTATGAAACAAAAAGCAATTCATTGAATATAGCTCTCTTTTATAAGAACTAAAGAATGAAGGATACAAAATTTCTTTGAAAACTCTGACATTTAGAAATCTGAGATGTAACTTGATACTTAATTCAGCATAGTAATGAAATAGAGGAGAAAAGCAATCTCACAAGACACCCGAACTGGAAAGTGACTACCTTCAAGTGAACATTTAATAATCTGGAAAGGAAGCTCCAGGTGGCTGGCAGTAATTGGTTGCACTCTGGAGAGAGGCAGGGTTTCAATGTTTCCATAGTCTGCATACAGTACTCTCACATCAGAGTCTGATGTTCCCAGAACAATGGCCCGGTACCAGAAGTCATCACCTGAAAACAAGGGAATCTCAGCAAATCTCAATGTAGAAGTTAGAGTCCCCGACTTTTCCTTAAGATAGTTACATCTGTATCACTTACAAATTCACATCAAGATTTCTGGTTAGAGTCTAGACTTACCAGTATTCCCTCCAAATCCTTCTAAAAGAATAGTATGAGCAAAAAATTACATGTACACACACACACACATATACATATATTAAATATTTAATTTATTTGAAAGGAGAGAGAGAGAGAGAATGGTAAGTACGTTAGGATCTAGTGTCACTGCAAATGAACTCCAGACACACATGCTACTTTGTGCATCTGGTTTTACCTGGATACGGGGAAATTAGCACAGGCAGTCAGGCTTTGCAAATAGTGTTTCCAATGGCTGAGCCATCTCTCCAGCTCTGAGAATATTTTTTTTTTAAGTCCAAGGACAAGGAACAAGTGAGAAGGCCATTCTGGGGGGATGGGGAAAATGTGCAAATGGAAGTGACTTAGCAGAGCCAAGATTCTACCAAAGCCCCAGCCAGGAAGCTAGTAGCTTCAAGTTTGCTCCTCAGCCCAGGATCCAAGGTCCAGGAGCTGGTGCTACTGATTCCAAAGGAAGTATGAGGGTGGAGCTGTAAATAAGAACTGGACAAAGCAAGCAGTTATTTGCCAAGACATTGGAATAGACTTTAGTTTATAAATACATTTTCATATACTATTCATTTTTAAAGCTGCTAAGTGAGCACATTCACATATTTTAATATGCCCAACACATCTTCTCTACCACCAGGAAACTGCTCCAAGCCACAAGCTGGTGAGAGGTTCCTTCCCCAGAGGAACTGTAGAAGGTATGGCTGGGAGGGAGGCTGAGCAGAACACTGGCAGGCAAGAGGAGTGCTGCAGGTGGAAGACAAGCAGCCCCAGTGGGAGCACTTCCAGGTACCAACAGAGCACAGCCAATGGTAGAGCCAGGCCAGCCCAGCACTGAAGGCCATGTGGGAGAGCTCTGTCCACACAATCTTCCAAAAACTTCTGAGTGTCCCAATGAAGCTTCGCTAACAGTAAAGGACCCATCACCAAGTATTTGGAGAAAACCTCTAGGACAGAAGTGATGGAAGCAAATACAATAGGACCTTGGGAAGGAGGAGATGATGAATACACATGGAATGCCAGTACTGTCCTTGGACATGACATGACAGTCCATCCTTGAAACAGGGATGGGATAGTGTTAAAACACGCCCCCCAAAAGGTACTAAAAATGTGATAGCAGAAATGAAAATGTCAGAAGAGTTAGAAGATGAGATTGAGGGAATCTTCTGAAAAAGAGAAAAATAAATTCAAAAGAGTTTAAGTCCAACATGAGAAGAAATAGTAATTCCTTAAAATGAGAAAACAGAAGAAAGCATCACTTAGATAATCTCCCAAAACTGAAGCTCATGTATTTCCAGACTTAAGTGCCCACTCATGAGCACCCAGCACAATGCTGGAAAGCAAGCCACCATGCTAAATCATATTGTAATTTTCAAAATACAGGATAAAGAGGATACTAAATGTTCTAGCAGATAAAAAGTATGGAAAAAGCTTAGAGAGTCTTCTTGGATGTCTATCTTTTAACCAGAAACACCAATAAGCTAAAGCACAATAAAAGCAATGTCCTCAAAATTTTATGGGAAAATGAAAAACTTCTACAGCCAGGCAAGCAACCAGTTCACTACTAGGGTAGACTTTTTCAAACACAGGAGATAATAGAAAACTTATCTTAAATGCAGCAACTTTTCTCAGCTCCTGAAAGAATAGGGTCCACCCAGACACGGGAATAAACCCAAAGGGAAGTAAGATGAAGCAAAACAAGGGGAGAGGAGGGAGGGAGAGTGGGAAACACATGTCAAAGTGAAGAGGGAGGAATCCCACCAAATCAGGGGAGGGGTACGAAAACAGTCTTCAGCAGGGGGGTGAGGGAAATCTCAAGAAAAGCCCAGGTCTGGAGGAAAGATGTTTGGGACAGGAGCAGGTCTGAAGGCGGACGATGCCCCTGGTATGATGAAAGTTGATGAAGTTCACGCAGAGCTCTCAAGGGAACGTACTCCAATAGGAAAGCGTTTCAACAATTACCGTGAGAACACACAGGTGAAGCCACAGGAGCTGCAGCACAGCAGTGGAGCTGCACCACGCTGCAGGAGCCGGTGAGCGAGTCTAGGCAGACTCAGCAATGTACAAGCCTCACCTAACCCAAATCACACCTTGGTCCTATTGCAAAGAAAATGAGGGGAAGTACAGAACCAGTTGGTGTACAAAAATAAAAGAAGATTGACATCAGTAAGATGTCAGAGCAGCAGGCTTCCAGCTTGTGCTCCTCTTTCCCCATCCCCTAAACACCCTGTGGTCGTTCATAAACAAAGATACTTTGGTAAAAGGTGAGCAGGTGGCCGTGAAAGCCGGGAGCATCTCTGAGCCCTTGTGGCACACGAGCCAACCTTGGTCCCAGATACTGACGAGAAGCAGCCTCGCCTGTCTGTACTCAGCTCTAGCCCTGCTTGGCTGCTCTTCTGCCACCTGCCCCATCTGCTCAGCCATGCCACGCACACCCTGTAATAGTCCTGTGATCAAGCTCCAGCTCCATACCACTTCACTCCCAGAAACAACAGAGCACTCAAAGCAAGAACTATTTCTATTAGCAAAGAAAACTGTTGACATGAAACATTAAACAAGAAACTCCACGAATCTGACTCCCTGAGTTGTCTCCATACACGTGGAGTCTGAAATCGGCATCATTAACCCACCATACAGAGCATGGGTATGTAAAGCTGGTTAGTCAGAAATCCTGACAAATATGCGTAAGTCAACCTAATCTTCACGTGAAAATAATCCATACAGAACAGAAAAGCTAATGGCCCCCAGCATATGGATTAAGTCACAATTTTGCCTTTATAAATTTTCTAGCCAAATGACATGTATATCTAAAATACCAAAATCTAGGGCTGCGGAGATGGCTCAGCAATTAAAAGTGCTTGCTTGAGCCTTTCAATTCCCCAATACCCACATAAAGCCAGATGCACAAAGTAATGCATACATCTGGAGTTTGTTTGCAGTGGCAAGAGGCCCTGGTGTCCCCATTCTCATTCTCATATACATATTCTCTCTTTCTACCCCTCCTTCCTTCTCCACAAACAAATAAATATTTAAAATGCCAAAATCTACATCATCTCACATAAAAGAGAAAGACTAAATATTTCCCCTTTAATATTTTACTTAAAAGGTCCCCCTTACTTGTGTATTTGGCACAGCATGCATCTCCAATTCTTGGTCTATAGGACATATCAACTTTTTGAGCACTGCAATATTCTATTAATTTAGCTGTCAATAAGCACCTTTTGTCTTGATTTTCTAAAACAGACAGAAGCAATCCTTTGTGAAACATTTTCCAGTGCTAACATAGTAACAGCATACAAAAGAACAAGTATAATCAATCAAAACCTTTTTGCATATTAAATGATATATATTTAATATATCCACTGTTGGTTGCCCTTTGCAGAAGGGATGTAGAAAAGGGGGCATGAAAGAAGCCTCTGTGGGCCAACTTTTTGTTTTTTTTAAGGTAGGGTCTCACTCTAGCCCAGGCTGACCTGGAATTCACTATGTAGTCTCAGGATGGCCTGGAACTCATGTGATCCTCCTACCTCTACCTCCCGAGAGCTGGGATTAAAGATGTGCGCCACCACGCCCAGCTGTGGGCCAACTTTCTGATGAGGGCAATTTAACTAGAATGCGTACTTCACAGATCCTGAAGCTGTATTTTTATGATTATGTTTGATGTACTTCTCAATATATTTAATTATTCTAAGCATTGCTTCCAATTCATCCATACCATATGTTACCAGAAACAATTCTGGGCCCCTAATTTTCATTTATACAAATTAAAGATGACTTTTTGTAATACTAGAGATGAGTTTAAGGGCAGAAATTGGCATTAGCATAATTCCAGAGTTGGCAATTTGAAGAATTTTTAAATTAAAAAAAATATTTGAGAGAGAGAGAGAGAAGCAGATAGAGAATGGGCACAACAGGGCCTTCAGCCACAGCAAACAAATTCTAGATGTTTGTGCCACCTTGTGCATCTAGCTTATGTGGGTCCTGGGGAATCAAACCTGAGTCCTTTGGCTTTCCAGGCAAGCGCCTGAACTGCTATGCCATCTCTCCAGACCAAGAATTCATTTTTGAGTAATATACTTGAAAATAATTTTTAATAGACACCAACAACTTGTATCTAACTCACTTTCTAATACAAGGATAATTCATATACATTTAAGAGATTCCTTAATTATAAACTTCTATGAAGAAAAATGAAAATTTAAAACCAATTTTATGTACTGCTTTTCTTCATGATTAGTGTTCCAGTATGAAATATCAAAGTTTGTAAGATATGGTAAAACCAAGATTATGAACTGACTACTAAGTCTTTCAATACATCCAAAATGTCTCTGTTCAAGCTCACTTAAATGACTGCAGGTGTTAAGTTACTAAAAATGATACAACATAGACAATTATACTGTAACAATACAGTAATCAAGGACACTAGCTTTTGTTAGAACAAGCTATAGGTTAACTAAGAACTGGCTACTGAGCAGGAGCTGAATGCAGGGCGTTCCTTTCATGTTCCCACTTGTGTTTATAAAATAAAACTTAATAAGAACTACCATCCCCATCTTTACTCCCTCACTTCCTAAGGAGTTCACCATAAGCACTTTCATTACACAATTCCAAAGTGGAGCATAAATATGTTTGAATACCTGCAATCCCTTACCTGGCATCTCACTGAGGATAGCATAAAACAAGGTAGGCTTTATGATTTCCAACACACTTGCTTGAACAGTTTTGTTCACTGGCAATTCAATTGTCTTCCACTGTTTTGCTAAAGGGATGGCTGAAGACATATGAAACACATGCCTTGTGATTAAATACATTAATTTTTTTTTTATTAGTCAGTTCTGTATTCAGCAAATACAGTCAGTTTGGTACCATTATTAGGCTCATCCGTGACCTACCCCCTCCCCTTGGCCCCTCCTTGTTGAGGTATACGGGTCATGCATTGTGGAGTTAGCCCACAGTTATGGGTAAGCTAAATGTCTCTGCATATCATGACCCAACAAAATACATTAATTTTTTACTCTTCTTTCCTACTAATATATCAATTCAATAAATCTGTTCATCAATTTCTCATTATCAAAATTCCCAAGTTCCCAAGATGAAGACTGTTTCACAAAAGAATCTACTCAATTACAGAGATTGCAAGAGTGTTACAAAAAACTTTATCATGAGAATCCTTGAGTTACTATACTCCTGCATAATATTTCTGTAGTATACTTCTACTTTTGTAGTTTAAATAATGAAAATCTTCAAATTTATTCAATCATCTAATCAATAAACAAGCTAATGAACTGAACAGATACAAACACACAAACAGCCAACAAATCTCTGAAAAAAATGCTCAGCACCCTTACTCAGGAAATGCACATGACAACTGCTTTGAGGAATCATCTTACCCCAGTCAGAAAGGCTATTATCAAGAAAACAAATGCCGGGTGTGGTGGGGCATGTCTTTAATCCCAGCACATGGGAGGCAGAGGTAGGATGGCTATGAGTTTGAGGCTAGCCTGAGACTACATAGTGAATTCCAGGTCAGCCTGGGCTAGAGCGAGACCTTATGTCAAAAAACCAACCCACCCCCTGCCCCTCAAAAGAAAACAAATGACAACAAATGCTTGTATGTGGGAAAGAGGAATCCTCATGTACTGCTACCTAAATGAAAGCTGCTGCCACCATTATGGGAATCAGTACAGAGATTCCTCACAAAAACTACGAATAGAATTACATTATGCCCTAAACCATTCCCGGTTATTTACCAAAAGAAGTCCAACTCAACATATCATAGATGCTAGTACACTAGACTATCCATAAATATCTAAGTTATGGAACAACTTAGGCACTCACAATAGCCAAAATATGGAATAAGCCTAGATGTTCATCAAAAGATGAATAAAGAAAATTTGGTAACATACACATGATGGAATTTTATTCAGCTATGAAGAAAAATCAAATTATATCATTTGCAGAAAAAATGGGTGGAACTGGAGATCATTTTAAGTAAAATACACCAGACTCAGAAAGACAAATATGTTTTCTCTCATATATGTAATCTAGATGCAAATACACATGTATACATACAGACATACAAGGACATGAAAGCAGGAGGACTATGGGGATGGAGGAAGAAATATAAAGGGAGAGAAAAGATGAGAGGGTGGTAAAAGGGGAAAATGACAAAATACTACATTTTCTCTCATATGCAGGATCTAGATTTAACTATATGCATACATACACATATATGTGAGAATAAACAGAGGGACTAATCTATAGAGGAAGGGACCAACAAGGGGGGAAGAGATGGAAGTGGACAATGGGAGCAATTAAGAGCAAAGTACAGTGATACATATGCATGGAAATTTCAAAGTGAAGCCCCTTATTGTTTACACTAAAATTTTAAAAGCAAACTGTCATAAGTTTAAGTAACAAATGGTTTACAAGTGTTACCTTGCAGCTCCTGGCTTTCACTTTGCTTACATATGTTAACAGATCTGCTATTTGGCAAGTGCTTGTGTGGTGAACCTGATTTTAAAGCCAGATGTTCACTGATGAGAACATCACTAATTATTTTTGGATAGGGAGTGGAAAGATCGGTGAGTTCAATTCCCAACCCCTTTTCAGTGATTTCAACCACTCTGGCTTGGAGTTTAATCCCCACAACACATGTCTGAAATCTTTCAATGGCTTCTGTAGTCCAATGTTTATCTATAGGCTGAATATCTGGAACATAAAAAGAAGAATGAAAGAAAATACTACACAAACAGTGAACTTTTGCTTCAACAGTACGCAGGTCTGGGTCTTTGCCATTCAGTTCAACATTTTTAGTAATTCTTTACTATTCTCAATTATAGTTAAAAAAGATACAAACCATGATTTACATCCTCCATATCAGAGTTACAGGCAATGCATCTGTTCTAGCACTTTTAGGAAGTTCAGGATCTTTCTTTACTTTCCCTGATTACATGCTACCTGGCATTTTCCAATAGGTAAAAACAGGTATAAACAATAATAGAACCCCCAGCAGGTTTGTTATATGAAATGACAAGTTACCAATGAGAAGATGTGGAGAGTTTTCAAATGGCAATTTCAAAATCTTATTTCAAAGCCCTTCTTCCTACTGGGGACAAGGAAGGTAGCTCATGGTAAAGTGTTTGCCTCAAACATGAGAACCTGGGTTCAAGTGACCCTCCTGCTTCAACCTCCTGAACAGCTGACACTACAGGTACATGCCCTTTGCCAAGTTGCTACCTTTTACCTATGAGTGGACATGTACACATGCATATACAAACGCTCTCTCCTAAGAAATTTCTTGTAATCCCAGCAGCGGGGAGGCTGAGGCAGGAGGGCCACTTGTTCCACATAAACCTGGACTACATGAGACCATGTCTCAACAATATAAAACATGGAAGAAAAATTTTGTATCACAACATTTACAAGTATAATGCGAAGCACTGTTAATTTCTTTGTATTCTCACACCTGGTTTATTCTGAAGAAAGTATTGTTCTTTCCCAAATGGGAAAATGGAAGCATTGAAAGTTCAACTGATTTTCCTTACCATGTCCCAGCTAGGAAGCTACATTATAATGTTGTCTTATGTCTCATTTGCAACTTGCTTTTTCACAAGCAATTCTTCCTATCTATGGCATATATTTAACATTATTTTAATAGCATGATGACAGTAAACATGTAAATAAAACATTAGTCTTAGACCTTGTCCTGACATTAATCCACATAACCCTTCAAAATAAAATTCAATCATGATCCATGTTGTAACCAATATCTCTACTGCTGTCTATGTAAGTGATTTGCTATTAGTAACTATTAGTGTATGAATTTCCTTGTGCCACTTCCAAATTGCCTGGAGATAAATTACTAGGCATAACATTGCTAATTTGGAAGGCACAAACACTTCAGGTTCTGGAACAGTTCTGCAAAATGTCTGCAATAGGGTCCTGTCAGTTTTCACTCCCCTCACTAGAGAAAAGCAGCTTCGGTCATCAACACTGAGTATTTTGGCAAAAAACATTTTAAGTGAATTTCTAAAGTTTTCATACAAAGTAGAATCTTCCAGCTAACATAAAATGTTACCATGGTAGATACCAGTACTTAACAAGTGATACTATGTAACTATCAGAAAGAGTTGAGAAAACTTCTTGCTCAGCACCATACCTACTAGCCAGCACTGTATCCCTTGAAATGGGAGTTTCAGAAACATTGAAGATATCATCTGAAGTTTGTCTGTAGTAACTTCTTCAATGTTTCCATAATCCACAAACTGTACTCTAACATTTCCACTTGGTAAGATTTCCTTGACTAAAGCGCGATACCAGTTCCGATCACCTGAATTTAACACAAAGTTTGAAAAATGAAACATTTTCTTTCCTTAGCCATTTGAATTTTTTAATATAAATTTATTTATGAATGAGAAGGGGAGGGAGGGAGAGAGAATGGGCACACCAGGGCCTCCTGCCACTACAAATGAAACTCAGACACATGGTACCACCTTGTGCATCTGGTTTTATGTGGGTACTAGTGAATCGAACCTGGGTGCTTAGGCTTTCCAGGAAAGTGCCTTAACTAGTGAGTCATCACTCCAGCACCCTGAATTTTTATCATAAAGAAAAACATCTTCATATAGTAGAGCTAAGAAGTTTGCTTGCTTCTCCTTTAGTTTTTCCTTGAAAAATCCCTAAATCAACTTCTTGAGATTCATGTTTTAGAGTATCTCCAAAAATTTTAAACTACTGTACATTCACATCTGACAGAAACCAAAGATTTCAGCCATAACTGATATAACAATGTGCAAAGATTAACAGTACTCTTACTACTTGTGGTTCCAACTGTTTTACTTGATAAAAGAATATAAAGGACAAAAAAATCTTTCAATTCAACTCTTTCAAATATATTTCATTATTTTTTTAAATTAATGATGTACAGGGTGACCAGAAGAAATAATACTAACACATATAATTTTTCTAATATCTATCTTATTTTCAGAATTTTGAAGGTCATTAAAATAATGCTTAACAGAGTTAAGGCAATAATATATCACTTGAAAACTCCTTGTTACAAAAAGGGAAGCCTTTATATTTCAAGCATTCATTTAATGTTGACTATGAAAAAAATCTGTGCTTAACTATAGGGAAGAAAATGTGCACTGAAAAGAGTGGAATGTGGTGATGGATAATATTGTCATTGACCAGATCCAGAATCACCTAAGAGAAATCTCTAGGCATGTCTATAGGGGAGTTTCTAGATTCAGCTGAGGTGGGAAGACCCACTTCAATTGTGGGTGGTACCATTCTATGGGCTGGGATACAGGACTGAATAAAAGGGGGAGAGATAGACAAACATCAGTATTCACCACTGTATGATTCCTGACTGTGGATTAAATACAACTAGATGTTTCATGGTCCTTGTTATGTCTTCCCCACCATGATGGACTGGAACCTCAAATTGTAAGGCAATGTAAATCTTTTGTTCTTTAAGTTGTTTCTTGTAAGGTATTTAGTCACAGCAACAAGGACAAGAACCAAGATGTCAAGGACAACAACTGAAACTTACCTGCAAAGAAAGCACAACAAGGTTGCCCTATTTCTGCCTTAAAACCATTAGGCAACTTCTGCTGGCAATATTCTGTTAAAGATTTATTCAAATCATTGAGCTTCATTATAGCTGGAAATACAGCACACAGAGCAGAGTATTAAAAAAATACTAAACATGTTTTTTTTTTTTTAAGTTAGAGAACATTTTTATCACAAAAATTTCAGGGATATCCCAAAACAACTGTTAAGTACAACAGATGCTTTCCCTTACCCAAAAATTATTATGCCAGTAAGACACTAGTTAATATTCTCAATAAACTTCAAACCAATGACTTCCTGGTCACAGAGACACAAGAACACAGCCTCACCATCAGTAGACAACTGGGTAAGCTTTGAGCACAGACAGGGAGCACCATCTAAATCCGTAAGAATCTTAATGAATGCTGTCTTGAAAAAGTAAACATAATGACTTAGTGAAGGTTATAGTTGGAGGTTTCATGGAGAAATTTAACGTGCAATGCTTTTGGCAGGAGGAAGAGATCATTCTAAAAGGAAGAAATGGCTGAGGCACACAGCAGAGGACTACAGAATTAGGTAGCCAAAATCCCTTACAGTAGCCATGTGGCAAAGCTGAAGGTGGGGAACATGAGGCATGCAACAGACAGCCCTTAGGGGTAAGAGAAAGGGACTGGAGCCACAGACAAGTGAAAGAAAAGCAAGTGCCTATGAACTGTACACAAAAGGATCAGTCACAGAAATGGAAATTTAATCATAATGAGCCAGAATCTCAGCTTTCCAATTGGCTAAAGTATGTATAAGGACACGCTATGGGAAATGAAGTGGAACAAGACTCATGCACGTGGGGTTCACCTGTCCAATTTCTACAAGAAGACACACATGCTAACCTAATGATTATAATTGTAAAAACTTGTTCTCAGAGCAAAATCACAGAATACAAAGATTTTCAGTAATAAAAGCTTAGAAACACTATTTCTGTTTATACATTTTGCCATTAAACTAGATTAAATCGACACTGAGGAATATCATGTAGCCATGAAAACACATGGAACAGAGGCTATACAGCAATGTGGTACGCTTGCCTGGATCCCAGAATAGGAAGAGGTCATTAGCATAAAATGTGACAAAATCCAATCATATCTCTGCTAGTTGCCTAGTTGTAACATATGTACCGTGCTTATCTACCCTGCTTTCCTGTACAGGAGAGGGGTGTATAGGCACTCTCTACAACATCCCTGCAAATTCTCTGTGAATCTGAAAAATTTCAGTATATTACAAAGAAAATCTATGAACTGATACACACAATATTTAAAAGTAAAAAGAACAAAAATTAGTTTCATGTTTCATCACTTGAAGATATATAAAGAGAACATATATCTATGCAAGCATATTTACAGACTATTTCTGAAATAGACAACTGAGAAGAGGAACTGTTTCCATTTTATAATCTTCTTAGCTTTTGAACTTTGTATATATTGCATCATAATGCTGTTGGACATATCTGTAGGATATATCAACTCTGAAAATAAATAAAAAGAAAATTCAAAATTTCATGTTTTGTCCTACATGAAACAGTTGCTCATCTGAATGAAGGTATGATCAATCTCACAACTAGGAAGTCTTTTCAGGACTAAGTCACCTAATCTGATACAGACCTCATCTGATGCAACAAGCAAGATTTAGAAAAGTTGTAATCAACAATGCTCACCAGCACTGTTCAAATGAGGAAGAAAATACAGTGTGAGGATATGCAATAACTAGCAATCTCTCTCTCTCTTTTTTTTTTTTTTTGGTTTTTCAAGGTATGGTCTCACTCTAGCTCAGGCTGACCTGGAACTCACTGTGTAGTCTCAGGGTGGCCAAGAACTCACAGCGATCCTCCTACCCCTGCCCCCCCGAGTGCTGAGATTAAAAGCGTGTGCCACCACACCTGGATAATAGCTAGCAATCTCAAAGTGACAACAGTCGCATTCCCGTTGGGAGCTGGCATTCACTAGTCAAAGCTGAAAGTATGCCTTGTCTTTGCAACCCAGATTTACTTCCAAGGAATACACTCAAGAGAAGTGCATGGCTGCCAAATGTCTCAAGAAAGTATGCACTATCATAGCCTTAAACTGGGAATATGACAAGGAAGGGTCCATGGTGGAAAGAAGTAAATTCGCTCATACAATGGAACATTATGCAGCAAGACAAAAAAAGTTATAACTACAAATAACAATGTCACAATGGGAAAAACAGCAGTAAGGTGAAAAAAAAACACACTGTATGATTTCATTCATGGAAAAACTCATGTACACTACCAGAAGGGCAGTGTTTCCTTCTGCAGGAAAGCAGAGGGGTCATGGTAAGAGACATGCAAGAAATGTTGGGACACTGGAAGTAATGTTTTACTTCTTCACACTGAGAATGACTCCAAGTCTGTTAATCTTAGGTCAACAATTACATTTAATTTCCAATACTGAATTTAGGATACATTCTATGAAATCTAAACTGGCTGAACATAAAGAGAAGTGGCTCAGAGCAGAAACAATGGCTTAAGACAGAATAAAAACCAATTATAACCAAATCTTCCTTAGAAATACAAATCCCCAGTTGGCTGTTCTTAGAAAGAGTAGTGATCACTCACTAATCTACTCACAGTAAGTTATATATCAATATATTTATAAAAAGAAGAAATGAGAGGAGTCAACTTACCATCCTCCTTGACGACATGACAGTAGAAGTCCCCAGGACTGTACATCATGCAGACAGTAACAGCCACTGTCTCGTCAACAGCCAGCTCAACCCACGTCCACTCCAAAGGCTCCACTCTTCCTTCTATGGCCAAGGGAACTGTGAAGATAATTACACACTTTGCAGAAAGGACAGAACGTGGTAGGGAGATGCTATCATGGGGTGGCTGCAGAAGACTCTTCTAAAGAACTCTGTCTCCACTGAGATTTGGAGTGACTTTATAGGAAAGTCTTACAATTCAGTTTTATGACTAATGAACCATATAACCTCACTGAATTCCACATTCACATTTCAGATTCATCTTCAGCTGCCACTGACCCATAAAACTATCAACAAAAACATCAATTTTCTCTCTCTTTCTCTCTCTCTCACACACACACACTTAAACGTATTTATAGTTTCTTGATTAAGAAGGTGGAAAAGTACTCCAACACCACACACTTACACAGACCCATTCAGACTCCAGCACAGACATTATTTGGTAAACATTTTACTTACTGATGGCTTTTTTCATGTCACTAGTTTTATCTGTCACAACCTCCTTTTCCATGGCAAAGCCTGCATCGATGAGAATGTTAGCAACACTGACACTGGGTACCAGTGATTTGTCCATCAGTTCTACCAAGGAGCTGTTTTCCAGTCTGTCTACCACTTTCACCATGACCATTTTATTCTGTACAGTCTTCTTCATGAGACAGATAGCATCTGGAGTCCAAATTCCTAATGATGGCTTTACTCCTAATGGGTTTTAAAAACAATGTCAAAATAATTACTAAAATAAGCATCTGACAATTAACTTGATTTCCATGTCAAACACTAGAACTAAAAAGTCCCACCTGAGCAGAAGAATTTTATAAACATGAAAATGAAGACATAATTTTAAAACCCTATAAAGGGCTTCTATAATTATATGCTTAAAAATCCTACTTCCATTGATACAAAGTACAAATTAAAAATTTCTTGAAAATTACTGAGTTTTACAAGTAAAATTAACTTTTACGGTCTACAAATTATACCTTGATAAAGCTATTGAAGAAATCATAAACATATGAATAGACCCAGGATGAAATACTGGTCTCTTGGATTAACATAGGAAAGGTTTTGGGCACAAATCAACACTGAAATGGCATGTATAAACCAACACTTCAAAGGTCATGCCTCAGTCAGTTCCATTTACAAAAAAAAAAAAAAAAAAAAAAAAAAGTTAGCTTCTGCTAATGAAACAAACTTAATGATTTAGTTATTTGCTTATAGAAACTGTCCAAGATGGAATAATCAAATAGTTTTTTGGTGCACACATGCACGAAGGAATTCCTTCCAGGACACTTTTGAAGTGGTTTAATCTTTGCTGGAGAACAAGGCATACCATCCACACTCAGAGACACCCCATCCCACCTGGCAGAGCTTAATCCAAGGAAAGATTTTACAACAGAACCATACCTCTAAGGCAGTGATCTTGGATATGATGCAAATGCAATTAAGAGAATTAAAAGAACACTGTTCAAGGCAAAAACTTGGAACTATCTTACTGCTATTGGATACTATTTGAAATAATGGTATATCTAAATAAAGGCTGAAGAAAATTTATTGACATACTGATCTTGGTGGGAAAAATTATGTGTACAATTTTTAATATGTAACATAATAAAATTGAGTACTATTTGGAAATAATGTTATATATAAATAAAGGTTGCTGAAGAAAATGTATTGGCATATTGATTTTAGTGGGACAAATTTCATGTATAGCAACTTCTAATATATAATATAATCAATCATAAGATTCTCACTGTTCTGACAAGCAGCTTTTCCTGCCTCAGGAAATGTTCATGCTTCAAATTTCATCTTTAGGTTTTAATATTTTCAGAACATGGGGCCATAAAAACTCCATACCTGCCAAGACACACTTCAAGGCTTGCATTGGCAATTCCAACAACTTCGGAATTATGGGACAAAGTCTTGTCAAACTAAGAATTTCAAAGTTTCCATAATCGACATATCCAACCAGGACTGATTCTTCAGATGCATAAGCTAAAACTGAGGCACGGTACCACTGATCGTCCTCTGAAATAGAAAGGAAAAACCTCAAATAATTTACCATGAAGATAAAAGTGCCCCAAATTAAAGATGGTCATTTGTACATTCTACTTTAATATCAAGCTTTACTCAACAACATATGCTTACTAAATACTACTAGTATTGCTTATCCAGAGCCTTAGTTTCCTAAAACATAACTGTTATTTTAGCCTATGGATTGTAATCACTACTTCCCTCCCCTGGCAAGCACCCTTTAGTTAATCCTCTGGCAATGTCTTCGCAAACACAATGCACCTCAGCCTCCTAGATGATTCAGAATACAGCCAAGCTGACAAGATGAACCATCACGTGTTTATTCTGAAGCCAAACTGTCCCCATCAGTAAGAAGTCTTACTACCACACCCCCTTGGCACTGGCTCTCTGCCTCTGAACTTATCAAATCACATTCTTTTAATCTGGTTCAATTGGACATATTTCAGAACATTATTGATGCATTTAACTCATGCTTCAAGTTAGCCATTCTGTATAAACAGAGACTGTTTTGATTGTTTTACTTAACTGTAAGTAAAACGCTCATCAATACTCTGTCTTTACCTGAGAACTGAGCACAGCACACGTCCCCAATGGCTGGATAAAAATCCAAGCGTGGAGTCACTTGACTGCAGTACTCACTGAGGGATGCCTGGAGCTCTGCCAACTTATCTGTGGATAAAATACACCTTAGACAATGGTATGTACACATCTTGACTTTAGGGAAGCATGCTGAGTCTCTTGGAGTGTGTAATGGTGACAGAACAAACTAAAAAACTGACTCACGGCCACTTTGTAGTTGTTGGCAAAAGAAGTCCTCTGGTGTTTGGATGTGGGCAACCACTCCACAGAACTCATCGCCCACATTCAAGGTTAGCACTCTGGGGATCAGGGCACTTCTGTTTATAACAATTCTGTTCTCTGCTGTCATTTTCTCAACATCTTTAGGATCACCTTATCACAAAACAAAAAAACTCATTTTGGTATCATCAAAGAAAAACTGTACCAAAAATAAATAAATAAAACCAGGTATACTTGAATTATTTTCTGAGAAACTATGAATATACAAGCCTCCTAGAAGATGGAGGTGAGAGCTCATGTGGTCTTTTCCTAAATATATTTACAATAGAATCTATTTTCTTTATCACAAGAAATGAGAATAGTCTTGGGAAAAATTAGTGGCATAAGAAACAAATTTAGATCTAACTAAAAAGTTCTATAATAAAATCTTTAAAGTCTCTAATTGAGATCAATAGAATCACATGATCTTGAAGAATAAAAACATCAAAGAAAAACCCATTCTATATTGAGATGAAAATGCCATGTGAAAAAATTTTATTATGATAAAATAACAAATTTAATTAAAAATCAACCTTTAAAAAATAAGAATCTAAACAGTTCAAGTAAAGAACAAGCAACATAAGTAACATGTTAAGGAAAAAAAAAGCAGAGATGACTTAAAAACCTGAAGGAGGGACTTTGACCATCATAAAAAGTAATCTAGAATGTAAGAAAACTGTTAGAAAAAAATTTTAAAGTATAGAACCAACTTCTCAGGAGATGTATTTTTAGGGTTAAGACTTAAGAGACATTATGACATCAAAACACCAGAATCCCCAAAGATAAACTGCTTTAAGGAACTGTTTGGATAAAACCTAGGCCAATTTCATTGTTTTAACTTAAAAATATAAGCAAACAGATGATACAGATTGTAGAATTCTTAACATATTATAATATTGCTATATAACCATGTACCTATGTGGTCTTTTTTATTTTTTTATTTTTTGTTTTTTCGAGGTAGGGTCTCACTCTGGTCCAGGCTGACCTGGAATTCGCTCTGTATTCTCAGTCTCGAACTCACAGCGATCCTCCTACCTCTGCCTCCTAGTGCTGGCATTAAAGGTGTGTGCCACCACCCCTGGCTATGTGGTCTCACTTTTAACACCAAGGGAAAACTATGCTTGCCTATGAAGACAAAGGGGAATTTGCTTCCTAGGAATGACCTCTCTCAGAATTCAAGAATTTAAGGGCTTCCTGAAGTTATATCAGAAACCCTAGTTCGCCCCAAACACTAGGTCTCCAATGAGAGAGACTTAAAAGTCAATTTTTTTTTTTTTTACAGCTTTCAGAAAGCAAAATATAAACTGAATTAAATATAGGGCAAAAAGAAAAAAAAACCCTCAACAGCAAAAAACAAAACAAAACAAAAAAAACCCACTATCCTGTTGTTTCACAGGGAAGGATGAAGAATTTGGTGGAAAAACTAAAATGGAGTGAAGGGGCCTAAATCCCTGAGTTTGAGGGTAAGCCCCTGCATTTTAGCATCTGCTTCCTAACATGTAAGTATGTGCAGAGGATGATTTCAATGGTTTCTTTCAACTATGTGAATCCAGCAAAGGATCTACCAATGGTTCTTGTGATTTCTTGAGGTACATACTAAAAATCCATTGCATGTCGCTAAGCAATTGGGAGAGGTAGCTGATTAAGTAAAAGGCTATGGACTGTGCTCCCAGAGGGCCTAAGTCTTATAGAAACCATTGATATTCACATCATGAGTGAGCCTGTCAGGGGCTACATACTCCCAGGGGTGGTGTGTAGGTGCAGCCACATGAGAGGGCTCCATAGGCAGCACCTGAACACCTGTGGTTCTGGGCCCACGATGAGAGTGTGAAGTGTAAAGGTGACTTAATCAGACGTTATCATGGGTAAGTTAGATGCACAGGCTCAAGTCTGTAGTACAGTCACAGAATGATTCTGCAGATGTCTTAAATTCTTCAGAAGGTTAGAAATTTTCCATTTATTCCTCTGCTTGGGCTCATCACTCCAGGTACTTCTCACTTTTCCATCCCTACAATGGATTCAGAATCAAGTCTACCCCTTAGCATGTGTCTCAGACCTTTTGTGACATGTTCTAATTTACACCCCCAAATGTCCTTTAAATATTTATACAATGGCTATTATGATATTGATTCTTAACAAGGATACATTCATGCTATTTTTGGTTTAGTAAGAAAAAATTCAGTAATGGAAGCCATTATACTATTCCATACTAACTTGTATACTCACTTTGATCTATACTTGGTTCCTTAGAATTCTGTCCATCAGATTTCACACCATATCCCATTTCCACAAGCACATGGTCTAGGAGTTTTCCTAAAAGGTGAGGAAGAAAATGTAACTCAGCCAGGTGTGGTGGCACACGCCTTTAATCCCAACATCCAGGAGACAGAGGTAGGAGGATTGTTGTGAGTTCAAGGCCATCCTGAGATTACATAGTGAATTCCAGGTCAACTTGGCCAAAAAAAAAGACCTTACCTTGAACCCCCTCCTAAAATAATATATTTATGTACAGAAATAATAATATACAGAAAGCATAAGTAAAAATCAGACAACTCAATCACATGATTTAGATAGAATAACTATTAATACATGGGTATTTGTTTTTACCTTATCAGTTACTAAGGACAAAATATCCCAGCTTTAAAAATTAAAACAAGGGCTGGGGAGAATGCTTAGCAGTTAAGGCACTTGTCTATGAAGCCTAGGAACACAGATTTGATTCCCCAGGACCCACATAAACCAGATGCACAAGAGGGCACATTCGCCTGGAGTTAGTTTTTAGTGGCTGGAGGCCTGGTGCGCCCTTTCTCTCTCTCTTTCAAATAAAGAATTTAAAAATTGATACAAAATTCCCAAATAACTTAATGAGATGACTTCTCTTCAAAATTCTAATATAAGCTTTTAACCCCAGCACTTGAGAGGCAGAGGTAGTTGGATTGCTGTGAGTTCAAGGCCATTGTGAGACTATACAGTGAATTCCAGGTCAGCCTGGGTTAGAATGAAATCCGACCTTGAAAAACAAAATTCTATTATGGCCAGGCATGGTGGTACATGCCTTTCGTCCCAGCACTTGGGAGGCAGAGGCAGGAGGATCGCTGTGAGTTTGAGGCCCCTGAGACTACATAGAATTCCAGGTCAGCCTGGGCTAGAGTGAGACCCCACCTTGGGAAAAAAAAAAACAAAAGAAAGAAAATTGTAATATGGAAGATTCAGTTATCCCTTCACAAGCATAACTAACCCAGCCACTGCTTGTGAGAAGAAATCTACTGAAGACACAAGACTTTCCTCAGACTAAATGTAAAGCTGAAACAGGCTGGTCAGCATTGACATAAACTTCAACACTCCCTAAAATCCTTCCCAAAAGCTGGAATTGTAACATAAAATACACATGCCAAAGGAACAAAGATACATTTTATACTAAATTGTTTTCATTTTCTACCAAGTCACCCAGGATATCCAGTCCCTAAAAGTAGAAGGATAGCACCTTGGAAACCGGCAGTCACTTACAATCCCAGTGTAAGGAGTCACTTTTTAAGCAGATACAGAGCACAAGGAAGGACAGGATTTCAAAGTGTTTCTACTCCCCCAACTTAACAATACTAACAAAATGTAACTGTGAGGATGGCTAAAAAAAAAAAAATTAGGGATACGGATGAGTAAATCCACAAAGAAGAATTTCTCGTAAGTGTAGAAATCGTAAGTATATATTGGAATGGCTATATTAAAAGGATGAGCATATAGCTATCCCATTAAGTCTAAACCTAGCCTTTTAAACCAACCATTGAGTTCTGTGAATTTTTACCACATTTTTGACAAACTGCCAATCCAAGGCCTCATTTTCAGTCACAGCCTGAATGACTTGCCCTTTCCTTCATGTTTCTATTGCTACTCTGAGGAATGGGTGGGGACTAAACAACACACTAACAAGAAACACACACTTAGCTCTTACCTGAACTTTGTAGCACAACATCTACAGCATAGGCCACCACCTCTTCCTCTAAGGTGTCAATGATCTTTATAGAGCAGTACTGCTCCATTAACAGTGACTTGACAGTGGTGATACAATCACTGCTCCAGTCCCCCTTTGCCGGGACAACACCTGCCACTAAGCACTTTATGGCCTGAAAAATTTGTGAAGTTACTTAATAAGAATCCATATTTACAAATAGTTTCTAACTATTTGGAAAAATTTTAAAAGCCTATGTATTTATTGATGACAAAATTATCAAGGGCCTTCAAATACTACTCAGATAGACAATTTGAGGTACGATTATTATTTCTCTCTCCTTATACTTCTACTGACCATGCTAACTTCTGGAATTTGAGGCTTAAACTCATGCAAGCAAAAATTGTACCTCAATTTTACATAAATTCTGAACTTTACACAACTATATATAATACAGAAATGACTGATTTTAAAGAGTAAATATAAGAAGTATCTAGAAATGTTACTTTCTTGGGGGCAGGAGAGATGGCTCAAAAGTTAAGAGCACTTCTTACACAAACATGAGGACCTGAGAAGGCCTGAGAGAATACACAATTTCAATCTCCAGGACCCACATAAACAGGTTTGGACATATGCATCTGTAACTCCAGTCCCATAAGGGAGCAGAGACCCAAGAATTGCTAAAGCTGAGAGTCTGGCTCAAATAAGAACAGGTAGAAGAGGAATGGATCGAACAAGACACCCAACATACTCCTGGCCATTGCAGATGAGCTGTACCACGGGCACCATAGGCAAGTGCAAGGGGCACCACAAGAGCGTATATATGCCTTATACACCAAGCACACAGATACCCATATGAAAAAGAAATGTTCTCACATGAGACAATATGTAACTAAAGGAAGGATAACAGAAATGAGGCCAATTAGCCAAAGTGACTTCCTCTACACAGTCAGAAACATAGTAGCAGGCACAGTGATCTAGTGAGACAGAAGTGAACACTGGCTGGGGACACTGACTGGAACTCAGAGAGTAAAAGACTCACACATGGAGGAAACAAGTCAATGCTTCTGTGTAGCTGCTGGATTCTGTCCACTGGAATTATTTCTTCATTTCCATAGTCGATATACAAGACTTGTGCCTTCTTCTGTAGCACATCGACATCTCGTATTATGGCTCGGTTCCAAGTCTGCAAGGGGAACATGAGCATTCTGCTTTAAAACAGAACTTCACAATCTCAGTTTAAGTTCTCAGACAGAGCAGGTAGATCAAAGGATGACAGTGCAGGCATTCAATGTAAAAGTCAGCATCATTTTCTAAGAATCTGGCTTAGAAATCCCTAAAGTTGTCAAATTATGACACCTTAAACAGGCAAAAACATTCAAAAGTTATTCCAGCTGAAATAACTATTATTCAATACTGCCTCAGATACTAATGCCAAGATATAAACAGTCCATAAGCAGCCACTTAGGAACAAAATTACAGAGCTGTGGAGGTCTGGAGCATGGGGGAAGCTGGGCAAACAGTAAGGATACTGAGGAAGAGAGACCACAGTGTGACAGGAGGCAGTCTGTGAACCACCTCATGCAGCATTAAAAGCTTGGGGTTCGGACTTCCGGCCAAGATGGCGACTGCCTAGCTGCACTGCAAATCCCGGGGAAAGAAAGACCAAATGGCTGATCCTTCACCAGGCCCTTACAGAAAACACCTGAACCACAAGACACTGGAGAGGATAGATGTAGATCCTAAGGAGAGAGCCACCCTATCATACCTCAAAAGGGCCCCGGCTGAAACTAAGAAAAATTGGAGAAACAAGCAAGGGCGCTGTTTTCCTGATGAACCGGATACCAGCACAAGGGGGAAGGAGATCAGCACAGAGAAAAATCAGCTCCTACCAAATCAGAGAGCCAGAGCCTCAGAGGCCCCCAACACCTCAT
This sequence comes from Dipus sagitta, assembly GCA_036346955.1. Classification (NCBI taxonomy): domain Eukaryota; kingdom Metazoa; phylum Chordata; class Mammalia; order Rodentia; family Dipodidae; genus Dipus; species Dipus sagitta. The sequence continues at coordinate 20,848,070 of CM070770.1, forward strand.
CACTGAAGCAGAACCAACATGGCTCAGGGAAATTTTGCGGAAGAGGAGGCGGAAAGAATGTCAGAGCCACATGTTGGGTCATGATATGCAGAGACATTTAGCTTACCCATAACTGTGGGCTAACTCCACAATGCATGACCCACATACCTCAACAAGGAGGGGCCAAGGGGAGGGGGTAGGTCACGGATGAGCCTAATAATGGTACCAAACTGACTGTAAAAAAATAAAAAATAAAAAATAAAAATTAAAAAAAAATTTTTGGTTGATCAAAGAACTTAATAAAAACCTAAAAGTTTATTCTAAGTGTGTAAAGAAATGTATCATGTCGATAAAGCCTTTGCTCAATGAAACTAGCTTGCATTGTGCAAAACAGATCAGCCATGTTTTGGCAAAGACAGACAACTTAAAATACTGATTATAATTATGGCTATTTTCAAATACTTTTGTCTCGGTCAGATTTCACAAATAAAGTTTATTGAAGAAATCTTGTATTTATTAAAAAAAAAAGCTTGGGGTTCATTTCCAGGCATGGTGGCACACACCTTTAAATACAACACTAGGGAGGCAGAGGTAGGAGGATCGCCATGAGTTTGAGGTGACCCTGGTCAGGCTAAGCTACAGTGAGACCCTCCTCAGGAAAACAACAAAAGTTTGGGGTCCATAAGCTTACACATCTCATTCAATAATGTATGGTTAGTTACCTGATCCACAGAGTACTTGGCAACACACACTTCCCCCTTAGCAGGAAGATAATCTCCTTCATGCACCATATTTGCATATGTCTCTTTTAAGCTTGTAGAGAGTTGGTTCATGTATTCCAAAACTTCCGAAGAATATAACTGTACATAAAAGTTACTTGGGTGTTTGAATTCTGTAACCATACCCTTTCAAAGGCAGAAAAGATACAATATTTCATTGGAAGCAAGAGCAAGTTTGAATTTCTTAAAGTTTTATAACTAAGATACAAAAGTACTGCATATAGCCAGGCAGGGCACACACCTTTAATTTCAGCACTAGGGAGGATCACAGTGAGTTCAAGGCCAGCCCAGGATTAGAGAATGAGTTCCAGGTCAGCCTGGGCTAGAGTGACACCCTACCTCCAAAACAAAAATGTACTGCATATCATTTTAATAATTTTTACAACTTTAATCAGACATATCCTGTAACTAGATTGCAAACTTCTGTCTGTAAGTGAAAACACATACTTTTATTTCCATGGTTTTCTTGAGTTGTAGGCTTCTCAAGTCAGAAAACATTATTTTCTCAGAACTGGTAGCTGTCTCTTTAGTATCTTCTAGTGGATAATCACTCTGGTTTGAAAAAAAACACATGAAGGAGTTACCTACAAGCATATCTTTCAATGCACATCAAAGTCTGACTTTTAAGCTTAAACAAGAAAGCCCAGGAGCAGGGAAGCTCTCCAAGAGCTTTTAAGAGCCACAGACAGGGAACACAGCACTCAGGTGGTGACAGGAAAGATAACACTTTAAGTTTATTTTTATTTTTTCTTTCTTTTTTAATACATTTTATTTTTATTTCAGAGAGGGAAACAGGCTGTGTGTGTGAGAGAGAGAGAGAGAGAGAGGTGGGGGGGGAGAGAGAGAATGAACAGGCACACCAGGGCTTCCAGCCACTGCAAATGAACTCCAGATACATGCGCCACCTTGTGCATCTGGCTTATGTGGGTACTGGGGAATTGAAGTCCTTTGGCTTTGCAAATAAGCGCCTTAACCATTAAGCCATCTCTCCAGCCCCCTTAAGTTTATTTTTAAAGAAAAGTTATATGAAGTAGTCAGTTCAACATAAAAAAAATTGTTTTGAGCTGGGCATGGGGGTTCATGCCTTTAATCCCGGCACTGGTGAGGCAGAGGTAGGAGAAATGCCATGAGTTAAAAGTCATCCTGAGACTACATAGTGAATTCCAGAACAGTTTTGGCTACAGCGAGACCCTACCTCAAAAAACCAAAAAAATAAATTATTTTGAAGCAAGGGTCTTGTGGTGGTTTGATTCAGGTGTCCTGCATAAACTTAGGTGTTCTGAATGTTAGGTTCCCAGCTGATGGAGATTTGGGAATTACCGCCTCCTGGAGGTGGTGTATTGTTGGGGGCAGGCTTATGGATGTTATAGACAGTTTCCCCATGCCAGTGTCTGGCACAGTCTCCTGTTCCTGTTGTCCACCTTCTGTTCATGCCATTGTTTTCCCCTGCCATCGTAGAGCTTCCCCCTCGAGCCTGTAAGCTAAAATAAATCTCTTTTTTCCCAGAAGCTGCTCTTGGTCAGGTGTTTTCTACCAGAAACGTGAACCTGACTGCAACAGTAAAGTGGTACCAGAAGTAGGGTTGCTGCTGGACACGTGACTGTGTGGATTTGGCCTTTTGGAGCTAATTTTCAAGAGGAATGTGGAAGGATTTGAAACCTTGGCCTAAGAGATGGCTTGCAGTACTGTAAGTACAGCTTGATGGACTATTCTGGTCAGCGTTGAAAGACCTGAAATGTAGTAAGAACTATGGACTGTGAGGTTGGGCTTATGAGGGTGAGAAAGACCTTTGCTTGAACTGGGCTAGCAGTTTGTGTGAGAAGCTTGCTCTTATGCCCGTGTCCTGAGAAGTTGTGCAGGGTTGCTTTGCATAGAAATGAACTGGTGTGAGCCGAGGGATATGGCACAAAAAAATGAAATCTTTGGGTGACCTGCTGCCCGTTCAGCTGCAATTGAGAGATTACAATCTTTGAGATTGGGCCAGCTGACCTGTACTGGGGCAACAAAAGAATGTAGACTCTTTTGAAAGGGCCTGAATGCTTAATTAAGGAGTGTCCTATTGTTCAAAGTCTGTTATTCCCCCCTGGATTAACAAATTGGCACTCTACCTGGTACTGTGGAGTATGAGAAATGCTGGAAAGAGGGTCACTGAGTTTGCAACACGGTCTTGTGTTTTGGAAATGGCCATGGGCAGTATGAAGCAGGTGTGCTGGTTGCCTGCATGGAGATCCCATGGGGCCATGAGGATCCACCGTGGATTGCAGTGGAGAATCAGTGGAGAGGCCGGAACCACGAGATAGCTGCTAAGGAAAGCTACCGGCCCCAATGAAGTTTTCCAGGACTGACAGTAGTCTAGCTGGAGGGGCAGAATTGTAAGTCCAGAGACTTGTTGCTGTTTAGAATTACTGGATTTGGAGATTTGTCACTGGCGAGAGTTCTTGGACTTGAAGCTACAGAGTTTGATGTTTTGCCCTGGTTGTTTTAAATCATGTATTGCTTGAATATTTCTTTGCTATGCCCAATGCCATCTTTTGCAGTGCAAATGTTTATTTTGTGCCATTATGGGTTTTTCGACGTTATGTTTTGGTATTATGGCTCAGTTAGAAGATCTTGGATTATGGGGATGTTTTATCATCACTGGGATTGATAAAAACTATAGGGACTCTTAAAGTCGCATGGAATGCATTGCATTTTATATCATATACGCTTATCAGTTTATGGGGGCCAGGGGTGGAATGTGGTGGTTTGATTCAGGTGTCCTCCACAAACTTAGGTGTTCTGAATGCTAGGTTCACAGCTGATAGAAATTTGGGACTTAACGCCTCATGGAGGCAGTGTATTGTTGGGAGCGGGCTTACGGATGTTATAACCAGTTTTCCCTTGCCAGTGTTTGGCACACACTCCTGTTCCTGTTGTCCATCTTATGTTGATCTATGGGTGATGTCCATCCTCTGCTCATGCCATAATTTTCCCTGCCATTATGGAGCTTCCCCCTCGAGCCTGTAAGCCAAAATAAATCTTTTTCCCACAAGCTGCTCTTGGTTGGGTGATTTCTACCAGCAGTGTGAACCTGACTGCAATTTCAAGTTTCATTTGGCAGCTCAGGCCTAAAACTAAAAGCCATGCTTCTACCGCAGCCTTCCCAGTTCTGGGATGACAGGTACAAGCTATCACACCTGGCAATATTTAAAAATTCAAATACAGGGCTAGAGAGATGGCTTAGCGGTTAAGGTGCTTGCCTGTGAAGCTTAAGGTCCCATGTTCTACTCTCCAGATCCTATATTAGCCAGAAGCACAAAGGTGAGGCAAGTGCAAGGTTGCACTTGCCCATTAGGTGGTGCAAGCGTCTGGAGTTCGATTTCAGTGGCTGAGGCCCTGATACACCAATTCTCTATCTCTCTCCTCTCTGTCTCTCTCTTAAAAAATTTCAAATATACACTTGTTAATGTCACTGTAAAATGAATATTGGGAAAAGATTTTTTTAAGTAGATGGTAAGCACAGCTATAGAAAGCTAAAAATTCTGAGTCAGATACAAGAGACTTGTGAAAGATTCGACCCATAAAGTTATCAAATTAGAGAGCTACACGCAGAGGAAAAAAAATGCTCCTTAGAAAGCTTAGAGAACAGCATCCACTGCTGGAGAACTTGTGCTTATAGGGCTATTCATAGAAGGGCAATTCAAGTAGTTCCAATAAAAGCCACCTCAAGAACTTTTTGAAAAAAGACTGGAAATAAACAATTCTCAAAGGCCTATGAACAGTCCTCAAATGCAATCATTACTGTATGTATATTTAATGGGAATTTTTTTTAACTAAGCACTGGTGAAATGAAGAAATAAATCCAAATTTTAGTTAGCCTAAGTCCTAATTCAGTAAATAAGGGTCACTTGAACTTTAGTCTAAAAATAAGAAGTACCATACCTCATTTTTCATTTCAATGTTCTTTGTTTCAAAAGATGATTTATTTTCTTCAAGTTTATTCAAACTGAAATATGTCAAAAAATTACAATAGTTATACTATAAAGAAAACTAAGAGTGGGGTCCTTAAATCACAATTACATCAAATTCTCAATGAACAAAACCAAATAGGCAAAGCAGCTTCTTCCAGAAAATGACAACAGTGCCAAAGCGAAATGGCCTGGGGCCACCTGTGCAGTGTTCCACTCTGGGTGTACACTGGGGGTTTCTCCAAAAGCCACTCAATGAGAGGGAACTCAACAATTGCCAGGCCTCAGTTTTCCAGCCTGTAGTATGAAAACAATCCTTACATTAACCATAAAGTTGTGAAGATCAAATGAGATTATCTGTGAAATTGTTTTTATATTTATTTTTATTTTTTTATTTTTATTTTTATTTTATTTTTTTGGTTTTTCGAGGTAGGGTCTCCTTCTAGCCCAGGCTGACCTGGAATTCACTATGGAGTCTCAGGGTGGCCTCGAACTCACGGCGATCCTCCTACCTCTGCCTCCCGAGTGCTGGGATTAAAGGCGTGCGCCACCACGCCCAGGCCTATTTTTATTTACTTGAGAGTGAACAGAGAAAGAAAGAGGCAGATACAGAATGGGCATGCCAAGGCCTCCAGCCACTGAAAACGAACTCCAGACACATGTGCCACCTTGTGCATCTGTCTTACATAGATCCTGGGGAATTGAACCAGGGTCCTCCAGATTTGCAGGCAAGTGTCTTAACCACTAAGCCATCTCTCCAGCCCAAGAGTGGTGTATTTTAAAAGCACAACTCAACAGGTACTGTGAAAGGTACAACTTACTAATATTTAAGAATGCCTATGTGATTAGGCATTCTAAAACTCTAGCCATTTAAAATTCACTTAGTACCTAATTATTTTTTTTAGTATTCTATTTATTTATTTATTTGAGAGGCAGAGAGATTGGGGGAGAAGAGAGGGAGAGACCGAGAGAAGGAGAAAGAATGAGTGCACCGGGGCTTCTCACCACTGCAAATAACTACAAACACATGCACCACCTTTTGTATCTGACTTACGTGGGTACTGGGGAATTAAACCTGGGTCCTTAGGCTCTGCAGGCAGGCACCTTAACCACTAAGGCATCTCTCCAGCCCAAGGACCTAAATCTTTATCATATACTGTGCAGTGAAATTATAGTGATAAAAACTAAGTGTGCATGGCTATTCTCAGATCTGTATACTTTGCTGTGCTTTCATCAATAAGCAGAATGTGACAACTTTTACATAGTTCTGACCTGCTTAACTGATTAAATACTTTTTTTTTTTTAGCAGTCAAGAGCTTTTTTTTAAAGTTTATTGAAAAATGCAATACAAGAAGCAAGACCAAATACGTATCTAAACACTACAACCACTTTTCTTCCTATGAAAGACCGAAACAGCAGACCTGATTATTGCCTATTTCACCTAAGGATTTACCAATGTGATTCTGCTGCCCGTCGTTCCCATTTTGATTAAATACTTTTTAAAAACCCTACCTTTTCAGTATTCCCTAATAAACAAAAACAGCTCCACACTTACCTTTGCTGGACAGGCCTGCACACAATGCTATGGGCAGACCAGTCTCTCCTTTGGCATACGGTAGAGCAGTAGTATGTCTGCTTGCACTGGGAACACCTCAGTGATCCTGTAAAGCACAACCCATTTCAACAATACCCATTAAGACAGTTTACAGATAAAGCCAAACAAATTGCACTGTTTTTCACTGCAGATGTACTATCCGCAGACCACTGTGCTATTTATGATTAAGGAAATAGTTAAACTTTCAAAGCTCTCACATAATGCAGCAAGACTGCAAGCATGAACATGGACCAAGGTCAGACAGGAGACATAACTAACTGACTTTCCTAGTACTGAGCCTGGTGCATGTACTACAGAAAAAGGAAAGCAAACAGACCACTGCTTGTAGTAAAATTACTTATGCAAGCAAACTGAACTGGCTTCTCACATGTCATAAAAACCAAAGAGGGAGCCGGGCGTGGTGGCACACGCCTTTAATCCCAGCACTTGGGAGGCACAGGTAGGAGGAATGCCGTAAGTTCAAGGGCACCCTGAGACTCCATAGTAAATTCCAGGTCAGCCTGGGCTAGAGTGAGACCCTACCTCGGAAAAAAAAAAAAAAAAAAGGAAAAGAGAGGAATGATGACCTGGGAAAACTAACACGCTTCTGAAATAAACATTAGAAATTTCATCAGTATCCAGGTGGAATAAAATAGATAATATTAAGACAAAAAGTTGTCTTTGCATGCTTCAATCTTAAAAGATACTGAAATAAAGATAAATATCTAAACAGCCAGCAAGCACAGAGAGAAATTGGTCAAGATGATTATCATGAGGGAACTACAAGTTGAAAAAATAAGATCTCACAAGAAGAGTGATTATCAAAGACTCAACAGAATCATGCTAGAACAAACACAACTTACAACTGGTGGGAATGCATAGGAGAACTTGGGAACAGTTTGATGGTTTCTTACAAAGTTAAGCAAATAGCCACCCTCTAACTCAAAAATTCTCCTCCAAGGTCCACACCCAAGCTAAATGAAAGGGTAAGTCCACACACAGACATGGGCAAAAAGGCACCAAGTTCCAGTCATGATAGCCAAAGGCTAGACACAATCAAATTATCTTTCAGCAAGAAAACAGACAGATTGTATTAAAACATCACACTGTATATGGTTAAGTACATGTAATTTTGTCTGTCAATTTAAGATAAATTTTAAACCACTATGATAAAATCATACAATGGACTACTTGGCAATAGGCAAAAATAATGACACATGTGAAGACATAGATTAATCTGAAAATTATTATTCCAAGAAATAAAATCTAATGAAATTTAAGCAAACAGGCCTAAACTGTATGGTTCCATTTATGTGAAATTCTGACAGGCAAATTAACTTACAATAAAACAATGAACAAATTTGTTTGGATATGAAAATGTTTTTTATCTTTATAAAGGGTGTTAGTTTGTCGTTTTTAGAGCAGGTATCTTTACTTTAAAAATCACAAAATAACAGCCAAGTGAGGAGGCAGGAAAAATAGGAAGGTGTGAAGACCAATGGTAGGCTGCTGCTGGTTACTGAAGACAAATAATGGGTATATAAAATAAGCAGACACTATTTAGACTTTTTTTTTTGAGGCAAGCCCAACAGACTGGCCTTTTTTTTATGAGAGAGAGAGTTGGCATGCCAGGTCCTCCAGCCACTGTAACTGAACTCCAGATACGGGTGCCACCTTGTGTGCATGGCCAACCTTGCACATGTGTCACCTTGTGCATCTGGCTTACGTGGAATCTGGAGAGTCAAACATGGGTCCTTAGGCTTCGCAGGCAAGTGCCTTAATCACTAAGCCATCTCTCCAGCCCACTTCACATGTTTAAAACCTGCTATACTGAAATATTTCCCAAATGTACATTAACAATCATTCTGTGGACATTAAAGAGCAATGTTCTCACCAAACAGGCCACAACGATGGCAGGTTGTTGGACGCAGTGGTGGTCCCAAAGAGTTGAAGAGTGTTGGACTATTTATGGACAAGGCATTCTCAATCAACCTGTTTGATTTCTTTGACTTTGTAGGAGATACATTATTGCTGGGCTTCTATGAAGAACAGAGAACAGCACTATCAGAACTTATAAAACTTCTCAGTTCTACATCTGGGGATTCTCCTATTGACAAAGTGGAGCAGGAGATACTTATTCTTCCCATTATATACAACCGGCACTCTCAACTTACACATAAAATAAGCATGACTCTGGAAGGGAGGTGAGAAAGTGCTACTCTATACTCAGGTAGGTAAGATGACGCTACGACTTACAATAGAAACACTCTCTTGTGGACATGGGTGAGGGGATCTAGAGTGTGTGTGAAGACAAGAAGTCAGCGACTCTACAGTGACTTACAATGCAGGCAGCATTCTCTTGTGGATATAGGTGAGGGGTTCGAGGGTACACCTGAAGACAAAGGAACTGCAATAGCTGAAATCATTTTGAAAAGGCAAAACAGGGTGGAATTAACAGTACCAAGAAAGGCAGCACAGCAACTAACCATCAGCAGACAAAATGAACCTCAATCTAAATTTAAACATACTCAACTCAAAATTAATTAAAACTGTAAAACCATGTTTTTTTTGAAACATGCATTTTTGAGATGTGCAACAGGAAAGAGTCCTTACAGAAGAACTTTTTGGTTAACCAGATTTCATGAAAATGGAAACTTTTCTTATGAGGAGAGTGGAGAGAGATACAGAATGAAACAAAATAGGACAAAAGACAAGCACTCCAAAGCATCTCAAGGACTTGAACCATCAACCACTTAATTGCTCATCTGAACGTATTTCTGCAGACACTTAGAGAAATCTAGCAATAGTAATGCCATATGCTAGCCTTAGGGACAACTGAAGTCATTAAGGTCCCTGAAAATGGCTACAGTATTTTAATATCGAAATGTTTTCATAACATCATTTTATTTGAGACACAGGGAGAGGGCAAGGAGGGGGAGGAGAGGATAGGTGCACCAGGACCTCTAGCCACCACAAAAGAACTCCAGACACATGTGCCACCCTGTGCATCTGGCTTATATGGGACCTGGAGAATCAAACCTGGGTCCTTGGGCTTCACAGGCAAATGTCTTAACCACTAAGCCATCTCTCCAGCCCTTCATTAAAATTTTTGATGTAACTTGTTCTAAAAGCTTAATAAAACTAGAAAAGGAAATTAGACCTTGAATGACACCAATAAAGTGAATACTTCTTTATTAAAACAATACAAAAATGCTAGAAATTTTTTGCCTAAAAATATAGAAAACAAACTCACAGTTTTTACTTCTTTGGTGGGTGAATTATTTCCAAGATGTAAAGGTGACATTGAGTTTCCTAGGGGACAAAAAACCACCATTTCCATGAAGGCCAAATATTACTTTTTATTCCTGAAGTGTTATATAGCAGATTTAGGTAATATCCAAATAATGGGTCTATTCCATAAGGACCTCATAACCCATCATAAATGAGCAAATTATTTTTCCTTGTGAAAAAAAGGATTTGCCTGAAAAAATTTAAATTATTTGCAAACTGAGAAGAAGAGAGAGGGAGAAAGGAGAAGGGGGGGGAGAGGTGTGTGTGTGGGGGGGGGGTCAGCCAGGATTTCTTGCTGCTACAAAGAAACTCCTCCAGATGCATTTTGTGCATCTGGCTTTATATGGGTACTAGAGAATCAAACCTGGGCTAGCAGGCTTTATAAGCAAGTGCCTTTAGCCACTAAACCATCTCCTCATCCCTGAAAAAATGAGCTTTTTTGAGATAGGATGTATATAACCTAGGCCATCCACAAACTTGCAATCTTCCTGCCTCAGTCTTCCAAGTACTAGAAGTACAGGCATGTGCCATCATGACTTACATTTCTGTCTATTGCTCCTCTCATGTGAGCCTTTCTCTATCATGTAAAGTGGCAATTCTCAAACTTTTTGAACTCAGAATCCTTTACACTCAAAAATTACCAAGGACACCTTCAAAATTTTTTGCTTAGCTTTTCTATCAATTAAATAATATCAAAAAATTTTAAAATACTTTTTCATTTAAAAATAAATGCCTTACATGTTGGTGTAATCTGTTTAAAAATCAGTAGCTTTTCAAAATGAAAAACTAATGACAAGAATTTTACAATTTTGCCCTTCTCTTTAATGCACGATATAACTGAAGATGGTGGACTCACGCTTGCCTTTGCCGTCACACTGTTATAATTTTGCTTTTGTTGAAGTATCGCTAGTGAAGAAAATCTGCTCACACAGAGATGGGTGCAGAAAGGAACAGTCTTTAATGTCCTTCTCAGATCAATTACTTTCCTTTTACCCTTATATCAAAACGTCAGGTGTTAGTGACAAGGTGCACTCCAAACCTCATCAGTGAGCTTTCCCACTGTAATGTTAGAATCCAGTTTTTGTTGCTGTTGTTTTTGTTTCTTGTTTTTTTTCGAGGAAGGGTCTCACTCTAGCTCAGGCTGACCTGCAATTCTCTATGTAGTCTCAGGGTGGCCTCGAACTCATGGCGATCCTCCTACCTCTGCCTCCTGAGTGCTGGGATTAAAGGCATGTGCCACCATGGCCGGCTAATCCACAGGTTTTATCCCACACTGTGAAAACACTAGTGTACTGAGTCTGAGTCATTATCCAGAGTCAAAAATAGTGTGTTAATGTCACCATGTATCTTAACTTTTAAGCGTTTGGAAAGCTCTTAAGCTCAAGGTAGCAGACACAAGTTCCAGAAATTATAATTTGCTTGAAAGTTTGAATTTTTTAGTTTTTACATATTTTATATATTTATTTGAGAAAGAGGAGGAGGGAGGGAGGAAGAGAGAGAGAGGGAGGCTGAGGGTGTGTGTGTAAGTGGGCACACCAAGGCCTTTAGCCATTGTAAATGTACTCCAGACACATGTGCCTCCTTGTGCATCTGGCTTACATGGGCACTGGGAAATCAAACTTGGGTCCTTAGGTTTTCCAGGTGAGTGCCTTAACCACGAAGCCATCTCTCCAGCCTGAAAGTTTGAATTTTATCACCAGCAGAAAAATAATTTCAGATGTTTCCTTGAAGTCACAAACTTACTCTGTTAGTTAATTAGGTCTAAACAAAGTGAATCATTCCTTTCACGAAGAATCATCAAACAAAAGTGCTCAGCAGAAGGTAGAGAAAGCTCAAATCCTAGACCCATGGGTCCTGGCTGATAAATCCCAGGACAGTATAACCTTTTAAAAAACTAAATTAAATAAATCTTGCCTTTAATCCCAGTACTTGGAAGGCAGAGGTAGGAGGATCATCAGTTCAAGGTCACCCTGTGACTACAGAGTGAATTCCAGGTGAGCCTGGGCTACAGAGAGACCCTACCTCGAAAAACCAAAAAAAAAAAAAAATAAATAAATAAACATAATAATAATAAAGTGCTGTCATGTGTGTGTGTATACATATAGGCAGGTAGATGATAGAAAGAAAGGTTTGTCTAAGAACTAAGTTCCTTTTTAGGTCACTATTACATATACTGTTCAAACTTCAACCCAAGTTAGGAGTCATCCTTATTTCATTACACAAAATATAAGAGTTAAGGTTTAATACAGTAATTTTTACTGCTCCAAAAAGGATATTTTTTAATAAATAGCATTTCTGGTTTTTAACTGTCAGTGCATGCGAATGGGAAAATGCAATTACCACCAGCCCAGGTTAGGGCCACAGTCTGAAGCTGGAATGGGAGGCTAATGCAGTCTGCCTATATTTGGCATGGGATCTTCTGAGGAACCCCAGAGGTCCAAGGGTCATATTCAGAGTTAGATTGACACAATGTTAAAAGATCACTTCTCGCCGGGCGTGGTGGCGCACGCCTTTAATCCCAGCACTTGGGAGGCAGAGGTAGGAGGATCACCGTGAGTTCGAGGCCACCCTGAGACTCCATAGTGAATTCCAGGTCAGCCTGGACTAGAGTGAGACCCTACCTCGAAAAACCAAAAAAAAAAAAAAAAAAAAAAAAAAAAAAAAAATCACTTCTCACAGACATTCCAAGAGGCTAAATTCCACCAGGGCCTCCTTCAAAAGCAGGGTTTTCAGAATTAGGACAAAAGGAATGCTTAAAAGCAAATCACATGAAACTAGTTCATATTTTAAAATATATCTTTGTCAGTGATTATGTGCATGGTAGTTTTTAAATATAGCCAACTTGAGAATACAATTTTAAAAAGCCAATGTGCTTCCTTTCTATACTGCTAGTACAGTTCTCTGATGGAGGGAAGCAAAAGCTCATCCATGGTCACTGTCACTAACTTAGGAACCCTTGCTGTGACAGGGCACACACACTACTAGGTATTTGGTTTTCCTTCTAAACTAATAATGAAATGAACACACTCTGGTAGTGTCCTTAAGTGAGAGCCAATCAGAATCAGGCAGGATGAGTGTGATTTTCACTCACCTGTTGCCAATGTCTCCCTGTCTCCTTTGGATCCAGCTACATCTTCACTGACAACAGCAGGGCTTGAAGATACTCCTGAGCTGTCTTCCCGACTAGTTAAGTACTGTTTGACTTGCTCACAAAGCAAAAAATTGTTCTTTTTATTTCCATTCTCTGGGCTTTTCAGCCGAAAATTAGGATGGTTGTGTCTTCCAAGACTTCTTAGAGAATCATGTGGTGGAAGCTTGCTTTCATTTTCTTCAATATTAAACGGCTCTGTCATTTTACAAGGAGAGGCTTCCAAATTATTTCTTGACATCACATTAGGTGGTAACTTAACATTCACTGAAGTCTGAGGAAAGAAATATATTTAAGAGGCAAACTTAATTATAAAGGTAACACAAGCCAGCTGGCTTCTTTGAAATATTTATTTGACTGCAAATGCACTCCAGATGTATGCACCACTTTGTCCATCTGGCTTACATGGGTACTAGGGAATTGGAACCCAGGTCGTTAGTTTCTGGAGGCAAGCATCTTAACCTATAGCCATGAAATATTTATACAACAGATAATTTCTGTAAACAATTCCAAACACCTTGATATCAAAACATAGCCTACAAGATATACATTTCTCTGTGTGTAGATATGAACGGCAGGCTTGGCAGAACTCACTAAGAGACCAAATCACGGTCATGAAAGAGCCAGCTCAGTTCCACACCATTCCTTATGTTTAAAAGTTTTTGAATCACCTGAATATAAACAGCCTTTCATGTTTTAAGAGAAACATTTCCAATCTAAAGCCTACTCTTATTCCTCGGTAAAATACAAGTCTATTGCCTAACTCAATAACACCTACCTTTCCTACCTTCTCCTCCCTTATGGATCCCAACTCTTCTAATAGATGAACCACTAATTACCCAGAAGTCCTTGGCTCTCCCACCTGTCTAATTATCCTAGTCATCTTTAACTGTTCTCAGCTAATCCTTAGTCCTTTTGTCTCCAGCTGAACTTCATAAATTTTAACTGTTATCTACTTCTTTCAATCACTTAACCATGTACACCTTTCTCTGGAAATAAGTTATTCAACTTACTGCAGGCTTTCCATGTTTAATCTGTTATAAAGGTCCTCAGAGACACCTTTGATCTACAAGTCACAGCTTGTGATTTTACTACTGCTCTGAGCAATGCTCAATGTTCTATCCAGCGCAAGGCCCTGAGGTGGACCAACAACTCCTTTTTGCAGTAGCCATCAGAAGTTTGCCTATAAACTGAAGGCAAAAGCTACCTCTTCTTCCAACAACCTCGTAGGGAAAAAAAAGCCATGGAGAACGGAAAGTAGTAAGTAAAATCTAAATGCTATTTAAATATAAATAGCAGAAAAATCTTCCCTTTTGGTATCCTAAAATATCCATCTATTTTCTTATTTTACATTTGATCTCGCCTCATACAATACTGACAATGCATTAAAAATGGTAAAATTTTGGGCTGGAGAGAGAACACAGTGGTTAAGGTGTCTGCCTGCAAAGCCTAACAACCGAGATTCAATTTCCCCAGTGCCTATGTAAAGCCAGATGCACAAAGTGGCACATGCATCTGGAGTTCATTGCAGCTGCTGGAGACCCTAGAGTGCCCTTCTTTCTCTCTGAGTCTCTCCTATCTCTCTGCTTGCAAATAATTTTTTTTAGAAAAGATGTTTTATTTCTTATTTGAGAGAGAAGAGAAAGAGGGAGGGGGAATGAGAATGGGCACGCCAGGGCCTCCAGCCACTGCAAATCAACTTCAGACACATGCACCACTTGTGCATCTGGCTTATATGGGTCCTGGGGAATTGAACCCAAGTCCTTAGGCTTTGCAGGCAAATGCCTTAACCGTTAAGCCATCTCTCCAGCCCAAATAAATATTAAGAAGTGGTAAATTTTTTTAAAAGAAATACACAGTAATACTCAAAGGTGGGTCACTCAGTGGGCCCAATCCTGAGAGGACCCCTAGGAAGGATTCCAGGTGGACAATGTCAGTGGGAGAGCCTGTAACTGCCAGAGAAAGTACACTATGTAAGTCTAATCAAAGTGGAGGGACAGGTTGAGAACCACAATACTGAAAAGCTTAAGAGCAGTAGGTCAAATTTACCAAAGGGAAATTACCCTCCAGGTCAAAGTGGTGTGTGTGTGGTGGTGGTGGGATTAGAACGCTAACTGTAGACTCTACAAGAAATAAAAGTTGCATTAAAATGTTAGAATAATTACTAACAGAATAGAAACATTAACACATGAGATTAAAATTAAAAAAAACTATTCATCAAACAAAAAATTTCAAGTATAGCAAACAAAAAACATCAGATGATGTTTTTTGACAAAACAGCGAGATGACAAAAACAAGCTCAGGTAATGTATCAACAGATTAATTTCAGAAGAGAACAAACCCAGGGCAAAAAACATGCAACAAGATGTTATGCTGAAAGGGCACAAACAAACCAAACTTAAGTAAGGTTGAACATAAAGATGGAATGTTAATGCAGAGAAAATATGACTCAAGGTAGAAAATAGAGACAAAGACAAATGTTTTATTGATTTTGTTTGTTTTCAAGGTAGAGTTTTACGCTAGCCCAGGCTGACCTGGAATTCACTATGTATTCTCAGGGTGGCCTTGAACTCACATGCTGGGATTAAAGGTGTGTGCCACCACACCCAGCTAAAACAGATATTTTATACCAATAAGAGAAACTCTGAAAAAAATTAAAGTAATCCAGTCTTCTAAGTAACAGCAACACAACTTTGAGACATATTGTGCGAAAAGCTGACAAAAGGAGAACTTCAGTCCTTCATGAAGAACACACCTGCCACAAACACCAACTTGTCAAACAGGAAACACAAGGTGATAAGCAACGTTTTAGTATATAAAATCAACTGGCCAGGAAAGATTTCAAATTTGGTAACTTTGCAAAACTGGGAATCCCTTACCTGTTCATTTTGCATCATGGATCTGAATATAGGTCAGCATCTTAGTAACAATCACAACACAGTAAACACTCACAACACTGGAGTACACACTTCAAAGAGCTGGGTCTCTGGCAGTGTCCCTGAGCCACCATACCCACTTGGTCTACCTATGCAGACTGAGGTCCCATTAGATGAATAAAGCTATGGTCTCCTGTGATTTTCAGCTTACTGGTCAAGTGAATAGAAAGTTGTATGAACAGCATGCAGAAAGGAGGACAATTACTTGATAAACAGAAAAGGAAACATCTACATATATTTCCAAAGTTCAAACTAAAATAACTATGTATTATTCTGCCTAGCACGGTTATAATTTTAAAGGTACTTCAGTACTGAAGGGAGTATAAATTAACAGTCTCTTTTTGGAAAGCAAATTAGGATGGAAATGCGTATTTATTAGAATTCAAATGGAAATTCAGAAAAAAATTATAGCTAATACAACTGCAAATTTAAAAATATTTCATTCATTTTTTAAAATGAATAAAATTCACTAAATTTTAAACAATTTCTGAAGTAGGTGGGTTGATGAGGATGAACTGCTTTTTATAGAAAAAAGAATCATCTTTGAGACTGAAATGTGATTTAACTTAAATCTTTTCCCAAAAAATGTGGTCTTAATTCTAGCTCAAGTACAGGTCTGATAGTAATTTTTTTAAATCATTAAACAAGGGCATAGTCATTATTCTCAAAGGATACCCAGTGGGACTGGTGTCAATCTACTGCACACAGCTCTTGGGTTATCCTTTTATAACTCACCCTCACTGTTAAAGCTGTCAGACAACCCACAGCCAGCTGCTCGCCATCCTTTAGTAAGAATGTCTACAGTCAGGTTTCTCTTCCAAGGTATCTTAACTTGCTTAATATAGGAACCATGTCTATGGTTTATTGAAAACCAAATAAACCCCTGATTTCTTATAGTCTAGCACACTATGTATAATGGCAGGTTCATAAGGTAGTCATGACTGAACTACTTTACCTGTACTATTACACTGTTTTCACAACAGCCTGAAACTAGTAGCTCTATACTTTATTTGTGGACTGTATTTTACAAAACACAACATCCTCTTCCCAATTAACTTATTCCTGTTGCTTCCTGTGACAGCTCCGTGAACTTCTCCAATGTCCCTGACCTCCCCTTTCCACTGGATCCTTCATCTCAAGATGTAACACCTTCTAGGTTTTTTGATTCTAGAATTTAGTTTATTGGAGACTCTCAGAAAGCCTGACTCTCAACTGAGCATGATTTCACATGCAGCTTGGCAGCCAGTAAGCAGGAGTTCCCACATCCCTGACTTGGAATATAGTGTCCAATATAGTGTCCCTCCATGTATTAGCATTTGGAACAGACAGGATTGCAGTGAGTCCAAATACAGCTCTGTCACCTAAACCTTGGGAATTTAATTGTTTTACACAATGAGCAGTTCTCATTGATTTTTCCTTTTGATTTACAGTTCTACAAATTTAATATACATATAGGTTTCTATGTAGCCACCACAATAAAGATACCAAATAGGCTATAAGGCTGAATTTTAACATTAAAAAACACCTGTAAAACTTTGCATTTAGGGTTTAGGGAGGTGGCTGGGCAACTGCTTGCTGTGCAACCATGAAGACATGAGTTCGATTTCTAGCACCCCCATAAAAAGACAGCAATGACAGTGCACACAGAGACAAGAGGATCACTGGAGCTTGCTGGTCAGTCAGTCTAACTGAAAGAGAGTGACACTGCTCCAGTTTAATGAGGTTTTGTCTCAGGGAAATAAGGTGGAAGATAGAGGAAGACACCCAATATCCTCCTTTGGCATGCATCCACATACACATGTGTATATACCACAAGCACATACACACCAAGAAAAAGTCTGTATTTATACTTAATTCACTTCAACCCATGTCAACCACTGGGCATATCTGAATCGTGAGTGGGCAGTTCCTATGGTGAACTATTCTCCTTCCCAACCTGTGAACTTCTGATAAACAGAGATTTGACAGGTACTGCTTTAGGGTCATGTTACCTCATAGGCTCACCTCATGCTTTTTAATCAATCAATAAACCTCCACATATTGCTCATTAATTTACATGCTACTGGCAATGCATAAAAATCCACAGTGAGAAATTTTTTTCTCAGCTAACACAAAAGGTAAATTCAAAGAGCCCTAAAATTTCTTAAACAGAATTCTTGTATCATCTTAGGACTGAGAATCAATGGTGTAATAAAAGAGCAGTGAAATGCAAGTGGCTATGTGTTATAATATTTAGAATTGGCAGCCAGCCTTGGCTTTGCATGTCTGACTTGCTCTTTGACTCCAAGTTCGAGAGGTGAATCTCCCTAAAGGCAGACACTGCCTTTTCCTCTTCCCACAAGCTGGTCACAGCATCCTAGAACACCCTTGCATACCCTGAAGGATGCCTGTGCTAACTCTTTTCTCTTCTAGAAGACCACAGCCTAGAGGGATAATTCACAAGTGAATTCTTGTAATAAGAAATGCACACGTGGATTCTTAGCTGCAGACATTTTCCTCCACTCTCTCACCCTTGCCTTCCTGGAAACCCTGTGCACTCAAGGAGAAAGAACCATTCTACCCAGGGGAAATAGGTTATTTATTTATTTATTTACTTATTTATTTAGAGGTAGGGTCTCAGTCTAGTTCAGGCTGACCTGGAATTCACTATGTAGTCTCAGGCAGGCCTCAAACTCACGGCAATTCTCCTACCTGTGCCTCCTGAGTGCTGGGATTAAAGGCTTGTGCCACCATGGTTCAGCAGAGCATGAGCTTTGAAAGCAGATCCAAGCCTGGCTGGCCTCATTTAGCTCTGCTATCTTGCTCAAGTTGCTTCCTCTTTCTAGGATTCCATGACTGTAGCATGGGGAAAGCAGTAACAACTTCCTCACAAATACTGACGGTGGGGATTAAATGAGGCATTGTATTTACACCACCTAGTCCAATGGCTGTGGCTATTTCTCACACCTTCCCACCCCCACCCCCCCCCTCTGCGCTGGGGACCCAACCCAAAGTATGCTTAGGCAAATGCTTTACTGAGTGCTCTATCTTCATACCCGCTTCCAGTTTCTTCTTGGTATAAGGAACTGGTTTAGATGCTGGCCTCGAACTTGCCATCCTTCTGCCCTTACCTCTCACGTGCTCAGATTACAAACCTGTGCGACCACACACAGGCCAGTCTATATTCTAAGAAGAAGTACTCTTGAGGATTACAGTCCATTTCTTTCCTTCTAAAACTAGGTAAGTGAGACTGAGAAGAGTCACCTAGCAAACCGACTCACTCACGCCTTCCTGGGCTACAGGAGGTCGGAGGTGTTAGGCAGAGCGTTAATAAGTATTGATAGCTGCACACGGGCTGCAAGTTGAACCCACAGACGAATTTCTGTCAAAAAAGGGGAGCTTTTTAAACTTGGGGGTGTATTAAGACTTTAGGAAAGTGCTATTTCCAACCCCAATACAAGACTCCCTGCTTGCCCGCACCCCAATTCCTGGGCTCCCGTCCCCCTGCAAACTCCCATGCACACCTCCCACCCCAGGCCTGCCCCTTCCCCGCGAAGGCTCCCAGGTCTCTTGGGGGAGGGGGGTGCCCTCGGCCCGTCCATCCTCGGTCCATTTCCAGGCCTCGTACCCGCTCAACGCCTCACTTAACGCCCGACCTCAACGTCCAGCACCCAACTTCCGGCGGCCAACGCCCCGGACCACCTCGGCCTCGGGCGGCCTCGCTCCCCTCCCCACCCGGGGACGGCCGCCTGGGCCTCCTGACCTGGTGGAACGAGGCGAAGCGGCCGCTGACCCCGACCCGTCTCTGAAGCCTGGCCCTGCTGGTGTCTGCCATGTCCTGCGGCCACCCTCGAGATCATACAGACACTGGGCGGTGGCGCACGCTCACCTGGACGTCGAGGTCCAGCGGATGGCGTGGTTCCAGCCCCGCCCCCTGCGCATGCGCAGTGCATGCCCGCGTGCGCTCCTTGACGCCCACGCGCCCTGCAGTGTGCGTCCCGTCCCTTCCCGTCAGGCCTTGGGGCTCCGTGGGCTCCGGAAGTTCCTCCACCGGAACTTCACAGAGCTTTTCTTCTAGCTTATAGCGAGGTGCTCCCCGGAGCTCCAAGGGCATATTTACGAGAGCACAGGCTCATTTAGCCACTGCAGGGTCTGTTTTCTAAATTAACCCACTGCCTCTGTTGTTGGAAACTAAACTCACGTCACTTCCTGCACTCTCCTCTCCCCACTGAGATACTAGATTATTCCTCTTGGTGTTGCTGATGGTTGTTTTGCTGCTTTATAACTTTTCTAACAAATTCAAAAGAATGATATCCTGGTTCGTCAGCCATCCAGTTTTGATATAGTTCATGGTCAGTCTTGTCTACGTTTTAGTCGCTGTCACTTCCTGAAACATCTTGAAGCAAATCCCAGACTTGTGATTCTTTTTTTTTTTTTTTTTTTCTGAGTTTCAAGGTAGAGTCTCAATCGAGCCTAGGCTGACCTGGAATTCACTATGTCGTCTCAGGGTGGCCTTGAACTCACAGCGATCTTCCTACTAATGCCTCCCAAGTGTAAAGGAATACGCCACCACACCCAACTTTTTTTTTAAATATACATTTTTTCATTTTTTAAATTTTATTTATTTATTTATTTGAGAGAAAGAGGCAGAGAGAAAGAGCGAACGGGCATGCCAGACTGCAAACGAACTCCAGATGCGTGCACCACCTTGTGCTTACGTGGGTCCTGGGGAATTGAACGTGGGTCCTTTGACTTCTCATTTCCGCTAAGCCATTTCCCCAGCCCCTATATACATTATTTTAAGACCAGTTTTAGGTATATGGAATAAATGAAAACGGAAGTAGAGATGAGGCTGGTGTGTAATTCAGTTGGTAGAGTTGTCTAGCATGTGTGAAGTCCTATGTTCCACCTCCAACACCACATAAATAGAGGTGGTGTGGTGTTGCATGCCTACTATAATCCTGGCATACTTGAGGTAGAGGCAGGATGATCAGGAGCCCAAGGTCATCCTTGGTTATATAATGAGTTCAAGGCCAACCTGGGCTACATAAGATTTTGTCTCAGAAAAAGGGTTTCCACGGTAAGATAGATCCAGTTTTCTCTATCATTAACATGTTATATTAGTTATGTCATTCTCACAATAAACTCTACATTAACTAATAATCTCCATAGTTTACTCAGATTTTCCTGGTTTCCTGCCTCACCATTCATCAAGTGAGGATTCCACATTACATTTAGTTATCATATCTCCTTATGTACTTTTTGGCTATAGCAGTTTCTCATGTCTGACAGCTTCCAGGAGTACTGGTTTGGCTTCTTGCAGCATGTCCCATGACTGGGATTTATCTGGCGTTTTTCCCATGATAGGATTTTTCATTGTATCATAGTGTGGTGATTTGAATTAAGTATCCTACATAAACCCATGTGTTCTGAATACTGGGTCCCCAGCTGATGGTAGTTTTGGAGGTGGAGACTTGCTAAAGGAGGTGTGTTGTTAGGGGTGGGCTTAGGGATGTTATAGCCCAGCTCACCCTTGTAATGGGGTGCTTGGGATTCAGGAAAGTCTTTGAACCCTAAACTATAGGTTTGTGTCTATTTTTTTAAATATAAGTTTTATTTATTTATTTATTTGAGAGAGAGAAAAAGGCAGGGAGAGAGAATGGGCGTGCCAGGGCCTCCAGCCACTACAAACAAATTCCAGATGCATGTGCCCCCTAGTGTATCTGGCTTAAGTGGGTCCTGGATAATGGAACCAGGATCCTTTGGCTTTGTAGGCAAACGCCTTAACCGCTAAGCCATCTGTCCAGCCCTTTTGTCTAATTTTTAATCAAAGAACTTAATAAAATAGACTGAGAAGGATAATTATTAAATTATTGTATTTATTGAGAGAAGTATGAAGGCAAGGGAAAGGCACCCATGTGGCTAGAGATCCCACATGGAAGGCCTAGGAAAACACTGGAAAGAAAAGAAGGTTCAAAGAGCTCCTGCCGTGTGGGGAGCTAGAGGATGTAAAGAGCCCATGTGGAGAGTAAGGGCTGAGGAGGGGGCCAAGCCAAGGGGAAACTCCCCAGCAGCTGGAAATTCCCAAGTGATCAAGTAGCACAGAGAGTGTGCCCTCCCCTCGAAAATGCATTTATAACCTTATGGTGGTGGGCTCTGCCTTCCAGGTCAGGTGAACCAGAGGGTCGGCTGATTGGTTAGGGCTAGGGGCTGTCTCAGGAAGAGGTTAGTCAAGTTCTGGGGTCTAAGTTTGACCAACCACAGCTTTGGGATTAGATTTAAATCCTAGGAAACACCTCCATCCCAAGAGGTGCCCGGCTTTTCTGTGGAAAAATGGTTCTAGGGAACTAGACAAGAGATAAGAAGTCAGATCATCTTTGTGCAGACTTTCCTGTCTTTACTTTTAGGGGCCCAGTCACCCTAACTGCCTACTCCCCTCTCACTCTTGCCAGAACTGGGCTCACAGTCCTACTGTGGTAGTAATGTCCACTCTCTGCTCATGCCATGTTTTCCTCTGCCATCATGAAACTTCCTCTTTAGACTGTAAGCCAAAATAAACCTTTCCCTCCCATCACCTGCTTCTGGTCCAGTGCTTTGTGCCAGCAAGAATTTTTGACAACTGATGTTGGATTTGATCATCTTGCTGAGGCAGTGGTCACTGGATTTCTACAGTTTCTCCATGTTTCATACTAAATACTATGAAAGACAGCCATTAGGCAGAGCCCACATGTGAATAGAGTACGTCCTAGACTAACAAATTTCTTATCCCAAACTTGGAATCAGACCTTGTTACTTTCAGCCCAGTTAACTTTTAATGGAAATATGTAGAGATACAGTATGGAGAGTAGGAGTGTTTTTCAGTGGGCACTCATCTACCCAAGTATTGAACCTAAGGCCTTGCCCATTTTAAGTAAATGCTTTACCACTGAACTATATCCCCAGCTCCAGACTTAATGAAAACAAAACAAAAACACCACAATCTCACTGTAATACTTTCAAGTTAAACTATATTCTATTTAAATTATTTGATTTATATTTGTATTTCTTTTTTAGTTAAAAACCTGATTCCCACAGGCATATTTAATATACTTTATATTAATCACATGTGAAGAGATAAATTTCAGAAATAATTTCTGATAAATACTGAAACACAGTGTCTTGATTTTTTTTTTTTAACCCCTTGGTAATTTTGTGTAATAATATGCCTCACTAGGAAGGTTTGTTAAAGTCAAGTCCTCTTTCTTTTTGACAGGGTCCTATAGAGTCCAGCGTGGATCTTCCTTCTCAGGTGAGCACCACCACATCCAGCTCAGATTTCTTTTAACTGTCATATTTTAATTGCAAAGTACCTTAGACAAGGGAGGTACCATTTCCTGCTCAAAGTGCTAGCAGGGTAGACGTATATGGCACTGTATCTCACCCCCCCCACACACACACAAGTAATTATGTAAAAAGCAGAATAGAGGTTAAGTCTTGTTTTACAAACTTGCACAGAAGAGTTGTTTGAATGAACTATTTGTAGAGTTTTGTCTGCATGCTCTTAAACATGGTTTCACTGGACAGTGATTTGCAAAAACCTCCACAGAGGGATATTGCAAACATTCCTTCTTCCAACTGGGCTGGGCAAATGTAGCCCCACCCTTCTTGCAGCCGCGCTGCCCTGGAGAGGCTAACTCCTCGCCCACGAGACGCACCCACATTTTATTATTCAACAATGGCACCCATGCCTCAGAAGATTCGAACTCTGAACGCCGCCCGCCCAGAGGTCTCTTCCAGGATGATGGTCGCTGGGGCACCTTGGACGCTCCTGCCAACCCCGCCCACCCGCGACAGGTACAAAGTTTGCACATCAGAGCCGGGAAGCCACTATTCCGCATCGTCTTTTATTGCTTGATGTTAGTGACTCACACGATGATCGGACAAAGGGTGGATAATGCTCTATGAGCACTTCCTTCCTAAAGAAACCACCCGCTTGGGTCAAACCACCGAGGGGCGGGAGAGCGGTCGGACAGCACCTAGCGCTGAAAAGCCGGCTTGCCATCCAGTCCTCCCCGGCTAGTCTTCCGCAGGGCGAGCGGCGGAGTTGGTGGAGGATACTGGGCGGGGCCAGCAGGAGCCTCGAGGCCGGAGGCGGTGCGGTGCAGGCCCCGCCCACCGCGGGCAGGTTACTGCGGCCCTCTAGGTGCGTCGCGTCACGCCGTTCGTGCAGCGCTGATTGGTTCCCCCAAGAAGCCACGCCCCCTCAGCTGTAGCCGGGCCGGCTTCGGCGTGGCGGCCATCTTTGTTGATGTGTCAGCTCCGCGGGGCTTCAGGGAAAGCTGGGCGGAGAGCGAGCGATCGGCCGGCCCCGGTCTCCAGCGTTGACTCTCCCGCGCACTCCGAGTCGGCGGGGATCCCGCCATGGAGAAGCTGGTCCTCTGAGCCGCAGCTCTAGCGGCCTCGTTGGGGTGCGACCTGGGGCTGGGAGAAGTATGGTGAGTGCCCGAGGGGCGTCCGGGGAAGTGCTGGGCCGGGGCAAGCCTCCTCCTCGTCGTCTGCTTTCGAAAGGAGGGCGGTGAAGGTAGGCGCCGGGGACGCGGTTCCCGGCCCCGCTGGCCGCCGGCCTTGGGAGCCCCGAAACCCGGGAGGGAGGCGGCGAGCGGGGCTGGGCCGGGCCGGCGTGGCCCTGGGGCTGTGCCCGGGCGGCCGCGGGGAGCTCCCCGCCCCTGCATACTCGGCTCCGCTGCTCTTCGTAGTGACTTTGAACCTCCTCCGCTCCCAGCGCTGTCACTGACTGATGTGAGGTCGCTGCGAAGTGACTCTCCGAGGTTATGGACAGCAGAGACTTTATTCTTTGTTTTTATGACAAAGACATCAAGGCATTTTTTTTATTAACCTGAGTTCCAACTTGTAAAATAGTGCTCCCCTCACACGTTCCTAAGGAGCATTCCCGGGGCAGCAGCATTGATCATCTCTTAAGAATTTTACAACTTTGGCCGAGAGTCACATCTTGATGGTTTTGTTGGTTGGTTGGCTTAGTGGAAAGAGACGTGGATTTGCAGCCAGAACCCCCTGGTTACAATCCCGCTGCTCTCACCGGGTAGTTTCGTTACGCTCCCTAGCAGATTGTCTCCCGTTCCTTTTCATCTTTCCGAAGATTTAGGCGGAGTGTTTCTCCAAGGAAAATAGGTAGGTTCAGAGGGGACGCCAATGCCAGTAGTCACACGTGTGTGACCTTCCCAACCATTAACTACACCTTTATATTTGCAGAGCATTGATTATGTGGCAAAGATGAAGGTTCTAGAGGCATTGATAGGGAAAGAGTACAATTCTGGTGCACCTTTCTCGGGTCTTTCCTTATCCATGATTGATTACCCCAAACAGCAGTGATAATTGGCCTGCTGCTTTTTTCTGTTTCTTTTTGCTCGTTTCATGTTAAAATTCTTTGAAGATACTGGGTAGTTCACAAACCTGGCAATGTTTAGGACTTAGCACTCCTTACACTACAGTAGGCAAGTAAGTATAATTTTGGAAAAATCCGGAAGAAGGTGCATGGGTTATGTTTATTTTTTTTTTAAGGTCTAGTCTTATTCAGGATAACTGCATATAAAGTTGATGGATGTCTGTGTGGGTGTGTGGTCGTTTGTATTGCATATGTGGGCACTTGTGCGTGTGCATAGGGAGGCAAGAGGTCTACTCAGATGTCTTCCACAATCACTTTCTACCTTATTATTATTTTTTAAACAAAGTCTCTCACTGTACCTGGTGTTCACCAGTTGGGCTAGATAAACTAGCCATCAAGATAGGAATCTTGAAAGAATGGGAGGAGGGCTTTTATTAGGTTGGTATTGTATATATGTAAGTAGAAAGATTGAGATGGGGAGGGGATATGATGGAGAATGGAATTTCAAAGGGGAAAGGGGGGAGGGTAATACCATGGGATTTTTTTTGTTATCATGGAAAATATTAATAAAAATGGAGAAAAAAAAAAGAAGTACAAAAAAAAAAAAAAAGATAGGAATCTTGCCACAGCTTCCCAGCACTGGTGTTACAGGAACTGGCTGCCTTTGACAGCCTTGCTGGAAATCCTACTCAGGTCCTCATGCTTGTGTGACCAACACTTACTGACCAAGCCTCTCCTCAGTCTCAACTTGAAGCCTTTTTAACCAGTAGAGACTCCATGGAATGTCATTGATACTTCACGTATGTTTTCCTTAGCTGAAAGGAATGCCTGTGGTGTAGGAAGAGTGACCGCTTTGTCACTTTTAATTCATGTAACATTTAATTAAATCTTAATTTAATGTTAATTTTAATTAATACCCATCCATTAATGCAATGCATTACAGCATAACTGATGATTTATATTTGATTTAAAAATCCTGTTTGTAGCTACATGTTGAACAGTGCACGCTGCTCACCTCTTTAGGGAAGAGATGATGGATTGAAGGATGACTAATATAATCTCCCTGGTTCACCAAAGTCACCTGGCAGTTTCAAGTTAAAGAATCTTTCACTTGAAGTTTTGTGGTGCTTTCTGTTTAGTAAAATTTAGGTTTTTTTTTTTTTATCTTTACCTTTAAATAACTGAAGCCAATTCTTAAATTTCTCATAAACATGTCACTTGGCTTACACTATTTGTGTTAAATTTATTATCATTTTAGGAGCAGCAGTGAGATGGATCATTTAACCTACATATGATCCTCCAATTTTACATGTTTCAAACTTTGAAGTTCTTAACTGAGATTTTAAATTTTGCTTGGGTAAAGAAGTAAATAAAGGGAAGATATTGGGGTAAAGGAGCAATAAACATTAAGGGAAAATGAACCCCCCACGTTGACTGTTGGAGTGTATTTCTCAATGTTTTACTGTTACTAAAGTGCGTAAGCTAGCTTATAGTCTGCTGTAGAATTATGTAGTAAGTGCTAATGAATCATTTATTTCTGTGAGCAATAGAATAGTAAATTATGAAACACTGGCCAAAAGTAACTTTAAAATTTAAGCATTAGTTTAACCAAAACTCTTTCATTGGAAAGGGGCTGTCAAAATGTTTTAGTATTTTTAGTTTTCAGATTTGGAAGAAAAAAAAGCTTTTCATATATCCTTGGACTCACTGAAGTGAGAATGGTGAGATCTATGCAAGTAGCTTCAAATTAAGATTTCTACATTAATTTCTGCCATGATATTTTAAAAAGATAATTAGATACAAATAAAATTGCATGGACCCAAGATACTAAAGTGATAATAATGTGATAGATGGCATGGCCTTGTAGATGGTGGGCACTCTTCCCCTGGGCAGTGTCACCCCAGCCCTTCAGAAACTTGGCGGACCTTAGTTTCTTTTTTCTGTTACCTTGGGTCCATTCTATTTGAGGGAGGGTTTTGCCCTGAGCCTTTTCAAAACATACTTGTGTACATAGATGGGGGCAGAGAAACTTGGGATTTGGAGAGTTGTGACACAGGGAGAAGGCACATAACTATATAGGATCTTGCTTAGAATTTTGTGTGCAAAGTTAAACCAAACCCCACAGGGGTAAGTGACCTTGGTCTCCTCTAACACTTCACAGAGGATTAAAGGAAAGGCAGCTTGTTATTTCAGTTTTCACTTTCAGGAAACTCAATATGTTAAAATTTACTCAAAAGCTTAATTAGGTTGTGATCACTGTACTTTAAAAATTACTTTTCCCTTTTTGCAGAACTTATCTAGAGATCTTGGAAATAGCTACCACGGCTTTATCTTTCAAAGTAGAATTTGATCTGCATAAATTCACCTTTTTGGAACTTAAGTGTCAGATATTTTTATCATGGGAAGCAAGGTATTCATTTCTTACACAGGTTCTTTTCGTTCCATTACTGTATTGTTTAGAAGCTTTTTCTAGGATAGCTTATCTTTTAACATTAAAGTATTTGAAAAGCATGTATGTGGGGGTTATGAGCAGATACTGGACTGTGGGCTACTTTATAGTTTTTTTTTCCTGACTTTAGATTTATTATTTATTTATTAAAGACAGGCTAGGGGGGAAGAATGGGTGCTCCAGGGCCTTGAGCCACTCTAGGCGAACTCCAGATGCATGCATCACCTTGTGCATCTGGCTTACATGGGACATGGAGAATTGGACCTGGATCCTTAGGCTTGACAGGCAAGCACCTTAACTGCTAAGCCATCTATCTCCCCAGCCCTTTTTTTTTTTTTCTGACTTTAATTGCCATATCAGAATCTTACTAGAAGTGATCACAAAGATAATTTATTCTTTTCATTTGTGCTACTTTAGAACTGTATTTGGGGAAGATGTTTAAAAATTAAGCCCTTCAGATATGGTAGACTTTTCTGCAATGAATAGTAAACCATTAGATTGAAGACTGAAGAACAGCAGTGGACTAGCAGGCTCAATTTGCACATATATATATATAGTTTTTCGAGGTAGGCTCTCACTGTAGCCCAGGCTGACTTGGAATTCACTATGTAGTCTCAGGGTGGCCTCAAACTCACATCCATCCTCCTACCTCTGCCTTCCTAGTGCTGCCTCCTGAGTGCACCACCATACCAGGTTCAATTTGCATATCTTAATGGATAGTCCTTACAAAATATATAGTAGATATTTGGGACTGGGATGAAGTGGAACATAATTAAAAATTTATAGTTTGTTGTTAAAAGTAATTTGTTTTTAGTAAGCTAAGGTTTCAGCTGGATTTAAAACACATTTTTTTGTATCGCTCTGGTAGACTTAAGATTCTGAAATGATACAATGAATACTTGGATCTGTAATGCTTTGGCATTGGCTGCAAAACAAGAGGCTAAAGGTTCAGCACTAGTCTTTCTGTATTGGTCCACTACCTCAGCACCACAGCGGGAGGGATGTCTTACTCACTGCTGTGTTTACCTACCATAATGCCTTTCTTTATGTAACTCATGCTCAGTGTGTATTTGCTGAAGAAGAACATTGGAAATGATTTCTGAGTTGATACCTTTGTAGAAAGCTAGTCTAATTGATAACCTGTTAGCAGATCTCTAGCAATGGGATTCATTTGTATTTGCTATTTATTGAGTAAGCCTAAGGGATTTTGTTTTGTGTTTTGTTTATAGTACCAATCAGTGGAAATATAGGAAAGGGAACCAAAGGCTATTAAAAGGTATTTTTATTTGTATAGGTTTTGAACAGGAAAGATTTTGTAGAAATATGAGTTCCTTCATTAAGAAAAATAAAACAGAGGTGGGGATAATGTTTTAAGGCAAATTAAAAAAAAATGTATCTTGACCGGTTACCTACAGCTGATGAGCTCCAGTAAGAGCGAAACCAGTTCTCACCTTTGGAAAGAAGTTTGAAGTGTGAATTGGTCCTGTAGTACTGTGTCAGAAACAGGAAAAGCTGTAAATAATAATGGCTTAAGAGGAATTTTTTTGTTCATTTTTATTTATTTATTTGAGAGCAACAGACAGAGAGAAAGAGGCAGAGAGAGAGAGTGAGAGAGAATGGGTGTGCCAGGGCCTCCAGCCACTGCAAACGAACTCCAGACGCATGCACCCCCTTGTGCATCTGGCTAACGTGGGTCCTGGGGAATGGAGCCTTGAACCAGGGCCCTTAGGCTTCACAGGCATGCGCTTAACCGCTAAGCCATCTCTCCAGCTCTAAAGAGGAATTTTTTGATTGCAGTGTTTGAAATACAGTATTTACCCTAGTGAGTGTTATTAAATTGTCAAAATATCTTGTTTTTACTTCAAAATAGTAACTTGTGTTTAATCTATAATTGTAATTACATGCATCTGTGAATGTGAATTCGATTTGTAAAGGCACTTAATCCTGTAAGCAAATGTCTCACTTTACAATCCTCCTGCGTTAGTCTACTACAAGGGTATTCTATCCTCAGTAACGATGGCAGCTTTCCTTCCAAAAGAAAAAACACTTGGACATCATCCAAATTGATCTCCTGCAGGCCTGAGGGAGAACTCAGCTGACTCCTTTCCCCTTAGTTAGCTGTGGATATAATGGCACTTGTTATGTGGTTTGCTTGTTTTGTCTGTTGCCATTCTTGTGCATTTTACTCTTTAGTGATGTCCTTGTTTCACACACAGCATAGATCTTCCTAAGCCCTCTTCCCTCGGGCCTCCAAGGCAGTGTTTTTTGGGGAATTGCTCTCAGTGGTTATTAGATGCTAATTTGCATGATGACTTTTTCAGAGGTCATGGACATATTGAGAGAAGGTATTAGAAAATACTCATTAAAAATTATTTATTTATTTGTTTGTTTGTTTATTTATTTATTGGACAGAGAGTGAGAGAGAAAGAAAGAGGCAGATGGAGGGAATGGGCGCACCAGGACCTCCAGCGGCTGCAAATGAACTCCAGACGCATGTGCCACCTTGTTCATCTGGCTTACATGGGAACTGGGGAATGGAGCCTGAGTCCTTTGGCTTCTCGGGCAAGCGACTTACCTGCTAAGCCATCTCGCCAGCTCTAGAAAATACTCATTCTTTGAGGTTAAATTTAGTTGTCTTCAATTTATAGAGCATAAAAATAGACTGCAAGCTGTAAGCACTTACAAAAATAGGGCCTGTTTATTTACCTAGATGAATATCCTGCAGGATGTAAGATAAACTTTTGTTTTTGTGTACTATCTTACATTCTAGAAACCTACCCATTACAGGCTGCTTGGTCCCAGATGAAAAAGAAACCATTAAGAAGTACCGAGCAGCATTTGCAAAAATGAGTGTAAATGTCCTACAGAATATATCTGTTAGGTTTATCTATTATGATTGTACTGTTGTTTGAAATTTTAGGGGTTTGATTCAGAGTGAGGCTCCTCCTTAGAAAAACAATTCCTGCCTGATCAAAAGTATGGTAAGGAAGGCTGTCTGCTTGAATACTATAAACACAGTATGTTTTGGTTTCCAAGAGAGGTTATTTTTATACTTGTGATAAGAGAAAATGTGGAAGATGATGTGGCATTAAAATCAGTCCTTAGTCTGTAGATAGACTGAAGGTAAGAGCATTGTAGATGGAGACCAAACCATGGGGATGTTAATGTGCAGAGTGTGAAGAGTAAGTGTACTGTTGGGAGTATTAAAGTACAGTCAGTAATGTGCCAGGATTTGAGGACTGGTTGGAAGATAAGATAAGTAAAGTAGTGCAATTGGTTACTAAGGAATCTCAATTCTGGGTATAAACATGAAAAAGTTTTATGTTTCTGTGAGTCTCCAATTAATTGCACTGTCAAAACAGCTAGCCAGCCAACTTCCCTCTGAAGTGCAGTCTCTCTAATCTGCCACTTTTTGTAATTCCAGAAATTAAGACAGGTCCCAGCCCAAAAAACAAAAATAAACAACAGCTTGCATAACAACAGCAACAAAAATGAAAGCACAAAATTTTCTCCTTAAACAGTTCCCAGCTGCTTGGCTTAAAGAGAAATAACGATTCCAGATAGGCTCTCTCTCCTCTAGCTCTTTTCCAGTTAGGGACGAGTACTCCTCCCCCCCCCCCCCCCCCAGTGGAGACTGAACTTTCATTGCCTGAGCCTCTGAGGGGGAGAGGTGGTCTGGTCCTGCCTTCACTGCTTCAGGCTGCATTTGCTTGTGGGCTCTGAGGACATACGTACAGCTTTTGTTAGAGATAGAATTTTAGCTTCCTGCATCCCCCCTATTTTTGCATAGGATAGTTTCTGTTCCCCTTGACAGAGCCAGTACACACACACATCAACGCTTTCTGTAGCTTTGCTGTCACTTAGTGGTGTCCCGCTCCTGGGCTGACCCTCACGGCCTGCCCTTCTGTGACTGTCTTGCTCTTTCACGGGGGTTGCAGGAAGCAGAGCAAGACAGGAGGAATGGGACAGGATCGAGAAACCAGTGGCTGAGTGTTATAGATATGAGGCTCAGAAGCATGGGTTGGGTTGCATATAGGGGACAATGATAAAAATACAGGAGAGCAGAAATTGTTTGAAAGTATGACAGCAACAGAGAAAGGAGTCATCTGATTAAGTACAGTGATACCATTGACAGGGAAGGTACTCAGTTACAGGAACTACAGTTAGGATTTTGGATTTGTTTAAGGTTTTAAAAAAAGCTCCATTGGGTATGCCTTTATTCAGAATTTAATACAGATGCAGACACAGTGTGAAGAGGAGATAATTATGATGCAGGATTTTTGGATCCAGGGAGGAATTAAATTTCATGAGGATGCGGCAGAGCTGAGCCCTGTGGACCCCAACTTTTGATCTTTATCTGAATTAGCAATGAATTGAAAAACAGACTCTGAAAAGAATAAGTTATGAATTATGAGATTTATTTTAGAGAGAATTAGGATCTGGGGAGAAGGCTAGCTGAAAGACTCAAGCCAGAAGGGAATTTCCCCCCTTGCCCATTTGGAAAGGGAGAGGGGAGATGGAGAATCTTCTTCAAAGAGCGTATGCATGCACACACGAGAGCCCCAGATCTCAGATCCCCTTCACTTTCACACTCACATAGGAGTCAGAAAGGACTAAAATAAAGGAAGGATGTAGGGCTTAAAGAGAGATCACACATGTAATGTAGTACAATAGTACAGAGACAAAATGACTGTAGAAAGCATGCATAAAAATGCCCAAACCAGAAATTTCTCCTCCTTCCCACCCTGGCTGGGAAAGGAGAGGCAGAGACTTAGACATTTGTGTTCATGTGGAGCCACAGGACAAAGGGGCCAAGATGGAAAAAGAAGAGAGTTATCTATGTGGTTATGCTCCTTTTATGTGGATCAAACATCTAATTCAGATGAGCCTTTTCATCAGACTCAGGTGTGTAAGGGAGAGACCCTGATTGGTTGGTGGACCCAAGAGGCTGACTCAGGAGGGGCCAGCCCACCACCTGTGCTAAGCTGAGGAAGTAGCAGGAGGTTGCTGCTGGAGACTGGATGATGCAGGTTCTAGTCTTGCCAGGGCAGGCAAGGTGGCATCCATGTTCTCTTTGGGCCTTTGTCCCTGGCTGACTGCTTGTAAAAAGCTTCCTTGCTCTTGTTCCTCCTTCAATTTGCTATTTGTAACTCAGGTACAGGCCTCAGTAATCATGTAGACATCAACTATGAGTTGTTGCCTCAAGCTAAGTGGGTTAATTGTAGAATAGGAAAAGGTTTGAAGACCAAACTCTGGGGACTGTAAAGCTCAATAAAAGAATGAAAACAAGTATTTACTTAGTGTTTGTCTATTGACAAGTCATGGCACACAGTTAAGGGCCCTGAAGTTGTTGAACAAATTTCTTTTCACTTGCTAGGGAGTCATAATGGCTTTATAGTCCTCTTCTAAAATGGATTCTTTATCTGCTGCCTGTTACATGGTGGTATGCTTTGGGCTCCATTTCTGTTGGTATAACATTAACTAGTAATGATGTTTAAAACCACTTCATTTTAA
Organism: Dipus sagitta; assembly: GCA_036346955.1. Classification (NCBI taxonomy): domain Eukaryota; kingdom Metazoa; phylum Chordata; class Mammalia; order Rodentia; family Dipodidae; genus Dipus; species Dipus sagitta. Next base: position 20,881,068 of record CM070770.1, read on the forward strand.
ATTGTTTCTAAATTGGCAAATTCAACAGCAACATGTTTAATGAAAGTCATATCTTAAAATGAGTGACTTTGAGTTTGTTAACATGTCTCCAGTGTCATTATGAAATTCATTTATTTTGTCCAAGATTTTGGAATGTAACATAGTTACTGAGGTTTTTCACTTGTTTACTGCATTTATTAGTATTGTCTAAAGCTAAACCAAACCTTTAATACCAGTAAGTACTTTGGCTTCATTATAAACACATGGCATGGCGTGTTAATTTCTCTGTGGCTGTTTGGGTTAGATGTTACCCAGATAAGTAGCTGAGAGTCCAAGACTAGAGGAAGTAATGCGCCGAAGGACAATCTGAAGGCCGAAGGACAATCTGAAGTAGCAGGCAAGGTATCCAACAGACAAGCTGGCTTCCTTTTCCTTCCATATAACTATCCCTTCAAGTTTCTATATTCCAAGCAAAGTTCCTCGAATATTAGTTTTATCTTAAAATTTCTGTACTTTATTCAGCAACTATTTGAGAATTTACTATGTGCTAGAAACTCTGCAGTGTAATCAAATATACAAGTTGTGTAATTTGATTATAATTTGTCACCTTAACAAAATTCACTTCTGCTTAATATTCTGAAGAGGCACCCTGGCCAGTCTCCTCTGTTTCAGCGTCTCACCCTCCTCCCACCATCGTCTCCATCACAGCTTGGTGTCTCCTATGCAAAAGTTAATCTTTTATTTTCCCTCAGTGTGCTGCTCATCTGGCATTACTTCTTCATAGTTGCTATCAAAGCTGTAAGCTAAAGGTCAGGCGTGCTGGCACACACCTTTAATCCCAGCACTTGGGAGGCAGAGGTAGGAGGATTGTCACAAGTTCGAGGCTACCCTGAGACTACATAGTAGATTCCAGATCAGTCTGGGCTAGAGCGAGACCCTACCTCAAAAAAGCAAACAAACAAAAAAACCCTCTAATCTAGCTTTGATAATGCCTCTACCCTGTACATGCATTATCGAACTAATCAAAGAAATTGACAATTATTTTCATAAAAAATAGGAGACTTTATATATTTTTATTAGTCTTGGGGTATTTTTGAAGTTAAGTAATTTTTCATAAAGTAGGCATAATAGTAGTACCTTTGTCAGTAATATCAAAGCATATTCTATTATTGTCAAATAAAATCTTAATGTATTTCTCTAGGCAGGAAATATAGGCTCCACTTGATTTACACTGATGAGACTGTTTGAAAATTACTGTGGAACTTCCCGGACCCCTGCCTAGGTGAAAAACTGCTTCCTGTTAGAAATCTGTAAGCTTTGAGTTCAGAGCTAGGTCTCTGGGCTGCATCCTGTTAGCTCCCTCCTCTGTATTTGTATCTCAGGTGAGCACATTGTTACCTAGTCAGCGGTCCTCAGCGCTGCTTGCCTTCTCCGGGCCTAATACTCTCCCAGTAGTCCTTTCCCTGTGACAGAAGGAAATGCTAGACTTTAAAAATTAATCGTGCGGTTACATGTGTGACTGCTTGTCTTACGTCTCGTGGGGATGATGGGGAATGCCAGACTGCAACAGAAATTAGCAAAGTTGGATCACTGAAGAGAGAAGGAAAGACAGTGAGACTTTGCAATGGCCCTACTGGTTGTAGCTAACTTGGGGTAGCTGTCCTCATTGTTGTCAAGGGAAGGCCTTTATTTTCTTTGTTTTTAATTTATTTTTGTTGACAACTTCTATGATTGTAAACAATATCCCACTCTAATACCCTCCCTCCCTCCATTTTCCCCTTTGAAACTCCATTCTCCATCATACCCCCTCCCCATCTCAATCAGTCTTTCTTTTATTTTGATGTCATGATCTTTTCCTCCTATTATGATGGTCTTGTGTAGGTAGTGTCAGGCACTGTGAGGTCATGGATATCAGGCCAGTTTGTGTCTGGAGGAGCACATTGTAAGGAGTCCTACCCTTCCTTTGGCTTTTACATTCTTTCCGTCACTTCTTCTGCAATGGACCTTGAGCCTTGGAAGGTGTGATAGAGATATTTCAGTGCTGAGCACTCCTCTGTCACTTCTTTTCAGCACCGTGGTGCCTTCTGAGTCATCCCAAGGTCACTGCCATCTGAAAAGAGAAGATTCTCTAACCAAAAGTGAGAGTAGCTTTAATATATGGGTATGAACATTAAGAGAAGTGCTTACTGGGCAGTTTGGTGAGCACAGTATATACATTTAGCCAGACAGCAGCAGACATTACACCCCTAGGGCTCATGACTACCCCTGTTTTAACTTTTTAGTATCAGGGATGTATTCCCTCCCATGGAGCGGGCCTCCAGTCCAATTAGAGGGCAGTTGGTTTTTCCCATAACAGATCTGCCACTATGGACCCGTTGGCTCATTTGGCCTGGTTGGCCAAATATAAGGCTTGCAGTGTCTACTATTGAGTATCTTCACTGGTGATTTCTCTCTCTCCCATTGAACTGCATGTAGTGTGGCTTTTTTCAGCTTTCTGTCAGCTGGTCTACATGGAGGAGGTTTTCAGCTCAGCTCCCGCAGGATTTCTCAGTGGCCTTGCAGCCCAATATGTGGAGTCTTCAGCAATAGGGTCTTACCATCTATTCCTGGTGGGAAACCAAGGGCCTCAGCAGTGGCCTGTAATGTTTGGGGGGCATCAGGGACCTCTCTGGCCAACAACTCACTGGCACTGAAAATTTTCTAGTAACAATCTGTGGCTATTGTGTGTTCCATTGTCCAAAAAAGTAGGTTTTCATATGACTTATTTACATCCTCTTAGATTTTGATTAGCCCTCCCCCCACTTTTCCTTTACTCAGTATCTTCCCCTGACCTCACTTAGGCCTTTTTACCCCCGTTATTCTGTTCTACTTACATATATACAATATCAGCCCCTGTGGGGGGAAGGCCTCTATTAAAGGAATGATTAGTGATGAAATGTTAAGTCTTAGTTACTGTGTGTCAGTGTGTACAAAGATCTATAAGGTCTTGGTTTAATTTTTTTTTTCTTTTGGTATTTGATTGTTAGATGTAAAACGAAGATCAAGAGCTGATTGGAAGAAACACAGAGTGAAGTGGTGCCAGTCAGCATGTCAGAGAGAGAGCCCAGAGTCCCGACGTGCTCTGGTGCAGGTCCTGGGCAAACGTCTGAACTGAAGGCAGAGCCCAGAGTCCCGACGTGCTCTGGTGCAGGTCCTGGGCAAACGTCTGAACTGAAGGCAGAGCCCAGAGTCCCCGCATGCTCTGGTGCAGGTCCTGGGCAAACGTCTGAACTGAAGGCAGAGCCCAGAGTCCCCGCATGCTCTGGTGCAGGTCCTGGGCAAACGTCTGAACTGAAGGCAGAGCCCAGAGTCCCCGCATGCTCTGCTGCAGGTCCTGGGCAAACGTCTGAACTGGAGGCAGAGCCCAGAGTCCCCGCATGCTCTGGTGCAGGTCCTGGGCAAACGTCTGAACTGAAGGCAGAGCCCAGAGTCCCCGCATGCTCTGCTGCAGGTCCTGGGCAAACGTTTGAACTGAAGGCAGAGCCCAGAGTCCCCGCATGCTCTGGTGAAGGTCCTGGGCAAACGTCTGAACTGAAGGCAGAGCCCAGAGTCCCCGCATGCTCTGGTGAAGGTCCTGGGCAAACGTCTGAACTGGAGGCAGAGCCCAGAGTCCCCGCATGCTCTGGTGAAGGTCCTGGGCAAACGTCTGAACTGAAGGCAGAGCCCAGAGTCCCCACATGCTCTGCTGCAGGTCCTGGGCAAACGTCTGAACTGAAGGCAGAGCCCAGAGTCCCGACGTGCTCTGCTGCAGGTTCTGGGCAAACACCTGAACTGAAGGCAGAGCCCAGAGTCCCGACATGCTCTGCTGCAGGTTCTGGGCAAACGTCTGAACTAGAGGAAGACTTACGCAGCAGAGTAGAAACTGAATCTAAATTATCGTCATTAAACTGTGACAAAATCTTGTGTGCACCAAGTGAGCACAGTGGCCCAAGTGAGGTACAGGAAGACTGTCTTCCAGACCATGGAGGAGGAGGGGGTTCTTGTGCTGAGACAGACATATGCCCAGGAAATGCTGGACAAATTGCTAACTCTCCTAGTGGAGATTTTGCAAATCAAGTATCAAAGACAAATGAAACAGAACAGACAGTCACACAGATACTAGCAGAATTAAGGTCATCTACTTTTACAGAAGCTGCTAATCAAAAGACTTACTCAGCAAGTCCCTATGATACAGAGTGCACCAAGAAACTTATTTCAAAAATAAAGAATGTTTCAGCATCAGAGGACTTGTTGGGAGAGATAGAATCTGAGCTCTTATCTGCGGAGTTTGCAGAACACCGAGTGCCAAATGGGATGAATAAAGGAGAACACGCACTAGTTCTGTTTGAAAAGTGTGTGCAAGATAAGTATTTGCAGCAGGAACATACTATAAAAAAGTAAGTCGTTCATTCCTTAAGGAAATTTTCTTCTGTGTAGAGATAAAAGATTGAAATTTTAAAAATATTTTGTCTTTATTTATTTATTTGAGAGAGAGAGAGAAAGCAACAGAGATGGAGAGGCAAATAAGAGAATGGGTGCACCAGGGCCTCCAGCTGCTGCCAATGAACTCCAGACGCATGCATCACCTTGTGCATCTGGCTTACATGTGTCCTGGAGAATCAAACTTGGGTCCTTTGGCTTTGCAGGCAAATGCCTTAACTGCTAAGCCATCTCTCCAGCCCAGAGATTGAAATTTTTAAGGAAAATGTATTGCCTTCTTTTCATTTCACAGTTTCACATAATTGATCAATAACAGGACATTTACTGAATGGCTAAACATGGTTCATGTTTCTGGTTACTTAAGATTGTATCTAAATCTAACAGAAGAACATTAGAAATAGTATATGTTTATTGAAGAGTTAGCACTTAATTTCTTTTCTAAAAATAATGGCTTTATTTTGAGCTATAACAGACCCTTAACATTTTATTCACCTTTACTACTGTGTATTAGTTATACAAAATAATGAGTTTCATGGTACATTTTTAATATATGCATATAACATACTTTGATCCTATTTTACCATCCCTGTTTTATGCCCCTCTCCTGCTAGCTGTCTTCCTCATCCCTAATAGTCCCTCTTCTGCTTTCATATTTTTTTGTAATGAAGATTCCATATATGAGAAACAACACATGATAATTGTCTTTATAAATCTGGTTTATTTTGCTTAAAATAATGATCTCTAGTTCCACTTATTTTCTTGTAATTGTTATAGATTTATTTGTTATGGATAAACAAAACTCCATTCTATACTTCTACCACATTTTCTTTATCCATTCATCTGTTGATGGACACCTAGGATGATTGTATCACTTCACTGTTGAAAAATGCTGGGAAAATCATAGTTGTGCATGTATCTCTGGTAATACTGACTTAGATTCCTTCCATTGTGTACTAAGGAGTGGTCTAGCAGGATCATAATGGTAGCTGTTAGATTTTGTTTTATTATTATGTAGAAACATTGTATGGACACAACAATGTGTTGGTACCACCATTTCCCTCCTCATTGCCCCCATTCCACTGAGGGCCCTTCTGAGTGGGATTGCTGGTATTGACCATGTGATTGTACCATAGGAGTTGTGAGAGCAGCAGTCAGTCACTGGTGGGCGGGGGGGGGGGGGGGTCTCTGGATATTCTGTCCTATCCTGTGGCTCTTACAGCCTTGCAGCCCCTCTTTCACAAATTCCCTGAGCCATGGTGGGTGTGTTACAAGTCGACTTCAGTGTTATGCTCTCATCAACTTCTGGATTTCTGCTTTGGTACATTTTGAGTATCTTCCGTGTCTGTCTCCATCACCCTGGTGCAGGTTGTCAGGCTTGCCATGGAAGCAGCACTCTTGCTCATCTTGCCAGTTCCTCTGGTTTGACCTGGGCCCTAACTGATGTGCAAGGGGTGGTTCATTTCCTAACAGGAAATCAGATATCTCTTCTTGTCTTGTTGATAGATTTTGGTTGTCCTCGGGGCTCTCGCTGCCTTCTGCAAAAGAAAAACAGATTCTCCAACAGAGAGTGAGATCAGCATAGGTTAAGGGGGATTAACATTGTTAATTTAGAAAGATTTTGATGGGTATATAGCCTCTCTTTTGGCCACATACTAGTGGAAACTTCTTACTGGAGACCATAATCGTGGTCTCCATAGGATGCTAACTCAGTTCTCCGTTCCAGCTATGGGTTCCATTCTACTGAGTGGATCTCTTAGCCAATCAGAAAGCCATTGGTTACCCTTCTAGGCTAGGTGCCACCATTGCATAGGTGTGTACATCTTGTCAGGCTGGTTGCTTTTGTATAGCAGTGTCCCCTGCTTTCTTATCCCATTGGCCATTTTCCCCAGCAGCTCATGTAGCACTTTCCAGCTCTATACAGGCTAACCATCTGGGAACTGGCTTCCTGCCAGAGTCCAACTGGAGCTCTCGATGTTCTGTATCAACAGCATTTGATGGCTTCAGCAGTAGGGTCTTACCTGCTTGCCTTAGGTGGGTAATCAAGTGCTTTGACAGAGTCTGTCTTGTTTTGGAGACCTCATAGATCTCTCTGGTCAACAGTTCAGTGTGGCTTGCAATAGATTTCTGGTACTGGGAGTTGCAAACCAGAGCCAAATGTTTTATGGTTACGCTTCATCCCACTCTCTCCAGAGCCCTTCTTACCTGATAATCCCCCCCCCCCAATACTCCTACTGCTATGAATTTTCCCATGAGGACTGCCTTCATTGTGTTCCATAAGTTTTGGAATGTTGTGTTTTCATTATCATTCATTTCTAAAAATTTTACAATTTCCTTTTTGATTTCTTCCATGACCCACTCATTATTTAATATAATATTGTTCAGTCTACAGGAGCTGGTATAATTTCTGTTGTTTCTCTTCTTAATTTCTAGCTTTAACACATTGTGGTCCAATATGATGTAGGAAGTTATGCCAATATTCCTGAATTTATGGAGTCATGCTTTATGCCCTAGTGTATGATCTATTTTAGAGAAGGTTCTATGGCTGTTGAGAAGAATGTGTGTTCTGTAGAAGTGGGGTAGAATGTTCTGTAGATGTCTATTAGGTCTAGTTGATCTATGGTGTTGTCAGGTTCTATTATTTCCTGTTGATTTTCTGCTTAAATGATCTGTCTATTGATGATTGTGGAGTATTGAAGTCCCCTATGATGGTACTGAGATTTACTTCTGGTTTGTTGTTGAGTAGGTTTTGTTTTATAAAATGTGGTGCACTTGTGTTTGGTGTGTATAAATTTCTGTTTGTGTTCTCTTGTTGGATTGTTCCCTTGATGAATAAAAAGTGGCTTTCTTTGTCCTTTTTGATTACTTTTGGTTTGAAGTTTATTTTGTCAGATATTAGTAACACCTGCTTGTTTCTTATTTCCCTTTGATTGGAAAATTATTTTTCATCCTTTCACCCTGAAGAGATGTCTATCCTTAGTGGTGAGGTGGGTTTCTTGAAGACAGCAGATAGATCGGTCCATTTTTCTGATCTACCCTGTTAAGTTGTATCTTTTGATGATGAGTTAAGATCATTAATATGCAAGGTTATAACTGTGAGGTTTGATTTAATCCCTGCCATGTTGGAGGCTTTATGGAGTTTGTGCTTTCTTAGGCTTTGTACATTCTTGTGCCTACTGTAGTTTTTTTTTTTTTTTTGAGACAAGCCCAACAGACTACCTCCCTTTTTATGTGAGAAAGTGAGAGTGAGAGCGATAGCAAGAGAGAGAGAATTGGCATGCCAGGGCCTCCAGACACTACAATAAAACTCCAGATGCATATGCCACCTTGTACACATGTGTGACCTTGCACACTTGCATCACCTTTTGGGTCTGTCTTACATGGGACCTGGAAAGTCAGGCATGGGTCCTTAGGCTTCACAGACAAGCACCTTAACCAATAAGTCATCTCTCCAGTTCCCTGCTCTAGTTTTGGTTGTTGTGTTCTTTCTCTTGTAGGCTCTTGAAGGTGGGTTGTTCAACTTTTCTGTGTAGAGTATTGCCTGAAGTGTTCTCTATACGTTTGACTTTGCATTCATGTAATCACAACTTTTATCATGGAAAGTTTTCCTTTCACCATCTATTATAAGGGACACTTTAGCTGGGTACAGTAGTTTAGGCTGGAAACCATAGTTTTTTAGACTTTGAAGTACTCCGTTCCAAGCCCTTCTGGCTTTCAGGGTTTCCATTAAAAAAGTCTGTGGTAATTCTGATGGAATTGCCTTTGAATGTAATGAGTTGTTTCTGTCTTGCTGCTTTTAGCACTCACTTTTTGTTTTTGTTGTTTAGAGTTTTAATTGTGATGTGACTTGGTGTGTTTCTTCTTTGGTCTTGTCTGTTTGGTGTTCTCTGAGCTTCTTGTATCTGGATGGGCCTCTCTTTTGAGGGTGGGAAAGATTTCATAAATAATTTTGTTGAATATATTTGCCATGCCTTTGGCCTGAATTTCTTCCCCTTCTGGTATACTCATGATACAGATGTTTGGTTGTTTTAGGGTATCCCACCATTCCTTCATATTCTGTTCACATGATCTTTTTGAACTTATCATGGTTTTTGGACTCCTAATCAATTTCTTCTGTCTTGTCTTCCAGGTCTGAGGTCCTGTCCTCCACATGATTAACTCTGCTAATGAAGGTTTCTAGAGAGGCTTTTACAAGCTATTTGAGTTTTTTTTACTCTTGGGTTTTTCTATATTGTACCCATCCCTTTGATGTGTTCCAGTTTTTAGTTGTGGTTTTGTCTTCTTGATGCTTATTGGAATTAATTATTGCATTTAATCATGGTATCATTAAGCTTAATCAACTGGTTATTGAGATCCTTTATTTGTTGAGTCACCTTCAATTCATTTATCTGTCTTTTGATGTCTCTGGTTTTCCTCAGTTAAGTTAAGCCTAATGGCTAACGTTGTGTGCCGTAAGAGATGATTCCATTGCATTTCATATATGTGATTGTTGGCTTTGATGGCTTGCTTCCAGTACAGCAATTCACTTGGTCAGCTTATTGTACTTTCATTTTAGGATTATATTGAGTTAGCACTTTTTATAAAGACAACTCAGATTTTCATTTTTTGTTACAATATGAAGTATTTGGCAAACATTAGGTAAATTTTGTAACACATAATAAAGGAAAATAAAATACAATAGGCTTCACTAAAGTCAGACTGATTTCTTTTTCAAGGTAGGGCCTCACTGTAGTTCAGGCTGACTTGGCACTTGCTCTGAAGTCTGAGGCTAGCCTCAAACTCATGGAGATCCTTCTATGTACCTATTCTTTCAAACCTTTGTCTTGAGATTCTCAGATGTCTCTTCATACTTGATATTGTTGAGTCTTAACAGCATCATACATCTCTTGTAAATCATAAGATGTTGCACATTTAATAATAAACATATATGCCATTAGAAGTATTATCTCAGTTCCTTCACAACTACATGGTATATACTATGATTATCCATATTTGAGTATCTAAAACATAGCCTCAGAAAGTCATTCAGGGTCACATGCAGGTTATTGAGGGTTACAATACCTGGTCAAGCACCACGTCTTGTTAGTTTGCCTACAGAGGTTAGAAAAATGTGATTAGTGAAAGTCAGCTAGTTATAAACCATTCAGTTTGTCTAAAAATAATAGGAACACAGCAAAGAAAAAGTTATTCTTTTCCTGTGTTCCATCCTAGCAGAGCAGTGGCAGCATGGTAGAGGAGGGTGAACATAATTCCAGTCAGAAGCTTGGAGCTGGAAGGTTCCATTAGCACTTTTAAGCTCTGTTATTATGTTGGGCAAGTCAAACTCTTTAAATCAGATTGCTCATCCCTGTGAAAGAGAGATTACCTACTTGGTGGGACATTTGTGGCCATTAAGGCATTATGTAAATGCCAGATATGATTTTAAAGCTAGGTTGATCTTTTGCTTAACCATAGCATTTTTTTTTTTTTTTTGGTTTTTCGAGGTAGGGTCTCACTCTAGCCCAGGCTGACCTGGAACTCACTATGGAGTCTCAGAGTGGCCTCGAACTCACGGCGATCCTCCTACCTCTGCCTCCCGAGTGCTGGGATTAAAGGCGTGCGCCACCACGCCCGGCTAACCATAGCATTTTTAATTACAAACAAAATGCTGTAAAACAACTAAATGTCTCTTCAATTAACTTTTGCTTTCACTTAATTTTTCAATGAAAATTAATTTCCTTTGAAAACTCCATAAATGCATCTTTCCCCAATGTCTTAATTAACATGTCCCTTCCATTATTATCCCAGCGTAATTGATACAGTTAACAGAATTGCATAGATTGAAGGTGCATGTACAATGTGATAATTTGATAGACATTGTGAAGTTATTACCATAATCACATTAGTTATTTCCCATCTCATGTGTAAAATGTTGTTGCTTCCCCCTCTTTATCTGTCTCTTGCGTGTGTCCTCTCCCTGCATTGGGCTGTAGATCAAGCCTGTGGCTTTATGCATGCTTGGTTTGTGTTCTACCACTGAGTCACACCCCACAAATGGTAATAACTATCATCAACGTGGTGTATGTTACATCACCAGAACTTACTCATGCTTAATTGAAAATTTGTACTCTTTGAACAACACATCCCTTTTCCTTTACCCATGGGTCCCTGGTAACCACCACTTCATTATTTCTGTTCCCCTATTATCCAGCACATCAACATCATTGTCCAGTGTCCCAACCAGAATTCTTAACAATCATCTGTGTGGAGGATGTAAATTTGTCATGTAATAGTAGTGTAGGGCTGTGGGTGTGACTTAATGGTAAAACCCTTGCCCAATAGGGCTTGACTGAGAAGAGGATATTTTGCAAGCTACCTGATGTAAAAGAATCAACAGCACGAATATATAGACTTGATAACAAGCTGAGCTGCTGGTCATTTTTCCCACCTGCCTTGTCTACAGATCATTCTCGCTGCAACAGTGTAGTCACTTAAGATGAGGCATGTTCTGTTCACAGAAATACCGCAGTAGGTGGTTTTTGTCTGTGTGTGGACATGGTATTTGTCATAAAAAGATTATTTGGGAATGGTAACTTATGTTATCTACATCTAATCTGTAAGTAGATTATATTTCACATCTTATTTTAGCTGTTTTACTTCTGTTACCCTTTTATATTTAGGTTAATTAAAGAAACTAAGAAGCATCAGGAGCTCATCTTAGACATTTGTTCAGAAAAAGACAATTTAAGAGAAGAGCTGAAGAAAAGAACAGAAACAGAGAAGCAGCATATGAGCACAATTCAACAGGTGAAACAAAACTCTCCAAAGACCATATACTTCAGTGAATAATGCATTCCTGAAGAAATGTGTATAAGATGTTGTGTAAGTTAATCATTGGGCTGGATGTGATGGCTTACGCCCCTAATCCCAGCACTTGGGCAGCTCAGGTAGGCGGATTGCTATGAGTTTGAGGCCAGCCTGGAGCTACAGAGTGAGTTCATGTCAGCCTGGGCTACAGTGAGATCCTGTCTCAAAAATGACAAAAAAAAAAAAAGTTCTACAAATTAATCTTCATAAATGCAGAAATTTGTTTGGTATTTAAAGTGTTCCTTTATGAAGTATGAAGTGGGAATCATAGCCTGACATATTTTTTCTTTGTTTTTATTTATTTATTTGAGAGTGACAGACAGAGAGAGAAAGAGGCAGATTGATAGAGAGAATGGGCGCACCAGGGCCTCCAGCCACTGCAAACGAACTCCAGATGCATACACCACCTTGTGCATCTGGTCCTGGGGAATCAAGCCTTAAACTGGGGTCCTTAGTCTTCACAGACAAATGCTTAACCACTAAGCTATCTCTCCAGCCCAGCCTGACATATTTTATGTAAATTCAGTATTTATGATATATGTGGCTATTATAAAGGGTGAAACATTCTTCTGTGTTCAGAATAAAAGGGATCTGATTTGATAGTCACATAGACTCTGTTTACCCATGAAGGTAAGATGTAATAAATACCTCATGGTCTATATCTGGCATTGGGGTATTTTCACACTCATAGTGTACTATGGTTCCATAGTTGGGGTTTTTGTTGTTGTTTTGTTTTTCGAGGTAGGGTCTTACTGTAGCTAAGGCTGTCCTGGAATTCACTATGGTGTCTCAGGGTAGCCTCAAACTCACAGCGATCCTCCTACCTCTGCCTCCCGAATGCTGGCATTAGAGTGGTGTGCCACCACACCCAGCTCATGCTCGGTATTTTTGTAAACTATGCTGTGAAGATTGGCTCTCCTACTTTCAGCTGGTTAACTGGCTTCCTCAGTGTATCCTTCTCTTCTATTTTTTTAAAAAGAATTCCTCTGTTTCGTAGATCAGACAGGTAAATGTTTAGGCTTTATAACAAAGTGCTCTTTATTTTTCTGAGGATGGGATTTGGTTTGAAGTATCCTTCCCTTAGATGCTCAGTCACTTAGTGACAAGAACGTTTTCTGAAGAATGTATCATTAGTGATTTCCTCCTTGTATGAACATTGCAGGGTGCGCTTTAGCTAAGAGCACTCTGACAGCACTGGGTGACACAGTCTTAGGGTGTATGTGCAGTCCACCATTGATGGCACCAGCTATCACAGCCCGGAGTGTACGTGCAGTCCACCATTGACAGCCCGGAGTGTACGTGCAATCCACCATTGACAGCCCGGAGCGTACGTGCAGTCCACCATTGACGGCCCGGAGCGTACGTGCAGTCCACCATTGACAGCCCGGAGTGTACGTGCAGTCCACCACTGACAGCCCGGAGTGTACGTGCAGTCCACCATTGACAGCCCGGAGTGTACGTGCAGTCCACCATTGACGGCCTGGAGTGTACGTGCAGTCCACCATTGACAGCCCGGAGCGTATGTGCAGTCCACCATTGACGGCCTGGAGTGTATGTGCAGTCCACCATTGACAGCCCGGAGTGTACGTGCAGTCCGCCATTGACAGCCCGGAGTGTATGTGCAGTCCACCATTGACAGCCCGGAGTGTACGTGCAGTCCACCATTGACAGCCCGGAGCGTACATGCAGTCCACCATTGACGGCACTAGCTATCACAGCCCGGGGCGTACGTGCAGTCCACCATTGACGGCAATACAAGCACGCACCACCATGCCAGTGCCGCCAATGCTTTTATTTCCAGCTATGGTGAGGCAAGGAAAGGGGCTCCCCTGGGGCTTGCTGGCTAGCCAGTCTAGCGTAATTATGAGCTGCAGGCCAGTGAGAGATACTGTCTCAAAAAAGGTGAATGGTTCTCCTGAAGAACAACACCTGAAGTTGTCTTTGACTTTTATGTATAACACATACGCATATGTGCATGTACGCACACATACACTCAAAAAATATAAACAAAAAAGGTTACTAGAAAATGTAAGGTGCACACATGGTTTATGCTTCTATTTGACAGTGTTACCTTAGAGAATTTTATTACAAGGAAAAATAGTACATGTGCTATAAGCTAAGGTTTATGTCTTTGTTTTTAATAGTTTTTTAAAGTCAGAATTCACATATTGTAAAGTCTTGCTATGCACTCTCCGAGTGCTGGGATTAAGGTGGGGATACCATGCCCAGTTTATTTCTGAAGTGTTATGCGCATTAGAGCTTTTGGATAGATTAATCTTTCAGCACTATGACATGGCCTGTATCTCTTGTAACTTGTTTTTGTTCAGCCACTTCTACTTTCTTACCATCCATAAATCTATTTGTATCCTTATCTCACAATATAACCCAGGCTGGCCTGGAACTTGCTAGATAACCCAGTTTGACCTCAAACCCATAATCCTCCTGTCTCTACCTCCCAGCTCCTGAGTATTTGTATCTTTGAACCTAAAGTATCTCCTATAAATAGCACATAGTTGGGTTCTGTTTTTTATTTCAATCTGTTAGTCACTGATTTTGAAAGTATTTAGTCTGGTTTCCTTACGTTATTATTGACAGGTTTATATATGGTTACTGTTTTCTAAGTCTTATTCCTTTTTTGATCTAATATTCTTTCTCTGCTTTTCTTTTTTGCACTAAACAAATATTTTCTAATGACATATTTAAGATATGTATATATTTTGTTGTTGTTGTTGTTTTTCAAGGTAGGGTCTCACTCTAGCCCAAGCTGACCTGTAATTCACCATGTAGTCTCAGGGTGGCTTTGAACTCACTGTGATCCTCCTACCTCTGCCTCCCGAGTGCTAGGATTGATTAAAGGCATGCACCACCATACCCAGCTTTTCACTTTATTCTTTGAGGGTTTTTTTTGTTTGTTTTGTTTTTTTAGTAGATGCTGAAGAGGTTGCCATATGTGTACCTTAATGTTTGATTTCAGTGATTAAAGTATATTCATTACATTATTTGTATTGTGGCTTGGTGGTCTGTTAGGTAGAACTATAAATATATAACTTGGCAGTAATTTTCTTTACAGTTAGAAGCCAGAATAGAGGAACTTAATAAAGAAGTGAAAGCTTCCAGAGAGAAGCTAGCAGCTCAAGACCTTGCAGCTAAAAACACGATTCAGCAGTTACACAAAGAGATGGCCCAGCGGATGGAGCAGGTATTTCTCACCTCATTAGCAACTTAATATACTGGGTTTTTTTCCCCCTTATTTTATTAAAGTATAACTCTGTTGGTCTATCTTAATATCTGTACTATGTTGAGAATAGATGAACTGGGCTGGAGAAATGGCTCAGGTACTTCTTGCCACGCCTGACAGCCCGAGGTTTCATGTCTCTAGGACCCATGTAAAGCCAGATGTACAAAGTGGCACATGTGTTTGGAGTTCATTTATAGTGGCAGGAGGCCCTGGTGTGCCCATACTTACTCTCTGCCTATTTGTGTCTCTCTCAAATCAATAAAAACATTTTCTAAAAACAATAGATAATTTTATTTATATAGAAATAATATATAATAATGTTGAAATAACATTAAAGCAGTACATAAATACAAACTAATTATAAGAAACTATTATTAAGGAAGTATATACAATAAGGAATGTACGTTGTCTTTCAGCTGTACTTCTTCCCCTGCTTCTAGTCCCGTGGTGTGTCATCCCTTGTCCCATAGCTAATTACTGACATCATGTAATGCACCAGCCACATGGGCCTATGTGTATAACAATCTAGTTCCAGAGTGCAGTCTATAGGCCAGCTAGGGTTGAGTCTGGTCCTTTCCCAGCCAACACCCAGGCCCATCATCCAAACAGTGCTCTTCTTTTTACTAGTTCCTCTTTTGTCACTATGACAAAACTATTTTAGGCTAGGTACCTAAAGGAAAGAAGCTTATTAATATTTCATGAGGTCCAAGAGCAGGGCAACCCGGACAAAAAGTCCCCTCTGCTGACTCTAGAGGGCCTCAGTTTGCCTTTCTTCCTGAGTTTCTGCCTAGACTTCCTACTGATGAAACAACTGGAAAGGTGAGGGTGAGGGAATGTGTTCATATGGCCCTTGGCCCTCTTCAGGGAGACAGAAAGTGGAGGAGCAAAGGGAAAATAGCCACCAGCTGTGTTGGTTTAATTCTGGTGTCCCCCATAAACTTACGTGTTCTGAGTGCTAGGTTCCCAGCTGATGGCAAATGGAAATTAAAGCCTCTTGGAGGCAGTGTACTGTCGGGAGTGGGCTTATGGATTTTATAGCCAGTTTCCCCATGCCAGTGTTTGGCACACTCTCCTGTTGGTATTGTCCACCTTATATTGGCCAGGGGGTGATGTCCACCCTCTGTTCATGCCATCATTTTCTCCTGCCATCACAGAGCTTTCCCCTTGAGTCTATAAACCAAAATAAACCTCTTTTTTCCCCACAAGCTGCTCTTGGTTGGGTGATTTCTACCAGCAATGTGAACCTGACTGCGATACCACAGCAGCCAACATAAAGGAATAGGAAGGTGTAAAGAAAAAATACAAGTGCACTATTGCTTTTCTATAGTTTTGTAATGTTCATATTATCCCAATTTTATGCCATAAGTCTTAAAATTGTTATACACCCCTCTCCTCAAAAATTACGTTAGTAATTTTATAGGAAAATATTACTCATTTTAATAGATTTTTAAAAGTATTTTTATTTATTTGAGAGAGAAGGAAGCAGATAGAAAGAGAATGGCTGCGCCAGGGCCTCTAGCCACTGCAAACAAACTCCAGACACATGTGTCACCTTTTGCATCTGGCTTACATGGGTACTGGAGAATTGAACCTGGGTCCTTGGGCTTTGCAAGCTTGCGCCTTAATTACTAAGCCATGTCTCCTGCCCCATTTTAATATACTTTTATTTGAAAAAGACTTATTAATGCTTGGTGATATTTTTTCGAAGGCCAATAAGAAATGTGAAGAGGCACGCCAGGAAAAAGAAGCGATGGTAATGAAGTATGTAAGAGGTGAGAAGGAATCTTTAGACCTTCGAAAGGAAAAAGAGATACTTGAGAGGAAACTTAGAGATGCAAATAAGGAATTTGAGAAAAGCACTAACAAAATTAAGCAGCTTTCTCAGGAGAAAGGACGATTGCAGCAACTGTATGAAACAAAGGTATAACTTGTGCCATTGTGCCTTATTTAAAGTTCATTCTCTTTTCTTTCCCCTAATCAAATGATACTATGATTAAAGCACTCAAATGACAGTTCTTTTTTATTACTTTGATTCTTAAAAGCATGAATGTTTGAGGTATCTTATTACCTGCTGGCAGAAAGGTTTGTTGGGAAAAAGATGAAGTATTGGCACATTTGTTTATTGGGTAACATTATCTTGTTAAATCATTTTTCAAACTTTCTTTTAAGATCTGTATATTGGAAAAAATAATTTGTACCTCAAGGAAAGGCTGCATTTTGGTAAAGTGTGCATGTAGTGTCAATTATAAGTACTTTGAGAGTTGAAAGTGTAATTTGCCAGTAACTTATTGATTCATTTATTTACAGTGCTAGGGATTGAATTCAGGACTTCACACATGCTAGGCAAGTTCTGTATTACTGAACTCTGTCCGGCCTGACCAGAATCTCAATGCAATGCATAGATAGGAAAACATTCTCTGATGCTATTGTAAAGACACAACAGAGCCTTAGCAATTCAGAACTCCACTGCTAACTTAGTTCAGGAACCCCATGTGTCCTCAGAGGCACCAGCAAACCACTTGTTCACTTTTACCTCACTGCCACTGCTGCCGCTTTGGAGAATCAGAAATGTGTGTATGTGCGTACCTCACATTACATGGCTGAACCATGCGACTGTCATCCTCAGGTCTATCGATCTGATTAGGGCTTTTACTGTCCTCTCCATTTCTACCTTAAACGAGTTTTGTGGCCATAGTGTACCAGCCTTTGAATGATAGTGTCATTGTATTGATTACATTGAGGGGATAAAAGACAAACAGGTGCTTAAGTGAAAAAAAAGTATGACTTACTGATATTCTTTTAGGAAGGTGAAACCACTAGACTCACCAGAGAAATAGACAAATTAAAGGAGGATATCAGCTCTCACATAATTAAAGTCAAGTGGGCCCAGAACAAACTAAAGGCTGAGATGGACTCACACAAGGTGAGTACGGTGACGCAGTGGGGTAACAACACGAGGGTCGGAGCACATACAGGAGCAGTGCAGTGAAAGGCATGGCGCTGATGCTAGCAGCACCTGCAAGCTGGCTGGACCTGACTATTGAGTGACTATGCAAAAGAAATGTTCTTGCGTGGTTAGAATGTTAGACTTTTCCTTTCATAGTTTACAACACCTAAATTTGCCATGCTCCTTAAGTACTTTTTTTGGTATACAAAACTTGAGGGGAGGAGAAATGTATTGGTCATATAAATTATTAAAAATGGAATGTATAAAGTATAAATTATTGGTGACACTAAGATTCTTATTAAGATAAGCAGGTGCTGTGCTTATTTAAATATGAATATAATACAAATAGGTTCCCGTGTTAACTTTTTATAAATGTAACTCCATTGATACTGTGCTATCTGATATTTTTTAATGTTTTTTTGTGTGGGATTAAAGGATTATACCCAGGTACTCAATGCACGCTAAGCAAACAACCCCACTATTAAGCTATATCCCTTAAATATAACTTTAATAGAAAATTAATGTAAAGTAATTATAAAGTCTGGTAACTAATGCCATAATTCCATACAGAGCTGATATTAGAGGAAATGGAAATCTGCCGTTGGTGAAATGGAAAAAGAAAGATCTGAAGCATGGCTTAAACAGAAAGTTAAGGAAATATGTCAAGTTCCAAGTGCTTAAAGATACGCTTATTGCCTTGAATGATAATCCTGAACTACCTCATTAAGCAATTCCAAATCAATAGAATTCTTAATAACCTTTGGCCATTTGTATATAAGCATGATAGCAACATAGGTAGAATAGCAACTGTTGACAGTGGCCAAAGGTAGGTTAGGGGACTAGTCTCCTGTTATCAAGTCTGAAGCTAACTGCTCAGGAGCCATGGGTGTGTGAGGAAACTACCCCCACAGATAGAGAACCACAGAAGAGGGTGGGGTAGTAGTCCCCAGAGCCCAGCAAGGCTGAGCCATTCAAAATTTTCCTGTTAGTTTGGGTTACACAAGAGTCAAATTCCAAATCCTTAAGGATAGTCATTTCTAACTAGCAGAGTTGTTTTATGATCTTGACATAATATTTGGCCTAATATCTAATGGCCGTGGCACTTTGCTTATCTGCATCTATAGTCTGAAGGAAAGAGATCCAGAAACCTGGTAGAACACTTGCATTAAGAGTGGCAAATGCAGATCTGTGAGGCCTTGTGTTCAAAGATTGGTGATAAGAAACTTCATGGTAGCTTTGACAGATGAAACCAGACGCCAAAGTGAGTTAAAGATGTCACGTTACCTGGTGTGGACTAGTGAACCACAAGCATACGCACCTGTGGTGTAGAAACTTGGTATTTACCAGCCTTTTCCAGGAAAGGCTGATAGTAGACTGAGAAGCATTTAGCTCTGTGTAGCACTGTGTCAGGTGTCAAATAATATGGAGCCTATAAATCAGAGAAGACACAGCCACTTCTCTGAGTGTGTCTGGGATAGGCATCTACCTTACCTATTTTCTGTGCTTGTCTAGTGGATTTGAGAAGGAAATTGGGTCAAAAGATAAGACTTAGCCGGGTGTGGTGACGCATGCCTTTAATCCCAGCACTCGGGAGGCAGAGGTAGGAGCATCGCTGTGAGTTCAAGGCCACCCTGAGACTTCATAGTGAATTCCAGGTCAGCCTGAGCTAAAGTGAGTGAGACCTTACCTAAAGAAGAAAAAAAAAAAAAAGATAAAAGACTTAATCCTGATCTGGGCAGTGTAGGCTGTATTCTTGCATTATGGAATAACAAGGTCCAGATTTATCCTTCCACTTAAATAAAAGACCCTAAAGAAACAAAAATTAAAAAGTAAAAAAAAAAAAAGAAATTGAAGGTGTTCAGACTTGAGACAACAAACAGGCTGTATAAGGAAAGGGAAACAGATGAGGTACAAGGCCAGATCCCAGGCTGCTGGGCAAGGAGAGGAACTGAAAGCAAGCCCAGCAGTCTCCCTGAATTGAGGAGCAAGAGTCCCAGCATGGGGAAGAGTAGGGCCAGGGAATAATGAGGTCATGCAGGCCTAGGAGCTGTTCATGGTCCCACCAGCCAAAGAAAGAAGACCTCTTACCATGGGGGGCGGGGCATCGACTGGCCTCAGCAGCATGTTGCTTTAGTGTGGAAACCAGTTGGCCTTAGACTAAAGACAATTAAGGACCATTTAACGCACCTTTAAAAAGCAAGCTTGTTCCAAGTAAGTTAAATATGTTTAAAATTCCAAAACATATTCAAGTGAACATAGAAACTTCACATAAAATTCACTGCATCTGACATCTAATGGAAAATTATCACCACACAAGAAGCAGGAAGATATATTCCATAGAAAGAAGAAAGGCATCCATAGGAACAGATCAGAAGTGAATAGCAGACAAGGATGGTAAAATGGAGATTGTAAATGCACTCACGTTAACAGAGATAAACAAAAATTGAGTCCAGTAAGGGACGTGGGAGAACTACAAAAAGGACATATTGAAACCATGTCTGAGATGAATACTGCATTGCTTAGAAGTAATAAAAGATTAAATACTGCAGAAGAAAGCATCGGTTTGAAAAGAGCAGTGGAAAGCTATGTGAGTGCTTCCCAGGTTTGTAACTTGTACCCAGAATGCCAGATCCATAGATTCAACTGCCCACTTTAGAGCTGACATCTTGAGTAACTTACAGGCATCTTAAACTAAACTTGCCTAAAGTGAACTAATGATGTGTCGCTTTCCTCCATCGGTTCCCCGACTAATAAATGACCACCCATTCTTTAGTGGTTTGGGCCCTAAACCTTGGGTTTATCTTTGATTCTCTCAGTCATCAATCCAGCCTCTAAACTCCCATCTTTTTCCATCACCTTAATGAAATGTCCCCTGACTACTATGTCTAAGCTCTCAACACCTCCTCCCTAACTTCCTCATGTCCTTTACTTTATTGTTACTCCTTACCATTTGTCCCAGTATAGTAACCATGCCTTGTGCTAATGTACTTTATTTATTATTAACTCCGCCATTAGACTACAAGCTTCACGAAGGTAGAAACTGTTTCATTGCATAACTATTTCCCTCCCGCATAGCATAGCATCTGTAAGTGTAATTAACAGTGAGGAACAACCGGGCGTGGTGGCGCACACCTTTAATCCCAGCACTCGGGAGGTAGAGGTAGGAGGATTCCTGAGTTGGAGGCCAGCCTGAGACTACAGAGTGAGTTCCAGGTCAGCCCGGGCTACAGTGAGACCCTACCTCAAACAAAAACACCAACAACAATGAGTAAACAGATGAAATACCGTCTATGCCTTAAGCCTAAATACATTTAATGTGATTCTTAGTTTTCATTTATTCAATTAAAAAAAAATTCCATATAAGAATCTGTCAACTACTGAGTTTTTTTAAAAAATTGTTCATTTATTTATTGATTGTGTGTGTGTGTATGGGCATGCAGGGTCTCTTGCCACTGCACATGAACTCTGGATGTATGTGCCACTTTGTATTTTGCTTTATGTGGGTGTTGGGAATTGAACTCTGGCCAGCATGCTTTGCAAGCAAGTGCCTTTAACCACTGTGCCATTTCTCCAGTCCAAGTTTAAATGTTTGAAGAGATAAAAGGAAAACCATTCCAAGTAGTAGAACAAAGGAACAAAGGAGAGGAAGTATTTGGTGTTTGGGAAAACCAACCCAATGAGAGCGAAGGGTTTGTAGTGGGTATTCCTTCATTAATTCAACAAGTGTATTTGCTACTTGTTACTGTGGCAGAATACCTGACAAAATGCACCTCAGTGAAGGGCAGGATTATTTTGGCTCACAGGTTTCATGGTAGGGAAGGAATACGATGGGAATGTGAGGTGGCTGCCAGTCAGAGAGAAATGAACGCTCATGCTCAGCTCGCTCTCTTCTGTTTATTCATTGTGAAAGCCTGGCCTGTGGGATGGCACCACTCACTCACAGTGCCTCTTCCTCCTCATGTAAACCATCTGGACACACCCTCACAGACACACTCAGAAATGTGCCTCAGAGGTGATTCTAAGTCCTTTCAAGTTAGCAGTGAAGACGGATCAGCACAAGTATTCAGACATGTGACAGGTTAGAAGCTAGTTGTCCAGAAAGTAGATACTCCACTGTGGAAACATGGAAGCCCCAGCACAGTATGTGTGTTGTTAGACTCTGGGGGTTGCACGTAGCTGCATCTGTGTCTTCTGAAAAGAAAGGACTAGAAATGAACATAACAACTCTCACTTGAAATCCATGCCCCTGTATTAATGCTCCAAAGGCGAGTTAAAGGGAAAGGGCGCACCTTCGGGGCGAGAGAGATTACCGCCCTTCAGCGGAGACAGGAAGGCTGCTTAGCTCAGGTCTGTCAGGTAAAGAACAAGAGTGAGAAAACGATTATTGGATTTTGTGAGGGTGATCCCTGAAAACCCTTCAGAATTACCCTTTTAGGAGAGTGGTTAGAAACAAACCAAATTACAGCATCTATCAGTCAGAAGGCAGATTCACTGGGTGTGCTGATGCACGCCTTTAATCTCAGCATTCAGGAGACAGAAGTAGGAGGATCACGGCGAGTTTGAGGCCATCCTGAGACTACATAGTGAATTCCAGGTCAGCCTGGACTAGAGCAAGACCATACCTTGGACCCCCCCACCACCACCAAAGAAAAGAGCAGATTCAAATAGATAAGCAGCCATAAACCAACAAATTCTGTCATGTGGGTATGCAAAAGAATTGTTTAACACTTTGTTCTTACCAAGTTAGTAACTTCTAGTAATTAGCTGACAGCTATGGAATTTATCTTTTATTTACTGTGTAGCAGTTAACTATGCAGAGCCCTTTAACTCTGTAGGAACACGCAATGTTACTGCTAGACTAAATGGCTGACCCCTTCTGTAGTATCAGAACAACTCTCCCTGCTGTGTAATCATTTCTCCCATTCTTCCTATCTCTGTGTCTAATTTTGTCTCTGTTACTTTGTCAATGCAGGACACCAAAGATAAACTCAAAGAAACAGCAACAAAGTTAACCCAAGCAAAGGAAGAAGCAGACCAGATAAGACAGAACTGTCAGGACATGATAAAAACCTACCAGGTTCGCTTCGCTTGCTTCTCTTGCCTTTCCAAGTGCTGTGACTGATGTGCTAAGTCTCTGTACTCTTTTCATTTGCTAACTTTGAAATGTAGAACAATCTGGTTAAGCAAAAGCAAATTGTTTCCTGTGTTAAAGTACCGGAACTCAAATGTATCTTAATAGAGAATTTTCAAACCAAATAAAGTTGCTAGAAGATATCAGAAGAATAAAGCCTGAAGAGAAATGCATGGGTCTTCTGTGTTAAATAATATCCCTTAAGTGTACTCTGTTTCTGCAAAATTCACATTGGATGTATTCTTCAATTTTAGATACATAAGCTATTTCTTTCACAATTAGTAATTTCAAAGCTTTGTTCAGTTTTCAGAGTATAAAACTTCAAAATCTGGTTTTACCTTCCATTTTCTTTCCATCAGGAATCAGAAGAAATCAAGTCAAATGAGCTTGATGCAAAGCTTAGAGTCACAAAAGGAGAACTTGAAAAACAAATGCAGGAAAAATCTGACCAGCTAGAAGTGAGTGGTTCTGCCTTTGGTATTGCTTAGTAAATGCACACTAGCCTAGATTGTGTAATGAATGCAGGAAGAGAAAGAGGACTTCTTGCCATCTGCGTTTAAGGTCCTTTGAGAGAGGGAGTAGGCAGCAAATCTTAGATTTTGCTTAGTGCATTGTGATGTGTGTGTGTGTGTGTGTGTGTGTGTGTGTGTATGTGTTGTGCATGAATGCATGTATGTTTGTATGTGGTGGGCACACGTGTGTGAAGGCCAGAGGTCAGCATCAGGTGTCTTCCTCTCTCACTATCCACATTATTTTTTTGTGTTTTTATTTTTATTTATTACAAGGAGAAAAAGAGAGCAAGAAAGAGAGAGAGAATGGGCATGTCAGGGCCACTAGCCACTGCAAACAAACTCCAGACACATGCACTGCCTTGTGCGTCTGGCTCAGGTGGGACCTGAGGAATCAAACCTGGGTCCTTAGGCTTCACAGGCACTCCACTGTTAAGTCATCTCTCCAGCCCTGCCTACATTATTTTTTGAGTCAGCCTCTCACTGAATTTGTAGGTTACCAATTCAGCTAGGCAGCAAGATAAACTAGCCAGCAGCCCGGGCATCCTCCACCTCCCCAGTGCTGGGATTACAGGCGCATGCCACCGCACCTAGCAATTTTACCTGCGTGCTGGGAATCCAGACTCAGAATCTCATGCTTGTGCAGTGAGCACGTTACCAACGGGGCATCTCCCCACCCCCACTTATGTTTGTTTTAAACAGATGCATCATGCTAAAATAAAGGAACTAGAAGATCTGAAGAGGACGTTTAAGGAAGGGATGGATGAGCTGCGGACACTGAGAACAAAGGTAATCAAATCTTAACAATCTATGGAAAGAGTAAATATCTTTAATGTAAAATTTACTCTGATTTTTAAAGTGGTGGGGAAAGGATATTTAGAAAATTTTCAAATTGAAAGTAGTCTATCATGGTGGAATAACAGCATTCCTTAGTAACAAAGCTGACTTGTTGAAATCAATGTTGCTACATTAGTATCTTTGAAGTGCTTCTGAACATTCCTATTTCATTGCACACTTATGCTTGCGCTTTTGAACTAAAGACATCTTTTCAGCAAATCAATTGGAAGGCTACGTGGCCCTTAGAACTGTGTCAGAAAGCAATAAGGCATTCTCTACATTATTCCTGATGTGTTTAATACCTTACATGCATTTTGTATTCTAAATCTTAGAAAATCCTTTCCCATGTTTATAGTCTGTCAGTGTAATTTCCCTTTTAATATTGATATATATTATCAATATGCCATTCATTTATTTGGAAATAGAGTTTTAAGTAACCACCTTGAAGTTGAAATCACCTAATAATATGAAAGTGCTTTTTGCATACCCCATTTCTTCATGTCAGTTTTTTTAAGGCGGGTAGGGAAGATGGAGTTCAGTACAAGCGAAGTGATATGCTGCCACTCTGAGACTGACTTCCAGGATTTACCACAGTGTTTTCTTCGCACTGATGCTGCCCTAGGGTTCATCTTGGCTGACTTGCATGAATGCCATCTGTAATAGCTTCAAAGGAGCAATAAAAAGCCTGTAGCTTAACTTGGTTGTGATCATTTCATAGGCAAAATGTCTAGAAGATGAGCGATTAAGAACAGAAGATGAATTATCAAAATACAAGGAAATCATTAATCGTCAAAAAGCTGAAATTCAGAATCTGTTGGACGAAGTGAAGAGCGCAGCCCGGCTGCAGGAGCAGCTTCAGAGGTGGGGGCCAGGCAGCTCGGCGTGCCGCAGGCTTCTCTTTTTAAATTTTATTTATTTATTATTTGAGACAGCGAGAGAAGGAAAGAGGCCGACAGAGAGAGAGAGAGAGAAAGAGAATGGGCACGCCAGGGCCTTCAGCCACTGCAAATGAACTCCAGACACGTGTGCCCCCTTGTGCATCTGGCTTACGTGGGTCCTGGGGAATCGAACCGAGGTCCTTATTAGGCTTTGCAGGCAAATGCCTTAACCGCTGAGCCATCTCTCCAGCCCCACACTGCAGGCTTATCTATTCCACCGCACGGGCTGCTCTTAAAGCAGTTACTGCGTGACACAGAGGCACTTGAAATTTGATTTGTAAATTTTAAAATTTCTTTCTTAATGGAAAGTTTTTGGATTATCTTTGAGCTCTTATCATTACTTCTAAAAAAAGCAAAGTTTCTATTCCCTAAACATTGAAGGTATCAATTTTTAAGACAGGATGAAGTTATTTAGTTCCTTTACCTGTCCTTTAGCTTTCAAATGGTAACTTGGACCTTGGGTAACTTTCTTCTGCAAGGTAAATGTAGGTCCGGATCTAGTTCTCCATATTCCGCGTATGCAATTTGAGGTCCAGAGCTGGCATTCATGTGACTTCCCATTAAACCACTTAACTGAGCTTCATGACGTTTGTGGCATGACCAGGATTCAGGTTGAATTCAGGCAGTGTCTGTCTGTGCATCACCCATATGTAAGCAGCCGCGTGCTGCTAAAGAACTCGGGTCAGCATCAAGATTCCCGTCTGCCCACCTCAGCTTGGGTGTTGTGATACCTGCAGTCCTGGCATGTGTCCCGCCAGAGCCTTCTACCCATTGTCATACCACTTTCCCTCCCTTGCAGTTTACCACTGTTTATTCCTGGCAAGGGATTAATTACAGGAAAGAAATGGGAGTTGTTCGTGACTATTCTTTCCACTCCTTGCTCTCCATCTTTGTTTTGTTTTTTTTTTTTTTGTTTTTTGAGGTAGGGTCTCACTCTAGCCCAGGCTGACCTGGAATTCACTATGGAGTCTCAGGGTGACCTCGAACTCACGGTGATCCTCCTTCCTCTGCTTCCCCGAGTGCTGGGATTAAAGGCGTGCGCCACCACGCCCGGCTTTGCTCTCTATCTTTGAACTGTCTACATCTAAGCCATCCTTTCCTTTGCTTCTGTTCTCATGGAGGAGTGTCCCTCTCCTGCGAATTTGGTGATTTCGACCCCTGCTGTGCGTCATGTGCTCTTTTACCTTCTCAAGGTCTCTCTTGATGCCTCCTTCCTTATTCTCTTTTACATTTAAATATGAATGCACAGTGCATTCAACCAGTTTGGCTAGGATCAAATGTAAACATGAGTGTATTTTTTAAAAATACCAAAATTTATGACCTTCCCCCACCAGCTTTTCTTTCTTTCTAGAATTTTGTATACTCATTCTCTACTTACTCACTTCCTGTATTCTGCTTATCTCCACATCACTGTAACTTTCACCTCGGCATTTCATTAAAAATGAATGACAACTTTGGTAGGATAGATGCAGCTTAGATCCAGCCTTTTGTGAACTTTTGGTGTCTTTTATACCACTGGAATCATCTTTCTTGGTGTGGCTATTTTCCTTTGGTTTCATTTACATGATATTTTCCTTTGTTCTCCTACTTTCTTGCCACTACTTTTGTGGTGTCCTTATGGGTCTTCCTTTTCTGTCAGAAATCCTTCTGTTGCAGTTTTATTACACCATTGAGTGATGTCAGTCATTCTTCCACTGTACTGAAGGTCCTTTGACTCATTATCTTCAGTCCTCTGCATAGCTTTCTGTACCTAAGTATGAAAAACACCTCTAGTGTTGATATGTCCAGAATTGATTCCTTCTCTTGCTCACAAGTACAGTTCTCTCACGTGCCTGGGATGGATGCTGAGCTTGGATCCACATGGCTGTCCAGCCCAAGAATCTGCAGGCCATCTTTGATTCTTCCTTCCCTCCCTTCATACACCCAACCACTCTCTTTAAGCCCATTTACATTTAAAAAAAATTTAATTTATTTTAGAGAAAGAGAGGGAGATAGAGAATTGACACGCCAGGGCCTCAGCCACTGCAGTATGTTAGTAGGCATGTGCAACCTTGTGCTTGCCTCACCTTTGTGCATCTGGCTTATGTGGGATCTGGAGAGTCCACCATGGGTCCTTAGGCTTTGCAGACAAGTGACTTAACTGCTAAGCCTTATCTTTTCCAGCTCTACATTTTTTTTTTTTTTTTGGAGGTAAGCCCAGTAGACTGTCCTCCTTTTTTAATGAGAAAGGGAAGGGGGCAGGAATTGGCATGCCAGGGCCTCCAGCCATTGTAATCACACTCCAGATGCACGTGCCACCTAGTGCACGTAGGTGACCTTGCACTCATCACCTTGTGTCCCTGGCTTACATGGGCCCTGGAGAGTCGAACATGGGTTCTCAGGCTTTGCAGGCAAGCATGCCGTAACCACTAAGCCATCTCTCCAGCCCAGTCCATTTACTTTTTACCTCTCCTCTGCTATTACCATAGTTAGTATAAACCACTGTCCGTTCTCATCTGGAAAGCTACTATGGCTTATAAACTTTTTGTTCTTGCGTACTTCAAGCCATTTCTTACATTCTCCTTAAAATTGAGTTTTTTTGTTTTGCGTGGGGGGATTTTTCTGTTTGTTGAAATACTGGTTATTGAACTTAGGGCCTTGTGTTTGCTAGGCAAGCACTCTACCACTCTACCATAGCTGGCAAGCTATGTCCACCACTTATATCTGGTTTCCTGTTGATTCAGATTGCAAAGCTCTGATGTCTCAGCATGGCTTTTAACATGAATGGCTTAGCCCTTGCTTTTGCATGCCTTTCCTTCCTGTGCTCTTACCTCGCAGCTACAATCAGTTAACTAGTGTTTACAGACCGTGCCAAGCTTTATGTGCTGAGTGCCAGGGATAAGACACAGTCCTTATCCTCATCAGCAGTGGACAACAGGAAGTCCTGCTCTCATTCCTTCCCAAGCCCTGTCACAGTCTCCTTTTCTACTCAGAACCTGTTTTGTTCCACACAAGCCCCAGCTTTCCCTTAGGTCAGGGATTGACAAACTATGGCCCATAAGCCAAATCTATCTAGTCCATTGCCTGTTTCTGCAAGTGAAGAGTGCTTGGGAACACAGCCACGTTGATTCGTTTGTGCTTTGACTGTGGTTGCTTTCACACTGCAGCGGCAAAGTAGAACTGTTGTTAAAATAAAAGTCCTGGGCTGGAGAGATGGCTTAGAGGTTAAGCGCTTGCCTGTGAAGCCTAAGGACCCCGGTTCGAGGCTCGATTCCCCAGGACCCACGTTAGCCAGATGCACAAGGGGGCGCATGCATCTGGAGTTCGTTTGCAGTGGCTGGAGGCCCTGGCGCACTCATTCTCTCTCTCTCTCTCTGCCTCTTTCTCTCTGTCACTCTCAAATAAATAAAAATGAATAAAAAAAATAAAAATGAAATTCATATGGCCCAGAAACCTAGCTTAGTTCCTGCTCGCCTTCTGCAGGAGCAGCTGTGTCAGTGTGTTCGTTTGAGCATCACTCATACAAGGTTAGGTAACCTGCTCTGGGTTTTCATCATCAAAGATGCTTATCACACTTGTATTACTTCCATACTTGATTACAAGCTCTGTGAAAGCAGGAGCCCTGTTAACCTTGCTCATTAGGTTCCTAGCTCTTACTTCCTGTGACTTATTAGGCACTCATAAGTATTTGGATGAGTTAAATAAAATAACCTTTATAAATCATTTCATTGAGTGAAAATTCCCAAACCATTAATTTAATGTTTAATAGTTTAATTTTTCTTAACTATAAACTTTGTTTTTTTTAGAGGTAAACAAGAAATTGAAACTTTGAAGGAAGAAGTGGAAAGTCTTAATACCTTGATTAATGATCTACAAAAAGACATTGAAGGCAGTAGGAAAAGAGAATCCGAGCTCCTACTGTTTACAGAAAAGCTCTCTAGTAAGAATGCTCAGCTGCAGTCTGAATCCAATTCTTTGCAGTCACAGTTTGATAAAGTGTCCTGTAGTGAAAGTCAGTTACAAAGCCAATGTGAGCACATGAAACAGACAAATGCTAATTTGGTAAGTATCAATGTGCTTTTACTTGTTAGAGCAACATAGCAAGGAACACAGATTAAATACCCCTTACAGCATAGGAGTGTGGTGGTAGTTCATTTAAGCTCTTTCACTGACATTGTGCTATTTTAAATGCTGTAAAAAATGTGTTTTTCCTTTTAATTAATGTAGTTTATAGTAAAAATTTCTCCCTAAATTAGTACTAAAGAACATAATGCTTTTGAAATTAAGGAGACAATGATTCTGTAATCCCCAATTTATTTATTTATTTTTGGTTTTTCGAGGCAGGGTCTCACTCTTCTAGCCCAGGCTGACCTGGAATTCACTATGTAGCCTCAGAGTGGTCTCGAATTTACAGCGATCCTCCTACCTCTGCCTCCCAAGTGCTGGGATTAAAGCTGTGTGCCACCACACCCTGGTTTATAATCCCCATTTTATATTACCCTTTTAAAAAGGTAATACTTTATATTTCTGATGTTTTCACACTTAAAAATGGTTTAATATTTCCAAGCAATTACTGTCTTCAAGTTGCTCATAAAAATAAAATGAGTCTTGGGATGAGGGTGATGGCTCAGTGGTTAAAGGCAGTTGTTTACAAAGCCTGCTGGCCCAGGTTCAATTCTCTAGCAGTCACATAAAGCCAGATGTAAGGACACAAAGTGATACAAGTGTCTTGTGATCCCAGTATGCCTAGACAATGGGAGGTAGAGTCAGGAAAATCCAGAGCTCATTGCCCATCTAGTCTGGTGTTAGCAGTGGCAGGAGACCCTGTCTCAAAGAGGGTGGAGCAGAAACCTTGAGGTTGTCCTCTGATCTGCACATATGCTCTGTGTTTCATACTTGCCCCCTCACAAATTAATTTTTTTAATTCAAAAATAATTTAAATCTTTAAAATTCCAAAGTTCAGAGATCTGTATTTCATTTATTTTATACGTAAAGTGGTATACCCAATACTATATCCTTGTGCCTTGCTATGTGAGAATTTAGAGGTGACCAGTCATGAATCTCTTCTCCCATGGATTATATTTTTAAGGTTTAAAAATTTTTTATTTTAATTTTTATTTATTTGAGAGTGACAGACAGAGAAAGAGGCAGAGAGAGAGAATGGGCGCGCCAGGGCCTCCAGCCACTGCAAATGAACTCCAGATGCGTGCGCCACCTTGTGCATCTGGCTTTCATGGGTCCTGGGGAATCAAGCCTCGAACCGGGGTCCTTAGGCTTCACAGCAAGCGCTTAACCGCTAAGCCACCTCTCCAGCCCTTTTTAAGGTTTTAAACTGCAAGCAATACTAGAAACATACTAAAATCAGTGCTTTTTCATTTTACCTTACTTGACTTTCAGGAAAGTAGATTGCTTAAAGAAGAAGAACTAAGGAAAGAGGAAGTCCGGGCTCTGCAAGCTGAACTGACTTGTACACGGGCAGAAATTAAAGCCTTGAGTACCCAGGTTGAGGAACTGAAAGATGAATTAGTGACCCAGAGGCGTAAGCATGCCTCTAATACCAAGGATCTTACCAAACAACTCCAACAAGGTACAGATTCTTCCACGTTGCGACCTGGAATGTATTTCTTTTAGTCATTCTTTTTACAGAAAACACATTGTGGCATGTGCACAGCCATACACACATACATGTGCATACACATGTAAAAATTTTTAAAAAGGTGAGAGCCATTGAGGAAGACCCCAACCCATGTCAACCTCTGGCCGCTGCATGCACATATAGTGCGCCTATACATATACAAACATGCTTACACACATACAAATGCAACATAAATACAAATTCATACCAGGTTTTGGGAATCCGTGCCACGTGTTTGGGATACAACAAGTAAGGTGTATTCCAACTTAATATTTTCTATTATCACTCACTGTTTTGGGTTTTAAAATAAGTATTGTGAGAGGAGACTTAGGCATTTACTTAATATGAATATATTTTAGATATACATCAAAAGAATTTGTTTTTATACATGTAATTGAAAAGAAATTTCTGGTACTGGGAAAGATAAGCTTTGAAGACTGAAAGTTCACTATGATGATGTGATGCAGGTATCATTTGTCAAAATGTTGTTTCTGTGCATTTTGTAATTTACCTGTACATTTCCCATTGGTATTTTTACATGAATGACAGAGCATTCTCTCTGATGTATGTATTGAGGAACTTTCTGTGGCCCATACTATTTTTACTTTAGTGACTTTAGCAACTAAAATTGGACAGTGGGGCAAATGGTCGTTAGGACTGTCAGAAGTAATCCTCTTCCTTTTCCCATAGCGCGAAGAAAATTAGATCAGGTTGAGAATGGAAGCTGTGACAAAGAAGTTAGCAGCATGGGGAGTCGCTCTAGCTCATCAGGTAAAAAATAATGATTCTAGCTGTTATCTAGTAGTGGGTTAAAAAATAGCATTTTTGCTTTTAAAAGTATTGATATGCTTTGCTTCATTTTGAAGTTTATAAGATAGAAGCCATATGTAACTATATTGTGAAAATGTTTCTGATTCTTCCTCAACATTTCAGATTTGTCTTGGACTTATTCGTGCGTGCGTGCGTGCGTGCGTGCGTGCGTGTGTGTGTGTGTATGTGTGTGTGTGTGCTTGTGTTTGTCTTGCCTCTTTTTTTTCCCCTCCCCTGTTACTTTTTCATTTTGTGCAACAACTTTCTCTAAGTTCTAAAATTTAGACTTATATCCATCTATATAGAGAGACTTGGTATGTGGACTCTCTCTTGTTTTTTAACACCTAAGAAATACTAAAATAACTACTGTTACATAGTATTAGATTTGTATATGCAGTTTCCTTTGTTATCTGGAAAGGATTGGTTCCATGACCCCTCTAGGATCCCAGGCGCTTCAGGTCTCTGGTAAAATGGTGTAGTATTTGTACATAACCTATGTTCATCTTCCTGTAGACTGAAGTCATCGCTAGACCATGTATGATTCCTAATGCAGCACCAATACTATGGAGATACTGTTATACACTGTTTGGTTTAGGGCAGAAAAGTGTGCATGTTCAGTATAGATAATTTTTAAAAATATTCCCAGTCTGGGATTGTTTGAGCCTGTGGATGGGTAACTCACACAGATGGAGGTAAAACCATGTGTCTGTAAACACACACTCACACACTCTTTTCTTGAGATTTTGTTTCTCTATTTCCACTTCCTCACCCTGTTCCTGAGTGATAGTCATTGGGATTTGTAGAAGTGAGAATTTGCACACAGGTGACCTGTGATATGTTCTTCGCCCAGCTCATTTAGAGTGAATATTTTGAATAAATGACTTGTGATGGGGATGACTAAACTCCACTGTGCATCTGAACGAATTTCTGTGTCTGCAGGGTCGCTTAATGCTCGCAGCAGTGCTGAAGATCGATCTCCTGAAAATACCGGATCGTCAGTAGCTGTGGACAGCTTTCCAGAAGTGGACAAGGCCATGTTGATTGAGAGGATAGTTAGGCTGCAAAAAGCACATGCCAGGAAAAATGAAAAGATTGAATTTATGGAAGACCACATCAAACAATTGGTAGAAGAAATAAGAAAAAAAACAAAGTATGTGTCACTATGATAGCAGAACCAATGCCAAGAGCCCATCTTTGACAAAACAAGTTTTAATTACATTCAATAATTAAATATATATACATAATTTGTTTTTCAATGTAGGGTATCACTGTAGCCCAGGCTGACCTGGAATTCACTATGTAGTCTCAGGGTGACCTTGAACTCATGGCGATCCTCCTACCTCTGCCTCCCAAATGCTGGGATCAAAGGTGTGTGTCACCACACCCAGTTTTATTATGTTTTTAGTGAGGTTTCATCATGTTGCCCAGGCTGGCCTTGAACTCTAAGGCCTCGGTGATCTGGTGACTCGGTGTCTCGAGTAGCTGTGACTGTAACCAGGCACCACCATGTCTAACTTGATCTTACAGTTATGTAGCCCTTCACCTTTTTTGATCACCTGTTGTAGTCTAGGTTTGGGGAATATAAATATTAAGGAAAAGTAGGTCTTTAAGGTGTTAAAGAGTTGGTTAGTGTTAGATATTTTGTTATTGTTTGCGTACTAAAATAACTGGATTTTAGCTTTTGAGCCATGAAGTAGGTAGGATACCTTGAGACACAATCCCCCCCCCCCCAACCCCATAGGGATTAACTGGGGTCTTCATCCCCACAGTGGATACCATAACACCATGGGGGAGGGCCCTCCAGGTTGGTGTGGGCGTGGGCAAGGCCATGGACGAGTATAACCTATTATATATAAAATAAAATTTAAAAAATGACTATGACACTGAGATAGATGGAGCTTTGGGTTTTTTCCCTATTGGGCAGACCCTCATACGTGGTTGATTGGCACCTCCTGGTGTGAGGCACTGCCTAAGGCTTACCATTGTCACTCATTCCTTCTTCCACCCAGGGAGAATGAGTTCTCTGTTGAAGGGAGTTACTAAATCCACCAGCATTGGCTCTTGTCCTGTAAGGGACAGGCTTAGCTGAAGAATCAAGCCCAGCTGCCTAATTTGTACTTACTGCACCAATTCCTCTCACAAGTACCATATCCATGTATATGAAAGTTGCTGTTTTTATATGTAGGTCTTTTTTCACATGTGTAGGCATGTGCAGTTGGAAGCTAGAGAGCAACCTCAGGTGTTCCTTGGGAATGCTGTCCACCTTTTTCCTTTTTGAGATGGTCTCTCAGTGGCCTGAAGTTAGGCTGGACTGGCTGGCTTGTGAGCACAGGGATCTTCCCTTCCAGTGCTGGGCTGACCGCGTTGGCTTCTGTGTCTGATACTCTTACACGGCTGTAGGGATTGAATTCAGGTCCTTAACCCCGCCCCCCCACCTTTGGAAGCCTTTCTGTTTCTCTTTTCCTTTTTATTGACAGCTTCCATTCTTACAGACAATAAACTATGATAATTCCCTCCCCTCCTTCACTTTTTCCTTCAGAAATCCACACTCCATCATATCCCCTCCTTCTTTCCATTAGTCTCTCTTTTATTTTGATGTCATCATCTTTTCCTCCTGTTATGAGGGTCTTGTAAAGATAGTGCTAGGCACTGTGAAGTCATGAATATCAAGGCCAATTTCTGTCTGGTCGATTGCATTGTAAGCAGTTCTACCCTTCCTTCGGCTCTTACATTCTTTCTGCCGCTTCTGTAATTGCAGGTCCTTAGCTTTTAAAGCAAGCACTTTACTGACTGAGCTGTCTCCTCAGCCTGTAAATGGTTACTTTGAAATACTTATAGACCTGCAGCAAAGTTTGCCTATGACTTTTAAAAGAAAAATATTTGGAGGCTTTAAGTTTAATCATAAGATAATAAAAATATTGTCAAATCAATCAAGTAATATTTACAGTTAAATAAAGGAAAAATAGAAAAGCTGTGTTTATATATCTTTAAGTACCATGATAGAACAAATACAGAACAGGTAAAAAATCTAATAGGACAGACAATTCTTTTCTAGCATAGGTTATTAGCCCCATGGGTATTGTTAGGCTAATGATTCTTATGCTAGGTTTTGGTGACTTTTACAGATTCCAGTGCTTTTATTCTGCAAGTACACAATTGACTGTGGTATGTTTTGTTTTGTTTTTCACAGAATCATTCAGAGTTACATTTTGCGAGAAGAAGCAGGCACCCTTTCCTCAGAAGCGTCTGACTTTAACAAGGTCCACTTGAGCAGACGTGGTGGTATCATGGCATCTTTATACACATCCCACCCCGCTGACAGTGGGCTAACACTGGAACTCTCTTTAGAAATCAACAGAAAATTACAGGCTGTTTTGGAGGATACATTACTAAAAAACATTACTTTGAAGGTATTTGTTTTTCTTATCTACTCTTATCAGTGGTGTATTGATCTTAGTCTCCTGTAGCCCTTAGGCTATTTCTGTAATGTGGCCTACCATGTCACTCAGATCTAAAAGGTTAGTGTTTTGTTTTTTTTTTCTCTTTGGAAAAGTACAATTTATTTATTTATTTATTTATTTATTTATTTATTTATTTATTTGAGAGGGGCATATAGAGAGAATGGGTGCTCTAGAACCCTCTAGCCACTGCAAACGAACTCCAGACACTTGTGTCACCTTGTGCATCTGGCTTACGTCCGTACTGGGTCCTTTGGCTTTGCTGGCAAGCATCTTAGCCACTAATCCATCTCTCCAGCCCAAGAAGTACAATTTAAAAATAAAATTATTTATTTGAGATAGAGGGGGAGAGGGAGGAAGAGGCAGATAAAGAGAGAATGGGCGTGCTAGGGCCTGCAGCCACTGCAAACGCACTCCAGACGTGTGTGCCACCTTGTGCATCTGGCTTATGTGAGTTCTGGGGAATTGAACCTAGGTGCTTAGGCTTTGCAGGCAAGCACCTTAATTGCTAAGCCATCTCTCCAGCCCAAGATGTACAAGTTTTTAAGCTAAGTCAGTTTAATTACTGAAAAATGAGATGTAGTATTTACTTCATAGTGGATGACCTATAATTTAATTAGTTATAATTTCTGAAGTATAACTTTTTAATGTTACAGTAATGTACTTTGTGGCTTAATATTTTGCAGCCATTATGTGACCCAGCTATACTGTCTTTGCTGTGCATGGGCCTTAATAGTTAGCAGTGGTTTTGAAAAAATTTTTAAATCTAAGCAATCATTTTGTGCACTGAAACTTGCTGCATTTGTAGTGAAGAGATGAAGTATAACTGAAATGTTCAGCCCTGCCTCACTGGAACTTCTGTGTGTCTCGTTTATCTCACTTAGCATTGAAGGCTTGTGGTGGTTTGCATGTGTATGTCACCCATAGATTCAGGTGTTTTATTAAGCTTGTAACTTGGATCTCCAGGGGCTTTGCTGGAGGAGGTGTCACTGGGGGAGGATCTTGGGGCCCAGCCCAAAAGTGTGTTTGGGGGCGGATCTGATTCCAGCCCAGAGGTGAGAGAGCTTCTGAACTCTGGCAGGTTAGTGCGCTGGGGCTGGTGTTTGCCTGCTGCAGTGTTTCTCTATGCTGGGATCCATGGAAGCAAGTGGCTCTTCCTCCCTTCCCCCGGATTTGTAAGCTGAAATAAATCCTGTTCCTCCCATAAACCATGTCTGGTTGGATGTTTTACCCCAGCGATGTGGCGCTGACTATGAAAGGGCTGGTTGTCACCCAGTTTCAGAATGTGGGCAAAAATAGTTCAAACTGAATCTTTTTATTATACTTATTACCACAGTTACTCCCTTCTGGTTTTTTAAGGAAAATTTCAAAATTTAGGCAAAAATAGTTTGAACTAAAACTTTTTATTGTACTTAATACTTCTGTTTTCTCCTTCCACCTCCATTGTTAAAGGAAAATCTGCAGACACTTGGAACAGAAATAGAACGACTTACTAAACACCAGCATGAACTGGAGCAGAGGACGAGGAGAACCGAACACAAAGCGCTTGCTCAGTAAATGGACGAGTCACAGAGCGGCACGTGCCACTGACCAGTGTCATTGGAAATGTTCCCTGCTTTGTGTGTCAGTCAGTCAACAATTTGTTTTGCTTCACTGCATAAAAATGTGTGGGTGCATTGCTTCTGTGAGTGGGTGCATTGCTGAGTGTGCAGTAGAAATGTGTGATGACCTGTGTTCTATGAATTTCAGTCAGTTCAGTTGCTTGAGACTGAATCTAAACATCTTAACTTCTTATAGTAGGACAAGGCTTTAAAATAAAACCACCCTTTGCCAGACTTCTTCCCTTTAAAAATATATAATGGCAAAAATGATTCAGTCTTTTAACATTATGCATGAAAAGAAAGGTGTTGATCATTCAGCAATTCACTATTTCTGCCCCCCCCAAAAAAATCATAATTTTTTTTTTTTTCTGTTTTGGTTTGGGATAATTGGAAGGTTGAAACAGGAGGATCCCTTGAGCTTACAAGTTCAAAGCCAGTATGGGCAACCTCACAAGACCCTATCTCAAAACTAAAAACAACAACAACAAAAAAAAAAACCTATGTTTTGATACTCCAAAATCGCATTTAGTTGTGTTTTAAGGATGCATTTGAATATTTAAATCTTCCTAGTTTAAATTTTAATGAAAACTAAACTTATAAGGAAAGCCAGCTGTTGGTAACCAGCAGTGATCAGGCATTGTATATTTCTGTCAGTTTTCCTTACCTGTGTTAGGGGCATTTTTTTCATACTTGAATTTGAGTTAATAGTTGAATTTTTAAAAGTCTTTAGTTCCTTGAAATATGGTTTTTAAACAGCATTTTACTTATAAATTTCCTGTGAACTTCAGTTATTTTTAAAATATGAAATGAATCCAGTCATTCGAAGAGAAAAAATGGATACTTTGAAACTGACATGCTTTAAGTTTACTGCCATTGTCGGAAGGTTAATGTCATGACTCACGGTGTTCTTGAAGAGCCACTTGTCCCAGAGAACTGGTACATGCGGTAGCACTGTGAGTCATTTCATTTGATCACCACTCTTCATCATTGATACAACTAATGGTTATAATCGTACTGTACCCCCAATGTGGTATTTCTGTAATTTATTTAAAACACAAAGTATATCTCTATGACCAAAGGAACTTGAGAGCTAAATTGTTGCATCTTGCTGGATTTTTACAGTGTTTATTTAAAAATACATTTAAATATTGCTGGGTCATAATGTCAGTATTTCTGTCATTGATTTTTTTTTTTTCCCTCAGCTCTTGTAACCGCTCAGCTGCTCTTTTTTCTTAAATCTGTGCTGTGTTCAGCTCACTTTAAGTCATGTGCAGCAAGCCTTATTTTTGTTTTGGGTTTTAGCATTTTTCCTCTTTAAAGGAAGTGAGTTTTAGGGTAATGTGAGACCCTTAAAAATTGTATGATCTGTAGCTGGGTCTGGGTGGGCGCACACTGATAATCTTTGCACTTTGGAGGTGAAGGCAGGAAGATGAGGAGTAAAAAGCTAGCCTGGGCTACGTGAAGCCTTGTCTTAAACGTACAAAAAGGAATTGTATGGGTTCTAAATGTTTGGATCATGGTGGCAATGTCCTTTTAATGTGTTTTAGCATTTTTTTTAAAAAGAATCAACATTGTTTTAAAAGATACTTTACTGAGTATTTGGTAATTTAGCATAGTCTCAGCTTTTCCTAAATACTAAGTTATCTTATCACTCCAAAAACTTTTTTTAACTTAAAAGTGAAAATACATATTCAAAGATGTTTTATTTTTAAGTAGTTGTAAAAATTATTAGTTTTACCTTAATGTGTCTTGTTCTTTTATTAATAATTTATCAGAATAAAAAACTAAGAGAATAGTGCAATAAATCTACATTAATTTTTCATGTATTCCTAGATATACTTGTAATACTCTAAAAGTCAGTAATACTCCAAAAGTCAGTCTCCAGTACGCAGCACAACTTATTTTTCCTGGTTTGTCATGTGGCATGAATTCATAAGGTACAATAGCTAGAGTTTTTTTTTCTCCAAGACACAAAACATATAATGGAGGTCAGATACTGGTCAGTCACAGTGTGCTGTGCCTCTGTGTTTGTAAAAGGAATGTGCATTTGTTACAGACAAAAATGGAACATGTTAATAGATTATTTGTGCCACCAGAGACTTGGAGAAGGCTAATAATAATAATACAATAATAAAACAATTTAAAAAGTTAATAAAAAGCCATACTTTATCTGTATTGCTACCTTCTCCCATGAATTGAGGCAGCTGACTGAGTTTTGAAGGAAATGCTGATTCTCTCTGTCCTCCAGGGTCCACTGCATCCTTTGAACCTGATCAGAACCGAGTAAAGCAGTTTAGAGATGTTGTAGATCAGAGATCGCGCTCTCTGCTGACTCGCAGGCAGTTCGGGTGGAGAGTTTGAGGCCCTTCTGCCTATTACAGTCTTGAATGGGTGGAGAAAGAATCAGGTATCTGAAAGGGTAGATTGGAGACCTGAGAGAAATTTTGTTTTATGTCATCATTGGTTGTAAACATCAAAGGTTGTTTTAGTTATTTAACAATTATTTGGTGTCTTTGAGCAGGAAATTTTGTGCATTTATTTGCTTCCTAGGTTTTAATTGGAAGTAATACTTGCTGTGGGTCCCTTTTTTCCACACAATTTCAAACTTTTAGTCTATTAAAACCATTTCAAGAGCTAGGCGTGGTGGCACACACTTTTTAATTCCAGCACTTGAAAGGCAGAGGTAGGAGGATTTCTGTGAATTTGAGGCTAGCCTGGGACTACAGAGTGAGTTCTAGGTCATCCTGGGTTAGAGTGAGACATTACATCCAAAAAACCAACCAAACAAACAAAAACCCCCACTGTTTCAAGGATTGAAGATATGCTGAATTTAGACAGAAAGAAATAAGTTTGAACTTTGGTGGTGTTTTTCTTTTTTTGTTATTTTTTGGGTTTTGTTTTGTTTTTTGAGAGAAAGAGAGAGAGAGGATGGGCATGTCAGGGCCTTTCAGCCACTATGAATGAACTGCAGACGTGTGCACCCCCTTGTACGCATGTGCGACATTGCATGCTTGTGTCATTTTTGCCTCTGGCTATACTAGGACCTGGAGATTTGAACAAGCATTCTTAGGCTTTGTAGGCAAGTGCCTTAACTGCTAAGCCATCTCTCCAACCCTTGTTTGTTTTTTTTTTTTGGTTTTGATTTCTAAATACTCATTTAAAGTAATTCATTTGGGCTAATAACCATGTTATCTGTATATTGACAGCCACCTTGCTGGGTGTGCTACAGGTATTGTGGCCATGGTGAACACACAAGACAGCCACTTCCCATCCTGTCAGGACTTGTAATATAATGAAAGTAGCCGGGCAGGTCTTTGGGCCTGAACAGCTCATGCCAGCCCCTTATTACTGGTTTGAGAAGAGGATTCATCTTCTTGGGCAAGGAGGTGGTCCAGAAATGAGAACCTAGCATGAAGCTCTGACGCCGAGTCCTTGCCAGGGCGCTCAGAGCAGACTGCTGTGTTCATGCCACTTGTACACATTTCCTAACTTGTCCCAGCTTGATACTTAGTTATTCCTGAAGACAAGGGGACAGATCCAGGAACCACAAAGCGATACTAGATTCTTACCATGTAGTGACTGACTGATGCTTACTTTGTGCTCCTAAAGGCGCGTCCATCATGTCAGGTGTCCAGATTTTGTTTGGAAGTATATGATTTTCTAAAGATTTTTTTACATGCAAAATTTAGCCAAGATTTACTAGAAGAAGAAAAAAAATTACAGAGCATCAATTTGTAAGTGGGATATATGCTGCCCTAGTGGTTGTTACTGTTATAAACCATATCATTCATACCTTGGAAATGTCAACTCTGTTAATCCGTTTTGCTGTCACTTTTTTTCCTTTTGTAGACAATTTTTTTCGTCACTGTTCATTTTTAACACCAGTTGGTGGCACTAGAAACCTAAAAATTGTCAGGGTGAAAAGAAAAATGATTGAAAAAGGAAATTAAATGAAAACTGAAGTTGCATATTAAAGTGTACTTCTGGGACAGAATTGTTTTTAAATGCACATGGCTGTACCCATTTGACTGTGATGATGGCATCTGTGTATCTTCTGTAGTACATACGTGTTCATTGTATAGATATTCTTTAATTTGATTACACTCTTCATTCTGTAAATATGCTTCTGTAAAAAATGACGCTTCCCAGGAGGACTCTGTATATATTGTACTTATTAAACAGGAAACAGCTGTTTCCCAAGTCGCGTTTACTGGCCTCTGTAATTATTTGTTACATGTTTGTGGGTAAACAGGCTGACTCTCCAGCCTGTCAACAGTGCGGATTAGAATTGCTTGGATTTATTTTTAAACTAAGCTGGCTGTTTCTGTCTTGGATATTTATCTTGATCTTACCAATATGATTAACCGAAGTGCTGCGCTATATTGTAAACTTTTGTTTAAATTGTGGTTAGCAAAACTTGGCACTTGATGGAGGACCCCAGGCTGATGGGCACCTGGAAATTTCTTCCTGAACTTGATAACCCAGTGATGCAATTTAAAATTTTCCACAAAATTGTGGTCTGCTCCTGCCCACATTGTCCAGCTTCGTTATAATAACAACTGTGTGCTAAGATGACATTAATTGAATAAAGTTAATATGTGATGGGCCTTTCACACCACAAGGTGGTAAGTTCCACTTCTCTAATTATTCTGGAAGATTTTAGTTAGGCCACGGTGTTCTTGGAAGAGATCCCCTGAAATCGAGATGCATGGAATACAGGTAATAGTAACAGTGCGGGAGCTTTCTGACATCCTTATCCATGGTCTTTGAGGAGCCAGTGGATATGTTTACGAGAGAAAAGAATCTATATGGAAAGAGGGCCAGTCGGGAAGACATACTGACTGGTTCCTCATTTAGGTTGATCTAGCAGGAGGAGAGCTAGCTGACCTGGAGGTGTGCTTAGGAAAGAAGGCTTTTTAGAGGCTCTTTTCTGTTCCGTTAACTGACTCCCAATTGGTTGGGAGGTATCACAAGGTGGAAAGTCCAATAAGTGCATAGCCAAGTCTTATTTTTACTAATGGGTGCAGAATTTTACTCCTGAGTACCTGCTCAGTTAGGGTTGGCAACTTAGGAGGGCCCCTCTGTGGCTGAACAAGTCCCAGTGTTTTGATTCTGAGGACCCTATTCACACGAGATACTTCTGCCCTGTACCAGTGCTCTGTTAGTTGCTAATTTAAGAGATTGGTGTTGGAGGTGGGGAAATGGCTTAGCGCTTAAGGCATCTTCCTGGGAAGCCTAAGGACCCTTGTTTGATTCCCCAGGACCCACGTTAGCCAGATGCACAAGGGGGCTCACGTGTCTGGAGTTCCTTTGCAGTGGCTGGAGGCCCTGGTGTGCCCATTCTCTCTATCTGCCTCTTCCTCTCTCTCAAATAAATAAAATATTTGTAAAAAATTTTAAAAAGAGATTGGTCTTTATAAAACTTCAAAGTGGAGAGAGGTACACATTTAAGAAATACTCTTGTCAGCCGGGCGTGGTGGCGCACGCCTTTAATCCCAGCACTCGGGAGGCAGAGGTAGGAGGATCGCCGTGAGTTCGAGGCCACTCTGAGACTCCATAGTGAATTCCAGGTCAGCCTGGGCTAGAGTGAGACCCTACCTCGAAAAAGCAAAAAAAAAAGAAATACTCTTGCTGGGCTGGAGAGATGGCTTAGCGGTTAGCGCTTGCCTGTGAAGCCTAAGGACCCCGGTTCGAGGCTCGATTCCCCAGGACCCACGTTAGCCAGATGCACAAGGGGCCGCATGCGTCTGGAAGCCCTGACGTGCCCATTCTGTGTGTGTGTGTGTGTGTGTGTCTTTCTCTCTGTCACACTCAAATAAATAAAATTGAACAAAATTAAAAAAAAAAAAAAAAAAGAAATACTCTTGCTGAGGAATCTTCAGCCACACTTTTCCATTGCCCATATGTGGTAATGTTAACTGCACTCCACAAAGGACTCAGAGAAGAAACCTTACTTTCCAGCCTGGTAGTGCCAGATCATTCGAGACATCAGCTATTAGGAACAGCTGCCCAGGATCCTGAACTAATGGATGGGCTCTGTACATCATTTCACTGTAGTCTTCATCTTTAGTAATGAAAGACTCAGGGTTGGTTGGTTGCTGCACCCTCGTGCTTTTCTTGCCCGAAGCAAAATTCATTACGCTCACCACACTTTCTCAACCAGCCCCGTGTTAACGGATATTCCCACATGCCCTAGCTCTTGCTGAAGGCCGGGCTTTTGTTGCTGGCCAGCCACCTTCCTGGAAGAAACGCACTCAGTGTGCAGCTCCCATGGATAAATCCTTCACCCTGAAACCTAGGTGTCCATGGCAAAGGAAGCCGCTTGCTTCTTTGGACGTGGTACTAGCTTGTTCTGGCTTTGGGATTTTGCATAAATTGGACAGAGGGTGAATGGGGGCAGGGAGAGCTCGCTGGGTAGAGCAAGCCAGAAAAGGTCTGGCGTCTCTAATTGGAATTTAGAAGTCTCAAAGCTGTTTTCTACAGTGGGTACTTAAGAACTAATTACAAGTTGTGGGTTTAAGAAACGAGCTGGGCAGATGGCTCAGTGGATAAAGTTTTTGCCTTGCAAGGATGAGTACTTGCATTTGATCCCCAGTACCCAAGTAATAAACCAGCCATGGCGGCCTGTAATCTCAGAGCTGGAGAGGCAGAGACAGGAGGACACCTGGGGGCTCAGTGACCGGCCAGCCTGGCCTGAGTGGTGAACTTCAGGGAACGATCCGGTTTCAAAAAGAGCTGGATGGCGCTCTTGACGATGACTCCCAGGGCCTGTCCTCTGGCCTGCATGTGTATACACATAAGAATATGCATTTACACACGTGTGTGCACACCCACACACAACAGTGTGTGCTTGCATGAAAACATTTTGACTTTTAAAAAAAATGCCTTCTAGGCGCCATGTGACCCACTTTCACAAAAACCACAGAAGTCCTGGTGCCTTGCAAGAATTGGATGACCCAAACTTGTGTAGCTCCTGCTGATTTCTTTTCCAGATTGCTATTTTTTCCTTTATTATTATTAACCACATATTTTGTATGGAAAGATCATGTGTTGGTACCCTCTTTTTCCCTCATTCTTGTCCCCATTCTGTTGGGGACTCCACTCAGTAGGGTTGCAGGTATACCCC
This sequence comes from Dipus sagitta, assembly GCA_036346955.1. Classification (NCBI taxonomy): domain Eukaryota; kingdom Metazoa; phylum Chordata; class Mammalia; order Rodentia; family Dipodidae; genus Dipus; species Dipus sagitta. The sequence goes on from CM070770.1 coordinate 20,924,557, forward strand.
ATGGGGTTGTGGTTTATGCATTGAGGGAGCAACAGTCAGTTATTTGGGGGGGGGGGGAGGGGAGGGAGTGCCCAGAGGCATGATGTCTCAACTTGTGGCTCTTACAATCTTTCTGCCTCCTCTTCTGCAAAATTCCCTGAGCCATGGTGGGTGAGTTTTAAGTCTACTTCAGTGAGGAGCTCTTTGGAGCCTCTGGATCTCTGTTTTGGTACGTGTCGAGTTTCCTTAGGGTCTGTCTCCTACACCCGGGCAATGGTTATCAGGTTCAGCATGGAGCTGCTGCTGATTTTTAAATGATGTACTCAGTCCATAGTCAGACATGAGACAGAGCTGGTCATATTCAGCCCACAGGAAGCAGAGAGTGATAAGTGCTGGTGCTCAGCCAGCTCTCTCCTTTTGACACAGTCCAGGAGTCCAGGCCACTGAATGGCGCTGCCCACAGTTGAGGTGGGTCTTCCTACCTCAACCTCATCAAGAATAGCCCTCACAGGCATGGCCAGAGGCTGGTGCAAGCTACATAACCCTTCACGGGTGATTCTAGCTCCTGTCAGATGGCAGTGTAAACCATTACAAGAGGTGAGTGAATTGTGAGGCCTTTGACCTCATTAGTGGATTAGCCCACTGGTGAACTCATAAGATGGCATCATGGGGAGCGGCAGAATGAGGTAGAGCATGGCTGGAGGAAGTAGGTCATGGGTAAAGGGGAACTCCTGCCCTGGAAAGGCACATTGGCCCTTAGCCCTTTCTTCTCTCTCTCTGCCTACTGGAAGCTCTTTCCTCCTCATGTCCTGCCACCATGATGTTGGGCCACACTACTTCAGCCATGGCAATGGAGACAGCACACTGGTGGAATTCCTCTGTCCTATACATGGTAAGTGTACGCCACACGAAGTATAGCCCGTGGCCTTGAGGCTGAGAGCATGGTTTCACAGGGGACGTTCCATGGTAGTCCCTCATGTTTCTTCGAAACTTTATAATTCTGTCAAGCTAGAAATGTACTAGCTTAACATTTATATATATGGATATGTTTATTTTATTTTATTTATTTGAGAGAGAGAGAGAGAAAGACACAGAGAAAGACAGAGAATAGGTGCACCGGGGCCTTCAGCTGCTGCAAACAAACTCCAAACACGTGCGCCCCCATTGTGTGTGTGTGTGATGTTGCATGCTTACATCACTACGTCTGGCTTACGTGGGACCTGGACATTTGAACATGAGTTCTTGGGCTTCACAGCAAGCACCTTAACTGCTAAGCTAGCTCTCCAACCATATGAATCTATTTTATTTTTTAAAGAATGAACTATAGTAAGATGTTCCCAAATCATAGCAATTTTTACATGTGTGGTGAGTGGGATAAGAAGGACAGGTCTTTATGGAGTAGTTAGTTGAAAGACTGCTCTAATTTTAAAATAGCATATTCACATATAATCTAACGTTGACTTTTTGTGGTACTGGGGATTGAGCCTAGGGCTTGACCGCATGCTAGGCAAGTGTCTGGTACCAAGTTACATATCCCCTGCCCTCTTTTTATTTTTCATTTTGAGACAGGGTCTCATTAAATTGCCCAGGCTGGCCTTGAAGTAACTCAGCAGCCCAGGCAAGCCTTAAAATCACAAGCCTCCTGCTTCAGCCTCTCTGGGCCACCAGGCCTGGCTTTAGTTAGGTGACCTTATCAAAATGTTTGGGTTTTCCCTTAAAGCCATTCCATCTTAGGAAATCATTAGAATATACTGAGACTGTTTTTTTTCAGATTAGCCTTAGTTTTTCAGATTCATAGCAGATAAGAGTCATGGCACAGAGGGATCGTAGCCTCTGGATATAAGCAGCAGAAATGACACAGTCTTGCAGGGTGGGGAGGCAGCATGGGATGGAGTGGGGCGGTAAGGACCAAGCTCATGTACAGGGGAGATCCGAAGAGCTACAGTTCTCAGCCCGAGTCAGCTGTCTCATAGTGAAGTTCCAAAGCACTGGGGGCGATTCTGGGTGCTCGTTCTCAGCACAAGGAAAGTAGCTATGTACAGGGACATGGTTTGTCCTTAGAGGTGCTATTATGTGTTTTATAAGTTTACTCAATGTTGTGTTTACTTAGAAAGCCAAGTGGCACTTAGGAGCTATTCTGGTCAAAAATTAAGTACAGCAGACTGTATTGCTTTTGTATTTTAAGAATGTTTTATTTTCCTTTTGTGGTGATAAGGAGCACAACCAAATTAAAGTCAAGCACAACAAGAAGGACAGGAAACTCCTAATTAACTGCTTTGAGTGGGGCCCAGACCACCGCTATGAGAGAAGAGGAACATTCGAAATAATTTTCCCAGGACAGTGCTAGAGATCTGTGGAGGTGGGACTTGAACTCAGTCCAGCGGTGCCCTTAGTAATTCTCTGCTGTCTCCCCCCAAGTGAAAAGGTCTACTGGTTCAGTAAGAGGGTAAAAGTCCTGTTTCGATTTCTTTGCCTTCATATGCTTGAACAAGATCTATCCATCAGTTTAAAGAAGTGCGCCCCTTGAGCGTGTGTGATTTGCCAGCCCTTAGCTGGGTACTTGGGGCTTCTCTTCGTTCTCCTTCTGATGTCAAAGTGCAGTCAGATAAATGCAATAAAACTCAGTCGTTGTGTTCTCTGTTAAACTCAGTAAAGGTTTGGAGAGGAGGAGAGATGACGTGAGTTGATAGATCACTGTGTAATTTTCTTGACAGTCTGGACAATGAACACGTGTTCCTTCAGCCTTGAAATTTGCCATGGGTGCAGCTGCGTTCATCTCTGTTCACTGCTCCAGCAGAGACTCCCTTAACTCTCTACCCCTCCTCCATCTGAGGCCGCCAGGGAGCAGAGAGCCATGAAAGGCTCTTGTCTGGACTTGGAAGATGAGCTTGGTGTTCTCCTCCACAACTAGAGGGTGAAACCCTGCCTTGGAGAGTAGTTCTCTGAGCTAAACAGGATAATGAGTGACAGAGAACTTTGAGAACTGCAGAGCTCTGCAATACGGACGGGTTATTAAGCTAAGTCTTCAGAAAATAAAAGTGCAATTTGTTTTTAAGAAATTATTTAAGCCGGGCATGGTGGTGCATGCCTTTAATCCCAGCACTCGGGAGGCAGAAGTAGGAGGATCGCCATGAGTTCAAGGCCACCCTGAGACTTCATAGTGAATTCCAGGTCAGCCTGGACCAGAGTGAGACCCTACCTTAAAAAAAAAGAAAGAAGAAGAAAAAAAATTATTTAAGGGACTGGGGAGATGGCTCAGCAGTTAAAGGCACTTACTTGCAAAGCCTTCTAGCCCAAGTTTGAGTCCCCAGTACCCAGATAAAGCCAGGTGCCAAGAAGCCTTGAAACTCCCATCCCTTCTCCCGCTCACCTAAATAATAAATATTAAAAATGATTTAAAATGTTTAATAATATAAATTGTTGCTTTAATAGTATGACTTTTATAACAAAATAAAACTCCTGTGACAGGCACATCCATGTGAGTTTGTAACAACGAAGTTGTGGATGCAGGTGTGCTGGGCTCTACCGTGATTTCCCTGAGGAGTTGTGGCCTGTCCTAGTTTACTTTATATTCTTCTATTTTTAAGACCACTTCAGTGAGTATTTTATTTTATTTTATTTTCCGAGGGAGGGTCTTACTGTAGCCCAGGCTGACCTGGAGCTCACTGCGTATTCCCAGGCTAGTCTTGAGCTCACAGTGATCTGCCTACCTCTGCCTCCCGAGTGCTGGGATTAAAGGCGTGCACCACCACAGCTGGTTCAGTGAATATTTTTGTTATAATCAACTTTTAGAAACTTAGTGTACCACATGTTCTCCCTCATATGTGGATCTTAGCTAGAGATGATTGGGCTTCTGTGTGAGAAGGAAAAAACTCAGTAGCAGAGGCCAGTAAGTTAAAAAAGGAGATAGAAAGGGAAGAGAAAGAAAGGGAGGAGGGCTTTTATTAGGTTGGTATTGTATATATGTAAGTAGAAAGATTGAGATGGGGAGGGGATATGATGGAGAATGGAATTTCAAAGGGGAAAGGGGGGAGGGTAATACCATGGGATTTTTTTTGTTATCATGGAAAATATTAATAAAAATGGAGAAAAAAAAAAAGAAAGAAACTTAGTGTAAAGATTCCATCCCCTTCCCAGCACTGTTCAAGCACATGTAAAAGAAAGGGCAGGAGCCTGGGGAGACAGCTCAGTGGAAGGAGAGGCCCAGCACTGCGATAATGTCTGACTCCTACATGGGTACCATAGCGTACTCACGTCCACTTCCACAACCACACCCCCCCCACACACATCACACACATCATATACACATCAGACACACAGCATGCACACACATCACACACAAATCATACACACGACATACACACACATCATACACACGACATACACACATCACACACGAATCATATACACACACCATACACACACATCATACACATGTCATACACACACACGTCATACATACATCACACACACACACATAGACACACATACAAGATTAAGTGATTTTCTTCTCATTCTACTATTTCACAGATTCACACAACATCATCTGCATGCAAAGCAACTGTGTACAAAGCACTACGGTGTTAATATGTGCAACAAAGGGGCAAGATGGCAGACTCTGAGGTCGTGCTGATGAGGGTGCGTGAGGGCGGGGGGCCAGGTAGTGGCTGGAAGAGAGCTTCTGGGAAGTAGAAGGACTTCTATAGATAGGAAGGAATTAAACACGTAAAGGGAAGGTCTAGATGGAAGACATCTCCATCCCCCCTCTAAAATTAAAAAAATTAAAATATAGCCAGTTCAATGACTATGTTACAACAGGGCTCATAGTATATGCTCAAAGACTTCTGTGGGAACACAATTTCAGTGGTATTGATTGTTGCCTTGGAAAGGGAGATTTTTTTTTAAGACCAGGAAGTGTGCGGCTGGAGAAATTTCCCAGAGGTAGAGAGTGTCCCCTGTGCAGCGTGAACGCTTGAGAGAACCCGGGTTTGATTTCCCAGCACCCAGGTGAACAGCTGGGCATGGCCTGTGCGGAGCAGGGATCAGCAGTCACTAGGGCTCATGAAAACGGCAAGATAAGTGAGAGAGTGTGTCTCAAGGAAGCACAGCGATGAACAACACGGGTGGGGAGGGACACTCAATGTTCTCTTGCGGCCTCCACATATGCATGCATGGGGTGCTGCATCTGAACATACATGTGCATGTGCCACACACATGCTTGCTATACTACACATATACACATGCAAAAAAAAAGTGTGAGAACCAGGCGTGGTGGTACACGCCTTTAATCCCAGCACTCAGGAGGCAGAGGTAGGAGGATCGCCGTGAGTTCGAGGCCACCCTGAGACTCCATAGTGAATTCCAGGTCAGCCTGGGCTAGAGTGAGACCCTACCTCGAAAAACCAAAAAAAAGAAAAAAAAGGTGTGACAATACTGGCTAACGATGCCCCGGCCCCTGGTGATAGACTAGGAGCAGTTTCCCAGTTCCATGCTCCTTTTGATGACATATCAGGGTGGAGACAGTCCTCCTGGCCCTGACCATAGTAACAGACAGCCGTAATAGAATAGAATGGCAGGTGCCCGTGATAAATCGGGAGCTTATTTTTGATGAACTAATGCTCATTTATTCAATGCGTGTAAAACAGACAAAACCCATATTGGGCATGAACAAGCCAGGCCAGGTTCAGCAGTGTGCGTGCGGTCACCCAGCCTAGTATGCACCCTGGTGACTAACCAGAGGCAGAATTTGAACCCAGACCACCTGACTCGAGCTTTTGTCCTCAAAGTATGACCCCAAATTCCCAGTCACCAGTGTCCTCTGCCCTAACACAGCACCAAGTCCTAGACAGTGGCCAGCCACCAATTCCTGCATAAGTGAATGAGTGTTACCTTACTCAGTGCCCACCTAAGCACTGTTTGTTGGGACAGTTACAAGACCAAATTATACAGTGCCAAAGAAAAATTAATACAGACATTGAGAGAATGTTACAATAGATCTCTGTTTGGTCCCATTGTGCCTGGGTGGTTCAGATTAATTTGTATGGACCAAGGTACAATTTACTCTGCAAGTCACTGAAAAAGAATATGGGGCGCCTGAATTATTGTGGCATGCCACAAATAGCCTGCATTTCTTGCTGGAGCATCAGGAGAGCTTTCTGCTCCTTGTTAGTTTTTTAGCAAGCTGCATATGGCAGTAGATACCAGCTTCCGCAATTGTAAAGGCTGCCCTGCTGGTGGGCGCCCTCTGATACTTGGCCCCATAAGAGCTGTAAGCAAGCACAGCTTAGATGCTGCATATTAAAACAGCACTCTCTCACATTGGGTTTGTAAATATATCTTATGAATACACATTTATATTTTTAGGAAATTTGTTTCCTGTACTGGAAAGCTCCCTTGGCAGAAATTTGGCTATAAACCCAATGATGCATAAAAGATGTCTGTAGTTAATTGTTTTGGTGGACTGACTTGCCAAGAGCCAATGTAAAGAAAGGTCCTCTGAGCTTCAGTGTTCATTGGGTGGGAAAGGATTAGAGGTTTTCCATTTAAAATTCCATTACCTCTTGTAAAAGAAATTGTCCACATGGATCCAAAATTTCAAGGCCAAATATGTTGCTGACTTATTGATTTTTCTTTTAAAAATATTATATTTATTAAAGAGAGAGAGAGAGAGAGAGAGAGAGAGAGAATTGGGCATGCCAGGGCCTCCAGCTAATGCAAACAAAATCCAGACACATGCACTATCTTCTGGGTACTGGGGAATTGAACCTGGGTCCTTAGGCTTTGCAGGCAGGTGGCTTACCCACTAAGCCAGCACTCCAGCCTGACATTTCTTATTCTAATCCAACCAGTTGGCTTGGATCAAATGTCTGAGAATGCACAGAAGGCTAAAAAAAAAAAAAAAAAAAATTAAAGTAGAGACCTACAGGGTGAAGGATCATGTGTATAACCAGTTACTGCCTAACTTTTTTCAATAGAAGGGGAGATTGGAAAACATCTTTAAGCAGCCTCAAATGACATAAGGATTTGAGAACATGTTCCCTTTATGTTATTAATTTCAACCATTCTCATGGCCCTATCTTTGTCAGAGTGCATTTTCTCTAAAGGAAAATTAATGTAAAAATGACTTCCAAGGAGCACCTTGGGACCACAAAAACATAAACTAAGTTAGTAACATTCATCTTTGCAAGTTCAAGTCACTTAAAAATGGAATCTACAAAAAAAATGATTTTATTGGTGTCAAATCATTAAATGACTATTCTATGTACATTTGAAATTTTGAATGGGACTATTATCATGGTGTCACATTATGCTTAAGATTTTAAGTTTCACTGTCTGTTTCTATTTTGAGGAAGTGTATCAACACAATAGTTTTCACGTACTTACTAGGGTTGGACTGTGTGTGTGTGCGTGTGTGTGTGTGTGTGTGTGTGTGTGTGTGTGCTGTGTAGTATTGTGTGGCGCATGAATGTGGACGTGAAGATGTGCCCTATGCACACACAGGCCGAGGCCAATCCAAAGGACAATGTCAGGTGACCTCTCCTAGTACTCATCCCCCATGTTTTCTTGAGATGTGTCTGACCAAGAGCTGTGGCTTTTTGGTCAGACTGGCTGACCATTGAGCCCCAGAGATTTTCTGGTCTCTGACAGCTGTGTGGCCATGGCCAGCTGTTTACATGGGCACTGGGGAATCAAACTCAGGTGGTCTTGGGACTTCTCAGACCTCATGCTTGCAGGACAGACACCCTCACCTACAGAGCCAGCTGCACAGCCTTCCCTCCTTCCAGATTCTGGGACCTCTTAATCAACGTTTGCTAGTCTGATGTAGCCTTGGTTTTGATGCTAAGGCTTTCTTGGCACAACGTTCATTGCAAAAATGGCAACCATCTCCTGGAATGCAGAATATTTTTTGTTTGCATGTTTTATGGTGGGAGACCCAACATGTATTTGATACCTCTAGTGTCCTGGACTTTTTTTTTTTTTATAGTATTGGGGACTAAACTAGGATTTAATGCATGCTAGGCCAGAGCTCTGCCACAAAGCTATAGGTGCGGCCCAAGCAATATGATCACCTGAAAAATTGGGTAAGTTCATCCAAAATTCCGGTGGCAAGGATCCTATATGAACCTCAATGAGGCCATGGCCAAATGGACTACATATTCTAGAACCAGACTGCTTAGGCTCGAGTCCTGCCTTCAGCATTTGATAGAGCTGATGTTTCGGGGCCTCATATGCAAATGATCATGTGAATAGATACCTTCCTCAGAGTATCCTGGAGACGATGAGCAGAAAGCACCGAAGTACCCGAACACACCCATACCGCGGGAGTATAATAAATGACAGCTATTGTAACGGCAGAGTTCAGGGTACCAGCATAGAGGCTTGAGGACTTGCACAAGGTCACAGGCATGAGGCAAGACCGTCATGCAAAGGGCGTGATGTCATCAGAGTCTTGGCTTTCTCCTTACAAGAGAATTCCAAAAGCAGGACCAATAGAAAAGACAGACGTTGTTGAATTACTGTGGATCTCTGTCTCCAGGAATGAAGAAATGAAGATGTGTGTGTGTGTGTGTGTGTATGCACACACACACACAGGTTTTTTGTTGTTGCTTTGTTTTTGTTTTGTCTTGGGCTTTGTGAGGTAGGGTCTTGCTCAAGCCCAGGCTGACCTGGAATTCTCTGTGTCGTCTCAGGCTGGCAATCATCTTACCTCTGCCTCCCAAGTGATGGGACTAAACGTGTGTGCCACCACGCTTGGCAGTGCAGTTTTTGTGCTGTGAATCAAACTCATAGAAAGAACAAGTTGTCACCTGCCACAAATTATCAGGCAAAAAATATCCAAGGTGAAACACTTTCCTTTGGTCGCCCACCGCACTGGCACTGACACAGGTCTGCATGGCATTCTCTCTGACAAGCTTCATGATGGATTTTAAACTCCGCGAGCAACAATAAATATAACTATCAACCTTGAGGACTGATCCACTTGCATATAAAAGCTCCCAGAAACTTCTACAGGAGGTAAGTGTCATCCTGTGCCGCTAGATGGCAGAGGATTGTTATTAAACCAGCCAGTCAGCATAGCAGAGCCCCGGGAACATCTTGCTTGACTTCAGAATTCCGAGAGACCTTTCCTATATAGTCCTGTGGCCCAGGTCTTCCAGCACCAGGTGACAGACACACAGACCCAGGAGTCCTGATCCCAGCATTCACACAATCCGGCATATTGTCAACCTCACCGTCCACGGTCGTCCAAACGACTAACCCAGAAAATATCAAGAGCTTCCCAACCTTGGAGAAGTCGATTTCCAAGTCTCCCAGGAGTGTGCATTTGGAAGAAAGGGCAACATTCTTCAGACGCTTTTCCGGACGTGCTCTGACATCATCTTCCTGCCTCACATCAGCCAGACCCGCTTCTCAGACGACCCGTTCCAAGGAGGGCGAGCCCCAACCCTCCTGCCTCAGGTTTTCAGATTCTGCATCTCAGAACTCATTCTTGGAAGATACTAAGTATAGTTGTTGGCCCCGGGATGTGGTTTGAGTTGAATTGGAATGATTTTATTAAAAGGTCTTCTTTTGCAGTGTTTAGAAGACCAGGCTCTGAGTCTAGCTCCTTTGCCCCCCCCCCCCTGGCCCCCAGCTCCAAGCTCCAGCGCAGCTGTTTTCTTTCTAGGCAGAGTTCAGGATGGGGCTGATGGAGCAGTCTTGTAAAAGAAAGTGTTACCCTGGGGAAAAAAAAAAAAAGCTGTTTTGAGGTCATATTAACACCACATAAAGCAGAAACTCAGCAGGCTTGCATTTGTGACTTAGAGTTGCGTTGTATTTGTAGGCTGGAGGAGTGGCTTAGCCAGTAAAGTGTTTGCCTTGGGTTCCAGTCCCAGCCATGCATAAGCCAAGTGGGGTGGCATAGGTGTGTAACCCAGAAATTCAAGGTCATTCCCCCATACATAGCCAGTTGAAGGTCAGCCTGGGATAAATTGAGACCCTGTCTCCAAAGTACATTTATTATAATCAGTACAATTTGCTAAATGTGACAAAATTCTTTCATATCATCCCCTCAATCATTTATAACAATCCAAATAATCACTGGGTTTCTAGAGAAAGCAGACTGCCTGTGCCCTGCGAAGGATCCATGAGCAGACAGGAATCATTTGAAGGGACACCACATCAAAGCGACAGGGCACTGGGCTCGCAGGTGATAACCAGAAGGAGTGGGATCCTTTCTTCTCACCTGTGGATTAGTGGCCCGCCCTACAGGTGCTGTTCAAGGTCTTTCCCCCTGGCACAGGTGGGATCTGGGCGTCCTCTGGGCGGGTGTGTTTTCCATCTACCCACTACCCTCTCTGCAAGTGACGGTCACCGGGAGGCCCTATTGCGGCCCCATCCAGCTGCGGGCTTCCCAGACTTTGTTGGGCTTTGGGAAGAAAGTGGGAGAGGAATCCCAACTGTCCCCTAGTCAAGGGCTTCCATATGAAGCCAACGTGATCATCTCCTTTGAAAGAAAACCCTGCCTCCCAGCAAGCCGGGGAGTTGGGGCGCTTTGTCCCCTCTTGGTCCCCCGAAAGGGTTACTGGAACCTGAGCCACTCGGGGAATCCAAGCTCAAGGGCGGGTCCTCTCCTCCCTTTGTTCCCGACCGCCCCCGCCCCCCCGCAGGGCTCTGCACTGGAAGTGGCCCGCGAGTTTGGGAATGGGTCCCCTTCTGCAGCTTCCAGCCTCTTCCTGCAGTGGGCGGCTGCCACCAACGCCCCTCCCCGCCCTCGACCTTGATTCCCCCGCGGAGTGGCCCACTGCCCCGCCCTTCCTCCTCCGTCCCGGAGCCCACACTTCACCTGACTTTGACTACTTGCACCCGGGCTGCCTCAGTGCGTGGGCGCCCCTGCCCTCCTTGAGTCCCCTGGGGTACCACGCAGCTCTGGGACACTGAGCCAGGTGTCCTCCCTGTCCAGATGTCTCGAAGCCCTTCTCAGAGTTCTTTTCTCTAGGCAGGAATTCCTCTCTCCCCTTCTTGATGCGTTTTTCGGGGGGGGGGGCGGGCCTTTAAAATCTTGTGGAATCTTTCTTAATAAGCTATTTCCATCAGTGCAGAATATTTGCTTTGGTAGCTGGGGACATATCTGGAGCTTTGGTAATACCTCTGTGGGATGGGGAATAAGGGTGTAGAACTTAGTGGGAGAGTACTGTGTTGGCATGCCCAAGGCCGTGGGTTCAATCCCCAGCAATGGCTACCACCACCACCACCACCACCATCACCATCATCATACTGGGATGTGTGCAGAAACCTAGAGACTTGCTTTTAAATAAATACCAAACGTGACTCTTCTGTGGTGTTGGGAACAAGAACCGAGTTGTCCTTTGGGGTCTGTTAAGAAGATGGCTCGTCACCCATCCCTCTGCCTCATTTTATGATGCTTCTTGAAGATCCACAGAGCTAAGTCTATTTTGCTTCAAAGGTCAGTCAAAGAGAGAAGGGGAGCTACAACAATAAATAAATAAATTAAATTAAAACACACACACACACACACACACATATATTTTGCAGCCAGACATAACTAAGATTCCCACACCTTCTAAGTCACCATGCCATGGCCCCAGGCTGGATGCCAACTTCACCACTTGGCATGGAGATCATGCATTTGAAATTCGCCTTTATTAGCATGACTGGGACTGTTGCCAAGTGTACGTGCGTGGATAAGGATCTAATGATCATCCCCGAAAGCGACAAAGACAGTCATAATGAAGTGGCACATACTTGTAATGAATCCAACCCATTCTCTAAGCTAATGAGCAGGAACGTGAATTCTCACCACACTTAGCTTTGGGTCCTAGAGCGAGACAGGCTGCAAAATCATTACCCAAAGTACTTCTTAGGCAGAGCCTGGCTCCAGAACTCAAAATGTGACCACTCCGGTGGCTGCACATATGGATTATGTCGCTGTCACTTTCAGCAGTTACTATTTTAGCTGGATAGCGCAACGTCTGCTTACTGGGAAAGTCACCCGTGCCCTCCTGCCCCAACTCCACTGCCAGCAGGGACAAGAGGAGGGATGGCCCCAGAAGCCAGCAGGGCTCCTCAGCCCCTCATTCTAGAGCCGCCTCTCAGGACAGCGAAAGTCTCCTTTCCCCGGATTTGAGCACTTGCCCTAGAGGTCACGTGCACGCTGGACCCCCCCATGATCCCCAGGACCCAAGTCAGGGAGGAAAGAGGAAATGGATTCCGAATGCAAAACCCTGCTCACACACCAGTTTCAGTTCCGTGTTCAAATGCAAAGTGACAGGGCTCTGCTCCAACCACAGACTGAAGTCACCGGGAAGGGGAAGCAGGGAACAGACTGGCAACAGAGCCAGGAGCTGGCCTCCAGCTGGGTAGGGAGAAGGGTCTCTCCAGGTACCCGGAGGAAATAACAAGGGTAGACACAGGGCTGCTTAAGCTGGAGTCAGCTCTACCTGACGATGTCTATTTTCCCCTCAGGACTGTTCTTCTTCTCTTCCTATTGCTCAAACGGGGCGCGATGGATACTGGGCAAAGACAGATAAAGAGGCGCACCTTAGCTTTCCCGTGGAGGGACTAGGGAATGGGGATAAGGAGCGCTGAGTTGCTTTCCGGTGTTGCCTGGGAACATTTTGCTCTAAATACTGATTGAATCGGTTGCCTGAAATCAAAGGAACCCTGCAGTTCACGGTTGTGTGCATTAACTCCTTGGACAATTAGACAATGTGGAGGTCGGTCAGTCAGAGACCCACTGGGCATCACGAGCGATGCTTCCCTTTTCTCGGGTTATTCGATGGAGGATTTTCAAAGGGGGAGCGTGTGGACTGAGGCTGACTGCCCTTCTCACTAGTCATGAGACCTCAGGTCAAGCTATGGAAACTGGGAGCCAGTAGTACTCATTTGCAAAGGCCACTGTAACAGATTAACACAGACCAGGTGGCTTAAATGACAGAAATTAGTTTTCATCCAGTGCTGGAGACCCGAAGCTCAAGAGCAAGGCCTGGGAGGAATTAGTTTCTCCTAAGATTCCCGCCCCGCCCCCGCCTCCCCACCCCCCTCTTTGCAGGTTGCCACTTTTTTTTGCTGTGTGGTCAGGTGATCTTGCCCAGGTGTTGTGCCCGCGTCCTAATCCCCTCTCTTTATAAAGGCCCAGTCAGATTGGATTAAGACTCACTCCAGTGACCCCCGTTTTTTAAAAGAATTATTTTATTTATTTATCTGAGAGAGGGGGAGAAAGAGCCAGAGAGATAGAGAGAATGGGTGTGCCAGGACCTCTAGCCACTGCATATAAACTCCAGATGCATGCCCCACCTTGTGCATCTGGCTTATGTGGGTTTTGGGGAATTGAACCAGGGCTCTTTGGCTTTGCAGACATGCTCCTTAACCACTAAGCCATCTCTCCAGCCCAAATGACCCCATTTTAATGTCATTCTTTCAAGGCCCTATACCAAACATAGTCACATTCTGAGGCTCATATTTTGGGGATTAGGGCTTACACATATGAAGTTTGGAAGAATGTAATTCAGCCCATACAGAGCCTCAATTTCCTCACTGGTAAAACTGCAATAAAACTTTCTTTTCTTGTTTTGAGACTCAATTGAGATAAACTAAGAAAAGGGATTTTGGAGGGCTACAAATGCAGTACACGAAGTCAAGCTGTACTGTACTTGGGTTCACATTACTGGCAGAAATCACCCTACCAAGAGCAGCTTTGGGGGGAGGAAAAAAGGTTTATTTTGGCTTAGACTCAAGGGGAAGCTCCATGATAGCAGGGGAAATGATGGCATGAGCAGAGGGTGGACATCACCCCCTGGCCAACATAAGGTGGACAACAGGAACAGGAGAGTGTGCCAAACACTGGCATGGGGAAGCTGGCTACAATACCCATAAGGCCACCCCCAACAATACACTCCCTCCAGGAGGCGTTAATTCCCAAATCTCCATCAGCTGGGAACCTAGCATTCAGAACACCTAAGTTCATGGGGGAGACCTGAATCAAACCTCCACAAGTTGACATCCTGTGTAGGTAGAATGCACCGCTTAGGACAATGTGTCTTATCAGCTTGCATGAAAGTTGCATTCTACATACACACCAACATTTAAAGGCAAAGTTCCTACTGAAAAGATAAATTTGCTGGGCATGGTGGCACATGCCTTTAATCTCAGCACTCAGGAGGCAGAGGTAGGAGGATCTCTGTTGAGTTCAAGGCCACCCTGAGACTACATAGTGAATTCCAGGTCAGCCTGAGCTAGAGTGGGACCCTACTTAGAAAAAAAAGCTCCCCCCCCCAAAAAAAAGATAAATTTGCATAGATTCTACTAAATGTCATATCTTCTTAGGACTTTGATTCTGAATACTATTGCAAATAATTTGCTCATGTTATTTACCCATCAACTGCATACATATTCTGTATTAGGAACTGCATTTGCCATTATTTATAGATAATGTAAATGGTGAGGAAGCTGCTGGAACTCAATGGGGAACTGGGCAAGGAGATAACTTCCGGTTTTCTCCATTCAGTGGAGAGAGCCTCGATGAGCCGCTAGCTGCCTCTGGACGCTTCTGTCAACAGGCACCCAGGCTACTCGGGTTCTGGACACCTAGAGGACAGCTTGGGGCTGGGACTGAGCCTCAGGGGGTAAACTGGGACAAAAATCAGATTCTGTCCCTCTTAGAAACTGGATATCTGATACAACAAGATCACCCTGGGTTTTATGAAAAACATGAGCAGTGACACATGTACACACTTACACAGAGACCATAAGCACCTGCACTTGTCCTTGAGTACGGACAGCAGCATTAGCAGTCCATATATACATATATGTATATTTTTCAGTGCTGGAGATTGAACCCGGTGCCTTGTGCATGATGGGCAAGTACTCTACCACTACCCTGGATGGATGGATCGATCTATCTCTCTATCTATGTATCTTTCTTTCTTTTCTTTTCTTTTTTATAATAAAATTTACTTATTTGAGAGATAAAGGCAGATACAGAGAGATAGAGATAATGGGCATGCCAGGCCCTCCAGCCACTGCAAACAAACTTCAGACGCATGTGTCACCTTGTACATCTGGCTTATGTGGGTACTGGGGAATCAAACCTGTGTCCTTAGGCTTTGCAGGAAGGTACCTAATGGCTAAATTATTTCTCCCAGCCCTAGCCCAGTTATTTTTAACGAGTGTTGAGGAGAGTCCTTAGGTCGCAGAGGACAAAATATAGCTGTCCTTAGGGACCATGGAAATTAGTTCTAGATGCCCCACAGATATCAGAATTCATGGCTCTTGAGTCCTGTTGCAGCTAGCAACTTGTGGGAGGAAAGGGCTTATTTTGGCTTATAGACTAGAGGGGAAGCTCCATGATGGCAAGGGAAAATGTGGCATGAGCAGAGGGTGGTCATCACCTCCTGGCCAACATAAAGTCGATAATAGAAGCAGGACAGTGTGCCAGACATGCATCAGGAAACTGGCTGTAACACCCATAAGCCCACCCCCAACAATACACTACCTTCAGGAGGCTCCAATTCCCAAATTGCCACCAGCTGGGAACCTAACATTCAGAACATGTAAGTTTATGGGGGACACCTGAATCAAACCACCATAAGTCTCTGATAAAAAAAAAAAAAACTGCATATATTTGTGTATAAACTACTTTGGATTAAGCCTAGGACCTCATGTATGCTAGGCAAGCACTCTATTACTGAACCATAAACCCCACCCCTCCCATGTACTTTTAATCATCTTTAGATTACTTATAATAGATAGTACAAGCTGGGTGTGGTGGCACACACCTTTGATCCCAGCACTTCAGAGGCAAAGGAAGGAGGATTATTTGTGGTAGTTTGAATAGATGTCCCCCAATATATTCAGTGTTTTATTAGTTTGTAGTTTGCATCTGCAGCCACCTGGCTGGAGGTGGTGTCACTGGGCAATGTTAAGGTGTGGTGGTGGATTTAAGATTTCTATCTAAAGATATGCAAAGTGTGCCTAGCTGGAGTTCCTGCAGTGTGCTGTGCTGTGTGGCTTTTGGCTTTTGGCTTGTGCTTCTCTCTCTGTGTGTGTGTTTGGTCCTGTGAAAACAGGCCAGCTTCTTCTGCCATTATGGAACTTCCCCTGGATCTGTAAGCTTCAATAAATATCCCTTCCTCCATGACTTTGCCTGGTCTGGAAGTTCATCTCAGCGAACCTGAAGCTGTCTGCTGCAGTTACTATGAGTTTGAGGCCACCCTGAGACTACATAATGAATTTTAGGTCAGCCTGAGCTAGAGTGAGACCCTACCTCGAAAAACAAACAAAAAAAAGGTAGTACAATGGAGTGACTGTGTAAATAGTTATAATGCATTGTGTAATGAATCGTGACAATGAAAAATTCTGTACATGGTCAATTTCATGAAAGTAGTTTTGTTTATTTTTTTCCAGATAGGGTCTCATTCTAACCTGAAACTCACAGTGGTCCTCCTACCTCTGTCTCCTAAGTGCTGGGATTAAAGATATGGACCACCACACCTGGCTTCTTTAAAGTATTTCTGATCCTAGATTGGCTATATCTGTAAATGGAGAAGTTGATGTTATGAAAGCTGACTGTAATTCTGTCATGCATCTTTGACCTCTCTCTTTCAACATTCAGACTTGAATGAGGAACAGAATTCTCCCTCTTGTCCCAGCAATAGGAATCCTTCTCTCTTAGATTCTACTTCTGTCACACACTCCAGGAAAGATGAGGACTAGAGTTCTGTGTTCCTTGGCCATCCAAGAGCAAAGAGGGACACCTGGATTGCTTTGTGGTGTAGGTTTTGAATAGGAAGTCTCACTAAATAAGAGAAGACCCAAGAAGAAATAGGAAGTCTACAGCCACAAAATGAATAATATTGTGAGTTTAGGCAGAAATCAGCCTACTGTACTAAATCAAGAAGAGGGAAAAAGAATGGACACACTTGACTCAGCAAACTCACACAATCACAGAAAGACAAATGCTGCATGGTCTCACTCATCTGTGGTTCCTAAGCTGGATCAGCTCAAGTTGCTAATGTATGCGATAGGCAACTTGAGGCCCAGACAATAGGAATGGAAGGGTTTGGGGAGAGGGGAAAGGAAAGGTGGTGGTGGGGGAAAGCACAAAACTAAGTCCCAAATCAACTGGTACCATTGAAACCTTTATCCTTGAAGACAGACCAAAAGACTGAACCCTCAGCAGCAGTATGGGAACAGCATCTCAAAAGAAGTGCCCTGGAGAGGGAGAGACGAAGCCTAACTTTATTTTTCTTCTCTTGGCCTGTAACTCACAGTACCAGAAACAGGTTACTACCCACAATGAGCTGTTGATCAGAGAGACCTATGAGGTCCCCAAACAAGACAGGCTTCTGTCAAAGCACTTGATTACCTGCCTAAGGTAAAAGGCAAGATCCTATTGCTGAAAACACCATATGCTGCTGACAGAACGTGGAGAGAACTGGCTGGAATCCATAAGAGAGCTAGACCCCAGACAGCCTGCCTAGTGTTGGAAAGCTATACATGAGCTGCTGGGGGGAAGTGGCCAACAACAGTCTGAGCAACCAGGAGTCTAAGCTACTTAGAAGCAATCACCCTGACACGATGTACCCACCAGTGCAATAGTGGCACACAGCCTTGGTGGGTAACCAATAGTTTTCTGATTGGCTAAGATATCCATTCAGTGGAAAGGAAGCCATATCTAGAATTGGGAATCAGGTCAGAATCCTATGGAGACAAAGACTATACTCACCAGTGTCAAGCTCCCACTAGGCTTTGGCTAAAACAAAGGGGCTACACCCATCAAATTCTCCCTAACTTAATGACGCTTATCCCATTTAACCTATGCTGACTTCACTCTCACTTGGAGAATCTGTTTTTCTTTTTCAGAAGGTAGCGAGACCAGTGGAGATAAACTACCCCTGCACTTCAGCCAAGTCCCTGCTGAATCCACAGAGGAATTGGGGAGATGGGCATGAGTGCTACTTCCACGTTGAACCTGATAATCAGCGCCAGGGTGTAGGAGACAGACCCTGAGGACGCTCAACACCTACCAAAGCAGAGATCCAGAGGCTCCTAAGAGCCCATCACTGAAGTACACTTCAAATGCACCCACCATGGCTCAGGGAATTTTGCAGAAGAGGGGGCGGAAAGATTGTAACAGCCACAGGTTGGGACATCATGCCCAGAGGCAATGCCTTCCCCCAACAACTGACTGTTGCTCCCGCACACATAACCCACAACCCCATGAGGAATACCAGCACCCCTAGTGAGGAGGGTCCCCAGAGGAATGTGGGCAGAGACGAGGGAAAGGATGTTACCAACATGTGATGTATTCATACTAAGTATGTCCATAATTAAAAAAAAAAAAAGAAGAGGGAATAAGAGCAACAGAAAAGTACAGCTGCCTACATGAAGAAGATAAAGCTCTTTGTCTTTGGACCTCAGCACTTCAGTATTGCTTTACTTCCAAATCAGGACTGGAAATGAGAATTATGAAGCCAAAAATATCAAACAGCCTTAGATCCTTGGTTAAAAACATCAGCGAACAACACACGATGGAGCTCACCTCCCCCACTCCTGACATTGCATTGTAAGAGGAAAACCACAAGCCCAAACCCAGCAAAAGCTGTTATAATTAACTCACGAACCCTGGTGTGTGCTTCCTAGTGGTTTTTAGGTCTCTGAAGTTCATACGTAATGTCGGGTGGGGTTATTTAACATGCCATGCATGAGGAGGAAACACATGGTTTTGCTCTTTGGCTAAGCACCAGCCTGATTCTATTACATTCATCTAATCTAGGCTTTCCAGACTCAGGGGTGTCCTTTCCAGAAGACATTTATTTGCACACGTTTGAGGTGAAGGAGTAATTGTGAGTTGGTTGGACTCTGTTTTTCCAGTGCTGAAGGTTGAACCTAGGGCTCTGTGCTTAGTAGGCAATCACTACCTGGGCTATATCTCCAGCTTAATTGGAGTTCTTTTTTATTGTTTTTATTTCACTTTTAAAAATAGTTTTATTTTTATTTATTTATTTGCGAGAAAGAGGCAGGGGGAGAGAGAGAAAGAGAGCACCAGGATCTCCAGATGCATGTGCCCCCTTGTGTATCTGGCTTATGTGGGTTCTGGGGAATGGAACCGAGGTCCTTTGGCTTTATAGGCAAGTGTGTTAACTGCTAAGCCAACTCTCCAGCCCTTCCTTTTTATTTTTTAATTTATGTTTTAACTTTTTTTTGAGGTAGGGTCTTGCTCTAGCCCAGGCTAACCTGGAATTCACTATGTAGTCTCAGGGTGGCTTTAAACTCATGGTGACCCTCCCACTTCTGCCTCCCGAGTGCTGGGATTAATAGTGCATACCTGGCTTGGAGTTCTTTTATATATATATTTTTAATGTTTATTTATTATTTTAGAGAGGGTATGTGAGTGAGAGGAAGAGGCAGAGAGAGAGAGAGAGAGAGAGAGAGAGAGAGAGAGAATGGGCGTGCCAGGGCCTCCAGACACTGCAAAGGAACTCAAGGTGCATGTGCCACCTTTTTCATCTGGCTTACATGGGTACTGGGGAATTGAACCTGGGTCCTTAGGCTTCACAGCAAGCGCCTTAACTGCTAAGCCATCTCTCCAGTCCTTAATTGGTGCTTGCAATGGCAAATCACAGAGACCAAATCTGACCCTGTGAAGCAGAAAAGGACTGTATGAAAGAGTATTGTGTACAGTGACTTTCAGAATACCAGGAGTGTTGGAGGGTGAAGATTGGAGGCTGTGTGGTCAGAAAGAAAATCTTGGGTCAATTCTAGGGATGGCCTGGCAGATGCTCCTAATGCTTGCCGTAACGTCACCTGTCCCCAATGGATAAACCGCTGGATTTTCTATAAACTGGCTGTGATGGCCACTATCTTACCTGTGTGATTTCAAATTCTAACTCACCCCCGCCCCCATGTTCCTGGGACTTAAGACCTGTTTGTCACATTTCTCCTCCAAAGATCTCTATGTGTACGCATACACACACACACACAGAGCTACTTCTGCCTAGGCTGAAGTTGAAGTTGTTCTGTTTGGAGAGGTACCCCGCGCTTCCTTCTGATGGACAGTGATGCTTAGAGAAGTGCTCTGGCCTCTGCAGACAACAGGTCTTCCAGGCTAGTAGTCTTCAGATGTGCTGTCCGCCTGGAAGGTACTTGTGGTGGTTTGATTCAGGTGTCCCCCATAAACTTAGTTGTTTGGAATACTAGGTTCCCAGCTGATGGACATTTGGGAATTAATGCCTCCTGGAGGCAGTGTATTGTGGGGGGCGGGCTTATGGGTGTTATAGCCAGTCTTCCCTTGCCAATGTTTGGCATACTGTCCTGTTGCTGTTGTTCACCTTATGTTGGCCAGGGGGTGATGTCCACCCTCTGCTCATGCCATCGTTTTCCCTTGCCATCGTGGAGCTTCCCCTCAAGCCTGTGAGCCAAAATAAACCTCTTTTTCCCACAAGCTGCTTTTGGCTTGGTGATTTCAACCAGCAATGCGACCCGGACTGCAACAGAACTCCTGGTTCTTTACTCAAGGCCATTAGAGCAAGCTCACACAGGCCTCCAAAGAAGGGACAAGTATTAAGCCTCAAGGGAGAGTGTCGCCTGGACTCATGCCAAGAAAGAAAATCCTTACACATATATTGCAAGGGTCATTTGCAGCAGGGCCTATCAGCCTTAATTCTATGCCAAACGGTCACCTTAGGGGAGGCTCAGGAAGTAAAGGACTGCATTCCTCCCTATTGGTTGACCCCATGGGCACACCTGACCATTTATGGTGAGGACTCTCTCATCCTTTCGTTCTTGCCCACCTCCCTCTTCTGGGTGGAAGGCAGGGCAAGGTTGGTGCCAATTCTCCCGTTACCGTGTCATTCTCCATGCACTCATGGTACAGTGCCACACATCGGATGCTTCATGTGGTGGAGGACTAGCTTGAGAATTAACCATGTGCTTTTCCCCCCCCAGCTATCGGCTCATTAGGAAAGAACAAGAGGTATTTTATCTTATCTTATTTTATTTTTTTGTGCTTCTTCCAAGTGAGGATCCAGGGTCTGTGTCCTGGGTGTCTGGACTTCTCCGAAGATGCCTTTGTTTTCAATAGTCTGGGTTCTCCAGGAAATAGGACCCAGGCTTGATAGAAACTGGGGTTTTGGCATGGTGACGACCTGCTCCAGCCTGCAGGAGCTACGTTGTTAAAGTCGTATCGTGGAGGAAGCCAGAGAAGGATGACACATAGTTACAATTAGGTCCTGAGACCCAGCCTGGCATTCAAGGAGTGGCCAGCTCAGCTTTACCTACTGGTCAGCAATGGGACCAGGATAGCCTGGGTGCGTGAAACCAGTGAAACTCACTTCGGATGGAACCAGTGCACTGCATGGAGGAGGAAAGTCACATGTACCAGCACAAGGTGACGGGGGGGGGGGGGGGGGGGGGGGGGGAAGGGGCAAAACCACAGAGCATCAGCCCCAGGCAGAGAGGATTCTTCCTTCCTCTCTCCCTCCCTTCCTCTCTCCCTCCCTTCCTCTCTCCCTCCCTTCCTCTCTCCCTCCCTTCCTCTCTCCCTCCCTTCCTCCCTCCCTCCCTCCTTTCTTTCTTTCTTTTTTTTTTTTTTTGAGGTAGAGTCCCACTCTAGCCCACGCTTACCTGGAATTTACTATGTAGTCTCAGGGTGACCTCCAGCTCATGGCGAGATCCTCCTACCTGCGAAACCTGGCCTGCAAAACCTGAGGATCTCGGTTCGATTCCCCAGGACCCATGTAAGCCAGATGCACAAGGTGGCACATGTGTCTGGAGTTCTTTTGCAGTGGCTAGAGGCCCCGGCGCGCCCATTCTCTCCCTCCCTCCCTCTCCCCCCCCCCTCTCTTTGTGGCTCTTTCCCTCTTTTAAATAAATAAATAAATAAAAATAATTTTTAAAAAGGAAATAAAAATTTAAAAACACAAAGAAAACCTAACTGGCATGATGTTTTGTCTTGTTAGAATAAACCCAGGAGGCATACCTCTAGGCTAGCCTGTGAGTATGTTTCCAGAGAGGATTACGTGATGGGGAAGTCTTACCCTCAGAGACTCACTTTCTTTTTTTTAATAAACATTATTATTATTGTTACTTTTTGTTTATTATTTATTTATTTGAGAGTGACAGACAGAGAGAGAAAGAGGCAGAGGGAGAGAACGAGAGAGAGAGAGAGAGAGAGAGAATGGGCACTCCAGGGCCTCCAGCCACTGCAAATGAACTCCAGATACATGCATCACCTTGTGCATCTGGCTTACGTGGGTCCTGGGGAATCAAGCCTTAACTGGGGTCCTTAGGCTTCAAAGGCAAGCGCTTAACCACTAAGCCATCTCTCTAGCCTGCCCCCAAATACTCACTTTCTAATGGGTGGGTCCGATATAAAGAGGTCTACGGGAAAAGCAGCGTCACTCTGCCTTTATTTCTTCGTCCTGAATGAACACATTTATCCTTGTTGCCACCATCCTCCGCTGACATCAGACTCCAGCTCGTCAGCTGCTTCAGCCTTCCAATGTGGACTGAAGACCAGCAGCTTTCCAGGGATTTTCTATGCATTTGGCGTCAGGTGGGGACTATTGAGTCACCCAGTTGTATGGACCAAGCAGCTACTAGGCTGTCTGCGTCTCCAGCAAACAGCCGTTTTGGACTAGCTAGCCTCTATTTCATAAGCCATCTGATTAAGTCCCCCTTTACACTATCTATACATTCCACTGGTCCTGTTCTTCTAGAGAACCCTGCCTAATACACTTGGGGATGATGTTGTGCTTATAGAATGATGTTATGTTATGGTTGCAAGTGTAATACAGATCCTGTTGACCCCCTTGTCCGAATTGTACAGACACCACCTCTGGTGCATTATGTGGTGACATTGTATTATTATTCTATTAGGATGTCAGCAGCTTCTCCCTGAATGCTCTCTAGGTACCATGCTGCATCGAGCTGTCATGTCTCCTATGGCCTATGGCCATTTCTCAGCCTTCTTAGGTTTTTCCGTGGCCACAGTCTTGACTAGTGCAGCCAGCGTTGGTGCAGAATGTCTTCTGCACTGTGATTTCTCACAGTTAGAGTGGGACCACAGGGCTTGAGGAAGAGGAGCACAGGGCGCGGCGGCCTCTTATCAGGAGATTACAGGATATCCTATGATGTTGCCTGTATGTCAGCCCTCCTCCACTGGCTAAGCGGTGTTTGTCACATTTCCCCAAAGGCAGGGGATTATTGTCCCTGTTCCCTTTCCTGTTCTTTATAAAACGCCCAACCCTTGCCTCTGAGTGTTAGGGAACAACCGTGTCTGTTATATTTGTACCTGAACAAGGGTTTTCTCAAGGCCCTCTGCTGAGAGCAAAAGTAGTAACTCTAATGATAGGCATTTCAGGATCTGTGGCAGTTGGAGGTGGGCGTGCGGGCTTGTGTGACAAGCATAAGCAGTGCCCTCCATCCCACTGCTCAGGTGGTGCCCTGCTACTCCTAAATATAGGGCGAGACCACGGAGTATTCTGTTTATAAAATCCTTGTTCAGATTTGAAAACTCAACACTCCCACGCACATATGAGGAACCGGCCTACCGTGTGTTTTCTAACGCAGGGTGTGAGTGCAGACAGAAGGGGGTTGATGGGGATTTACCCAGAACACATGGGGCATCACCAGTCAGGGACATAACCAAAGAGAAATGCAACAAGAAGGTCTTTCAATTTCAAGAGCAAGATCTTTCTCAAACCTTTGAAACTGAAAGCCACATCAGGTGAGATATAAAAACAATCATCTCTGGGCTGGAGAGATGGTTTAGCAGTTAAAGCGCTTGCCTACAAAGCCAAAGGACCCAGGTTTGATCCCCCAGGACCCACATCAGCCAGATGCATCTGGAGTTCGTTTGCAGTGGCTGGAGGCCTTGGCGCGCCCAGTCTCTCTCCACCTCTCTCTATGCCTCTTTCTCTCTTAAACAAATAAATAAATAGTAAAATGTTTTTTAAAAAAAATCAGTCATCTCACACCCCTCCCAGAGTGGTAACCCCCACATGGAGAAAACACTACCTCCCTGTCCTGTGGCTACCAGTTACGTCTGATGGCTCAAAGATTATGGATTTTTGGGCTTAATGCTTTAGACAGAAAGTACTTTTGTGGTTGGAGCTAGAAGACTCGATGTATCATTCAGAATCTGTGAAATGAGAGTCAAAGTAGTTATTGGAACATGACAGAAGTTGTTTATCAGGGGATTTAAGCAACAGATTTAGAGTAATAAAGCACTGTGATGTTTAGTCACACACTGCTGTTGGAATAAAAACCAGTTTCATAAGTCTTTGCTTTGGGTCCTTGACAGAAATCATCTCACCACATCCCTCAATGTGGGTTGTGTTACGATGGTTCTGAAGAAGGTTGGAGAGGACCAGAGATCTGGGGATGTCCTTTGGAGAGACTTTGAGGGTTTCAGGAAACCCAGCTAACCTTCTGAGGCCAAGGCTGGGTAAAGATCAAAGTGAAGCTTGGCTCCCATATTCATCTTCACCTGGCTCATTGCAACCTTCTCTCCTCTAACACCTCTGGTGGACATCAGGTTGCTTGGCTGAGGATAAGAGTAAGGCGCTGTCCATGCTCCTGAGAGACACACTGTTATAAAGGCAGCCAAGCCAGGGGATGAGGAGCGAGGCAGAAACTGTGAACAAATGGGACTTAAAGCCAATAGCTGGGGTTATTAACGTGGGATAGGGAGGGCGTCCCAGGCAAAGAGAAAGCAAGCACAGGGCTCCTGACAGGCTTGGAAAACTGCAGGTAAGAAACCCAACCAACCTCCATCAAAACAAGGGGATTTTTCTTCTCTTAAAAATAAGATGTCTCCGCCAACTTGGGTCCCATGGTGGCGTGCTGGGAACAGGACTTCAAAAAGGCAAATATATCTGGAAGGCTCTGGTGCAAGGCCATTTTTGCCAGCTGTAAGCAAGGTTTCCAGAACTAAAGAAAGCACTCGGCTCTTCTTAAAATTGAAGGTGTTTATGCCCCAGATGAAACTGAATTCTACTTGGGCAAGAGATGTACTTATGTGTACAAAGCAAAACACAACACAGTGACTCCTGGTGGCAAACCTAATAAGACAAGAGTAATCTGGGGACAGGTAACTCAGACCCATGGGAACAGTGGCATGGTTCAAACCAAATTCTGAAGCAACCTTCCCGCCAAGGCCATTGTACACAAAATACATGCGATGCTGTACCCTTCAAGGATTTAAGAAAAGTAAATAACAGTGTATTTGTGCTCTTGTAAAAAAAATAAAAATTAAAAAGATGGCATAATGATTTTAAACTTCATTTGGGGGAAAAAAAAATGCACCTGGCAGCCAAGCTAAGGAAAAGTTGGAAAAGGGTTCATGGGGAGAGGCAGGAGCTTTGAATAACAGAGGACATTAGGGAGCCACTTGAAAGACCATGTATGGGCAAAAGCATTAGTCCATGGGGAGCTGGAACAGAGCAGCTAACCTACAAGATACCTAAGAACTCAGGACAGGAACCGGTGGGGAAAGACATGAGATGTTACAGATGGATTAGCATAAAAACAAAACACAGAGCTTTTTAGAAACGTTTTAGAAGAAAATCTCAAAACTATTTTGTAGATGCCATATCAATTGAATAAATTATGAGTTAAAATGCAATTTATGTACCTAAGCAATATTAAACAATAAAAAGGCAGATGACATGCAGGCAGCAACATTTTGATGGTATGACAAAGTGTCATTGCCTTATTTTACACAAAAATCTTATGAAATAGTAAGAAAAAGGGAAACACAAGTATAGACAAGGACCACGAACAAAAGTTCAGACACTCAGACACCCAATAATCACTGACAAATGTTCAACTTCACAAAGCAAGGGCGCACACTAAGCATGAAGATAGCATATTTTACCCACAAAGTGCGCAGGATTTTAAAAGCAAAGGACTTCGGCATAAATGTAGCATGGTCCCTAAAAATATGTTCATCACCTTGAACTTCAGATTCCACTTTTCTCTAATGGGTAGACTTTTTTAAAGTTTTTAACAGCCTAATTCTTCCAAAACTGCATTCTAATTATGACCAAAGGCTACAAAATCCTAGTGGCTGTTTTCTTCTTTTATATTGTTTTGCAATATTGGTGGGGGGGGGGGGAAGAGGAAACACTTTGAGGTCAGATCATTGAGTTTCTAGCACCGTGACAACAGGCAAGTTACTTAATCTCTCTGAACCTCCATTTCTTAATCTTCAAAATGGGACATTGTTGTGGAATTGGACTTCTTACACTAGTGGGGGCCTTGAATAATTATTACTCAGTGGAAATTGAAGTCACGGACTTGGCGTCCTCATCATTCTACCCTCCAAGGCGCTGGCTGCTTTTTGACCCTGCAAACCAGGATGGATTTGAGAATCCATACAAATTAGACTCTGGCAGAAGAGAGAAGGAAGTGGTGTGAGCTCAGTGCTGGTTGAAGTAAGATGGGGGTGTTATGCAGACCGCATTCATCTCACTTCTCCTGTGGGAGAAGAACAGTGGCAGGTCCAACATGACCCTGGACCCCTGGATTTGTGGGAGTTCAGTACTAATCAGCCTGGGCCAAAACCCAACAAGCAACAGCACAGGAAGCCATTGATCTCAGCAATTTTCAGGACCCATCTCTCTCTCGTGTGGGGAGTGGGTGTGTGCGTGCCCATGCATATGTGTGTGCACGTGTGTGTGCATGTCTGTGGAGGCCAGAGGCTGACATTGTGTGTCTTGCTCAGTTGCTCCTCACTTTTTTATTATTTGTATTTAAAATTATTTATTTATTTATTTGGAGAGAGAGAGAGAGAGAGAGAGAGAGAGAGAGAGAGAGAGAGAGAATAAGAGAATGGGCACTCTAGCAATGCCTCCTGCTGCTGCAAATAAACTCCAGACTCATGTGCCACTTTGTATATCTGCCTTCACATGGGTACTGAGGAACTGACCCTGAGCCAACAGGCTTTGCAAACGAGCATCTTTAACTTCTGAGCCATCTCCCCAGCCCACCATTGTTCTTTGAGACAGGGTCTCTCCCTGGACTTAGAACTCATTGATTCAACTAAACTAGTGAGTAAGCAAACCCTGGGATCCTCCTATTTCTGCCTCCCCTGTGCTGGGATTACAGCCACACTGCCACTCCTGGCATTTACGTGGGTGCTGGGGGTTCAAACTCAGGTCATCATGCATGCACTGCAGGCGTGTCACTGTCTAACCTCTGGCCCCATGCCTGTCTCCCGCTTGAGGTGCCCCATATGAATAGCGGGTGGGCTCTGTCTCATGGGGGACTCAATGCTGCTTCTCAGCAAGACCTCTAGACTTCTAGCTCCCTCTCAGATACCCACAAGAAACTGGGAACAGTCTGTCTACAGCTGGACACTAGGGAAGACAGACTGTCATGTGCCAGGAATACAAGGAATTCCTATCATGCATGGCATGGACCTGGCTGGATTAAAGGAGAGGATGAATAGATCCAGGGCTGACTGGATGCAGATGTTGGGCAAACTCTGCCCCTGGAGACCATAGCCTGGGAAACTTCAAAGGCATGCTCACTAGATCTGAGAATCCCTGGGCTTATGTTCTCACGGGCCCTTCCATTTCCCAGCCCCCGTGTTCTTCAGGCTGCCTCTGCTTGACCCCACATCAGGCTGGACAGAAACACAAACCCTTCACCACTCTCCTTCCAGGCACATCATGGGTTCAGTAAGCTCGGTGGTTTTGCCCCTCTGGGGATATGTCTCCATAGACATTTTTAGTCGTCACAGCTAGAACCCCATACTATTGGCATATAGTGGGTAGAAACCATGAGGGCTAGAGAGCAAAGGACAGCCCCTCACAACAGTTATCTGTTCCAAAATATCAGTGGTGGTGACATGCAGACTGCCTGCACTAAAAGCACATAGGTTCCTGCCACCTCTGAGACCCCCTTCCTCTTTCCCCCCTTTGTTTCTCTCTTCCACATCTCAAGAACAAATAAAGCCCTCTCCCTGTGTCACAGCCTGCAGTTAAGCTATTACCTTCAGTCATAATAATATGGCTTTGGGGACTTATCCATTCTATCATGTAGCTTGTCAAATTATTTCTTCGAATACAGTGTATTCCCTAGAAAGAGTCATGACAAATAGAAAAGTCCTCTTAATTTTATTATATACACACAAAGGAAGCTCGTATCTTAAAAATAGAAGAGGTTTATATCCTGCGTTGTTCTATTTTTTGATGTTACCTCAACATACCTGCCACTGGGCAATATGTAAAGAAGAGAGGTCTATTTCCTACCCCTTTGGGGGTGTACAAGCATGGCACTAGCAACTTGGTTCTGGCGAGGGTCTTCTGGCATGGTGAGATCATATGTGAGAAGTAGAGATTGTATGGAGAGATGGGAAGCCACAGAGACTTACATCAGCTTGCTCTTGTGGGAGCCAACTGAGGCATTGAGAGTCGTACACTGGCCTCTTCTGAAGGCGATATCTGCAATGGACTAATCTTTAGTAGGTCCCACCTCTTACAGGTTCTGCCAACTGTCATTCAGAATCATCATGCTGTTGACCAAGCTTCCAGCCCACGGACCTTCGTGACACACACTCCTACCCTACCGGACAATAGGCCCTTGCCTATGGTCACCATGTACGCGTTATCAGGACTAGAGAAGGAAGTGCCGGTGGAGGAGTAGGGCGGGGTGAGGGAGGGGGAAAGGCACTTAGATTCCTCTAACCCAGCTATGTGTGGGCAATTATTATTCCCAGCTCTCGTGTTCTAGTGGAGAGCTGTGCTGAGGGAGGCAGGTACCAGGGCCAGCTGTTCAGAGGGCATTTACATCCGAGGGTGTGTGCTGCCATGCCCTGCTCAAGGGGCCAGAGCGCTGTCACCTCTTCCTCCTTTTTCCTCTGAATGCCCTGAATCTCCTGTCCTCAGGATCAGACACAAAAGACCCCTCGGTTCAAAAAGAGAGGATGTTGTTCACAGGATGCACAGCTGCTGTTAGATGGGAGGAGTGAGTGTAAGAATGCTTTTGTGGTGCAGTAGGACATCTACACTTACATGATATGCCAGCAGTCTTCAGAAAGAAAAAACAAGTCAAGAAAACGGAGGTCCAGTGCTCTTGTTCCCAATTATAGCAGGCAACATGTATATTAACCACCTAGTTGTAATTATTCTTCAGAGAATACACACTCTCATTCTAGTTTCTTTACTTATTATTATTATTATTTGGTTAGGGTCTCACTCTAGCCCAGGCTGACCTAGAATTCACTATGGAGTCTCAGAGTGGCCTTGAACTCATGGTGATCCTCCTACCTCTGCCTCCCGAGTGCTGGGATTAAAGGCGTGCACTGCCACGCCTGGCTTACTTAATTTTTTATTTCATTTATTTGCTTATTTGAAAGAGAGAGAGAAGGAGAGAGAGGGAGGGAGAAAGAGAAAGAGAGAGAGAGAGAGAGAATGAGCACACCTGGGCTTCTAGCCATTGCAAATGAACTCCACGTGCATGCGCTACCTTGTGCATCTGGCTTACATGGGTACTGGGGAATCAAACCTGGGTCCTTAGGCCGCATAGGCAAGTGCCTTAACTGCTAAGCTATTTTTCCAGGCCCAATACACCCTTTAAAATATCATGCTGTGTACATAATAAATACATATAATCTGTCAATTAAAAATTAATTTGAAGCCAGGTGTAGTGGTACATACCTTTAATCCCAGCACTTTGGGAGGCAGAGGTAGGAGGGATTGCCATGAGTTTGAGGCCAGCCTGGGACTACAGAGTGAGTTCCAGGTCAGCCTGGGGTAGGGTGAGATCCTACCTAGAAAACAAAACAAAACAAAAAAACCAAAAACTAATTTGAGAAAAGAAATAAGTACAAATATAGAAGAGGGGTCTACCTGAAGAAAGGATCAAACAGTTCCCCATGAGAGAGAGCCAGGACAAGGAAATTCTAAGTGATGTTCTCAGTGAGATCCAGGAGGCGCTGGCAGCTGGGAGGTAATCCAAATAATCCTGACCAGGATGCAACACGAGGGGAGAGCAGCGATGGCCGGACTGCACACTTCAGGGGAGGGGTGGGGGGCTCTGGGTACCACAGGAGCATAAATCAGAAGTGGATGGGAAAAGATTGAGAAATTTTCCCAGAACCAGAGGAGAGATAAAAAGAGATCCCAGGATGAGTTTAATAATAAGAAATATGAATTCAAAAAGAGGTTGGGGAATAGAAGAAAAGAAGACTGGAGAAGAGATGCTCAGAAGTGCTGGAGGGCTTGTTAATGCTGATTTTTTTTCCTTTGGAGGGGGTGGGTGAGGGGTTTCCTAGAAAGGGCACATTCAGACATTACATGGAAGTCAGTACGCCATGTCCTGAGAACAAGAGGAAATAAATGCCTTATTAAAACCAGACTGAGCAGAGGCCACTGGCCGGGCTTGTCCTCTGTGGGCACAGTGTTTGTCAGGCAATGCTTGGAGAGGGACTGGTTGGGCTTGTCTACGGTGGGCACAGCTTACCCAGTAACTCTGGGAGGAGGACTGGGTACCTGCCCCTCCATCTCCTCCATTGGGCATCAAGAGTTCTCTAAGCTGGGGCTTCAGGAGGACAATAACCAAAGATGCTAAGGATCACTGAAACTGATGAAAACTGCAGTGTGCAGCACTTAGCTAAGAACTGCTTGTGTTATGCAGATGCACAATTTGTGTACCTCTGTAACCTGCTCCTTCCAGTCTAAGACGTGAACTTCCCGGGCATAGGGCTGAGGAAGACCCTCTGATAAGTGGAGCTGAGAAAGTGGCATTGGTTTGCCCAGGTCTGGGCTCCTCTCCTGCCTGTGTGCAGACATGATATACTCTATTTCAGGGCCTATTCTGGCTGGATCCCTCTTTCTAGACTCAGCCAATGTCTTTGTTCCCAGATCTGCCTTAAGGACAGTCCCCATGACTGTAGCAGCACGTGCCTGTTCTGCATGTCAGCTGAGCATGTGTTACACTCCCTTGCACACCTGCCATTTGTCTGCTTGCTCTAGATGTTCCTAGGAGTGGGTACAGACTATGCCAATGGAACAGGTCGATACTGCTTTATTTGATAGGAAAATGAATTCATAATTCGAATGCAAGAAGAAATCTATTACCAGGTGGCAGACAATGGGGCTCTGTGACACTCCCCACAAAACAGCTTGAACACTCTGCTGGCTGCTGCATCTCTAGGATCGCCCACTGTGTCACTTCATGCTTGTGCCCACATGGGCACAATCCTGGTTACCAGTCCCATCCCCAGAGAGCCAGCTGCAGTGGGAAGGAGGTAGCCCTGCTCAAGAGTTCTCAAGCTAAGAAATCCCGTCTCTACAGCCATCTGGGAGGGATTAAGCTGGAGACTGTGGAATATTACAGAGGCTGGACAGCCCACTCCATCCCTGTCGCTTTTGCAGAGCCAAAGAAATCCAGTAGCTTTGAAGTCCTGAGTGGCAAATGAGAAGGACTCCGGGTCTCAGATAACGTTGGGATATCTTCCGAAGGAAAACCAACACGAGTAGATGATAAGATGGGATTCCAGAACTTTTATTTTTAGCTGTTTATTCTATGCAGTATTTATATCTTTTATCAGGTACATATTTTTTTTACTATATTTTAAGCTAGTTATGAAAATAAACAAATGAAGATTGCTGGCCAGGAACAAAGTGGTCCTAGGCTCAGACATCTTTACATCTAGAGGATGCTGAGTCAACAAAGCTCACTGGGAATAGACTACCAACCAGGAAGTGGGTGTGATGGCTTGGAGATGACAGAGAGAATGTGGGTGAGAGGAACAATCCTGGCCTGGAGACTTGAGATGCTGGAGCAAGCCTGGTTCTGTGATTTTGATTTGAGTGTACATGGCCTGTCTCCTTAGGAAGCTATGAGTGTGAGATTATCACACTCATTCTCTCTGGGGAGTTCAACCTCAGTACCCTTGGTAACATGCCCTCATGGTGCCTCTGGGTCTAGCATGTGACTTTATTTGGTCAATGAGATGCCAGCAAGCATGATATATATATATATAAATCTTGCTGGGCATGGTGACACACGCCTTTAATTCCAGCACCACTCGGGAGGCAGAGGTAGGAGGATCGCTGTCAGTTCAAGGCCACCCTGAGACTACATAGTGAATTCCAGTTCAGCCTGGACTAGAGTGAGACCCTACCTCGAAAAACAAAACAAAAAAACAACAAAACAAACAAACAAACAAAAACTTGAACAGAGCTGTGAATTAGGCCTAATCTTTCCAGTATATTACCTCCCCATGAACAATCACCCAATACAGTTGATAGCTGACACCAACCTGCAAACTTGTGATGCTGTCTTAGCCCAGAAGGACTGCCCGGGAGATGAGCTCAGGCACACGAGAGATGGCACGCGAGAACAGGGGAAACCCTCCCCCAGCCCATCCCAACCTCCTGACTCAGAGAATCTCAAGAATGGCGGTAAAGTGGAGCAACATTCAGCAGCAGCTAACTGATCACCCATGCCAAATTTGCATCTAGCACTTAGCCCTGAGTATAATATGGGATCAATGAATGAATATTTCTATAGCTTCTCTTTTTGCATGCATGTTATTATGTGGGTGTGTGTAAGGTTGTATGTGCATGTGTGTGTACATGCGTGTATGGGTTTGTAGGCCAGAGGTCCACATCATGTCTTTTTCTTAATCATTCTCCACCTTATTTATTGAGACAGGATCTTTCCCTGAACCCAGGGTTTACAAATTTGGCTAGTGTAGGTAGCAGGCTTGCCCTCAGGATCCTCCTATGTCCACTTTCCTGAGAGCTGGAATTACAGACACATATCCCCATGCTCAGCATTAATGAGGGTGCTGGGTTTTGAACTCAGGTCTTCATTGCTGATATGCCATCTCCCCAGCCCTCTTTATAACTTCTTCTTAAGGAGCCACAGAAACAAGAATGAAAAACTACTATGGAATAACTAGAACCGGACCTCACCCTGTGGTTTGGGGTTAGGCATTTGAGTTCTCTGTAAGTCTAGTTTACCTTGGAGAATTTGTCTTATACAATTAACCAGGTTTAGGAGCAAACAGATGCTATGGTTGGATTCCATATTTGCTTCTCATTGTATAATGAAGTCAGAAAGGTGTTTCGACATTGTGAGGTGGAAATTTAAGCTGTTTTCCATGCGCGTCCCTCTCTCCAGGGCCCTCTAGAGAAGCCTGGGGTAAAATACCACAGGTTCATATTTCAGTAGTCCTTTGACTCCGGACTGCATTTCCTCCCTGGGACCATTCCTACCAAGTAGCACAGCCTATGAGGCAGCGTTGGTGTGAGACCTTCACGAAGCACACCCAAGATGCCACCCATGAACCTGCACATATTTTCTTCTCTTCCCATGGCGTTTCATAAACATATGGACCTGTATTGGAATTTCTTGGTAATTTCAAGGTGTTGTCTTTGGGGACACTCAAAAGAGTGCCCTGCCTTTTGGTCCTGGGTTTACAGGTCACAGTCAATTGTGTAAATATTTTGTTAATGATTCTTATGACTGATAAATATAATTAAAAAGCAAAACAAACAGTCTGTGCTAACTAAGGCCCCTTTTCTCAGAATCATTTGATTTGTTTAATGAGTCACATTGCTCTTATCTCTTCTCCATGGACAGGCCGTCCTGGCTGCATTTCAGTTGCCAGGTTTCTCAAGAAAAAAAGAAAATGCTGCCCTCTTTACACAGGAGAAGTGCCATGTATGCCCAGAGCTGCCTTAGCCTCTGAGGAAGGTTAGCCCTTTCCTTCTTCCCGAAGCCCCGCCCACAAAGGAAGGAGCCCCAGTTGTCCGAGGTTGTCTACTTTATGGGCGCCGTTTCTAAAAATCCTTCATCGGCTGATACTCCATCAAGGTCAAAGCCCTGGAGACAGATTTCCACTGAGTGACTTCCCAGATGGTGTGCCTTTTCCTTTGGGGCTCCCCAAGGCTGCCATCTGGGTGTACGCCTTAGGATAGCTGGAGGCTTTTGGAACACGTGAGATTTTGTCATGAATGGATATCAAAGGCATGACCTTACAGAATCACCATGAAAATTCCCTTGCGGATCCCTATTTATTACACACAGTTACTATCATCAGAATCAATCAATCAAAAACCAATTACGGCTACTTATTATGAATGGTTCAGTACTCTAGCAAAAAAAAAAAAAAATCACAAAAAGTCTCTGGTCAATCACATGAATATTCCATGTACCAAACAAAATTAAGTTGGGTCAGGAAAGATGAGGGTGGGCTGGAGAGAAACCTCAGTCACTGAAGTGCTTGCCTGGCCAGCATGAGGGCTTGAGTTTGCTTCCTAGAACCCACATTGAAAGCTGGGAATGAGGGTGTGCTTGTCATCTGAGGTCTGCGGAGGTAGAGACAGGAGGATCCCTGGGGCTCCCTAACCCAAAATGAATACAAAAAGATCAAACGAGCCCAAATTTCAAAGGAAAGATAACCATGAGGAATAGACTAAACCAAGTAATTGTTGAACACAGTAGCCATTCAGTTGGGGCAGCAGTCACTGCAAACAAACAACAACAAAAAAACCTTTGAGTTCCTTTTCATGGCCTTTGCAGTGCCCAGAATGTGACAATGGCTGTTGTAGAGCTGGGCGAACCATTTGATGTGGAAGCCATTGGGTCGTCGCTGGGGCAGAAGGGCTTACAAACACGGCGGCAGGGAGGAAAGCCCACAGAACACTGGCATCAGAAGTGTCAGGAAAAGTCTCGATTTCTGCCCTGAATGTCTCAGACGTTTCTGGCCTTTGATTTCTGGCTTCTATATCTCTGCCCATCTCACTCCAGTGATGGAGACCGTCCTGCCAGTCACCTCTGGGTGTTCAAACCCTCCCTCTCTCCACGAGGCCTTGGATCCTCTCTTCCCCAGACCGGGGCTGTTTGTCCTCCGCACTTGGGATAGTGGAGAGGTGGGATGAGGCATGCGCAGGGAGGAAAGGTTGGGAAAGGGGTCTGCTCAGCACTGAGATGGAACATGGAGACTGATGGGGCTGCAGGATTAGGGGATCAAGTTGATAATTTATCAGAGGAACTCAGGCAGGAAAACCGGAAATAAGCTAACCTTGGGCTTGAAATTCTAGGTCTTATTTCTATGACTGGCTATGAATAATTTTCTATGAATAAGCCATCTTTTGTGGATCTTTGCATATAAAAGGACTGGATGGCATGGCTGAAATTCTTTTTGTCGTACAAGGGACTCTCTCAGAGCTATGTTATTGGCTGTGTGGAGCAGAGGAGGGCTATGTGAGGAGTATTTTAGAGCAGTGAGCTTCATATGCAGGGGAACTGTAAGTCAGAAGAGAGTGAGGGTGGACAGGCAGGCAGACAGGGAGACAATTCCAGTAAACATGTCTGAAAATGATGTCACTCATCTTTAATATTGTTTGCTTAGTATTTCATGTCAGTGTCAGGAAGCGAGGCATGAAGTTTGGTACCACTACATGACAACTTTGTTTCAAGGTCAAGTTCATTTTCTGTCCTCCTAATTAAAACAAACAAACAAACAAAAAACAGACAGTGCTAATAGCTGTGCTAAAAGAGACTCCATTGGGGACTTAAGCATGGTGAATATTTCTTTTTCAAGTCCTTTTGTGAAAACAGGTAAGTAATGCTCACTCAGAGAGTGTTTTTAATTTTTAATTTTTAATTTTTTTGGTGGTTTCTTTTTTTTCTTTTCTTTCTTTCTTTCTTTCTTTTTTTTTTTTTTTAGGTAGAGTCTCGCTCTAGACCCAGCTGACCTGGAATTCACTATGTAGTCTCAGGCTGACCCTGAATTCACAATGATCCTCCTACCTCAGCCTCCCGAGTGCTGGGATTAAAGTCATCGGTAGCCATGTCCTGCAACATATTCAATACCACTCACAAAAGTACTGAGACACACAGAGGAACTTCTGTGTACCTCTTTCTTTCTCATCAAAACTGGCTGCCTGCATAGTTGAGAATTCCTGTTTCTTTCAGCTGCCGCTTGGGCTGGTGATGAAATCTCATCCCGGGGTGAAGGAGACTTCTGACCACGACGATTCACTGTTTCTTAAAATAAAAAGCTTTCTGTGGTGAGGCGAGTGCCCGGGGTTGCTCGTGGGTGGCGGTGACTCTTTTCTAGGTCACTGGTTTGCAGTTGTCCACACACCGAGTGGGAAAGAAAGCCACGCCTGGCCACCTTATGGTGGTTGGTGCTGCCAAGGGCTATAGGCGAGGTGGGGGTGGTAGTGAAGCGGAGCCTCTGATTGCTGAAAACTGGATACTTGAGTGAGCTTGAAATGCTAATTAGAGAACCTTTAGGTGGTAGGTGTAGTGGCTAGAATTTCTTCTGAGTGTGATGCTCTATGACAGGTACCACCCAGTGACTAATAAGGGAGGCGTGAGAACCTCAGCCTAACCATTCCAGCTCCCAGAGGTGCCAGCCGAGTCCACGGATGAGCACACTCAGGTGTCGTGGAGGAAGGGAGGTGAGCAGAGCCAATGCATCCAGAACGGGTCTCAGTCACCCCAGAGGCCCGCATTGCATTTGCTTTTTTAAAAAATTAATTTATTTATTTGAGAGTGACAGACAGAGAGAGAAAGAGGCAGATAGAGAGAGAGAGGGAGAATGGGCACGCCAGGGCCTCCAGCCACTGCAAACGAACTCCAGACGCATGCGCCCCCTTGTGCTTCTGGCTAACATGGGTTCTGGGGAATCGAGCCTCGAACCAGGGTCCTTAGGCTTCATAGGCAAGCGCTAAAAACCACTAGCCCATCTCTCCAGCCCTGCATTTGCTCTTCATTGGTCTGTCTTTCTTCTCTCATTCAGTGTCTGACTAGAAAACAGCTCTGTGGATCTGTGAGGCAATGTCACATATGGATGAAGTTTCAAGACAGGAAGTCATGTAGTTTTAGTTTCTTAACTTGCATCAGCCTCAGGCTATGCTGGTGAACTGGCTGTGAACTGTGGATTCAGGACTCCGTGGTGACTTCAGGCACAGTGCGATCTCTTCTTCCTCATTGCCACAGCTTGGTCTGTGACCAGTGCTGGTCTGCAGGCTATCTTCACACCATTATTAGTCAACAAGGAGATAACCAGCAACATCGAGAGAAAGTATTTGAAAACTTGCACAACAACTTGGCATTGCCATGACATACAGGCACATTTTCATTTGTTTTACCAGGGCATTCATAGCCGGTGGACTAGACAATTTTGAAAGGGGCCTTTTGCCACTGAGAGCTTAAGAGGCACGGGGCTGGTACCATCAGTTTCTCGGCAGAACATTTAGTGAGGCAGTACTGCATGCGGGTGTCAGCTCTGGGGTCTAACTTCACAAGGAGCACGCAGCCCTGGCCGCAAACCACCAGCTCACTGAGAATTCGTCGATTATAGGGTGATATATTTTTTTTCCAAAGCTTACCTGTGCCAAGAGGGACTCCAGGAGGACAGATGCCATACCCTGACCCTCTCCTGTGTCAACACAGTCTCCAGTACAGTGCTGACAACAGCAGCCACACAGCAAGCGCATGTTGAATGGCATTTTCCTTTGCACTGGTGGTGAGGAAAATGAGAGCTCTTCAGTGCAGTATTTGGCTTAGCAAGTAGATAATCACTTGCCTTTTCTACCTCCTGACTTTCTGTTTGTTTGTTTTTATTTTAATTTACTCTTCTTTTTTGGTGGGTGTGGGTGTGTGGTGTATACATGTGTACGTACGATGGGCACATATGTGAGGCCAGATAATGATGTCTGGTATCCTACTCAATCACTCTTTTGCCTTACTTCCTTGAGATGAAGTCTCTCACTGAACCTAGAACCAACTTTTTTTTTTTTTATTATTAGACTGGCACACTAAGGAGCCCTAGAGATTCTCCTATCTCCACCCTCCCCAGTGATGGGGCTACAGGAATGCATGACCATGCTTGGGTGTGAGAACTGGATATTGAACTCAGGTCTTCATTCTTACATAGCTGGGTTGAATGTAAAATGTCCCCTTAGATTCATGGGTTTGATTGAATACTTAATGCCCAGTTGGTGGTGCCATTCAGGAAGGTAGTGGAGCCTTTAGGAAGTAGGCCCTTGCTGGAGGAGGTATGTCACTGGGGGCTAGCCAGTCCAGACCTGCTTGCCAGTCCCAGTGCTCTCTGCTTCCTCCCTACTGATGTGAAGATGAGATGCATGCTGGCTTCTGCCATGCTTTTCCTACCATGATGAGATGAAACTTCCTCTCAAAACTGTAAGTGAAAATAAACCCTTTCTTTCCATAAACTGCTTCTGGTCAAGTATTTTGTCCCAGTAATGAGACAGTAACTGCTACAACAGCAACCACACTTCCCCGCTGAGCCATCTTCTTAGCCACCTCCCTACATTTTCCACATCCACCTGAAGGTAAACATCAGGGTCACATAGACTGGAAATGGCTCCACTTCTGCACTTCAGCAAAAACCTACATGGAAAAATTGGGAGACTTGATAAGAAATCTTCAAAGGAGCACACATTTTTCCTAGATAAATCATGTAGCTTTATTTTTCTGTTAATTGCTCCTTAAATTTTATTGTACTTTTTGGTTTTTAAAATATTTTTATTTATTTCTTTGCAAGGAGGGAAATATGGAGACAGAGGGAAAGAGGCAGAGACACAGGGAGAGTTGAGTATGAATGCACCAGGGCCTCCTGCCACTATAAAGGAACTACAGATGCATGAGCCACTTTGGGCATCTGGGTTTACATAGGTACTGGGGAATTAAACATAACCTGTCAGGCTTTGTAATCAAGTGCCTTTAACTGCTGAGCCATCTCTCCAGCCCTTAAATTTTATTTTTGGAGTTTGGAGGCAACAGTTCTTAAAATAAATATATGCCTTCCATGCCAACAAAAGGCTCATGAATGATTTTATTGTTATTGAATAGCTGATTGGCACTTAAAAGTCCTCAGAGCAAACAGAGCCCATGAGAGCCACAAGTGGCCACAGCCATCAATTGCGCCTCTTTGTATCTTATTTTACATTTGAGGCCTGAGATGCAGAGGAAGAGACAGAGAGAGGGAGGGAAGGAGAAAGGGAGAGAGAGCTGCCTCTTGAGCAATAAATTGTAACCATTTTCAAGGGTTCATGATGCAAGAATAATTTGCTTTCTGCTCAAGTTTGATAACATAAAGTCTTGGGCACCAAGGACTATCAAGAGACTGACCATGCTGATTCATGGAAGCAGAGGGTCAAATACCCAATCTGACAATAGTATGGGTTTAAACTTAAGTAAAGCCTCACCTCATCTTAGCACACTAGAATTTAAAGGCATGTGTAATGGAAGCTGGAGAATTACTTCCTAGGTTCATTTTTAAAAAGTATTTTATTTCTTTAATAAATTAATTTATTTATTTACGAGAGAGAGAGAGAGAGAGAGAGAGGGAGGAAGAGAGAGAGAGAGAGAAGCAGAGAGAAAGAAGCAGACAGAGAGGGAATGGGTGCACTGGGACCTCTGGCCACTGCAAATGAACTCCAGATGCATGCACCACCTTGTGCATCTGTGCGTGGGTACTGGGGAATTGAACCTGGGTCCTTTGGCTTCACAGGCAAGTGCCTTAACTGCTAAGCCATCTCTCCGGCCCTTAGGTTAATTTTCACTCAGCATGGCTATAGTATAACACATGGAGCTTCCATAATCTTCATGGCTGTAACGCGCCGAATTTTCCTTGTCAAAGGAAAATTCAGGAAAAATGACAGTTCTCTTGACATTATTGAAATATTAATTCTGTTGTTGGGACTTTTCTGTGCACTGTGACAGCAATATACTTACCCCTTAGATGCTAGTAGGACACACCCAACTAGAGCACCCAAATGCCTTAAGGATGTCCCCTAGGGAGCACCAAGCCCTGCTGCAGGCAGGCGATGCATAGAGGTAACAGAGCTGAAAACGTTCCAGTTTGATAAAATGTGCTCAGCATTATGCAAGATACAATGTGAACTAAAGCAACAAGGCAATGTGATCCCACACCTACTAAAATAGCTAAACAGCTTTTAAGTGACGGTGCCAAGTGCTGGCTAGCATATACAGAGAAACTAGAAGTCTTATATACTGCTGGTGGGAAGGCAAAGTAATATAATCACTCTGGAAAATAGCTTCAAAAGTGATTTTTAAAAATATAAAACTAATATAATTCTCATTTGAGCCACGGTCATATAGTTTGGAGTGGGATTTGCTCCTGTACATACATGAAATGGAAATGTAGTTCACACACAAAATGGAATGTGGCAGCTCTGTTGGTAACTGCCAAAAAAAAAAAAAAAAAGGTAGAACCCACCAGATGTCCTTCCACTTGTGTATGGAAACACTACTCAGCAACAAAAAGTAACCACCTATGATACACACAACAACATGGATAAATATCAAGTGCATTATTTAAAGTGGAAAACAGTGAGACACAGCAGCTATGGGATACACAACTCTGTGAACATAGGAAAGGCATAATTGTAGGGGCTGAAAAGTGACCCAAGGCTGTTAGGACTGGAGAGGAGGGCCAAGGTCTGCCTCCAAAGACCACAGTAGAACTTTTGGGGTACTAAAACATCAATATTTCGACTGTAGACATGGTTCTATGATTGTACACATTTGTCAAAACTCACAAGATGGTATGCTACAAAGGATGTTTCTCACATGTGACACAGATATACTATTGTATGCATTCATTTAAAAATATTGCTGTGTCAAGGCCACCCTGAGATTACATAGTGAATTCCAGGTCAGCCTGGGCTAGAATGAAACCCTACCTTGGGGGGGAAAATATACATACATATATATATATATACAGATAGATAGATAGATAGATAGATAGATAGATAGATAGATAGATAGATATAGATATAGATATATAGATATATAGATAGATAGAGAGAGGGAGGGAGAATGAATGACTAAAATAGATAGAATGAATAAGAGTAACACCTTTAGAAATATTGCTGTCCCCTAAAACCATAGACTTGCTGGTAAATCGCAGTGCCAGAACTGGGTTATCCCCCACAGTGATCTTTTGGTCAGGGAGATCCATGAAGCCACCAAAACAATGCAGGTCATTGACAAAACATTTGAATATCCACCAGATCTAAATGGTAAGACCTTATTGCTAAAGATTTCATGGGCTCTGGTCACAGAGAGATCTGGTATGGAGAGATCATGCAGGAACTGAAATGGAAGTCAGCTCCCTGCTGGCTAGCTCTCATAGTGCTGGAAAGTGCTATGCAATCTGCTGGGAGATAATGGTCACAGATAATGTAATAAGCAGTGGGATCCTACAAGCTACAAAATCAACCAGCCAGGCAAGATGTACACGCCTGCGCAATAGACACACACAGCCTATGGGGGTAATCACTGCTCTCTGATTGGACATGAGGGAGACCTACTCAGTGGGAGGAAATTCATACCTGGTATTGAGAACCAAGTCAGAAGTGTATGGTTTGGAAGGGCACAGACCCTAGAGGGAAGCTTCCACTATTCTTTGGCTAAAATGAGAGGTACGCACATCAAAAAGTCTTCTAGGGCTAGAAAGATGGCTTAGTGGTTAAGGAGTTTGACTGCGAAGCCTAATGACCCATGTTCGACTCTCCAGATCCCATGTAAGACAGATGCACAAAGGTGAGGCAAGTGCAAGGTTGCACATACCCACTAGATGGCACAAGTGCCCATAGTTTGTTTTTAGTGGCTGAGGTGCTGGTGTGCCAATTCTCTCTGTCTCTAAAAAAAAAAAAAAGTCTTCTAAATGTCTATGCTTATCCCCTCTGATCCATGCTGCTCTCGCTCCTGGTTAGAGAATTTGCTCTTTACAGATGGCAGCATATACTGGGGAGAGAGCCAAGACCAAGTACAAGAAAAGAAAGTCCACTGCCTAGAAGTCGAGCCACCTCCATCACATCTGCCAGAAACATGACAGAGGAGGTGGTGGATTACATCTGAGTGCTGCACTCACTGCTGGCCTGAGAAGCTCTTCCAGGGAGAGGGTGGTGGACCCCGAGGAGAACCAAAACTCACTAAAGCAGAAAACCAGAAGCTGCTGAGAGGGAACATTGTGGAAGAAGGGTTGAAAAGATTGTAAAGGCACAGCGTGAGAAGTATCTTGAGACATTGTCCCAGTGCAGAGACTAGTTGGTGTATTCGGATCCCCCAGTGCATACTGAGAAGCCCACTGAGGAGGGCCCTCAGGGGAATGGTGACAGGGAGAGGGAACATAGAGTATAACCTGATGGGACTATGACCATATGTTCATATAGTAAATTTCACAATTAATGAAAATAAAACAGAGGCTCGAGAGATGGCTTAATAGTTAAGGCAATTGCCTACAAAGCCTATGGATCCAGGTTGATTCCCCAAATCCCACATAAGCCAGATGCACATGGTGATGCTTGTGTCTGGAGTTTGTTGCCAGTGGCTAGATGCCCTGGTGTGCCCATTTCCTCTCTCTCTCTTTCTCTCATAATCAATCAATCAATCAACCAATCAATCAATAAACCCACTTTATAAGTGGGGAGAGAAATTTCACAAAAACTCCATGGAAAAGAAAAATAAAACCTTGAAAATCCAATTTAAATCTTTCAAGAGAGATGTAAAAATATACATCGGAAAAAAGAGTAAAGCTCTATGAAAAAAACCATGATTGTCAGTGTTGTGCAAGCTAAAACAATACAAAAACTGTTTTTTTTTTTAAATTATTTGAGAGAGAGGGGGAAAGAAGCAGTGAGAGAGAGAGAGAGAGAGAGAGAGAGAGAAAATGGGCATGCCAGAGCCTCTAGCCACTGTAAAAAAATTCCAGATGTGTGCGCCACCTTGTGCATCTGGCTTACGTGGGTCCTGGGGAATTGAACCTGGGTCCTCTGGCTTCACAGGCAAATGCCTTAACTGCTAAGCCATCTTCCCCACCCCCCAACACTGTTTTTAAATATAATTCAGAGCAAAGACAAAAGGTAAATTTTGTTTCCTTGGTAAAACCCCCAGACATTGCTAATTAATATTCCCACATATATACCAAGTGGCCTAGACATGATACAACACCCATGGAGACACGCGGCCTACAGGGAAACACACCTTCGGCATCAAGACTCATTAGCTGGCGTCAGACACATCAGGTCCTATTTCCTTCTTGTCTTTGTTTACACAATGCTGTATGGAAGGTGCTTTCTTCCCTCTCTTCATCTCAATCATTACATTCCCTCCGATGAGAATTTTGTCTGCCCGGGCTGCAGTATCCCCGCCCCCCTTTCCTAGATTCCTGCAGCATTTACTACCCACGTTGTTCTCCACAAAGCTATTTTTTAAGATTATCTGTAAATATGTACACGTCTCGGGGTCACATGCTGTCAGAGATGCCTTCGGGGCATGGATTGTACTTTAGACTTCTGTGTATGGTAGGGGTTCGCCACAGTTCGTGATGATCATGGCAACGGAACCAAATACTGGATGGTCTGGTCCTTATCTAGCTTAAGGATATACGGTGCCTACACTGAATTTTTAAAAAGGCCAGATTAGAACGCTGGAAAGAGATTACCCAGCATTCCCCTCAATCACCTCAGCGTGAGAAAGTTATGCAAATGAGAAATCAAGAATTTTAATTGGTAGGCTTGCTGGTCTGAAGATAAGAAAGCAGCTATGGGCCTCACTAACCCATCTTTGGGGCTGGGATTACAGCTCCCAGGAGGGAATATTTTAGCTTCTAT
Organism: Dipus sagitta; assembly: GCA_036346955.1. Lineage (NCBI taxonomy): Eukaryota > Metazoa > Chordata > Mammalia > Rodentia > Dipodidae > Dipus > Dipus sagitta. The sequence continues at coordinate 20,968,179 of CM070770.1, forward strand.
CTTCACTGAGCTGCCAAGAATAATGATTTGAGGTGTAAGACTGAATCCTCCTAGAGAAAGCTGTCTTCAAGGTCAAGAGGACCATCTGGAGTTGAAATGAGAGCTACATTGACAAGCAGGACAAGGTTTGAAATTCTCCCCCTTATTCTTACTGTTCTCTGTTTAATTTAAAAAAGAAATCACTAGTAAAATGAAACAGAAAGGGAATACACAAAACATAATTGCACTGAGCCCAGTGGCCCAGGTTTGTAACCCCAGGTACTTGAGAGGCTGAGGGTGGGATGATTGAGAGTTCAAGGTCTCTCTGGACTATAGAGTGAGTTCAAGGCCAGTCAAGGAAACTTAATGAGACTCTGTGTTAAATTAAAAAAAAAAAAAAAGAATTGAAAAAGGACTGTGTGTAGCCTAGCAGTAGAGTGCTTGCATAGAATGTGGAGGCCCTGGGTTTAATCTCTAGTACAGTTTTAAAAAGAGAAATAGCCAGGTGTGGTGGTGCATGCCTTTAATCCCAGCACTTGGGAGGCAGAGGTAGGAGGATCACCATGAGTTTGAGGCCACCCTGAGACTACATAATGAATTCTAGGTCAGCCTGGGCCAGAGTGAGACCTTACATTGAAATAAAAATAATAATAAGAAGAATTAAAATAAAAAGAGAAATATAATAAATGAGAATTCATCAAGGGTCAATAGACTGTTCTGTTAAATTGAAAGCCTCAACTATACCAGCAAATGAGCTAAGCTAGTAAGGAAAAACTTCAAACTGGATTCTTCTTGGGAGAAATGTGTGCTGAATCAAATAATGTCCTGCCATGCCTGGCAGACGACTTGGTTACAGGGGTTCTGAGCTTCCCTGTTTTTGGTTTTGTCTACAACTGGGTAGCAGGAGATGCCCAGAGAAACCGTCTCTCAGGGCCCCACCCTCTACCTTAAAATGAAACCAGAATTAAGCAAAACTCGAATTGTTGGCAGCCAGCCTCCCGGCCCCAAGCAAGGGCAGATCGACCCCTCCAGAAGCCTCTCAGCTCCGCCAAGGTCTCCGTATTTCCAAACATCCGTGGTGTCTTTTCTGGTTTCCACTGAAATAACCATGGCTTTGGTCAGAAAGTCAAGGGGTACGAAATGAAATGAGCCCAACAGCCATCAGAGAAATGCAAATTAAAGTCATTTTGACATTTAATCTCACCTCAGTCAGAATGGCTACCAAGAAAACTAATGATAAGGGCTGGTGAGGTTGAGGGGAAAAGGAACTTGTATTAACTGTTGGTGGGAGCATCAACTTTTCAGCCACTATGAAAATCAGTACGGAACTTCCTCAAAAAGCTAAAAATAGAACCACCATGGGGGTGAAGCCACACCACTCCTCTATATCCTACCGCAGAGATTCTTAGACACCCATGTTCATTGTAGTGCTATTCACAATAGCAAGGAAATGGAATCAACCCAGATGTCCATCAACTGGTGACCGGATAAGGAAAATGTGGTACGTATAGACAGTGAAGTTTCACTCAGCTGGAAAGAAAATTGAAGTCAGGAAAATGAATGGAACTGGATGACCTTATACTGAGATAAGCCAAGAAAGGCAAAAATTTCATGTTCTGTCTCGTATGTGGATCCTAACTTTTAATGTTTGTGTGTATGTATATGAAGAGATGTGAGAGCGAGTATAGACTACGATTCTATATAGGATACCATGAGAGGCACACATGGGGTGATGAGAAGCAGGGAGAGGGAGAAAGGAAAGTTGTGCTATGAAAGCAGAAAAGAGGCTGTGTTGGGGGTGGGAAGGAAGCAAAGAGGAAGAGGGGCATGGGAGAAGAGGGGGGAAGGGAAAATCGTTTGAAAGCATCGTAATGAAGCCAAATACTGTATGCTAATACTTTTTTTAAAAAAATGATCCTGACAGAGATTAGCAATGCTCCCCAGGAAGCCAGGGCTTGTGTCACGTCACTTCCCCGTGGTCTAATTCTGAAGAGGTCAAAGCTACCAAAACTCAGGATGTTCGTCATTTGTCCTGAGTAGCTGCCATGCTCTGATGATGTTTTCTTTGAAGCCAGATGGGAAAGTCCCTCATTGGAGTTCTAGTTCCCCCAAAATTTGAACACAAGAAAGTGACGTGGAATTCAAGCCTGCGGATCCATGCTTTCCACGTGACTGGTGATTGACAGGGAGTAAGGCTGGAAGGACTGTGGCTTCAAAGTCCATGTTTTGGAAATTATGTAAATATGTGTATTTATATAGTGGATTATGCAAACCTTTTCAAAACAAACTGGAGTATGTACATCACAGACCTTGAGGCTCCAAAAATGTTGTTCTGCTCTACTGGGTCAACCCTCGTTGGCCAGCATGAGGGCTCTTAAAAATATCGCCTTGCACTGGAGTAATAAAATAATGAGAGGAAACCACAAAAAACAACAACAACAACAACAACAACAACAAGGTCTGTGATCTCTCCCTCCAGACACTAGTCTGCATGAGCTAAGGGGAGGACAAGGAATATGTCTCAGTGTAGGGACATTACAAATGTTAACAAGAACAAACAGAAAACTGCATCAAACCCCAACCCAAGCAAGGTGAAATTCCATCAAAAGGGAAAGCAGAGTATACACCCTTTTCTTCTTGAATGAACTTTGTGGAATGGTTTAATTTTAGGAATGGAAAAGCATATTTTTTTTTCTTACCTTTAAAGCACTTTCATTTGAAAAGCATAGCCACTTGAAACATAGCCTCTTAAAACTGAAGATACATCATTGTGGTTTTTAAAAACGTACCTTTGAATTTGATAAATCAGGGATTGTTGTGATACTCTGTAGGGTGTGTTGTATACATGTAATGGTATCCTCTTACCCATAATACTCGGCACCTTCATCTCTCTGTATCTAATTGGAGCATTTGCCTCACAGTCATTGTCTTCTTTATTATCAAGCATTTCTCAAAACTATTGGCCATGGGGACTCTAAGATCTCAAAAGACATTGCCAAAAAATTATCTCATTGTTGGGGCTCAGCAGATAAAGGTGCTTGTTTGCAAAGCCTACTGGACCAGGTTTAATTCCCCAGCCACCCAGGTAGAGTATGACAGGCATTTATTGCAGTGGCAAGAGACCTTGGAGTGCCCATGCATTCACACACACACGAATGCACACGTGCAAATGAATATATATATATATATTTGAAAGAGAGATGGGTAGAAAGGCAGATGAGAGAAAGAGGATGGGAGTGCCAGGGCCTCTAGCCACTGTAAACAAACTCCAGATACATATGCCACTTTGTACATCTGGCTTACGTGGGGGTACTGGGGAATCAAACCTGGGTCCTTAGGCTTCACAGGCAAATGCCTTAGCCACTAAGTCACCTCACCATCCCTGAATATATTTTTTAATTTCAGTTTTAGATTCATACCTATAACACATAAGTTTATAGTAATGCAAACAATGTAATAAACTCAGTTTAATTTAACAGTACCAAGACAATTGTCTACGATGTAGCATGGTGTAGGTATAGAACTGTGGCAAATGGTATCTGGTCATAACCTTAGTTTATGACTAAGGTTTGCTCTGGAGAAGAAGAGCTGCGAACAGCCTTGGATAGGAACAAGGGCTTTCACTGTTATCATTTTATAGCAAGTAAATATTTATGTATTAAATAAAACATCAGATCTATTGAAAAGATATAAAGTTTATATGACCAAATATTAGCATTAATCCATTCTAGTAGAGAGTAGGTAAATAGATAGGTTTATAATAATAAACCTACATAAATAGGTTACTTCTCTATTTATCTTGCTATTAGTCAAATGCTAAATATTAAGGAAAAGGAAAACCTCGCTGAACTCAATGGAATCACACAACGAATGTGTCAACCACGAGTGAAGTCCCTGTTCCCTGAGGGAGGCAAACATAAATTTCAGCAAGGAAAAGTAAAATCTGAGGGCTGGGTATATAGCTCAGTGGCACAGTGCTCATCTAGGAGGTGAGAGGCCCGAGATTTGATCCCTAGTGCCATATACATGCACAACACACACACACAATGCACATGCCCTATATGGAATACTTGGGAAGACAAGCTTCAGGGAGGTATATTACAGTGGGCTTCTAGCATTGATTCAGCTAATGCTAACCAGGCCTTCACATCTCTCCTTCCATTACTTCTGTCTAGACTGTCATGCTTATTGGGCGGATGGGATTTTTTTTTTTTTCTGGCCAGACTCCACACAGAGGGTTACTGGATACCCCAAGACAACCTCTCCCTGGTCTCCTTGCTCTACTCTGCTGGAATTCTCTTCCTGAATTTCCACCTGTCTGTTGGGCAGGATTCTCCCAGCCCCTCAGCCCCTGCTCTGGCATGTTGAGCCTTGTCGACCTGCTCTGCGTGGCCAGCTTGTATTTCTTGTTTTCCAGCCCTATTATCTGCAGCTACTCATCCAGTTTCATGGGTGACGAGCAGAGCAATTTTTTCAAAAAAATATTTTATTTTTATTTATTTATTTGAGAGAGAGAGAGAGAGAGAGAATGGGCACACCAGCTCCAGCTGCTGCAAAAGAACTCCAGACACATGCGCCACCTTGTGCATCTGGCTTACGTGGGTCCTGGGGAATCGAACCTGGGTCCTTTGGCTTTGCAGGCAAGTGCCTTAACTGCTGAGCCATCTCTCCAGCCCCAGAGCAACTTTTTGATTCTGATATAGTTAGAGAAGATTTAATGTGAAACTGCAGATACACTGGGCTTTCCAGAAGTATAGACTTCCATAGAGATAAAGGAAGTAAAAAGACATGGAGGAATAGACGCTTATAGCTTTTGGGTGACCAAAACTAAGTATCAGCATCTAGTTCTCCGTATTAACAATCTATTCTAGTCATTTGGAAATAGTCCTTCCCTCTTTTCCCTAAGTTTTTTTCTTGGGTTTGTGAGACTATTCTACTTGTGGTGGGGCAGGAAGAACATCTGTTTGGAACACACTTGGCTTGGTCTGAAGCATTGTTCCCTTATCATGTCTGGGCTTCAGTGTCCTTAGATGGAGATAGGATGAACATTTCTGGCAGTTTTTTCCCTTAAATACAGGATTTCTTTTTTGCAGTGCTGGGGATCTAGCAAGGAACCACACCCTTAGCTCAAAATATAAGAAAAACAAAACAAAACAAAACAAAACAAAAACTTCTGGGGCTGGAGAGATGGCTTCAAATGGTTAGGCACTTGGATGCAAAGCCTAATGACTAAGGACCAGTTCCCCAGTACTCACATAAATCCAGGTGGAGTTTGTTTGCAGAGTCTAGAGGCCCTGACATATCCATTGTTCTCCCTTTCTCTCTCTCTCTGCTTGCAAAGAAATCAATAAAATATTTGTTTAAAAAATCCCCTCTGTTTCTTATCACTTAGAATCTAACCGCCTTACCCATAAAGGAATAGCACCAATAAGATGCTACTGTGGTGGTTTGATTCAGGTGTCCCCCATAAACTTCGGTGTTCTGAATGCTAGGTTCCCAGCTGATGGCAATTTGGGAATTAACACCTACAGGAGGCAGTGTATTGTTGGGGCCGGGCTTATGGGTGTTATAGCCAGCTTCCTCTTGCCAGTGTTTGGCACACTTTCCTGTTGCTGTTGTCCATCTGATGCTGGCCAGGAGGTGATGTCCACCCTCTGCTCACGCCATTGTTTTCCCCTGCCATCGTGGAGCTTCCCCTTGAGTCTGTCAGCCAAAATAAACCTCCCCCCGCCCCCCAAAAAGCTGCTCTTGATTGGGTGTTTTCTGCCAGTGATGTGAACCTGGCTGCAACAGATGCTCAAATGAGACTGCCCTGATGGAATGGAGGGCGTGCTGAGAAGTTTGGGGCTTCATCATGTCACTCTAGAAAGCAGAGTTCTTCAGAAATAAGCAATCAGGGGGCTGGAGACATGGCTCAGTGGGTAAAGTACTTGCCTTGCAAACATGGGGGCCTCAGTTCTGGGTTCAGATCTCCAGAATCCATGTAGAAGATGGGCATGGCAGTATAGACCTGGAATCCCAGGGCTAGGAAGGCAGGGACAGGAGGATCTCCAGGGCTTGCTGGCTAGCTAGTCTAGCTAAATCGGTCAATTCTAGGTTCAATGGAGAATGACTGAGGAATTTACCTTGACATTGACTTCTGGCTTCTACTCACACCTGTACACATGTGGACCCATATGTGTGTACAAATACATACCACACATATATACACACGCAAACAAAAGAAAAAAAAAAGAAATGAAAAATGTCAGTATAAGATTGGTTTTTGGACAACATGACCCTTTAGGCCCTTTTAGCTCTGAGATTCCATTAATCTATGAATATAAATTGTTTTCTAGAAAGAAATTAATGTGTCAAGTTAAATTTGGATTCATTTATTTGGAGACACTAGACTTGACAAAAAAGTTCCATTAGTTTACTGACTAAAAAATAAAAACATCACTACCACCCCCGCTAAAAAAAAAAAAAAAAAAAAAACCAAAATCCAGGTCTTGAAGCAATGACAGGGGTTGGACAGCTCCATGGAAAAAGTTCTGTGCAGCTCTGTGAGCCGAAGAAGGAATTTAGAAGGCCCCTGTGTAGTCCTCTCCCACTGGCCTTGCCTGTGGGATCAGGCCCCCCAATAGAGGGTTCCAAAGCCAAACCCTGAAAACAGTGTCATCTTAGGAAGTAGGAAAATAACTGTTATTTGCAACAAAACTATTTGCTGCTAATTAATTTACTAATTCCAAAGATAATAAAGGAAAAGAAAAATGTTGAGTTTGAAGGAAAAACGGTAGCTTACTTAATACTGTATCCAAAATATATTTACACACAAACAGTTCATCAGGCTGGAGAGATGATTCCGTGGATAAGGCACTTGCTATGTGACTCTGAGTACCTGAATTCAGACCCCTAGACCTTGCCTCAAAGCTGGAAGCTATGCAAGACATCTGTGGTCCCAGTGCACCTATGATGAGCAGGGAGGTGGAGACAAGAGACCTTCCCTGACACTCATGAAAGAAACAGTGAACCACCATGAGACACCTTGCTTCAAATGAGATGGAAAGCCAGGATTGGCCCAAAAGTTGTCTTCTGACCCTCACACTCATGCTACAGAACTCACGTGTGCAGACAGACAAACAGTACACATTCACACACAGTAAATAAATATGTTTTTTAAAACTCATCAATTGACTCAGATTCTGCACATGTGGACATTTGATTGCACATCATATCACATTTCCTGTGCTGTTTGGAGAGCAATCAGACCGGAAGTGTTTGGCAATGGCTTTGCATCTTAGCATTCAGCACAGGCAAATGGATAGGCTTCGACAAGCGCTTAACAATTAGCACATCAGAGATGCTGTATAGTCAGTTCTCAGTGATTGTCAATTAGCGGGATGCTGTCCCCTCCCCTGTCGGGTTGATGATGTGGAATCCACTGTCCCGGGCTCTGCTATTTAAAGGTCTTCTGCTCCATTGAACATAATAGTCTGTCCATGTCCTGGGAGTCTATGGATGTGGGAGTTTGAATTTCCCTAAGTCAAGGGAAGTCGTTGAAAAATATGGGGGTGTGGAAGACCTCCTTCAAATGAGAAGAGCCTATGAGATCATGTGGAAGAAGAAGAAGATACAAACAAGCAAATAAAAAGAAGTCAGGGGCCTGGAAAGGCCACTGGGTGAAAACAGAAGCTATTGATGTTAAGTGTGGTCTTAACCCACCTCTCAAGATCCATGCTTGGATTTCCCATCTTTTACATTCTCAGTACCTGCAGTAATGCTGCACATCATAGAAGAGTGTCTGGGTTGGGGAGGATGGAGCCGCGGAACAAATCACAACTTTCGGCCCCCAGTGGGAGATGAACTGGAAGCGTTTCTCTCTTGAGCAAAACTCAAGCTACCACAACCCACCTGACCAGGTGTGGCTCAAGTCACCGACCCCGGGAGCGAGGTGGGGCAAGGTGCTCCTTCCCAGGACATGGTGCAGTGGCAGAGAGAACAGTTGCAAACACCTCAGAAGAGGGAGTAGGAGGCTGGGCTCTGGAGGAAGTGCTTGGTTTCCTAAAGCTCCGCGGCCCTTTCTCTCCTCCGCCTTCTCGGGCAAATTAACCTCAGTTTCCTCACCAGCCAGATGTGGTAACACAGTACTTATCTCTCAGTGTTCTCCCAGTTCAATGCACACGAGTAGTTGGTGTGGTGCTAAGTAAAGAAGAATAAGGAGAAGTCAGCTAATGTTTCAAAGCATCCACCATTTGTGCTATGATTTATTCTTAAGATATTGCCCCAGGGCTGGGGAGAGGGCTCAGCCGTAAAGGGTATTTGCTTGCAAGTCTTCTGCCAGAGTTAAATTCTCCAGCGTCCATTCAAAGCCAGACACAAAGAGGCACATGTCTCTGTAATCTCAAGGGGCCCAGAGCAAAGGGATGCAGAGCCAGGAGATTCGGAAAGCTTCTGGGCCAGGGTATGCAGTGGAAAAACAAAAACAAACAAACAGAGCCGGGTGTGGTGGCACATGCCTTTAATCCCAGCACTTGGGAGGCAGAGGTAGGAGGATTGCTTTGAGTTCAAGGCCACCCTGAGACTACATAGTGAAATCCAGGTCAGCCTGGACTAGAGCAAAACCTACTCAAAAAACCAAACCAAAACAAAACAAAAAGACTCAAGCAAGCACAAAACAAGGAGAGCCTATCTCAAGCAAGGTGGAAAGAAACAACAAACACCTCGAAGCTGTCCTCAGACCTTCATACATATAACTGTGAGATGCATGTGCTCATCCATACACATGATAAAAAAGATATTATTGGGCTGGAGAGATGGCTTAGCGGTTCAGACGCTTGTTGCAAAGCAAAAGGACCCAGGTTTGATTCTTCAGGTCCCATATAAGCCAGATGCACATGGTGGCACATATGTCTGGAGTTTGTTTGCAGTGGCTAGAGGCCCTGGCACAACCATTCTCTCTCTCTCTGTCTCTAACAAATAAATAAAACAAAACTTAAAAATTATTCTATTTTTTTAAAAAAAGATATTATCCTATTTCTCCAATTATAATGATGAGACAGGTCACAGGGGGAAAAAGAGCATTGCTCTAGCTTATGGACAGGAACAGGGTGTCCACGGGAATGGGATGTCCTGAAGGTCGACAGAACTGCTTCTGTGAAGGACAACTTTCTGTCTCCTTATGATTGACACTGACTACGGCCCTACCGGAGCTGAGGTTCCGTAATAAATTCAGAAGTATTGAACATCTCCCGCTGTTGCGGCCTCTCCCATGTTTCTGGCTTTCTGCTGTCTAATGAGAAGACATGTCTAGGGCTCCTATTTTTAACAAATGTTTGAAACCCGACAGATGACAGCTTTTAGGTTATAATTGTTCATTAAAAATAGGATTCTCAACAGGTAGCTGTTAAACAGAGAAGGGGGATGCTGATTTGTCACGGAAGGTCACCTGATAAGCCATGATGATTGTGACTCGGCTGGAAAATGTAACGAAGAGGAACAGAAAACGCTAGATCCATGCAGCACCTTCAATCCAGGCAATCCAGGGCTGTCCGTTACACAACGGGCAGACTTGACCGTGGCAGTGCCAAGAATCTGCCTCAATCTGCCTGCACCCTGTTCTCACACTGCGTGACCTTCTTGGAAGTGGGTGAACTTGCCGTGCTATTTCTGGCAGCAGTTCCGGTTCTCAGGCTCTTGATTCTACCAGTTGCGCTTCTGAAGTCAGAAGTATGCTGTCTGCCCGATATCAGGTCTTGCAGGCCAAACACATTCTTTCAGCGATGGAGGGCAAAGTCCAGCAGGCATTGGGCGTACGAGGACAGCACACTCAATTCTAAAGGCGGGTGGAAACTTTCCTAAGCTACTCCTGACTCACCTGACTTGACGGGACATCTTTCCCTTGGATGAGGAAGGACATGGATACACTCACACGCATGCACGCGCACATAAATGTAATGGCATCGGAATCTACATTTTTGTCCATTAATATACAATGTTTGAATTGGATACAAAGAAAAGATATTTCTCTTTAAGGATATCTATATAAGCGGATGCTGCCATTTTGGAAAACTATAGAAACAATTACCCCCTCCCCATCACTATTTCCTGTCTTGATTTTTGGTGTTTTTGCTAGGTATTGGGAAGCTTTCAGTATGTGTGTATGTGTATGTTGTGTGTGCACTCACATGTGTTTATTCATGTTTGTATGCAGGTGGGCACGCTTGTATGTTTGTGTGTGTGTGTGTGTTCATGTTTATATGCAAGTGGGCATGCTTGTGCATTTGTGAGCATGATCGTGTGTGTGTGTGTGTATGTGTGTGTGTAGGTCAGAGGTTGCTGTTCAGTGTCTTCCCCCAGGTGCTTCTCTTCCTTGTTCTTTTAAATTTTTTACTTTTATTTATTTGAGAGCAACAGACAGAGAGAGAAAGAGGCAGAGAGAGAAAGAGAGAGAGAGAGAATGGGCGTGCCAGGGCCTCCAGCCACTGCAAACGAACTCCAGACGCGTATGCCCCCTTGTGCATCTGGCTAACATGGGTCCTGGGGAACCGAGCCTCGAACCAGGGTCCTCAGGCTTCACAGGCAAGCGCTTAACCGCTAAGCCATCTCTCCAGCCCTCTTCCTTGTTTTTATGAGAAAGCATCCTTCACTGAACCTAGAACTCACCAGTTTGGCCAAACAAGCAAGCCAGCAAGTTCCAAGAATCCTCCTGTTTTTGTCTCCCCAGTGCTGGGATTCCAGGTGCGCACCACCATGCCTGGCATTTTATGAGCATGTGGGGATCCAAAGGCAGGTCCTCATGTTTGCATATCAAGCAATTTACTTGCTGACAACATCTCTCCAGCTTTCACTTTTCGCTTCTCCTTAGAGATGGGCCAACAAGTTCTCATCTGTCTCTAGTCTTACCCTAACCTACACGTTTATTTCCCTAGCAATTTGATGGACTTCTCTCCTGGCTTGTCCACTGTAGAACCCAGAATCTTGAGCCAAACATTTGACTCTTCAATGGAGATTTCCTCCCCACAAATCCTACTCCAGGGCCTGTGTTCCTTTGCTGAATTTATGACCTTCCCTCTTAGCTCTTGCCTCTTTCTCCATTTCTTTTCCCACAAGACCATCTTCCCTCTTACTGTGGAGCACGTGGGACAACTCTGGAAGGTGACTTGGTTTTTCTTTACCTTATAACTCTGGGGGAGTCTCTTATCCACAGAACAAAGTCTAGGATTCTTGATAAGATGAATTAACTCCTTCCCATCCCAGCTTTTGCCTTTTAATCAGGAATCTTTTCTCATTACAAAGTAGCCAGGAAGCTTTAAAATCAAGGCATGCAAATTTTCTCCCTGACTTCAAAGTAAATTCTGCTCTTTCTAGCTTCCCTGCCTTTGAAAGCTGCTTCCCTCTGCTGGGAATGCCCTTTTCATCTTGGCAAGAAAATGACTCAACATCCAGGTTCCCACTCATTGGTACCCGCTGGGGGAGGCTTTCCCTTGATCACCCCAGCCACTCTTAGCTCCTGCTCTCTCTTTGGGGTTCCACAGAAATCCTGCATAATTGAATTAGCGACTTACACTGGTCACTTCCTCCCTACAGCTTCCTAAGGTGAGAATTGGTAACTCTGTGTGTCTGGTATTGAATGTTGTACTTGACTTCTTTCCTGATAGGAAAATATCAACTAATCAATTTACTTGATTTTTGTGTAAACCAAACTTCAGGGTAGCTGGGGAAAAGGCCCAGTAAGTGAGGTACTTGTCATGCAAGCAAGAGGACCTGAGTTGGGATCTAAGAGGACCTGAGTTGGGATCTCATGCCAGGCATGGTGGCACATGCCTATAATTCTAGCTCTGGGGACGGGGAGACAGGAAAATCCTAGTCTAGCCAAAATCAGTGAGTTCCACATTCAGGTTCAGTGAGAGACCCTGTTAAAAAGCAAGATGGAGAATGGTTGAGAATGATCCTCAATGTCAACCTCTGTCCTCCACACACATGTACCTGAACACATATACTTCCCCACACACGTGCACATGAACACATACAGTCCCCTACACACAATTAAAAAATAAATAAAAGAGGGTGATTGGGATTGCCATCAGGAAAGTTTTGAACTTTCAAAAACATAAATAGTGAGAGTTAGGGTAACTACAGTATCAGAAGGGGGATAAAACCATAGCAGTGAACTGGTTCAACTAGTATCCTTTCCACATTCAACACTGAAGTTACCAGGTAGAAAAACACCCACCCCCAGAATCCCTGGCAAGAGAAGACATTGGCACCCATGCAGGTCCTACACCCTAGCTCGGGAGCCATTTCTGATGGTTCCACCTGAAATGTGTAAAAACAGGAATTATTCATAACACTCTCATGCCACAGACGTGCGCCGCCACGTGGATGTGGATAATCATGCAGGTTAAAAACTGCTTAGTATAGACAACTGAAGACTGAAACTTAAACAAAAGCTCTTGTACTTGACCTCTGGACAGCAAGCGGTCTGAAAGGGAGTGGCTGCCCGTGGCTGTGCATTTCACCAGGGCATTATAAGTCATAGGAGAGAAGGGGCCGGTGGCCAAGTATGAGAATGTAGGCTTGAACACGTTCAGACCATCGAACCAAACCTTGGGCTGTCTGTTTAATCAATGTGAAGCATTTGGTCCTGAAATCAGTGCATGGGTCACTGGTGACCAGCCTGTCCCACGGGATCCCACATTCGTCCTTCTGAGGTCAGACTCAGGACTCCACAGGAAATGCTAAGCCCTCGGCATCCTGGGAGCTCTCCCTTCCCCATCCCGGAGGTAAAGGACAAATGAAAACCCCTGGGCTCAGTAATGAAACTTCAGAGTAGAGATCAGACCTGAACACATGGAGTGCGGTTGAGTTAATTTGCCGATTCTGGAAGAAGGGACCTCTAGTTCAACAGTGGGTGGTGGAAAGACAGAAGTGGCTAGCCTACAAGGCAGAAACCTTGGCCGTTGATCTGGCTGGGCTCCACTCTCTAAGCACAGTTTTAGCAGGAATCACCATTCCTGAGACTGGGAGGAAATGAAGGCTTAATTGGATGCCTGGGCTATACGCTTGACATACAGCCACTGCCTTCTCTGGGAAATCAGAGTCCCAACACCAAACATGGCTGAACCCGGGAAGTGAATAGAGGGCTGTATTTACCAGCCTTTGTTTTAGGAGCCCATCCCTTTGGAGAATGACGACTGTAAACCAACAAATGAATGGTAGCTTGCTTGCTTCAGGACATTCCTGCCAAGTGATTTATCCCAGACAACATGCAAACAGCTTGCTGGGTAAACAACAGTTTCCTTGTTAAGACTTGCTTCGGGACCCTTGCTTTGCTCTACCCACCAATCTTATAGTATTATGTTACAAACACTGCCCAGTTTCATCAGTGCCACCTTGAAAGACCCGCCTGGAATCATCTGTGCCCACACCCTAAAGTCCTATAAATAGCCATTCCCACTTCTCCTTTCTGAGCCACTGCAAACTTTCTCATGCTGGCCTTCCCTCTTACAGTAATCAGGCTTTGCACTATCAAGTGGTCTGGTGATGTTTTGAGGAGATCAGCACGAGGTGTTTTCAGTCCTGTTTTATTGATGTGGAAACAGGCTTGAGACGCTTACATACTCAACAGACCTGGCAAGATCCAGATGTCTGTTCTCCAAGACCGCCCTACCCTACAGAAGTCTTCACTGCCATGACTATAAATAGAGGGAACTGCACTGGCTCACGAAGGATTAAGATTCTGCCTTGTTTCTTTACACTCTGCTGAAAACAAGTTTAGAGCCAGGTGTGGTGGTACACGCCTATATTCCCAGCACCTGGGAGGTAGAGGCAGGAAGGAAAGAGTTCTAGGCGGGCCGGAGGGTTGGCTTAGCAGTTAAGGCATTTGCTGGCAAAGCCAAAGGATCCCGGTTCGATTCCCCAGGACCCACGTTAGCCAGCTGCACAAGGGGGTGCATGCGTCCTGAGGTTCATTTGCCGTGGCTGGAGGCCCTGGTGTGCCCATTCTCTCTCTCTCCCTCTTTCTCTGTCAAATAAATTAATTAATTAAAATAAAAAAAAAGAAAGAAAAGAGTTCTAGGCCAGCCTCATATACATAGTGAATCTGAGGCTATTCTGGACTACAAAAGACTCTGTCTCAAAAAAGCCAAAACAAAACACAAATAATATTAAATTTAACTATTGCTTAAGCCATAGCAATTTGTTTCCTTCAGCTTTCTGTGAAAGTGTTTTTATTTTACATGAACTTACCAAAATAAATTGCAAGTATAGTAGGAAAGGACCCTGTCATATTTCTTTTTATTGTGCCATTTTAACCTCACTGAAGCGCAGTTTGGTGACGGCACATTCACAGCGAATGCAGCCATCGTGGTTACCTAGTTCCACTGCATTCCCATCACCCCAAAGTAAACTCCATGCCCATTAAGCTCTTACTCGCCACTTCTGCTCCTCCCAGCTCTTGGCAACCACTAGCCTACATTCTGTCTCTGTGAATTTGGCTATTTCTGGGTACATTCATGCACTGCATGATGTTGTGTTGGCCAATGACAGGTCGCATATACGACAGTGGTCCCTGAGATTATATCACCTAGTAACATCATATCCCTCTTTGTGTTTATTGTACTCTATGATGCCATACAAATATGAAACTGCATAAGGCCACACTTAGAATGCAGTCCCATCACCAAGTAATGCACAATTGGTTTTTGCGTACATGGAATACACTACGTGACCTTTGGGAGTCTGGCTTCTCTGGTTTAGCAAGCTCAGATTTGGGGGTCTGGAATATTTGTGATATATTTTTGGCACTGAGGAGCAAGAAAAGCAGCCAGCCAAGTGCATGAATTATATCATGACTGAGAGAGTTTCTCCTAGTGGCAGGGAGAAGTGGTACTCAAAGGTAACAATAGGAGGGGAAACCTTTCACAGCCCTTGGCCACTTGACCTAAGGAGAAGCTGTCTGTCACTGTCCCCTGGCCCTGGGCTGAGGCAGACAGAGCCTGGCTGCACAGTCTGATGAGGAGCCTGTAAGGTGGGTGAGGAGGCAGTTACCCCCCGCTTTTTTGTCAGCGTACCTGACCTTCTCCTTGCTGGGCTCATATGTAGGTGAAAACAATATGGCCAGCTGTTGGACGAAATCACATGACAGGGGAGGCCCAGGTGGAGTGCAGCTTGCTATTTCCAGAATTTTCTTCCACTTCTCCACACTGGATGGAACGAGGCTGCCCAGAAGCTTCCTTGTCCATGTCTGGAGGCACTGTTCTCCTAATTTCTCCAGCAAACAGAAATGTGTCCTTTCAATGTGATTGTAGAACTCATGTCCTCCTGTGGACCTTCTCAGATGCTGCTCTCCATGAACCTGTTTCAGAAACTTCCTTCCGCTGAACGGGGAGCTCTTCATGAGTAGTTCAGAAGGATGTATACACTGCAGCACACCCAGAATCCTCTCCCACCAGACTCCTCAAAACGTCAGGGTGAAGAAATTGTGTGCCTAATCCTATCAAACCTAAGTCACAATTTGATGCCAAGAATGAATATAAATCTTTTTTTTTCCCAGTGACAGCTCAACACTTAGAAAGTGTACTTCATCATTTCCTTTCCCAGTTAATGTCAAATTGTAATGTGATGCTTTGATAAAGTCACTAGTAGGAAATTGCATGCCTTTTCTCTAGAGGATTTCTTTTTCTTGATTTTTCCACCCTCTGCATTTTGCATGATATAAGATGTAAAACTACAAAAAGAGAAAGTAAAAAAGTCATTACTTTTTCTCTTTTCAACCTTTAAGCTAAAGACAAAGGGTCACAGTGAGTTCAGAAATATTTATCTTATAAATATTGCATAAAACATCATAAGTTGAGATAAATGTCATAGAAGCCACTGAGGCATATGACCGCAGTGAATTTATGAGGTAGCTTAAAATAAAGAGACTCTCTGCAGTACTAAGTTTGCTATGGAATTTTAAAACATTTGCCTTTATTTTTCAAATATAGCAAATATCTGAGGCAGGAGTATTTTTCAAGAAGACCCCTTGAAAATAACTGACTATTTCACATATAAATAGATGTGTGTATATTCTTTTTTTCTTGTAATCTTGAAGGGGTTGGTAACATAAAGATAAGATTCTTTGCTTTAAAAGGTGATTAGATACTATGATGATTTTTTTTTTTAAAGATAGGCTTTCACTCTAGCCCAGGCTGACCTGGAATTCACTATGTAGTCTGAGGGTGGTCTCGAACTCATGGCAATCCTCCTACCTCTGCCTCCCAAGTGCTGGGATTAAAGGCGTGCGCCACCATGCCTGGCTAACTATAATGATTTTTAAAAACATCTGAGAGCTATGGTTTAGCATGTTTTTATTTATTTACTTACTCATTTATGAGAGAGAGAGAGGAGAGAATGGGCATGCCTGGGCCTCTAGCCACTGCAGGCAAACTTCAGGTGCATGTGCCACCATGTGCATCTGGCTTACATGGGTTCTGGGGAATTCAACCTGCATCCTTAGGCTTCACAAGCAAGTGCTTTAATTGCTAAGTCATTTCTCCAGCCCTATAATGATTTTTATTTATATATATTTATTTTTTTGGTTTTTCAAGGTAGGGTCTCACTCTACCTCAGGCTGACCTGGAATTCACTATGTAGTCTCAGGGTGGCTTCAAACTCATAGTGATCCTCCTACCTCTGCCTCCTAAATGCTGAGATTAAAAGCATGTGCCACCACTCCCAGCTCCTATAATGAGTTTTAAAAGGTACCTTCCATTCTGAGATCCTATGACATTGACCTTGTTATATTAGCCAAGGATATTTTCTTAGATGATAGGTTGTATCTGGAAAACAGAAGGTTGGCTATATAGTATACTGACTTTTGTTGCTTCCCAATAAAGTTGCTTACCCATTGCAATCATGCCTCTTGCTGTTAATGTCTGCTATATAGTGAAGTGTTTTTTACTTCAAAATCTTCTTCCATCTCTGTTTGGCCTAGGGATATAGCTCAGTGGTAGAATATGTACCTAGCATGTGTGAGACCCAGGTTCAATGCTTAGCACCACAAAAGTCCTCTGTTTAAATTACTCTGAGTAGCCATCCTTTAAAATAAGTACTGAATAATATCTCTAGTTGTAACGTTGCCTTCCTGCTGCCGGGACAAGACACATGACTTAAGGAAAGAAAGAGTGCATTTCTACTGATAGTTTCAAGAGGAAGACTCCTCATGGCAGGGAAAGCATGACAAGCACGGACATTCAGGGTGTCACATCTTGTCATACCAGCTGGGAGGAAGCAGCGAGGGTGAGCTAGCCAGCTCTGGCAAGAGGGAATGGATTATAAAATTCCAAGCGACACCCAGTGACATACCTCCTTCCAGTAAGCCTCACCTCCAAAGTGCCAGAACAACTTTCTACCTGCTGGGGACCAGGTATCTAAAACACATGAGCCTGTGGGCGACATTTCATTCTCCCACCACGCTAGTAAATTAATTGATGTCATGTATTTGATGGGGCTAAATATGTTTTACTGTCATCTCTCCTCAGTAGATGGCATTCTACAGAGGAATATTTCACCACTCAGGTCTACAATGTTATAGTCCAAGTTTCCCAAATCCAGAGAGCTCTGAAGATAGAGTTTTTCCATAACTCATCTGGCAGTTAATGTGACCTTATTTGAACTCATTTGGCAGCAAAATCTGACTTGAACTAGCGTGAGGCTATTTATAGTCATTATTTATCCACCCGGTATGAATAATCATACGTTTCACAGCAAAGACACACATGTTTGATTATAGAATCCTGACCTGGGCACTGACTAGGGTGTTAGGCAGTATCTTATATTACTGTATTGTTTTCATAAAATTAAAAAATAATCAGAATTCAGAATTCTAAAACACATGTGGCCCTATAGGCTTTGAATAAGAGTCTGTGGTTTTTATTCTGTGTATTTTGTCTAAAGATATATTCATATAAGTACATATGGGGGTATTTATACACAACCAGACATAAGTGTGTATGATGCTAGCTTTGATAGTTTCAGCATATGAGTTTTGTATGGTCACTCTTAAAAGGGAACAAAATATTTGCTCATCTTTTCAGATGAGAAATAACTGACAACTACTTGTGACTTTTGATGGCTGAACGTGTAAAAAGCGCTTGTTTAATTGTCTCGCACAGTGCTTCAAACGTGCGGGTGAAGACCCCTCAGCCAGAACAGCTGCTTCCAGGGCTGCGTGTATATACGGACTCTCAAAGGGCCAGGTTCAGACAGGTAGAGACTTAGAATGGTGGTTCCTGGGGGCTGGAGGTGGACAGGGCTCACACAGGTCAAAGGGTCTAGATGTTCAGTTAGATAAGGAGGAATGGATGCTGATGACTTCCTGTATAGCACAGTCACTATAGTTAATGGTAATATACTATACATACCAAAATTGTTAAGAAAATTTATTTATTTATTTATGTGTACATACGTATGAGAGAGGGGAGAGGACACAGGACAACTTTGAAGTGTCTGTGCTCTACCCTCTTTGAGACAGGGTCTCTTTTATTTTATTTTTTTTTAATTTTTACTTATTTATTTACAAGCAGAGAAAAATAGAGATAAGAGAGAGAATGGATGTGCCAGGGCCTCCAGCCACTGCAAACAAATTTCAGATACATGCACCACTTTGTGCATCTAGCTTTATGTGGGTACTGGGGAATTGAACCCAAGTCATTAGGCGTTGCAGGCAAGCACTTTAAGAAGTGCTGAGCCATCTCTCCAGCCCAGAGACAGTGTCTCTTGTTACTGCAAATGAACTGTCAGACTGTGAAGAGATGTCAGACTAGCTCGCCAGTGAGCTTTAGGATTCTCTTGGCTCCCCCTCCCATTTTCCTACGGAGGAGCTTTGGGAGCACTGATGCATATCCTGCTTTTCGCCTGGCTTTACCTGGATGCTGGGGAATTGAAGCCTGGCTGGCAGCCTTTCACAAGCAAGAAACTTTAACCACTGAGCCATTTCCCCAGCACCAAAAACTAGATTACAAATGAAAGGATAAGGGGTTGAAGAGATGACTTAGCGGTTAAGGCACTTTCCTGGGAAGCCTAAGGACTCAGGTTCAATTTCCCAGTACCCACATTAGCCAGATGCTTGAGGTGGTGCATATCATTTGCAGTGACTAGAGGCCCTGGCATGTCCATTCTCTCTGTCAAATAAATCAATGAACAGGTAAGTATGTGAGTATGTTAATTAGCTTGAGTCAATCATTGCACAATTAACATCTATATGCAATTATTATTTGTCTCTTAAACAATAAAAACATGAATATACAGGCTGGGGTGGCTCAGTCCGAGAAGTGCCTGGTGTACAAGTTTGAAGACGAATTAGGAATATGTAAAATTCAGGCATGCCTGTAATCCTAGGGCTGAGAAGGAAGAGACTGAAGGATTTCTATCACGTGATAGTTAGATAGTCCGGCCAACTCAGTGAGCTCTAGCTTCCGTATGAAACCTTGTCTCAAAAAATAAAGTGGAGCCGGGTGTTGTGGGGCACGCCTTTAATCTCAGCACTCGGGAGGCAGAGGTAGGAGGATCGCCGTGAGTTCGAGGCCACCCTGAGACTCCATAGTGAATTCCAGATCAGCCTGGGCTAGAGTGAGACCATACGTCGAAAAACCAAAAAAAAAAAAAAAAAAAAGTGGGAGCTGGGTGTGGTGTTGCTTGCCTTTAGTTCCAGCACTCAGGAGGCTGAGATAGGAGAATCAAGGTGAATTCTAGGCCAGCCTGGGGTTACAGAGCAAGTTCCTGATCAGCCTAGGCTAGCAGCATGAGATCCTGTCTCAAAACGAACAAACAAAATATTAAGATGGAGCCGGGCGTGGTGGCTCACGCCTTTAATCCTAGCACTCGGGAGGCAGAGGTAGGAGGATTGCTGTGAGTTTGAGGCCCCTGAGACTACATAGTGAATTCCAGGTCAGCCTGGGCCAGAGTGAGACCCTACCTTGAAAAACAAAACAAAACAAAAAAAGAAATAAAAATTAAGATGGGGGATTATTGAGGAAGACACCTTATGTTAACCTCTGGCCCTTGTACATATATGTGCACAACATACATGTACAAACACATGTGCCAATATGCATATGAACACACATACACACAGGCATGCACACCATACCCACAAAATAAATATCTATCAAATTAAATAACAACAGTAAACAGTGTCTGCCTGATTTTGTAGACAATTTATAAGGGCAGCACATAAATGGTAAAATAAATAAAATTAATTAAGAAGAAACTATAAACTGATCTGCAGTGTAGTAAAATGACAATATATTATTATATTGATGGAAACAATCTATAAATGCAATCATAGTTTATGTCCCATTTCAAACTTTGCTCTATAACACTACAATTACAATCTAAAATGGGTGTGTTGAACCCAATTCCTCAGAGCCATCACAAATCACAATATGATCTCTTGTGCTCTTCTGGATAAACATGGCTCTCCTCTTAGACATCTGGCCCCTTAGGGTTCCAGCCTAGGATAGCCTTGTAAGACTGTGTTATTTTCTGAGGCACAGCCAGCAGAGTTGTTGTGTACAGTGTGGGTCAGGAACATGTGGTCACTTCAAATTCATCCTACATGCAAATCAGAGGGAAAAAAAAGAATTTGAATGGTGGCTAGACATACATTTAATATGTTTTCGGGAAAAGGACCATTATCATTGAATAAAATTGAGATGATGCCATTTTTGTTAGTAAGAATAACAGAGTCAAATACCTGGTTCCCACAGTGTAGAAACTGAGCCAGCAGTAGACTTATGGGAAGCGTGTTTTCTTCTCAGAGTGGCACAGGAGGCTGTAAAGTATCCTCCTCGCTCCCGGGCTTCCATTAACTCAGAAATAATGGATGAGAGCAGAGCTATGGGGCACTCATAAAGGGACGGCAAGGTCAACAAGACTTGAGCATGACCCACAGAAGCATCTTACCTTCTACAAAGGAAGAATGTGTCGCTGGGGAATAGGGTGGGGTGAAGAGGGCACATGGATATTGGTGGAAGGAAAAAAAGAGAGACACAGAGGCAAATTCTGGCATCTAGGGGAGAAAGGACTATCAGCCTCAAAGCCACGGGACCACTAGCATTTCAGGCCCCAGTGGAAAGGATTGCACTGAAAATTATTGCAACCAGCTCTTTGCTCTGACCCCATGTTAGCTCAGGACCTTCCCATTAAAACTGACTCCCGGGGTGTAGAGAGAACGTGGAGAGAAGAGTCGCTGTGACAGGCACACTATGAATTATTGAAGTGACTTTCCGATTTTATATACCAACCTCAAGAACTGATACACAGAAATGCCTTCATACCAACTAGGTCTGAGTGCTTATGTCAGAGAATCTATAAATGTCACAAGGCCATGTCCTCACTAGAACCTCCTCGGGCAGCCCGCGCTCCCATCTTCTGAAGCACCATGCTGAGTGTCTCCTAAACAACATGGTGGCATCAGCATACAGAAAAAAGAAAGACTAAGAAACATGTAAAGTCTTAATGTTATGTCATAAGGGATTTTGAGGGCTGGAGAGATAGATGGCTTTGCAGCTAAGGTGCTTGCCTGCGAAGCCTAAGGACCCCGTTCGACTCTCCAGGTCCCACGTAAGCACAGGGTGGTGCACACATCTGGAGTTGGATGACAGTGGCTGGAGGCCCTGGCGTGCCAATTCTCTCTCTTTCTCTTGCTCTCGCTCTTTCACATTAAAAAAAAGGTCAGTCTGTTGGGCTTGTCTCAAAAAAAAGAGGGATTTTGACGAACATAATTTCCTTTGACACAGCTGAGGATTCCACATGAGATTCATATTCTCTCTCTCTCTCTCTTTCTGGAAGATAATGTTTAGGCATTTACTTGAAGTGGGAAAGACCTAAAGAGAAATTCAAACTTTGAGAGGGGTATGATATCTGGTTACTATGAGTACATCTTTGATAGACATATTGTAATTTCTTGAATTAAAGACATGCAAAAATTAAATTTGAAAGAGATCGTTGATTAACAAAGGGAAATCAGATTTTCTTAACCGTGTTTATTGCTGAGGTCTGGGAAGAACAACTGGCCTTGGGCAATGGCTCTCCCCTGCAGTGTCCAGGGAGAGCGTAGTTCCAGATCTCCACTAGAAAGGGAACCCCAGGGGCTGGGCGGATGGCTCAGCAAATAAAGCACTTGCCCTACAAGCATGAGGGCCAGAGTTCAATCACCCAGCATCTACATAAAACTGGGTGTGTACGGTGGACTGCCTACAATCCCAGTATTAAGGAGGTGGAAACACAGGGTCCCCAGGACAAGCGAGGTAGCTAGCCTAGACAAATCAAATCAACAAGCCCCAAGACCTTTCCTTAGTAAAATAAGATGGGGAGCAGTCAAGGCAGACACCTGACCTTTAACCTCTGGTCTCCACATGCACACCTGTCCACACGCACAAGCACACTTACATGCATGCACACACACCCATACACACGGTAAAATAAAAATCACTTAAGATGCAATAAATGACAAATCAAGCACTGTGCACACTACTAGCTGACTCAGAGCATGTAGCTCTCAGGTAACGAATTTGGTGAGGTACTGTGGTGGCCTTGAGTGTACATGTCCCCATAGCCTCAAGCATTTTAAAAAATTTTAAAAAATATTTATTTATTTAAGAGAGAGAGATATACAGAAATAGGCAGGGAGAGAGAGAGAGAGACAGAGAGAGAGAGAGAGAGGGAGGGAGAGAGAGAGAGAATGGGCACGCCAGGGTCTCCAGCCACTGAAAATGAACTCCAGATGTGTACGCCCCTTGTGCATCTGGCTTACGTGGGTCCTGGGGAGTCCAACCTGGGCCCTTTGGCTTTGCAGGCAAGTGCCTTAGCTGCTAAGCCATGTCTCCAGCCCTCCTCAAGCATTTTTAAGGGTCAGTTTTCTCCAGCATAAACTGGAGGAAGTCTGTCACTGTGGGCCAGATCTACGGTGTGTTCAGAGTCAGCTCGTGCTTGCGGGCGTGGGCTCTTGTCTGTGCTGTGGATGTGTGATGAAGTGAGCCAGCTTCTTCCACCATGATGAAGCTTCCGCCTGGACTCTGTAAGCCTTAAATAAACCCTTTCCTCCCATAAGCTGCTTCTGGTTGAGTGTTTGTCCCAGCAAAAAGAAGTTAACTACAATAGATACCAATGTTTCAAAGGAGGTATATTTTCATGCAGTGTATATTATATTTATACTCACTAATTTTATGTTGCATAGGCACAAAATTCCAACAGTGTCATTTCTAGAAAAAAATCATTTCCTAAAAATATTTGGGTGGCATTCTTATTGGCTCCTGTGACAACAGCAGAGACTGCCCCATGTATGGTGCAATTTGAGGCCTCATACCTCTTGAGAAACTTTTTTATGTCTGGTAGAGAAAAATCTGGATTTACAAAGACAATGGAGATAATTTTACAACTTTGTGTCATGCGCACATCCCTAGTTAGATGTTGGAACATAAATGTCTCCCAAAGACCTATGTGTTAAAGGCTCAGGTCCCCAGCTAGAGGTATCAGAAGGTGGTAGGAGCTTGTAGAGGTGGGACCTAGTAGGACTTTCAGGTCTTTGGGGGTGTGTCCTCAAAGGGGAATGTGGGAGCATGTTTCTTCCTGTTCCTCATTTGCTCTCTGCCAATGGGGTCAGAGGCTCTGATTCATCATCAGCTCCAGTCCACAATGTATTGCATTGGCCCAGGCTCACAGCAAAGCCGACCAGTCATGGCCAGAACCCTCTAACACTGTGAGCCAAAATAAACCATTTCTCTTTATAAATTGACTATATCTTGGGTCTTATTATTTATAGTGGTAGAAAGATGACTAATATAGGCCTGTCACTGCTTTGTACCTGGATGATTGCAGAAGCCAGAGAAATTGTTCTCTCGCGCAAGTATGATTCAGTCACTAAGTATTCATAATACACACCATGTGCCTGGCAATCACACTGGGGGAATCAATGATAAGAGACAAGGACTTCATCCCAAAGGAACTTCTAGTCCAGTGGAGAGCAGAAAGCTTGGTCTGAAGAAGACACTAAGTTTGGAGTCAACCCCCTAGACTTGACCCTTGTTTACCTACAGTCTTAAATAAACTGTCTGAGCTCATGTGCCTTACCTCCATAGGATGTGACATTCAGGCCTGACCCTCAGCCAATACACTCAAGAGTCTTGCTTGGTAAGGGTGGGTTTCTCTGGATTGGCTCCTACAATTGATATATAAAACCAAAAAGCCAATTTAATAGTGAGCTCATGAAAATTATATGAGATTATGTGACTATTGGTTTTCTAATTTGTACAATGTGATTACTGAGTTATTAAAGGGATGCTACAGCCATCTGCCATGCTTTCTAATGATAGGCTAATCTTTCTAAAATACCAGCTTAATTCTGAAATTCTTGCTCATGAATCTTTACACTTTCAGGAAGGCTGCAGTCCAACACTTTTGCATAAACCTGATCATTCTCAAAAGTCATTTCTATTTGCATCTTCAGTTACTCCTCCATTAACAGAAACTACCTGCAGCTAACTATTTGGGGGTCAAAATATTCACCACGTACCTATACCTCTTTGCTTTTGCCATTTTCTTCCACTTGTAACTTCCTGTGGAATGGCCATCTGTGCTCTTGTGGTTTATCACGTATCTAAGAGGAGCATGATCATTAGGCTTCAGGATTACGTAAGTGGACCATCCACTCCCTCTGCTGCCATTGAGCCCTTGAAATGTGGCCAGTGCCAGTGGAGATGGGCTGTAAGCATAAGACACACACAAAACCTCCAAGATTTATTATATGTGCACATGCTTCTATAAGTAACTGATATGTATGTCATTGTTAGGGGGAAAAAACCCCACCCAGCCAGAGGCAGCTTATGGAAGGAAAGGGTTTATCTCCAGCCCACAGTTTGGGGAGGATGTTTCAAGGCAGGGAGAGGGGTAGCTGGAGCAGGAAGCTGCCTTTCAGCTTTCATCTGTCCCATCTCAGCAGGAAGAAAGCAGAGTGAGCTCATACTAGCAATGGGGGGGGGGGGTGATGATAAAATCCCAAGGCCTGTCCCCAGTAAGGTAACTTCTTCCAGCAAGGTTTCACCTCCCAAAGGTGCACACGTGTGTGTGTGTGTGTGTGTGTGTGTGTGTGTGTGTGTGTGTGTGTAAGTGGAGTGTGTCATTAATGACGCTTTACCTCAATTACATGTTGACACACTAATTTCATCTGCTTATTTTACCCTTTTTAATAAGACGCTACTAGAGAATCTGCAATTAAACGTGCAGTGTGCACTGTGCTTCTGCTGGCTAGTGCTGGCTTAGTCTTTATCCTGGCCCATATGTTTGGAACACAACTACATCTGCCTACGATGACATTTCCCAGGAGAATGTCTAATCTCCCCGGAGTGTGACAGCCTTGGGAACGGGCTCAGAATGTTAGACTGCGTATATCACAGACGGCAAACTCGCTGAGTACGTGGTATCCTCAATGAAGAAAGATGAACATAGGAGTCACAGCAGACTAACCATGGGAATCTCCCCAAGTGTTTTCTGAGCACATCTGTTGTTAAAAAAAAAAAAAAAGGCTTGTCCTCTGGGCATGTTAATAACAGCTTTGAAGATCGCTCTGCACACATGTCCTTTGGGGAGAAGGTGGGATTGGTCGCCAGTTTGAGAAAGATTTATAGTGTCTGTGTGTATGTGTGTGTGTTCTTTGCTTGCAGGATGCTTTGGGCAGGACTGTAAAGATTTATCAGTTTTCATGTCACATTTTGTACCTTTTCTCGCCCCCCCCCCCCCCGCAATGATCAGACTTTTTGTGGCTCTGGTGAAATTGACAACAAAATATTTACCAACAAAATTCCAGGAAGGAGGACATGCTGATGTTACCGATCGGGCGCCGACGTTAACATTTTGTACCATGTTGTGTTTGTTTTCGTCTCTAGCGAGGAGGAATCTCTGTTACTAGAGATGATTCCTAATTAACAACAGAAGAATGAAAGCGTGTGAAGTTGTTGATAAAAGCAAATGGAATTGGTGTATAGAGAGCTTCAGAGGAGCATCTGCTATTCCAGGGTGCCTAAGGCAAGACAGGAGGTAGAGCCAGGAGAACCCATCCCCGCAACACATAAGCTCACAGGCCTCAGCCTGAGAGACTCAGCCTTAGAGAAGGTGGAAGGTCAGTGAACAGAATACCAGAAGGAAGGTATTCTCTGACCTCCACACGCATGCCATGGTAAATAATGAGCACCTACACTCACACAAGCATACAACTGCACACACACACACACACACACAGAGAGAGAGAGAGAGAGAGATGATGATGCATAGATAGATAGGTAAATGGATAGATAAATAACATAAATAATAGTAACAATAATAATAAATATATCCTAATAAATAAATAAGATTTGTAAACAGAATAGTGGCTGGGCCATGAGTTTTCAGAAGCCACTGGTATGAAACACAGGGCAAACTTCGTCATGGGTTTACTGTAACGAAAACACCTGCCGATAGGGCTGGCTACTAAATTTCAAATCAGGTCTTTAAATCTCAAGTGAATCTCAACACTCTCTGGGGTCTGCAGGGAGGTAGGTTTAACTTTGCACGGATGAGGTATCCTCAACTAGACATATCAAGGTCCTTCACAAGCCAGAATCTAGAGTTTTGCCAGGTGACTCAGTTTTACCACAGTACGCTTATTTAAGAGACGGGAGAGCATTATCTCGGATTGATCACAGAATCAGTTAAGCACAGTGAGTGTTTTTAAAAAGAGCATCTTCTGAAACATTAAAAACTCCCTGTGTGCAGAAAATCTCACTGAACCATCTATTAATGTTGACTCTTGGAAAAGTCTTAAAAAAAAAAACCAAAAACCAAGGACCTTAAGACTTCAGGTAAGTTCCTGATTGAACACATATTTTAAGTCAATAAAGTTCCTGTAGATTTGGCACTTTTTATTAAATTGGGAACAAAGAAACCTGATACCCTGCAAGTCACAAAAGGTAAGCAAAAACACAAGCTCCCCCACCCTTGGCTCTCAGCACTTCTCCTCTCTAAATTGCTATTCCAAGAAAAAGAACAGCCTAAGTATTACCATTAGCTTTTACAACTCAAAGCAAAATTGTAGAGTTGAGTAACTTTCCAAATTGACTTACTTTTCTCAATGCGGTTGTGGGTTAAGAATCATTAAACAACCCTTTTGCACGGCACACTGCAAACAGGTTTCTAATTCGATGCTTGGGAAGTAGATTACTTTTATTCAGTTGTGGTTTCTGTGGAATTTTAAGTGCAATTTAAAAAAGGGAGGACTATCTGTTTGGATGCATGGGGTAATATATATATGTATATGCTATTCTTAGTTGTTCTTTTTTGCTTTAAAAAAAAATAAGGATTTTGTGGGAGGAGTTGCTAGGAAAAGAGAAAAGCAGGTCAAAAGGAAGTATTGGAAATGATAAACTTTGCAAACTCAGAGAGAACTTCTGAGTCTCAAAGGGATTTACCAGCAAAGCTAGCTGAGCAGGCTTTATGAGGAGGGAGCCTGTTTCACAAAGAAACCCGCTGACTTTCCCAAGGTCACTGGGCATAGTGAACCACCTTCAGAGAAGGAGTCAGAGAGGCCTAAGTGGGCCATCTGCTCCAATACGTTCTCTGCTCTTCGAGAGGTAGCCACAGTTCCCACCTCTCAGCCATCCTGATGATAACTAGTAAAATGACCTCAATTCACAATGAGTTGCAGGTAGAGCTGGTGTTATCACCCATAGCAACCAGGACACCACCGGACTGACAAGGTCATATGGGTAAAAAATGGCAGTGCCTGAAAAACACAAGCTGTAAAGGCAGCTCCTTTCCAAAATATTAAACACATCATGAGGAACTTTCATGGGAGAAGCAGAGACAATAACTTCATTTTTTTTTTCTGCTAGGAGTTGTCACATACCATGAATGATACAGAAATTCTCAGAAGGACATCCAAACTTGACATTTAAAGTATACCAGAGGTAAGTTTTGTGTCATAAACACGAAGAAACTGTGATCTCACTACCATCAATTAACAGCTATGAGCAAGGAGGTGTGTTGGAAAAGAGACAGAAAAGGGAATTTATGGACAGATCCCCGAAATCAAAAGCTTTAAGAAACTTTGTGAGAAATAAATGTTGCTATGAAGAGACATACTCTAGATATTTCCAGCTTGTTCAAGAAGCAATGAAGTACTCAAGAAAGGCCTAATAGGTATGGATGATACCAAGACAGCAACTAGCGTTAGAAACAGGCAGGCATGGGATCTTTGTCCCACATCCGAGGGGCAGTAAAGTTTAAAGGCGGTTTCTTCCAACGCTTTCTTGAATATTGCTAACGTGACTGCAAAGATCACGTTCTTCTGACCAGCCTGGTGTGAGCTTCTCAGGGCTGCTGGGGCTTTTGCAGCCTGTCACCAGAGAAATCGGATTTGGAAGCCTGTTATCTAATCCATGAGCAAATCTGATTGACTCAGAAACCATCTCCCCCCTCCTGCAAAAAGACCCAAAAGACTACTGAGGTAATAAATTCATCCACTAAGTATCTATTTATAATACCTCACTGATTATGTTAGAGAGGGCTCTCTGGTAGGTTCTCTAAATGAAAGCGTGGCTAAGCTGGATGTTTTGGGCAAGGGCTCTCACCTGGAAAGTGTCTCAATGGAGCTTACTTTAAAATCACTGTCATATAGCAGTACTATTTGGTTCCCGGTGAATTAAAAATTATGAGATTCAGAAGCAATATTCTAGATGGAAATTTAAATAACATGGAGAGGGTGTGTGAAGGGGAAGAAAGAGAAATTAATTTAATTCCATTTGCTGATGTGACTCCGGCACAGCTATTTTTAGGTATAATCCAAACACTGCATATCTTCTCCATTTTGATTAGTAGAAAATTGGCAGAGAGTCAAAAGAATTAGTATTTCTCAGCACATTATGCCAGAAACGTACAAATAAAACTACATTATCTGTGCCAATGCATTTGATTTGAATTACTGCTAAGGTGTTTCTTTTTCTTTCGAAAGAACACACGGGTCCAGCTTCATTGAAGGTATTTAAAACCAGCTGTTCATAATTAGCAGCCCAAGTTATAGAAACATTCTAGAGACCCTTCCTCAGAAGCTGTTGTTATGTACTTAAGCGTTAGTATTACTCAGCGAGTCCTCCGTGCAGAACTTCCGCCTGGCAATTTTACATATCGTCAGAGGAAGCCAGCACATTCAACAAAATGTGAAATTAAAATAAGTTAGGGAAAATGTGCTCCACAAGGAAAGGTCTCACAATAGCCACTTAGAAGTTATTAATAATTTCAGTTCCAAAGAAAGACATACCAGAAAAATAAACCGTTGGCAAAGTTCTATATCACCAAGTTCATAAAGGGCCCATCCTACACACTTATCCCAAGTTATGACTTTTTTTTTTTTTTTAATCAGAGGGAGGATTTATACAGCCTAAATTTTTGGACTGCTACATGCAGGAGACCCTTTACCATGCTCAGCCTGATTTCTAATGCAGCGAGTCAACGAGCCCTGATTGCATTTTAATTCATTACTCTGATTCGAAGGTTCTGGCTTTTAGTACTTGGCTTTAGTACACACAGATCCCGGGAAGGGGGAAGGGCACCTTGCTGCCCGCCCACCGTCCTGCCATTTCTGCAAGGCACTGTCACAGCACAGCACACATGACTGGCAGCTTTCTCCTCTCTGCCATCCTTGCAAAGATTGGCAGGCCATCTTCTTCCACCTTTCCCATTACAAGTTAACCGTTGCCATCCTCAAAAGCAAACAAAGCAGTTTCTAGGCATAGGCAGAAGCATGCACACGCAGGGTCTGTTTGTGTTCTTACGATGCCCAGCTGGGGAACACAGGGGATTCCACAGAACTCCTTTTCTGTTTTCTACCAATTCACATAAAATGGTCCCAGTATTGTAGCGATTTCATCTACTAAAGAGACTAAACACGTCGACTGAAAAGTTGCATTGTACAATTTGTTATTACAGTAGAAAGAACATTCATGATTTTAGGCCCTGAAGGCTTGCAGGGCCTGTGTACATGTTTTGGTTGGGCAGTACTGTTTTTTATATGAATAAGCAAGTCACCAGGAAAATGGAGCACTTCGGTGTTCTTCAGATGAAACTAAAGATATTAAGTTTGAACTTAAAAGTTGTGAGAGGCATGGGGCTGAAGAGATGGCTTAGTGCTTAAGGCGTTTGCCTGCAAAGCCTAAGGACCCAGGTTCGCTTCCCCAGTACCCACATAAGCCGGAAGTACAAGATGGCACATGCGTCTGGACTTTGTTTGCAGTGGTTGGGGGCCCTGGCGCACCCACTCTCTTTCCCTCTATCTATCTGCCTCTTTCTCTCTCTCTCAAATAAATAAGTAATTTTTTTTAAAGTTGTGAGAGGCAAAAACAAAATGCACCTTACATACTCATGGGAAGGGCAGGAGAGAGACTAGAAATGAACTTCAGTTCCTAGGGACATTAGTGATAGCTCATCCTGACATGAACTTGTAGTTTCCAAAACAAGTGTAAGTATTATCTTGACATCTGGGGGTTCCTATCCCCTACCCCTCCGCCTGCTTTCTTTCTTCCCCTTCTCCCCCCTTTCCTTTCTTTCTCTCTCCTTTACTTTCTCTGGAGAAAAAGGGTAAGCTTCAGAGCAGTTTTTTGTTGGAATGGGTACTGCTCATTTAGCCTTCCTTTTGTGGACTTTAAAACGCCAACATCATTAACCTTTCTCAGAAGCCTGTCCCCAGGGCCTTAGCGTATTCCACTGTGAGAGAGGATGGTACGTCCAGACTCTCCTTACAGGAAAACTGCCTGTTGGTGTGGAAGCACAGAGCAAGCCACAGCCTTGTGCTTTTCATTTCGGTCGCATTACTGTATGGCCATGAAATGAAAAGCTTGTTTAAACATATTACATAAACAGATTTTAGGGAATGTACAATTAATCTCGGGATGGAATTTCACTATACTCCTCTCGGGAGCTAATTTTATGGAAAAAAAATACCCTATTTGTTGGGTGTTGTAATTCTGTTAGGAAGTTCAATGATTTCTCATTTGCCTTTACCTGCCCACATAGAACTTCTGCCAAAAACCCAACAATTTACTGGCACAAGACAAATCATATTTACTTCAGAAGCCCTTTAACATTTGTGCTTAACCGTGAAAGTATTTTTTTCCATTCTAAATAGCCACTGGACAAATCCGCACACATGGATTATCTGTAGACTGACTTCCAATGGGGAAACAAAAATTACCCATGGCAGCCATTTACCGCATGCCAAGTGGGCAACTGACTGCTGGGCGAGCTCGTCTTCATTTCAATTTCTGTGCAAAGTTACAACTGTTACCCCCCCCTCTCTCTCTCTCTCTCTCTTCCCTCCCTCTCACTCTCTGTCTCTCTCTCTCTACACATCCCATATGTCACTTAAGTCAAATGCAGCAGATGGGATCTTGAAGGCGCCTACAAGTAGTCTGGAATACCTTGAATCTGGCTGTGAAAATTTAGGGCAAATCTGTAGCTCTCGGTAGGTGAACGCCTTATTTGGTCTAGAGGCATTTTGCTATGTGATTGAGTCATTGAAAAGCTATTAAAAGAGCTCTCTCAGAACTCCAGTCTATATTCTGAACCAAACAAACTGTCCTTTTCATGATCATCGCTGACCCTGACGGACACACAGTACGTATGCTGAACTGTGATTCACGGGGATTTATTGCACACGGACCAATTCCTCACACAGTAGTTAGATGCACCAGAGTAGAACTACTTGGTCAAACACACAAGAGGAAATAGAATTTACACACAAGTGCTAAATTTTACCAGCAGATTCACGTGGGCAATTAGACATAAAAAACAATAATGATAATAAAAATACGTAGATAGTTATATTTATAATATGGATAACAGTTACAGTACCATGATAAGAATATAAAAAGTATTCCCCAATCATTAGCTCAATAACATAATAGACAACAGATGTTGAGTTGGAATTTTATTTTCGTTTTTAAGATCTGCCCACCGCCCCAACCCATTAAAAATATCTCTTTTTGTGCAAGTAACATGTTCCGTGGACTTTACAATTCCTAACACTGTGCAAAAATGGCATTTTGAACCATTCCTTTTTTGTTGTTTGTCTTGTTTTTACCCACATGTGCAGTAATCTGAACTGTTTGCTTAAAAATTTTTTTTTCCTGACCTATCTTCAGTTGACAGAGTCACATGTCACAGAGAGACTCAGCGCCTGGTCCTTCCAACTAATATTGATACATAAATAAGCTGTTTAATATAAACAAGTCTTTCTGTCTTGCTGTGCAATTTGCACAGTGTGAGGTAGAAAACCCTCAGCCAGACCACCGAGTCGCGCAGGGGGCAGGGTTTGCCCTGCGGAAGGAAAGCAAGGTGACACTAGCTCCAAGAATAGCTTAACATTCTTGAAACGAGATTTTTTTTTTCTGTTTCTTTTTGTATCTGGTTCTTTCCCATTGCTTTAATAACAGCAGACATCATTATGCCCGAATTGATATGCAATTCTTTGGAAAGCTAAAGGAAACACATCCTGACCGATATCACCCTCCTACCCCCACCCGGGGGCTGAGGGGTCCCCTTCCTGGCCCAGGGACCCGGGGGAAGGCAAAGTGACAGGCTTCCCATCCCTTCCACTCCCCACCCGGTTTCCACTCGGGTCCTTGCCGAAGGTGTCCAAACCCACCTGGGGGAAAAAAACACCTTAAGCTGCAATCACACGCACCCACAAGAGACCCCGAACCCCACACAGAAACGAACCCGAGAAAAGCCAGAAAGCCACTCTCCCAGCTGCTCTGCAAACTTTCCTTGCTGTGTGCAACGGTCCGCCAGGGCTTTTCTGTCTTGTCTTGGATGATTCCGACACCCTGGTGGGCTTCGAGTTCATTTGCTTTGGGTCTTGAGTAAACACAGCTCTCCTCCTTCCCGCTGGGAAACCTTTCAGGGGGCGCCTCGGTGGGCTCGCCTCTTCTTTGGGGAGGGGGCGGGGCGGGCGCGCGGAGCCGGAGTCCAGGCTAGGGGCCCCCGGGGCGCCCCGCTGCTAGGCTGCCCGAGGACATCCGCGCGACCCCTCGCCCCGGAGCCGCCTCCGCTCTCCTCCTCCTCCCCTCCGCCCCGCGGCACCCGGTCCAAACCTACACCTTGGATTCCGAGGTGAAGCCCGGGCGGCCCGGCTCGTCCAGGCTCGAATCGCTGTCCATGATCGCCGCCGCCCCGCCGCCGTTGCAACCTGCCCAGGGCTCCAGGAGGCGCACGGGCGGCGTGGCCCCGACGTCCTCGTCGTCATCGTCCGACGGAGCTCCGGGGGACGGCGGCGGTCCGGCTCCGGCCAGGCAGCCCGAGGCTCGCGGTCTGTCCCCGCGGTGGACCGAGTGTCCCCGGCGGCGGGCCGCCCGGCGCGCGCAGCACAGCAGGCGCTGGAAGGCCTTGCGGAAGTCCGGGCTGCGGCAGTAGATGATGGGGTTGAACGCCGAGTTGGCATAACCGAGCCAGTTGAAGAAGACGAAGAGGCGATCGGGCACCAGGTCGCGGTGGAAGGCCTTCACCACGTTGGCCAGGAAGAAGGGCAGCCAGCAGAGCGTGAACACCCCCATGATGATGCCCAGCGTCTTGAGCGCCTTCTGCTCGCGCAGGGCCACGAGGCGCGAGGGCCGCCGCTTGCTGGAGCGCCCGTTGGCCAGCGAGTCGGCGGCGGCGGCGGCGGTGACCACCGGACGCGGGGACCCCGGCGACGGAGAGGCCATCGGCGAGGGCGGGCGCACAGGGCCACCCAGGAAGCGGCGCTCGCAGCTGTCGATCTTCTTCACCTGCTTCTGGGCTTCGCGGAACACCCGCAGGTACACGAAGGCCATGATGCACAGGGGGACGTAGAAGGAGACCACGGACGAGGCGATGGCGTAGGCCCGGTTGGTGACGAAATCGCAGCACTTGGGGTCGTTGTAGCAGCGACGTGCCTCTTCGCTCTCGGCCCGCCACCAGTGCATGAGGATGGGCAGGAAGGACACCAGGGCCGAGATGGCCCACACGGTGCACACGAGGGCCCGCGCCCGCGCGCGCGTCAGCAGGCTCTGGTAGCGGAAGGGCGACGTGATGGCCAGGTAGCGGTCCAGGGCGATGACACACAGGGTCTCGATGCTGGCCGTCACACACAGCACGTCCACCGAGGTCCAGAGCTCGCAGAAGAACGAGCCGTACTCCCAGCGGCCCCACACCACGATGGTGGCCCCGAACGGCACCACCAACAAGCCCATCACCAGGTCGGCGCTGGCCAGGGATATGATGAAGAGGTTGGTGAGCGTCTGCAGCCGGGGCGTCTTGGCGATGGCCACGATCACCAGCACGTTGCCCGCCACGATGAGCGACACGATGAGCGCCATCAGCAGGCCCATGCCCGCCGTCCACTGCTGCGACAGAGGCTCGGGGCCCTCGCTGGCCGGCGGCAGCAGGGAAGCGGGAGGCGACGCGGGCACCAGCAGGCGCGCCGCGGTGGCCGCGCCGTCGGGCAGCGGCGCCGCGGACGACAGGTTGCCGGGCTCGGAGGCGCCCAGGGCGAGCGCCCCCGCGCCCATGCCGAGCTGCGGAGGCCGGGGGCGGGGGGTGTGGCGGGGCTGGGCCGTGGTTGGGGAACAGCCCGGCGGCAGCTGGGGGCGAGGGGGCGCGCGCGCGGGGAGGTAGCTGCCAGGTCAGGGCAACCGCGGCGCGGGGCCGGAGGCATGGGCGCCGGGCGCCTTCGCCACCGCAGCCGCGCGCGGTCGCTGTCGCTGTCGCCGCCGCCGCCGCCGCCGCTGCTCCTGCTGCTGCTGCTGCTGGAGCCGCTGCCGCTGCTGCAAGAGCCGCCGGGACCTCAGCATGTTTCTGAGCGCGCGGGGCCCGTAGCTCAGGCACCCAACACCCACCCCACCCCGCTCCCACCTCCACCTAACCCCCCTTACCTCCCCCCCCCACCAAGCCAACCCCCGGGGCCGCGCGTCAGGCTCCCGCAGCCAATCGCCGCAAAGGCACGCCCCCGACTCTGGCCTTTCCCCCCACACCTCCCCTCACTCTAACCACCCACCCCCGGCACCCGGCACCCTCCCCCCTCCCCCCAACCTCCTACCGGGCAATTGAGCGGCACGGAAGAGTCCCCCGCACACCGCAGAGCCAGCGCCTCCCTTGGCACCCGCCGGCTGGGCTGCAGCGAGCGCGTCTCTTCCTGCGGATCCCCCCCGCGCGCACCGGCCTCCCACCCGCGTCTCCACCTCCTCCTGTCGCCCCCACTCGCCTCCGCATTCCGCGGGGCCTCCTGCACCCCTCTGGCCTCCCGCCCTGGGCTCCCTCCCTTCCGCGCCCCGCCGCGGCTCCCGCGCCTCTCCAGCCCCACTAGTGCCCTAGTCGTGCAGCTGGAAGGGGGGGACCTCGATGCTCTGAAGGCGACCGAATGAAAAAGCCTCGGACTTGCTGTCGGCTGGGGTTGGAGGAGTTTGGCTGCTAGACTGGTTTTCTGACCGGGCAGCCTAACTGGGTGTGTTGTAAAGCTCTTTCCTGGTCAGGGGGGTGGCGCGGGGGTGGCGGGGGGTCCTGGCCCGGCGGGCCGCTTGCAGATTGAGAGGAGGGTGTTGGTGGTTAAGGGAAACTTACCAGCGATCGGTGCATCCTCCGAGAGGCCCGCTGGGCACTGCCCCTTGCCAGGCAGGAGCTGTTACCAAGTGTAGTGACTGTGGCGGAGGAGCCTTGGGAGAGACAAACTTCCCAGCCTCGGCTCACAAATTAAGATTCAACTGCTTGTTGCCAGTGTAAGGCAGGAGCTCAGGAAGGCAACTGTTCACGTCAGGGCCAGAGGACAGCCCCGACAAGGAACAACGCTCTTAATGACATTTTTAGATTTTTCGCCTCCAGAATGAACACATGCATTTTGTGTTTCATTATCCGTAAGGTTTTCCAAGCCGAGCTGGGTCAGTACAAACAAGAAGGCACCGTCACTTTTGCTTGACGTCACCGCGGAGACCTCACGTTTCTTGGTGTGGTTGCTTTCTCCTTTGCCCAAATTCCCAGATTCTCAAAACTCTGGGATTAGCTTGAGAGGGATGAGCGAAGGAAATATATAAATACTCAAGAGGATTAAATCCAAAAGCCTTTAAAGTTCTATCAGTGAGTTCTGTGTGTGTGTGTGTGTTTTAAGTTGGCAAATGAACCAATTTGAATCTAGAGTGGTTAGCTCAGCTGTGGATGAATTATGTGGGGATGGTCAGGTCGGCCCTCCCACGTCTGGAAGCCCCCTTCCTTCTCTGTTTTAGTTCTGGGGACTACCTCAGTTCAGGGCCGAACAATACAAGTATGTGATTAAAATTCTTAAGAAGCAACCCGCCTCTAATTGTCACGGAAGGTTGCATGATCATGTTATATAATATTATGTAAGGCTCACCCATCTTGCTGGCTTTGGAAGGGAAAGAATAGCAGCTGGAAGGAAATCAACATGTGGGCCAAGCTCATATTCTCACCTTGCAGAAAGACTGGCTTCCACAGCTGTCCGGGTGCAGAGCAAAAAGCTAAGCTTATCCCGTTTATGAAGTCAAGCAGGTTTGGTCGTGCTCAATTCCCCCAAATACGAATTTGCTTTAGGCCCAAACGTGACCATTAGAGTGGTATTACCACTGGGGAGTGATTCTCTGTTTACTCACCCCTGCCCTGGACTTATCAAGTCTCAGTTCTGCCAACTTGCGGAGGTGGAAGAGGGGGAGCCAGGAGACAGAAGCCACCCAGAGGGAGGAAGGGGCCGGGTCTTGCCTTCTTCTCTCCTCTTCCTCCCTTAGCCTTCTCTGAGGTGAGGTGGAGGGACTCACAGTCAGTCTTAAAATAACCAAGGGACTGAAAGAGTTGAAATTGAGGCTTCCCAGAAAATGGGGCCCTGAGTGGAGGGGGTGCAGAGAATGTGGGAAAGAGGCTTTCTATCCGGCGCCATCTCTCTGTCAAGTGGTGTTACTAGGAGGAGTGTGCCAACGTCAAGTGTCCCTGCGGGCATTGCATTTCTGGGAGTGATAAGGCCAGCCTGGGTTGCAGAGGTTCAGGGCAGGAGCTGGATGCCTTCTGGAATCATTGTATGCACACACCAAGCAGTGGCACCACGGGGCCAGAATTGTTGGATAGCTCTCCTGGAATAATTC
The DNA here is from genome assembly GCA_036346955.1 of Dipus sagitta. Taxonomy (NCBI): domain Eukaryota; kingdom Metazoa; phylum Chordata; class Mammalia; order Rodentia; family Dipodidae; genus Dipus; species Dipus sagitta. The sequence goes on from CM070770.1 coordinate 21,005,303, forward strand.
CCCCCCCTCGGCCCCCCCCCCCGCTCACTTGGAGTTACCCCAAATTTCTGTGGAATAAATACATTAAAATATCAATGTTCAAAAGTAGAAGGTGGGCTGGAGAGATGGCTTAGCAGTTAAGGTGCTTGCCTGCAAAGCCAAAGGACCCAAGTTTGATTCCCCAGTACCCATCTAAAGCCAAATGCACAAGGAGGCACATGTGTCAGGAAGTTCACTTGCAGTGGCTGGAGGCCCTGGCATGTCCCCTCTCTATATCTATGTCTATATATCTATATCATCTATATCTATATCTATATGCCTCTTTCTCTCTCAAGTAAAGGAATAAAAGCAGAAGGTTTTTCTAACTGGAGCTCCAATGTAAGGCTGCAAGCAGAAAGGGATCCCAGAAATTTTGGAGGACTTTCCTTAGTTGTACTGACGGATCTGGAATGGTCCAGCTTTCTGATAAAGTAAAATGTTGTCAGTTCTCACAACTCCTCAAATTTCTACATTTCATGGAGACTTAAGTTTTTTTTTTTTTAACATGTTTAAGCTAACACTTTTTGTCTTTAGATCAGGTTGCAAGCTTAAGATGAACACGTTCAACATAACAACTGCCTTGATCTGTTTTCTGTTGCTATGACAAAAATACCTGAAGCTTGGTAATGTTAAGAAGAGGTTTATTTTGGCTCAGCTCTGAAGTCTGGAAGTTCAAGATCAGGCAGTTGCATGTGGTGAGGGTCTCACGATGTGTCAACACAGAACAGATGGTGTCCCATGGCCATAGCATTGAGAAAGCATGAGGAGTGGTCTTGCTTTGAAACAGCCCACTCTCCAGATAACTAACCCACTGTCATGGTTACCACATTAACCCCTTCATGACAGCAGAGACCACGTGCCCACAACCATCTATCTCTTAAGGCCTCCCACCACCTCTAAACACCATAACATTGGCAATTAAATCTCAACATGAGCTTTGGTGGTGACAGATGTAGCACGGGCTTATACAAGTGTTAGGTGTTGCAAGTCCAAAATGAGTAACACCTTCCTTTCCTTATTCCTCACTTGCAACTCAAAGTGGGTCCTCAGAAACTCACAGGGTCTCACAATACTTTAGAAAATAGCAGAAAGTTCTAACATCAAATGCTGATTGGCACACCACGGTAGTTGGCTCCTTCTTTAGGTTTCTCGTCCCTACCACTTTGTTTTCTATCACCTTACCCTCCCCCACACCTGGATGTACATCTGTCTGATCTCCCTGCCACTGATAAACTTCCCTTAACACCAAAGACTGGTAAGGTAATGTAACTCAGAGGTAAAGCACGTGCCTAGCGTGCACAAGGTGCCCAGGGTTTGAACCCCAGCAATGCAATAATAATAATAATAATAACAATAATAATAATAAAGTACATGGACTTCCCACTTCAATGCACCAGAGTCAAATCAATATCTCCAAAATGCTGCTGTGTTTTTGGTTCAGAATCTTAAATCCTCAACTTGACATTCAAAGTCTTCCTCAGTCTAGTTCCAAAATGATTGTTCCAACTCTATCTCACGCTAGAGACAGAGATCCGATGTATAAAGCTCTGCATTGTCGTTTGTTTTGGACCTACTCTCTTTCCTTAGCTGTATTGTGAGCCTTTGTCTCACTTGGTCCGTCCAATATGAGTGGCCACCTTCTCTGGGTCAGTGGATTCATCTTACAGATCTGGAGGCAGCCTTGTGCCTCTTGCTATCCTCCTTGCCTGCTCCCTCTGAAGTCCAGTAATTGCTCACTAATTACATTTCAGGGGGATTTTGTGACAGATTGTCTTTTGGCATCTTTTACATTGTTATCTTAATTACTTTGTATATGACCTTCTCTTTTCTTATAGGTCATAAACTCACTGACAGCCAGAAGTATTTTGTTTAATTTTTATTTTTACTTTTAAATAGCTGAATTTATTTATTTGCAAGAGAGGAGAGAGAGAGAGAGAGACAGAGACAGAGACAGAGAGCATGGGCACACTAGAGCCTCCAGCCACTGCAAATGAACTTCATATGCATGCATCATTTGTGCAGGGTCATTAGGCTTTGCAGGTAAGCGTCTTAACTGCTGAGCCATCTCTCCAGCCCCTTTTATATTTTTATTTATTTATTTGAGAGAAAGAAAGACAGACAGCGAGTATGGACACTCCAGGGTATCTTGCTCCTTCAAATAACTCCAGACACATGTACAGCTTTGTGCATTTGGTTTTCAGTGAGGACTGGGGAATTGAACTCAGGCCATCAGGCTTTGCAAGCAAGTGCTTTTAGCCACTGAGCCATCTCTCCAGCCCTATTCCTTTATTTTTATTATGTGTGTAGTATATGTGGTGCATGCATGTGTGTTGTCTGCACATGTGTGTGCAGATATACATGTCCCATGCACATATGTGAAGGACATTGGGTGTCCTCTATCACACTTCTACCTTATTTCCTTGAGGCAGTCTCTCCAGTGAGCTTGCTGGGTTTTGGTGAGACTGGAAGACAGGCAAGCCTCAGTCAGCCGCCTCAGCACTGGGGCTTCAGGCGTGCACAGCCATACCCAGGTTTTTACCTGAGTGCTGGGGATCAGACACAGGCCCTCAAGTTTGAGCAGGCAGCAAGCACTGTTACCTGCTGAGCCATGTCTCCAGCCCCAGAACTATCTTATACATTTTTGTATCTTCCATGTTCATTAATAATTACTTGCCATTAATATTTAATTTAAATTCATATTTAACTCTGATTCATAAATGTCATATTTAATTAAAATAGTTTTACATAAATTAGAAATGCTTGGGTGCTTCAGAAGTTAGAATCTTCACTCGTGTTTATAATTTGCATGAGAATTCATATTCCCACAACCCTTCCAATATTTTCATATAAGCATTTCAAAACACATTATTTTTTGTTTGAGACAGTCTCACTGTAGTCCAGGATGTCCTGGAACTCACCAGGTATCCCAGGTTGGCCTCAGACTCAGCAATTTTTCTGCCTCAGTCTCTCAAGTTCTGGGATTATAAGCATCAGCCACCATGCCTACTTAAGCATGTCATAAGGCATTACAAATACAAATAGGCTCACAGAATCTATAACTTTATATTATACCTCCTTAGTAATAAATTAAGTGGATGTAGGTAAGAGGTTTTCCAAAGGGGTCATGCAAGTCAGCCAACAACAGTATCACCCACTTTTAGTGAAAGACCATAGCCTTCAGTTCTGATGCCATATATCCAGTCATTTCTTTCTTGGGAAATTGCTGATGCCTTGAATCTCATTTAAAGTTGTATCTCACATTAATGGTCTACAGAGCAGCAATGAAGGGACATCTCCCCCAACCATGATTGTAAGCCATGAGCCTGACAAGAGCATTTCCATTTTTTTTTAACTGAAGGTGAACTGTCCAATTAGACAACTGCTGAGAGAGAGGCCAGTAAGACGTCAGGAATTATATCAAATCTGTTAGCCAAATTTGTCCTGAGGTTGATAATAGCCTCAAGCTACTTGAAATCAAGCTATCACGAATCAAAGGACTTGCCAGTCAGAGCTCAAGTGGCTGTCCCTAAGGAAAGATGCACAGCGTCGCACACACAGCAATATAACTGCTGCACAGATCACTCAGTGCTAACCAACCAGAGAACAGCCTGAACCAGGCTGGTACGTAAGGTCATGGCCTGGCTTTGTAGCCACAGTTTATACAAGGACAAGCAACCCCAGCCGCTATGATCGCAACAAGCACAGAGGAACGTGCACAGTGATCACTGCGAAGGGCCGACTACTTGGAAAACTCAAAAGCTTTCCCCTCTCCCCACCCCCTTCCTCTCTCTCTCTGCTGCCTCCTTTTCCTGGTGCGTCTGACAAGTACGTTGAACAATGCCAGAGCCAATAATAATATTTTTTTAAAATTGGATGGATTGGAAAATGTTCAGCTGGGGGAGGCGGAAGATCCAGGTCTGTGTCCTGGCTTTGTCATTTGACCTTCAGTGATGAGTTCACCTTTAAAATGGACGCAGCGTTTGCTCTCTCCCAGAGTTATGTGTGAAACACATGAATCATACCAGTGAAACTTCTTAAAATTCCAATGATATATATTTATAAGACATCAAATGCAGCCTTACCTGATTATTGTGGCATTTCAAACCATGAATGGTGCCAGGACTCGCCTGTAGAAGAGTTAAGCTTTTCTTAATCAGCTTGACCCCTTCCTTTTTCATAGTAGCTATTAGTATGACTCAGAGGCAGGATAGCATGGGACTATTTTTATTTCTCTTATCATTGGTAAGTCATTTTTAAAGGCTTTTTTTTTTTTTTTTTTTTTTTTGGTGACCTTCCTTAATATGTACTTTGTCTTTTTTCTCTTTTCTTTTGTAGTTCTGGGATCAAACCCAGGTCCATGTATCACTAGGAACGCACTCTATCACTGAGATACACCCCAGTCCACACCCCATCTTTTAAAAGAAATATCTCTGAGCCGGGCGTGGCGGCGCATGCCTTTAATCCCAGCACTCGGGAGGCAGAGGTAGGAGGATTGCCGTGAGTTCGAGGCCACCCTGAGACTCCATAGTGAATTCCAGGTCAGCCTGGGCTAGAGTGACACCCTACCTCGAAAAACCAAAAAAAAAAAAAATAAAAATAAAAATAAAAAAAATAAAAAAATAAAAGAAATATCTCTGAACTAAACTCCACTCACATGATTCAGTAGTGAAATTATTAGCAACAGAGATGAGGTTTGTTCTCCAACCTAACTATTCATGCTAGTAACTGAAAGTGGAAAAGGAGGAAGGCAGTGCAATAGAAAACTTAAACCAACTTCCAAGATTTCTATTCATGTTCAGTTGTGCAATGAATAAAAGCTTATCAGCCAAAAGCTTAACTTCATGTATTGGTAGCAATAGCAATATTACCACTGTGTGATAAGCACTTTGGCTAACAGTTGTCCTTTGATGTGCCCAAGTCCAGGGCTTGTGATCACAGAAATCTGTGCTAATTACTGAAAATCCAGGTTTTATTATAACAGTCCTAATATGTTCTACCAACAAAATAATTGCTGAGTAGTTGATAGCAACAAGAATTCCCTTTGCTGTGTTTCCAAAAGGTAATAATACCACCTTTCAAACATCTTACCTACCTTTGATCCTGGCTATGTCCTAAGCTCTTAATGAATTTGTGTGGACTAGAGGAACCACTTAAAAGGTTGCGTCCAGGGGACTGTCTGCAATAAAAGCAGACACTGTGTTCTCTCTTCAGCCATGGATGGTGACAGCAGGGCCTTCCAAATCAATAGACTTGCCAAGAGGAACCAGAGGAAGAGGCTGGTTTTCTGCTTCATCTTTGAGTGACAGAGCCAATCGGTCACATTTCTTTTCACTCCCTCCTTGGAGAACTCTGAACAGACGTCTTCTTTCACATTGTCTTCCTGCTTATTTGCGTTGTATAGATATTTTCGTAGTTAACCTACTCATCATCTACGTACTGCAAAAATGTTCACCCAGACCTCTCAGTAAGTAGAGGCGTGCCAAGTCCTTTGCTTCAGTGGGACAGAGTCTGGAGATGACGTTGCTTTTGATAATCACTGTGGTCAGGCTTCTTGCATTGAAAATACGGATCAAACCTTTGACATGACATTTATTTTCCATAATGTCTCAGCTCTGCCTCTCCTTGAATAAAAACTGTTGGAGATCTTTATCTGATGATAGCTTTGTATTTCCAGAGCATTATCCCTTAATTAAATGTTAAGGGGGAAGTGACCTTCTTTTCAGACTTCTGTTAAATATAAATCACTTCTCACCCTGGTGGGGAAATGTATCTTCCCCTCTTTCTACTCCCTTTTAGCATGGAGAGCTGACGCATAAGGAATACGGAATAAGAAAGGGAGTTCTAGTCTACGGCCATACCACCCTGATCACACTGGATCTCTGATCTCAGAAGCTAAGCAGGGTCTGGCCTGGTTAGTGCCTGGATAGTCTTGCCTTTCCTACCACCTCAGTCAATCTTTGATTGCCAGAATTTGCCTCCTTAATAGATATTGGCCACTTATCACTATTCATCAGCAAAAGTTAATGGCATGATATATTTGGGGACTTGGAGAAAGTCTTAAGCTAATTTTGTAAATGAGCAGTTATGAACAAGTGAAGATATTGTCTCATGCAATGTTTATTTGCATTTTCAATTGTTTCTAAATAAAATACAGCTGGAACAACTCCTGTTTATCTGCACAAATGAAACTCTCACTGTTGTTGACATGTTAGTGTGAATTTACAGAAGTGCTCCATGAATACTAACTCTGGAGACAAAAGTACACCAGAAAAAGAGCTAAGCAATTTTCTTAAAAAAATATGTGGCTTGAAAAAGACATCGCAGAAAACTCATACCAAGGATCATAGGCTCAAAAGTTGTGACAATCTTAGCAATTTTAGTCAAAAGCTAAAATAGAGCTGTTGGGGAGTTTGGAAGAGAACATTCACATGCCATTTCTACTTGTTTTGTCATTTCTGCATCCTAATAGGTATCCGTCCGTGCCAGGTAGTTAGGTCATGTTGCCTTGAGCTTTATGCCTTGCGGAAAGCCCTAAAAATGCACCAATGTGGTAATAGCCTTGCTAACTCAGTTGATTTGGCCAGTTAGTACTGATGTAGTCCTGATTTTGTTACTTCTCTCACTACTGGAACAAAGCGCCTGGCAAAAGCAGCTTAAGGAAGGAAGGGCTTATTTTGGCTTACAGTTTGAGGGCCCCTCCACCATGCAAGGAAGGTGTGACTGCAGGAGCAGGAGCAGGAGCAGCTGCTCACGTTTCATCTTCAGTCTGGAAGCAGAGAGTGATCAGTGCTGAGGCTCAACTTGCTTCCTCCTTTTTATTCAGTCCTTGACCCCAGCCCATGGGATGGTATTGCCCACAGTTAGGGTGGCTCTTCCCACCTCAATTAACCCAAGGTAGAAACGTCCTCACAAACATACAGAGAGATTTGCTTCCCTGGTGATACTAGATCCCATCAAGATGAGAGTGTGAAGTGATTGATTGTAGTCAGATGTCTTCATTTGCACCCCACAGCCAGTCTCCTTCTCTCCTGCTTCCAACCAACCATTCTGCAGGGAGATTTAAAAAAAATTTTTTTTTCGGTTATTTTGAAACAGGGTCTCCTTGTGTAACTCTAGGCTGGTCTGGAACTCACAGTCCCTCACTACAACCTTCTCAAGTGCTGTGATCAGGCACCACCAGGCCTGGCTTGCAGCAGGGTTTTGAATATTGCTCCTACCACTAATGAATACAAATTATATACATTTTTGGAGCTTTGTCTTGAGAAGAATGATCTCGATTTAAATACATGCCCACACAGCCACACTCCTGGGTATTGTTTTCACCCTTGTTCATCTGGGAGACAGCTGAGAATAAAAGTTACTTATTAAGCAACTGAAAAACCCACAATTAACCATGCCAAAGAAAATCAGTATTTTAGAACAATCAGCCTTGATAGGAGATTTTGAAAACATCCCGGGCCTACGCATTTTGTCTTAGATGCTTTTTGCTGCATAATTTCAAATGATGGCATTTTAGCAAGAGTACACTAATTTTAGTAATTAGTTTTGACATTTACCTCTCATATACATACCTTAATGAGTAAGAACACAGGTTATAGATTCAGACTGTGTGGGTTAAAATCTAGGTTCTGCCAGTTTGTAGCTAGGTGACTCAGAACAAGTTATTTGAATACCTTAGGCCTATGTTTTGTTATCTGCTAAGTGGGGACAGTAATACCTATCTCCATGCTTCTCTAGATGTGATAACATTAAGTATAGTAGGCACTTGGCACAGTACTGAACTCATTATAGGTTGTGATGGTTTCTACTAATTGTCAGCTTCCAGGACCTAGAATCACTTGTGAAGGACTTTTCAGGTTAATTGCATTGATTGAAGTGAGAAGACCTGCCTTAACTGGGGGAGACACTACTTCATGGGCTGGGGTCCTAGACTGTATAAAACGGGAGAGAGCTGGCTGAGAACCAGCATCCATCACTCTCTGCTTCCTCTCTGTGGGCTGAATGCGACCGGCTCTGCCTCAAGCTCCCGCAGCCATGACTTACCTGCCAACATGGACTAACACCTGCCTGAAAGCTGAAATAAACCCTTCCCTCCTTCCTTAAACTGATTTTTGTCAGACATTTTGTCTCAGCCACAAGAAGGTCACTAATATATAAGTCCTTAATAAATGTTAGTTCTTGTTTTCAACAACAACACAATAATAACAAAACCATAGCACGAAACACCGGCATCCTTATTGTATGTAACAGCAAAGGTGGCAAAAAAGAAAAGCCAGCTTCTAATCAGAGGAAAGTGAATCAATGAGATCTGTAGCAGTGAGAGCATGCATCATGGATCTAATTTGGGAAGTGCTTTTTGATCTCAAAGGCAGGTTTATTCCTCCATGGTCAGTTCATCTGATTATTGTTCCGTTTGGGGAATTTGCATTTCCCAAACTAACTTTGCATCATGGGAAGGTGGTTTCAGGGAGTCCTCCACCACTCATGTATAACCATGTGCCAAATAAATGGAATAACAACAGTGGCCAAAGGAAGCACACTGAACTCTCTCTCTCTCTCTCTTTTTTAGTTTTATTTATTTATTTGAGAGAAAGAGGGAGAGAGAGAGAGAATTGGTGTGCCAGGGCCTCCAGCTGCTGCAAACAAACTCCAGACGCATCCACCACCTTGTGCATCTGGCTTACATGGGTCCTGGGGAATTGAACCTGGGTTCTTTGGCTCTGCAGGCAAATGCCTTAACCACTAAACCATCTCTCCATCCCCACACTGAACTCTTAATGGGGTTGCTTACTCCCTCAGCTGCACTTGGGCCAAGTTGCTCTGTTAGAGGCACACATCAAGAACATGTCAAGGAGGATGGGACACCTGCACATCACCTGCTTTGTGTCAAGGTAGCACAGTGTTGTGCACACCTGAGGATGGAGATCTGAACACTTCACCCATGAACACAAGGAGTCAAGAAGCAGCAACCAACCAGAAGAGGAGTTCTCCCAACTCCATGTGATTTAATTCCCTAGGAGAGTCTCCTCTCACTAATGGGAGGAACTGTGGATCTAAATGGCTAAGGTGAAACTGAAATTTTCTAGTCTATGTGCAAGAGAGTCATTGAGCTTCATGGTTTGTTATAAAAGCTGTAAATCAGTAGTTTATTTGTCTCCATCTTTTTTTAGACTTCTAAAAAATTATTTATTTTATCTATTAGACACAGAGAGGGAGAGAGAGATAGAGAGTGAGTGAGAATGGATGTTTCAGGGGCTCTAGCCACTGCAAACAAACTCCAGATGCATGCACTATGATGTGCATCTGGCTTATGTGAGACCTGGAGAATTAAACCTGGTTCCTTAGACTTTGCGGGCAAGCGCCTTAACCACTAAGCCATCTCTCCAGCCCTATTTGTCCCCATCTTAGGCACATATGTAAGAGGACTATGCCTTACACCTTCCTCACTGCAGAGACCCAGGCCAATTCCCACGCTCATGACACCTCTGCCTGAAAACAATGCTCCCTGTGTGGTATTCACGACTTCATAGCAGACAGCAACCTTATATCAAATTGATTGGTTTGTTTCCACTGGAGTTTGGATGCTTTTTGTTGGGGAACTGTCACTGGTGTGAGACAGTAGTCATTAGATTTACTATGTGTCCCAGAAGACATAACACATGTGACATCTATGAGAATTGGATGATAACTAATGGAATATAAGCTTTCTTACGTTACTGGTTGAATTGTGCTGCCCCCCAAGATAAGTTGGAGTCTTAACCTCCAGAATTTTAGAATGTGATGTTATTTTGGAAGTGGGATCTTTACAGAGACAGAGGAATTAAAATAAGACCATTAGAGTGGACCGTGAAACAATATGGCAGGTGTTCTTATAAGAAACATTTGGACATGGAGACAATAAGGTATATAGAGGGAGATGGCTCTCCATAAGCCAAGGAGAATGGTCTTAAACATATCTTCACAGTCTTCAAGCACCAACACAGACACCTTGGTTGTGGGCTTCAAGCAAACGGATTCATTTCTCCTTGGTCCAGCATCCTCGGGAAATGAAGATACTTTATCAGTTTACTTTCTACATAACTGAAATATTCTGCAAATAAATCTCAAATTTCACTGTTCTATTCTTTCAGGAAAAAATACTTCCCAAACATCCTCCCCATACTCTCAAGCCAGGGACCATGAGACACCTAAATCTTTCCAGTGCAGCAGTGTCTGGCTTTCCGTGCGTGGCTGGGGCACTGCACCTGGGCTGGCAGGCTTTGCAAGCAAGTGTCTTTAACCCCAGGAGTCTCGATATTATGTATAGATACACTCAGTATCTACCCCCACAGCTGCAAGATGGCTGTTGTTTTCTTCCTTAGTAAGAATTAGTGTAACTGACAGCAAATAAATGGGCACAAAAGATACAACAAACCTTTATGACTAAAGAACAAAGCTGGCCTTTGAGGCAGGCTAAAACCAGGTCCTCCCATAGAGTCAAATGGATTTTTATGACCTTGAAGTTATGAATTAGATTGAGAGACTCCTTTGGATCCTAAAATACCATCCAGCACATTTGACTAGGAAATAGTTTCTTTCAGTGTATTGAGTCATATTTATTATGGTGACGAGGGTGTAGCTTGGTGGTAAAGTACTTGAAGCCCTGGGGTTTCATCTACGGAACTATAGAGCGTGCACAACAAATTATTGTGCAGTCCATGGACATCTTAATATTATGTGTTCTTAAATTATGTATCTAATTGTCCATTGTACAATGATGACCAAACTAGTGATATTTTAATCTGCACTTGGCCATGGACCAAGTGAATTAACGTTAATGCACGACAGTCATCCCACTCCTGCCCCCAATCCTCACCCGACTGAGGTCCAAGAACTCGCATTGATGACTTCTCTTCCCATCTGATACTAAGTATGGCTAAGCCAGTCCTGGAACCCCCCACGTCAGAAGCTGAATGTGCAAGCAGATGCCCGTGCTTACCAAGTAGGAAAAATCCAGGGATCACGCTCACATAGTACACCATCCCATAAGTACCGACGCCAGCCCCTCCTGAGATAGATCTGCTGTCTGCGTTACATAAACAGACGGATTTAGATGTATATGAAGCTCTATTTTTAAAAATGTCATCTGTAAGGTTTTTTTTTTTTAATGGCTGGCTAGTTCAGTTGAACAATCTTATATAAAGTGGCACTTAAAGGCTCAGATCTGTGGGTCTGTGTATTATTATGTCATCTGCTTGCACAACTATATTTTTAAACTTCATTTATGGTGAACAAATAGTTTCTCTGAACTCTCTGACGGTGTTTCCCTAATTTGATTTGGTTTGTTTTCCTCTCAGTTTCCTTCACAGCCCATGATGGAGAACTTTCTCTGGGAACTCGATATAAAGCTCCCATGCAGGTAGGTAGGATCCCTCAGAAAGTGCCCAGCCAAAAAGGGAATGTTTCTTCCAGTGCAGCTCAGTGAGAACATGGGCCTATGGCATACTCTCTTTCAAAGCCGATGTCGAAGGACCGGGACTGCATTAAGAGGGCCATTTATAGGATCTCCTTTGATTCTTGTAATTGTCTTGTCAGATATCATCTTTTACCTTATGGGGGAGGAAACTGACGACTAGAGGTTGAAGCTTCATGACTAATAAGTGATGGAACATTGACTTGAGACCCAGGTCTGTGCGATTCCAAAGCTAGAACTTTTCCATAGAAGGAAGGCCTCCTTTTGTTTTAGAAACAGCTTATTCACTTGTAATTAATATCAAAGTTCAACTGATATTAAAAATCGTAAGTGTAGGGTTAGGGTGTCACTTAGTGGTAGAGCACTTGTCTAGTGTATGCACAGCCCACAATCCAGAGTTTGTTCCCTGGCACCTCAAACTCACACACACATGTGTGTGCATACACACACATCAACACCTTAAGAGAACACTGAAGGCTTGAAATATGAATTTTTCATGATGTTCATCTTATGCGAGAATTTTATTTATAAGGATGTTTGCTATGCACACTTGAGGCTGCCTCTCTCCCAGATTTCACACATCTGGCATTGCCTTCTGTCTACTGTTGTCACATTGGGTCTTCCTCCCAACTTCCTACATGATCAGGAGCAATGTCCTGTTAATACTGTTAAGATTCCGTTCCGCTGTCCGTGCCTATGAGTGAGAAAACGATCCTTACGGTTCTGTCCTGCTGCACAGGAAGCTTCAGACCAATGAGAGACCTTGTTTCATGCATGAGTCAGATACCAATTCTACGTCTCCTAAACTTCTTAAAATGCAGGACATGGGTCTCCTACATATGTGCTTGGTTTGGGTAGGAACGAGAGATCTCTATTAACCTCACAACTGTGCAAGAACAGAGCTCTTTAAAGACCCTCAGGATGAGGCCGTGGGGACCCCTGGAAAGCTCTTTATTTTGCGTCAATCTCTACAGAGTCTGCACAGATGGTCCACCACCTCTCTTCCGAATGTGTGGGCTCCACAGTACCTCTCTTAAGAGTGTGTGGGCACCACCTCACATATCTTGTTCTCAGCTTTGGGGTCTCAGCTCGGACTGAGGCATCAGAAAGTCCTAATTTAACTTTCATCTACACACAGATTTGGTAGCTGAGCACAGAGTCGTAATTAGAATTGCTGGGGAGGAAGACGTGGAGGGAGAGATGCCTGCCAAAGGAGTGTGCAGGGAAGAGGGGCAGCTCAGGCAACACTGACGTTTAAAAGGTGCAAAGGGTAGAGTAACCCACAAAACTCCAAAGCGTGAAGCTAAGATCCTGAGGGGTGAGAAGACCTGAGAGACAATGTGTGACTAAACAAACCAGGGAGTTTTAGGCAGATGCTGTGTATGGTGGCCAGGGTTCCACTCCTCGTATTAAATACCTCATAAAATCGACCCAATGATGACAGGTTTATTTGGGCTGATGGTTTCAGTCCACAGTCCACTGGCTCCGTTGCTTTTATGCTTTTATTTGGTGTGTGTGTTTATGTGTGCATGTGTGTATGGGGGTGTGCACGTGTGTGCATGCCCATGCAAGTGCACGTGTTTGCAGATGTGTGTGCACGTGCAAGTGGAGGCCAGGACACAATCTTAGGTAGTTTCTTCAGGTTCCTTGTCCATCTCCCTTGAGACAGAGTCTCTCATTGGCCTGGAGCTCATCAATTGGGCTACAATAGTTGACTAGCAAGCCCCCGTCTCCACCTCCCCCACTAGGAATACAGGTGCACCTCACCACACCCAGCATTTTACATGAATTCTGGAGATAGAACAGGTCGCATTCCTTTCGAAATATGCACTTTACCCACTGAGGTAATTCCTTAGCCCCCCTGGATCCATTATTTTTAGACTCGTGATAAGGTAGAATATCACAGAATGGGCACACCGGGGCCTCCACCCACTGCCAATGAACCAGATACATGTGCCACATTGTGCATCTGGATTATGTGGGTACTGGGGAATTGAACCTGGGTCCTTAGGCTTTGCAGGCAAGCACCCCAATCACTAAGCTCACCTTCCGGCTCTGTATTTTTTAAAATTATGTATTGTTCTTTTTTTGGCTCTCCTAACTCTTCCTGACCTCAAATGTTACAGTGCACCAAGGTTTACTCCAGTATCCTCTTCTCTGCACGTGTGTGTCTGTGTGTGTGTGCGCGCGCAGTGTAGTGTGTGTTGTGATGTGGTTTATGCGTGTGCATTTGTAGATTGGTGACTAGAGGCCAGAGGAGAACATCAGCTGTTTTCTGTTGCTCATCCACTTGTTTCCTTGAGAGGAAGTCTCTCACTGTATCTGGAGCTGCCATTTTCTGTCAGCCAATCTGACTAGCAAGCCCCAGACAATACTGCCGTCTCAGCTCCCACAGGGCTGGGGTTACAGGCACGTGTGCTCATGTTCATGTGGGTGCTGGGGAATCAAACTCAGGGCAAATCAGGCCCTCTTCCCTGCTGAGCCATCTTTCTAGCCCTCACTTGTACACTCTTGTTAGATCGTCTCACCCAATCTCCATTGCGTAGTTTTTATTTTATGTGTAGCAAATTGCAACGAACTTAAACACCACCATTTAGAAAGTATGGGTCAGTGGTATTTAGTGTACTCACAGTGCCACACACCCTTCAACTCTGTTGGGTGTTTTCATCACCTCAAGAGGAAATCCTACACTAGCCAAGCAGCCGGTGATTGTTTCCTCCGTCACTTGCCCTTGGGCAATGATTCCTCCACTTTCTGTTTCCCTGGCTTTGCTTGTGCCACATGTTCCCCGTAAATGAGGTCATTCTCTTAGCGCAGCATTACGTTTCAAGAATCACCCATGACTCTGTGCTATGGCTGAACGATCTTTCATCATGTGGATATCTACCACCCTTGTTTTACAAGTGCACTCGCTGATGGACATCTGGTGAGTTCTGATCACTCAATTATTGTGAATGCTGGAGCTAAAATAGTTCATGAACCAGGTGTGTAGCTTGTACCTATAATCACAGCATGTGGGAGATAAAAGTCAACATGGTCTGTCTAACAAGACCTTGTCTCAAGAAAAAAAAAGTGAATAAAGACATGAACAAGTTTTTGTTTGAAAATATGTTTCAGTTCATTTGATTTTATGCCTTGGTGTAGAGTTGTTGCACCTTATGGTAATTTTGTTTGTCTTGATTGGTACTGGTTGCCGGAATAAAACACCTTAGACTGAGCAAGACCCGTATAAATAGTAGACATTTATTTATGTCAGCTCTGGAGGCTGAGAAACCCAGCAGATTCTATATCTGGTTAGGACTTAGTCTTTGATGCAAAGGCGGCTCTGGTTCTTGCTATGCCCTCCCTTGGCTGAAGGAAGGGTTAAGTGTTTTTTTCAGGCCTCCGTTATGAAGCTGTTATGCCCCTTCAGGAGGGCATCTCCCTCCTGACCAACTCACCTCCTGAAGGATCTACCTACCTTTCTGGTGCTGTCACATTCACAATGAAGTTTCAACATACTCATTTTGGGGGACACCAACATTCAGGCCACAGTTCACATTCAAGTAATACAATAGATTATTTTTGGCATGCACATATATGTGTGTGCTGGGCTGCATGCAGGCATGTTTATGTGTTTGTGTGTGTGTGGCATATGATGTGTCTTCCTCAACTGTTCTCCATCTTACTTTTTAAAAATTTTTATTTATTTATTTTAGAGCCACAGACAGAGAGAGAAAGAGGGAGGGAGGGAGGGAGAGAGAGAGAGAGAGAGAGAGAGAGAGAGAGATAATGGTCACACCAGGGCCTCTAGCCACTGCAAAGGAACTCTAGATGTATGCACCCCCTTCTGCATCTGGCTAACGTGGGTCCTGGGGAATTGAGCCTTGAACCAGGTTCCTTAGGCTTCACAGGCAAGTGCTTAACCACTAAGCCATATCTCCAGCCCTCCATCTTACTTTTTAAAATATATTTTTATTTACTTTTGAGAGCGAGAGGGAGAGAAAGAGAAAATGTGTATGGGTGCACCAGGGCCTCCTGCCACTGCAAATAAACTCCAGATGCACGCACCACTTTGTGCATCTGGTTTTATGTGGGCTCTGGGAATTGAACCCCAGATGTCAGACTTTGTAAGAAAGTATCTTTAACCACTGAGCAATCTCTCCAGCCCTCCATTTATTACTTTTCTTTTTATTTGAGAGAGGGAGAGAATTGATGCACCAGGGCCTCGGCCACTGAAATCAAACTCCAGATGCTTACGCCACCTAGTGGGCACGTGAAACCTTGCACTTGCCCCACCTTTATGTGTCTGGCTTTACGTGGGATCTGGAGAGACGAACATAGGTTGTTAGGCTTCACAGGTAAGTGCCTTAACTGCTGAGCCATCTCTCCAGCCCTCCATCTTATTTGAGACAGGGTCTTGTGCTCAACTGAGAGTTCACCAATTTAGCTAGACAAGATAGCCAATAAGCCCCAGACATATTCTTGTCTCTGCTTCCCCAGTGCTGGGACTATAGGTGCACATCACTACTCCTGCATATTTAGGGGTACCAGGGACCCAAACTCAGGTCCTTGTGCTTGTGCAGCCAGCACTTGTTCCTACTGAGCCGTCACTTCAGCCCCAGTCCAACAGATTATTGACATGTATCTACTCCACAATCCACATCCCTAGCCTAGATTCCCCCAGCTGTCTGCTTCAAATTGCCTCTGGCATACTAGACTCCCAGTGTTAATTTGCCCCAGGCTCAAGTTGTCATTTTCAGCATCCCCAGGCTCCTCCCCATCTTCCCAGTCAATTCCCAACATCGCCACCCACCCAGGGGGCTAGAGGAGAACACCCCCCCCCAGGAGACATCCTTGATCCCCCTTTTAGCATTCTGCATGCATCTGACTGTTGCCAAGGGCTGCAAGTCTGAGGCACTACATTCTCATATCCTCCACTGCGGCTACCATAAGCCACGCTTGTGTGATTGTCCCTGTTCACTTGCAGCCGGAGCCAATGGCTTTCTCTCCTGCCCCTGAGGTATCTTTTATTTATTTAGTTCTTCTTCTTCTTCTTCTTTTTTTTTTTTTCTTGAAACAGGATCATTTGGAAACAGGCTGGTCTTTAACTCACAATTCTCCTGCCACAGTCTCTGAGTTTTGGAGGTTATAGGTATGTGGAACAATGCCTGGCCCAAGCCATCTTCTAAAACTTTGTATAAAATCACTATCACTTAACTCCGCTGTTGCCCCCTTCCCTCCAGGGTGGTGCATTGAGAATCCATTATTCCTGTGGCCTGTGAGGTATGCCGTAGCCTGCATCTACTCTCCCCTGCCTTTCCCAATCCTTTCATTTGAATGTTTTTTTGTTTTCATTGTTCATACCTATTACTTTGTTAAAAATATGTGTGTGTTGTAAGAGCCAAAGGAAGGGTAGGACTCCTTACAACATGCTCCCTCCAGACATAAAATGGCCTGGATATCCATGACCTCACAGTGCCTGACACTACCTACACAAGAGCATCATAAGAGGAGGAAAAGATCATGACATCAAAATAAAAAAGAGACTGATTGAGATGGGGAGGGGATATGATGGAGAATGGAGTTTCAAAGGGGAAAGTGGGGGGAGGGAGGGTACTACCATGGGATATTTTTTATAATCACGGAAGTTGTTAATAAAAATGGAGAAAAAAGATGTGTATGTGTGTGTGTGTGTGTGTGTGTGTTGGGGATGTGGGTTTCATACCTGTGAGTGCAGCTGTGCACTTACCACAGCACACGTATAGAAGACAGAGGACAATTTCAGGCGTCAGTCCTCACCTTCCACCTTGTTTGAGGCAGGGTCTCTTGTTTTTAATTTAAAAAATTTTTTATTTATATTTATTTATTTGAGAGTGACAGACACTCAGAGAAAAAGGAGAGAGAGAGAGAGAGAGAGAGAGAGAGAATGGGCGTGCCAGGGCCTCCAGCCACTGCAAACGAACTCCAGACACATGCGCCCCCTTGTGCATCTGGCTAACGTGGGTCCTGGGGAATTGAGCCTTGAACGGGGGTCCTTAGGCTTCACAGGCAAGCGCTTAACAACCACTAAGCCATCTTTCCAGCCTTCTTGTTTTTCACTACTCTGAACACCAGGCTGGCTTGCCCATGAGCTTTCAGGTGATAGAGCCTCTTGTCTCTGCCAACTTTCTTGCTATTGGCACACGGGGATTACAGACACAAACACTACAGTGCTTGGCTTTTCCATGAGCTCTGAAGATCCGAACTTGGGTACTTGTACTTGTACAGCAAGCACTTTATCCACAGAGCCATCTTGCCAACTCCCCAAATTTATGTTCATTGAGAGATATTGGCACATGGTTGTGGGGAACAGTATGGTATGTCAGCACACTTAAAAACAATAATCATAGGTATTGATCAACTTGGGGTATTTGGTCATCAACTCAAGCATATATTATTTCTTTGTTAGGAGAACATTGAAAATCTAGCTATTTCAAGTTATACAATGTTGTTTACTAGATTCTACAACAGTGTGTATTTCTCCTATCTGGAAATGACTGTATGCCTGTTAGTCTATCTGTCTTTATCTCAGCTCTCTACTTCTGTGACCTCAGTGTTTTAGATTCTACATGACTGAGATGATGTGGTACTTGTCTATCTGTGTCTTGCTTAGTTCACTTAACATTATGTTCTCTGGATCCATTTTATGTTGCTACAGAGAACAGAATTTCACCTTTTGGCTTTGCAAGCATAAGTACCCGAGTTCAAGCCTCAAAACCCATTTAATCAAAAGGTAAGTTGTGGTGATTTGAGCCTGCAACACTAGTGTTTGAGACCTAGAGATAGGTGGATCCCATTGGTGAGTCTACCTGGCAAGCTCCAGGCCAATGAGAGACTCTGTGTTTAAAAAAAAACAAAACAAACAAACAACAACAAAAAAAAAAAACAGCAGTGAATGGTACCTAAGGAACAACACATGGGGCTGTCCTCTGGCCTTCACATACACATGCACAGGCACACACCTGCACACACACACCCACAAACATGGAAACACCAACACATACATAAGCCTATGTGCATACACAAGAGGAACATGCATTAATTTTAAAATTAGGAGAAAAAAATTGGGGTTGGAGAGATGGCTTAGTGGTTAAGCACTTGCCTGTGAACCCTAAGGACCCCAGTTCGAGGCTCGATTCCCCAGTACCCACGTAAGCCAGGTGCACAAGGTGGCGCATGCATCTGGAGTTCGTTTGCAGTGGCTGGAGGCCCTGGTGGGCCCATTCTCTCTCTCTGCCTCTTTCTCTGTCTGTCTGTCTCTCTCAAATAAATAAAGAAAAGTAGACAAAAAGTTTAAAAAAAGAAAAAATGGGCTAGAGAGATGGCTTAGTGGTTAAGGTGCTTGCCTGCAAAGGCTAAGGACCCATGTTCAACTGTCCAGATCCCACGTCAGCCAAGATGCACAAAGTGACACAAGTGCACAAGGTCACACAGGTGCAAAAAGGTGTCACATGAATCTGGAGTTCAATTACAGTGGCCAGAGGGCCTGGCTTTCCAATTCTCTCTTTCTCTTTCCCTCTCACTCTCATTCTCACTCTCACTCTCACTCTTGCATAAAAAAAAAAAAAAGGCCAGTCTGTTGGGCTTGCCTCAAAAAAAAAAAAAAAATCAAGAAAACTTTTGATCATTCACATTGCTTTGTACATCCACTCTAGCTTCAAAAGCCATGTCCCGTGAACTCTGTTGGTTATCAGTTCTTGTTGATCACACCTTTGAAGAACCAGCAGGTTTTTTAAAGCCCCCTCCCAAAGTTTGTGGCACTAGGCTTTGAATATTCAAAGACAAACATACATATGTGGGGAAATAATATAAGCATTCAGTTATTAAATTCAGATAAAATAAGCAATAGATAATTAAATTCAGATAATATAAGCATACAGAAATGAAAATGGCAAGCTGTCTAAGGGCACAACTTAATTTCTTTTATTCATGTGGGTATTTCCACTTTGATGACTGGGAGCTATTGGAATGCTTTCCTCATGGCTTAAATAAATATTTATTTAATTGAATTGTTAGCCAACGCATGTAAGAACAAGCGGGACCTAATGCCTTGTTCCTTATGAATAGAATAAAAATAGACCATGTAATTCATCAGATTATCTGATAAAAGGTTTTGTTCTTTTGCCTAGAGAGAGAGACAGAGAGTGCTAAAGAGGTCATTTGTAAGTAGCCAATTCTCTTCCACATCCACTGGTTTAAAGCCATTTGAGCAGACGAATAAACAATGACAGGTATAAAGCTCATGTCTATCTTTTGCTTCGTTCACTTATGCAAGATACTTGAAATACTTAACCAGGGTAGGTTCTGGGAGGGGTGGGAGTACCCCTGCTTCTCAGCCTCTGGGAGCAGTACTTGCAGAGGAATGCTCCCTGGCAGACACTCCACTGTGAGCACCTGCAGACCCTGTGTGTGTGATTACTCATCACCCACTTACCTGGTCTCAGGAGAACAGTTGAGTTATGAGAAGATGAATTCTTTCTTACAAACTCCCAACTCCCCTGTGAGGCTAATAGAGGAGAACAACAAGTTATAGTTCTGTTTAAATCTTAGTGATAGGAGTGGAAGGCTGGGTCACACAAACTAGCCATTATTTATTGGATGATATTTGAATTTTCCATTTTCTTTAGATGTGAGCTAAAAACTCCTGCTGCACTTTTAATGACTGTGATCACCGTCCAACAACCTTCTGGAAGCACATTCCCATGGTGCACGCCTTCCCATCACATGTACCTTCCCATCACACACACCTTCCCATCATGCACATCTTTTCACCATGCACACCTCCCCATTTTTCATATTTTCCCATCATGTACATCCTCCCATCACACACACGTTCCCATCACACACACGTTCCCATTGTGCATATATTCTCACCTTGTACATCTTTCCTCTGTGTCAAAGTGTGTTGCAGTCAGTTTTGCATTGCTGGCAGAAAATACCCAACCAAGAGCAGCTTGTGGGGAAAAAAAGGTTTATTTTGGCTTACAGACTCAAGGGGAAGCTCCATGATGGCAGGGGAAAAGTGACGGCATGAGCAGAGAGTGGACATCACCTCCTGGGTAACACAGATGGACAACAGCAACAGGAGAGTGTGCCAAACACTGGCAAGGGGAAACTGGCTATAACACCCATAAGCCTGCCCCCAACAATACACTGCCTCCAGGAGGGTTTAATTCCCAAAATTGCCATCAGCTGGGGACATGGCATTGAGAATACCTAAATTTATGAGGCACACCTGAATCAAACCACCACAGGTGCAAATTAGATCAGTTCAAGTCTAAAAGGATCTTGGGATTTAAAATAATTTAGAAGTCAGCAGTGGTCAGTGGGGAGTAGTTTTGTAGGCCCTGGAGGACATTGCCGACTCCTGAAGGCGTATGTGGCTGTCAGACACTGGGGATGCTGCTCAGTGGCAAACTGCTGCTTGGCTAACATGTGTGAGGCTCTGGGTTTGAGCCCTGGCTTGGCAACTATCAAACTACTGAAGCACAAGAGATGTTACTGGCATCCAGCAGATAGAGCCTGGGGAAGCCCCTCAACATCTCAGCAAGCACTGGTCCCCCCAGCCCACCAAAGAATGATCGGTCCCTAAATGTCACCAGTGTTGAGGTGGCGAAACCCTGATATAGACATATCCTACTAAATTTAAATATTAAATGCACAAAGAATTTTTAAACAGATTCTAAATTTAAAAAGTATGAATGTGTCTAACTAGAGAGTGGGGATACTGTGACTTTTTAAATATTTTTTTATTTTACTATTAGAGAGACAGAAGGAGAGAGAGAGAGAATTGGCACACCAGGGCCTCAACCACTGCAATCGAACTGCAGATGTTTCAGTCACCTAGTGGGCATGTGCAACCTCACATTTGTGCATCTGACTAACCCATGTGGGATCTGGAGAGTCGAACATGGGTCCATAGGCTTTGCAGGCAAGTGCCTTAACTGTTAAGCCATCTCTCCAGCCCCACAGTTACTTTTGATGGGCCTGGGCAGCAGAAATGCTATATTACCTTCCTACCAATATTAGAGCCAACTTTATGAGAGGGTGAAGGGTCCATGGGATCTCTTGGGATCCAAAAGATCTCCAGCCACAGAGATAAGGAATTTAAATCATTCTGATATTGACATCAGGGTGTAGGTCTGCTAAAAATGACAACACATGGGGCTGGAGAGATGGCTTAGCAGTTAAGCGCTTGCCTGTGAAGCCTAAGCACCCCGGTTCAAGCTCGATTCCCCAGGACCCATGTAAGCCAGATACACAAGGTGGTGCACGCATCTGGAGTTCGTTTGCAGTGGCTGGAGCTCCTGGAGTGCCCACTCTCTCTCTCTCTCTCTCTCTCTGCCTCCTTCTCTGTTGCAAAAACTATATATAAATAAAAATTAAAAAATGACAACACTTAAGGAGTTAATCACCAGTAGTCAGTCCTTTCAACTGGAAGATGTGGACTTTGTTCTGTGATTACGAAACTGCTCCAGGAGGCCAGAGTCAACTTAAAGTTCGGAGGCATATTAATTCCAAGACAGAAAAAAGAGGAACCATTCAGTCAGTGCAGAGAAGTTATTGCATCATTTCCTTGTGTGTGGTTCAGGTTAAAAATAACCTCTAATCCTGGTGGAGAGTCAAAGAGAATTAGGAAATTACCTCAGAGCCAGGTTACAGGGTGGGGCGGAGAAACAGCCACTCATGAGGGAAGAAATGACTTGCTGAACTTTAAGAGGGTTTTTGAATGCCTAACAAAAACATGGAGTGTCAGGAGTGAGATGGGCAAAAGGGGCATGGGTGGGCCTGAGGGTTTGTGAGTTGGGGTGAGGAGGGGCTGCGGGCCCCAGAATGTACCTGCTGGGGTGTCTGCTGCTGCCAGGCAACTGGGTGTGTTCTTTTGTTCTGTCTCGGGCGGCTTGCCCCAGCCTTGAGTGCTCAGAGATAGCGCGCAAACCGCAAGCTCTGTGCCCATTGGGCCAAGCAGTGAGACACAGCAAAGGCGGACCTTCGTTGGGGCCTCAAAGCCACGTGAGCACCTCGGCAGCACCTGCCACACACAGCAGGGACAAGAACTAACATGTTCCCGCAGAGCGGTGGCTGAAAAGAAATGAGGAGGGCTCAGATCAGGTAAAGGCAGCTCCAGCCAGCTGGCAGCCTCCTCTTACATATCACCATGTTGGAACAAAAAACAAAAAACAGAACAGCCCACAAAACTGAAAGCCAACAAGGTGCGTCCAAGTGCCTCAACTCTCATTGCTGGTACTCAAATATCAGCAAACTTGAATGCAAGTGTTGAGAAGCCTCCATCCCACCACTCCTCTAGCCTTGGACGATGCCATCTTGTGGTGTCCTTGTCATTTGGAACAAGCTTTTGTTCTGGAAGCAATCAAGTAGCCTCTTGCTACTCAATCATCTCAGAGTGCTGGGAATTTGCATAATGTGGAAATTAGTACTCCAAGATTAAGGGTGATTATATTGTTGAGGTCACATTGTATTGAAGTTGAAGAAAGTCTACATATCTGACCTTGGAAGTTTTCTGTAAGTTTTTTTTTTTTTTTTCTCAAAACCACAATCATTCTGAGCATAACTTTCAGAACCTGAGCAGTACCACAATGTTCTGTGTAGCATGCAAAAGAAAGCAGCAGGAAAAACGGGCTTTTTTCTTAGAACAGCCTACCCTACGTAGCAGAGCACACACACACACACACACAAAACCCACTGGCTAGATGGGGTTAGGTGAACTCTCC
Organism: Dipus sagitta; assembly: GCA_036346955.1. Classification (NCBI taxonomy): domain Eukaryota; kingdom Metazoa; phylum Chordata; class Mammalia; order Rodentia; family Dipodidae; genus Dipus; species Dipus sagitta. The sequence continues at coordinate 21,028,526 of CM070770.1, forward strand.
ACTTGCTAGTTATATGCCCTCCAGTAGTGAGCTTCAGTTTTCTTATCAGCAGAGTGGATCTAGTGCTCTGTACTTCTTGTGAGTATACAATGAAACAAAAGGACTAGTATGTGCAAGACCCCTGGATAGTGCGTGGCATTTCATGTGCTTAAGACAAATAGTCTTAGTGGAGCTGGGGAGATGGCTTCGTTGGTAAGAGTGCTTGGTTTGAAAGCATGAGCACCCGAGTTCAATCCCCAGAACCCACTTAGAGGGGAGAGCTGGGCATGGCGTGCATGCCTGTAACCCCAGCGTGAGGAGGGTGAAGACAGGGAGGATTGCTAGGACTCCCTGCTCAGTGACTGTCTCAGGGAAATAAGGCAGAAGCAGTAGCAGAGGACACTCGATGTGTTTCTCTAACCTCCACATGAGTGTGCATGGGTGTACATATCCACGTGCATGTCAACACACAACATGTGCCATGCACACACACACGCACCCACCAAAAATAAAGTACAGTATCTATGAGACATCATGCCATCAGTGATTACATATGACATTACATGTTACAAAGCCATGTAGCTAACAGTAGTCAGCTCAGTGAAACATGTGTATCATTGGCATGATAACCAAAATCCTTCTGGAAAGCCCTTAGAAGGTAGAATTCAAACACGCTTGCCTGTCTGGGAGTTGTGTAAGCAGTGGGCAATCAAAGCTAGGCATGCCTAAGTCAATATAAGGCTCCTGTCAGAGAATTCTCCTGTTAGAAAAGTACACCATGAAGAACATGACATCATTCTGTTGAAGGCTAAGGAGATTTGGTCAGAAGTATGCGATAGCTCAAGGGAGATTCTGGGATCCTAGCCAATAACTTCTGACCTACAGGCAGAGAAGAAACTCTGGGAACTGGAAGGTCTCTTATCACATTTTAATTCAAAAAATAAAATCTTACACTCTAGAGCCAACATCTATAAATGGAATGAGCTATCAGGAAGAGGTAGTTTTCAGGTGGTAAATAGTGTACTTGGCAAAGAGCTTTCTGCAGGTGGCAGAGGTGAAGCAAGGAATGCTTTTCCCTGTGTGTTCTTACCAGGTTTATCCTCAGAACAGATGGGTGACAGGAAATCTTGCCCTTATATAATAATCATAATGCCAGGGTATCTTGGTATAGAAGAGCTTAAAAGTGGGGACACTCATTCACTGAATGGTCTTTCCACTTTGCCATCTATCCATCCACCCACCCACCCTTCCACTCACCCGTCTACCTGTGCATCCACTCCTCTCCGCCATTCATCCATCCATCCATCCATCCATTCATTCACTCATTCATCCCTCTATCCAGATAACAGTAACAGATCACATAGTCACTGTCAAGCCCTCAGATGGAAGTTAAAGTTACAAGGGCCTTAAATGCATAGGGAAGACAGACATAGTTAGCTGCACATGGGCTAGACAGACGGCAGACGTTAGTAAATACTTCACGAAAACAAGAAGAAATAAACCACAGGTGTATAACAAGACGTGGCATTGATTCCATTTTGAATTTGAGGGCCTGGAGCCTGTCTTGGGGAAAATACTTGCACCGTCGAGGTGGATCTTGCCTCTGTTCACGGTCTCAAGAGAAGATGACTCTTGTGGCTTGGAGCCTCTAATGGAGCCAGTCCCCCCCCCCCCCCAGGCTGTCTGCACCTCCGGTGAGGGAGGGTTATTTACTGCAGGCGTCGTCACTGACGATCCCTTGGAGGGAATGCAGGCCTCACATTCACTTTGGGCTGCTGAGTGGGCGGGACGGGAGCCATCTGTGCCTGCTTTCCCTTCTAATATACGTGCATGGCTGTCTAGGAGTATATTTGAAAAAGAAAAGTTTTTAAATGAAAAAAAAAAAACATAAATGGAACTCCCAGTTCGATTTCAAGTTGCTATTTACTATTCATTTTAGTTTAAATTGTGTGTATTTTGCCACAGATCCAACCAGGAATAGTTGTTTTTTTTTTTTTTTTTTTTTTTTTTGAGTTTGGATTTTAAAATACATGGAAACTCTAGTGCCATTTTTATAAAAATAACCCCCCCCCCCCCCAAGCTGAAGGCAATGCAATGCACCCATCTGCTTCAGACTTTGGCAGCACTGGCGTTGGTCTCCTTAGACTGGCAAGTGAGTGTAACTTTCGCCTACTTGGACTTGTTTGTGGTTTTGACGTGAACTGATGAGAGCTGCAATGTTAAGCTTCCTTTCCCTCTCGCTTTGGATTCTGGGGTGCTGTGAGGGGGGAGGTTTGAAAGTCAGCGTTGTAAAACACATCCTTATTAATCAAATTACAGAGGCTGTGGTGAACAGGGCGTTCCATTCCAGGCTTGCGGGAATCGTCCCATCAATTCTCATCGAGACATTTGCACCCGGGTAGACAGAGAATTTATCCAGTCAACAAGTATTTATCCAGCCTTATTGTGTCCATCGCACAGTTCCACGACACTGTTTGGAAGGGGGAGCAGGAGAGGGTGAAGTTGTCTGAGGAGCATTCCTTTATGAAATGAACAAGTAATGCCAATTGTCTCCTTAAAATAGTCTGCCTAGATTGTTTGGTTTTGAATAGCCCCGTGATTTTAGGCTTCAAGGTTGGAAATATTAGCAGTGATTTTGTACTTGCAAAGTGAAACGAGTCCTTAGGGAGCAGAAAAAGCCCTCGGATGTGTTGTACTGGCCTGCTCTCCTCTCCTTACAATTGCTGCTGATTTGGACAACAGACAGAGCACACCACATCCTGTCTGCAGAGGAGCGTGACTGCATAGACCAGGGTGTCATGGGAAGTTTTCCATCCCTGGCATCTCTGTGGCTGAGTGAGTGGGAAAAGGTACCAGTCGGGCCCTGCCTGACAGCTGTATTATGCCCCCATGAAGCTGACCAGCATAGACTCAGATGTTCTGTCCATATCCTTGAAAAGGGCAAAGTGTCCAGGTTATATAATAGCCTGACTTCATGAGAAATCCAGACCCTTTCCTATAAGTAAAGACACATCTAAGAATCATAAGAGAAATGTTCTTGTGGGCTGCTGGGCAGGAAAGCATTCCAGAGCATCCGATTTTTCTAGCAATCTCACTGAGGCATAGTTCACACAGCCTGAAATTCCCCCACTGTAAGTGGCTCAAGTTAAAGAATTTCCGTAATCATTATGTAGTCATGTAACTATCGCGACAAGCTAGGTTTAGCACACTTCCCATACTCCTCCCTCAGTTTCCCTCCCTCAGCCCATTCAAAACCAAATGGCTTCCCACCCTGAGGCCCAGGCAGCCATTGTTTTGTTTTTCATATGGAAATTTCATATGAATGAAATCATATGGCATATTGTCTTTTCTTTCATTTAGCCAAATGTTTCCAAGGCTCATTCATCTCTTTCATGCCTTTTCATTGCTGAGCAGTTTCATCTTATGCACAGGCCACTTTGTTCACCCATCTATCAGCTGTGAAGGTTGAGACCTTCTACTTTTTGCTGAAACACCCACTCACTTGTGACTTATGGTGTGGCACTGATGTTTGTTTATGACTTACCCACTTCTGATTCCGAGTTGATCACATGCTGCATAGCTTCTAAGAGAATCTTATATCAGACTCGTGCAATATAAAGCACATTAGAAAGTAGGAAGTGGACCCTGCGAGCTTGCTGCTGAAGCAGGCCCCTTGCTCCACCTTCCTGATTGAATGGCCCCTGGGACCCCAGCTGCTGGGATCCCCTGTTCTGGAGGGGGCACACGGAGTAGTGAGACCTAAGGAGATAAACTACCCCTCGCACTTCAGCCAAGCCATAGTTGAAACCACAGAAGCATTGAGGAGACAGGCAAGAGTGCTGCTTCCATGCTGAACCTGATAATCAGCACCAGGGTGAAGGAGACAGACCCTGAGGATACTCCACACCTACCAAAGCAGAGATCCAGAGGCTCCTAAGAGCTCATCACTGAAGTAGACTTAAAACTCACCCACCATGGCTCAGGGAGTTTTGCAGAAGAGTGGGCAGAAAGATTGTAAGACCCACAGGTTGAGAATCACGCCCAGAGGCATTGACCCCCCAATAACTGGCTGCTGTTCCCACAATGCATAACCCAAAACCCCATGGGAAATACTTGCAACCCCACTGAGGACGGCCCCCAGCAGAATGGGAAAAGAGGGTACCAAACACATGATGTATCCATACAAAATATGTTGTTAATAATAATCAGTAAATAAAATAATAAAAAAGAAATAGACCCCAAGAAAGAAAGTAGGAAATGGTCAAGTGGAAATTTTTGTCTATTTAAGATTTTCTGTAATGAAATGAGCTCTCTTAAAAAAAGTGAAAGGAATTTAACCAAAGATGTTCTTACTATTTCCCTTTACAGCATCAGTTGCCTTTACTCTGGCTACCATTCCCCTCATTCGTTCATAGACATTCCTACCAACTACATAAATGTTTAGTGGGCGTTTCCTCTCTGTCAAGTATGACACCAGTGTGAACAGGTGTATAAAAAGGTATCGGACAAGTGCAGAGGTTCAAAGCTGTGATCCCAGCATTCAGGAGACAGAGACAGGAGGCTTGTGTGTTGAAGTCAGTCTGTACTGCATAGTAAGATCCTATCTCAAAAAGACCAAAAAAATAAAAGATAAAATGACAAATTTAAGAAATGAAAAGGAATCAAACATCAAGATTAGAACTGGTTCTGCACATGAACATAAGCCAGCTTTTGAACATTTTTGACAGACTCACAAAATAAGTACAGATTATTCATAAAATGATAGCTAATATTACCATGTGTTATTTTCTATTTCAATTTTTTAAAAAACAGATGGTTGTGACCCAGTGAAGTGATACCCTCAACCACAAGTAATTTGCATCTTACAATTTAAAATCATCCACTAAGTTGGGAATGCCTTGGGCTGGGGAGGTGGCGCAGATGTTAAGAGAGCTTGCTGTTTAAGCACAAGAGATGGCCTCTCTGGCTGGGTAATGCCAGGTTCTGACTCCCCAGAACCTATGCAAAAAGCTGGGTGCAGTGACATATGTCTGGAATCCCAGTCTATGATGGGCAGAGATCAGAGAATCTCTGGGGCTTGCTGACAAAAGCTGTCAGTTGAGGGAGTGACCCAGTCTCAAGAAAATATGTGAATGAGTAATCAATGACACCCGACATCCTGGCCTACACACACACACACACACACACACACACACTTGGGGCTTCACATCTGTATACTCAGCACCCCCCACACATACTATATATATATATGCAGATTATACATATATGCAGATTGTATATATATGTATATATGTATATATGTATACATGTATAAACACCTTTAGGTAAAGAAGACTACAATGCTTACCATGCTCTCTTTCTCTCTCTCTCTCTCTCTCTCTCTCTCTCTCTGACTTAGAGGTGGCATGAGAGCCTTTTTGGTGACATGGATAGGATGATTGCTCAGAAACTCCTGTTAGTCTGGTTTCTACTGGACTTGGACCTAGTGGCACATCCCATGTTGAAGAGGTCAGGCCTCTGCCTGAGCAGATCTGGGTGGCTGGGGGCAGTAGGTCCCTCAGTAGTTCTGGAAAGGAATTTTTCTTCTTGACAGCTAACAGACCACGCTGACCTCATAAAGCAAATGTTCTCCTCCAGTAATGAAAACTCATAGAAACCAAGCAGCTCTGAGGACACTCCCTGGAAGACTGAAGATTTTAGCTGCCTGTCCTTCTCTGTTTGAATCAATAACTTTCTCGCTCCGCCCCTACTCAGTCCAGCCCTTTAAAAATTCCTTCTGTAGCCTGCTTTCTTTCAGCTGTCTTCCTTCAGAAATATGTAAAACTGGGCCCTGCAGCAAAGAGCCCTGTCCAGCAAATACCATGAAATCCTTTCTTTGATGGTACTTCTGTCCTGCCTTGTGGCTGATGATGGCTAGCTGTATCACTGACTTAAGAGTTTCATGTACTTTGTCTTGTTTATTTCTCAATATGACTGAAGAAATAGACACAGGTGCTCTCATTTTCTGATATAGGTTGCACACTTCTAATCTGAAAACCTGAAATGCACAATGCTCCACAATCCAACTTTAAAAAATTTATTTGCAAGCAGAAAGAGAGGGGGAGAGAGAGAGAGAGAGAGAGAATGAGAGTGTGTCAGATGCAATTTGTGCATCTGGCTTTATATGGGATGTGGGGAATCAAACCTGCATCATTAGGCTTTGCAGGCAAGTGCCTTAACTACTGAGAGATCTCTCCAGCTCCCACAGTCCAACTTTTTAAATGGCAACAAGACACTGCAAGTCAAAAGTTCCATCTTAAGCCAGGCATGGTGGCGCATGCCTTTAATCCCAGCACTCAGGAGGCAGAGGTAGGAGGATCGCCATGAGTTTGAGGCCACCTGAGACTACGTAGTGAATTCCAGGTCAGCCTGGGCGAGAGTGAGACCCTACCTTGAAAAATAAAAAAAAAAAAAAAAAAAAAAAAGAGTTCCATCCTATCTCATGTGATGGGTGGCTGTCATAACACAAGTATAGTGGAAATATTGTATAGGATTACCTTCAGACTATATATTTGAGGTATTCCTGAGATATCTCCTGTATCCTAGGTTGGCTTTGAACTTGCTGTGTAACTGAGGATGACCTTGAACTTCTGATCTTCCTGCCTTCATTTCCTAAGTGCTAGGATTACAGGCGTGTGCCATCATGTCTAGTTTATGCAGTGCTGGGGATGGACCCACCAGAGGTTTGTGCATGGCAGGCAAGGATTTTTATCAACTGAACTATATCACCAGGCCTTGGTTCTAAGCATTTTGAGTAAAGGATTCCCAACCTGTATTGAAAATAGGATACTACAGGGGTTAGGTAACTCACCTAAGCATGAAAAGCCATTAAGTGGTGGAATTGAATTCCAGTGTATGTCCTCTGTCCCTAAGGAGAATGAAATTGGCAGTCAATATAGGAACTATCATGTGGAGCAGTTGGGGACACAAGATGATAGACATCATTCCTGTCCAGAGGAGCTCATGATGTCATGCAATAGCATGTGGAAACAGAGATGACCCTTGTGGAGAAGGTGGAGGGTCTGGAGGCTTGAGCAGGAGAGATTCTTGCCAGCAGATGTACACTCTGCCTGGCAATGGGCAAAAGTGACAAGTATCTGGCTCAGGAAAGAGGTGACTGGAAGGGAGAGAGAGAGAGGAATGTTGAGAACGTGGGAGGAAGCAAGACCAGACTTGGTGGCTGATTCTGTCCAGGCATGAAAGAAAGTGTCACATTTCATCTTCCACCATGGTGGCTGACAACAGTGACCCATCCTGCCCCCCACCCCCAAGACGATCATTTCAGAAAAAAAAAAAAACATGCACGAACTGCAACTTCCCCTCCATTCTTTCTTTGGGGGAACCCCTGATACTTCCTGGCTGTTGCAGAGTCTGGCTTGAGGTCTATTTCCCTGGGTATCCTGAGCTCATTCGTGTGTATGACGAGTTTAAATGCTCTCTACCACAACACAGTATTTTGCACCCCCCAGTTGCACTGAAGCTATTTTGGAGCTTGTGACTTTCCTCGCTTCGGTCTTGGTTACAGGGAACCTGCAGTTGTGTGCTACAGTCCCTGCAATATGTTCCACCATCTGCCACTGTCCCCACAGTTTAGCTTAGATCTTGAGCAAAACCCTGCGTGTTGGCGGAGTCCCATTTTCAACATTTTCTCCTAGCCTCACGCTTTCCCTCACTCAAGTGGGAGCTGTGTGTCCCAGAGATGCAGCGCACAGATGGGGACTGCCCAGCACTTTGGCCTTGGTGGCCCTGTCTCTCCAGTTGTCTCTGCACAGCCTTCCAGCCTTGGATGTCTTGTGGCATGTTCGTCTGTGGGAATGAGGTGAAATGGTTAAAATATCCCACATCGAGGAATGGTCAGAATTTTTTTTAAAGTTAAAAACATTTAGGAGGGCTGAAGTGATGGCTTAGCAGTTAAGGTGCATGTCTGCAAAGCCTAAGGACCCAGGTTCGATTCTCCAGGTCCCATGTAAGCCAGATGCACATGGTGGCGCATACATCTGGAGTTCGTTTGCAATGGCTGGAGGCCTTGCTGTGCCCATTCTCTCTCTTTCTCACTCACTCTCTCTCCCCCTCTCTCTGTCTCTAATAAATAAATAAAAATAAAATCTTAAAAAACCATCTAGGAAATGGCTCTAGAATAGGGACCAGTTTTGCCTCCAAGAAATGGACTAAGGCAGTGAACCTTCTATTACTTTCCAGTGGTGACAGACAGCTGGGGAAGCCAGCACTGGGGAGCTGGAATGAGACTGGCTGGCTGTGGAAGCCGATTTCATAGTCTCTGGACTACAGGTTCCTTTTGTATGAAGTGGAGACAGAAGTCACAGTCTCCTGGAGCGGGTGCCCACACTGGCTGTGTGACATTCATACCCAGTACAGGCTGGGCGCATCCTTCCTTGTTCTTCATTGACACTTGCATTTTCAGCTCATGGAAGGTCTCACTTCCCAGGAGGCAGAACAGCATCATGCGTATGAATGTGACACCAAGAGTCAGGTTATCAAGCATTTGATCTTGGCCTGCTCACTAGATTTTTGTGACATGGGGTAAGTTAACATCAAAGTGCTTGTGCCTCAGTCTCCCCTTCATGGAAGGCAGGGTTGCTGAGCCTCGAGTGAGTGGATGTGTATAACTGCTGGCATCCCGGGAACCTTTGGAGCCACCAGTGGGTGGCAGATGAGGGCCTTGCTTACATAGACATCTGTTTTCTTCCTTTGCTTATGTCATCTCACTGATGAAATCTCATGCAACTTGGAACCCAGTGACAGTGAGATCTTCAGTCAGATTTAGATTCCATAGGAGACTTCAAAAAAGCCTCTGTCGGAGCTATTCTTTCCTGGACATGATAACTTTCCCACAAGACTACTTCTCTGGAAGAAGAAAAGTTAGGGAATGTCCAATAGTTTTTAATCATGGTAAAATAAGCATAAGATAAAAATTTACCACGGGCTTGAGACACGGATTAGTGATGAAAGCTTTTGCTGTTCAAGTCTGAGAGCTTGAGTTTGGATGGCCATGTAACGCTGGATACAGAGGCGCATGTGTATATGATGCCTATGTATCTATAGCCATGGGAGGCAGAAAAAGGAGAATCCTGAAGCTTATGGGCAAGCTTGTTCTAGAGTTTGCAGTGCCAAAGCGAGACAGACCCTGTCCTTAAAAAGTTGGAAGGTGCCGGGCGTGGTGGTGCACACCTTTAATTCCAGCACTTGGGAGGCAGAGGTAGGGGGATCACCATGAGTTTGAGGCCACCCTGGGACTACATATGAATTCCAGGTCAACCTGAGCTAGAGTGAGAGACCCTGCCTCGAATAAACAAAAACAAAAACAAAGTTGGAAGGTGATAGCCAGGCGTGGTGGCACAGTCCTTTAATCCCAGCACCCAGGGGTGGGGGCAGAGGTAGGAGGATCACCATGAGTTTGGGGCCACCCTAAGGATACATAGAATACACAGTGAATTCCAGGTCAGCCTGAGCTAGAGTGAGCCCTACCTTAAAAAACCAAAAGAAAAAAATAGTTAGAAGGTGGGCTGGAGAGAAGGCTTAGCAGTTAAGGCACTTGCCTGTGAATCCTAAGGACCCAGGTTCCACACTCCAGATCCCACGTAAGCCAGATGCACAAGGTGGTGAATACATCTGGAGTTCATTTGCAGTGGCTGGAGGCCCTGACACCCCCATGCTCTCTCTCTCTCTCTCTCTGTCTCTCTCTCTCTCTCTTTTTCTTCTCTCTCCCCCTCTCTCTGTCTTGAATAAATATAAATTTTAAAAAGGTTGGAAGATGAGGACCGACACCCAGTGTCCTCTTGTCTCCACACATGTATCCTGGCACACATGAACCCTGGAATGAGCACATTTACGCACACACACCCACACCCACACATACACACACACACTAGTATTTACCTTCTTTTTGCTGGTCCAGAACACCCTACAGGAAGCAGCTTGTGGGAGGAAAGGGTTTATTTCAGTGTTACAGTTTCAAGGGGAAGTTCTATCATAGTGGGAAAAGTGAAAGGAGCAGACAGCCGGGCGTCACATCTGCACATCAGCTGGGAGGAAGCAGAGAAAGTGAGATGAGGGTGGCAAATGGGGCAGGATTATAAAACCCCAAGGCCCACCCCCAATGACACACTTCCTCCAGCAAGGCTCTATCTGCCAATGGCTCCACAGCCTTTCTGAAGAGCACTACCACCTGGGGATTGTGCATTCAAACACGTGAGACTATGAAGGACATTTTACATTAAAACCACCACCACACACACCATGTATACATACATATATATGTGTGTATATGTACATATACGCACATATATACACACAGAGACAAAGAAAGGAGGGATAAGCGATGTGGCTCTATGAGTAAGAGTTCTTGTGCAAGCATGAGGCTCTGACAAGGCCTGATTCATCCCGAGTTAAGTTCCCTAGCACTCACATAAACAGCTGGTTGTGGCCATATATGCCTGTAGCACAGGGCTGTGGGGAGCAGAGACAGAAGAGTGCTTGGGCTCACTAGTCACCGTCTCACTGAAATCAGCAGTTCTGGGCTCAGTGAGAGACTCCATCTCCAGGAAACACACAGACGAGCGACAGAGGAGGACTCTCGATATTTCCCTTTGGCCTCCCGCACATGTTCATAGGGTGTGCTCAGTTGCACGTGCATTGCATACACCAGACACACATATCACACATGTGCAAAAAAAAAAAAGATAAAATTTATCATTTTAGATATGTTCAAGTGCTCATTCAGGACATTCATTAAGAACAAAGCAGCATTGAGTACATTCATATTGCTGTGACCATCACCACCATTCATCCCAGAATGTTTTAGTCTTCCCAAACTTACACTGTCCCCATTAGGCATTAAATCCTCATCCCTCCACAAGCTGGCCTCTGTACCACCATTTTCCTTTCTCTCTATGAATCTAAATACTCCAAGTATCTCCCTCGTGTCACTCATCTTTCTGTTGCTATGACAAGATACCTGAGAGAAAGCAATTTAACTTTTTATTTATTTATTTATTTATCTATTTTTTATGAGAGAGAGAGAGTGAGACAGAGTTAGCTACACAGAGAGAAAGGAGAGAGAGAGAGAGAGAGAGACAGAGAGACAGAGAGAGAGAGAATTGGCCTGCCAGGGTCTCCAGCCTGTAGCTGAACCCCAGATGCGGGCACCGTCTTGTGCGCATGTGCAAGCTTGCTCACCTGTGTCACCTTGTGCGTCTGGCTTACATGGGACCTGGAGAGCTGAACATAGGTCCTTAGGCTTCGCAGGCAAGCTGTCCTAACTGTGAAGCCATCTCTCTCCAGCCTGAGACAGCAATTTAAAGGAGGAAAAGCTTACTTAGCCTCAGCATGCCAGAAGTCTCGTCCTCGATTGGCCCAGTCACCAAGGGGCTTATGGTGAAGCAGAACACCATGGAGGAACAGGTCTATGGAGGAGGAGGCTGCTTGCACCATGGTGGTGGCAAACAGAGAGTGTGAGAGATGTACAGAGTCAGAGGGAAGAGGCTAAAGACACAAGGTGCCCCTCAAGGGAACGCCACGAAGGTATTAACTTCCTCAAACTAGGCCTCAAGTGTCCACCACTTCCTAACCGTCCATTAAACTATGAATCCATCAATAGATTAGCCCATCGATGAAGTGAGAAGAAACCTCATGATCCATGCTTCTCCAAACTTCAGAATACTGTATGAACTTTGGGGGTACACTTAAGATCCAAACCACGATGCTTCAGTAAGTGGGATTATGTGGTAAGCATGCTCTTGTGATTGGCTTACTTCACACCGTGTTCTCAGAGTTTGTCCATGTAGCAGCATGTGCCAGAATTCCATTGCTTTCAAGGCTGAAGAGTGTTCCATTGATGTATACATCATATTTTGATTATCCATTCATCAGTTGATAACATTTGGGTTATATTCACCATTTGGCTATTATGAATCGTGATGCAAATGCATTAGTGTATAAATAATATCTCTTGTAACCCCTTAGATAACTTCATTTTCTTTGTGTGTGTGTACGTGGGCACACTCATGCCAGGCTGTGCATATAGAAGTCAGAGAACAGCCTCAGAGTATCTCCTTACCTTCCACTTTGTTTGAGACAGTCTTTCTTGTTATGGTTCTTGTTTGGGTGTGCTTATTATGTGTTATGATGTGTGCGCGCATGGGTGTGAGTTCACGTGTGTGAACATGGGCGTGTGCATGCCACAGCGCATATGTGGCGGTCAGAGGACAACTTGCGGGTGCTGGTCCTCGCCGTCCGTCTCCTTTGAGGCAGGGTCTCACGTTGCTCACTGCTGCTTTCTCCAGCTTAGCTGGACCCCCAAGTTTCTGGCCGATGCTCCTGTCTCTGCCTCTCTTCTTGCTCATAGGCATGCTGGGGTTACAGACACCTGCCACAGCGTCTGGCTTTTTTATGTGAGTGCTGGGGTACTCATGATGGTAAAGCAGGTGTGTTTTGTTTGTTTGTTTTAATCCACTGAGCCATCTCTCCGGCTCCTCCCTTGTCTGTTCCCACTACGAATGGCAGGCTAGCTGCTTGAGCTTCTCGATTCCCCTGACTCTGCCTCCCACTACCAGAGGCGTGTTGGGATTATGGAATTATAGATGCACATGTGCTGCTTGCATCTGGATTTACATTTTCAGGCTTGCCCAGAAGTGCGTTTTTTTTTGCTTTTTGCTTTTGCTTTTTGCTTTTTCAAGGTAGAGTCTTGCTGTAGCCCAGGCTGACCTGACCTGGAATTCACTATGTAGTCTCAGGGTGGCCTCGAATTCACAGCGATCCTCCTGCCTCTGCCTCCTGAGTGCTGGAATTAAAGGCATGCACCACCACACCTGGCAGAAAGTGCTTTTCATCCCTGAGTCATCTCCCCAGTCCCTAACTTCATTTACTTATTGTGGTATTAAAAAAAAATCCCCCCAAGTTACCATAATGGTTTTCTTTTTCCAGTTCTAGGATCTAAGTTTGGTACATGAAAGGCAGGCATTCTACCATTGAGCTCTATCCCAGCTCCCACTCGAGAGCTTTTATGCGTGTGGAGGTGCGTGTGTGTGTGTGCACAGAGGAGAACCTTAGCATCATCCTCAGCAACGGCATCCACCTTTTTTGAGACGTAGTCTCATTGGCGGAAGCTCTCCATTTAGCCTACACTGGCTGGCCAGTAAGCACCGGGAATCTACCTGTCTCTGCCTCCCCAGTGCTCCCCAGTGCCACCACACTCACCAATTTTGTATGTTTGCTGGGGCGAGGGTCAAATTCAAGTCCTCATGCAAGCACTTCACTGACTGAGCCCCTATGTGTTAATTTTTATTTTATAAAAGGTTAAACTCTAGATCCCCTCACCATTGTCCCCTGGCTCCCCTTTTCCCTGAGAGCCCATCTCCGTGGGGTTGTTGGTATTCACTGTCAGGTCATGAAGGCCCCCATTCTAAATTGTAAGCGTACAGTTCAGTAGTGCAAAGTACATTTACATTGTTGTGAAATAGATTAAAACTTGCCTATCTTGCAAACATGACCTCTGTATCTATTTAACAACTTCCCCTTTTCCCTCTGTATCCCCTTATAACCAGGACTACTTTGCTATATATGTATATTTGGTTTTCCGAGGTAGGGTCTCACTCTAGCCCAGGCTGACCTGGAATTTGCTCTGTATTCTCAGGGTGGCCTCAAACTCACGGCAATCCTCCTACCTCTGCCTCCCGAGTGCTGGGATTAAAGGCGAGCGCCACCATGCCCTGCTTGTTTCCGTACTTTTGACTACTTTAGATGCCTCATGTGAAAGAAAGGCTGCAATATCCGTGATTTTGTGATGGACCCTCAAGCCCCGCCTGTGTTTAGCAGTGGCGGCCGCTCCTTGGTTGTCTGCTCATTCACAGGACGGCACATGTGTTGCTTTAACTTCTTGGCTGGCAAGAAAATGCCCCTAGGCACTCAGATGTGCAAACATCTCTTGGAGCCCTTGTTTCCAGCTCTTTTTGGATATATAATCTGAGATGGGAATACGCGATCATATGATTAGTCTATTTTTAGTCCTTCGAGGAACTTCAGACTGTTCCCATAGTGGTTGCATCACTTCACGCTTTCACCAACAGTGCACCAGGGTTCCAATTTCTTCACATCCTCACGAACACTTATTTTGTACTTTTCTTCTCCAAGGTAGGGTCTCGCTCTAGCACAGGCTGACCAGGAGTTCACTATGTAGTCTCAGGGTGGCTTCAAACTCACAGCGGTCCTCCTACCTCTGTCTCCCAAGTGCTGGGATCAAAGGTGTGTGCCACCATGCCCAGTTCAACTTTTTATTCATTTATTTATTGATAAATTTGATTTATTTATTTGAGAGAGTCAGAGACAGGGAAGGGCAGACAGAGAGAATGGGCACTCCAGGGCCTCCATCCACTGCAACTGAACTCCAGACGCATGCACCACCTTGTGCAGCTGGCTTACGTGGGTCCGGTGGAATTGAACCTGGGTCCTTTGGCTTTGTAGGCAAACGTCTTAACCACTAAGCCATCCCTCCAGCCCTTATTTTCTATTGTTAATGGAACTTATCCCAATAGGCGTGGCAGCAGCTGCCGTGGTTCTGGAGTGCATTTCACTCATGGCTCATTGACTTGCTAGATATATGTGTACTTTGAAGAATGTCTATGCAAGTCCTCTACTCATTTTAAAAATTATTTTTAATTTTATCATATATCATATATTTTATCATATATATACATATACACACATACATACATTATAAAAGTTATACTCTTTTATCCCCTTATCCCTGCTCTTGTTACCCCAGAGGCCCTCCTCAGTGGGGTTTGGTAATCACTGTAGGGTCAGGAAGGCCTCAGTCAGTCTGTCTGGGGTAGTGGAAGACTGTGTCTCGGGGTATTCCTACCCACTTTGTGGCTCTTACAATCTTTTTGCTCCCTCTTCCGCAATGTTCCCTGAGCTATGACAGACCTGTTGGCAGTCACATTTAGTGTTGAGTTCTCTGTAGCCTCAAGATTTCTGCTTTGATAGGTTCTGACTTATCACCGTATCTGTCACCGTCACCCTGGACCTGGTTGTCCTCTGCAATTTCCCCTGGGTCCTGGCAGAGGTGGTGGAAGCGGCACATCTCATGGAGGGCAGTCGGCTGTCTTCTTCTTGTCCTGTCAGTGGATCTTGGTTGTGCTCTGTTTTCTCTGCCATCTGTAAAATAAAACAGATTTTTCCAAACAAGAGTGATAGCAGCTTGTGTTAAAGGGAGAATGCAAATTTATTTGAGAGGTGTTTGTGTGTGTGTGTGTGTGTGTGTGTGTGTGTGTAAGCCCACTCATCTCCAGGAAGAGTAGGGCTTCTTTCTTAAGTCTGAATTTCCTGACCATGGGATTCTGACTTGGTTTCCAGTACCAGATAGAAGTTCTCTCCCATGGAGAACAGTTGGTTCCCCACAGAGGCTACATGCCACTTTTGCACAAGTGTGTACTTATCCGGCTGGTTGATTTCATAGTCTGCAGGGTCCCCTGCTTACTCATGCTGTTGGTGACCATTGTCCTCCAGGGGCTCCCTCGGGGCTTCCCAGCATGATGAGGGCTAGTCTGGATGGAGCCAGTTTCCCTTTCGGTTCTAGCATGATATTCTGATTGTCCTGTGATCACAGCCTGCATTTTAATTTCAAATACTGTCAGTTACAAATAAAGATGTATGTCCTGTAACTCATTCGTAACTCATTCTTTAGTCTCAGGCTGGCCTCGAACTCACAACAATTCTCCTTCCTCTGCCTCCCGAGGGCGGGTATTAAAGACATGTACCATGAGGCCAGGCTGCTCTTAGGCATTTTCAATGTAATCGTCTGCCTTTACATTTAAAAACATTGAAATGACTCGTATCTGCTAGCCAAATAACTGGGGGAGAAATATAACTTTTAACAAATGAAGAAATTGATATGGAGCTGGAGAAATGGCTTAGTGGCTAAGGTGCTTGCCTGCAAAGCCAGAGGACCTAGTTCAATTCTCCAGGACCATGTAAGCCAGATGCACAAGTTGGCACATGCATCTAGAGTTTGTTTGCAGCTGCTAGAGGCCCTGACATACCCATTCTCTCTCTATCTTCCCCTTACTTCTTTCTTTCTCTCTCTCCATCTCCAATAAATAAATGAAAAAATAAAGTATTTTTAAAAAAGAAATTGATATGGCAGGCTGGAGGGATGGCTTAGCAGTTAAGACACTTGCTTGCAAAGCTTAAGAACTTGGGTTTGATTCCCCAGAACCCATGTAAAGTCAGATGTGCAAGGGAGCACATGTGTCTGGAGTTCACTTGCAGTGGTTAGAGACCCTGGCACACTCATTCTCTCACTCTCTACCTTTCTCTCTCTTAAATAAATAAATAAAATATTAGAAAAAGGAAATTTATCTGGCACTAAAGATTTTTGCTTTGTATAATTGTTTTATTTGAGAGAGAGAGAGAGAGAGAGAGAGAGAGAGAGAATGGGCATGCCAGGCCCTCTAGACACTACAGATGAAGTCCAAATGCATGTACCACCTTGTGCATCTAACTTATGTGGATGCTGGGCAATTGAACACAGACCATCAGGCTTTGCAAGCAAGCACCTTTTAAACTGCTGAGCCCTCTCCAGCCCATGTCTGTTTTTTTTTTCAATTTCAGACCTGTTTATTAGTAACTTCGCTGCATTTTCTTTTTTTTTTTTAATATTTTTTGGTTCATTTTTACTTATTTATTTGAGAGTGACAGAGAGAGAGAGAGAGAGAAAGAGGCAGATAGAGAGAGAGAGAATAGGCGCGCCAGGGCTTCCAGCCACTGCAAACGAACTCCAGACGTGTGTGCCCCCTTGTGCATCTGGCTAACGTGGGTCCTGGGGAATCGAACCTTGAACTGGAGTCCTTAGCCTTCACAGGCAAGTGCTTAACCACTAAGCCATCTCTCCAGCCCACTTCGCTGCATTTTCAACTTACCCATCCCCTCAGCAGCCCCCTGGGTATCGTTCAGAACACTTCCTGTCACTATTGTCCTAGCCAGCCTCAAAAACCCAGGCTGCAATGAGCCTTGCCGCCAGCCTGCTGCCCAGGCACTGCTGGGGACTTCAAACACCATTGACAGGCTCTTTAAACTGAAACCTGGAGAGGCCTAAGGTTTTCCAAGCAGGAGCCAGATACCTATGGCCTCTCTAAGTGTACCCACCCGTGGATAGTGATGTCCTACCTACATGTATCCACCCATAGGCATTATCTTGAATCTCTCTCACTGTTGAGTTGTCCATTTCTCATTTCATTAGATTTCCTCTTCCCAAGATGCCATATTAATGAGAATGGGATTTTGGTCAGATCTACCATCATCTGACAGAGAACGGTAGCATGGCCCTCTGCTTTGGGAGTGGAGCATTGACATCCAAAGCCTTTCCACCTCTCTTTTAATGGAAACCAATGTGAATAGCATTGGTTCATCCAAAGACTGGGGGTCAGGGAGCCATGTGAGATGAATGGCAAGAAAATTCATGACGGATCCTTGGCTAACATTTCAAACACACTCAGCTGTGACAGGGTCTTGTAATTACAAGGCATCGCCATTTATCGCCTCCACGTCAAGGCATCAAATAATGGTGAAAATGGAATATTTCTCAAGTGTATTTGAGTTCCTCACAGACTGACTTTTGGGGCAGTGTGCTTAAATGCTGTGTGCTTGGTTTGCACAATTTGTGATGCTCTAAAAGCAAGGCGATTGGCATTTCCCCTTGGAAACAAGTGAAAAGATGGGAAGAGAATATAGCTTTCATTAAATGCCAAGGAGACCATGTGACAGCACATTTGTATGGGAACTTTCTGGATCAAGCAAGTTGGGTTGGCTTAGACTAATAGTGAACCCTTGGTGTGGAAGTGCAGCCCTAAGTTTGGCAGTTGTTTTCAGCATCAGACACGCGGTCATCACATCGGTACCGAGCAGCACTGTTTGATCATCACAGCCACAGTATCTGAGGACAAGTACGTTGTTCCAGAGGCAATGAGTGCCGAGTGGGGAAGGCCTGTGGATGCTCCAGAAATGGGTCCAGCAGAGAATGCCACACTGGAGTGTTGGGAAGCTGACATTACCTCTCCGTGTCCACTTGGTCTTCTTTCAGGCTCTCCCTCCATCCTTGCTGAAGGCTGGGCCCATGTGTCAGTGTGTGTCCTCCGTGACTGGCTTTCTGCTAACAGCTGATTCGGTCAGGGCACACTCCAAGGACAAATTCTGAATGAGACCACAGAGAAATGCAAGTCCAATAGGGGCCCTTGGGGCCTGGAGGTCATGTGAAGATGAGGCCAGGGTTAGTATCATGGGAAGCTAGCAGCTTGGAGTGGGGTGAGGTGCAGAGGTTAAGCCCTTGAGAGGGGGAGAAGACGTGCAGGGAGAGACAGAGCCAGGACCACACTGCCCGTGAGAGAGGGACAGGGACAGGGACAGGGACAGGGTAGTGGCCTGACCCCTTTCCAAGTCCCTGGAGACCCACAGAGTTTCCTGCATCGGGATCTCAGGGGTCCCTTTGCCTCATAATAACCCCCTTTTTCATTGTACTTGGGGAGATCAATATTCATTTCCACCAAATGCTTTTTGTGGAACGGATTCTGGTGAAGAATGTCTGTGTGTCCCAAGCACGTCAGGCACCTCGAGCCACCCAACTCAAAAATGAGCAAAGGATGTCTGGGGAGATGGTTCAGCCGTAAGACACTTACTGCCAGGCATGGGGACATGAATTCAGATCCCCAGACCCATGTCAATGCCAGGCGCAGCAGCCCACACGTGCTATCCCGGCATTCAGGAGGTGGAGACAGGAGATCCCATGAGCAAGCTGCTTCTAGACAGCAAAATCAGTACCCATCGGATTCAGTGAGAGACTCTGTCAATAAATAAGATGGAAAGCAATTGGGGAAGACACGACTCTTCTCACGAGGTGCCCCGATAAGGCAAACTCACTGGGGCAGAAAGCAGAACGGTGGCTACCAAAGGCTGCAAAAGGGCTGTGTTGAATGGCACCGAATTTCTATTTGGCTTGATGGCAGATATTTGGAGATGGATGGTGGCGATAATTTACACCATTGTGAATCGATGTTGTCACTGGAGTGTACACCAAAAATGGGTTAGACTGGCACATTTTATGTTGGGTGCATTTTCCCGTGATGTAATTAAATAAAGGAGGAGGGGGGTGTGCAAGGGCAGGCTTCTTTTCCTCCTCTGTCATTTGTCATCGTTGTGCGCGCGGAGCATCCAGCCTCCTGCTGTGGAGCCTCCTGAGGAAGGCCTGAGCTGCAGCATTGAGGTGATGCTGGCAGCCCATTGGGAGGAAGCAGGGTGTTCACTGAGCTGCTGCAATTGGAGCTTTTCAAGACTGAAACTGTATCTTAAGGTGTGGAGTGGGAGAAGGTTGGTGTTTGTGCTGGAATTGTCCTGACCTTTGACTGATGACCTCTTATGACTCCATTCCCCCTCCACATATGTTACCATAGCTTTCCTTATAGCATGGTATTCCACCCACACTGAACACAAAAACACTCTCCATTTTTGCCTGGGTGTTAAAAAATAAGTTAGGAAGGGCAGGGCATGGTGGTGCATGCCTTTAATCCCAGAATTCTTAAGGCAGAGGTAGGAGGACCACCGTGAGTTCAAGGCCACCCTGAAACTACATAGTGAACTCCAAGTCAACCTGGGCTGACTCAAAAAACCTCCAAAAAAAAAAAAAAAAGTTGGGAAGACTATTTGTGTCAAGATGATGAAATCTCGAAAGCAAACATAGTTATAATACATCCCTGTAACAGAATGTTATTTAGCCATTAAGATTTATGCTTTTGGGGGCTGGAGAAATAGCTTAGTGGTTAAGGTATTTGCCTGCAAATCCAAAGGATCCCGGTTCAATTCTCCAAGACCCACGTAAGTCAGATGCACAAGGGGGCGCATGTGTCTGGAGTTCATTCTCTCCCCACCCCACCCCCCGTCTCTTCTGCCTCTTTCTCTCTCAAATAAATAAATAAATAAATAAGCTTTGATTGAGAGGGGGAAGGGATATGACGGAGAGTGGAGTTTCAAAGGGGAAAGTGGGGGCGGGGGAAGGAGGGAATTACCATGGGATATTGCTTACAATTATGGAAGTTGTCAATTAAAAAATTAAAAATAAAAAACATTTATGCTTCTAAGGGTATTTATATTATGGTGCAAGTATTCCATACAATAGCAACGTGGTGAATGTATTTTGTTGTGGAAAAGAGTAGGAATGATGTAGGGAAATGCTCACCATGTATGAAGTGGTGAGTGAGTGTGTGTGTGTGTGTGTGTGTGTGTGGTATATGCACGTGTATGTGCATGTGCCATCCTGTGCCTGCAGCTGGGTGTGCTCTCCTGTGGCGGCTAGAGATAACGGTGGGGGTGGCTGTCCTGCTCCATCGCTTCTTCTGTCCATTCTTTTTTTGTTGTTTGTTTTTTGAGGCAAGGCTAACAGACTGACCTTTTATTTTTATGAGAAAGAACAAGAGTGAGAGAGATGAGAGAATTGGCATTGGCATGCCAGGGCCTCCGGCCACTGTAATCGAACTTCAGACACATGCACCACCTTGTGCGTATGTGTGACCTTGTGCACTTGCGTCACCTTGTGCATCTGGCTTATGTGAGATCTGAAGAGTCGAACGTGGGTCCTTGGGATTTGCAGGTGAGTGCCTTAACTGCTGAGCCATCTCTCTAGTCCTTCTGTCCATTCTTACTGGAGCCGGAGTCTCTTCTGGATCCTGGGACGTGTAGTTTGTGAGCCTGATGAGCCTCGAGTCTTCTCTCCAATGGGACTGGTGTTACAGATGCCCATAGCCAAGTCCAGCTGCCTATGTAGGTCCAGGGGTCGAACGTGAGCCGACTCTCAGGCCCTCATGCTTGCACAGAAAGTGCTCTTAACTGCTGAGTCATCTTACTAAGTGAAAAGAACTGACAGAAAACTAGATATTAATCATGGCTCCAATTTGATCATAACCATATCTGCATAGAGAACTGTTGTTAGGAAAAATGCTAAAATATTCGTGACTACTTCAGAACATAACAGGATCGGTAATTTTATTTTTTATACCCTTTTCTATAATGGCTGCTATTTTCATAATGCAGGGAAATGAAACACTAGTAGTATTTTTGAAAGAAAGTGAGGTGGGATTAGTTTTAATCTAGTGTAGTATGGATGGGATAGAATTTCAGGTGTCTAGACAGCTGTGCCCCCGTCTTCCAGGGACAGTTTCAAGTCAGGTGCTCCTCCAGAGACCCCAGGTTGCTTTATCCTTTCCTTGTTGTTTGTCTCTGGTTCAGGATGGACAAGAAGCTTCCTGTTTCTTTTGATGGAAGATGTGTCTGGATGTAATCATTCACCATCATATTCACATTTTTCTAGCTATGCCCATTTTCTCATATGTCATGTGTCCCTGCTACACCTCCAGAGCTTGCCCCTGTCTGCTATGCATTCAAAGTCAGAAGGACCCCCTTCCCACCCTCTACTCTAGGGCCCACAGTGGCTCCCATTGTCTGATATATTAGAATCCCTAATTGTGTACTCAAAGTGACAGTGATTCCTTCCCTGGAAGTCCATGCTTGTTTACAAGCCCTGTAACAGTTATTCTGGGAAACTTTGAACTCATCCTGGTTTGAGTTTGTGGAAAGGACCAGATTACACTTTTCCCCAATAAAACACATTCCCATCTATCTATTGTATGGGACGTTTGAACCACAAGCAAAACAAAAGTTAGTGACATACTTCCTGGAGTTAACATTACTGCAAAGGGAAGATTAAATCAGCCATGCCAAACAAGTGGGAAGAGTGACATTTCTGTTTTGTAAAAATAAGTCACCGTTGGCCTAAGCGTCATTGCTTTTGTAATATTCAGAATATGATTTATAGGTCTTTTGTACCCCAAGGATCAACAGCAATCTAATGCAACCTAACTGCAGCCTATAGTCACAAACTGAAATATATGCTTGCAATGACTTTGGGGTTATTATGTTTGTTTTAGCAATAATAACAGGATGTTCTTTTGTATTCTCTCCAAAAGCTACCATTTCTAGATAGAGAAGACTGTATTATTTGAAGACTTGGAAGACAAGTCACTCTCTTGGCCAGTATGGAAGCAGCTAGACCATTAAAATGATTTCCTATCAGGAATCTGGAGACTCTACAAGGTGGAACTAGAAAGCACTCCTATGTAAACACCTAAAGGAACAAAACCTCACAATAAAAGTGAATCCAGAACGAGTGGCCAATGTCATCAGTCTCTGTCTCACCAACCATGAGCCCCTGAGAATCATGCTTGGCACTGGTCAATATTAACACAGCTTGGACACAATAACAGCAATTGTCACCTGTGGCCACAGCTCTGACATGACATCAAACCGACAACATGTTTGGGCAGTCATTGTCTCAAGGTCAGGTTTGGATCATACCAGACAGCTTAGCTAGAGCTGACTATGTGACAAGAACCAAGTACAAGGTCAAGACCACTCTGCCATGGTGACTAAATGCCTCCATTATAAAAGCAACATTTTTAATCAAGGCAACATTTAATTCATGCAGAGGGAATGCATCTAAATGTGTAGAACTATAAAAGAATGAGCACAGAGACCATGAACTTGTCCTAATTGGTAGAATCCTCTGTTGACGGAGGGCACAGGTAGAGAGGACTAGGTCATGAGGGCCAAGCATTCATGAATGGGCTTATTGTCCTTCTGAGAGAGATGCACAGGGCTCTCCTGTCCCTTTCCTCCATGTGAGAATACAAGGAGAAAGTGACAGACAACCCACTGTGCTGGCACTCTCTTCTTGGACTTTAAACCAACAGGATGGCAAGAAACACATTTCTGCACTTTATAAGCAACACAGTCTTTCACACGTTGTTTGAGTATGACTGACTCAGGTAGCCTTGAGATGGCCAACACTTTGACTAATGTCAAAAGTCAACCCTTCAGGCTGACCAAGGAAGGCAATTACAAACAAACATGCACATAAACGTGTCAGGAATGTAACCCATGGGCCACAAGCGTCAGCTATTTTAATCAACTTCCGTCCATTGATTTTCATATTATTCAAAAATGTAAACATGATGGTATGCAACAACTCTGATGAATTTGACACAATGACTTCTAAAAAGAAAAAGAAATCATTTAGAAGGAAAGTAGTATATGATTATTGCTTTGAACAACTGTGTTAACATGCAGTTCACCTGGGGAACCATAGAGAAAGTTCCAGGCTGCTGGTTCAGCTACAAGTGTATAGCCTCCAGCCCCATACACACAGAGAACCTTCTTTTTACAGACGGCAATAAATACTAAGGCCCAGGATCCATCAAAATGACAAGAGAAAATCCACGGCTTAGCACTGAACGAGTTATCTGTATCAGGCCTGCCAGGGCTCAGGGAACACTGCAGAGGTAGAAAGAATACGAGTGCTGCTCGCTTCTCTAGGGAGACGGCGGTAGACGCTGAGGAGATGCAAACTCACTGCGGTAGAAAATGGGAAGTTGGTGAGAGGTGTCGACGACACTCAACGAGATTTCTAACATGCCCTCCCAGGCTCAGGGAACATTGTGGAAGAGTGGTGGAAGGAATGTAAGAGCCACAGGGTGCACAGAAACACTTTGGGATGCACTCTTCCCAACTGGTGCGTTCATGAGCCTGCGGTGGTTAGCGATACCCCCACAAGACCAGCGCTGTTCTGAGCCCATCAGCATGGTGACGCGAAGGGAGGAGGAGAACAAAAGGAATAAGACAACAATACGGAGGAAGGACTGTCGAGAGAGGAGGGTCCTCAGAGCATGGGGGGTGAAGGAAAGGAGACAAAAAAAAAAAAATAAAAGGATAAAGGGATGGGACTAGGACCAAATTATTGTATGTTCACATATTAAAGTTGTCAATAAAAAAATAAAAGATACAATTCACATGTCATTCAAGGTGCCCAACCCATTAAAACACACAACTCAGCCGGGCGTGGTGGCGCACACCTTTAATCCCAGCACTCGGGAGGCAGAGGTAGGAGGATCGCCATGAGTTCGAGGCCACCCTGAGACTCCATAGTGAATTCCAGGTCAGCCTGGACTAGAGTGAAACCCTACCTCGAAAAAACAACAAAAAAAAAGTCAAACAAACAAACAAACAAAAAAAAAAACACATACAACTCAATGATTTCCAATGTATTCACAGTTGTGCAATGATCACCAAAATCAAACTGCCTAACGTTTTTATCCCCCTACAAAGAAGCTCTGTATTTCTTAGTCACTTGGCTTTAATCTCCTCCTCTCCTAATCCATCATTTTCAACCTGAGGTGGCCACCCACCTTATTTCTGCCTCTATAGATTTGCCTGCTCTGGGTCTCCCATACAAATTAAAATAATATATACGTAACCCTTTGTGTCTGGCTTCTTGCACTTAGCACAATGTTCTCAAAGTTTATTTGGGTGGTAGCATGTACTAGTGCTCTGTTTGCTTTTATTACTAAAGGATATTCCATCATATGTATATATTCACATTTCATTTACCAGTTCACCAGTTGATGAAAGTGTGAGTTATGTCTACCATCAGTCTGTTATGAATAATACTATTGTGGGCATATATCGTCATTTCTCCTGGCATATACATTAAGTGATAGAATTCCTGGGTCATTTTAGTCAACATAGATCCTAAGTATGACATTAAACTTTTCTTGAATGTTTGACCTAGCATGTGTCTATATGTAAATCAATTAACACCCAGTTGGTGGGTGTGATCCAATTGGGTGTGTCCTCAGTCAGGTAGGTCAGTGTAAACATTGTTTCAAAGTAAGGAATTTCACCATTTTTGGAGTTGGGTATATGTGTTATCTGTTCCCTTTGGGACATTTTGAGATAAATACCTTTGATTTACTTCTAGGACCCCACACTTATTGTTATGTGGGCTTTTCCTTATGAGAGTTTTTCAATGCCACTAAAAATCCAACAAACAGCAGCAACAAAACAAAACCCACTTTTTATCCAAAAACCATGTACCAGGGTGCACTTTCCTGTAGGCCTTGACAATGTACTCATTCATTCACTCAAAGCCATTTATTTGTCCACTGAAAGATGGTGGGTATGAGCAGTAGAGAAAGGGATGAAAAAGAAACCCTGAATGGGGACAGAAAGGTGGGCAGATGTGGATCTTCTAAGTGAATCTTAAAGTTTAAGAATAAGGACTTGGTGATCATTCTATTTTCAGTGGGAAGCCACAGGTGGGTCTCAAGGAAGGGAAGGACATGGTATGTCTAAGAAAGATGCGTCCAGAATGTTGGGACATGGGGGCAAGAAAACAGATGGAAAGGAACCAGATTGGGGGTTATATCTGAGGGGTGTGTGACAGAGAGGATGAGAGAGGGAGAATGGGAGAGAGCTGATCACACTCCCCATGTTTCTGGTGAGATCTAAGGTGTGATGCTGGCGCCTTCTACTGAAATGAAGAAAACCAGGGAATAACAAGTAGGGAGGAGAAGAAAAACAGGAAAAAAAAAAAAAACCCTCACACGTTTGTTTTTGGCTGCATGAAGCAAGATGCTGTAAGACACCCGAGTGGAGAGTAAATGAACATCCGTGGAGGACTCAAAGGCGAGGCGCGCAGGCTGGGGAGGCAAGTGGGGCCACTTCCCGCCGACAGATGGTTGAGGCCTGCAGCTGCGGGAACACGTGGGAGCGAGTGAGGAGGCGGGAAAGGAGCCGGCCCAAGGCTAAGTGCAGGTGGACACTGGCATTTCAAGGTTGGATGGAGGAAGAGTGTGCTGGCAAAGACACTTTAGAAGCAGACACTGAGTGGAAGGAGAGCCAGCGTGGCACAGATGCCACACAAGGAATGCCTTGAGAGAGGGATGTGCTATCATTTGGGTCTTAAATGGCTTCCAAAGGCCCATGGTCCTTCGTGCTATTGGGAGGTGGTGGAACCTCCGGGAGGCACAGGCTACTGGGAAGCTGTGTAGTCATGGGGGACAGGGCTTTGAAGGGCCCTGTGGGACCCTGACCTCGTCCTCTTCCTCTCTTGCTCCTGGACAAGAGGTGAGTGGTTTTACTCCAGACGTACCCCACAATTTCCATCCAGCAGCATCAGCAGCCTGAAAACCATGGGTCCATTTATTGGCAAACTGGAACCTCTATAATCATAAGCCCTCTTGCCTAGCATTGTGGTGCGCTCCTTTAATCCCAGCGCTTGGGAGGCAGAGGTTGAAGGATCGCTGTGAGTTCAAAGGCCAGCCTGAGACTCCATAGTGTATTCCAAGTCAGCCTGTGCTAGAGTGAGGCCCTACCTCAAAAAAACCAAAAACAAAACCCATAAGCCCAAGGAAGTTTATAAGCCAGTTGATTCTCTCAAGATTTGCTATAGGGATGGGCCACTGACTAACATGGGGGCAATGAGTCTGGAGGACTCGAGCAAGACACACTTAGTGGACTGAGTGTGGGAAGAGTAAAAACTTGGCTGTGGGAATCTAAGGAGTGAACGGGGGTGGAGAGAGCAGGTGTGTGGACAATTCCTTGAGAAATTTGGCTATGGGCAGAACAGAGAAATGAGGACATAGCAACATAGCAGAGGAGGATGGGAAGGGAGTGCACTTGTAGCCTAATGTGGATGGAGGGAGGGAAAAGAGAGACAGGCAGACAAGTAGAGGTGGGTGTATAGACACTTACTCAGGGGTCAGAGAAGAGACAGTAGCAGGAGTACGTGAATATTAATGCAAATATGGACATAGACTTAAGAGTGGGAGCATGAAGATATGTCTGGCTAATTATTTTATTTAAAAATATGTAGGAGGCAAGATTAACAGTTGAGAACTGCTGTGTAGAGAGAACTGAAGAGAAAAGATTTAGGAATCTTGTTTGGTTCAGCACGGAAAGATGTTTCCTAGGGAGAGAAGGAATTAGACTATCAGGCTCTGTGGAAGACCACTTGAGATCATTTATTTAAAATGAGACCCAATTATACACTGGTTGTGAGGTGACTTTTGGTGGTGCAGAACACAGGATTAAATAACAGTGAAATTCAGAGTGAAAAGTCATATATATTTCTTTTTCCAATTCTCTTTCAGTCACTAAGAAGGGTTCAATGTGGTTGTCTATGGCTTCTCTCATCTGATAATATCCCTCTTTTTAAAGATTTAATTTATTTATTCACTTGCAAGGAAAGACAGAGAGAGAGAGAGAGAGAAAATATGAATGAATCAGCATGCCAGGGCCTCCAGTCACTGCAAATCGATTCCAGATGCATGTGCCACTTTGTGTATCTGGCTTTATATGGATACTAGGGAAATGAACCTGGGTCATTAGGCTTTGCAGGCAAGTACCCTAGCCACTGAGCAATCTCTCCATACCCTAGTGTCCCTTCTTAACCAAGGTGGAACAGGTTTCAGATCTGGAGCTTTCTATGTGAAATGACATCAAGCAGGGATTTAATAACAGTGCTTTGCTTTTACTGTTCTTGTTATTTAACCATTACTATATATTTGTATATGTGATGTGTATATATGTATGTGTATGTGTGTACATGGTGTGTGTGTGCCACAGTGTGTATATGGAGGTCGGATGATAACCTCAGGGTGACTGTCCTCATCTTCCCTCTTGCTTGACAGGGTCTCTCTTGTTTGCCTCTGCAAATGTCAAGCTGGCTGGCCTGAGAGCTTTCAGATTCTCTGCTTTCTGCCTCCTCTTGCCCTAGCTGTGGGGATTATAGACGCATGTACTGTGCACTGCTTGGATCACGATTTACATGGATTCTGGAGACCTGACCTCTGGTCATCAGGCTTGCACAGCAAACACTTGGAACTACTGAGCCATTTCCCCAAACACATGATTTCTAGATTTTTACCAAATGACATTGTCTTTCCATTTATGTGGGTAATATACAAATTTCATTAAAAAAATGACTTGAGTTCAAAAGGTGAGGTAATAAAAATCTGTGCCCCATATATATATATAAGCTGGAGAGATGGCTCAGTAGATAAGGCATTTGCTTGCTAGGCCTGATGGCCTGGATTTGGTACTCCAGTACCCACATAAGCCAGATGTACAAAGTAGCACATGCATCTGGAGTATGTTTGCAAAGTGGCAAGAGGCCCTGGCATGCCCATTCTCCCTTTCTCTCTATCCTCTCCCTCCTTCCATCTCTCCTGCCTCTCTCTCTCTCTCTCTCTGCAAATAAATAAATAAATAAATAAAAGTATTAAAAATATACTGTAGGTTTGGGATGTGACCAAATGGTAACAGTGTCACAGAAAAGACAGAATTGGGGAATCCCACGTGTTACTAAGCCCAGTGGACTGGCAGGGTAGGGCAGGGCAGGCTGGCTAACCATTTGTCTGTTTGGAGTTTCATCAGGGTAATAGTGGTCAGCTTCCTCCGTTCTTGTAGGTGAGTCTCCAAGCCCTTTGAGGTGGAGCGGGCAACACTGTGGGGTGGGAACCACATGGCTGAATTCACAGCTCAGTATTCCAGGAACCACCAGACCTCCTGGGCCAGTCTGATGATAAGAGGGACAGGGACCCCCTGCAGAAGAGCAGATGGCTGCACTGTGGGGCACTGGGGCAGCTCCCTCCACTGCCACCCTATCCGCATGCCTATGACAGCCCCTGCCATGATGCCATCTGCACCCTCCTTCCCTCTGGGCTCCCTCAACCTCTCATCCTGTCCTCACAGCATCTGGTGCTACCTGCTGTCCTGCTGCGAAACAGAGAATGCCGGAATACTTTTCCAACTGGTCTCACGTCAGCATTGGCTATTGACTTTTGTGAGGTCCTGGACACAACTATTGGATGAATTTGAGACTCTGGGATTTTCCTGGAGGGGTGGTACTCAAAGGAGCATATCATTCCTTGAAGTGGAACAGGTCTTTTCTAGCAGGATAAAGACAAAGAGTCTATCTTGCTTGCTGTTTTCTAAGCTTCTAGTGGAACATGTTGACTTTCTTCTAGCAATATAGTATCGTGTAGGGTGGCCAAGTTTCCCAATTTGCCTGGGACCAACACTGCTTTAAATATTTATTTATTTGAGAGAGGAGTGAGAAACAGAGAGAAGAGAGAGAGAGAGAGAGAGAGAGAGAGAGAGAGAGAGAGAATGGGTTTCCAGGGCCTCCTCTTCCTGCAAACACTAACTGCAGATGCATGGGCCACTTTATACATCTGACTTTAAGTAGGTACTAGGAAATTAAACCCTGGACAGTCAGGCTTTGCAAGGAAGTCACTTTGACCTCTGAGCCATCTTTCCAACCCCACCATCCGTATTTTAAAAGTGAAAGTCTGGGGCTGGAGGATTGCATAGTGGCTAAGTCACTTGCCTGCAAAGCTGGAGGACCCAGGTTCAATTCCCCAGTGCCCACATAAGCCAGATGCACAAAGTGGTACATGCATCTAGAGTTTGTTTGCAGTGGCTAGAGGCCTTGGCATGCCCATTCTTTCTCTCTTTCCTTCTCTCTGTTTCTCTGTCTATCTCAAATAAATAAATAAATAAATAAATATTCAAAAATTAAAACTGAAAATCTCACATGCCAGGTCCACCCCGTCTCACGCAAACTGGAATAGTTAGTCGCCTAATCTTAGATCTGGTGCCCATTTCAGGGTGGTGCTTTCCTTTGACACCAGAGAATGTTTGCATGACTGTGTCCCCAGCTCTGGGTTTAGACAGCCGAAGAGAACTAAATGGTTTCCTCATTCAAACTCAGCACAGTGAGAACATTAAAGCCGTGCTGTTATCATTAATGGAAGTCATGTAGTACAGTGCGAGAAGGGGTTGCAGCGTCAGCAGTAGCTTTGATCGAGTTGAGCCAGGAAAACCTGCAAAGAAACATTCTTCCAAGCATGTTTATGAACCCTCGTGTGCCCATAGTGCAATGCCAGACACGGCCAGCTTCTTACACATGGCATGGATCCCATGATGTGCCCATCTGCGGAACAGGCTGTGCTTATCAAAAATATTTGACATTTGCATGGTATGTAGCCTTAAAATAATGCTAGCTTTGTGGTAAATGCCTCTTAGGTGTACAATCATTCATTGCAGTGCAAATTTTGACATAAGCCCCAAACAGATGTTTCTCATTGACAGGTAATTCTCCTCCAGTCGATGACTTTGGTCTAAGGCGTCATCCATTTTGCAGCATCCTTCATATAATGGCTTTGAGGTTGTCTTGATCATCTGCTCCAAGCCAACGCATGAAGAAAGAATGTGCAGTTAAATAGACGGGAGGGTAAAAGGGGGGGCACTGGAACTTAGTGCATACCAACCACACATATTTCCTAGTTTTTTCAGTCACAGGCCACATCCAACTCCAAGGTAGCTTGAGAACCAGAGTGTAGATAGTGCTCAGGACAAAGAGGAAGTGGGTTGGAGGAAGAGAGCAGCGTGTCCTGTGTTGTGGTGTATCTGGATCTGGTGACCCTATTCCAAAGCCACATGTCCTGAGGAGACAGGCAACAGCTGTGTTGCCTTTTGGGGTTTTTCTTTAGCATTCTTCTGCTGCCTATATAGGGCAATGTCAATGTCACCTTGTAAGAAAAGCACATGGAATGGAACATACAACACATTGATTTATTGATTGGTGTGGTTATCTTTGGAAAATACCACCTTTAGTGTCATCCATTTTTTTGTGTGTGTTTTTCAAGATAGGGGTCTCGCTCTAGTCCAGGCTGACCTGGAATTCACTATGTGGCCTCTGGTTGGCCTCTAGAATGCTGGGATTAAAGGCATGTGCCACTACATCTGGCTCATCATCCGCTTTTTTGAAGATGAGGACGTTAGGTACAAATGAATCGGTGAGGTGATAATGGCAACATGTAATAAAGCCAGGATTCAAGTCCATGGTACTTGGATCCCAAGTTCGTTCAGCCAAGAATGGAACATGTCTTAGAGTTGAGCTTGCATTCTAGGCTTTGGGGGAAACAAATTTCCTGAAGATCAGAGGAGAGATAGGCCAGAGGTCCTGGTCAGGAACTTTCAAATGATTGGTGTCTCAAGAGGGTTGGGATGGAATCCACAATCGCAAGTGTCTGTGAGGCAGGCCAGAAGGTGGGGGAGGGAAGGAGCTAATAAACCCAGAGGCTAAGCAGGAAATTCTCTGAGTTTTTACAAGGGCGGGAAGGAAGAGTGCTTAACCAAGGACAAATAGAAATCAGTGGTTGAGAATTGTAGGAATAGCAGCAGGAAACGTTGACGCCCCAAAAGATCTGAAGGAGAATGTTCCGGAAACCAGGAAAGGGCTAGATCTGCTGCTTTGGGTCAAGTGCAATATTTATGAGTTAGAAAGGAAAGGAGCTTTGGGAAGAGAGTGACCTTGAAGTGAAACCAGTCTCTGGAACACAGGAGTGGATCAATACGTCTCGGCCAAATGCGTGAATGAACAACCAGCTTTATTCAAGAGGGAATCAAAATTGATGCCAAAAGGCTGGAGAGAGAAAGTGTCACTTCCTCCAGAGCAGGGGTCCCCAGCCATGAGGGATGCTCAGAGCACAGCCTAAAGGAAGCCAAGGTGCAGACAGACAGACAGCAGTAGCAGCCTCCTATCCAGAGGAATAATGAATGACAATCAGAATGAATCACCTGACAAAAGTTAGGACCGCTCCTCCGTCACAGAATTGGCCCAAGAAATCTTGGCTTAGATGTTTCTTTTGTTTGAAATGGTTAAAATAAAAAACAAAAACAGTTGTTCTGAAGGCATATTTTGTTTTAGTCTAATTTTAAAATCTTTTAACTGTATATCTTCTTACTAGGGAAAAAAATCTGTAGCTCAATTCCTTGTTAGAAAGTTAGTACCACATGTTAGCTTTTAGTTACAATCTCCTTGGAGTTGAGTATACCCTGATGCCATGAAAGTATCTTATAATTGTTTCAATATTTAACCTAAGAAAGATAGGGGGCTTTGTATAAAATGATTAAGGTAATATAATTAAAAGGTTTATATTTCATTTCATTGTATTTTTATAATTTGCCTAGTCCCAAGAGTAATTTATGTAATGTAATCAGTAAAAAAAAAAAAATGGTTTGATAGGGGCTGGAGAGATGGCTTAGCAGTTAAGCACTTGCCTGTGAAGCCTAAGGACCCTGGATCGAGACTTGATTCCCTAGGACCCACGTTAGCCAGATGCACAACGGGGCACACGCATCTGGAGTTCATTTGTAGTGGCTGGGGGCCCTGGTGTGCCCATTCTCTCTATATGTCTGCCTCTTTCTCTGTCTGTCGCTCTCAAATAGACAAATAAAAATAAACAAAAAAATATTTTAAAAAATGGTTTGATAATCACTGATTGACCTTATTAATAAATGATGCAATCCCCATTAACCCATTGTGAGATTTTCATTAACAGTATCTGTGGCTAAAAGCATTTTAGTTTAATTTGGTTTCCAAATATCTACTGATAGCCACTGTGGTGGTTTCGTTTGGGTGACCCCCATGAACTTAGGTGTTCTGAATGCTAGGTTCCCAGTTGATGGAGATTTAGGAATTAACGCCTCCTGGAGGCAGTGTATTGTTGGGGGTGGGCTTGTGGGTGTTGTGGCCAGTTTCCCCTTGCCAGTGTTTGGCACACTCTCCTGTTGCTGTTGTCCACTTATGTTGGCCAGGGGATGATATCCACCCTCTGCTCATGCCATCATTTTCCCCTGCCATCGTGGAGCTTCCTCTTGAGCCTATAAACTAAATTAATCCTTTTTTCCCACAAGCTGCTCTTGGTCGGGTGATTTCTGCCAGCAATGCAAACCTGACTGCAACAGCCACCAAATTAAAAAAGACATCAAACACTTTTATTTGATTGGTATATATATATATATATATATATATATATATATATAGAGAGAGAGAGAGAGAGAGAGACAGAGTTTCACTATGGCTAGTCTCACATTCGCAGTCTTCCTGCCTCAGCCTTTGAGTGCTGGGATTATAAGCATGTGCCACTATGCTTGGCTGTGTGATCACTGGTTGAATTCATATCTCGTGCAATCTGTGTTCTATGCAGTAGGGAGGGAAAGATGAATAGGATAGGCCCTGGTAAATAACTAATTAAATACATTTTACTGTACAACTAGAGAAAAATATATGCCATAAACAATAAAACAGGTAAGGGGTTATGAGTGAGTACAGAGGGTTCTGGTGGTGTCTGACCACAGATTAAGAGTTACACATAAATTTATATGTAGTAAGAATAATAACTACTGTGTCCTTCTAACAGAGCCCTTACTTTAGTCTTTCCAGGTTTGTGTAATAACATACTGGGCAACTTGGAAACAAGAGGAAAGTGCTTCTGGGAGTTCTAGAAGCTGACTTGTCCAAGGTAAAGGGTGATCCAAGGACCCATTTCTGATGGTGGGTGGTCCCTTCTCACTGTGCCTTATATGATAGAGTGTTCGAACAAATGCCCTTCACAGGGTTGAGCCTCCCAGCCCTCTTACAGACCCCATCTCCTAATTCCATTGTTTTGGATGTATGCATACCCATGGGGCTTAGCTTTGGCTTCTGGGACATTGGAAGGAAGTGAACTCATTGACGTGAGGTTTCCATTCCCATTCTGAAGACATGAAGTGAGGGCTGTGAGGACAAGGCTGAGCTAGCACCTGCTGTGTGCCTTCAGCCTCCATCCTGAGTACTGTTCATCACTCAGATGAGTGAGTGTGTGCTTCAGTCTGAGGAGCTGAAGGTGAGAGCCCATGAGAACCCAGGAGCTATGGCCCCCCCAGCAGACAGCACGAATGTCAGTGAGCTGCAGGAGCACCCGGTGGTCTGCCCTGGCCTCCCTTGAACGAAGAAATAATATCAGTGCTGTGCTTCTGCCTCCCAAATCTCATGCACAGTGTCTCTTGGAAGCCATGGTACTCTGGAATTATAGAGGGAATGGGGCTCAGAGGATGGGAGAATCCATTCTAACTTGCCCTTTGGCATACGCCTATTTAGGACTATATAGCCTGTCCCCCTACCCCCAACGCAGTACCTCCTGTTCCCCTTTAATTTTCCATAGCACCCATCACCCTCTAACATATCATGTATTCATTATCATGTTTGTTGCTTGCTGTTTGTTTCCCATCGGTAGAATGGAAGCTTTACAGAGAATTTTTTCTATTTTTATCCATGATATATTATAAATACCCCAAATATCTCTGTCACACTTTAGTCCTTTCATGGGCACTGTGGAACAAAGAATGAATGAAGTCAGAGTGAAGAGAATGGAGGAGTTCAAGAGATAAATCCACAGAGGCCACATCATGTACCATGGACTTTAAGTGTAGTGAGAGACCTTGGGGAGGCCAAGGCCTGCGTTTGTCTTAAAAATATTATTCTGTTTGGCTAAACGAGGGGTTACATACATCAAATTATCCCTAAATTAATAATGCTTATCCCATTTAAACTGCTGACTTCACTCTCCATTGGAAAAATCTGTTCTTTTTTAGGAGGAGGAGGTAAACTGGAGGAAATAAACTACCCCTCATATTTCAGCCAAGCCACAGCTGAAACCACAGAGGAATTGGGGGGAAGAGCAAGAGTGCTGCTTCTATCCCGTTCCTGATAATCAATGCCAGGGTGAAGGAGACAGACCTTGAGGACACTCAACACCTACCAAAGTAGAGATCCAGAGGCTCCTAAGATCTCATCACTGAAGCAGACTTAAAACTCACCCACCGCGGCTCAGGGAATTTTGCAGAAGAGGGGGCAGAAAGATTGTAACAGCCACAGGTTGAGGCATCATGCCCAGAGGCATTCCCTTCCCCCAAAATAACTGACTGCTGCTCCCACAATGCATAAACCACAACCCCATAGGGAATGCCTGCAACCCCACTGAGGAGTGTCCCCAATGGAATGGGGCCAGGGACGAGGGAAAAGAGGGTTCCAATACATGATGTATCCATACAAAATATGTTGTTAATAAAAATAATGAAACATAAAAAAGAAACAGCTCTTATTGAGACTTTACTCTCGTTTCTAAGTGAATCAAATTTTCCCCACAGTATATTATATGACTTATTAAAGTGGTCTGTTGGTAGGCAAAATTCCTCTTATTGCGGTCAGAAAATTTTAAAATTGTTGGGAAAGGAGTTTGGATAGTCTTAGAGAGAAAGGATATTTGGATAGAATATTTGAAGCTAGGTTTAATGGCCTCACTTCATGTGAAAAGATAGTGCAAGTTAAGACACATTTTGATACAAGTATCTGGGGACTAGATATTGAACTAAACAATTTACAGACCTTGGAATATGTAGAAAATTACTCTTGAAACCATGTTAAAAAGCAAATGTAAAATTGGTCACATTGGAATAAAAGTAATCATGACTAGAAAAAAAATACTATTCTGGGGCTGGAGATTTAGGTCAGTTGTAGAGCACTTGCCTAGCTGTGGGTGCAGTCCCTAACACATAAAAAAAATTTACTCTGTGCGTGTGTGTGTGTGTGTGTGTGTGTGTGTGTGTGTAAGGTAGTGTTGGGCATATGGGCAAAGTCTGAAGTAGGAGGCAGAAAAACCAGATAGAACGTGAGTGCAATTGTCCTTTTGGGAGGAGCTTGGTCTGAACTATGATAATCACGGAGGAATAGCAGCCAGTGGACGGATCCAGTGTCTGTTACGTTGGTAGAACCATCAGTACCTACAGATGGGCTGGATGGAGAGATAGTTTGGAGCTCAAGGGAGGAATAGTGGAGGAGGAAGGGAAAAGAGGAGAAGCAGGTATGAAGCTAGATATCCAGATTTTTATTTACACATTTCCATGCATAGTTACTGAGCTCCGTGTGTGCTGGGAACTGTGCTCGGTCACTGAACAAGCTGAATTGAAGTTCTCGCACTCAGGAAGCTCACATTCTGGGGAAGGAGGAGACATAACAGGGGAGTCAGCTGGTCAGGAAGAGTCTGTATGTTAGGAGGTGGCAGACAGTGGGGGATAAGGGAAGAGAGGGACATGAGGGAGGCTGTAACTTAAAATAAGGTAGTTGGGCTGGAAAGATAGCTTAGAGGTTAAGGCTTGCGAAGCCTAAGGACCCAGGTTCAATTCCCTAGAACCCATATAAGCCAGATGCGCATGGTGGCACATGCATATGGAATTTGTTTGCAGTGGTTAGAGGCCCTGGTGTGCCCATTCTCTCTCTCTCTCTCTCTCTCTCTGTCTCTCCCTCTCGTAAACAGATAAAAGTAAAATAAAGTGGTCAAGAAGGACTTGAGGTAGGAAGCCATGAGGACCCCTGGTGAAAAAGCTTCCCAGGTGGATGCAACGTTTAATTCTAGAGTGGAACCCTTCCACCGTCTTTGAGAACAGCAAGGAAATCAACGTGTCGGGTGGGGGCAGGCAGTGGGAACAAGGACAGAGAAGCTGTAGTGGGGAATTTGGGCCAGACCATTTCGTGGATTTATATTTAGTGTGAGGGGGAAAGCCACCGGACGAGCAGTGACACGAGCTGACTTCCATCTCTGAGAAGGCCCTTGGACATTCTAGTGGAGGCACCTGGCAGCGTGTTAGCTGTTGGCCTGCAGTTCAGGGGAGGAGCCCTTCGATTTGGATGGTGTCGGTAAACCACCGTCCTGAAAGTCCAGGATGAGCCAGGACCTGCCAAAGACATGTGAGAGCTGAGAAAAGCCAATGAAAGCTGCTCTTGTTGGCTTTCTTGCAGGAGATGGTCCAGCACCAGATAAAGAGGGCTGACCAAAGTAAGTATTCCGTCCTCGTCCTGCTTAGTGAACTCCTGAGGTTTTTGGTGTTACAGGAGTATGGGTGACTTAAAGACAATTACACCATTGGGAAGTCCCCTGGGCCATCTTTAAAATTTTTGTTTTGTTTTTATCTATTTACTTGAGGGGAGGGAATTGCAGGTAGAAAGAGAGAAAGAGAGAGAGAGAGAGAGAGAGAGAGAGAGAGAGAATGGGCATGCTAGGACCTTTGGCCACTGCAGACAAACTCCAGACACATGCATCACCTTGTGCAGCTGGCTTACATGGGTCCTGGGGAATCAAACCTGGATTCTTTGGCTTCGCAGGCAAGCGCCTTAACTGCTAAGCCATCTCTCCAGCCCTCTCCTGGGCCATCTATGGGCCGCTAGATCACTGATAAGCCCTATTCACAGCATTGAGTAGTTCCTGAGCAATTATACTACCAAGAAGTCCCAAACCTCAGTCAGCATGCAACCTCTTACATAACCTCAGGAAGGGAAGGGCCCGCATGAGGATCTCACGTAGGCTTATGAGCTTCCTGAGCCTGGGCCCTCTCTCCACAAGGGAATGTTCCTAGCCTGGATCTCAAGACAACAATGATCACGTATAAACCTCTACAGAACCGCTGTAAAC
Organism: Dipus sagitta; assembly: GCA_036346955.1. NCBI lineage: Eukaryota > Metazoa > Chordata > Mammalia > Rodentia > Dipodidae > Dipus > Dipus sagitta. Next base: position 21,065,794 of record CM070770.1, read on the forward strand.
ATCCAGGAAGAAACTCTGGTGTAGAGAGACTCCAGACATGTGCCATCTTTCTTGCTCTTGATTTCTGTCTACCAGGAGACATCACTATTGGAATACCACTTTATTTCATTTAATGCAGTGATCCATCATGAATGCATTCAAGATGAATATTACATATTGTGACGGCCCCCAATATATTCAGTGTTTTATTAGTTTGTAGTTTGAATCTGCAGCAACCTGGCTGGAGGCAGTGTCACTGGTTGGTCCAGCTCTAAGCTGTGGTGCTGGGTTTGAAATTCCAATCTAAAGATATGCAATGTGTGTCTAGCTAGTGTTCCTGAAGTCTGCTGTGTGGCTTTTCTCTCTCTGTTTGGTCCTATAAGAGGAGGCCAACTTCTTCTGCCATTACGGAACTTCCCCTGAATCTGTAAGCTTCAGTAAATAGCCCTTCCTCCATAACTGCCTGGTCTGGAAGTTCATCTCAGTGAACCTGAACCTGTCTGCCACATATACGCATGCGTACTGTGGCCCTCTAAGAAAAGCTGCGACTCTGAGCAGGGCCAGGTGTGCGGAGGTAGCCGACAAGACCGAGAATCCATAGACTCTCTAACACACTTAGCTCAGGGTGAAGTCCAAGTTTGTTCCTGGAACCATAACCTAGTGCTAACCCCGCTGTTGGCCAAGGCTGCGCATTGTACAATAAAGCACTTCAGGTCACAGCCAGCTTCAGTTGCGTGCTTAAGAATCCCTCTGGCCTGTTCACTGATGGTGGGGTGCCGGCAGGATTACCTCGGTAGGCCTGCACTCTGCGTGCGGTGAGGTAGGACAGGAGCCCTGATTTGTAGTGTTTACCAATTTCCATGAAATAAATACTTCCCGCGTGGCTGGTCTTAAGCTGCCAATGGTTTAAACACTGATCCTCCAAAGTCCCACAACTGTCTTGCAGATTGAGCAGCTGGCTCCGGCACTGCAGCCCCTTTCTCTCACCAACAACAGCCCAGCAGTGCTGATTCCTGTGGCTTCTCAGCTTTTCTCTGCTCCTTGCATCCATGCCTACACTCCACGGTGAAGATGGCCAGATGCCCGGGACAGAGACATTTATCCCTGGTGTTAGCAGCTTTTCCTCGGTTACATTCTTTTAGCCGTGATCCTAAGATGACGACGGCAAATGTTTGCCAAGCTGAATGACTGCCCCAGTGGTTTCCTCCTGTAGGACTCCTGGCCTCACTTGGGATGGGCCACTATATCTTCCACAGGAGACTCTGCATTACATTAGTTTGATTCCTTCTGTAGGGGCGTGGGCTGGATTTGATGTTCATGAAAGAAAGAACCCAGATTATGCCTTCCCGGGATTTAGGACAGGGTTGGAAAAAAGTAGGAAAGGGCTGGAGAGATGGCTTAGCGGTTAGGTGCTTGCCTGTGAAGCCTAAGGACTCCGGTTCGAGGCTCGAATCCTCAGGACCCACGTTAGCCAGATGCACAAGGGGGTGCACACATCTGGAGTTCGTTTGCAGTGGCTGGAGGCCCTGGCGCGCCCATTCTCTCTCTTTCTCTCTCTATCTGCCTCTTCCTCTGTCTGTCGCTCTCAAATAAATGAATAAATTTAAAAAAAAAAAAAAGTAGGAAAAACACCTGGGAAGGGCAATTCCATTATCCAAACGTTCCATGCAAATAAGAGACACAGAGAGTGGCTGCTACAGGGGTTCAGAGTGGGCAGGTAGAAAGGTTTTCACAAGGGATGTGGGGCTGGAATCTTCCTGAGACATAAGATGATCACCCTTCAACGTTTGGGGCTAGGATTCTGTTTCTTTTCTCATTTTCATCTACCACTTTGTATCCAAGAAAATACCACTTCAGATATCTTAATGAACAGCAGAATGTGTGGACCTCAATCAGGGTCTTACCTTGAAACAGATAGATCCTATGTACCTATATATTTAAATCTATGCCTGCCACCACCCCAAATTCCATCCCTGACTAAAAGTCCTATATGAGCAATTCAACAACCTTTGGGAGTCATTTCTACTAAGGTGTTGCAAAGGGACTCTTTGCTATGATGATTCACTGTGTTTAGAGCCCAGTGAACTTTCCCCCACATGTATAGCATATTGGGAGAATGGCTCAAGCCTGTCTAGTCCTTCAGGGATGTCCCTACTGGTCCGGCAGCCTCTTTCCTCATGTTCTTGAACAGAGCAGCCACAAGGCAGCTCAGGTGGGTCACATGGCTGGCAGAGGAAACCAGACAAGCTATACCAAAGCACCAACCCATGCTGAGTTCTGGGGCAGGAGGCACGCTGTGGTCAGTGGAGACATGAATATCCAGTGTCATCATGGCTGCACATGCGGGGAGATGTACAAGCCAGACACCATCCAGACAGCGAGGCTGCTCTCACCAGTGACATTTGTGCCGCATTCTTTTCTTCCCCCAGTGAGCCTTGCGACACCAGAGGCCAGAGGCTCTGGGAGCCAAGCGGCTGATCAGGAAAGAGTCCCAGGAGGCAGCAAATACAAATTAATCACTAGACCCTCCAGTTCCCCTGAAACACCAACTTGCTACAGGGCAACCGCCAGCCAAGAGCAGCAATTTTCCACAGCCTCAGTTTGAGTCTTACCTCTTGGAAAAGGCTACGAAACCACAAGGGTCAGGAAGCCCACAGTGGCTTTTAGCTATTTTGCATGGAGTACCAGGGGGACTACTCTGATGTTCCAGATGTGTAGCAGCTGGAGAAAATGTGTGTCTGTCCAAAAATCTGCACCACACGTTGGGAAATAGAAGTGCTACAGGCTGCTAAAAACATGCTTCCTCTCCTCCTCTTCCTCTCCTCTTCTTCCTCTCCTCCTCTTCCTCTCCTTCTTCTTATTCTTTCTTTTCCTCTTTTTCTCTTAGGCTTATTTGAATTCCTGGACTTACTTGTTTAAAAAGAAATAAAGAGAGAAAAATCCCTTTGGCACCAGTTGTCTTGTTTTCTCAATTTTCTTGTCAACTGACTCATGACAAAAAAATGTCAATTTCAATCAATTTTCAATTCCACAGAACAGAAAAAAAATGAAGAATTTATAGGCAGTCATTGGAAACAAAGGAAGCATCTGGTTTTTTAAGTATAATTTTTTCTCTGAAGCAGTTCTAGGTCATAAGATCGTTTATTTTCCACCACTGTCCCGCGGAGAGGATTCTTATTTTTCCACAGAGCCGCACAGCCCCTCTCAGGTGGGTTTCTTGGAAAAGGTCCCTCCTCCCCCATTGCCTCCCAACGTGACAGGGCTTCCCCTCCCCAAGGCCCGCGGAGCCAGCAGCACCTCTGCCCCTTTAAGTGCCCAGGGCTGAGCCATCATGGGAAGAAGCCGGGTTCCTCATGGAGGGCATCCAACCCTGGTTATCCCGGTTCATTTGTCATTTGAGTGACAATTCTCACTTTCACCCAGGAGTCTCCAGAGACGGTTTACGACATCGTGACTGAAAAACTCAGTCATGCGCTGGCAGTTTCCATAGATGAACCATCACCTCCCCTGTGAGAAGTGGGGAGTCTCATGTAGCCCCTGCCAAAACCACTGGCCACCTGGGGTCTCCTTCCTGTCTGTATGGTGTCCACGGCCTGGCGATACAGTCCCACTCAGGACCCATGTTGCACTCCCTCAGAGTCTCCGGGAATTCAGAGAAGCTTCAGCTCTGGTCACCAGGCCCTGCTTCAGGAACACCCTACCTCAGCATTCCCTTGCTCAACAGCTTTCCTTCTAGGCCCGGCTCTTACCTCTGCCCCTCTTTCTCACACAAGCAAAAAGCAGCGTTCACCTCAATGGGAATAAGAGATGATAGTCCATCCAGGTACCAAATATGAGTGACCACGACCCAAGAACACAGATTTAGGTCACTTCAAGTTCCGTGCCATGTTCCAACATGACAGTTTCTCATGAAGTTTATATGGTAACGGAACAAAGAACGTCATGAAGCAAAATGCTTTTTTCCAATGAATTGGTGGAAATACCAGGTAGGTTACAGCAAAGTGGGGGAATTTCTTCTAAGGCCGCAGATGCTATTTGATGCCATTCTTAGCTTTTACGTGGACATAAGGGGGTCTGCTCATGTGTTCCAAAGGATTTACCTGATAGTCACAGGGGGATAAGTCAGACACAGGAGTGGGCAATAGATGACCATGGAAGGGGTGAAGACAGCACAAGCTACCTTGGCTCTAGACCTATGTTTCAACTTCCTATGGTTACTGAAGTTCTAATCAACCTTGAATGTCTTGACACAGGTGTAAGGTTGATTTCTGGGAATTTTTGTTCCCATGCCAAACATACTCCTTTTCCCACCCATCACAAAACTGTGGCCCTCAGCCCAACCTATGAAGGCTCTGGTGATGGGTGGAAATCCCTAGAGAATATAGCACAGCACAGACCTATGTGTCTCTTTTGAGGCCTTCACCCCCCTGCTGTGTTTGTTAAAAATAAAAAACAAAACAAGGGCTGGAGAGATGGCTTAGCGGTTAAGGGCTTGCCTGTGAAGCCTAAGGACCCCGGTTCGAGGCTCGATTCCCCAGGACCCACGTTAGCCAGATGCACAAGGGGGCGCACACGTCTGGAGTTCATTTGCAGTGGTTGGAGGCCCTGGCATGCCCATTCTCTCTCTCTCTCTGCCTCTTTCTATCTGTCACTCTCAGATAAATAAATAAATAAAAATGAATAAAAAAAAAAAAACTTTTGTTTATTTATTTTAGAGACAGAGAGAAAGACATAGACAGAAAGCAAGAGTGAGTATGAGAATCCCAGGGCCTCTAAACACTGCAAATGAACTCCAGAGACATGTGCTACTCTGAGCATCTGGCTTTACGTAGGTACTAGGGAATCAAATCCGGGCCATCGCACTTTGCAAGCAAGCACCTTTAGCCACTAAGCCATCTCCCCTTCCCATGGAAACCTAACGTTTGAGAATTATTATTAACTTTTTAAGTTAACATACAAAATAAAGGGTTTCGTTATCACATTTTCATCTTATCACTCCTAGCTTCTCTCCCATTCTCCAGGCCCTCCATCCCTGTTAGTCAGGCCGCTCTAAAATCACACTTCTCCCACTTTCTTTTGCTTCCCCAGCATTCAACTCCCAACCTTCTCAGGCAGACAATGCTCAGGGGCCTCACCTTCCTCCACCAAATGGTCTGTCCACCCAACAAGGATATTTTCATCTTCAAGGGTGAAAGAAAGTCTAAATTGCCTGCAGCAAAGAGGAAACTATGCCATTGTTCTTCAAGGTACCAGTGGACATGGCCAATAGTTTGGGTGTTAGCTTTCAGTTTCAGTAAACCACTTTTCAGTCTTAGATCATGCTGGCTCTTTGCTGCGTTGTCATTGAGGCTTAAACAGTAAGTGCAGTAGGTTCACGTATTACGTGCTTATTATGGACCGGACGTTCTAGCTGCGATGTAGATACAAGAGTGAACAAGATGGAGGAGCGTTCCCTGATTTCATGCAGATGGTGAAGGTAGTGGCTGGGTGACGGTGATAGAGAATGATGGAATGTGTTTAGATGCAACTCCACATTGTACTTCTCTGAAAATTTAAGCTGGGAGGATAGGTTAAGCCGAGAGAAGATCTTGTGCCTACACACTTGGAGAAGCACAGAGCTCAACTCATCTTTGACGACCCTGGAGTCCCAGAGGCCACAGAAAGTCTTCAAGTTGTCATCCAATGTCAACTCCAGTTCAACTTTTCCCTCTAGCCAGGGGTTGGTAGCCAGTGCTGGGGACGCACATTTACTGAGTGTTGGCAGGAGAAGAGGTGAAAGAGAAGCAGGGACCCTGTCGCGGTCAGACTCTGTATGGGAAGAAGAAGAGGGAAATGGCCTGCCTAACCCCTACGCACTTCCTGAGTCCCGAGCTCAAGTTCCTACAGTTGGGTCAGACCTGATAATGTTCGTTGCTTCCCTTAGCAGGATAGTCTCTGTTGCAGTCAGGTTCACATTGCTGGTAGAAATCACCCAACCAACAGCAGCTTCTGGGAAAAAGAGGTTTATTTTGGCTTACAGGCTCGAAGGGAAGCTCCATGATGGAAGGGGAAAACGATGGCATGAGCAGAGGGTGGACATCACCCCCTGGCTAACATAAGGTGGACCATGGCAACAGGGGGGTGTGCCAAACACTGGCATGGGGAAACTGGCTATAACACCCATAAGCCCGCCCCCAACAATACACTCCCTCCAGGAGGCATTAATTCCCAAATATCCATCAGCTGGGAACCTAGCATTCAGAACACCTAAGTAGATGGGGGACACCTGAATCAAACCACCACAGTCTCACTCCCCAGGGATGCAGCAACTTCTCCAAGACCCTTCCCAGCTGGTGTTTCTGCAGCCAAAGTTCCATGGACTTGGAGTAGGGGAGAATTACTTCCCTCGTTTTACAGAGAAATAATACCATTAAGGGGAGGCTGAGTTAGTTTCTTGTCTATCCTTCGTCACAATTTTGCACAAAGTCCCCTATGCCATTTTCAGATGAGGAAACTGAGGCTCAGGGACAGATTTGGTAACATACCCAAGGTCTGCTTGAACAGGCTGAGTTCCTGCCACCATCTCTCACTGACGTAATTTCATGGTTGTTCAAATGCTCAGGGCTTGCCTGCCTTCCCCTTACCCGGAAATCCATTTATTCTGCCCTTTACCAAACAAAGTGGCCTTAAATTACTATAGATGAGATGTAAAAGCAATTCTTATTAAGTAGGTCAATGAATTTGCCCTAATTAAAGAAAACCCTGAATTTCAAGGGTTAAGGAAAAATACTAAGTATCCAGGAAAATTACTACAAGTGGATAAATATCAACATGCCCTTAGACTACTTCATTGCATGAAACAAAATAATTAACTACTACTGACATAATTTAAAAGGGAAAAATTTATGAGCCACTGACTCATATTTAATATTAATGATATACTTTTGTTCAGCCATGTTAATGTTTATACATACACATACAAATTTTCAGATATTCTAGGCTTTGGAAAGTCAGCATCCAGGATAATGCTCCCTCCAAATTACTTAAAGAAGATCACTAGTCAACTGATAGATGAGATAAAATAAATAATGTAAAAATGCAAAAACATTACAGTTCAAATGTATGAGTATTAAACTCTGAAATGCTTAAATCTAAGTAAATCTGAATAATTATTGCTAATTTGGCTACATGAAGTAATATAAATTGATGTTTTGATTTTAGATATTATGATAACTATTGAACAAAAAGATACATATTAGCAAGTAATAACATAGCCATGATAATTCAAGTCAAAAATTCCCTACTCAATGAACCACATCTGCAGGTGGTTGAAAGGGAATTTTAACAATGTGCTAAATTCCATGTCTTACATAAAAGAAAAGCAATAGGGGGCTAGAGAGATGGCTTAGTGGTTAAGGTGCTTAACTGCGCAACCTAGTTTTCCAGGACCCAGTTTTCCTGGATATAAATGGTAGCACATGTGCCTGGACTATTATTTTCAGGGACTAGAGGCCCTGGTGCACCCATTCATTCATTCATTCTCTCTCTCTGCCTCTTTTTCTCATAAATAAATAAAATTAAAAAAAAAAGAAAAGCACTAGGTACAATTTCATTCTACCTGGAAAAGTAAATTCAAATTAATAGCAACAGCAGCATAGTAAAGGGGGACATATCACATCTTTTCAAACTATTAGAAAGAAGAAGAGGTCAGAGGTCAGGAAATATACCTCATGATGTCTAGTCATTGCCCCTAACTGGTAGAATCATGTGGATTCTGTTACCTACTGTTACTTGTTTTCCAGATTTTGCAGAAGAAACATTGCTTATTTCATGACACAAAACAAAAGCTACAGCAGGTATTACTGGAAAAGTTGCTTCTTTTAAAAATGCCCATCTAGGGCTGGAGAAATGGCTTAGCAGTTAAGCGCTTGCCTGTGAAGCCTAAGGACCCCGGTTCGAGGCTTGATTCCCCAGGACCCACGTTAGCCAGGTGCACAAGGGGACGCACACATCTGGAGTTCGTTTGCAGTGGCTGGAAGCCCTGGCGTACCCATTCTCTCTCTCTTCCTCTCTCTCTCTCTCTCCTTCTTTCTCGCTCTCACTCTCAAATAAATAAATAAAGATAAAACAAAAAAAATTTTTTTAGAAAATGCCCATCTAATAAACCAACTTTACCCAGTTCATCACACAAACCATACAACCTAACTAGATTTTCCCCTGTTTAAATCATCTATGGTCCCTGTATGAATGTGATCTGTTTCAAAGTCTTGAATGTGGGGATAATTTCTATGTAAGTAATATATCTGGAACCTTCTATATCACGCTACTTTTGCTTTTGCAAATAGAATCAGGTGAAGGGAGAACTCAGTGACCTTCCAGTGACAGTTACGGCCACTCAACCACCTGGGCAGAACCTTTCCTATAAGCACTCCATTTTCAGCTCTTTGAAAGACACAATTATCATCACCACAACCACCGCCATCTGCTCTAACTTTTATTTTTATTTATTTATTTATTTTTAATTTTTTTATTGACAACTTCCATAATTATAAACAATATCCCATGGTAATTCCCTTCCTCCCCCACTTTCCCCTTTGAAACTCCACTCTCCATCATATACCCTCATGCTTTCAATCAGTCTCTCTTTTATTTTGGTGTCATCGTCTTTCTTTCCTATTATGATGATCTTGTGTAGGTAGTGTCAGGCACTGTGAGGTCATGGATATCCAGGCAATTTTGTATCTGGAGGAGCACGTTGCAAGGAGTCCTACCCTTGGCTCTTACAATCTTTCCACCACCACTTTCACAATGGACCCTGAGCCATGGAAGATGTGACTGAGATATTGCAGTACTGTGCATTCCTCTGTCACTTCTTCTCAGCACCATGGTGTCTTCTGAGTCATCCCAAGGTCACCACCATCTGAAAAGAGAAGGTTCTCTAGCCAAAAGTGAGAGTAGCATTAATCTATAGGTATGGACATTAAGAGAAGTGCTTACTGGGCAGTTTGGTGAGCATAGTATATACTTTTAGCCAGACAGTAGCAGATGTTACATTCCTAGGACTACCCTTGTTGAGGTTTTCAGTATCAGGGATATATTCCCTCCCATGGAGTGGGCATTCAGTCAAATTAGAGGGCAGTTGGTTTCTCCCATAACAGATGTGCCACTATTGCACCCGTTGGCTCATTTGGCCTGGCTGGCCAAATAAGGCTTGCAGTGTCCATTGTTGGGTATCTTCACTGGTGATTTCTCTCTCTCCCATTGAACTGCATGCAGCATGGCTTTTTCCAGCTTTCTGTCAACTGGTATACATGGAGGAGGTTTGCAGCTCAGCTCCAGCAGGGTTTCTCAGTGACCTTGCAGCCCAAGTATGTGGAGTCTTCAGCAATAGGGTCTTACCATCTATTCATGGTGGGAAACCAAGTGCCTCGAAAATGGCCTGTAATGTCTGGGGGCATCAGGGACCTCCTTGGCCAACAACTCACTGGAAATTTTCCAGTAACAATCTATGGCTCTAGTGTGTTCCATTGTCTAAAAAAGTAGGTTTCCATATGACTTATTTATATCCTCTTAGATTTTGATTAGCCCTCCCTCCACCTTTCCTTACTCAATCTCTTCCCCTGACCTCACTTAGACCTTTTCACCCCCATTAATCTGTTCTTCTATTTACATATATACAATACCATCCTATTAGGTACCCCCTCCCTTTCTATTCCCTTTATGTCTCCATTATAGCTTACTGGCCTGTGCTACTGAGTTTTCTTCCTACTTACACAGAAGACCAGTTATTTGTAGATAGGGTCCACATATGAGAGAGAACATGTGACATTTGGTTTTCTGGGCCTGGATTACCTCACTTAGTATAATCCTTCCCAGATCCATCCATTTTCCTGCAAATTTCATGATTTCATTTTTCTTCACCGCTGAGGAGAACTCCATTGTATAAATGTGCCACATCTTCATTATCCACTCATCAGCTGAGGGACATCTAGATGCCCCTTATTCCTTTTCATAGTGAGGCAGGTTCAGGGAAGTTGAAGTGTCTGCCTGGTGACTGATGGTAACCCAACATAGCTTACAGTGATTTCAAAAATGATAAATTTGAGGAAATGGCTCAGCAGATTAAAGAATTTACTACACACACATGAACACTTGAATTGGCTCCCCAGATCCCATGCAAAGCCAGACACTGTAGTGCTAGTGTCTGTAATCCCAGCGCGCTTAAGGCAAGAAGGACGCTGGAGGCAGGAGCATCATCCCGTTATCCTGGCAAATGCAGCAGTGAACAAGAGAGTCTGCCTCAGATGAGATGAAAGCAGGACCAATTCCAGAAGTTGAACTCTGACTTCCACACATATGCCACAATGCACACATGCCCACACTCACACACATGATCACGCACACTTCCACAAACACACCCCCACACACCCCCACACATAGAACTAAATTGTTTTTGTACTAATGACAGAACAGATACTGCCCATTTGATGGTGGGTGACAGCTGCCTGAAGGAGATGTTCATGGAAGGTACTGTGTGTAATCCTGAAACAGGAAGGGACCCAATGCGCTCCAGGTGGAGGACCAATGAGGGTTAGAGATACTTATTTATTTATTGTTAATTATACTTTATTATTCAGATTTACTTAGATTTAATCATTTTCAGGGTTTAAAACTCATACATTTGGACTGTAAATTTTTTTGCATTTCTACATTATTTATTTTATCTTGTCTATCTATCAGTTGACTAGTGATATTCTTTAAGTAAGTATCTCTTTGGTGCTGAGAGATAGGTAGGCAAAGGGAATTGTGAGGACCCTGGAGGTGCAGTCATGGGCCATGGTGGGATGGCTGATGATGGAGGCCTGAGAGTTATCTGATGCTTTGAAGCTTCTTTCAACAGTGCTGAGGACCCCTGTGCTTTAGTCACCTACCAAGGCAAGAGTGGTTGGGGGAGGGCTGGGTAAAATGGATATGGGAAACCAAAGCCCTTGCTCGCCATTACCTTCTTTTAAGTTTTATTTATTTATTTATTTATTTATTTATTTATTTATTTATTTATTAGAGAGAGAGAGAGAGAGAGAATAGGCACACCAGGTCCTCCAGCCACTGCAAATGAACTCGAGGTTCATGCGGCCCCTTGTGCATCTGGGTTATGTGGGTCCTGGGGAATTGAACTGGGGTCCTTTGGCTTTATGGGCAAATGCCTTAACCTCTAAGCCATCTCTTCAGCCCTCCATGACCTTCTTCTACTCTCTTCTACTCCTTCTTTTTCTCCACCTGGCTCACTCCATCCCAGCCACAGTGGTTCCTGCAGACATAAAACACTGGTCAGACTCCACCTTGGCATTTATGGGCCTGTTCCCTTGGCTCACAGGCTTCAAGGGTTAGCACAGTATTCCCTTCTTGCTGATGCTATCTTGTGCAGCCCTCTCTCGTCCCACATTTTCCTTTCTCTTGACATTACTACATTTTTCTCTGCCATGAGCATGACTTTGTAACGTATCATTTAGGGAGTTTTGTCTGGTGCGTCCACTGCTACATTCCCACAGCTGGCACATGGTAGGGGTCATTAAGTACATGCCCACTGGTGATGGGACATGAACCATATCCAGACGTCAGGAAAGAGAGCTGGCATTCATGAAAGGAGAAAATAGGGGTTGGTCTGGAACATTCTTCAAAGGAGGTGGTAAGATGCCAGGCAACTGAGAAGATGCCACTGGAAATGAGGATTCGGGGTCAGGTTGGAAGCCTGGGTTGGGGACAGAGAGAGGACAAGAGAAATCTCAGGTATGGAGGGAGGCAAGAGCACTGATTTCAGCAGTGAGGGCAATAGGAGCTATAAAGTCATGGGCTTGACAAATATATTTCTATTTATTTTCAAGCAAGGAGAGAGAAAAAGAGAGAGGAAAGGGAGAGTATGAACAGTTGACAGGGTCTCCAAGGGCCAAAAATGAATTCAAGACACATGTGCCACTTTGTGCACGTACCTTTACCTGGGTACTAGGGAATTGAACTCAGGTCATTAAACTTTGCGGGCAAGTGCCTTAACTGCTGAGCCATCTCTTCAGCACTGAAGTCAGGTTTTGTAAGTCAATGGAGGAGACTGTGTCAGGGACTTATGTTACAAAGGCAGCAAGGGAATGGAAAGGAGGCTTGGGTGTGAGAAGAGCCCATCTGGGGATTCCAGGTGCTCTTTCAAAAAGGAAGATTTTAATTGTTTTCGTGGGGTGTGTGTGTGTCTGTAGTATGTTCATTGTGGTGTGTGTGTAGTATGTTCACTGTGGTTGTGTGTGCACTGGATGCACATGTGTGTGCACAGGTGTGTGGAAGCCGAAGGAGGATATTGAGTGTCTTCCCCTGTTGCTCTTTTGCCTTCTTTCATGGAGATAAACTCTCTTAACCTTGAGTTTTCCATTTCTCTGCTAGACTACCAGGCTAGGGAGCCCCAACAAATCCCCTGTCTCCGTCTCCCTCAGGGCTGGGGTAACAGGCATACACATCCATGCCTGGCTTGTTACATGCATGGTGTGGGTTCAACTCAGGTCCTCAGCCTTGCCTACTGACGCATCACCCCAGCCACAAAAATGAGTCTTCATCTTGTGGCATAGACAGAGACAAGCTCTGTGCAGAACAATGTAGTAACCACTTTGCGGTGGCAAATCTCTTGAACCGTGACCAGATCCTGGTGGATTGTGCTTCAAGTACCCACAGTACATTGAACTATGACAAATTTGAAGATTTATGGGGGAAAGAATGTAATAGATTTTAAGGTTTTTTTTTAAACTGTGTTTAAAAAAGTTATTTTTATTTACTTATTAGAGAGAGTGAGAAAGAGGCAAAGAGAGAGAGAGAGAGAGAGAGAATGGGCACCACCTTGTGCCTCTTACATGGGTCCTGGGGAATCAAACTTTGGTCCTTTTGCTTTGCAGGCAAGCCCCTTAACCAGTAAGCCATCTCTCCAGCCCAAGAGTTTTTATGTTGACCACATATTACAATTTCATCTCAAGTATACTAGGTGAAACTAGGATATATTTGGTGAAATAAATATGCTGTTAAAGTAGTTTCATCTCCTTTTTTACCTTTTCAGTTGATTACTATAAACTTTAAAACTTTACATGTGGCCCGCATCATAGGTCTACTTTACTAGTCAGTGGTGAAAACTTACCAGCACACATAAACATCCCTTCCCTCCATCCCTCCATCTCCCCCTCCACTCCATCCTACTTCCCTCCCTTCCTGCCTTCCTCCTTCCTTTCCTCTTTACCTCCCCTTCCTTCTAGAAACAATACCATTCAGTAACTACATTGTTTTCTGAATGGACACCCAAGTGGTTAATCTTCCAATCTCAGGAAAAATAGATGCTTTTCATAATATCAAACCATCAAATTGCTTTAGCATTAAGTTGCCTGGAACTACATTAAAGTCAATGATATGTAGTCCATTAGCTGTACCAAGCTCTTGGCCTCCCTGGGAGGGGGAAAGAAAACTGCAGAAATGAGGTTTCTTCTACATTGAGCAGCAAATAAATGAAGCCCTTTGAAGAAACCACCTACAAGAAGTCCTGGGATTGTAATTACCCAGCCCTCCAATTTGGCAAACACAGAGGTTTACTTGCAACATTACCATCTTGCAAATCATGATTCCTCCTGATAGGAGCGGGCAAGGCTGTGGGTTGCCTGGGTCCGAGACAAAGACAGCTCTGATGTGGACATTCTAGCTGCTGCTCTAAGAAGGAAATTCCCAATGTTCATGTTGGCTAGAGCCAGGAATTGTTTCCAGAGGTCAGCCTCCAGAGGTCAGCCTTAAACCTTTCTGTCTCTGCGTGTAGAGCAATGAATTTGCTTTTTTTTTTTTAGAAAACATGAGTGCATTTAGTAAAGTTGCTTCTACTACTCTCTTATTTCTTTTTCTGAAATTGTTTGCATGTACATATGTGCAGTTGGTGGGACGTGGTGTGTGTTCGTGGCATATGTACATGGGTGTGTAGGTGTGGCCCACAGTGCCTGGCTCATGCCTTAAATCCCAACACTCAAGAGGCAGAGGTAGGAGGATCACCATAAGTTTGAGGCCACCCTGAGAGACTACATAGTGAATTCCAGAGCTAGAATGAGACTCTACCTCAAAAAAATTTATTTTATTTTATTTATTTATTTCATAGAAAGAGGCAGATAAGGGAGAGAGATGGGCACACCAGGGCCTCCAGCCACCGCAAATGAATTCCAGACACATGTGCCACTTTGTGCATCTGGTTTACATGGGTCCTGGGAATTGAACCTGGGTCCTTTGGCTTTGCAGGCAAGCGCCTTAACCACTATGCCATCTCTCCAGGCCCCTGGTCTCTTTCTTAATATGCATCATTTGGTAGAGATGGCTAAACAGACCATGGGCTGTGGGTAGTTGACTTGTGTGAGTGAGGTCTAGGCAATCAGCTGGTTCTCCGGCTCAAGCAGTGCATTCTGGGCGGCTAGCTTGGGATCGGGATATGGCGAGCAGGAGCAGCTCAGGCAATGTTTAAACAGAAAGGTGCGCACTGCGGGGAAGGGGGCACCCATGACGTTCCTGGAAATGCTGGACAGATGTGACGGCTAATATTGCCAACTTGGCAGGATTTAGAATCACCATGGAAACACCGCTAGGGGTATCTATGAGGGAGTTTCTAGATTTAGCTAAGTGGGAAGACCCTCTGTAACTGTGGGGTGGCAGCATTCCGTGGGCTGGGTTCTTGGACTGGCTAGAGAGGAGAGAGCTCGCTGAACAGCACGCGTTGCTCTCTACCTCCTGACCCACGATGCCATGTGGCCAGTTGCCTCCGCCATGATGGACCACACCCTCCACGTGTGACCCAAAACGAGCTCTTCTTTAAGCTGCGTTTGCCAGGTGTCTGTCACAGCAACAAGAAAAGTTCTGGAAAAGTTGTCCACTGCTTTCCAGGGGATCCGCAGGAAAGTGGGAGTGAGGTCTGCCTACGGGAACTGCTGCATTCAAGAGCAGTCCAGGGTTCTGAAGCATCTGGACACACACCGAGCTCGACTAGAACCCAACTGTCAGGGCCACAGCCAAGCAGCAAGAAAATGGCCTTCCTCTTGCTGCTGCTGCCTCCTGACCCTCATTCCAGAGCCTCTGATAGGCAGGGGCAGACTCTAGCTGAGAAGGAGGCTGGCAGTGTAACTTTCACCCTGATGCCTCAGCAATGCAGAGAAACCCCTAAAACAGGAGACCAGAATGGGCTCTGGGACCACTTCACCATGTTGGCCACTCTAGGTGGACACATAACTCAATCGAGTGACGAGAGTCATACTATGACATTGGCATTGTCAAAGAAGGGACAAGAAGCCCTTTCTGTTTTCTGCTGTGTATGACCACGAGTCGGCCTGCAGATTCAGGAAGGCACCTTGACTCCTAGAAGACCTGAGCATAGGGCCATAGAGGGCAGCTGAGAACAGTAGCAGCCTGAGAGCCTATAGGGGCCTTGTCTTGATGATGCCTCTTAAAGGCCCTGAGAGGGGTGGTGGAGGGTGAGAGGTAAGAGAAGGGTGGAGGTGGGTCTAGAACTCCGGCCACCTGACTCCCAGGTTAAGCTTTTTCCCATCATGCAGCCCTAGGTCCTGGGTCTACATGAGGAACCTGTGCTCCCCTGGCCAGCAGTGCCCCTCCAAAGTAGCTGAATGGCAGCTTGCACAATGGGCCTTAGCCGAAAAGCACTCAGAACACATTTTCCCAACAGACCCGGTGGAGCCTGGGTGTGTTTGAATAACTCAGGGCCGGCGGCTGGCTGGTGGGGAGCGCAGAGCCAGCTTTGAAAACACCCTAGGGGCTCTCTTGGAGTGGCACACTGAAATGTGGCCACACCGGTTCAGGCTATTTTAAGCTTCGGAAATGGAGGGAGGTGAATCAGGGTGAACCAGTGGGCTCCTAGGGCAGATGAGTTCCAGGCCAGTTAGTTCTCCATTGGGTGGTTCCAAGGTCACCTTGGGCCCTTCCCCTATCACTGGGACTTTGCTTTCTTTTTGCCTTCATCCCTTTGGAAGGATGGGAAGGGGCTAAGAGGAGGGACCCCTGGTTCGGAGGACCCGGTTTAAAGAGAAAAAAAAAATGGGCAAAAATGTTGCCTGCCAATTCGTAAGCATTTTTCTTAAATTCACTTTCGACATTACTCTTATGTAACCCTCCACCACCCTTTGAGACAGGTCCAACCATTGTTTCTATCTGCCACAGGAAGAAACAGAAGCTCAGAGAGAGTGAGTGGCTTGCCCAAGGTCACCAGCAGAGCTGCGATCTGAGATCAGGTGGGAGGGCGAGGGTGGAACGCTGGCCTCTCCTTTGTGAAGTTAAGTGGGTCTGTGCGCTTAACTACCATTGTGCCCCATGCTCTCAACACCCAGCACTAGTCAGAGCTCCCCTCTATGCAGGGGCTGCATTTGATTCCTCCTGGAAGCTCTGGAAGTTCCATTTTATGTGCCACATTTTTCAGATTATAAAACTGAAGATCCAAGAGCATAGGAGCCCTGACCAGGGATACATGAAGATACAGAAACTACAGAGAGCAAGAGAACTGGACTCTCTCCATGGCCTGTGTTATTACCTTTAGATAGGGGCTAAATCTTTTTTTTTTAATATATCTTTTTAAATTTTATTTTGATTTATTCATTTATTAGAGAGAGAGAGAGAGTGAGAATGGGCGCTCCAAGGCCTCCAGCCACTACAAACAAACTCCAGACACATGCACCCCCTTGCGCATCTGGCTTATGTGGTGGGTACTGGGGAATCGAACCTGGGTACTTTGGCTTTGCAGGCAAGTGCCTTAATCAGTAAGCCATCTCTCCAGCCTGGAGGTAAAACTTTTAATTAAGGTTCTGAAGAGATTTCAGTGGTCCCCAGGACACCTACTTCAATCCCATCCTCATTTCACCCTGAGGAAACAGGTTCTCAAAGGCCAGATGGGAGGCTTGAGGTCACAGCTAATATGTAGCTAGGCCGGGCCCCAGTCTCCACAATTTTTGACAGTGCATTAGGAAACTTATTTCCCCTGGCCTTCCATTAGGTTTTAAGGATTTCTATCTTCTCTATTAGGAGGTCATCCTTGTGCAGTGGCGCCCACCGCTTTGTCTTTAGGTTTCTCCGTCGAATCTCCGCCTCGTCTTGTGACAGGAGGTCAGTGATCTGTAACCCAGAGAGACCGAGCCAGCGCTTCACTGCAACGGATGCTTCTTTGTGGAGAAGTCTTTTCCAAGACATGACTTCTCCTGTGTTACAGTATCGATCCCATAATCTTTTACCACTGCAATACACTCTGCAAATACATTTTCCATACCCACTCTGCCACCCAGACTCCTTTGCCACTGACATCCTAAGTGCAGCTTCGTTCAGAGGCCACAACACTCCGCTTCTTCTTCAGATACTTAATGGAGGTTGAGGTGGGCAATGAGAAATGCAAAGTCTAGAATATGGACTGGGTGGACTATGGAAATAGAATCTGTACTGTCTTTTAGAGAGGTGGATTTATAAGCAAAAAGTGTCTAGAACCTTATAGAGTCTATACTGACAGTGAAATCCAGGAATCAATAGGCATTTGACTTTTCTTAGGTACTTTTAGGTAATATTATTTTACTTTTTAAACAATTTTTTGTTCATTTTTATTTATTTATTTGAGAGTGACAGAGAGAGAGAGAGAGAGAGGGAGAGAGAGAGAGGCAGATAGAGAAAATGGGCGTGCCAGGGCTTCCAGCCACTGCAAATGAACTCCAGACGTGTGCACCCCCTTGCGCACCTGGCTAATGTGGGTCCTGGGGAATCGAGCCTCGAACTGGGGTCCTTAGGCTTCACAGGCAAGTGCTTAACTGCTAAGCCATCTCTCCAGCCTGGTAATATTATTTTAAATAAAACTAAAAGTATGGCCCAAAGTCACATTTTTAAACTCCTTTTATTCTTCTCCATTCATTCAGTCAACAGATATATACTGAGCTTTTCCCCTCTGTTTCAGACACTATAGAAGCCAGGTGTTGCTGGGTATGGTGGCTCATGCCTATAATCTCAGAACTCAGCAATCTGTAGGCTGAGGCAAGAGGATCGTGAGTTCCAGGGCAGCCCGAGGTACACAGTGAGGCCGTGTGTCCAAACAAGCTTGGTTCTGAGCCACACTGGGTTCCCGCCCTCTCAGAGCCCGACCTCCAGTGAGAGAGACCAGTGTGCATCTGCTCAGCTCTGAAATCGTGCACCACCATGGCTGAGCAGCAGGACATCACGGGGGGGGGGGGGGCGGACGACAGAACAACCTGTGTGGCCTTCCACTTTTCTGTGGCTTGGGGACCTATGGGGTGCTTGGGTCTCATGGAGGCCTTACTGCTATGCAGGTTTTCCAGGTGGCCCTTGGAGGAGGAATTTCAGGCAGAGAACTCCACGGCTGAAGGCCTGGGGCAGGAGGAAATTACTGGGGCGACCGACTACAAGTAGCTGAGTATTGCCTGCGAGAGGAGATCCTGGGGAAGGTGTGTCTGGCACCGGGGGAGGTTGGCATTCTGGCTTCTGAAGGGTCCTGTGTGTTATAGAAAGGAATTTATATTTGTCTCGTGGAGGCTGTGCAAAGCTGCTGAAGAGGTTAAGCAGGAATGTGAGATGACTAGGTTTCTATTTTGGAAAGTTTTCTCTGGCTGCAGTTGGAGGATGAAGTGGACGGTTGGTTCATGAGGCCAGGAACTAGGAAGCCCTGGATGGGACAGTGGCAGCCATCAGAGGGGCCCAGGAGCCAACCACCTGCAAGAAGAAAATAAAGGAAAGAAGAATGAATGCTAGATTGATGAAGAGAGTGTTTGAGTGTCTGATTTGCTAAAAAAAAAAATAAAGAAAACAAAAAAAATAGAAGAGCTTTAAAACCAAAACTAAATGTATAAATATAATATAAATATAATATATAAATTTATATGTATATGTGTATATATGTATATATATACATACACACAGACACACACGCACACACACACACACACGTATATATATATATATAAAATGTCACAAGTTAGGGAAAGAAGATAAAAAAAATCCCAGTACAATCAGTAAACCATTCATTTCCTTCCTATATTTCCATTAGTTTTCAACACCAAGTTAATTTCTTAGGTGACATTTTCTTTTAGTGTTAGAAAGATAGCAGGCCACACTATGTGCTTAGCAGGCTAGACTGTGTGCTTCTTCCAGCCTATGAAGACTCATTTTAGGGGAGCTCCGTCCACATTTCTTATGTTAAAGACCAAATTTCAGTGTGTGTGTGTGTCTGCACATGTGTGTGTCATTTGTGTGCGCATGTGTGTGAATGCACATGTGTATGAAGGCCACAGGTCAAGGTCAGGTGTCTTTCTCAAGTGCTCTCCGCCTTATTATTCATTTTTTTATTTGAGAGAGAGGGAGAGAGGGAGAATGGGCACACCAAGGCTTCCAGCCACTCCAAACAAGCTCCAGACACATGTGCCACCTTGTGCATCTGGCTCAAGTGGGTCCTGGGGAGTTAAACCTGGGTCCTTTGGCTTTGCAGGCAAGCACCTTAACCACTAAGCATCTTTCCAGCCCCACCTTATTATTATGTTTTTTTTTTTTGACAAAAGCTCTCTTACTGGATTCAGCTAGACTTGTTAGCCACAAGTGTGCACTTCTGCACCCCAGCTTTTATGTTGGTGCTGGAGATCTGAACTCAGTTCCCCAAGCCTGTATGGCAAGCACTTTACTGACTGGGCCATCTTCTCAACCCCTGAAGGCCAAATTTCTTGCATATCTAAGAGCTGGTCACTTGGTTGTAACTGTTATGCAGTTTCATTCCTTCCATAACTTGGTGCATCCAATTACTTGTTCCCATCTACTTCCCCACAGGCCATAAAAATAATCAAGATGATGGAACTCCACATGTCTTTGTGTCCTGGAAAATTTAGCGTGAGCTGCCAAGAAATAACAGTGTTCAAATTAATCCTCGCTGTGGCCAGTGAGGCCAGCCCTTGGAGGAGTCAGTGGAGAGAGAATCCATTTTTCATTCAGCACTCCGGTGCTTCCCTTGCCAGAGCATTTGCTGAGCACTGTTTGGCCTCCTGTGAGAATCTGGAAAAGAAGAAAGTAATTGAGAGACCTACAGAAAAGTTGTGCTGGCACTAGCTAGCCCCCGGTGGGTCAGAATGATTCGCTATTGGCAAGCCTGAGTTCTCCATAGGCCGGGAAGGAAAGCTGAAGCCCTCTTTGGGAAGGTATTATGCAGAATTCAGCAGTCTTGGCTCAGGGGGACATCCAGACACTGGCCTTATTCTGTGTTATCAGGCTGAGGAGTGATTTTAAGAGAGAGGCGAGCTTGGCACAGAACCTGAATCCACTTGCTAAGCTGCCGCAGGCTTTCAATGGAGCATTGGCAAATCCGAGGCCCCTGGATTCATTCTTTGGACTCCCCATGTTCCCGTGGATGCAAGGAGCCTTCGCTCTCTTGGACTTCTGTGGAGAAGAAATATGGTGATCAATGAACCTGGTGCAGGAGGGAGATTAAAAGTGGCCGATGGACTAGGGAGGACTGGGCATGTGCTGTCCAGTCAAAGCGGGACTACCACAGTCTTTATCCGTCACATGCCCTTGTGTGAGGACGGTAGGAAGGGGTCCAAAGGTATGTTCTCTGGGGCTGTGCCCAGGCTAATTTTACATGACAATGGCTGCTCTATGCTCTTTCACTGGAATGCCTCTGCTGGCCCCTGTGGCCTGGCGACCAGACTTGGAAAAGCCTCCTCCTTGGACTTCCGGCTCAGCCCAGCAGCAGGCCAGAGACTCACACTGTGAGTCGCCCAGGAGGCCAGACAAGCATTTCCCCTGGTGGCTCAAGTCTGCTGTCACATAAGGAAGCCTCTGTAGCCTTCTGCAGGACACAGTGGATGGCCCTTCCTTACCTGCTGCAAGGAAGGAGAGACTTTTCACTCCACCCCGGTCACTAGGAGATTTTGCAAGCCAGCGTGTCAGAGTGTTTCTGGTGACTTCCTATGGGCCCCACCCTTCACAGTCCACCCACGTGAAGATGCCGCATATGGGCAGAGAAAGAGAGAACCCAGGGAAATAACATCAGGTTTTGTGCCATTGGCTTGTTGGCCAACATATATGGACTGGTTTTGAAATTCCCTGATGTCTTTAAGAAAAGATAACCGAATAGCTTTTTTTTTTTTTCTTTTGAAGGAAAGTACTGATAAAGAAACTGTGACATAAGCAAAGAAAAATGTAAGTGTTCTGTGCTTTTAAGATCAATAGAGGCAGCAAACAGGGAAATGGCATATGCGGTGACCCATAGTGGGCCCAACTCGAGCATCTCATTTCCATTCATACACAAAGGGGTCATTCTTGTCTGCAAGTCACCTTCAGAAAGAGATATAACAGCAAGTGAAAGGAGTTTTAATTACTACTATTAGGACTTCTTTTTTCTTTCTTTCTTTCTTTTTTTTGGTTTGTTCTTTCTAAGTAGCTCTTAAGTAGGGTGTCCCAGTGCAATTTAATCTCTTATGTCAACATGCAGCCTGCACAGGCCCCACATTCACACCTAGGGCCAAAGAGTCACTCTCTGCCCATGAGGAAGTCAATCTCTTACTAGCTCAATCAGGACAGTCACTTACAGAGCTCAGAGCCTTCCCTGGCTTACATCAGAGGAAGAGCACACGCCTTTAATCCCAGCACTCGGGAGGCAGAGGTAGGAGGATCTCTGTGAGTTCAAGACCAGCCTGAGGCTACATCATGAATTCCAGGTCAGTCTGGGTTAGACCAAGACCCTACCTAAAAAAAAAAAAAAAGGACATGGGAAAGAAAGGAGCCCTTTACCCAGGGACTCTGGTTGATGAAGGTTGAGAATTCCAGCACAGTTAATATCTGCTGTGGAGGTTGCCTACAAAGAGACAATATTCCGTTTGTTTTTTAAATTAAGAAAAAGAAAATTTCAATTGCAATGCACTTTTCTAAGGCATCACAAAGGAAACATCCAGACAGAATCTGTTAATGTGATTGTCTACATGCATTTAATATCACCTACTATTAATGTGATTGTCTACATGTGTTTCATATTATTTACTGCTAATGTACTGATTGTCTACATATAATTAATATCACTTGCATTTTAGGGTTTCTTTTGTTGTTGTTTTGGTTTGGTTTTACAAGGTAGGGTTTCACTCTAGTCCAGGCTGACCTGGACCTCACTATGTAGTCTCAGGATGGCCTCAAACTCATGGTGATCCTCCTACTTCTGCCTCCTGAGTGCTGGGATTA
Source organism: Dipus sagitta (assembly GCA_036346955.1). NCBI lineage: Eukaryota > Metazoa > Chordata > Mammalia > Rodentia > Dipodidae > Dipus > Dipus sagitta. The sequence continues at coordinate 21,088,006 of CM070770.1, forward strand.
AAGGCATGTGCCACCATGCCGGGCCATTTTAGGGTTTTTTTTTTATTAGTTATGTATATAGTGTGCATGATAGTACCATCATTAGCCTTCTCCCTGTCTTCCCCCCTGTGGATTGTGGGTGTTGCATTGTGGGGGTAGCCTTCAGTTATGGGGAAGAGGCAATGTCTCTGTGCATAATGACCCAATTTATGGCTCTAACAATCTTTCTGCCCTCCTCTTCCACGAATTTCCCTGAGCCATGTTGGGTTCATTTTGGATCTATTTCAGTGACGAGGTCTTGGGAGTCTCTGTATCTCTGGATTACTGATTTGGTAGGAGTTGAGTGTTCTCTGTGTCTGTCTCCTTCACCCTTGTGCTGATACCAGGTTCAGTGGGGTAGTGAGCAAGAAAGCATCCCTTGCTCATTACCCCACTAACTCTATGGCCTCAGCTGGTGCCCAAGTGGAGTACGATGGGCTGATTCTCCCCTCAGGTTCTGCGTCCATCTTTTCTTCCCTGTGATGCGAGGCGAGGTTAGGTGGACCCAATATTCCTTTTATGTAGCGATCTTTTGAATAAGAATGTGACTACATCAGATAATCATGCTTAATATGGGCTTTCTTCTTTCCCAGCTGTAAACCCGTGATTTCGAGGAGTCTCAGAAGAAGCCCATTTATAGTAAAAGTCATGTCCTAAAGCCTCCTGTGTGATCCCTGTGACCCATGGTCTCATCTTACTAGGTTGCACTCATATCCAAGGCACCTTTGGAAACACTAATTTTCTTTATTGAAATAGAGGGATAAAAAGAAAATCTTATTTATCAAAAGAGTAAAGAGAAGAAAGGAAAAAAGAAAATCTCATTTATTGAAAAAGAAGGGGAAAATGTAGCTTGAGAGCTACTGAAATCATATATATATATATATATATATATATGGCTAAAATAAGTCGACACAATTCTTCCTTGAGAAACCAACACCCACACCTAGACATGTCTTATCCTTTTCTTGAGTGCCTCCCTTCCTACTAACCCTGTCCTTCAATTTGTATTAAATATCTCTTCCGGGCTGGAGAGATGGCTTAGCAGTTAAGGCACTTGCCATGAAGCCTAAGGACCCAGGTTCGATTCCCCAGTGTCCACATGGGCCAGGTGCACATGGTAGTGCATGCATCTGGAGTTCACTGGCAGTGGCTTGGAGGCCCTGGTGCGCCTATTCTCTCTCTATCTCTGTACCTCTCGATCTCTCTTAAATAACTAACTAACTAAATAAATTTATTTTTTAAAAAGAATCTCTTCCTAATAAACTCCATCTCTGCTTTATACTGGCTCATCCCAAAATTCTTTTCCACAGCCAGGAGTCCCAGCTTCCCCTGGGTAAAGGTCTGCGAGCACTCCCTCGGCCACTCTAGTCAAACCCCACCTGGGTGATGGATCTTCCCAAGTCTTTTGCTAGCAAGTGACAGGAACCACAGGATGTTTACCTGTGATTACGTTTTGTCACTAGGAAGAGGCAACTTCCAAAGGGGGGAAAAAATTTCCAGAATTGGGAGGAGGAACAGGTGAGCAGATGCTCAACACAACCTCTGCCTCAGCAGCCAAAGGAGACAGAAGCAGTGAAGATCTCCAGGCCGGTGGACCCCAACTCTTGGGTCCTTGTCCAAGTTCACAAAGAATTAAAAGTCCTGACTCAGAGAAGGGTAAACTATGAATTACGAGATTTATTTTAGGGACAGTTAGGATCCAGAGGAAAGGCAAACAGGAAGTCCAAGCCAAAAGAAATGCCGTCTGCCTTCCGAGCTAGGCTGACTGGGAAGGGGGAGAAGAAATGGAGAAAATCTCCTTCACATAGAGAAAAGTACACAGACACACACACACACACACACACACACACACACGGAAAGCAGCTTACCAAAAGGGCCAGGGGCTAACAACACTTAAGGGGGCAAGGGAGAAAGGGAGAGGGAGACCAGGAGAAGAAGAGAGAGAGAGAAAGAGGGAAAGAGAGAGAGAGAGAGAGGAGAGACCACATATGTGGTTTGTGAAATTTATATGGATCAAACATCCAATTCGGATGAGTCTCATCATCAGACGCAGGTGTGTAAGGGAGAGAGAGACCTGATTGGTTGGCAGGCTCAAGTGGCTGACTCAGGAAGAGTCCGCCCTCTCAGGTGTGCTAAATCCTGGAAAACTTGAAGAATCAGGAGGTGCTAAGGAGTTGTTGCTTGCAGCCATCTTAGACAAGACTGGGTCATCAGGCGTTGCTTCCAGTCCTACCAGGGGAGGCAAAGCAGCATCCATGTTTTCCTTGGACCTCTGTCCCTGGTTGGCTTTCTATAAAAAAAAAAAAAAAAAAAAAAAAAAAAGTCAACTTGTTCCTATTCGGTATCACCAGGTGCTCATTCCCTTCCTCTCACCCTCACAGATTTCTTCTGCTTGTATGCTATTGCTGGGCCATATCCCACTCTGAAACTCTTCTTTGGTCTGAATTCGTCTTTTGGACACATATTGCAGCAAAATTCCTGGTCTGGCATGCTCTGAGAAGGTCAAGGCTCACAAGAGCATGGAATGCAAAGGGTTCTGTTCAAAACTTTCATCAGGGCTGAAGTTGGAGCAGTAAGATGTTACTCAGTGTTATTCTATTTGCAGCTTAGAAAATCTCCTACTGCCCAGAGTCTAAAGAAGCAGATAGATGAACAGGCACAGAGAACCACATGGGTTCTGGCCATCTTCAGTTTGCACTGTTTCAAATTATCCAAAAGCCAATGACATCTGCTCACTGTGTTGATTAAGGCAAGAAATAGAAGAGGAGACTTAAGTGCTTTGGTGTCTCTCTCTCTCTTTTTTAAATGTTTATTTATTTTTAGAGCGAGTGAGAATTGACACGCCAGGGCCTCAGCCACTGCAACCAAACTCTAGATGCTTGCCCCACCTAGTGGACATGTGCGACCTTGTGCTTGCCTTACCTTTGTGCACCTGGCTTACGTGGGATCTGGAGAGTGGAACATGGGTCCTTAGGCTTCTCAGGCAAACACCTTAACCGCTAAGCCATCTCTCCAGCCCCATGTTTTGGTGGCTTTTGATTGCATGAATAGGCACCTACGAAGCACAGCTGAGGTAAGGATTCTTGTAGACACTTTCACCAAGATTGGAGAACAGAGCTGCCTGAGCTCAGAGAATGGAGATAGAAGATGATTCTGGACTCCAGTTAGACACGTGTTAAGAGTAGTTTCCTTCCTCTTCACACCACTTGCTAGAAACGTGTGCGCTCGCGTACTTACTGAGTGCACGCCACACTCCTGCTCCGCTACCAGAAGACCTTCATCTCATCCACGAGCTGCCCTCCAACACCCAGCACAAAGGAAATGCCTCTTGTGCTTTGTGCATGGAAACTTACTGGACCTTAACTTTAAGTTTCATATAAAAAGGGTCAGTGATTTCTGTTGCTTCTATCAGGTCTGCCCTTTTGTTCAGAAAAGAGACACAGACAGACACTGACTTCGATCAGAAAAACTTTATGATAAAGAATGCAAGAGCTCGAATGGAAGGAGAATGGAAGGTAAAATAATGAAAGGCAGAGCTGGGGAAGAGTCTCCCAGGCGAAATCAATGGCATGAAAAAAGGTAGGAAAAAGGGCATGGTGGAGTGATATAAAGGTGGGAACTACATTTTGTTAATTTTTTATTTTAAAAATATTTAATATAGGGCTGGAGAGATGGCTTAGCAGTTAAGTGCTTGCCTGTGAAGCCTAAGGACCCTGGTTCGAGGTTCGATATCCCAGGACCCACGTTAGCCAGATGTACAAGGGGGCGCACGGGTCTGGAGTTTGTTTGCAGTGGCTGGAGGCCCTGGCGTGCCCATTCTCTCTGTCTCTCTCTCTCTCTCCCCGCCTCCTTCTCTCTGTTTCTCTCAAATAAATAAATAAAAATAAACAAAAAAAATTAAAAAAATATTTAATATAGTTAAATTATAATTTATTAATGTGCAAGGGGAGGAGGGGGGGAAGGAGAGGGAATATGAATGGGGGGCCAGGGCCTGTTGCCACTGTAAAAGAACTCCAGATGCCTGAGCCACTTTATGCATCTGGTTTTATGTAGGTAGTGGGGAATTGAACCTGGGTCACTTAGCCATCTCCTCAATCTCTCCCCCACTTTTAGGGGTTGACTTTATCTATATGAAAATGAAACTTCCACAATGTGTGCTATTTTTACATCTTTTCCACAACCAACAGTTTCTATAATCCTTTTACATCTACTCCATGAAAGGCTATTTTTTCTCAATATTTCTATGACACTGGGAAACCCATCTCAAATAGATCATCATAATTTTAAAAACAGTCATAATTTTGATTTTTTTTTTTTTTTTTTTTTTTTTGGTGCTGGGTATCAAACCCAGGGCCATGTGCTAGCTACACAAACATTCTACTGCTGACCTGAATATTTTCCATTTTTGTTTTTTTGAGGTAGGGTCTTGCTCTAGCCCAGGCTGACCTGGAATTCACTCTGTAATCTCTGGGTGGCCTCGAGCTCACGGTGTGCCTCTTACCTCTGCCTCCCGAGGGGCTGGGATTAAAGGCGTGCGCCACCACACCGGAATACTGAATCTTTTGTCGTCCAGTGGACACGTTTATTTTTGTGGTACCACAAGTAGATATCATATTTGTCTCACTAGCTAGTCAACTTCCTTGTCCTGTGTTTTGAAGAGAGACACTGTGTCCATTTCTCAAGACTGTAAGTGAACCTGCTGTTTGCTCCTGGGGACTCTTCTCGTGCTGATCATTATGCAAATACCCTTCCAAAGCATAGTCCAGAGAGCAGGTAGTCAGTGAGTCACCGGATGCTCACAGCATGTCAGAGGTCCATGCAGAAGGAGGTGTTGCCGGATGGAGGCTGAAAAAGAGTTGGGTGACCTTCAGATCCACACATAATTGGTTATTCCTGTCGAGTCCAATCTTTTCTAAGCATGGCAGCTCATGTATACTTGCCAGATGATAACACCAATATTAACTTGGGTATGGATGGGTCCTTATATTAAATGGTGATGAAAGAAATGTGTTTGCCTCCAAGGTAGTGACCACCCTTGTTTGACAAACTACCAAGCGGCTTAGTCCAAGTGATTGCAATCCACTGGCCTGCAAGTTTCTTTTTGAGCAGCCTTTCAAAGTACTTCCAACTATTTTGAGCAGCCAAAGCTTTGTTGGAAAACAAAAACCTCAACTTCCCAGGGCGTCGGCTTTGAAGAAGACCTACTTATTTGTATCTAGGGTTCCAGACAGTTGTTAAACAGCAAGTACCCTGGCTTGCCACTTCGTTTCCTTTTCTGAGAGTCTGTCAGCACTTAATTGTGGGGGGGGGGAACTCAAGTGGACATGCAGACAAGGGACAACATGGGAAACGGAAAGCTGTAGTGTGACATTTTCCTACCTGATGGTCCGTGCCCACTTACAGGGCTGCTCTGGTCAATGCAGAAAGAGACAGAATTTGGAAAAGGCCACCACCCTTCCCGTGTCCCATGGTAGTTGTCATTTCTATATCTGCGGTTCTGCTCTTGGGGCTGGCCTCAATCCACAGCCTGTGTGGGACAAAAAGTACTGAAACCATCCAGTCAGAATTGAGTTATGCCCCAGATCAACAAAAATGCTTGCTTTTTTTTTTTTTTTTTACCAATTCCACTGATTCTCTTAGTGCGAGAATGAACTCTACAGGAGCATAAGCTAATAAAATGCAAATTTAGTCACTTGTTTGAGTTGTGTGTGTATGCAAAAGACAGAGTGATTATAAATCCAAATTTCCTTTGTTAAGCAAAGCAAAACATTTCCGAATTTAGTACCTAACATAGAACGAACTCAACCACCGAGATATGAACCTTCTCTTTCTTCCTCTTTTTTTTTCCCTTTTTATTTTTGAGAGCAAAGCACATGTCTCCCCCTGCGTCAGCAAGAGAGGCAAATGCTGAGTTTAAGGCAATGGGAGGACATGAACTTGAACTAAAGTTTGAAAAATATAGACTGTCCTAGATAGTATCTCCAGATTAGGAGACATTTTGATGTAGAGCTCAACGCAAGTCTTTTCTCTTCCAGTGAACCAGTTACCCTCTCTTCTGGAAGGAGAGAGAACTAGTCTACATTTCCCAGAGCGGGGGAAAATATTAAATCTCCAACTGAGCCAAAATGACAGGTTTCCCAAGACTTATCTTGGATCTCTATCTTGGGTCAGGGAGGCTATCAGATCTTGAGTTGGAAGGTGAATCTGTCCGGGGGGGGGGGGGTGCCTCTAGGGATGGGACTTGACTAGGGGCTTTCTTCAAGTTCACAATGACCTCCAGCAGTTGAGGGCTAACATGTGGCACTGAGTGACCACATTTAAAAGTGAAGGAGGCGAGAAAAGCCACTATTTGCGCAGATGTTATAATCAGACAAAAAATGCCCATAAGCTCTTACCCTGTTAGAGTTCCGGAATCTTCACGATTAGGCCTGAGAGTCTATTGGGCAGGACCCAACCCCAACTTGAAAACTATTCTGGGTTGCTTCTAGCGCGGCTGGACGAGAACCCCTTAACAGGAGTGTATCTCTTTGGGAGACCAGGATTTTCTTTTAAATTTGAGAAAGACAGATAGAGAAAGAGGCAGAGAGAGAGAGAGAGAGAGAGAGAATGGTGCACCAGGGCCTCCAGCCACTGCAAACGAATTCCAGATGCATGGGCTGCTTTGTGCATTTGACTTACATGGGTCCTGGGGAATCGAGCCTTGAACCTAGGTCCTTAGGCTTCACAGGCAAGCGCTTAATTACTAAGCCATCTCTCCAGCCCAAGACCAGGATTTTTAATCAGGCAAAGTCCCAACAGGCCATGAGGAGTGATGGCTGGAGTGGGGCCACGCCTGTTCCCACCCTTAGGTTCCTGCACTTATGTGCCCTTCCTCCAGGGGGCGCAGTGCCACATGGGAGTCTCTGGTTAACAAACATTGCATCCTGAAGAAGGCATCCCACCCTTCCACAAGGTTCCTCTGAGCTGGTACGTTGGCTGTACTGTTAGAAAGCTATCTGTCCCAGTAACTCCGGAAGCAGGCTATTGCAGTGTGGGGCTCCTGTCCAAGCAGAGACCGAGATGTCAGTATCTCCCAGGAAATGTGTCTACCAATGAGCTGTCAGTGCCTCCCAGTGAGATGTCCGTGTTTACGTCCTGCAGATATTCCCAGTTTTCAAGATTGATTTGTTTAACTTCAGGGAAAGGAGTCACATTGTCTATAATTCACTTGAAAGGACTTTACCAGACAGAGTATGGCATACACACATGTGGTGACTTTAGACTGTGTTCTCAGAGAAGTTTTTGACCATTGAGCTACCGCAGTTGGGAATCACACTGTTAAGACCGTGAGTCTGCCTACTACGGCAGGGTCATCGCCAGCCCAGAAGGGCTCCACTCAACGATCTTGAGATCCATTCTCCCTTCTATGCCATGGACCCTGACAGCCAAATTATGAAGTACCTCAAAACACTGACCTGGCTCCTTGCAGGGTTCAGCTAGTGGGAGACATTAGCAGGAGACTGGAGGGCGGGAGAGGAGAGGAGTTAGACATGTATGTGTCTCTGACCCGCCCCCATAAGCCAGCCAAGCTTCTCTGCTGTCCTCTACCCAAGGCTGTAGCTCCTGCCCCCAGTCCAGTGCTTCACAGAGCTCCCCCAGGAGCTGGGGACCACTTCTTCCTATGTCCCTTCAGGCTTAGAAGAGTAGCAAAGCCTCTTACATTTATTGACTCTAGACGCGGCTGTGGGGGGGGGGGTCACTTCCTGAGTGAATTTCTCTTTTCATTAAACTTTATTCCATCACCTTGCTTGAGCATGTTGTCTTATTATTATTTATTTATTTATTTATTTTGGCTAGGGTTTTGACAAATGCAAAACCCTGAGTCAAATCTAGAGGATTTATTAATCAGCACAGGACTTTTTAGAACTGACTTTTACATGGATAAGATTAAATGATGTTCACAAGATTAGAATTAATTGCCTAGAAATAATCAGAAGGTAGTTAGAAATGGAGTAGAAGGAGGAAGGGATCCATAAGCCATCTTGTTCTAGAGTCACAGTTTGGGTCTAATACCCACTTTCCTTTTATCCCAGGAGTTTTTGTTATTAGATTGGCTAAAATCTGCCTGTGGTACTTGCAGTTATTTCAAGGAACTCTCTTACACTACGACCTGGAAGAGTGCAGAGTCAGATTGCTGGAACTTTCTCAAGTTCAAAAGCAGGTTGGGTGACTACTTTGTTTTTAATTTTGTTTGATATCTACTTGTTCATAAAAGTTAGCATGTGTGTCCGAATTTGGCTAGGACTTCTGGGTTTGGGGTAAGCTATCTTTAGTTCTCCTCTATCTTGAACAATTAGAAGCTACTAGAACCTGAAACAAATAACTCAGGAACGGCCAAACTGCCTTCGATCAGACCAAAACAGAGAGAAACACTTTCTCTCCTCCGGGACAGGCAGGGAAGAGTCTCGCCTTTCCCAAACACTGCGCCTATCTGAAGACCAAAAGAACACAAGGCATAGCCATCTACAGACCAAGTGTGGAGGAAGGGTTAGTAAATGCTGGCATGGGCGCCTGGCCCCATATCTCATGGCTCTCTCTCTAGAGGCTGGTATATATATAACAGAGATGTAATATACATATATATATATATATAGATAGATAGATAGATAGATAGATACAACAGAGATTATATATATATATATATATATATATATATATATATATATATGGCATCTCTGTTATATATATCTATATATATTACATCTCTGTTGTCAGCTGTGGGCCCTGTTACAAGTAGTCACAAGTAGTCTGATTCATACTTATAAATGTAATTTTCATTTCAGGAAACCTCCAGAGAAATCATGTGTCGGCATGGTTCTATGGGGCCTGGGGAGAAGCTGAGCCAACGGTCACTCTGAATCTGGTGGATAGAGAATAACTGGAGCCCAAGTTACTCTAGTCCACTCAGTTTGCTGTGGCATAACAAGTGAAAGGGTGGGGTCCTCTGGAGGGGCGTGCATCGCTCACCAGGCATTCATGAATAGTTACACGTCTAGGCCTCTGCCATGTGGGGTGGGTACAGAAGAGAAAACATGGTTCTCCCCTGTAGAGGTTTCTGCCCTCATCAGAAGTCACAGCTAACACCCAACAATAAAAGAGCAAAGAAATAGCTCATGGGCTGGAGGGATGGCTTAGCGGTTAAGGTGTTTGCCCTGCAAAGCCAAAGGACCCCAGTTTGGTTCCCCAGGACCCATGCTAGCCAGATGCACAAGGGGGTGCACACGTCTGGAGTCCATTTGCAGTGGCTGGAGGCCCTGGCGTGTCCATTCTCTCTCTCTGTCAAATAAATAAATAATAAAATATTTTTTTAAACAAAGAAAGAGTCCTACCCTTTCTTTGGCTCTTACATTCTTTCTGCCACCTCTTCCGCATTAGACGCTGAGCCTTGGAAGGTGTGATCGAGATGTTACTCAGTACTCCAGTCACTTCTTTCCAGCACTATGATACCTTCTGAATCGTCCCAAGGTCACTGCCATCTGAAAAGAGAAGATTCTCTACCCAAAGTGAGAGTAGCATTAATATAAGGGTTTGAATATTAAGAGAAGTTCCTACTGGGCTCCTTCCAGACACAAAATGGCCTGGATATCCATGACCTCACAGTGCGTGACACTACCTGCACAAGACCTTCATAAGAGGAGGAAAAGATCATGACATCAAAATAAAAGAGAGACTGATTGAGATGGGGAGGGGTATGATGGAGAACGGAGTTTCAAAGGGGAAAGTGGCGGGGGAGGGAGGGCATTACCATGGGATATTTTATATAATTATGGAAAATGTTAATAAAAATTGAGAACAATTGAGAAAAAAAAGAAAGAAAGAAAGAAAGAAAGAAAGAAAGAAAGAAAGAAAGAAGGAAAGAAATAGCTTACCACAGTGGGAGCAGATGTGTCCCACCTTGGCCATGGTGGCCAGTGCTCAGAACACTGAGGCAGGAGGACTCCCATGGCTTTTAAGTCAGACTGGGCTACATAGTGAGTCCCAGGCAAAAGGTAGAGAAATACCAACACCTCTGTCACGGGTCAGTGAGAATGAACGTGGTTTTGCTGCACAATGCTGAAAACGGAGCCAGACCTTGTAGTGAGCACTGTGCTAACCAGCATTGACATTCATTTGTCCATTTAATTTCCAGAGATGAGGGTGAAACCATACAGCTTATTTCTCAACGGTCCCTGTGCAAACAGCATCCCGAAGGGCTCCACTGGGGTTGAGGAAGCAACCCAAAGAATGCCAGCGAGGTGCCCAACAGACCTGCCAGCCGGCTGGGATGCGGAAACAGGATTAATGGAGGGTCAGCTAATTATGGTGGGATTGCTCTGCCGATGATTTGTCGGGGGCAATGAGTGTTCCATGGGCTTTGGGGAGCAATAATCATCTGCCTTCCCACACGTGTCCTCAGCTTCAGCCCTTCAATCAGCCCAAACGCAGGCGCTGTGCTAAGAACGACTCCAAAATCCCAGTGCCCAGCTGTCTTTGCGGAGCCGGCCATGCTTCCCGGCTGCAAAGGGTTAATTGTTCTGGGCTTTCTGTTTGCTAATCTTAGCCCCACCAGCTTCACTGACACCCCAACGTCATATTTAATGTGGATCAATCTATCGTAGCACAACTCCAGGGTAACGATACTGCCCGGCCAGAGCATACTCCTGTCCCTGAGTTCTTCAAGAGTTAATTTAAAAAAAAAAAAGTGACCACCAGACTACTACACCCAAGTGAACGACAAAAAGACATTTCCATGTAAGGTAAATGCAGTTAGAGTTCCAGAAGCCAGAAAGGGAACTTTGCCTCCAAAGCCAACATGATTTTAATCTGAAAGACGAGGACAGCTAGGTACCGAGACCGAATCTGGTGCAGACACCGCAAGGGGCCCTCGGGCTCAGAATAAATTGGAAAAGTCAGGATATTAAACAGAGTCCATGATCAGACTACGGATACATAGAAAGAATTCACATTTATTTTAGGAGCTGCAGTGGTGACAAACCCGTGGCCTTTTAAAACTGAAATGACACTGATTGAAGACAAGAAATAAAAATGAAATTAACTGCAAACTGGAATTCTGCCATTCCTGTTTCTGTGCTGAGAGCTCCGTGACTGACCACCCACTCCGTGTGCGTGTGCGTGCGTGCGTGTGTGTGTGTGTGTGTGTGTGTGCGTGTGTGTGTGTGTGTGCATGCGCAGAAGCCAAAAGAGACCGTCAGTGTCCTGTGCTAAGGCTCATCCACACGTTTCCTTGAGACCCTTTCTCACTGAACCAAGAGCTGCCGTTTTTGGTCAGACTGGCTGTCCAGCAAATCCCAGTGATTCTGTGGCCTCGATTCCCCCTCAGGACTGGACTTACAGCTGTGCGTGGGTGCTGGGGAATTGAACTCAGGTTGCTCAGCAGGTGCTGTTACCCACTTAGCCATCTTGCCACCCCCTGACCACCTACAACTAAGGGAAAGCATTGGCTTAAATATTTACTTAAAATATTTAGGGTTTACTCAGTGATCAGCATTGCTTTTTTTTTTTTTTTTCTGGGAATCCCATTTTCTCAGTCTTCTAGAACAAGATTGATAGGAGCTTAGAAAAAAGCAAACAAACAAACCAATGCAATGACCACTTCAAAGCACAAAACAAATAAAAACAAAAACACTTATCAGCCCAGCCCTGACACAAGAGGATGCCTAGGGTTTGCTGGCTGGCTGGTCTAGCTTACTAGGCAAACACACTCTAAGCTTGGTGAGAAACCCTATCTCCAAGGTGGAGAGTGACTGAGGAAGACATCTGACCTCTGGTCTCCAGTCTCACACTCACACACATATATGTGTGCCAACCTACATTCAAACATACACGGGTGCACATGCATATTCATGTGTACCACACAAACATACTCTAGATAAATACATGATATAATAGATAGATAGATAGATAGATAGATAGATAGATAGATAGATAGATGATAGATAGATAGTAAAAAGAGAGCTTGGATATCACTCAGTGATAGAATGTTTGCATAGTCTGCAAAGCCCAGGTTCAATCTCTAAGCACTGAAACAGCCAAAAAAGCTTAGTTCTGGTGCGTACAAATCAGAACTCTTGTGCACTGCTGATGGGATTTTAAAACAGAAAGCAGTAGTAAGATTTCTCAAAAAAAAAAAAAACTCACTAAACTGCTATATAATCTAGCAGTCCTACTACTGGATGTATATGCAAGAGCACTGAAATAAGGGTTGAGTTATTTGCACGTTGTGGTCACTACTGCCCTAGTCCCCATAGGTGAGGTGCAGAAGGAACCAAGTAGCAATTGACAGATGAATGCTAAGTAACATGTGGGAAACATACACACACGAACATGGCAGAGCATATTCAGCTTTTAAGTTGTTTTGTTGTTTTATTTATTTATTTGTGTGAAATAGAAAGATGAGACAGAGAGAGAGAGAGATGGAGAAAGAGAATGGGCACGCCAGGGCCTCCAGCCACTGCAACCAAACTCTAGACGCGTGCACCACCTTGTGCATCTAACCTATGTGGGTCCTGGGGAATCGAACCTGGGTCCTTTGGCTTTGCAGGCAAACGCCTTAACCACTAAACACAACTTCCTTCTTTTAAAAAGCTGAATAAGGGGCTGGAGAGATGGCTTAGTGGTTAAGGCAAAGCCAAAGGACCCAGGTTCGATTCACCAGGACCCACATGAGCCAGATGCACAAGGTGGTGCACACGTCTAGAGTTTGTTTGCAGTGGCTGGAGGCCCTGGCATGCCCATTCTCTCTCTCTCCCCCGCCCTCTCTCTCAAATAGATAAAAATAAAATAAAATATTTAAAAAATAAGGAAGCCATATCACATGCTGCAACCTAATAAACCTTGAGGACATTGTGCAGAATGTACTAAACCAGTAACAGATATCCAAATAAGTATGATTCCACTTTCCTAAGGAATCCAAGTAACCAAGTTCATAGAAACAGGAAGCAGAATAGCAGTCAGCAGCACTTGGGGGTGGAGAGGAAAACAGGAGGTGTTGTTCAATGGACAGAGTTTTGGGGTCGCAAGATGAATGTGTTCTGGAGGTGTTTCATAGCAATGAGCATGTGCTGCTGAGTGAGACGCAGAGGTCGCAAATTCCGTGATGTGCTTTTTCTCACAATAAACCATCAGTGTAATAAATGAATGCATCAAAAAGCTAAGCTGGAGGAGTGTATTGACAGACAGATTGGCAATAAAGCAATTAAAGTATTAATTGTGGAATCTAGGTTGTGGGCATATGGGTGCTTCTATAAAGCTTATCTTTTTACTTTTTGTAAATTTACAATATTTTATAGTGCAATACTGGCAAAGATAAAAGGTCATGTATTTAAGATTTATATAATCACTTAATAATGCCGATAAAACATGCATAGCGAACATTCATGCTGTTTTGTGAGCTGGTGTCCCTAAGTCCCGGGCTCAGCGGCCCTCTGCTGCATCTTCCTGAGCAGCTGGGACTGGTAGGTGTGTGTAGCACAGTGCTTGGCTTGCAGTTTATTTTTTCTTAAAAATGGATTAAACCAGAAGAGGGGTGAAATTCTGGGGGTGGAAAGTTTTAAGTGGGAAAAAAAAAACAATTTAAAAAATTGAAAGAAGGATGAAACCTCTCTAAATGAATAGAATATTATAAAAATGACATCAGGGCTGGAGAGATGGCTTAGTGGTTAAGCGCTTGCCTCTGAAGCCTAAGGACCCCTGGTTTGAGGCTCGATTCCCCAGGACCCATGTTAGCCAGATGCACAAGGGGGCGCATGTGTCTGGAGTTTGTTTGCAGTGGCTGGAGGCCCTGGTGCACCATTCTCTCTCTCTCTCTCTTTCTCTCTCTCTTTTTCTCTCTGTCTGTCACTCTCAAAAAAATAAATAAAAATAAAACAAAAAAATTAAAAAATGACATCAGTTAACTCAACAGTTGTCCATCAGATGGCATGTACAATAGTTGTGGAGAAGGATTGTTTAGTGAACCATACTAACTTCCGATCAGCCTGCTATAGCCCCAGGCCATTTCCTCAGAGCTGGCTATATCTGAGAATTTTTTTTAGATTTATTTACTTGAGAAAGAAAGAAAGAGAGGGAGAAAATAGGCACGCCAGGGCCTCCAGCCACTGCAAACGAACTCCAGATACATGTGCCACCTTGTGCATCTGGCTTATGTGGGGCCTGGGGAATCGAACTTGTGTTCTTAGGCTTCACAGGCAAGTGCCTTAACCACTAAGCTATCTCTCCAGCCCTCTGAAAATGGTTTTATTGTTTCCTGGAGAGGTTACCTATCTTAATTAAAATGATTTTGCCCCTTGTTTCTCCTTTGTTTTGCTAACTTTAGTAAGGATTGCTGAGTTCCCACTCTAAGAGGTGGGCACTGGGCTCCCAGACCTTTGCTCCACCCACCATAAGCTCAAGCCCCTCTCCTCTCCCTGCCCTCCTCTCCTCCCTCACTGTTAGTTGCACTGAGTTCCTCCATCACTTAGCTCTGCAGCATGAAAGGCAGACCTGGAGCCTTATTTTCTGTGCCACAAGCCATCCTTCTCATCTTTTGATTCTCTGTTCATAAGGTGGGGAGTTGGAAAATTGCCATACTTCCCCTCACCTTCCACCACTCAGACTCTTACTTCCGTTTCAATATAGCAAGACAAAGCCCCCAAAGCCCATGTTGAAAAATCCCACTCTAACATGCCTAACAAGCTCACTGCCAAGAATGAAGTAGACCACTTAGAAACATCAGGGCAATCAGTAAGAGCTATTGCGTGCCAACATTAAGCTCCAAAACTAAGTGCTTCTCCATGGCCCCAGGTCCTTGGAAAACAGACAGGAGCTCACCTTGTGCCTAAGGAGGAACAAAAGCAAAAGGCATTCCACAAAGTTCTGTGCTATGAAAAGAACAAAAACAGCACCACATCTATTGTGCATCCTTTTAGGATCTGAAAGACCTATATAGCTACCTTCAGATTTTTTCAAATGAGATTAAAGAAATTCTTGAAAGGTAAGACTATAGCCAAGCATGGTGATGCACACTTACAACCCCAGCACTTGGGAGGTAGAGGTAGTAAGACCATGAGTTCAAAGCCACCTCTACTTCACTCACCATGGCACACAGCAAATTGGAGCCGTCACACTCCTAGTGCATTACATGAAATCCTTCATGAGCCTGCCTGACGTGTCCCAGGGAAGCAAGGCAGAGATTGGTCAGTGCGTGCCTCAGCACATCATAGCTAACCAGCTTGTGAGGAAACAGCTACCAGATCTGAATTTGGAGTTTGATGTTGTAGAAGACAGTTCCAACATTGCTGGGATGACTATCCAAACCAGATACAGATTATGGGAGGAAGGGATTTACTTCAATCTTACAGATCCAGGGGAAGTTCCACCAATGGCAGAAGAAGCTGGGTTCCACCAACGGCAGAAGAAGCTGGTTTCCACCAATGGCAGAAGTAGCTGGTTTCCACCAATGGCAGAAGGAGCTGGTTTCCACCAATGACAGAAGAAGCTGGTTTCCACCAATGGCAGAAGAAGCTGGCTCCCATTCATAAATCCAAGCAGAGACAGAAAAACCACCAGCAGCCAGTCTGTGCCTTACTTTAGACATGCAATTGTTTGCTGCTATTTTCTAACTAACCTTCCACTGATCTCTGTAAATTCCAACAATAAAGCACTGGTCTCTACTTGTCTCTGGTGAACAGAATAATGTCTCATCCCATGAAATCCACCTATGAATCCCCGGAACCTAGGGAAGCATCACCACAGAGCAAAAGGAACTTTGCAACTGTGATTAAAGACTTAAGATGGGGCAACACTGTGGTGGATTTTTAAAGAGGAAGAAATTTACCCAGCTGTGGAAAGAGAGCCTCATGACTGGGCAAGGAAGGGGTTGGTTTGGTGACACATGAGAAAGATGTGAACACCGTTGCTAGCTTTGAAGACGAAGGGGACAGCAATGTAAGACAGAAGGTGGCTTCGAGAAGATGAAATGGCCAGGGACTAGAGGCCTGCAGAAAAAACAAAACAAATAAGCAAACAACAACAACAAAAAAACCCAACTCCCCCTCAAAAAAAAAAAAAAAAAAAAAAACAGTCCAGCCAGCATCTTGATTTTCCCCCAGTATTGACTCATTTTAGACTCTGGCCTCCAAACTATAAGATAATGTGCATTAAGTCACAAAGTTGGTTTTATCTTGACAATGAATATGTTAAACAACAGCATGGGGCCTAGTTCAGGCTGACATGCACTCAAAAGAGATAAGAGCAACCTCAGAATGATGAGGTTTTTGAAGTCGTTTATACATTATGCATGGGAAAGTCTGGGACTCTTGCAAGGTTTGACCTGGGGATACCGGAGGGGTTCCATGTAACTGAGAGCTTATCTGTTTAAAACGCAAAGCTTTTTCTTTTAATTTTAGACATTTGGTAAGATGAGCTGTGTGTGTGTGTGTGTGTGTGCATGTTTGTGGAAGCCAAAGAATGTCAAGTGTCCTCCTCTATGGCTCTTTTGCATTGTTTCATTGAGATGGAGTCTCTCATTGAACTTGGAGCTGCTATTTTATTTTCAGTCAGACAGGCTGATCAGCCAGCTCTAGGGATTCTCTTGTCTCCCCCTACACACACACACACACACACACACACACACACACACGTACACACGCACGCATGCACACACACACACACACACACGCACACACAACACTGGGGCTACGGGACTGTGTGCTGGGATCAAACGCACGTCTTTTCAGGCCACTCCCCTGCTTGCACAGCAAGTGCTCTTACCTGCTGAGCCCCAGGTGATCCTCGAAGCCCAAAGATGAACATTTTTAACCTTGCAAAGTTAAAGCCTTTCTCTGGCTGAAGAGATGGCATTGCGGTTAAGGCACTTGTCTGCGAAGTCTAAGGACTCAAGTTTGATTCCCCAGTGGCCATATGAGCCAGATGCATAAGGTGACGCATGTGTCTGGAGTTCGTTTGCAGTGGCTAGAGGCCTTGGTGCACCCATTCTCTCTCTGGCTATCTGCCTCTTTCTCAAATAAATAAAATTAAAATATTAAAAAAGAAAGTTAAAGCCTTTCTAAATCAAATATATAGACACAATATAAACCTAATACTTCCATATGTGGTTGAATATCTTCACAAATATGATATGTAATTCTGCATGTATATCCACATATATCCCATCACATTTGTACAACACACACACACATATTCCTTTCAACTTGAACGGAATTCATTAAGCTTTGCTTAGCATTATTACAGTATGTGGGAGAACTTCTAACTTCAAGTTTTAATTATTACCCAATACTACTTCATAGTCACCGGTTGATGACTATCAGAAAACTGACACATGTTGCAGATTTTCTAGAAATATCCCAATTTAAATATTCTATCCTCCTTCCTTATTCTTGTCAAACAACCTTTCCTGAATTTTTGGTTCAAACACTATGTTCACTAGTTGTAAAATTACTGCTTTCCCAATAAATGTGCCTAACGTATTGTCTTATAGGGAGCCTTGAACCATGTAATTTCCTGAATACATGAAAAAGAAGTAAAAAATATGTTAGCTCTCTGCATTTTATTTTTCAACCCCAAGAAATAACTTTCTGTTTGTGGTTTCTAGTTAGTAAACTTAATAACAGGCTAAGAGCAGGAGGGTGAGATGAAAAACTGAGGCCTTGAGTAGCTGATGTCAAGCGGCTGGCTTATAACAGAGCCCTGTTAAAAACTGGAATCCCTTTGGGCTTGCTCTTTGCCCTGGAAGACTTGTCATCCTTGAGTAGTCAATGAATCTCTCCCAAAGACCACATCAGGGGTGTTCAACCTGGAGCCCAGGGTAGTCGTGAATGTGGTCCAACCCCAAACTTGAAACTTACATATTATTATTATTATTATTATTATTATTATTATTTGAGTTTTCAAGGTAGGGTCTCTCTCTAGCCAAGGCTGACCTGGAATTCACTATGAAGTCTCAGGGTGTCCTCGAACTCACGGTGATCCTCCTACCTCTGCCTCCCGAGTGCTGGGATTAAAGGCGTGCGCCACCACACCTGGCTACTTATTTATTTATTTATTTATTTGTAACTTGATTGCTCACTTCTCAAGTATAAACTTTGTAGGTGACAAGTTCATGTCACAGTGTCAGGAAAAACAAACATGTATGCTCTTTCAGCCACAGGTTGGACACCACTTGTATTTAATGTGTGTCCCAGGAGATCTTTTCATCCAATGTGGTCAGCGAAGTCAGTAGGTTGGATGCGCCTGAGAGCAAGCAAGTCAGTGGTGTGGTGGTCATGTCCCCCTCCGAAGCATGCTTGCATTCTCAAGCCAGCCCCAGAAGACCTACACACGCGCTCAGAGCTAACCACATACATTTGAGACATTTCATTCCTCAGCAGCCTGTTTGCAGCCGTCAAAGTCATCACCTGCTCAAATGACTGAGGCAGGAGGTTGCTTTCCGGGGGGTGGGGTGGGATGTGGCTGGAGCCAGTTCTATACAGGAGGCCTCCGAGCTTATTGACCCTGAGCGTCAGACCTATTGGACCAACTGAAACATCTCTATGGTTGCTAATACCTTAAGGCAAACGGTGTCCAAAAAAACCCTGTGGGAACCAAGCTAGTCTTTTCTGAGTTTACTTAGCTTGGCTAAAACAGGAGGGATGAGTGTGTGTGTGTGTGTGTGTGTGTGTGTACGTATTTTGGTGTATATGTGAGTTGTGATTATATGTGAGCTGTGTGGAATTATAGGGGTACCATGCACAACTGGGATTATCACGTGTATGCGGTGAATGTGCATGTTTGTGCTGTGGTTCTGTGAATATGAGCTGGTGTGTGTGCGTGTGTGTTATGTGTATTGCATGCATGCAAATGAAGGGGAAACAGAAAAGGAGAGAGATGAAAGACAGAAGGGAGTCAGCAAAAGGCAAATAAATAGGCATACAGAAGATACATGCTAGCAGCTGAGGGCAAAGGCATGGAGCAGAGGAGAGAGAAGAAGAACAAGATAGGAAACAAGGGAGGCAGGACCATCTCCAGTCCCAGCACTACAGAAGTTAGCAGACTCAGAAGCTTTCAGGGGAAACAATGGCATCCTTCGCCAATTTTCTGTCCTGATGTCCACAGACAATTTTGTCCACGGGCCCTGGTGCTTTTTGCCTCCTGGCCCACAACGCCCACAACTCTGTTTTCAACCTCGTGGCACCGGGATGTGGTGCTGTTTGGTGCTATCTACAGCCTCCTTGTCAAGCCTATGGCTTTATTTTTCCTAATAACTTAGCAACATCAGAGTCACCCTTGGGCTGGAGAGATGGCTTAGCGGTTAAGCACTTGCCTGTGAAGCCTAAGGACCCCGGTTCGAGGCTCAATTCCCCAGGACCCACGTTAGCCAGATGCACAAGGGGGCGCACATGTCTAGAGTTCGTTTGCAGTGGCTGGAAGCCCTGGCGCGCCCATTCTCTCTCTCTCTCTCTCTATCTGCCTCTTTCTCTCTCTGTCTGTCACTCTCAAATAAATAAATAAAAATAAACAAAAAAATTAAAACAAAAACAGAGTCACCTTGTCCTATGCCTCAACAACATAAACATAGATTGCCCCAGTCCTGGCGCTTCCCTCCCAAGTCGCACACTAGTAGGGGCAGGGTCTTACAGGGGACCTGGCATGGAAAGGCAGAAGGAAGCAATGCTTGAGAACAAGTGACAAACAGGCCTGACAGTTGGTACTGAGCAGTGACGGGGAGAGGAGGTGACAGCAGAAGGAAGATGGCTCAAGTAGGAGGGCCAGGAGCCAACTGCCTGGGTAACAGGAAGCTCCCGAGCAGAAATGCTGCACCTCTTAGAAAGGAGCCTTTCCCTCTGGGTCTCCTCATGGACAGAAAGTTTTGCATAGGTCCACAGTTTCTGAACCAGAACTCAGAACTTCCCGTTGGGGCTGGATGATATAACTGGAGTCGGATCTCCTTTGGTCCCAGTCTGGCCTGACCGGGATTGCCAGGCATGAGACAAAGCCCTCTATGAAGTGTGAGCCCTCTGAGACCCCACATCGCTGAAATTCTACTACTTTATAACCTTACATGAAGGTGACTAGGGTACCCAGATCCCCTGGCTGCCCCCCCCCATACTGAAAATGCAACCCTAATGGCTGACTAGTGAGAACTGAACCCCTGTAAATTGGCATGGGCCAAAGGAGGTTACAAGGGACATTCAACTCTAAAGAGCAGTGTCGCCATGCTAGGCTGTCTGGGAGGAGGAAACAATTAGTTGACATAGCAGTCAGTCATAAGGAAGCAGAGAGGTGACTTCCAAGAACTTACAAATCCTGCAAGAAAGCAAAGGTAAACGGGTGAGATGACTCGTTGAGTTAGAAGGTCAGGTTCAAGCTCTGTAGTACGGCAGTGGGCGTGTGTGACTTCCTCTCCTCTGGCTTGGGTGTGTGTAACCCAGTTCTGTCCTTCCACATATCACCGTGGGCCACCCACTTTGTCAACAGGCAGCTGTTGTCCTTCAGCTTCCTGGGCAGAAGTTATTACTGGACTTTCTCAAGCTGTCCCTAATATATCAGATTGTCCATTATGTGCTCTGGAAGGAGTTAGAGATCAGTCAACCAATAGGAAATGCAACCATCCCAGCTGGTTTCTATTTTTTCTTTTTCTTTTTTAAAAATTTTTATTGGTTTTTCGAGGCAGTGTCTCACTCTAATCCAGGCTGACCTGGAGTTCACTATGTAGTCTCAGGGTGGCCCAAAGTCTCGGTGATCCTCCTACCTCTGCCTCCCAAGTGCTGGGATTAAAGGCATGCGCCACCACGCCCGGCTCTAGCTGGGTTCTTTTTTAAAAAAAAAAAAAAATGTTTTTATTTATTTATTTGGGAGCAACAGACAGAGAGAGAAAGAGACAGAGAGAGAGAAAGAATGGGCGCAGCAGGGCCTCCAGCCACTGCAAACGAACTCCAGACGCGTGAGCCCCCTTGTGCATCTGGCTAATGTGGGTCTTGGGGAATCGAGCCTCGAACCGGGGTCCTTAGGCTTCACAGGCAAGGGCTTAACTGCTAAGCCATCTCTCCAGCCCAGGCTGGGTTCTTTTTAAGTCTTTCTCTTAGATACAGGGGCAAGGAGGAAGGGTGAGGGGGCACCGGATGGTGTTGAAGAAGTGGGCAAAGAAATCATCACCAGACTGAAAGATGACCAACTGCTCAAAAGCCAGGTGGGTAAAGCTGCCAAATCAGTAAGACTGCATCCTGTTTCATTCCGAGGGTACAGCAAACACAGATGCACCAGCAGAGAGGTAATTACATCCCAGAAGAGGATGCTAAATATTGAAACGCTTGCCTGGTGCCGCTGCCTACTTATCACAGGGAGTTTTATAGTGTGGGCTTTTACAGGCAGCCGGCTTGGGTACTGTTTCTCCTCCCCACCCCCAACTCTTTAAAAAGTGCCATGCCCGTATTTTGCCATGTACTATCAAGTTGCCTTTTTGTAAATCATTATTTACCTTAACATCTCAACTCAGTTCTCTCACACTGGAACGTTCTCTGCTGGAGTTGACTCCAAGCCAGGGGAAACTCTTCCTGCTTGGACCACAGTTTATTTCTGTTTCCAGGGGCAACCACTTCAGACGGTTGGCGTGTGGGCGGTTTGCATACATGACTCATGCAGATGTTGCATTCCTCCAGAGGAATCATCCAGATGCTCTTAACAGGCAGGGCCCTCACCCTGAGATGCTATGACCTAGGATGTTAGCCCCACCAAACCAAGCAGTGGCCAGATCGGGCCAGATTGAGAAAGCTCCCCAGCCCCTCCCCCCGCCCCGCCACTTGCCTCACCTCAAAGGATGATGTTACAGCCTTACGGAAATGTGTCAATATCCTCAGACCACACCTTGGCTTTCCCTGAGAGCTTTTCCTCTTTGCTCAGTCCCTCACTCTCCCACTGCCATGGAGGTCTGTGCTGAAGGGCACTCCCTCACAACTCCTGGGTCTGGGAATCCTTCCTCAGACTGTGTTCTGGCACCTGAACAACGACAATAGATAGATCCCTAGGCAAATGGCCTACTGTCCCAAAGTGTCATGCCTGGTGTTACAGCCCACTCTCCTAAGCAAGCCCCATTTCTTTTTTAAAATATTTTATTTTTATTTATTTATTAGATAGAGAAAGGGAGAAAGACAGAGAATGGGCACACCAGGGCCTCCAGCCACTGCAAACGATCTTCAGACACGTGTGCCCCCTTGTGCATCTGGCTAACGTGGGTTCTGGGGAATCAAACCTGGGGCCTTTGGCTTTGCAGGCAAACGCCTTAACCGCTAAGCCATCCCTCCAGCCCAGCAAGCCCCATTTCTTTAGCTCCTTCACAGCTTTGCCTTGGGTGATGGAAGCAGGTCATCGAGGCTCCACTTGGACATAGAAGGGGAAGGCCACATCCTACAAGGTGCTCCATACGTTGACCTTGGATTTGTAGCTGCTCCCCCTTGGGTCTGTCCACAAGGAAAACGTGTTTCAGATCTGCAGGCTGTAGGCTTAAGCCAGTGGGCAGCAAGGAAGCCAGTTGTTGAGTAGACATATGAAGGTCTGTGTTAATAAGCTGTCCCTTGTCAAACCAGGACTGTCATCTGAAACTCGCCCTCTCAGATTTGGTGGACTGAATCATAAAGCTGAAACACAATGTGCTTTATTATGTTGTCAGCTGTTAGCAGTTTCCTGGGAATTATTTTGTCCCAGAGCCCAATGTGAATGGGGACAGGAAAGAAAGTTAGGACAAGAATAGAGGTTTGGGAGGAAGCAACTGTGCCACGGGCTCGAGCGATGCACGGGGTCGTAGCTGAGGTCCCAGTTCTTACGTTTGCCGATGATGGTGGTGGTTAGGAGTTGAATGCAAAATACCCCCACAGGCTCTTGTGATGGAGCGCTTTGTCCCCAGCTGGTGGTGCTGTTTTGGGAAATCGTAGAGCCTTTAGGAGGTGGTACTTTGCTTTAGGTGGTGGTTTGCTGAAGGGTAAGAGTTGAAAGGTCTAAGCTGGCCTGGCTTCTGGTCTGAGATCTCTGTTTCCTGATCCAAAGACGGGACAAGGCGTGCTATGAGTTCCCACTGTTACGCCCTCCCCACCACTGATGGGCTGTGTGCACTGAACTGTGAACCAAAATAAATCCTTCTTTCTTTAAATTTCTTAGCACCGAGCCACAGTGACAAGAAAGGTAACTAATACAGCTGTTGAGGCGATGACCAATTTAAACATCTCCCTCTCAGTTTCAGAGTCACGTACATTGATGGACATGTCACAGGACCTGGGCACGCTTGCTCTTCAACACAAAGGCAAGTGTCATGTGACTTGACTGAAATGAAGTACCTAGAATAGGCAAATTCATAGAGGCAAAGTGAAATGGTGGGTAACAGGGACCAGAAGGAAGGAAAAAAGGGTTGGAAAAGGTTCTGCTCATTTGTTACCTAACAATGTAAATATACTCAGTGCTACTAAACCGAATACTGAACAATTATTGATGTTTTTTTTTTAATTTTATTATTTATTTATTTAACAGAGAGAGGGGGGAGAGAGAGATAGAATGAATGGGTGCGCCAGGGTTTCCAGCCACTGCAAACTAACTCCAGACACATGCGCCCCCTTGTGCATCTGGCTAACGTGGGTCCTGGGAATTGAACCTGGGTCCTTTTGCTTTGCAGGTAAATGCCTTAATGGCTAAGCCATCCCTCCAGCTCCTGATGGTTATTTTTTATTCTGAATATTTTACTATAACTAGAAAACTATATGCATGTATTTCAAAGATAGTTTAAGTTTTCCATATAGTAGCTCCTTAGGAACCTATATAAATAAGCTGAGTGTACTGATACATGCTTGTAATGGCAGTGCTGGGACACTGAGTCAGATGGAGCCCTGGGGCTTACTGGCCAGCTCATCTAGTCTACTTGGTAAGTCCCATGCTGACAGATCCTGTCTCAAAAGAAAGTGGATGGACTAATACCAGAGGTAGTTCTCTGACCACACACATATACATGCATATTCCTCCCCCACATGTGCACCTGCACACATATAAACACACACACATACACACACACACACAGAGAGGGGGGGGATGGAATATGCCATCTCTTTTTTTATTACTTTTTTTGTTTTATTTATTTATTTGAGAGCGACAGACAGAGGGAGAAAGAGGCAGAGAGAGAGAGAGAGAAAGAGAGAGAGAGAGAGAAAATGGGCGCGCCAGGTGCCTCCAGCCACTGCAAATGAACTCCAGATGCGTGCGCCCCCTTGTGCATCTGGCTAACGTGGGTCCTGGGGAATTGAGCCTGGAACCAGGGTCCTCAGGCTTCACAGGCAAGCGCTTAACCGCAAAGCCATCTCTCCAGCCCGAATATGCCATTTCTTAATGTGCTTATGTCTGGAGGGAAAGGATGCATTTCCCTAAGTTAAACACAACCTGGTCATTCTGTCTTACAGGACACACACACACACATACACAGGTGCTCTGATGGTACTGCTTGGTAAGAATGGAGTTCACTGGCCTTAGAGAAGAACTTGGTTGAGAAGTGCTTCTCCAGTATGAGGGGGATGGGAAAAGGGAGGTCCTGACTAGGTAGAGGTGTCCCTACATTTCAGGGTCCTCCGCACCTCCGCGGTCCTGCTGCCGGGCACAAAACCCTGCAAGAATCCAAGCCAGAGCCAGTCTCAGTGGGGTTGATGGAAAACACAAAGGTAGCTCAGAGGGAAGGGAGGTGTGTAGGAAGTGTGCTGCTGAACCATCGAGGTTGGAAACCACAGAGTCTTAGTCTTGTTTGTGTGTATATGTGACATGCATGTGGACATGTATGTAGGGTACATGTGTGTGCATGCGCATGTGGAGCATGTGGAGGTCAGAGGTTGGTATCAGGTGTTTGTCTTGATCATTCTCCACTTTCATTTACTGAGCTAAGGTCTCTCCCTGATTTGGCTCATGTAGCTAGGCGGCTCGCCTCAGGGGGTCCCCTTGTCTTTTCCTAAGGAGCACAAGGATTATAGTCAGACTGTTATGCCTGCCTGGCGCTTAGTGGATACAGGAGACACAAACTCTGGTCTTCATGCTCGTAAGGCAAGTGCTTTATTCAATGAGCCACCTCCCCTGTCCCAGCCATAAAGTCACAGTCAGCATGGGCTGCACACAACAGCCATCTCTTATAGTTCCAGAGAGAGAAGTCCAAGGTCAAGGTGCAAGCAGAGTCCATTCCTGGTTCAGAACCTTCACCCTTGCTGGCAGACAGCCATCTTCTTGTTATGTCTTCACATGGCAAGAAGGACACTTCCTCCTCTCTTCTTTTTCTTATACAGGCACTAATCCCATCATGAGGCCCTCTACTGTCATGACCTCGCATAAAACTAATCACTTCCCAAGGGCCTTTATATATATATATATATATGTATGTATGTATCACACTGGAGGGTAGGGCTTCAATCAGCCCAGAACTATTCGAGATGCAGAAAATGGACCCTCTGTTGGATGCCCTCTGAACTTCACCTTCACCAATACTCAGCTAAGACTACAAATGGTTAAGACTAAGCTAGCCGTTCCCTTTCCCACACTCCAGTCTTTTGGAGTCAAAGTGGGAGGAGAAAGAAAGACTTCTCTACCACATGGTCAGCGAAGGCCTGCAGACACCACTTGCCGAGGTGAGCATGTCTGGTTGTATTTCAGAAAGGACGTAAGGTGTCAGACCATGATAAAATGTTAGCATTCAGTTTGTTAAGAGAGATGAGGTAACAGAAAAATAACGGAAGGGAAAAAAATATGGGCCAAGCTTTCAAATAGAAGGCAAATGAACCCTATTCTGTGGAGGCAGGGAGCGGTGCCGTGTTTTCTGGGAGGCCAATGGCACACGGTCCCATGTCCCCGTGAAATGAAGAGTTAAGTAGTGTTCTCCATCCAGGAGCCTGCATACCCATGAGTTTGTTCTGTTTGGGTTTTTTTTTTTTTTTTTTTTTTTTTTTTTTTTTGGTTGGTTGGTTGATTTTCTGACCTAAAATCTCCATTTCAATTAAAAAAAAGAAAAGCAGGCTTCATCATAGCCTGTTGACAGTTTGCATGTAACTGCCCTCCTTCTTCTCTGGTTCTTTTCCTGAGGAACTTGGCAAGTGGTAGGAGTGGGAAAGTTGGCAAAGGCTAAGAAGAATTGGACTACCTGTACCCTACGGGAGCGCCGCAGTTTACAAAAGAGAATTCTGGATGGTGGGGGGGGACTCATTTCACCTCTCACATTTAAAAGGTGAAAGATTTTATACCATCTGAAAAGAAAGCAGATAACACCTCTGTTATTTAAATGGTTCAGGATTTCATTATTTTCTAGAAAAGAATAAGACTGGGGAGGCACCGTCCACTACAGTGGAGAGCTCCCTGTACAAGACAGAGCTGTCTAGATAATGGACTTCATTCTTCACGTTGACTGTGTAGGCACAGAGAAACAGAGCTGTGTTTATTCAATTCTGTGATATTTTTATTTGGGGAACAAAGGTTATCTTTTCCTTCAACTCCAACACTTGTTTGCCAAGATTATCTTTATTTAAGTACTCTGTGTTAATAAGCAACACCTCTGCTGTCTCACGCACATTAGTCATTTTTATCTTCAGACCTGAAAAAAAAAAAAAAAAGACAGGAAACTAAGAGGGAAGACTCCGTAGGGATTTCCATATTAAGGGTCAAGTCCAATTGCTGAGGCAAGGTAAAAGGATATGCTGCATTCGGACTCTTCTAATGTGGCACCTCAATTCTCCCCTCCCCAACTTCCCTCCAGAGATCCTCTTTAAGTGCATATCAGATGTACATGCCAACCTATCACCCGAAGCACATTGTCTGAAAGCACCAGAGAATTAATGTCTTGCCAACCACCCCCAGTCCCTGAAGGTCTTTTTTGAAAAAAAAAAATTATTTGAGAGAGAGAACAAGGCAGAGGGAGAGAGAGAGAGAGAGAGAGAGAGAATGGGTGCACCAGGGCCTCCAGCCACTGGAAATAAACTCCAGATGCATGCTCCACCTTGTGCATCTGGCTTATGTGGGTCCTGAGGAATTGAACTGAGGTCCTTTGGCTTTGCAGGCAAGTGCCTTAACCACTAAGCCATCTCTCCAGCCTCCCTGAAGGCTTTTGTCCATGGTTCCTAAACACCTGCTCAGCTCTCTCACCTCCCAGATTCTCAAGCAGAATCACACAGGATTGTGGACTGAATTAGGACACCACCATAACTGACATATTGAAGCCCTAGCAGTTCGGCATGGAAGGACCTCTAAAGAAGTAAGATGGCTTAGCAGTTAAGGAGCTTGCTTGTGAAGCCTAAGGACCCAGGTTTGATTCCTCAGTACCCACACAAGCCAGATGCACAAGGTGGCACATGTGTCTGGAGTCCATTTGCAGTGGCTGGAGGTCTTGGTGCATCAATTTTCTCTATCTTCCTCTCTCTGTCTCATAAATAAATTTTAAAAATATATAAATTAAAAATAAATAATAAAAAAGAAGTAACTAAATTCAAATTGGGTCAATTGAGTAGCTCTAATCTGATCTGACTAGTACCCTTATAAGAATAAATCAACACAGATAAACAAACTTAAACAGAAGCCCACATGAACTTGTAGCAAGAGGCATCATTTGCAAACCAAGGATATAGTCCTCAGGAGAAAGCAAATGGGCCTAAACCTTGTCCTTGGACTTCTGGCCTCTGGAACTGTGAAAAATTATATTCTGTGACTGAAGCCATCCCATCTGTGGTCTTTTGTTTTGACAGCTCAATCAGACTGACCAATATTGGTGTAACTCGTCCTGCCTGAAGAGCTCCTTTCATCTGAAGTTCATGGTAGTCACACTTCTCTCTACTCATCACAGTTGTCATTCACTTGAAAATTGAAACTTGACAATTAAAAGTTGTCTTGCATAGTTCTTTATGCCTTATCCTTAAATCTTCATTTGAGTTTACCAAATCTTAATTGAACACTGTATGTTAAGCACTGTGTCCTTTTCTGAAGCCAGCCGAGGTTGCCAGACTTCCTAGCTGGGCCAGGCATTCACCAGAGAATCAAACAAAGCCTCTAATACCATGAGGCTTAGGAAAGTGTGAGACGTGGGCTGGAGAGATGGCTTGGCAGTGAAGGTGCTTGCCTGTGCAGCCTGAGGACCCATGTTCAACTCTCCAGATCCCACGTAAGCCAGGTGAGCAGAGGTGAGGCAAGCGCAAGGTCACACATGCCCACTAGGTGGCGAAAGCATCTGGAGTTTGGTTTTAGTGGCTGAGGCCCTGGTGCACCAGTTCTCTCTCTGTAGCTCTCGTTCTCTCTAAAAATAAAATAAAAATATCAAAATTGTCAAACAAGAAAACTGTGAGAATTTTTCTTCTTTAAAGAATTATTAAAGTAAGCTAATGATTAAAGTGAACAATATTACTAAAGAGAGTGTATAGAAAACATGACTACATAAAATAAATTATTCCTAAATATCTCTATTTAGGGAGAATAGAAATTACAGTTCTGAAGAATACAAAGTTTTTATGCAATAACAAAAATAGAAGAAAATAAAAAATGGGTATTGTGGTGGTTTGATTCAGGTGTCCCCCATAAACTTAGGTGTCCTCAATGCTGCGTTCCCAGCTGATGGAGATTTGGGAATTAATGCCTCCTGGAGGCTGTGTATTATTGAGGACAGGATTATGGGTGTTACAGCCAGTTTCCCCTTGCCAGTGTTTGGCACACTCTCCTGTTGCTACGGTACACCTAATGCTGGCCAGGGGGTGATGTCCACCCTCTGCTCATGCCATCATTTTCCCTGCCATCGTGGAACTTCCTCTCGAGCCTCTAAGCCAAAATAAACCTCCTTTTCCCCACAAGCTGCTCTTGGTCAGCTGATTTCTACCAGCAATGCGAACGGGACTGTGACAGGTATCATGAGTATTTTTCATGTTGTAAAACAGCTTTTAAAGCCATTATTAATATGGTGACATTCCAATGTGTGACTGTGCTCTGCCTATCATCTGACCACTTGAAGTTCTTACTAGTATTGTTTGCTATGGGGTGACTGTACAAACCAAGTACAGTTCTTACAATAAAATAATTCAGTATATGTGTGTGAAGGGACCTTTTACTGCTTAGATTTCAGAATGCCAAACTTCAAAGAAAAAAAATAGTGTCCTAAGACAGTATACTCCTGCGTAATATTAAAAAGTTTACTACAGAGCTGGGTGTGGTGGCACACACCTTTAATCCCAGCACTTGGGAGGCAGAGGAAGGAGGATTGTTGTGAGTTTGAGGCCACCCTGAGACTACATAGTGAATTCCAGAATTCCAGAACTGAATCTACAAGGAAACAGTATCCACTAAAGAAATGCCTAACTTGACTTTAGAGACAAATGGAAATTCAATCTCTCTTAGAGCTGTGACTGGTGAAGGTCCCAATTTTATCTTCCTTCTCAAGAGTTTTAGAGTGCATTAGTGAGAAGTACACTATTGAGGTTTTATATCTCACCACTTAAGAAAAATGGAGTGAATATGTAAGAAAGGTGGGCAAGGCAAATGTAAGTCTTCCTGGTTTGAAGACTCAGAATCCTAAGAAAACCAAGTTCTTTTGTTTGAAATTTTGTGTGTGTGGTGTGGTGTGGTGTGGTGTGGTGTGTGTTTTGGTCAGAGAACAACTTACAGGTCAGTTCTCCATTCTTGCCTTCTGCCTCTTTTGAGACAGGGTCTCTTGTTCCCTGCTCTGTTCATGGGGTCGTTGGCTTCTGCAAAATTCTTCTGTCTCTGCCTCCCTACTTGTAGGTGTGCTGAAATTTCAGAAGCCCACCACAGCTTCTGACATTTTTACGTGGGGTACACAGAGTTGTACACAAAGCACTTTATCCACCGAGCCATCTCAGCAGCCCTCAAAACCAAGTTCTATAGTAGTGCCACCCAGCAAAATACAATGCAAGTTATATATGTGTTTTTACATTTTCTATTAGTCACATGAAAAAGTGAAAAAGTAGTTTTAGTAATATATTCTATTTAAACTACTATATTCCAAACATGATCATTTCAATATGGAATCAACACAAGCGTGACTACTGAGTTGTTAGTATCTGAGATGGGAGATTGTGGGTCCCTGGATCCTCGGGGCTGCAGTTCCCCGAAGGTGTCCAGGCAACCATGGAGAGCAGGGTCTTGAGTGGGTGTGAGTGCGACGGGAAACACACCAGGGAGATGACTTCAGGGAGTAGCTCGGTTTATTCCATAGGGAAATGGGTTTATAAGCACTTGAGAGAGAGAGCAGGAAGAGGGTCCTAAGGGGATTGGTGGGTTCAAAGGTTGCTTGCCTAGGAACTTTCATTCCAGCACGTAGGAAGAGAGTCGGGTGATTTACATAGTGGTAGGAAGAAGGTCGCAGGGGGATGGGCTGTGTGAAGGCTGCTGGCTGACACCATATAAGGAGTTTCCCAGGCAACTGGCCAAAGGTCACAGGCTTATGGGCAAAGCCTACATCTTATCTGAATGTCCAGGTATGCCTGGCTTGGAGAGAGAGGGAGTGGCCTTACTTCCTACTGATCTTGGGGTCCGAGGTATTGTCTGGGGATCCAGCCCCACTGTGATCCCCCCAGAATGACCCTCCCCAGCTGGTCTGGTGCCCGAGATGTGACCCACAGTTCAGGCTGCTGTGACCTCTCCATAGCCTGGGGCCTTCGTGTCAGACAGCTTGCTTTAACCCAGGGCCCTGCCCCTGTCCGATGAAAATTCACATTAAGTCTTTGAAAGCAGGACTTGTTTTGAGTTGCTCGCCCATCTCAGTTTGGACTGGCCGCAGTCTGCGTGCAGTGTTCACAGGGGGCACATGGCCTCGTGTGGGACGGCAGAGCTCTGTGTAGCAGAATTCCATCTTAGGTAGACTTACACCTGAGGACTTTCTGGAGCTATCTTAGGATAGAAAATATGACCGGGTCATTTTTATCCCTTTTAGATATCTACCAGGCAATGTGTCTACGTTGTTAATAAGAATTGAGTACTATAGACAGAGGAAGGAGGAGGAAGGCGAAAGAGAGACATAGATTAGTCTCAGCTGGGCAATTTCGCACGCTTGGCTGGCAGCTCCAATTTATGTTCTGGCACCAAAGGTTCATCTGACGCTGACCTTGTGGCCACCACCTGAAGGCCACCCAGCCCCTGCACAGCTGGCCATTAATCATGACCAATAAGACTTTGCGAGGCAGAGGAGATGCAGGGCAGTCTTGGAACAGGACACCACCGTGGGCAGATAGGTTTTCTTATCAGGGACTCACAGTCAGAGAAAAAGCCTCCTTGAGAAGAGAGGGTGGCTTTGGTTTGCTTTTTTTTTTTCCCCTCTTTTTTCTTTTAACTAAAAGGAGCTCCTGAAGAAAATAAATGCCACTGGAAATGGAAAAGAAATTCTTGCCAATAATAAATTCTTGCCATCTACATTCCTGCCCAGCCCAGAGGACTGTCCCAACTTCAAAGGTTCAGCGACTGTCCCAGCTCCTCATGATCCGACTGCCCCAGGGCCAGTGCAGGCCAGCTGGAGCTGGCGGTCCCTGCCTTCCCTCTAGCAGACGCCCGCTCTCTGGTTCCTTGCCTGGCCTGCCCAAGCCACAGTTTCAGTGGCTGGCGTTGCATTTTCCCCAGGTGTCCATGGCTGCTTGTGCTGGATTAGATCAAGGGCGATCAGGAAAGGCAGAAACCCAATGCTTTTGGGTTCCGTAGGGAAGCCTGGAAGAGGCCTGAGGACCTCCATGTCCAAGTGGAGGATCCAAAAAGGCAAAAGGCCTTGATCCAGCTACACAGCTGGATAAAAGACAAAGATCAGAGCTGGCTGTGTCTGCCTGGCGCTAGCCTTGCTTCCATCTTGCTCAGACAGCGCCTTTGTGATCTGCTATGATGAATGTTGGGGTGCAGGCATAGAGAGGAGGCAGTGAACCACGGCCACTCCCAAGACCAGCACCCAGGGTCAGGACCTGGTAGTCTCACAGATACCAGTGAGGTCCAGATTTGCCATTTAATCAGTCTAAATAGCTTTATTGTGACGCTACTGTGTGCCAGGCACTGGGGGATATCCCAGACAACTAAATGGGATGAACCCTCTGCCCTTGCCTCCTAACCTAGAGGGGAGACCAGATAAGAAATAGGTATATAGTAGGTTAAAAGAGGTCAAGCAAGGAGAGGATAGGTGTGGGGAATTAAGGAGGGGAAGGGCTGCCATTTAAAATGACAAGTGTGCCGGGCATGGTGGCACACACCTTTGATCCCAGCTCTCAGTAGGCAGAGGTAGGAGGATCACTGTGAGTTCAAGGCCACCCTGAGACTACATAGTGAATTCCAGGTCAGCCTGAGCTAGAGTGAGACCCTGCCTCAAAAAAAAATAATTCATTCATTAAATTAAATTAAATGACAAGTGACACTTGCGCACAGTCTTCTAGATGTGGACTGCTTGAACCAACTCCTTCACCTTCCGACTCTTGTAAAATAACAACGGCAATAACAGGAACAGGCAAGTCGATTTCACATGTCCCCCTTCCAAGTTGTCATGCGCCTTCGACTCATGGAGCCCCCCATTTGAGTAGGAAACACAAGAGAGGAGAGTGGGGTGAATTGCACATAACTCTGACCGCATCCCAACTGCGTGTTCGCGTCCACATCACGCTGAGACCACGCAGGTAAGACTTCAGAGCCCACGCCTGTCTCTCCCACACCTGCAATGGAAGTTCTGGAAGAGAAGGCTTCATTCCACAGAGGAAACGTTTCACCTGAAAATCAACAGGCCTTGCTTTCAGCTGAGCATGATCTTGACTCGTGGTCTTGTGCTGCCACTTCTCTCTACCTCAGCATTGAGGAAGGAATTCACTTATTTACCTATTTATTTATTTGCCTGCATATGTGTGTGGTGTGCATGCATAGGTGAATGCATGTTTGCTTGTGTGTGGGAACAAGTGTGTATGGGGGTGCGTGTGTGTCCATGTGTGTGCTGGAGGCCAGAGGTTGATGCCCGGTGTCTTCCTCCATCAGAGGGCTCTTTATTTATGGGTGGCATGGTCTCTCACTTGAACACAGACCTCACTGGTCAGCTAGTATCCTAGCCAGCTTGCCCACAGCTCACCTGTCTCCTCCTCCCAGTGCTGGATTACAGGCAGGCTACTACATGTGCCTGACATTTATGTGGGTGCTGGGGATCTGAGTTCTGGTCCTCACACTTGTTTGGGAAGGGCTTTATACACTGAGCCATCTCCCCAGCCCATTTATTTATTGATAGAGAGAGAATGGGTGTACCAGGGCCTTCCGCGGCTGCAAATGAACTCCAGACGTGTGCACCCCCTTGTGCAAATGTGTGACATTGCGTGTTTGTGTCACTGTGCATCTAGCTACATGGGACCTGGAGATTCGAACACCAGTTCTTAGGCTTTGCAAGCAAATGCCTTAACTGTCCAGCCCATTTATTTTTGAGATAGGATCTTGCTATATAATAGCCCAAGCTGGCTTCAGATTGATGATTGTCCTATCACTGCTTCCTAAGTTTGGAAATGACAGGTGTGTGGCACTGTGTGCAGCCGCGGAGTGACATACTTGTATCCAGGAAGCATTATATCAAGCATGGTGGAAGAGAC
Organism: Dipus sagitta; assembly: GCA_036346955.1. NCBI lineage: Eukaryota > Metazoa > Chordata > Mammalia > Rodentia > Dipodidae > Dipus > Dipus sagitta. The sequence continues at coordinate 21,121,614 of CM070770.1, forward strand.
AGAGAATATGGCATCAGGCATGAGCCCAGTACTGAGCATTAGATCTTGGCACCAGATAGAAACACCTAAAAAAAAAAAAAGGTAGTCAGGTTGAAACATGACCAAAAGGGGGGCTGCACAGCCAATTTCCACAGAGGTCAGAGGGCCTGGGTGATGGGAACATCCGCTGAGACCTGAGCAGAGGCTCAAGAGGAAGGCTGCCTGAGGCGAGGGTGTGATCTGAAATAAGGAGAGAGGAGGTGCGCAGCAGGACAGGAATACCCAGGTCTGAGGGGTGGAGCAAGACACAATGCAAGGCACGTGACAAGCCTCTGGCTCTAGACCAGCCTGTTCTGAGAACTGCTGCCTAACCCTTATTTGTTATCCCTCCGGCCAGGTTAGAATGTTGATGATCAAAACCATTAGCAAATCCACAACGATTTTCCAGCTGGCTCTGGGATGTGGCCATGTTGACTTCCGAATCACATAACATCTTGGGCCAGGAGAGAACAAAAGCCTCGAGGATGGCCCCGCCCACCTCTGAGAGTCTTGGGCATACCTGTAGCTCTGTCTCCAAGCCTGCAGTGGTTTGGGGCTCAAGTGAGCAGCTGGGCTGGAGCTCCGCCTGGCCCCTGGAGCGCCATTCCACTTGTTCTGTGCACCCGTCACCAACTCTTTGCTTCCCAAGGCTTCCAGCCGGATTTTTCTCCGAAAGATTACCCTGGGATACTGGATCCATCAATTAAAGATCCAGGAAATCCTGGGAGTCCATGACCCCCTTCTGTCCCCAGGAATCTGTAGCCAACAACAGACCTTTTACTCACAGAGGGACACAGCCCCTCAGAAGTCACATCCTTTCTTCTTCTTAAAATATATATACACACACACACACACACACACACATATATACATACACACACACGCGCACGCGCACACATATTGGGAAAGAGGCAGAGAAAGAGAGAGAGTAAGAGAATGGGTGCAGGGCCTCCAGCCACTGCAACCAACAAACTCCAGATACATGTGCCACTCTGTGCATCTAGCATTATGAGGGTACTAGGGAAATTGAACCAGGGTCCTTAGGCTTTGCAGGCAAGTACCTTAACCACTGAGCAGCCCACACTCTTTTTTTTCTTTTTTTTTTCTTTTTTTGTTTACATTTATTTATTTGAGAGTGACAGACAGAGAGAGAAAGAGGCAGAGAGAGAGATAGAGAATGGGCTTGCCAGGGCTTCCAGCCACTACAAACGAACTCCAGATGTGTGTGCCCCCTTGTGCATCTGGCTAATGTGGGTTCTGGGGAATTGAGCCTCGAACCGGGGTCCTTAGGCTTCACAGGCAAGCGCTTAACCGCTAAGCCATCTCTCCAGCCCTGCCCACATCTTTTCTTGTCTCTTCCTATAACTTTGCGCTGTTGTCCCTGCCTCTATGCCAGTTCTTCATTGGGACACTCAAAGCGCACATTGCTGTATGCGAATCTGACCACACCCCACCTTTGTGCATGTGCCCAGTACGAAATCAATGGGGAGCTTTCGTCTCCTCTGGCCTCTGTAGGCTTGAACAACTAGGTCCTGGGCAGCTTCCTCAGAGTGCCCCGTTTTTCCACCCAGGGATCATCTGCTTATTCCCGCTACACTCCCTGCCTGACCTTTCTCAGGGCTTGAGGAAAGAGACAAGGTCCCGGGCGCAGGACAAGGCCCGGGCAAGGCTCATCAGAATGCTGTATAAGGAAGGCACATGCTTTTTGGAAATTGTCAAGGGGACGAATCATGAACCCAGATTTTTGATCAACAAATTTTAAATAGAAACAGAGGCTATTCATTATGCTACCAGATTTAGTGCGTTTTTAACAAGAAACACACGCACGCTTCAAAAATAGGTCCTCAAAATTGAGTCTCGTTTTGGTCTCTACTATGGCTGGTGACTTTCCACATTTCAGTGACATGTGTACATGGGGATGGGATGGCCCATTAGAATATTCAGATCTTCAAACTGTTCCCCTTTCTGATTTAGTGGGTGCATTTCAATTCCTTTTAAAAATCAGATTGCTGTAAAGATGTTACTAAACAGATTTATCTTTTTTCATAACTTTATTTTTGTTTATTTTTATTTATTTATTTGAGAGTGACAGACAGAGAAAGAGGCAGAGAGAGAGAGAGAGAATGGGCGTGCCAGGGCTTTCAGCCACTGCAAACGAACTCCAGATGCGTGTGCCCCCTTTTGCATCTGGCTAACGTGGGTCCTGGGGAATTGAGCCTCGAACCAGGATCCTCAGGCTTCACAGGCAAGTGCTTAACCACTAAGCCATCTCTCCAGCCCAACAGATTTATCTTAAGAGATCCATGAGCCTATATTTCATACTGAGAGTTGTCCATATTCCTTGTTCCATAGTCCCTTCATGCCAACAACCTGGGAAATGATTCTTGAGCTGGTGTGTGTGTGTGTGTGTGTGTGTCGCTGCTATAAATCATCTGTTCAGCTTGGCCCCTTATTTTGGTAAGATGGGTAGCCTTGCTCTGGAACTGGGCTATAGGAGGAGCAGGGAAGGAGGGCAGACCCAGCTGAGACCCCCAGAGAGCAGATCAATTTAGTGGTCCTCAAAACTGGTGGGACATCCACTATGAGATCTGTATGTCCACAGACATCCAGACTCAGGACCATTAAGTGCTTCCTCCTGGGCTAGCATGGGCAAGCCTTTAGCACTGGAGAGGTCCGGGGGGGGGGGGGTGGGCAGGACAGAACAGAGCCAGGGCATTCAGGATGAAGCACAAGGAAGTCTGCCCTCCACAGGGTTTGGGACAGTAAGCAGGTGAATTGACACGGCCCGGCACAGGAACCAGAAAGAAGACGCCATGACAGGTAAACCCCTCCGACCAGGGACAAGCGCAGACAGCGACCTTGGAAATGAGTGCTCAGCCCTACTCAATATGGGGAACCCAGCGCTGAAGCCTCCTAAACCCCTCCCCCCCCCGACTTCTGCCGACCAAACCAAGCATGAATCTTTGCAGAGGGACTAGACAGCCACTGGCCAGACGCAGAGTCAAACCCAGGTTCAGCGACTTTTGCTCCAGCAGCTGCATTGAGTGAAGCCCACATGCCAGAAAACTCTCATCACAATTCTACTACCCCAGGTCAGCGTGCCTCAGGGGACCAGAAAGTCTTTGTCACGTGGGTCCTTTCCAGAGGGTAACGAAACAGAGGAAACAGGCTGGATGTTTGTGGAACATTTGTGGAGTGGAACTCTGGTAGAAGAGTACAAAACACTCCACGTGGTCAACCTAAGCCAACAGACAGCCTTGACCATGTAGTGAAAAGTCGAAAATGATCTTGTTCCCGTTGAACACATGAAATCACACACAAACAGATTCCTAAAGCTCTAGGTGGTGCTGGAATTCTGTGGTGGCAAATATTGATCGAAGCTGGTGGACCGCTGGCACGGTCTTGTCAATGTTTTAGTTATCTGGAAACTCTGACAGGCTATCGTGGAGACAATGGGATGTGGGGAGTGTCAGGAGGCCGGGCTGGTTCTGGCCCAGTCTCTGTTACCATCCAGCAGGGTGTCCTGTGATGACCCTCTTTGGCTCACTGCCTGCCAAGTTTCTTCATCTGTAGGATGGCGGGGTTGGACTAGATCTTTTCCAGCTCTACAAATGGGTGATCTTATGACAGAAAGGAAGGGTGCCATAGCTAACATCATCTGATGTTAATTTGGACTTCAAACCTGACAAATGTTTTCAGTCTCCAGAGGTGGCCTAAAGTACACTTGTGAGATCCAAATTGACCTCTTCCAGAGCCCAAGCCAACATAAGGCTAGTGGGCTTAGAGAATTACTTGGCATCCCCTGGCTGGGCAGATTTTACAGAATGTGGTATCATTGACAATAAAGATTGGTTCATATATGGTTGGATCCTGCAGGAGAAAAAAAATCAAGTATTTTCTTTTCCTTTTTAGCTGGATGGGGCTCAGTTTAAACAGAGCTGAAAACTTCAATTGTAGATACAAGTATTTTAATTGCAGTCTCACAAGAACATGAGAACTCTGTTAAGGAATGCTCTAGGCCCCACATCCACTCCAAGCTGTCAGAAAGGATTCAGGGTGTAGATGCTGGAGAAAACCCGAGAATTCGTTGAGGAGAATGGCCACTGGTGGCATCTGACCCCATCTCAAACATCTGCAGCTCTCTCTCTTTGTAAATGTGTGTCTCAATATTTGTATGAATGTGGGCACACACATATGTGCAGGTTCTCTCACACACACATGCATGTGGAGATCAGAGATCTTCCTCAGTCACTCTCCTCCTTACTGATTGAGACAGAGTCTCTTGATGAACCTAGAACTCACCAATTTAGCTAGACTAGCTAGCCAGTGAGCCCCAGCGATTTCCTGTCTCTCTATCTCGGATGATGAGGTTCCAGGCACATGCCACACACCCAGCATTCACATGGGTGCTGGAGATCTGAACTCAGGTCCTTTGCTTGTGTAGTAAGCACTTTTCCACTGAGTCATCTCCCTGGCCTGTTCTGGCTTTTTCTTTTCTTCTTCTCCTTCTTCTTCTTCTTCCTCTTCCTCTTCCTCTTCCTCTTCCTCTTCTTCTTCTCCTCCTCCTCCTCCTCCTCCTCCTTCTCCTTCTCCTTCTTCTTTTCTTCTTCTTCTTCTTTTCTTCTTCTTCTTCTTCTTTTTAGGTAGGGTCTTGCTCTAGCCTGTTCTGACCCGGAATTCACTATGGAGTCTCAGGGTGGCCTCAGTCTCACAGTGATCCTCCTACCTCTGCTTCCTGAGTGCTGGGATTAAAAGCGTGCACCACCACGCCCTGCTGTTCTAGCTTTTTCAAGTAAGGGGTCAAGTGAGAAAAGACTTCTTCCAGGTAGGAGATACGAACGCAGCCATGACAATGGCAGTGTTCCTTAAGTATGAGCTGCAGACTAACCATGTCTGCCATGCCATTGCAGAGGAATCACGGGGTTAAGAAAACACTGGGGTTAGAGAGAGGTCTTAATGGTTAAGGCATTTGCTTGCAAGCCTGGCAGTTCAGGTTCAAATCCCTAGTACCCTCATAAAGCCCCATGCACCATGTGGCACATGCATCTGGTGTTTGCAGTGGCAGGGGCCCTGGCATGCTCTCTCTCTTTCTCTCTGTTTGCAAATAATAATAAGACATAATTTAAAAAATGAAACATGGGGCTGGAGAGATGGCTTAGTGGTTAAGGGTTAAGGTGCTTGCCTGCGAAGCCTAAGAACTCATGTACGAATCCCCAGGTCCCACATAAGCCAGAAACAAGCACACAATGTCACACATGTGTACAAGGGGGTGCACACATCTGGAGTTTGTTTGTAGCCACTGAAGGCCCTGGTGTGCCCATTCTCTCTCTCTCTACCTCTTTCTCTTTCTGTCTCTCTCAAATAAATAAATAAAGTTACAAAAGAAGAAAAAAAAAGAAAAACACTATTCACAAAATAAAGGGCATGGGGCAAAAATTATTTTTAGCCTCTAAAGTATTTTTTGGTATCCGTGTGTGAGAGTATGTGTGTGGTGTGGCGTGTGAAAGGTGGTGTATGAACGTGTATGTGCAGATGCACACCCACCATGTGCATGGGTTCAGAAGCCGGAGGAGAACATCAGGTGTCCTTCTCTACTGCTCAGCGGTGAGGAAGAGAGCTGGATCTCTGCTTCAACCTGGAGTCACCATCAGCAGCAAGCCCCTGTCCTGTGGTTCTGATTCTCCAGTCTCCGCTCCTCCAGCCATTCCACAGATCAGATCCGGATTACAGACGTGCATGGCCACCCCCATTTTTATATGGGTTCTGGGAAGTCGAATTGGGTGATCTGTGGCTCAAGAAGCCCTCATGCTTAAGCATCAAGTGCTCTTAGCTGCTGAGTCATCTCCCCAGCACACTTCTGAAGGATTCTTCATTTCATGCACGCAAGTTGGGTGTGGGAGCCCCAGCGGAATGCTCAGAGGCAGAGAGGAAGCATGTGTGTGTGGCGCCAGCAAGAACCAGATGGCTGGATTCATGATGCTCTGAATGGGTTGTCAGGTTCCAGACTTTGGGGATGATAAGAGTGACAGGCTCAATCTAACACTGGTTCTACCACGCACATGAACGTTTATGACATGGGAGGAGTCTTTGTCGTGTTAGACAAGAAAAGAAAAGATACACGATGTTCTGGAGAGATGGCTTAGTGGTTAAGGCGCTTGCCTGCAGGCACTAAGGACCCAGGTTCAATTCCCCAGAGCCCATGTAAGCCAGATGCACATGGTGGCACATGTGTCTGTAGTTCATTTGCAGTAGCTAGAGGCCCTGGTGTGCCCATTCTTTCTGTGTGTGTCTCACAAATAAATAAATAAATAAATAAATAAATAAGGGCTGGAGAGATGGCTTAATGGCTAAGTTGCTTGCCTGTGAAGCCTAAGGACTCAGGTTCGATTCCCCAGAGCCCATGTAAACCAGATGCACAAGGTAGTGTATATGTGTGGAGTTTGTTTGCAATGGCTGGAGGCTCTGACATGCCCATTCTCTCTCTCTAACTTCCTCTCTCTCTCAAATAAATATTAGAATAAATAAATAAAAGATACACAGGACAAGGGAAATGGCTCAGTGGATAAAGTGTGTGTTGCAGCAAGTGCAAAGGACCTAAGTTTGGATCCCCAGAACCCACATGTCATGGGAAACTCCCCCTGGAGGGATGTGAACTCATGTCTACCCCAAATAAGGCTCAGATGGGAGACCAAAGTACGATTGCACCAATACCAGTTAGGTGAATCAATAAGTTTATGGGTGTCACTTACAAAGCATGGAGAGAGGTTATTTACAGGAACACGGAGCCCCCAAAGCAGCCACTTTCATGGGGCTCCTGTGTCAAGATTACTCCTTGGACGCTCCTCCCTCAGCCTCAGGATGAGGGCTTACTTAACAGAGCTCGGAGTCCCAGAGCAGCCGCACCACTGAGAAGTCTCATTCCTCCCTGGAAGATGACCTCCCCATGGTCACTTCCAGAAGTCCCTGTCCCTGTTCAGGAGTGTGGAGACCCCAGAGCCGCACTTCAGTGGGGCCCACTGTATCGGGATGTCCCCCATGGACGCTCCTCCCTTGGCCTTAGGGTGAGGGCTTACTTACAGAGCATGGAGACTCCAAATAAACCTCCTCGATGGAGTTTCCTGTTCCTTGGTCTTTTCCCCTCTGTATACTCTACCTCTTCCCGAGGTCATGAGATCTTGTGTGTTAATGTATATGGCTGGTATACATTACCAGTGGGCACCTGAGATCTCAGGTGGGAGTCTGAAGACCCTCCCCACACCTTCTCTTGCCAGCTGCTTTTGATAAAGCTGCAATAGTTGTTCACTGCTTCCAATGCAGAGGAATTTTGCCATACAACACCACATAGAGCCTGCGAGTGTCTGTGGTTCTAGCATACCTGGAGAGATGGGAGGCGGAGACTGGAGAATCCTCTAGAAGCTTTCTATCCAGCTAGGGAGAAGGTGAGAACTAACCTGCGGTTGACTTTTGACCGCCACATGCACCATGGCATGCGCATGCCAGCACTCACACACGTGAGCACACACACACACCACATAGATAGATAGATGAGAGATAGAGAGAGAGAGAGAAAGAGAGAGAGAGAGAGAGATAAAGATATAGTGTGCAGAATTCCCAAGCTGACAAGTGACCTCCTGAGACATTTGGACACCACCTTAAACGTACCTTTTACATGCCCATAGCAATAGTGGTGTAGAGGGGCCTAAATGCCCTAAATGTCTCTAAAGCTCAGGTAGTCCAAGACTGCTCTTCGGGAAGACATACATATTGCGTTGTTTCTAAATCCCATTCACTATAGAACGGCACATTTTACAAAGTTTTAAAAAGTTTGGCGTAAAAATCACATAATCTAAATTTACCCTTATCAATTTCTCGGTGCACACGCTAGAACTACTAACTACATGCACATTGTGGTGTAACAGATGTCTGGAACAATGCCAGCTTGCAAATCACAAGCTCCATACCGATGCGACTATGACAGCTCTGCTTCCCCTCTTTCCATACACTGGACTCTGCGTCCTGCCTTCTGTTTCCATGACCACCTAGGATGCTCCCAGAACTTGCAGTCATTCCCATTCTAAGTCCCAGAACAAGTTCTGGATTTGGGTTTCATTACTGTTACTATTATTAGTCCTGTTTTATAGCCAAGCAAACCGAGGCATTGAAAGTTGAAGTGATTTGCCTAATTCGCCCTAGCCAGTCAGTAAAAGAACAAGACTTTCAGCCCAGACCTCTGAACGTCTAGGCTGTGGCCTTTGCCCTTTGATGAACTCTACTGCATTAGTTGAATAGCACCCTCCCAACACACACATCATATCCACATGTGCCCTGAACCTTAAAATATGACCTTACTTGAAACTAGGATACTTACAGATGTAAGGAGTTATGTAAAAATGAGATCACACTGGATCAAGATGGGCCCTAAGTCTGAGGGTCAGTGTCCTTGCAAGCGACTATAAAACTATACACACACACACACACACACACACACACACACACACACACACACACACGATGGAGCGGTGTAGCTATATGCCAAGGAACACTAAGGATCACCTTGGCCCATAGAAAATAGTGAGACTCATGGAAGAATTCTTTCTGAGTCTCCAGAGGGAGTATGGCTTTGCTGATACCTTGATTTCAGACTTCTTGGCTCCATCCAGAACATGACAGAATAAACCTGTGTTGTTTCAAAACACCCAGCAGTGGTGATTGGTTTCAGCATCCTCAGGAAGTGCATGCACCTATTACCTCCCTACCCACCGACTTCCCTGATGTCTAGTGTTGAAGGAGCATGTGATAGTGGTTCAAGATGTTCTACCTGGGATGGAGGGATGGATTAGTGGTTAAGGCATTTGTCTACAAAGTCAAAGGACCCAGGCTTGATTCCCCAGGACCCATGTAAGCCAGATGCACAAGGGGGTGCACACGTCTGGACTTCGTTTGCAGTGGCTGGAGGCCCTGGCGTGCCCATTCTCTCTCTCCCCCTCTTTCTGTCAAATAAATAAATAAAAATAAAATATTTTTTTAAAGTTTCTTTAGGGGCTGGAGAGTTGGCTTAGAGGTTAAATGCTTGCCTGTGAAGCCCAAGGACCCCCGTTCGAGGCTCGATTCCCCAGGACCCACGTTAGCCAGATATACAAGGTGGCGCATGCATCTAGAATTTGTTTGCTGTGGCTGGAGACCCTGGCGTGCCCATTCTCTCTCTCTCTCTCTCTGCCTCTTTCTCTCTCTGTCTGTTGCTCTCAAATAAATAAGTAAAAATAAACAAAAATTTTTTAAAAAAACTTTCTTTTAAAAAAAATAAAAAAAAGATGCTCTACCTACCACATTACCCTACTATAGGTCTCTTGCCTCAGCCCCCATTGGCTTCTCCTAGAATTCATCTTCCCCCAAGCCAGCCCACATTCTTTCTTCTCTAATTCTGAGGCAGAGCCCTGCCCCAGAGCAGGAGGGAGGAGAAAGGGACACAGTAGAGTCATAGCCTGTGATTTCAGATGGTAAATATTACATGACCTAGACTTGGGGACACAAGACTTTCTTTCTTCTTTCATGAGGCAGGCCAAAGATTAAACTCTCTGTGCCCTTCTCCCACTCATGTTCTTGAATTTGAACGCAATGCAGTTTGCTCACAGCGGCTCTGTGTACGTGCACGTACATGCAGTGTTTGGAAGTCTCTTGCTGCCCATAATTGCGCTGGCTTTATAAGAAGAAGCAGAGGTCAGGGTTCAGCTGGACGAGGGCTGGGTGTGGGGGGACGGCTGCGGGACATGCCGTTCTGTGCATCCAATTGGCAAGTTCACACAGAGGAATCAACAACATTGTGCAAAAGAAAGGGGAGGGGCTAAAGGATGCTCTTCAGGTTCAATGCCATGGCAAGAGGCACATGCTCAAATCGTCAGAGTTCTTGAAAAACAAAAAGTTCCTTTTGTGGGATGATATGGAGTGAATCCTGTGAATCACGAGGCTCAAAATGCCGGCCGCTAGCTGGTACACTATTTGTAGTCACCAGGGCCAATAGCTAGGCATTCATAACCTGAGGTACAATGGATTCTTGAACCAGAAAGGATGTGAGAGATTATCTCCACTCATTCCTTTGGCAGACAGAGGGGCAGAGGCACAGAGACTGCGTCCAGCCCTCTCCCTGACCCTCTGCCCCACTCCAAACAGGTGCACAAAGGTCTGCTCTCTGCTTCTCTCTCTCTCCCTCTCTTGCCTCTCTTCTCATTCCCCCTTAAATCTACTTTTTTCTTGCACAGTCTCAGCCTTACTTACCACGGCACCTATAGATTAAGTTATAGGCTCCAGTGCGGTGTGAGTGTTTACCCAGCCACCTGTCAACTCACCCACCAATCAGCCACCCATCCAGCCACCCATGCACATAGCCGTCCACCCATCCTTCCCATACTCATTGACCAAATGGGGGAGAACATGGCCAGTCTTGCGCAAAGGAACCATCTATTGACCTATATAATTTGAATAGTGAACCATATACCTGGCAACAGTCCATCCTGGAGATTTTAAATAGCTCTGCTTCAAAATATCCCATGCTCTTCTTACCTTGTGTGTCCTGGCTGCTGTTCAGGAAAAGCGGGTGGCATGTAACTCTTGGGGTTTTCTGACCTCAGATGTTCTTCTCTGTACCTTTCGTCTCCACCTCAACCAGATCATCTCCTTGGACTTCTAGTATCCACCTGATATCATTCAGCCATGCATTGGTTCTTTCCTCATCAGATACCTGAAGCCCTGATTTGAAGGGGGGATGTTGCCCACAGACCCTCAGGAGAGAGTCAAGGAGCATCGACCTACTTGAATGGGAGATGGAATATGGTGACTATCTTGGGACAGGCACCAAGGAAATGCTTAGGGGCTTTCCCCGCTGGAGCCTCAAGTAAGTGTTTGAGGAGAAAGGAGAGAAACTTGGTGAAGATCCTGAGGTGAGAAAAAGTCAGAGTGATTTCTTTTCTCTCTCTTCCATCACATGCCCCAGTGTAAACTCTGCTAGCCCAGATTTCAATGGCTGTGGCCTGAAGACACAAATCGTTATAGGCCAGAGATCTTTAACATCTTTGCTGTCCTGTTTTATCAGCAATGGAACCCCCCCGCAACTATCTCTTGCTCCAACAGTATGGGGAGAAAAATAAGTCAATATATTTCTTCAGGGAGTCCCCATGTGTGAGAAAAATGGCTCTGTGAGATACAAAGTCTCCCCTATTCCTGAACTAACCTAACCAGAAGTTACAGAGCATCAGGAAGGGTCTGGCCATCCTGGGCTTTGCCCAGCACGCCTGCCTCATGTGTGGAGCTAGGCTGCATCCCCATGGCTATCACACGTGCTCTTGTTTCCTCTAAGATTTGCCTTGGTGGGGTCTGTGCAGGTTTGAATCAGATGTCTCCCCCACCGTAAATAAACTCATGTGTTCTGAGTGCTTGGGCCCCAGCTGTTGCCAATCTGGGACTTGGAGCCTGCTGGAAGACATGTGTTTTTAGGGTCTGGCTTTGGGATGTTTTAGCCCAGCTCCCCTTTGCTGGGGTTCAGCTCACCCTCTTGCTGCTGATTTCCGCCTGCTGTGACAGAGGTGATGCTCAGTCTCTGCTCCTGCCATGCTTCCCCTGCCTTCATGAAGCTTCACCTCACCACTGTAAGCCAAAATAAACCCTTTACTCCCACCTGCTGCCTTTGGTCAGGTGCTTTAGCCCAGCAATGTGAAGGTAACTACGACAGGATCTTAATTTGAATTGACAAGGTGATTTTGAAAGAATGTTATATGCATGTTCACAGTATATGTGCAAGTTTGGACACACAAGTTACAAATGTACATTTTTCTTCAATAAACTTCCATTACTTATCCTAATATTGTGTGTGTGTGTGTGTGTGTGTGCGTGTGTGTGTGTATGGGGACACACATGCCATGCATGTGTGTGGAGATCAGAGGACAACTCTGGTTCTGCTGGTGCAAAAGACACAGCTGTCACCTCAAATTTGGCTCACCTTCTGGAGCCAAATATGAGTGACCATGGTCTGGGGAACACAGATTTAGGTTACCCCAATTCCACGTTCCGATGTGTTAACAATTTCATGAAGGTTTTATAGTTACAGAACAGAAAAACATCATAAATGAAGGCACTTTAAAAATATTTTTGTTGTTCATTTTTATTTATTTAGTTGAGAGTGACAGAGAGAGAAAGAGGCAGAGAGAGAGAGAGAGAGAGAGAGAGAGAATGGGTGTGCCAGGGCTTCCAGCCACTGCAAATGAACTCCAGATGTATGTGACCTCTTGTGCATCTGGCTAGTGTGGGTCCTGGGGAATCCAGCCTCGAACCAGGGTCCTTAGGCTTCACAGGCGAGCGCTTAACCGCTAAGCCGTCTCTCCAGCCCAGCAAAAGCACTTTTTAAATACATTAGCTGACCATCAGGTAGGCAGGTTACAGCGAAGTGGGGAAATCTCCACCATAGGCTTCGGATGCTGTCTGATGACATTCTTAGCCCTGCGGTTGGTGGGAACCGGGGGTCTGTTAGTGCATTCCAAAAAGGTCACACCTGATCACGTGCTAGTCACATGGATGTTAGGTCAGACATAGAGAGTAAGCAGTACATGGCTAATGAGGGGCCAATGGTAGCACAAGGTAATTTGGCTCTGATCGTGCAACACTTCACCTCTCTGAGATCACAGGCGTTTGTCGGTCCATTCAGCCTTGCTGGAAATAGATGCAGCAGATAACAGCACTTTTCTGGGAACTTTAGTTCACAGTTCTCACTTTCCCCCTTGCTTGAGACAGGGTCTCTTATTGTCTATATTTTTATTATTATTATTATTTTTGTGTGTGTGTGTGTACCACAGTATATCCATGAAGGTCAGGGGACCACTTTGAGGGCCAGGCCTCTCCTTCCACCTTGTTTGAGACAGTCAGTCTCTCTTGTTTGCCACTGGGAAGGCCAGACTAGTTATCCTGTGAACTTTTGGGATTCTCCTGACCCACCTCATGTGCATTGGCGTGATAGACGAGTGGGTTCTACCTTCAGTCAGCAGGCTTGTGAAGCAAGCACTTCTAACCACTGAGCCTCTCTTCAGCCCCTCTCATTGTGTTGCCGCTGGATCGCCAGACTAATTGGCCCGCAAACTTCAGGATTGTTCGGATTCCACCCCTCATTGCCAATTGCATACACGTGTGTTCCCCATGTCCTGCTTTTACCCGAGTTCTATGGATGCGAACTCCAGTGGTCAGGTTTGCATAGTGTGCTCTTTTAGCCACTGAGCTGTCTCCTCAGCCCATCCAAATCCATTTTGAGCACCACTATATACTAAACATTTATGGAGCTGAAAAGCCAAGAGTCCTTAGAATGAGGCACTGAGTTTTCTGTAAAATGAAGCCAAAACTGTGCCTCTTGTTTTTTTTTTTTTTCTTTCTAAACAAACCCTTTGGATGTGAAACTTACCCTATAAGGCAGACATCAGCAGACACTTCAAGGAGAGTTGCTTTAAGTTTCATGAGAGGAACCTCAAGGCACTGGCCCCAGTATTTGCCTTGATTGACATTATCTGAAATTGTAATGGGGAAATTGGGGTTCTGGGGTGCTTCCTGGAACCCCAGGCCCTGAGTTCATATCTGTAAAGTAACCAAAGAATTTGCAATTCCAGAGAATTCAAGAGAATGATTTTTATAATGCCACATTTTATTCAGATTTTACAAAGGAGTGCATAAAGGGGAATGCTGGGAGGTAAGAGGAGATAAAGTGGGGAGAAGAGAAGTACACCATGTGGGGCCCAAAAGCCCATGTGGACCACGTGTAGCTCAGGAGCCCATGTGACCAGACAAATCTGGGAAAAAGCGTGGAAAGAAAAGAGAAAAGGAAGTTCAAGGAGCTCCTGCCATGTGGGGAGCTGGAGGGGATAAAGAACCCACCCATGTGGACAGTAAGGGCCAAGGGGCCCTCCCAGCTAGGCCTGGGCCCGAGCCGAGCCGAGCTAGCCCAGGCCCAGCTGAGGGAAAAACTCACCCACAACTGGAAGTTCCCAAGTAATCAGAGAGTGAGCAAGCGAGCGAGCAAGAGAGAGAGAGAGAGAGAGAGAGCGAGAGAGAGCGAGGGAGGGAGGGAGAGTCTGTCCTCCCCTTGCAAAGGTATTTATAACCTCAGGGTGGTGGGCTCTCTTTTGGCCCAGGTGAACCAGTGGGCCAGCTGGTTGGCTAGGGCTAGGGGCTGTCTCAGGAAGAGATTAGCTCTGGCACCGAGTTTCAGGGAATGAACTTGACCAACCCCAATATTTAAATCCTATGAAAGATCCCCCCTCCCAAGAGGGGTCCTGACTGTTTGTGGAAAAACAGTTCTGTGGAGCTAGACAAGAGAGATAAGAAGTCAGATGATCTTGGATTTCTAGCCAGTGCAAACTTGCCTGCCCTTTTTTCCTTCAGGGGTCCACTCACCCTAATTCTACCTCCACCCCCCGCCAATAAGGTTCAGAAGATACGTCTTAGGAATGTTTCTGCTCATGGAACTTCATGACTTGCTAAGGCCAAGTTCTTCCCATCTGCCAATGAGCCTCCAGCCCCGCCAGTGTACCAGGTGACCGCTCCTGTCGTCTCCGGCTGGAAAGGGCCTGCGAAAACCTGTTTTATAGCAAGGCCTTTGTTTTCCCAATAAAGAAGCCCCTGAGGCCCCATGTGGGTTACTGACCCACAAAGCTGTAGGCTGGATTATTCCAGCTGGAGGGATGCTGGGCCTCTTGTAATCTCGTTTCACCATCACTGACCTAAGGGAGAGTCACTTGCCACATACTTGCCCAGGGATCCCTAGACTTGCTCACCTCTGACACCAGAGAGTGTGTGGTGTCTTTTCTTTTTCTTTTTATGGTTTTTCACGGTAGGGTCTCCCTCTGGCTCAGACTGACCTGGAATTCACTATATAGTCTCAGGATGGCCTCGAACTCACGGCGATCCTCCTACCTCTGCCTCCCAAGTGCTGGGATTAATGGTGTGAGCCACCACGCCTGGCTTTGTGGCATTTTTTTTCTAGCTGTCCCTTTACAGTCTAGTTCTTGCCAATCTCTTCTCTATAATAAGAGGAAGTCAGTTTTACTGCCGTGACCACTGATGCTATGTGTCAGAGCTTCCAGAATAAAATCTTGTCTCTCCTGGGTTCTTCGCCCTCCCCAAAGCTCTGTCATCCCTTCACCTGACTGGACCACTGACCCTTTTCCTGATTCAGTGTCCCTGGGGAGGAGTTAAATTCACATGGCTTAGTTTGGTGGGGGTATTTTTTTCTTCTCTAAAATTTGTCTTTCAGTGTTTTTTTTTTTTTTTTTTACTATTTTTTTATATATTAGTTATGGACATACTCAGTGTGTAAACAGCACATGTTCACCCTTACCCTCATTCCTGTCCTCCCCCTCTGAAGGGACCCTCCTCATTGGAGATGGCAGTTATCCCCATGGGGATTGTGGGTCGTGCATTGTGGGGGTAACCATCGGACATGGGGAAGAGGCAATGTCTCTGTGCATAACGCCCCAATTTGTGGCTCTAACAATCTTTCCGCCCCCTCATCCACGAATTTCCCTAAGCCATGTTGGGTTCGTTTTAGGTCTACTTCAGTGGTGAGGTCTTGGGAGCCTCTGTGTCTCTGGATCTCTGGTTTGGTAGCAGTTGAATGTTCCCTATGTCTGTCTCCTTCACCCTTGCGCTGGTACCAGGTTCACCAAGAAAGCAGCACTCTCCCTCATTTCCCCAATTCCTCTATGGTTTTAGCTGGGGCCCTGGTGAGGTGTGGTGGGCTGGATTCTCAATGTTTTTCCGTGTGTGTGTGTGTGTGTGTGTGTGTGCGTGCGCATGCGTGTGCATGTGTTGTGTGTACACATGCAAGTGCATGCATGTGGAGATCAGAGGTTAGCCGGTGTTTCATTCCATTACTCGTCACCTATTTTGAGACAAGGTCACTCACAGAACCCAGAGCCCATCAGTTTGTCCAGTCTAGCTAGCCAGCTTGCCCAAGGATCCTCCTGTCTCTGCCTCTAAGCACTGGGATTCCCAGTGTGCACCACCATGCCTGGCATTTAGCTCAGTGCTGGGGATCTGAACTCAGGCCCTCACACTTGCAGGACAAGTGCTTCACAGACTGAGCCATCTCCCCAGCCATCTTTCCTCTGCAACGAGAACTGTTCCCTTCCATAAGTGCCTCCCATTCCCTCTTCCCCCATCCCAAGGTGCGGAAAGCGCAAATTAGTATATCCAGGAGTTCACAGCACTCTTTAGAACCAAGGCAATGAAAAATGCTGAGCTGGGCATTTCCTGACAAGACTGCTTGAATATAATCATAGACCTGTCACTAAAATATGCAGGCTTATGAGAGGTTGTCAAGGTTTTTCCTGAAGTGGGAAATGTTTGGGGGGGCGGGTTAACTAAAAGTAACAAAAAGGAAAAAACTGAGGACCAAGCGATTGTGTGGGTTTTATATAGTGACAGTGTTGCTCACCCCACCTTGCTAGTGATATGACACAGGGTTCCTGACAAAGAGAAAAGTGAAGCTGTGAGCTATGGACACCTCCTTCCTATGGGGTTTTAATTCTCTAAGCCTAGAGAGGAAGCAAGTCAAGTAAACGTGTTCATTTTCCATCATCCAAATGGAGAGAGAGAGAGACCACCATTCAGATGAGGGACATCAAGGGCAGCTGTTTAATCAACACACAGGTTTCTTTAGGCAACAACCTGTGGGGTGATTCTCATGCCACACTGTGGAGAGGTTCAGAATTCTTCAGCATTGGGCTGAAGAGATGGCTCAGCTGTTAAAAGCACTTGCTTGCAAAGCATGTGTTTGGAATTAATTTTCAGTGACAGGAGGCCCTGCCACACCCAGCTCTCAATCTCTCTCAAATAAGTAAACAAAATTAATTTTATTTATTAGCAGAGAGAAAGAGAGGGAGGGAGGGAGAGAAATAAGGGGCACACCAGGGCCTCCAGCCACTGCAAATGAACTCCAGACACACGCAGCACCTTGTGTAGCTGGCTTATGTGGGTTCTGGGGAATGGAACCTGGGTCCTTGGGCTTTGCAGGCGAGTGCTTTAACTGCTAAGCCATCCCTCCCGCTAAACACACAACATATATCTTTTTTAAATATCATGTATCCTGAGCTGGCCTCAAACTCCCTGAGCCATGGAGGATGAGCATAAAACTTCTGCCCCTGCAGCCTCCGTTCCCCGAGTGCCGGGGTTACAGGTGTGTACCTCCACACCCAGTTTGTGGGCTGTTGGGGATCAAACTCAGGCTTTCATGCATGCTAGGCAAGTGCTCTATCAACTGAGCTATATCCCCAGGGGCCCCTTCCCAAATTTTTTTGAAAGTCATTTGTGGGCTGGAGAGATGGCTTAATGGTAAAGGCCTTTGCCTGCAAAGCCAAAGGATCCCGGTTCGATTCTCCAGGACTCATGTAAGCCAGATGCACAAGGGGGCGCATGCGTCTGGAGTTTAGTTTGCAGTGGCTGGAGGCCCTGGCGCACCCATTTTCTCTCTCTCTCTCAAATAAATAAATAAATAAAATATGTTTTTTTTTTTTAAAGCCATTTGTAATTTCAGCTCAGCAAAAAGGAGAATTCAGATTCTGAGTCCTGTGTGGGGCAGGAGGGTCCTGGCGGCTTGGGCCATAGGCCCCAGTGCCTCAAGCACTCGGCCTTTGCAACTGCTCCGTAGAAACAAAGTTCCAGAACGCTTCTAGGATGCTTTCTCATTTCTCACCAGCCCCCTTTCCCACCCTTCCTTGCCCCAGGTTAGAAGTATATCAGCAGGCAGATTTGTAAGCCCCTAAGCTACCTGTTTCTTTCCCCTTGTTCTCCAGGGAACTTCTCCTTCTTCATCTGTCTTCTCGACACACCCCGGCTAAAAATGAGAGCTGGCTAAAATGCCCTGCCTGGAAATAAACCCAGCTCGCCTTCTCCTGGGAGTAGAAGCAATCCTGCCTTTTCAATGCTTGGTAACTGACCTGGGCATTACAAACAAGACCTGCAGGTGCCAGTTTCCAAATGCAACGTCAGAACTCTTTCAAGTGCCCGATCCTAATGGAGACTGAGGTGATGTGGTTGGGGTTGGTTTTATAAAACAGGCTGATGAGGCCTCAAATTAAGTTATGTTGTACCTGCACATGCGGAAGAAAGGGACATCAAAGAAAGGGTCCATTTGGATGGCAAACAGAAGTAAATGCTGGCTATAGACACGGAAGACATCTGGCTTTTGGAGGGAGCCTAACATTTGCTTCTTAGGTGGGGACAGTTAGTGACTCTAATGAGTGCTGGGCGTGGGTTTGTTATGTCCTCCAATTCTATTGTGAATCTGTTTCTGAAAGCTTCTTTTTTAAAAAAAATCATTTTTTAATTTACTTATTTGAGAAAGAGAGAGAGAGAATATGGGCATGCCAGGGCCTCCAGCAACTGCAAATGAACTCCAAATGAATGTGCCACCTTGTGCATCTGGCTTACATGGGTCCTGGGGAATCGAACCTGGGTCCTTTGGCTTTGCAGGTAAGTGCCTTAACCACTAAGCCATGTCTCCAGCCCTCTGGAAGCTTCTTGATTGTACAATATGTAGCGTTTTACAACATTTTTGTTTGCATTATAGTAAACAAAATTTCAGTAGGTGAGAAGTCAAGGTTAACTTGGATGCATGCAAAGTTAAGCATGGACTGTATTTTTTAATTAATTAATTTATTTATTTATTAGAGGGAGAGAGAGAAAAAAAAATGGGCATGCTAGGGCCTCTAGCTACTGCAAATGAACTCCAGACATGTGCTCTACCATGAGCATCTGGCTTACGTGGGACCTGAAGAATCAAACCAGGGTCCTTAGGCTTCTCAGGCATGCGCCTTAACCGCTAAGCCATCTCTCCAGCCCTGGTTGTTTTTTTTTTTTCAGACTATCTTAAGAAAATACAGTTTTCATTATTTTTGACCTCTGGCAGTAGAAACGGTTTGAGAGAGGGAGGTCTCTGGGACTTGCTCAGGTGGAAAATAACTTTTGTAATACATATGTCATCGGTCTTTTTCTGGACTCGAAGTGTCTTGAGTTATCCTTTCACACAATGCGATCTCTGCCTCTTATGGTCTTCATAGTCAGATCTACACTGATCACACACAGCTGCAAAGGATTTGGTTGCCTACAATGAAGCAACGTCCGCGCCAGGTGTGGCCAGGCCTCAGTTTGCATCCTGGCTCCACAGGACTGCTGGAGTGACTGTGGGCACAGTTATTAAACATAAACATGTCCTCCTTGGTAAAGGGGAACGATGACAGCCCTCACTTCCGGGAGGTTTGTGAAGATGACATCATGCGTGCTGCCTCTCATGACAGGGCTGGCCACAGACTTTGAGGCAAGGAACAGGAGCTTCTCAGGAGCCCCTGAGAAGACTGGCATGAGAGCCCCTGACTCAGAGCCCCAAATCTGGAAAGGTCTCTGTGCTCTGCATCAGCCTTTCTAGGGGGACACCAGGTGACAAGGACACCTACTGTACCCAGCCTTAAACCCTGAGTAAATAACACATTTAATCTCATGGGAAGCGAGTGCATTTTGTTATGGGTACAGAAGCATTTTATCAGTCTTCAGACAAAGTAAACAGTATATGAAAGCACACCATCCCGGCCTGCCCTGATTCTTCTGATGGGGAGGGTGAGAAAATTTCTGAGCAACCTCCCATGTACCCGTGGTCACAACAAATGAGCTCATACCGGCGTTCCCTGAGGGGGAGGAATCCTGGGTGAGATGTTCTGGATGTCTAGGTTCTAAAGCCAGTTTGGTCTTTTCTCAATCTATTTGTGCTGCTATAACAAAATGCCTCAGACCAAGTTACTGATAAACGATAGAAATGTTTTGTTCACAAGTCTAAAAGCTGGGTAGTCCAAAATCAAAGCACCAACAGAGTCTATGTCTGGTGAGGATGCGGCACATGGCAGAAGGGGCAAGGGACCTCCCCACGCCTCTTTAGAGGGACATCAATCCCGTGTGTGAGAGTGGAGTCTTCGTGACTTAATCGCTTCCCACAGCTCCATCTCTCAACACTTGCATGGGGCGATTCAGTTACCCTATGCATTTTGGGTGTTCACACAGTCAGAACGCGGTAGCCACTAACAATGACACTGTGGGTTAGTCATAAACTCCATGGGCATCATTGCTTCTAAGATGTAATGATATTACAAGTTGGTCCCCCTGGTTCCTTGAGCTCTTGATGCCACTGCTCATAGGTTTGGGGTTCAGTAAAGGCTTGAGATAACAGTATTGAGCCCATCTAATGACATCTATCTTAAGAGAAGCCCAAGACAAGATATGCCAAATAGTTATGTCCATGGGAAAGACCCCTCCCTCCCAGCTGTGCTCTGGAGTGACACAGGCAGGCCACCTACCTTTTCACTTGTTATCCATTTGGCATGTGTCATTCATTCGGCACTGTGGCCAGTTTCAGGCATATGGTAACTGTGGTCAATTATGGGAGAGAAAAATTTCCTACTTGCTGAAGAAATGACCCTAAATAAAACCTCCTGTATTTATCCAGGTGGCCCATAGCACTTACCTAATACTTGATCAGAATTATGGAAGGGTTTTTGTGAGGAGTTCTGGAACTTTCCATGCCCTTGCCTTCACGCTGCAGGCAGGCCAACTGTCAGTGGGGACAAATGCGGCTGTGACTTCCTGACATGAGTGTCCCTGACGTGGGGGCGTGTACTTACTCCATCTGGAAGCCAATTCCCTCCACTACAGCAAGAAGGACTTAGAAAGGGAGTGCCGATCTCTGTCACTTTTAGGTGTTTTGGCTGCCTTTTGGGTGTAGAAAATGGGTCAGCGATGATGTAGTGAGTTTGATTTAATTGCTTATTTGTTAATATCTATAACATTTTAAAGTACGATAGATGTACTTTTTTTTTTTAATGTGGGATCTGGGAATTGAACTCAGGTCCTCATGTTTGCAAGGCAAACACTGACTTTGCTGTTTCCTCCAGCCCTTCAAGTGCCATATAAACAGAGTAAGAGCTTGGTAGCAAACCAGAATTCACACCAAGAATGCATTTCCTGGGTAATTCACTCCTCACACGAGCCGTCTTCCCTCCATCTGCTCACCAGTACCCACAGCATCTGAAGCTAGGGCCCTGGGAAGCGCTGGGACTCTCTTTCCGTCATGGGCTTGCCAAATGGGAGATCCTCTTGCTGTTCTTTTAATCATTCTTAGCTTTACTCTCTTCACAAAAGACTCAAGTTTGGAAGAAAGGAGGCTTTATTTATCCCATCAGTTTTTAAAAGCAAATGCTGGGATGACAGTCTTCAGTACCATATCTGTACACTGACAAGGGGAGAATAAAGCTGTTGGTAGAAAAGCAACCGTGGAGTTGAGAGAATGGTAATGAGCTATCTGTGAGTTAATGAGTGCCTTCTACCCAGGCCAGACCACAGAGCACGAAACCTGGCTTTTGGACTCACCTTCTCCAGGAGAGCAACCCTGTTAGTTAGAAGATGTAAGATGTCACACACCTTTGCTGGACTAAGGCCAGAAAGGCCTGAGGTCTAGTCTTCTTATCCTCCCTCTCTCCCTCCCTCCCTTCCATTTGTTTTTTGTTTGTTTGAATTTTTGAGACAGAGCCTGGCTATCTATATAGTCCAGGCTGGCCTTGAACTTGCAATCCTCTTACCTCAGCCTCCCTAGTGCTGGGATCACATACATGCTTCATCTTACCTAACCCTGTTTTGCTTTCATAAACCCAAACTTCCCATCTGTCTTGCGTTTTCTATGCTGCTAAGACAAATCACCATAAAAGTAGTGAAAATAGATTTATTGTCTTGTTTATGGAAGTCACAAGCTCAAAAAGTCTGAGGGAACCAACCCCAATGTGTCAGCAGCCAGGCGTGAGCAAAGAAAGGAAGAGTCTCTTCTCTGGACTTTTCCAGCTTCTAGACCAACCCCACTCCTTGGCTTTGGCCCCTTCCCATAAGCAGCCTTACCTCAACCTCTGCTTCTGTGGTCACAACTCTTTCAAGGACCCTTGTATTTATCCCTGATGATCCGGGATCGTCTCCCCAAGCCCTTGGTCTTTCAGTCACTCTCTGTAAGTCTCCCATGTCACGTAAGGTAACACGTTCACAGGTCCTAGGGCACAAGGCTGTGAACATGCCTAGGGGAGCCAGCATTCTACTCAGCATACGATTGAACTTCTGGAGCCCTGCTGGGTAGAATGAGGCAGGCTCAGGGGAGTCACTGTGCACAGGGAGTGACTGATGTGTTTCCACTGCAGCTGGCTGATCAAGCTCAAAGTCCAGAGCCTGTGGATAACTCGGACTAAGCCCATCAATGGCTTCTTTCATGTAAAACCACAGTTCATGGGTGCATTTTGCCAAAGCATCAACTCACTCACATTACGATGACAGGTTCCCATACAAATATATGCAAAGTCACTATGTTTTACAAACCCTAAGGTACCCAGGAAACAAAAGAAAAAGATGTTTCTCTTATGTTGGCGCCAGTTCTTAGAGGTTTGCAGGTGTGCTGGTAAATCTGTCATGTCAGCTTCCCTGGATTTACGGTCACCATGGAAACAAATCTCTGGGCATGTCTATGAGGGATTTTCTAGATTGAGGTTGAAAGATCCACCATAAACGTGTGGCACCACTCCATGGGCTGGGGCCCTGGATGTAATTAAAGGAAGCTAGCTAAGCACCACTGTTCACTGCTCTCTGATGTGTACGCAGTGTGGCCAGCTGCCTTCTGCTCCTGCTAGCAAACCTTCCCTACCATGATGGGACCGTGTCCCCCGGAACTGCAGGTCAAAGTCGACCCTTAAGCTGCTTCTTGTCAAGTGTTCAGTCCCAGCAACAGGGCAAGTAACTAATACAACCAGTAAGAGTTAAAGGAAGTGGCTACTGCCTGGATAGATAGGAAACTCCCAGAGTCCATTGAAACAGAAGTCAAGGGAATTTTCACAATGAATGTACTTAGGCCCCTATTTACCATCGTCTGCATCCCCACAGTAAATAAAATCAGGAGTTTCCCAAAGTGGACACCATTGTTAGATTTCCTTCCAGAGAAAGAATAGCTGCGGGGGCTGCGGAAACAATACCAGCAGTAAAGATGTCCCCGGCCTTCAGGACAATGAATACTGTGGAAGGAGATATTTTCCATGGAGGGCCCAAGGTGGCCTTTAAAAGATTTTTCCCTCCACTGTCCCCGCCCTCACCCCCACCATTACAGTCTGAAAAGGAGTGATTGGAAAGAAAGTGGTGGACTGGGCTGGAGAGATGGCTTAGCGGTTAAGCGCTTGCCTGTGAAGCCTGAGGACCCCGGTTCGAGGCTCGATTCTCCAGGACCCACGTTAGCCAGATGCACAAGGGGGTGCCCGCATCTGGAGTTCGTTTGCAGTGGCTGGAAGCCCTGGTGCGCCCATTCTCTCTCTTTCTCTCTATCTGCCTCTTCCTCTCTCTGTCACTCTCAAATAAATAAATAAAAATGAACAAAAAAATTAAAAAAAAAAAAAAAAAGAAAGTGGTGGACTGGAAATCTCTTTCAAGCCTGCCTTTCTTACTTGTGGGGGGCCAGCAACCTGTAGGATAGATTATATTCACTTGCAGTCAATTTTGAGGTCAAGGAAAGGCAAGCTTACAGTTCTTTGACAAAGACAGTTTTATGTCATCGTCTTAATCTTCAATCTGGTCATCAGATGTTGTTGCTGAGGGACTGATTAATTAAAAGCCTATCTGCAGAACCAGCTTGACTAGCCTTGGCAATAGCCCAGAACATTTTTTAAAAAGTAAATTTGTTAATTATATGGACACCTGAAAACAATGTCTAACTTTTTTTGCTTAATAAAATTTTGCTTTATTTTGAATTTTATACCTTTATTATAATAAATATTTAAGGTACACAAATAGATTTGATATACAGTGAGGAGTAATCACATCAAGCTAATAATATCTGTCACTTGATATATGGTTGGGGTTTGTGGTGCTTTATTTTTGGTGTGAGAACAGTTGGAATCTACTCTTAGCAAATTTTGAGTAGATATACAGTATTGTTACCTACAGACATCATGCTATTTAGATCTCCGGAAGTAAAATTGTTATATTTTGTACCCTGCAACAACATGCAATCATTTTCTCCTTATGCTGGAACTTGGTACCTAACATTTTACTCTGTTTCTATGAGTTTGACTTGATTTTTTTTCTTTTTCTTTTACCACCACCACCTATTACTACTTCTGTTTCTCCTTCCCCCCCCTTCTTCTTCCCCTTCCTCCTTCTGTCTCTCTCTCTCTCTCTTACTGAGGTTCAAGGCCAGGCCCTTGCACATGGTAAGAAAGTATGTTTGATTATTTTAGATTCTGAAAAATATTGAGATCATCCAGTATTATTCTGTGTTTGGCTTATTTTGCCTAGCACACATAATATCATACATGTTCATCCATGTTGTTGCAAGTGCCAGCATTTCCTTCACTTGAAGAGCCAAATAATATTCCCATTTTTAATACAGCACATTTTTAATCCACATATTTGTCAATGGACATTTAGGCTATTTCTATATATTGGCTATTACCTAACAAAATTCAATATCCTTTATGATAACAATTTAACAAATTAGGTATAGAAGGGTTACATCTATAAAAAAAGGACTTATATAAGAAGCCTATAGCTAACATTATAATCAGTGATGAAAAGATGAATTTTTTCTCTCTAAAAGCAGGAAAAGATGAATGCCAACTCTTATTATTTCTATTCAACATAATACTGGAAATGCTAGCCAGAGAAATTAGGCAAGAAAAAGTAATAAAAGGCATCCAATTTAGAAAGGAAGAAGTAAAACTGTTTCTGCAGATGGCATGATCGTATGTGGAAAACTCTCAAGACTCTACCAAAAAATTATTAGGACTGATAAATGAATTCAGCATGCTTAATAAAATTTCCAAAATATATCTGGGCTAGAAACATAATGCAGATTTTATTCTAAATTCACAACCATTTAACACATAAGAACTGAATTCTCACAATTATGTTAAAGTGTATGATTTAAAATCCACTGATAAGTGTCGGGCATGGTGGTGCACACCTTTAATCTCAACACCTGGGAGGCAGTGGTAGAAGGGTTGCTATGAGTTTGAGGCCACCCTGAGATTACATAGTGAATTCTAGGTCAGCCTGGGCTACAGTGAGATCCTACCTCAAAAAAAAAAAAAAAAAAAAAAAGAAAAGAAAAGAAAAGAAAATCCACTGATAAATTATTAGTGATTGTGGGTAGCTCTAATTGTTTGTTTGTTTTTTGAGAGAGAATCCTACTATGTAGGTCAGGATGCTCTCAGACTCACTGTATTACTCAGGCTGTCCTTAAACCTGCCTCTTGAGTGCTGTGATTATAGGCAGATACCACCATTCCTGTTACAATTTAACAGTATTGTGGTAAACCCTAGGCAAGTAAGAAACTTAGCATTGCTTAGTGCTCTTCAAACAGTAATAAATAATTGCTTAAGTTAATTTGAATATTTACTGTATTCATTTCTTAGAACTGCAAAAATGTTCACAAATTTGTAGCAACTATATATATATATATATATATATATATATATATATATATATATATGATTTTATGGTGCTGTAGATAAAACTCAAGGCCTTGTGCAAGCTTACAAATATTCTGCCATGAAGCTGTAACCCTAACCCAAGTTTTTATTTTCTTTTCATTTTTCTGAAGACCCTAAGTCCAGACAAGGAATCTGTTCCATTTCTCACCATCTAACTTTTGGTTATCCGAGGAATTCTGTTTTTTTTTTTTTTTTTTTTAACTTCTCTAATCTCTGCCTGTCTTTACAGTTTTCTCCTTGCATAGCACCCCCACTTTTTCTTTTTTCGAGGTAGGGTCTTAGTGTGGCCCAGGCTGACCTGGAACTTACTCTGTAGTTCCAGGTTGGCCTCAAACTCACAGCAAGGCCTCTTACTTCTGCCTCATGAGTGCTAGGATTAAAGGCATATACCACCATACCTGGCCCCTTCTTTATATTGTCACATGGCCTCCTCTTCATGAGTATCTGTGTACAAATTTTTTGGTTTTTTTTTTTTTTGTGTGTGTGTGTAGATGCTCAGCCTTGTGAGGTATGTGTGCAGAGGCAAACTTGGGCCTCAGGTGTGCTCCTCTGTTTCAGTCACCTTTGTGTGGCTGGGGCAAACCACCCAAGAAGAATCAACTCATGGGAGAAGAGTATATTGTGGCTTACAGTCTGGAAGGGAAGCTTCGTGATGGGAGGGAAAGATAGTAGAGCAGAGGCTGATGTCACCTCTGCCACAGCAGGTGGACAACAGCCGGCAGGAGCGTGAGCTAAACTAGCAATGTCAAACTGGGGACTCGTAGACCTCAAGGCCAGCCACACACCTCCTCCAGCAAGGCTCTACCTCCCACAATGTCACCAGCTGGGGACTAAGCATTACAAACACATGAGTCTATGGGGGACATCGGAGTCAAGCCATCACATCTTCTATTACTCTTCTGCTTTACTCCCTTGATCCCAGGTCTCCCACTGAACCGGGAGCTTGCCACCTTTCCGTTAGACTGTCTGTCCCGCCAGCCCCAGACATCCTCCTGTCTCTGATCCCTTCAGAACTGGAACTGTAGGTGGGCATAACCATGCCCAGCTTTTTTCATGGGTAATGAGGGGGGCACTCATCCTTGTGCAGCAACTTCTGGTAACCCTGGAGTCATCTCTCCAGCCTAGTTTTATGCTTTTTATTAGGACGCTAGTGATTTCACTGTGTGGTAATCTTAACTAAGACCCTACTTCCAAATAAGGTCACATTCTGAGGTTCTATGTAGACATGAATCTTAGAGGGAGATATTGTTCATCCCAGTACATTTTCCATTTTTCTGCCTCGGTTTCTCTGTCTGTAAAATGGTACCATTATTGCTTGTTCAGTTTTGGTCTTAGTGTAACAGACACATTATTAGTAATTCTTCAATAAGACTTTTCACTTTTAAAAAATATTTTATGTGTTATTTGAGAGAGAGAAAGAAGAGAGAGACAGAGAGAGAGAGAGAATGGACATTGCCAGGGCCTCCAGCCACTGCAAACAAACTCCAGATGCGTGCGCCCCCTTGTGCACATGGCTTATGTAGGTCCTGGAGAATCAAACCAGGATCCTTTGGCTTTGCAGGTAAATGCCTTAACCACTAAGCCATCTCTCCAGCCCCAACTTTTCACTTTTTGAATCTTATCCTCTGAAGTCTAGCGAGATCAGAAGCCAAACTTCCCTTTGCATTACTTTTATGTAACCTGAAAGATATACTAAACAAGGGATTCATGTTCATGTAATCTGTCCAGACTTGCATTTTCTGGAACATTACTTGGGAGACACCCATTTAATAATTTGGATTCTGGTTAAGTAAAAGTAATAAAACAGAGAGTCTAAGTAAAATTCTAGTGTCCAAGTTCTAGTCCTATGTGTACAAACATACACACACACACTGAACTATTGAACATGAGATTCAGTTTTGGCTATTTGGGCATTTCTACAAAAGCTTCTTAGCATTTCCATTAGTGACTGAACAAAAGCGTCCCTCCTTTGACAACACTGGAAGATTCACGATGACCTTGGAGATAGCTAAAACGGACACTGATAAAGGAAAGGAGCATGTCATGACGACAAGGCAGAGGTGACAGTTCTTCGTAGAGCACAGTAAAAGAGGACATGGGGAGGAGCCTGACATTCAGCAGTGTGAGAAGCTCTGCTGGCCTCCTTTTGGCAAAGCTATCAAAATTAGAAAGAAAGGAAAGAAAGAAAGAAAGAAAGAAAGAAAGGAAGGAAGGAAGGAAGGAAGGAAGGAAGGAAGAAAGAAAGAAAGAGCGAGCAATTGCTCCAGATGGAGTGTTTGTGCCTCCCTCCCTCAACCATGTGTTGAAGTCCTGACCCCAGTCTGGGGATTCATGAAGGCCTCCGGGAAGTAGTTATGCCATTAGGGCTCTGTTCTCAGGAACAGGATTAGTGTCCATGCAAGAGACTGACCTCAGAGCACTGTCTTCCCCTCTCCATGAAGTGACAGCATAGCGAGGAGACAGCCACCTATGAGCCAGGTGGTGGCTTAGACATAGTTACTACCACCTTGATACCTTGGACCCACCTTGATACCTTGGACTATAGCTTGCAGAACTGTGAGAAATAAGTTTCTGTGCTTACACACCCTGAAGTTGATGGAAATTCTGTTATGGCAGCCCTAGTGGAATAAGGCAGTATTGTTTTGAAGCCTCTGGAAGGTTCCTCAGGACACAGAGCAGATGCAGAAGCAAGTCTTTGTCTGTTTTCTGTTGCTGGAACAAAATACCTGAGATCCAGTTGCTTATTAAGAATAGAAGTTCAGGGGACTGGGAGATGGGTCACTGGTTAAAGGTACTAGCTTGCAAAGTGCCCAGCATCCACGTATCTCAGGATAAAGAAAGGGCTGCTTGCATATGGTGTTCATTTGCAGTGGTAGGAGGCCCTGGTGCCTCCCCACACACATATACAAGTAAATCAATAAAAATTAAAAGAATTAAAAAAAAAAAGAAGAGACGTTCAGGCTGGAGAGGCACTTGCATGCAAAACCCTCCCAGCTCAGATTCAATTTCCCCAGGATCCACACAAAGCCATACACAAAAAGTGGTGAATGTTTCTGGCATTCCTTTACAGTGGCAAGAGACCCTGGAACACATGTACACAACCACATACATAACTAAGCAAAATTTAAAAAAGAATATAGATGTATCTGGCTCACATTCTAGAGTCTGGGAAAAGGAATAGCATAGTACTGGCATGTGGGGAGGGCTTCTCGCTTCCTTTTAGCATGGTGGAGGCTGTTACATGGGGAGGTAGAGTAAAAAGACAGGCTCATGTGTCTCTTTTCTTAGAAAGAAATCAATGCAGGCTGGAGGGATGGTTCAGCAGTTAAGGTGCTTGCCTGCAAAGCCTAAGGACTCATGTTCGACTCTCCAGGTCTCTAGCACACCAGGTCGCACATGCGCGTAAGATGGCACACGCGTCTGGAGTTCGATTGCAGTGGCTGGAGGCCCTGGTCCTCCAATTCTCATTCTTTTTCTCTCCCTCTCACTTTTGCATAAAAAATAAAGCCATCAATGCCATTAGATATCTAATGCCAATGTCATTAGATACTTGTCAAACCAACGAAGTGCACGGAACCTGGGGTTGAACCCTAAATTGTGGGTGTTGGGTGATAGTGATGTGTCAAAAATATGGTAAGCTTGTTTATTGATTTTGACTATTATGATTATTTGATTATAACAAATTCTGTTGTCTGCTGTTGAGAGTGGAGGAGGCTGGACATGGAAGTCTAATTTCTGCTAGCCCTTTACTGGGAACCAGGAAGAGTCCCATCTTGACCACACATGGCATGGTGCCTCTGCCCAATTCTTGGCCATGGGAGGGAGTTGGGTATGTCACGGCTCTAGTGGCAGTCTCTCAGTTTTTGAGATTTAGGTCTTCTTGAATCAGTAAGGGCCCAGTTGCTATATCCCCTTACAATGATTTCCAGAGACTTTAAATATTATTTAAAACAATTTTTTTTTTTTTTTTTTTTTTTTACCAGTTATGACTGTTCACTGGAAAGAAAGCTCTTGGAGTTCCTTGGGCCTCATTCAGAAGTGCACCTTCACTTCCAGCGGGGTGTATCCTTCCCAGGGAATGTGTTGTTTTAAGTCTTGGCTGTACAACCTTCGGGTGGCTGTGGACACATGGGGAAAACCGAAGACTAGGGAAGGGGACACAGCAGGCATATATGTGAGAAATTCCTACTGGAGAAAGTGTTAAGAATGATTAACTTTGAAAACAGATGGCTAATGTTAAAAAGATGGGAGATGCTTGTGGTTCAGGGTGAGGAACATAGATTAGACGTGAGGAATACTCTCGTGGCAGTGTTGTCAGAGAGTTGGCTGGACTTCCCAGAAGTTTCCAGAACAGCATTTTCAAAACAGGCAGTGTTCTTATCTCTCCAGGGCTAATCTCAGGGGTAACTGAGACAGCCGCTCCTCCATCATCTCGTTCGTCATAGTAGAATTTGACAGAGGCGTTTTATTGACACAGTTTATTTACACAACTTCAGTTTGTACCTTTTACTGCACTAACCTACAGCAATAACATCCCAGAGTCTCCGAAAGCCCATATTGCCAAGGTGAAAGAAAACTGAGCGAGGTTCCAGGCTGTGTGGATGAAGGTCCTGTTCTTCCTCAGGAGGTTAAACAAATAAAAGCAGCTGATTTTTCCTCCTTAATTTTTGGCATGCTGATGTGGGCATGTCACTCCCAGACAGGAGGCCAGGATAAACAGCTACCCCAGCCCCCTGCAATGCTTGGGAATCTGAGGTCATGCTAGCTTCCTGAACATGGGGAAGCTATTGTCTTCCCATTTCCAGGATGGAGAGATAAACCATACCTCAAATATTTATCCTCCTTATCTTGTCTCCTCTATCAGGGACTCCGTTTTGGTGGCATTTCAAATGAAATGCTAAATATAGAACAACTTCAATTTACAGAGGGATATACTGTCCAATGGGTGATTCTTTTCAAACAAAGATCCTAAATATATTAGGGGAAATGAGGGCTTCTCACGTGTTGGCACAATGACATAACTTGGCCTTCCTAGACGATGCTTCCACCCTATGAGTGGCAGTGAGTAATTAGTTGATAAGGTGGGGCGGGCAAGCTATATAGTGATGCCCTTATCTTCTTTCAGCAACTTAAATTAAAATATGCTTAACATATCTTAAATCATTACCAAAGTTTGCTTATAGTGATTACTGGTTAAAAGTTGTCCCCAAGCTGATGAGCATTTGAGTTTGGAGTCACAAACAAGACACTAGAAATTGCAACCATCCAAGTACACACACACACACGCGCACAATTGTACACATATACACACAGATGAAATTCCGTGGCATATACAGAACTTGTGTATCTCACAAAAGAGATATAAGCATGTTTAAAATTCATACAGGTGTCTTCAAACTAGAAGGTTAAAATCTATATGAACAAAAATATAATGTCAAGTGTTTTTTATTTGTTTTTGTGATGCTGGGGATTTGAACCCAGGATCTCATGCATGGCAGGCAAGCATTCTTACCATGGAGCTATGTCTCCAACTGCGTAAAGCACTTTGAACAGCAAAATGAAGCACAACACTCCTTCAAGTGATTTTTAAAATTTATTTTTATTTATTTATTAAAGACAGAGATGGGGTGGGGAGTCGGGAAGAGTGAGAATGGGCACGCCAGGGCTTTTAGCCACTGCAAACGAACTTCACATGTGGGTGCCACCACATGCATCTGGCTTATGTGGGACCTGGAGAATCAACCCTGGGTCCTTAGGTTTCAGAGGCATACACCTTAACCACTAAACCATCTCTCCAGCCCCTTTGTGTCTTTTATTTTTTTTTTAACATCACTTTAGTTTTAGTAAAAACTGGTGTAAGGGCTAGGGTGATGGCTCTGCAGTTAAAGGCACTTGCTTGCAAAGCTTGCTTGCCTGGGTTTGACTCCCCAGTACCCAACATACAGCCAGAAGCACAAAGTGGCACATGCGTCTGGATTTTGTTTGTGTTAGGAAGAGGCACTGGAGCACCCAGACTTTTTCTCTCTCTCTTTCCCTGTTTGTCATTCTTTCTCTTGCAAATAAGGAAAGAATATTTAAAAAACTGACTTAAATACTTACGTGAGGCGATCACATTATGCATTTTCAAGGGATTTTCCCTTCTTGGGAAATAACCAGCTGGTCTCTTCATAGCACTGGAGGAGTTAGAGAAGGGAGTAACCTATCAGTCTGTGAGCCCCCCTGATTGAATCTGACCGCTAATGGCTGACCAGGTAAGAAATGGTGTACAAAATATAATAAAGGTCTACATGCATTCTTTGAGCCATGAAAATGTCATAATAAGAAATAGTTTTTTAGAAACTGCTAGATTGATCTCATAAATCTGTAAGATAACATGATTACTGTGTATTGAAAATCCATACTTTTAAAAATAAAGTCTCATTTTAGTGGAGCTTTAAACTATCCTACTTAAGGTTCTAGACACATAAATATATTTCAAATGTTTTCATGGACTATTTATAAAGTTAAAAAGTGAGGGTGCAACTTAGGATTCTGGCTTCTATTAAACAGCTATAAAGAAATGAAGAAAAAGGCATAAGAAAGATGTAACTTATAAAAGATGCCATACATTTTAAAAACAATTGATGTATTTGGTATAAATTTTGGAGAACTTGAATAAAATTGGCTGGGGCTCAAAAAAAAAGTGAGGGGTAATGAATGTCTCATTTCTTTTTCTTGAAATTCTTCTAATATGTAGTTACAACCTGAATTTGAAATATAAGTTGAATTAGCTAAATATCGGAGTTACACAAAATTATTTGCACTAACAAAGCAGCCCTTGGTTAACTAAAAACATTTAAAATAACTGTTCTATTAAAATTCTAAGTTTACAGCTTGAGTTGGTTTATAGTATAGCTGCACTAAAAATAGTACCTTATAAAGTCTTAAGGCATAGATGACAAATTATTCTTTTAGTATAAAGCTAAATAGATTTGTCCTTTTACATTCCAAAACATTCTCCTAGGCTGGCTCAGAACTTAGGCCAGACATGGTGGCTCATGTCTATAACCTAGCACTAGGGACACTGAGGTACGAGAATCTCAGTGAGTTCAAAGCCAGCCTGGAACTACATAGTGTCAGGTCAGTTTGGGCTAGGGTAAGACCCTGCCTCAAAAAAAACCCAAGCAAGCAAGCAAACAAACAAAATATAGAGTGGCTTGGAACTTGAGGTCATCTGGTTCCATTTCCCACCTGATGAGATGAATCCCTGGGTCAACTATGTTATTCACTTGTGTCTGGTCTGAAGATCCTCACTGGCAGAAAAGCACTTCTCCATGGGGCGAATTAGTGTTTTGAGCACTCTGCAACTGTTAGTCACGATGCTAAGTGCTTCCCTGATGTCGTAGAACAACGCCGTGTAGTATTAGTATTTCCCATTGTACAGACAGGAAGCCGGCTTGTCAGTGGAGATGAACAGCTAGCTCAGGGCCATTCTGTTCTGTCGGCTGGCACAGAGTGGACGACACATCATGCAGTGGACATGTGGACTCATTTTGCATTTTCTGCACATAACCATCCCAGGCTGCCCTCCCTACCCACTAGACATTTATTTCTCATGTTATTCCTCCTTCATTTCTGCTTATTTTCCAGGATGCACACATGGTAAGCACGTGCTTATAGGAAACAAACAATATTTTCCTACTTAACTCTGCTAAAAACATACAAATTGGTAAAAATTCATTCTGTACAAAAATGTATAGGGCCAATAAATATTAGTTGTTCCTAAACACTCGACCTTACATAGGAGTCCATTGTGACTTAACGTCTTTCTAGTTGTTTGTACATATACATGTGTGTGCGCGTACCTTCCCATATACACAAGAGTCCTTACTCTGAACAAATCCAGCCTGCACAATTTCAATCACTGCGGTTTAAGTAGCACCAGTCCCAAAGAACAGTCCTGATGTCATTGCGTAATAACACTTGGAAGCTAGTAATGTTACTTCTTTCAGAATTTGCTGGTGACTGGTCATTGCACCTGTGACCCACCTTAGTTCCTGTGTAGACAGCAAAGCGAGTGGCTGCACTGCCTCATTTCCAAGTGACAGAGCCCGTGTCAGCTTCCAAAAATGGTGAGTCAGAAGAGGGAAGAGGTTAGTGAAAATAGAACACACAGCAAAGAAAGGTGAGAGGAATGGGAATTGGAGATGTGGGACTGCTGATCCTCTCACTGGGTCACGGACCCTGCCTAGTCCAGTTGAACTGATCAACACTGTGACCGCACTGGCAGGATGGTGTCCAGGGGAAGCGAGGCCGCCGCAGGCAGCACCGGGAGCAAAGGTGTGTCACAACACTCAGAGCACAGAGGAGCGAGCATCACCACTTGCCAAGGTAGAGAAGAAATTCTCAGTGTGCATCAGAAATCCTATCATAAAAGTAGGTACCAAGTATTCTTGCTGTTTTTTTTTTTTTTAACAAAAACTTTAAATTTCACCAGGCATGGTGGTACACGCCTGTAATCGCAGAACTCAGGAGGGTGAGGCAAGAGGACTGTTTTGAGTTTGAGGCCAAACTGGGCTATAGTAAATGCTAATGCAACATAAGACCCTGTCTCAAAACATCCGACAGCCTTGAAATCTCCATTTGCAACGTCTGAAATGATTATGTCCTGACAAATACTAGCTTTACTGTTTATTCATTTCCCTGTACATTTAGAATGAACGCTAATGACTTTTAATATTTTGCTTAATGAGATCTAAGAATATCTGCTCATTCTTTGTGTTGAGACAGGGATTGACTATTTTGTCCAGGCTGGCCTCAAGCTTGTGGTCCTCCTGCCTTGGTCTCGCACTTGCTGGGTTTACAAGCGTGTGCCACCTCTTCTGGTTTGCAAGATCATCTTTATGATCTTGCACAACTGTAAAGCAAGAACTGTTTATGAATGTAATATATGCACATGCATGTGTACAGTTCATAAAATCAAAATCAAGTAGGATATTCGCTTTTATTCTGAAAATTTTTTTTTGCATTTGAGTACTAATATATTTGTGTAGTTCTTTGTAATGGTTGTATAGATTCCACTGCATGGATGAGAAATTGCTTACTATTTTCCTGTTGATGCAGACTTAGGCTATCTCAGACATTTTTCATGCCAATACACTTTTGTGTCTAAGTATTCGACTGAATTTCTGTATGTGGAATTATTGGGTCAACAAAATATGAAAAATGTTTAGCCAGCACAACCTCATAATCTCATCACCTGAGAGGCTGAGCCCGGAGGGAGTTTGAGTTCTAGGTCAGCTTGGGGTTCACAGTGAGAGCCTGTCTCAAAGGAAAAAAAGAACAGTGCAGTGCCACTAGTGTCCCCAGCAGTACAGATCAACACTGCAGTGAGGTAGTCTTACAAAGGAGTGGGAGGCGCTCAATCTGCCAGTGCACAGTGGGTGAGCCCACGGGTCCACTGACCCTCGCATACCTGGCCAGTGTTGGGCGAAGTGGCGGGACTTCCTGGCCTGGCCAACGTGGCCTTTCCCTTCAGGGTTGTGCACAGGACTGGCTCTTCCATATCCGAATGCGGCTGTGAAGTCAGGACTTTCCTCTGCAATCTTCTGTCTCATGTTCTCATCTCTCTGCCACTACCACACACTCTGGAACAGGGACCCTGTCTGGCGTGCTCGCGCTGGGCTGCACAGAACAGGTGCTCAGTGAGCTGCAGAATGAACTTGCACATCTTGAGTTAGCATGACTTGACATCTCATCGTAACTGCGGTTTTTTTTTCCTCAGTCGTATGCTGACATGCTTTGCTGATTTTCCAACTGGAAAATTTTTCTCATTAGTTTATAGGAGTGTTTCATGTATTGTACATATTAACTCTGTTGGTCTTACGACTTTGCATTAAAATTTGTACTTGGTCACATATGCCCATCTTTCCAACCACTGCTTCTGGGTGCAGGCCATCCTTGGGAATGTCATCTGCAAGCCTAATATTATGTTATCTTCTGCCATTTGTGTAATTTTATTTTCAAGTCATTAATTCCTTTCAAATTCTGTGTGGTCTATTTTGCTTCACATTTTCTCAGTACTAATTATTGAACTTTTCCAGTTTAGTGTTTAAGGGCGTGGTGACACGTCTTTAATCCCTGTACTTTTGAGAGGCAGAAGTAGGAGGATCGCCATGAGTTTGAGGTGAACCGGAGACTACATAGTGACCTGGGCTAGAGTGAGACCCTACCTCAAAAAGTGAAATAAAAATCTACATAGTAATTATGACTGTATGATATGATTTTTGAAGGATTTGCTTATAGTTTTAAAACTACATATCATCTTCCATGTTCCCCCAAAGGTTTTCATAAGTTTTCTTTTAAAAAACGTAGTGTGTAAAGTAGGTGTGAGCAGATGTATGTGAACACCCTGTGAGCATGCGCACAGGCCAGAGACCATCGAGTGTCCTCCTCTATCCCTCTCCTGAGATGGTTTCTTGACACACAAACATATATCTGAAGCTGCTGCTTGTAGTTCAGACTGACTAAGCAGTGAGTTCCACTGGTTCTCCTGTGTCTGCCCCAGTGAGTTCCACTGGTTCTCCTGTGTCTGCCCCAGTGAGTTCCACTGGTTCTCCTGTGTCTGCCCCAGTGAGTTCCACTGGTTCTCCTGTCTCTGCCCCCCCCCAAAGCATGTGTGGCCATCCCTGTTTGTTTCTCAGTGGGTGCTGGGGAGTGACTGAGCCCTCTCCCGTCTCCCCAACCTCAGTTTACCAGTTTCTAAGTAGTAAGATTACCTACTGACATATTTAAAACAGAGAAAATTACAAACACAAACATGGCTTTAGAGAGAAAATATTTAATCCACCTCATGAAAAAAGTACAAAGCTTTAGAAAAGTCTGAGGTTTTCATGTGCAGTATAAACATTCTTGCGTTCCACTGTCATGTAACAAATGCACTGAAACAAAGCCATTGAAGAAGAGTCTGGGAATAAATGTGAAAACACAGTGTTGTATAAAAATATATTAATCTGCCTACATTGAACACGTACAAATGTACAACAGTACACCCTTTTAGAGCCAAACCGTATCTAAATCATCTAAATTTCTAAGTTGAATTTTCAGTCACTGAAGAAAAATAGAACCAAATCTTGGGAATTATAGGTACGAAGTCAGCACAGCAGACCACCTTGTATCAGAAATAAGACCACAAACATTTACCAACACAGACATGAAAGAGCCCGAGTCCCCACCATCTGACTTATCTTTGACATTATAAGCTGAAGCAAGCCGGGCGTGGTGGCGCACGCCTTTAATCCCAGCACTCGGGAGGCTGAAGTAGGAGGATCATCGTGAGTTCAAGGCCACCCTGAGACATCATAGTGAATTGCAGGTCATCCTGGGCTAGAGTGAGACCCTACTTCGGGAAGAAAAAAAAAAAAAGCTGAAGCAGTGACAAGTGCCTATAATATAACTCATTACACAGCAAACTGATTTGTCCATGACTCACAAGTGAAGAAATGACAGCAACTTTTAAGATTTCTAAACTGGCTCTCAATATATTCTATCAGGGAGGCTTTAAACCTTGAAAACTATTAACCCATGCAAAATATAATCAGGAAGATTTACTACCTCAAAGTAGAGAGAGTTTGAAGTCACACGGGGTATTGTTCACGTTCTTTGAAAAATGAGATAATATTAGGAATTATAGAGAAGTAACTCACCACCACAAAGTTATTTCTCCATATTTACCACTATCTGAGGAACCTTAGTTCCTTAGAAAGAAGTGCTTTTAACGAGATGTAGAAGAAGTGCTGGCTGATTTTTTTGTAGGTAAATCTCAATGAATATCCCAGGCATGCATGAACAATGCATTTCAGCTGTGTATAAACACTGTGTTTCTAGTGGGACTAAAAATGATGACGAAAAAATTTAAAGATAGAACAGTTAAGTGCAACAGCTAGGAACTTGACTACTTTCATCCCTTATTACTGT
Source organism: Dipus sagitta (assembly GCA_036346955.1). Lineage (NCBI taxonomy): Eukaryota > Metazoa > Chordata > Mammalia > Rodentia > Dipodidae > Dipus > Dipus sagitta. Next base: position 21,159,164 of record CM070770.1, read on the forward strand.
AATTTATTGACAAATATATTGTCTTATTTAGCTCAACATGTTTTCTCATGAGTAGAGCACAAACAATACCAAAGAACAAGGATTCCCTTTGAATGACCCCACCTCTTCTGAGGGGGCCCTCTACTTTTCAGCACAGGGTTCCCTCCTCTGACTTCACTTCAAATGAAAACATATAGCCAAGAACATTACATGTACAAGGGTGTAAACGATGTTGGTCCACATTACCTGATTTCACTTTCCTAAGCTCAAAGGCAATGCAAGTCCCAGTTGACTATCAAGCTGTCTAACAGGGAAAAAGTTGACTGCATTTTGTACAGGGACAGTCATACAGAATCCTTCTCACCAGGATGCAGCATTGAACTCCATTCCTTTGAAGAGTATCTAGTGTTGGAATAGTGAGTTGACTCTGCAAAGATTTTACTGCAACAAAAATGCACATATTTAAAAGCCACTGCATGTGTGTCTGCACATATGTGTGTGTAGGTGGTCTATATAGCAGTCTTATTTTGAAGCAAGCATGAGACTTTATATTTCTAGAGCTCAGTTGGGCTCATAAGACACATTTTCTAAAAATATGAGTAAGCTCCTCAGGGTCTAAGATAATTCAGTGCCAAGAACTTAGTTATCCTTCATGACGAGGTCTGGAGACTACCTAACAGCCTACTAGAAATTACTGTATTCCTGTACATCCATCTGCCAAGGAAAACTGTGGATACTGTCTGAAATTAAGTGGGCATAAAGTCTTTTGGGAAACAATGAAACGGACATCCCAAGGCCCTGAATGATAAGAAAGTCAAATAATTCAATGGATCTGAATTTACAAAGCAATTGTTAGGAGGACTTCCAGAGCTCTCTGACTTGATAGTACTAATTCTTTTTTTAAATTTCTTTATTTTTAGAGTGAGAGGCAGAGGGAGAGAATTGGCACACCAGGGCTTCAGCCACTGCAAACAAATTCTAGATGCTTGTGCCACCTAGTTGGTACATGCGACCTTGTGTTTACCTCACCTTTGTGTGTCTGGCTAATGTGGGATCTGGAGAGTAGACTAGAGGTCCTTAACTTTCACAGGCAAGCACCTTAAATATGAAGCCATCTCTCCAGCGTAGTGGTATTTCTATGTAAAGCAATGAAAGTTTTGAGACAACACAGCAGGGAACTGAGCAGACAACCAGCCAGATCAGCTCTTCCCAAGTGTGACATCTTGATTCTGTGGGTAAGGAAAAGTAGTCTCTCTCTGCGGCTGTAGCAAGGATCACATGACCACATTTAAAGCACCCAGACAAGTACAGGCCAACATAAGAACTCAGTCTGTGCAGCTGTCATCTGCATGTTTCCGTTACTTGAAGGCCGAAGAAAGTATGCATGGAGTCAATTGCCTTCAGAAGTCTGTGTTCACACCACATCTTATAAAAGAGCTAGAACAAAGATGTGTCACTCACTAGTCACACTTGAGTCAAGTGATGATGCTGAGCACTTGTAGGCACCAGGCCTCATTCTAGACATAGGGCCTCATCCCAAAAGACACACCACCACCAGCATCCAAAGCAGCCTTGTCCACTACCTGCCCAGTGGGATTATTGGAAGCTGTACACACAAAAGCCTTTTGCAGATCCCGCAGAGCATAACCTATGAAAGGCTTTAGTTAGGACTCAAGTCTCTGCTACAGGCTATTGGCCACGCACCATAGTAGCGTGATATGGTCCAGGATATATCTGGACCCTGTATGAAGCAGCTTTACCACTTGCAGTTCCAGAAGACCTTTAAAAAAAAACTTTAATACAACAGGCAGGGATAATTCTTTATACTGTTTGTGAAATGGTACTGTATTCTACTAGAAAACATCCTTCATTTCTGGAGCCCCAATTTTATTGGGACTACGAACACATCAAACAATTGGTAGAGAAACACGTTGTTTTAGAATGCCGCAGTTGAGCATCTGTGCCTGTGATCACAAGTTACCATCATTAGTCGGTAAGTAGCACTTTCATAAATTACTAAAGGCTAAATACTATGTGAACATTTACCTAATGTTTTCATCAGGCTTGTTGGGCATTATGCCAGCTCTACTTTACAGGATCAGAACCTAAGCTACCACAGGCCATGCTCTTTACCGCCACACACACCACACGTGAAAACACCAGAAGAGGAAAGCCATAATTATGACTATCATTAGCAAATCACATACTTAAATAAAGGAAACTGGTAGATGAGAGGGCTCCGACATGTGCCCCAGTCTTTAATGACTCCAGAAAAACTAGTATATTACTGCTTACAGTTCAACTAGTTTTTTTTTTAAAAATACTAATCATTAAAAACATTAGCTCAAGAGTAAACTGGTCCTGGTCATGAACGGAGCAAATGTGAGTACTTCTTGCACTGATCTTTGTATCTGCAAACACATCTGTATACACACACTCATCACACATATTTACTACAGTGCTTTTGGGTACTCTGATATTTATAGCTTGTGGGAGGCCTGTTAATATTGTAATTAAATACATTATTGGAAATTTACGGATAACAGTGTTCTTTGTAGTTATTAGACTTTGTCAGGGTTATACTAATGAGTGATTTAATGACAAGACTTTTCCTTGTGGACACATTAAAGAATTGTTTGGGAAAGAATATCAAGATAAACAAAACTAATCTTACAGGAATCTTATCAATCCTAAATATGAACTTGAAAAAGGTCTTACTGCTTGTGAAATATATCACAGAGAGAAGAAGAAAAAAAAAAAACAGTGTTATATGTTAAGTTGGCAGGATACCTTAGGACAAAGACTCCAGGTACTATGTTAAAATGCCAACCATGCCACCTTACTGCATTGGAATTAGGTGACTTACACTGAAATTTTACTCTTTGAAAACTATCACTGAACATAATCTATGTAACAAGAAAAGCCATGCCAAAAAATAAAGTTATTTGAAAACAGAATTTAGGTGCAGACAAGAAGTTTTAAGATAATCTTCCCAGAGCTCCCTTGTAGGAAAGAGGCCTGCACCAGACACAAATCCTAGGAACCTGTTCACATTGCTTTTGTGTGATTTTTTTCAACCATTTTATCCAACAAATTAATAAAATCCAAATGCTATTCAAATCATATTAAACCAATGCAAATAACAGTCTCATATAAACTACAATGTAGACAGGTGGCGGGTGAGGAGAAGCACTTTCAGTAAAATTGTACTTTGAAAATTAAGAACAGTATTAGCTTAAGCCTAACCTAAAGCTCTACCTAAACAAAGGGAAATCAATACTTCCTTAAGTACTGTGGATCTGTAACACATATGAAAATATATTAATATGTCTGCTTTTACTGACAAATAAATTACCAATTATCCTACATTAGTTAAAACTACATGTTTTTTAAAGTGAGACTGTTTATGTCCTTAAGTAGGAAATGATTGAGCCAAGGCATTCTCATGCTGTCAAACCAGCAAAGAGAAGTGGAAGTCAGATGAGAGTCAAAGGAATCAAAGGTCTAGCCTCCACAGGACATCCTTCTGTTATAGAGCACTAGTTTTTGTTTGGTTTTGGGAGGGAAAGGTTTATGAGGCAATTATGTCTATTTTTAAACAAGATTATTTTTCATTTTACATTTATATTTCTCTTTAAGGTAGCTTTAGTAGGTTACTAAATAAAGGCATGAGCTATACATTCTTCAGATTAGCTAATTTATAAATAAAACAAAAATATCAAAACTGCATTTCCAAAAGAAGGGGAAAGACAAAGGTACCTAGAAGATTACACTATTTTGGAAGGGAAGAAAATCATACTATGCCATATCATCTATCAACATTTACTGAATAAATAATCAGGGTTCACCTGGTGTTTTGAAAATCTTGTAAGCTGATTATATCACAAACATGTAGAATCTGTTTTAGACAAAAATAGGCTTTTAAAGAGTTATAAAGATAAATTATGATAATTATAATAACAATTAAAAAACCCTTTCTCCAGTATCTTTAGTGACTGTTTCTTTTGAGGTTAAAAAAAAAACCAACAGAACAAAAGCAGAATCAGCAAATCACTGTATGTTTAAAAGGGTAATACATTCAGATAAATGACAACTATTAACTTCATGAAAGTGCTTTATATTGAAAATAGCAATTTGAAGACTTAAGTGGGTTTTTTAAAGCATTACAAAATAAATTATTATAATTTAAGTTTTAAGAGTGGGAACTAAGGTGACAACAGCAAAAACCCAGAACCCAACAAACCTGCACTCAACTCTTTCACCACCCCCGCTTCCATCAAGTTCAGTCGTCACAGCAGCTGATCACAGGCAGCGAGGCCCCCACCCTCTCCCTGAAAGCCACAATGCCTCTGGTGAGAACACGCTCAGTGAATCAAAACAAAAACGTTAATGGAGGGGTCTACATGCCCTTAGAGAGCCTATGTTCAACTTTTCCTACATATAATTATAAGGCATCAATAATGGTATGTTAAAATAATTTATAATAAAAACAGATCAAAATACTTTTAATATAAAACATCTCAAATGAGAGAAATTACAGAGGAGATCACATATAACCACCCATGTACTCTTTATGCTTCTACTGTAATGAAGATACTTTCTTCTTTTCTGTCTTAAAACAGACCTTATACAATGCACAGCAGGTGTCCTTATACAAAGGTGCACTTTTAGCTTAGGTCTGTCTGTGAAATTTACATATGAATTTAAATATGACTGCTATTGATAAAGGTAGAAAAATTTAGTTAAAATACCTGGAATAATCAGCATGTATAACAAAATATGGGAATATTTTCTTCTCTAGTATGGACTTCAGCCTTTTGCCAAATAATAGCAAAAATACCTGTGGTTTAAATGATGGTCACTGGCATGGGTGGAATGAATGATTTCTTTATCATAAAAAAGTTAGGAAGGAGCATAACTTTATTTTAGTATTACTTGCTGAAACTAAGCAGTAGGTGTCTTGGAATCTAGAGTGAGAAATAAAGTTTTTTTTCATAAGTGACAGATGGGAGAGGGACGGAGGACAAGGGCTGTGGTGAGTGGCTGCTAGCTGGCTTGCTAGAATACATACGCAAGCTCTACGGGGGCTCCACGTGCTGGCTGGGTATCAGTTATCTGTAAAGGCTGCTGGAACAAAATTCCCTTCATCATGCAAGCACTGCTGTCTGCGCTACAGTAATAAAGGAACACGCTGACAGAAACCATGGCTTCCAGCGACGAGCAATGGGCAGGAATTCGCAGGGAAATTGTTGGCTGACTGGAAATGTTTTCTATGTCTCCAGATGGTATCTGCCCTTGAAGAAGCCATTCATTGTCTAGAAAAGAGAAGACTATATTATTAAGACTGTAGAAGAAAACAAGTGAAGAAAATGGAGACATCTTAGGGAAAAAAAGATGATTCAATCAACAAATATTTACTCTTAAGTCTACTTGCAGACATTTTATGTGTGCAAAGGACATAGATATGAGTGAGATACAATGACTCCCGTGAAATGTTCCCAGACTGATGACATCTACTTCTAACTATTACCATTCTTTCCTCTGTGGAATACTGTAAGTGAATCATAAGCTTATTTCCACTGAAACTAAGCTCAATATTTCAAGTTTGACTCTTTAGGCCCTTAATCCCCAAAGTTAAGAGTGAAATCTAATAAACTACATAAACAAGCCTAGGATCTGTGAAAATAGATTTTTACCAAACAGGAAAATAATATTCAGGAATAAAACATAAAAATTACAAATTAACTTTAGGCAATACAAATGCATATACAAGTCTACAGTGACATCACTTTTCCTTGACACAGTGACTTGCTATATGTAACCAAAGCCCAGTCTATCCTCACACCCACCATCCTTCTGCCTCAGCCACCTGAGCACTGGGATTATAGGCATATGTCATTGTGCCTAGCTGCAATGATCTTCTTTCTAAGACAATGGTTAATTCTGGAATGTTCAAGAGTAATAAAAATAAACTCAGATTCTTTAGAAACAGGTCACTAACTCCATGTACAATCTGAGTTCAAGCGTAAAACTTAAGAGATTTCTGTCTGCCTCATTTTAATATATAAAATCCTTCCAAGACATAAATGTTTAGATAACCTGTAAAGCAAACATCCAATATACCACTATAATTTTTATGCCATTTAGAATTAAAATTTTCTTTAAATGTCTTTATCGTATTTTAAAAAATATTTATTATTTATTTATTTGAGAGAGAGAAAGAGAGACAGAGAGGAGGAGAGACAGAGAGAATGGGCACGCCAGGGCCTTCAGCCACTGCAAACGAACTCCAGATGCGTGTGCCACCTTGTGCATCTGGCTTACCAGGGTCCTTTGGCTTTGTAGGCAAACGTCTTAATGGCTACGCCACGTCTCCAGCCCTAAATGTCTTTATCGTAAGCCTTCTCTCTGAAGGGCTACGCAGACGGTCAGTTGATGGGGGAGAGAGATGTCAACAGCCTGCGTGGGAAAGGTCTCAAATGCATTCCTGCCATGGTGGAGTGCCCTTGACAAAGCCTGGGTCCTTGCCAATGGCACAGAGCTCCCAGAAGCAGTGACGTTGTGTGTTGTGCTCGGCCCTCAGGCAGTCAATACTCTAGATGCCTGCCTCAACCAGTCCTTCTCATGTCTAGCTCAGTTAACTGCTTCTAATAACTTGTTGACTGCAAATCACATTGGAGAAAAACTTGCTACATAAGATTATGAAATTAATAGGTGAGAGACTGACAACTGTAGTTCACTTTTTAAATTCTTCCAAAAATGCCCATTAAATTTCTTTTCTTTACTTATTTCTGAATGATTTAACTTAATCTTTGGTTTTACTAGAAGAAAATAGGGAGCATCTTGAATCAAGAAAAGGAAATAACCAACAATGTCATTTTAATATTCAAAGCTAAAAAACCATAAAATATTTTTAAAGATTTTTTTATCTCTATTGCATTTATAACTTAAGAAGTCACAGTATGCTAGTGCTTTTTGGAATGTGTGGTGTGGGCTTGCACAGGAAGTGTGCACTTAAGTGTTGAGCCATCTCTTCCCCTCCCTAGTAGTTTTGTAGGCTGCTTTTTACTTTTGTGGCTTAAAACTTTCACATATTCTCACCACTTTAGCTCCATTTCTAAATAGTCAGCCAAAAACAAAATAACCTTTATTCATAAGTATAGGCATGTAATTTGTAATGGTTTTCAGAAACCTTCATTTGTTAATTTCAGATAAAGGTTTTTGCCAGAAAGCTTGTTTCTCTATACAATAAAATTAGAGCCAAGCCTTATAGAAATAATAAAACAGCAAAGTATCTGTTTACTTCACTTTAATTCTTTCTACATTTTATATCTCAATAAATCAATGTTCATTCATTTGTATGTTTAACAAAGTAGGACTTAACAGGCTAATTTGTCAAGATCCCATTTTAGAAAACAATACACTGGTCTTTAATGACACAAAAAGAAAGAAATGACCTTCTCAAACTGATGCACTGTTTCCAGATGTCCACTCAAACAGAACAAGTGGACCAGTATCTAGGATCTCCTTTGAGCCCAGAGACAACTGTAGATTGGTCAGGGTTTGAATACTCCATGTGCACAAAGCTAGTTGCACACATCTGTACTGCATGGCCAGTATGGGCCACAGGGATCACAGGTGTTTCCCACACAGACTCAGTGAGTCACCCCAGAGCCCGCCTCCTAAACTCTACCCAGCAGTCTATCTGGTTAGTCTACCACCCAGTTCAGAGCAGAAGCTACCAGCCCATAACCGTCAACTTGGTATCCAAGCCAAGAGGAGAGTCATCTCTGGGTTCAAAGGAGATTGTAGACACTGGTCCAGCTGTTTTGTGAGTGTGGACATCTGGAAACAGTGCATCAGTGTGAAAGAGCATGGGAGACTAGGACAGAGGAAGATCACCCGAGACAAGACACCCTGCTTGGAGAGCTCACTACTATTCTGCTGCAGAATTGCTGTCCTCTGTATTTACACATGAAAGACAGACATCCTAAAGGTCTGAAAGCACTAGCAAAAGATGAGTGGTATACTGATCCTTGTCAACAGTCAGTGAACTCAGGAGTGATTTATCCTGTGATCCATTACATACAAGGAATGGGGAACAGCTGCATAAAGGTGCTTTGAAGGAAAGATATAGAAAAAGACAGGAAATAAGGAAGCTCTACTTTGCTTCTCCTTTTCAGAGTTTGATTTTCATTTCTTATTTTTGGCTTCTTTGTCTTTTAAGACAGAGTCTTACTCTGTGGCCCAACCTGGACTGGAACTTGGGGAAATCCTACTACTATCTTAACTCTCCTAGTGCTGGATTTACAGGCATGTGCCAAGACATGTTAAGAGGGTCTTTGGAGAACAAAACAAAGAAGCTGGAATAAGGAAGAGACATAGGTAGGTCCATAGTCCAAGCCACGCTGCTAATAACATAATTTCTCTCAAATCTTGTCCATTACACAGTAAAAATATCATATCAAATTAGAAAAAAATATCAGATTAAATATTAAGAATTACTATTTGCATATGGATACTACACTCATACCTTCCGCTGTTAGAAACCAGCAACTGGGGACTCCCTCAGTCAGCTTTGCTCCTGATGGCAGGTCTACTTTGAGCTTGAACTGCAGAGTCTGGCCAGGACGCACAGTCACAGGGGTGAGCCGGATGTTTGGGGCAGACTTCGGCACTTTGGGTACTGTCTTCTGCTTCTCTACTGGGTAGGGGCCATCTACCACAGCACTGTGACTTGTGGTGATTGGGAGCTAGGAAATCAGAAAATGTGTTATTAAAGCAAAGTCCTTTACTGAGCTTAGTTTTAGACTTCAATGGAAACTGAAGGTCTCTATCGCTAACATTAACTGCTGTTCTCGTCTGAAGAGAATCTGTTTCCCAATATGCCCTCCAGGTTATTTTGCAGGTACAGAAACTTTAGCTGTGAGAACATCAACACTCAGAAAGGAGACAAAACTAAATTATTTGTCCAATGTTTATGAATGGGAAGAAATTAAAACATTTTATGAACTTAAATAGAACAGATATTATAATTCTCATTGCCAAGAGAAATCTATGTGAAAAGTTATCTCTTGAAAAAGTATACCTTACAAAGTTCTGAAATTTTAGAAAAAAAATTCCCCCCCCCCCCCCGGTAAATATGTTACATTGTAGGAAGCTGGTTACAGACATTTTTCTTCTAAAATTCTTCTAGAGATAGAAGATTCTCAAGGAGACCTTCTGGTCTAATTATCCCAGAACAAAACAAGAGGTATCCACATCTTCTCTCTACCTGTAAGTGACAATTCTATTACTGGAGTCAGCCAAGCCAAAAATGTCTTGGTCAGTGCTTGAGGCCTTGGTAATAATTTATCTCTGTTTGCCAACGTGACAAGACTTATAATCACCATGAAGCCAATCTTCGGTCTTATCTGTGAGGGATTTTCTAGACTAGATTAGCTGAGCTGGTAGCAGCTTTCTTCCCCCAACTGTGAGTGACAGTGTTCCACAGGTTGGGTTCCTGGACAACACAAGAGAAAGCTAGCTGAGCTGAGTACTCAGCATTCACCGTGCTCTCCACTTTCACCCTGTGGATGTGACAATGTGACTCTGGCTTCCTGCTCCTGCGCCTGCCAAGCCTTCCTTGTCATGGTGGACTTCTCTTGGAAACTGCATGCATAAAAATTGCCCTTTCGTCCCTTAAGCTGCTTCCGGTTGGGTATTTGGTCCCAGCAATGAGAAAGTGACTGATATACTATCATTCATAAAACCATATGCTTTGAGTTATGCTTTAAGATGACTTACCACAGAAATAATTCTTGTTTCTAAATCCATCACTTTAATTTGATGATTGTTAGTGTCTGCGACATATAAGAGCTGACCATTATCACCAACACACAAGCCTCCTGGCTCATTGAAAGTTGACTCAGTAAAACTGGAACTGATAACATTACTTGTGTCTCCAGTCCCTGCTAAGGTTGTACAGTTTTTTGTTTTTGGATCCACAACTTTAATCTGAAGAAGAAAGAACAAGGATTTCCTCTGAAATTTTATAGTATGGAAGGTAAAATATCAAGAAAACCAGGGAATTCCTGATTACCATGAGCAATCTCAATAACTCTCAGAAAGACAGAGCATATTCCACCGTTTCCTGAAAAGCCACACATTCAAAGAATATAGCTATTGGGAGATAGTCCACATTAAGCAAAAACTTAGCAAAAGTCCCTAGTTATAGCACACTTTCTTATTAATTACAAAAGGTTTTTCTGGAATTAATAAAACAGTATTGTTCTTCACAATGGAACATACTGTCACAACTGAATACATTTTATTCTCATGAACATCTAGCATTGTCTCAGGATTGGTGCCTTTGTTAAACTTAATGACTGTCAGTTATATCCTAACAATATTAAATTTCTGGCCACTCATCACAGAGTACTACATTTATACTGATACTGTGAGAAAAGAAACATACAGTAAGAAGTGAAACAGCCTCAGAAACAAAGAAGGAGTGCCGCTGCCCATGAACTGTCTGCTGCTTGCCACTGAAACAACACACCAGCTCAGCCCCCTTCCTCTCCCTCCCACTTTTCCGTCCTTCACCGTCAGGGTGCTACTGAGCAGCTGTGATGGGTCATAAGTCACAGGTTTGGTCCTAGTCCCCTAGTTCAGATGTCATCATCATACCCTTCCAGTAAGGGAAGGACCCAGAGAAGCCCACACAGTTGTCAAGGCCACTGTTCCTCTTTATATTCCGGACTGGCACTTGCAGGAGCTACACAGATCTTTCAGCACTTAGACACCAGGAAACAAAAACAAGGTATTAGACAGTTGTGTCAGGGCTCACCTTGTGATTATAGGAGTCAGCCACGTAGAGCAGCTCCCGTTTCTCGTCCCACGCCACCCCGAGTGGATGCTGAAGCTTTGCACTGATGCCTGCTCCATCAACATCACCAAACGCAAATAGATTCTTTTATTTTTTAAGAGAAAAAATAGCATTATTACAATTTTTTAGTGCTTTGTTAGGATATAAAGTGAGAACTAAGATTGTCATGTTGCTAAGGCAAAAGGGGAAAGCTCTGATTTTATATAAACAGAGTTGAGCATTTGATGCAGACCAAAAGAGAATGGGATTTTGAGCCTGTGCTATTGTCAGGGGTTCACTGTTCTACCCACAACAGCCCATGTGTGCTTAGGGACAGGTCAAGTCTACTAAGCTGGTGCCCTTCCAAACCCACTGCCAAATGCCTGCCACACATTTTTCTCTTCTCTCCAAAACTCGGTATTTTATCCTCTCTCTCCAAAACTGAGCATTTATATATAATCAGGCACAGCCAGTGGGCTTTCTTAAAGTGCTTTACTTGTGTTTCTTTATATTCACACTTCCTTTGGTTTATTTTCATTTTAAGTCATAGATAGGCCAAGAATGACTGCTCTTAAATTTCATCAGCTTTCTACAATCCAGGAAACTACCAATCTGGCCAGTGTCAGGACACACTGCACAGAAGCAACTTTCTTTACCAGGGGATCTCTTTCTCCTCCAACAAGGTGCTTCACTGCTCCATCTTTCAAAGAGACGGTTCTCACTGTGCTGCTCTCGCTATCTGCTACAAACAGGCAGCTCCAGGGGTCAGCCGAGGCCAGAGAAAGACCAGAGGGCTGGGCAAAACCAGCCTTGTGAGGATACGCATTGTTTCGATTCTCTTCACTTCCACTTCCAGCAAACCGAAGGCAGGTTCCTTTTTTCAGCTCACTGAAAGACAGGTTCACAGATGGAATCCACAAGTGGGATACTATGGCCAATGTAGTTATTAAACAAATGAATCTAAGTGACCAGATCAATAATGAAAACAGTTAAAACCAACCAACTAACCAACTCACAAACCAGTGAACACCGCCTCATCAGATGAGCCAGCAGCTCCCCAGCAGGCAGGTTCCAGCCATACTCTTATTAGGCACTGTGCAGAGACTCTCCCACTTTTCTTCAATATGAGCTCAACTGAAACTGCTTTCAAACACCAAGCAGGAAGCCCCTGACAGGATTGGAATCATTATCATTGTCATCATCAGATTAGTGATAGGATAGTTTCATTCCCATTTTATCTTCTTAGTTCTATGGGAACTAAAAGCTTATCTAGTTCTTGATAGCTTAAAATGTGTTCTTATTTGTATTCATAGAGAATACTAAAGAACAGTCTTTGTAAGAGAGCCAGGTCAAGTATTTCCATTTTCAAAAACTGACACAGGATGACTGTGCTGTATTAAGTAACTGTGCAAAATCAGTTTTCTTATACATACCAGGGAAATGTCTATTTAAAGAACTATTGCAGAGCAGGGCATAGTGGCACACGCCTCTAACCCAACCCTCAGGAAGCTGAGGCAGGAGGAAAACAAGGCAGCCTCAGTATCAAAGAGTCTCATCCTACTGTAGTGACTCATCTGTAATGCAGAAAAAGGTTGACAGTCACTTTCTAAATTTACGCCACAGTGACTATAGAGAAGTCATGGGGTGTGCTGTACTGAGGAGGGGATAAGTTGATCTGGAATGCAAAACGAGAGACTATTATGTATACTATTTCCAAATATGGTACCACAGGCAAAAGTCTCAAAATGACCATCACTCTTGAATGGTGTGTTCCCAGTGCTAAGTTAGGCAAAAAGCAGGAGATGGAAGCCGGGGATACAGAATGAGTGGCCATTTATTCAAGGAACATACAATGAGCTGGCCAGAGAAGTACATGTAATAATATGCAAAATAAACTGAAAGAGAATTACTATAAAGGGACTCAACATTTTGAATATTTTTATTTGCAATGAGAGAGAGAGAGAGAGAGAGAGAGAAAGAGAGAGGGAGGGAGAGAGAGAATGAACGAGAGTATGAATAGGTGCACCAAAGCCTCCAGCCACCGTAAGCAAACTCCAGATGCATACATCACTTTGTGCACCTGGCTTTATATGGGTACTAGGTAATTGAACCCAGGTTGTCAGGCTTTGCAAGCAAGTGCCTTAACTGCTGAGGAATCTCTCCAGTCTAAGGCTCAACACTATAAAAAAGGAGTTCCCTTAACTAAATGACTGAGAGAAACAATAACATTTAAGATATTAGAGGTCACTGCCACCAAGATCAATAATGAATGAAGACAATATATCCTTACAATTAAGATGCAGGTCAGGGTGACTGGTGACAACTCTTCTTACTAGGAAATCCAGGCAGCACTTGACCATCTGTATCTTAAATGACCACAACCCAGAGCAGCACGTTCTGGCAAACTGTTACTTCTGGCTGCTTTATAATCCACCTCACATACAGCTCAGCAGTAACCTCACAGCTCAGGTCACTATTGACTCTTGCCTGGATAACAGCTACCTCCTGAAGGTATCTGATTCCAGTCTTATCCCAGTCTGAATGCTGCCAGGGTTCTTTCAAAAACACAGATTTAATCATGCCACTTCCTGCTTAAAACATTCTATAAAGGCTGATCTAAATCCCTGCAGAGAACTCGGAACACAATGTGTGATCTGGCTTGTATGGACATTACTAGTATTAGCACTCCTCTGGAAGACTTTACTACTTCAGATCTCAGGTTAGGCTACCTTGACACCTCAAATATTATCAATAAAAAGTTAACTTTGAAGGGCTACTGCAGAGATCCTTTTCATACAATTAAAAAATATTTTATTTATTTGCAAGGAGAGAGATAGAGATAGAGATAGAGAGTGAGTAAGTATGGGCATGCCAGGGTCTCTTCCCACTGCAGACAAACTCCAGACACATGAACTACTTTGTGCATCTGGGTTACATGGGTACTGGTGAACTGAACCCGGGTTGTTAGGCTTTGCAGGCAAGCGCCTTAATGGCTGAGCCATCTCTCCAGCCACACATTGGTATTTAATTGTCTTACTTAAATCTTCTGAAGACAGCAACTATGTTTTTTGTTTTGTTTCGTTTTTTTGAGGCAGGGTTTCACACTAGCCTAGGCTGACCTAGAACTCACTATGTAGTCTCAGGATGGCCTCTAACTCATGGCTATCCTCCTACCTCTGCCTCCCAAGTGCTGGGATTAAAGGCGTGTGCCACCATGCCCGGCCACAGCAACTATGGTTTTTTTTTTTTTTATCCAGTGCTTATCATTTCATCTCTATTGCCTAATGGTGTCTAATATGAAGTGTATTTGATAAAATCTTTAGATGAATAAATAATTATTAAACAGTATACACATGCATCCCAAAGCAACACACACACACACACACACAGACATTGGGACATTTGGAATTTTGAATTTTCTACACATCTGCTCCTCTGCTCCTTTCTGTTGATAATAAGTATGATGACTGGCACTATTCTCTATGGCCACCAGACACCTTTATGGCCTGTGACTTCCATCAATGAGCCTTTACTGAGCTCCAACTGTATAGCAGATATAGTATGAGCCATAGAAACAAAGAGGGTAAGGCTCCTTTTTAAAGAGGTAGCCTAGTAGGAAGAAAACTTTAAAATAACATGACCAAAAGAGAGAGGGAGAAAAAAGAGGGAGTAGAGGAGAGAGGAAGGAGGTTGAACAAACGGATCAGTGCCATAGTGTAGCTACATAAGGGGTACAGCGAACTCCAGAAGTACAGTCAGCTCAGCCTGGGATGGAGGGAAGAGGAAGACACCAGAGAGAGAGGCTAACTTCTCAACCTCACACGTCTACAATGGCAGCTCAGTACTGTGTATGCTGGGGGCTAGGATGAGCTCTTCATACTTGATAAAATCTCAAAGCAGCCCTAGAAAGTGATATAAAAACAGAAACTAACAAAGTTAAAGGGTGTCTCTTAAACCCACAGAGACAGAAAGTGACAACTGGGATTCAATCTCAGGCCTGACTACACCTGAGTAATAGCCACTGTGCCACTCCTTACTCAACCAACTGAAGGAGTGACCAAGCTAGCTCACTGCTGTTTAACGACAAAGCCCCACCTAAGAGGCCCAGTTCTCTCTGAGCGCTCGGGAGGATGCAGTCAGAGGCGCTGTACGGCTCACTGCAGCTGATGAAATGGGAGACCAGACGACGGATGTCCCGTGAGCAGCAGCTTTAGGAGCCGGTGAGTGGTTCACCTCCGCCTCCTCTCCTGCTCTGCCAGGAGGGCTGGCATGGCTCTCCACGGTGGCTGCTTCCTCAGCCTGGGAAGCAGGACAGTACAGTGCCGACAGTGTATGTGTGAGCAACCAGAAGGCTTGTTTCAAGCTGGTTATTCCAACCTGACTGCTACAGTGGTGCAGCCAAGTATGCCTTGAATGTGCGGCGAGGGCTGTGAAGGCGGTGAGCTTGGGACAGAAACCCTGGGACTCTAAAGAGGGCATGTCACTCAGAAAGAAGAGACATGGCCACTTACTTTTTTTTTTAATTTTAATTTATTTATTTGCAAGCAAGGGGGCGAGGGGAAGAGACAGAGAGAGAATGGGCATGCCATGACCTCTAGCCACTGTAAATGAACTCCAGATGCACCCTCTTGTACATCTGGCTTAGGTGGGTACTGAGGAATCAAACCTGGATCCCCTGGCTTCACAGGCAAGCACCTTAACCATTAGCCCATCTCTCCAATCCCACTTACCTTTTCTTTGGCAGTGTGCCAGAGTCCAGGAGGAGAGCCCAAATCTGATGAGTCCCTGCCATGGCTATCCACAGGACGTCATTCCTCTGGGTCTCAGCACCTTGAAAAAAAAACAAGTAGTATTTATTATATACATATGTGGGTAGTATGAACACCCTGATTGCTTCAGAAATTTAAATTCATACATGATGGTAATATTTACAATTTACCTGATAGAAAACACTGCCATGTTTTATGCTATTTTTGAAAAATGTTCTATTTTCTTAGTGAGAAGCTTTTCTTCTGCAGACTTGTCAATCTTACCTGAAACAATTTCATGAGGCTTCAAAGTCCTCATCACTTTAAAAAACTTAAACGAGGCTGGGTGTAGTGGTGCACATCTTTAATCCCAGCACTTGGGAGGCAGAGGTAGAAGAATTGCCATGAGTTCAAGGCCACCCTGAGACTACATAGTGAATTCCAAGTTAGCCTGGGCTAGAGCAAGATCCTACCTTGAAAAAAAAAAATTTTTTTTTTTTTTTGTTTTTTGGAGGTAGGGTCTCACTCTAGCCCAGGCTGACCTGGAATTCACTATGGAGTCTCAGGGTGGCCTCGAACTCACAGTGATCCTCCTACCTCTGCCTCCCAGTGCTGGGATTAAAGGCGTGTGCCACCACGCCAGGCTAAAAAAATTTTTAAATGAAGTATAAGATAATTCAGTGCATGTATACAATGTATAACAGTCAAATAAGGGCATCTCCTTACAATTTACAGTACTCTTTAACAGTAATATGTTAATCTGAACACTATATACACACACACACACACACACACACACACATATATATATATATATATATATATATATATATATATATATATTTAAAATATTTTGTTTCTTTATTTGAGAGAGAGGAAGAGGCAGAGAGAAAGAGAGAATGGGCACGCCAGGGCCTCCAGACACATGTGCCCCTGTGCATCTGGCTTATGTGGCTCCTGGGGAATTGAACCAGGGTCCTTAGGCTTCACAGGCAAATGCCTTAAATCCTAAGCCATTTCCCCAGCCCTGAACACAATATTTTTTAAGATTTGGATTTTTTATGTTACAGAAGAAATGGGCTGACATTCTCTAAGAAAACTCTTGTCAATTTCCATGAAAAAAGGACTCTCTTAAGAGTTCCGAGAGTAAGCCAGGTGTGGTGGTTCATGCTGTAATCATAGCAGTTGGGAGGCTGAGGCAGGAACATCATGGAGCCAGCTTGAGCTATATAGGAAGTTCCAGGCCAAGAAAGAAAAGTTTGGATGTTTCCTTTTACCATGGAAGGAGACTTGGGACTCAGACAACCCAAAACAACTACTTAAAATCTATTGGCTAGTTGGTTATAAATCCTTTAAAGAGTTTCATACAAGAGTATAAAATATTACAATATGGAAATTTCTAATTTCTTTTTCAGATAATGAATGTCACAACTTATTATGCCGGGACAAAGCTCTATTTCTCAGGTTAATTTTATTGTTAAGATACATTTAACTGATTTAATTTACAAGTTATTCTGAAATAATTGAGATATTTTAACTAAAATAATTTGTTGAGACTTTTTTTTCCCCTAGTATGGTCTCACTCTAGCCCAGCTGACCTGGAAGTTACTATGTAGTCAAACTCACAGCAATCATCCTGCCTCTCCTTCCTGAGTGCTGGGATTAAAGGCATGTGCCACCAAACCTGGCTGGAGAGACATTATCTTATACTAAAAAAAGTTTAGAAAGACTATTTTACTTGTAATTTATTTACCCTCAAATGCTTTGTGTCCAGAAAGATGTTTCTTCCTTAACTGGTATCCTTTTCTTTCAGTTTAACAACAAAACAACCCACGACCCGATGGTGGTTTTCATGTAATCCTGCTCTGTGCCACATACTATGGGAACCTTCAAAAGACTTATTCCAGTTTCTCAAAATCCCAGGAGAGAGTACTCTAGTGGCCCTCATTTACACATGAATAAACAGAAGCTTAGAGATGACAGGAACCTTGCTAGGCTCGCTAATAATTGGAGCTGCAAACTGAAGGCAGGCAGGCCAACAGCCAAACCTCTGGCTCAACCACTGCATTGGCGCCCCTCTCTATTATTTTTTTAAGATATGTGTGTGTGTGTGTGTGTGTGTGTATGTATGTGTGTATGTATGTATGTGTGTGTGTATATATATATATATATATAATTTGACAACTTCTATACTTACAGACAACAAAGCATGGCTCTCTATTCTTAATTGCTATGTAATAGAAGAAAACAAACCCAACTACGTCAGTTAATGTACTGTGAACTAAAAGTGATACTTTTGTCCATATATCCTGGAGACTCAGTCTCTCTTAACCATCTTAAAACCGTCAAAAACTTTCCACTATTAATTTTTAAAATACTATATTGCCTCTTCATTTATTCTAAGGCTACTATCTGGAAATATTAAAATGACTAGGCCAGCTAAGCTAATATATTCCATTATCTGAGACGTAATGACATTCAAATAAAAGGTTCAAAGCATGCGGAGCTTACAGGAAGCAACACTCAATGTCAGTCATGATCACTATTTCATGAATCTAGATCTTAACAGCATGCTTTAAAAGGGTAGCATAAATATATCTACACACTGTGAAGAGAAGGCACTAAAGATAAAAAATATGACATATTGTCTTTACATGTATTTGTTAATTTTATAGTAAGCATTGACGGCAAATGTACCGTCAACAGATAACCTAACAAAACAGTTAACAATGTCTTACTTGTGTTAAAGCCACAATAAATGCAAGATTATAAACTATTTAGTATTAAACAATGAAAATTCAGTTTATGTTCCTGATTAGACAATGGTATTATTAACTAAGGAAATGGTCAACAAAATAAAATGAAACAAAATATTTAGTAAGTAGGATAAACAAGAGGCACAGATGAATCATACTTACTAATTTTAACATGATTTGGAATGCTTTTCATTCACAATATTCTAAATCTTTTATTTACTCAGAAACATTTTTTAGAATACTACATAAATAATTATAAACAATTATGGTTTCAAGCCCACTATTCAAGCTTCAGCTTTCTCTACATATAGAAGTAAGGTATTCTTCTGGTGTGAATGACCACTAAAAGAAGTAGAATTCTGGAAGCATCTCTCTTGTAACTCCTTAGTTGTAGAGCCAGGCAGTTCTGGATTCCAATCCTGGCTGTTATTGTGTAAACCCCAATGCAACTGTCTGCCCAGTGAGATCAGTGCCCATTTCTAAGATTACTGGCAACAATTAAGGTGACATAAGTTAAGCAGCTAACATGGTATTGACACAGCTGGGTGCTAAATAACATATGATGTCTTTATACCCAGCAAGCCTACCCTATTGCTGAAGACTCCACATACTTGGGCTGCAAGGTCACTGAGAATGAGCCAACAGGTGCAATAGTGGCACATCTGTCATGGGAGAAACCAACTGCCTTCTAATTTGACTGGAGGCCTGCTCCGTGGGAGAGAATTCATCCCTGATACTGAAAGCCTACAACAGGGGTAGTCATGAGCCACAGAGGTGTAATGTCTGCTGCTGTCTGGCTAAAAGTATATACTATGCTCACCAAACTGCCCAGAGTAAGCACTTCTCTTAATGTTCACACCCATATATTAATGCTACTCTGACTTTTGGTTAAAGAACCTTCTCTTTTCAGATGGGATGACTCAGAAGGCATCATTGTGTTGAGAAGATATGAAAGAGGAATGCTCAGCACTGAAACATCTTTATCCCACCTTCCAAGTCTCAGGGTCCATTGCAGAAGGTGACAGAAAGATGTAACAGCCAAAGGAAGGGTAGGACTCCTTACAGTATGCTCCTCCAGACACAAAATGGCCTGGATATTCATGATCTCACAGCGCCCATCATTACCTATACAAGACCACCATAATAGGAGGAAAAGATGATGACATCAAAATAAAAGGGAGACTGATTGAGAGGGGGAGGGCATATGATGGAGAGTGGAGTTTCAAAGGGGAAAGTATGGGAAGGGAGGAATTACCATGGGATATTATTTACAATTATGGAAGTTGTCAATAAAAAATTATTTTAAAAAAGAGCTGTGGATACTTGATGGATAATAGCTTGAAATGGTAACAAAAGTCATGCCAGAACATTTATTAGATGAATAATTATTGTATTATAAATCACTCTTATTTCATCTTAATATAATCCACCTACACTTACATATTTTACAATGTAATCTGTAATCTGTGAATTTCACTACATTTTTTCAGATGATTTACTATAAAAAGGAGGATCTAGGGTCTGATAGGCTGAGAACTCTCAAGTCATTCATAAACATATAGCCATTCAATATCTTAAAGCTTTTAATCATGAACTTTTAGTTAAACTAGAATCAGCAGACAACCAATTTTATTCAAGAATACTTTCAAAAGAATCTACGGCAGACTTCATTTTTTTAACAATAAAATACCATATGCACTGTCCTATAAACAGAAATGAGATGAACATACCTAATACCATTTTCTAAACAGATCAGTGTAGCTGAGATAACAGTTATGCATATGTGAAGGTGAAAGCTTCACAGAGATGTGAGCCTTCATTTCATTTTTGGTGTGTGCACTCATTTCCTTTAGGAGCCAGAGCAACAAGATTAAGTATAGGTGCACAGACTATGTCTAGTTAGGAGTCTAGTTTAAAAAACAACTAACTTTGATGATAATGGAGATATCATATCATGATAATCATGAAAAATACTTCCTGTTAAAGATACTGAGTATGAAGTCTTATCACCACCTTCATTTTATAAAGGAGCTGAAAGTAAAGAAGGTTAAGTGTTCTGCTAAAGTCCACAAAGCTCAATTTGGAAGTGGAGTGGATCAGTGGTCTGACTCGGGTGGGAGCCGTGATGAGGACGGGAGCGCTCTCTGCGCGGCTCGCTGCCTGGACCAGCTGCTTCTCCTTTCCTCTCTCTCGGCCCCATGCACTTAGCTCTGGCCAAGGCCCTCAAACACATTTTCAGTGATATGATCACATGGACCTACAGCTTCCTACTCCAGCCTGTGAAGCCAGGCTTGGCCTCTTCACCCTTATCTCTCTGTGGACACTCTGCTGGTGGTCTCTAGCTGTATAAGTTCCTGAAAGTTTATTTTCTCCTTTCCTGACTTTCTATTTTTTGTCTGGCTAAGACTGTCAGCACCACTGTGACTTTCATGATAAAGTGACACAGGGCACATAATGACAACAGCAAGCACACTGCGCTTTCTATACACTAAGAATTAGTTATTCACCTATTCCTCACATCCTTTGAGGTAGATGCTCATAATTCTCAGAATCCTCATGTCCTTTCATAACCACTGGGATCCTGGCTTGTCAGGCTCCAGAGCTCATATTCACAGTACCAGACAAACCCACCTTGCAAGAAGTTTTCACCCTTCTTGATAGTTTGTTCCACTGAAGGCTGAATAGTCTGTTTTTGCAAGATGAGAGTTCACAAAATGAAAAGGGAAAGCAAGCCTGACATTTATGATGCCTATGAATTAACAGGCAT
Organism: Dipus sagitta; assembly: GCA_036346955.1. Taxonomy (NCBI): domain Eukaryota; kingdom Metazoa; phylum Chordata; class Mammalia; order Rodentia; family Dipodidae; genus Dipus; species Dipus sagitta. The sequence continues at coordinate 21,180,260 of CM070770.1, forward strand.
CATATTGATTTACACTGCTCACCCTGGAGTCTGGAATTTAAATCACACAGCTGCGTCACTGTGTCTGAGAAACAGTTTTGTTTCTTTTAACAAGAATGTGGTAATCATGAACATTTCAATTTTAAATTAAGAGGGAACTTAACATAACTGACTTTTAACGGTCATAATGCTCAAAGTATCTTTAAAGGTAAAACATCTCATGTCAATAAAATTAGACAATAGCTTCAAAAAATGAATAAAACCAACAAGTGAAATATGAAAATCACCTTAAGTTCAGCTTTAAAAATTCTGCATTTTAAGCTGCTATGACCAGCATCTCTTCTCTGTGAAATCTTCTATTAACAGATTTATTTCCAGTTCCTATAGCTCCTATGAAGAGAATCCTTTCGCCTCCAGGGAAAAGTACTGAAGTGTCTCTCCAGGCACAGGACGAGATCAACTGCAGCTGTGGAAGGGCAGAGGCGAAAACTCAAGTGCTGGGAGGAAAGGGAGCTCCTTCTTCCAAAGAGCCCCACGGACACAGCAGGAAATGGACGCCTGCTGAGAGAGGAGCAGGGCACTCCAAGACAGCCACAGACAGAAGAGAGTTTAGCTACAGAGAGCAGGGGCTGGCATCAGGGAAACAGCCTCCATTCCTCGGCAGCCCTTCTAAGACTGCCGAACAGTAAGAACTCCAAAATCCGCCTGGTGCGAAGTGACAGCCAGCCGGCAGCAGCCAGCGGGAAGTGGCAGAGTGCAGAGTGAGGAGCAGCACCACTGAGAAGACACTTGGCACCCAGGCCCACATCTTCCCCAGGAGCTACACAATCAGGCTATGGCAGCCCAGCCTGGGGGGCACGATGGTACACTGAGAATGTCCATAGCAATAATAAACCAGCCAAGCACAGCTTTTGCCCAAATTGACTTAGCTTCCCAAGATAATGGTGTAAAAATTATTTATCTCAGCCTCTACATTTTTATACATGATGACTGACATATAATAAATAATGAAAAGTCAAAACCAAGGAAAAAAATTATCCACTGCGAACAAGAGAGATACTTCAGTGGTGAAGCATGCTTTCTGTGCAAGCATGATGGCCCCGGGGGCCTGAAAATGTCTGAGTTCAACACTCTAGAGCCCATATAAAACAGCTGTGCATGGCCGTGTGCGCCTGTAACCCCAGTCCTACAGGGGAGCAGAGACCCTGAAAACTCTAGCATTAGTAAAGAGACTCTTGCTCAAAACCAGACCAGGAGGAAGAGGGATGAAGCAGTTAATGTTCCACTCTGGCCTTGCAGGTGAATGACCAGCCCCTGGGGTGAGTTTATGGGTGCCACAGGGAACACAGACAAGCAAACACCACACATACCCATATGCAAGCACACAGAAAGTTAAAAATTACTCAAATTTATTTATTGATTTACAATGGTGTATATGTGTGCACATGGGCATAGGTGTGCCAGAGTCCCTTACCACTGCAAACGAATGCCCATCCAGCTTTATGTGGGCGGGTGGGTAATAGAACCTGGGCCAGCAGGTTTTGCAAGCAAATACCTTTAACAGCTGAGCCATATTCCTCCCTACACACAGTTCCAGTTTTATTTATTTATTTATTAAAATAACGAAATGAATAAACTAAATGAGACCCAGAAATGAATTGGAATTTAGAAGTACTAGACTCACTCTTTGAACTAACTACATTTAGTGTTAAAGACTAGAGAAGAAAGCACCCAACATGCCTACGAGGACAGGGAGTTTCTGCAGAGACAAAATCCATAACAAGGAGTAAGTATAAATCTAATGTCTTCGAAAGGCATGATACTGAATATGAAGAATTCCTTAGAACGGGCTCATCAGCTGACTAGGCAAAGCTGAGGACAGAATTAGTGACCCTGAAGATAAATCAAGGATTATAAAACCAGGAAAAAGGGGCTGGAGAGATGGCTTAGCGGTTAAGCGCTTGCCTGTGAAGCCTAAGGACCCCGGTTCGAGGCTCGATTCTCCAGGACCCATGTTAGCCAGATGCACAAGGGGGTGCACGCGTCTGGAGTTCATTTGCAGTGGCTGGAAACCCTGGCGTGCCCATTCTCTCTCTCTCTCTCTCTCTCTCTCTCTCTCTCTCTCTCTATCTGCCTCTTTCTGCCTGTCTCTGGCACTCTCAAATAAATAAATAAAACTGAACAAAAAAATTAAAAAAAAAAAACCAGGAAAAAGAAGTGGGAAAAATAACATAATGTGTAATATTTTGGGATGTAATATTGAAGAAACTGAGGGCTGGAGATGGACTGGCAGTTGAAGGCACTTGAATGAAAAGCCTGACAGCCTGGGTTCGATTCTCCAGTACCTGTGTAAAGCCAGATGCATAAAGTGATGCATGTGTCTGGAGTTCATCTGCAGTAGCAGGCACGGCCATACTCATTCTCTTTCTGACTCTCTAGTAAATAAATAAACAAGTAAAACATTTTGTAAAAAAAAAAAAAAAAAACCAAAGCTAATGGGTGAGGATTTATTTAAAACAATCAAGGACATCAGACCACAGATTTAAGAAGTCCAGGCAGGATAACTCCAAGATGCATTCAAACAGCTGAAAACCAAAGGCACAAACTTGAAGACAGCTAGAGGACAAACATACTTTACATACAAAGGAGAAAGAGACCTTTGTAGAAAACTATGCAAGCTAGAAGCATCAGAGAAGCATCTTAAAGTTAAAAAATAAAGTCAATCTAGAACATGTACAGTAAAAATATCTATAAAAATGAATGCTAAATATTTTTCATGTCAGAAAAAAGGTTAGAGAAATCATGCTAGAAGACTAACATTAAAAGAAATTTTAGGCTGTGCATGGTGGGACACACCTTTAATCCCAGCACTTGGGAGGCAGAGGTAGGAGGATTGCTGTGAGGTCAAGGGCAGCCTGAGACTACATAGTGAATTCCAGGTCAGCCTGGGCTAGAGAGACCCTACCTCAAAATAAATAAATAAAAAATAAACAAAGTTCTTTAGGAAGAGGCAATGATTTCAGAAACATACTTGGAATTCTACGAATAAACAGCCACTTTGAAAAAGTTTCTTACTTACTTTCATTCCTAAGCATTTGCCAAAGAGAAGCAAATATTACTCTCACAATCAAACATCCCTATACACAAATATTTAGAGGCTTTACTGCATTCTTAAGTGACAGAAACTAGAAATCCGAGTGTCTGTCAACTGCTTAAAAAAACTAAATTGTGATCTAGCCATACAATGGGCTACTCTGCAAAAACAAGTAGGAGCAAGCCTCGGCTGCGAGAGCACTGAGGGAAGGAAGTGCTCCACAGGCACGGTGAGGAGAACCGCTGCGCATGCGCGTGGGGACGGCAGGACGGGCAAAGGCTCAGGAGAAAGCTTTCTGGATCAACTGTGGTCAAAGGTACAAGATCACACATTTATCAAAGTTCATAGACGTTTTAACCTAGTATGGATAAACTTTGCCTTATTCTACCTCATTAACCTAAGGGGGGAAAAATCACATAAGCACTAGGACAATGAAACAAAACAGTTAAGAATCCATCAAATTTTAGATATAAAGATAAAACTTTTTCACAATAAAAAATGCACTGGTCACTGGGCCTGGTGGCTCAAGCCTTTAATCCCAGCACTTGGGAGGCTGAGTTAGGAGAATCGCTGGGTCTGAGGCCACCCTGAGACTGACTACAGAGTGAATTCCAACTCAGCCTGAGCTAGGGCGAAACCCTACCTTGAAAAACCAAAACAAACAAAAAAATACATTGGTCACATTGCATGAAATTTATTCTTTCAAAAATCTGTGTATCATTTGATTGTTTTTAAACTATCTAATGGTATTTTATAGAATACTAATGGATGTCACAGAACATGTTTACCTAAGCACATAAGCACCAACACTGCAGATTAGCAGAGGTACATTAAGTAATAGCTGGATTTTAACATTAAAGGTTATACAAGAACAGTTAAATTTCTATCTAGGGAAAATGCTGATTAAAGGGGCAGGGAAGGTTAATGGGATTCAAGCCCATTATCCTTTCTATAAATGATTCTAAATCAGGTAACATCTGAAGTACTTAGAGACTGGCAGGGTTCTGACCTTTATGATACAACATTTTTTCAGGTTATTTTCTGGCATCTGAGATCAACGTGACCTGAAACACAGCAACATATCTGCTAAAAAATGAATTTACTAAAGTTATTTATAGTGCATAGTAAAATTCTCACCATATTTACAGTGATAATAAAAACAATGAAATTCACTTTTGGAAAAATCACTTATGAATAATTGGATTAAGTATGCAGGTACTATTTAAATTACATTTACAATTATACATATATTTAGAATGACCAGATATTTCAAGTCTGATTCTTAGTTTCTACTTAAGGTATGTTTTTTATTAAGCTATCTTAAAATATGTATTCAACTGTATATTTGTTACTTTTCATTCTTATCTAGTTTTTCTTTCACTGATTAATTTTTAATTAAGATGCACTATGCACACACAGGACTACATGCCACATAGAGTTGAAGACACTAGACAACTGTGTACGAGCTTACAAATGAGCACTACCTGAAGATGCCAAGCATCTCTATGATCATGTGGCCTCCTCCTCTCCTGTCCAGAGAGGCTATTGGTCTAAAGTCTTGTCTTTTTTTTCTCCTCCTTCATGAGCACAGATGCAAAAATTCTCAACAAAATATTGGCAAACAGAATACAAGAATATATCAGAAAGATCATTCAACCCGATCAAGTAGGCTTTATCCCAGAGATGTAGGGATGGTTCAATATACGCAAATCAATTAAATATAATACATTATATAAGCAGACTGAAGGACAAAAATCACAAGATCATCTCATTAGATGCAGAAAAAACATTTGATAAAATCCAACATCCCTTCATGATAAAAGTCCTACAGAGCCTGGGAATAGAAGGTTCATATCTCAACATAATAAAGGCTATTTATGACAAGCCTACAGCAAACATATTACTAAATGGAGAAAAACTTGGAGCTTTTCCACTAAAATCAGGAACAAGACAAGGGTGTTCACTGTCCCCACTTTTATTTAATATAGTACTGGAAGTCTTAGCCATAGCAATAAGGCAAGAGACACACATAAAAGGGATACAAATTGGAAAAGAAGAGGTCAAGTTATCATTATGTGCAGATGACATGATTCTATAAAGACCCTGAAGACTCTACCAGCAAACTGTTAGAGCTGATAAACACCTATAGCCATGCAGCAGGATACCAAATAAGCACTCAGAAATCAGTAGCCTTCCTATATGCTAACAACAAATACACAGAGGATGAAATCAGAGAATCACTCCCATTCACAATTGCATTAAAGTCTTGTCTTTACATTTTCTTCCTTATGAATTTAACCGTGTCTGGGTAGATCTTGTTACTGCATTCTTTCTTAAAGATATCTTAATTGTAGATTTCTTTTGAAAAAGCTTTTTTCAGTCATAAGATTCCTGTGATATTTGTCCAGGATGCAAGGTAGAGCTATGTCCATTATTTGCACCAGAGTATTCATTATACAAATACTTTGCAGGTTTTCATACTGATACTTGTCTTTCTCTCACATTCATACCTAAGGTATTCTAAGAAAATTCTACATGAATTCTGAAAGGTTACTAACCCTTTCAAATTCTGTTCATTCCAATATATGCTTAGACCAGTTATAGAATGACACAATTTAAAGACATTCAAACTACTATAATATGAATGCCTATAATCTCAGCAATTGAAGGTGAGGCAGGAGGATCCAGTCTGAGCTGCCTAATGAAACCATGACTCAAGAACCTCAACAATAAGAAAAGATTAACTGACTTAAAATGTACATCTCTACTTTCAAAAACTGAAATAAAGTACATATAAATTCACTTATGGCTCTCAATTCTGTAAGCCATTTACCCTATATAGATCAACAATTAGGTCAATTTCAACAATAAAAGGGGTTCTACTAAATTTGTGTATTTCTACTTTTGTTTCCCAAAGAATCCTTGTAACTTGCAAAGAAACAATCTTTAGTGAGATAAGTATTTTCTTAAAATAAGAAAAAGCAGGGCCTGGAGAAATGGATTAGCAGTTACGGCATTTGACTGCAAAGCCAAAGGACACTGGTTCAATTCTACAGGACCCACATAAGCTAGATGTACAAGGTGGCTCATGTGTCTGGAGTTTGTTTAAAAAAAAAAAAAAAGAAAGAGAAAAAGTCAAAAGGTAAGTAGTGGTTAAGGTGCTTGCCTGTGAAGCGTAAGAACTCATGTTTGAATCTCCAGGTCCCATGTAGCCAGATGTACAGTGACGCAAGTGCACAATGTCGCACATGCGCCAGGAGGGGGCACACGTGTTTGGAGTTCTTTCATAGTGGCCCTGGCCCACTAATTCTCTCTCTTTCTTGGCCTCTCTCTCTCCCAAAATTAAAAAACAAAACAAACAAAAAAATCCCTTTAAGAAACCTTAAAAAAAAAGCCAAAGGACCAAGGTTTGATTCCCCAAGACCCACGTTAGCCAGATGCACAAGGGGGCGCATGTGTCACTGCAGTGGCACTGAGGCCCTGATGCACCTATTCCCTCTCTCTCTCTCCCTCCCTCTTTCTCTGTCAAAAAAAATAAAAAAATAAAAATATTAAAGAAAAAAAAGGATACCCTTGAGCTAAAAAGCAAACCTGAAAATAAGTAAATGAAATAACATAATACTTAGAAAAAAAGGGTAGTTATTTGTAATACAAAGACCAGAAAAAAAATTTCTACATTCTTTGTAAGTGAATAACTCAAAACATCAGCAAATTCTCATAGCAAAAAAAAATTTAAAAAAAATAGCACGTCCCATGGAACTATATTTATTTGATGAAATGGAGTGAGAAAGAGAAAGAGTATGGGTGCACCAGGGCCTTTTGCCACTGTAAACAAACACCAGACGCATGTGCCACCTTGTGCATCTCGCTTTATGTGGGTACTGGGGAATTGAACCTGGGCCTTCAGACTTTGCAAGCAAGTGCCTTTAACCACTGAGACACCCCCAGGCTCAAAACTTCATTTTGATGAAATAAATAATATGGTTTACATATACATATATAAATGAGTATCTTGTATGTTTACAAGTTGATATGTTTTTAATGAATTATTTCATGTTAAGATGAAATTAGGTCAAAACAATTCATCTTTCCTATAATCCAACTTCTCCACATCTGTCCAATACACATTAATCCAGGATTGGATTTTAGAGTAATTTGACACTATAGTTCTCAAGATGTTTTGGGACAACACACCACTTTGAAAATCTAATGAGAATCTAAACAACTGCCCCAAATATTTAAAAACGTTTCTAGGAACATCCAGAAATTTATAGATATTTTATAGGCTTATCCCATCATGAATTGGTGTAGATGCCAAGACTAAAAATTCCTGGACTAGTATATTCATTGTGACCTCAAGTCCCTCAGAGAGTACTTGCAAAGCACTTTGTCTGATCCAGCACTCCGTAAGGTGTTGCACTGAAGTGTTTTTAAGACTACTTCTCTTGCCAAATACCTGGAGAGAAGATATTTTTAGTTCTGAGTGAAATGACAAACTGATCTGTTGAGCTGAAGCAGGACTCGAAAAAGCCAAGGGCAACAAAAGCCTCAAACAATGTATTACTCAAGTTAAACCTTTACAGAGTACTTGTCAATGAGCTAGGATCTCCCTCAGGGAATAGTTTGGGTGCAATTTCCATACAAAATTAAACACAAATTCCATGCTTTAAGTATGATTAAATAAATTTTTTGCATAGACAAAATCTTCAGTATTCATTAGCTATTAAATAAATTCAACTTAGTAAAAGCATTCAGTATAGTGTGTTTGTAAGCAATGTAAATTCTGATAAAAGTCATAGGGCTAATTGTTCAATCATTTTTATGCACATCCCTGCTCTATGACCTCAACTGTACACAAAGTGCACATCCTTCTCTTATGACTTGGCACTTGGTGATGTGACTTATAAGGCAAGTCCAGGCAGTCTTGGGTTTTATTAACTCCGCTTCAGCCCCATTTGTGAGTAAGAAATAAAGGGTTCGGTTTTTATGAGTCCTCCTTCTACAGCATTACTGTGGCAATTACTAACGGACAGATACAAGAGACACAAAGGAGCAAAATTCAAGAATCAGTAACAAAGCTGCCATGTGGACTACTGGCTATTAGTCACTGCAGGGCTTTCATGTAAGCGCTGACATGTCTCCCCTCAGAGGTAGTAACAACACACCAAAGCAGGGAATCTCACTGACTGTGACTATATGCCACTGACAATTACATATCAGTGTTTCCGTCTACAAAATTTATGTTCTCAAGGCTCAACTAAGACAAGTGGTAAATCCTGGTGGGGATTTAAAACACTAAAATTGTTCAGAGTTGCTAATTCATGATAATAAGATGGGGACTGAGTTTTAATTGGTTTCTTATTGATTTTAAAACCTCTACACATGGTGCACATTCCCTATTGCCTGGATGTGAGATATACCACTCCCACAACACACCCACTTGCTGAGCCACAGAACAACTCTTTATTGTTATATAGATGACTGAATTATAACCAAATTGAGATCATCCTAGAAAACTATATCAAATTCCAATAGGATAGCATTAGCTCTTAAATACATTAACACCATATGAACCAGTTAGTCTCAAGTTCCATTCTCTTTTTTTTTTTAAGCATTTTTTTTAAAGACAGAGAGAGAGAGAAAATGGGCACACCAGGAACTTCAGTCACTGCAAATGAACTCTAGACGTATGTGGCCCCTTGTGCACAAGTGCAACATTGTGTGCTTGTGTCACTGCGTGTCTGGCTTATGTGGAACGTGGAGATTTGAACATGAGATCTTAGGCTTCGCAGGCAAGTGCCTTAGCCGCTAAGCCATCTCTCCAGCCTGAAGTTCCATTTTCTATGCTCTCTCCTTGATATGTTCATTTGTCTGATCTGAGATGTTGTGGGAACCACTTTAGTACTGACAAATAAGAGAACCCTGGCATTCTTTCAATCAGTTAATATGGATAGATCATAAAGATAAAATGCATCATTCATTATCAGTATTTACCTAATTCATTAGGATGTTTTAATTATCCAAAAGAAGCTAATCTAAATAAAAATTTCAAGAATTTTAAACAATTTTATTTTTATTTATTTTTATTTGCATGTACATGTGTGTGGGCATGACAGGGTCTTTTATTAATGCAAATGAATATCAGATGCATGTGCCACTTTGTATTCAGCTTTATGTGGGTACTGGGAAATCAAACCCAACTGGCAGGTTTTGCAAGTAAGCATCATTAGCCATTGAGCCATCTCCCCAACTCCTTGAGGAAAAAAAAAAAGAAATATATATACATATATATACGTTGGGTTTTTTTTTTTTTTTTTTTGAGGCAAGCCCAGCAGACTGGCCTTTTTTTAAATGAGAGAGAGAGCAAAAGAGAGTGAGAGAGACAGAGAGAGAAAGAATTGGTGCACCAGACCCTCCAGCCATTGTAATTGAATCCAGACACATGTGTCACCTTGTATGTGTGTACGACCTTGTGTGCTTGCATCACCTTGTGCCACTGGCTTACATGGGACCTAGGGAGTGAGTCAAGCATGGGTCTGTAGGCTTTGCAGGCAAGCTATCTTCACCCTGAAAATGTATTTTTAAGTCTTACTATTAAGCAAAGTTTACTGACATGTATGTGGTATTAAAACTGATATACCTGGGCTGGAGGGATGGCTTAGCAGTTAAGGCATTTGCCTGCAAAGCCAAAGGACCCAGGTTTGATTCCCCAGGACCCACATTGGCCAGATGCACAAGGGGGCGCAAGTGTCTGGAGTTCGTTTACAGTGGCTGGAAGCCCTGGTGCGCCCATTCTCTCTCTCCTTCTTTCTCTGTCAAATAAATAAATAAATACAAAATATTAAAAAATGTTAAAAAAAAAAAACTGATATACCTGACATCCCAATGACGACATCCCAAGGGGAGCTAATGGGCTGCTCTTCTCCTTTTGCTCCTCCCTCTTTGTCTGAACCCTGAATTCCAATGCCAGCTATGGTGCTCACCCTCTCGGTTTCTAGGTCAATCTACAAAAAGTTAACAAAGATTTTACTCAATGCATGTTAGTTTTGCTTCCTTATCTTAGTATGTGCAGAATTACAACAGAACATATATACAGTATTTGTAACACAATGTTTTAAAAAGATGATAATTATAGGGGACTTGTCATTCAAGTACAAACAACTAGTTCCGTTCTTTTCTCCACCTGCCCACTCCCCTTTACACCTCTTCCCTTAACATCTATCATGATGCCATCAGAAATGGTGTTGACTTCATCTTAATATATTAAAAAAAAAAGAAATTTAAAACACAACCTAGCAAAATGCATGTTTCTTGAAATTAAATGTACATATTTCAATTATGCAAGGCTAGCAATTGACATAGGAACCTATATGTTCCCAGCAGTTAATCTCTCAGAAGCTTGTAGACAAGCAGCTTGGCGAAGTCAGCAGTGAGCAAGAATTCAAATGAGGTGAAGGGTAAGGATGACATCTCAATATTGTCCTCTGACATCTATACATGTGTGGTACCATGCATGCTTGCATTCACACATGTAAGCACACCAAAAAATTTTTAAGGGAAAAACAAATAATGATGAAGATGCAGAAATACTGGGAAACACATGCTTCAGGTGGGACTGTAAACTGGTAGAACTACTATGGAAACAATTTACCAGGTTCTTAAAAGATCAAATATAAATCATGACAATAATGACAGTAATCAGTATATACCTAAATAATGAAATGTATTCATAAAACTGGTATACGAATGTTCATAGCATCACTATTCAGAAGAGTCCCAATATGAAAATAACTTAAATGCCTGTCACCTAGTGGAGGGACAGGCAGAATGTGATATATCCACATAAAGGAATATTACCTTGTAATACAAAGAAATGAACTAACAACATGTTACTTCACAGATGAACTTTAAAAGCATGAAGCAACATGGAAGAAGCCATATCATGTGGTTCTATTTATATGACATGTTCATAAAGGAGCAAATCAAATAAAAGCTATTAAGTTTTATACTTAAGTGGATAACTCTGATATATAAAATATGTCACAATAAAGTCATTTAAGACAATTATACACACTATGTCTCACAAGGTCACATACAAATAAGCACATGAGAACAGCAATTCATAAGTTTGCTTGTGTGTGGGGATGTAGGGAATTTATCAGTTAAATTATTCTAAATGAGAGGCTGACATGGAACAACGACGTTTGTGTATGTGAGTATACGAAGCTATCAGCTCATTCTTCTGCAAATGAGGTTTTCCACAAAAACAAACTAAGGTGAATATTTTTATAAAGAAAGGAGTAAGAAATATACTTCCTATATTTAAAGATATCCAACTGCATTCTACAATATAAAGTAACTTCAGGAAATCTACATGTTTTATGATCTATTTTAAAAAGCACTTGAAATGCAGAGGCATGGTCAATACTTCAAAGCCCATTATATTATAGAGCAAAATGGGGCACAATTTTGCAGGCTGGCTGTCCCGCTGTTTCAATGCACAACTGGATGCCTATGACATCCTGATAAACTATATAAATAACCCCCAAAAGAGAATGATTGAAAAGTGTTGATTTTTAAGGGCTTAGTAATAAAAACTTTTTTTCTAACTACATGCTATGGAATCATTAATTCTATATGAAGCTTTGCTAAAAGGACTCCCGCTAACATTCTCAACAATATGTTGTTACCATAGTTTGTAGGAAAAGTCTCCCCAAGACTTTGAAGAAATACCTCCATTTTAACTTACAAATTCACGATACATATTCATGAAAATGTAGGAATATGCTTATGAAAATGCTTCATTAGGGTGTGGTGGCGCACGCCTTTAATCCCAGCACTCAGGAGGCAGAGGTAGAAGGATCGCTGTGAGTTCAAGGTCACCCTGAGATTACCTAGTGAATTCCAGGTCAGCCTGGGCTAGAGTGAGACCCTACCTCGAGAAAAAAAAAAAAAAGTTCATATATTGGGCCGGGCGTGGTGGCGCACACCTTTAATCCCAGCACTTGGGAGGCAGAGGTAGGAGGATCGCCATGAATTCGAGGCCACCCTGAGACTCCATAGTGAATTCCAGGTCAGCCTGGGCTAGAGTGAAACCCTACCTCGAAAAACCAAAAAAAAAAAAAAAAAAAAAAAGAAAATGCTTCATTAAACAGATGTTATCTATTCACAATTTATCTAAGAAGTAGCTATTGAACACCTTTTGCAGGCAGTGCTAAGATTTCAGCAGTAAAGAAAAACATATTTCTTACTCCTATGAAGACTCACATTGTACAAGGTATTACATATTCTATATATATTTGCTACTACATGTATAGTACATGATAGTACAGTCAAATAAGTAAGGATATTTCACTGAAACAGTGAAAAATCCAAGAAAGTAACTGAAGCAATATGTTTATCCAAAAGAACGGGTTAGTTGTTTTTCAGGTTGATAGTAAGTAACTGAGGTAGTTTGAAGGTGATAGTGTAAATGCATGGCCCCACACTCAGGTGTTCTTATTATAAGTGAATTTGCAACTCCAGCTCCTAGTAGACAGATCCCTGCTAAGGGGAGGGCATGTCACCGTAGGCAGATCCGGGAGCCTAGCCCCAAGGTATGTTGGGAACAGGTCTTCATTCTAGCCCTAAGGTGTGTGTAGAGCAGTTTGAGCTCTGGCTTTTTGTATTCTGAGGTTCGGGCTGTTTGGTGGCATCTCTCTGCTTGGATCTTTGAAAGGGAGCCAGCTTTTTCTGTCACTTAGGCCTCTGAAAGCCTAAAATAAACTCAATTCCTCCCAAAAGCTGTGTCTGGTTGGATGTTGGTCCTACAATGTGGAACTGACTGCAACAGCCACTTAGAGACTAAGGGATTATAGCCAAAATCATTATTGGTAGGAAATACTTAAAATAGTGGTATTCTATAATAATATATGATAGTTATGTCACTCATGTGATTAATACGGAAAACATAAAACCTGTTCAACACTGTGTATAAATGGCATGACTCATTTGTTTATAAAAAGTTCTCTAGAAATAATCTTTTAAGTCTTAATTTGTCTATATATGAGTAGAAAACCTCTGGGGAGCTGGAACTGATAGTCAAGGTTTTTTGTAACATTTTTATATTAATTAACTTGAACAGGGATACATATTACTTTTCAACAAGGCACAATAAAATTTAAGGCTGACTAAACATTTGCAACTAAAAAAACTAAGAGTTGAAGAAAGGCAGGAATGGTATGATTTTTTTTCTAAGTTTAAGAAAATTCTTTTCATTTTTATTTTGTAATTTTTTTTGAGAGAGAGAGAATTGGCACACCAGGGCCTCTAGCCACTGCCATCGAACTCCAGAAGTGTATGCCACCTTGTGCGCATGTGTGACCTTGTGTGCATGTATCACCTTGTGCGTTCGTCTGGCTTACATGAGATCTACAGAGTCAAACATGGGTTCTTGGGCTTCACAGGCAAGTGCCTTAACTGCTAAGCTATCTCTCCGGCCCTAGACTTAAGAAAATCTAATTGGAAAGAGTAAAATATTACTCTGAACCGGGCATGGTGGCACACGCCTTTAATGCCAGCACTTGGGAGGCAGAGGTAGCAGGACTGCCATGAGTTCGAGGCCAGCCTGAGATTGCATAGCAAATTCCAGGTCAGCCTGGGCCAGAGCAAGACCCTACCTCGAAAAACAAAACAAACAAACAAACAAAAAATTACTCTGTAAACTAATAGGGAAATGTCACAAAATGAGAAGCTTTGAGGTAATTAGGTACAAGAGAACATAAAGGATTTTTCTCCTGTGGCAAGTACACAGAAACACAGACACTTAAGAACCAAACTATAACAACAACTACTTAAAAACCTCAATAAGGATGTTTTGATATATTCAAATTACCTTTCTTATAAGGTGGTTTTCAGTGTCTGCCACATATATCATATTATTCATCATAGCAACACCCTGTGGAGAGTTAAAAGATGACTCTGAAAATATTCCATCTTTTCTTCCAGGGTTAGGTCCTAAAGGATGACAGTTATGAAACAAAATTTTGCCATTAAAAGGTGATTTCAAAGTAATCCCCAATAAAATAAAAATATTTAAAACTGTATTTAATGCTGTATCTTAAAAATAAATAAAATGATGTCTGCACCTAAAATTAAAAGTTTTGCAAGGTATCTAATTTTTCTCAAGAGTGGCTTTGGTAGTAATGAGACTTATAGTCCACTTTAGTAACAATGCAGAAAAAAGAACTTCAAGACCATTTTAGCTACCTGTAAGCTAAACTAGAATGCTAAAAGTACATTTTATTTCTTAGCTGCTAAATAAATGTTTGTTTCTTTTCTTTTCTTTCTTTCTTTCTTTTTTTTTTTTTTTTTTTAGGTAGGGTTTCACTCTAGTCCAGGAACCTAGTCCTCACTCTGTAGTCTCAGTCTGGCCTCACAGTGACCCTCCTACCTCTGCCTCCCAAGTGCTGGAATTAAAAGGTGTATGTTACCACGCCCAGCATATAAATGAGTTTTAACAGTTTTTAAAAGATATGCTCCTGTGATCCATAAATAAAAATCACACACTCATACCCTGGAGAAAAATACATGCGCCAAATGCTGCCAACAGCCTCACATTCTGAGAACCATTCAACCTTAAGAACCCCAGACTGGGGGATGGAGAAATGGCTTAGTGGTTAAAGTACTTGGCTACAAAGCCAAAGGACGCATGTTCTATTCCCTATGACCCACATAAACTCACAAGGTGTGCATGCATTTGGAGAATGTTTGCAGTGTCTGCAGTCCCTGGTACAACCATTCTCTCCCTCTCTGTCTCTCCCTCTCTCTCTTGCACTCTATCTGCCTCTCTGTCAAATAAATAAATATAAAATACAAAAAAAAATTAGAAAAGAATCCCAGATTGGCAGTCCTCCTATCCCTTTGTTTAAATGTGGAATAATCTCTGAGAGATACTTAAGAGCGACAAAGAGTGATTCCAGCTTAACAGGTGATATGTCAAGTTGCCCAATCATGCAGTTCTTTATATTATTAGTTTTCCCTCTGCAGGATGGAACTAGTAATGGTACCACATTCAGGGCTAGGAAGACTTCTCAGTAGGTAAAGTGCTTTTCTCAGAAGCATGAGGACCTGAGTTCAATCCCCAGTACCGACATAAAATGCCCAGGTGGTGGCATATGACTGTAATCCCAATGTTGTAGAGATGGAGACAGGAGGCTTCCTGGAGCTTTCTGAAGCCAGTCTAATGTAATTATGGAGCTCAGGCCAGTAAGAGACCCCATCTCAAGAAAAGGTAGCAATGTTTCTGAAGATGACACTAGAGTTGGTCTTCTAATATTATTATGATTGTTGATGTCTATAAGGTTTTCACACAAGCAAAAGGAGAGGGGAATTTTGTGGACACTTCAGATAGTAAAATAATGTGTACTTCAACCCCCTGTATATCCATAAGGTTCATCAGCTCAGGAAAAAGACATAAGAAGTGTGATGACACTACCACCAACACAAGTTTGTTACATCACATTATGTGAGCAAGAATATATGACCAAAATAAAAAAAATTAAAAAAAAACTTAGCTGGACATAGTGGTTCACTGCTATTAATCTCAGCACTCAGGAGGCTGAGGCAGGAAGACTGCTGTGAATTTGAGGCCAGGATAATTGTATAGTGAGTTCTAGTCCTGCCTGGGCTACAGGAAGACCCTGTCTCAAAATAACAAACTAAAGAGGTAGCTATATTCTTAGAAATGTGTTTGAGAGGGCTGGAGAGATGGCTTAGTGGTCAAGGCGCTTGCCTGTGAAGCTTAAGGACCTAGGTTCAATTGCCCAGTAACCACATAAGCCAGAAGCACAAGGTAGCGCCTGTGCCTAGACTTTGTTTGCAATGGCTAAAGATCCTGGTATGCCCATCCTCTCTCTATATATGCCTCTTTCTCTGTCTCCCCTCCCAAATAATAAATATATTTTTTAACTATTTTAAAAAAGAAATGTGTTTGAGAAATATAGCTGCTAGCAGTTTCTCTGTTAATAAGGAATATTCACTTGCACTACTTTTAAAAGTTATCATACTGATTTAAAACTTCATTTAAATTCAATCAACTACAAAAGATACTTTGAATAACAATTCTTACTACTGCCTGTCATAACTGAAAATACCAAGTAGACAAAACAAGTACTACAAAACACAACACATTCTCTAATAGAAGCAAAGACTAGACATACATAATTCAAGAGATGAAGGACTAGCAGGGCATGGTGGCACACGCCTTTAATCCCAGTACTCAGGAGACAGCGGTAGGAGGATCACGTGAGTTCAAGGCCATCCTAAGACTACATAGTTAATTCTAGGTCAGCCTGAACCAGAGTGAGACCCTACCTCAAAAGAGATGAAGGACTATTGTGGGATATAAAGAGACTGTAACTTTCTAAATGTGATTGACTTAACTGCCCTGTGCAACATGCTGCCCATGTTACTAAAGCTGGATTGGCTATAAAGACACAAATTACTTTAAAAAATATTTTTATTTATTTGAGAGACAGAATGAGAGCGTCAGGACTTGTAGCCACTGCAAACGAACTAACTCCAGATTCATGCGCCATCATGTGCATGTGGCTGTATGTGGGCACTAGGGAACCGAACCTGGGTCCTTAGGCTTAGCAGGCAAGCACCTTAACCACTAAGTCATCTCTCCAGCCCTCAATTTACTTTCCTTTTGTACTAAGAGGCTGTCCTGTCAATTTGGCCTAGCTAAACGGGATTAATAAATGTACTTCAGAGATTAACAGGAGGCCTTTTCCAACCCAAGGCCAGGAAGACCTGGACAAAATGACCTGTGCCTGCATGATCTTCCTGCTTTGCTAACTCAAAGGGAATGGATCCAAAAGAATGCCTACGTTCTTATGTTCATTTATTTGCAAGCCAGGGTGGGGGGGGGGGAGGTTAAGAGAATACTGGCATGCCAGGGCCTCCCCAGTGCAAACCAACTCCAGATGCATGTGCCACTCTGTGCACTTGGGTTTACATCGATACTGGGGAATAAACCAGGTCATCAGGCGTCTTGCAAGCAAATGCCCTTCAGGGCTAAGCCATCTCTCCAGCCCATACTTAGGTTCTTAAAGAAAGAAAAGTAATAGTATATAAATTTCTAGCTTAACATCAAGTTTTGGGGTACTCTCCGAAGTCCTGATCTTGAAAAAGACAAGGCTATATTCTGTTGAAAAATACAATACTTCATCGATAATACCAGGAATCCAAAATCAATGTATTTTAATAAACATACAGGTGTTGCTTTTCAGATGGGACACACAAATATATGTAAAAGCTTTATAACTTAATGATGTCTTTTTCGTTATTTAACATGAGGCACTTTGAACTTCTGTTTGAACAGTGAGCAGAGGTTAATTCAGATACTACACATTCCAGAACAAAAGCAAACTGGCGATGAAGTTCCAAATCAATGCAGGTTACTTTTGTGAGTTTACTTGAACTATTTTCACTTTAAATATTTTATTTTTATCTAGAGAAAGAGAGAGATAAAATGGGCCTGTGAAGACCTGCTGCTCCTGCATACAAACTCCAGATGCATGAGCCACTTTGTGCACCTGGCCATACATGGTGTTGGGGGATTGAACCCAGGCAGTCAGGCTTTGCAAACAAACATCTTTAACCACTGAACCATCTCTCCAGACCCAACTTGAATTATTTTTAACTATAAAACACATTATGTAGCAAGATTAGGAGCAAACTTTACCTCCAATACTGTGTTGAACTTGTCCACTCTTCCAAATGACCAAAATCCTATGGTGTCCAGTATCTGCTATCACCAATCTGTTGGTAACAGGGTCTACTGTTACTTTGCCAGGAAACAGCAAAGGTGAAGGGGGGAGGGAATCTCTGTAGAGTTGTATAGCAATTTCATGATCTCTGATCTGTCCCTTGTCTTTGTAGTACTTTAAAGCTACTGAAGTATATAGAAATAATTTATCTTTATGCCCTTCTCCAATCAAAGAAAACAACATATTTCCACGAGGTCCAAGAATAACCAGAGTTGGCCAGCAGGAAACTTCGAGTTCTTGCCAAAGGCTGGCATCTGCATCATTCACCACAGGGTGGGTGATATTGTACCGAAGAATAGCACTCTTAATGTTGTCTAGGACCTTCTCATTTGGAAACTTGGCTGAGTGAACACCAACAATCAGAAGACCATCTGAAAAGGGAAAAGTGTATGTTAAACATGCGACATTAAACAGTGTCATCTATACATTAGGCTTTGTTCAAATAAGCCTGTAGACTTAAAGAAGTAAAGCTGCCCTAGTATTTTCAACTACCTTTAAATATTTGTTAAAAAATCAATAAACTTCAATCTCATGAAAATCTTGATTTCTACATAAAAACACATATGATAAAATTCGTGTGTGGGATTAGAACCTATGCCCTTCACATAAAGCTATTAAAATATGGCGTTGGGCTGGAGCAATGGCTCACCAGTTAAGGCATTTGCCTGCGAAGCCTAAGAACTCATGTTGAAATCTCCATGCCCCAGGTAGCCAGATGCACGGTGATGCAAGCATGCAATATCGCACATGCACACAAGGGGGTACACATATCTGGAGTTTGTTTGCAGCGTGCTTAAGGTCCTGGCACACTTGTTTTCTCTATCTCTTTGCCTCTTTCTCTCTCAAAAATAAAAAATTTAAGATATGGCCTTTATTTTTTAATGCAAATGTTCAATTGTTCTTCAACCTTGAATAATCCCCTTTGAAATTCAGTGAAACAATGACTGATTTTTGTTGAATATTCGTTATATCATTCCATTAACTTTTTTACCTCATCTCATATTGCAGATTTACAGAATGAATATAAATAAACAAGGTGTTCCCATAATATAGACTTTCCAAATTACTTAAAATTCCTCTAGACAGTTCTTAGAACTTTCATGAAGATAGAATTTCTGAAACTAAAACAATGTATTTCTTTTGCCTATCAATATATTATTTCATTAAGTTAGCTTAGGGGGGAAAAGATTAGCTTAGGATCAGTGAGGTGATAAATGAAAGTCTTCAAAAAATGACATCAAGAATTGCTCAAATCAGCATTAAAAAGTAAATGAAGATATAAATTAAAGTTATACACTTCGGCAGTGTAGTTCTGCCCATAGCCCACCATGCTATGACACTATTACCTTCTACCCTAAACAAAGCCATACACACCACTATTTCAAAACTAAGAAAACCGAAACAAAACCAGGTAAACTGAATGAAGAGTGGAGGGTGTCAAACAGAGTTTACCACATAAAGGCAGGTCTCCAGTTTCACTCTCCTCCTACTCCAGCTGATTGGGCTTCTGAAGCCATATGGATGGCTGATAACTGAAGCCGCTGCATTTCTGAGCGTGGGGGAAACTGAGGGGAAACAAGCTGGAGAATGCAAGTCCCCATTTCTGAGCATGAATACTCACAAGTCTCAACCTACTCTAAAGCTGCACAGATGCAAATGCTTAGAGAACTGAGAACTGAATGACTGGATTGATGGGAATGACAGACAGCCAATGGAAGATGAACAGAATGGATAAACAGCTAATAGAGCTGAAGGTCTACTAGAACAAAAGGAAAAGTACCCTTCAGAGAACTGTACCAGAAGCCAGACTCCACCCAGCACAGCATTCCAATGTCTAGGACACAATCCCAAACTATCTGGCATTCAAAAAGCAAGATAATGTGGCTCACTATCAAAGGAAACAATTTCAAAATAAAGCATTTATTTGAATTAGGAAATAGTTTAAAGCAGCTATGAAACTATGTTCTATAAGGTAAAGACAAACTCTTATGAAATGAATGAGAAGATAGGAAATACAGTCAGAGAAATTGAAACTATTTAAAAAACTAAACAACTTTAGGATGAAAATATCCATTTGAAGTAAGTTCACTGAATAGGCTTACTGGCAAAAAGATGACAAAGAAATAAGACAATGAGCCTAAAGGCAGCTTAAGAAATAACCCAATCTAAGAAGAGAACAGAATGAGTAAAAATGAACACAGCCAGACCTTCAGAGGCGTTCACAAAACCTAATTAGTAGCAAGAATCCCAGAAGGACAGAAAAAAAAGAGACCAGGACAGAACAAATATTTGAAAAATACCTCACCTTTGAAAAGTTTGCCTAAAGATATAAATTTACAGAATTCAAACAGCATATACTCAAAGGACAAATGGCTAGGTACATCATAAGCAAACTGCTGAAAACTAAAGACTAAAACCCCATAAGACATATTGAAAACAGCTAAAGATATGAATGATTGCTTGAGGACTGGAGATGGGGATGGTGGGAAGGACTGTGTATATTTGTTGCCTTGGCCACGTTACTTAACCTCTGTTGATCAGCTTTCTCATTTGTAAAATGAGAAAAGCGTCAGTAACTGCCTGTTAGGACAGGTTCATGAAAAGAATTAATCTGCAAGGAATTTATCACAGTACTAGTACACTGTAGAATTTCAACAAATTTTTCTTTTTTAAAAAGTTTTATGTACAAGATAAACAATAAGAGAAAAATATTAGCTTCTCTATGTATTAAGAAATTAGGGCTAGAGGGATGGCTTAGTGGTTAAGGCTCTTGCCTGCAAAGCCAAAGGACCCAGGTTCGATTCCCCAGGACCCACGTTAGCCAGATGCACAAGGGGACACACATGTCTGGAGTTTGTTTGCAGTGGCTGGAGGCTCTGGGGTGCCCATTCTCTCTCTCTCCCCCTCTTTATCTGTCAAATAAATAAATAAATAAAATGAAATATTTTTAAAAAAGAAATTAGTAAACAGAAGCGTGAAGAAGACACACAGTGTTGAGACAAACAACAAGTGTGGCACCATACATAACAATCACACGCACGAATAATATGAATGGGCTCATCTATTAAAAGATTTGGTTGCACTCTGTATACGAGACATAGGAATCTGGCTAAAAATAAAAGGACAAAGTAATATAGGCATTGCAGGTCACCTCCCTCAGCTTCTCCAACTCCTGGGCCAAGTGAGTGTTAGCTCCATGACAAGAGCTAGGCTTCTCATCCAATAAAATGGAAGTCTACATGGGTTCTGTCTGTCTTTGTTACTCCTTCCAGCTTTCTTTACCCACACCTTGATCTGCTGCCTAGCTGAGGTACTATACGCACAGAAACAAAAGCCTCATATCAACTGGCCAGCCAGCTCCACAACCATATATGGGCATTACTAAGGGCAAGCCTCTTATTTTCCACTATTCTGTGGTTCTGCCCATCATGTGTGCAATCTTCATCAACCATGAACTGGATGAATGCTCTCCTGCTCGGTGTCCTCTGAATTCTTGAAAACTGACACTGTTTTTCTGTTTTGTTTTTAATGGTCTTGATGCTTGAAGGACAAATGGATATAGTAAGTTCTGATTAAAATTCTTGAAATGTTGCTCTGCTGTTTTCCTCGCTTTGTAAGCTACTTTGTGAAATTTCCAGTCTAATTTACATACCTTTTCAAGTTATCTTTTTGTCTAGAAATCTTAAGAACTTTTTTCAGTCTTAAGTGTAACAGATACTTCTTCGGTTTTTCTGGGTTAATTTTCTTAGGTACCTGGTAGAACTTCTGAAGAGCAGGTTCAAGATTCTTTTCATATTTACTATTTTCTTAGATTTTAATTTCAGATATTAGTGTTGGCCAGCTGGACTGACTTGGAGGATCTCCAAGGAGTCTTATGTTGGACTTCCTATCTTCTCATTCAATCATTTCTTCCTACATCTTTTCATTCTTTGGTTAGCTTATTTTCATCCTTCAGCCCCCACCCCCTCCCTGCTCTGACTTCACTTCAGTGTCATTTATTACACTATTAGTTTTCCTTGAGCATCTTGTAATTGCTTTCATTTTCAATGTTTCCTTCTGTTTCTTTCCCAAGTGAAATTACATATCTTCAACACACGTCTTCTTCATTGTCTTTCTTGTGTACTTTGTAAAAATTTATTTATTAGAGACAGAGAAAGGGGGAGAGGTATAGAGAGTGAGAATGGTCACACCAGGACCTCTAGCTACTGCAAACGAATTCCAGATGCACTTGCCACCGTGTGCATATGGCTTAAGTGGGACCTGGAGAATCGAACCTGGGTACTCAGACTTTGTAGACATACCATGTACTTTAACCACCAAGCCATCTCTCCAGCCCACTGTCTATTTCTTAGCTATAAAATCTTTGATTCAAGCTGTTTTTCATTATTCCTAAATGTTGTGTGAAGATATTTAACCCAGTAAGGCACACTGCACTAGAGGTGTCAATGTCTTGCTAGCTGAAGTGAGAATGTTCATGCAAGCTCTTCACTGTAGTTTCATACAGATGTGATCTGCTTTATCAGTGAACAGCATTCCTAGTGTGAGAGCACCCTTTTCTCATAGCTCCTTTTCTGTGCAGTTTTATTTAAAGATATTATTTAGGTGGGGGTAGAAGAAGTGATATGCTACTGAACCCCACTGTTTTCCCTTTTCCCTTCAGGGACCCCTAAACCACACGTTGCCTGTATACATACAGGCAGCATTTCTCTGAACATTCTTGCTCACTACTTTAAGAATTGTTGGTGATCTGGGTAGGACATGCAAATCTGTGTGGAGTATTTTTGCACTTTGGACTTTCTCTTTCTGGGGCAAACGCGTTACTGTGTTAGGGCTTTGCCTGCATGCCCTCTGAACCACTCTACTCCTTCCCATGGAGCCTTTTCGGGACCTGTCCTGAGTATCTACAAGCTTAAAGTATTAGGACCTTCAATTGGAATTTAGTTTATTTCTTAACTTACATGTGATGTGAAGTCCATGGTAACTCTTTCTGTCTCCTAGTATTGTGAAATGCAGGGTCAAGTGTAGTTTAATTTGTTCTATTTATCATTTGTATATTTGGGGAGGGTGAGTAGAAAGATAAGAAATTAGGCGGTCCCATTTTCTTTCAAACCTGAAAATAGCACAGATAGATTATTTAACATTGTGTTTATAACATACATAAAGTCTTATCTTCCATACTTTCTTATTGATTAAAAAAATGTAACTGAGTTCTGAAACCAGTCTCTTAATGAATAAATACCAGAAGTATACAGAAGTACAAGGAACAAGGCAAAGATGCTCCTGCCTCCACTACTCTTTGACAATGAGCTGGGATGCAGGAGGGAATTTGGCATACATAATCACACAAAAGAAATCAATTAAAACATAAGAATTTGAAATTTTTTATATGCAGGTATAATAGTTTATTAGGAAAATCCTAGAAAAATCAATGAAAAAAACTAAGTCAAAAGGAAAAAAAAAAAGACTCCAGAAAGGAGTCAAGTATAAAATTAACAAACAGAAATAGCCTTTACATATTCCAACAATATTCACTTGGCAATATAGTAGAAATACTTTTACAATAAATAGCCATGTTAAACATACGAGAAGGTATTTTGATAAGTTAAAAAGTTTGTCAAAACATTTTACTGGAGCAGCAATCAGGTAAGAAGGACTCGTGCATGAGCACACATGCATGCACACACATGAGTTGGGAATGCAAATTAGCACATATCTCTGGGTGGTAATGTGTAAGAATCTAACAAAACTAATGTGCATTTAATCTTGACCTAGCAATCTAATTTATAGGACTTTATCTTTAAGATACACTACCATCAATATAAAAATATAGCCATCTACAAGACTATTCATCGTAACTGCTAAGTACTAGACACAATCGCAAGGTCAACGTATGGAAAATGGCTAAATAAATAACAGCATACACAATGAAATACAATATCAAGTTCTCTATGGACTGATAGCAAATGACTACCAGGATAGTTACATGAATTAAAAGATGCATAAAAGGGCTGGAGAGATGGGTTAGCTGTTAAGCGCTTGCCTGTGAAGCCTAAGGACCCCGGTTCGAGGCTCGGTTCCCCAGGACCCATGTTACCCAGATGCACAAGGCTGCACATGTGTCTGTAGTTCGTTTGCAGTGGCTGGAGGCCCTGGCGCGCCCATTCTCTCTCTCTCTCTCTCTCTCTCCGCCTCTTTCTCTCTCTGTCTGTAGCTCTCAAATAAATAAAAATAAACAAAAAAAAATTTTTTTAATGTCTACAGTATGTCACATTTTGTTTAAAAAGAGGAAAACATTTAAAATGAGATAAAAACTAGAAGGCAGAAACAGATAAAAGCAATGGGTACATAGAAAAGAGTACATATTTCTGTTTGAATATCACTTGGAAAATGTCTCAACACACTCCAAACAAATCAATAAAGCTGGGAGAGGCTCTAAGACATAGAATGCAAACATGAGCAAGGAAACCTGCCTGTGCTTCAGAAGAGAGACATGACTTGGGGCAGGGAGGGGGGGAGGGAAGATGCTGGAGGGACTTGCGTAAGTAATGGCTTAGTTATCTGAGAAGGACTAAGGCAAAGCCCAATAGTTACAAGCTTCTTGGGGAAATAATAAATTTGGGAATAGGGCTGGAAAAGCACACAGTGAATCTGAAAATATTTTGGAGTGATGAGGAAGCACTCCAAAACAAAATGGCAGGCACATGTCAAAAAAACACAGAATAGCCTGAAGGGAAAACCACTAAATAGATCTGGGATAATCTGAACATCAAAATAAACAATAGTTATGATTTAAAATTCACTAAATTAAGTAAGACTCCACGAGTTAAATTTATGCATATTGTATATTTGCAATATTTATCATAAAATATCATATCACCATATATCATACCTATTTTCCCAGTCACCAATATGTTCCAATACTTTCTTGAGGAAGTGATAGCTGAGGTGAAATCTGAATTATAATGGAGTTAACAAGGTGAAGAGAATGATGAAGGAGATTCCACGGAGCAAAAATAGTACAAAGAGGACATATAAAAGATAGGAGACAGAGGGACTAACAAAGAATGAAGGGGATTTGGGGACAAATGAATAAAAACATGAAGGTAGGGTCAGCCTTGAAAGTCATGGCCAGGATTTAAATCCTAAGAGCAGTGGAAGTCACTGCAGAAAAATAAGTGGAAGTCTCAAAGTACTTCAAAATAAATCAGGAACTCCAAGTCTTTTCTTCCTTTAGCTCCCTGCTTCAGAATAGCACCACCATCCACCCCCCAATTACATGAGCAAAACTTTAGAGTGGAGTAGTTCTGAACTCACCAGTCAGCCATCCTTCATCCATACCTAATCCATGACCAAGCTCTACTGATCTCATCGCCTATAAATACTTTCAAGTTATGACCCTGTTTCACAGGGAATACAGCAGCTTTACCACAATCTCTTATATCCATTCTTATCCACAATGAGTTATCTGGCCAGAAGTCAGACCGATCTCTCAAAATACAGAAATCTGACCATGGTGCCCTCTTGCATAAAATCGTTAGCTTTTCACTATTCTTAGTAAAACGATCAAATCTCATTTCTCCAACATCTCCTCCACATCTATCTTGTCCCTCAAGGTATTCTAGCAATCTAGCAATCAAGAGTCCTCCCTGGCCTGCTATTCATAGTTCTAGTTAACTAAGAAACAACTGAATGGAAAATTACAGAAGCAGACAATTCCAAAGTTTAAAATTGTACTCTTCTGAGTAGCGTGATGTAATCTCAGGCCTTCCCATTCCAACCCTGGTATGAGTCATCCCCTTTTCAGGGTACCCATGCTGTACATGCTACTCACACTAGCCACATAGTGGTTACACTGATCACATCAACCATCCTGTCATGAAGCCCTTTGTGTTCAAGTAACCTTCATTTTACTTAATCCAGGCTCAAGAGTAGTGACAGTGGTAATTGCATAAACCAAAGGAAAATCATAAATGGTTCTTTTAAGTGACAAGGTGAGAATTTTTGACATAAGAAAATAAAATTGTATGCTGTAACAGGGTCTAAGGGTCTAAGAAAAGTCCTTGCATCCCAAACCCTAGGTTCACTTCTAATTTTTAATCAAAGAATTGAGTAAAAAAAAAGAAGACCGAGAAAGATAATTATTAAATTAATATGTTTATTGAGGGAAGTATAGAGCCAAGGAAAGGCACCCTCGTGGTGGCTGGAGATCCCACATGGAGGGCCTGAAAAAAAGATGGAGGCAGGTATGGTGGCGCACACCTTTAATCCCAGCACTTGAGAGGCAGAGGTAGGAGGATCACCATGAGTTCGAGACCACCCTCAGACTACATAGTGAGTTCCAGCAGGTCAGCCTGGGCTAGAGTGAAACCCTACCTCGAAAAACCAAAAAAAAAAAAAAAAAAGGAAAGAAAGAGAAAAGAAAGTTCAAGGAGCTTCTGCCATGAGGGGATCTGGAGTTCCTTTGCAGCGGCTAGAGGCCCTGGTGTGCCCATTCTCTCTATGTCTCTCCCAAAATAAATAAATTAATTAATTAAAAATTTAAAAATTAAAAAGATTCAGGTGTAACATGTTACCTTTGCATAGATATAATAGAATATGTAGTTCAGTCACAGAGTATACAGTAATGTAGTTAAATTCAAGGACTGAGAATATTTCAGGGATTTTCAAAGACTTAAAAAAAAAAACTATAGTTAAAAGGCAAGCATGGTTTTATTAGACAGGATAAGAAAATCATCCAAGGCAGGTGGGACACTCTGGGTCACAGTATTTAAAAACGTAAAAGGGGTGGCTGGGCACGTAGCTCAATTGGTAGAGTGCTTGCCCACCACACATGAAGCCTGTTGTCAACTGCCGTTACTTCATAAACCAGGTGTGATGGCACGAGCCTGTAATCGCAGCACTAGGGAGGCAGAAGCAGGAGGCAGGAAGATCAGAAACTCAATGCATCTTTAGTCACATAGCAAATTCTAAATCAGGCTGGGCTACATGGACTGCTGTTACAAAAGATAAAAATTAAAAACAAGGGAAGTGGAACAAACACGCCCACCCGTGGATGGGCAGAGGGAAGCTCAGGAATGTGGGGAAGCTGGAGCAGAGGGCGGAAGCAAGCACACGCAGCAGTATGGTCTGTTATATTTAAAGCAGTGAAAATAGCAACAGAATAAAGTCACTGACATTAAGTTGAAAGAGAAATCAGAAAATTTAAAAGATGACCAAGAAAAAAAAAAAAAAAAAAAAAACAACACAACCTGGTATTAGGCTAGTGCCTGAACTAAAAACCCTGAAAATTTTTCATAAAACCAGTATTTAAGAACATAGAATAACAATAGATAGGACTGTGGAAAAGTGTAAAATGTGTGCAGGTAAGAGCTGACACAGCAGTCCTGCTGGCCTCAAAGTCTTGTCTACAGACTGGCACAGGTTTTAGGAGGATTTTCACCATTTCCAAAACTGGCAAGAGTGGTTTACTGTTTCAACACTGTTTGTCCTGACCATGTGATTTCTGCTGAACATGTGCTTTCCTTTTGGGGGTCTAGAATTGTAGAACATGCCATAGAAAAGCTGCTGCTTTGGTCCCACCTGCAAATGAAAACCTTGAGTGAGAGCCCCAAAACCATTAATAAGTTCCCGGATTAGCAATATCTCAGAGGTGCTATTATAATTCCATGCCAAAGAATGAAGTGGATCCTATGTGATTCTACTAAACGAAGACTCTGGAATCTTGGATCTAGCCTCTCTGGACTTAGTCCCATGTGTATCTTCCCTTTCCTGACTTTGCTGTGTGCTTTTACTGTCAAAAACTAGTCATAAGTCCTCCATATGAGTTATCAGCTGAGGGTGGCTTAGAAACTCTGATACAAAATGAAATGATGTATTAATTCACTTAAGGGCTTAGTTTCACTACAAAATTAGAAGTTTATTTCACCCAGTTTTGAATAAAAAGTAAAACAGCAATAGCAAATACTACATAATGAAAATATTAGCATTTATGCAAAAGCAACAAAATATTCCAGCTTTAAAAGTCTCATTTCAAAATATTTAAACATCCAAACTCACTACTGAGGATCATTCACTTTTTGCTATAAAATTCTTACACATTTATAAATTTTTATGTTATTATTAAAGTATTGATTACTACTGAAAATCTGGATTAAAACCTGTTTACACAAGAAAGATAGACTTACCTACCCTTTATCTTTCCCCCTTCCCTTTTTCCTTCTCTTCTTTCCAGCCCCATCCTTTTAATTTCTTTTTCTCTCTTTTAGAATTTTGAGATTAAAAAAAATTGTTTATTTTTATTTATTTATTTGAGTGCGACAGAGAGAGAAAAAGAGGCAGAGAGAGAGAGAGAGGAGAGAATGGGCGCGCCAGGGCTTCTAGCCACCGCAAACGAACTCCAGACGCGTGCACCCCCTTGTGCATCTGGCTAACGTGGGTCCTGGGGAATGCAGCCTTCCACCGGGGTCCTTAGGCTTCACAGGCAAGTGCTTAACCACTAAACCATCTCTCCAGCCCTAGTCTAGACTTTATAATTCTCCTACCTCTCCTTCCTAAGTGCTAGAATTATAAGTGTGTACCACCATGTCAGGCAAGAATGAGTCTTAAATTGAGTCTCTTTCAGGATGTTTTGAATAAATAAGCAAGTCCTCATTAAGCTAAGCTCTGGCGTGCTGATGAAATGAACGGAACATTGCACGGGGTTTAAAATATGCTGCTGAACTTAAGAACACACACAGCACTGCTCCACACATGCTCACAAGTACACGAGAAGTGGGAAACAGCTGTAAGAAAGCAAATTTAACTCAGTGACAGCTTAACGAACTTTCATGTGATAATCTCTGGATAGGTCGTCTTCTGTGAATATGAATTGACTCATCTTCTGACAACAGAAAAATCTTCTAAATTATCAGGACTTTCACATAGTAGCATATTACTGCAGTTATGTTTCTTTGAAATTACAACGTGGAGACCACTTATAAAGTACTTTTTCAATATTTAAACATTTATTCCATCGCCAAATGTGAACAAACCAGTCAATCTATTCTGTATTCCACCATATAAGCTATTTGGATAACAAATTATAGTCCTTGGAATGTTAGTGAACTAGCTCTTTCATTTCACAGACTGCTCAAAAACAATTTTTAAAAATCTCTTATTTGTAGTATTTGCTAACTTCCATAGTATAAATACTCCTACTACAGCCAATTTCATATTTACAGTTGGCTCCTGAAACTGTCTACATATTTAACAAATGATTCCCACACTCCAGCACAAGGCCAATGTACCCCTCCTAAAGGGGCACAATTTTGTTTTTATAATATTCATTTCAAAAACAAGAGTTAAGCGGGCGTGGTGGCACATGCCTTTAATCCCAGCACTTGGGAGGCAAGGGTAGGATTGTTGTGAGTTCAAGGCCACCCTGAGACTACATAGTAAATTCCAGGTCAGCCTGGGCTAAAGTGAACCTCTGCCTCAAAAAACAAAACAACGACGAAGAAAAAAAAAAAAAAAAGAGTTAAAGCTCCATTTAAAAAAGCAGGGTGGGGGAAGGACTCACTTTGAACCTCAGGTTCACCTGGAACTTGGCATATACTCATGTGACCTTGAGCTCCTAGCCCCCCTGTCCCAGCTCCTGCAGTGATGGGGTATTCAACCATGCACCATTATGTCCAGCCATTTCTGGGTTCTCATAGGTTCTGTTTTCTATAAAATGTACTAGCTGAACCATTCTCAAGTGCACAGTACCAGGTACCAAGGACTGCTGCATACCTATCCCCAACTATTTCGCCCTCTAGAATCCTCATCCTGCAAAACTTAACTATGTTAGGCATGGTGGCTTGCACCTGTAACACCAGCACTGGGGGTACTGGGCTAGGGAGACTGCTATGCATTCAAGGCCAGCCTGGGCTAAGAAGTGAGTTTCAAGTCAGCTTGGACTAAGAAAACCTTTCTCAAAGACCAAACACCCTGAAGTTGTATCTATTAAGCAATAACTCCCATTACCCTCTTCCCTGCAGAAACTGGCATTCTACTTTCTACTCTATGATCTTGACTATTTTAAGTGCCTACAACATATGGGATCAATTGTATAGTATTTGTGGTTTTTGTGACTAGGTAATTCCTTGGCACACTGTTTTCAAGGTTTTTCTATGCTGTGTGCATGTCTTGTCTGCTGAAGGTTAACAGTATCCCATTGTGTGCACGTCCATTTTCCTTTACCCACCTGTCTGTCAGTTGATGGACACATGGCTGCTACCATACCTTGGCTATTGTGATGAATGCTAGTAGGTAAAGGTCTACCACAGTTTTCTCTTCTTTTCATCACTTATTTTTTAGACATTTTCTCTATTTCATCTCAGTTATCAAATGCACACTCTCATGATCTTTTTTTCAACAGAATGGGTAGTAATGTCTCTACTTTCATTTCCGATTTTAGTAATTTGCATCTTCCTTTTATCTTCATTCATCTAGCTAAGCTTATCAATTATGTTGATATTTTCAAAGAAGCAATTTTTGCTTCTATTATTTTCCTATAATTGATCCTGTTTCTCTCAAATAAATTTTGTTCCTTTTGCTAACTTCAGGGTTAGGTTCTTTTTCTAGTTCTTTATGTTGTAATTTTGGGTGTTGTCTTGACAATTCCTCAATGTCAGCATTCATAACTACAAGTTTGCCTCTTAGCACTGCTTTCACTGTGTGCCATAAATTATTGTTCGTTTCTCAGTATTTTCTAATTTTCCTGTGACTTCCTATTTAGTCTACTGGTTGTTTAAAGACATGCTTAATTTCCATAAGCCATTTAGCAATCCAGTTTTTCTTGTTCAAAAAGTGAGATCACACACCATTGTCACAATAATGCTAGCTTTCATAATTAACAATGTATTTACCTACCCCCATTTCTTCACTGGCTTCCAAATATTGTCTGGTGCCCTTTCATTTCTACCTGTGGGACTCCCCTTATCATTCTTTCAGAAAAGTCGAATAAAGGACTCCTTCATCTTTTGTCCATCTGGTTTCTGTGTGGGTGACTTTCTCCCTCACTCTGGAAGGCCAACTGGCCAATTGCAGAAATTCTTGGATGACAGACTTTCCTTTTAAATGAATACACATTGGTCCAGCCTCCAGTCTCATCAGAGCCAGAAATCAGATGAGAAACTTGTTGACTATGGAAGATCCCTTGGATACAATGAGTTGTTTTTCTCTTGTTACTTTCAAGTTTTCTCTTTCTTTACTTCCCAGGAGTTTTATCTGGTCTTGGTGTGGTTCTCTTCGCATCCATCCTACCCACAATGCAGTAAACTTCTTGGATGTTTATGTTCATGTCTTCTCAAATTTGACATGTTTTCAGTCAGTATTTCTTCAAATAGCTTCTCACAATGCGCGTGTTGGTCGACTCTGGTGCTCCAAGGCACTCTAGGCTGTAGTCCTGCAAACCTTTTCCTATCGAAGTCCAACAGTCTCCACTGCTTAACTTTTAAGTCTGGTGAGTCATTTCTCTGGCTTCTCCCTCAGAGGTTTTTCAGTTCCAGAATTTGCTTTGGGCTTCTTTTCAAGTTTTACTATTTCTTTACTTTTATTTCAACCTTCTCTACCTTCCTACATCTTCCTTTAGCTCTGTGAGCATCTTTTCATCTACTTTAGAACATTTGTCTCAGAGGTCTGTCACTTTTTTCAGGGATAGTTTCTGTGGTTTCTCTCCACTCCCCCTTTGTATAGGCCAGTTAACTTTGTCATTTTTTTTTTAATTGACTTGTAACTTTTGTTGGAAATAATACCTAACTCTGGAAACTACTCACTACAGTAATTCTGGAAATCACTCTCCCTATTCCCTGGGGTTTGTTGGTATTCTGTGTGTGTATGTATGCTAATCTGCTGCTTACTGTGGTAGTGTGTCTCTGTGCCATTGGCCACTGAGGTATAAACTTAGTCTTTGAGGGTTCAGAATTCTGTACTTTAAATTACCCTGGGCATGAATAGTGACTTTAGTACAGTTAGTTACAGCTAAATGTCCTTGTTCTCCATGTCTGGCTCCAATAAGAAAAAGAGAAACATGAAACATGAAGGTGAAAAACAAACAGAAAAGCATCCTGGATGCCACTTTGGGGGTGGGGAGGGGTTGTTGCAGCAATGTGAATAGGTACAACAATGCGACCACCTGCGTTCCTCTGTGGTCAATCCAAAGGCAGACCTCTGCTATTTAGTGGTTATGACACGTTGGCCCACCTTGGCTCCAGCAAGCTGTACGCAAGTTGTGCCAGGAACACATACACAGCTACCTGCCACGGGGCCTGAAACTGGACGCTAGGTTAGCTGCTACTGTGCTAGGAGCTGCAACTGGTCAAAATTAAAGTACTTTACAATCCAAGCCTTCTCCAGGAAGTGGCATGCCTTTAATATAATACAGAGTTCCAAAATGCACACTGCCAGTACAGCTGGTGTCTATGTAGACACATTTCTGCTGCTCCTCCATCTTCCCAGAATCCTTTCTACTTGCAAAGCAGTTTACTTTTCAGAGGTGTCTGCACACACATGTGCTATAAGACAATATGTCTATTCAACTGAATTAGACTACAATGGATTATAGGGTCCACTGGAGGAAATCACTGAATTTGTTCGAGGTATGGGGTTAACCAATTAAGTTAACAACACAGTCATTTAGGAGTGATCATACGTAAGGAGGTGGGTAACTTTGGGATTCTCAACCCAATGTGTAGTATGATTCTAAAACAATCACTTTACTTTTACATTGTGTATAGTTTGCATAATATAGTGTGTGTGTGATGACTGCATGTGTGTGTACAGACGCATGTGTTCCATGTGCACACAGTGGGGAGGCCAGAGAACAATGCCTGCCTCCTCTATTACTCATCTGCATGTTTCCTTTAGAAGGAATGTCTGTGAATGTCTGTGAACCAGGAGCGCCATTGCGGTTGACCAGCGAGGCCTAGCAATTCTCCAGTCTTTGCTCACCTCAAAGCTGGAGTTACAGGTGTGTGTGGCCATACCCAGCTGTTTTTGTGGGTACTAGGTAATAGAACCAAGGGCTAATCAGGCTCTCATATTTGTGTGGCAAGTGTTTTTATCTGCTAGCCCATCTCTCCAGCCCTAAACAATGTCAACTATATTAAAAACCCAATAAGGGACTGGAGAGATGGCTTAGAGTTAAGGTGCTTGCCTGCAAAGCCTAATGACCCGGGTTTGATTGCCTAGTCCCCATGTAAAGTCACATGCACAAAGTGGCACATGCCTCTGGAGTTCATTTGCAGTGGCAAAAGGCCCTGGTATGCTTATTTTCTCTTCCTCCCTCCCTCCCTGTCTGTCTGTCTGTCTGTCTCTCTCTCTCTCTCTCTCTCTCTCTCTGCTTGCAAATTAATAAACCAAAACAACAACAAATAAAACACACCTTAGATATCTATACATTCTCATTGGACAAAAAAACAAAATTCTAACAAAATGGCCTGGATATCCATGGCCTCACAGTGCCAGACACTACCTGTACAAGACCATCATAAGAGGAGGAAAAGATCATGACATCAAAATTAAAAGAGAGATTGACTGAGATGCGGAGGGGGTATGATGGAGAATGGAGTTTCAAAGGGGAAAGTGGGGGGAGGGAGGGTATTACCATGGGGTATTTTTTATAATCATGGAAGTTGTTAATAAAAATTTGGAAGAAAAAAAAAAAGCCTACACTGTGAAGAATGATACATAATTCACTTTACAATATGGTCGTGCTCTATTTTTCTTCTATTTTTACCGCGGGCAGTGCCACACTAATCAGTTACCTATTTCTGGAGCAAGAGCCTACTCTTCTGGGTTGCCGTGCCTGTCTCGCCCTTTCTCGACGAAGAGCGTGGGTTCTTCCCGCACGTTCTCATGTCACCTGCACTCATGCTTATGTTCACATTTAGTTCAGTTTTCTCTCTCACTAAGAAATTTCTTCCAAGGTTTGCAGGCAAAGTAAACTGCTACTATCCTTGGGGAGTGAGCTTTTTTATATTAGCACATATTAGTTATTCAAAACAGTAGGCTTCTTTGCCATCATGCTTTTTGCTCAGATTTGTTACATATTTTCTCAACACCACACATATAAAATGTTTAATAAATGTGCTAGTTTCAATAAGCAAAACAGACAGTTAAAACCTAGGAAATGATAAGATACATTTCTTAAATATATACACATGCATTTTTGGAAATATGATTTAACTACTGGGAATGTTTAAGTTGATAAATGCTTTGACTGTTAAGTTTAAAATATAATCTACTATAATTTGAAAGCATTCAAAGTTTTTTATTTGGACTCAGAATTTAATCTATCACTCTTTTTAAACTAAATTCCAAGATAGCTTTCCTTTTTAAACATGTATGGTGTATTCCCATCTCTACTCTTACATAACCAGTGACCCTATCCAGTCCAAGAATAGGTTCTGATTCCTTCAAACTTCATTAAGCAGAACCATCTTATCAATTTCATTTATCCCCATACTGTTTTTAATAAGAAGTAAACAAAAAAATAAATAAATAAAACTCTGATGATTTCTCAAACTTCCAGTAAATGCTAGTATAATCTCTTCCATCTCCAAAATCTGTAATACCATAAGAGGATTTCCTGGTGTGCTTTGGGAAACATTAAATGTAATAGATCATTTTTTAATAAAGCAATGTCAAAGGAATAGTATCTATTTTACATTCCACTATTGTTTATATCATTTGATAGTATCAGAAGCCTAATGACATTTCCTACTAAGAACTTTAAACCTTTATATCACAGAGAGAAGTGTATACAATTTAGGACAGATGTTTCATCTTTTTTTTTAAAGGGCAAATTTAGTAAAGCCTAGGCATAGAAAAATACTTTTCTAAATACTTGATTATTAGAAAGGAAATTATGCTCTTACTCTCAGACAAAATCTAAATCCTAAATTCTGGTTCTTAGTTAAGTAAACCATTATCATCACTAAGTATAACTCTTCCTGAAAAGGCAGAGGGAAGCCAGGCATAGCCACACTGGCACACATCTATAATCCCAGAACTTAGCGGCTAAGGCAGGATGACCCCGAATTTGAGGTCAACCTGAGCTACACAGTGAGATCCTGTCTCAAAATATCACACAGGAAAAAGAAAAGAAAAAAACAGCACAGGGAGTGCTTATTTCAGAGACTGGAGGTTACTTCTAGAAGCACTGCAGTCTTGCCAAGTAGTCATTCTCCTCAAAGCAAATGAGCCACTCTCCCAGGACTTATGCCTGAGAAGCTAATCAAAGAGCAGATACCTTTATTGGGGTGTGCATGTTCTAATGCATGGAGATCAGGCAACAGGTGAATACAGTTTATGCAGCAATATGTGAAGAAATCAAGGATGACCACTTTTCCACACAGGTCCTTGTAGATAGAAATAGGCTCTTCTGTATTCAGCCATTCTAA
This sequence comes from Dipus sagitta, assembly GCA_036346955.1. NCBI lineage: Eukaryota > Metazoa > Chordata > Mammalia > Rodentia > Dipodidae > Dipus > Dipus sagitta. The sequence continues at coordinate 21,215,569 of CM070770.1, forward strand.
TCCTGAAATTCACACAAAACGAATTACAACCATCAAAGGAAACAACAATGAGAAAGATATATTGTACCTCAAACTTTCAATTAAAATCATTTCTAAGACCAGTACAAATAGTCAAACCCCTTAAGAAATAGCACTATTCAAAGCCTGTGGCAGTTGAATTTATGATTTTGTTTTCATGAACCATTCTTTTCTATCAATAAGAAAGAGTAATACAAGATATGATGTGGTTTCGTGACTATAAAAAAACTACTACTTGTGATTTGAAGGAAAAAATTAAAAAGCAAGTGTGTAGAAATTAAAAACCCAAAGAGGGTTGAATGAAGGAGAGAATGAAGTAGTAAGAGGTTCAGAATGGAAAAGCTGTTATGAGGCAGTCTGTATATGCAGCAAGACAAAGCTACTAAATTCTTTTTTAGGAATAGTGTAATAGTGGTGGGGGAGATAAAAACAACACATTCAGGAAATATCAGATATTAATATTTTAAGGATCCAACTGCAAACATGACTAAACATAAACGGGATACTAAGAACGAAAACACGCTTAAACACAATAGACTACACATGATTAAGGAGCAGTATGTATGGAGTGACACGCGACAAGCGTACAAAAGCCTCAGGACAATCTCATCAAAAAGAAGCATACATGTTCTAGAGTTGGATGAGACCCTACATACAAAACAAAGTATCCTATTTCTTAAATATTCATTTATTTATTTGAGAGAGTGAGAACGAACAAACATGAGTGTGCCAGGGACTCTTGTTATTACAAACGAATTCCAGACACATGCACCACTTTGTGCATCTGGCTTTATGTCGATACTAGGGAACTGAAATGGGACCAGCAGGCTTTGTAACAAGCACCTTTATCCACTGAGCCACCATCCCAGCCCCCAAACAAAATATTTTAAATGCAAAGTGAGAAGCATTAATATTGATGAAAATGTTTCCTTCCCTTCAAAGAAAAATAGGATCTTATTAATTAGTACTTTTGTAAATCAGAATTTATAATTACTTGACCATGATTTAAAATTCTGTACTATGAAGAAAGATTGTTCAGTTAAAAAGTACAACATCACAGCCGGGCATGGTGGTGCATCCCTTTAATCCCAGCACTTGAGAGGCAGAAGTAGGATAGTTGTGAGTTCAAGGCTAGCCTGGCACTACAGAGTTCCAGGTCAGGCTAGGCGAGAGTGAAACCCTACTTTGAAAAAACAAAACAGTACAACATCCCTATTTAACCAATTTAAGAAAATCAGTATGTTTATTACTTATAATCAACATAGCTATTAAAAGTATTTATATATTGACCCAGATATTCACAGCAACAGAAATCCAAAGTTGAGCAGAAAATTGATACAGTAGTCCCACTAAACATGACAGATTGCTCCCAAGGCCCTCTTATGGCTGCCTCAACTTTATAAAGCTTGTCCCATCTTAACTCAGCATTTTGCATTTGGAAATGTTAGCACCAAAACCAGTATGATTTTTTCCCTTCTTCATATTTAAAAAATATATTTTATTTTAATTTATTTATTTGAGAGACAGAGAATGGGAGAGAGACAAAGAGAGAAAGAGCAAATGGGCACACCAGGGCCTCCAGCTGCTGCAAATGAACTCCAGATGCATGCACCACCTTCTGCAGCTGGCTTACATGGGTCCTGGGGAATTGAACCTGGGTCCTTTGTTTTTGCAGGAAAGCACCCTCTCCATCCCCCTTTCTTCATATGTTGATGGATAAGAGTTATTCTTGCCACAAATCTTATAATCTCATTTTCCCCCTTTTATTGAACTAAGAACTTTCACCTTTTCTCGTAAAGGAAGCACTTATGGCTTCTCTTTAGCAGAACCAGCTGAAAGCACCATTACTCCTGAGCGCTGGGACCATCCAGTAAAACAGGGTTCCTTGAACACCAACTCAGTGGCTCTACTAGTTCTGGCTGACAAGTAGCCGCGACCAGCACCTAGTGTCGAGATGCTGGACACAGGGATGATTCTCATCCACCACAAAAGATTGTCATGCTACTCACAACAGCACACAATTTGAAATTTACCAACTGCTTAGTGTTTTCAGACTGTGGTTTCCATGCATTAAAGGTTCTAATGTAGAAATGACAACTAATGTCAGTAACTATACTTATTCAATAATAGCAAAATTCTAGAAAGGAAAATCTCAAATTAATATTTCCACCAAATAGTCTAATGTAATGAGATTTCAGAGTTCAGTGATGCTTACTTATCCACTTTTATAAAAGTGTTATAGACCAAGTGATGAAACAGAACTATTAACTATACCTACTAATTAAGATGTATTTCAAATTCTACTTGCAAGATACTTATAAATCTGTCTGGATTCCTTTTCTGTAAGTTGTCAAGGGACTTTCATTGAGGGAGCAGGGAAGGAACACGTTGGGAAAGCTGTTATTATATGTCAGTTACTGTGCTGTTTACCAGGCTTAATGATAATTACAACGAATAAAAGCTGCTGATGTTTAGAAAGCATTTTTGTTAATTTACCTAAGTTACCTTCCCATAATAACCCCCCCAAAAGTATACACTAGTTTCTTTTGCAAATGAGAAAAGTAACATTTGAGAAATCAAGCAACTTGCTCAAAATCACAGAGCCAGCATATTTTATAATTTAGGATTTAATCCCAGATCTGCCCGAATCTACCAATTATACTGCAGATGACAGCCTCCAAAAAAATAATGATTTTTTTCTTGAGTTTATCAGGAAACTATAATCAAGAAGTTATAAACATAACTGTATCTAAGAAACTGATTTGTTCATTTCTAGAATTCTGTCCCCAGTAATCAGGTCCAGCAGACAGGTCAAGAACCAAGCCTGGTCATCTTTGTACAAAGTGAGTCACAGAGGTAAAACTTCATGGCAATAATGTTAGCTTACTATAAATACAAGAAAACTAGAAGATTAAAACACTCCCCCCAAATTCTAGATGGTGGTCTGCTTGGTTATAACAGCACAAAGTACCTTCTTACAGTGTCTGCACAAGATATGTATATATTTGTAGCCGGGAGTGGTGGCACACACCTTTAATCCCAGCACTCGGAGGCAGAGGTAGGAGGATCGTTGTGAGTTCAAAGCTACCCTAAGACTACATAGTGAATTCCAGGTTAGCCTGGGTTAGAGTGAGACCCTACCTTGAAAAACAAAAGATATGTATATATTTGTATATATGAATGTAATTTTTAAAAATATTCTATTTATTTATTTGCAAGGACAGAATGAGAATGGGCACACCAGGGCCTCCAGCCACTGCAAATGAACTCCAGATGTATGTACCACTTTATGCATTTGGTTTTATGTGGGCGCTAGGGAATCAAACCTGGGTGGTTCTGCTTTGCAGGCAAGTACCTCAAATGCTGAGCCATCTCTCCAGCCCTAATAATTTGTGGAACTTTTTTGGGGGGGAGGGGAAATGTAGCTGACCTGGAATTCACTATGTAGTCTCAGGGTGGCCTTGAACTCACAGTGATCCTCCTACCTCTACCTCCCTAGCCCTCAGCGTTGGGATTAAAGGTGTGGGCTACCATGGCCTTGTGTGATATTTTGAAGTTTCTCTGATGAGTTTAAGTTTTCATGCACCCAATTCTTTCCCAGTCCCCGTGTCTCAAATCCAGCTATAAGATTAATAAGGGGAGGGCTGAAGAGATGGCTTAGCGGTTAAGCGCTTGCCTGTGAAGCCTAATGACTGCGGTTCGAGGCTCAATTCCCCAGGACCCACGTTAGCCAGATGCACAAGGGGGCGCATGCATCTGGAGTTCGTTTACAGAGGCTGGAAGCTCTGGTGCGCCCATTCTCTCTCTCTCTCTCTGCCTCCTTCTCTCTGTCGCTGTCAAATAAATAAATAAGCAAACAAAAAAAATTAAAAAAAAAAGATTAATAAGGGGAAAGGGTGAGTGCAAAAGGATTGGAAAGACACCCAAGACACTGTTGTCAGAGGAGGACTCACATATACCTCCTGGGAGGTAAATGAACCCTGTCACAAGTCACCAATTAATTATACATGTGGTTTCAGTGTCACACCAGGACATGTGCCAACACCATCAGACTAAACAATGCCACTCCCAACCAAAGAAGGCAAAGGAGCGTTTCCTTTCACGGGGCACTGCTGGGAGTATCTATTCCCTCATGCTTCAACCGTTCCCACAGCCAAGACCCAAACTCTGGTAATGAACTGAAGTTTCATTACTTGGAATACAGAAATGCGACAAGGCTAGGAAACCAGCAAATCTGGGGTCTTGTCATTCACCCCTGGTGGTCATTATGTGGAAAAGTTGAGTAACTTCATTGGTACCTCAGTTGCCTAACTTTTAAAACACTAACACTGAGCACCTCCAAGAACTACATAAGATACACCCCGAAGTGCCCCTCACTGTGTGTGGAGCAGTAGAAAGTGATCGGTGAATATCAGCGAGGATGACACACAAAGATGACAAGGCCAAGGATGCTGCGGAAAGTGACTGCAAGTGGTGTGGCCATTCCAGTCAAGGCCAACTAACATTCGGGGAGTATTTTAACTTAGGAGGCAACTGGACAACGGGTCTGGCAGGATTCAGGACAAAGAAACGGAGGTTCCCCGCCCCCCACACACTAGGGGACACCTGCTGACAGGGGCACACTGGAACTCCAGGAAGGATGTGGGGGGGGGGGGTTGGGAGGAGGGGAGGGTGCCATTCTTGAGAGGGAAGAGGGGGAGGTGGAGTGCAGGAATGGAGGAGTGGAGGAGGAATGGAGGAGTGCTGGAGGAAGAGGAGGAGTGGAGGGATAGAGGGAGAGAAGGAAGGCACGGGCGCGGCCCCCACCCCGATGCCAGCCTCTCACCTTCCGGGAACTCGGGCACGGCCAAGTCGTGCTCCCAGCCGTCCACCTTCTGCAGGTACTGGTAGACCAGGTCGACCTTCTCCTGCTGGGTGACGGCGTCCAGCAGGGCGTACTCGAGCGAGGTCTGCGCGGGCAGCAGGCCCGACAGGCTGCAGCCGCGGGCTCCGGGCGCCGCCATGCTCGCGCCGCCGCGAGGCCCGGGCAGGAGCGCTCGGGGGCCGGAAGCGCGGGCCGCCCTCGGGCCTCACCGCGGGCCCCGCGCCGCCCCAAAGCCACTCCTCTGCCGGCCAAGGCCACTTTCCAAAGTCCAGGTCGGCCCGGCCGCGGCTCCCGGGCGCGTCATTGGACTCCGAGAAGGCCCGGCGCACCCCGCCCCTCCCCGGCTCCCCCGCCGCCGCCGCCGCCCAGTCTGCACGTTCGCAGCGCCAGATTCCACAGGGGCCCGGCCGCCGGGACCTCGCTCCGGAAAGGCCGAGGGACCCATCCTCACCTCCTCTCCTGGAAACCCGACGGGTTTTCGAGCAAAGAGCACATTCAAGAATCCGTACGAATTAAACAGGCACACTTTTTTAAAACACCCTCCTTAACTTTAGAACGGCATCAGCCGATTCGGCACGGCCCGGGAAATGGGAGGTAGAGGCGGGAGATGGTTCCCGCCAAGACGCCAAAGGTAAACGGGTCGGGATGTGCTCAAAGGAGAAGACTTTTTGTTTTTTTCTAAACTGGGGAATGGCTGGCTAGAGGCTTTGATTTGGTCACGGTCATCGTGTCGTGTGAATCTGGGCGTGCTGAAAGTGCGGGCGCGAATCGCTGGCCCCCGAGGGTGGGGAGGGGGCGCGGGGAGGAGCGGATGCAGCTGCAGCTCCGGGGGAGCGCGCGGGGGCCTAGGAGGGCGGGCCCCGGGTCTGCAGGTGGGGACTGGTTGGGTGCCGGCTGTGCCTAGCATGAGGAGGCCGACCTTCCACGCCCCAAGTCCATAGAGGGGGAGGGAGAGAGCGATGGGGGGTCTTCTGGCCCTTGACCTCTGTCCGGAGGCCCGCGGAGAGAGGACAGACCCCCACCTGTGGTGTGGTGTGCAAGTCCGGCGGGTGGCCTCAATGCGCCTTCACGCGTCTGAACTGAACTCTGTTCCCCATGCAGGATTTGCACCTGTGCTGCAGGGCTTGGAGAGACGGGACTGACTCAGCACGCTGAAGTTGCTGCCTAGCCGCGAGTCACCGATGAGGACTTTGATGTTTTCTGACACCACCCACCTCTTTGCTTCTGGGGTGACTAGTTTTAACCTGAGATAGCCCGTTAGAGCTTGCTGATCCAGTTAGCATGACTGGACGTGTGAGTTATTGGACACTGATCCACTGGAAAGAGAGCTGAGGGTAGTGGCAACAGCTAAAGCCTTTTTTAAAAAAAAAATTTAAACAGATGCCACCTATCAGTATTTAATTTTCAAAGTATTGTTTTAAGTGAATCAAGTCCTAGAAGAGGGGAAAATACCGCCAATGAAATAGTATTACAATGTAAAGAAAACTTTACTGACATACGCATTGTAGGTTCTCTTAATTTTCTTGTGTATAAATGGAATGGCAGATACTCACAGGTATTGGGGTGTGCCAAGTATAGCAATTACCAAAACTTTTGATTTCCACTAACTTAGCATGATTATTTTTTAAAGTGCCTCTTTAAATGAACTCATTTTAATAAACACTAATGCTAACCAAACACTAATTTTGCCATGTTAGAAGACTCGTTTTTGGAAGAAGAAATCTGGGAATATAAATCTAAAAGGAAACCAAAACCAGTACATCCAAGTAATGGCTCTGCAAATATTCCAGAATCTGTTGGAAAAGCAACAGAGGGAAACTACCAGTCAAAACAAAAAAGAAACAAGAGAACCATAGGAGAAAAAGAGAAAGTGAAGAATCACGAAATGTGCCTGGGAGAGACAGACTGCCAGATGTCTGCAGATTCTAGTCAGAATTCAAGTAGTAGAGATAGTATTCAACAGTCCCAAGACAAAGAGACCACACCAAGAAAGCACTGTAGAACTCACAAAAGCAAGCAAGCGTCCCCAAAGATACGTCCAGTTTATGAGGGATACTGTCCAAACTGCCAGATGCCTTTTTCCTCATTGCTAGGTCAAACCCCTCGATGGCACGTTTTTGAATGTTTAGATTCGCCAACAGCCTCTGACACAGGTAAGAGAAGGTTCACCTCAGTCCAAAAGGCCTGTATGAAGGCCATTTCAGTTCAGTGAAACCAGCGAGCCATAAACCAAAAGAAAGATGAGGCATTGTGCTCATCAGTGACATGATTCTAAAGTTTCCATGCATTTTCTCTTTGCATAAAATTCCCTAAGTATAGCAGATTTTCACTGAGCCTGTATAAGCTAAGTAATTTCAGTCTGTTTTGACATAGATACACAAGAACTATGTAAGGTAAGTGATATGGACATGTTATGTATGAGGATTCATAAAAGTTAAGCTACTTTCCAAATTTTTAATCCTTTTTGGAATTCTATGGAAATTTATGCATCATTTTGGTTTCTAGATAGGATTATGTTGGTATTCATGTAAATATACAGAAAGAGGAACAGGGGACAGAGTCTTAGATGATTAAGATTCTCATAATGTGTTAATAATATTTTTAAATGAATGTCATGTTTGACATGAGGAAAACTCCCCTTGAACTATATGGAGAATGTGTGATATTACCTCACAAAACGTTATCACAATTTTTTTTTTGAGAAAAGTTTTTTGAAAAGCAATTTTAGGGCTGGAGAGATGGCTTAACAGCTAAGGCACTTGCCTGCGTAGCCTAAGGACTCATGTTTGACTCTACAGGTCCCACGTAAGCCAGATGCACAGTGAGGCAAGCATGCAAGGTCGCACATGTGCACAAGGGAGCACACATGTCTGAAATTCGATTGCAGTGGCTGGAGGCACTGGTGTGCCAATTCTGTCTCTCTTTTGTACATAAAGGCAGTCTGTTGGGCTTGCCTCAAAAAAAAAAAAAAAAAACCACAAAGGAAAGCAATTTTTAAATATATGGTTTAAAATAGAATCTTGAAAAATATGTTGGGTTTATTATTGATATTTTAATGCTGATCTAAATAGCTATTGTTCAGTTATCAATAGCTAATGTTATCTATAGCTCAGTTATCAATAGCTAATGTCATAGTCCTCAAAGGAGGACCCAGGAGTTTCTACTTAGAAGTTACTTTATAGCACTCGGGAGGCAGAGGTAGGAGGATCGCAGTGAGTTTGAGGCCACCCTGAGACTATCTAGTGATTCCAGGTCAGCCTGGGCTAGAGCGAGACCCTACCTTGAAAAAAAAAAAAAAAGTTACTTTATAGGACTAATGCTGTCAACATTTACCCTGTCATTCTTTTTTTTTTTCCTTATTAAAATTTTCAGAGTGTCCTGATGGTCTTCAGTGTACCTCAACAATTCCTTCTCATTATAAGAAATACACTCACCTTCTACTTGCTCGAAGTAGGGCTAGCAATGAGCCTTTTAGCAGCCCACCACCCCTGTCAGGTGGGAGTTTCAGTGCGACTAAGCCAGACTTTTCTTGTAAACTTGAGCAAAAATGGTCTGTGCATCCAAAACAAATTGAGAACTTAAAAAATGTTTCAGATGATTCCTTGTTGGTGACACGGTGTCTAACAACATCTCAGCCTCCAACTGAAATCAATAAAAAGATTCTTTCTCCTCCAAATACTCAAATGTCGCAACCAGCTCTACCATTTACAGAACTTGTTATCAAAGACAAACTGGTAGGAGTCGGTTTGCCTCTTGCCCAGGAAGAATTAGACAGCCAAAGCCACTCACAGTGTACCGATTTGCCGTTGCCAGAAAATGACTTTGGCAGCTGTGAGATCTCCTATTCTCCACTTCAGAGTGATGAAGAAACTTATGATATAGACGAAAAGCTGGATGACTCACAAGAGCTATTTTTGACCCAAAGCTCTAAAAATGGCAGCCTAGAAGAAGATGACGACAGCTCTACCATGCTCAAAGAACGCCACGGACCTTTGCCAAAGGACCCAGAGGGAAGCAGCCCCGCAGTGGCTAGCTTCTTAGTGCAGGATAAATGTAAGGAATTGCGTAGGTGCAGTGTTCTAAATGATTCATTTCAACTGGTCTCCCAAACAGATGGTCTTCTGTTCTCGCTCTCATCCATGGGGGCACGTGCTACTTCAGATTATCAGACCAGCAAAGCAAAACCTGATGAGGCAAAAGAACTTCACTTATCTCCATCAAATAAGCAGAAACAGGTAATTGAAGAATCAGCTGTTTGCAATCAAATTTCTCTGCCATTACTTAAGAGCAGCGCGCCAAAACGCTTTGAAAGGGAGGAAGAGGGCCTGCCTCCAGCCGGAAGTCAAACGAGAGAATTACCAAGTAAGAATACGTGCACTAACAACAGAGCTAACTCAGCCTGTGTCTGCAGAAAGGTATCAAATGGTACACCTTCCCTTGCTAAGTCTTCTTTGAAACTATCACCCACTGGCCCTAAGCTCAGTGCCAGCCAGCCTTCTACCAAGGTGATGAAGCAAATGGATATAGGTGTGTATTTTGGACTGCCACCCAAAAGACAAACAGAGGAATCGCTGGGGGAAGGTGCATTAGAAGGGGTGAACTTAGTGCCAGTAGTAAGTCCTAATAAAAAGATGTCCCGGCCACGCAAAAGGAAAGCAGAAAAATCTTTAAGTGATTTAGAATTTGATATGAACAATTTAAATGAGAATCAGCTCTCCGTGGAGCTGACTGGTAAGAGCTCACAGCGTCAAAGAAAGAGATGTAAAAAATCAAACTCACCACAGGAAGGAGCATGTCAGAAGTCAGGTCACCTTGTTAACCACTCGGAACTGGGAGCAGTCAGCTTCAGTAAAAGCAAAGTCTTCAGAAGATCTGCTCATGGCAGGCTGCAGAGAGGAAGCATGCAAAATGCAGAGTCACCTAATGCAGAAGAATTAAGAAAAAAGAACTGTCCATTCTATAAGAAAATACCTGGTAAGCTGAAGTAACATTGTTCCATTTAATCACCAGAGCATTAACTTCATGGTCCTTGTCCATGGGTGTGAGTATGAAACAATTTTTTGTTTGCTTGTTTTTCGCTCCATTCTCAGCAGTTTCATTAAGCAGTCTTTACACAAGTACTAATCAGGTACAGATTCTGGAAAGTGCAGTGTGTTAGCAGGAGAGAACTCAGCTTACTGTGAAAGGAGGAAAGTAACATGTAAAAGCTGGTGTCAAAGCACTTATGAGAAATACAAGGCAGTAAATAGTGTCAAAGAAGGGAAATGTAACTAGTTGTGCCCGTCATAATATGTGCCAACCATTCTGAAACGATATTAGAACTTCCCACCTCTGCCTTTGCATATTCTAATTGCCCATGCCTTCATAGAAAAGTGTGTAGCAGAATGAATTTTATTACTAAAGAAATGAGTAACTCTTCTTAGAATATACAATAAAACAAACAAAATATAGTTTAAAACATTTTTGTATGTATTTTACTGGTCCTAAATGTGTAATTTGTTCACAATATTTGTGTAGCGCGTAGCACAAGTTCTCTTTCTAATTATCAGTCGTGGACTTGAGGTCCGCCACGTGTTGATAGAGCCAAATAAGTTCTGCTTAGCTACTTGCACATTGCCTGTCAGCACAGTTGGCTATTTCTTTTAGAAACACAACTTAGAACAGTATTTCTCAACTTCTTTTTTCAGTACTGCTCTTCTAGAGAAACTTTTTAGGCAATTTTTTCTTGTTTTCCATCCTCCTCCCTCAGCCTGCAATGAGATCCAAGGGCTGTAGCTGTACTGTTTATTTTACTGTAGCCCTTTGGAGACTTGTAGATGTCTGTAAATTATTTAGCCCCTAAACTTTTTTTTTTTTTTTTTTGCCTCCTGAGAATATCAGTATTTGCCCCCCCCCTGCCCCCATGAGAAGCATCCTTTTGAATTTTGCGTAAAACCATTCCCCTTTCACTGTTCTGTAGAAGGTAAAGGTTTCTGGTGCTCCATAAGTATCACGAGAGTGTTAAAGCAAAGAAGCCATTGGTTTGTAGCTTAGTATTTTTTTAGTTAATTTTTTGGTGCAAATGTTAAAGGTCTCTGTACTGAGATATTTAGCAGACACAAGGCTTTCTCCATTTGGCAAATTGGTGTCTAAGTAGTGACGTTGTAGTTAGCTTGGAAATGAGAGGCAGACAGCAGAGAGGGCCGGTATTCAATCAGTCAGGTGTCGGCCTCGCTGGCTCAGGTGCTGTGGCGTTTCTCGTTGCAGGGACTGGCTTTACCGTGGATGCTTTTCAGTACGGCGTCATTGAGGGCTGCACGGCCTACTTCCTCACACATTTCCATTCTGACCATTATGCCGGATTGTCTAAAAACTTCACATGGCCAGTTTATTGTAGTGAGGTAAGTTTTAGTATTCCAAATTCCAACATTGTGGAATGCTGTGAATTTATAGCAACTTAGTTAAAAAAGACCAGTGGGAAATCTAAGAGCCATCATTATGTTAGAACAGATAGGGGAAAACAGATTTCACATCAGATTTCTAAAATCATATAACTACTCTTAAAAGTAATGATCTGTTGTTTTTTTAACATACGTTTTGTTATATGAGAACATTAAGCAATTTCATACTGTACCATCAAGCTTAAGTTTCATTCAGTAAACATTCCTTTTAGTGTGTTAATAGATATAAAAAACAAAATACTCAACTTTATGGAGTATATAGCTTCCAGGGGAAACACTCACACGTATTCTCAGTGGGACTAATATTGCAACCAAAGCATCTCAGACTGGGGAGAAAGAATTCTTTCCTTGTCACACATGGAGTTTACAGTTTCATGGTGAAAGCCATACCTTGAACTAATTAGTAGAAGGTGAGCATTTTAAGTTCTAACACTAGGGCTCTAGCTGTAATTTGAGCTAATCCTCATAGCATTCAGGAAGTATCCTCTTTTCCTTAATGAAGCTTTGAGGCCCAGCTCACAGAGTGGGCAATGGCAGAGCAAACTTTGCATGCAGGTCAGTTTGATTACATAGCCACACAGAGGAAAAAGAGAATGGTCGAGGTAGAGCAGAGTTTCTATCGAGTCACAGGCATCTCAAAATTGTGTGCATCCCAGGCTTTCAGAAAATCCCGAATGGCTGGGACCTGACATGGGGAAGCAGAGGAGGTAAACCTGTAGTGGTGGGCAGGGCCCAGATTGCCAGAGATGAGCCCATAGGAGTGGGCAGGGACTAGAGGAACTGGTTTTGTGTTTCCTGCTGGGAAAGATGGGCTTTTCAAAGTCAAGGGAGAGCCAGGGTCAATGTTCCCAGCAGAAGAGCAGCAATTATCTTAGGAAGTCTTTCCTGCTGTTGAGACATACATGTGTACAAGTAGGAAATTGAAATTATTAAGACGCTGTGGTTCTAAAGTGCATGGAAACAAAATACTTGTTAGTGTTTTAGAGCATTGGTGATAAACACATCCTGTCTTGCAGATAACTGGCAATCTGTTGAAGAACAAGCTTCATGTGCAAGAACAGTATGTCCATCAGTTGCCAATGGACACTGAATGCATAGTGGAAGGTGTCAAAGTCGTTCTGCTAGATGCCAATCAGTGAGTATTAAAGCCGCCTTTGCAATTGCCTGTTTTAAAAAGTATTTGGAAGGAAACTTAATGTTGTAGTTGTTTGAGAACAAAGCTGGTGTGCTTGATGTTTCTTAAACCTAAGTCATTTCTCTACTTTCAAAAGCATAATGTGCTCCATTACAATATCCGAGGTTAAATGCAGAGACATCCTGCTTGTCTAACCCATTTCTATTGAATATTTTTAAACATATTTATTTATTTATTTGAGAGAGAAAGAGGCGGGGGGAGGGAAAATGGGTGTGCCAGGGCCTCCAGCCACTGCAAATGAACTTCAGATGCATGCACCCTCTTGTGCATCTGGCTTACGTAGGTCCTGGAGAGTTGAACCAGGATCCTTTGGCTTTGCAGGCAAACACCTTAACCACTAAGCCATCTCTCCATCCCTTATTGAATATTTTTAAAAGATTGTGTTTATTTATTTGAGGGAGAGAATGGGTGTGCCAGGGCCTCTAGCCACTGCAAATGAACTCCAGATGCATGTGCCACCTTGTGCATCTGGCTTTGCCTGGGTACTGGGGTATCAAACCTGGGTCCTTAGACTTTGCAGGCAAGTGCCTTAACTGCTAAGCCATCTCTCCAGCCCTAACCCATTTCTTATTAGCTCAGACTGCTTAGTTGACATGTAACACTTCATCCTCTGTCTGTATCTGCACACACGTGTTTCCACACACTTACCAACATGCATACACATGCTCATGCATACCACTCATATTTTCCATGTTACTGTTGTTCTTCAGAAGATAACTTTTTGCCATTTTCTTTAGTTTATGTAAATTCACAACTATATTCCACTTAGCTACGAGAGGGTTTGTCCTCTGTTCTGTACTCCTACCTTTAAAAAAGTCTTCATGCTTATTTTCTCTCTTCCTTTTCTCTTTTTCTTCCCCCTGTCCGTATCTCCCCTTCCTTCCTCTCCCTTCTCCCCATTTCCCCATCTCCCTTCTTTACTGTCCTAATGTAAAGTGCTATCAGGATTCATGTTGCCAGAACATTATTATCCACTATTCTTTTTTCTACTTTTCCTAGAATGTTAGCCTCTTATTATATAAACATCATAGGCCTTTGGGGAAAGAAATAAGGTTAAATCTAGATTTGTTAACAATGAGAGTACTTTAGGTGGCTTTTCTTTAAATTTTTGTCTACTAGCCTTCCTACTGTTTGTTTTTTTAGTTGTCAATTTGAGTTTCGAGCTTTTGAATGGATTGTATTCAGGTAGTCACCATGGATCACTTAGTTCACATAACTGTCTAATGAAGCTAGAGGACTGGATCCCACCTCAGGCATATGCACACTCTTGTAAGACAAAGTATTTCTCAGGCCTTGAGCTCATTTCCCAAAGAAGTCAGCCTTTCCTGAAGGCAAGATTTTGTTGGGAATGTGTACTCTATAGGTTGAGAATCCTTTCCCACACACCAATTGTTTTTTTTAATGTGAATTTCTTTGAGTAGTAGGACAACTGTCACTATGCTCAGCTAATAAAGTGTGGCAACTAAATTAAATAAAGTGTGGCACTGAGGAAAAAGTCTCCTTGCTTCAGGTGCTCTGTCTGTGTTACAAATACTGCTGTAAATGCTTGTGTCCAGCTGTCCAGGTGCTGCCATGATCCTTTTCCGTCTTCCCAATGGTGCTGTCATGTTGCACACCGGCGACTTCCGAGCAGACCCCAGCATGGAACGTTCTCTTCTTGCAGGCCAGAAAGTCCACACGCTCTACTTAGACACCACGTAAGAGGCTTTCACTGGCTGCTTCCTTTCCTTGCTGATGATTGCTGTTACTCTGTACTTTTTGGATAATGTAATCACTTTCTTAGACAGTCAAAATTGTGATTTATAGCTAATTGTTACTTAAAAACGTTTTATCTGAGGGAAGCTGCTTGGATAAATCTACTCACTAAAGGGTGAATTTAGGATTACATGTCTTAAATTTTTGTTTACTTTTGAAAACATTTATAGGAAAAGCCCATTACTTAAGAGGAAGAAAAAATTGAGGACAATCTTTAGGAAATCGCGCTTTACTTTAGCCTTCTTCCAAAATGTCTGCATAATTACAGACAATTAGACGGGTATAATTGTGGGGAGAAAACGGACCAGAAGGCAGTTTTGTTTTGAGTTAGAAAACTGCCTTTGTTCTTTTCTCCAAAAGGTAATTTATAAATGACACCTTTGAATTATTCAGTGATATAAACAATAGTGGGGCAAGCCACCATGTTTTAATTACATTTATTCTTAGCTTTTGTAAGGTATGGCTGACAGATAAAATTGAATATATTTGTAATATACAATGTGACATATATTTAAAGACATTACTGATGTGCTATCAAATAATTAAATTAAATATTTTAAGAAATAGTAGGTTTCGGTAGCCTATTTCAGTAAAAGATGGTCTTTCTACACCTAGTTTTCTCACAGTGACAAATTTTCCATGCTTTTCTATGTACCTTAAACATATTCTTGAAAATTATATAATTTTAGTCTATATACAATTTGGAATTTGTTTGTGGGCTTTTATAGGAGAAAGGTCTGAGTTTCTTCTGTTTTGGTGGTTGACTAGCACAAACCATGTTGCAAGTTGGGAGAAGCATGTTTATCTGATGTCTGTAGTTTGCTGTGTCTTAGTGGACAGCACTTCCTTTTCATCTCAGTGGAACGGGGCCTGGCGTTGAGCTTTGACTTAGGGCCCCACTGGGTCTGTTGTTTTTCTGCAGTACTGTGGGAAGGCCTGACCCATGTGGATATTAACTTAATCATGCTTAGTTTCATTATCTTATGTGTTAAATCAGACTGCTTTAGTCCAGATGTAATCCCTATCAATTGTATTTTATTTGATAGTAATTGGGATTAACAAACATTTTGACATTATAATCTGTAACTAAAGTAGCTAGCTAGATAGAAATATTCTTGTAGGAAAGAAAAGTCAAAAAGACAGTTTCTTTGAGGGTGATAAAAGAAATACAGTTAAAAAGATATGTTAAAACCTATTATTCACTGGGTGTGGTGACACACGCCTTTAATCCTAGCATTTGGGAGGCAGAGGTAAGAGGATTGCTGTGAGTTAACGGACACCCTGAGATTCCAGGTAAGCCTGGGCTAGAGCAAGACCCTACCTTGAAAAACAAAACAAAACAAAAACAAAAACAAGCAAGCAAAAAATCCCTATAATTCCATCATAAATTAGCAATAACTGAAAACACTTTAACTGGAGGCAGTGTGATCCCTGCTATAGTTTAGCACATTTTACTACTGTTGTAAGTCATTTGCTACAGCTTGTTTTCTTAATCAGTACTCTATTTCGATGTCACAGATATTGCAGCCCAGAATATACCTTTCCATCTCAGCAAGAGGTTATCCAGTTTGCCATCAACACTGCCTTTGAGGCCGTAACTCTAAACCCACACGCTCTTGTTGTCTGTGGCACCTATTGTATTGGAAAAGAGAAAGTCTTCCTAGGTGGGTGGCAGCTGTATCTAATTTACATTAATATATTATAAACATCAGATTATTTTGCCTAAAGCTCTTTCAGTCTCTACTCTTACAATTGATATTTATTTCCTGAAATGATCCAATATTGCCTTTGAAGTAAATGTGTGAATATTTTTAATTGGTAAATTCTTACTTTAAAACTTGAATGTGTTATAACTTTACTTCTTTTTTCACAATCCATAATTTTAATATCTTTAATTTTTTGCTTTACTCACAGCCATAGCTGATGTTTTGGGCTCAAAAGTTGGCATGTCCCAAGAAAAATATAAAACATTACAGTACCTCAACATACCAGAAATTAATTCCCTCATCACTACAGACATGTGCAACACTGTGGTTCACCTTCTCCCAATGATGCAGATTAACTTTAAGGTAAGTGTTCAAGATGTGTGTCTTAAGGGATGAGTCAGTGAAGGGAATCTGGTGATTGTCAACTGGAATCTTATTTTTCTTCACTATAACTTCAAGGAATTCCATTATAGTATAGTCATCTATATTCAAATGTGCCATAGAAAATCTTTCAAAAAGAATATTAAGTGTTTTTAGCTTGTCTGTGTGTGCATCTCTGTGGAGTAAATCATATACCATCAGCACTTTAGGAACTAGAGAATCAGCATACAGAAGGAGCAAAAACAGAAATTATGCACCATCTCTGGCCATCCTAACTTTCCATATTAGGATCCTTTCTAGTTCTTTCTGGATAAGTGAGGAAGTTGGTGGAGAATTCTAAGTTCTTACTTTTCTTCAAATCTATTCTGTTGGTTTTTTGGGGGGGGGGCATATGTTGAAAACTTATTTCCTTTGGAGATTAAATGAATTTGTGCAGGAGTATCTTGAGAACTTGTAGCATTAATTCCAGGGTATAAACTGGAACACAAATGGTATGAAATTTGATATGTAATTGGGAGTTAGGGGTTATATGTCACATGCATGTATATGCTAAGGCTTATTACATACCCTAACATTTGGACACCTGGCAGTCGTACATTTCCAAGCTATGTTCAGTGTGACTTGGAACATAATGACAAAGAAATGTGGTTTTGCTTTTGCTAACGTGTTCATGAAATACCTACTCAGAACTGTTTATTTATTTTGGTGTTTTGAGGTAGTGTCTCGCTCTAGTCCAGGCTGACCTGGAATTCACTATGTAGTTTCAGGGTGGTCTTGAACTCATGGTGATCCTTCTACCTCTGTCTCCCAAGTGCTGGGATTAAAGGTGTGCGCCACCATGCCTGGCTATTCAGAATTTTTTGAAAAAATATTTTATTTTTATTTATTTATTCATTTATTTATTTATTTGACAGAGAAAGAGTAGGGGGAGAGAGAGAGAGAATGGGCATGCCAGGGCCTCCAGCCACTGCAAACAAACTCCATATGCATGCGCCACCTTGTGCATCTGGCTAATGTGAGTCCTGGGGAATCGAACCTGGGTCCTTTGGCTTTGCGGACAAATGCTTTAACCAGTAAGCCATCCCTCCAGCCCTATTCAGAACTTTTAAAAATAGGATGCTGGTGGTTTGGAGAGATGTCTAAGTGGTTAAAGTCTCTTGCTCTCAAAGCTTGATGGCTCAGATTCAATTCCCCAGTATTCACATAAAACCAGGTGCACAAAGGGGCACATGCATCTGCAGTGTGTTTGCAATGGTGAGAGGCCCCAGCATACCCATTCTCTCTCTCTATGTCTGTCTCTCAAGCTCTTCCTGCAAATAAATAAAAATTTTTTGAGCCAGGCGTGGTGGCACATGCCTTTAATCCCAGCACTCGGGAGGCAGAGGTAGGAGGATTGCCTTGATTTTGAGGCTTCCCTGAGACTACATAGTGAATTCCAGGTCTGCCTGAGTTAGACTGAGACCCTACCTCAAAAAAAAGAAAAAAAATGTTTTTAAGGCTGGCCATGGTGGTGCATGCCTTAATCCCAGCACTCGGGAAACAGAGGTAAGAGGAGCACTGAGCTCAAGGCCACTCTGAGATTACATAATGAATTCCAAGTCAGCCTGGGCTAGAGTGAGATCCTACTTGAAAAGCTAGTCAGACTAGCAAAGATATTTTAAATTCAGGATGTACCCAATTAGTGTAGAGGATAAATACTAATTCATACTACAGTGTGATAACTATGAGAACATTGTGTCAGGTGAAAGTACCAGACACAAGAGGCTGTATATGATATGATTCAATTCATATAGATAATCAGAGTATGTCAGTGCAGAGACAGAAAGTAAGTTGGTTGCTAGGGAAAGGTAGTGGAGAGTGATGGTGCTAGTTTGTTTTGGAGGTAATATAAATGTTCTAGAATTAATAGTGGTGACTTTAAAAAAATTAAAGATCATTGTCTTTTTAAAAATATTTTATTTTATTTTTATTTATTTATTTGACAGAGAAAGAGGGGGGAGAAAGAGAGAATGGGTGCACCAGGGCTTCCAGCTACTGCAAATGAAGTCCAGACCCTTGTGCCCCCTTGTGCATCTGGCCAACGTGGGTACTGGGGAATGAAACCTGGGTCCTTTGGCTTTGCAGGCAAGCACCTAAACCACTAAGCAATCCCTTTTTTAAAATTTAATTTAATTTATTTGCAAGCAGAGAGAGAGAGAGAGAATGGGCATGCCAGGGCCTCTATCTATCCACTGCAAATGAACTCCAGATACATGTGTCCCTTGTGCATCTGGCTTACATGGATCCTGGGGAATTAAACCTGGGTCCTTTGGCTTTGTAGGCAGACACCTTAACCGCTAAGCCATCTCTCCAGCCCCGTGATGACTTTTTAAATATACTACAAACTGCTTAATTAAGCACTTAAAAGACTTGAAGGCCAGAAGAAAACAAAAAGAATAAATAAATGAGAAGTAAGGAGATGGAGACCAGAGGACAGAGCATGGCTGTTACGAGGAACCGCTAAAGTTGATGGCCAGAGTCAGGCACAGAGAAAGGGATTTGTTTCATCATGGAAATGAGAAGTTTTGTGTTCTGGGTGGATGTTAGGGAGATAAGAAAGTAACTGACAAAGGAAGGTTTCTGAGCAGCATTCATGAACCTTACATAGGCAGAGGGGTCACCTCTTCTTCTCTGGACATTCCCTCACAACCTACAGCTTCACAAGCTGTGTTTTCTGATTCATACGGCCTTCTTTTAGAGATAATATTTTTGTAAATCCAAACTTAAACAGAAGTAAATCTTCAGGAAACTGCAAACTCAAGTTCATTTTTTACTTAGAAGAATTCAAGTTCTGAGGGTTTGGGTTTTTGTTTGGCTAATGTCCTTGCAAAAGCAGTGACCAAAAGCCGGGCTGACTGACAGCAAGCTGGGCTGTAAGCGTCCAGAGACAGGTCTGCGCCTCTTCCCCTGCTCTGGTAATGCCTGTGAGGATGGAACACGTGTTTATTGGTATTGCCTCCAGCCACCTTTCCCTCCCTCCTGACCAGGTATTGATGTGTCTGAAGCATTCTTTCTTATCTTAAGACACAGAGTAGAAGCTGCTGATTATCATGTCATATAGTATCTTAGTAACTGATGCCCCATTTTAGAACCAAAAATGGCTTTATTGCATCAGGAGCAATGAGTTTTTGTAAAAGAAAAAAATTAAAATAATAATCCAAATTATTTTCAAGGTGTCTCGGGCATCATTCAGTCTTTGAAATGCTGTAAGTAATAGCTGATTCACGCTGTGAGGATCACCCCAAGCTCTTACAGGTGCTCTGTGATTAACACTACCTCCGCCTTATCCCTGATTGACTCACAGTGAAAAAACACTGAAACAGTGATGCTATCGGTGATTATTTGTGTTCATTTAAAAAGAAAGAAAGAAAGGAAAAAGATCCAGTGTCACTGCCAAGTAATTTTTCTCATAAAGTGGTTACTAGTCCACGGAGACGGTCCTAGATCAGGGGTTTGTGTTGACGAAGGTGTTTATAATAAGTGTCCTCATGAAAGTCCTTTGAGTTTGTTGCTAAAGCACATCTACCAGCTGTTGACAGTCTTCCTGCACGTTTGACTTAGGTGACGACATCAAGTACTTGTATTTATGACCCTAACTTGTACCACATGATGTTTCTACTCACGGAATTCTTCTGGGTAGTTTTGATAGACAAGTAGGAATGGTTGGGTGGTAATGCATGTGGAAAACTAAACTCTAAGGTATGGGACTACAAAGTAATTATGCCAGGACCTGCAGCCACTGCCAACAAACTCCAGACACATGCGCTCCCTTGTGCATCTGGCTAATGTGGGTCCTGGGGAATCGAATCTGGCTCCTTTGGCCTTG
The DNA here is from genome assembly GCA_036346955.1 of Dipus sagitta. NCBI lineage: Eukaryota > Metazoa > Chordata > Mammalia > Rodentia > Dipodidae > Dipus > Dipus sagitta. Next base: position 21,235,793 of record CM070770.1, read on the forward strand.
CAGGGAAATGCCCTAACAGCTAAGCCATCCCTCCAGTCCCTGTCTGCCTCTTTTGGAGACAGGGTCTCACACTGGCCTGAAGCTCACTAGTTAGGCCATACTAACTAGCCAGCACTCTGGTGGTCTCCCTGTTTCTGCCTTCCATTGCTGATGTTATGGGCATGCTGCCTCACTTGGCATTTTGTGTAGGTTCTAGGGATCAACATCAGGGCCTCGTGCTCATGAGGCAAGCACCCTACCCCATGAGTCATCTCCTTAGCCCAGAAATACGACTTCATCATGATAGCTACTCTAGTATTTACTTCAAATTAACTAAAGTCTTTCTTCTCATAGAAAAAAGAAATCAGGGGATGGATATTTATCATTGAAGTGAATTTTATTAGTTTATCTAAACCTTTGAAATTTTAGATTTAATTTTAAAACCAAAAGTATTAGTTGTTGTTTTTTTTTAAATCCCTCATGCCACTATATAATCTTCATCTAAATTTCTCCCATCTTTCAAAGATTGCACTTTGATAATTGACTTTCTCTGAGTTTCATCAAATGATATTTACTGGAAGAGATCTGTTTTAGTCAAGATTTACGGGCTGTGGAGATGGCTCAGCAATTAAAGGTTCTTGTTTGCAAAGTCTGCCAGCCTAGGTTTGATTCCCCAGTACCCTTATAAAGCCAGATGCACATATCTGGAGTTCATTTTTAGTGGCAAGAGACCCTGGTGTGCCCATTCTCCTCTACCCTCTCTGCTCACAAATCAATAAAAGTATTTTTTTAAAGGCTTACAAGAGAAGCATATTCCTTCCAACTACAGTGGCATAAAGACTTTGACAATTACTCTAGCTTGTGTCTACGGGGTAAAGAGTGCTGTCATGCATCTTCAACAACTTGAGTAGCTGTCAAGTATAGTGCCTGTCTTATGTCAGTCCTCTGACAGTTTCTGTGTATGCAGTTATGTTTGCATTGATATTTACCATGCTAATGTTACTGTCCTGAGGATAGGATTTGGAGAAACATTTTTGTGCCCGCTGAATGGTCATTTGTATATGGTTACTTACATTTAAGTTGCTTTATCATTTTTTTTTCCAGACAGTACCTTAGCTTGTTTAGGAATATAAAGGAGAAGAGCTTTCTTGTGTTTTCTCATGATTTTACTTTTTTAGGACCTTAGCACTAAGTTGTTGCAAGCTAATCTTAACAACTGAAACCTCACCATGACTATATCCTTGGAACATCTTTAATTATTCCATTTAATTCCTCATAGCTTGTCTCTGTTAAATCAGTGTGCTATTTTTATTTAACAGGGCTTACAAAGTCATTTGAAGAAGTGTGGTGGGAAATACAATCAGATTATTGCTTTTCGACCCACGGGATGGACACACTCGAACAAGTTAACTAGTATGGCAGATGTTACTCCCCAGACCAAAGGAAGCATTTCAATATATGGTATACTTATGAAAATATCTTCTTTTTAATGTATACCTGCTTTACATTTCTAAAAACTGCTGTCAAATGAGAATTTAAGAAAAATAAGCACCAAAGAATGTCATCTCTCCACAACTCTAATCCTCTATCTAGTCCCTTGTAAACAGATATGAAAGCAAACAGATTTTGATATTGACTAACAAGTCCTTGCATTTTTGTAATCGGTGGAATTTAGAGGAAATTACAGAATTACTTGAAAGGAAAAATGCTGTGGTTTTATACCCTTCCAACCTTCCTCTATTTGAACTATAAGAAGCAACATAAAGGGATGTTTAGGACTTCATTTTTTGTTAGTACTTACTTGCTGTAGAAATCAAGTCTCCTGCTTGTCATTCTTCAGTTTACTCATATTTCTTCCAGAATTTCCTGAAATCTACATCTGAGTATGTTTAAGAATTACTTAAAAATAATTTTTAAAAACCCAACTAAATAGGATTTGTTAGAAATGCATGTTATTAAGTATACATAAAAAAGTAAGTTTTTAGTGTTCTGAATTTTACATTGTGTTAATGTTTTAATCTTTATTACCCATAAATTTTATTATCAGAGCAAAGCACCAAAGAATTACTAAATAGCATACTCCAGATTGCTTTTCTTTTTATTTGACTTTACACCTGGGGATTATTTCTGTTAGCTCAGTTTTAGTCGATAATGTCTTCACTGTGCTCTTGTAGGGATTCCTTACAGTGAACACAGCAGTTACCTGGAGATGAAACGCTTTGTCCAGTGGCTGAAGCCCCAGAAAATCATCCCTGTTGTAAACGTTGGCACACTGAAGTCTCGGAGGACAATGGAGCGACACTTCAAAGACTGGAGACTGGAAGCTGGTTACTGATAATGCCAAAGAGGAATCAGTACTACTTCAGTACCATGGGTGTGGCTTGTTCCTATGGAAACCTATAGTGATATGAAACTTATTTGACATGAACAATTTCATGAAGATCACATATTGTTTCATTTGTTTGAATAATATATTTGTGGTACCATATTCCTCTTAGCATCGTCGAAGATATCTGAAAATGGGTCTCCCTTAATTCCTTAACTTCTTAATCTTTTGTTCCTTGGAGGCAGTTGTATTCTATATGAAGCTTTAGGAAAGGGAAAAGGTTGAGGGTCCAAAAGGATTCAAGAAAATGGATCAACTGTATTGAAAGCATCATATATATAATTTTGTAACTTTAAAATTATGAAGATAGGCATGGTAGCACATGCCTTTATTCCCAGAACTCTGGAGGCAAAAATAAGAGGATTTCTATGAGTTCCAGCCTGGCCTGGGACTACAGAGTGAATCAGCCTGGGCTAGAGTGAGACCATGCCTCAAAAAAAAAAAAAAAAAAAAACAGCAACAAAAAAAAGATAAAAATTTTGTGTTATATCTATTCTTAAATAAAAATATAAAATTTTCTACTATGTTTTGATGTTTTTTTATAGACTTTTGTTCTTTTTTTATAGACTTTATTTTTAGAAAAGTTTTATATTTTCTGCAAAATTGGTTCGAGAGTACAGAGTTCCATATATCCCCAGTCCTTGTATACACCTGCAGTTTCTCCTCATGGTCAACATCCCCTACCAGAGTATACATATGTTACAGTTAGCGAACTGACTCGGACTGACATAACCACCCATAGTCCTCAGCTTTCATGAGGCTCACCTGGGTGGTGGATAGCCTATGGCTTTGACAAAAGTAACCCTAGCAGCCACTGTAGTATCATACAAAGGGTTCACTGTCCTCAAAAACCCTCGGTGCTTCGTGCATTCTGTCACTTGCTGATCTTTTCTATTGTCTCCATAGTTCTGCCTTTTCTAAGAGGTCATATATTTGGAATCCTACCATAAGTAGCATTTTTACATTGCCTTCTTTTACTAGGTCATATGCACTTCAGGGTACCCATATCTTTCCAGGCATGATAACTCATTTAAAGTGCTGGGTACTAGAACTGGAGAGATGACTCAGCAGTTGAGTGGCTTGCCTGCGAACCCTAAGGACCCAGGTTCAATTCTCCAGTACCCCCATAAGCCAGATACACAAGGTGGCATATGCGTCTGGAGTTTGTTTGCAATGGCTAGAGGCCCTGCAGTACCCATTCTCTCTCTACTAATAAGTAAATAAATTTAGATAAAGTGCTGGATACTCTTCCATTGTCTGGATGTGGCACAACATGTTTCTGCACACGCTGTCTGCAGAACATCTTGATCACAAGTTTTCACAATAAAAATAAAGCTGCTATGAACATCTATATACATGTTTTAGTATAGACATGTATTCAACTCTCTTGGGCATACATATCAAAGATTGAGATTGTTGGGTTATGTGCTAAGAAAATGTTTAAATTTATAAGAAACTGTCAAACTATGTTTCAAACTGACTGTTGAATTCCTACCAGCAATGAATGAGCATTCCTATTGCTCTGCATCCTCATCTGCATCTGATAGTGTCAGTGTTCAGGGTTTGGGCTGTTGTAATTGGTGTGTAGTGTGTCTTTTACATTTCCCTAAGGACATAATGGTGCAGAATATTTCATATTCTATTTACTGTTCATATTTTTGAGGTATATGTTCAGTTCTTTTGCCCACTTTTAAAAATGCTTTATTATGAAAGAGAGAAAGAGGAAGATAGAGGGACGGAGGAGAGAGAAAGAGAATGGGCACATCAGGGCTTCTAGCCACTGCAAGCAAATTCCAGATGCACACACCACCTTGTGCATCCGCCATACCTTGGTCCTGGGGAATCGAACCTAGGTCCTTAGGTCCTTAGGCTTTGTAGGCAAGCTCCTTAACTACTGATCCATGTCTCTAGCTCTTGTCCACTTAAAAAATATATATGTGTGTGTGTGTGTGTGTGTGTGTGTGTGTGTGTGTGTATGGTTTGTTTTGTTTTTTGAGGTACTGTCTCAGGGTGGCCTTGAACTCATGGCAGTCCTCCTACCTCTGCCTTATGAGTGCTGGGATTAAAGGCATGTGCCACCATGCCCAGCTTCATTTTCTTTTTTTAATCTTTATTTTTTTTAATTTTATTTATGTGCAAGCAGAGAGAGAAATAGAAGAGAGACAGAGAGAGAATGGGCACACTAGGGCCTCTAGCCACCATAAACTCCAGACGCATGTGCCCCCTTGTGCATCTGGCTTACATGGGTACTGGGGAATCGAACCTGGGTCCTTTGGCTTCATAGGCAAGCACCTTAACCACTAAGGTATCTCTCTAGCCCTCATTTTCCTTTTTTAAAAAATTTATTTGCAAGCAACTTCATGTGTGTGCAGGAGCACATTTGTGCATGTGCAGGCGAAACCAAAGAACAATTTTGGGTGTCCACCTTTTTTTGTTTTTGTTTTTGAGACAGGGTCTCTCATTGGTCTAGAGCTCACCAATTAGGCTAGATTGATAAGCCAATGAGCCCCAGGGATCTCTTCTTTTTCTCTGCTTCCCCAGAGCTGGGGTTATAAGCATGTATGCCATCATGCCCAACCTTTTGAAGTAAGTGCTGTATATTGAACTCCACACTGATTTCCACAATGGCTGGACCAGATTGCAGTCTCGCCAACAGTGTAGAAGGGTTCCTCTTTTTCCACATCCTCGCCAGCATTTATGGTCATTTGTTTTTATGATGGTAGCCAATCTGATAGGAGTGAGATGGAATCTCAACATAGTTTTAATCTGCATTTCCCTGATGACAAGGGATGTAGAACATTTTTTTTAGATGCTTATATGCCATCCGTATTTCTTCTTTTGAGAACTCTATTTAGTTCCATAGCCCATTTTTTAATTGGCTTGTTTGATTTCTTATAATTTATTTTTTTTTGAGTTCTCTGTATATCCTAGATATTAATCCTCTATCAGATGTATAGCTGGCAAAGATTTTTTTTTTCCATTCTGTAGGTTGCCAGGTGTCCTTTGCCATACAAAATCTTTGTAATTTCATGAGGTCCCAGCGGGTAATCTGGTTTTATTGCCTGAGCAATTGGGGTTATATTCAGAAAGTCTTTGCTAAGACCAGTATGTTGAAGGGTTTTCCCTACTTTTCCCTCTAGCAGTTTCAGAGTGTCAGGTCTAATGTTAAGGTCTTTAATCCATTTGGACTTAATTCTTCTGCATGGAGAGTGATAAGGATCTATTTTCATCCTTCTACAGATACATATCCACTTCTTAACTAATTTAAAAATATAATTAAGAAAAAGAGAGCCCTAGTTAGGGCAGAAACTTCCTATGAGGGTAAATCTTGCTTCTTCCAGAAGTTATGGGTGTAATACCTCCCAGTGAGTTGTTGGTCATGGAGGGTCCCCATGGTAGTTTAAATGTATGTCTCCCATAGACTCTGGTGTTTTATTAAAAGTTGTTAACTTAGGTCTTTAGCCACCTGGCTGGAGGAGGTATCACTGGGGGCAGATCTTCGGGTCCAGCCCAGAGGTATGCAGAGAGGTCTGAGGTCTGAGCTCTGGGAGCTCCTGCTTGCTGTAGGTTTGTGCTTGCTGCTCTTTGGTGTTTGCTGGCTGGCGATGGTTTCTTTCTCTGCTTGGATTTATGAATGGGAGTCAGCTTCTTCCACCATTAATGGAACTTCTCCTGGATTCTGTAAGCTTGAAATAAAACCTTTCCTCCCATAAAACTCTGTCTGGTTTGTATGTTCATCCTAGCAATGTGTAGCTGTGTACAATACCCCCAAAACAATACAGCCCATTGCCCAACCTATTTTATGACCCCCATAAGGAGATAATAAGACCCTATGGCCGATGACATGCATCATGCATTGGCAGCAGAATGTTGCAGTCAGGTTCGCATTGCTGGTAGAAATCACCCAACCAAGAGCAGCTTGTGGGAAAAAAAAAAAAAAGAGCTTTATTTTGGCTTACAGGCTCAAGGGGATAGCTCTATGATGGCAGGGAAAATGATGACATGAGCAAGGGGTGGACATCACCCCGTGGCCAACATCAGGAGGACCACAGCAACAGGAGAGTGTGCCAAACACTGGCAAGGGGACACTGGCTATAATACCCATAAGCCTTCCCTCAACAATAATACTGCCTCCAGGAGGCATTAATTCCCAAATCTCCATCATCTGGCAACCTAGCATTCAGAACACCTAAGTTTATGGGGGACACCAGAATCAAACCATCACACAGGACAATGAAAAATTAAGTTGGAACTGAACTGGAAGCATCCTTTCTCCTGGCTAATTGGCATAGTTCTGGAAAGTGCTATGAAAGCTGCTAAGTGAGAAAATTCAACTGGTTTTCACAACTGCCGAATAATACTGCATGCTACCCAAATGACTATCCAGCCAAAAGGGACCCAGCAGTGCAATAGTGGTGTGACTGGTATGGGGGTTACAAACTGTTCTCTTATTTGATCTGAGACCCCATCCATGGAAGAGAATACATGCCTGGGACTGAAAGCCGACCCAAAAATCTATCAATGTGAAAGTTATGGACAAACCCCAAGTTAATTTTTATGCATATGTATATGTAGGTGTAGGAAGAACCTTTTGTTGAAAAGAAGATCTCTCCATCCTATTGCCTTAGTCCGTTGTTAAAGGTCAGTTAGTCATATTCATCTGGATCTATTTCTGTCTTTTTTCTCTGTTCCAGTTTTTTTTCATCCACTCTTTAACCATGGTGTCTTGACCACAGTAGCTTTCTAATAAGGCTTGAAGTTGGGTACTATCAGTGTTCCAACTTTGTTCCCTTTCCATGATGGCTTTCCTTGACCTTTTTCGTCATCATATAAACTTTACAACATGTTTGCCCACATCCTCCAAACAAAGCACTAGGATTGTGGTTGAGATGTATAGAACATATCAATCAAGTTGGAAAGAATAGCCATCTGGACAACTGTACTCAGTTCCGCGCTGCTGGGATGAACATCCAAACCAGGCACAGTTTAGGGAAGGAAGGGGTTTATTTCAGGCCTACAGATCCAGGAGAAGTTCCATAATGGTGGAAGAAGCTGTTTCCCTACATGCAAGCAGAGAGAAACAACCAGGCAGTCCATAAAACCCCAAAGCAGAAAGCACAGACCAAACCGAACCGGCAGCAGGGACCCTACCAGAGCTCGGACTGATCTGCATAACTTTGAGCTGAAAATCAGTTCGACCCCCAGTAGTGCCTCCATCCAGGCAGCTGGACACCCAAGTTACAAGCTTCATAAAACGTTTGAGTCTATTGAGGACATACATTCAAATGACCACAACAATATTGAGTGTTCCTGTTCATGAACATGTAATATTTCTATTTACTTTTATAAAAATATTTTCCAGCACACTTTAGTAGGTTCTTTAAAATACTTTATTTTTATTTATTTATTTGACAGAGAGAGAGAGAGAGAATGGGCATGCGCTAGGGCCTTCAGCCACTGCAAATGACCTTCGGACACATGTGACACCTCGTGCATCTGGCTAATGTGGATCCTGGGGAATCAAATCTGGGTCCTTTGGCTTTGCAGGCAAATACCTTAACCACTAAGCCATCCCTCCAGTTCTAGTAGGGTTTTTTTAAGCTTTTTATTTTTAAGATTTTATTTTTATTTATTTATTATAGACAGTGAGAGGGAGAAAGAGAGATAGAATGGGCATGCCAGGGCCTCTAGCCACTGCAAATGAACTCCAGACGCATGTGCCACCTTGTGCATCTGGCTACGTGGGACCTGGAGAATCAAACCTGGGTCCTGCCGGGCATGGTCGTGCACGACCTTTAATCCCATCACTCGGGAGGCAGAGTAGGAGGAATGCTGTGAGTTCGAGGCCACCCTGAGGACTCCATAGTGAATTCTAGGTCAGCCTGGGCTAGAGTGAAACCCTACCTCGAAAAACCAAAAAACCAAACAAACAAACCTGGGTCCTTAGGCTTGTAGACATGCACCTTAATCATGAAACCACTTTCCACTAGTATTGTTTTTTTATAATAAAACTTTACAACATGTTATGATATTATATACGGTATATGGATTAAAGGCATGTGCCACCATGCCCAGCTTCATTTTCTTTTTTTAATCTTTATTTTTTTTAATTTTATTTATGTGCAAGCAGAGAGAGAAATAGAAGAGAGACAGAGAGAGAATGGGCACACTAGGGCCTCTAGCCACCATAAACTCCAGACGCATGTGCCCCCTTGTGCATCTGGCTTACATGGGTACTGGGGAATCGAACCTGGGTCCTTTGGCTTCATAGGCAAGCACCTTAACCACTAAGGTATCTCTCTAGCCCTCATTTTCCTTTTTTAAAAAATTTATTTGCAAGCAACTTCATGTGTGTGCAGGAGCACATTTGTGCATGTGCAGGCGAAACCAAAGAACAATTTTGGGTGTCCACCTTTTTTTGTTTTTGTTTTTGAGACAGGGTCTCTCATTGGTCTAGAGCTCACCAATTAGGCTAGATTGATAAGCCAATGAGCCCCAGGGATCTCTTCTTTTTCTCTGCTTCCCCAGAGCTGGGGTTATAAGCATGTATGCCATCATGCCCAACCTTTTGAAGTAAGTGCTGTATATTGAACTCCACACTGATTTCCACAATGGCTGGACCAGATTGCAGTCTCGCCAACAGTGTAGAAGGGTTCCTCTTTTTCCACATCCTCGCCAGCATTTATGGTCATTTGTTTTTATGATGGTAGCCAATCTGATAGGAGTGAGATGGAATCTCAACATAGTTTTAATCTGCATTTCCCTGATGACAAGGGATGTAGAACATTTTTTTTAGATGCTTATATGCCATCCGTATTTCTTCTTTTGAGAACTCTATTTAGTTCCATAGCCCATTTTTTAATTGGCTTGTTTGATTTCTTATAATTTTTTTTTGAGTTCTCTGTATATCCTAGATATTAATCCTCTATCAGATGTATAGCTGGCAAAGATTTTTTTTTCCATTCTGTAGGTTGCCAGGTGTCCTTTGCCATACAAAATCTTTGTAATTTCATGAGGTCCCAGCGGGTAATCTGGTTTTATTGCCTGAGCAATTGGGGTTATATTCAGAAAGTCTTTGCTAAGACCAGTATGTTGAAGGGTTTTCCCTACTTTTCCCTCTAGCAGTTTCAGAGTGTCAGGTCTAATGTTAAGGTCTTTAATCCATTTGGACTTAATTCTTCTGCATGGAGAGTGATAAGGATCTATTTTCATCCTTCTACAGATACATATCCACTTCTTAACTAATTTAAAAATATAATTAAGAAAAAGAGAGCCCTAGTTAGGGCAGAAACTTCCTATGAGGGTAAATCTTGCTTCTTCCAGAAGTTATGGGTGTAATACCTCCCAGTGAGTTGTTGGTCATGGAGGGTCCCCATGGTAGTTTAAATGTATGTCTCCCATAGACTCTGGTGTTTTATTAAAAGTTGTTAACTTAGGTCTTTAGCCACCTGGCTGGAGGAGGTATCACTGGGGGCAGATCTTCGGGTCCAGCCCAGAGGTATGCAGAGAGGTCTGAGGTCTGAGCTCTGGGAGCTCCTGCTTGCTGTAGGTTTGTGCTTGCTGCTCTTTGGTGTTTGCTGGCTGGCGATGGTTTCTTTCTCTGCTTGGATTTATGAATGGGAGTCAGCTTCTTCCACCATTAATGGAACTTCTCCTGGATTCTGTAAGCTTGAAATAAAACCTTTCCTCCCATAAAACTCTGTCTGGTTTGTATGTTCATCCTAGCAATGTGTAGCTGTGTACAATACCCCCAAAACAATACAGCCCATTGCCCAACCTATTTTATGACCCCCATAAGGAGATAATAAGACCCTATGGCCGATGACATGCATCATGCATTGGCAGCAGAATGTTGCAGTCAGGTTCGCATTGCTGGTAGAAATCACCCAACCAAGAGCAGCTTGTGGGAAAAAAAAAGAGGTTTATTTTGGCTTACAGGCTCAAGGGGATAGCTCTATGATGGCAGGGAAAATGATGACATGAGCAAGGGGTGGACATCACCCCGTGGCCAACATCAGGAGGACCACAGCAACAGGAGAGTGTGCCAAACACTGGCAAGGGGACACCGGCTATAATACCCATAAGCCTTCCCTCAACAATAATACTGCCTCCAGGAGGCATTAATTCCCAAATCTCCATCATCTGGCAACCTAGCATTCAGAACACCTAAGTTTATGGGGACACCAGAATCAAACCATCACACAGGACAATGAAAAATTAAGTTGGAACTGAACTGGAAGCATCCTTTCTCCTGGCTAATTGGCATAGTTCTGGAAAGTGCTATGCAAGCTGCTAAGTGAGAAAATTCAACTGGTTTTCACAACTGCCGAATAATACTGCATGCTACCCAAATGACTATCCAGCCAAAAGGGACCCAGCAGTGCAATAGTGGTGTGACTGGTATGGGGGTTACAAACTGTTCTCTTATTTGATCTGAGACCCCATCCATGGAAGAGAATACATGCCTGGGACTGAAAGCCGACCCAAAAATCTATCAATGTGAAAGTTATGGACAAACCCCAAGTTAATTTTTATGCATATGTATATGTAGGTGTAGGAAGAACCTTTTGTTGAAAAGAAGATCTCTCCATCCTATTGCCTTAGTCTGTTGTTAAAGGTCAGTTAGTCATATTCATCTGGATCTATTTCTGTCTTTTTTCTCTGTTCCAGTTTTTTTTCATCCACTCTTTAACCATGGTGTCTTGACCACAGTAGCTTTCTAATAAGGCTTGAAGTTGGGTACTATCAGTGTTCCAACTTTGTTCCCTTTCCATGATGGCTTTCCTTGACCTTTTTCGTCATCATATAAACTTTACAACATGTTTGCCCACATCCTCCAAACAAAGCACTAGGATTGTGGTTGAGATGTATAGAACATATCAATCAAGTTGGAAAGAATAGCCATCTGGACAACTGTACTCAGTTCCGTGCTGCTGGGATGAACATCCAAACCAGGCACAGCTTAGGGAAGGAAGGGGTTTATTTCAGGCCTACAGATCCAGGGTAAGTTCCATAATGGTGGAAGAAGCTGTTTCCCTACATGTAAGCAGAGAGAAACAACCAGGCAGTCCATAAAACCCCAAAGCAGCAAGCACAGACCAAACCGAACCGGCAGCAGGGACCCTACCAGAGCTTGGACTGATCTGCATAACTTTGAGCTGAAAATCAGTTTGACCCCCAGTAGTGCCTCCATCCAGGCGGCTGGACACCCAAGTTACAAGCTTCATAAAACGTTTGAGTCTATTGAGGACATACATTCAAATGACCACAACAATATTAAGTGTTCCTGTTCATGAACATGGAATATTTCTATTTACTTTTATAAAAATATTTTCCAGCACACTTTAGTAGGTTTCTTAAAATCCTTTATTTTTATTTATTTATTTGACACACAGAGAGAGAGAGAATGGGCATGCGCTAGGGCCTTCAGCCACTGCAAATGACCTTCGGACACATGTGACACCTCGTGCATCTGGCTAATGTGGATCCTGGGGAATCAAATCTGGGTCCTTTGGCTTTGCAGGCAAATACCTTAACCACTAAGCCATCCCTCCAGTTCTAGTAGGGTTTTTTTAAGCTTTTTATTTTTAAGATTTTATTTTTATTTATTTATTATAGACAGTGAGAGGGAGAAAGAGAGATAGAATGGGCATGCCAGGGCCTCTAGCCACTGCAAATGAACTCCAGACGCATGTGCCACCTTGTGCATCTGGCTTACGTGGGACCTGGAGAATCAAACCTGGGTCCTGCCGGGCATGGTCGTGCACACCTTTAATCCCATCACTCGGGAGGCAGAGGTAGGAGGAATGCTGTGAGTTCGAGGCCACCCTGAGACTCCATAGTGAATTCTAGGTCAGCCTGGGCTAGAGTGAAACCCTACCTCGAAAAACCAAAAAACCAAACAAACAAACCTGGGTCCTTAGGCTTTGTAGACATGCACCTTAATCATGAAACCATCTTTCCAGCCCTAGTAGTTTTTTTTTTTATATAAAACTTTACACATGTTGAGATTATATACAGGTATATATATATATATATATATACTCTGTGTGTGTGTATATACACATATATATAGATAGATGCTAATGTAAATGTTTATATGTTTTAAATTTCAAATTCCTCCTATTTGTTCCTGGTGAATATGAAAACAAGAGACCTTTATACACTGGCATTTCTGTGTACAAAGTTTTATATCTTCATTCCCAATTTGTATGGATTAAGTCTTTTTTTTTCTTGTCTTATCATAAAAACTAAGACTTTGGGTACAGCATTGAAAGAGAATAGCAACAGATCCTTGTCTTATGCATGATATTAGTGGGAAATCTTCAATTTCTCACCATTAAATATCCTCATTCAGTAAAGGTGTGAACTATAAGATTTTGTAGTTACTGATAAATATTCCTCAAAGAAACATTCACAGAAAGTTTCCAATGATGATTTTAGTTATAAGAAAGATATTCTTGGGGCTGGAGAGATGGCTTAGCAGTTAAGACACTTGTCTGCAAAACTTAAGGACCAAGATTTGATTCCCCAGTACCCACATAAGCCAGATGCACAAAGTGATGCATGCATCTGGAGTTCATTTGCAGTGACTGGAGGCCCTGGTGCTCTATCTCTCTCTCTCTCTCAAATAAATAAATCACATATGATTTAAATAGAAAGATATTCATGAACTTCATTTAATGCACTTTAATTTTACCGTTTGTGCAGGTCAAAGTTCTAGGTATCACATTCAGTGGAAAAAAAGTTTTTAGGGGCACAGTAATGTTTTAACTATATTCCAAGTTGACTTTACAAATTTAAAGTTTTTAATTGTTTTGGCTCGATGTTTTAACTTTTTCTTTCATGTGCATGATGTGCATGCGTGTGTGGATGTGTATTGGTGTGCCTGTGGAGGTTGATGTTGGGAATGTTCATCAGTTGCCCCCCCAGATTATTTAATGAGACAGGCTCTCTTACTGAGCTCAGAACTCACTGATCAGGCTAGTGTAGCCTGCCAGCTTGCCTCAGAGAGCCTGGCTCTGCCTTCCAGGGCTGGATCCCCCCCGACACACACCCAGCATTCCTTGGGTGCTGGGGATCTACACTCAGATCATTATTCTTACGCAGCTAGTGCTCTACTCATTGAGCTCCCTGTTTTAAACGTTTTGAGGTTATTAATTGAGAAAAATTGTGTCATCTATAATTACCGATATTCTTAACATAAGGGACATGGTTAATTATTTAGGTCATTGTTATTGTTAATTGTTTTCTTAGAATTGCCTTTTTTTTTTTTTTTTTCTGTTTTGGTTTTTCAAGGTAGGGTCTCACTCTGGTCCAGGCTGACCTGGAATTTACTATGTAGTCTCAGGGTGGCCTCAAACTCACAGTGACCCTCCTACCTCTGCCTCCTGAGTGCTGGGATTAAAGGCGTGCACCACCACGCCCGGTGCCTTTTGTTTTTTGACAATGCTATAGGTCAACCCCAAGTTCCTGTCATCCTCAGCCTATCATGCTTATTGGTAAATATTTTCATTCTTTTGACTGCTTTACTTGGAAAACTCAGGCATGCTGTTTTAAGAGCCACCTCGGCCTACCATCCTCCGCAGTAATGCCTACCATCTAGGCATTACTCTGGATGGCAGAGCGGAATGATCTTGTTTCATTGCAGTTACTGCAAAAAAAAAAAAAAAAAAATATGCAACCTCATGCAAGGGCCATTCCAAAGAGTTTCATAACAAACCACAACTACAATCAAACTTTCTTAGGCTGTTTGGAGTATATGGAGTTCCAGTAGTTTTGGTTTTGGGTTGTTTTCAAGTATTCTGAATTTAACCAAAGGCCTTGTGTATACCAGGCAAGTGCTGTTCCACCAAGCTACAGCCCCAACCCTTCTTGATCGTCATAGTGAGGGAAAGTATTGCTAAGCTGCCTGGACATTCCTCAAACTTGGAATCCTCCTGCCTCAGCCTCCTGAGGAGCTGGGATTACAGATGTGTCATCACATCTGGCTGTGAAGTTCTTAGCTCTAAAAATGCTGCTTTATTTTACAGTCACTTTCAGCTTCTCAGCGTCTTCATGGCCATCCCGACACTGAACACTGTATTCCCAGGCGCAGTGGCCCTCGATAGGATTATTTCCGTATCTGAAGACTTTGGTCTAATAGGAAAGTCTTTCTCCCTTAATGTATGTGCTTTGAAAATCTGTTATCTTTTCCTCCATATTTTTTTTTTTTTTGGTTTGTTTTTCAAGATAGGGTCTCTCTCTAGCCCAGGCTGACCTGGAATTCACTGTGGAGTCACAGGGTGGCCTCGAACTCACGGCGATCCTCCTTCCTCTGCCTCCTGAGTGCTAGGATTAAAGGCATGTGCTACCACACCCAGATTTACTCCATATTTAACAATGTGCCTGAATATGAATATCCTTTCAGGCTATCTATGTTAAATTGATGATCTATTCAGTTATTGGGTTATATTGCTGTGGGTATCAAGCACATTCAGAATTTCCTAACTTGGTCCTGAATAACCATCAGTAACTACACAAAGAACTAAAAAGAGAACCATCTCCCAGTACTGACCTTCAGAAATGATCTGTCCTGAAATGATTAATTTGAAATTAATCTGATTGTTTTACTCCTGTTCATTGAGTTCATTTGGTTTTGATTATAGAAAGATGCTAGTAAAAGTTCTTTGAAGTCAGCAAAAGCATAAGTTAGCAGTTATGCATTGCAAAAAAAAAAAAAAAAAACAACAAAAGTTTAGAAATGAGTTATTTCCAAACCTGAGTAATTGCAAACTTTTAGTTGGCAGTCATTTGAATATGGTAATTCTGTTTCATCTCTTCATTTCCTGTGATATCACCCCTTCCCCCGATAGACATGCTCTCTTTGTGTAGTAACATATTCCCCTCCCAAGTTTGCAGTTAAAATGTTAATAAACCAGAAATAATTCATAAAGTATTTGTCATGGAGTGTCCTAAGTGTAATAACCCAGTGCAGCAAAGAATTGATCATTCATAGCTGAGCCAGAACTAAGGTGAAATGGAGCAGTGCCCTGGGTGTTAGAGCCACTCTTTTTAAAAAATTTTCTTAAAATAAATTTAATTAATTTATTTATTTGAGAGAGAATGGGCATACCAGGGCCTCCAGCCACTGCAAACAAACTCCAGATGCATGCGCCCTCTTGTGCATCTGGCTTATGTGGGGCCTGGAGAGTCGAACCGGGATCTTTTGTCTTTGCAGACAAACACCTTCATTGCAAAGCCATTTTTCCAGCCCAGAGCCACTCCTTTTTAAGGCTGACTGAGCTCATAGACTTCCCTTGTGTGTGTCTCCTCTTTGAATTTTGTGCTAAGAAACCTCTCTTCCCTCACTTTAGTCCTCACCCTGATTCATGACATGTACTTGCATTCTTTTGTTCTTTAAGTGATTAAAAATGGCTTTGTAAAAAGATTTTTGTTATAGCTTTGTCTTTAGTATATATGAGAACATAAATATTGTATTCTGAAATTAAGAGGACACTTTTTTACTTGAGAGAGAGAGAAAGAGGGAGAGGGAGAGGGAGAGAGAAAGAGAGGGAGGGAGAATGGGCATGCCAGTGTCTTCAGCCACTGCAAATGAAGTTGACGTGTGTGTCCCCTTGTGTGCATGTGCAACACTTGTGTCACTGTGAACCTGGCTTATGTGGGACCTGGAGATTCAAACCTGAGTCCTTAGGTTTTGCAGGCAAGTGCCTTAACTGCTAAGCTATCTCTCCAGCCTGAGAACACATTTTAATAACCTTTAGTCATCAATACTAAGCTAATTAGTTGCAAGTTTTCTGGAAGCACCAAAACCCAGATTCCTTTAAGATCCTTCCCCCTTGTGTATTACAAATACTTTAAGGTCAGGTTTATATTTTATTCATTTTATGATACAGTACCTTTCAAAGTTTGGCCCAGAGACAGTTCTCATAAATAATAAATGCTTGAATGGATCTTGAGTAAACAGTGAAAAATATCCATCTACATTCTAAGAATTGGCTTCCAAAACTCTTAGGCGCATTCCTCCCGTGGAAATAATTTTATTCCAGAATAACCACTGGGGAAAAAAAAAGCCTACTGACTCCAAGTGAATGGTTGTCTTGGTACATTCCAGTATCTGCTATTTAAATCCACTTCAGTGTTGGAAAAATTTATAGAATACTTTTTTAAAGAGATAATTGATTGGGCCTAATGGTCTAGACCTGTAATCCCTGCTTCTCAAGAAGCTAAGACAGGAGAATTGCAAGTTTGAAGGCCAGCATGGGCAGTTTAGTGAGAACCCATCTCAAAATGTAAAACTAGGGGATTATGGCCAAAATACATACACTATGTACATGGAATGAAAATTGTTAATAAAAAGTTATTTTTTTTAAGCAGAGTCTCACTCTAGACCATGGTGACCTGGAACTGACTCTGTAATTCAAGCTTGCCTCAAATTTAGCAATCCTCCTACCTCAGATTCCTGAGTGTATGTGCCACCACGTGCAGCTAATAATGTTTTTGTTTTTTGTTTAAAGTAGAACTTGGGTTTGAAGATATAGCACAATAGTACAGCACTTACTTAGCAAGCATGAGGCCCTGGGTTTAATCATCAGTACCTCAAAGCAAAAAAAAAAAAAAAAAAAAAAAAAAGCAAGGTGAGATTGGGGTGGATGGATGGATGAAATTAAATATTTTATTTTAATTTGATGTATTTTATTTTATTTTGGGGGCAAGCCCAACAAACTTGCCTTTTTTTGAGGGGGAGGAAGGGATTTGTTGACATTTACAGATAGAGGGGAAGTTCCATAATGGCAGGAGAAGCAGGTCCACCTTCACAGGCCTACAAGAATAAAACCACCACCGACACCGTAAGTAAGCACACTCTAGGAACCCCATCATGGCAGAGCTCAAGCACACTGTATAATTTTTTTTGCTGGAAACAGATCTGCCCCCAAACACACCTTGGGGCTGGACTCTAGGATCCACCCACAGTGACACCCCCTCCAGCCAGGTGGCTGAAGATCTAAAACTTGCCTTTTTTATGCAAAAGGGAGACAGAGAGGATTGGCATGACAGGGTCTCCAGCCACTGCAATCAAACTCCAGATGTGTGTGCCCTCTTGTGCACATGTGTGACCTTGTGTGCTTATGTCACTGTGTGTCTGGCTTATGTGGGACCTGGAGAGTCCAACATGAGTCCTTAGGCTTCCCAGGCAAGCACCTTAACTGCTAAGCCCTCTTCCTAGCCCTGAATATTTATTCATTCATAGCTGAGCCAGAACTAAGGTGAAATGGAGCAGTGCCCTGGGTGTTAGAGCCACTCTTTTTAAAATTCTTTCTTAAAATAAATTTAATTAATTTATTTATTTGAGAGAGAATGGGCATACCAGGGCCTCCAGCCACTGCAAACAAACTCCAGATGCATGTGCCCCCTTGTGCATCTGGCTTATGTGGGGCCTGGAGAGTCGAACCGGGATCTTTTATCTTTGCAGACAAACACCTTCATTGCGAAGCCATTTTTCCAGCCCAGAGTCACTCCTTTTTAAGGCTGACTGAGCTCACAGACTTCCCTTGTGTGTGTCTCCTCTTTGAATTTTGTGCTAAGAAACCTCTCTTCCCTCACTTTAGTCCTCACCCTGATTCATGACATGTACTTGCATTCTTTTGTTCTTTAAGTGATTAAAAATGGCTTTGTAAAGAAATTTTTGTTATAGCTTTGTCTTTAGTATATATGAGAACATAAATATTGTATTCTGAAATTAAGAGGACACTTTTTTACTTGAGAGAGAGAGAAAGAGGGAGAGGGAGAGAGAGAGAGAAAGAGAGGGAGGGAGAATGGGCATGCCAGTGTCTTCAGCCACTGCAAATGAAGTTGACGTGTGTGTCCCCTTGTGTGCATGTGCAACACTTGTGTCACTGTGAACCTGGCTTATGTGGGACCTGGAGATTCAAACCTGAGTCCTTAGGTTTTGCAGGCAAGTGCCTTAACTGCTAAGCTATCTCTCCAGCCTGAGAACACATTTTAATAACCTTTAGTCATCAATACTAAGCTAATTAGTTGCAAGTTTTCTTGAAGCACCAAAACCCAGATTCCTTTAAGATCCTTCCCCCTTGTGTATTACAAATACTTTAAGGTCAGGTTTATATTTTATTCATTTTATGATACAGTACCTTTCAAAGTTTGGCCCAGAGACAGTTCTCATAAATAATAAATGCTTGAATGGATCTTGAGTAAACAGTGAAAAATATCCATCTACATTCTAAGAATTGGCTTCCAAAACTCTTAGGCGCATTCCTCCCGTGGAAATAATTTTATTCCAGAATAACCACTGGGGAAAAAAAAAAGCCTACTGACTCCAAGTGAATGGTTGTCTTGGTACATTCCAGTATCTGCTATTTAAATCCACTTCAGTGTTGGAAAAATTTATAGAATACTTTTTTTTTTTTTTTTTTTTTTTTGGTTTTTCGAGGTAGGGTTTCACTCTAGCCCAGGCTGACCTGGAATTCACTATGGAGTCTCAGGGTGGCCTCGAACTCACGGCAATCCTCCTACCTCTGCCTCCCGAGTGCTGGGATTAAAGGCGTGCGCCACCACGCCCGGCTAGAATACTTTTTTAAAGAGAAAATTGATTGGGCCTAATGGTCTAGACCTGTAATCCCTGCTTCTCAAGAGGCTAAGACAGGAGAATTGCAAGTTTGAAGGCCAGCATGGGCAGTTTAGTGAGAACCCATCTCAAAATGTAAAACTAGGGGATTATGGCCAAAATACATACACTATGTACATGGAATGAAAATTGTTAATAAAAAGTTATTTTTTTAAAGCAGAGTCTCACTCTAGACCATGGTGACCTGGAACTGACTCTGTAATTAAAGCTTGCCTCAAATTTAGCAATCCTCCTACCTCAGATTCCTGAGTTCTGAGATTAAAGGTATGTGCCACCACGTGCAGCTAATAATGTTTTTGTTTTTTGTTTAAAGTAGAACTTGGGTTTGAAGATATAGCACAATAGTACAGCACTTACTTAGCAAGCATGAGGCCCTGGGTTTAATCATCAGTACCTCAAAGCAAAAAAAAAAAAAAGCAAGGTGAGATTGGGGTGGATGGATGGATGAAATTAAATATTTTATTTTAATTTGATGTATTTTATTTTATTTGAGGGGCAAGCCCAACAAACTTGCCTTTTTTTGAGGGGGAGGAAGGGATTTGTTGACATTTACAGATAGAGGGGAAGTTCCATAATGGCAGGAGAAGCAGGTCCACCTTCACAGGTCTACACAGAGTAAAACCACACCAACACCGTAAGTAAGCACACTCTAGGAACCCCATCATGGCAAATAGATCTGCCCCCAAACACCAACCTTGGGCTGGACTCTAGGATCCAACCACGTGACACCCCTCAGCCAGGTGGCTGAAGATCTAAAACTTGCCTTTTTTATGCAAAAGGGAGACAGAGAGGATTGGCATGACAGGGTCTCCAGCCACTGCAATCAAACTCCAGATGTGTGTGCCCTCTTGTGCACATGTGTGACCTTGTGTGCTTGTGTCACTGTGTGTCTGGCTCATGTGGGACCTGGAGAGTCCAACATGAGTCCTTAGGCTTCCCAGGCAAGCACCTTAACTGCTAAGCCCTCTTCCTAGCCCTGAAATATTTTATTTTTATTTATTTATTTGTTGAAAGATAGAAGAGAGAGAGAACGAATGGGCATGCCAGGGCCTCTAGCCACAGCAGACAAACTTCAGTCACATGCACCACTATGTACATCTGGCTTATGTGGGTTGTGAGAAATTGAACCTGGGTCCTTAGGCTTCATAGACAAGTGCCTTAACTGCTAAGCCATCTCTCCAGCCCAGAATATGTATGAAATTAATTTACGAACATAATTGTATAGACAGTTTATGGGTGATCAATAAGACAAGACTTTGTTTTGTTTTGTTTTGGTTTGGGTCTTTCAAGGCTCTAGCCCAGGCTGACCTAGAATTCACTATGGAGTCTCAGGCTGGCCTCAAACTCACAGTGATCCTCCTACCTTGGCCTCCCCCAGTGCTGGGATTAAAGGTGTATGCCACCACACCTGGAAAGACCAGTTTTTAAACAGCTAGTCTGATTTAAACTTAGATTTATGTATATGCTGCTCTTATGCTTTGGACTGTGTGTGGCTATAAGTTCTGGTAGACCTACAGTAGCTTACACCGAGACTTAAAACTACCTGAGAACACTATGGGACTTTGTCCCAAGTATGGTAGGCTTTTCAAGGAAAAACTTCTTACTTGTACTTTTAGTAAAGTCATGTTGTGTTATCAGCATAAGCCTTTCTGTTATTTCAAAGTGGAAAAGCAAGGGCTTAATCTCATAAAATGGCATGAGAGCAGGGCTTTAATACGCTCTTAGATAATGTTATTAAACTGTTTTTTTAAGTTGCTTTGAAAGAACTGTTATGGACTTCCTGTTGAAGCTCTGAGCTCTGATTACATATCACATGGGATAAGCAGATAAACTGCAAAGGAGCTAAAATCAGCAGTGTCTGCAAGCAGAATCCAAGCCAAATGCCCTTGTTTTGCTATATCAGCCAATTTTTTATTACATGTTTTATCCACAGAAGGAATGCCAAACTCTGTTTTTATGTTTTGTTTTGTTTTGTTTTTAACAAATTTATCAACATATAATCCCCATACCATCCTACTCGCTCATTTAAAGTGTTGTAAAATTGTGGCAACCATCCCATAGTTTGTTTTGGAACATTTCTATCAGGCAAAAAGAAATTCAATGCCCATTCACAGTCACTCCTCATTTTCTCTCACTGGCCTTCTCCATGGTCATAGGCAACTATTAAATCTTTCTGTCTCTATAGATTTGCCTATACTGGACACTTATCACGAATCAAGTCATATAACATGTGGAGTTATATTAAATTTTGTGATTAGCTTTCTTAGCTTACTGTCTTCTGGATTTATTCATGTTGTAGCACCTACCAGATTTTCATTTTTGTATGGGTATATAAAATTCCATTATTTGAAAATACTCTATTTTGTCCATCGACCCATTCATTTTTCTCTAGAAATATGAGTTGTTTCCTTTTATTTAAATTATTGAGTAGTATAGAATATGTCATTATGAATATCTGTAAGTTTTTGTGTGTACATATATTTTCATTTCTCTTCAATATGTATGTGGAAGCAGGATCACAGGGCATACGGTGGCTTTGTTTAAAGTTTTTGAGGAATAAAGCTTTTCCGAACTGTAGCCCCATTTCGCATTGCCATCAGCAATGTCTGAGGATCCCGTCATCTCTCCAAATCTCCCCCGCATTCGTTATAGCTTTTTACTGTGGCAAGCTCAATGGGTATGAAGTGTTACCTCAGGGGTTTTGTCTCCTTTTCCCTAATGACTAGTCATTAGCGTTGAACAGCTTTGTTATTAACTGTTTTGGAAGGGACTGGTATATAGAAAACACAATCGAACAGATACGCTGAAGTACAGTCTTTAAACCTAAGCAAAAATCGTTTAAGACTTTTGCCTTAATTTTCTAGAAAAGCAATGAAGTTTAATAAAGGAAGGTGTACAGTTTTGGTCCGACAAGCACACGCTGAATTCGTTGATAGGATCCACTGAGAACGCACAGCAGCCGTCCCCCACCCCACGCCCCCCCCCCCGGCCCCTGGTGTCCTGCAGTACCTACACGCAGTCCAGGGTAGGTGCCTACTGCCTCGGACTGAAAATGGGAAGCTGGAAGATATGATAGGAGGGGTTAAATATCAGGGTAGATAAGGTCAGCTGACATTGAATAAGCCTACCATTTTAAAGAATAGCCCATGATGTTGATGTGTATATATGAAATGTAAATCTTTATCCAGTTTTTTAAATTTTAAAATGGCATCAAATGCTATCAAAGACCTTATCTGAAGTCTATGTAATTAAATAAGTAGCTTATTAGGCTTCCTTTAAGCCCTAAATCATACAATTCTTTGTTACAATCAAGCTTTTGAAACATACATAATAAAACCATGGTGTTTTAAACAACCCAGCTATTCACATGTCATGAGAATAGATTTCAGCCAAGAACCATCTCCGTGTCCTAAAAAAGACTTTGAAACTTTGTTTATATAAGAACTCTATACTCATTCCAGATTTTGTCCTTGTAATTTATTCATACGTATTAAAATTTTTAACAAGTTTCTTGATGAAGAACAGGTGAGAAAAGTCAGGAGTCGTCAGAAGTTCAGTACAGTTCTTTGGTCACCAAATGAAGTCCCTGGACGAGAGGAAACAGATGGGCCTGGTTACATTATCCTTGCTGTGCCAAATAAACAGTTGGGGAAAACACTGAATACCCTGTAGCTACGTATCAGCTCGGAGGCTAGGGATGTTTCCTGTCTACAGTGCTAGCCTTTTCAGCTGTTCAATATTTAATGACAGAAGCTTGAAAAAATTTTAATCTATCATATAAAACTAGTTCATTGGAATCCTCATTGGGTGACTAAGTGCATTCATTCAGGACATGCTAATTACGTTAAGGCACGGTGTTGGACAGACTGGTGGGATTTCTTAGGGATACTTCAGGGATAAGGTAGCATTTGTGATGGTAGTTAAACATGAGTACCATTAGGATGTTTCTAAGGGAGAAAAAAACTATGTGTGGCAATTATATCTGCAAAGATCAGAAGTAGCCAGGAATAAAAACTTCCTCTCAAGGAAAAGCTAGACAGCACCCATATATCCAAGAAACACTTAAGCATGCGCTAACATAATGCAAACAATAGGGCAAGTAGTTGAAAAATAATCCAGAAGACAGGGCTGCCAGTCTTTAAAGGGCCATAGGATATACAAAGAAGTAAGCAGGAAAATCCTGCCACATTGCAGAGTCAGTACATGCTATGAGCAGGGGTGATCTCCAAGCCAGGAGTGAGTGAGGACGAGGACTGGAATCTTATTGTATCTGAGCCACCTCATTGTCCCCTTCTGGGATTGAGTCACATTGTTGAAAAACAAAGAAATTTAACAAAGACACACTGAATGTCATCTTCATCATTCCTGTTGCCTCTCAAAGTCAAAAGGGGATATATATATATTGAGATCAAAAGTTATTATAAAGGAATAAAATTCTTTAGCTAAAAATGTTAATGGAATTTCAATTACATGGATGAGTCAGTCATACTAACTTTTATCCACTCTATCCCAATAATTATTCACAGATACATATATATATGTGTGTGTGTGTGTATATATACATGTATGTGTGTGTGTATATATATATGTGTGTGTGTGTGTGTGTGTGTGTGTGTGTGTGTTGTGTAATGGGCATGGTGGTATATGCCTTTAGTCCCAGCACTCAGGAGGCAGAGATAGGAGGATCACTATGAGTTCGAGGCTAGCCTGAGACTACATAGTGAATTACAGGTCAGCCTGGGCTACAGTGAGACCTTACCTCGAAAAACCAAAAAACAACAACAATAATAATAATAAGCTTCAAAGGATCAGAAATTAATGGTGAAAACATCAATGGATGAAAGATCCAAGCAGATTTTGAAAGAAAACAACCCAGCAAATTAAAAAGATGATTTGATAGATGATAAAACAGAGAATCTGAAACGACTGAAGCTATGAGATTGTGTGTATGACTACGACATGAACTCCAGTCAATGCTGGTATAACTGGGAGCACACTGAAAGCTGTATGAAAAAGGAAATGTAGTCTTACTGTTATATTGGTTCTGTAATGAACAATATTTATATACTATGATGTAAATGATGATTAATAATTTAATAATATGGATTAATTAATAATGAAAATCATCAACTAATGTTAATCAGAGATAGAGAGGTAGAATGTAGAGAATGTCTGCATCAATTCCCTGTTGAGAATTTCTTCTTTCATGACTCCATGACTCCTAATTGAAATTACAATAAAAGTGCAGTACCTTACTTTGGATTTAAAATCCCTGCATTGTCTACTCCTTGTTTTCCTCCCCTTCTCAGCATCTCTTCAATGATAGTAGCCTTCTTTCTTGTTTGCTTGTGACAGGTCTCATGTATCCTGTGCTGGCCTTTAGCTCCCTATGTAGCAGAGGCTGACCTTGATCTTCTTGTCTCTGTCTCCTAAATGCTGGTATTCCAGGCATGTGCCACAATGTTGTAAGATCTCTTTTCTTTTTTTAACTACCATTGTATTTAAAGGAAAGAAGCCACTGCGGATGATCACGTGGTTGGAAGAGAGACACAGGACAACTGAAGATGGAGATCATTGTATTATGTTAAGGACACTGATGACCCACCACATTTTCTTCTGAATTTTTTTTTGTTGTTGTTTTTGTTGTTTTTTGTTTTTTGAGGTAGGGTCTTACTCTAGCCCAGGCTGACCTGGAATTCACTATGTATTCTCGGGGTGGCCTTGAACTCACAGTGATCCTTCTACCTCTGCCTCCAGAGTATTGAGATTGAAGGCATGTGCCACCATGCCCAGCCTCCTCTTCTACTTTTAATGAGTCTCTGAGCTTGTACCTACTACTAAGTTGTCACCTTCTTATCAAAGTTTGAATGAGGTATTTGGCAGCAGGGAGGTTTTTCCACTTGGTCACATTTGTAATCAGTTCACTATCAGTAAGCTGACAGAGACTTGTTTATGTCGGTTCAGAATGGGGCTCCCATGAAACCAGGCCTCCAAACACTTGGCTTTCCTTTATGATCACACCCACAGTGTGTGCCCTGGTCATCTTTCCTAGAGTAAAGATACACAACACACACACACACACACACACAATCTTGGGTCTCAGTTTTCTCCACTAATTCTTAGTATATTAACACAGTTGCTTTTTTTTTTTTTTTCCTCAAAGTTTTTCATACTTTCCCAAGTCTTGGATGCCATCATACAGTTTAAGCTAATTATCACAATGGATGGGTTTATAATATTAAAATATCAGGTGAGAAAATATTTTGAACCAATTTATTTTTATTTGATTTGTAATTCAGCATTTATTTACTTCATTTTCCTTGTATACAAACAGCAGAACTTCCTGCAGATTAAGTTGTGGGGTGGGGGAAGCCATGGAAGAATCCTGTTCACATGAGAATTAATTGCAACCTGGTTGCTAACCATAGCTGCACTGAGCCCTCAGCAATGGAGCACCCCATCGAAGTGTGTTGTGAGCCCTTGGTCCCCAGCTGGTGACAGTCTGGAAGGTGGAGCCTTGCTGCAGGCGGTGTGTTGCTCAGGGGAGGCTGAGGCGTGTTATAGCTCAGCTTCTCCTGCCGGAGCTCAGCTCACTCTTGCTTATCTAGCTCACTTACTGCTGTTCCTACTTGCTGTGGCAGGAGGTCATGCCCAGCCTTTGTTCATGCCATGTTTTCCCCTGACATCACGAAGCTTCCCCTTGAGACAGTAAGCAAAAATAAACAAACCTTTTCCTCCCATTGGCTGCTTATGGTCGGGTGTGTTTTTCAGAGCAACATGAAGTGTCTGCAACAGAAAGGATGGAGTAAGCATGGTACTACCATTTACTCAGCATATGGTGATTTCTAAACAAGAACACACACAAATTGTTATTTTAATAAACAATGTGTTAATAAAAATACTAGGAAAATCCTATACTGTATATTAATTGCCAAACAATGACCTATGGTTCAGAACTGTAGTTTCCAAATTCAGTTTAACATTAGAATACACAAACTATTCTGTTTAAAGAATTCTATATGAACTATTACTCTATTTGAAGAACTGAGGTAGACTGGGGGAGGACGTGGAAGTCAAAACATAAGGAGGCTGTGTGTCACTGAGTAAGAACCGCTCATTTCCTAGACATAGGAACCACCTTTGCTTCTCCCTTAGGTGTACTTGAGATGCCCTGGATAGGCTAAGAATGGGCAGGTTCCCAAGTAGAAATTGTGAATGCCCTCTTTTGCCTAGTACCTAGTGGACACACAGTCACAGCTGTTCAACTTTTGGGGAAAAGAGTGGATTTCTGAAGTTTGTTCTCTCCCTCAGGGACAGATCATTCTCCCATGATGGCATGTTCCACTGCAAAGCAGTGAGGGCTCACACTGCTGGGTTCAAACCTGTTGATGCATCTTCTCTCTTTCCAACAAACCGCTAAATGCATTTTTCTCTGTTTGTCCCTAAAGGGCCCATGGAGACACTCATCCCATCATTTCCTGGCTTGACAGGAGAGGATGTCATGAACCAACTGCCATCACACGGCTCAGATTACAGTGTTAGGACTGCCCGGGGCAGCTGGTTTGCTTCACTGATAGAGAATGAAAGCTCTTGCTTGTAAATAGCTTTGCCTGTGTTCGCCACTCTTAACTTGGTCTTGTTAGCCTTGCATTCCCCAAGCGTTGCTTCCAAAGCCTGCTCCTTGCCTGGGATGTGAGGTTTCCTGGTTACTCATATTGATAAACAGTTCTTGGAGCTTCCCACTCTGCCTGCTGAAAGCCGTGTGGCAGTTTCTCCCTGAAGCCTGGTGGCTTTGAAGCTGCTAGAACAGTACATTGTATCTGTTTGCCCGTTCCTGCCGTCGGGGTGGAGTGGGAGGAAGGGGTCTGCTTCCTGGCTTAGAATCTGAGCCATGGTAAACTCCTGAAAATTTCCACTATTTTACATCATGCCTTTCACATTCATCTTTAAAAGCGAGAAGTGTAAATTATTCCCAACTCATGTAGGCGCTGAAGAGAGGTCTCTTGACTCTTCGTTGAAGTTCAGAATCCCATCATCTCTAAGTTCTACTCGCAGTTAATATGTACCTACTTGTTTAGAGATAGTTACTTGGTGAATTTCACATCAGTCTCTGGAAAAGGGAGTTGGATCATGAGCATAGGAAAGAATATATGCATAAATGAATGAGAAGAGGATGAGGAGAAGAAAGAGGACGTAGGGAAGAGGAAGGAAAAAGGAGGGAAAGGACTCAAAGGAACAAGAAAAAGAGCAATGATGAAACGAGGCCATTATTCTTAAACAAAGCTTTTTTTTTTTTTTTTTTTTTTTTTTTTTTTTGGTTTTCCGAGGTAGGGTCTCACTCTAGCTTAGGCTGACCTGGAATTCACTATGGAGTCTCAGGGTGGCCTCGAACTCTCGGCGATCCTCCTACCTCTGCCTCCCGAGTGCTGGGATTAAAGGCATACGCCACCATGCCCGGCTATATTGTTGTTTTTTTTTTTTTTTTTTTTTTTTTTTTTTTTTTTTGGTTTTTAAACAAAGCATTTGTCTATACCTGTCCCAGGCATCCAGAAACCTTGAACTGCAGAATTAGTCTTTTCAAAAAGGACATTTAAATTCCTCACATGGTTTCCTCTGAGCTTAGAAGAAAGAAGAGGAAAGGGGAAGGGAGAAGGAAAGAGGAGGGAAAAAAGAAAGAAGGGAAGAGGTGGAATGGAGAAGAAAGGAGAGGAAAAAGAAGAAGGAGGAGGAAGAAAAGAAAAAAGAATAACATTCTTGTAAGTATAATTCAATGTTTCCAGAAGCAGGGCCTAGAAATGTGTAGATTGCAGGGACTTTTGTTTTTGTTTTTAAAGGGAAGTGACTTAGATAATTCTTGATACCAATAAAAATTTTTCCAAAGGACTCATAACTGGTTTTCTCCCCATAAAAAGATAGCAATTAGCAGGGATATTCTTGTAGCGTTTGAATCATTAGGAAAGAAACGTGGGTGTTGCCTAGCTCTAAACAGCCTGAAATGCTGAAGTAAGTGTGTAAAAATACCAGGACCGAAAGTGGAATCTGCATTGCTGGGTTGAACATTTTAAAAGATGGTCACTTAAGAACAAAAAGTAGGAACCTCATCTGCTGGTAGTTTCAGAATACAAGTAAGAATTAATATTTTTTTAAAGTACCTTTATGAGGGATTTCTTGGGATACTGAACAGAGTGAATTTCTAGCATAAGCTGCCTTCTGTCCACATGGGAAACAGTGTCACTGTCCCGTTGGGGAGCACAAAGCTCATTGCCCCCAGTTTGAATGCTGTAGGGGGTCAGAAAAATGCAGCTGACTTTTAATATTACTGTGATCCGTGATAGAAAATTTGGGGAGCTAGTGCTGAGCCGAGTCACTGGAGCTCTTCAATGCAAACCTATACTATTGGGGTTCCTCTGCCATGGGTTTAATGTACTGAAGCTTCCAGAAGATGAGCATGCATGACCCATAGGGTTAAGGAAAGTAAGGGTCAAGGGAAAAGGACAACCCAACTAACAATGTGGCAAAAAAAAAAAAAAAAATACAGCATCATCAGGTGCACCCGAAACCCTGCATCTGGAATTAACTCAAGGCAAAGACTGAGCAACCCAAACCCCCATGCTTTCCACTCCATGGTCTTAATAGCCCATCTGTTAAACCTCATTTGTCACAGATAGGAGCAGTCAAAGATTATCATGTTTATTTAGATTTAAATAGGATTATTTTAAATAAGCAAGTGGGGTAAAGAGTTGAAAATCAATTTGTTTCATATCCAGATTTAAAGATTTTAGTGGTCAGTAATGAACTTTGAGCATCTTGAGAATAAATTAGAAAAAGAATTATCTGTTCTTTACTAATAAAGATTATGTTGGGCTGGAGAGATGGCTTAGCAGTTAAGGCACATGCCTGCAAAGCCAAAGGACTCAGATTCAGTTCCTCAGGAACCATGTAAAGGCAGATGCTCAAGGTGGTACATGTGTCTGGAGTTCATTTGCAGTGCCTAGAGGCCCTGGATTGCCTATTCTCTCTCTCTCTCTCTCTTCTCTCTCTCACATGCACAAACACATCTCTATCCATCTGCCTTCTCTCTTCTTTCAAATAAATAAGAATAACATATATATATGTGAAAGATTATGTTGATAAACTGGGGAGTTTTCCATTTTTCCTGGCCCTGGGTTTTGATGAGTACTGCTCATGCATTAGCCCCACACACTTACAGTTCATTTTACACTTCGGTTTTTCTGAAGAGCTAGCATATGAGGAAGGTCCGTCCAGCAAAGGAGAGGAAGGGCCTCTGGTCAGGAAGAGGAAGCAGCAGGTACAGACATCTTGCAGGGGGCAAGGCTTAGAGCCTTTGGGCTTGAGTTGGAGGAACTCAGAACACAGGTATTGTCATGGGGTCTGATCGACTCTAGCTAGCAAGGAAGAGGGATTTTATGCTGAGAGGGACGGCATGCCATCAGAGGGCTCTGAGAATGGCCTACAACTTGTTTCTCAAACTTTGCAATGAATACAGTTAGAGTAAGAACATATGATCATCCATATTTTCTTGTTAGATATTTTGTTTTGAGTTTTTGTTGTTACTAATTATTGAGTAGATCATGCATCAGTTTGAAATACATAGGTATTAGAAGAATGATCACACTTTGGGGACAACTAAAACTCTAGTCACCTATTAGCACAGGACGCCATCACTGCAGATGTTTACTGACTGCCTCCCGGTAATGGGAAGGAAAAATACACAG
Source organism: Dipus sagitta (assembly GCA_036346955.1). Classification (NCBI taxonomy): domain Eukaryota; kingdom Metazoa; phylum Chordata; class Mammalia; order Rodentia; family Dipodidae; genus Dipus; species Dipus sagitta. Next base: position 21,265,539 of record CM070770.1, read on the forward strand.
AGAGGAGAAATCAACAAGAGGAAAATATGGTTGCAGTCATTGGAAACAACAGTAAATGATGCCATAGAAGAGCTGAATCACAGCTGTAAAACTACATATTTTTGCCATTCCATACCGTCATACCCAGAAAAATAAATAGATAAATTCTCTCCACCTGGGCTAAATTACTAGCCATCCAGTATGAAGGTGGCTTTGAACATTAACACCAAGGGATGGGATTTCAATGCTATGTTACTCCAACATTCCTGGGGCCCCCTCTTCCCTTATCCATTTGGATGTATCTCCCAAGAACTTGAGTAAGGTTTTCTTCATTTGTGTTTTCAACCTACACTACCTGGTGGGATAAAGAATTCCTTAATTATATAGGGCATTCACAAGTATCTTAAAATCAAATTACACTGTCAAAATATCCGCCCTTCTCTCAGTCTCTACCCATGCTTGGCAGCTTGTTCTCTCTGGGGACACTGAAAGCAGAGGAGGAAACAACCCGAGAACTCCTGCGCTCCTAGAAGCTACGTGAAGGGGGAGAGGGGCACCGGAAAGAGTGGCATTGCCCAGATACAAGGTGCAAAGAAGCCATAGATTACAAGAGCTGCCATTTGGATCCCCGAGAGACAGGAAGTTTAGCACAGTCGGAACCTCAGGCGTCATTCAAACAGCCTTTGTGGGACTCTTGTCCTTTAGTAGCATGTGACCTGACCTCCCTCAACCTCAGTCCCAATAGAAAGCAGACTTAAACTAGTCTTCGCTTCTGGAGTGACTGTGAATAACGAATAGGAGGTTTTTCTAGGAAAAGCCTTAGGTGTTCGTGATCAGGGAGTTTCATTTCAGACCGCTTAATTAGTTCTAGGACACATGCTCAGACATGTTTAATATTTACAGTGTGCCATTCTGAGAGAAATTACCTGTCTCTCTAGTCCTAGTCTCTGGTCAAGTTCTCAGTTCCTCTGGCCTGGCCTTGTTTTAGGCATGAATGAAATCCAATGGTCTGAGCCAATGTGCATGTTAGCTTTTGATGGTCATTCTATCTGCAGCTACAATTTGGCTTTTGCACAATGAACTTTTGGCTTCAGTGACCCATTAGGGCTCAGTGCAGTCCTCAGGTAAGAGGAAGTGTCGTCTGTGACCCACAAGAACACACCTGTGTTAGCTGCTCTGTCGCTCTTCATGCGGGGCATGGGTCCAACACACACCACATGCTCACTTGTGTGTTAGGAAGCCATGAATTGCAATCCAAATTGTCTTAGTCTTTATTCCCTCAGAGATTGCTTGTCCGTGAATCAAGTGGCAGACAGAAATTGATATTTAACTTAAAAAAATATTTATTTGCAAGCACAGAAAGACAGAGAGAATGAGAGAATGCATGTGCCAGAGCCTCTTGCTACTACAAATGAACTCCAGATGCATGTAGTACTTTGTGCATTTGGCTTTGTGTGGGCACTGGGGAATTGAACATGAGCAGTTAGGTTTTGCAAGCAAGTACCTTAACTGCTGCGCCATCTCTCCAGCCCAATATTTAACTTTTAAAATTTCTAAGTGCCAGAAAGCTCCAAGTCACTCCATGACACGAAGATTACTTGCGAAGCTGCCCTTGTCCATTATGTGTTTTGTCAGCCTTTGGGATATTAACCAAGTAGATTTGAATCCCGTCAGAACTATGTACTTCCCGTGTTCCTCAGAATGAAGAAATAGCAGAGGCATCTCACTTCCAGCAAGTTCTTTCCTATGATAAGCGTGACAAAGTGTAGACACTCTACATTTTAGAAGCCAAGACCCAATCCTGTAACATTCTTGGTATTGTTTTGTGCTGACTTCAAATGTCAACAAGTAGAAGCCGCGTCTTTCTTCGATTAGACTCGATGGCGGAGAGTCATCTCCCTGCTGCCTGCCTAGAGCTGTCTTGTTAAGTCCCTGTCCCACACCTCAGCCACAGTCAAACCTAGACCTGAAAGTCCTCTCAGAGCTTTGGCTAACAAGTTTGTCCTCTTTCCAAAACCAGGTTTGTACCAACTAGGAAAGTCCCTGGAGGTACATTGAGGCATTGAGGCAAAAGAACCCTTCCTCTTTTTCCATAACCCTGTAAGTCCCCAAATGCCACCCATGTGGGAGAGTGCTCTGTGGGATTAGAACTCTCATGCCAGTGATTCTCAAGTCTCAGGTTCGTATCCATGTTGACCAAGAATTGAGAATGCAGACTCACAGAAGCATTTTCTAGGGTGAGTTAAGATTAACAGGCAAAGCAGAAAAATACCTCAGCCAAAAGAAATTCTAAAGGCTCCTCCTTCCACAGGGAAAGGTCTCTCTCTGGGGAAACACATGGAAAGGCGTAGCAGGAAAGCCCAAGCCAAAAGAAATTCTTCCTGTTCCCAGTTCCGAAAGATCCCCCTCACACAGGGACGGAGAGAAGCAAAACCTGAGAAGCCAAAAGGTTAAGAGAACTAAGAGCACCGCACATAAGTCTCGGGCCCACTTCTATGAATCCCGCATCCAATTAGAATGACCAGACTCAGATGTGGAAGGAGGGACCGTTTGCTTAGTGGGTCCAAGAGGAGCATTGGCTCCGGAAGAGCTCTGCCCACAGGGTGAAACCCATGAATCCAAAGAAGCAGCAGGAAGCTGTTGCTGAGGCGTGGTTGGAAGGTTGTTGCTTGTGACCATCTTGGATGAGAAAGGATCAGGTGTGTTTGAGTTCTGCCAGGGCAGGCAAGGCCGCACCCATGTGTGAAACAGGCCAAGCCCCTAGCTAACTACCTACCAGAACAAAAAGGCTACCTTATTCCTAATCATTGATTCTGCTACTCAGACTTGTCAATCTGAAATGTCCTTTGCAAACAACCTGCTGGGGAATCGGAAGAGAAGAATGCTTCACACCTGACACCCATTCAGACCACCTTTTCTTTTGTGAAACATTTAGTGTTTCTTTCTGATTAGGAGTCTCAGGGGTCAAATACTCTTTTTGCAGCTGGGCAAGTCTTTCATGTCCTGGGGTGCTGAAGTCTCACTCCCTAATGTTAGGTGAGATAGTCTCCTACACTCCTTTGAGCCCCAGTGCCCCTCACAGAATTACAGAATCTTTGACTGTCTCCTATGAGTGACTGGAGCTTACTCTTGGGTGACTTTGGTGTGGTGGTGGAATTAAGACCCATAAACAAAAGCGAAGTTTTATCAGTATACGGTCATGTGTTTTGAAATGCCCCAGCAGCTGACTGCTGAAGCTCCAAATTTCGATGGCAAAGCTTCAAAATAATGCTGAATGTAGTCAGTAAACAAATCTGTGAGCTCTTGGGAGGCCAAATATCATCAACGGTCTTTTGCAATTCGTTGGCGTAGGGACAGACATCTGCAAATTGTAGATATTTACATAGATGAAACACAATACTCTAAGGGGATTATACTGTATCTCAGTAAAACTGAAATGTCTAGTCACCATATTGTAAATTTAATTCCAACCAAAATTTTTTATTAAGCCTTTTGGAGCAGTAGGACACGGTATATAAACATGTTAAGACTCGGCTGCTCTCCAGAGGCCAGACTCCAAAAATGCAGTAATTCTCCTTCCAGCTGCTGAGAAGATAATGTCCTATTTGAGTCACACTGAAAAAAACTTTAACGGAACCATTAGACTCCTTATGAGCTAATGCTCGAAACTCCCAGAAAAATCAAGCCACATTTAGGTATTTAGAACAATGACCATTGTTTGGATGAAAATTCCTACCCATATTGACAATGAAACAGAATCCCCATTCAAAAAACAGCATCTAGTTTCCATTCTGCACATAGAAGGCCCTCAAAAAAAAAAAAAAAAAGTCAGACAAAACAAAACAAAAAACTAGTGCTAAAGTTTGACCTTGAAATTCCAATATCCTGCAATGCCAACTTGAATTAAAGTAACACTCATACTTTTGAAAATCTTGAAAGTGGTTATTACTTCCATTGTCTTTTTAACCACCATTGTACCGTGGAGAAAATTGAAGTTTATGGAATTAACGCCCTTTTTATGACATCAAGATCCCTAAACTTTTAAGTTTTATGCTTCTTTTAATGCCATGGAGATTTGCAACATTAAGTAAAGAAGGCAGACATAAATATAGATAAAAATAGATGTGGGTTAAAGAATACAAAGTTCTGGCAAGACAGAAAGAACAAATTCTCAAAATTTGTTATATAAAATGGTGTCACGATAATAATGCACAGGTTTTACATGCTGTCATTTCCCAAAGAGAAAACTATATGAAGTAATGAATATGACAATTAGCTTGATCTAATCATTCCACGGTGAATGCATATCCCACAATATCTCGTTAGAAAGCAGAATAAATAAGTAGAGATAGACAGATGGATGTATTTTTCCTTATATCACATTCGTGGGCACAAAGGAAGTCCTTAAGAAAGCTCTCTTCTTCTATGATTTCTTTTTCTTCCCTGTCCTTTTCCAGGCCTTCAAATATGCATTCAGCTTTCCAAATATCAGACCTAATTATAAATTTCAGAAAAAGCCAAAACTCACAACACTGTGAATAATTTTCTTTTGCTATTTTTATTTATTTATTTGAGAGTGACAGAGAGAGAAAGAGGCAGATAGATGGAGGGAGAGAGAATGGGCGCGCCAGGGCCTCCAGCCACTGCAAACGAACTCCAGACGCGTGCACCCCCCTTGTGCATCTGGTTAACGTGAGCCTCGAACCAGGGTCTTTAGGCTTCACAGGCAAGCGCTTAACCACTAAACCATCTCTTCAGCACGTGAATAATTTTTTTTAACAAGTTCTTCAATCCTTAAGGATTCTTTGGGGTGCTTAATGTGCATTGGCCGGGCTTCTCCAGGCCTGGCACCTGGCCTGGTTTTCCTTTTCCTTCTACTGCTATCTGCTGGTAGTCGATCTGTAATGGCAAATTTCAGGACAGATCATGTGGTCAGTCACATTTCTGAGGTCTAACTCCAGGAGAGTCTGGCTGCATATCAGGATCATAAGGGACATGATAAGCTTTGATGGTTAGGTCCTACTCCCAGAGATTCTGATTGGTTTTAGTCTGAGGTAGTAGGTCACTGGCAGTTTTTGGAAAGTTCACCAAAGAATTCTAATGTGTAGCCAGGGTTCAGAACCACAGCGCAAGCAATCAAATCTCACCAGAACACGTAATGTGAAGGTTGATGTAACTGAGAAAAATCTGCATTCAGTTTTGCCATATCTTGACCAGTCACCAATTCGTTTCATACCCTTAATGCAACTCGTTCAAATCTGTGATTTTTTATGGATTTATAAAAATTGAAATCAATTATTTTCTCTGTAAGCTTTTTGGATTTTCCTCATGACTAACCAGGAATACAGCCTAAAATAAGTCAACTCTATTCTTTTATCACATTTCATGTTATAAGCTATGATATCAACGAACACTAAAAATAAAATGACTTATGAAAAATGTATGATTCAAAAAGAAGTAGGTTTTCATTTCATATTAATGTTCTTATAAACTTAGCATTCCTTTGCCATGAGTTCTAACATAGACTAAGAAACCAGAGGCCTGCTTCCTTAGCAGGTAGTGAAATGGTAATTTACTTGAGCTTGAATTTCTGTCATGTTATGAGGAAAACAGAAAATTTGCCAAATAAGAAAATAATGTAAGCTTTAAACACACACATGCACACACACACACACACACACACCCCACATCATATATAGATTGCATTTTCACATATATGTTATTATAAATGAGTTAGAATAAGGGTTTAACCTTTTTTGGTTAAAAATGATTCAAAGGGCTGGAGAGATGGCTCAGCAGCTAAGGCACTTGCCTGCAAAGCCTAATGACCCAAGTTCTATTCCCTAGGGCCCACGAAAGCCAGACACATGAAGTGGCACAAGCATTTGGAGTTTGTTTGCATTGGCTAGAAGGCCCTGGTGTGCCCATTCTCTCTCTCTCTCCTTGCAAATAAATAAATAAAATATTTAAAAAGATTCAAGGAGCTGGAAAGATTGCTCAGTGGTTAAGGCACTTGCCTACAAAGCCTAATGACCTAGGTCCGATTCTCCAGTGCTTACATAAAGCCAGATGTACAAAGGGGTGCATGCATCTGGAGTTTGTTTGAAGTGCCTAGAGGCCCTGGCGCACCCATTCTCATTCTCTCTCTGTCGGTCTCTCTGTCTCTCTCTGCAAATAAATAAATAAATAAATTTTTTTAGAAAAAAATCAAAGAATATATATCTACAAAAGCAAGCATTAATTTTGTGTCTCACAGGTCTGTAGGTCGAGAAACTTCCCCACCCCATGGCAAGCACTGATCAAATGACAATATAACCTGCTGATTGTCACTGATCCTCATATTATTGGGTTGCTTTTGATCTTGTTGACACAGGATGACAGAGAGACTGTGTCATCAGCTGGACGCAAGAGGCCTTATCACTTTGACCTGCGGGAGCCTTTGGTATTAAAGAAATTGCAGCTGGGGCATCTTCACCTTAACTTTGTGATCTTTTGTGATCTTTCTGGGCAAAACAGTCATCAAAAGATAAAACAAGCAAAAGACTCATAGGGCATTGTTTTATTTTAGGTTGCCTCTTAGCTTTTAAAAGTTTATGAACACAAAAATTTACATGCTGGTTAAACAGTAATGATTTCTTAGTGTGACGTATGATGAGAAAGAATTGTTAGTTTCTATTTGGTAGGGGAGAAACCGCCTTTTCATAATGGAATATACTTATTGCTTGACAAGTTGGATCTGAAAATTTCAGACTTTAAAAGAACTTTCCGTAAATAGAGCTCTTGCAAAATTAAAATACATTTTCCAAACAGTTAAAAATGGAGCTATCATGTGGCTCAGCAGTCTTATTAGAAGGTATGCACCTAACGGAAGTGAAATCAATATGTCAAGGAGACATCTATACCCCTGTGTCCATTGATACATTATTCACAATAACCAAGAAATGGAAATACCCAAGTGTGTAGCAGCTGATGAATGGATAAGAATAACAATAGAATATTATTCAGCCATACAATAGAAAAAGCCATTTTCTTATTTATGGCAACATGAGTGGAACTCGAGACCATTACGTTAAGTGAAACAAGTTAGGCACAGAAAGACAAGTACCGCATTTCTCTCTCAGATGTTAAATCCGAAGAAACTGACAGAAAGCTTAGGGAAGTTGAGAAGAAACGAGGGGCTAGCAGAGGCTAGGGGAGTAGGGGAGGACGAAGGGAAGAGAAGAAGTTGACAAATAGGCACTAAGTTACAGTTAGACACAAATAAGAAGACAAAGAAGCTCGGAGCATTACTGTCACTGTGGTGACAACCACAGATACTAATTATGTACTAGACATTCAAAAAGGTAGAAGAAAGGATTTCAAAAAAATTTCACCACAATTGATACGTGTTTGAAGACATAAATATATAATATTGATATAAGCATTATGCAAGGTATATATCATGAGTTAAACATTACTTTGTATATCAGCTAATTTTTTTTAATTAATTATTTTTGGTTTTTAGAGGTAGGGTCTCACTCTGGTCCAGGCTGACCTGGAATTAACTATGTAGTCTCAGGGTGGCCTCGAACTCTCAGCGATCCTCCTACCTCTGCCTCCCAAGTGCGAATTTTTTTTTTTTTTTTTTTTTGTAAGGAAATGTGAAAGAGAGGCAGGGCAAATTCTGTTGATCCTGTTCTCATTGCCTGATTGCAACCTGATTTAAATTCTGAAAATACTGTGCAATCATTTATTCCCATGGCTGAAGAAATAAGTTACAGAATGAGGGCGATATGATATTGAAATAATTTGAAAACAATTCACGAGCTCAGTCTCTCACTCTGGTTCTATCTGAAGATTAAATCATCGCCCTGTGAATTGGCAAATATTTTAATTTTGGATTTAGCCAAGTTTCCAGTTCTGATCATTTGGAACAGATCTGGGGAGGGATAATGTGATTTACCGTTTCCAGTTAAAATTATTTTGTACATGGGAGGAAATCATTTCAGTGTCCTTTGATATCGAAAAGTAAACAGCTAGTGCTAAATTCCTAAGATTTGTGTCAATACCAACCAAAATACTATCACTAAAATGAACTGTGACACCTGGTTCTATTTAAAATTAAATTGGATTACTCACAGAGACCCAGTGCACTGAATTTAAATATCGCCACATTGTTCAAGAGGGAGAGCTAACTTTGGAGGCTATGTTTAAAGCTGAGCGTGTGCTAGAGGGTGGAGGGAAGGTGATCTAGGGAACTTGCCACCGTGTAAAGTTATACAATGAGCCAATCAGAAGGGCCAGACCGAATACAGACGTTTTTCTCTGGCCACCAACAGCTCACTGCATGGGGGGACACCCTTGTTGAATACATTAATGATTATTAGCATCTTTTTAGTTCTTTTGATGAACACCATCACTCCTCAGAAGTTCCCTGCAGCCAATTTCTTGCTTTTCCCAAGTGCACTTTGTCATCTGAATGTTGAATTCCAGAGTTCTTGTTCTCCAAGAAATGTTGCTAGGGAATGTCTGCTGCATTCCAATTACCTTGCAGACATGTAGCAAAATTATGAAGTGAAAAATATTTAGAGGCTTTATAAGAGTCACACATGTGGGATTGCTATTTCTCAGGACAAAAACAAGTTATTCAAGAGATTACATTTGTCAAAAAATGAAAGCCAAGAATATGCTGTCAGCAGAAACCACGGGCGACTGTGAGTCAAGATTTTAGGAATCACAGCAAATTCACAAAGAGAGTTGTGAGGCTGTCAGCCTACTAAATACATTTAAATTTGTTTTGTTTCATTCTTTAGTTTTTAAAGGATTTAAAAATATTTTATTTACTTATGTGAGAGAGAGAGAATGGTCCTTCCAGGACCTCTTGCCACAGCAAAGGAACTCCAGATGCATGCGCCACCTTGTGTATCTGGCTTCCATGGGTACTAGGGAATTGAACCTGGGTCCTTAGGCTTTGCAGGCAAGCGCTTTAACTGCTAAGCCATCTCTCCAATCCACTTGTTTTGTTTTGAGACAAGGTCACCTAAGTCCAGGATTCCTAGAACTCACTGTACAGCCAAGATTGGCCTTGAACCTCTGTCTCTCAAATTCTAGGATGTGCCATCATGCCCTGCATATTTGAAATGTGTAATGATTAATTTAAAATGTCTGTATTTAATTCACAGCACACTTATACTTAATTTTCATGTTATGGATATCAACAGTAAGTCATAGGCATACTTTGGGGAAAATTATTTATAATTCAGAATGTCAGTTTTATAAAAAAATCTATTATTATAATTTCAATTCTGGAATTGGCCATTTTAACAAATTGCAAGCTCTCTAGAACAGCACGTTTTGTGCCATGTGTTTGTTGCTGGCAAGTCTAGCGTTCTGACTTGTGCCTAGACTAGCAGGTTCAAGAGATATGTGCCGAGTGAATACCTATTCGTAGATCTAAATTGCTAACAGGTAACCAAAACTAAAGATTTGGAGGACTTACTTGGGTTTTAAATAAGGCTCGTGTAGTGCTTGGATCTTCCTCCCTCCTCCAGGGGGAGGGTCAGTGCCAGGGTCTTCCTCCCTCCTCCAGGGGAGGGTCAGTGCCGGGGTCTTCCTCCCTTCTCCAGGGGGAGGGTCAGTGCCAGGGTCTTCCTCCCTCCTCCAGGGGAGGGTCAGTGCCGGGGTCTTCCTCCCTCCTCCAGGGGGAGGGTCAGTGCCAGGGTCTTCCTCCCTCCTCCAGGGGAGGGTCAGTGCCGGGGTCTTCCTCCCTTCTCCAGGGGGAGGGTCAGCGCCGGGGTCTTCCTCCGTCCTCCAGGGGAGGGTCAGTGCCGGGGTCCTCCTCCCTCCTCCAGGGGGAGGGTCAGTGCCGGGGTCCTCCTCCCTCCTCCAGGCGGAGGGTCAGTGCCGGGGTCGTCCTCCCTCCTCCAGGGGGAGGGTCAGTGCCGGGGTCTTCCTCCGTCCTCCAGGGGGAGGGTCAGTGCCGGGGTCTTCCTCCGTCCTCCAGGGGGAGGGTCAGTGCCGGGGTCTTCCTCCCTCCTCCAGGGGGAGGGTCAGTGCCGGGGTCTTCCTCCGTCCTCCAGGGGGAGGGTCAGTGCCGGGGTCTTCCTCGTCCTCCAGGGGGAGGGTCAGTGCCGGGGTCTTCCTCCCGTCCTCCAGGGGGAGGGTCAGTGCCGGGGTCTTCCTCCTCCTCCAGGGGGAGGGTCAGTGCCGGGGTCTTCCTCCCTCCTCCAGGGGGAGGGTCACTGCCGGGGTCTTCCTCCGTCCTCCAGGTGGAGGGTCAGTGCCGGGGTCTTCCTCCCTCCTCCAGGGGGAGGGTCAGTGCCGGGGTCTTCCTCCCTCCTCCAGGGGGAGGGTCAGTGCCGGGGTCTTCCTCCGTCCTCCAGGGGGAGGGTCAGTGCCGGGGTCTTCCTCCGTCCTCCAGGTGGAGGGTCAGTGCCGGGGTCTTCCTCCCTCCTCCAGGTGGAGGGTCAGTGCCGGGGTCTTCCTCGTCCTCCAGGGGGAGGGTCAGTGCCGGGGTCTTCCTCGTCCTCCAGGGGGAGGGTCAGTGCCGGGGTCTTCCTCGTCCTCCAGGGGGAGGGTCAGTGCCGGGGTCTTCCTCGTCCTCCAGGGGGAGGGTCAGTGCCGGGGTCTTCCTCCTCCTCCAGGGGGAGGGTCAGTGCCGGGGTCTTCCTCCCTCCTCCAGGGGGAGGGTCAGTGCCGGGGTCTTCCTCCCTCCTCCAGGGGAGGGTCAGTGCCGGGGTCTTCCTCCCTCCTCCAGGGGAGGGTCATTGCCGGGGTCTTCCTCCCTCCTCCAGGGGGAGGGTCAGTGCCGGGGTCCTCCTCCTTCCTCCAGGGGGAGGGTCAGTGCCGGGGTCTTCCTCGTCCTCCAGGGGGAGGGTCAGTGCCGGGGTCTTCCTCCCTCCTCCAGGGGAGGGTCATTGCCGGGGTCTTCTTCGTCCTCCAAGGGAGGGTCAGTGCCGGGGTCTTCCTCCCTCCTCCAGGGGGAGGGTCAGTGCCGGGGTCTTCCTCCGTCCTCCAGGGGGAGGGTCAGTGTTGGGGTCTTCCTCGTCCTCCAGGGGAGGGTCAGTGCCGGGGTCTTCCTCCCTCCTCCAGGGGGAGGGTCAGTGCCGGGGTCTTCCTCCGTCCTCCAGGGGGAGGGTCAGTGCCGGGGTCTTCCTTGTCCTCCAGGGGGAGGGTCAGTGCCGGGGTCTTCTTCGTCCTCCAAGGGAGGGTCAGTGCCGGGGTCTTCCTCCGTCCTCCAGGGGGAGGGTCAGTGCCGGGGTCTTCTTCGTCCTCCAAGGGAGGGTCAGTGCCGGGGTCTTCCTCCGTCCTCCAGGGGGAGGGTCAGTGCCGGGGTCTTCCTCGTCCCCCAAGGGAGGGCCAGTGCCGGGGTCTTCTTCGTCCTCCAAGGGAGGGTCAGTGCCGGGGTCTTCCTCCATCCTCCTGGAGGGGGATCAGTGCCGGGGTCTTCCTCGTCCTCCAGGTGGATGTTGCTGTCAACTTTGAAGTCTGTAAGGGGTTTTAGCTTTGACCTTGATTTGTGTTTTCTCCATGTTCAGACTCGATTTGTCTTTGTGTTTGTGATGGCGAGAGGTAGAACTGTCATAACGAATTCCTGGGATGGTGCATAGTGGGCATTCAATACACATAGGGAGAGTGGCATTTCACTAGACAACTTAGGTTGTCAGTGTAACTTTCTACTTCTCTGGGCACATGTTTATCTGGGCAAAGACTGACATAAGGACTGAACACATAGACATACCATTATTTCTTCCTGCTGGAATGATGACATTAGGTTTTATATCCAGGCCTGAGGAAAAAGCAATTAGCAGATGGGGGAATACTGTGGAATTCCTCTCCACCTGCCAGTCATTTCCAAAGGAAATGTTATCTGCATGACATCCCATGTGGCTCTGCACCACCTTTATGCTGTGTTAAGATATGGTGATTGGTGGGCTGGAGAGATGGCTTAGCCTTTAAGCGCTTGCCTGTGACACCTAAGGACCCCGATTCAAGGCTTGATTCCCCAGGACCCATGTTAGCCAGATGCATAAGGGGGTGCATGCGTCTGGAATTCGTTTGCAATGGCTGGAGGCCCTGGCACACCCATTCTCTCTCTCTTTCTCTACCTACCTCTTCCTCTCTCTGTCTGTCACTCTCAAATAAATAAAAATGAACAAATTTTTTTAAAAAAAGATATGGTGATTGGTAAGCATTTTAATACAAGGACCCTGAAAGACTGTGTAGGTTGATGGCACCTGGTAAGCTTGCTTTCTGCTATCCCTGCCCAGGTAGGGGCTCCAGCCACACTGGGGAGGCGTCACGGCTGAGTAGTGGGAGCTGACGTTGGAGGAGGAGGGCAGGGTGTGGACTTGTTCTCCATGGTGAGTGCAGTGATTAGCGCTAAATGCTGACTTTCAACATTCTACTTCCTTCCCAAAGGAGAATCTTCATGTCTACAGCCACGGGATCCAGAATGATCTCACCTGAAAAGACTTTTAGGGTTTTTTTATTATTGTTGTTTTTTCAGGGTAGGCATATTTCTCTAGCCCAGGGTGACCTAGAATTAGTTTCAGGCATGTCTAGATGCATGTCCTCGAACTCACAACAATCCTCCTACCTTCCTGCCTCAGCCTCCTGAGTGCTGGGTTTAAAGGTGTGCACCACCACACCCAGCAAGACTTAGGTTTTTGCTGGGTATTCATTCTGGTCTTTTGAGTTGACATTCTGAGGAAGTCAACAGAGCTTAGCCGTAGCAATTTCACCTGATGGTCCCCAAGTAATTAGCGATGAACATACCTTAGGCACTAGCTCCCACCAATTACTGGGGGTCCCCAGCTAGAAGGAACATAATGTCATGACGTTGAATGACACGCTTTATGTTTGCCATAACCGATGGGTAAAGCAGCTGCGGCTTCCGAGAGGAGTGGTGGCCCTCATAGGGAAGTTTTTTCCGAGCCTAAAACAGTCCATGACCCAACTGACTTGGTTTGAAGCATGATCACTTCCAGGTTCCTGAAGTCACATAGAGCATACGAGTGTTCCATTTTATGGAGGGCAGTGAGAAGGTGACTTGTTAGATCATGTCATCTATTAGAGTTTGAGCTTCAAATTCTTGAATTGCTTGGGACATGAGGATGACTAATTATGTGATAAGACCAAAGCCAATAGCCTAGATATTCTCTGATACAACACTATACAGAGAGAGGTATATCACTCAAGGGCTCAAAAACAAAACAAAACAAACAAAAGAAATGAGCAAAGAGTTTAAAACCTCAAAGAAAGAGAAACAGAATAATATCAGTAAGCACATGAAAAAATGAATCTAAAAGAATAACAGAGTTTGGAATCCTTTGTTATGCATAGAGAAATTAAAATAAATTTATACTAAAAAGCAAGCATCTCAAACTATCTTTTTAATATATTTTTATTTATTTATAGACAGAAAGGGAGAGAATGAGCATGCCAAAGACTCCAGCCACTAAGAATGAACTCCAGATGCATGTGCCACTTCCTGCATCTGGCTTTATGTGGCTACTGGAGAATCAAACCCTGGTTGTTAGGCTTTGCAGGGTGAAAAGAATCTTAACCACTGAGCAATCTTTCTTCAGACTTCAAACTATCTTTAAAGAACCTTTGGGAAACATGTTTCTGGAAAGTACGTCAGAAATGTTCATCTAATAGTTGAATTAAGGAATTAATGTTTAAAAAATTTACTTAGCTGGGTGTGCTAGCACACACCTTTAATCCCAGAACTCTGGAGGCAGAGGTAGGAGGATCACTTTGAGTTTGAGGACACCCTGAGACTACATAGTGAATTCCAGGTCAGCTTGAACTAGAGTGAAACCCTACCTAGTAAAACAAAAAACAAACAAACAAAAAAAAAATTTTTAAAAAGCTTACTCATGGACAACCCACCCTCTTGCACTTTTGTTAACTTAAGATGTTACTAGATGCTAACCTAGAAAGAGGAAGAAAATGCAATATTCAAAGGGAAGAAGAATAGGCCCTGGAAATCACCTAGTTTTTATGCTGACATCAAAGCATAACAAAGATATAAAGAAGTCTGTTGATACTGGCCAAGCTGAAATAATATGGTGATTGTCCTGAAAAGATCAAGTAAAATGAGTTGGATTTGTTTCATCAAAAGGCAAAATTTAGGAGTCTTAGGGAGGTATATTTCAGATGTTACATCTCTTATTTTGCAGGCAAAATTAGTTCATAAAGGTAGACACTCCCAGGAACTGTAAAGGCACCTGGCTTTGCCCATTGTTCTTATTTATTTATTTGCAAGCAGAGGGGAAGATAGAAGAGAAACAGACAGAGAAAATGGGTGCACCAAGGCCTCCCACCGCTGCAAATGAACTCCAGACACATGCGCCTTTTTTTGTGCATCTGTCTTTACGTGGGTACTGGGGAATCGAACTTGGGTCATTTGCTTTGCAAAGCAAGTGCCTTGACCACTGAGCCATGTCTCCAGCCCCATTCTTCTCTTTCAGTCTGTCCATCATGGGCTATGTTTCCTAGTCAGGCAAGGCATGGGGTTAGACCTCAGTTCTACAAATGTGTCCACCAGGCAAACCATTTCATTTCTTTGAACCTTCAACTCTCTTTCAGCACAATGAGGACAACCTAAAACCTAACTTCATAAAAATTAAGGGGCGCCTTAAATGAAAGGACACTTATGCCGAGTTTCTCATACTTCCTGCCGTGGAGCACACAGCCAGCATCTGGTAGTTTCATCACTGCAAGTGGTGAACTTTTCACCCTCTTGCCCATCCCGAACTCGCTCTCTCCTTTGCCCTTCCATTCAGTCACATAATGTCAGTCTCATTTTAGGCCCTGTCTGCTCCAAGGAGCCTTCTCTGAGTACATTAGCTGATATGCAAGTTCTCTTCCTCTGAATTCATGATTTGCGTATGGTGTCCGTTGTGAAGCTATGTACACTTGGATATGTTCTTCCTCGTGTTACATGATGCTTGTTTCATGGAAATTAGTCATATGTCCCTGAATGGAGTTAGTGCTAGGAAGGACATAGGTATAGCAGAGTTCCTTAAAAGAATACATCACCACTTGTCAGCAAAGGTATTGGTGTCTCCCCCTTTCCCATTGCAGTCATGAAGGCCCAGTTGTGAATTTTCCAGGCCCAAAGTCAAGAGCAACAAAGAGGGCTGGAGGGATGGCTTAGCGGTTAAGCGCTTGCCTGTGAAGCCTAAGGACCCCTGTTCGAGGCTTAATTCTCCAGGACCCAGGTTAGCCAGATGCACAAGGGGGCGCATGCGTCTGGAATTCGTTTGCAGTGGCTGGAAGCCCTGGTGCACCCAATCTCTCTCTATCTCTCTCTTTCTCTCTACCTGTCACTCTCAAATAAATAAATAAATAAAAATGAACAAAAAAAATTTTTAAAAAGAGCAACAAAGAGGCAACTCAGCAAGATGTTCAATGAAATGACAGGGCCTTACGAAGTACCGTGTAGGCTTTGGAGGCAGGTGAACTAGATTCGAATCTATGACCTTGAGGCAGTGACCTAACCTCTCTGAGGTTTGTTTGTCCCACCTGTGAAACAAGGTGGGCACGACTTCCCTTGGAGAGTTGTGAGAAGATCCAAAGGGCAATGGACATATAAGGCTCCTGAACAGTGCCCACGAGGTTGGGTAGATGCTAGAAAAGACAGACCTTTGCCATTCCGCCCTCTGATTTCAAGATGGAGAGGTGATTTCTACAGCTTCGACACCCCCTGCCCAGATTAAACTGCACCGAGAAAGTGTGTGGTTTATTGGGTTCTGAGCAACGTGAAAGACTTCTGTTCATGACAAACATTGTAATCTCTTGTCCTTGCTGTTGAGTCTCAGAGTCCCTTCCCCATCCCCATCCCAAATGGCCAAAGATGAAGTCTTTCTTCAAAGGTCTCACTTCCCCAAAGGACTTGCTGGCTCAATGGGGGCTCTAATAAGCCTGTCTCCTTCCTTGAACTCTTACCCACACCCCCACAAGGCGTTCTCCACTGGACAAGTCTGCAGGGACATAAAAGGTCAAGTGCCATGCTACCCCTGCTCTCTTTCTTTGTGCCTCTTTCCTGACACAGGGTGTGTTTTTTGGAATTTCTCTGTGTCTCATTTGCTTTTCCTTCATATAGGAACCTCTTCTCTTTTCTTTCTTATCCTCTTCTTTCTCCTCCTCTGCTTCCTCTTCCTCCTCCTTCTTCCCCTTTCTCTTTGTTCTTCTCTCTCTCTGTCTTACTTTCTCCTCTTCCCTCACTTCTGAACTAGCGCCTGGCTCCTCTTCCTGCTGACCTACCACAGCTGACAACCTGCCATCAGATTCTTCCAGTTTCTTGCTCCTTCTCATTTGTCTAAAACTCCTGTTCTGAGCTCCCCAGTTCCAAAAATTAGGGTCTCAGAGCCTCTCTATTCAAACCTCTATCACCAAGAAGCTTTGATCCATATAGCTCTAAGAACTCTCTGATTCAAACCAAGAGGAGACCTGGTGGACCCATGGGCACTGAAGTTGCATCCTGTGCATAATTTTGCCTTGTGGAAGCAGAGCCTCCTTTTCACTTTAACTTGACAGGCACTTATTGTAATGCTTAGCACACTGCCAGAATCTTAAATATAAACGTTACCAAATTATGACTTTGCTCACAGAGTCCACAGACATTTTTTGGAATAACATAGTTGACCCTTGAATTGATGGGTTCAACACCTGTGGATTAAACCAATTGCAGATTGAAAAAAATTGGAAAAATTATGACTGTATTGAACACATAGGGTTTTCATGCCATAATTTCCTAAACAATACAGCATAACTATTCACATTGCCTTGACATTGAAATGAGTATTAAAGGTGATCTAGAGAAGTTTTAAGACATATGGGAGGATGTACTTAGGTTCCATGAATACGTTATATCATGCCATGCTATATAAAGGACATGAGCATGATGGAATTTAATATCTACTGGGAATCCTAGAGCCAGTCCCCTGCAGACACTCAGAAATAACCGTATATTTGCAAGTAGTCTTTGCGGATGTACATGCTGTAGATGAACTGCATACCAAGTGATGTCGAATCAGAAATGGGACAGTCAGTTCTGCCTGGAAGGGGAAGCAAAGAGCTTTGGGAAGCATGACATTTGAGCTGGGCTTGCGGGTCAAATATTTGCCAGGTGAAGACATGCTACACAGAAAGAGATTGCAGCATTGCAATGACTTTCCCATAATTTTCTGTTTCATTCCTGGGTCACAGAGAGTTAATGAGACCATGCAAACATGGTTTTAACAACCTGGATGATCTGTACTCTCCAATCCAGCAAGTTGGTTAAAAAAAAAAAAAAAAACAGATTGCAAGGGGGAGAGGAAGCTGTAAGTATGAAAACACTCACTTTGGAGATCATGAGTAATGTACAACTGCGTAACAGCCACCAGGAGGCCACATGAAGGCAGCCCCTTTCTCAAACTGACGGTGACACTAGTATCAGCTCCTTTAATACTGTCCAACAACCAGAGGCTGTAGCCAAGCGTTCACAGCCCTGTCTAATAAATCCTCAGCCCGGCTCAGGCTGAGCTTATGTAAGCTGGAAGGAATCCTGGCAGAGTCCTATGCAGTTTCACACACTTTGTTTGGAAGTGTGAGATATTAATTAAAGAAAAGCTGGGTTGCAGCATCCAGCCTGGCTGTGGCGTCTTGCCAGCCATCTGGAATGGTGAGACCTGTTTCTTCCTGAAGCTCCCTGTTCTTGAGTCGGAGGCCCTGCCTTCTCCATTTAACTCATCACAGAGCTTCTGGTCTCCTAGTGAGGACTCTCATGATTTAGTCATTATTTATAAATTTAGGCATTTGAAGATCTTTTTCACTACAGTGTTAATTTCTTTTCTTTTCTTTTTCTTTTTGTGAGGTAGGGTCTTACTCTAGCCCAGACTGACCTAGAATTCACTATGTAGCCTCAGGGTGGCATCAAACTCACAGTGATCCTCCTACCTCTGCCTCCCAAATGCTGGGAATACAGGTGTGCGCCACCACACCAGGATACAGTGTTAAATTTTGGATGGCAAGATAATGGGAAGGGGAATGAATCTATTAGAAAATCAAGGCAGGATTACCAAGGAAGATTAAAAATAATTGATCAGTGGCTGAAGAGATGGCTTCGCGGCTAAGGCGCATAGCTGAAGCCTAAGGACCCAGGTTCAATTCTCCAGGTCCCACATAAGCCAGATGCACATGGTGGCGCATGCATCTGGAGTTTGTTTGCAGTGGCTAGAGGCCCTGACGTGCCCTTTCTCACTCCTCTCTCTCTCTCTTTCTCTCTCTCTCTCTCTCCCTCTCTCTGTCTCTATTGAATAAATAAAAATAAAATCTTTTAAAAAATAATTGATAGGAATTACCTTTTCTTGTAGTACAGGACAATTCTGCCAGTCCTAAGTACACAGAAGTAGCTATCAGGTTTTCTGGGCAGTTTTTGAAAGGCATTAGAGAAATTCTTTAAACATAGCATCAACACTTCAGCCACGTGTCAACAGGTACTTGTCTATGGATCAGCTGGGGAATAGATTGTCTTGGATGCTTTCATCTTTTGCTCCCTTCCCTCTTTCTCTATAGTGGAGCTCTGGGTATCCTGATACCTAACCTCTGGGTGCTTTCATGCCTTTTATTACTATTTTTCGGTTCTAAGTTAAGACTTGCATAGCCATTTGTACCTTTGTATAAAAGAATCTTTAAGTAAAACCCTTGCTTATTGATGTGCTTTTATTTTAAGGTGTGATGGTTCTAAGAACTATTACCTATAACAGAGTTCAAGATTCTTGCCAAGCTTGGTGGCACACACCTTTAATCCCAGAACTTGGGAGGCTGAAGTAAGAGGATCACTATGAGTTCGAGGCCAGCCTGAGACTACATAGTGAATTCTATGTCAGTGTGGGCTAGAGAGAGACCCTACCTCAAAAAATTCTTTTTATTTAAGAAACCAGTTGTATCTTACACAGGGATATGTGTCAGGCACTGCCAGGCACAGGCTGAAGCCTTCAGAAGACGGGCCTGAGCTTCTAGGCATGGCTAAGGACCCCCGAGTTATAGAAGGCCACTCCCTCTCCAAGCCCAGCACGCCTGAACTTAGGCTTTGCCCACAACCCTGTGACCTTTGGCCAGTCATCTAGAAAACTCCTTATCAGCCAGCAGCCTTCACTCAGCCCATCCCCCTGTGACTCTCTTCCTGCAACTATGTAGGTCACCTGACTCTCTCCTCATGTGCTGGAATGAATGTGTTTGAACCCACCAATCCCCTTTCCCTCTTCCCACTCTCAACTGCTTATAAACCCATTTTTTCCCTGACAAATAAAATGAGCTGTTCACTGAAACTGCTAAGACCCTGCTCTCCACGGTTGTCTGGATGCCTTCGGGTAACTGCAGCCCCAAGGATCCGGGGACCCACAGATACGTAAACCAGATTCATGTGAAGTCATGTTGTACAAAAGGCTGATGATTCAACCTATAGCAAGGCTACTCCTGCCTTTATTCTCTATCACCTGTACATGAAGCTGAGCTTTGATATCTAGTTTGCCTGCTTGAAAGTCTATAAGGAGTTTAGGGAGACATTTTTATTGATATAAAAACTTCCCGTTCAAAGTGGATTCTGGCGTATTTACAGTTGTGTAACTATCATCACTACATCAGAGCATTTTAGTCAACTCCAAGCAGAACCCACTAATAGGGCTGGGGAAATGGCTCAGCAGGTAAGAGCACATGCTGGGGAAGCTGAGTTAAATCCCAAACACCCATGTAAATAGCTGAGTGTGCCCAGGCATGCCTGTTAGCCCAGGCCTGATGGAAGATGGAGACAGGAGAATCACTGGGGCTCTCTGCTTGACCAGTCTGACAGGGAAAAAAAAAGGCAGATCCAGGTTCAGTGAGAGTCTGTGTCAAGGTAACACTGCAAAAGAGGGATAGGAGAGGACACATGCCATTGTCCTCTGGCCTCTGCACACATGTGCATGGGATGCACGCATCTACACACATGTGCATGCACCGTATATACATGCACCACACATAGTGCACATACACGTGCCATAAAAAGAAGAAACTTCTTCACAATCATGCTCCATTTCCCCTCTCCCTCACACCCTAGCAACCACTGATCTGCCTTCTGTCTCTGTGGATTTTTCTATTTTAGATTTTTTTCTTTTCTTTTTATTTGAGACTTTCAATATATGAACATATTGCACCTTGGTCATATGCCCATTGGATTACACTCTTTATGCCCTCTTTCCTTTGCCCCCATTTCACTGACAGCCCTCCTTTGAGGGGCCGATTTTTCCATATAAATAAGAGCCTATAATATGTGTGGTCTTTCAGGTTAGGCTTCTTTCGCTTAGCATGATGTTCTCAAGGTCTGGCCGTATTGTAGCGTGGCTCAACACTTCATTCCTTTTTATAGCTAAATAATATTCCACTCTATGACTTCACATTTTATTCTTATCTATTGATTCATTTATTCATCGATTGATAGCCATTTCTACTTTGGGACTTAGGAAACAATGCTTCTATGAACATTCATGTACAAGTTTATGTGTGGACATACATTGCAATTCTAAAGAGGAATACTTATCCCTAAATGATGTTTATACTCATACCCTTCATTTGCATATTACCTCCCTGAAGGAGCATAGTTTGTTCTTGCTATTCAGTCACCCATTGGGCCCGGAACTCAGCTCACCAGGGTCTCCTTCAGAGAGACTGAGAAGTTCTTTGCCCTCCATTTACCTCTGGGTGGCTGTGCACTGAAGAGCTGGCCCAGAACACCGAGCAAATTCTATTTTCATTCTTTGCGATATAAAGTCTACCCTCAGTGCTCCTTCCTAATTTAGCCCTCCTATGAAGCTTTCCCAATAGCAACCAGATAGGATTACTAATGAAGTCTCTTGTGCTTATAACATTGAATTTATAGATTAACAGAGCACTTTGGACAGTCAGACTTTTAGCTAGCTCTGACTGCTTGCTTTGCTTGAGAATCAGGTTTGTAATGCCAATGTGTTACTCCTCCCCTATCCTGAAGACCAATGGGGTTATGCATTTGTTGGTGGTTAATTACTGTCCCATGCATCCAGAGCCATCTGCAAGGAGGGCTATAAAACATGTGAGCCTGTTACAATAGGAGCCTAGGTGTCATTTCTCCAGTTTCTAGAGTGCATGGTATGGGTTTCTGTGGTTCTTTTTTATTTTTATTTTTTTATTTTTTTATTTTTTGGTTTTTCAAGGGTCTCACTCTAGCCCAGGCAGGCTGACCTGGAATCCACTATGTAGTCTTAGGTGGCCTTGAACGCATGGCAATCCTCCTACCTCTGCCTTCTGAGCGCTGGGAATAAAGTCATGCACCACCACACCCGGCTTTTTAATATTTTTTTATTTATGTATCTGAGAGAGAGAAAGAGGCAGAAAGAGAAAGAGAGAGAGAGAGAGAATGGGTGCGCCTGGGCCTTCAGCCGCTGCAAATGAACTCCAGATGTGTGTGCTCCCTTGTGCGTATGGGTGACATTGCACGTTTGCGTCACTGTGTGTCTGGATTACGTGGAACCTGGAGATTTGAGCATGAGTTCTTAGGCTTCGCAGGCAAGTGCCTTAACTGCTAAACCATCTCTCCAGCCCTCTGTGGTTCTTTGGAACAAGATGCTGGAAGATGACTTTGTTGCCAGAGCCTTCAGACCCAAATCTGAAGCCTGAAATGCTTCTGTTCTCAAGCATTTCAGATCATACTCGACGTACAGAGTATGGTGGGTGCTTGGAAAGTCTGCCAGCATGGCCCTGAATGAGAAAGGCTTGAGAATGTAGGAAAGTGTTAACAAACTCTGGAAAGAATATGAGAAACATAACTTAAAACTGGCTCTGTTGCTTAAGCACTCACCCCTAAGGGGGGAAAAAAAGAGTACCCAAAACTGATTCGCAGTCCCCATGCGGAAATCCAGAAGCTGTGGCAGGGTTCTATAATCCCACTGACAGTGAGGTGGGAAGCAGAGATGGAAATTTTCTGGTAGCTTGGAGGACAGCAAAGAACATCACTAGACCAAGATCCAGATATAGAAATCCCCCTGCCTCACACAAGAGAGAAAGGCAAAGACTGACCTGAAAATTGTCCTTCAATCTGTACCCGTGGGCTATCACACACACACACACGAGAATACATGCATGTCTACATATAATAAAAAAAAAAACACTAAACTTAGGGAGCTGGCACAATGGATAAAGTGTTTGCCATCCTAGAGTGAGGTATGGAGTTCAGATCTCCAGAACCCACACAAATGCCCAGTGGGTGTGGCATCCTGCCAGTAATTCTAGCCCTCAGGAGGTGGAGACAGGGTAACCCTGGAGCAAGCTGGCTTAGACCAGCTGAATCAGCAAGCTCTGGGTTCAAGTAAGAGACCTTGCCTCAACAAATAACCCGAAGAATGATCCAGAAAGACATCTGACATCAACCTCTGACTTCCGCACACATGTGCACGGGCATCTGTATGCATATGTATGTACACACATACAAACACACTTGCACATGCAGAAAAGCCCTAAGCTTGTACTTAGTGACGTCTCCAGGGACATCAGAACAAGAGGTCACGGTGTGCTCATTTTCTCTTCTGTACCATGTGGCCAGAAATATGTTTTTGACCTTGTGTATCCTCAGTGCCGTCGTAACTAACAGTTCCCGGGTCTATTGCCTATGCCAGACAAGCCTGTTCATTGTTGAGGAAACAGCTTACATTGGAAAGATCCATAACTTGGTTTACAAGTTAATTATATATGATACCAGGCCAAGAAGCTAAATAAATGTTACCAGAGTAATGGATGTGATTTTTTATTTGTAAACCTTATCAAAGTAGAATAATGTTTATGAATTTGCATTTAACACAAACTGTGCGATTTCTTCTTTCAATGTGTTTGTTAAGCACTCACTACAGGCTATGCACTGTATTTATGTACTAGGAATATGGTGGTGGGTAATATGTGACTTGGTCCCCTCTTGAGGCTTCACATAGAGCAAGTCTATCCGCTAGCACTTCTTATGATGGTGGAAATAGTCAATTTCTGGGCTGCCCACTAGGGTAGCTAACTGCCAGCCAAGGTTATTGACCACTTGAATGTAGCTAGTGCCTTTGAGAAGTAGAATTTTACTTTTTTAAAAAATTTTACTAATTTCAGTAGCGACCTGTGGCTGGTGGCTACTTTATCAAGCAGCTCAGTTCCAGTGCCGTGAATGCCAAACTACCTAGCTTTCCAGAACCATCTACCCAGAAGTGACATGAAAAATTATCCAAAGATCCTACCGCATTGTTGATCAATAGATAAAGATTGAGTTAACTCAGGCATCTGAAAGAATGTTTTCAAGCCGGGCGTGGTGGCTCATGCCTTTAATCCCAGCACTCGGGTGGGAGGATCGCCATGAGTTCGAGGCCAAGCTGAGACTACATAGTTAATTCCAGGTCAGCCTGGACCAGAATGAGACCCTACCTTGAAAAACCAAAAAAAAAAAAAAGTTTTCAACAAAACATATCCCTTGCATATCCACAAGTCCACCTTTGTGACAGAACCCTGATCTGATCCAGCCAACTCAGAAATCCTACTCCCTTGGGGACTGTTTTTGATGCTTTACATTTTTCATATTGTCTAGAGGAAAAGTCACATTGGCACAGCTCTGAGCAGATGGGGGCAGGGGCGTTTCTATTGCTCAGCCTATTAAAGAGAGATGATGCCCCTCTTGTCTTCATTCTCCGGAATGCTTGTGCGCATGTTCTTTGTATATACGCGTAAGCCCGCAGTATGCCTCTCTCCACACAAAAGGATGCAGACATGTGGACAGCTTCTAGTATGGGGGTGCACTTGGCCCTGAGCATGTGTTCCCTCTCTTACCACTGCTCTCTGGAATTCCTTTTGAATAGTTTGCATCCTCACCAGAGAGAACCAAATAGGTACCTTTTGATACCCCTGGGGCTATGTCTTGGACTCTTGAGGCACCCAGTAGGAAGTGGGCAAAGAAGGACAGGTGGCACCTCAATGCCCTGCTGAAAAGCTGTGGGTGTGCAGGAAAGGAATGGATACAGGAGTCGTGGGCCCACTGTGGAGCTGGCATTGCCCTGGGGTTCCATGTTTCTGAGCTCTGACTTCCTCCCCAGTCAGACTGAAGAGCCTCATCATATTCAAGCCAAATATATGACGGCCAAGCATGGCTCTAGTCCACTCTTATTTCCTCTTTCATTCTAAAGTAAGCCCAGGAGAAGAGCCTATCCCTCTTTTCTAGAGACAGCTGGGCCAGACTGTAGTGTAGCATCAGCCCGTGATGAGCCCCGCAGATGGTGTTGTCATTGAGGCTGGCTGTACATGTGGCCACAGGTAGCAGAGTGTGAGGGGGGTACACTTGACTTTGGTGAAATCTTATGACATAAGGCACAGGTTTGGGCCATTTTGTTCAGGAGTTTTCCTTGGGTCCATGACCATTATTAGGAGAAAGAGCTGAGACCGAGCCCTGGGGATCTGTGGCTGCCTCAAGCTCCAGGAAATAGGAGACATGGAGGACGCTTTGAGCCCTGACTCTGAGGAATAGCACTTCTCCAACCTCAACCACCCACAGCGTGTGGTGGAGACCAATCCCAAGCGAGTTGCTTCTTCTGGGCCCCGGATGTGTTGCGAGAAAGGGAGAGGCCACTGCTTCCCTCAGAACTAGGTTCCTTGGGTGATGGTCATTCACCTCTTTCAAAGCTGCTGAGGCTAGACCCTCTCCCCTTGAGAATGACCGTGTGCACAGTACCCGTTCTGTACCCTCCTGTGTGAGTGTGTGTGTGTGCATGCATGCGTGTGTGTGTGTGTGTGTGTGTGTGTGTGAGGGTCTTACAGGTCTCTCCACAGACCCCTTAGCATGATACATATGAAAATGTGAATTCTTTGGTCCACTATCTGTCAAGTCCCATGAGAGTAACGCTAGGATACAAATTCCAGGATCCCACACTAGACCTGCCGTATTAAAATCTTTGGGTTTTAGATTTTGGATTTGAGAACAAATCCTGCAAGTGCGGGAAGCACCTCAGCTTGCTCGGTGGCAGAAGGCAAGTTCTGGGCCTGGGAGAAGGTCAGAGCAGGCTTGTGGTTTGCTGGAACGGCCAGGCGTCCTGTGTCCTTGTCTTGCGCTGCTGTGGGTGGGGTGGCTGAGCAGCTCCTTAGTCTGCAGGTTCCTCTTTACTTCCCTGACGGTCCAGGGGGACCTGGTGGCTAAGGTTTGTTCTGTCACCTCATCCTAGCTTTGCTTGGCCTTGTGAGATGGCCTTGAGTAAAGAACTCAGGGATTGGATGTTTGGGCTTCAGGGCCAGCCATGAATCCATTTACATAGCCAGCTGCAAATGTTTGGTTATTTATTTATTTGAGAAAAAGAGAGAGAGAGAGAGAGAGGATGGGCACACCAGGGCCTCTAGCCACTGCAAACAAACTCTAGACACATGAACCACCTTGTGCATCTGGTTTACGTGGGTTCTGGAGAATCGAACCTGGGTCCTTAGGTTTCACAGGCAAGTGCCTTAACCTCTAAGCCATCTCTCCAGCCCTGCAAATGGTTTTACCTCAGTGGTTCATTATTTCTTCTATGGATGGTTTGGTTTCTCATTTGTGCATATTTGTGTGTGTGTATACATATATGACTACATATATATATATATATATATATATATATATATATATATATATTAAAAGTGAAACTAGTTATACCAAAAGGAAAAAGAAAATGCCTCTTCCCCAGGACTCATCATACTCAGACTTCTCAGAGATGATTCTTTTTTTTTTTTTGGAGTGTGTGTGTGTGTATGTGTGTGTGTGTGTGTATGTGTGTGTGTGTGTGTGTGTGTGTGTGTGTGTATTCACATGGCTGCCAGAGGAAAACCTTGGTTGTCATCCTCTGAAACTTTACCCACCCTTTTTGAGATAGGCTCTCTCTCACTGGACTGGAACTTACCAACTGGGCTAGACTATTTGGCCAGAGAGCTCCAGAGAGCCACCTTTCTCTGTCTCCCCAGTGCTGGGATTACAGACGCTCACCACTATACCACAGCATGATAGGAAATTTGTTTTTTTACAGATGCCTCTGTGTCTGTATGTTCTTGTAGGACCTATTTCTAGAAGTAGAAACAGTGTGCAATATAGAGCATGTAAGAGAGTATACTTTATATCATCTCAATAATCTAGATAACAAAAAATGAAGCATTTTTGATGTCACTTCCGAGTAGTAAAGTCTTTTCCAGTCTAAATCCAAGTATAGGGTAAAGGACCCTTGGTTCTGCCCTTAAACATCTATGCAACTGGAGCCATGAAGACATCATATCCTCAGTGTTTTGAAGCCTTGACTTAATGACAGCCTGACAAGATACACATTCTGAAGCCCCTCTGCTCTAACATTCTTCTATTTGATTAGCATTTTAACTCTCTCCCATTGCTTTTCTGATTTTGATTCTTTTTGGCCTTCCAGGATCAATTTCTTTGTTTTTATTTTTTATTTTTTAAATCAGGAAGAGTGTGAGAGAGTGAGAACAAGAGAAAATTGGCACACCAGGGCCTTCAGCCGCTGAAAGCAAACTCCAGATGCATGTGCCATCTTGAGTGCATGTGTGTCCGTGCGTCACATTGTGCGTCTGGCTTACGTGGGACCTGGAGAGTCGAATATGAGTCCTCAAGCTTTGCAGGCAAGCACCTGAATCGCTAAGCCATTTCTCTAGCCCTAGGATCAATTTTTATTTTTTATATTTATTTATTTTTTAGAGAGAGAGAGAGAGAGAGAGAGTGACCACAGAGAATTGACACGCCAGGGCTTCAGCCATTGCAATCAAACTCCAGATGCTTGTGCCACCTAGTGGGCATGTGCGACCTTGTGCTTGCCTCAGCTTTGTACATCCGGCTTATGTGGGATCTGGAGAGTCAAATATGAGTTCTCAGGCTTTGCAGGCAAATGTCTTAACCACTAAGCAATCTCTCCAGCCCCAGGATCAATTTCTTAATGCACAAGTCAAAATGAAGAAATCCAGACTTACAAGTGCTACATAGCTCTCTTATTACCTGTGGGGCAAACAGATGTTTTCTGGAGGCATCCAGCTTCTGAAAATATATAGTTATTGTGTCTTTAAGAAAACAACAGGCTACTGTGTCTGGCTTTCTGGCCTCTGGGATGCTGATTCACAGGAGATGTTGGGGAGGGTTGCTATGGTCTCTCATGTCTCTTGCCTTCCTGGAATGAGTAAGTCCAACTGGACATTCCCTAACAAAGAAGTCATTGTGTGGACCATGACCTCACAGAACACACTGCTATTAATTAGCCCAGGGACTTACCCAATCAAGTCTCTGGTGTTTGGAACACAATCTCAGATAATAAGGCCTTCCGCTTTCACTGTGCTCCCTAGCCATTATCCCATGTGATCCTCTCAACACCCCTGATGCAATGGCCAGAGAGGGGACAGTGACCTCCATTGTTGAGACACAGGTGCAGTCATTCAGAGAAGCATGCTGACTTGTCTCCAGGTATGGGGCTGTGCATGGTTCCGGGCTCCATTCTCCTCCTGCGGCGTGGGGCCTACCACAGGCTACTCTCCCGTTGCTTTCTTCTGGCTCTTTTTCATGGCTGGAGTCCTCTTTAGTGTTCTCTCTAGTCCTGGATTATCCTGTTGGACAGGCTCAACTCCTTGGTATCTTAAGGGGCATGCACAAGCTACAGCATGGAACTTCTCTGTATTGGGGATCCGGCCGATGGAGAGTTTGACTTTCTGAAAGAAAGGAGACAATCAAACAGCGGCAGACTACCTCGGGATAACTGGTCCTAAATATGCCCTCCTTCACTCCCTTTTGAAACTTTATGAAAGAATTGCTGTGATGAACTATGATGGGCCAAGGTCAGCCAGGGGTGACATGTATGTCCTAGTGGAAGAGGGACTTTTATTTTCTGACACTCACTAGGCTGAGCCTCTAGGTCGGTTCTGGAGCTTATCGATGGCACCCAGAGGGACCCAGATGCATTAAGATCTCAAAAGGCCTCTTGAACCCTGGAAATCAAAATGAGACCACTAGACATGATCGCCCCAGACAAAAGAGCTAGAAGTTTGAATAGCTTATCTGTAAATCCACCATGTGCTCCCCATCCAAACATACACACTCTCTCTTCTCCCTTTAGAACATCTCACATAACTGTCTTCTCATTGTCCCAGCTCATCTCCCATTGCTCTTTCCTGTAGCTCATTGAAGAGAAGTAGATTGGGTTGGCTCAGGTACTTTAAACAAGCTGGGTGCCCTTGTAGTTCCTCTTCCAGTTCCACAGCCTTCTCTTCCAATATCTTTTTTTTTTCTTTCTAGGATTGATATCCGTTATCCATTTTTACATGAAAGAAAAAAGTAAGTAATCATGGGGGAGGAGTCAAATAGCCTGATATCCCAGATAATCATGTCAGTGGACACCCATAGTCCTCAATAGCACCCAGGAGTTGTTCTCAAGTAGAGTGGGAAAGGTAGAATGAGCACCAAAGAGATTCTGGTGGTGCCTGACCCACAAGTGATTCTGCTGTGTAGAAAGGCAGCCAAGATGGAATCGGAACAGCGATTCCGCAGCATAGGAAAGCAGTCACGAGACTGGGGAGATTGCTCAGTGGTTAAAGGCAATTGCTTCAAAAGCAGTCATGATGGAATAGAAACAGGGAATCCACAGCGTAGAAATACAGTCATGTGGAATACAAACAGTGATTCTGCACTGCAGAAAAGCAGCCAAGATGGGACAGAAACTGACACCAGGCAGAGCTCCTGGGTCTGCTTACAGCCCAGATCTCCTTTCATGGCCTCTGAGCTGATACTTGCATCTTTGGTCAGATAATGTTCAGGAGCCTTCAGAAGGCGCAATGGTTGTCTTGACTACTGGGTCCCAGTGTAGATCACTGGTGGAAGCAATGTATTATAGTCGCCATACTATTGGTCTAGATCCCTGTAAACTACCTTTTCACCACACAAGCTCTTATCCAGACTTGAACACCTAAGCCAAATTCCACATCTTCAGAGACACTCTTCTGGCTTCCCTGCAAAGATCCATCCATTCTTCCTCCATACTTTCTGCCCATGCCTCAGAACACATACTAAGATGCTAAGTGGTACATCTCGTGCTTCTTTTATCCACTCTTCTGGGAGTCAGGAGTTCAAACTGAGACTATTTTTGGAGTCCTAGAACACAAGCCAGTGTCCAGTATAGGGTAGAGGGTCAATGCATAGTGAGTAGGTAGATGAATGAACAAGTGTGTCCTTACTCTGCCACTAACTCATTATGAGTCTTACTTATATGAATCACTTGCCTTCCCCCTTTAGATAGTAGGAATAATAACAATTGTCAAAGCAGCAGGTTAGTATGTGATGCAGAAGACATGTGTCCTTAATATGCACAAACTTTCAGAGCTAGAAGAAATCTCCTAGTACCGTGGTTTGCAGAAATTTCAAATCAAAGCTCTTGGTTTTCAGGGAAAGTTAATGGGACAGTCCAACATTTTAGACTTAGCTATTTTATAAAAGATAAATGCAGGGCTGGGGAGATGGCCCAATGGTTAAAGGTTCTTGCTGGCAAAGCCTGCCAGCCTGGGGTTCAATTTCCCACTAACAACATAAAGCCAGATGTGCAAAGTGGCACATGTGTCTAGAGTTCATTTGCAGTGGCAGGAGGATCTGGTGCACCCATAGCGTCTCTCTCTCTCACACACACACAAATAAATAAATCAAAATATATTTTAAAAAAAGAAAAATGTGGGGCTGGAGAGATAACTTAGTGGTTAAGGCACTTGCCTGTGAAACCTGAGGACCCAGGTTTGATTCCCCAGTTCCCACGTAAGCCAAATGCACAAGGTGGTACATACCTCTGGAGCTCATTTGCAGTGGCTAGGGGTCATTACATGCCCATCCTCTCTCTCTCTCTCTCTCTCTCTCTCTCTGCCTCTCACACTCTGTCTCTCTCTAATAAATAAGTAAATAAATAAATAATATATTTTTAGAAATATAACTGTGACTTCTCTAATTGAGGACCCACCCTACTGATCCCTTCCTTTCTTCTCTCTTCAGCTCCATTTCAGCGGTACAAGGAGTGTAGTTTAAAAACTGACCTCCTCAAGGCAAAGATTCTGAACCCCAGAGAAGGAAGTGACCTTCCTAAAGTCACAGGGCTAGCTGGAAATACAAGTTGGCCAGGAAGGAAAGAGCATTTAGAAAGAGGATAGCCCTTTACAAACATGCCTACTCAGTGCAGATCTACAGATTCAGTTTAACTCCTACAATAACTCTTTGAAAAATACACAGTTATGATGATTTCTCCAATGAGAAAAGTGATACTTAACAAAAGAGACCTGTTAACGTTGCTTGGTGTGGTAGTTTGAATTCACATGACCCATAGAACTCAGATGTTTTATTAAAGCTTGTAACTTGGGTCTCCATCCGCCTATCTGGAGGCCCTGTCTCTGGGGATTGATCCTCAGGTACAGGGCTCAAAAGCGTGTTTGAGTGCGCATCTGAACTCCAGCTAAAAGCTATGGAGTGCAGGCTGAGCTCTAGCGGGGGGGGGGGGGGGGGGGCCTCTGATTGCTCTTGTTACCAGTTTGTGCTTGTTGCTTTTTTGGTGAATGTGCTGTTTTGCTTGCTGTAGTTTTTCCTCTGTGCTTGGGTCGAGGAATGGGAGCTAGCTTCTTCCACCACAGATGCAACATCCCCCCCGCCCGGGTCTGTAAGCTTGAAATAAATCCTTTCCTCCCCCAAACTGTGTCTGGTTTGGATGTTCATCCCAGCCACTTGAAGCTGTCTGCCTCACACGGCCATCCTCTACAGGTAGAAGTAAAAATAGTAGTGGGATGGAGAGATGGCTCAGTGGTTAACGGCACTTGCCTGCGAAGCCTAGTGACCAGGGTTTGAGTCCCCAGTACCCACGTAAAGCCAGATGCACAACATGGCACATACATCTGGAGCTTGTTTGCAGTGGCTAGTGGCCCCAGTATGCCCATTCTCTCTATGTCTGCCTATTTCTCTCTCTCTCTCTCAAATAAACAAATTAATTAAACACATTTTTTAAATAGTGGTAACTGTGTTATGCATCTAATATGTGCCAGTCACACCATAAGCACATCACAGCATGATTTCTCATGGAACTCTCCATCAGCTGACACCATCAGTGATGCTAATGTTAAAGAAAACTGAGGCCCACACTGCTTAGAAAGCTGTTTCCAACCGACGAGGCACTCTGATCCCACATGAACACGTTGCCGTGTCACGCTGTGCTTGAGGTCCCTGGACCCAGGGCCTGTCTCCTAACCCAGCGCTGTTTTCAAATACTACCTTATGGGAAAGGAAGAATTTCATTTGTATTCCGGGGACTTCTTAGACTACCTGAGACCTTGATCCTGTTCCTCCCGGCACTGTCTTGCCCTCACGAGGGCTGGTCTGTAGAACTCACCTCCTTCTGGATGCACCGGCTGAGAAACAGGGACGCTTCCTCCAGGCTCCGGGGTTTCAGGTCATTCACGGCCAACACGTGGTCTCCATGGTAGAATAAGCACCCCAGGCGTGGGGGGCCTGCCCACTGAGCCACGCTGCAGTGGGCACACAGCATCCAACATAAGGCTGAGAATAAGCTCACAGAAGTGGCAGGGACAGGATGGGCCTGTGGGGTCTCCTCACTCTGAGCTGTGTAACCCCACATGTAAAACCAACTCTCTTTCTCAGCTTGGAGCAACTTTCCCTCTGTCACTAAAGTTGGAGCTTCGGTTTCCTCCCAAGTCCCGCTCCAGGCATGTACCCTTCCAGAGCCTGTAACGTCTTTGATTCTCCAGCCACGCTATAGTCAATCTACCCTGCTCCCAGACTCCTGCATTATTGTATTTTAAAATAAAATGTAGTTTTTAAAAGATATTTTATTTGTTTATTTGCAAGCAGAGAAAGAGGGGGAGAGAGAAAGAAAGAGAAGGGGTATGCCAGAGCATCTAGTTTGTGTGTGTGTGTGTGTGTGTATATATATATATATATATATATATATATATATATAGTTTATATATGCATATATACATATATATGTAAAGAGAGAGAGTAGCTAAGGCTAGCCTAGAGCCTTCTATGTAGCCCATGTTGTCCTTGAAGTCACAATCTTGTGCTTAGCTTAGCTGTCTGAGTGCTCATATTACTGGCTTGTGCCAACATGCTCAGCCACTGTATGAAACAATGTAGAATTAAATTAATAGACATCGTGTTAAGAAAATTCTCAGCCAGGCGTGGTGGCGCACACCTTTAATCCCAGCACTCGGGAGGCAGAGGTAGGAGGATCGCCGAGAGTTGGAGGCCACCCTGAGACTCCATAGTGAATTCCAGGTCAGTCTGGGCTAGAGCGAGACCCTACCTTGAAAAAATTAAAAAAGAAGATTCTCTGCCACCTAGTCTTTATGCCAGAGTCCTTCACTAGAGGTTACTTTGGGCTGGTGTTCTGAAGTCTGAGACCCTGATGTGCACTTTTCTTTGAGATCTTTGATTCTTGTTAAATTTACTGCTTTCATTCATCAAATATTCATTGTGCAATGACACCGTTGGACATAGGTGCTCCTCCTCATCCTCCTCACCTTTGAAAAATCAGAAATGCACTGTTTCCTAGACTTTAGGTATTCTCATCCCCACTGCCTTGCGAGCTGTCCTTCCATGCCAGCAATGCCCTTCTTTTTGCCTCACAGTCCTTTCTGTGGCAAAGACACAGTCCCAGCCCCCAGCCAGTTTTGTCAAGCACAGTGCTTCATAACAAAATTGTTCTCTTCCTACCTTTATTTTAATATTTTACCAATTTATTTATTTATTTGAGAGAAAGAGGGAAAGAGAGAAAGGAAGAGAGAGAGAGAGAGAGAGAGCACACCATCATCTCGATCCACTGTAAATGAACTCCAGACGCATGTACCACCTTGTGCATGGCTTACATGGATCCTAGGGAATCGAACCTCGTTCCTTAGACTTCACTGCTGATCCATCTCTCCATCCCTCTTTCCTACTTTTTAATTTTATATGTGGTCAATATCTCCCACCTACCATATCCGTCCTGCGGCTTCTATGAGAGCAAGGTAGTTTATGATATCGAGAGGAGAGAGGAACACATTCAATGTCTCCACTTGGCTGTCATCAGGAATGTTGCTGAAACACGAAACACATGTAAAAGTCACATCAAGCAATGAGCTGACTGTTCCTGGCTCTTAACTGTCCTTTCTGGGTAGATTTTTGGCCTCCTCCTTCTGAGATGACATTTCCAAGTCAAAGGATGTCCAAAATATGTGGAAAAATATGAATTTAAGTTACTGACTATCGCTCTTTAATGGTCTTGCCCACCCCTCTCAGGATGTGGTCGTGGATGGTAGACAAAGGGGAAACGGGATTTTTTTTAATGGATTAAGTTGGTTTTATAACCATTCACATCAGGTCAAGTTATATAGCCGTGCTGGAAATTATTCCACAAAAGAGAACAAGGTGAAGAGCTTCAATCACTACGATTTTATCAAATGTCCTTGACATCACTTAACCTAAGCCTTTCCCTCCTCATCTGCATAAAGCCCCAGGAGACTTGCCGTCCATAATTGTGCTAATGGAAAAAGCTGGTGACATGCTATTCAGATTCATGTGGTCCAGATGTTTAGGACTCAATAGACTGGCCAAGGGAGAATTAAAAAAAAAAAAGTGGAAAATGCCACCCTCCAACCCAGGGGACCGCTTTGTTCCCAACTCTGTTGTTCACTCCCACAGCATTAATGACAGGGAGAAGCTGCTCACATTCTTGGCTGACCTGGAGATTTTTAGGAAGTGTTTTAAAATATGAATTTTAAGTGAAAATAAGGCATCTGCTTTGCTTTTAGGTAGGGCCCATAAAGTTTTAGAAACCAGAGCTTTACTTGAGTAATATAGACAATTTCACAACAGTTAGGGAGGCCGACCCCTTTTTATCGTCTGTGGTCTGTGCTTCTGAGTTGACAGGTGAAAGGCGCAGATCATTTTCTGGGCTTTGTTCTTGCATAGGAAGCCCCCCATCCTGGGTCTCCGGAATGGCCTGCAATTCCTCTTGACAATCAGCAGAGGCAGAGGGCACCTCTTTGAAAGAACTGAAGCATAAAAAGTTAAGCAAGCCCCTTTTTAAAAAGCATGTCTATTTACAACTTCCCACAGTGTGTGCCGGATATAAGCAGCTAACCACCACGTGAAAACTAATGAGGTCTGGAAGCATGTCCAACCATCAGAATCGCAGCCCCAGCCAGCGCCAAATTAACAAGCTTCCCTTCTAAAAATGGCATTTGGAACCAGAATAAATCTTTACAGGGTTTGGAGAACAGGGTGAGAGTGCGAGAGACATAAATGCAAAAATAGGAAACTTCCTCAGACAGAAAATGTCCTAAGGATGTCACAGAGTTTCGTTGTTTTTTTTTTTTTTTTGTGGGAGGAGGAATCATTACCACTCCTTCCTATCTTGAGATTACAGGTTGAACATCCCTCATCTGAGCATTTTAAACATGAAATGTCCTAAGACAGGAACTTTTGAATGTCAATATGATACAACAAATTGAATATTCTACAGCATAAAACTTTCCTTTATGAACAAAATTATTTTAAAACATGACAGAAAATTATCTTCAGGTTATGTGCATGAGATATATATGAAAATATGAAACCTACATGAATTTCATGTTTGGGTTTCAGTTCCATCCCCAAGATATCAGCATTATGTATATGCAATTGTTCTAGAATATGAAAAAAAAAAAAACCCTCCAATTTGAAGCACTCTGATCCCAAGCATTTCAAATAAGGAAGACTCAACCTGTATTGAGCATTGTACTGAATGGAGTAGCTAGCAATCTTTTGTGTCAGTTTGTCAACCATTAAAAAATGAGTTGGCAGGGCTGGGAAGATGGCTCAGCAGTTAAGGGGCTTGCCTGCAAAGCCTAAGGATCTGAGCTGAATTCTCCAGTACCAGGGTAAAGCCAGGTGCACAAGGTGGCGCATGTGTCTGGAGTTCTTTGCAGTGGCTGGAGGTGCTGATGTGCCCATTCTCTCCCTCACTCTGTCAGTGTCCCCCCCCACACACACATACACACCTTGTTCTTAAATAAATACGTACATACATACACACATACATACATAAAATAATTTAGTAAAAATAATGAGTCATGTCTCTTAAATAACTATGCTTATCCCCTTTAATTCTTGCTGCTCTCACTCTTGGTTGAAGAATCAACTCTTTTTTTTACAGGTGGCACCAAAAACTGAGAAGAACCAAGATCCATTAATACAATAAGAAAAGATAGCCAACTGCTTAGCATGACATGAACCACCTCCATCAGATCTGCCAGGGCCCAACAGACATGACACAGGAAGTGGCGACTTAAAAATGAGTGCTGCTCTCAGTGCTAGCCTGACAACTGCCTCCAGGGAGATGGTGGTAGACAGTACGGACACTCAAAATTTATCAAAGCAGAAGTCCAGAAGTTTCAGAGAGCTCAACACTAAAGTAGACTCATAACACACCCATCAAGGCCCAAGGATCATTGTGAAAGAGGGGCCAGTATGGCTGTAAGAGTCACAGGGTAGGAAGGGGTATCTAGAGGCAGTGTCTGCAGCCCCTCCCCCAGAGACTGACTGATGCATTTATGACCCATGGTGAATACCAACAACCCCACTGAGGAGGGTCCTCAGTAGAATGGGAGTGGGTGAGAGAGGAAATGAGAGGATAACCTGAGGGGAATTTGTTCATACAGTAAAGTTCATAATTAATAAAAAAAAACCTTTAAAATGAATTGATAATAATTGTTCTGCAGTGCTAGGTTAGCTAAAATCATTGTGTAAGACGACAGTTTTACTTACAAGGATCTCATTGACATGTAATGGCACTCAGTTTTCTCGGAGACCTGGTCTGGAAACTTAGGATCCAGGGATTCACCGGAACCATGGGAACTGATAATATTCTCCAACTGAAGACAGAAGGAATAGGTATAAGGACCCAATCTACCAGTCAGCCTCTAACACTACTGCTCTTGTCTGCAATGGCTGCCACATTCCCCATTGCCTGGACAGTGGTTCTGTGTTAGCACTTTGGACTGACCTTACCCACCGGAGACTGAACTAATAAATCATGTAGCTGACTCTAAGTCGGTTTTCTCCTCCTGAGTGCCCTATACTCCAGATACAAGTATTCTATTGGCCTAAGTGGGAATTTTCCTTTCTGCCCCATCACTAGGCAATTAAGGCCATGACCCTTCCCCAGGCTGGTTGGTTCTACGACAGAATCATGGAAGCTGGCTGAGGCAAAGACCAGACACAAGGCGATCCCAGGCTGCCAAGCTCATGGACAGCTCAAGTTGCCTCAGGGAGCAGTCAGGGTCCTAGGAGATTCTTCACCCCCAACCCCAGGCTCTTGACCAACCCCGTAGAACCCGAAGTCGTTGGCAATAGTGGCTGCTTCAAAACCCCTGACACGACATCATTTGGTCAGTAAAGTCCTGACCCGACAAGCACGAGAACCGGAGTTGGATCTCCAGAACTCCCATAAAAGTGGTGCGTGCGGTGGTGTGCACTTGTTAACCCTGAGCTGGGAGGGCAGACACACCACAATCCCTGGGACCTGCCAGCCAGTTAGTCTGGCCTAAATAGCCAGCTCTGAGCCAATGAGAGAACCTATGTCAAAAAGAGTGGAAGGTGTTCCTGAGAAACAACAGCCGAGGTTGTGCTCTTGCCTACACACACACACACACACACACTATATGCATGTGAATTAAATAAAAACCCTGATATTATCTACCCAGTTCACCATTGACCCATAACTGGAACAAACACCCTTCTAGTCATGTTAGTCTCCCCATAACTGTCTCCTTACCAGCGGCGCTCTTCGAGAGTCTACTTCCACATGGTTTCCTTCACCCGTGACACATCTTTTCTGTCTACTGACATCGTGTTCACTTGTCCTTCAGCCTCTCTTGATCACCTCAGCCTCCGGGTAACTTGCAGTTTCGTCTGTCTCCTGACACCCTGGATCCCACCGAGTACCTAGCAACATCTGGCTTCTCACCAGTGCTATTTCACACCTGATTGCTTGGTTGTCCCAGGACACACAAGTACGAAGACGTTTTTGGTGAAAGAAATGTTCTTTGATCAAAATGGTTTGGAAAAGCTGGGTGTGGTGGCGCGCGCCTTTAAACCCAGCACTCGGGAGGCAGAGGTAGGAGGATCGCCGTGAGTTCAAGGCCACCCTGAGACTCCATAGTGAATTCCAGGTCAGCCTGGGCTAGAGTGAGACCCTATCTTGAAAAACCAAGCAAAAAAAAAAAAAAAATAGCTTGGGAAATGCCACGTGTCATGTACCGCTTGGCTATTTATATTATAAATGGCACCACTCTGCCTACTGGAAGCTCTGACAACTGTTAAGAAGCTTGTTTAAATTACTTGTAACTTCACACTCCCATCAATGACCTGAACCCAGAATGCCTCTTTAAAGTGACCATATGTCACTGTCCAGTAAAAGACCTTTGGGAGATGATGCAATCCTTCCGGTCATTTTGTCTTCTTGTCTCTCACTTCATTCCACATTCCCTCTCTGTTTCTACCACAAATTCAACTGTTGGGTTAATGTGCCTGGAAAAAGAATTCAGGTTTTGCTACTTGCCAACTCAGAAGCCACCTCTGCCCTTATGCTGCCTATAGAATAAAGCCAGCTTGGCATTCAAGACGCATTATGGTCTGGCTCTTTTTTTCCATCCACTCTCTTCTGCTTCATTCATGCCCTTGGAATTGCAGCCTAGCTGAACTGTTCACCAGACACACAGCAAATGCCTTTTGAATGCAAAAGGCTTCCCTGACTCCAGTGGAGAGAGAAAACCTGTCCTATTGCTAATGCTTCCAGAGCACTTGTGCCTGTTTGTATTATATCATCTTTTAATAACTGATAAGACTGCAGACGCTAAGGATCAAGGTCAATGTCAGGTTCATTACCACAGCCACACAGAGCTTGGGACTCAGAAGGACATCCAGTTTATCAGTAAGCTGACTGACCTGTGTGAACCATCGTCACCCACGATTTCTGCTCTGATACAGTGCTTGCCCGTCTCACCCAATCTCTCTTGATCGTACATCCTGCCCGGGTATGAGTGGATCCCTCCTCTGAGGTGTGTCCAGATGTGCTGAGCGTGAACTCTAAAGTATATCTTCTCTGGACCCATGGAGAGATTCTCTCTGGAGCTGATACAGAAATATGTTTGGGTCTTCTTTCTGGTAAGATTTTCAGCCATGCCAGGGTGGGGAGGGGCACTTTTTATTGCTGTCTTTACTTTTAATCTTTTTGGAAGTACACATTTTTAAAATCCCTTTTCATGTTTTCTCCTTTTTTAATAAAATATTTTATTTATTTATTTATTTATTGTAGAGACAGAGAGAGAGAGAGAGAGAAGCAGATAGAGAATGGGTACACCATGGCCTCTAGCCACTGCAAATGAACTCCAGACGCATGTGCTACCTTGTGCATCTGGTTTATGTAGGTACTGGGGAATTGAGCCTGGGTCCTTATGCTTCCCAAGCAAGCAACTTAACAAATAAGCCATCTATCCAGCCCATGTTTTTTTTTTCTTTTTTTTAAATCATTTTATTTATTTATTAGATACACAGAGAGAGAAAGAGAGAGAGAGAGAATGAGCATGCCAGGGCCTCCAACCACTGCAAATGAACTCCAGACACATGTGCCACAATGTGCATCTGGCTAAAGTGGGACCTGGAGAATTGAACCTGGGTCCTTAGGCTTCGCAGGCAAGTTCCTTACCCACTAAGCCATCTCTCCAGCACCCATGTTTTTTCTTTTAATCTAAGATTCATGTTCATTTCAATGGGCTCCTGGACCATGTGCTGTGTTTCCCTTCTCTGCCACTTTACATTCCCTTCCTCAGCCCTCAGTCCTTTCCCTTCCCACATCCCTGAGATATCTGAATAAAATAAAAATCATTTTCTGTAGTCTGGAATTGCCAATTCTTTGGTTAATTCACAGATGTGAATTTAGGGCTTGGGGTTCCAGGAAGCACCCCAGAACCCCATATTTATCTATTATACTTCTCCTCAGGCACCAGCACCATGAGCAAGTCATCTGTGTGCATCTGACTTACCTTGTGTTCCCCTTCCCTCACCCTATTGTCTCAGCAGCACAGCGAGGCAGGGAATCTGCAAAGGAATAACCGAGGAGCAGATGGGACGAGTTACCTCTGAAAGAATGCGTCGAGGATAAAGATAGTAACTCTCTTCTTCGGTCCCTTGAATGGTTTCTGACACAAAATCTTGTAGAAGATGAGCTTGCCTGAATGCTGGAGAACTTTTTTCTATTAAATGCTGATGGAAACAAAACAATGCAGAAGGAATTAATGATTTATTTCCTTCCTTCTTCACCCCTCCCTCTCTCTTCTTTCTTCTTTCCTTTTGACAGAATTAACTCCCTTACTTTCTGGAAAAGCCATAATTGATTACTTGGGTTGAAAATATCAGATGATCTTCCACAGAGACATCCAGAGGCCTGCACAACTTGAACTTGCCTCTTGATTTGGGCCACCTCTGATAATGCAAATGTGTTTGTGTGTGTGTGTGTGCATGTGCGTGTGTGTGTGTGTAGAGAGAGAGAGAGAGAGAGAGAATCATCATTGAGAGTTTTTTTCTACTATGTGTAACTATAACTTATACCTTAAAACATGAGGTTTTCTCCTGTGGGTAGCATTCTAACTCGCTTAGCTCTGTCAAGGTGTCCCCACCCCCATCTTTCTCCAGCCATTCCCCAGTAATTAGCCTGGAACAGTCAAGGCACTGCTCAGGATTCCTCTTTTGTGCTTTGCTCACACCTACTGTTTCCATAGCAGTGTAATTAGGTAGTGTAGATCATGTGACATCATGAATTATAGGCTTTAAGGTGATGTAGGCTGAACCAATTAATTATCCCTCCCCTCCCTCAACAGACACAAGATACTCTTCTAAAGTAGCTGCTTTTTTTTATGACAGGAGAATTGTTGTAAGTAAAAGTTAATTCTTCTAAGAACAATGCCTTATGGCAGGGCCTTGGAAAAGACCCTAGATGTTCACTAGGAAATCCTTGAAGGTGAGCACACATACAAGATTCTTGACTTCTGGTATGTTTTTGTTGTTGTTCTATGAAGGTGAGAAAGTAACAAACGCTCAGTGCATTCAACAGAAATCACACTTCAGATTCTCGGCTCTGACCTTGGCCTGGGCTATCATTAACAGTCATGATCCTTTCTCATGATTCTGGGCAGCAGCAGCTCCCACAGCCCCCAGGCATCCTGGGAGTACAAGGGAGACAGCAAAGGCTTCACCGTACACTGTTGCTAGGCTGCGATGCTCAGTAGGGTCAATGTAGCCAATGCATCTTGAACTCATGAGGTTTTCAATTTATGATGGGTTTGTCAGGATGTAACATCACTGAAACGTCTAGTAGCATCTGTACTTTCATTGTGTCCATTTCTATGGCTCCAAGCTCTTTGCTGTGGCTTGAATGACCCCTCCAAAGCCCCAGTTGATATTTAATGGCCATTATGACAGCACTAAGAGGTGGAACCTTTAAGAGGTGATAAGGTCATGAGAGCTAAACCCTCCTGTATGCCTGAATGGCATGACAAAGACAAACATTTCTGGATGGAGAAGCTGAGGTCAGCCTGATTCTACCTTGCTTGCCCTTCTGTCACATGATAAGGTAGCAAGAAGGCTTTTACCAGATGTGACCCCTTGATCTTGAACTTCAGCCTGCAGAGCTATAAAAAAAACTATGTCTTTCAGGGCGTGGTGGCGCACGCCTTTAATCCCAGCACTAAGGAGGCAGAGGGAGGAGGATCGCCATGAGTTCAAGGCCACCCTGAGACTACATAATGAATTCCAGGTCAGCCTGAGCTAGAGTGAAACCCTACCTCAAAAAACAAACAAACAAACAAACAAAAACTATGTCTTGGGCTGGAGAGATGGCTTAGTGGTTAAGGTGCAAAGCCAAAGGAGCTCAGTACCTAAGTAAAGCCAGATGCACAAGGTGGTGCATAGTCTGGAGTTCATTCGCAGTGGCTAGAGGACCTGGTGCACCCATTCTCTCTATATATCTATCTCTTTCTCTCTCTCTCTCAAATTAATTAATTAATTACTTAAAATAAAAATCCTTTCCAACATGGGGTGTTCTGTTATAGCAGCCAAAGATGGACTCTGACACTCATGGAGCCAGATAATGCTGAGTTGGAAGTGAATGGTTCCCACTTAAATAACAAAACCCAACAAGGCCCATGGCACCCTATCTCAAGCTGTTTGAAAGCCAATCACAAGATCTGAATACATAACGGACAAAAGGTAAAACCAACAATAATGCTCTCTTCATCGGGGAGGGGAAGGCTTTCATGAGTGAAAACCAAGAGGTGCTGGCTGGAAGAGGTTAATCTGCCTACCCTATTTCACACCACTCTTTCTGCTCACTGAATGGATGACTGAGACGGGGTGTTTGGTCTGGTGAAGCTGATATGCATGAAAGTTTTTCAAATAGTTGGAGCGCCATCGGCTAGATAAAAATGAGAACCTCTGCCTCATTTGATGTACCCAGTATCCGCACAGCAGGAGAATCAGTGGTGATGTCTCTAAGGAATAAAATAATATCCATGCAGAAGAACAAAACTATATAAAGTCTGTTTATTACCAATAACCAAAGCTGGAAACACAGCACACTGATAAAGTGATGGTTCAATTATAAGTTGCTTTCACAGGGCAGGTGTGTTCTATTTACTTCCTCAAACAGATGATATTAGAACTGAAGAGGAAGTCATGCCAGGTTAAAATGAGAAGCCAGGAAAAAGGGTTGCAGCCAAGCTTGTGCCTAGCTAAGGAACCTTAGCTTGTCACGAGCATCCAACACCTTTAGAGGTAGCTGGGCACATGGTAAAACCTGGGGAATGGGAAATGAGAAAATATAAGAGATTGTGATTACCACGAGTGGAAGACTGGTCCTTGGCGAGGCAGAGCTGACAGCCGCCACTATGCTGCAGGCATTAAAGAGGGGGCTTGGATCAGAAATGGGCCTTTTGTCACTCACTGAGGTCTTCTCCTGCTTAGGAAGGAATTTTGTAATTAGAACACAGCGATCTACTGTCTGTCCTGTGTGAAGCAAACGGGCCCCCTGCTGCCACCCAGGCTGTATGCGTGCACAGGCTACGCACAGTTTCCAGCATCCAGGCTGCCCATTAGCTCATGTTAGCCTGCCGAGACAAGGGTTGGTCTTTTCAGCCTGTCTTTCCCATGTTCTCAGAGCGCCAAGGATGCTCAGCCTGGCCTTGAGAGGGGGCACTCTGAGCGTCCCTGAGCCCACCTTCTCCTTTGTCTCCCCCTCTCTACACTGTCCCCCCTCCCCCCCCCCGCCTCTCATCATGTAGTCTACTTGGGAAATTGCTTGCTTTCTCCTTATCTTGGCTTTTATGTAAGCATGGAATTAATAGCCTAAAACCACATGCATAAAAATATAGAGAAACCAAAGCAGTTAAGGCACTTGCCAGCAAAGCCAAAGGACCTAAGTTCAATACCCCAGTACCTAAGTAAAGCCAGATGCACAAGGTGGTGCATAGTCTGGAGTTCATTCGCAGTGGCTAGAGGACCTGGTGCACCCATTCTCTCTATATATCTGTCTCTTTCTCTCTCTCTCTCAAATTAATTAATTAATTACTTAAAATAAAAATCCTTTCCAACATGGGGTGTTCTGTTATAGCAGCCAAAGATGGACTCTGACACTCATGGAGCCAGATAATGCTGAGTTGGAAGTGAATGGTTCCCACTTAAATAACAAAACCCAACAAGGCCCATGGCACCCTATCTCAAGCTGTTTGAAAGCCAATCACAAGATCTGAATACATAACGGACAAAAGGTAAAACCAACAATAATGCTCTCTTCATCGGGGAGGGGAAGGCTTTCATGAGCGAAAACCAAGAGGTACTGGCTGGATGAGGTTAATCTGCCTACCCTATTTCACACCACTCTTTCTGCTCACTGAATGGATGACTGAGACGGGGTGTTTGGTCTGGTGAAGCTGATATGCATGAAAGTTTTTCAAATAGTTGGAGCGCCATCGGCTAGATAAAAATGAGAACCTCTGCCTCATTTGATGTACCCAGTATCCGCACAGCAGGAGAATCAGTGGTGATGTCTCTAAGGAATAAAATAATATCCATGCAGAAGAACAAAACTATATAAAGTCTGTTTATTACCAATAACCAAAGCTGGAAACACAGCACACTGATAAAGTGATGGTTCAATTATAAGTTGCTTTCACAGGGCAGGTGTGTTCTATTTACTTCCTCAAACAGATGATATTAGAACTGAAGAGGAAGTCATGCCAGGTTAAAATGAGAAGCCAGGAAAAAGGGTTGCAGCCAAGCTTGTGCCTAGCTAAGGAACCTTAGCTTGTCACGAGCATCCAACACCTTTAGAGGTAGCTGGGCACATGGTAAAACCTACCTGGGGAATGGGAAATGAGCAAATATAAGAGATTGTGATTACCACGAGTGGAAGACTGGTCCTTGGCGAGGCAGAGCTGACAGCCGCCACTATGCTGCAGGCATTAAAGAGGGGGCTTGGATCAGAAATGGGCCTTTTGTCACTCACTGAGGTCTTCTCCTGCTTAGGAAGGAATTTTGTAATTA
Source organism: Dipus sagitta (assembly GCA_036346955.1). NCBI lineage: Eukaryota > Metazoa > Chordata > Mammalia > Rodentia > Dipodidae > Dipus > Dipus sagitta. The sequence continues at coordinate 21,309,181 of CM070770.1, forward strand.
GAACACAGCGGATCTACTGTCTGTCCTGTGTGAAGCAACGGGCCCCTGCTGCCACCCAGGCTGTATGCGTGCACAGGCTACGCACAGTTTCCAGCATCCAGGCTGCCCATTAGCTCATGTTAGCCTGCCGAGACAAGGGTTGGTCTTTTCAGCCTGTCTTTCCCATGTTCTCAGAGCGCCAAGGATGCTCAGCCTGGCCTTGAGAGGGGGCACTCTGAGCGTCCCTGAGCCCACCTTCTCCTTTGTCTCCCCCTCTCTACACTGTCCCCCCTCCCCCCCCCCCGCCTCTCATCATGTAGTCTACTTGGGAAATTGCTTGCTTTCTCCTTATCTTGGCTTTTATGGTAAGCATGGAATTAATAGCCTAAAACCACATGCATAAAAATATAGAGAAACCAAAGTCTCATTTGTAACCGTCTCGCAAAGAAAGGACCTGGGTAAATTCACAAAGTCTCTTATGAAGTCAGTTAAAAACTAAGTTTTTGCCTGACACAAGTGACATTACATTAAAATGCAAGTCAGATTGCAAAAAAAAAAAAAAAAAAAAAAAAATTATAGAGACCACCCTAGAGTTAGTCATTCAAAAGGAAGCTGGTTACATACCTTGAATAACAATGATGGGAAACACTGTATTTCTAACAACTGTTAAAAATTGCTACCATTAACCTCCACTCCCCCTACCACAATGATGGCAATCTGCAGTGTCTGTACTTTAGCTCTTTCACAGAAGTAATTTTTCCTTTTGTTAATCATAAAAATAACAAGGAAGTACGTTTCCTCACTTATTTATCCCATGTACCAATGCCAGTTGCTAAGGATAAAGAAAAGGCTAGTATTGTCTCAGCTGAGAGAGGGCTGCCTTCGGGCGTTCGGGAATGTCAGTAGTGGTAGAGTCACCTCCGTGTTCTGATGAGCTGCTTTTGTATCCTGGCAAAATGGTGACATGAAGGATACCCAGGCTTTAATCTTCTCCCTGTTGGTAGGAAGAACCTTTTAACTAGAACGTGTCAACAATAGCCCCTGCGTTCATTTGGGGCTCAGGAGGTTTCTTTTATTACACTTGGGGCAGGCTGTAGGAGTAACCACCAACTGAAACATTTTTTCTATGTAGTTTAGATGACCCGTTGGCTTCTCACCATGTCCATATTTTTACCGTTGAATTATGTACCATGCCTTTCAGATAGAACTAAAGCTTAAAAAAAAAAAAAAACTTTCAGTTAAAAAAAAAATTTCTAGCCGGGTGTGGTGGCACATGCCTTTAATCCCAGCACTCAGGAGGATCACCATGAGTTCGCAGCCACCCTCAGGTCAGCCTTTGCTAGAGTGAGACCCTACCTCGAGAAACCAAAAATAAATAAATAAATAAATAAACAAAAATTTAAAAAGATTTCTCTTCTCTCTATCATCTCTCATCCCCAGTACCAGATGCACAAAGTGGCTCATGAGTCTGGAGTTCATTTGCAGTAGCAAGATGTCCTGGCACCTTCAGAGGCAAGCCTCGCCCCTCCCTGATCCACTAAGCTTGTCTAGATGTCTGTGCACTGCGTTCTTTCTCACAGACTGCATCTGTATTCTGGCTTAAATTAGGTCCCCTCCCCAAATCTTACATTCTACTTCCAGTTCCCAGTCTTCAGAATGCTACTTTACTTGGAAAGAGGGTCATTGCAGATATAATTAGTGAAGTTGTGATCATAAATGGAGTAAGGCTGTCTCTCAATCCAATGGGACTTGTGTCCTTATACTAAAGGGAACTTGGGTACTCTGATATGCACACAGGGAATACCATGTGAGAGCTAGAGTTCTACTGCCACAAGCCAAGGGACCACCAGAAGTTAGGAGAGAGGCCAGGGACGGATCCTTCTGCGGGAGTGTAGCCCAGTCCTTCAGTTTTGACTTTCAACCTCCAGTAAGATAATACATTTCTGCTATTCTCATCTATTCCACTTCTGGTACTTTCTTTGTTACAAGTCTTAGGTAACCAGCATAGTGCCCCCTTTGAAGGGTGTGTGCACTTGTGTATGGAGGCCAGAGGCTAACCTCGGATGTCATCTACAGGAATGCCACGCACCTCCTTTGAGACAGAATCTCTCATTAGCCTGGAAGCTCACCAATTAGACTGGCCAAGTTGGTCAGAGAACCTCAGGCATCCGTCTGTCTCTATTTCCTCAGTGCTAAGTGGGTCCTGGGAATTGAACTCAGGTGCTCATGCTTTCCGGGCAAGCACTTTACCTAAGGAGCTATGTCTCTAGCCCGACTATGAAAGCTATTTTCACAACAATGAAGACGGCCTCTTTGCTTCTGAGTCCTCCATCCTGGGCTTCTCTCCAGAGCACATCTATTGTTCAATGGCTTGTAATGTTTTGTTTGAGGGTTTGTTTGTGTTTCACATACAGAAAGAGCTCTGTCATCCTCTTACTCACCTGTCACGACCAATGAGGAAGTACTCCCTGTTTGGAGTTCTGATGGACATCACCTCATCGGGGTGGCACTTAAACATCTTCTGCACTGATTGCATCTTTTCATGGCTGCTTATTGCAACTTCTACACTGGCACTTCTGTTAGACATAGACATAAGACACTGAACTGATGTGCATGCCAAATGAGGGAGAAAAAACTTAAATTAGGCATTCAATTAAAAAAAAACACCTTAAGATCTCCTTTATCCATGTTCTGAATATTGTCTAATAATTCAAATTGTTTTTATTTAAGTTGCTGCCATTTAAATTGTTTTTATTCTAGAAGATAAACTTGAACTTTAGATCTGATGCATCATTAATTGACAATACTTTGCTCGGCTTAAATTTCAATTTGGAAGTTTCTATTTTGGTTGGATTCTTGATTCCATAAATCACTATCTTTTCCAATATCTTTTTGTGTATTTTTTAAAGAGGAGGCAAGGGCTGTACAGATGGCTTAGCGGTTAAGGCATCTGCCTATGAAGCCAAATGATCCAGGTTCGATTCCCCAGGATCCATGTAAGCCAGATGGACAAGGTGGCGTATGTGTCTGGATTTCATTTACCGTGGCTGAAGACCCTGATGCATCCATTCTCTCCTCTCTTTTTTTCTGCCTTTTTCTATCTCTCTCTCTCAAATAAATAAAATAAAAATTAAATTAGAAAAGAAGGCAAAAAAGGTGATCTAAATATTCCACTTTAACTTTATAAAACAGTTATTTCATCAGCTCCCTCTCATACACAAATTACATAAACAAAAGTCCCTAGCTACATGCTTATGAATTAAAGATCTACGAATCTTTATTGTACAACATGAAATAAATATTTCGCTGCTTTTTTTAACCCAAGCTATTCATTATTTTAGTTCCATTTCAACCACAAATATTATAATAGGCTTGAAGTCCATGGTCCCTGCTGTCAAGGATGTAAGTTTCAGGGCTCATGTTGCGTGCTAACGCCTTTGGCCTGGTCACATTTGTCATTATCAACATTTTCTGGCTTGGATACACACCGATCAATTCTGATGGAACCTCGATGGTGATGGTCTTTGAAATAGGAAAGACTCAGGCCCCTTTCTCCACTCTTTGACAGGACAAAAAACCGTTTTTTCCAGGAGTTCTGAAAAATGCAAAAGGCTCTGCATCTTAGTTGAATCTCAGAGGAAGAGAAAGACTTTGTAGAAACGCTCGGGAGGCTGGTGGGAGGCCTGTTACACTGCAGCGCGTACTTACCGGGGTAGAGAAAAGCTGAGGAGGTGGTGACTTAATGAAGTAATCTTGTTTATAGACTTCATTTTCATAATAAAATGCAAATTGTTTGCCTAATAAAAGAAAGTGGAATCGGAGTCAGCTTGTTCCCTCATAAAATTTCAGGAAAGAATTTCTTCCATTGGAAGGCATTGTTTACCTCCGAAAAGGTCTGCAAATTCAACTATTCAAAAAAACACCCATCTTAGCCCTGGAAACGGGAGGACCTGACACCCATCCTAGCCCTGGAAACGGGAGGACCTGAAGACCCACAGCCGGAGCGTCTTTCTCGGCGGGTGCAGAGGCCTTCTTCGCTCAGCTCACTCCTGACTGCTCTGTTTCTGGAGTGTGGCCCTGGCTCTCTGGTTTGTCTCCAGATCCACCGCAGGAGCAAAATAATTTCACAGTTGCCATTTGGCTTAGCAAGTGAAAACAAAGCCACCTGCTAGGGAAAAAAAATGAGGTGGCAGAAGGGCTTTTCTTCTGGGGGGACGGGTGGAGTCACTGCAGAAGCTGGGGGGCCCAGGGAGGTCAGTAGAACTGCCTCGTCTGAATTACTGGATACCAGCATATTGACCTCAGCAGCTGTATGCAGGACCCTGATTTTGTTCGCACTTAATAAAAAAGCTCTAAATCTTCAGTAAAGCTACCTTCCCTGAAGCCAAGGGCAAAGCCACGTTCATAATCTGGATGTGGAAGTAAAACTAAGCCCTTAAAAAAAAAAAACTATTTCAACTGGCTGGGGAGATAGCCCAGGCAGCCAGGTGCTTGACCTGAAAGTTTGGGGACCTGTTTCATTTCCCAGCACCCATGTGAAAAAGCTGAGGAGGTGGAAGCAAGCAGCTCCCTGGGGATTACTGGCCTGGTAGTCTACTCTAATTGGTAAGCTCTATGCCAGTGAGAGACCCCGTCTCAATATATATATATACACCAAAGACATTCCTGAGAAAGGATACTCAAGGTTGTCCCCTAGCCTCCACACACACAGACACATACCTACACACATACACACATGCATTATATTTTAAAAAAAAAACTATTTTTAACCACACTTTTTCTAAATAATGAAAGTAATACATATTTTCTGTAGACATGTTGGAAACTATAGGAAAAAAAGATAAAGCTGTCTTTCATCCCAGGACTCACGGAGAAGCAGCTAGTATTTAGGGAGCCGCTTTACTTGGCCACTTTGGCCGCCTCGTTTTCAACAGCAGATGGTTTTGCTTTTGTTTGCCAAGCCCAGGGCAATACACACGCACTCCTCAAGTATTCAAGATCAACCCACATGTGTGCCACAGAAAGACTAGAAAGCATTAGAATGCACAGTGTCCAAGGATCACAGCGAACTAGAAAAAGTGCCCCTTCCCTCCAGCCAGACTGGCAAAAGGCATGATTCACAGGGTGTTAGGTAGAATGCTCAGGAAGGCCTTGCCTCCATGGTGAGGAATAATTAGCCCCAGGCTGGGGTTTGTGCCAGATTCACAAATCATGGAAACAAGTTTTTGTTTTGTTTTGTTGGTTTTTCAAGGCAGGGTCTCGCTCTGGCTCAGGCTGACCTAGAATTCACTGTGTAGTCTCAGGGTGGCCTCGAACTCTCGGCGATCCTCCTACCTCTGCCTCCCGAGTGCTGGGATTAAAGACATGAGGCACCATACTCAGCTTAAGTTTTAAAAGATCAAGTTGTTTCCAAGAAACTTACCCAGTACCTTAGCGCAAAGCTGGAGAGTTATGGGAATGCAAAAGTACCCAGTTCCCAATGAGGTAAAACCTGTAATGTCTGGCAGACAGTAAAGGTGAGAGCGGGCACGCAGAAGAGGCAAAGACTCAACATCCAGTGAGGAGAACAATTAATCAATCAAGACAGGCCTAGAGCTGACACATGTTGGGACCTCTAGAGAAGGTATAAAAACTGTTATTGTCATTGTATTTTTAAGAAATTTGGGTTGGGCATGGTGGTGCACGCCTTTAATCCCAACACTTGGGAGGCAGAGGTAGGAGGATCGCCGAGAGTTCGAGGCCACCCTGAGAATACAGAGTGAATTCCAGGTCAGCCTCGGCTAGAGTGAGACCCTACCTTGAAAAAACCAAAAGAAAAAAAAAAGAAAAGAGAAAGAAAAAGAAATTTGGTAAGCATATAGCATAGAAAAGATCCAAAGTAGACTTTTAGAGATGAAATCTATGATGCCTCAGGAAAAATAAACACATCAGAAGGAGGTAATAACAGATTAAATATTCTAGAAAAAAGAGTGAACTTGAAGGCATAGCAATAGGGACGGTCAAATGGAGAATAAAAAATAATTCAAGAGCATAAGAAGAGAAACGGTGCATTGTGGGTAATTTCATGTGGCCTAGGACACAAGCAGCTGGAATCCCTTAAAGTGAGGGAGGGGGACAGAAAAAAATATTTGGAGAAATAATTCCTACTGTATTTTTTCAAAAAATATTTTACTTGTTTATTTATTTCAGAGAGGGAGAGAGAGAATGGGAGAGAGAAATAAACTCCAGATGCATGTGCCACCTGGTACATCCAGCATACGTGGGTACTGTGGAATTGGCTTCACAAGCAAGCACCATAACTACTAAGCCATCACTCCAGCTCTCTAACTGTATTTTTTATTTTTATGTATTTGCAAGCAGAAAGAGATGGAAAGAGAGAGAATGGGTTCACCAGGGCCTCCAGCTGCTGCAAATGAGCTCCAGATGCATGCATCACTTTGAGTATCTGGCTTTACATGGTCATTGGGAAATTGAATGCATGTCATTAAGTTTTGCAGGCAAGCACCTTAGCCACTGAGTAATCTCTCCAGCTCTAATTCTAAAAATTTTTACAAACTTAAAATATACCCCAGAAGCCATGTGTGGTGGTGCATGCCTTTAATCCCAGCACTCAGGAGGCAGAGGTAGGAGGATTGTCATGAGCTTCGAGGCCACCCTGAGAATACAAAGTGAGTTCCAGGTCAGCCTTGGCTAGAGTGAGACCTTACCTCGAAAACTCAAAATAAATAAATAAATAAAAGTAACCCCAGAGACCCAAAGAATGTAATGAACTCGAAACATACATATATTAGACAGTTCCTCAATGCTGTTTTGAGCATCCAACTAAACACAGTTTTGTGGGAGGAAGGGATTTATTTCAAGCTTGGGGGGTCCCATCAAATGGCAGAAGAAGCTGACTCCCATTCATAAATGCAAGCAGAGAGAGAGAGCACTATCAGCGAGCAAATAGCAAAAGAAGCAGCAAACAGGACCCCACCAGAGCTCAAACTTCTCTGCATTCCTTTGGGCTGGAATTCAGATCTGCCCTTAGTGATATGACCCCAGTAGCTGGAGTCTGGCCCCCATACACATATGTGTATGTGTGTATATATATGTGTGTGTAGGTGCACCCACACCCACACATGTTTGTGTGCCCACACATATACACACAAAAATGTTTTAAGAAAATCCTTCAGATAGAAGTAAACTTGTATATAATGGAAATCTAGATTTATCACAGAAATCAAGAACACTGAAATGGCAAGCTGGGAGGATCTTTCTTTTCTTCTTATTTACAGCATTTAAAAAGTCAACTAGCCAGGCATGGTGGCACGCATGCCTTTCATCTCAAGCACTCTGGAGGCAGAGGTAGGAGGATAGCTGTGAGTTAGAGGCCAGCCTGGGCTAGAGTGAGACTCTACCTTGAAAAAAATACACAAAATAAAAAGTCAACTGTCTAGACAAAAATAACAATGGAGGGGCCCAGAAAATGGGTCAGTAGATAAGGAACTTGCCAGCATGCATGAGAAATTCCAGTACCCATGTAAATGTCCACTGGCTGTAGCGATCCACTTGTAATCTCAGCACCTAGCAGGAGATAGGTGATCCCTGTGGCCAACTGGCAAGCTGGACTGCCCGAATTGGTGAGCTCAGGTTCAAGTGTCCCAGGAAATAAGCAACAGTGAATGTCTTGTCTGGTGTCGATCTCTGGCTTCCACATACATGTACACACCCATGTCTATAATGGTGACTTCTACTGACCATTTAAGGATAAAATAATGCTAGTTCTATATAAAATCTTACAAGAAATGGAAAAGAGAGGATATTTTTGCCAACTCATTTTATGAGGCCAGCATCATTCTTCCTGATGGAAACTCTTGGAAAACTAGACAAAGGATACTCCCTTAGTATAAACCAAGCTAACCACTTTTTAAAAAAGCTTTATAAGTAGCATCAAGATTGACAACTATGTCCCTAAGGTCAAGAATAAGAAAAAAAAATAGTGCTCCCTTTCACCTTATCCAGAACAATTAGGCAAAAAAAAAAAAAAAAAATCAATCAAAAGCATCCAAGTTGTAAAGGAAGAAGTGAAATTACCCCTGTTCATGTATTGCATGACCCTATGTACAGAAACTAGCAAATAGTCCACAAAACTGCTGGAGCTAATACACCAACTCAGCAGCATATACAACATGCAAATAACAGTCTTGCTTCTATAGACAAGCAATAAATAATCTGAAAATGAAATTAAGAAAGTAATTCCAGGGCTGGAGAGATGGCTAAATGGTTAGGTCGCTTGCCTGCAAAGCCTAAAGACCCAGGTTTGATTCTCCAGGTCCCACATAAGCCAGATGCACAAGATGGTGCATGTGTCTGGAGTTTGTTTGCAGTGGCTAGAAGCAATGGTGTACCCATTCTCTCTTTCTCTTTCCCTCTCTCTCTCCCTCTCTCTCTCTCTCATAAATAAATAAAAATTTAAACAATAATTCCATTTGTTATATTTATCATAAATTTTAATATGCATATAAATATTGTATATTTATATTTATTTATCATATATTTTATTTGTGTAGATTTATTCCACACAAATAAAAATATATAGGGATAAGTTTAGCCAAAGTGGTAAGACATATAATAAAAAATACCAGAAGAAATTAAAGATAGTATAAACAAATGAAAATAAATCCTATATTAATGGATTGGAAGACTTAACACTTTCATGATGTCAGTAGTACCTCAATGCAATTCTAATGACATTTGTCTTTACATAAGTGTAAATCCCATCCACAAAATCATGTAGAATCCCAAAGAGCCCTGGATGGTCAAAACAGCCCTTAAGAACAAAGTTAAAGTATTTATATCTCTCATTTAAGCAATCTTACTGCAACGTCACAGGAGTCAAGAGCATGATGTAGACAGGCAACAGACCAATGTAATAGAATTGCGAATGAAGAAATAAACACAAAAGGCCAAGGCCATTTGATGGAGAGAGAATATACAAGATCTTTAACAATTTCTTCCAGGATCATCATACCACTCTTAGCAGCAAATGGGGACACATTTTCATGATAGTGAATTTGACGATAGATTCTTATCACAAGCAGCAAAAAAATAGGAATATGTTGGAGTTTATCAAAATTAAAAACTTTTGTGTATCAAAAACATTATTAAAACACTGAAATACAACCTACAGAATGGGAGAACACATTTGGAAATCATGTATCTGACAGCGGCAGATGTGATTGACAGAAGTGGGAGAAGGGAAGGCAGAGAGAAGTTGCTCAAAATTGCTTAACTAATAAGGGCTTTTATTCTGGAGTGATGGTAATGTTTTAGAATTGGGTAGAAAATGTGGTTTCTCAGCCTTCTGAATGGACTAAATATTATTAAATTGTGAACTTTAAAATGGTCCATTTAATTTTTCCTTAAAATCTGTTTCAAAAGTTAAAGGGCAGTACTGGAGATGTAGCTCTATGGCTGAGTGCTTCTTCACATGTGTAAGACCCGAGATTCAATCCCCAGTGCTGACTAAAAGAGTTAGAGGGCTCTAAAGAAAATAGATACAGGCTAATACACAGATATGTCATGAATGTTCACAGCAGCTTTACTAGTAATATCTAAAGATTGAAAGGAATTCAGTTGTTTATCAAAGCTAAATGAAATAATGAATTTTGAACATCTATGCAATGGAACCCTATTTGGGAATAAAAAGAAGCAAAGTAATTCATATATACAATAACATTAATGAGTTATGATTAGTGAAAGAATCCAGAGAAAATTGTTTATATTATACTATGTTATATAAAATTCTAGAATGTGCAGGCTAATTTCTACAGATAGAAAGCAGATCAGTGGTTGTCTAGGGTAGTGTATATACAGAGTAGTGGGCAGAGGAGAAAGAAAACTGGTGGGGTTAATGGATGCGTTCATTATCTGGATAGGGATGATGACTCCTGGATTCTTATGTAAGGCAAAACTTCCCAAATTGTAGATGTGAGCATGCAGGCCTACGGTATGCCAGTTACACTCTCAAAAGCTTTTAAAGATATGCTTCTACTATATGAACCAACCATTCTACTCCTAGGCAAAATAAAGGAATATAGATTTTTAATGAAAATTTACATATATCCAAGTGTTCACATGAACTTTCACTGTAATGGCACAAAAATAGGAAAGAACCTAGATGTTTCCAGCAGGTGAATGAATCAGCAAATTATGGAATGTCCATATAATGGAATAGTACTCAATAAAAGGGACAGAGCACTCATCTCCACAACACCGTGCATGCATCTCAGAAGAACTGTGCTGAAGGAAATCAGTCAAGAGTGCCTACTGAATGACCCCACTTATGTCAAGCTGTGACAAACGCAATGAGAAGAAACAGAACAACGAGGAACAGGATTAGGGAAGGATTACAGTCAAGCAGACAGGGGAACTTCAGTGAGTGATGGATGCGTTTACTGCCTTCTGGTGATAGACATCTACCAAAAGCTTATCAGATTGTCCACTTCAAATATACGCAGTTTATTGTAAGCTACAATAGACCACAGTAAGATGGTTCAAAATGTGACCAATCTATGGTGCATGAGCATGCCAAGTCTGTGCTCAAACGTATCAAGGGTTACTGATCGTATGAGGTCAAAGTTGGCAAAATATGGCAGCACCTTTCTGCATCCCTAAGGGCATTTCTTCTCCCCCATCTTACCTTATAATCCCACTCTGCTCTGACATACTCCACCTCTAATACCACTTCATTGCTTTTGGTCATGCCATCTCTTCTGAAGAGCTAGATTCTCTTGTCCAGTCTGTACAAAAACTCCTCCCTGTCCTGTAAGGCTCAGATCAAGTAACTTCTCTGGATTCCCATAACTACTCAGACTTTTTCTGCATCAGAGTCTCTGACATTCTGTACCTAATTCATGTGTTATAATGGGCCAGTCTAAATTTCTCAAGAAAGCTAGCAGCCTGTGTTTTTTAATTCCCTAATGAGATTATCAATTCCTTGAGCATAATAGCACCTCTCAATTAATCTATAGATCACCTACAATGTGAAGCACAAAGACGGATAGGTTCTTTGTAAAGACTATACAGTTGAATTGTATAATTTGTTTTCTAAATTACTTCATCCCAAACTCTGCTGTTCTTGCTAATTACCTACAATGAACTATAAGTTTAGCAAGGTTGTTTGCATAATCTATATTAAGCTGCCTTGTTGATAAACCATAACAGCAATTTAGGCTATTTCTCTAAGTGACAATTTCATGCACATTTGATGAAATATACCTCAGCGTCACCTGGGTTATAGTTTATTATAGACACTGTTTCCAAGCCACATGTGGAACATTTGGCCCATGAAAATCAGAGAATATTAAATGTCTAGATGGGGTGTTCTTACAGAGTAATTAAGTGAATCCAGTAGTTTCTTCTACCTTCTTCACATCAAGAAACATTGCCCCAGAACGGTACCCATGATCCCCACTCCAACCAGTGTCTGCATCCTGGCCAGCTTGATGAACCTCATTCTTCCCTTTTTGGTAGTAAGATTTTTCCTTCTGATATTGTGCCCCTTGGGTACCTGGACTTGTTGGAGGTCTGGTTTCCATGCTGACTGGATCTTCTCACCTGTCTGAAAGAAGGGTGACAGTTAACCTTCTGACCACAGTGGGCCAGCCTGGCTAGCCACAGAACCAGGATGGAACTCCCCAGTGCTGGTATTTCATCCTCCATCTCTCCTCTAATGTGTTCCTTCTGGCTCCTGGAGCTGACAGTATCCACAGAGGACCAACCCAAGGAACTTGTACCCACCCAATGGGTGCTATGGAGATATTCAGTAGTGTCTCCTGATCCTCCCTGTGTCAAAGTGGATCTAACAAGACAGCACTCTGGGGGTAGGGGTAGGTGGAACACCAGGGAGAGATCTGAACCGGGCAGAAGGCAGGATACCATGTGTAAAATACAGCTGAGGGTCATTGCTGGCTGAGACAGACAGAACATCTAAAGATAAGTCCTTCTCCATGTCAGGGCCTTGCTTTCTCCACAGAGAAACACATGAGCAAGGAACCAGGGCCCTGTGGTCTCCAAGAGTTGCAGCCACCTGCCTGGCCATTCTCAAAGTAAGGCTGACTAGGGGAAAGCTGAATCCATGTCCTTTCTGATCCACGATCAGGTAGGGCATGGAGAGGGGAAAGGGTTTCCCACAGGGTGTATTGGGGCCTTAGAAACTCCGAATGTGTCCAGGGTCAGCTTCTACCTTGAATTAATCCTACTACTGTCAAGGTATAAGTGCATGAAAAGAGAGGCACCAGGCAGCCCTGGGTGAATTGGGGAGAAGGCTGAGGACCTGTGTCCATCCAACTGTCATGGTGTGATTGCTCCCCTACCGGTTTCTGCTTCTCTTTAGCATTAATTCATTCACGGCCTTCAAGATGAATGACTCACAGCCCCTTATCATACACAGGAGCAGACAGAAGTGGCAGTCATATGAGTAAGATGCGTTCTCAAAGCCTCCCTTAGCAGTTTGGCAGAGGCATGCCGCGCTATCTGCAGAGCAGTGGGGAGCTTTCTTGCATGCTGAAATCACACCTGCCCAGCCTAGAGGAAAGGGTTTCTTCCGTGAGGTGTCTTATGTAATTGTGGTGGTGATTATTTAAGCAAATCGCAAGCTTTCTGGGGCATCTAAGGGCATATGTTGAAGAACTGGTATCCTTGGTCCTTGTCCTGTGTTATGGACCTACTCGGCTGGGTGGACTGCCTGGAAAAATTGACTAGCTATGGAGGCTAACAGCTGCTGTTCCCCCCAAGAAAAATTCTGCACTAGGAGGGCCATAACCTGTTTAAAACTTTGCCCACTCTCCTAAAACTATGGATGACAAATTTCAAAATTACTCTTGAGATTTTGTATTGAATCCATGAGCTTTTAGCCAGGTGTGGTGGCACACACCTATAATCTAAATATTTGGGAGGCCAAGGCAGGTGGTTCACAATTTGAGGCTCACCTGGTCTATATGATGAACGTAAGTCTAACATGGGCTAATCTAATTTTTTTTTTTTAAATCACAGGCTTCTTTCCAGCTTGAAGATTTCGCTGTCTGAAGAACTGGGAATGAGTAATTTTGATCCCATTACTGGTCCAACCACCCTATGCATGTGAAACTCAGCAACCGTCCTGGTGAATAATGATGTAAAAGGCTCAGATTCCACAGGTATGCTGGAGAGCTTAGCTCTGGGTGATCTATTTGAAAGCAATGCATTTGTTATAAAATGTTTATGGGGTATGCCTTTTCAAAAAGCAAAAAAAAAAAAAACCTCTTGATAAAATATTTATTTAATTTTATTTTTTGGTAATTTTTTTTTTTGTTTGTTTGGTTTTTTAAGGTAGGGTCTCGCTCTAGCCCAGGCTGACCTGGAATTCATTGTGGAGTCTCAGGGTGGCCTTGAACTCACGGCGATCCTCCTACCTCTGTCTCCCAAGTGCTGGGATTAATGCCACCACGCCCGGCTTTTTTTTTTTTTTTGCTAATTTTTATGCATGATCACAATCACCTCCCATTATCTTCTCTTTCCATCTTCCCTCTCCCCCATCACTGAACCCATTCTTCTTCCCAATTACCCTCTCTTCAACTCTGATGTCATGTGTGTGAGTGAGACAGAGAGACCCACTGAGTTTAATTAGAGCTGCTTGCATGAGCATGGGGTCTACCTCTGAAGAAAATGTCATCAATTATCAATTGCCAATAACTCCTCAAGAAGAGATGAAAGGCTGAAGAGATGGCTCAGCAGTTAAAGTTCTTGCTTGCAAAGCCTGATGGACTGGGTTCAATTCCCCAGTACCCAATAAAGCCAGATACACAAAGTGGTGCATGCATTTGGAGTTCTGATGCAGTGGTAGGAGGCCCTGGTGTGCCCATGTATGTGTTCTCTCTCTCTCTCCCTCTCTTCTCTCTATCTCTCCCTCTCTCTCTGTCCTTGTAAATAAATAAATAAATAAATAAATAAATAAATAAATAAATGTATTTAGTTTTAAAAAGGGTGGGGCTGGAGAGATGGCTTAGTGGTTAAGGTGTTCATTTGTGAAGCCAAAGGACCCAGGTTCTATTCCCCAGGACCCACGTAAGCCAGATGCACAAGGGGCATGTGCATCTGGAGTTCATTTGCAGTAGCTATAGGCCGTGGTGTGTCCATTTTCTTTGTCTATATCTCTTCTCTCTATCTCTCTCTCTCTGTTTGCAAATAAATTTTAAAAAATCTTTAAAAAAAGGAGAGGTGGAGAGCCAGGTGTGGTGGCACACACCTTTAATCATAGCACTTGGGAGGTGTAGTAGGAGAATTGCTGTAAGTTTGAGGCCATCTGAAATTCATGGTGAATTCCAGGTCAGCCTGGGCTAGAGCAAGACACTGCCTCAAACAAACAGACAAACAGGTATAAAGGGAAGGAGACCTCATGCCCTTCTCCACCCTGATAAAATACTTGTTTCAAAACATTTATAGGGGCTGGAGAGATGGCTTAGTGGTTAAGCTGCTTGCCTGTGAAGCCTAAGAACCCTGGTTCGAGGCTCGATTCCCCAGGACCCATGTTAGCCATATGCACAAGGGGCGCACATGTCTGGAGTTCGTTTGCAGTGGCTGGAGGCCCTGGCACGCCCATTCACTCTCTCTCTCTCTCTCTCTCTCTCTCTCTCTCTGCCTCTTTCTCTCTCTGCCTATAGCTCTCAAATAAATAAAATAAAATAAACATTATAGCTTGTAAATGAGAGGATAAAACCTTCCCAAGAATATCAGATTGAGAACGTCTTGCCACTTCACATTTTGAACAGAATTCATGCTTAATCCTTCCTCAGGCACCAGATCTCAGCCTGAAGCAGAGTGAGTTCAGAAGCCCACGCACAGAACACTGACTAGACGCACTTGAATGCACTATTATCTTTGTGTCTCAAAACTGTTTTCTTCTGAGGAGCTTATTTGGCAACTGAAAACCTGCACTGAGGGGAGGAAGAGTGAGGTGACTTGTGTCTAGTCCCCTGGTGGAATTCCATGGCACCATATTGATGCTTGGGGACACTAACAATGACATTCTCTCTCCTTTTGCCCTAAGAATGTCCAAGTGCTTTGAGGACCTCACTGGCCTTCAGATGCCTCTGACGGGCTCCAAAGCTACTGGAGGGGTTTGGTGGGGACTGTTACTCCCTCTTCTCTCCACTCACCATAAAATGAAACAGCAGATAAGACCACAGAGCACAATGGCTTAGAGTGTTAATCATGGGTTGTGTTTTTAAAATTTGCCCCTACCAGTAAGGAAAGATGATCTTGAATATAGTGGAGTACATCTCTGTGCCTGCAATTCATCTCTGAAGGGGGGATTTTATTATTCTCACTCTTGTAGGATTACTATGAGCATCAGTTGAAATAATCGGATACAGCATGTTCAGTATAAGATGGATCTCAGGTGTGCTACACTAGTCAATTCCATCTTAGAGCTCCTAGGGTTGGTTAATGATTGCTAGCAGACACCCAGTATATTCCAGGTACCAATAAGCAATGTGTATTTACATCCTTATAACAATGTGTACATTATTTTAACGATGATATAATACACAGCTATAGGCAAGGAAACATTTGTTAGAAAGATTAAACAACTTAACTTTGGTCACAGAATTAGAAAAAGAAAAAAAAATCAGAGTCAGCATTGTAACTTGAAAGTCAGTCTGAAAGATTTTGTTCTTCCACCTCCTTAGGAAAAAAAAAACAAACAAAATCTTTATATATTTTTTTTGTCTGTTTGGTTGGTTCTTGTTTTTGCTTGTTTGTTTTTTTGAGATAGGGTCTCACTCTAGCCCAGGTTGATCTGGAATTCACTCTGTAGTCTCAGAATGGCCTCGAACTCACGGTGATCTTCCTACCTCTGCCTTTCAAGTACTGGGATTAAAGGTGTGCGCCACCACACTAGCCCCACAAACAGACAAAAAAGAAAAACAGAAAGAAAAAGAAACCTCCACCTTTCCAATTTACCTTTTAGATCTCATTCAGAAAGATCCCTTCCCCTCCCCCCACATTTGTTGCCTAACCCAATCACTGTAGTGGCACTTGGGATTTGATGAGCATGTCACCAAGAGGCACCATTTCCCTCTGATCGGGTAGCCTAAGAAGATCGGAAAGAAAAGCCTTATTACAGCAGGCTTGCTCAATTCAAACTTTCCAGTTTTCAAATTTCAATTTTGCAAATGGCCAAAAAGCTTCCAGAGCTCCAGAGCCCTGAGAATCCCAACCAGCCCACTGCACGGTACTTACCAGGAGTTGCTCGTCCAGTTCTCAGTACTGTGCTCTGTCCCTGGTCTCCTCGCTGCACCGGTTTGCTCTGAGCTCTGGTGCCCGGGACAGGGTTAAGTATAAGCTCTATTTGAAATGTGAACCAGCAGGAAGTTCTCAGCTGCCCTTGGATAGATTTTTACTGTTGCCCCAAATTTGAGGAAGCTGGTGCCTGTGGGGGGAAGTCCTGGTCTTTCATTCTTCTTGAGGCTTGGCACAAAACTGTGCTTGGTGTTCCAAGCACCTCACAACAAAAGGAAAACAAAATCAAACAAATTTTAGAACTTCCTGTGAGACTTTGGACCATAGTCACAATCACTGTTAGTGAGGACAGTGTCAACCTGGCCTTGATCTCCTGCAGTGACTGCTATGGAAGTAATACCTTTGTGACCCGTTCTGTTGTATCTTCCCAACATCCTCCTGGGGAGGTGAGGAAGGAGTGTTCGGTACTTGATGGGGAAGCAGAGCCTGGCTTCTCCAACGTAGGGCTTCTGCCGGTGGTTTCCAGGTAGAGCCTCATTCACACATGATCCAGGGTTACCCAGCACCTTTTCATTACATTGTTTAAAGTATATTTTATTTATTTATTTGAAAGAGAAAGAGATAGATAGATAGAGAGAGAGAGAGAGAGAGAGGAGAATGGGCCCACCAGGGCCTCCAGCCACTGCAAACGAACTCCAGATGCATGTGCCCCTTGTGCATCTGGCTCATGTAGGTCCTGGGGAATCAAACCCCAGTCCTTTGGCTTCACAGGAAAGCATCTTAACTGCTAAGCCATTCCTCCAGCCTACCACCCAGCAACTTTTATAAGCAAGCAGGTAGCACAATTGGTCATCATTAGACCCCTGGAGTGGTATTTGGCCACATTGTTAGGAGAGAGAGGAGAAAGTGGAAGTGAGTTTTATCTCATGATATCAACTTGACAAATGAAAGTATATAATCTTTATTTTAACCTGGTTTTGTTTATTTGCATATGTACATGTGTGTAGGCATATGGATTCACATGAATATGTTTGTGCACACGGGTAGAGACCAGAGGATGGTTTTGGGTATCACCCTCCAGTATCTAACCCATCTCCTTTGGAGACAGGGTCTCTCCTTGACCTGGAGTGAGCCTCAGGGATTCTCCAGTCTCTGCCTGCCCAGTGCTAGGGTTGCAGTTGTGTAACAGGCATTTACATGGTTACTGAGGATAGACCTCAAGTCTTCATGCTGGTGAGGCAAGCAGCTTGCCAACTAAGCCATCTCCCTGGCCCCTACTTTTAATCATTATTACCCTCATTCTCATATCTGGGCTCCAGTCAACTGCACCATGTACTCATTTCATGGTCCTGGAAATGTAAGTCTTCTGAATCTATTTTTCCCCCACTGGCAAAACTAGATAGACAATTCTTCCCAGTTCTCTTTGAGACAGTTTAGGCTGGCCTGGAGCTCACTATGTCGTCCAAGCTGGGCTTGAACTCACTATGACTATGGAGTAAGCCTATTAAGTGCTGGGATTATAGGTATGTACCACTATGGCCAACTTAGGAATGGAGAATTCCCAGAGGGTCCTTTATTTAAAAAATAAATAAATAAATTTGGGGCTGGAATGATGGCTTGGCAGTTAAGTGCACTTTCCGTGTAAACATGAGAGCCTGAAAGGGTCTGAGACAGTCTAAGTTTGATTCCCCCAGCACCCACATACACGTTTGTGTGTGGCCTCACATGTCTGTAACGTCAGTAATATAGACAGCAGAGACTAGAGAATTGCTGGGGCTTACAGAAAAACACAAGCTCCTGAATCAGCAGGGGGCTCCATCTCAAGGAAAAATGGGCAGATGAGCAATGGAGGTGGACACCTCACGTTCTCTCCTAGCCTCTGTAGGTACTCACAGGGGGAGTCACTTCAACACATAAACACATGCAAAAAGAAAATGAAATTTCACATATGAAAAGCATGTGCTGGGTCTATGGTTATCCTTCAACAGAAGTCCTTGGTCTGTTGTTCCCTTTCACACCCTGTAGAGGGCGCTGGTTTTGCTGGTCCCTTTATCTGGCACTCAGAAGTGATTGGTTAGTTGTTAGCCTGCCGCACAGGACTTGTTTTCCTTAACTTAGGGGAGATGATTCTTTGCAATGTGTTTCCTGGATGTTTCTTTAGGTCATTTTCTGAAAATTCTCTTCATATTTTTACATCTAATCTTTTGCCAGCCAGGCATGACTAATTATGCTCTAAGTAGTTTTTTTTAAATGCTTCTGGTATCTACTTCCTTGGAAACTACAGAGCTACTGACAGCCTGTCACTGTAACAGAGACCTGACTCGAAAAGGAAAGAAAAAATTACCTTAAGACTTGTGTTCTTTGAAAACAATAAAATAGATAGCAGGACACATGACTTTCCATCTTTCTGTCTGTCCAGGATCTCATTTATCCCCCTTTGCTGTAGTCTTTTTATTCTCATTTTCCAATTATATTATAAAACTCTCTGGGGAAGAAGCTTAGCATATGCCTAGAAAATCTACCTGTACTATAGATGCAAAGAATATAATGAAAACAAAACTTGCCTCCATCACCAAATACTAAGCTTGTGAGAGGCACGTAAACATTCCCATGGCACGTCAGCAGTTTTATCACCAACAACCTGCAAGCGAAGTGGTTATTAGTCAAGTGCCTTTGCGGATCAGCACCACCTGCACGCTGATGTTAGAACACTGAGTTTATGGCCCTGGTTGTCTTGGCTTTTCCACATTTTCCTTGTTGAGTGCCATGTGCATCATGTTTTCACAGGAAAGTAACTCAAGCTGCAGGAAAGGGTCAGGGGATGTGAGCATCCCCTTTGAGTCTCTTTTATGTCAGGGGGCGACATTTTCCCAACGCCCAGAGAAGATGTCTCCTTATATGTGATTGGGTTGATCATAGGTTCAAGTGATCCATTGGCCAAGAAAAAAAAAATTAAAAATGGCATCTCCTTGGCTTCCCATTGCCATCTGAGCAACACCAGGGCTTTGTGGGCCAGGCGGATGGAGAAAGGCAGCTGTGTGCAGAGGCCTGGCCTCCTCCAGGAGCCCTTCCTCTTGGTGTCTGTGCTCCGGGCACCTTGACCTTCTCCCACTCTCTAGCTTACTCTTCCCCAACTCCTACTCATACAGCAGGTCTTACCTCCTCCCCACTTCCAGGTTCTCTTAGGATACGTCAGCAGGGGTGTTGTGTGAACTTCAGAGGACACTTTGCCACTTTATATGCATTGCACATGCAACTGTCTGATTATTTAATGGCTTCCTCTTTCTCCATGAGACCTGTCTTTCTGTTGACCAATGTCTCTAGCTTATCCCATGGTGTGCTCTGTCTGAATGGCAGGGTTACTATTATAGACAAATAGTCAACTGAAAGAGATGAATGTCTTTTGATGGCTCATTATTTGACTGGGGAGAATCCCAAACAACTGGATCTAATATTCCAGTGGTAATAATATCTACATCGCTTTCCTAGCCCACTCCCATGGCCATATCTGGGGCCTTGAACCAGCCCATCCCTGCATGACCACTGATAGTTTTAATGACACTTCTCTTGCTTCTGCCTTTTCCATCACCTCACTTAAACCCAATCTATCCAAGACCTCGAGATTTTCAACCTTCCTCATTCCTTCAGCATGTATGCTAGGGTCACTGACCTTTTTCTAGTTGAAACTGCCATTCCTTCAACACCAACAGAAGCTGATGAGCTAGGTAGGTGTTTGCCCAAGCAAACCATTGTCAGGATTTGAGTGAGCGCCGGAAACTGACATGGTCCTTCTACTGGCAGGCTGGTGACCCATGCACTAGCTTGACGTAAAGAGCTTTGCTCAAAGTTGGCCAGGCCTAGTTAAAATTCTCTTCCCCCTTCTGTCCTCTTCTCATCTGCTTCTCTTCAGCCCTGCTCTGGCTTCTCAGGTCTCATTTGCTCTTACACTTCAGAAGTCCCCTCCTCCCTCAGGCATGCCCTTCTGCGAGATTTCTCCATGTTGGAAGCACTGTAGGTCCTCCGAGACTGATGCTGGTGCACGTGCCAAGGTTTCTATCTGCCTGACTGGTGATTCTCTTTGTGGTGTTCTGCATTTCGGGAGCAGATGTGAGGGACCTGTGGGAGTTCCTTCACTGTGGGTTAGCATTCTAGGGAGAACCACAGAAGGACAGAGAAACCTCCCAAAGGAGTCCTGGTGAGATTAAAGACTGATGGTCTACTCTGGTTGAAAGGATAGAAAAGGGCACTGGGGAAGAACATGCTTGAGTGATTTTAAAAACAGAGCAATGCCTGGAGGGAATGGGAAGTAGATTGTGTATAAGGCCCTGGGCTCAGTCCCCAGTATCCTTCCACCCAAAGTAGAGCAATGGCAGGGAGCATGTGGCTGAATTATGCAGTATAGACATAGAAGGAGATCATTGGCAACAGGAAGTCGGGGAGCTG
Source organism: Dipus sagitta (assembly GCA_036346955.1). Lineage (NCBI taxonomy): Eukaryota > Metazoa > Chordata > Mammalia > Rodentia > Dipodidae > Dipus > Dipus sagitta. The sequence goes on from CM070770.1 coordinate 21,329,866, forward strand.
AGAGGCTAGGGTGTTTCATCAATGACATGGTGCCCAGTCTATGGAATAAAATTCTTTTGAAGTTTCCAATTTGTTTGTTTGTTTGTTTGTTTTTGGTTGCCTAATAAGGAACTGAACTGGGGTTATGGCTCCTAAAGGTTACTGAAACAGGAAAAATAGATTAAAGGCTACTATCTCTGCCCACCTTCCTTAATACACACACACACACACACACACACACACACACACACACACAGCACATTTTTATATTTGGATTCATTTCTAAAACCAAGTGCAGGCACAAATGTCAAAGGGAGCTCTTAAATTCATAAGGATCAAAGTCATAATTCTCTTCATTTCAAAAGAACATTTGAGACCTCCCTGGGGACCATGGAATGGGGATAGGTGATAAGGATTTTCAAACTGGCCTGGGGCAGCCAACAAGACTACCTCTGGGGCAAGAGGAGAGATGGTCGGGAACTTTCTTCTTTTACTCTCTTCATTTCCCCCTGTCTGATGTTTCGTATTCCTAATGTATTTCACCCTGGGCCTTGGTGCCATAACGGGCAGGAAGAGGGTAGCACAGCTCAAAATAGTGAAGAAAGAGGGAAGTGGAGCAGGAACTGCAGAGACTCCAGAAAGCATACAGAGCCTGCTTCCCACATGTGTAATGTGTACAGGACACGGAGGAACCTCTGGGCCCTGTTGGTCAATGGTGGTGCTTCCCTGGGGCTCAGGACCTCGCAGTGGCCCAGATTCTTTGTGCTCAGCTCCACTCAAAACAGAAGTGACCATCTTTCATTTCTGGAATCGGGAAAAATAAGTGACTGCTCTGTATGGATTTGTATGAGTCCTCAATTTGAGGCACAAAACCTATAAAATCAGACAATACATCCTATTTGGCATCTTGCTTTATTCTTCTCCATTTTTGTCCTGGAAAATGTGTGTGTTTTTGAAGTTTTCATCCTATTAAAATTCCTATTTCAGTTGAAGGCAGGTAAAAAGAAAAAAAAATACTTAATTTCAACATTAATTGGCATGATTTGCCTAGCAGCTAATATGGAAATAAAAAGAGACATTAAACCTAGACCTTGGGCTGGAGAGATGGCTTATGGTTAAGGCACTTGACTGCAAGCCAAAGGACCCAGGTTTGATTCCCTAGGAACCAAGTAGGCAGATGCACAAGTTGGTGCATGTAGCTCGAGTTCATTTGCAGTGACTGGAGGCCCTGGTGTCCCCATTCTCTCTACCTGCCTCTCTCTCTCAAATAAATAGGAAATAAAATAAAATAAAACTTTAAAAAAAACCCTAGACTTTGCTATTAGTGAATACAAAATATGTCTGTCAGGATCCTAGCAGGAAAATAGTAGGCTCGGAGGAAGCATGGAAGAGAGTGAGCAAAGGGACCATGTGGGGTTTTGAATTTGATGTCCCCCATAAACTCATGTGTTCTGAATGCTTTGTCCCCAGCTGGTGGCAATTTGAGAGGAGGAGCCTTGCTGGAGGAGGAGTGCTGCTGGGGGTGGACCTTGCAGGTTTTAGCCCCTAGCTCGTTAGTGTTAGTTTGGCTCTCCAAACTAACTCTTCTGCTGCTGGGTTCCACCTACTGTGACAGGGGTGATGTCCCACCTCTGCTCATGCTGTGCCTTTCCCCTGCCATCATGGAGCCTCCCCTTGAGACTGAAAACCAAAACAAATCCTTTCCTGCCATGAACTGTTTCTCGTTAGGTGTTTGGTGCAGGGAGGTAAATACAACAGACCATCTATAGAAGGGTCAGCTGGGTTATGGGAGACAATTGAGTGGTAAAGGACCAGGACCTAGAAATAATGGTGTGTGTGGGGGGGGGGGGGCTTTACCATCTCCAGGCCTGCTATGCTCAATGCTTTTATTAATGTTGTATTGTTAAATCTTTATCTGGCTGGGCGGGGTGGCGCATGCCTTTAACCCTAGCACTCGGGAGCCAGAGGTAGGAGGATTGCTGCGATTTCGAGGCCACCCTGAGATTACATAGTGAATTCTAGGTCAGCCTGGACTAGAGTGAGACCCTACTGTGAAAACCCAAAATCAAACTAACAAAAAAGTCTGTGTCTGTATGATGTGTGTGTGATGCAGGTGCACACATGTCACGGTGCACATGTGGAGGTCAGAAGGTAACTTCAGGTGTCAATCTTCTCCTCCCATCTTGTTTGGAGCAGAGTCTCACTTGTCTGCCACTACACATGCTAGGCTAGCTGTCCTGTGCTTCTCAGGCTCTGGCCTCCCATCTTTTGGAGGAGAGCTGTGACGAGAGACACAGACATTCACCACACATCTCTGTATAGGTGGGTTCAGGGGATCCAAGTTCAGGTCATCACACTTGCACAGAAGAAGGTCCTTTCACTCCACTGAGCCATCCTGCCCGCTAAGCTTCAATTCTTGATGGTGGTGATGGTTTATCTCCAAACTCAGAGTTGTAGCATTAAATGTGTGTCCCTTATATTATGTCAGCCATTCTGCAATAAGGTGAGCTGATGATTTCCTACTAATTAAGCATTGAGGTCCACTCCAGCCTACCAATGCCTCTCACCTAGCCTCCTGTGGTGAGGTTTAGAATTTAGAAAGCCATGGAGACAACTTCTTTGGGGATTCGTGGGTTTTTATTAACGCCAGTGGAGAACGCTGGTGGGATTCAGAGCAAAGAGAATGGGAAGGAAGGATTGACTCTCCTAGGATTAGTAACAGAGGGTTTTTAAGGTCCTCTGGAGAATTAGGGAGAGGATGGCCAAGCACTGTGGTGTGGGGTGTCTGGCCCATGCTGCATGAGTGTCCGTATGCTGTATGCAGCATCTGTTTCACATGGAGGTGGTAAATTATGCTGGAGTCATACTATCCCAAATCTTTGTAAGGTGGACTTCGGGTCTCTGTTTTGGTTTCCCAGGTGTTAGGTCTAAAGAAGGGGCTGTGTTCTCCCACCAGGCAAGGAAGAGTCAAGGAATTATGATTCTAAGATCCCACACTGGAGCCTGAGTTTATTTGCAAGGAGAGGGTAGGAGCAACTCTTTGAAACCTCAATTTCTCTCTCTCTCTCTCTCCTTTTTCTTTCTTTCTTTTATTTATTTATATTTTTCTTTTCAGATAGGGTCTCGCTCTAGCCCAGGCTGACCTGGAACTCCCTATGTACTCTCAGGCTGATCTCCAACTCACAGCAATCCTCCTACCTCTTGCCTCTTGAGTGCTTAGGTTAAAGGTATGTGTGGGCTGGAGAGATGGCTTAGCGGTTAAGCGCTTGCCTGTGAAGCCTAAGGACCCCGGTTCGAGGCTTGATTCCCCAGGACCCACATTAGCCAGATGCACAAGGGGGCGCATGAGTCTGGAGTTCGTTTGCAGTGGCTGGAAGCCCTGGTGTGCCCATTCTCTCTCTCTCTGTCACTCTCAAATAAATAAATAAAAATGAACAAAATAAAATTTTTTTAAAAAGGTATGTGCCACTTCACCCAAATGAAAGCTTAATTCCTATAACCCAGCTCAAAAGGGGAGCTTAGAGATGGATGACCACCTGGGCTTCTGGTTACACTCTTTCTCCCCTGAATTCATCCAGCAGAGTCTCTTCTATAGCACCATAACAGATGTGTCATTCCCCTATTCAAATCCTGCCAGTGGTTCCCCATTCCTTCATAGTGAAATCCAATGCACTCACATTCCTGAAAGCTCTACGTGGTAAATCACTGAATCTCTCACCCTTGTTTCTGGCACCCCGCTCTATGGCACCGATTTTCTTGAGTTTTCCCATCCAGGCCCAGGTGGGAGGCAGCTGCCTCCCAGTCTTTGCACTCACTGCTTTCTCTGCCTAAAGCCTTCCTACTGCTCCTCTGCACACCGCTTCACTCCCCCCGTCCCGATTTCTGCTCAGATGTTGATCTCCTCAGATAGGCCTTTCTCAGCCATTCTCACTTAGCCTTCCTCCCTCCTACCTCACTGTTTATGAGCTCCGTATCCTACTTGATCTTGCTGCTCGATACTTCTCAGTAGATGAAAGTTTATTAACTCTGTTTCTGACTGAAACATAAATTTTGTGAGGACTAAGACTGTTTTGTTACCTACTATAATATGCATATATAAAGATATGTATGTATATAAATACATTCCTGAAAGAAAATATATATCCAAATTTCCTTTCAGGTGTCATGGATAGTTAAGGTCATGTGGTGACTTCCCACAGAGCCATGGTTTCCTGAGAACATGGTTTAGTGAATTTTTATACAACCACCCACATCTCCTGCGTCTTTATTCCTGAAAGAGAAATTGGTCTTCAGCTCCCACAAGTCCTGTCAAGCTAGATGAGGAATTATGAGTCAACTGTGATTTCATTGAAGTACAAACCTTCCAATAGTCATTTTCAGCCACAAATGGGTCTTTTTGCATCCTCAAATGACAGGAACCATTGTGCATTGGGTATGTGGCTGCTAAGTGGTGGTTTACTAATTGCAACAATTTCTTACCTGGTTTTCTTAACCACTACTACTAACTCATATCCAAAGCTCCTAGTTCTTAAAATAGATTGGTTACTTATGTTCTTTGAAAATGTCTTAAAATTATGTTTTTAAAAAGTGATTGGAGACAGCATTCTTTATAAATTCCCTCTTCCATAGTGTAATGGGAGTATCAGGTTTCCTTGCCAATACACCAATATGCCAATGCACCAATAAATTTAGGGCATCAAGCTGGAGAGATGACTTAGTGGTTAAGACGTTTTCCTGTGAAGCCTAAGGACCCATGTTTGACTCTCCACATCCCGCATAAGTCAGACGCACAAAGGTGAGGCAAGCACAAAGTCACACATGCCCACTAGGTGACATAAGCATCTGGAATTCGATTTCAGTGGCTGAGGCCCTGGTGTGCCAATTCTCTCTCTCTCTCTCTTTCTCTCTCCCAAAATAAATAAATTTAGGGCATCTTTGGAGCCTTGCCTTATGAACTTAAAGAGTTAAAATCCATAGACCAGAGGGTACGACTTACTTCATAAGATTTAGATGTTGTTAGATTAAGAGAAGGAAACAGGAGGAAGTGCAGGCAGCTCCTGCCATGTGGAAGATAGGAGGGGGGAGGGAGCCCCATATGGGAGTAGGGGTCACCACCCCATCTCAGTCAACTGGTCTGAGATGGGAGACTTGCCAGAGCAGAGAGCTGGATGCTCAGGGAAAATGTATCTGTTTGGAATCAGTCAGGTGAAGCTGAGAGAGAGCTAATTGGTCTTGGCTCAGGGGCTGGCTCAGGAAGAGGCCAGCCATGAAGTCAAGTTTTGGGACTGAGCTTAACTAATCCAATGTCAAGATCCACTTTAAACCTTAATTCTAAGAAAAGGGAACTCCTTCCCAGGGAAGGTTGTTTGCAGTAAAACAGGCCTTGGTAACTCTTCTAGTCAAGAGATAAGAAGAGGAGAGATCCTTCTCTGATCTCTAGTGAAGTAGAGACTGTCAGCACAGACTCAAGTACATTCCTGCTTTTTACTTTCTGGGCCCAATCACTCTAAACTTCCTCGCTAGCATTCTTTTTGTTTTCTTCCCCTATTATTTTCTGTCACTCAGTCTCACCAAAGGGTATATATTTCCCATTACTGATGCAGGATTTTGGAGTTCAGGAGAGGCAAAGTCCCCAAGTTTATGAACCCCAGTTTTGGGTCTTGTTCTATTTTTAATGAAGAATTGATAAAAATGAACTCAAGCTGGGTATGGTGGCGCATGCCTTTAGCTCCAACACCCTGGAGGCAGAGGTGGGAGGATCGCTGTGAGTTCGAGGCCACCCTGAGACTACATAGTGAATTCCAGGTCAGCCTGGGCTAGAGTGAGACCCTATCTCGAAAGTCCAAAATAATAATAATAATAATAATACATAATGAGTTTTTAAGTTTATTTATCACAAATTGTGGGGTTTATTTAAAGGAAATTGGGGTCTAGGAAGAAAGCTATAACAATATCATAAACACATGGGAAGCAGGAAACACGCTCTCATGTGGAAAACACAGCATTGTCCATGAGATTCATTTAAGACAAGTTGAGGGTTTCAGGGAATAAACACATTGGAGAGAGAATTTAGGTGCTTACATAGGGAGAATTAGAAGGAACCCACATGACATCTGCCATGTGCTTTTCTGTGTAGGGAAGTTAAGAGGGCAAATGATGAGACTCA